>OY997264.1:458691073-461191073 GCA_963921465.1 Triticum timopheevii | reverse complement strand
AAGAGTATGATCAATGTGTTACTTGCCTTGCTGACGATCCGGGAATCCTAGAGACTCGTAGTAACACGCTTCGCACTCCAGGAATTCTATCGCAAGCAAACAATAACATACATAAGCAACAATCAAAGATGCACAAGTAGAACTCCAAATAAAAGAGTTTGACCGGAGAGTTCAACTTAAGAACTCCGGTTTGCAAAAAGAATCAAATCAAACGAAGCAACGAAACTCAAACGGCAAAAGAAACAACTTCATTTTGCTAATCTGGATCTAAGTCAAATTTTACAGAAGAAAAATCTTGTTTGAGTTGATTATTCGGAAAGAGGGTTTCGAGATGAAACTCCAGGCGCTTGAATCGCCTGATTCCGATAAACGAGCGAAAAGATAAACAAGTTTGAAAATCGGATCAGAAATCGCGATCAAAATAATCGCGGAATAAATCCGATAAAAAGAAAAACGACGAACAACTAAACGAACGAATGTTCGTTAGCAGAAACTAAACAGTGAACACGTTCGTTAAAACGAACGAACGAACGGACGTTCGCTAAGTAAATAAACCGGGCAAAAAAATAAACCGATCTAGAAAAAAACGATCTAGGGTTTTCAAAAAAAACCGAAGGGTTTATTTAAAAAAACCGGCGGCGGGGTCGGGTACCTCCGACGAGGCTCGTCCGGCGGGGCGGCGGCTCCGGCGGGCTCGGCGGCGGGCGGCGGGGCTCGGGGTGGCTGCGGGGTGGCGGCGGTAGGCGGCGGCGGCGCGAGGGCGACCGCGGCGGCTCGGGCGGCGGCGGATCGGGGCTCGGGGCGGGCTCCGACGGCGGTGGTGAGTGGCGGGTGGTGGCGGGGTGGTGGTGTGGCGGCGGGGGCGGCGGCATATATAGGAGGGCAGGGCGGGCGGCTTGGGAAGGGGGCGCCCGGGGGTGGAGTCCGGCTCGGACTCGCCCTCGGTGTCCGTGCCAAGCACGGCGGCGCGCGCGGGGAGGCGGCGGCGGCTGGCTGGGCCGGCCTGCTCGGCTGGGCCTTCGGCCCAGTCGGGCGCGAGGGTGTTTTTTTTTAAACATTCCGCCGAAAGAAAAATTCCTAGAAAAACAAATAAAAATCTAAAAAATCCAAAACAAGTTTTCTCCGTCTAAATAAAATATTTAGAACAAGATGAACTTTTCTTGGCCCCTAAAATGCAATTTTAAAACATGCAACATTTTTCTAGGGCAAATAAAAATCCGGATAAACTCAAATAAAATCCCAAAAATGATTTTAACATTTTTCCTCCGATATTTCAATTATTTTGGAGAAGTCATATTATCTCCCCTCATTTAATATTTTTAAATGAAATATTTTTCGGAGAGAAAATAATTAAAATCAAATCCTCGTCTTCACTATTTGATAAAAATTTCAAATATGAAAATTGGAAAATCCCCAACTCTCTCCGAAGGTCCTTGAGTTGCTTAGGATTTCGAGGATTGCAAACGATAAAGCAAATAAATATGATATGCATGTATGACCTATGTATAACATGCCAAATTGGAAATTTGGGATGTTACAAACCTACCCCCCTTAAGATGAATCTCGCCCTCGAGATTCGGTTTGGCTAGAAAATAGGTGTGGATGGTCCTTGCGAATATCCTCATCTCGCTCCCAGGTGGCTTCCTCCTCAGTATGATGACTCCACTGTACTTTGCAAAACTTGATCACCTTGTTGCGAGTGACTCGGCTATCAAACTCAAGAATCTTTACTGGCTTCTCCTCATAAGTCAGATTATTATCCAGCTGGATCGCCTCCAAAGGTACTGTATCATTCAATGGTATATCGGCCATCTCAGCATGACACTTGTTCAGCTGTGATACGTGGAACATATCGTGAACTCCTAACAATCCTTCAGGTAACTCCAGCTTGTAGGCAACTTCTCCCATCCGTTCCAAAATACGATACGGTCCTACAAATCTCGGGGCTAACTTTCCCTTAACTCCAAAACGTTTTACTCCCCTCATGGGTGATACTCGTAGATAAGCTCTGTCTCCAATTTCATAGGTTACTTCCTTGCGTTTTGAATCTGCGTAACTCTTCTGTCTGGACTGAGCAATCTTTAGTCTGTCTCTGATCAGTTTAACCTTCTCCTCTGATTCATTGATCAAATTTGGTCCAAACAACTGATGGTCTCCTACCTCGTCCCACATCAATGGTGTTCTACACCTGCATCCATACAGAGCTTCGAATGGTGCCATCTTCAAACTGGCCTGGTAACTGTTGTTATAAGAAAACTCTGCGTACGGAAAATTATCATCCCAACTAGATCCATAATCTAGCGCACAGGCTCTCAACATGTCCTCCAAAATCTGATTGACTCTCTCTGTCAGCCCATCTGTCTGCGGGTGAAAAGTTGTACTGAACTCCAATCGGGTCCCCAAAGTCTGGTGTAGCTGATGCCAAAACTTTGAAGTAAACTGGGTTCCTCTCTCTGATACGATGCTCCTCGGAACTCCATGTAAACATATGATCCTCATCATATATATCTTGGCCAACTTTGCACTTGTATACGTTGTTTTCACCGGGATGAAATGAGCTACCTTAGTCAATCGATCCACAATTACCCATATAGAATCATATCCTACCTTGGTTCTGGGTAATCCGGTAATAAAGTCCATACCAAGTTTGTCCCACTTCCATTCGGGTATTGGCATAGGCTGTAACAGTCCTGCTGGCTTCTGATGTTCTGCCTTTACTCTCTGACATACATCACATACAGCTACATACTCGGCAATATCCTTCTTCATTCCAGTCCACCAGAAACGTTCCTTCAAGTCCAAATACATCTTGGTGTTTCCGGGGTGAATCGAGTATGGTGAGTCATGGGCCTCCTGAAGTACCAACTTCCTGATCTCCGAATTGTTGGGCACATAAATTCGGTCCTCAAACCACAAGGTATCGTGCTCATCCTCGCGAAAACCTTTGGCTTTACCTTCGCCCATGTGACGCCCGGATAATCAAGCTACAGTAACCTCTGCTAATGACGCCTTGTCACCTCCATTACTGTCGCTAATCTCGCGTTAGTTCAAAACGATTCGAATTCAAATTTGAATTTTTGGCAAACAAACAAAGTTTTCAAACTTTAAAACAAAAATGTTCGGACCGTGTCAAATATTGCATAGATAATTATGGTGAAGTAAACACATTTTTAGAAAATGCATAAATATTTTAAATTGAATAAAACAGAAAGGAAAATAATAAAAAAACAAGTGAAAGGAAAACAAAATAAAACAAAAACAACAGACCCCCCCCCCCCCCGCTGGGCCAAGTGGCCCAGCTGGCCTCCGCCGCCCGAACGGGCCGGCCCAACCGGCCAAAGGCCCAACCGGCCAACCCCACTCCTCTCCTTATCCCCCCCCCCCCCCCGCAACCCTAGCCGCCACCCCACTCGTCCACTCGCCCCCACGTCTCCCTCGCTCCCCCCCACTCTTTCGTTCTCTTCCCCCGATCTGGATCGAGGTCGGGGGCAGGGACCCGAAGCCGATGCGCCCCGTGGCGCCACCCACCGCGGGTCGGCTGATCCTCCTCCGCCGGACCGCCGCATCGCCGCCCCGCATCCGTCTCCATCCATTCGTCGCCGCGGACCCCGATCCCGTCGCCCCCATCGCTCGCCCTGACTCCGTCGCCACCCACCGCCACCTCACTGACGCCGCCCGGCGCGACCCCGCCGTCGCCCGCCTCCTCAACCCCCCTCCTGCGTGGATCCGGTCGGGGGCAATCGACGCCCCCGATGCCCTGCGCCGACGCCAGACCACCCCGCCGGAGTCACCCCGCCAACCGCCGTCGTCGGCGCCCCCTCCCCGTCTACGTCGCCCGTCCCCATCCTCCGCCTCGCCATCCACCCCGAGCCCGCAGCCCTCCCCGACCGGCCCACTGTGAGCCGCCGTCTCCCCTCCCTTTCTCTGTTTCGCCCGTTGGCCACCGTGGCCGTGCTCCGCCCGGCGCGCCCACGGCCAGAGCCAACCCGCTCGCCGGTGCGCCCTGGCCCTGGACGCACGCTCCCGTCGAGCCTAGTCGCAGCCGCCCACGCTCGTCATCCCGTGTGGCCTGGTAGCGCCGCCCTACTCCCCGGCCCGCGCGGCTCGTCACCGCACCATCCACGGCCTCCTGCCGCCCGCCCCCCTCCACGGTTGCCCGCGGCGCCCGGTGGCCTCGTCCCACTCGGGCGTGCCACGCCCGCGCCCGTGGCCCGTAACCGCAAGCACCAGCTCCCGTTTGGCTTGATAGGCCACTGCCATTCGGGGCCCACGCCCTTGAAACGTTAAAAAAAGGAATTAAAAATAAATAAATAAAATATTAATTAGTTAATTAATTAAAGATTTAATTAACTTAATTAATCTTGATTAGATTAACCTAATCATCTAGTTTAGTTAATTAACCTGTTAGGTTAGTTAACAGTCAATGCCATGCGGGACCCACACGTCAGGTTGACCAGGTCAATGGTCAACGTTGACTGCTGACATCACTCTGATGTCATGCTGACGTCATCATTTACTATTCTGGATAATGTTGAATTAAATAAATTAAATAAATTCTAAAAATGATTTAAAACTTTAGAAAATCATATCTTTTAATCCGTAACTCGGATTAAAATATTTTCAACATGAAAGTTGCTCAAAACGACGAGACGATTCCGGATACGCAACCCGTTCGTCCGCCCCACCCCCCTAACCTATCGAACTCGCAACTTTCCCCCTCCGGCTCCTCTGCCCGAAAACGCGAAACACCGGGAATACTTTCCCGGATGTTTTCCCCCTTCACCGGTATCCCCTCGTACCGCGTTAGGGCACCCCTAGCACCGTTACTTGTCATGTCATGCATCGATATGCATCTGTTTGCAAGGTATTCATTGTTTCTTCCCCCTCTTCTCTCTGGTAGACTACGAGACCGACGCTGCTGCCCAGTTCGACTACGGAGTTGACGACCCCTCTCTCTTGCCAGAGCAACCAGGCAAGCCCCCCCCCCCCTTGATCACCAGATATCGCCTATTCTTCTCTATACTGCTTGCATTAGAGTAGTGTAGCATGTTACTGCTTTTCGTTATTCCTATCCTGATGCATAGCCTGTCCTTGTTACTACTGTTGTTACCATTACCTGCTATCCTACTGCTTAGTATAGGATGCTAGTGTTCCATCAGTGGCCCTACACTCTTGTCCGTCTGCCATGCTATACTACTGGGCCGTGATCACTTCGGGAGGTGATCACGGGCATATACGATGTACTTTACACAGTTACATTACCTGTGATACTGTTCGGAGATGGGGGCTGAAAGGACAGGTGGCTCCATCCCGGTAGAGGTGGGCCTGGGTTCCCGACGGCCCCCGACTGTTACTTTGTGGCGGAGCGACAGGGCAGGTTGAGACCACCTAGGAGACAGGTGGGCCTGGCCCTCGTCGGCGTTCGCGGATACTTAACACGCTTAACGAGATCTTGGTATTTGATCTGAGTTGGCTACGAGCCTATACGCACTAACCATCTACGCGGGAGTAGTTATGGGTATCCCGGCGTCGTGGTATCAGCCGAAGCCTTCGTGACGTCAGCGACTGAGTGGCGCGCGCCGGATTGGACTGGAACGCCACTAGGCTAGGTCTGCTTCCGGCCGCGTTCGCAACGTGCAGGTGTGCAAAGGGCGATGGGCCCAGACCCCTGCGCCATAGGAGTTAGACCGGCGTGCTGACCTCTCTGTTGTGCCTAGGTGGGGCTGCAACGTGTTGATCTTCCGAGGCCGGGCATGAACCAGGAAAGTGTGTCCGGCCAAATGGGATCGAGCGTGTTGGGTAAGTTGGTGCACCCCTGCAGGGAAGTTAATCTATTCGAATAGCCGTGATCTTCGGTAACAGGACGACTTGGAGTTGTACCTTGACCTTATGACAACTAGAACCGGATACTTAATAAAATACACCCTTCCAAGTGCCAGATATAACCCGGTGATCGCTCTCCAACAGGGCGACGAGGAGAGGATCGCCGGGTAGGATTATGCTATGCGATGCTACTGGA
This sequence comes from Triticum timopheevii, assembly GCA_963921465.1. Lineage (NCBI taxonomy): Eukaryota > Viridiplantae > Streptophyta > Magnoliopsida > Poales > Poaceae > Triticum > Triticum timopheevii. The sequence continues at coordinate 461,185,054 of OY997264.1, read as the reverse complement.
GATGCTACTTGGAGTTGCTACTTGGAGATGCTAGTTGGAGGACTTCAGACTACCCTCTTCTACTTGTTGCAAGACGACGGTGACCAGAAGCGTAGTCTTCGATAAAACTAGCTATCCCCCTCTTATTCTGGCATTCTACAGTTCAGTCCACTGATATGGCCCTTTACACATATATCCATGCATATGTAGTGTAGTTCCTTGCTTGCGAGTACTTTGGATGAGTGCTCACGGTTGCTTTCTTCCCCCTTTTCCCCCCCTTTCCTTTCTCTCTGGTTGTCGCAACCAGATGCTGGAGCCCAGGAGCCAGACGACATCGTCGATGACGACTACTACACTGGAGGTGCCTACTACTACGTGCAGCCCGCTGACGACGACCAGGAGTAGTTTAGGAGGATCCCAGGCAGGAGGCCTGCGCCTCTTTCGATCTGTATCCCAGTTTGTGCTAGCCTTCTTAAGGCAAACTTGTTTAACTTATGTCTGTAATCAGATATTGTTGCTTCCGCTGACTCGTCTATGATCGAGCACTTGTATTCGAGCCCTCGAGGCCCCTGGCTTGTATTATGATGCTTGTATGACTTATTTATGTTTTAGAGTTGTGTTGTGATATCTTCCCGTGAGTCCCTGATCTTGATCGTACACATTTGCGTGCATGATTAGTGTACGATTGAATCGGGGGCGTCACAAGTTGGTATCAGAGCCGACTGCCTGTAGGAATCCCCTTCCACACTCCTTGGCCGAAGTCGAGTCTAGACTTTACAAAACTTTTACTAACATGGCTGTGCGGCCCATGGGCCCACGTCGCCATTGGGTGGTATTAGGATCTTTTATTCCTCGATCTTTACTCTGGGATTCTGAACTCTCTTCTATTCGGGTTAAACGATTTTGCTAAAAACAAAACTAACTTTAGGTTCTCGCAAGTACTTTCTCCCGGAGAGCCCCTCACTTCAGATGATTGTCTGCTAATCAGAAGATTCCGAAGATACTCTCGGATGTTCTCTCGAGACTTTGTGCCCATCACTTTTGCTATTCCTGACCACCGATAAATCCGTGGATAACTACTTACACTTGCCATTCATACGATCATCCCCCATTGATCTTATTATTGCAAGATACCCCGAAGTTTTCTCTATTGTTCCGAGAATACTTTGTGCCTACTGCCTAGCAGTTCTTTGCCACATGAATACCCCTTCAAATAAATCCTCGCACTTGTCAAGTATCCGCTCAACCCAGTTGTTCACGTGATTCACAAAATACATTCAAATACTACTCGATCTTCCGAAAATCCTGAGCAGTCTATTGCTCTTGAAATTCTTGCTTGCTTGCAATATGATTAATCCCATAAGTCTCGTAATCTTAATGGCATACCTTGTCATTATCATTTTGAGTCTGTTGATTCAATATGTTGCGAATTCTCGCAATCCTCAAATAGATCCTAGAATTCATCCTTTCGGCTCAGGCGTCATTTTGAACCTGAGTTGGTTCTCGACCAAACTATCTGTCATCGATTGTGCCTCTGGTATATTCAATTGATCCATCCTTGATCAGAACGTCTGCTTCTGATCCTTTGTTTTGGAAATCATAATTCCTTTGCATTTAAGCGGTGAATTATTCAGATGCTTCCATAACCTGTTGCATTTGCATTCCTTCCTCTTCTGGTTGAGTATCGATACTCATATCAGATCCTTTGTGGACCATCAAGTCCTTTGTTGGTTTGTTATCCGACAATGTCCTTCACACTTGATCACTTGTGAGTTCTTCCCCTGTTACATAATGCCTTTGTTAAGTTGTACCCTCCGCTTGGCCAACCTTACTCTGCTTTCGGGCTTGTGTTATTTACTCTTGAAACTTGTGGTATATGTCTCTAAGAAGCCCCTATGGGTTGAACATATGCCTTCTCTAAACCGTGTGAACCCGAAAGTTTTCACGAATCATACTCTTCTGGTGCTTCGCCAGATAAAATTTCAACACTGCAACTTCATCAAACGTGAGGAGTAAATGAAAGGTTATGCATTGGAGAAGTGGGAGTCGACCTTGAACTTGTGTTCATGCCCATGGACACGATGTAGATCTTGTCGTTAAAGCTTCTCTTAAATTAGTTATTCCTTTGGTATAAGTTCATCTTATATCAGGGATCTGGCCTTTTGCAATCGTGGTTCCGACCATGTTCTCTTTTGAATACCATTTCTCGTGCAAGTTTTAGCACTTGTCTTCTGTAGAGCAATACCCCGGTCCAACCTCTACTTGATCTGCCGTCAAGTATTACCCCCCTGGTATCTCGAGATTATCATGGAACTGCATAACTTCTAACAAGTTCTTCATCAAGTGCTACATCCCCACTGAATCCAATTTTTCACGGGCTCTGAGTTATTAAACACTCAAAGACACCAATAACTGAACCGAGTCCGCACTACGGTTCAACAACTCTTCGGTAAGCTTCTATCAGTACGAGTTTGTACCCGATCACATCATTCCTAGCCTGATCGGCTATATCATTATCATGCTAAATTTTAACTGTGCTACCGGGTCCTCCTTTCCGTAGCACAATTATTTGACGATGAGCTAAGCTTACGTTGATCTTCCTCCTCATATCATTTCTCCTTGGACAATAAGCTTGGTTTCGAGTTTGTGTCATACCCTTGGTTCCAATAACCTTTCGCTTCACCATTCATTTGACTTGATGTCATCGCCGATCGATTACATCTTGGAATCTCTCGACAAAGTGTGTCGTGATCATCATCAATCTTATGAGCTCTTCCAGGATATCAAATGAGTTCATGATGAGAAATACCATCCTTGCCCTTGATGATCTGCGTTATCATCGACCTTTATTGCCTTCCCACGAACACAAGCTTGTTCGTGTTTGGTGTTATACCTTGAGTTCCTTGCTATCCAGCAATTGTTCTTCTTTACCTTGGAGTATTACCAAGAATGTTCTAAGATTTGTTCCACCTCTTGAGAATTCTTGACATAGAAATACTTCTCACCATCACCATTCTTTCTTGGTCCCCGTGTTAATTCCAACAAGTGAACGGTGTTGTTTGGATTCTTTCCTTCTAGCAACCCTATTGCTTTGAAGTGAATGGGCGATAGTTCATTCTAAGTCTTTCGATAATTGAATCACCATTCTAACATTGGCCATGCAACCCAACCCATATTTCGGGTGCACTGTTCAACCAATGTTTAATTATGTATGTTTTCCTCGAGCATATCCCATTATATCATTTCATCTAACAAATGTCATCTTCTTGTTCACATTATCGTGGAAATCCATCCGTTTGGAATTCTCGATGAATTGTCGCTGAGCCCATCAGCCACCTTCTCATCCCCTCCTTGGTTTAATGATGAACTATTGCTTCAGAAACCCGCTCACATAGTTCATTCCTCGAGAATCTTGCAATGTCATTTCGTCGGTTTGTGTTGCACCTTTTCCTCTCAGACCCCCTGTTCCCAAAGTTATTCCTCCCGCGTGGACTCGTATGTAATTCATGAGCCACCTTCCAATGAGATCGTCAATTCTGGCATCGGACACAATAATTATTCCGTTGCTTGAAACCCCTTTTCACCTTCTGCCTAGGCAATGAACGATTGCCTGACTGCTTGAAACTTCTTATTGTACCTTACAACTTTACTCTCGATGTGTTTTATTTTGTTCAACTCGAGAGGTACTCATATGCTCATTCATGGGTAAATCCCAGATTATTACCCTTATAGCATTCTGTTGTTGCTGATCTGCCCCGTTACCTATTCTTAAATACGATAAAGATCCCGAAGAAAGGATGCCGACTTCATCATGATGACCTGAAGCAGAGGAATGAAGACATCAGTGTAATGGATTGATCTCTTCAAGAAGAGCAACCAAAGACGAGAAGATCCATTAGGATTTCGTAACCAGACCTTTCCCCCTAGCCCCCCTCTTAAATCTCGGGACGAGATTTCTTGTAGTGGAGGAGATTTGTGACGCCCGGATAATCAAGCTACAGTAACCTCTGCTAATGACGCCTTGTCACCTCCATTACTGTCGCTAATCTCGCGTTAGTTCAAAACGATTCGAATTCAAATTTGAATTTTTGGCAAACAAACAAAGTTTTCAAACTTTAAAACAAAAATGTTCGGACCGTGTCAAATATTGCATAGATAATTATGGTGAAGTAAACACATTTTTAGAAAATGCATAAATATTTTAAATTGAATAAAACAGAAAGGAAAATAATAATAAAAAACAAGTGAAAGGAAAACAAAATAAAACAAAAACAACAGACCCCCCCCCCCCCCCGTTGGGCCAAGTGGCCCAGCTGGCCTCCGCCGCCCGAACGGGCCGGCCCAACCGGCCAAAGGCCCAACCGGCCAACCCCACTCCTCTCCTTATCCCCCCCCCCCCCCCGCAACCCTAGCCGCCACCCCACTCGTCCACTCGCCCCCACGTCTCCCTCGCTCCCCCCCACTCTTTCGTTCTCTTCCCCCGATCTGGATCGAGGTCGGGGGCAGGGACCCGAAGCCGATGCGCCCCGTGGCGCCACCCACCGCGGGTCGGCTGATCCTCCTCCGCCGGACCGCAGCATCGCCGCCCCGCATCCGTCTCCATCCATTCGTCGCCGCGGACCCCGATCCCGTCGCCCCCATCGCTCGCTCTGACTCCGTCGCCACCCACCGCCACCTCACTGACGCCGCCCGGCGCGACCCCGCCGTCGCCCGCCTCCTCAACCTCCCTCCTGCGTGGATCCGGTCGGGGGCAATCGACGCCCCCGATGCCCTGCGCCGACGCCAGACCACCCCGCCGGAGTCACCCCGCCAACCGCCGTCGTCGGCGCCCCCTCCCCGTCTACGTCGCCCGTCCCCATCCTCCGCCTCGCCATCCACCCCGAGCCCGCGGCCCTCCCCGACCGGCCCACTGTGAGCCGCCGTCTCCCCTCCCTTTCTCTGTTTCGCATGTTGGCCACCGTGGCCGTGCTCCGCCCGGCGCGCCCACGGCCAGAGCCAACCCGCTCGCCGGTGCGCCCTGGCCCTGGACGCACGCTCCCGTCGAGCCTAGTCGCAGCCGCCCACGCTCGTCATCCCGTGTGGCCTGGTAGCGCCGCCCTACTCCCCGGCCCGCGCGGCTCGTCACCGCACCATCCACGGCCTCCTGCCGCCCGCCCCCCTCCACGGTTGCCCGCGGCGCCCGGTGGCCTCGTCCCACTCGGGCGTGCCACGCCCGCGCCCGTGGCCCGTAACCGCAAGCACCAGCTCCCGTTTGGCCTGATAGGCCACTGCCATTCGGGGCCCACGCCCTTGAAACGTTAAAAAAAGGAATTAAAAATAAATAAATAAAATATTAATTAGTTAATTAATTAAAGATTTAATTAACTTAATTAATCTTGATTAGATTAACCTAATCATCTAGTTTAGTTAATTAACCTGTTAGGTTAGTTAACAGTCAATGCCATGCGGGACCCACACGTCAGGTTGACCAGGTCAATGGTCAACGTTGACTGCTGACATCACTCTGATGTCATGCTGACGTCATCATTTACTATTCTGGATAATGTTGAATTAAATAAATTAAATAAATTCTAAAAATGATTTAAAACTTTAGAAAATCATATCTTTTAATCCGTAACTCGGATTAAAATATTTTCAACATGAAAGTTGCTCAAAACGACGAGACGATTCCGGATACGCAACCCGTTCGTCCGCCCCACCCCCCTAACCTATCGAACTCGCAACTTTCCCCCTCCGGCTCCTCTGCCCGAAAACGCGAAACACCGGGAATACTTTCCCGGATGTTTTCCCCCTTCACCGGTATCCCCTCGTACCGCGTTAGGGCACCCCTAGCACCGTTACTTGTCATGTCATGCATCGATATGCATCTGTTTGCAAGGTATTCATTGTTTCTTCCCCCTCTTCTCTCTGGTAGACTACGAGACCGACGCTGCTGCCCAGTTCGACTACGGAGTTGACGACCCCTCTCTCTTGCCAGAGCAACCAGGCAAGCCCCCCCCCCTTGATCACCAGATATCGCCTATTCTTCTCTATACTGCTTGCATTAGAGTAGTGTAGCATGTTACTGCTTTTCGTTATTCCTATCCTGATGCATAGCCTGTCCTTGTTACTACTGTTGTTACCATTACCTGCTATCCTACTGCTTAGTATAGGATGCTAGTGTTCCATCAGTGGCCCTACACTCTTGTCCGTCTGCCATGCTATACTACTGGGCCGTGATCACTTCGGGAGGTGATCACGGGCATATACGATGTACTTTACACAGTTACATTACCTGTGATACTGTTCGGAGATGGGGGCTGAAAGGACAGGTGGCTCCATCCCGGTAGAGGTGGGCCTGGGTTCCCGACGGCCCCCGACTGTTACTTTGTGGCGGAGCGACAGGGCAGGTTGAGACCACCTAGGAGACAGGTGGGCCTGGCCCTCGTCGGCGTTCGCGGATACTTAACACGCTTAACGAGATCTTGGTATTTGATCTGAGTTGGCTACGAGCCTATACGCACTAACCATCTACGCGGGAGTAGTTATGGGTATCCCGGCGTCGTGGTATCAGCCGAAGCCTTCGTGACGTCAGCGACTGAGTGGCGCGCGCCGGATTGGACTGGAACGCCACTAGGCTAGGTCTGCTTCCGGCCGCGTTCGCAATGTGCAGGTGTGCAAAGGGCGATGGGCCCAGACCCCTGCGCCATAGGAGTTAGACCGGCGTGCTGACCTCTCTGTTGTGCCTAGGTGGGGCTGCGACGTGTTGATCTTCCGAGGCCGGGCATGACCCAGGAAAGTGTGTCCGGCCAAATGGGATCGAGCGTGTTGGGTAAGTTGGTGCACCCCTGCAGGGAAGTTAATCTATTCGAATAGCCGTGATCTTCGGTAACAGGACGACTTGGAGTTGTACCTTGACCTTATGACAACTAGAACCGGATACTTAATAAAATACACCCTTCCAAGTGCCAGATATAACCCGGTGATCGCTCTCCAACAGGGCGACGAGGAGAGGATCGCCGGGTAGGATTATGCTATGCGATGCTACTGGAGATGCTACTTGGAGTTGCTACTTGGAGATGCTAGTTGGAGGACTTCAGACTACCCTCTTCTACTTGTTGCAAGACGACGGTGACCAGAAGCGTAGTCTTCGATAAGACTAGCTATCCCCCTCTTATTCTGGCATTCTGCAGTTCAGTCCACTGATATGGCCCTTTACACATATATCCATGCATATGTAGTGTAGTTCCTTGCTTGCGAGTACTTTGGATGAGTGCTCACGGTTGCTTTCTTCCCCCTTTTCCCCCCCTTTCCTTTCTCTCTGGTTGTCGCAACCAGATGCTGGAGCCCAGGAGCCAGACGACATCGTCGATGACGACTACTACACTGGAGGTGCCTACTACTACGTGCAGCCCGCTGACGACGACCAGGAGTAGTTTAGGAGGATCCCAGGCAGGAGGCCTGCGCCTCTTTCGATCTGTATCCCAGTTTGTGCTAGCCTTCTTAAGGCAAACTTGTTTAACTTATGTCTGTAATCAGATATTGTTGCTTCCGCTGACTCGTCTATGATCGAGCACTTGTATTCGAGCCCTCGAGGCCCCTGGCTTGTATTATGATGCTTGTATGACTTATTTATGTTTTAGAGTTGTGTTGTGATATCTTCCCGTGAGTCCCTGATCTTGATCGTACACATTTGCGTGCATGATTAGTGTACGATTGAATCGGGGGCGTCACAAGTTGGTATCAGAGCCGACTGCCTGTAGGAATCCCCTTCCACACTCCTTGGCCGAAGTCGAGTCTAGACTTTACAAAACTTTTACTAACATGGCTGTGCGGCCCATGGGCCCACGTCGCCATTGGGTGGTATTAGGATCTTTTATTCCTCGATCTTTACTCTGGGATTCTGAACTCTCTTCTATTCGGGTTAAACGATTTTGCTAAAAACAAAACTAACTTTAGGTTCTCGCAAGTACTTTCTCCCGGAGAGCCCCTCACTTCAGATGATTGTCTGCTAATCAGAAGATTCCGAAGATACTCTCGGATGTTCTCTCGAGACTTTGTGCCCATCACTTTTGCTATTCCTGACCACCGATAAATCCGTGGATAACTACTTACACTTGCCATTCATACGATCATCCCCCATTGATCTTATTATTGCAAGATACCCCGAAGTTTTCTCTATTGTTCCGAGAATACTTTGTGCCTACTGCCTAGCAGTTCTTTGCCACATGAATACCCCTTCAAATAAATCCTCGCACTTGTCAAGTATCCGCTCAACCCAGTTGTTCACGTGATTCACAAAATACATTCAAATACTACTCGATCTTCCGAAAATCCTGAGCAGTCTATTGCTCTTGAAATTCTTGCTTGCTTGCAATATGATTAATCCCATAAGTCTCGTAATCTTAATGGCATACCTTGTCATTATCATTTTGAGTCTGTTGATTCAATATGTTGCGAATTCTCGCAATCCTCAAATAGATCCTAGAATTCATCCTTTCGGCTCAGGCGTCATTTTGAACCTGAGTTGGTTCTCGACCAAACTATCTGTCATCGATTGTGCCTCTGGTATATTCAATTGATCCATCCTTGATCAGAACGTCTGCTTCTGATCCTTTGTTTTGGAAATCATAATTCCTTTGCATTTAAGCGGTGAATTATTCAGATGCTTCCATAACCTGTTGCATTTGCATTCCTTCCTCTTCTGGTTGAGTATCGATACTCATATCAGATCCTTTGTGGACCATCAAGTCCTTTGTTGGTTTGTTATCCGACAATGTCCTTCACACTTGATCACTTGTGAGTTCTTCCCCTGTTACATAATGCCTTTGTTAAGTTGTACCCTCCGCTTGGCCAACCTTACTCTGCTTTCGGGCTTGTGTTATTTACTCTTGAAACTTGTGGTATATGTCTCTAAGAAGCCCCTATGGGTTGAACATATGCCTTCTCTAAACCGTGTGAACCCAAAAGTTTTCACGAATCATACTCTTCTGGTGCTTCGCCAGATAAAATTTCAACACTGCAACTTCATCAAACGTGAGGAGTAAATGAAAGGTTATGCATTGGAGAAGTGGGAGTCGACCTTGAACTTGTGTTCATGCCCATGGACACGATGTAGATCTTGTCGTTAAAGCTTCTCTTAAATTAGTTATTCCTTTGGTATAAGTTCATCTTATATCAGGGATCTGGCCTTTTGCAATCGTGGTTCCGACCATGTTCTCTTTTGAATACCATTTCTCGTGCAAGTTTTAGCACTTGTCTTCTGTAGAGCAATACCCCGGTCCAACCTCTACTTGATCTGCCGTCAAGTATTACCCCCCTGGTATCTCGAGATTATCATGGAACTGCATAACTTCTAACAAGTTCTTCATCAAGTGCTACATCCCCACTGAATCCAATTTTTCACGGGCTCTGAGTTATTAAACACTCAAAGACACCAATAACTGAACCGAGTCCGCACTACGGTTCAACAACTCTTCGGTAAGCTTCTATCAGTACGAGTTTGTACCCGATCACATCATTCCTAGCCTGATCGGCTATATCATTATCATGCTAAATTTTAACTGTGCTACCGGGTCCTCCTTTCCGTAGCACAATTATTTGACGATGAGCTAAGCTTACGTTGATCTTCCTCCTCATATCATTTCTCCTTGGACAATAAGCTTGGTTTCGAGTTTGTGTCATACCCTTGGTTCCAATAACCTTTCGCTTCACCATTCATTTGACTTGATGTCATCGCCGATCGATTACATCTTGGAATCTCTCGACAAAGTGTGTCGTGATCATCATCAATCTTATGAGCTCTTCCAGGATATCAAATGAGTTCATGATGAGAAATACCATCCTTGCCCTTGATGATCTGCGTTATCATCGACCTTTATTGCCTTCCCACGAACACAAGCTTGTTCGTGTTTGGTGTTATACCTTGAGTTCCTTGCTATCCAGCAATTGTTCTTCTTTACCTTGGAGTATTACCAAGAATGTTCTAAGATTTGTTCCACCTCTTGAGAATTCTTGACATAGAAATACTTCTCACCATCACCATTCTTTCTTGGTCCCCGTGTTAATTCCAACAAGTGAACGGTGTTGTTTGGATTCTTTCCTTCTAGCAACCCTATTGCTTTGAAGTGAATGGGCGATAGTTCATTCTAAGTCTTTCGATAATTGAATCACCATTCTAACATTGGCCATGCAACCCAACCCATATTTCGGGTGCACTGTTCAACCAATGTTTAATTATGTATGTTTTCCTCGAGCATATCCCATTATATCATTTCATCTAACAAATGTCATCTTCTTGTTCACATTATCGTGGAAATCCATCCGTTTGGAATTCTCGATGAATTGTCGCTGAGCCCATCAGCCACCTTCTCATCCCCTCCTTGGTTTAATGATGAACTATTGCTTCAGAAACCCGCTCACATAGTTCATTCCTCGAGAATCTTGCAATGTCATTTCGTCGGTTTGTGTTGCACCTTTTCCTCTCAGACCCCCTGTTCCCAAAGTTATTCCTCCCGCGTGGACTCGTATGTAATTCATGAGCCACCTTCCAATGAGATCGTCAATTCTGGCATCGGACACAATAATTATTCCGTTGCTTGAAACCCCTTTTCACCTTCTGCCTAGGCAATGAACGATTGCCTGACTGCTTGAAACTTCTTATTGTACCTTACAACTTTACTCTCGATGTGTTTTATTTTGTTCAACTCGAGAGGTACTCATATGCTCATTCATGGGTAAATCCCAGATTATTACCCTTATAGCATTCTGTTGTTGCTGATCTGCCCCGTTACCTATTCTTAAATACGATAAAGATCCCGAAGAAAGGATGCCGACTTCATCATGATGACCTGAAGCAGAGGAATGAAGACATCAGTGTAATGGATTGATCTCTTCAAGAAGAGCAACCAAAGACGAGAAGATCCATTAGGATTTCGTAACCAGACCTTTCCCCCTAGCCCCCCTCTTAAATCTCGGGACGAGATTTCTTGTAGTGGAGGAGATTTGTGACGCCCGGATAATCAAGCTACAGTAACCTCTGCTAATGACGCCTTGTCACCTCCATTACTGTCGCTAATCTCGCGTTAGTTCAAAACGATTCGAATTCAAATTTGAATTTTTGGCAAACAAACAAAGTTTTCAAACTTTAAAACAAAAATGTTCGGACCGTGTCAAATATTGCATAGATAATTATGGTGAAGTAAACACATTTTTAGAAAATGCATAAATATTTTAAATTGAATAAAACAGAAAGGAAAATAATAATAAAAAACAAGTGAAAGGAAAACAAAATAAAACAAAAACAACAGACCCCCCCCCGTTGGGCCAAGTGGCCCAGCTGGCCTCCGCCGCCCGAACGGGCCGGCCCAACCGGCCAAAGGCCCAACCGGCCAACCCCACTCCTCTCCTTATCCCCCCCCCCCCCCCCCCCCCCCGCAACCCTAGCCGCCACCCCACTCGTCCACTCGCCCCCACGTCTCCCTCGCTCCCCCCCCACTCTTTCGTTCTCTTCCCCCGATCTGGATCGAGGTCGGGGGCAGGGACCCGAAGCCGATGCGCCCCGTGGCGCCACCCACCGCGGGTCGGCTGATCCTCCTCCGCCGGACCGCAGCATCGCCGCCCCGCATCCGTCTCCATCCATTCGTCGCCGCGGACCCCGATCCCGTCGCCCCCATCGCTCGCTCTGACTCCGTCGCCACCCACCGCCACCTCACTGACGCCGCCCGGCGCGACCCCGCCGTCGCCCGCCTCCTCAACCTCCCTCCTGCGTGGATCCGGTCGGGGGCAATCGACGCCCCCGATGCCCTGCGCCGACGCCAAACCACCCCGCCGGAGTCACCCCGCCAACCGCCGTCGTCGGCGCCCCCTCCCCGTCTACGTCACCCGTCCCCATCCTCCGCCTCGCCATCCACCCCGAGCCCGCGGCCCTCCCCGACCGGCCCACTGTGAGCCGCCGTCTCCCCTCCCTTTCTCTGTTTCGCCTGTTGGCCACCGTGGTCGTGCTCCGCCCGGCGCGCCCACGGCCAGAGCCAACCCGCTCGCCGGTGCGCCCTGGCCCTGGACGCACGCTCCCGTCGAGCCTAGTCGCAGCCGCCCACGCTCGTCATCCCGTTTGGCCTGGTAGCGCCGCCCTACTCCCCGGCCCGCGCGGCTCGTCACCGCACCATCCACGGCCTCCTGCCGCCCGCCCCCCTCCACGGTTGCCCACGGCGCCCGGTGGCCTCGTCCCACTCGGGCGTGCCACGCCCGCGCCCGTGGCCCGTAACCGCAAGCACCAGCTCCCGTTTGGCCTGATAGGCCACTGCCATTCGGGGCCCACGCCCTTGAAACGTTAAAAAAAGGAATTAAAAATAAATAAATAAAATATTAATTAGTTAATTAATTAAAGATTTAATTAACTTAATTAATCTTGATTAGATTAACCTAATCATCTAGTTTAGTTAATTAACCTGTTAGGTTAGTTAACAGTCAATGCCATGCGGGACCCACACGTTAGGTTGACCAGGTCAATGGTCAACGTTGACTGCTGACATCACTCTGATGTCATGCTGACGTCATCATTTACTATTCTGGATAATGTTGAATTAAATAAATTAAATAAATTCTAAAAATGATTTAAAACTTTAGAAAATCATATCTTTTAATCCGTAACTCGGATTAAAATATTTTCAACATGAAAGTTGCTCAAAACGACGAGACGATTCCGGATACGCAACCCGTTCGTCCGCCCCACCCCCCTAACCTATCGAACTCGCAACTTTCCCCCTCCGGCTCCTCTGCCCGAAAACGCGAAACACCGGGAATACTTTCCCGGATGTTTTCCCCCTTCACCGGTATCCCCTCGTACCGCGTTAGGGCACCCCTAGCACCGTTACTTGTCATGTCATGCATCGATATGCATCTGTTTGCAAGGTATTCATTGTTTCTTCCCCCTCTTCTCTCTGGTAGACTACGAGACCGACGCTGCTGCCCAGTTCGACTACGGAGTTGACGACCCCTCTCTCTTGCCAGAGCAACCAGGCAAGCCCCCCCCCCTTGATCACCAGATATCGCCTATTCTTCTCTATACTGCTTGCATTAGAGTAGTGTAGCATGTTACTGCTTTTCGTTATTCCTATCCTGATGCATAGCCTGTCCTTGTTACTACTGTTGTTACCATTACCTGCTATCCTACTGCTTAGTATAGGATGCTAGTGTTCCATCAGTGGCCCTACACTCTTGTCCGTCTGCCATGCTATACTACTGGGCCGTGATCACTTCGGGAGGTGATCACGGGCATATACGATGTACTTTACACAGTTACATTACCTGTGATACTGTTCGGAGATGGGGGCTGAAAGGACAGGTGGCTCCATCCCGGTAGAGGTGGGCCTGGGTTCCCGACGGCCCCCGACTGTTACTTTGTGGCGGAGCGACAGGGCAGGTTGAGACCACCTAGGAGACAGGTGGGCCTGGCCCTCGTCGGCGTTCGCGGATACTTAACACGCTTAACGAGATCTTGGTATTTGATCTGAGTTGGCTACGAGCCTATACGCACTAACCATCTACGCGGGAGTAGTTATGGGTATCCCGGCGTCGTGGTATCAGCCGAAGCCTTCGTGACATCAGCGACTGAGTGGCGCGCGCCGGATTGGACTGGAACGCCACTAGGCTAGGTCTGCTTCCGGCCGCGTTCGCAATGTGCAGGTGTGCAAAGGGCGATGGGCCCAGACCCCTGCGCCATAGGAGTTAGACCGGCGTGCTGACCTCTCTGTTGTGCCTAGGTGGGGCTGCGACGTGTTGATCTTCCGAGGCCGGGCATGACCCAGGAAAGTGTGTCCGGCCAAATGGGATCGAGCGTGTTGGGTAAGTTGGTGCACCCCTGCAGGGAAGTTAATCTATTCGAATAGCCGTGATCTTCGGTAACAGGACGACTTGGAGTTGTACCTTGACCTTATGACAACTAGAACCGGATACTTAATAAAATACACCCTTCCAAGTGCCAGATATAACCCGGTGATCGCTCTCCAACAGGGCGACGAGGAGAGGATCGCCGGGTAGGATTATGCTATGCGATGCTACTGGAGATGCTACTTGGAGTTGCTACTTGGAGATGCTAGTTGGAGGACTTCAGACTACCCTCTTCTACTTGTTGCAAGACGACGGTGACCAGAAGCGTAGTCTTCGATAAGACTAGCTATCCCCCTCTTATTCTGGCATTCTGCAGTTCAGTCCACTGATATGGCCCTTTACACATATATCCATGCATATGTAGTGTAGTTCCTTGCTTGCGAGTACTTTGGATGAGTGCTCACGGTTGCTTTCTTCCCCCTTTTCCCCCCCTTTCCTTTCTCTCTGGTTGTCGCAACCAGATGCTGGAGCCCAGGAGCCAGACGACATCGTCGATGACGACTACTACACTGGAGGTGCCTACTACTACGTGCAGCCCGCTGACGACGACCAGGAGTAGTTTAGGAGGATCCCAGGCAGGAGGCCTGCGCCTCTTTCGATCTGTATCCCAGTTTGTGCTAGCCTTCTTAAGGCAAACTTGTTTAACTTATGTCTGTAATCAGATATTGTTGCTTCCGCCGACTCGTCTATGATTGAGCACTTGTATTCGAGCCCTCGAGGCCCCTGGCTTGTATTATGATGCTTGTATGACTTATTTATGTTTTAGAGTTGTGTTGTGATATCTTCCCGTGAGTCCCTGATCTTGATCGTACACATTTGCGTGCATGATTAGTGTACGATTGAATCGGGGGCGTCACAGCCCATCCTCTCTCTTATCTCAGCAATCTCTTTGTCTTCCTTCTGAGCTTCTCGAATCCTGTCCAACAGTGTCGACTGAACTTCCATTGTTGCAAGAAAACCTCTTGGAACAATCTCTAATCGTAGTTCCATGATCTCTGCAGCTAACTCCTTTGGCATTCCATTGCTCACAAGAACATTAGCATAACTCTTCCGGCTCAAAGCGTCTGCTACGACATTGGCTTTTCCTGGATGGTAGTGTAGCTTCATGTCGTAATCCTTTATAAGTTCCAACCATCTCCTCTGCCTGAGGTTCAACTCCTTCTGTGTGAAAATGTACTTCAAGCTCTTATGATCCCTGTACACATCACAACGGTTTCCAATAAGATAATGTCTCCAGGTCTTTAGTGCATGCACTACGGCTGCTAACTCCAAATCATGCGTGGCATAGTTCAACTCGTGTGGCTTCAGTTGTCGTGAGGCATACGAAACAACTTTTCCTTCCTGCATAAGCACACATCCAAGTCCCAAGCGAGAGGCATCACAATACACTTGAAACTCCTTATGTATATCTGGCAAGGTCAGCACTTGGGCTGTAGTCAATCGCTCCTTCAGCTCTTGAAAACTTGTCTCGCACTCCTCTGTCCATTTGAACTTAGTATCCTTCTTTAACAATTCCGTCATTGGTTTAGCAATCTTGGAAAAATTCTCAATAAACCTCCGATAATATCCTGCCAGTCCAAGAAAACTGCGGATCTCGCCAACTGAAGTGGGTGCCAACCATTCAGTGACCGTCTGAACCTTACTGGGATCCATTGCTATACCCTCTCCGGATATAACATGCCCAAGAAATCCAACTTCTTTCAACCAAAATTCGCACTTGCTGAATTTGGCGTATAACTGGTGTTCCCTGAGTTTCTCGAGAACCAAACGCAAGTGTTTCGCGTGCTCCTCTTCGTTCTTCGGGTATATCATAATATCATCAATGAATACCACAACAAACTTGTCCAAATACTCCATGAACACCTTGTTCATCATACTCATGAAAGAGGCAGGGGCGTTAGTCAGTCCAAATGACATGGCCGTATACTCATATAATCCATACCGAGTGGTAAATGCGGTCTTGGGTATATCCTTCTCTCGAATCTTCAACTGATGGTATCCTGATCGCAGATCAATCTTTGAAAATACCTTAGCTCCTTGTAACTGATCAAACAGATCATTGATCATTGGTAAGGGATACTTGTTCTTTATTGTTACTTCATTCAGAGCTCGGTAATCAACAACCATCCTTAGGGATTTATCCTTCTTCTCCACCAAAAGTACTGGGGCTCCCCAAGGTGACGAGCTTCTACGAATGTAACCTTTCTCCAACAACTCCTTAATCTGCTTCTTAATTTCCTCCAGATCATTTGCTGGCATCCGATAGGGTCTCTTGGATATCGGTCCTGTTCCTATTACCGCGTCCGGCTGCTCTTCAACCTCCTCCACGTTAACGTGGTTCACTTGTCCTTTGTTGAATGGATTGGGCTTCTTCTCTGCGCTCCCGTTTCCATTCCCATTCTTTCCTTCAGAGCAGTCATTGGCATAGTGCCCTGTCTTCCCGCACTTGTAGCAAACAACTTGGCTTAAGTCCCTCTTTGCGGGTGTAGATGGGTTAGAGCGGTTTTGATTATTGTTGGCTCCATTCCCATTCCTGTTCTTCGCACCATTATGGTTATGCGATCCTCCTCCAACATGGTTATGTCCTCCATGGTTATGAACAAGTCCTCCTGAGTTCGGGGTCAAGCGGGGCTTCTGGTGAGCTCCGGAGTTGTATTTTCCTTGCCCATACTTTCTCTTACGATTATCAATCTGCTGCTGCTTCCCTTCAATCATTAGGGCCTTATCTACCAACTCCTGGTAGTTGTTGAAGGTTGCTACCATCAACTGCATACTCATCTCATCATTCAACCCTTCCATAAACTTCTCCTGCTTCGCGGCATCTATGGCCACATCATCAGGGGCATAACGTGACAACTTGCTAAACTCATCCACGTACTGGCCAACAGTACGATTCCCCTGGCGTAGGTTGCGAAACTCACACTTCTTCATCTGCATAGCTCCAGTCGAGACATGGGCAGTGCGAAAAGCCTGCTGAAACTGAGCCCATGTGATAGTGTCGATAGGATAGGTGGCTGTGAAATTCTCCCACCATGCTGCTGCAGGTCCATCCAGTTGGTGTGCGGCAAAACGCACCTTCTCAGCATCT
Source organism: Triticum timopheevii (assembly GCA_963921465.1). Lineage (NCBI taxonomy): Eukaryota > Viridiplantae > Streptophyta > Magnoliopsida > Poales > Poaceae > Triticum > Triticum timopheevii. The sequence goes on along the minus strand of OY997264.1, from coordinate 461,168,118 downwards.
GTGCATCTTGCGGTGGTTAACTCCCTTCCAATACGACGTAGCCAATCATCTGCAACTATTGGCTCGATGCTACTGGAGAACACTGGCGGTTGTAACCTTAAGAAACGGGCGAGGTTATCCGCTGGCGGCGGGTTGTTGTTGTTGGCATTGTTGTTATTGGCATTGCTCTGGTTCTGAATTAGCAATTGCATCAAAGCATTCTGCTGCTGGATCAACTGGGTGATCTCTGGTGGGAAAACAAACTCGGGGTCTCTCCTCGGAGGCATCTGATGGGTTTTAGATGGAAGAGTTTAGAATAGAAAAAGATCTAGGGGAGAAACACTACCCATATGTATATGAGGCAAACACAAGCATTCATTCAATCAATCAAGCAAGGGCATACAAAACGGTCTAGGACTATCGCAAAAGTGCTCACTACTACTAGTTACATGGGGGAAATGCTACTATCATATGGTGGTCATCTAGAAATTTTGATCGGTGGAAGACTCCATGAAGTCTGCTCCAGCTTCATCTTCGTAGTCATCATCACTTGAATCTGAATCAGTGTCGTCGATGATGATGTAGTTGTCCGAACGAATGGGGTCTTCTCTCGGAACTGGTCCTCCCATGAAAATTCCGATCTTCTCAACTAGGTCGTCATTCTTCTCCAATAGGGTCTTGATTTCCTCCTCATATCCATCGCGTGTGAACTTAAGTTCTTCCTCCAGCTCGATGATCCTGGTCTTCGCCTTCTTCAACTCGATCATGTCTGCGCACATCTGGTTCTCCTGATGTCGAATGTGCTGGTTTTGCTCCTGGATAAAGGCTGCGACAGATCTATCCTTCCTGGTGCTGATCATCTCCCATTGGTCATCTCGGCGCCCACATATTTGATAGGTGGTATCCTCTAGTTCCTTGTTGTAGATTTCTCCAATGCGTCCCATGGTAATATGGGCGGCCATACTCTTGCCAAGGCTCCAAGTGGGTGCTTCGAAAGGAAACTCTATGGGTTTAGAATTTAGCGAGAACGTCCTTCCTGGAACTCGTACTTGAATCATCCAGCGCTCTTCTTCCGGTAGGGTGGCGTTGTTCGTCCCAGTGAAGCTCGGTATTCCAATATTCAAGTACCTAGTGACTTCCTTCAGGTGACGTCCAAAAGGTGTATCTTCATCCGGCTGTGCAAACTTGGTCTTCATCTCCTTCATCCTAAAGAGTGGAAAGAGAAGAGGAGTCAGAAATGAGAAGAGAAGTGTGACCTATGGTTTATCTTAGTGGTCGTGTCCTACACTCAGCGTGTGCTCTGATACCATCTTGTAGCGACCCGACCTCAGATGGTCAAGTCTCTGTGCTCAGGTGTCATCCTTGGATCAGTAATGCTGACATCACACAGTACTTCGAAGAATTTATAACAGAGTAGAAATCACACACTTATTACATCGAATGTCTCAAAAGAGAACTTATTACAATAATATGGCTTAAGGCCATCTAATGCGATAACAGCGGAAGGCTTGGAAGATAAAGTGAGTCCATCAACTCCAACGACATAACTGAGCTGCACGGCAACGACCTACGAACCTTACTCCTCATCTTAAAAGTATGCAACATAATACGTTGCAGCCCGAGAACGGGTCAGCACATGGAATATGCTGGCAATGTAACACAAAAGAGCAATAACAGAATAATGCTACCACTACATGCATATTTGGCTGGTGGAAAGCTCTATGGTTACAGTTTTGCGAAAAGCCAATTTTTCCCTACTTCAAAGGAATCAATTTTAATTTAACTATCATGGTGGTTGAAACATCATTTGAGAAGGTAAACCCCAACTCAATGATCCCAATTAAAAGTACTTAACAACCCAGCAATATTAATTTAGGAGTGTTGAGATACATGCGAATACTCAAGTACTAGATACTCAGAATTGTCCATAACCGGGGACACGGCTAACCATGATTAGATTGTACACTCTGCAAAGGTTTGCGCACTTTTCCCCGCAAGACTCGATCGCCTCCGTTTGATTCTCGCACTGTAGGGTGTTTGAGAGACGGATGACCGAGACACAGTCTTTCAGAAGCATTAACTCTCTACTCCGGGCAGACCATACCAAACCTACAACCCACTACCTGCTGATCCACCTCTTCAAGAGCTTCACGCAACCTACTCAACTATGCTAGAGCCCATAATAGCTTGCGGCTGCACACGGAAGTTTCTAGCATGAATAGACTCAGTTCCCTTTGAGCCTGGGTGGCGGTCGATAGGAGAATCACACGGTAACCCCGGGATTTCCAAAAAATAAAACAGGCAATCACTGGTAACCCCAGGTGCCTCAATCCACCCAGATGTGTATTAAAGTTGCCACCTTAAGTAAACCATTAATTATCAATCTCACATCTGTCATGGATATCACTCAAACCCAATCCACGTCTACGAGCATAGCATGGCAATATAAGCATAACGTAGAAGTAACTCCCAAGGGTTTGATAATAAAACAGGACAATAGGTTCTACCTCATCAACTACTTCCCAATACCCACATGTTAAAGGCATCCTAATCATGCAATGTTTGAGGATTGAAACTAATGCATAAAAACTGGGTATGAAAAGAGTATGATCAATGTGTTACTTGCCTTGCTGACGATCCGGGAATCCTAGAGACTCGTAGTAACACGCTTCGCACTCCAGGAATTCTATCGCAAGCAAACAATAACATACATAAGCAACAATCAAAGATGCACAAGTAGAACTCCAAATAAAAGAGTTTGACCGGAGAGTTCAACTTAAGAACTCCGGTTTGCAAAAAGAATCAAATCAAACGAAGCAACGAAACTCAAACGGCAAAAGAAACAACTTCATTTTGCTAATCTGGATCTAAGTCAAATTTTACAGAAGAAAAATCTTGTTTGAGTTGATTATTCGGAAAGAGGGTTTCGAGATGAAACTCCAGGCGCTTGAATCGCCTGATTCCGATAAACGAGCGAAAAGATAAACAAGTTTGAAAATCGGATCAGAAATCGCGATCAAAATAATCGCGGAATAAATCCGATAAAAAGAAAAACGACGAACAACTAAACGAACGAACGTTCGTTAGCAGAAACTAAACAGTGAACACGTTCGTTAAAACGAACGAACGAACGGACGTTCGCTAAGTAAATAAACCAGGGAAAAAATAAACCGATCTAGAAAAAAAACGATCTAGGGTTTTCAAAAAAAACCGAAGGGTTTATTTTAAAAAAACGGCGGCGGGGTCGGGTACCTCCGGCGAGGCTCGTCCGGCGGGGCGGCGGCTCCGGCGGGCTCGGGGTGGCTGCAGGGTGGCGGCGAGAGGCGGCGGCGGCGCGAGGGCGACGGCGGCGGCTCGGGCGGCGGCGGATCGGGGCTCGGGGCGGGCTCCGACGACGGCAGCAAGTGGCGGGTGGTGGCGGGGTGGTGGGGTGGCGGCTGGGGCGGCGGCATATATAGGAGGGCGGGGCGGGCGGCTTGGGGAAGGGGGCGCCTGGGGGTGGAGTCCGGCTCGGACTCGCCCTCGGCGGCGGCTGGCTGGGCCGGCCTGCTCGGCTGGGCCTTCGGCCCAGTCGGGCGCGAGGGTGTTTTTTTTAACATTCCACCGAAAGAAAAATTCCTAGAAAAACAAATAAAAATCTAAAAATTCCAAAACAAGTTTTCTCCGTCTAAATAAAATATTTAGAACAAGATGAAATTTTCTTGGCCCCGAAAATGCAATTTTAAAACATGCAACATTTTTCTAGGGCAAATAAAAATCCGGATAAACTCAAATATAATCCCAAAAATGATTTTAACATTTTTCCTCCGATATTTCAATTATTTTAGAGAAGTCATATTATCTCCCCTCATTTAATATTTTTAAATGAAATATTCTCCGGAGAGAAAATAATTAAAATCAAATCCTCGTCTTCACTATTTGATAAAAATTTCAAATATGAAAATTGGAAAATCCCCAACTCTCTCCGAAGGTCCTTGAGTTGCTTAGGATTTCGAGGATTGCAAACGATAAAGCAAAGAAATATGATATGCATGTATGACCTATGTATAACATGCCAAATTGGAAATTTGGGATGTTACATCTGCACCGTCAGTGGCCCACGTGACCGCCACCAAAGAAGGTTCGGGTCAATGACAGGCTGGCTCCTCACCAAGCTGCGCCCCCCGGAAGGTAGCACCTCCCAGTACCAGCCCGGCGGAGCCCAGTCCGAACATGGCCCCTCTGATCAAGCAGACCTCCTCCGACGAGTCGATGACGAGGATGCGGGATAAGCATCGTCCACATCGATGTGGGAATAATTGCTTTAACTAAAAAAATAACAACAAATGTGACATGCTCAAAATATGACATGTCCACTTCAAAACGAATCAACCTAGAATTCTGTTAAATACACCTAAAACACCTCAATTCTATTAACTACACCTAATTAAAAACCTACATTTTGAACATGGTTCGATCATAACTAGGGTTCATACGAAATTATTCTAAGATTAAACACCTAAAATACCTAAATTATATTAACTACACCTAATTAAAAACCTACTTTTTAAACATGGTTCGATCATAACTAGCTAAGGTTCATACTACAGTATTCTAAGATTAAACACCTAAGGTCATAACCTACTACAATATTCTAAGATTTAACCTACATTTTTCAACTAGCTAGGGTTCAAAATAAACTAGGGAGGAGGAGGAAGGAGGGAGGAGGAGTACCTCTTGGTGGAGGATGACCGGCGCGGAGGGGGGGAGCAGGGGAGGAGGGCCCGCGCGGGAGGGCAGGCGGCGGGGGAGGAGGCCGACGCGGGGGAGGGTGGCCGGCGGGGGAGGAGGGCCGGCAGGGAAGGACCGGCGCGGGGGACGGCGTCAGGTACCTTGGGGGCGATGGCGCGCGGCGGAGGCGAGTGAGAGTGTGAGGGGGAGAGTGAGGACGCACGCGGGCCGGAGTGTGGATAAGGTGCCCGTAGTAGTAGCGTTGGATCCTAAACACCGCTACTGCTAATAACCATAGCAGTAGCGCTTCCAGGGAGTAAGCGTTACTGCTACAAGCATTAGCAGTAGTGTTTTTGTGGAACCAGCGCTACTACTAAGGCTAAAAAGCATCAAATTTAGAAAAGCGTTGTTCATCATTGACCTTTTTATGTAGAATTTAAATTGTCAGTATGAGTCCTCACCGGTTTAGGAACGGGTGAGGACTACTATTGCGGCTGCAAATCCTACACATATAGTTCAATGAAGACCAATTGGTTGTGATAGTTTGAGAAGCACCATATTTAAGGTGGTAAAAATTCTGTTCGCGGAGCGAGGTAAGACTAAACTTTGGTCATAGGAGGGGGCTGAATTTAGCAGTAGCGCTGGTTGGAGGAAAACGCCATTTCTACGTACAATAGCAGTAGCGCTTTTTTCATACGAACGCTACTATTATGCCTGGCTTGCCGGCAACGGTCTGGCAATTATAGTAGTAACATGTTTTATAACTATAGCGCTACTGGTAAGTGCATAGTAGCAACACTTTCTACGGCCAAGCGCTACTGATAATTAGTAGCAACGGTGCCTTTTAAAAAGCGCTACTAATGAGCTCCTGTGTATAAGGTTTTCTCGGTAGGTGTACCTCCCGACCGCAACTGCATATCTTCAATGTGGCTACAGCTTGGGGAGAAAGTGGTGTTTTTGTGTTTTGAGGTGTGTGTGTGTTGGGGGCTTAGTGATGTATCGTAAGGAAGGGCACCTGCATGTATGCCCTTAGGCACGCAACGACAAGTGTCACCCCCCAAACCCCCAGCCGCAATTGTATGTCTTCAACGTGAATGTAGCTCGTGGTGTTTTGTTGATAAGAGGGGCGATTACATCTTTGCAATTAGGCACGCAACTGTAGGTGTACCTCCCGACTGCAACTGCATATCGTCAAAATGACTGCAGCTTGGGGCGAAAGTGATGTCTTTGTGTTTTGGGTTGTGTGTGTGTGTGGGGGGGGAGGCAGTTGCATGATTGCCAGTAGGCATTCAACTGCAAGTGTCGCCCCCACGCCACCCCCCCCCTCCGGACCACAATTGCAAGTGTCACCCCCACGCCAGAACAACATGTCTTTGTCGGGGAAGGGGCAGTTACGACTCTGCCACTAGGCATGCAACTGAAGTGTCGCCTCCGATTGCAATTGCATGTCTTTAACGGAGCTGCAACTTGTGGGGCGGAAGTAGTGTTTTTGGCGAGAGATAGGAGCAGTTGCATGTTTGCCATTAGACACTGAATTGCAAGTGTCATCTCCAGCTGCAACCGCAAGTTTTCAATGTACAATGTTGATTTATTTTTTCAAATTATACACTGGAAAAAATAAATCCAAGTACAGTTTAAATATTTTAAAATTATAGGACTAACATTTTATAAATAACATTGACATTTTTTCCCAAACACACAATGTATAATGAATATACTTCCTTAATACAAGATGATTGTTTTTAAATGGAAAGGATATCTATAGAATGTCAGGTTTTTTTTATTTTCTCATTAAACGCATGATTTACCGTCGAATCAGTTGCACGCATCTTAAAGCAAGGGGAGAGAGAGAGAGAGAGAGAAGTCAACTAGACAAAGGCGTTCCCTAGGAATGGATTTCGCCGCGAAACCGTCCAACGATCGCATTTCCCCTTTCTCTGTTGTCTCTCTCACTCTCGCTTCCCATTCCAAGCTCACACACTAGTGCGCCGCTTTTTTGATTTCGTCGAAGAGGTGGGCTGCGCCGGGGACGATGCTTGTGGTGGCGGAAAGGTGCAGCCTCGTCGTACGCTCTTATCCTGAATGAGATTAAAGACAGAACCAGGGAGTTTGATAGTCTAGTTTTTGTTTTTGAGCCTAGGGAGTGCAACTTTGAAGCACGCTCTTTAGTTAAGGCTGCTACTTCTCTCTCGATTGGGTGCCATATTTGGCTAGGGGTGACCCCAGATGTCACATGTATTTCTGAAACGATCATTGAATAAAATCCCTAGTACCCTTCAAAAAAATAATAATAGTGCCCACATTTGCCTAAAAGAAAAAGTGTGCCCCGCGTCAGTCCATAGCAATCCGTCCATAAACATAAGTAGCACCATTGTAAATACGGGATTGCTAGGTCTCAGTTGAGTGAGACTTAACCAAGTCTCAGTCGATGGTATATTCGTAGGATCTTACATTCAAATCCATGCAAATTTTTCTACTATCCAGTTTTACATTTTTCTTTCTTCCATGTTATATCACTTGACTTAGACTTGGTTAAGTCTAAGTCGAGTGAGGTTTAGATACACCCTAGTAAAACATAAAGTCGTCACCCCAAGATCACTTCAAGGTGTGCCCTGGACCTAGACTTGATCATCCTCTTCACCGCCATTTCGTCGTCGTCGCTCCACCTCCGCCTCCGCGGGCATTCTTGCTTCCCGACCATCTTCCAGTCCCAAAGACCATTGTATTGGACATGGCCATCTCTGAGCAGAACAAGGCGTTGCAGCGATCTGCAGACCTTCACGAGATCCCTCAAGTACTGCGTCTGGCGCGGTGTCCCCGTGAACCCAACCATGACCAGCTCCTTCATGTGTCGGTGCCGGAGCTTGGGCCTCTGCCACCAAATTATCTCCTCTCCAGGCTCCTCGTCCTCGTCGGAGTGAGCCAGAGCCACATGGATGTGCAGGGCCTCGAGCGAGCGCGCGGACAGCAGGAGGATGCGCGGCCACGAGACGTCCCAGTTGGGAGGCACGTCGGCGACGAGGAGCCTCTTGAGGCCGCGGAACGGCGTGGCCACGTGCCGCGGGAGGACCCATCTGACCGGCCCGGTGAAGCGGAGGACGAGGCTGGTCGTGCCATCTGGGGCGTTGCCGAGGAAGTCGTGAGGCTTGTCGCTTCCCCAGAAGGTGAGGTTCACGTGCGTCAGGCTCGGGACGGAGCCGAACGTGAGCATCACGCTCGCGCTGCTGTCTTGGCACGCCAGGCGGGTGAGCGCCGGCAGGTCGTGCAGCGTGATGGCTGAGAATGCGCAGTCTTCCACGACGAGCTCCGTGAGCGACGAGCACGGCGCGTCGACCTCCAGGTGGTCAAGCTCCTCCGTGCAGCCGCATGATTTGAGGTGCAGCGTCTGCAGCCGCGCGCAGTCGGTGAAGAGCCTCTCGTACACGGCGACGGGCGTGGACGCGGCCACGCCTTGCAAGACGAGCGTGCGGAGCGCCTCGTAGGTGCGCAGCGGCGGGAGCGTGCAGTTTCCCAGCGTGAGGCTGCGCAGGCGTGACCTGCCGCCGCCGTCGAGGCGGTCGTGGGGGAAGCCGTAGGCGGGCGCGTCGTGGTCGTGGCATGTCGCCGATGGATAGGCCACGACCTCCAGATCTTCCACGCCCCATGCGCCCACCGCAGCGGCGATCAGGCGCTCGATGCAGCCGACGTCGTCGTGCGTCCGGAAGAAGAAGTCCAGACGTACGGCCTTGACGCGGCGGCATGCGTCGCCGTCCTCTTCCAAGAGCCCGGTGATACCGGCGGCCAACGATTCCATCATGATGTCCTCGAAGAGCGCCAGGAGATTGTCCAGTTCCCCGGCCAGCTCCTGCACACGCCGCGATTTGCCCTGGCGGAGAGCCAAGGTCCGGTGGTACTCGGCTGGGAGTATGTCGCTGACCTTCAAGTCTAGCGCCGGCAGGTCGCGGGGGATGCGTGCCCAGCGCCTCCCGAGGACGGCGGTCGAGAGCGCGGTACGGGTGTCCAGCCTGCTCACTATGAGGTGGATCAGCTCGTCGGGGAGCGCGCTGAGGCGGTCCTTGCCGTTGCCGCCGGCCGTGCGCTGTCGCACGAGACGGCGAGGCAGCCTCGCCATGGCAGCAGAGCAGAGCAGAGCAGACTCGTTCTTGGATCTGGGAGTCCGGTAAAGCATGCATTGCGCAAGGCTTCTCTATATGGGCAGGGCAGCTACCTGGGACTTCGACTCGGAAGAGAATCCATCAATTAAGGTCGGCGCGCCATAGCGATCCGATATCACTCCTGATTTCCCGGCGGTCAAATCAGAGTAGAACTCGCATATAACCTTTCAAAAAAAAAAAACTTTTCGCATATATTATAAGATCAAATCTATAATTACCCAGTTTACCCTCAAGGAAATCAGTGAAAAGGGCAAGCAAAATATACTCAGATCAAGTCCTAGATTTTTTTTGACATAATAAAAAAGGCACATTTTTGTCAGACTCAAGCTATCACGTGTTATTTTCTGCTCAACCAAGGCCCATGCCCTCGCAGCCTGGCTGGCTCCTCCATTTCTCTTCTTTTCCCCTCAAGCAGATGCCACTTAGCCAACCGAACCTAAGCCGGGAAAGCCACCGCGTTCTACATCCCCTTGGTTAAGACCTCCCTATAAGGACCCCGCAAAAAAAAAAGACCTCCCTATAAGGGTGCAAATATGCAGCTACACACTAGCTGCATCTGCATGCCCAGAGAAGTTAGCTCCACACAAACATTTTTCAAGAATACAACTTCAGGGAAACATGTACATCAGGCCTTGTGCAACTGTAATGGAGTTTCGACAGATTGAGATATCGATGCAACACAAAATATGTACATCCAGAAATAAGAATAGAAGCTCTCCTTCCGGCTCCTCAGCGATTTGGGCTTCCTGGCCGTTGGATCGGGCCGCTTGATGTGTTTTTGGCCGTCCGATCGAGATCTGGAGAAGCCTGGGCCGTCGGATCTAGAGCTGGCACTGCTGGAATGAATAGTAATGGTAGCAAAATGTAAATATCATGCCCCCACCGGGGTATTTTGGTCATTTCACTAACCAGGGGTATAAAAGGGCCCTAGACGGATCCCCTCCCCCTGCCGCGCGCCTCCTCTCCCCCTCTCTCTCGTTCCCCTCCCTCCCGCGCGCCTCCTCTCCTCCCGCCTCGCCGCCGCTCTCTCCTCCTTCCTCCCCCATCCCCTCTCTCCTGAGCCCGCCTCCCTGCCGTGCCGCACCGCCGCCTCCTCCCTTGCTCGCTTCCTTTCCTCCTGCAGCCGCCTCCCTCCCTCCCTCACTGGCTCCTAATCCGGCGATGGCGGCGGCGGCTGCCGCGCCCACGCCCGTCTGCTCCCCGCAGCCATCACCTCCTTCGTCCGGCCGGCGACCCATGTCGCGCCCGTCTGCTCCGCCCGCATTCATGCCGCGCCCGTCTGCTCCGCCCGCACTCATGCCGCCCCCTCTCCTCTTCCTCCCGCCTCACCTCTCTCCCCCTCCTAACGCCCAAACCCTAACCCCCCGCCCCGGCCCTGGCTCCCGCCGGAGGGAAGGAGGAACGGCGAGGCGAGGCAAAGGTGGCGGCGTTGGGGACGCAACATCCCCTCCAAGAGCCTCGGTATGGATCCCTCCTCACATTTTCTTCCTTTGGTTTTTCTTCTTCTTTTTTTGATGCGTGAGTGCCTGCTGTTATGTGAAGGAAAGCAAATGGGGAAGCTGCCGCGGGTTCTTCGACCTCCCCTGCCTCATCCCGTCTCTGTAGGTGCAGCATGTAGATCGGCCAGAGGAGGTGGATGTGGAGGAGCAGGCCAACACCCCTCCCTCTTCACCTCCCACCCAGCACTGGTGAGCCCCCCATCTACCCTAGATCTAAATATTATCTGCCATGATTGAGACTGGTACAAGCAACTAGATTACACTTTTTCAGTTGATGAATTGTTCATCCCCTCAGACTGATAGCATGAAATTTGTTAGCCAAACTAGTGAGACAAGCAAATTAACTGAATAACAAACCACACCAAAAATAGTATTTGACAATGCCTTAGCGGAATAGTTGGGCATAAGTTCGGATAGTACTCCAAGTCTTTGTAGCAAAATGAGCCATGTCCAAAACTGCAGGCTGGTGTGTGTATTTTGGGTCCATAAATAATGCAGGCCGGTGTGTGTATTTCAAGTCGATGTATATTTCTAGGTCGTGTGTGTATTCCAAGAACATGTACACTGCAGATGGAGTGTACTTTAGGTCTGTATATACTGTGAGTCCATATGTGTGCAGAGGGGATATGTATTTCATTGGCTGAATTAGCATGTCCAGTTTATTCTTAATTCAATTTGCCTTCCTGCCACAAATTTTCTCTGTGGCAGTGGTTGTATTGGAAACATCTCCTTCCAAAAAGTACATGTTTCACACCAAATATTTAATGTTTCTTCAGATAAGCGATGCAATGAGTATGACTGTAGTCTTTCATGGAATTTATACTGAAGACACTTTGTGAACTCTAAATGTTTTTATTTATCTCCATGATTGAAGCCCTCACTAAAAGGTAAATGCTTATTCCTCTTTGTGCAGGATACTATTGTGAGATGGTCTGTTACATGAAAGACAGGCTCAAGTCCCTCTAGGGAAGCATCCAGTATCCCTATTTTGGGCGGAACGTCGGACTATGCTCCACCTGAGGTACGCGGTTCTAAAATCCACACAGCCAAGCCATGAGTAGCCTTCAAGTAGCAAGCTGTTATGTTTCAAAATTTCTTTGAAAGAGCATGTGTTTTGGGATTTATACTTCAATATGATCTTTTACTGTGTATCTGCAACCATAGCGTCTATCATCATTACCTTGCCATATACAGACAGTCTGTGGAGTTTTGCAAAAAAAAAGTGAAACCTATAACAATCAGTGATGATTATGATATGATTACTGTATCAGTAATTCAGAGCAGGTAAAGACAGCAAGTTCAGAAATCGTTGCTCTGTAATGATAATATTCTTAGATTATTTCAGTCTTATTTATACTTCTGCTTGTGGGTCCATGTACAAACCAGACATGGTATGTTTCCTTGCTCAAGAGATGTGTACACGCTAATTTCTTTTATGTATTTCCTCATGAAAAATGCTATAGTAAGTCCTCGAGCAAACTCGCTTCACACTCCCTGCCACACCCCCTCTTCTTGACTATTTATGGCTTTATGTTTTCATATCATGCTAATAAACCATGTACTGATACTTTCCTGCTGGTATGGCATTGGCACTAGAGTGGTGATATGCCTGGGCATGATGTTGTTATTTGTCGGATGTATGAACATGCCTATAACTGTTATGCTTGCTACTATTTGTTTGTGAAAAGAGTAGTAATAATAAGATTACTACTTGATGTACAGAGTTCCGGTTATCACACCGTATGAGTTCGACATGATCTTTTATATGATGTCAACTTTTGTTGTTCTCGGTCAACATACGTTTTGCCAAATCACTATTAATGCGGCTTTGTTTCTCCTAGAGCACTGGAAGCAATCACATCATGAGAGGGTCAACGGACGACAATCCGACATGTGTCACCGACAGTGAAGGTAAAATTACATTGTACTCTCCTGCAGCGCGATCATGTCACCTGTCGGCCCACTAAGTGCACATTCTATGTCAGATGTAATTATTCTCTGTGCTAAAAGCGTTGATCCTGCACCGTAGATATAAACTTGCAGTTATTTAAACCATTTTGCATGCTCTTGTAACAATGATGAGAGCTGTAATGCCTATCTAACTATCTTGCATTTAACTTTTTAGGAAGCTGCCATTCTACAGAAAGAACAATCATTCGAGCTACCCATGATGTGAGAGCGACAAGCAACCATGAACCATTGCACATCAGCAACAAAAGATTCAAAGGCTCAAATCGTCTATATCAATGCAAGTATAGCTGGATGGAGTGACTCGTGCTTTCGAACCATAAACTAATGCCGCCTCTCGGGGGCGCGTGTTACTATTCCATTCTCTGGAGCACAATCCAACGGAAAAAAAAGTATGTTTCCAACCTACACCTTTAGTTGTTCCAGCTCGTGAGGAAGACGACTATGGAATTCAGATTTCCTTTCTCTCGAAGATATCAGTTTACCATCCCCGCTGCCTTGACACTTCATCACAACACAATGCAAGTTCATATACTATCCGATCTTTACTGATGCTTGTTTTCTACTTTTTGGTTATCAAATACTAAGAGAAACACCACTATGCTAACAAGCGAAAGGTTCAGGCCGACAGGACTTTGACACGGGGTAACATGTCCATCTCCGTTTCTCATGGTTAACGATGTTTTTTCCTACCCATGGGCTAAAAATCATATGCTACCGTGCAGGACCACATCCCATTGGTTATGACAATTAGACCCATTAGTCAGAATCTGTTCAGATATCATCATCTATAAAGATATTATGTATTGGTGATTTGATCCATTGTGCCACTCATACTTCACCTATTTGGATCATTTAGCTCGAGCAATTTGCACAATCTTATTCTTACAGTAAGTGTAGAGTATTCATATATACATATAAAGTTAGTCATGATCCGCTTCCTGTATGTTATGTAGGTCCGACATATTCTAAACTTAAAATATTAATGGGCAGTACGAATGACCTTAAGTGAACCATTTCCTGCATATTAAACTAAATCTTGCCATCTTCAGTAATCATGCATATACATGTGCATTAGTTTTTATCAAATATTGTAGCATGGTGTTAATTTGGTTGGACTGGTCAACTGTTCTAGCAATTCTTGCTGCAATATTCATTCTATAGTATGTACTAGATCTTAGACAAGATAATTGTTTAGCCCCTGATTTCTTAGCTACTGGTTGGTCCTGTAGAGCTACATCCTTACTTTCCGATAGTGTTATTTGAATCTATAGCAGTGGGTATGTGTAGAAGATCTGCTAATTTGAGTTTTTTTCCTGCCTTTATTTATCGTGCGATAGCCACTGTCGGAGCTTTCAACCTTCACCGCTCTCCCCCTATGGCCCAGCGATTTGCGGCGGCTTCCCCCGCTTTGGTGGTGGCGGGCAGGCGGCAACCTTATAGTTTTCCACCCTGCTTTCTTACAAGGGCAGACTGTGAACAAGTACTACAAAGAGGATATCTCTAAATCAAGTCGCACGTCCACTAGAGAAAACCACAGGTACACCTTGTTTTGCCTTATTTTCGTGTCACCCTTTCTTATACTAATCTGGGCCTAACTTATTTAAAATTTGATAATTTCCTATGTATTAATAAATTTATACAGACAAGATTATTATATCTGTTTCTTCCTAGACAGAAAATACATTTTCTGACTTTTATACTTTTCCATATGCTTTTCTGGAATTTGCACACACACACACACACACATGCAATTAATATGGTTTTTAATCATCCAGATTTACCATGAATCTCAGCAATCAGCCTTTTAAAGAGGTGTTCATGAGTGATGTATAGCTGCACACAAGGATTTGTGCCATGTGGCACTATCCGTTCAAGGAAATGCTTTTATCCCGCTGCAAGTTGTTTTCAATGTTTTTCTAAGAACAAAATGCTTTCTTTGTCTTTGTTAATTTGAACTTTCAATATAATCATTGTTCAACTTTAGTTTTTCTTTGCCTTAGTTATCCCCATTAAGTTAGTCTTTTAGTATATTTATTTTGTGTTGTTGTGCTGCTCTAGGTTTGTATCCTGGTCAGAATGTGTATAATTGTAGCTGACACAGAGATTATACAGAGGTGGCAAGAAGAACACTCTGCACTGTACTGTAATCTGTGTGTGTGCCTGTCAAACTGTTTATTGAATACTTTTGGCAACTGAAAAAAATGCTTCCAATGTTGCTAATGTTGAGAACCATTGCTGCTGGTCTTAGAAAGGGAGGGGTTTTCGGAATTATTTTGGGGTGTTAAAATTTCACTGAAAAAATATTGTTGACCAAAACGTTGGGACCGGCACCCTCGCGCCAAGGCAAACAACTAAACTGTAATGTAGCTTTGAACAAGGGGAGGAATTTATAAAGATTATTGCATTTCTTTTTGTTTCCAATAATGTCATTTTTGCTTCTCACTTTGTAACGATTATACTACTGATCAGTTTGTGTTGTGCTTCTTAGTATCTTGCCAATTCTATTTTGCCTGGTCAAGCATGTGCTTTTTTTGCTGCCATGTCAAGAATACAAAGAATGCCAATGTGTTTTAATTTATTTCCACTACAATTTTTTCCTGTTGCCAAAAGTGGCTTGCTTCTCTGGAAAAAGGAAATGCATGGTGTCTTTTGTGCAGGTTGGTTTGCACAAGGTGCTGTAGTTTTCAAGATATATCATGTGCTCAAATGTTTGAATCAAAGGCTTATGTTGTGTACCGAAAGAATCCTGAGAAATTTTAGAAGGTGAGTTCTGTTGGAAATATGTTGATCCTTACTATTATTATATTATCTTTTGCATGAACATTTGATGCTCAAGTTTTAAAAAATCATAGAAATCTTGGTGTTTTCTGCTCTTATTGTTCCTAATTTTATAGGAGACCTGGATGACTACCTAGGATTTAGATGTGTTAGCCCAGACCCCGAGATATATCATGCGCTCAATGTTACATATATATTCACATTTAGTGGAAATGAGCATGCAGTAATTAACTGGACTATAGTAGATGGACTGAGAACATAACAGAAAAAGTCGGGGATAGAAGGTTCCGAAGGAGATATTTTCGTAATTGTGGCTTGGCAGCTCAAATTGAGCATCATTGTGGCTGTAGTTTATTGGTGAGAATTCCACGTTGTGGCCATGGAGACCTGGGCTTGAATCCCAGCAGCCACACAGTTTTTTTCTCTCGCATTCTTTCTTTTTGACAGTACATTTCTTGCAATCTAGCAGTATTGATTGCATGTTATTACTCCTGCAAGATGATTAGATTATTCTTTTCGTGCAAAAAATCACCTCATGCGTTATTAATCTGAAATGGATAACCTGTTTTGAGCAACTTTCTATGATGATAAGAAGTTAGAACAAGTGAATTTTTCAAAAAAATAACATGAGTGAAATGAAGGACAATTTTCTATCAAGTACTCTAGAACTGTGAGCTTATTAGAGATTTGGATCCTTTAAGATCATCGAAAATCTTCAGGCTAAAGAGGTATATTGCCAAGGAGCAATCATATATGGCCAGGCCATGCTAAGGCCGAGGACGGT
Organism: Triticum timopheevii; assembly: GCA_963921465.1. Classification (NCBI taxonomy): domain Eukaryota; kingdom Viridiplantae; phylum Streptophyta; class Magnoliopsida; order Poales; family Poaceae; genus Triticum; species Triticum timopheevii. The sequence goes on along the minus strand of OY997264.1, from coordinate 461,152,243 downwards.
GGCTGCCACCACACGGTGTCTGTCTTATTCCACTATTTTTTCAAATTGAATTTGGAATTGAATGTGTGAACTCAGTGTTCTGGCAGATCGGAAACAAGTTTTGTGTGCAATGCAATCTTTATATGATACATACACTACTAGGAAAAGAGCTATAGATAGGATTGATACTAATGGCGCACCAGGTAAGTAGTACGCCACTACTATATACTATATACTAATGGCGCACCGGTTGGTGATGCGTCATTAGTGTGGAAGACACTAATGGCGCACCAGACACACGGTGGCTACTAGTATTTTTTTTTTCATTTTTCCATGCATACTAATGGCGCATCAGGTCGAAATGCGCCATTACTAGTTCTAACTAGTAATGGCGCACCAGTCAAACAGTGCGCCATTATTGTTTTTTTTTTGCAAAACTACTAATAGCGCACCGTTTCACAGTGTGCCAAACTAGTAATGGCGTACTATGACCGGGTGTGCCATTAGTATATATATTTATTTATTTTTACTTTTTTGCAGAACTATTAATGGCGCCCTCCTCGGCCCGCGCTCCAACGCCGCCGAGCACCCCCGCACCCTCCCTCGCTCCACCGCCGACGACGACCCACCACACCCTCCCCCGCTCCACCGCCGCCATCGACCCCCCGCACCCTCCCCGGCCTGCTCCACCGTCGCCGAGCAACCCCATTTGATGATATTTTTTCATATTCATAAAAAAATTATTACTGTTTTTATAAAAAAAATTATTACTATTTTTATAAAAAAATTAAAAAATATCAACAAAAAATAATAATAATAAAAACATACTAATGGCGCACCGCTTGGGGGTGCGCCATTAGTAATCTTCAGCTCTAACTCGCCCGACCCTTTCCCCCTCTCGCTAGATCCACTTCCCCACCCGCGCGTTGCCCCAACGACCCATGACGCCGCCACCCTACGTGCGCCGTCGCCCTCGCGCCCCCGCGCCATCGCCGGCGCCTTCGCGACCTCGCTGTCGCCGACAGCCTCCCCGCGTCGGCGCCTGCCCTGCGCCGCCTCCCCGCGTCGGCCCCTGCCCTGCGTCGCCGCCGACCCCAACCCCGACCGGCCGCGCCCGCCCAGGTACCTCTCCTCCTTCCTCCTTCCTTCCTCTCCACCCTTCCTCCCCATTCCCTCCCTCCCTTCCCTTCCGCTGCGCCCTCCACCTCCCCTCCGCCCTCCTCCCCGCCGTCAGCCCCGCCCCTAAGTCCGAAGCTCCCCGCCTCCCCACCGTCCGCCTCACCGCCACCCGCCGCACTCCCCCCTCCAAAGCCCGCGCCTTCCACGCCGCCCCCCACCACCAGCCCTAATCGTTGCTGCCGGTCGCTTGCGTGTTCATTTTACTCTACTTGTTTGACTAAAAACCCAACGGTTATGACTGAATTTCCAAACTAGCTTGTAGTAGTGGAATGCTAGTGGAGTCGCTCTTACTATGCGTCTCAAGGAAATTTACTGAAACTGAACCAAGGAAATTTGGATTTCATAGTTACAGTTGCAGGAAAAGGTCATATTATGAGTGAAATATATTTAAAATGTCTATTTAGTTCTATTTTTAGATATAACCTTGTAAGTAGAAACATGTATAACTCAAGTAAACCATACATCTAGTTAATATTGCACAGGCAGCAATGTTAAGTCTTACTATGAACCTAGCAATAAAAATGATGAAGCTTCTGTCAATTTTTGACATATCTTAAGTTCTTAACAAGACATGTGTGTCGTCTTTTAGCTAGTGTGATGAGATTTTGATACCTGTACATTCCTTATACCAACTTAGGCAAATAATAATTTATTTGTTTTTGTGACAGTTGGTTGAGCACATCTTCTAGCCCCTTGTGAATACATCTGGGACAACGCTTCACATTAGTCAGGTATATACTGCTTCAGTTTTGAGTGAAATCCTCTGCCATAGCCCCTGCCCCAGATGAAGTGAGCTATATATGTGTATGATGATCCTCCTTTCCTAAAAGTGAGATTGCCCCAGATGAAGTGAGCTATATATGTGTATGATGATCCTCCTTTCCTAAAAGTGAGATTGCCATATGTAGTTCGGAACTGACCTAGCTAAGGTTGTTTTCCTACTGAATGATGATATTATTATGATGATATTTTCCTACTGATTATAATTTGTACCTGTGTACTAGCACTGTGTCATATTCTTCCATTACAAGTAGTACAAGGCTAGTACTAGTAGTGCTACTCTTACTGCCAGTGACAAGTCTATCGAGGTCATTAACTCCAACTCAAGTGGGCATAATTCTCTGCAGTAGTATAGCACTTGCAGTAGTATGGCACTTGCAGTAGTGCGGGACAACAGTAGTTTAGTGCAAGTTTCAGTTAATTAGCTGGATTAAAAAAGATGCTTGGTGATCTGCAGGAGTAGGACAAGAAAATCTGCTTGAATATTTGTTTATTCAAAGTAAATGAACATTTTACTACTAGTGTACTGATAGTGTAATCTAGCTATTGTACTGATATTTCTGTTTCTTTGAACATTTTACTATCAATAAAAATGATGTACTGCTGCTTTCAGTTAATTCAAATTAGCTAAAACCTTTTACTGTCAAATAGTGCTAATGTTTACTTTATGAAATAAACTACTCCATGTCAAATAAACCTTGCTAGGTGAATCTTGTTTGCATTAGGAGTAGTTGCTGGAAATTTACTGAATTTTGTTATGTGCTTTGCTAAACTATTGATGATTTTTTGTTGGGTGACCTATTAGATCTGGAACGGAAGCTCACATAAATTGAGCTGATTTTTGTCCATATGAAAGCAGAGGACCATATGGTCTGTGGCCTTTTCATCCATATGAAAGTAGAGGCACATTGTGGTGCTAGTTTGCTGGGTTTTGTCTCCTATTATTGTGTCGTGATGAATTTGCAGGTACCCCGAGAGGCCCTTGAGTTTGCCGGAATGTCGATTAACTTCCGTTCCGGCAAATTCGGGTACTTCATATGTCCTATTTTCAGTAAAGGTAATGCTGAAATTTTCCATGAATTTTAGCATGACTTTGCTAAAAATAGGACATATGGGGTACTTGCGACTAATGCCTGTTATCATGCATGTTTTATGATCTGTTGTAAGGGTACTAATTGGTCTCTTCTGCTGCTTATCAGAGATGGCGGGAAGCAGCCACCGCCGCTCTACGATACCGCAGTACGAGTTGGATGCTTCCGAGTTCTTCACTATCATACTTGAGACTTCAGTATCATCCATGACGCAGGTATATAAAACGAAAGATCTCCCCTTCACCCATCTCATTATGATATCTGTTGTTTGCTACATCACTTATTGTCCCAAATTGCAGAGGCTGCCTGACAGTTTTATGAACATGCTGATGGGTGAAGATCCGCCAAATAATGTGAAGCTGCGACAGGCCGGCAGCGGGTTTCGCAGGCAGTGGGATGTGGAGTTGGTGATCAAGGAGGGCCACATGTACTTGTCTCGTGGGTGGGAGAAGTTCTACCGTGCCTACGACCTGCGGCTGGGGTACTTCCTTCTCTTCAGGTACGACGACGACGCCACCATGCTCATCGTGAAGGTGTTCAACACGACTATGTGTTGCATGCGCTACGCTGATGATAATCATGCCGGTACGTTCTGCCTCTTCTTATTCCTCTACATTTGGCTTTGTTTCACATCGATTGTTAATGGTCATTGTTGCATTTTGAACAGGTAATGGGAGCAGCAACAGCGACACTGGCAGCAGCGATTCTGGCTGTAGCGAAAGCAGCAGCGATTCTGGCAGCAGCATAGACAACAAGAAGGATGATCCGGACTGGAGTGCGGGAGAAGAGGAGCAGAGTGGGGATGAGGAGCTGCAGGATGACGATGGACATCAGGCTGAGGATGACCTAGCGCTGGTGGTGGCTGACCAATGGCAAGAGATGGTGGTGGCTGACCATGGGCAAGAGATGGAGGTGGCTGAGGATGACCTAGCGATGGTCGTGCCTGAAGGTGGCCTCGCGATGGTGGTGGTGCCTGACAATGACCACGCACCGGTGGTGGTGACGGCGATCCCACAGCTGGGCGACATGACCATGCCAATTGTGGTAAAAGACTACATCCCACTGCCTCCACCGCCTCGCCGTTCTTGGCGCATCAGGCTGAGGAAGGAGAAGGAGAAGGAGAAGAACAATGCATGAGAACTGAACTTTGTCAGGTATGTCAGATCTCCAATATATATAGGACAAATTTTTCCTACTACCGGGTGTAGTTACTCCCACTTATGTTTCATACGTTTTAGGTAGTATCTATCATATCGGAGAGTATGTACAAGTAGTATGTAGTATATAAGAATGTTTAGGTAGTATATATACTACTTTTTTGGTAGTATGTATCATATTTTGCGCATACTCTATTTCACGTATAAATATGTACGTATTTCACAAATACAATAAAATTATGACCTCACTTGCAATTTTTTCATACATATCAGTTGGAAGTATCTTAGATATAGTATATGAACATACTAAAAATAATAAAGTAGAGTATATACTACCACATGATAGTATATGAGAAACGGGTGTAGCTACACCCGGTAGTAGGATGCATTTTCCCTATATATATATATATATATATATATATATATATATATATATATATATATATATATATATATATATATACTTAGTTACCTATGTTATCTCTAATATGCTTAGTTTCCTATAGGTTAGCTTCATTTTACCTAAGTTGGCTCTAATATGCTAACTTAGAGCTTAATTATATGCTTAGTTTCCTATAGGTTAGCTCCAAAATAACTTATGTTAGCACAAAATGATCAAGTTTACATAATAAGCTTATAGTCTTTTTCTTATTCTTCTCTTCTTTTCTAAAATGACATAGGTTAGCTTCATTTTACCTAAGTTGGCTCTAATATACTAACTTAGAGTTTATATGCTTAGTTTCCTATAGGTTAGCTCCAAAATAACTTATGTTAACACAAAATGATCATGTTTACATAATAAACTTATAGTCTTTTTCTTATTCTTCTCTTTTTTTTCAAAATGACATAGGTTAGCTTCATTTTACCTAAGTTGACTCTAATATACTAACTTAGAGCTTATATGCTTAGTTTCCTATAGGTTAGCTCCAAAATAACTTATGTTAGCACAAAATGATCAAGTTTACATAATAAGCTTATAGTCTTCTTCTTATTCTTCTTCTTTTCCAAAATGACATAGGTTAGCTTCATTTTACCTAAGTTGGCTCTAATATGCTAACTTAGAGCTTATATGCTTAGTTTCCTATAGGTTAGCTCCAAAATAACTTATGTTAGCACAAAATGATCAAGTTTACATAATAAGCTTATAGTCTTCTTCTTATTCTTCTTCTTTTCCAAAATTCTTCTTATTCTTCTTCTAGCTAGTGTTCTTCTTCTTCTAGTATTCTTCTAGTCTTCTTCTTCTTCTTCTTCTAACTTGTTTATCATTTTGCAGATTTAATTTAATTCACGGAAGCTTGCATGGATGGAGTGCTTCTTTTCCATTTGTGTTTTTATTTTGTATCAATGTGAAACTTTTGTGAATTGATGGATAACGGTGTTGGATGAACAATGTGAAACTTTTGTAATATGTAACGATGGAACTATGTGTTGGCTATGTATGTATATATGAAACTTGTATGTTGGCTATGATTGTTATATGGATGCTTGTTGTATATATATGTGTTGGATTTCTCATATGTGAAATAGTGACCTGACATTAAGAAAAAAAATTAAAAAAATTAAAAAAATTGTTACTAATGGGGCACTATCATGTGGTGCGCCATTAGTATAGCAGACACTAGTGGCGCACTATGGGCAAAACTAATGACGCACTGTGTGGTGCGCCATTAGTACACCAGATACTAATGGCGCAACAGTGGTGCGCCATTAGTAAAAAATACTAGTGACGTGCTACTAATGGCGCACCGGTAGTGCGCCATTAGTAGGCAAAACCGGTGCGCCATTAGTAGGCCTTTTCCTAGTAGTGATACCTCATATCAAAAACTGATAGATGGCTGGTTAGAGTGCTAATTTCCTAGCTTTTATTTCTAGTGGCGCACTATAGACCCAAAGTGGTCGGACCCTTCCCTGGACCCTGCGCAAGCGGGAGCTACATGCACCAGGTTGCCCTTTTTTTTTATTTCTGAATCTGCGATGACCATGTTCTAATCATCTCCTTCAGCCATGAGGCAGGGTTAGGTTAGACAAATTGGTTGCTAGATTAGGAAGAGTTCTGATCATCTAGTTGTAAAAAATTCTCCTCTTTACATAAATTTGACTTTTGATTTCAAATGCCCTACATCTTTAGTGGGAGAAGGACAAAAGGGTTGTAGTTGAGGCGAGGCTGGGAACACATGATGCATGGATGGTGATGTAGAGGCTTCTCACTATGTCCATTGTGTTTTATTTTTTTCCTTGCCACAGTTCTATGTATGCGTATGTATGCGTCGGGCAGCTGATTCAACTGGCTAAATTTTAACCACGTCGATTCTTCCATGTTTTGTGACCATAGCCTTTTTGATTGGGTGACAAAAACATTCTTATCATTAAAGTAAGTTTAATTCTGAAAGTTTAAGTTGTATAGGTGAGCTTGATGATCTGCCATAAAATATATTTTTGTGAGAAGATGGCTGGAATCTTGGTAGAAGAATACCATGCTGAAACCTGAAGAATGCACATATATAATTTTCCCTAAAATAACAGGAACTATTCAAGATTTGAGATGTTTTTATGATGGTTCAGAAAATATGGTTATACTTTTGTTTTGTTGGCTATGAGACTAACAAAGGGGAGCTTATGTTGGCTATGAGATTAACAAAGGGGACCTTATGTTGGCTGATCAAAGTTACTCTTAACTTTTGTTTTGTTTTGATTAACTTGGACTTTCAGTTAACAACTTCCTTTTTCCATTTGTAGGCTGAAGCTCAAGGCATCACTCAAAACAGAGTAAGAGAATAAGCTGGGAATGGTGCAGTGGTATGAAATTAAAAAGAAACTGAATATAAAGTTGAAGAGCTGGAGCCAAGCATGTTGGCATGCGGTCATGCTCTGATTTATTTACAAGTATTGAGATAGTGGTTAAGTTTGTTTTTGTTTCTCTAGGTTTTAGCATTTTTGGTCTAAATGCCACCATCGTGTCACGGAATTCTCTCCCTTTAGTGTGACAGCAAGAGAAGAAAGTGTATAAAGAATATAGTGTGGTCCATTTCTGCTTATGTCACAGTCAGTGTAACTTGATGCTAAACCTGGATTCCACTAACTTATTGCATTACCTGCTTGCCCAAAATGTTGGAACTGGCATCCTCATAAAAAGTAATGTATGGTCCTATGTTTTATCTCTGGTCTTATGAAAGCACCGAGTTTAATTCTTCCATTATGTTTTGCTTCTAACACAATTGGTTGCCTGCACATGTTATACCTGGGTTTCTACCGACAAATTGTTACACGCTTTGTCAAAACGTTGTGACCGGCACCCTCGCGCGAAGGCGCGAACCCAATCTAGTATACTTGTATACGACACTTATAAACATGCTACCAGGACAGCAGTGGAACAATATATCGATGAGTGACATGAAAGAAAATGCTGACTGATGGGCTCTACCGATGACCAGGTATGCATAATACAGATGGATAGAACCGGACAGTGCCGATACCTGATAATTCCCCCTTAAGTTATGGAAGAAATTCATCCCAAAAGAAAAGAAAATGGTTAAGGAAGAAACGAGAGTGCTTCATCATATGAGAAGGATGCTAGCCTTTAACAAGCTTCAATGCGATCTCCTGTGCACTCTTCAAACAAGAAAGTGTGTTTGCTACGTCATTGTTGCTTTGAGCAGATCTCATGTCACGCAGTATCCTGCGGCATGCTTCCATCAACCCCTGGTGAGGCTCTGCACAAAGCAAACCAACTTCTGAAGAGCTTTCCCATGGTCCATCCCTGGATGGTTCGTCCATTAACCTCTGCAGCTTGTTTACATCGCGCTTACTCATCTCTTCTTGCAGTTTGGCTGCCATGACCGATGCCCGCTTAATACATCTCAACGGGAGCTGCAAAGCAGGATCACACCTCAGAAACCAATAGATAGGCAAAGGAATGACGATTAGTGTTTCACTTCAATATGTTCAAGTACACAATACACTCATTGTTCAAACTGTGTAAACTCAACTGGAAGAAGAAAAGACTAACTGATCTATTGTAAAGATTAGCCCCATTTCCAAAAAATAAGGGGGTAAGCCACACATATATCTTCATTGTAGAATTAGGAAGTTTATCCCATCTACTCCCTCCGTCCGTAAAAGCTTGTCCCAAGCTTGTCGGAACAAGCTTTTTCGGACGGAGGGAGTACCAAATAATGAAACCACGAGGGGATGTGAACCTATTCATTATTCAAAAGAGAGATAGCAACATGTAAACTACTGCAAATATTCTAAAAATGATGAACAGGGGCATGAGGTATCTCCTGTGTTAGTGCTGTAGTCAGCTATTAGAAAAGGTAATGAGGATAGAGAACAGAAGCTGAATTATTGGCATGCTTCCATATAACTTAAGATAGGATGGGCCGCCTCCTAAATTCCTAACATACAAGCTCTACCCCGCACTTCTCTAGGTCACTTTATCTCTAACTTGTAACTCGATATAACGTGTAGCTCTATATTTACTAACTTGTGGACCCGGTTACAAACAAAGATCAGCTTTCCTACTTCACATCCTGACAGAAACCATCTTGGATTCTTGGACACAGCTTAGTGATCTCCTGCAGGATGCTATCTCATTTTATTTCACACCACAGCGATTTGGAGAATAGAGAACAACTCAGTTGGACACCAAAAGAACACCGCTTGTGTTAGGAGAAACCATGACAATAGAAGTGTACGCCAAAACTCAAAAAAGAGCTGAAGGGCATAAAAATTCACATATGACTAACCTGCGCAAGCAGTGCGACATTAAGACCAAAGCTTCTGTCTGAAGCTCCAGCAACAAGTTTATACAAGAAAGTAATTTCTCCAAGATCCTCTGTTTCAGTGCTAATACGCATACTTTTATCACTGCTTTGCAACAGCTTCCTTGTCGACAGATATGAAACATGGTATGCCCCAACAGAACCTTCAAATTCACTCTGGATATCAAGAATCTTTGGATAGTGAGTTACAAAAATGACAATGCATTTCTTGTTTTTCAGGAGATAGTGTAATGTAGCATAGGCTATAGCAACACCATCGTGTGTGCTTGTTCCACGACCAAGCTCATCAATGATAACTAGGGATCGGGATGAGCAGCTCTGCAATATGTTGGAAGCTTCATTCATCTCTTCATAAAAGGTACTCGTTCCTTGTTGAATACTGTCAGATGCACCCATCCGAGTATAAATTCCATCAACAACATGCAGTCTTGCTGATGAAGCTGGTACAAAGGAACCAACCTAATGAAACCAGAGCAACAAGTTATCGGAATCTCCTCAGAGAAAAATTGCAACTAGAGTAATCTGTAACAACTATCAACCTTCTTTTTTTGCGAGGGAACAACTATCAGTCTTTAGCTGCTTTTAAAAGGAAAAAAGATAACTCTTTACTAATGTTTTTGTCAGCTGCAAACCAACTACTCGTTAAAAGCTTTTACTAGTTATATTATACATTCACGACGTGTTTCCGTGAGCAGACTTAAAGTATCGGATAAAACCTTACCTGGGCCATAATGGTAATTAGTGCAACTTGGCGAATATAGCAACTTTTTCCTCCCATGTTTGGTCCTGTAACAATCTGGCAGTACTGCCCATCTGCATGAAGGTCTGTATCATTTGGAACGAAATTGTCTCCAAGTAGAGACTCCAGAACCTAAAATACAACAGCACACCATCACCATCATCTTCAAATAAATAAAAGGTGTTGACGTGCAAAACTGAAGAAAATGTACTAATGTGATCAAAATCAGAAGGCTTGATCCTGAAAGCCATCAGTAGAATGGAAAGTGGTCTACAACTAACCGGATGGCGGCCATCTTTGATGTGAATCTGACTTGCTTCATTTTCAGGAACAAAACTAGGTTGTACATAATTCTGCAAAAATGGAAAATCAGATCATGATCAATGTCATGTAGGAAAAACGGACCATATAAAAAGGTGAACACTGGTTAACGATAGTTTATTACATTCTGTTTTGCAAGAGTGGCAAGAGAGTATAAGCAGTCAAGAGCTGCAAGAGATTCGACAATTGCTTGAAACTGCGCATAATATTTGCTGAAATCCATAAGGAATTTTTGCCATGTTTTCCTGCAGATAACTGCTAGTTCTTCTTTAGCCAGTAATAAGTTGTCCAAGTTCTTCAATACTTCAGGAGTGTGGTATCTAATAGTTTTTTTGGTGCTATTTACTTTCATCCAATTTGAAGGCACCCTTCTATCTACTGGTAGCTGCAGACACACATGATAGGCAACATTAATAACCTAACAAAAAATACAAGAGATATTCTTACTACTTGAAACTAAAAATATATGGAGGTTTCAATTAAGTGATTTAACTTCGATCAAGTAAGCTGTTCCAGATACGGTTTTGTACTCCAAGCTGCGCATGCCAAGCTGCTTCCGATACTCAACAATTAATAAATCCAGTTTTTGTTTGGCCATTTCAACAGTTACATGGCCCTCTGCAACCTGCAGAAAGATATACTAGTATGATGCATCAGAAAAGGGAAGGAACAAACAAGCTCAATTTGTGAAAAGGGGAAGATTTACCTCAGGGAACTGGTCAACAGATGAAATGAATAGGTTTATCATATCTCCTTGTTCAGCAGCATCTATGTCAAGACACGACAGAAGTTTCACAGCATTAGCAAGTACAGCAGATGATGAAGCTGTACTTATGAGCCTTCTCAACAAAGAAGAGTGGACAGTTCTATGCTGAGAAGACACGTTGCCGGTATCCTCGAAAACAAGCTTCTGCAGTTGCTTTCCAGCCGTCAAGATAGCCTGGATGACCCCAACAAACTGCGATACAAACTATAGACAGTTAGGCATCAATATCACACTAAGCAAGATTCATATAAACACCACCGAAACTTGTAAGTTAAGAGTCAACAGGAGCATAGAAACATTTCTCCAACCAAAAATTTGTATGTACTACTCCCTCTGTCCGGAATTACTTGTCGCATAAACGGATGAAAATGGATGTATCTAGAATTAAAATACATCTAGATACATATATTCTCCGACAAGTATTTCCGGACGGAGGGAGTATATAGCAAGCTAAACTGAATTCACAGACTTCTCTATTTCATAGTGGAACACAGTTTCAACAGATACATAGAAGAAAACAAGCAAAAAAGAAAGAAGTACAGGGGAAAACTGCTAGTAGGTATGACGTGCAAGTTCTATAATGGACAAACATAATTGGGGCAACAGTTCCAGTCTAAAATCAATTGGAACGCAGAAAGGAATATATTTTTACCTCTTTAGCTGTGGCTTTGCAGTGAAAAATTCTTGTTATTCCTCTTTGAGAATCAAGTGATCTTCCCAGCATTGTCAAAACAGATGAAAGAATGGTGCTGAGGTCACTTCGCGCAGGAACTGCAGAGCACCCATCCTCTTCATCCTGTCGAACGCTAACTGAATCTTGCCGTGATCCCATCGATTCAGAGATCTCAGAGATTGCATTGTGACGAGCACATATTAGATTTCTATCACATAAGGGGTGAGTCAACTGCACAAACAGCACAAGATCAAGAAAGACATTTAGGGACGAGCACATATTAGATTTCTATCACATAAGGGGTGAGTCAAACAGTTGACATCAAAACAAATTGTTCAATGTGAAATGATACATGTTGCTGTTAAGTCATTTCATGGCCAGGTCCAGATATTGCAGCTTACCCAGTGTCTAAACAGCCTAGATCCAAAAGCCGTACATGTGTTGTTCATAGTTTGGAACAGGGACCCTTTTATTGAACCATCTGAGTTGTTCTTTAATACCTGAAAACAATCCAGGTGTCACCTCATAAATGGAATGGAGGAGAATCTCAAGGGCATAGCATGCCCACAAAAGCGAACAGCGGATGTGCTTTGGTGTCTCTAGTTTTGAAGAAACATTTCAGGAAAAAGAAAGTGACTAAAGTTCTCCCCCGGTCACAACTTTCCGTCTAAAAAATTGTCACAGCTACCCAAACGGAAAAAGGAAAAATAGTTGCATGGTGTTACAGAAGAATGTACCTCAAGCTGTTGAAGAGCATTTGCTGATAGAGACATCTCAGTATTAGCAGTAAATGGCCGGAACAAAGAACCAAAACAGATTAACCTCTCCATACCAAAACCCTTCAAATAGCGAACGCTCAATGCCATTGCTTGGGCAACTAGCTCTGGCATAGCCATGACACCCTATGCAAACAAATGTAACTTATTAAACCACATTATAGTCATCAAGCCACACGGAGGAACGGCAGTTAATTACCTAAACACCATTTAGAACAGTTACGAAGGCTAACAGTACCTCCATCCCATGAAGATTGTTGTCCTCTTCATTTATTTCCATCATCTGTTTATCGTCTTCAATGGTTGGTGAATTGACCTCCGACTTCTCAAACAAAAACATCAGTTCTGCTAAAGCGCCACCCTCACTAAAACAATCACGCGAAGTGCACTCAACCCGGACATTAGAGGCAGGTCCCGCATATGCTCTCATCAGCTAGACAACAAATGAAGGCCCATTAACCAGGGAATCTCAAGCACTATGAAACTAGAAGGGATAACACTAACTCAAAATAGCAAGAACTAAAAGTATAATCAGAGACAAGCAAATAAAGATCACCATGGGAATAATTTGCATGAACTCAAGTTAGTATGATGGGTAAACAGGCTATGATACTTTATGGTGGAACCGGGAAATGGTAATTGTATTACTGCCAGGCTTCAGTTACACTGATGATTGTTTACGAAATTGGAGGTCTTTCGAGCCATACACGTGCAGAAAACCTAAATAAGTTGCCATATAGCATAAGCATGACCAGAAATCCTACAAACATAAGTAAATTTATTACTTGTTGCAAACTGAAATGGATGAGAATCTACAATCTACTCCCTCCGTCCCAAAAATTTTGTCTTAGGATTTGTCTAGATACGGATGTATCTAACACTAAAACGTAACTAGATACATCCATATTTAGACAAATCTAAAACAAGAATTTTGAGACGGAGGGAGTACTAATTAATGTTTCATGTCATCAGTGCGACTTCAGCCATACTGTACATTGTGAAATACAGAAATATCATGAGCGTACAATTTTACACATCACCAGGCACGGATTGATCTGGCGATCAGATTAACCAACATAATCTGTAGATTTCAGCTATACTGTACATTGTAAGTTTCGGCAGATAGAACCCCACTTACCTTTTCAGTAGAGAACGAGAGAGGGGTGCCGAGTATGACCTCAACGGGCGCCAGGCCAAGCAGCACGGCCTCAAGCCCGCTCCTGGATGCGCCGTCCATGAACTCCCCGTGCACGACCTCGCCGGTGGACACCTCAATGGCCACCACCCCAACCTTCACCTCGAACCCCTCCCTCCCCACGGCATCCACCTCCTTGTCCACCACGCACACGAGGTACCTGCTCCCCTCTTCCGGCGCGCCGCCGCCCTCCAGTTCCCCAGCCCCGGCCTCGATGGTGGCGCGCGTGTACACCGCCGACAGCTCGCGCGCGAAAGGGGCCGCGCCGCCCCCGCCGCGCGCAGCCGCCGCCGCCTTGATCGCCGCGGTCTCGGTCTGGCGGACGACGCCGACCTTGTGCCCCGCGTCGACGAGGCGGCGGACGTGGAACCCCAGGCGGAACGTGGGGACGCTGGCGGTGAGGAAGCTGCGGTCGGGGTGGGCGACGATGCCGAGGACGGAGGCGGCGACGGCGGCGTCCTCGCCGAAGAAGCGGAAGCGGTAGCCCACCTCGACCATGAGGAGGACGTCCGGGTGGCGGGCCTTGAGGTCCACGACCTGCTGCTCCAGCGGGGTGTAGCCTCTGCCGCCGCCGCCGCCGCCATCGCCGCCGCTAGGGTTCGAGCCGAGGGGCGGCCGCTCGAGGAGCGCGCGTCGGACGGCGGCCTCGCGAGGGGGGATAGTGGAGACGGGGGAGGGGGAGGGTCTGGGCCTTTTGGCGGCGGTTTTTGGGGAGCGGGAGAGGGCGCGCGCGCGCTTGGCGGGGGAGAAGGAGGCGACGGTGGAGACGGGGGACTTGGGGGGAGGAGGAGGCGCGACGGGTTGGGCTTGGGCGGCGGCGGTGGGGGTCGGGGGTGGGGGCTTGGTGGAGAAGAAGCGGGAGAGCACCTGCTGCTTCGGCTGCTTGGCCATGGCGGTGGCGGTGGCGGTGGCGGCGGGGGCGGGAAACAGGGGCGTGGGCGGCAACAAGGAGGAGTGTGGTTTTTCAGAGGTTTCGCTTGCGCGGAGAGGAGGCGCACCACCGATGGGGCCGGAGGCGCGGGGAACCGGAACTCCGGAAGCACCATTCGGCGGTCGCCCCTCGGTCGGTCGTATACCTGGCCAGATGGGCCGGCCCGCCTTGAATTAAACGGGCCAGGCACGGCACGGCCGAACCCAGGCACGCTTATTACACGGCACTACTATTAAACGGGCCGGCCCATCGGCACGTTTAGCCGTCAGCCCACCTAATTTTTAGCCTATTTCCACAGTAAAAAATAAAAATAAATAAATAAACCTAAATGGGACGTGTCAGGCCGGCACGCGTGCCCAGCCTCCAGGCCCAGGCACGGCCCTAGGCGGGCCACGTGTCAGGCCGGCCCACCACGGGTCAGGCACGCGTGCTAACGGGCCGGCCCACCAGGCGCATCCCATTTAGTCAGGTATAGTCGGTTGTGAGTTCCTGCGCTATTGCGTTTGATACTCCTTTTTCTTTTTTTGAACAATAAACGATTTTATTCCATCAACGACATTTTATGAAAGGGGTCACGTTTGACATGGCGAAAACATCTCTCGCGGTACAAGGTCCTCTATCTGAAAAGACATTAAAAAGCCATGAAGATTGTTTTGATTTTGATTCGCTAACTTGATGATGTGATTTGACATTAAAACACCGCTTGATGGTGCTACTATCGTGTGGATAAAAGATTGTGGTGCTTGTATAGAAGACTTTTAAGATAAAACTCCTTGCAGCTGCTGATTTCGGAATGTGAAGAGTATCTGTTGTCATTGTGGCAAAGAGTACTTCAGCTTGGAGAGAGGACGACACCGAAGGAGACATGGCCGAAACTAGCAGTTGCTGACAATGATCATTTTCTTCAAATTGGATGATGACACCTGAAAGAACATGCGGTGCCCCCATGCTTGGTTTTGGTAATTGATGACAATCTCTATGGACTAATGGTTGCCTTGAGTTATATTTGAAGGTTTTGTCCATAGGCTTTTCTTGGAATACATGTGTTGGTTTCAAGGAGAGTTTGTGTTGACCAAGGTGCTATTCAAGGAATTACCTAAAGTTTGGTCTTGTGAGAGGTTGATCAGGACTAAGTCAAGTGTGAATCAAGTTGATCAACTCACAAAGCGTAGAAGATGTACCGAGAGGGATCAAGTGATCCCATGGTGTGGTAAGCATTGTCCATTGCGCTTTGTGTACTAACCCATGGTCTATGTGAGAGTTCTTTATGGGGTTAGGTTGCAGTGTGCAAGTTTAAGTGGAGCATCACGAAGAGATCAAATGCTTGAAGCTTGCCATCCATTTTGGTGTCAATGGACTTGTGAAGATGTGCCGAAGAGTGGCTCACCCATAGTGAAGTATGGGGGAGCAATCATCTAGTCTTCATCGACCCAACGCAATCAAGAAAGGTGGTCCATCTTGAGGAGGACAAGATCGTCATCATCTAGCTCAAGTGGACCATGTGCAAGGCAAAGGTTTGCCCTTGATAGGTTTTCTATTTTACCGGTCTCATGGTGGTAGTTGGGTGAAGGAAATATGCCCTAGAGGCAATAATAAAGTTATTATTTATTTTCTTATTTCATGATAAATGTTTATTATTCATGCTAGAATTGTATTAACCGGAAACATAATACATGTGTGAATACATAGACAAACATAGTGTCACTAGTATGCCTCTACTTGACTAGCTCGTTAATCAAAGATGGTTAAGTTTCCTAACCATAGACATGGGTTGTCATTTGATTAACGGGATCACATCATTAGGAGAATGATGTGATTGACTTAACCCATTCTGTTAGCTTAGCACTTGATCGTTTAGTATGTTGCTATTGCTTTCTTCATGACTTATACATGTTCCTATGACTATGAGATTATGCAACTCCCGTTTACCGGAGGAACACTTTGTGTGCTACCAAACGTCACAACGTAACTGGGTGATTATAAAGGAGCTCTACGGGTGTCTCCGAAGGTACAGGTTGAGTTGGCGTAATTCGAGATTAGGATTTGTCACTCCGATTGTCGGAGAGGTATCTCTGTGCCCTCTCGGTAATGACATCACTATAAGCCTTACAAGCAATGTAACTAATGAGTTAGTTGCGAGATGATGCATTACATAACGAGTAAAGAGACTTGCCGGTAACGAGATTGAACTAGGTATTGAGATACCGACGATCGAATCTCGGGCAAGTAACATACCGATGACAAAGGGAACAACGTATGTAGTTATGCGGTTTGACCGATAAAGATCTTTGTAGAATATGTAGGAGCCAATATGAGCATCCAGGTTCCGCTATTGGTTATTGACCGGAAACGTGTCTCGGTCATGTCTACATAGTTCTCAAACCCGTAGGATCCGCACGCTTAAAGTTCGGTGACGATTTGTATTATGAGTTTATGTGTTTTGATGTACCAAAGGAGTTTGGAGTCCCGAATGAGATCGGGGACATGACGAGGAGTCTCAAAATGGTCGAGACATAAATATCGATATATTGGACGACTATATTCGGACATCGGAAAGGTTCCGAGTGATTCGGGTATTTTTCGGAGTACTGGAGAGTTACGGGAATTCGTATTGGGCCTTAAAGGGTGGCCGCACCCCTCCCCATGGACTAGTCCGAATTGTACTAGTGAGGGGGGCGCCCCTTTCCTTCCTTCTCCTTTTTCCTTCCCTTCTCCTACTCCCACAAGGAAAGGAGGAGTCCTACTCCCGGTGAGAGTAGGACTCCCCCCTTGGCGCGCCCTCCTCCTTGGTCGGCCGCCTCCCCCCTTGCTCCTTTATATACGGGGGCATGGGGCACCTCTAGACACAACAACAGATCATTGATCTCTTAGCCGTGTGCGGTGCCCCCTCCACCATAGTCCTCCTCGATAATATTGTAGTAGTGCTTAGGCGAAGCCCTGCGACGGTAGAACATCATCATCGTCACCATGCCGTCGTGCTGACGGAACTCTCCCTCGACACTCGGCTGGATCGGAGTTTGAGGGACGTCATCGAGTTGAACGTGTGCTAGAACTGGAGGTGTCGTACGTTCGGTACTTGATCGGTCGGATTGTGAAGACGTACGGC
Organism: Triticum timopheevii; assembly: GCA_963921465.1. Lineage (NCBI taxonomy): Eukaryota > Viridiplantae > Streptophyta > Magnoliopsida > Poales > Poaceae > Triticum > Triticum timopheevii. The sequence goes on along the minus strand of OY997264.1, from coordinate 461,134,769 downwards.
TACATCAACCGCGTTGTGCTAACGCTTCCGCTTTCGGTCTACGAGGGTACGTGGACAACACTCTCCCCTCTTGTTGCTATGCATCACCATGATCTTGCATGTGCGTAGGAATTTTTTTTAAATTACTACGTTCCCCAACAGTGGCATCCGAGCCAGGTTTTATGCGTAGATGTTATATGCACGAGTAGAACACAAGTGAGTTGTGGGCGATACAAGTCATACTGCTTACTAGCATGCACTACAAAAAAAATACACTTCCATGATGATACGTGTTTGTCACAGTAGGTCGCGTTTTCTGTCATGTATGTACATCCATGACGATTTTATGACAGAATCAAGATAGTCATACATGTGCTGTCGTAGAAGTGTTCCATGACGTTACCAAAATTATCATCACGGAAGTGTCCACTTCCATGACGATAAATCACGCGTCACAGAAGTGCTTTCGTCAAGGGTGACCGACACGTGGCATCCACCGTAACGGAGCGCCGTTAAGCTATCAGGTCGGATTTTGGATCCGATAACCCGTTAACAGCCACGACCAATGCCGATTTTTCACGTGTAAAATTCTCATTGGCTGACGGATCTACATGTCAGCTCCGCGTTGGCACAGGTGTCACTCATCCAACGGTCGAGATGGGCCTATGATATGTTGACACATGGACAGGCCCAAAAGTGGCCCACAAAGTTTAAATGGGCCGGTCCAATCGAAGGCCCATAAGATTTAGCGGACCATAATGGGTCGGCCCAGCTAAAGGCCCACAAAATTTAGTGGACCATAATGGGACGGCCCAGCTAAAGGCTCACACGATTTTGCGGACAATAATGGGCCGGCCCAGCTAAAGGCCCGCAAGATTTTGCGGACCACAATGGGCCGGCCCAGCTAAAGGCCCACAAGATTCTGCAGACCATAATGGGCCGGCCCAGCTAAAGGCCCAACATTCTCTGTCAAATTGGCCCGTCAACGGCCTGGTCTAAACTTGTCATCAATGCGGCCCATGGTCACTTCTGGCCCGTTAACAGTCCGCTAAATAATTGGGCCGAATTACGGCCCGGTGTATTTTCGGCCTGTTAAAGGTCCGGCTTCATTTGGGCCCATTTACAGACCATCAAAACTTTCGGCCCATAAACGACCGTGAAGGATTTGGGTCATATTCGGCCATGTCTGTCATTCGGCCTGTTAGAGGCCCACTATAGATTTGGGCCACTTTCGGCCTGTTGTCATTTTTCGGCCTGTTAACGCCGGACGTAAACCATGGGCCATATGTGGCCCAACATCATATCGGGCCCATTAATGGCCCATATAAAAATGGCGATAATCTAGCCCGACCGAAGTTCCGGCCTGTTAAAGGCCCGTGTATTAGGTCGGCGCATTTACGGCCTGTCCGAATTTCGGCCTGTCAAATATCCGCATCGTAAATGGTCTACCATTTCGGCCTGCTAAGTCCAGTGGGTTATTTGGCACAATCAGGGCCCAATCTCACTTTCGGTCTGTTAATGTTTAGGCATGTTAAAGGCCCACTATGGGCACAGGCCTACCAGAAAAATATGAAAGATTATGCTGATTTAAGCCCAGATATTTTTAGTGGGCTACATGCCAATTTCGGCCCGTAATCGTTTTTAGCCCAATTGGAATGGGCCCGACGAATGTTGGCATGTTGGGCTCCTACGAAGCTTTCGGCCGAATACATTACTAAGATAAACCTACACTATACAAAAATAGCATCGTAATTACTGCAGCCTGTGGCAGCATCATAAATGTTGTATCACAACAAAATAAATTCCAACCATACAACAAAAGGCCTGTTGGCATAAAGTTTACAGTCCTTCCAGATAAAAGCACCATTAGATGTATAGAAGCACAGATCATTTGACCTGAGTGCTAATGTTTCAGGCTGTAGAATCTGATGGAGCAGCATGATCTCCACCTTTTTCGCCATTGCTCTTGAACAACGAAGCGAATGTCTGATAGTCTGGTTTCAAAACCATTCATATCTTGACGACATTTCTCAACCACTATTCTTGTTTCCGAAACAACGTCCATTAGGGATTAGACTTGTGTCTGGAGCACAGATATATCACTCTGTCTAGCAGGAAGATTTTGTTCAGTAGGCGATTTGGACGAGGTTACCTTGACAACCAACCCAGAATTACGCAGGAAGGTGCTTTTTGCACTGTTAGTGGAGAGATACTGACGCACTGCAGCAAGAGGTGACATTGTGCCTGTAGTAGCCTCGTCACCTTCAGGTGGTTGTGGCTGTTCAATCATTTGTTCCATAGCTTCCTGAAAGTTTGAACTTGTAGATTAGTGTACCAGATAAGTTACTAATGAGACAAAAACAAACAAAGTAGGTTAAACGTTTATACATAACTTATTTTGGTGAACTACTATAATACATTAGCATGTATTGTAGTGCCAACTACATAATAAAATCACTTTCGGAACATATGTCCATGTAGCATGCCTACTGTATTGTCTATTTCCTCACATTCGTTGACATCTAAGGATAAAGAGACATGGTTTAAAGTAGGATGAACATAGTATGACATCATTCATATAATGGGCAAACAGATATAAAACAAACAGGCTATTTTATCATTGTGTGCGCACGTGAACATAACAACTAGATTACAGATCAAGACCAAAAGAATATCCTTCATCTCTTTTAAACCATGTAAGGTGAAATGATACGTTAAGACAACTATGTATAAAAGTGAACAGAGTAACTGACATTGGTTGCAAACCAAGTAGTTAAATGAACACATCACAGTACCAATCAGTTCAAGGCAGGAGGAGTAAGGACTTACAACAGCGGCTTGAACTGGTGTGCTCATGCCCTTCATCTTGCTGGTGTGGCAATCCTTGAAGATTTGCACTGCATTCGGTTCAGGTTCTTTTTGGTCCGCACGGGCTTTCCTCTATATTTGGAACAAGTCAATATAGATACGATAATATGGCACAAAAAAAGAAGGAAGTAGCAGCTATTTACAAGAGCCTCGCAGTGTGCAATATAGCTACGAGATCCTGTTGTCTGTTGGAATTTCACTTTAGAATGGTTGGTTTTGTTCTTCAAACAGTTACCCTAGAAGAAGATACACTTGTAAGGCACATACATAAATACAAGTTCAATATGTGGTCTAATCAAATACATATATCCTACCTGATACTTTGGATCAGACCAGTGTTTAACAAGGGTTGTCCAGTCTTCATCTGTAATATATTCCACTAGAGATGTTTGGGCGATTTCATTGTTAGCCTTGCCTTCAAAGTGAGATTTTCTAAGGTGGTACCGATACTGTCGCAGAGCAGGCTAAAAAACATGAGTGCATGCTTGTTTAGTTGCATCATCTTTCGGATCCAACTTGAACCTCATCTGTTGAAAAAAGAATGTGAGTCTTATTAGAAGGAAGCTAAAAAGTATGGGACAGAGCAAGACAATATTACTAATTGCAATGAGTAATGTTACTTATGGATAAATGGTCAAGGAAGGTGTTAAACTGGGTATTGTATTTCTCATTCCTATACTGGATCCACGTTGGGAGGATACACGCATGACACCTAACGGCAACGGCTGCCTCTGATACTAACTTGGCTGACTCTGTAGCATCACGTGGCCTTTTTAAACCTGCCTCAAAATGGATCTCCATTCTTCCTCCTTTAGATTTTGTTAATCTGTCAAGCATTATCCCTGATGTCTGTTTCCGCTTGCGCCGTGGTGCTAGTTCAACAACAAATATGGAAAGTGTTAGTGTACATCAAACTGTGAGAGTACATTTAAAGGAGCATGCAACTGCAACTTTACTCAGTCAGGTACCATCTTGGTGTTGATGCTCATGAGGTTCATCTGATCTTGCCAAGTCCTGTTGTGTCAGCAGTGCTTCGAAAGTAGTGTTAGGTGTGAAGGCAGCTTGGGAACTGGCCAGTTCCGGAGCAAACGAATGAGTAACTGGTTGAGATGCTGGTACAGTTGAAGCAGATGATGTAGCTAGTGGAGCAGATGATACTGTGTTTGTAGATTTAGCCGGTGGACTTGGACCTTCTACTGCACTATAAGTACTAGCAGAATCTCGACGGCATAACCTTTTCCGTTTCACCCGACGAGTAACAGCACTCCCTACTATATTATTTTCCTTGCTCTTTTTTGACTTTGCCATGTCAAGTTGTACCCGCAACACAAAAGAATAAAATCACTCTTCAGAATTCATTGATGCATGATACAGACAAGCAATACTTTGATGTAAGGCAACCGTATGAGGATGGAGTATGTAAGAAAAACAGGACGATATGACATATTCACAGCTACGATGTGCAAACTAAGCAGAAGGATTTTCAAGAAACTAGAAGTGATGCAAGCTAGACACCATATGAAAGATGCAATCAATATTACTCTGCCAAGTTAAAAGTATCTTGTCATAAGTGGCAATTCGAAAAATTAGAAACAGTACAACATAGAAATCAATGCAAGATGCAACCACTATCAAACTGCCATATAAAAAGCGTCCAATCATGAGTTACTGATGCGGGATACACAACAGCAGTACTTTGATGTAAGAACATGGTATGATAGATAGATGCAGTGTATTCTAGACACAGAAAGCCATTTCATATGCACATGTATAACGTATAAACTCAGTAGGTGCAATTTAATCAAAATAGAAGAAATACAGGCTAGACAACATATGCAACATGAAACCAATTATCACACTGTCAACTTAGAGCAAGCACCTGTGATGGTCGAGTACGGGAGATGAACTCATCATGTAGACTTGGGACTCCAACTTCATTAGCAGTAGCAGTGGCAAATCTAGAGAGTCTCTGTTTGCGTCGGTGCGGAATACCACCAACATCCCCTAACTTACTCTTTTCCTTCCTATTTTCTGATATTGCCTTATGAAGTCAAAACCACAAGAAGATGAATAAAATTAGCTCTGCATAACTGGTTGATGCATGATACAAACGAACACTACTTTGATGTAAGGCAAGCGCAGGATAGGAGGATGGAATATATACAAAAAAAGACAGCGTTTCATATTCACACGTACGATAGGAGGATGTAATATGTATGAAAAAACAGTAAGCGGAAGGCATTTCAACAAAATTAGAAGAAATGAAAGCTAGGCACCATATGAACATGCAACCAATATCACTCTATCAGGTAAAAAGTGTCTCGTCGTAAGTGCCATTTCAAGAAATTAGAAGCAGTACAAGCTAGAATACAATGCAAGATGCAACCTACATCACAGTTCCAAGTTAAATGTGTCTTATGGGTAAGTGATCGTTGCAGTTATAAGTTGTAAGCTACGCAGATGCAATTCTACATAATCAGAAGCAATACAAACTAGACATCATACGGAAAATGCAACCATGTATAACAGTTCCAAGTAAGAGCAAGCACCTGTGATGGTGGAGTAGGGGAGATGTGCTCATCATGTACACGTATGTTCTAGAAACAGGAACACGTGTCATATTCACAGGCATTATGTGTAAAGTAAGCAGATGCAATTCAAGTTAGAAGCAATACAAGCTAGACATCATACGCAACATGCAACCACATATAATAGTGTAAAGTTAGAGCAAGCACCTGTGATGGTGGAGTAGGGGAGATGTGCTCATCATCTACACAGCTACGTTGACTGTCCAGCCTTGTGTTGTCTTGCAAATCTTGTTGGGAGGATGGCAGAGTAGAATCTGTAGAGACCCCCTGTTTGAGTTGCTCCGAAGGACCACCACCATCCACTGCCGAACTAATTTCCTTCAGCTGTAATGATTTTGCATTGTGAAGTCAAACCGATACGAAAAAGGAATAAAATTCGCTCTTCAGAACTCATTCATGCATGATACTGACGAACACTACTCGGATGAAAGGCAAGCACATGATGCGAGGATGGAATATGTATGAAAAACAGGATGGTGTGACATATTCACACCTATGATGTGGTAACTAAGCAGAAGGTATTTCAACAAATTAGAAGCACTGCAAGCTAGACACCATATGAAAGATGCAACCAATATCACTCTGCCAAGTTCACACTGTATGGCGTTTCAACAAATTAGAAGCAGTACATGCTAGAAATCATATGCAAGACACAACCAATATCACAGTGGAAACTTAAAGGTGCCTTATCATAAGTGACTGATGCGGGATATGCAAGAATAGTAGTCTGATGTAGAAACAGGAACACATGTCATATTCATAGGCATTATGTGTAAAGTAAGCAGATGCAATTCAACAAAGTTAGAAGCAATACAAGCTAGACATCATACGCAACATGCAACCACATATAATAGTGCCAAGTTAAAGCAAGCACATGTGATGGTGGAGTAGGGGAGATGTGCTCATCATCTACACAACTACGTTGATTGCCTAGCCTTGCGTTGTCTTGCGAATCTTGTTGGGAGGATGGCGGAGTAGAATCTGTAGAGAACCTCCGTTTCAGTTGCTCGGAAGGACCACCATCATCCAATGCCTTGCCAATTTCCTTCAGCTTTATTGATTTTGCATTGTGAGGTCATACCGACAAGAAAAAGGAATATCATTCGCTCTTCAGAACTCATTCATGCATGATACTGACGAACACTACTCTGATGAAAGGCAAAGTCATGATACGAGGATGGAATATGTACGAAAAAATGGACGGCTTGACATATTCACACATATGATGTGGTAACTAAGCAGAAGGCACTTCAACAAATTAGAAACACTACAAGACACCATATGGAAGGTGCAATCAATATCACTCTGCCAAGTTAAAACTGTCTCGTCATAGGTGGCGTTCATCAAACTAGAAGCAATACATGCTAGAAATCATATTCAAGACGCAAACCAATATCACACTGCCAACTTAAAGGTGTCCCATCATAAGTGACTGATGCAAGATACACAAGAAGAGTAGTTTCATGTAAGAACATGGTGTGATAGACAGATATAGTATGTACCAAAAACAGGAAAGCGTGTCATATTCACATGTATCATGTGCAAGCTAAGCAGATGCAGTTTACACTAATTAGGAGCAATACGAGCTAGACACCATATGCAACATGCAACCAGATATCACACTGCCAAGTTAGAGCAAGCACCTTGGATGGTGGAGTAGGGGAGCAGAGACTTGGACCTTGTAATGCACTATCAGTACAAGGAGAATCAGTAGAGATGCTCCATTTACGTTGCTGCAGAGGACCACCATCATCGCCTTCCTTACTCTTTTACTTCCTCTTTCTTGATTTTGCCTTGTCAAGTCAAACCCACAAGAAAAAGGAATAAAATTTGCTCTTCAGAACTTATTGATGCATGATACTGACGAACACTACTTTCATGTAAGGTAGCCGCATGATAGGAGGATGGAATATGTATGAAAAACAGGACGGCATGACATATTGACATGTATGATGTATAAAGTGTAAACTAAGCACAATGTGCTTGAACTTGTTAGAATCGATGCAAGCTAGAAACCATATGAAAGATGAAACCAATATCACGCTGCCAAATTAAAAGGGTGCCCTAACAAATGTATTTGACCAAATTAGAAGCAATACATGGCAACGGGCTAGAAATAATATGCAATATGCAACGAATAAAGGTGACTCATCGTAAGTGATTGATGCGGGATACAGAAGAGAGGTAGTTTCATGTAAGAACAAGGTTAACACATAGATGTAGTGTGTACCAAAAGTAGGAAGGCATGTCATATTCACAGGTATAGTGTGTAAACTAAGCAGATGCAATTTATCCTAATTAGAAGCATTACAAGCTAGACACCGTATGCAACATGCAACCACATATCACACTGCGAAGTTGGAGCAAGCACCTGTGATGGTGGTGTAGGGGAAGTGCGGTCTTCAGGTACACATCAGCGTTCAGTATCTTCATGTAGGCTTGTTGTTTCTTGAGAATCATGTGGAGAGGATGAAATTGCATTCTTTATAAGAGTATTGCGTCTCATATTAACCCACGTGTGTGACTGTCTCATCATAAGCGATAGACGTAGGATACACAAGAAAAGTAGTTTGATGTAAGAACATGGTGTGATAGACAGATGTAGTATGTACCAAAAACAGGAAGGCGTGTCATATTCACATGTATAATGTGTAAGCTAAGGAGATGCAATTTAACAAATTAGGAGCATTGATGAGGGATACACAAGAAAAGTAGTTTGATGTAAGAACATGGTTAATAGAAAGACGTGGTATTTACCAAAAACAGGAAGGCATGTCATATTCATAGGTATAATGTGTTAACTAAGCAGATGCAATTTACCCTGATTAGAAGCATTACAAGATAGACACCATATGCAACATGCAACCACGTATCACACTGCCAAGTAAGAGCAAGCACCTGCGATGGTGGTGCGGGGGAATTGCGGTGATTAACTAGAGAGCTACATTGACTATCTTCATTTAGCTTTGCTGTTTCTTGAGAATCATGTGGGGAGGATGACACTGTACTCTTTAAACGAGTAGGGCGTCTCACAGTAACCCACCCGGGTGACTGTCTCATCATAAGTGATTGACGAGGGATACAAAAGAGCATTAGTTTGATGTACGAACATGGTTAATAGACATATGTAGTATGTATCAAAAACAGGAAGGCATGTCATTATCAAAGGTATAATGTGTAAAGTAAGTAGATGCAATTTAACCAAATTGGAAGCAATACAAGCTAGACACCATATGCAACATGCAACCACATTTGACAGCGCGAAGTTAAAGCAAGCACCTGGGATGGTTGTGTGTGGCAATTGAGATCATCAACTGCAGAGCTACGTTTACTATCTCCAACTGCTGACACTGCACCCATTAGAGCGCTGAAACGCTTAGTGCTTATCTTCGAATTACACTGGAGCGACTTCTGTCTTTTCTTTTCTGCATTCATCAACACTGTGTCAGAGTCTGAAATACCCATGCATAAAAAAACAATAGTGTGAGTATGGGTGAAGTGTGTGCACAATTAGTACAGTGTAAAGGTAGCAGATAGCAGGTCGGTGAGAAATAAATGACGGGAGACATATGATAGCTTTACAACATGCATGGCACACTCAATTACTACAGGATTCTATGAAAATAACAGTCGATTGAAAGCAAATAGGTCGGTCCATTTTTTCTGCACCGTCCGATGTACAAAGAACGGGCAGATCGCCTTCATCTACCTCCAGTCAGTCAGTGTTGACGATCTTCCTCGAAACGCCAGCGACCATCGGCCCAGTATTCCTTCCCTGCATGCGCCCTCCCCTCGACCTCACCGCACCGTCATGCTTGGCACCCCCCGGCCATCCATTCAAGCCCCGCCGACCTCCATATCGGGCGCAGGCAGCTCCTGCGCCCCACACCCCTATGATAGACACCGATGCGCCGCTTCCCCGGGGAACAGGCGGACTAGGTGCTCCGCGTGCCTAAGCGGGTGCTGCTTCTTTTAATTGCGGTTTGACTGACCCTGAATTGAAATCCAGGCGGGCTACTGACCTCTAGCAAAGGTGAAATAGTAAAAGGGAGGAAACCTTGTGCATTTAGTATCACGAAGAAGATGCAGTAAGAAGTGCTCAACTAGTTTCTTTCGTGGGATGAATACGGTGTGAGCGAAGACGTAAGATTTGCACGAATAAGGGAAGAGGAGTACCTCTTTCTGCTGGCAGTGCTGTGTCCTCCTTCTATTTTTCCGACGATCTTGTTGTTCGCCGGAAACCAGAAGTTGTGGAGGACGGTGCAGCCTTGGACGAACCCATGGCCAAGTTGTTGAGTGTGGTGCGGTGGCCGTCTGTCGGCGGCGGGGAAGCATATCCGAGGCGGTGAACGACGGTGTAGCGGGAACAGCTCTGGTGCGGTGGACAGTTGCGACAGTGGAGCCGCAGCAGTGAGGCGCAGGACGGCGTGGTCGGAGTGGTTCTGGTACGGCGCACGTCGGCGTCGGCATCGTGGAGGCAGCTCTGCCTCGGCTGCAGCTGCTAAGTCCTTGAGGGTGTTGCGGTTGCGGTTGCGTTGGACGACGACGTCGGGGTACCGGCTCCAGCGTGATGGAGGAGGGCGGCGGTGGATTGGCCGCTATAGGGTGGAGGACAGAGGAGGCTGGGGTTTCGCGGCTGGTGGAGAGGGCGTTTTCGCACCCATGGAGTATGAATAGGGAAACAGAGGGATGCGGGGAACTAAGGGGGAACAATGTTTCGGTTTGAGACGCGCTTGTTTGAAATTTGGGGAAAGTTACAAACTTTGCCCCCATCTAAAATTTCGGACATATTGCGGGTTGGGGGTAGGACAGTCATGTCAGGTGTCCCAAATGTGGGTGGGATAGATTTCGGCCGAGCGCATGGGTGTTTAGGCGCCCACGGCGTATGAATGCTTCTCGGAGGCGGTTGAGACTGGCGTCTTGGTGAAGTTACAAACCTATCCTGGTTTAGACCTTTGGACATCGGGCCGATAGGCTACACGGGCCAGAGTCAGGACAGTAATTTTCTACCACCAAAACATTAGTCTCGCGTTGTTTCGGGTGACCAGAGGCCTATTTGGCGCTTCGTTCAATATTTGGGAGCAGAAGCATTAACGTTTTCGGTTCTCTTGAATTGAACTTTCAGGATTTGCCAAACTTCACAAATCTTTACTCCGAAAATCCTAAAGCTACGATTATTTTGGAATGGAGGGGGTACATTTGAATATACATTGTACACGAGTATATATTAAAAAATATGCAACTTACCTTAGTTCATGCATGGTTCGAGATATAATCTCCTTGGTTGCAAAAAAAAGTTAGATATGCGTATGAATATATATAGCATGTTCAAACTCACAACAAAGATTGATGCCCCCTTTTACATCTGATTTACAAATGCCATTATCTCAGGTTCAAATAGATGAATGCACTTCCTATGAATTCGATTCTCCGAAACCCCCTTTATGTTGAATTCGACATGTATTTTATTTCGTAGCTAGCAATTTGGAATGTATCGATGCAAGTGACAAATGTATAAAGTGCTTCACACTAACAACATGGAGTGCACTAATTAATGTTTATATATGAATTGCAAAAGCATCCATTGCCTGTATTTCAAACCACTCTCACTCTATGGATCGATAATATGAAATAAACACATGCACATGCTAGAATTCAATAGAGTATGGGTGTCTGATAGACCGATTTTCGTCCATACGCAATTTTGCAAAATTCATGATCTCATCCAAAAATAATAATGCCATTTATATTTTAATTTAATGCGTAGAACCGCCTTTTACACGTAGATGCACTATGCCTCGCCCCGTTCTCACAAACGCGTTATACATCTCTCTATCTAACGCATAAGTGCACACACTTTATATGCATTGGCATTTCTCTTTCACACATGCTCACAATCTCTCTCAGGGTGTCGGGTGTCTCACGCACATGCTCTCTCTGTTTCTCTCTCTCTCTTTCTGACTACTATGTACCACTCTTTTCACTAATCTCAGTTGGAAAACACTATTTCTCTCACATGCATATATACACATGCACGGTCTCTACTAGCCCTCTATACGCACATATATGTGCCTACGTGTCTCCCGCGCGCACATTATCTTTAGGCCTCTCTTGCACACATTGCCCCCCCGACACACCTCTCTAATAGTAGTTGGCAGATATGATTTCATCATATCATTCGGTAGGATATCCCTGGCTGTTAGGCTGGATGGTAATACGAGGCAAAGTTTTACCCTAGTTCGGATCGGACCCTTGCAGTTGAAGAAAGAGCCTACTCCTGGTACTGTATATTAGTGATAGGGGTGTGTACAAAGTACACGTGAATACCAAGCATTGTGCGTGTGTGTATACTATCGACGAACTAGCCCCCAAGCTTGTATAACATACTAAGGTCCTAGGGTTACAAATCATATATAGTCGGCTTATCACCAGTGGGGATAGAGTCCTCCGCGACTCTGGTAGCTTCGTGTTGTACGCCGAGTCCTCCACATGGGTCTTCATATAACACGTCTCGGTCCAACCTATATGTGGCACAGGATGGAACCGACCCATGAGTCTTCATGTTGATCCACCACAACTAGAAATGATGTGCCCACCACCCCACACACGCAATCGGCCACTAAGAAAATAAGCATGTACAATAGTACAACGGTATCTAGCTCACGATACGTCTCCATATTTTGTTGATGACACTGACGGACTTTGCATTTGATGCGTGCTCCATATTTTGTTGACGACAGTTACGGTCATTGTATTTGAAGCGAAAGCACGATATGGTCACTGGACTTCAGAATAAGCTCATCACGATCACCACATACATTTTGTCGTGCTAACCAACATGTGGTTGGATGGTTAGAGGACAGTGGTTTCTCGAGCCCACCAAGGTTAAAGTCCCGGTGCTCGCATTTATCTTGTGTTAATTTCAGTATTTTCCGGCGATGTACGTTCAATGGGAGGAGACGTTCCACTCGACTACGAGGCACCTATGGTGACTTCGTAAAATCTCAAGATCATATATGCTGGCCCACTCTCTCGAAGGTGCTCATAGGGGTAGGGTTCACGTGTGTGCGCTTATAGCGGTGAGTGCTTGCGTGTATATATGAGCCCTTGCATTTGTACAGTGTTAAACAAATACATGTCATGATTATATGGTCACTGGCTCACCCGTACAACTCCGTATTTTGTTGATGGCACAATCAATTGACCAGTCAAACGGCACAACTAGTGTTGCACCATTGGGGCGCGTAACCGTGGGGCCCACCTGTCAGCCCGTATATGAAAGAAAGAAATGGTAGTTTGAGTCTGTACAGTGTTAATAAAATAGGAGTACATTTTAGGGTGATCATACGGTCATTGGCTCACCATACAACTCCGTAATTTGTTGATAACACGATCAATTGACTAGTCAAACGGTCCACATTCAGCAGCGCACATTACCATAGGGCCCACCCGTCAGCGCGTATATGAAGGACAGAAATGGTAATAAACTAGTGGTCGGTGGGTATTCGAAGTCGTGAGACCTCTGGTTGGCAGTCACCGGCGGTTGGGGGGCGTTCATTGGGCGGTGGGGTGGGGATCCCCGGAGAAAAAGCTCGGCGCGGGGGGTGGGGGCTAGAGGGATGGCCGGTGCGGCGGTAGACCGGCGGTGGGGAGTGGTTTCGGGGAGGGAAGGCCGGCCGCGGGCGGTGGGGGCGGGCGGTTCGGCCGGTGGTGGCTGGCGGCTCAGGGGGGTGGAGTTTGATGATAAATTGGAGGCCCTTGATTTCGTATCCAACGGTTGGAAAATCTAATGACCAGAGATGAAAAAGTCAGTCGAGTGACGTGTAGCCTCACCCCGCATGTACACATGCACGCACGCAAGACACGCACGCATATAGGCGTGCAACACTGACACGTACACACGCACGCATGCTGGTGTGCAACACTGACACGTACACATGCACTCACGAACACACGCATGTACGCACCCATGCAGGCAACACTGAAACGCACCCTTGCACGCACGCAACACTCGCACGCCTGCATGCACACAACACACGACGCAAGACACACACTCAACCTATACGTGCATGCACCCTTTGTTAAGGACATGGATTGTTACGGGTATTAATCAATCTTATCTGTGATAAGCACAACATTGATGTTTGCAGCGGTCTTTATAAATCACAACGTATCGAACGGGCTATCAACATAGTAGGCTTAACTAAATGAAAAAGATGACGTCACACTCAATGAACAGTCATCGGTTTATGAAATGCCCGCTTCTGACCGCCCTGGCCCACCAAAGGTTCCTCTGCTGTGCGCTGCCTGCGTTGGGTCACTGACATGCAGGCCATGCACCCAAAGAGCCCACACGTCAGTGGAAGAATGGCACGATGTCCTAGGTCAGAGTCGAGGGCGCCACTCGCGGCACGCCCGACTGAACACGCCTCCATGCCGCATTCAAACGCCTCCATGAAACCCGCCCGTGTGGAAGCCGATAAACCCACTCTGGACACACGTTCGTTCATGACCGGGCCGGCGTTAAACGCAATGCCGGCCGAGCTCCTCCCGTCCGCCATCTATTTAATCTCCTATTTAAATGAGGCCAAACACCGGCCAAGAATCGCACACCTCTGCCGCTCCCCTATCTCCTCCACCATTTTGTCCACTCTTACAATGGCTTACGAAGAGTAGTTATTCCGCATCCAAGCCGGCTGGGTAGCCTGCCGGATAAGAGCTATGCAGCTCGCTGATCCACCTCCCTCCCCTCGCCCGACGGAGCCAGTTGTCGCCCCAAGCCGGCGCGTGGTTCAGCAACTCACCGCTCCAGGCCAGCTCGACGAGGAGCGGCGCACGGGCGTCGTTGCTGCCGTCCACGCTGCCGCCTCGTACCGCATCTCCTGTTTCTGTGGCCGAGACTCCCATGCCGGCGGCCGCGCCATGCAAGCAGCAACAGAAGCTGGGTGCACGGAGAGCGACGAGTCGGTGGCCAGCGCCTCCGCGTCCGCCGCCATCATCGAGGAGAAGTAGAACACGGGAGGCCGCCGCCACTTGGGTCCCATGAAGGCCACCGCGAAGGCGACGCCGGTGTACACAGCAGGTGTCTTTCCGGATCCTTTTGTTGGAGGACCTTCGTCGACCCCGCATGGGCTCCACGGAAGAGGGAAATGTTAGGATGAACTCGAGCCAGTGCCATGGCGAAGTAGTGGCCGATGATGAACTCGAACCGGTGCCGGCCACCATCATCTTCGGCGCCAGCCAATGATATCAGTTGGGCAGTGGGGAAGCGAGCCGTCCTTTGCGCTGAAGCATATACCTCCGGGGCTCCCGGCAGTCCGGTGATCGTGCTGCCGGACATGAGGAACACAAATCGATCGGCGGGCGACCATTTAGGCCAGGTATTATATACCTGTGTTGTCCAGAACTAGCACCGCTTAGTTCATTTGAATGTAATGAAATCCGTCATGTTTGTGTGAAAATCTGGTATTTTATATGATTTCCGTTGTTGTTTATATGAAATATCAGTTTGTCTACGTGTTTGCGTGAATTTCATCCGGTTGGTTGAGTTGCTGTCATAATGTGTGCGACTATGGTTGGATGGCGTAATTTGCGGGTTGCCGGTCGGTCTGCGGGCGGCTCGGGCGGTGTTGTGGGACAAAAAAACACAGCTCGTGCGAGCTCGTCTCCAATGTGCGCGCTGGAAGATGCATGACAGCATGAGCACCCGAGCCATTCCTCGTTCATCGGTGGCAAAGGCACCGGTGGACAAAAGGGTCGCCAATATTTTGGCTACCCCGGGCAAGATCCAAATAGCCCCTCCCAACAGATTCAAATCCCTCGTTTGCCATGGAATTTTGCCATGTGTTGTTTTCATGCACTAGTAATATGCCCGTGCATTGCACGGAACATCAAGATGCATTTTTTTACAAACTCCCGCGTGCATGCAAGGGATAATTAATGTCCTCCTTTGCTAGTACCACGAGGCAAACACCATTAATATTGCATCGATTAGTGTTAGTGGCCTTGTATATCTACAAATTGTAATTTTGATAGTGGCCCCTTGTATATAAAAATGGAGGGAGAAATATGAGAGATAAGGTGAGGAGGAGTGGGGCGTGGTGCCGTGGTGGTGACTGGTGGTTGGTCTGGGCAGGGGCATGGGGATGGACGGCACATTATGTCTAGGTTTGTATCTCTCTCTCACACACCCACGTAGGTGGGGGACATGCACGGAGAGAAGAGGTGCACGCACGGCGGACGTACTCCTGTCTCTTTCCCAACCACACCCGCGCGGGTACACGGTGGAGCTCATTTCTGTACGAAAAATGCAGCCCACGTGGTAATTTGGCACGTGTACTAGTTGTCCACTTGGTGGAGGGAGGATCGTCTACCACGGGTGAACAAACAAATTGCGACTTCACGCGTTATGTTAAATTTAAAAAAAGAGGCAAACCATGTGGGGCCTACCTTAGAGGCAAGGCTCTATACACTAGAGTACTTTTGATGTGTCCCGTCAACTCGCAGAACGAGGAGAAGCTTGCTTAGTATGCTGTCTCCCCCGCCCACGGGCGCGATGGCTCGCAGGATGAGGTGAAGCTTACTACTACTGTACGCCTTTACGCCCGCTCCCTCGCCCACGTGCGTGGTGGCTCGCAGCACGAGGAGAAATTTTTACTACTCCCTCTGTTTACTCCTCGTCCCTACTACGTACTTTGGTTAGTACTCCCTCCATTTACTTATACAAGGCCACTACAAAAAATACATTTTGCATCTATACAAGGCCACAAATAGTAATCGAGACAAAAGTTACTACTCCCTCCTTTCCAGTTTATGGCTCAATTTCGAAATCTCTCCAACCAAGGTAGACGGTGAGTGGTCGAATTAATTTCGTAGTTTGCACAATACACTCGTTTTTCTCAAGATGTTATGTTTACCGAGGCATTAATTAGAACGAATGCATGAATGACCACTAAATTTCCATGAACTTGTACATGCATTGGTTAGTTTCCTCTTGACACTGCTTGCGTCGGGTGATCTAACGCACCTCGAAATCCAACATGTAATGGTACTACTACTAGTATAGTAGAATTGAGACTTATCAAACGGAAAACCAATGTTTTTTAGATGAGCCCTATAAACCCTAGTGGGTACGTACTTCGTAAAAACAGATTTTTCCAAAACTAAGTCGCTCCCTTTCATGAATTATGTAGTATACTCCTCCGTCGTCACTCCCTTTCATGAATTTTGTACTTCCTGTCGCCGACATGTGGGACATATAGCAACTGGGTTGACGTGTCAAGCACCAAATAACAGTGCAGAACAACAGGGGGACGCACCCCACTTGTATCGGCCCAGTAGTAGTAATGAGCAATGAGACGTCAAATCACAATGCCGCACCTTTCCAGACGGACGAAGCAACCATTATTTCACACTTCGGTTCGACATCATCTCAAACCACGTACTAGTATTGCTTCTGCCTCAAGAGGGACACGCACATCGCCTTGGTACATCATGACACGTGGGACCGCATGACAGGCCATGCTCCCCCGCCAATCGCCCGGTAAAATCACCTCATTTTTACTATACTTCCTCCGTATCGGTTTACTACATGGCATGCATGTCGTTCTAGGTTGAGAATTTAACTAGCTATATATATGTGATGAACAGTACTCTAGCCTTTTAAAAAATGTATATTTTTGTACAGTAGTACTGTTGATGGATTGCGCCATGGAGCAAAAATTGAAATTTTAAAAAAAGGTGGTACATATAGAGAGCGCTCGTCGCCAAATTATGCATATAGTACTATTAAAAAAGCTACTACGTGCTTAATTGGGGTGCTAAATTCTATTAAAGAAATACTAGTAGTATGTACATACTGAAGAGTTAAAGTAACGAGAAGAAACATAACATAGTTCTGCTGGGGGGCTCAGCACAACACACCCCTCAAATTAAACTAAGCACACCTGAAATTAAACTATGCAACTAATCTGGTAGACACTGCATTAGAAGTTTAGAACCACCATGAGCAACGACACTGCCACCTTACTCGGAGTCCTCGTCCACGTCCACGTCCTCGACTTCGTCCTTGTCCCTCTTCCTCTTGGCCAATACTTCTTTGCTTGAATCGCCAACTTGGTTGTTGCTCTTCATCCAACCCTTGTAGATATTGAAACAAAGGTAGCCATTCATTGCAGCGTAGTGGATGTGGTCTATATCTAGTACATTCCGCTGCCATGCATGACGATGAAACGTGTAATGAGGTTTCTCCAGTTTATGGTACGAAGGATGAACCATGGCTCCTGCCAAGGTCAGCATTGAGGGCTGACGAGAGGGCACCAGCCGATTCTTCTGGAGGTCGAAGGGGTTGCCTACAACGAGGCCTATCCGACCCAGGACTTCTTTGTCGCTCTTAAAGTCTACAGTAACGAGTTTCACTGTTTTGTCCTCGAGGAAGTTCTTAAAATCCTGGCACTCAACGTCAGCATGGAATATGTGGTAGATCAAGCAAACGTTATGTACGCAAACCTGGATCACGGCGGGCTTCTTCCTCTCTTCGTCCTTTAGATCCTTCTCTCGTCCCACGACTGTGGTGTACTCAACATCTAGCCTAGCGACCCACTCATCATCTGAGTTTTCGAACATGTGTCTGAAGCGAGAAAGGCATCCTTTCACCGTCGGGGAAGTACGGGTGTAGATGACGTCGAACTCATCACCGGTGATGGTTCTAACCTTGTACTCACCGCCGATCGGGGAGATTTGGGACGCCATGGATTTGGGAGGAGGGTTAGGATTAGTGGAACTGCCGTAATGTGAATGGACGGGACGACTAGGAGCGAACCACCGTAGTATTAAAGGACGTGCGAGGACGAGTAGGAGCGAACTGCCAGCGTGCGAACGGCAGGGTAGTGGCTTTCCATTCTCCCATGATACGGGCTTCCGAGAGCCCTTGGATCTGAGATCGAACAGTTGCATGGCGTGATTCTAGACCTATGGGTGAATATCCTACCTGGAGGGTTATTCTGCAAATTTTCAGCAACTTAGCATGCGACCGTTTGATCTCAGATCCAAGGGCTGCCAGCAGCCCGTATCATGGTCGCGCCTACCACGACCGTCGCGTCGCTCGCGCGGTCGCGCCCTTGGAGATTTAACACGGTGCGTTAGGCTATCTGATGTTGGCATGTCATACATAGTCATCACTTAGTCACTCATACTGCAACAAGGTTGGCTATAAGTGTATTTTTTTACTCCTCCCTATCTCTTTCTTCGTACTCCCTCCGTCCCATAATATAAGAACGTTTTTGACACTAGTGTAGTGTCAAAAACGTTCTTATATTATGGGACACAAGGAGTACTAGTATTTATTGCATTTGCCAAGGAGTGACCTCTTCCAATGAAATGGTGTTGCTAAGTTTGCTTCATTTAATTAGCTATAGACTCAAAATTGTCTTTTCACCTAGGTACACACGCTTAGCACCGTTTCTTCCTTGGGTCACCAAACTAGTCTCTCTCTTCTTGATTAACTTGCCACATCAGACTTTATGCCTATGTAGCAAGCTTAAGCACCTGTAGGAGCAAGTAAGTACAATAGTGCGCTTTACATGGAATTTTTCATATGTGGAGGAAAGAGAGGCAAGGAAAAAGTGGAGAAGTGGGCTCTCATGCAAGAGCCAGCCTCTACTACACGGTGGAGCATTGGGAGAGGCACCTGTATGGAGGTGGTCAGGAATCGGGAGACTCACGTCGATCGTAGTGCCGCAGTTAAAATGATAATGGCAAGTCAAATCACAGGGCCCCACCTGTCCAGCAGTAACTCGCTGTCAAATCACACAGCCCTACATTTGCAGCAGCCTACTCCCTCGTCTTCTCGCGTCTCTGTCGAACCGACTAGGTGGAACTGCCCCGCCTACCGCGCAGGAAAAGCTCTGCCCTCGACTTTTAAATACAACAACTCCCTCCGTCTAGGTGAGTAAGTCATCTTACGAAAACCAAATAATCCCAAAATACTAAGGCGCGGTGCATTAACTTCTACCTCGTTTCTTGTTTCTTCACATATCAACCAATAAGAATCCAATGATATACTTTTTGTGACATAGTAACTCATATTTAGTTAGTCAAATGGATGACCTAGAACTACGTGCAGGCCCTATAAACCGAGACGCCTACAAATAAAAAACCAAGACGGAGAGGGTAGTTGAGCATGTATCTTTTTAGATCAATATACTCGGGATTCACCAAGGAGCAAAACCAAGTGGTAGGCTGCTCCTGTCGTGTTGGCGTAGCAACTCAAGTAGGGCCAGTCTGCACACGAAATGGCGACACACTTAACAGGACCCCTTTGGCAGACATGTGGCTCATCCACCGTCTTGTTCCACGTGCGATGCACCAAATTACAGTTCGGAGCAACGTTGGAATTGGAGGCACCCCGGTCGTAGCACCGCAGTAGTAGAAAATGAGCGATGAGGGGTCAAATCACAAAGCCCCACCTTTCTCGCATTAAGCTGGATGGACGAAGCAATCATCATTTCACTCTAGCACGCAAGAGCATAAAGAAAAGAGAAAACAATGATGCGTGCGGCAGCTACCTAGGGCACCCTAGGGTAGGGGTCTCCACTACAGATCCTTTTTTTGAAAGCGCCTCCACTACAAATCGGCTTCTCCCTCGTCCTCTTGAAGAAAACCGATGATGAGTGCGGCGGT
This sequence comes from Triticum timopheevii, assembly GCA_963921465.1. NCBI lineage: Eukaryota > Viridiplantae > Streptophyta > Magnoliopsida > Poales > Poaceae > Triticum > Triticum timopheevii. The sequence continues at coordinate 461,114,655 of OY997264.1, read as the reverse complement.
AGGGTTTGTAGGAGTACTACGGTGTGCGGGGCCACGTCATAGTAAACGGGTTCGAGTCGATGCCTTAAATATGTGTGGGCTGCTTGGTTTTACGGGAACGAGGCAGCATTTTGGGTTCGCGGACCAGTGGAGATATAGTACGTACAAAAAATTGTGGACGTAGGTTCGACCAAAAGGCAATGATGCATGGGCCCTGCATTTTGATATACCCGGGGCCGCGTGAAATTTGCTACTCTACTCAAAACTAGTAAGGTACACATGTATTGAATGCATGAGATTTTGAAACCAAATTATGAATAAATACACACTATAGCATGTAAAGCTTTGAGTCATATATGCATGATGTAGATGTTCGTTTAGTTCTTATAGTTCATCTCATTCAAAATCAATTAGTTTTATAAAAATGTTAAGATTCATGGGGTTGTGCATTGTAAATCATAAAGTAAAAAACAAATAATGGCAATTCATTTAGAAAAAAATAATCAATTATGATACAGAAGATTCTAGAACAAAGGAGAAGTGCTTGTGTTTTGAGGTTTGTGCATTATGCTTAAGTTCAACCATGGAGTCTTCTAAATTGTACATGTGGTAGATCTGGTGGAATTTTGATGATATCCAACGGCCAGTAGTGCTCGAATTTTCCCATCTCTGCACTGTCGGGTTAGCTTCATCCAGCGACCATCTTTCAAAGTTATTGGCACACTATATAGTTATTGTGCCATAGTTGCATGTTTTGGTAAAAAGCTACTAGTGGGTTGTACTATCTATTTGGGAATAGAAGATGTATACATGGAAGTTATAGGGAAAGAGATGACATGGAGCATCTCAATTCCTATGAGTAGGGATTGGAAAAGAGATGTCATTTGGTTCACATCATAGGAACTTTTCTATTGAATCTAGAGATGACATGTATCTCAATTCCTATGAGGAGGGATTAGTAAAGAGATGTAATTTGGTTCATATCATAGGAACTTTTCTATTGAATATACGCTAATGTTTATTTTCCTTTGAAATTAAGGGAGTATAGGAATCCATTCATATGAACCAAGTGGCTCTAAAGCTATAGAAACGATATCATGTTTATTTCCTTTGAAATGTAGAGTATATGAATCTATTCCTATGAACCAATTGGCTCTAAAGGAAAAAAATCCTATAAAAATCATATCATATAGAGTTCCTATGATATTCCTTGACACTAAAGGATGGTTGAAATTGATGCAGGTGATATGATGGTCTTTCTTTGTAGACTCCTCAGCCATCTTTATAGTTACCTCTCAAAGATGAATGAAATGATATATACAGGGTATTCTACATGTGAAATTTGGTACACGAAAACTCGGTAAAAGTTTGCGAGGTTCAAATTTTCAATAAAGCTATATCCACTGCATTTTGGAATGGAGGGAGCATACGGTAGTTGCTAACACTCACGTGGAAGATTTGTGTGTAGGAGGAGTGGCTATTCTGTTAAATAACATGGCAAAACTGACACTGTCGGATGCCGATCTAACGGTTCTTACAACGTTCGTCAGGACAAGGCTTGTGGCGAACGCTTGTCGGATAATGATTTACGGACACATGCATTGCATTGATACGTGCCCCCCTCTCTCTCACGCACACGCGCCCTCACGAGTCATGACTCCCCCGAGTCCTCTCGCAGACTCGCACGTCGCACCCACCGTCTATCTACAGGTAGACGTCATGCACATATGTGCTCTGCACACCCTACCCTCAGAACTTCTAAAAAACAAAAGACGGCACACACATTTTATTTTAGCTCACACATCACACACTTATACTATTACTCTTGCAGCGAATGTTCTTTGGGCATAGTATATTGTACTCTCACGAAGAGAAGCGGTGCACGCATGAACTAGTTCTCTCACACCCACTCATGGGTACACGTAGGAGCACATTTTTTTGAAGCTGGTACAACAAAATCACTCCCACTATATATAAAAGCAGGAGCCTTAGCGCTTGCTTTACTAGGGTTCCTCTTGTTCACTTTCTCATGCTCTCTAGATCTAAGCAAGACATAGGTGTCCACACACACTCTCTCAGCTCACGGCTGGTCACAAATCCGGCCGGACAACCTCGACCGGGGCAGGTGTGTAGGTGCATCGTTCACGCTGTCGTCGGCGGCGAGGGAGGAGACCAACGGCTGCCCGCGCGTCCTAATCGGCGGCCGTGCCGTTCTCTCCGAGAGAGCGCCGACACGGGAGGGCCTCCGACCCCTTCTTCCTCCCTGCGGTATTGTGGCCAAGATGCAGCCTCCCGGCGCCATCTTTGTCACATGCCGATGACCCTCAGGTATATATTCCTTCAAAACCTGCCTTGCTCTAATGCCCCAGCTCTTCCCCCTTCGTGTGGATCCTTTTCTACTTCCGTCCGCTATTCCAAAGCCACCTAGACTTCTACTATTATTAGAAGTAAAGCTAGTTCATACAGTCGACTCAAAGCGTTTGTTCAAGCAGGGAAGAAAGTGGGAAAGCTGTAGCATGAATCTAGGCCTTGGTTCTAAGAGGAAACGGGGGAAAGTAGTAATATCTGTCACTGTTTAAATAACCGTATTTCGTATTTGCGCAAACAGGGATGTCTGTCTCCATATCGTTTCGGGATGTCTGTCTCTGTATTGTTTCTATCCACGCAATCAAAAGCACACACCTCAGTTTTAGTACAACTGCGCAAAATGAGATGGCTATCCCTCGTTGCCGTCGTCTAACCTCCCATCTTCAAGGTATCCCTACATTGGTAGTAACTAAGGTAGAATGACCAACGCAATCTAAAAGAAGCTGATTCGTACGTTTTACTTCCTGATTGCAGTGCAGGGGCGAGCAAAAACAACTGCATCCTAGTCCAGAATGCACTTTCTACCAGTTCATCCATGGACCGAGGACTAGCTGGCACGGCTGCATGGCGGTTTTTTGGATAGGTGCACGGACAAGAGGCATTGTGGTCTGCTTATTTCTGCAAATAGTGGTGCTTAAATTTAGTGGAGTGCACAAGCATTTCAGTTGGTCAGTACACTACATGGTTCAGTTCAGCATTCCAGCTGAGACCACAATTATAATTGGTTATTCTGGAATGAGAGAACCTAACCCTGGATGGTGGCAACAAGAAAAAAGCAGAGTGAACTCCAGGAAATTTAAGCCTGCCGGGAGGCCCTTTGCTCAGAGAAGCCTTGCTTGTTTTTTTCCTGATTTGTAAACATTCTCACAACTTTGTCTTTTTCTGTGAACTAGTATATGTTTGTTATGTTCTATGAATGATTGAGATGTATAAAATTGCTTAACTTATGCTTTTCAAGATTTTTATGAAGATGAGTTTAATGTGAGTGTTCCACATGAGCGCTGGACTAGCGTGTGAACGTTTGGAATTTATTACATTGTGGCCTCAATTAACTGCATGAACCACTATAAAAAGATACATAGTTGCTTATATGTCAGACAACAGATTGTTGATTGTTATTTGGTCGATAGCCTAGTGTTGAAGCGAGCTGAGCCAATGTGTCGTGTTTTGCGCAACTGCTTACAAGTGGGGTAGCACCAACAGTGTTTACAAGTACTTATGTATACGTAGGCACACGGTTCTCGAATGAGTGCTCTATTTCATCAAAACACACACTGCTCGTATGATAAACCGTGACAACTTATGTCTTACCATGCCATATTCATGAAAAAACTAGTGAAGACGCATCTGTTTCGGCAACAATTACGATGGTTCTCACATGATTCACGGGCCGTTCCCATAGACAGATTCAAACAGAGTACTAGCCCCAGAGGGGTCGATAACAGGCAAGGTTCGGATAATTAGACAGAATCCAAACTACTATTAAACACTAGCTGGGGCAACTATTTCATGCCTCGATCTAATTTGGGCTGGACACAAGATGGACCTTGCCATGAACATCATCGAGGACGTCCCGCAGCAACTCAATCCTGTGAACCTTCATGAAGACAACCTTGTGGCCTTGCCACTGATAAACTTGTTTGTGGAGGCATGCCACGTCATCTTCCTGCGTAAGCTTGATAAGAACAATATGCCTCACAAACGAAGGAGTAGCTTTGAACTTCTTGTGCTTCAGTACACCCTGGACAACACGCCTGACAACAGTGAGGCTGGAATACAACTCTTCATTGGTATAACCGCAAATGGCTTCCAGGATCCAACAGCCTAAGAACTCTATTTTCCCAGTGCGTATATTTAGGTCGTCTGCCTCATAGCGAGTGACATGCACAACCACACAATCCTTGTCTGCATCAGGGCTCTAATTGAAACAGAAACAAATTCTGAATTACTTTTCAGTATAAGAAACACAAGTTATTTAAACCACTATGTATAGCATGGCATCGAAGCTAATAAAATTTTGCATTATTAGTCACCACATACTTCCTTTTCTAAAAAAAATCACCACATACTTAGATGAAAAACCACAATCGAGATCGGCAAAGAAGGAAATCACCTTGGGCAGCTCAGCGGGGGGGGGGGGGGGGGGACACATCCTCGAAGGGGGAAAATTGCTCCTGCAGTGCCACGGGGGCTGTAACCTCAAACGGGGCCTTGACCATCTTAGTAGTGGTCGTGAGCGTATCTGGGGTCGGCTCGGTGGTTGCCTCTATCTTCTTGGAGCTCTCTGTATCGTGGGGATCAGCCTCCCGCGTCTGCTCCAATATCGGCAGATCTTTGCCTGGTTCTCCTTGGTCCATCATGAAACTAACGAATACTAGGAGACCACTGAAAGGAAAACACAATCGCAATGACAATGAAACAAAAAAGAGAGTGAGGATCGGTTACTGCTTTGCAAAAGTTCTTTTTTTTCTCTGAACGAAAATATACCAACATCACAGATCCGCTTACCTTCCCTTCATTGGGAGAGAAGAACAGTGGCAAATGCGAGTGTTGCCTTTCTTGAAGACGGTGAGGGAGAAGGGGATTCAGCAAAGAGTGAAATGATGGTTGCTTCATCCATCAAACTTAGACTGCGGGGAGGTGGGGTTTTGTGATACGACGGCTCGTTACTGCTGCGCTACGACCGGGGTGACTCTCCGCCTGCATACTGCCTTCTAATTTGGTGGATGGCATTTGGGCCTGCGCGTTGCATGGCCTGCATGTCGGTAAACAAAAGTATAACGGCATTCAGTAGAGGGAGACGTTTCAATGACCTAGGAGGAGCCAGAAGCAGTAGAGTGTCTCCACTGTACTAGTAGTAATTATTTTTCTGGGTAGCTGTAGAGTGTCTCCACTGTACTAGTAGTAATTGTTTCTCTGGGCCCAAGACAAAACAGCCAATCCACACTAGTAAAAAAAACCTGGGTGCTCTTCTTCCTCCTCGCTCCCACCCACCTCACGTCAGCTCGCTCCACTCGTACCCCCAAATTCCTCACCTCACTTCTACAGAAAACCCCAGCTCCCTTCTTCCTCATTCCTACAGAAAACCCCCAGCTCCCCTTCTTCTTTGCTCGCACTACAACTAGGCTCGTCATTCGTTACTCTACTCAAATCCATGAGCGCGACGTGACGCCCTCGAGGAAAATGGAATCGGCTGACCCCAGCGCCAAGAAGATGAGGCTCCCGCCAGCGGTGGCGCCTGTTGTAGATCCCGCACCCGGCAGCGTGGGGAGAAGCGGCGACCCCGCCCCCACCAGATCCCAGGAACCCGTAGAATCTCGGGTGGACCGCATCAGCGATCTCCTGGATGCCATCCTTGGGGAGATCATCTTGCTTCTCTCCACCAAGGATTGCTGCTGCACCCAAGTCCTCTCAATTCGGTGGCGCCCTCTATGGCGCGCCGTGCCCCTTAATCTCGACTATCGTCAGCTATCTCTCTTCAATGATTTTGAAATCCCAGAGCCATCATCTCCTCCCACCAGGGCTCCGTTCAAAGCCTCTGCATCCCGTCATGCTACCTGAGCAAGCATACCATGCCCTGCACGGTGGACGCCTGGCTAAAATCCCCTGAATTCACAGAACTACAGCTGCTTGAGTTCTACTATTCCCCTGGAAATCACATACCACATACCGAACGCCATGAACTTGTGCCCTCAGCACCGATGTCCATCTCACGGTTTTCCTTCTCTCTCCACACCACCACCTTTGCGCTGTGCTACCTACGAGACAATCTGGTACTAAACCTTCGACTCCCATTTCTCAAGAAACTTTCACTTGTGCGGGTTCATATATCGGAGGCCTCATTGCACAGCATCATCCACTCCAGTTGCCCTGTGCTGGAGTGCTTGGTGCTTGTTTTCACAGTTAGAATCGGTTGTCTCCAAATAAAGTCGCCTAACCTTGTAAGAATTGGAATTTCTTTTGACGAAAGGCAACTCATCATCCAAGATGCCCCTTCACTTCAAAGGTTGATCCTTGATTCTAGTTATTCACCGTTGCAAATAACCGTCCTCTCTGCGCCTAAACTGGAGACCCTAGGTGTAATACATGATCTCTGTGCTTATTTCAATATGGTGTTTGGCTCCACAGTTCTTCGGGTACTTTATATTATCATCTACACTTGTAACCATAAGCTGCATTTTAAATTTCTGCGCATAATTTATATATCATCTTGGAGTACACATTTTGTACTAATATTATGTTCTATGCTCAATGAAGAGTTTCTCCATGGATGGCCTATCAATGGTGCTGGATTTTGTCAAGATATTATATATCCAAATGAATAGTTTTGATCTGAACAAGATTATTGGCTTGCTGCAATGCGTTCCATGTCTGGAGAAGTTGTATCTAAAGATGATAATTTCACGCACGTTGGAAGCCCACATATAGTGTACTAGAATTAACCGTTCAGTTGTAGCTCTTTCGACACTCTTATTTTATACCTTAACTGTTTTCAATCTTCACGTCTATTTAGGCAACAGGACGGGGTAAGAAAGTTATAACCAATCGGTGGATTCGTAAGCATCGGTATTTTCTCACTTCTCATGACATTCGGTTGAAGACAATAACGCTAGAAGGATATGTAGCCAACCATGCAAACACAAGATTCGTCACATTCTTCCTGCTGAATGCGAGGTTACTATTGTCCATCAGGCTTAAGTTTATCAGCAACATGGTTTGACGGATGGGTATGTCGAAGAGCAAAAAAAAGGAGTTTTAGGTGGGCAAAAGAGCTTCTGAACATGCCGGGCTTCTATTTACAACATATTGTGGTCATAATCTAGTAAATTTTACGACCCAGGATGTTCATTCTATGGACCTGACCGATCCATTTGATTGTGACTGTTGAAAACAGTGCTGGAGTTAGATGTTGTTGCCCTTTTCAATCTGGTTTTTTTGTAAACCTGATGAACAATTAACCCTCGTGCTTTTGTACAGTTTGTAAGCTGGAGTTAGATGTTCCTGCCCTTTTCAACTCGGCTGTGACTGTCATTTTTTCTTTGAAACAAGGCAAATGGCTTGCCATTCGTTTAATTTAGAGTGAAGTATTGTAACAAATCCCAACCAAGGGAAATAACATCACTCTCGCCGACTGCTTGAGCTCACTATGCATTATAGAAGCCAAGTGATTAGCCCCCACTAGCACCCACAAACTTATTTCGAACTAGCACATCAAATGGGCTGTAAATTTTCATAGGAAAGGCTGCATGACCATGACAGATTTGGATTCTGACATTTGGGACCCGCGAGGAAATAGCCTATCCAAGGTGGTGTCGACTTACTAGCCAGTTAACAAACGATTCTGCCTACCAGCCGTTGGATTGACATCCAACATCTGTCGTGTATCTTCTATCTCTTGTCTTCTTCTTCCTCCAGCCGCCCAAACCAAACCACCCCGTTGGCTCCGCCTGCTCCCGCCTCCCATGGCTGGCTGCGCCTCCGCCGCCCTACCGTACGTACCCTCCAATGTTGGCCAGTCCCTCCCTCTATTCCCCCACAAGTCCTGTTATTCTCGGGCGACGTCAGCCCCAACATGCACCCGCGCCCGAACCAGTCAACCCTCATACTCCCCTCCGCCTGTGACTGGACCGGCACATCTTCAACGGCTCATGTTCGTTCCGTCCGAGGCCTCGCCGTCGTCCTCCGCCTTGCGGCCTTGGTTCGCTCGCCATGCGCGGTGCGCCGCCCTCTTGCGTTGTCAACGTCGTCAACAACCGAGAGGACAAGGAGATGACTGTATGTGGAGAGCATGACAGTAGGGACCTACCAGCGTCATGGCAGTACGCAAGCAAGTGCCTCTATAGTACAAGCCCAAAAATATGGTTCCTCCTAATGGTTGGACATCTGGGGCTCACGCCATTCTCAACGTAGTCAATAAACGAGAGAATTACACTACGAGCGGCTGGCACCAGGGACCCAGCAAGTCGCGCAGTTTTTTTTGAGGAACAAGCAGTTGTTATTTATACTAGTTTTAGCGACGGATCAGGATAACAACGGGGCTGTGCGGGGGCTGTGGCCCATCTAGCCAGGGTTTTATTTATGTTTACCACATCATGAGCCCAGTTGTGTTTTTTTCTTGCTGAAAATGGCTAGCCCAGTTCTATTTTTTTTAAAGAAATACCCAAACAAGGCCTACTTGCTTTATCGGCCCTGCTGGGCTGCAAATCTTTCAAGACGAGGAGAGTTTCATTCGGTTTGCCCAGAAATGGCATGCACATTTTTAAAACACATCAAACCGGGAATTAGTTTCAATTTTTTTTCATTACAAGATCTTAAATTCCATTGATTTTTATGCGTGGACAATTATTTGGATTTTATATTTATATAAATTATTTTTCAAAATAGTTTGAATGTGAATCGATATTTCTGGATTAAAAACAGTTGACCACACCGAAATATGCAAAATTTCGTATACTTTTTAACCGTGGCCACAATATGGGGTGTAATGCTAACAAAAAGAAGATGGGCTCCAAAAAAATCTTAAGAATTAGCAAATGGGATGTACATTATTAGAAATAATGGCAGATGGGTTGTATGCTGTTTTCCACAGATTTGAGGCTGACTTGTGCGCCTACTACAGATTGACGCGTATGCTTTCATAAAAAAAGGTTGACGCACACGCAACGCCCTGTCAACTTAGTCAACACACGAGAGCAGTGACTGTTGGATGTCCATCCAACGGCTGTCGTGCTTCTTCAATCTCTGCTCTTCATGCTCCAGCCGCTCAACAAGCGCTGGCAGGACTGCCTTCTCCCTCCTCCTGCGGCCGGCTATGCTGCGGCGCAGGCCTCACGGCCCCACCGTACTCCCATCGCTGGCCTAGCCATCCCTATACTCACCCACACATGCTGTTATTCTCCGGCGATGACACACGAACCAGTAAACCCTCGTACTCCTCCGCGTGGGAAACAACTGCCGAGTATTCCCTGGCTTCGTGTCGTTCCCTTCCTAGGCCTCGCCGACGTCCACTGCCCTGGTGCTCTCGGTGCAGCCTAGTGAACATGGTCAATGAATGACATCCATCGGAAGTGGACTGTACGTGGAGAGGCTGATAGCTCGGTCCATGGTCGCACACAAGGAAATGCCTCCTTATTACATGCAAAATAATGATTCCTCCACCTGATAGCTAGGACCCATAGGAAGGGCCTCTGTATTTCACGAAAAAAATGTTCCCCCCGCTGACAGGTCGGACCCACCAGTTATATCTTCGCACGCAAGGAAGTGCCTCCTTATTACGTCCAAAAAAATGAATACCCCGTGCTAGTTGGGACCCACCATATTGTTGGGCTGACTTGTGGGCCTACTAAGTTGACGGGGACGGAGGGCTTTGTCAACTTAGTCAATACTCCAGTGACCGTATGATGTCCATCCAATGGCCATAGTGCTTCTTCAACCTCTGGTCTTTTTGCTCCAACCGCCCAAAGCAGCGCCGGTCGTGCCGCCTGCTCTTGCCTCCCGTGGCCGACTGTGCTACCGCCTGCTCCTGCCTCCCGTGGCCCGGCTCTGCGTCGTCCCCTTCCTAGGCCTCGCCGTCGTCCACCGCCGTGGTGCTCTTGATGCGGCATGGTCAATGTGGTCAATGACCGACTTCCATCGGAAGAGTACTGTACGTGGAGAGGCTGACAGCTGGGTCCACGGCAGCCGCAAGGAAGTGCCTCCTTATTACGCGGAAAATAATTATTCCTTCACCTGACAGCGGGGACCCACCGGACGGGCCACCAGTATTTTGCGAAAAAAATCGTTTCCCCCTGACTGTTGGGACCCACTGGATGGGCCACCGTATTTCATGAAAAAACGCCCCCCCCCCGCTGTCAGCTTGGACCCACCGGAAGTGCCTCCTTATTATGCACAAAAAAATGAATACTCCCCTGGCTAGCTGGGACCGCCCTTGGTGGGAGGCTGTCTTGTGGGCCTACTAAGTTAACTGGGACGAAGGGCTTTGTCAACTTAGTCAATATGAACGATTCTAGCTCTAGTGACCGTACGATGTCTATCCAACGGCCGTAGTGCTTCTTCAACCTTTGGTCTTCTTGCTCCAGCCGCCCAAAGAAGCGCCGGTCGTGCCGCATGCTCCTACCTCCCGTGGACGGCTGTGCTGCCGTGGAGGCCTCACCGCCCCCTACTATTCCCATCGCTGGCCAGGCCCTGCGGCGACGACAGCCTCACACCGCAGCCAAACTAGTGAACCCTCGTACTCCTCTCTGCGCGGGCTTCCACTGCCGCATCTTCCCCGGCTCCGCGTTGTCCCCTTCCTAAGCCTCGCCGTCGTCCACCACAGTGGTGCTCTCCGCGCGGCGTGGTCAACATGGTCAAGGAACGACTTCCATCGGAAGAGTACTGTACATGGAGAGGCTGACAGCTGGGTCCACGGCCACAGCCCAGTTTTTTTGTGATTTGCCAAGTAAGTCGCTTTGTGAGGCCTGTTGGGCTGCAAATCTTTCAAGACGAGGAGAGCTTTCATTCGGCTGGCCGAGAAAATGGCCCATCAGTAATGAGAAATGAGCTGTACATTTTTAAAACACATCAAACTGGCAATTTGTTTCAAATATTTTTTTTTTCATTTCAAGATTTTAAATTACATTGATTTTTATGCGTGGAGAATTTGTTGGATTTTATATTGATATACATTTATTTTTAAAATCGGTTTGAATGTGAGTCGAAATTTCGGGATTAAAAACAGTTTGGACCGCACCGAAATATGCAAAATTTTATATAATTTTTTAACCGTGGCCACAATATGGGCTGTAATGCTAACAAAAAGAATATGGGCTCCAAAAAAACCTTAAGAATTAGCAAATGGGTTGTAAATTATTAGAAATAATGGCAGATGCGTTGTATGATGTTTTCCATAGATTTGAGGCTTTCCTAAAAAAAAGGTTGACGCACAAGCAGTGACTGTTGGATGTCCATCCAACGGCCGTCGTGCTTCTTCAATCTCTGCTCTTCCTCCTCCAGCCGCTCAACCAAGCATCGTCAGGACTGCCTGCTCCTTCCTCCCCGCGGCCGGCTGTGCTGCCGCGCAGGCCTCACCGCCCTACCGTACTCCCATCGCTAGCCTAGCCATCCCTCTACTCACCCACACCTGCTGTTATTCTCCGGCGACGGCAGACGAACTAGTAAACCCTCATACAGTCGTACTCCCCTCCGCGTGGGAAACAACTGCTGAGTCTTCCCTGCCTCCATGTCGTCCCCTTCCTAGGCCTCGCCGTCATCCACCGCCGTGGTGCTCTCGGTGCAGCGTGGTCAATGTGGTCAACGACCGATTTCCATTGAAAGAGTACTGTGCGTCGAGACGCTGACAGTTGGGTCCACGGCCGCAGCAAGGAAGTGCCTCCTTATTACGCGCAAAATAATTATTCCTCCACCTGACAGCGGGGACCCACCAGACGGGCCACCTGAAAGCACAAGTGCTCCCTAGGTGGTTTTGGTAATTAATGTCAACATATCTCTTGTTGGACTAACACTTTTATCTAGTATGTTTCAGATAAGTTCAACAATGGAGTGGCATGGACTAAAGGATGTGGGAACTCCTTCAAGATGCTAAGGACAAAGGATTAGCTCAAGCTTCAAGCTCAAGACTCTTCATTTTATATTTTAGTGATCCAAGATCACATTGAGTCTATAGGAAAAGCCAATACTATCAAGAAGGGGTGAAGTGTTGCTTAATGAGTTTCTTGCTCCACAGTGCTTAGTGATATGCTCCAAAACCCTCAACTACTTTCCCACTTGCACACATATGACCTAAACCTAAAGTTAAACTCGGCCCCATTGCCTTGGTTTAATCACCATTGGAGGAAGATGGATGAGTCTACTTTGGGGAGTCTTAGACATAGAGTGCCTATACTTGATGGAGAGTATTTTCATGAGTGAAAAAATGAGATGCTTGTAATTTTCAATCAATATCATTTGAACAAGTACATTGCTAGCCCTTGTGCACCTCATGTTGATCCTATGCATCCTACTCTTGATGAGTCAATTGACATGATGAGGAATCTTAGAACTGTTAATCTTATCACTAGAGGCTTGCCTAGAAACTTAACTAGAAACTTGCCTACTCTTGAGTGTGCCTACACTATATGGAAATTTCTTGAGGAACGCTTTCCAAATTATTCCTTGAAAAATCTATATGAAATTCTCCATAAGTCTATTGCCTTGAGTAAGATGAATACTAGTGATCCTATGTTTGGTGATCGTCTATTTGAACTTACAAATCTTATGCGTGCCAAAGGAGATGTTGGAATTATTGGTGATATTATTTCCGAAGCTATAAGAATTCATAAGCAAGATCATTCTCAAACTCACTCTAACGAATTACCCTCTCTAGGACTTAATCCACCACATGACGATGTTGAACATGGATACTATGATGAGGATGATGATAGTGACTTCGATCTTGACGATGCAATGAGACATTTTGGTCTTATGGCAAATCTTCGGGGATATATGTCAGGAGGAAAGGAATAGGTTCTTGACAGTGGATGTACCGATCACATGACCGGAGATAAAGACATGTTTCGTGAGCTTGCTGAAAATGATAGTCCTTGAAAGTATGTCACTTTTGGTGACAACTCAAAGGGTAAGGTGGTTGGCCTCGGTAAGGTGGCCATCTCACATGATAGCTCCATTCAGAATGTTATGCTCGTTGAATCTCTTGGCTACAACTTACTTTCAGTATCTAGACTTGCTGATTTCAGTTTCAATGTCCTATTTACTAAAGTAGATTGCCAAGTGTTTCGTCGAGACAATCATAAAATGGTCTTTACTGGTATACATAGAGGTGATCTTTACATTGTTGATTTCTCTAAAAAGGCTCAACCTAAAACTTGCTTCATTGCTAAATCCTCAAAAGGTTGGTTATGGCATAGACGACTAGGTCACGTTGGCATGAGAAACCTTGACAAGCTTATTAAAGGGAATCATATCCTTGGTGTTAACGATGTCATATTTGATAAGGATAGACTTTGCAGTGCTTATCAAGCAGGTAAACATGTTGGAGAAAGGCATCCCGTGAAAAACATCATGACCACAAGGAGGCCACTTGAGCTACTTCACATGGATCTTTTTGGTCCCAATGCTTACAAGAGTCTCGGTGGAAATTCTTTTGGTCTAGTTATAGTTGATGATTTTTCAAGATTTACGTGGGTGTTCTTTCTCGATGATAAATCGCAAGTCCAAAAGATCTTCAAAAACTTCGCCAGAAAGGCTCAAAATCAGTTTGAAGTGAAGATTAAGAAGGTTCGCAGCGACAACGGAACGGAGTTCAAGAACGCAAACATGGACACCTTTCTTGACGAAGAAGGGATTTCACATGAGTTCTTGGCTACGTACACACCTCAACAAAATGGAGTTGTTGAGAGGAAGAACCGGACGCTCATCAAAATGGCGAGAACGATGCTTGATGAGTACAAGACACCGAAGCACTTTTGGGCAGAAGCGGTTGAGACAACTTGTCATGCAACAAATCGCTTGTATCTTCACAAGCTACTCGGCAAGACGGCATATGAGCTCCTCACCGGTAACAAACCCCAAGTTGGATACTTTCGAGTATTTGGCTCAAAGCGCTACATTCTTGATAAGCATCGTCGTTCTAAATTTGCTCCTAAGTCTCATGAAGGTTTCCTACTAGGTTATGGCTCAAACTCTCACACTTACCGTGTCTACAACAATTTCACCCAAAAGGTTGAAGAGACAGTAGATGTGAAGTTTGATGAATCTAACGGCTCGCAAGTAGAGCAATTGCCAATTGATGTAGGAGACAAAGATCCTTCGGAAGCAATCCAAGACTTGTCTATTGGCAAGGTCCGTCCAACGGAGGTGAAGGAGAGTACCTCGTCCGTCCAAGTGGAAGCTTCTACTTCATGACAAGGTGAACCAAGAGTTGATACGGAAGCATCCACAAGTGGGACACACCAAGATGAAGAAAACAAGAAAGTGCATCAAGATGAACGTCAACAACCTCCTTCTCCACCACGACAAGAGAACGACAACGCCAACAATGAAGAAGGCCAAGAAGAAGAACAAGATGAAGAAGAAGTTCAACCAAGAACCAAGCAAAAGCTTTCACGAGTTCGAGCAAGAATTGCTAAAGACCATCCCGTCGAGCAAATCTACAATGATATTCAAACTGGGAGAATCACTCGCTCTAAAACTCGTTTAGCTAACTTTTGTGAAAACTATTCTTTCATCTCTAGCATTGAACCTATGAAGGTCGAAGAAGCATTGGAAGATCCGGATTGGATAAATGCTATGCATGAAGAGCTACACAACTTTGAGAGGAACCAAGTTTGGACATTGGTTGAGAAGCCCCACAACAACCATAACATCATCAGTACCAAATGGGTGTTTCGCAACAAGCAAGATGAAGATGGACAAGTAGTTCGCAACAAAGCACGTCTCGTCACCCAAGGCTACACACAAGTCGAAGGTATGGACTATGGTGAGACTTACGCTCCCGTTGCTAGACTTGAGTCCATTCGCATCTTACTTGCCTACGCTAATCACCATGATATCACCTTGTACCAAATGGACATTAAAAGTGCTTTTCTAAATGGTGAAATAGAGGAGGAAGTTTATGTTAAGAAACCTCCCGGCTTTGTCAATCCTAAGAAACCAAATCATGTTTACAAACTTCACAAAGCCCTTTATGGTCTTAAACAAGCTCCTAGAGCGTGGTATAAATGCTTGACCAAGTTCCTCATTGAAAAAGGCTTTGAAATTGGGAAAATTGATTCCACACTTTTTACTAAAAGGGTTAATGGAGAACTATTTGTGTGCCAAATCTTTGTTGATGATATTATATTTGGTTCAACTAACCCTCATTTTAGTGAAAAGTTTGGGAAGCTAATGTCGGAGAAGTTTGAGATGTCTATGATGAGTGAACTCAAATTCTTTCTTGGTTTGCAAATCAAGAAAACTAAGGAAGGTACCTTTGTCTCTCAAACGAAGTACACCAAGGACCTATTCAAGAAGTTCAATATGCAAGAATGCAAAGGTATGACTACACCCATGCCTACTAGTGGACATCTTGACTTGACCAAAGATGGTGAACCGGTTGATCAAAAGGTTTATCTCTCTATGATTGGTTCATTGTTATATCTATGTGCTTCACGTCCCGATATCATGCTAAGTGTGTGCATGTGTGCACGATATCAAGCTGCTCCTAAAGAATGTCATCTTAAGGCCGTGAAAAGGATAGTGAGATACTTAATCCATACACCAAATTTTGGCATTTGGTATCCTAAGAGGGCCTCTTTCGATCTTGTTGGCTACTCTGACTCAGACTATGCCGGAGACAAGGTTGATAGAAAGTCCACTTCGGGTACTTGTCAATTTCTTGGTAGATCTCTTGTGTCTTGGTCCTCCAAGAAACAAAACTCGGTATCCTTATCCACCGCCGAAGCGGAATACATTGCCGCTGGTTCATGTTGTGCTCAATTACTTTGGATGACCCAAACTCTAAAAGATTATGGGATATATGTGAAACATGTTCCATTGCTTTGTGACAATGAAAGTGCTATCAAAATTGGTCATAATCCGATACAACATTCTCGAACTAAGCATATTGAAGTTCGTCATCATTTCATTATAGACCATGTTGCTAAGGGTGACATTAATCTTAAGCATGTTCGCACCGAAAAGCAATTAGCGGATATATTCACTAAACCTCTTGATGAGAAAGTGTTTTGCAGGTTGAGAGGAGAATTGAACATCATAGATGCTTCAAACTTGGAGTATAAACTCCATTGGACACATGCAAGACATGAGCTTATGACTAATCCTTGATATTTCTCTTATGATGAAGATCTTATGTCTTGGATATATTTGCATCTTGCATGTTATATAACCCATGTAGGTACTTGGTTGAATCAAATTCCATGAGATTGTAATCTACTCACATCTTGAGCAATCTCTACATCACCAAGTTTCTACACTATGGTGGTTGAAGACAAGGAAGCACGGAACCATTCAAACATATCCTTTGACAAATTCTATGTTGAGCTTCATGATTGTCATTTTTGGATACACAAGTGCTCTTCCTTGCAAGAACTAACCCATGTAGGTAGATGAACTCAAATTCCAAGTGGTGCTCCCAACTCTTGATGAGCTACATCAACCTTGAGCAACCCACACAAGTTCAACTACATGGTCTACACCACCAACCAAGGTATGTTATTCCATCTTAGAGAAGCTTTACTCCGAGTCATGAGCTAAAGCAACTCGACAAGATGTGAATACATCAAGATGCTTAAACGAAAAATGGTAACCCCATTTTGAGCTTAAACGATGAGTATGACCTATGATCAAGTGATCTCACTTGACTCCTAAGTCAATATACTCTAACATAGGTGACTTTGTCGCTGACCATCTCTAGATGAAGTTCTCTTGTGTTCTTTTCTGTGTTTTTGCATTTGAATCATGCATATTTGTTTCCCCTTTCAAAAAAAAAACTTCATCTAGATTTCTTTCTGTTTGCTCTGCATTTTCTGCATCCAATTCATTGCATATCATTCAGTAAATTCCTTGCAAATCTTTGTGAGATCTTACTAGTCTAGTGAGCTGAAGTGACAAGTGTTTTCTCTGCGATGAACTCGATTTCACCGATTTGTTGTTTTTGGTCCAACCGAATCCTTTCAGTACAACTGAAGCATACCACTCGGTGCCACCGATTTCACAACAGGAAAAACAGTTTGCCACTTATTCTGTGTTTCTTCTGATCTAGCTCCACTCAATGAATCTTGTCCTCTACAAGCATCACATTTATATAAATGCTTTGTGCACTGTGACTCAAGGATCAAACCCTTCTTGGAAATTGATGTCAAAGGGGGAGAGGGAGATCACATCAAAGCTTATCACTTCCAAAAGGGCGAGAGCATTACTTCCACAGGGGGAGAAAGAGATCTCCAGGGGGAGAGAATACTCAAGTAGAAAGTATTTCTCAAGGATCCCAGATGCTTGGTGTTCAAGAGGAGAGATGCCACATGTCTTGTTGAGGGGAAAGACATGTTCATATGTGCTTGTTTGCATTAGCTCTGTTCAATTATATCCTTCAGCTCTAATTTTTTGTTCCCTATCTTCTCCCAGTATCCCATGCTAGATTCAGGGGGAGCAAGACATCTAAGGGAAAGAAATCATTTAAATTCATTGCATATCTTTACCCTTGGGGACATGTCTAATCCAAGGTGGTACTTAGTACTCACTCTCTACATGTCATCCCAGTCTTGGTATTCTTGTGGTTTCTTCTGTTTGCTCTGGCTAGTAGATGTACCTGTGTTATCTAACCTTGTTTACGCATGTTCATTCCATCCTAAGCCAACTCAATACTACAAGGTAAGTATATGCATCACAATCATGTGTATGAGGAATTCTTGCTGATGTACATACTGTTTGCAAGAAGGACTCATGGGCATGAAGGTATTTTCTTTAATATTCTTTGCTCTGATGCATATGGCCAAGATACATGTAACACATTGCTTGCTCTATCATGGTTATGCTCTCACGTGCTTCTATATTCCATATTCACATGATTGCATACATGTAGGGGGAGCCTATGCTTGTTACATGTCTTTCCAAAGCTTTACTTGCTATTCTTTATATCTTTATCTAAAGCTTTGATGTATGTTGTCATCAATTACCAAAAAGGGGGAGATTGAAAGCACAAGTGCCCCCTAGGTGGTTTTGGTAATTAATGTCAACATATCTCTTGTTGGACTAACACTTTTATCTAGTATGTTTCAGATAAGTTCAACAATGGAGTGGCATGGACTAAAGGATGTGGGAACTCCTTCAAGATGCTAAGGACAAAGGATTGGCTCAAGCTTCAAGCTCAAGACTCTTCATTTTATATTTTAGTGATCCAAGATCACATTGAGTCTATAGGAAAAGCCAATACTATCAAGAAGGGATGAGGTGTTGCTTAATGAGTTTCTTGCTCCATGATGCTTAGTGATATGCTCCAAAACCCTCAACTACTTTCTCACTTCCACACATATGACCTAAACCTAAAGTCAAACTTGGCCCCACCGATTCTTTCTATCCGGCGCCACCGAGTTCAAATGTCTTAGCCACTTCCACAAACCCTAGACAAATCGGTCTCACCGATAGGGATCTCGGTCTCACCGAGATGGGATTGTAATCTCTCTGTGTATGTCCATTACCAAAATCGGTCTCACCGAGTTTTAGCAATCGGTACTACCGATATTACAATGCAAACTCTCTGGTTAACTTATTACCAAAATCGGTCCCATCGAGTTTGAGCAATCAGTCCCACCGAGTTTGCTTGACCAACTCTCTGGTTAGCTAATTACAAAAATCGGTCTCACCGAGTTTGTGTAGTCGGTCTCACCGAGATTACGTTATGCCCTAACCCTAACCATATCGGTCCTACCGAGTTGCATGTCGGTCCCACCGAAAACCCTAACGGTCACTAGATTTACTAAATCAGTCCGACCGAGTTTGTTGATTCGGTCCCACCGAGTTTGGTAAATTGTGTGTAACGGTTAGATTTTTTGTGGAGGCTATATATACCCCTCCACCTCCTCTTCATTCATGGATAGAGCCATCAGAACAAACCTACACTTCCAACTTACCAGTTCTAAGAGAGAACCACCTACTCATGTGTTGAGGCCAAGATATTCCATTCCTACCATATGAATCTTGATCTCTAGCCTTTCCCAAGTTGCTTTCCACTCAAATCTTCTTTCCACCAGATCCAAATCCTATGAGAGAGAGTTGAGTGTTGGGGAGACTATCATTTGAAGCACAAGAGCAAGGAGTTCATCACCAACACACCATTTGTTACTTCTTGGAGAGTGGTGTCTCCTAGATTGGCTAGGTGTCACTTGGGAGCCTTCGACAAGATTGTGGAGTTGAACCAAGGAGTTTGTAAGGCCAAGGAGATCGCCTACTTCGTGAAGATCTACCGTTAGTGAGGCAAGTCCTTCGTGGGCGATGACCATGGTGGGATAGACAAGGTTGCTTCTTTGTGGACCCTTCATGGGTGGAGCCCTCCGTGGACTCGCACAACCGTTACCCTTCATGGGTTGAAGTCTCCATCAACGTGGATGTACGATAGCACCACCTATCGAAACCACGACAAAAACATCCGTGTCTCCAATTGCGTTTGAATCCTCCAAAACCCTTCCCTTTACATTCTTGCAAGTTGCATGCTTTACTTTCCGCTGCTCATATACTCTTTGCATGCTTGCTTGTTATGTATTGTGAATGTTAAACTTGTGCCTAAACTCCACTTGAACCTAAAGAAGTTAAAAACTGCAACTTTGATACTTAGTGTCTAATCACCCCCCTCTAGACACCTCTTCTCAAGGTCCTACACCACCGTATTTCGTGAAAAAAATGTTTCCCCCCTGACTGCTGGGACCCACCAGCTACACCTTCGCATGCAAGGAAGTGCGTCCGGGCAAAATAAAAATGATTCGCCCCCTGACTGCTGGGGCCCACCAGCTACATCTTCGCACGCAAGGAAGTGCGTCCGGGCAAAAAAAATGATTCGCCCCCCTGACTACTGGGACCCACCAGCTACATCTTCGCATGCAAAGGAAGTGCGTCTGGGCAAGAAAAAAAATGATTCGCCCCTCTGACTGCTGGGACCCAGCAGCTACATTTTTGCACGCAAGGAAGTGCCTGACAGTCGGGACCCACCTGGTCGAAGCGTACGTAGCGTTGTCATTCTAGTCGTGAACGTGTACGTACATATATACTGGTCGATGTAGAGGCGTGCACGTGTCGTAGTAGAGGCGCGTACGTGTCGTAGTAGAGGCGCGCACGTAGCATGTACACGTACGTACAGCGGCCAGGGTGCAAGAAAGAAAATACGGCCACGTACGTACATATGGGCAGGGTCTCGAACGCCTACTCGCGCATACGTATAGCCAGGGTTCGTGTACATGGCTGGGTCATAACAGAGAAACAACGTCGCCGTCGTGTTCATGGGGAGGCAATGGAATGCGTCGTGTTCATGGGGAGGCAACAGAATGCGTCGTGTTCATCGGGAGGCAACAGAACGCGTGGGAGCCAACCGGCTGGGTCGGAACGGAATGCGTGGTCGTGTTCATTGGGAGGGCTTGGACGGAACAGGCGATGGAAACGAGGCTTAGCATACCGCACAACGGAGGAAACGGCCTTCTATTCGACCGGCCACGTTCGGAACGGGGTCCTGTTGATTGGGAGGGGTGTGGTGTACCGCAAAACGGAGGAAACGGACCTCCTACGGTTGAAATGGGGGTCCTGTTGATCGGGAGGGGTGTGGCGTACCGCAAAACAGAGGAAACGGACCTCCTACGGTCGAAACGGGGGTCCTGTTGATCGCGAGGGTGTGGCGTACCGCAAAACGGACGAAACGGACTTGTGTTGGAACGCTATGGTCGAAACGGGGCCCTGTTCATCGGGAGGGGTGTGGCGTACTGCAAAACGGGACTTCACGAGATACTGTTCATCTCCACCGTTGACCTCCTCCAGCCTCCACGGGCTACCGTCGACCCCCTCCAGCCTCCGCGGGCTCCTGTTCATCCAGCCTCCACCGCGCGCTACTCCACCGGCTCTTGTTCAACCACTCCTCCACGGGCACCCCTCCACCATCTACTATTCATCCAGCCCTCCACACCACGGGGTCCTGTTCAACCACCCCTCCACGACCACCCCTCCACCGTCTACTGTTCATCTAGCCCTCCACACCACGGGGTCATGTTCATCCAGAGGCAACGCCACCGCTCACTGTTCATCCAAACACCCCCGCAACGCTCACTGTTCATCCAATCGATCGGCTTCAGTTAGCAGCAGTACGAAGGAATCGCTCCATCGTGTTCAGTTAACAGCCATCGATCAATTGCTCGGGTTCAGTAACGCGTAGCCTGCAGTGTAATCGCTCGGGTTCAGTTAGAGCCCAACGCCTCGCTCGGGTTCAGTTAGAGCCAACGCCTCGCACACACACGCGTACGTGTACGAGAGAAATGCGCATCGCTCGGCCCCCGACCTCCCATCGTAATCGGCAACTCCCCGAAATTTTCCTCCCCCTTGCTTCTACCACGGTTTTTTCCGTCATGGACGGCCCAAAGAATGTCATGCAGCTGCGTCTCTGGCCCGCCCAGGACGAAAAGCCCATTTTCTGTCATGATTTTTTGTCATAGAAGTAGGAGCCCACCACATCTATGATGATACCGGTTTTGTCACAATTATCGTCATAGAAGTGTCATATGTATGATAGAAAACAATTTCGTTCAGCCCAAAATGTCACGTATGTGTCTTTTTTTCGTAGTGATGTCATACTTTGGTTCGGCGGTATTGTTGGATGAAGCGGCCCAGACCGACATTACGCGTACGCTTACGCGAGACTAGTTCTACCAACGTGCTTTGCACACAGGTGGCTGGCGGGTGTCAGTTTCTCCAACTTTAGTTGAACCGAGTGTGGCTACGCCCGGTCCTTGAGAAGGTTAAAACAACACTAACTTGATGAACTATCGTTGTGGTTTTGATGTGTAGGTAAGAACGGTTCTTGCTCAGCCCGTAGCAGCCACGTAAAACTTGCAACAACAAAGTAGAGGACGTCTAACTTGTTTTTGTAGGGCATGTTGTGATGTGATATGATCAAGACGTGATGAGATATAAGTTGTTGTATGAGATGATCATGTTTTGTTGAAGTTATCGGCAACTGGCAGAAGCCTTATGGCTGTCTCTTTATTGCATAAGATGCAAGTGCCAAATAATTGCTTTACTTTATCGCTATGCGATAGCAATAGTTGCAAGAGCAATAATTGGCGAGACGACCATGTGGCGACACATTGATATAGATCAAGATGATGGAGATCATGGTGTCATGCCGGTGACGATAGAGATCATGATAGTACTTTGGAGATGGAGATCAAAGGCGCAAGATGATCATGGCCATATCATGTCACATATTTTGATTGCATATGATGTTTATCTTTTATACATCTTATTTTGCTTAGTTCGACGGTAGCTTTATAAGATGATCTCTCACTAAATTTCAAGGTATAAGTGTTCTCCCTAAGTATGCACCGTTGCGAAAGTTCTTTGTGCTGAGACACCACGTGATGATTGGGTGTGATAGGATCTATGTTCAAATACAACGAATGCAAAACAGTTGCACACGCGGAATACTCAGGTTAAACTTGACGAGCCTAGCATATACCGATATGGCCTCGGAACACTGAGACCGAAAGGTCGAGTGTGAATCATATAGTAGATATGATCAACATAGTGATGTTCACCATTGAAAACTACTCCATCTCACGTGATGATCGGACATGGTTTAGTTGATTTGGATCACGTGATCACTTAGATGATTAGAGGGATGTCTATCTAAGTGGGAGTTCTTAAGTAATATGATTAATTGAACTTTAATTTATCATGAACTTAGTCCTAATAGTATTTTGCAACTTATGTTGTAGATCAATAGCTCGCGTTGTTGTTTCCCTATGTTTATTTTTTCATATGTTCCTAGAGAAAAACTATGTTGAAAGATATTAGTAGCAATGATGCGGATTAGATCCGTGATCTGAGGTTTATCCTCATTGCTGCACAGAAGAATTATGTCCTTGATGCACTGCTAGGTGACAGACCTATTGCAGGAGCAGATGCAGACGTTATGAACGTTTAGCTAGCTCAATATGATGACTACTTGATAGTTTAGTGTACCATGCTTAACGGCTTAGAATCGGGACTTCAAAGACATTTTGAACGTCATGGACCATATGAGATGTTCCAGGAGTTGAAGTTAATATTTCAAGCAAATACCCGAGTTGAGAGATATGAAGTCTCCAACAATTTCTATAGCTAAAATATGGAGGAGAATCGCTCAACTAGTGAGCATGTGCTCATATTGTCTGAGTACTACAATCGCTTGAATCAAGTGGGAGTTAATCTTCCAGATAAGATAGTGATTGACAGAGTTCTCTAGTCACCATCACTAAGTTACTAGAACTTTGTGATGAACTATAGTATGCAAGGGATGACAAAAACGATTCCCGAGCTCTTCGTGATGTTGAAATCGACGAAGGTAGAAATCAAGAAAGAGCATCAAGTGTTGATGATTGACAAGACCACTAGTTTCAAGAAAAGGGCAAAGGGAAAGAAAGGGAACTTCAAGTAGAATGGCAAGCAAGTCGTCACTCCCGTGAAGAAGACCAAAGCTGGACCAAAGCCTGAAACTGAGTGCTTCTACTGCAAAGGAAATGGTCACTGGAAGTGGAAATGCCCTGAATATTTGGTAGATAAGAAGGATGGCAAAGTGAACAAGGGTATATTTGATATACATGTTATTGATGTGTACCTTACTAGTGTTTATAGTAACCCCTGAGTATTCGATACTTGTTCGGTTGCTAAGATTAGTAACTCGAAACAGGAGTTGCAGAATAAACAGAGACTAGTTGAGGGTGAAGTGACGATGTGTGTTGGAAGTGGTTCCAAGATTGATATGATCATCATCGCACACTCCCTATATTTTCGAGATTAGTGTTAAACCTAAATAAATGTTATTTCGCGTTTGCGTTGAGCATGAATATGATTTGATCATGTTTATTGCAATACGGTTATTCATTTAAAGTTAGAGAATAATTGTTGTTCTGTTTACATGAATAAAACCTTCGATGGTCATACACCCAATGAAAATAGTTTGTTGGATGTCGATCATAGTGATACACATATACATAATATTGATGCCAAAAGATGCAAAGTTGATAATGATAGTGCAACTTATTTGTGGCACTGTTGTTTGGGTCATATCGGTGTAAAGCGCATGAAGAAACTCCATAAAGATGGACTTTTGGAATCACTTGGTTATGAATCATTTGATGCCTGCGAATCGTGCCTTTTGGGCAAGATGACTAAAACTCCGTTCTTCGGAACAATGGAACGAGCAACAAACTTGTTGGAAATAATACATACTGATGTATGCAGACCAATGAGTATTAAGGCTCGTGGCGGGTATCTTTATTTTCTGACCTTCACAGATGATTTGAGGAGATATGGGTATATCTACTTGATGAAACATAAGTCTGAAATAGTTGAAAGGTTCAAAGAATTTCAGAGTGAAGTGTAAAATCATCGTAACAAGAAAAATAAAGTTTCTGTGATCTGATCGTGGAGATGAATATTTGAGTTACGAGTTTGGCCTTCAGTTAAAACAATGTGGAATAGTTTCACAAACTCATGCCACCTAGAACACCACAGTGTAACGGTGTGTCCGAACTTCATAACTGCACTTTATTTGATATGGTGCGATTAATGATGTCTCTTACCGATTTACCAATATCATTTTTGTGTTATGCATTAGAGATAGCTACATTCACGTTAAATAGGGAACCATCTAAATCCGTTGAGACGACACCGTATGAACTATGGTTTAGCAATAAACCCAAGCTGTCGTTTCTTAAAGTTTGGAGCTGTGATGCTTATGTGAAAAAGTTTTAACCTGATAAGCTCGAACCCAAATCGGAGAAGTGCATCTTCATAGAATACCCAAAGGAAACTGTTGGGTACACCTTCTATCACAGATCCGAAGGCAAGATATTCGTTGCTAAAATGGATCCTTTCTAGAGAAGGAGTTTCTCTTGAAAGAAGTGAGTGGGAGGAAAGTAGAACTTGATAAGGTAATTGTACCTTCTCACGAATTGGAAAGTAGTTCATCACAGAAATCAGTTCCAGTGATTCCTACACCAATTAATGAGGAAGTTAATGATGATGATCATGAAACTTCAGATTAAGTTACTACCGAACCTCGTAGGTTAACCAGAGTAAGATCCGCACCAGAGTGGTACGGTAATCCTATTCTGGAAGTCATGTTACTAGACCATGATAAACCTACGAACTATGAGGAAGCGATGATGAGCCCAGATTCTGCGAAATGGCTTGAGGCCATGAAATCTGAGAAGGGATCCATGTATGAGAACAAAGTGTGGACTTTGATTGACTTGCCCGATGATCGGCAAGCCATAGAAAATAAATGGATCTTCAAGAGGAAGACGGACACTGGTAGTAGTGTTACTATCTACAAAGCTCGAATTGTCGAAAAAGGTTTTCGACAAGTTCAAGGTGTTGAATACAATGAGATTTTCTCACCCGTATCGATGCTTAAAAGTCTGTCCGAATCATGTTGGCAATTACCGCACTTTATGAAATTTGGCAAATGGATGTCAAAACTACATCCCCTAATGGATTTCTTAAAGAAGAGTTGTATATGATGCAACTAGAAGGGTTTGTCGATCCTAAAGGTGGTAACAAAATGTGCAAGCTCCAGTGATCCATCTATGGACTGGTGCAAGCATCTCAGAGTTGGAATATACGCTTTGATGAGTTGATCAAAGCATATAGTTTTATACAGACTTGCGGTGAAGCCTGTATTTACAAGAAATTGAGTGGGAGCACTACAACATTTCTGATAAATTTATGTGAATGACATATTGTTGATCAGAACTAATGTAGAATTTTCGGGAAAGCATAAATGAGTATTTGAAAGGAGTTTTCAAGAAAGACCTTGGTAAAGCTGCTTACATATTGAGCATCAAGATCTATTGAGATAGATCAAGACGTTTGATAAGATTTTCAATTAGTACATACCTTGACAAGATTTTGAAGTAGTTCGAAATGGAACAGTCAAAGAAAGAGTTCTTGCCTGTGTTCCAAGGTGTGAAGTTGAGTAAGACTCAAAACCCGACCATGGCAGAAAATAGAAAGAGAATGGAAAGTCATTCCCTATGCCTCAGTCATAGGTTCTATAAAGTATGCCATGCTATGGGCCAGACCTATTGTATACCCTGCCGTGAGTTTGGCAAGGGAGTACAATTTCGATCTAAGAGTAGATCACTGGACAACGGTCAAGAATATCCTTAGTGAGGACTAAGGAAATATTTCTCAATAATGTAAGTGATAAAAGAGCTCGTCGTAAAAAGTTACAATGATGCAAGCTTTTACACCAAATCTAGATGACTCTAAGTCTCAATCTGGATACATATTGAAAGCGGGAGCAATTAGCCAGAGTAGCTCCGTACACAGCAGTGTAGACATAGAATATTTGCAAAATACATACGGCTCTGAATGTGACAGACCCGTTGACTAAACTTCTCTCACGAGCAAAACATGATCATACCTTAGTACTCTTTGGTTGTTAATCACATAGCGATGTGAACTAGATTATTGACTCTAGTAAACCCTTTGCGTGTTGATCACATGACGATGTGAACTATGGGTATTAATCACCTACAGATGTGAATATTGATGTTAAATCATATGGCGATGTGAACTAGATTATTGACTCTAGTGAAAGTGGGAGACTAAAGGAAATATGCCCTAGAGGCAATAATAAAGTTATTATTTATTTCTTTATTTCATGATAAATTTTTATTATTCATGCTAGAATTGTATTAACCGGAAACATAATATATGTGTGAATACATAGACAAAAATAGTGTCACTAGTATGCCTCTACTTGACTAGCTCGTTAATCAAAGATGGTTAAGTTTCCTAAACATAGACATGAGTTGTCATTTGATTAACGGGATCACATCATTAGGATAATGATGTGATTGACTTGACCCATTCCGTTAGCTTAGCACTCGATCATTTAGTATATTGCTATTGCTTTCTTCATGACTTATACATGTTCCTATGACTATGAGATTATGCAACTCCCGTTTACCGGAGGAACACTTTGTGTGCTACCAAATGTCACAACGTAACTGGGTGATTATAAAGGAGCTCTACAGGTGTCTCCGAAGGTACATGTCGAGTTGGCGTAATTCGAGATTAGGATTTGTCACTCCGATTATCGGAGAGGTATCTCTGGGCTCTCTCGGTAATGCACATCACTATAAGCCTTGCAAGCAATGTAACTAATGAGTTAGTTGCGGGATGATGCATTACATAACGAGTAAAGAGACTTGCCGGTAACGATATTGAACTAGGTATTGAGATACCGACGATCGAATCTTGAGCAAGTAACATACCGATGACAAAGGGAACAACGTATGTAGTTATGCGGTTTGACCGATAAAGATCTTCGTAGAATATGTAGGAGCCAATATGAGCAGCCAGTTTCCGCTATTGGTTATTGACCGGAAACGTGTCTCGATCATGTCTACATAGTTCTTGAACCCATAGGGTCCGCACGCTTAAAGTTCGGTGACGATTTGTATTATGAGTTTATGTGTTTTGATGTACTGAAGGAGTTTGGAGTCCCGGATGAGATCGGGGACATGACGAGGAGTCTCGAAATGGTCGAGACGTAAATATCAATATATTGGACGACTATATTTGGACATCGGAAAGGTTCCGAGTGATTCGGGTATTTTTCGGAGTACTAGAGAGTTACGGGAATTCGTATTGGGCCTTAAAGGGTGGCTGCACCCCTCCCCATGGACTAGTCCGAATTGGACTAGGGAGGGGGGTGCCCCCTTCCTTCCTTCTCCTTTTTCCTTCCCTTCTCCTACTCCCACAAGGGAAGGAGGAGTCCTACTCCCGGTGAGAGTAGGACTCCCCCCTTGGCGCGCCCTCCTCCTTGGCCGGCCGCCTCCCCCCTTGCTCCTTTATATACGGGGGTAGGGGGGCACCTCTAGACACAACAACATATCATCGATCTCTTAGCTGTGTGCGGTGCCCCTCTCCACCATAGTCCTCCTCGATAATATTGTAGCGGTGCTTAGGCGAAGCCCTGCGACAGTAGAACATCATCATCGTCACCATGCCGTCGTGCTGACGGAACTCTCCCTCGACACTCGGCTGGATCGGAGTTCGAGGGACGTCATCAAGCTGAACGTGTGCTAAAACTCGGAGGTGCCGTACATTCGGTACTTGATCGGTCGGATCGTGAAGACTTACGACTACATCAACCGCGTTGTGCTAACGCTTCCGCTTTCGGTCTACAAGGGTACTGATACGTCTCCAACGTATCTACTTTTCCAAACACTTTTGCCCTTGTTTTGGACTCTAACTTGCGTGATTTGAATGAAACTAACCCGGACTGACACTGTTTTCAGCAGAACTGCCATAATGTTGTTTTATTTGTAGAAAAGAAAAGTTCTCGGAATGTCCTGAAAATCCACGGAGCGACTTTTTGGAAAATATAAAAAATATTGGCGAAAGATCAAGACCAAGGGGCCCACACCCTATCCACGAGACAGGGGGGTGCGCCCCCTCCCCCTGGGCGCGCCCCACTATCTCGTGGGCTCCCTGGACCTCCACCGACCTCAACTCCAACTCCATATATTCACGTTCAGGAGAAAAAAATCAGAGAAAAAGTTTCATCGCGTTTTACGACATGGAGCCGCCGCCAAGCCCTAATCTCTCTCGGGAGGGCTGATCCGGAGTCCGTTCGCGGCTCCGGAGAGGGGGATTCGTCGCCGTCGTCATCATCAACCATCCTCCATCACCAATTTCATGATGCTCACCGCCGTGCATGAGTAATTCCATCGTAGGCTTGCTGGACGGTGATGGGTTGGATGAGATTTACCATGTAATCAAGTTATTTTGTTAGGGTTTGATCCCTAGTATCCACTATGTTCTGAGATTGATATTGCTATGACTTTGCTATGCTTAATGCTTGTCACTAGGGCCCGAGTGCCATGATTTCAAATCTGAACCTATTATGTTTTCATGAATATATGTGTGTTCTTGATCCTATCTTGCAAGTCTATAGTCACCTATTATGTGTTATGATCCGACAACCCCAAAGTGACAATAATCGGGATACTTCTCGATGATGACCGTAGTTTGAGGAGTTCATGTATTCACTATGTGCTAATGCTTTGTTTCGGTTCTCTATTAAAAGGAGGCCTTAATATCCCTTAGTTTCCGCTAGGACCCCGCTGCCACGGGAGGGTAGGACAAAAGATGTCATGCAAGTTCTTTTCCATAAGCATGTATGACTATTTACGTAATACATGCCTACATTATATTGATGAACTGGAGCTAGTTCTGTGTCACCCTATGTTATAGGTATTACATGAGGAATCGCATCCGGCATAATTATCCATCACTGATCCATTGCCTACGAGCGTTTCACATATTGTTCTTCGCTTATTTACTTTTCCATTGCTACTGTTACAACTACTACAAAAACCCGAAAACTATTATCTTTACTTTTGCCACCGTTACCTTTATTATCATACCACTTTTGCTACTAAATACTTTGCTGCAGATACTAAGTTATCCAGGTGTGGTTCAATTGACAACTCAACTGGTAAAACTCAAGAATATTCTTTGGCTCCCCTTATGTCGAATCAATAAATTTGGGTTGAATACTTTACCCTCGAAAGCTGTTGTGATCCCCTACACTTGTGGGTTATCAAGCTAATTTCTGGCGCCGTTGCCGGGGAGCATAGCTCTATTCTCTGAGTCACTTGGGATTTATATCTGTTGATCACTATGAAGAACTTGAAAGACGACAGAACCAAGATTTTGCCCTCAACTACGAGGGGAGGTAAGGAACTGCCATCTAGCTATGCACTAGATTCTCCTTCTGTTATTAGTAAACTTGCGACACCTAAACCTGCTATTGCTATGAACTCTGATATGTCGCATGTTATTGATGATGCCACTTCTGTTATGCATGATACTTATGATGAAACTACTTCTGTGCGTGATACTACTTTGCCATTAGGTGAATTTCTTGATGAACAACTTGCTAGAGTTAGGGGGAATGAAATTATTGATGATAGTGATGATGAAAATTCTCCCAGTGATTATGAATTACCTGTTGTTCCCGAGGGTTATGTTATGAATGAAGAAGCTGCTAGAGCTATCTTTGCTTGCAACGATAGATATGATCTTAAGAAATTATTAGCTAAATGGAAGCAGCAGTCTCTTAATGCTAGAATGAAACCTGACCCTGCTTTTGCTACTTCACCTATCTGTGTTACTCATAAGGATTATGAATTCTCTGTTGATCCTAAGATTATTACTTTAGTTGAATATGATCCTTTTTATGGCCTTGAATCTGAAACTGTTGTGGCACATCTTACCAAGTTGAATGATATAGCTACCCTGTTTACTAATGATGAGAAGTCTCGCTATTTTTATATCCTTAAGATATTTCTGTTCTCATTAAAGGGTGATGCTAAGACTTGGTATAATTGTCTTGCTCCTGGTTGTGTGCGTAGTCCCCAGGATATGATTTATTACTTCTCTGCTAAATATTTCCCTGCTCATAAGAAACAAGCTGCCTTGCAGGAAATATATAATTTCGTGCAAATCAAAGAAGAGAGTCTCCCACAAACTTGGGGGAGGCTTCTCCGATTACTTAATTCTTTGCCTGATCATCCTCTTAAGAAAAATGAAATACTTGATATCTTTTATAATGGACTAACCGATGCTTCCGAGGACTACTTGGATAGTTGTGCTGGTTGTGTTTTCAGGGAAAGAACAGTCGATGAAGCTGAAATATTATTGAATAATATATAACTAATGAAAATAATTAGACTCTTCCTAAGCCAATTCCCGAGGCAATTCCTGAACCAATTGAGCCAACTCCTGAGCCTATTCCTAAACCCACTCCTAAGAAGAGAGGTATTTTATTTCTCAGTCCTGAAGATATGCAAGAGGCAAAGAAATCAATGAAAGAAAAAGGTATTAAAGCTGAAGATGTTAAGAATTTACCACCTATTGAAGAAATACATGGTCTTAATATACCGCCTGTTGAAGAACCACATTGTCTTGATAACCCAACACAGGTAGTAAAGGTAAATTCTCTCTATAGATATGATAAAGT
This sequence comes from Triticum timopheevii, assembly GCA_963921465.1. Taxonomy (NCBI): domain Eukaryota; kingdom Viridiplantae; phylum Streptophyta; class Magnoliopsida; order Poales; family Poaceae; genus Triticum; species Triticum timopheevii. The sequence goes on along the minus strand of OY997264.1, from coordinate 461,083,538 downwards.
TGAAATCCCCTCTACTAAATTTCATAGCCCATGCTTAGATGAATTTGATGACTTTAGGGCTAGACAAGAAAGTTTTAGTGAGTATGTTGGTAGAGAGTTAAAGAATAATGCTTTCAAGATAGGACACGTGAGCGATAATATGGCTAGAGTTAAAGGTGAACTCAAACTCGTCAGCAAATATGTGTCTATGGTTGCTACTCAAGCTGAGCAAGTACTTAAAGCTCAAAATGATTTGCTTGAGGAATTAAATAATAAAAATGACTTTGCTGTTAGAGTGGCTACTAGAACTGGTAGAATGACTCAGGAACCTTTGTATCCTGAAGGCCACCCTAAGAGAATCGAGCAAGATTCTCAGAGAAATAATTTAGAGGCACCTAGTTCTTCTAAAAAGAAGAAAAAGAAAAATGATAGAACTTTGCATGCTTCTAGTGAACCTACTGTAGACACACCTGAGAATCCCAATGATATTTCTATCTCTGATGCTAAAACACAATCAGGTGATGAACATGAACCTACTGATAATGTTAATGTTCATGTTGATACTCAACCTAGCAAAAACAATGAAGTAGAGATTGAACCTGCTGTTGATCTTGATAACCCACAATCAAAGAATCAACATTATGATAAGAGAGATTTTGTTGCTAGGAAGCACGGTAAAGAAAGAGAACCTTGGGTTTAGAAACCCATGCCCTCTCCTCCTAAACCATCCAAGTCAAAGGATGATGAGGATTTTGAGCGCTTTGCTGAAATGATTAGACCTATTTTCTTACGTATGCGCTTAACTGATATGCTCAAAGTAAATCCTTATGCTAAGTATATGAAGGATATCATCACAAATAAAAGAAAGATACCGGAAGCTGAAATTTCCACCATGCTTGCTAATTACACTTTTAAGGATGGAATACCAAAGAAACTTGGAGATCTGGGTGTACCAACTATACCATGCTCCATTAAAAGAAATTATGTTAGAACTGCTTTATGTGATCTTGGAGCCGGTGTTAGTGTTATGCCTCTCTGTTTATATCGTAGACTTGAGTTGAATAAGTTGACACCTACCAAAATATCTTTTGCAAATGGCTCATAAATCAACTGCTATACCTGTCGGTATTTGTGAGGATGTGCGTGTTGTGGTTGCAAATGTCACTATCTTAACGGGCTTTGTTATTCTTGATATTCCTGAGGACGATAGTATGTCTATTATCCTTGGTAGACCTTTTCTGAATACTACAGGGGTTGTTATTGATTGCAACAAAGGAAATGTCACTTTTCATGTTATGGTAATGAGCATACGGTACACTTTCCGAGGAAACAATCTCAAGTTCATAGCATCAATTCTATTGGAAAAGTTCCAACTATTATTATTGGAGGTTTTGAATTTCCTCCCCTTACTGTCAAGAAAAAGTATGATATTCTTATTGTTGGGGATTTTCATATCCCCGTTGAGGTAACTTAGTGTTATTCGAAATTTCTCCGGTTCCGTGTTATTGGGAATGAGTTTGTTAATAAGACTTGATCAACCTTGTTAGTGGATTCATTTTGATGATCACGAGATGGATGAAACTAGAAGGCATAACCTTCTGTACCCACTTTTTACTTTCTGTTATTTAGAATAAATAAAGCAAAAATAGTATTATCTGTCTGTTTTCTGAATTATCCGTGCATTGAAAAATGTCCCAAAAATAAAAGTGCTCCAAATGCCCTGCAAATTTAGTTTCATTTTTTATGGAATATTTGAGGATTTTAGGCACTGAAATCACTGCAGGAGGGGCAAGCACCAGGCCACAAGAGTGGAGGGTGCGCCCACCCCACCTGGGCGTGCCCCCTATCTCGTGGGCCCCTGTTGGCCCCCCTCCACTTATGCGAGCACCCACACACTTCATCTTCTACCCAAAAAAATCCCCATCCAGCTCAAGCACAAGTTCTAGCTCATTTTGCTGCGATTTTCGATCTCCTTGCTCAAAGCTCCATTTACAAAACTGCTTTAGGAGATTGTTGCTTGGTATGTGACTCCTCCATTGGTCCAATTAGTTTTTGTTCTAGTGCTTTATTCATTGCAAATTTTGCTGCATAGGTGACCATGTTCTTGAGCTTGCATTTTAAATTTATGAGGTCCCAAGCAATTCCAATGCATGATATAGGCTCTAGGCACTTGTACGAGTAGTTGCTATCAATGTTGTTTAGTTTTATTCACTTTTATTTTGAAGTTACTAAAATTTCAGAAATATTTCAGAAAAAGAATTATGCTTAGAAGAATGTACCAAGGTGGTTCCTCGGTGAAGAAAGGGCCCAGGATTGCTATACGTGAGCACGATGTTGAATTGCCGAGGGACGCGGATGTACGAGCTTGTGAGTGGCCATCCGATGATTTTATGGTCGAAGCAGGCTTCAAGGAGGAATTTGACGCGTATGTGCATAATGCTGAGTTGGAGGACTTCTTACAATATAAGTGTCCTCAGTACTATCAATTGACTGATTCCTTTGTGCGGAGGTTTAAATATAACTGTACGCGTAATTCTCCTAGTGTCCTATTTGATATTTATGATACATCTTATACCATGGACTTAGAGGATTTTACAACTGCTTGCAAACTCCCGCAGTGGGGTAATATTAATGATCCTCACAAATCTGAATTTAGAGATTTCCTTGCTAGTATTACTGTGGGAGAATCTAGGGACATAGCACAAGCTACCATAGGGAGCATTCATTTTCCTGCTATACATTATTTTGCTCTCTTCATTGGTAGATGCATTAATAGTAAAGATGAAGCATGCCACATGTGTGTTCCTGATCTATGTATCCTCAAGAGTGCTGTATTAGGTTATAAAGGTTATAACTTGGGGGCAATAGTCGCACGTAGGTTGCAGAATAATAGTAGAAAGGGAAATTTATTTGGAGCAATTTATGCAACCCGTGTGGCTAATTATCTTGGTATAGCCCCACGAGAAGGGGATATGATTATACCACCTGTTCTTTTGGATTATGAAGCTATGGTCAATCATCAATTTCTTAGGAGGAAGGAACAATTCCTCCAATATCGACTAATCTATGACAGACGCAACGTCGTCCATGTTACTCTTCCTGCTCCCTACCTTTTTGATTATCATGCAAAGGGAAGATATGTTGTCACCAGGGAGGAAGCAGCTGAACATGAGGGGAGAGCGGAGGCAGCTCACCAACACGCCGCAGCTCAGGAGGCGGTTGTCGCTGCATCTCAGTACGACCCCAGTTTCACTTACGGATATCAGCCATGCGGTCCTTGGTACTAGACCAACTTAGGCCAAAAGCCTAAGCTTGGGGGAGTACGTATTTCTCACCGACTTTACATTCATATTCACACACTAGTCGTCGGTGCTCATACTCTTTCATTGTATTATCCATGTTAGTTTAAATTTCTTTTTCTAGTTTTCTTCTTGTGTGTTTGATAAACTTTAAGAAAAACCAAAAAATTAGTTAGTTTAATTTCCTTGCTTGTAGTAGAAATTAAAATGAAAACCCAAAAAGATTTCTAGTTCTTCTTTTACTTGTTGGGAGCTTTCCCGTGTAAATAGTTTTCTTTTCTTTTCTTTTCTTTGGGGGTCGAGAAGACTATATTGAAAATGCTTAGTGACTCTTATATGCATGATTGTTTATTTTACTTAGAGCCCATATTACTTGTCTTCTCTTTTGAGTTGAATGCTCGCAGATTCCAGCTTAGTCCAATGCACATGCACTCTTATTATTATAGAAACCGTTCGGTCGTGCAAGTGAAAGGCAATAATGACGATATATGATGGACTTATTGAGACGAGAAAAGCTGGTATGAACTCGACCTCTCTTGTTTTTGTAAATATGATGAGTTCATTGTTTCTGATTCAGCTTATTATGAAGTAAACATATTTGCAATGACATTTAGAGATTATAGTTGCTTATGCGATGCTTGATTAGCTATGAGTTATAATGGTTTACCTTGCATGCCAACATGCTATTAGAATGATTATGATGTGGTATGATGGGATGGTATCCTCCTTTGAATGAATTGAGTGACTCGACTTGGCACATGTTTACGCATGTAGTTGAATCAAATCAACATAGCCTTCATGATATTTATGTTCACGGTGGATTATATCCTAGTCATGCTTAGATTCGGTGTGAATTAATTTTAATGCATGTTTATGACTGTTGTCGCTCTCTCAGTTGGTCGCTTCCTAGTCTTTTGCTAGCCTTCATCCGTACTAAGTGGGAATATTGCTTGTGCATCCAAACTCCCTAAACCCCAAAGTTGTTCCATATGAGTCCACCATACCTTCCTATATGCGGTATTTACCTGCCGTTCCAAGTAAATTTGTATGTGCCAAACTCCAAACCTTCAAATGAAATTCTGTTTTGTATGCTTGAGCAGCTCATGTTACAACTAGGGCTGCCTATATCTTCCATGCTAGGTGGGTTATTCTCAAGAGGAGTGGAATCCGCTCCTCATTCACAAGAAAGGGCCGGTAACCGGGATGCCCAGTCCCATGATCCAAAAAGATCAAAGCAAATCAAAATAATTAAACAAAACTACCCCAGTGCTGTTGTTAGTTGGAGGCACTCATTGTTTCGAGCAAGCCATGGATTGATGCTTGTTGGTGGTTGGGGGAGTATAAACTTTTACCATTCTGTTTGGGAACTGCCTATAATGCATGTAGTATGGAAGATACAACCATCTCATAGTTGTTGCGTTGACAGCTAAAGTATGCCGCTCAAAATGTTATTCAATCTCTATTTTTAAAATCGAGCTCTGGCACCTCTACAAATCCCCGCTTCCCTCTGCGAAGGGCCTATCTATTTACTTTTATGTTGAGTCATCACCCTTCTTATTAAAAAGCACCCGCTGGAGAGCACACTGTCATTTGCATTCATTACTATTGGTTTATATTGGGTATGACTTGACTGGATCTCTTTTACCATGAATTACAATGTTTAGTCAGTCCTTGATCTTTAAAGGTGCTCTACATTTATGTTTTGCGATCTCAGGAAGGGCTAGCGAGATACCATTTTGTTATATCATGTTATGATTGTTTTGAGAAAGTGTTGTCATCCGAGTTTTATTATTATGGCTCGCTAGCTGATTAGGCTATTGATATGAGTAATTGTGAGACCTAAGTGTTATTGTGAGTATGGTTAGTTCATAATATTTGCTGAAACCTGAATGATTGCTTTGCATGTTTACAACAACAAGAGCAAACAGAGTTTGTAAAAGTTTTTCTTTATCACTTTCAGTTTATCAACTGAATTGCTTGAGGACAAGCAAAGGTTTAAGCTTGGGGGAGTTGATACGTCTCCAACGTATCTACTTTTCCAAACACTTTTGCCCTTGTTTTGGACTCTAACTTGCATGATTTGAATGAAACTAACCCGGACTGATGCTGTTTTCAGCAGAACTGCCATGATGTTGTTCTATGTGTAGAAAAGAAAAGTTCTCGGAATGTCCTGAAAATCCACGGAGCGACTTTTTGGAAAATATAAAAAATATTGGCGAAAGAATCAAGACCAGGGGGCCCACACCCTATCCACGAGACGGGGGGGCACGCCCCCCTATCTCGTGGGCCCCCTGGACCTCCACCGACCTCAACTCCAACTCCATATATTCACGTTCGGGGAGAAAAAAACCAGAGAAAAAGTTTCCTCGCGTTTTATGACACGAAGCCGCCGCCAAGCCCTAATCTCTCTTGGGAGTGTTGGGGAACATAGCAGAAACTCAAAATTTTCTATGCAACACCAAGATCAATCTATGGAGTCATCTAGTAACGAGGGAATGAGAGTGCATCTACATACCCTTGTAGATCGCTAAGCGGAAACGTTCAAGTGAACGGGGTTGATGGAATCGTACTCGTCGTGATCCAAATCACCGATGATCCTAGTGCCGAATGGACGGCACCTCCGCGTTCAACACACATGCAGCTCGGTGACGTCTCCCAAGCCTTGATCCAGCAAGGAGAGAGGGAGAGGTTGGGGAAGACTCCATCCAGCAGCAGCACGACGACGTGGTGGTGGTGGAGGAGCGTGGCAATCCTGCAGGGCTTCGCCAAGCACCGCAAGAGACGAGAAGGGAGAGAGGTAGGGCTGCGCCAGGGAGAGGTCAAAACTCTTGTGTTTGCAGCCCCAAAGACCTCAACTATATATAGGGGAGAGGGAGGGGGCTGCGCCACCTCTAGGGTTCCCACCCCAAGGGGTGCGGTGATGTCTACTACACAACCTTCTTCTTGTAAACGTTGTTGGGCCTGCAAGTGCACAGGTTTGTAGGACAGTAGCAAATTTCCCTCAAGTGGATGACCTAAGGTTTATCAATCCATAGGAGGCGTAGGATGAAGATGGTCTCTCTCAAACAACCCTGCAACCAAATAACAAAGAGTCTCTTGTGTCCCCAACACACCCAATACAATGGTAAATTGTATAGGTGCACTAGTTCGGCGAAGAGATGGTGATACAAGTGCAATATATATGGATGGTAGAAATAGGTTTTTGTAAACTGAAAATATAAAAACAGCAAGGTAGCGAGCGGTAAAAGTGAGCGTAAACGGTATTGCAATGATAGGAAACAAGGCCTAGGGTTCATACTTTCACTAGTGCAAGTTCTCTCAACAATAATAACATAGATAGAACATATGACAAGCCCTCAACATGCAACAAAGAGTCACTCCAAAGACACTAATAGCGGAGAACAAACATAGAGATTATGGTCGGGTACGAAACCACCACAAAGCTATTCTTTCGGATCGATCTATAAAAGAGTTCATACTAGAATAACACCTTAAGATACAAATCAACCAAAACCCTAATGTCACCTAGATACTCCATTGTCACCTCAAGTATCCGTGGGCATGATTATACGATATGCATCACACAATCTCAGATTCATCCAACCAACATAAAAGTACTTCAAAGAGTGCCCCAAAGTTTCTCCCGGAGAGTCAAGAACGTGTGCCAACCCCTATGCATAGGTTCCCAAGTGTCACGAAACCCGCAAGTTGATCACCAAAACATACATCAAGTGGATCAATAGAATAACCCATTGTCACCACGGTTATCCCACGCAAGACATACATCAAGTGTTCATAAAAGACTCAATCCAATAAGATAACTTCAAAAGGGGAAACTCAATTCATCACAAGAGAGTAGAGGGGGAGAAACATCATAAGATCCAACTACAATAGCAAAGCTCGGGATACATCAAGATCGTGCCATAGATGGAACACGAGAGAGAGAGATCAAACACATAGCTACTGGTACATACCCTCAGCCCCGAGGGTGAACTACTCCCTCCTCGTCATGGATAGCGCCGGGATGATGAAGATGGCCTCCGGTGATGGGATCCCCCTCCGGCAGGGTGCCGGAACAGGGTCCCAATTGGTTTTTGGTGGCTACAGAGGCTTGCGGCGGCGGAACTCCCGATCTATCTTATGTTCTGGAAGTTTTAGGGTACGACGGTATATATGGGTGAAAGGAGAACGTCGGTGGAGCTACGGGGGCCCCACGAGGCAGGGGGTGCGCCCAGGGGGGAGGGCGCGCCCCCACCCTCGTGAGCACCTCCCGTATCTTCTGACGTGGGGTCCAAGTCCATCAGGTGGGTTTCCTTCCAAAAATAACTTCTCCAGTTGATTTCGTTCCGTTTTGACTCCGTCTGATATTCCTTTTCCTCGAAACACTGAAATAGGCATAAAGCAGCAAATCTGGGCTGGGCCTCCGGTTAATAGGTTAGTCCCAAAAGTAATATAAAAGTGGATAATAAAGCCCAATATTGCCTAAAACAGTAGATAAAGTAGCATGGAGCAATCAAAAATTATAGATACGTTGGAGACGTATCAAGCATCCCCAAGCTTAATTCCTGCTCGTCCTCGAGTAGGTAAATGATAAAAAAGAATTTTTGATGTGGAGTGATACTTTGGCATAATTTCAATATAAGTCTTCTTAATCATGGTAAGAATATTCAGATCCGAAAGATTCAAGACAAAAGTTCATATTGACATAAAAATAATAATACTTCAAGCATACTAATCAAAGCAATCATGTCCTCTCAAAATAACATGGCAAAAGAAAGTTCATCCCTACAAAATCATATAGTTAGGCTATGCTTCATTTTCGTCACACAAAGATGTTCCCAACTTCTATACCCCTGATGACAAGCCAAGCAATTGTTTCATACTCAAATAATCTCAAACTTTTTTCAACCTTCACGCAATACATGAGCGCGAGCCATGGATATAGCACTATGGGTGGAATAGAATATGATGATGGGGATTGTGTGGAGAAGACAAAAAAGGAGAAAGTCTCATATTGACGAGGCTAATCAACGGGCTATGGAGATGCCCATCAATTGATGTCAATATGAGGAGTAGGGATTGCCATGCAACGGATGCACTAGAGCTATAAGTATATGAAAGCTCTACAAAAGAAACTAAGTGGGTGTGCATCCAACTTGCTTGCTCACGAAGACCTAGGGCATTTTGAGGAAGCCCATCATTGGAATATACAAGCCAAGTTCTATAATGAAAAATTCCCACTAGTATATGAAAGTGACAAAATGAGAGACTCTCTATTATGAAAATCTTGGTTCTACTTTGAAGCACAATATATGAGACTCACTACATGAAGAACAAGGTGCTACTTTGAAGCACAAGTGTGGTAAAAGGATAGTAGCATTGTCCCTTCTCTCTTTTTCTCTCATTTTTTTGGGCCTTCTCTTTTTTTTGGCCTTTCTCCTTTTTTTTCGTCCGGAGTCTCATCCCGACTTGTGGGGGAATCATAGTCTCCATCATCCTTTTCCTCACTGGGGCAATGCTCTAATAATGATGATCATCACACTTTTATTTTTCTTACAACTCGATATTACAACTCGATATCTAGAACAAAGATATGACTCTATATGAATGCCTCCGGCGGTGTACCGGGATGGTGCAATGAATCAAGAGTGACATGTATGAAAAATAATGCATGGTGGCTTTGCCACAAATACGATGTCAACTACATGATCATGCAATGGCAATATGACAAAAGTAAAGTATGTCATGATGAACGGAACGGTGGAAAGTTGCATGGCAATATATCTCGGAATGGCTATGGAAATGCCATAATAGGTAGGTATGGTGGCTGTTTTGAGGAAGATATAAGGAGGTTTATGTGTGAAAGAGCGTATCATATCATGGGGTTTGGATGCACCGGCGAAGTTTGCACCAACTCTCAATGTGAGAAAGGGCAATGCACGGTACCGAAGAGGCTAGCAAAGGCGGAAAGGTAAAAGTGCGTATAATCCATGGACTCAACATTAGTCAAAAGAACTCATATACTTATTGCAAAAATTTAGAAGCCATCAAAAATCAAGTACTACGCACAATGCTCCTAGGGGGATAGATTGGTAGGAAAAGACCATCGCTCGTCCCCAACCGCCACTCATAAGGATGCACAAGCCAGGTACACTTCATGCTTCAAATTTGTTACACAACTTTACCCATACGTGCATGCTACGGGACTTGCAAACTTCAACACAAGTATTTCTCAAATTCACAACTACTCAACTAGCACGACTTTGATATTATTACCTCCATATCTCAAAACAATTATTAAGCATTAAATTTATCTTAGTATTCAATTCACTTAAAAGAAAGTTTCACATATCTTGAACACTAAGTATATTAACATTAAGCAAGTTACCATGCTATTAACGACTCTCAAAATAATCTAAGTGAAGCATGAGAGATCAATAGTTTCTTTAAAACAAATCCACCACCATGCTCTAAAAGATATAAGTGAAGTACTAGAGCAAAAATTATCACGCTCAAAAGATATAAGTGAAGTACTATGAGCAAAAACTATCAAGCTCAGAAGATATAAGTGAAGCACATAGAGTATTCTAGCAAATTCCAATTCATGTAAGGATCTCTCTCATTAAAGAATTTCAGATCTTGATACTTTATTCAAACAGCAAGCAAAGCTAAAGAAAACATTGCAAGGATAGCACAACTCATGTGAAGAAGCAAAAACTTAGGCTCAACCGATACTAACCGATAGTTGTTGAAGAAGAAAGGTGGGATGCCTACCGGGGCATCCCCAAGATTAGATGCTTGAGGCTTCTTGAAATATTATCTTTGGGTGCCTTGGGCATCCCCAAGCTTGAACTTTTGTGTCTCCTTAATTCCTCTCATATCATGGTTTCTCTTTTTATCAAAAGCTTCATTCACAACAAACTCAACAAGAACTCGTGAGATAGGTTAGTATAAACCAATGCAAAACCTTATCATATTATACTGTAGAAAATCACTTAAATTATTATTCAACATTTCATACTAAATGCCTCTGTATATTTAATACTCCTATCCTCAAATAGAATCATTAAACAAGCAAACATACGCAAACAATGCAACCATAACAGCAATATGCCAAAACAGTACAGTCTGTAAAGAATGCAAGAGTATCAATACTTCCCTGACTCCAAAAATTATGAACTAAAATTCCCACTGTAATAAATTTATCGATCTCAATATGCAAAAATATTCAACGTAAGATCATTCTCTGACATTTCTAGGGAATTTTTGCAACAGCGGTAAACTTTCTGTTTTCAAACAGCAACATGTATACTAGCAAAATAAGCATGGCAAAGGATATACTTGACTTTTTTATTGAAACTAAAGATGCAAAACACTATTCTAACTAACAGCAAGCAAACACTAACAAAAGAAAATGCTGCTCCAAGCAAAACACATATCATGTGGTGAATAAAAATATAGCTCCAAGTAAAGTTACCGATGAACGAAGACGAAAGAGGGGATGCCTTCCGGGGCATCCCCAAGCTTAGTTGCTTGGTTGTCCTTGAATATTACCTTGGGGTGCCTTGGGAATCCCCAAGCTTAGGGGCTTTTGATGGGAAATGATATAGAACTTTTGGACAGCATTAAGGCCTACTTGAACAAGTGTTTTTCAATGAAGGACCTTGGAGAAGCTTCTTACATATTAGGCATCAAGATCTATAGGGATAGATCGAGACACCTCATAGGTCTTTCACAAAGCACATACCTTGATAAGATATTGAAGAAGTTCAATATGGATCAGTCCAAGAAGGGGTTCTTGCCTGTGTTGCAAGGTGTGAAATTGAGCTCATCTCAATGCCCGACCATGGCAGAAGATAGAGAAAAGATGAGTGTCATCCCCTATGCCTCGGCTATAGGGTCTACTATGTATGCCATGTTGTATACCAGACCTGATGTAAACCTTGCCGTAAGTTTGGTAGGAAGGTACCAAAGTAACCCCGGCATGGAACACTGGACAGCGGTCAAGAATACCCTGAAGTACCTGAAAAGGACTAAGGATATGTTTCTTGTTTATGGAGGTGAAGAAGAGCTCGTCATAAAGGGTTACGTCAACGCTAGCTTCGACACAGATCTGGATGACTCTAAGTCACAAACCGGATACGTGTATATTTTGAATGGAGGGGCAGTAAGCTGGTGCAGTTGCAAGCAAAGCGTCATGGCGGGATCTACATGTGAAGCGGAGTACATGGCAGCCTCGGAGGCAGCACATGAAGCAATCTGGATGAAGGAGTTCATCACCAACCTAGGAGTCATACCCAATGCGTCGGGGCCGATCACTCTCTTCTGTGACAACACTGGAGCTATTGCCCTTGCCAAGGAGCCCAAGTTTCACAAGAAGACCAGGCACATCAAGCGTCGCTTCAACTCCATTCATGAAAATGTTCAAGATGGAGACATAGATATTTGCAAAGTCATACGAACCTGAATGTCGCAGATCCGTTGACTAAACCTCTTCCGCGAGCAAAACATGATCAACACCAGAACTCTATGGGTGTTCGATTCATCACAATGTAACTAGATTATTGACTCTAGTGCAAGTGGGAGACTGTTGGAAATATGCCCTAGAGGCAATAATAAAATGATTATTATTATATTTCCTTGTTCATGATAATTGTCTATTATTCATGCTATAATTGTGTTATCCGGAAATCATAATACATGTGTGAATACATAGACCATAACATGTCCCTAGTGAGACTCTAGTTGACTAGCTCATTGATCAACAGATAGTCATGGTTTCCTGACTATGGACATTGGATGTCATTGATAACGGGATCACATCATTAGGAGAATGATGTGATGGACAAGACCCAATCCTAAGCATAGCACAAGATCGTGTAGTTCGTTTGCTAGAGCTTTTCCAATGTCAAGTATCATTTCCTTAGACCATGAGATCATGTAACTCCCGGATGCCGTAGGAGTGCTTTGGGTGTACCAAACGTCACAACGTAACTGGGTGACTATAAAGGTATACTACAGGTATCCCCGAAAGTATCTGTTGGGTTGACACGGATCGAGACTGGGATTTGTCACTCCGTATGAAGGAGAGGTATCTCTGGGCCCACTCGGTAATGCATCATCATAATGAGATCAATGTGACCAAGTGTTTGGTCACAGGATCATGCATTATGGTACAAGTAAAGTGACTTGCCGGTAACGAAATTGAACGAGGTATTGGGATACCGACGATCGAATCTCGGGCAAGTAACATACCGATTGACAAAGGGAATTGTATATGGGATTACTTGAATCCTCGACATCGTGGTTCATTTGATGAGATCATCGTGGAACATGTGGGAGACAACATGGGTATCCAGATCCCGTTGTTGGTTATTGGCCGGAGAGCTGTCTCGGTCATGTTTGTGTGATTCCCGAACCCGTAAGGTCTACACACTTAAGGTTCGGCGACGCTAGGGTTGTAGAGATATTAGTATGCGGTAACCCGAAAGTTGTTCGGAGTCCCGGATGAGATCCCGGACGTCAAGAGGAGTTCCGGAATGGTCCGGAGGTGAAGAATTGTATATAGGAAGTCCAGTTTCGGCCACCGGGAAAGTTTTGGGGGTCACCAGTATTGTACCGGGACCACGGGAAGGGTCCCGGGGGCCCACCGTGTGGGGCCACCTATCCCGGATGGCCCCGTGGACTGAAGAGGGAAGGGAACCAGCCCCTGGTGGGCTGGTTCACCCCCCTTGGGCCTCCCCTGCGCCTAGGGTTGGAAACCCTAGGGGTGGGGGGCGCCCCACTTGGCTTGGGGGGCAAGTCCCCCCTCCTTGGCCGCCGCCCCCCCTTGAGATTAGATCTCTAGGGGGCCGGCGCCCCCCCGGCCCCCTATATAAAGAGGGGGGAGGGAGGGCAGCCACACCCTAGTCCCTGGCGCCTCCCTCTCCCCTCGTAACACCTCTCCCTCTCGCTGAGCTTGGTGAAGCCCTGCCGAGATCACCGCTGCTTCCACCACCACGCCATCGTGCTGCTGGATCTCCATCAACCTCTCCCTTCCCCTTACTGGATCAAGAAGGAGGAGACGTCTTCCCCAACCGTACATGTGTTGAACGCAGAGGTGTCGTCCGTTTGGCGCTAGGATCATCGGTGATTTGGATCACGACGAGTACGACTCCCTCAACCCCGTTCTCTTGAACGCTTCCGCTCGCGATCTACAAGGGTATGTAGATGCACTCCTCTCTCTTGTTGCTAGATGACTCCATAGATTGATCTTGGTGAAGCGTAGAAAAATTTAATTTTCTGCAACATTCCCCAACACTTGCTTGCTCACGAAGACCTAGGGCACTTTTGAGGAAGCCCATCATTGGAATATACAAGCCAAGTTCTATAATGAAAAATTCCCACTTAGTATATGAAAGTGACAACATAGGAGACTCTCTATCATGAAGATCATAGTGCTATTTTGAAGTAAAAGTGTGGAAAAAGAGATAGTAGCATTGTCCCTTCTCTCTTTTTCTCTCATTTCTTTTCTTTTTTTCCTTTTCTTTTCCCCCCTTTTTTTCTTTGGCCTTTCCTTTTTTCTTTTTGGCCTTTCTCATTTTTTCTTCTTTTTTTCCTTTTTTTCTTTCTTTTTGTAAAGTCCGAAGTCTCATCCCGACTTGTGGGGGAATCATAGCCTTCATCATCATTTCCTCACGAGGACAATGCTCTCATAATGAAGATCATCACACTTTTATGGATTTACAACTCAAAGCTAGAACAAGATATGACTCTATATGAATGCCTCCGGCGGTGTACCGGGATATGCAATGAATCAAGAGTGACATGTATGAAAATTATGAAGGTGGCCTTGCCACAAATACAATGTCAACTACATGATCATGCAAAAAGCAATATGACAAAATTAATGCATGTCATATGAATGGAATGGTGGAAAGTTGCATGGCAATATATCTCGGAATGGCTATGGGAATGCCATAATAGGTAGGTATGGTGACTGTTTTGAGGAAGGTATATGGTGGGTGTATGGTACCGGCGAAAGTTGCGCGGCACAAGAGAGGCTAGCAATGGTGGAAGGGTGAAAGGGTGCGTATAATCCATGGACTCAACATTAATCAAAAGAACTCATATACTTGTTGCAAAAATCTAGAAGTCATCAAAAACCAAAGCACTACGCGCATGCTCCTAGGGGGATAGATTGGTAGGAAAAGACCATCGCTCGTCCCCGACTGCCACTCATAAGGAAGACAATCAATAAATAAAATTGTGCTCCAACTTCATCACAAAGTGGTTCACCATACGTGCATGCTACGGGAATCACAAACTTCAACACAAGCATTCTTTAAATTCATAATCACCCAACTAGCATCACTTTAATATCACTACCTCCATATCTCAAAACAATTATCAAGCATCATATTGATCATAGCATCCAATTCTTTTTCTATGATAGTTTTTATTATACCCAACTTGGATGCTCTTCATTCTAGGACCAACTTTATGATAATAGAGAATACCATGCTGTTCTAAAAGACTCTCAAAATAATATAACTGAAGCATGAGAGACTAGCAATTTCTACAAAATATAACCACCGTTGTGCTCTAAAAGATATAAGTGAAGCACTAGAGCAAACGACAAACTACTCCAAATAGATATAAGTGAAGATCAATGAGTAGTCGAATAATTGTGTAACTACGTGAAGACTCTCTAACATTTAAGAATTTCAGATCTTGGTATTCTAATCAAGCAGAAAGCAAAACAAAATAAAATGACATTGCAAGGATAGCACAACTCATGTAAAGAAGAAAAAACTTAGGCTCAACCGATACTAACCGATAGTTGTTGAAGAAGAAAGGTGGGATGCCTACCGGGGCATCCCCAAGCTTAGATGCTTGAGACTTCTTGAAATATTATCTTGGGGTGCCTTGGGAATCCCCAAGCTTGAGCTTTTGTGTCTCCTTAATTCCTCTCATATCATGGTTTCTCTTTTTATCAAAAAGCTTCATTCACAACAAACTCAACAAGAACTCGTGAGATAGATTAGTATAAACCAATGCAAAACCTTATCATTTTCTACTGTAACAAATCACCAAAATTATTATTAAACATTGCATACTAAATGCCTCTGCATATTTAATAATCCTATCCTCAAATAGAATCATTAAACAAGCAAACATATGCAAACAACGCAAACATAACAGCAATCTGCCAAAACAGTACAGTCTGTAAAGAATGCAAGAGTATCAATACTTCCCTAACTCAAAAAATTATGAAATAAAATTCCCACTGTAGTAAATTTATCAGATCTCATCATTCAAAAGGTTTCATCATTATATCATTCTCTAAATTTTCTAGGGAATTTTTGCAACAGCGGTAAACTTTCTGTTTTCAAACAGCAATATGTATACTAGCAAAATAAGCATGGCAAAGGCTATCCTTGACTTCTTTATTGAAACTAAAGAATCAAAACATTAATCTAAATAACAGAAAGCAAATACTAACAAAAATAAAATGACGCTCCAAGCAAAACACATATCATGTGGTGAATAAAAATATAGCTCCAAGTAAGGTTACCGATGAACGAAGACGAAAGAGGGGATGCCTTCCGGGGCATCCCCAAGCTTAGTTGATTGGTTGTCCTTGAATATTACCTTGGGGTGCCTTGGGAATCCCCAAGCTTAGGCTCTTTCCACTCCTTATTCCATAGTCCATCGAATCTTTACCCAAAACTTGAAAACTTCAACCACACAAAACTCAAAACAAAACTCGTAAGCTCCGTTAGTATAAGAAAATAAAATCACCACTTAGGTACTGTAATGAACTCATTCTAAATTCATATTGGTGTAATATCTACTGTCTTTTAACTTCTCTATGGTTATACCACTTAATACTAGCCATAGATTCATCAAAATAAGCAAATAACACATAGAAAACAGAATCTGTCAAAAACAGAACAGTCTGTAGTAATCTGTATAAAACGTATACTTCTGGAACCCCAAAAATT
Organism: Triticum timopheevii; assembly: GCA_963921465.1. Lineage (NCBI taxonomy): Eukaryota > Viridiplantae > Streptophyta > Magnoliopsida > Poales > Poaceae > Triticum > Triticum timopheevii. Next base: position 461,067,274 of record OY997264.1, on the reverse strand, counting down.
ATGAGATAAATTACTGGACCTGAGAAATTTGTCTATTAATCATCTGCAAAAAGAATCAACCTAAAAGCACTCTCCAGTAAAAAATGGCAGCTAATCTCGTGAGCACTAAAGTTTCTGTTTTTCACAGCAAGATCATATAAACTTCACCCAAGTCTTCCCAAAGGTTCTACTTGGCACTTTATTGAAACAAAAGCTATAAAACATGATTAATACAGTATCATAATCATGTGGACACACAAAAACAGTAAGGGTAAATATTGGGTTGTCTCCCAACAAGCGCTTTTCTTTAATGCCTTTTTAGCTAGGAATGATGATGACAATGATGCTCACAAAAAAGATAAGAATTGAAACATAACAGGAGCATCATGAAGCATATGACTAGCACATTAATGTCTAACCCACTTCCTATGCATAGGGATTTTGTGAGCAAACAACTTATGGGAACAATAATCAACTAGCATAGGGTGGCACAATAAGCATAACTTCAAGATTTTAAGCATATAGAGAGGAAACTTGACATTATTGCAATTCCTACAAGCATATGTTCCTCCCTCATAATAATTTTCAGTAGCATCATGATTGAATTCAACAATATAACCAGCACCTAAAGCATTCTTTTCATGATCTACAAGTATAGAATTTTTAATACTCTCCACATAAGCAAACTTCTTCTTTATAGCATATGTATCATCACAATAATCATCATAAATAAGAGGCATGTTTTCATCATAGTAAATTTGCTCATCAAAGCTTGGGGGACAAAAAATATCATCTTCATCAAACATAGCTTCCCCAAGCTTGTGGCTTTGCATATCATTAGCATCATGGATATTCAAGGAATTCATACTAACAACATTGCAATCATGCTCATCATATAAAAACATTCTATAGATTTCTTCTTCTAGTACTTGAGCACAATTTTCCTTTCCATCATACTCACGAAAGATATTAAAAAGGTGAAGCGTTTGAGACAAACTCAACTCCATTTTTTTGTAGTTTTCTTTTATAAATTAAACTAGTGATAAAACAAGAAACAAAAAGATTCGATTGCAAGATTGTCATGCCCAATATGCGACCCTATCCAAAAGGAACTCGAAGGTCCCACCAAGGATAGACCCGCATATTGAAACGTTTTTGCAAGGTGGATATCATTACATCAACATTACATAATAGATGGGGATACATACATAAGGCATACAATGCCACACGAATACAACATCACAATACATAATAGCATCATCCGACTACGGATGAAACACAAACAGAAACTCAAACAACATCCACCCTGCTAGCCCAGGCTACCGACCTGGAACCTATCCCCTGATCGAAACAGAAGCGGAAGAAGAACTCAACGCAAGCAAGCATCGCTCTCGCGTCATGATCATCGCATAACCTGTACCTGCAACTGTTGTTGTAGTAATCTGTGAGCCACGAGGACTCAGCAATCCCATTACCATGGGTATCAAGACTAGCAAAGCTTAAAGGGAAAGGAAGGGGTAAAGTGGTGAGGCTGCAGCAACGACTAAGCATATATGGTGGCTAACATACACAAATAAGAGCGAGAAGAGAGCAAGCGGAACGGTCGTGAAGCTAGCAATGATCAAGAAGTGATCCTGAACTCCTACTTACTTCAAACATAACCCAGAAACCGTGTTCACTTCCCGGACTCCGCCGAGAAGAGACCATCACGGCTACACACGCGGTTGATGCATTTTAATTCGGATCTGGTGTCAAGTTATCTACAACCGAACATTAACAAATTCCCATCTGCCAATAACCGCATGCACGGCTTTCGAAAGATTATACCCTGCAGGGGTGTCCCAACTTAGCCCATGACAAGCTCTCGCGATCAATGAAGGAATAGACCTTCTCCCAGGAAGACCCGATCAGACTCGGAATCCCGGTTTACAAGACATTTCAGCAATGGTAAAACAAGACCAGCAAGACCGCCCGATGCGCCGACAATCCCGATAGGAGCTGCACATATCTCGTTCTCAGGGCAACACCGGATAAGCAAAGCGTACAGGAACCGACGAACCAAGTTGCCAAGGAATGGTCCCGCACGGTGCTCTAGGTTGGACCAACACTTAGACAAACATTGGCCCGGGGGGGGGGGGGCTATAATAAAGATGACCCTTGGGTTAATTACTCCCAAGGGAAATATAGGTGGTGGTGAGGCAAATGGTAAAACCAAGCTTGGGCCTTGCTGGAGGAGTTTTATTCAAAGCGAACTGTCAAGGGGGTCCCATAAATCACCCGACCGCGTAAGGAACGCAAAAATCCGGGAACATAACACCGGTATGACGGAAACTAGGGCGGCAAGAGTGGAACAAAACACTAGGCATAAGGCCGAGCCTTCCACCCTTTACCAAGTATATAGATGCATTAATAATATAAGAGATATTGTGATATCCCAACCAAAATCCTGTCCACCATGGAGAAATCTTCAACTTCACCTGCAACTAGCAACGCTATAAGAGGGGTTGAGCAAAGCGGTAACATAGCCAAACAACGGTTTGCTAGGAAGGGTGTCAAAGGTTAGAGGTTCATGGCATTTTTGGGAGGCTTGAAGAGCAACATATAGGTAACGCAGCATAGCGATAGAACGAAGCAACTAGCATAGCAATGATGGTATTGAGATCCAGGGTAGCGGTCATCTTGCCTGAAATCCCGCTAGGAAGAAGAACGAGTCCATGAAGAAGACAAGCGGACATAGTCGAACGAATCCTCACAATCGCAACATTACCGGAACAAAGAAGCAACACCGGAAAGAAACAAACAACATGGTAAACACATAAGCATAATCATGGCATGATGCACAATCAAGTATGATGCATGTCCGGTTTAATAAGGCATGGCATGGCAAACTGCAACACACAATACTACAAATTAAATGGAGCTCAATATGCAACGAGTTGCATATTGACGAAACACCACATTGACATATTTAGTTTAATCTCGTTTAGGTACACATCAATATTAAATGTTGATTAACATGGAAAGAGGTGAAGTATAACCAAACTACCTATCTAGGCAATTTTAAATGAGGCCGGAAGTAACAAACAACAATTCCGGAAAATCCCCATATGCATATTTTAGATTCGGTACTGTTCTACCCTAAACCATATTTTAAGTTTGTTAAAAAGGAAAATAAAGTGGACCATGTTAAACTAGGCATTTTTCCACCCCATTTACATATAAAGTTTAATTAATACCGAGCTACGGTTATTTAGTTATGAAATAAATCATTTTAGCATGGCATTATGCAAATTAATGCAAACATCAATTTAAACATTTTAACCATGGATGAAAATGGCATATTATTAATCTACACAATTTTCTGAGCATTTTACATATATAAAACATTTTAATCCGATGCAGGGTTATGACGTTATTAATGCATGAAATCTAGGGGGTTTTCTGTAAAACTGTAAATCCTCGGAATAAACCTAAATTCGCAGAATCTGAAAAAAAACATGAACGGGCCGAATCTGGTGCACTGCGGGCTGAACAGGAGGGGCTGTGGGGAGCTCACCCATGGGCCCAGCCCAAGATGGCGAGGAGGGAGAGGCTCCGGCTGGGCCTGGCGACACGGAGGAGGCTGGGCCCTCCTGGCGCTGGCGACGCGGCCCAGGAGCGACGCGGTCGTGGCCTCTCCCGAACGGGGACAAGGCTGGCAGTGCCAGCATCCAACGGCGACGGAGGACGGCGGTCAACAGCGATGGGGAGGCGCGGGGAGGCCGGAACGGGGCCGCAGGTGGCCGGATCCGGTGGAGGTCGTGGTCGGGGACCCGTTCCCGGTGTCGGCGGCGAGACCTAGGGCGGTGGCGGCAGTTCCTGGAAAGGGAGAGAGAGGGATCTGAGAGAGAGAGAGAAGAAGAGGAAGGAGATGGGAGAGAGAGGGAGGCGGCGACCTGGCAGGGCAGCACGGGCGCTCCGGCGACGGGGTCGCGGACGGCGGGAGGCGGCGCTCCAGGGAGGTTCTGCGAGGCGGCGGGGAGGCGCTGGAGCAGAGGGACGAGCGGGCGGTGGGGCGCAGGGACGAGCAAGCGGCGGCGCGCGCGGGCCCTGGTGCGGCCCAGATCGGGCCCGGGGCGGGCCGCGCCTGGGTTTTGCGGACTGCGGCGGCGGGGAGCGGGGCTGGAGCGACGTGGCGCATCTGGGTTGGCCGCGGGCGCGTCTGGGCGGCGAGGTGGCGGCGCGGGAGGAGGCCAAGTGGCGGAGAGAGGCTAGCCGGGCGCGGAAACGGAGGGAGTTTGGTGGTGCGGGGCTCGAGGAGGGGGCTTGGCTGCCAAAAATGGAAGGAGGGGTGTCCATATATACTAGGAGGGGCTAGGGTTGGGGGGTTTGAGGCCGTTTCGGAGCCGTTCGATCTCGATCGGACGGTCCGGAGCGGAGGGGGGTTAGGTAGGTGGGCTAGTGGGCTGTGAAGAGGAGTTGGGCCGAGAGGAGAGAAGAGAAGGAGAGGTGCGGCCCGGTGGCAGTTTCGGAGACCGAAACGTCCGACGATTAAACCGACTATATCGCGGTTATAAATATAACGGTTGGGCAGTCAAATGGACTCCGAATGCGACGAAACTTGGCAAGCGGCCTGTCTACGCTATAATAAGACCGCACGACAAGTTGCAACCCATTCCGAGAACATTTTTATGCCACTTATAAAATAATATTTCGGAGGTGCCGCGGGCGCGTGCGAGTGTGGTCGGGCTCAGAACGGACAACGGAGAGAACCAGCGGAACACGAACGGATGCAAGTTTTATGAAAACGATGCCGATGCAATGCGCATGATGACATGAGACGAGATGCATAACAAGAACAAAATGCAAAACAACAGACAAAAACCCAACCACGGAGGAAATAATAAATCACATCTCCGGAAAAGGCAAGAGTTGGAGTTACGAATATTGAAAGTTATATCCGGGGCGTTACAACACTCCACCACTACGAGAGGATCTCGTCCCGAGATCTAGGATGGCACCGTAGGGAAAAGGAAGAGGAAGATAAGCGGTAAAACTAAGTTGCTTCTTCGACAAATGAGTGAAACCACGAACCTTGAGAGGTTGAGCAAAATGAAAGAAAGAAAACAACAAAGATGAACGAGATTGCAAACAATCCATTAGAAAAGAGGAACAAGGAACATTACGATAACTTGAAGGTTGCAAAGGCATGAATCAAGAGTTTAATTGACAAGATAGGGTTCAAAACCACTCCAGTTACAACAAGATGAGAGAGGAAGAATTCGGGCAGCACTCCGGTTGAACATGGAAGGAATAGAACATGAACTTGACAAGATGAGAGGATACTTGATGAAATCAACAACACACTGCCTCCGGAACTATTGAAAGAATGGCATAATGGGTAAGAAGGATTTCAGACAGCACTCAGGTTGAAAAGAGAGGCAAAACTTGACAAGATGAAAGAACTTGAAGAGATGACACAACACTCCGGTTAAATGTATAAGCACGAAAGAACACGATCCTCACAATTCGAGATGATGAGTGAAAAGAGCAACATCACAATGCCTCCGGAAGAAAGAATAGAAGATAGATCATTGGAATACCAGAATGAAGAAGAAAATGCCAACTTCTGCCACAAATGAACTTGGAAAGCATCCTTGCAAAGAAGGATTGAATGGAGTTGTTGGAAAACCAACAACGAAAAGAATAAGCTTGTAGTGGGCTTATGGAAAACTTCTCAAAATGATGAGGTGACAACCTGCCACTAACGAAAAACAATAGATTGGATTGAGGTCAACATGGAGATGACAACTCCTTTCGCCGAGAGGATAGGAGAAAAACTTGGATCTTAGATAAGCACCACAATAGCAACATTCCTTAGGGAAGGCTTTAGGTGAAATCTATACCAAGATAACTCCAAGGAAGAGATTGATGGATTTAAAATACCTCGTTCTTGACAATATGTGAGTCGCAAAACATGAATGAAAATTGTCAAGAATGATATAACACCACCTCAAAAGATAAGGTAGAAATAATTGCACTTTGGAATGCAAGATGAAGAATGCTTGAACTCCTCAAAACAAAACATGTGTTGGGCACCATGTTTATTTTAGAGTATAGCTTGGCGGACCATAACTTCGAGAGAAATCTTGAAGAACAAAATGAGAATGAAAGAAATCCTTGATGAACCATCATGTAGAGACTCCATGAAGAACTCCGGTAATAAAAGAATGATAGAAAGAAAGAGAAGTTGAAAGAACAAGGTGAGCCTTGTGATGATTTAGATGAAGCTTCGCGACGAGATAATGCGGAAAACTTGGAACTCCGAAAAAGAAAAGATGAAGCATCTCGAACCGAGAAATGTGACATGGTGAACAACTCTAGAGAGAAGAAACTAGATCACTTGGATGAAACAATAATAAGAATTACATTATGCCTATCCTTCACCAATTTAAATTGATGACAAGCAACGGATTTGGCATACTACTTATTCTCGTAGAAAGGATTAAGAGAGATATAGCGTAAACTTGAGAAGGTATAGATGGAACCACCGGTGGGATTGGAAACAATGAATGAATTGATATGATACAAAGGAAGTGAAATCTTGAACGAACCACCATAAGAACTGAAAATGAACATAGCAAAGGCACAATTCACCGGGAAGAATTGGAAAATGAATGAAGATACTTGAGGGGATTTAGATACATGAGAACAAAGAGAACATGAACTGATTGGAGACCACTTGAGCGATGCACCGGTAAGATTTGGAGAATGATAGCTACACGCTGAGAATGAAGAATTATGACATGATGGCCTTCATAGGAAAGAAATGGAAACAACTCATGAAATGCTCCGGATGATAAGAAAAGAATTGTCACAATCAAAATCAATTATGAGGATGGCATGAAGCTAGAACCATGAATCTTTGGAAGAACTGGTAAGGATTTAAGAGGAACTCTTCTTCGGTCTTCAAATGTTGAGAATGATGATGAGAACCACCATGAATTGTTGAGATACTCCGGGAGAATGAAAAGCGAAGGGGGTTGAGCCAACGATGAAAAGAATTTGAAAGATCTTGGAGAAACACATATGACTGATGATAATTCATTCTTACGTCAAACTTCGAAAGGAATTTGGGAATAACTCCGGAATAATTAGAAGAGTCAGGTAAGATCCTGGGAAAAGACCTGTGGGTTAGGGCCCACTGAAAAGGAACACCGTTGAAATAATTTTAAAGAGAGGTTGCACCGGTTGAAATAAATGGCTTGAATGAGATAACAACCTCGAAATATCTTGAACGGATTGAGAATGGAAACATAAGTCTTCTGAGATATCTTGAGCACTCCGGATAAGAATAGAGAGAGGTGAACAATTAAGAGGTGCACCGACGTGGAAAAACATTTGAAATGAGGAAAGGGATATGATCAACAACGAAAGCTTGAATTAAATCCACCGGAGAAGAAACAACAATGAAGGATGATGAACTTAAAACTGTTGAGCATCTTCTTGGGAAATCACTGGATAAGAACATTGATAGGAAAAGAATGGAGAAACTTCACATCCATAAGATGGATACTTGATTAAGATATATGAGTCCTTGAAGAAAAGGGTGGGAGGGCAGGGAAAACAAAGACAACTTGGGATGGATGAATAAACACCGGTGATAAAACTTAGAGTTGATCTTTCGGATGTTGAAATGATCGAATCCCTTGAAGAGACGCACACCGGTTGGAAAAGAGTTGACATGACAACCTCAGTGATCAAGAAGGATTAGTACTCCCATAGAAATATGAGAACACCGCTTGAAAGGTATGGAATCAACACTTGACTTCGAAGCAACTCGAATACCACAAATAAAACAAAACAAAGGATTTGGCTTGCAGAATAAGCCAGAACAAATACATATGATAGAGATTTACCCAATCCCATATCATGCATCTATCGGAAAGATATTCTAGGAGCTACTTGAATACCCACCTATAAAACTCCCGAAACTTTCTGGTTATGCAATTTGGTGTTGGGGATACAGGGGAAGCAATATATATCTCACCCAAAACTAACAATCCCTACATCCAAGCTGTATCCATCCATCAACACATAACCAAGAAAACTCCGGAAATCGTGTACCTCAACCTTCGAAAAGCATCCGTTATACGAGTTATGGCAATACTCCCGAACTCGCCTCAGTACTGGGTTATCGGGGTTATCTCACCAACAACTGCATAAAAGAGATTTTCAATGTCGGCAAATCTCAGGTATTCCAGAACTGCAACCATAAAATTGTGACGACAACACCTCAGAGCTCGACTCCCCGGGTCAAAGCCACATAAATAGACAGGAGGCACCAAGAACAATGTTCTCGTCACAAAACCATCGGAACGATTCCAAGGTACCCGCGTGATCCTAAAAAAAATTTAGTGAAATCTGAGGAGAGGACAGTCAAAACATCTACGTCAGGAGACCTCACCAGAGCGACGAAGGGGCTGAGGAGTAAAAAGAATCCTACTCTCTGATATATATATATAATCCTAAGACTCAAAATAGTTTTCTTCTAGACTCAACAACGGCCAACAATCAAGGGGGCTCCTATGGTCGGTCGAGGCTCTGATACCAACTTGTCACGCCCAATATGCGACCCTATCCAAAAGGAACTCGAAGGTCCCACCAAGGATAGACCCGCATATTGAAACATTTTTGCAAGGTGGATATCATTACATCAACATTACATAATAGATGGGGATACATACATAAGGCATACAATGCCACACGAATACAACATCACAATACATAATAGCATCATCCGACTACGGATGAAACACAAACAGAAACTCAAACAACATCCACCCTGCTAGCCCAGGCTGCCGACCTGGAACCTATCCCCTGATCGAAACAGAAGCAGAAGAAGAACTCAACGCAAGCAAGCATCACTCTTGCGTCATGATCATCGCATAACCTGTACCTGCAACTGTTGTTGTAGTAATCTGTGAGCCACGAGGACTCAGCAATCCCATTACCATGGGTATCAAGACTAGCAAAGCTTAAAGGGAAAGGAAGGGGTAAAGTGGTGAGGCTGCAGCAGCGACTAAGCATATATGGTGGCTAACATACACAAATAAGAGCGAGAAGAGAGCAAGCGGAACGGTCGTGAAGCTAGCAATGATCAAGAAGTGATCCTGAACTCCTAATTACGTCAAACATAACCCAGAAACCGTGTTCACTTGCCGGACTCCGCCGAGAAGAGACCATCACGGCTACACACGCGGTTGATGCATTTTAATTCGGATCTGGTGTCAAGTTATCTACAACCGGACATTAACAAATTCCCATCTGCCAATAACCGCAGACACGGCTTTCGAAAGATTATACCCTGCAGGGGTGTCCCAACTTAGCCCATGACAAGCTCTCGCGATCAACGAAGGAATAGACCTTCTCCCAGGAAGACCCGATTAGACTCGGAATCCTGGTTTACAAGACATTTCGGCAATGGTAAAACAAGACCAGCAAGACCGCCCGATGCGCCGACAATCCCGATAGGAGCTACACATATCTCGTTCTCAGGGCAACACCAGATAAGCGAAGCGTACAGGAACCGACGAACCAAGTTGCCAAGGAATGGTCCCGCACGGTGCTCTAGGTTGGACCAACACTTAGACAAGCATTGTCCCGGGGGGGGGGGGCTGTAATAAAGATGACCCTTGGGTTAATTACTCCCAAGGGAAATATAGGTGGTGGTGAGGCAAATGGTAAAACCAAGCTTGGGCCTTGCTGGAGGAGTTTTATTCAAAGCGAACTGTCAAGGGGGTCCCATAAATCACCCGACCGCGTAAGGAACGCAAAAATCCGGGAACACAACACCGGTATGACAGAAACTAGGGCGGTAAGAGTGGAACAAAACACTAGGCATAAGGCCGAGCCTTCCACCCTTTACCAAGTATATAGATGCATTAATAATATAAGAGATATTGTGATATCCCAACCAAAATCCTGTCCACCATGGAGAAATCTTCAACTTCACCTGCAACTAGCAACGCTATAAGAGGGGCTGAGCAAAGCGGTAACATAGCCAAACAACGGTTTGCTAGGAAGGGTGTCAAAGGTTAGAGGTTCATGGCATTTTTGGGAGGCTTGAAGAGCAACAGATAGGTAACGCAGCATAGCGATAGAACGAAGCAACTAGCATAGCAATGATAGTATTGAGATCCAGGGTAGCGGTCATCTTGCCTGAAATCCCGCTAGGAAGAAGAACGAGTCCATGAAGAAGACAAGCGGACGTAGTCGAATGAATCCTCACAATCGCAACATTACCGGAACAAAGAAGCAACACCGGAAAGAAACAAACAACATGGTAAACACACAAGCATAATCATGGCATGATGCACAATCAAGTATGATGCATGTCCGGTTTAATAAGGCATGGCATGGCAAACTGCAACACACAATACTACAAATTAAATGGAGCTCAATATGCAACGAGTTGCATATTGACGAAACACCACATTGACATATTTAGTTTAATCTCGTTTAGGTACACATCAATATTAAATGTTGATTAACATGGCAAGAGGTGAAGTATAACCAAACTACCTATCTAGGCAATTTTAAATGAGGCCGGAAGTAACAAACAACAATTCCGGAAAATCCCCATATGCATATTTTAGATTCGGTACTGTTCTGCCCTAAACCATATTTTAAGTTTATTAAACAGGAAAATAAAGTGGACCATGTTAAACTAGGCATTTTTCCACCCCATTTACATATAAAGTTTAATTAATACCGAGCTACGGTTATTTAGTTATGAAATAAATCATTTTAGCATGGCATTATGCAAATTAATGCAAACATCAATTTAAACATTTTAACCATGGATGAAAATGGCATATTATTAATCTACACAATTTTCTGAGCATTTTACATATATAAAACATTTTAATCTGATGCACGGTTATGACGTTATTAATGCATGAAATCTAGGGGGGTTTCTTTAAAACTGTAAATCCTCGGAATAAACCTAAATTCGCAGAATCTGAAAAAAACATGAACGGGCCGAATCTGGTGCACTACGGGCTAAACAGGAGGGGCTGTGGGGAGCTCACCCATGGGCCCAGCCCAAGATGGCGAGGAGGGAGAGGCTCCGGCTGGGCCTGGCGACGCGGAGGAGGCTGGGCCCTCCTGGCGCTGGCGACGCGGCCCAGGAGCGACGCGGTCGTGGCCTCTCCCGAACGGGGACAAGGCTGGCGGCGCCAGCATCCAACGGCGACAGAGGACGGCGGTCAATGGCGATGGGGAGGCGCGGGGAGGCCGGAACGGGGCCGCAGGTGGCCGGATCCGGTGGAGGTCGTGGTCGGGGACCCGTTCCCGACGTCGGCGGCGAGACCTAGGGCGGCGGCGGCAGTTCCTGGAAATGGAGAAAGAGGGATCTGAGAGAGAGAGAAGAAGAGGAAGGAGACGGGAGAGAGAGGGAGGCGGCGACCTGGCAGGGCAGCACGGGCGCTCCAGCGACGGGGTCGCGGACGGCGGGAGGCGGCGCTCCGGGGAGGTTCTATGAGGCGGCGGGGAGGCGATGGAGCAGAGGGACGAGCGGGCGGCAGGGCGCAGGGACGGGCGAGCGGCGGCGCGCACGGGCCCTGGTGCGGCCCAGATCGGGCCCCGGGCGGGCCGCGCCTGGGTTCCGCGGACTGCGGCGGCGGGGAGCGGGGCTGGAGCGATGTGGCGCGTCCGGGTTGGCCGCGGGTGCGTCTGGGCGGCGAGGTGGCGGCGCGGGAGGAGGCCAAGTGGCGGAGAGAGGCTAGCCGGGCGCGGAAACAGAGGGAGTTTGGTGGCGCGGGGCTCGAGGAGGGGGCTTGGCTGCCAAAAATGGAAGGAGGGGTGTCCATATATAGTAGGAGGGGCTAGGGTTGGGGGGTTTGAGGCCGTTTCGGAGCCGTTCGATCTCGATCGGATGGTCCGGAGCGGAGGGGGGTTAGGTAGGTGGGCTAGTGGGCTGTGAAGAGGAGTTGGGCCAAGAGGAGAGAAGAGAAGGAGAGGTGCGGCCCGGTGGCAGTTTCGGAGACCGAAACGTCCGACGATTAAACCGACTATATCGCGGTTATAAATATAACGGTTGGGTAGTCAAATGGACTCCGAATGCGACGAAACTTGGCAGGCGGCCTATCTACGCTATAATAAGACCGCACGACAAGTTGCAACCCATTCCGAGAACAGTTTTATGCCACTTATAAAATAATATTTTGGAGGTGCCGCGGGCGCGTGCGAGTGTGGTCGGGCTCAAAACGGACAACGGAGAGAACCGGCGGAACACGAACGGATGCAAGTTTTATGAAAACGATGCCGATGCAATGCGCATGATGACATGAGACGAGATGCATAACAAGAACAAAATGCAAAACAACAGACAAAACCCAACCACGGAGGAAATAATAAATCACATCTCAGGAAAAGGCAAGAGTTGGAGTTACGAATATGGAAAGTTGTATCCGGGGCGTTACTTATACCTTCAAGCGCTAACCTCCCCAGCAACGGCGCCAAAAAAGAGCTTGATGTCTACTACACAACCTTCTTCTTGTAGACGTTGTTGGGCCTACAAGTGCACAGATTTGTAGGACAGTAGCAAATTTCCCTCAAGTGGATGACCTAAGGTTTATCAATCCGTAGGAGGCGTAGGATGTAGATGGTCTCTCTCAAACAACCCTGCAACCAAATAACAAAGAGTCTCTTGTGTCCCCAACACACCCAATACAATGGTAAGTTGTATAGGTGCACTAGTTCGGCGAAGAGATGGTGATACAAGTGCAATATGGATGGTAGATATAGGTTTTTGTAAACTGAAAATATAAAAACAGTAAGGTAGCGAGCGGTAAAAGTGAGCGTAAACGTTATTGCAATGATAGGAAACAAGGCCTAGGGTTCATACTTTCACTAGTGCAAGTTCTCTCAACAATAATAACATAGATAGAACATATGACAAGCCCTCAACATGCAACAAAGAGTCACTCCAAAGACACTAATAGCGGAGAACAAACGTAGAGATTATGGTCGGGTACGAAACCACCACAAAGCTATTCTTTCGGATCGATCTATAAAAGAGTTCGTACTAGAATAACACCTTAAGATACAAATCAACCAAAACCCTAATGTCACCTAGATACTCCATTGTCACCTCAAGTATCCGTGGGCATGATTATACGATATGCATCACACAATCTCAGATTCATCCAACCAACATAAAAGTACTTCAAAGAGTGCCCCAAAGTTTCTCCTGGAGAGTCAAGAACGTGTGCCAACCCCTATGCATAGGTTCCCAAGTGTCACGAAACCCGCAAGTTGATCACCAAAACATACATCAAGTGGATCAATAGAATAACCCATTGTCACCACGGTTATCCCACGCAAGACATACATCAAGTGTTCATAAAAGACTCAATCCAATAAGATAACTTCAAAAGGGGAAACTCAATTCATCACAAGAGAGTAGAGGGGGAGAAACATCATAAGATCCAACTACAATAGCAAAGCTCGGGATACATCAAGATCGTGCCATAGATGGAACACGAGAGAGAGAGATCAAACACATAGCTACTGGTACATACCCTCAGCCCCGAGGGTGAACTACTCCCTCCTCGTCATGGATAGCGCCCGGATGATGAAGATGGCCTCCGGTGATGGGATCCCCCTCCGGCAGGGTGCCGGAACAGGGTCCCGATTGGTTTTTGGTGGCTACAGAGGCTTGCGGCGGCGGAACTCCCGATCTATCTTCTGTTCTGGAAGTTTTAGGGTACGGCGGTATATATGGGTGAAAGGAGAACGTCGGTGGAGCTACGGGGGCCCCACGAGGCAGGGGGCGCGCCCAGGGGGGACGACACGCCCCCCACCCTCGTGAGCACCCCCTGTATCTTCTGACGTGGGGTCCAAGTCCATTAGGTGGGTTTCCTTCCAAAAATAACTTCTCCAGTTGATTTCGTTCCGTTTTGACTCCGTCTGATATTCCTTTTCCTCGAAACACTGAAATAGGCATAAAACAACAAATCCGGGCTGGGCCTCCGGTTAATAGGTTAGTCCCAAAAGTAATATAAAAGTGGATAATAAAGCCCAATATTGCCTAAAACAGTAGATAAAGTAGCATGGAGCAATCAAAAATTATACATACATTGGAGACGTATCATGCGGCAGCCCCAAAACCCATCTAGGGTGGCGGCCAAGGGGGGAGAGGGGGAAACTTGCCCCCCAAGCAAGGTGGAGGCTCCCCCTCCCCAAACCCTAGGCGCCTTGGGCCCTGGCAGGGAGGCGCACCATCCCACCTGGGGCTGGTCCCCTCCCACACTTGGCCCATGCTGCCCTCTGGGGCCGGTGGCCCCACTTGGTGGACCCCGGGACCCTCTCGGTGGTCCCGGTACATTACCGATAGCACCCGAAACTTTTCCGGTGACCAAAACAGGACTTCCCATATATAAATATTTACCTCCGGACCATTCCGGAACTCCTCGTGACGTCCGGGATCTCATCCAAGACTCAGAACAACATTTGTTAACCACGTACATCTATTCCCTATAACCCTAGCGTCATCGAACCTTAAGTGTGTAGACCCTACGGGTTCGGGAGACACGTAGACATGACCGAGACAACTCTCCGGCCAATAACCAACAGCGGGATCTGGATACCATGTTGGCTCCCACATGTTCCACGATGATCTCATCGGATGAACCACGATGTCGAGGATTCAATCAATCCCGTACTCAATTCCCTTTGTCTAGCGGTATAGTACTTGCCCGAGATTCGATCGTGGTATCCCGATACCTTGTTCAATCTCGTTACCGGCAAGTCTCTTTACTCATTCCATAACACATCATCCCGTGATCAACCCCTTGGTCACATTGTGCATATTATGATGATGTCCTACCGAGTGGGCCCAGAGATACCTCTCCGTCACACGGAGTGACAAATCCCAGTCTCGATTCGTGCCAACCCAACAGACACTTTCGGAGATACCCGTAGTGCACCTTTATAGCCACCCAGTTACGTTGTGATGTTTGGTACACCCAAAGAATTCCTACGGTATCCGGGAGTTGCACAATCTCATGGTCTAAGGAAATGATACTTGACATTAGAAAAGCTTCAGCATACGAACTACACGATCTTTGTGCTAGGCTTAGGATTGGGTCTTGTCCATCACATCATTCTCCTAATGATGTGATCCCGTTATCAACGACATCCAATGTCCATGGTCAGGAAACCATAACCATCTATTGATCAACGAGCTAGTCAACTAGAGGCTTACTAGGGACATGGTGTTGTCTATGTACCCACACATGTATCTGAGTTTCCTATCAATACAATTATAGCATGGATAATAAACGATTATCATGAACAAGGAAATATAATAATAATAACTAATTTATTATTGCTGCTAGGGCATATTTCCAACAGTCTCCCACTTGCACTAGAGTCAATAATCTAGTTCACATCGCCATGTGATTAACTCTCACAGGTCACATCGCCATGTGACCAACATCCAAAGAGTTTACTAGTGTCACTAGTTCACATCATCATGTGATTAAGACTCGATGAGTTCTGGGGTTTGATCATGTTTTTCTTGTGAGAGAGGTTTTAGTCAATGGGTCTGCAACATTCAGATCCGTATGTACTTCGCAAATCTCTAGGTCATATTGTAAATGCTGCTTCCACGCTCCACTTGGAGCTAATCCAAATGGTTGCTCCACTATACATATCCGATTTCTCTACTTAGAGCTATCCGGATAGGTGTTTGTTGGGGAACGTTGCAGAAAATAAAAATTTTCCTACGGTTTCACCAAGATCCATCTATGAGTTCATCTAAGCAACGAGTGATAGGAGTGCATCTACATACCTTTGTAGATCGCGAGCGGAAGCATTCAAGAGAACGGGGTTGAGGGAGTCGTACTCGTCGTGATCCAAATCACCGATGACCAAGTGCCGAACGGAAAGCACCTCCGCGTTCAACACACGTACAGAGCAGATGACATCTCCTCCTTCTTGATCCAGCAAGGGGGAAGGAGAGGTTGATGAAGATCCAGCAGCACGATGGCGTGGTGGTGGATGCAGCAGAGTTCCGGCAGAGCTTCGCCGAGCTTCTATGAGAGGGAGAGGTGTAGCATGGGAGAGGGAGGCGCCAAGACTTCAGGGTGCGGCTGCCCTCCCTCCCCCTCCTTTATATAGGCCCCCAGGGGGGCGCCGGCCCTAGAGATGGGATCTCTAGGGGGGCGGCGGCCAAGGGGGTGGAGTGCCCCCCAAGGCAAGTGGAGGCGCCCCCTCCCCTAGAGTTCCCAACCCTAGGAGCAGAGGGGGGCACGCACCAGCCCACCAAGGGCTGGTTCCCCTCCCACTTCAGCCCATGGGGCCCTCCGAGATAGGTGGCCCCACCCGGTGGACCACCGGGACCCTTCCGATGGTCCCGGTACAATACCGGTGACCCTCGAAACTCTCCTGATGGCCGAAACTGCACTTCCTATATATAATTCTTTACCTCCGGACCATTCCGGAACTCCTCGTGACATCCGGGATCTCATCCGGGACTCCGAACAACTTTCGGTTTGCTGCATACTCATATCTCTACAACCCTATCGTCACCGAACCTTAAGTGTGTAGACCCTACGGGTTCGGGAGACACGTAGACATGACCGAGATGGCTCTCCGGTCAACAACCAGCAGCGGGATCTGGATACCCATGTTGGCTCCCACATGCTCCTCGATGATCTCATCGGATGAACCATGATGTCGAGGATTCAATCAACCCCGTATACAATTCCCTTTGTCAATCGGTACGTTACTTGCCCGAGACTCGATCGTCGGTATCCCAATACCTCGTTCAGTCTCGTTATCGGCAAGTCACTTTAGTCGTACCGTAATGCATGATCCCGTGACCAGACACTTGGTCACTTTGAGCTCATTATGATGATGCATTACAGAGTGGGCCCAGAGATACCTCTCAGTCATACGGAGTGACAAATCCCAGTCTCGATCCGTGTCAACCCAACAGACACTTTCGGAGATACCTGTAGTGCACCTTTATAGTCACCCGGTTACGTTGTGACATTTGGTACACCTAAAGCACTCCTACGGTATCCGGGAGTTACATGATCTCATGGTCTAAGGAAAAGATACTTGACATTGGAAAAGCTCTAGCAAACGAACTACACGATCTTGTGCTATGCTTAGGATTGGGTCTTGTCCATCACATCATTCTCCTAATGATGTCCCGTTATCAATGACATCCAATGTCCATAGTCAGGAAACCATGACCATCTGTTGATCAACGAGCTAGTCAACTAGAGGCTCACTAGGGACATATTATGGTCTATGTATTCACACGTGTATTACGATTTCCGGGTAATATAATTATAGCATGAATAAAGACAATTATCATGAATAAGGAAATATAATGATAATCCTTTTATTATTGCCTCTAGGGCATATTTCCAACAGTCTCCCACTTGCACTAGAGTCAATAATCTAGTTACATTGTGATGAATCGAACACCCATAGAGTTCTGGTGTTGATCACGTTTTGCTTGTGAAAGAGGTTTAGTCAACGGATCTGCGACATTCAGATCCGTATGTACTTTGCAAATATCTATGTCTCCATGTTGAACATTTTCACGGATGGAGTTGAAACGACGCTTGATGTGCCTGGTCTTCTTGTGAAACCTGGGCTCCTTGGCAAGGGCAATAGCTCCAGTGTTGTCACAGAAGAGTTTAATCGGCCCCGACGCATTGGGTATGACTCCTAGGTCGGTGATGAACTCCTTCACCCAAATTGCTTAATGCGCTACCTCCGAGGCTGCCATGTACTCTGCTTCACATGTAGATCCCGCCACGACGCTCTGCTTGCAGCTGCACCAGCTTACTACTCCACCATTCAACATATACACGTATCCAGTTTGTGACTTAGAGTCATCCAGATCTGTGTCGAAGCTAGAATCGACGTAACCCTTTACGACGAGCTCTTTGTCACCTCCATAAACGAGAAACATGTCCTTTGTCCTTTTCAGGTACTTCAGGATATTCTTGACAGCTGTCCAGTGTTCCTCGCCGGGATTACTTTGGTACCTTCCTACCAAACTTACGGCAAGGTTTACATCAGGTCTGGTACACAGCATGGCATACATAATAGATCCTATGGCTGAAGCATAGGGGATGACACTCATCTCTTCTTTATCTTTTGCCGTGGTCGGGCATTGAGCCGAGCTCAATCTCACACCTTGTAACACAGGAAAGAA
Organism: Triticum timopheevii; assembly: GCA_963921465.1. Lineage (NCBI taxonomy): Eukaryota > Viridiplantae > Streptophyta > Magnoliopsida > Poales > Poaceae > Triticum > Triticum timopheevii. Next base: position 461,049,069 of record OY997264.1, on the reverse strand, counting down.
CCCTTTCTTGGACTGATCCATTTTGAACTTCTTCAATATCTTATCAAGGTATGTGCTTTGTGAAAGACCTATGAGGCGTCTTGATCTATCCCTATAGATTTTGATGCCTAATATGTAAGCAGCTTCTCCAAGGTCCTTCATTGAAAAACACTTATTCAAGTAGGCCTTAATGCTGTCCAAAAGTTCTATATCATTTCCCATCAAAAGTATGTCATCTACATATAATATGAGAAATGCTACAGAGCTCCCACTCACTTTCTTGTAAACGCAGGCTTCTCCATAAGTATGCATAAACTCAAACGCTTTGATCATCTCATCAAAGCGAATGTTCCAACTCCGAGATGCTTGCACCAGCCCATAAATGGATCGCTGGAGCTTGCATACTTTGTCAACATTCTTAGGATCGACAAAACCCTCCGGCTGCATCATATACAGTTCTTCCTTAAGATGTCTGTTAAGGAATGCCGTTTTGACGTCCATCTGACATATCTCATAATCATTGTATGCGGAAATTGCTAACATGATTCGGACGGACTTCAGCTTCGCTACGGGAGAGAAAGTCTCATCGTAGTCAACCCCTTGAACTTGCCAATAACCCTTAGCGACAAGTCGAGCTTTATAGATGGTAATATTACCATCCGCGTCCGTCTTCTTCTTAAAGATCCACTTGTTTTCTATTGCTCGCCAATCATCGGGCAAGTCTGTCAAAGTCCATACTTTGTTTTCATACATGGATTCTATCTCGGATTGCATGGCTTCAAGCCATTTGATGGAATCTGGGCCCGCCATCGCTTCTTCATAGTTCGAAGGTTCACCGTTGTCTAACAACATGATTTCCAGGACAAGGTTGCCATACCACTCTGGTGTGGAACGTGTCCTTGTGGACCTACGAAGTTCAGTAGCAACTTGATCTGAAGTACCTTGATCATCATCATTAATTTCTCCAGTCGGTGTAGGCACCACAGGAACATTTTCCTGAGCTGCACTACTTTCCGGTTCAAGAGTTAGTACTTCATCGAGTTCTACTTTCCTCCCACTTACTCCTTTCGAGAGAAACTCCTTTTCCAGAAAGGATCCGTTCTTGGCAACAAAGATCTTGCCCTCGGATCTTAAGTAGAAGGTATACCCAATGGTTTCTTTAGGGTATCCTATGAAGATGCATTTTTCCGACTTGGGTTCGAGCTTTTCAGGTTGAAGTTTCTTGACATAAGCATCGCATCCCCAAACTTTTAGAAACGACAGCTTAGGTTTCTTCCCAAACCATAATTCATACGGTGTCGTCTGAACGGATTTAGACGGAGCCCTATTTAAAGTGAATGTAGCTGTCTCTAGAGCGTAGCCCCAAAATGATAGCGGTAAATCGGTAAGAGACATCATAGACCGCACCATATCCAATAGAGTGCGATTACGACGTTCGGACACACCGTTACGCTGAGGTGTTCCAGGCGGCGTGAGTTGTGAAACGATTCCACATTTCCTTAAGTGTGTACCAAATTCGTGACTTAAATATTCTCCTCCACGATCTGATCGTAGGAACTTTATCTTTCGGTCACGTTGATTCTCTACCTCATTCTAAAATTCCTTGAACTTTTCAAAGTTCTCAGACTTGTGTTTCATCAAGTAGACATACCCATATCTACTCAAGTCACCAGTGAGAGTGAGAACATAACGATATCCTCCGCGAGCCTCAACACTCATTGGACCACACACATCAGTATGTATGATTTCCAATAAGTTGGTTGCTCGCTCCATTGTTCCGGAGAACGGAGTCTTGGTCATTTTGCCCACGAGGCATGGTTCGCATGTGTCAAATGATTCATAATCGAGAGACTCTAAAAGTCCATCAGCATGGAGCTTCTTCATGCGCTTGACACCAATGTGACCAAGGCGGCAGTGCCACAAATATGTGGGACTATCGTCATCAACTTTACATCTTTTGGTATTCACACTATGAATATGTGTAACATTACGTTCGAGATTCATTAAGAATAAACCATTGACCATCGGGGCATGACCATAAAACATATCTCTCATATAAATAGAACAACCATTATTCTCGGATTTAAATGAGTAGCCATCTCGTATTAAACGAGATCCAGATACAATGTTCATGCTCAAACTTGGCACTAAATAACAATTATTGAGGTTTAAAACTAATCCCGTGGGTAAATGTAGAGGCAGCGTGCCGACGGTGATCACATCGACCTTGGAACCGTTCCCGATGTGCATCGTCACCTCGTCCTTCGCCAGTCTCCGCTTATTCCGCAGCTCCTGCTGTGAGTTACAAATATGAGCAACGGCACCGGTATCAAATACCCAGGAGTTACTACGAGTACTGGTAAGGTACACATCAATTACATGTATATCAAATATACCTTTAGTGTTGCCGGCCTTCTTGTCTGCTAAGTATTTGGGGCAGTTCCGCTTCCAGTGACCCTTCCCTCTGCAATAAAAGCACTCAGTCTCAGGCTTGGGGTCCATTCTTTGACTTCTTCCCGGCAACTGTCTTACCGGGCGCGGCAACATCCTTGCCGTCATTCTTGAAGTTCTTCTTGCCCTTGCCCTTCTTGAACTTAGTGGTTTTATTGACCATCAACACTTGATGTTCCTTCTTGATTTCTACCTCTGCTGACTTCAGCATTGAAAATACTTCAGGAATGGTTTTCACCATCCCCTGCATATTGTAGTTCATCACAAAGCTCTTGTAGCTCGGTGGGAGCGACTGAAGGATTCTGTCAATGACCGCCTCGTCCGGGAGGTTAATGTCCAGCTGGGACAGGCAGTTGTGCAACCCAGACATTTTGAGTATGTGCTCACTGACAGAACTATTTTCCTCCATGTTACAACTGTAGAACTTGTCGGAGACTTCATATCTCTCGACCCAGACATGAGCTTGGAAAACCATTTTCAGCTCCTCGAACATCTCATATGCTCCGTGTTGCTCAAAACGCTTTTGGAGCCCCGGTTCTAAGCTGTAAAGCATGCCGCACTGAATGAGGGAGTAATCATCAGCACGTGACTGCCAAGCGTTCATAACGTCTTGGTTCTCTGGGATGGGTGCTTCACCTAGCGGTCCTTCTAGGACATATGCTTTCTTGGCAGCTATGAGGATGATCCTCAGGTTCCGGACCCAGTCCATATAGTTGCTGCCATCATCTTTCAGCTTGGTTTTCTCTAGGAACGCATTGAAGTTCATGTTGACATGAGCGTTGGCCATTTGATCTACAAGACATATTTGCAAAGGTTTTTAGACTAAGTTCATGATAATTAAGTTCATCTAATCAAATTATTTAATGAACTCCCACTCAGATTAGACATCCCTCCAGTCATCTAAGTGTTACACGATCCGAGTCGACTAGGCCGTGTCCGATCATCACGTGAGACAGACTAGTCATCATCAGTGAACATCTCCATGTTGATCGTATCTTCCATACGACTCATGTTCGACCTTTTGGTCTCTGTGTTCCGAGGCCATGTCTGTACATGCTAGGCTCGTCAAGTTAACCCTAAGTGTTTTTGCATGTGTAAAACTATCTTACACCCGTTGTATGTGAACGTAAGAATCTATCACACCCGATCATCACGTGGTGCTTCGAAACGACGAACTTTAGCAACGGCGCACAGTTAGGGGGAACACTTTCTTGAAATTATTATAAGGGATCATCTTATTTACTACCGTCGTTCTAAGTAAACAAGATGCATAAACATAATAAACATCACATGCAATTATATAATAGTGACATGATATGGCCAATATCATATAGCTCCTTTGATCTCCATCTTCGGGGCTCCATGATCATCTTCGTCACTGGCACGGCACCATGATCTCCATCATCATGATCTCCATCATCGTGTCTCCATGAAGTTGCTCGCCAACTATTACTTATACTACTATGGCTAACGGTTTAGCAATAAAGTAAAGTAATTACATGGCATTAAATCATTGACATGCAGGTCATACAATAATTAAGACAACTTCTATGGATCCTGCCGGTTGTCATACTCATCGACATGCAAGTCGTGATTCCTATTACAAGAACATGATCTCATACATCACAATATATCATTCATCATTCATCACAACTTTTGGCCATATCACATCACATGGCAATTGCTGCAAAAACAAGTTAGACGTCCTCTAATTGTTGTTGCATCTTTTACGTGGCTGCAATAGGGTTCTAGCAATAAATTTTTCTTACCTACAAAAAAGCCACAACGTGATTTGTCAACTTCTATTTACCCTTCATAAGGACCCTTTTCATCGAATCCGCTCCAACTGAAGTGGGAGAGACAGACACCCGCTAGCCACCTTATGCAACTAGTGCATGTCAGTCGGTGGAACCTGTAGCACGTAAGCGTACGTGTAAGGTCGGTCCGGGCTGCTTCATCCCACAATACCGCTGAAGCAAAATAAGACTAGTAGCGGCAAGAAAGTTGACAACATCTACGCCCACAACAAAATTGTGTTCTACTCGTGCAATAGAGAACTACACATAGACCTAGCTCATGATGCCACTGTTGGGGAACGTTGCAGAAAATAAAAATTTTCCTATGGTTTCACCAAGATCCATCTATGAGTTCATCTAAGCAATGAGTGATAGGAGTGCATCTACATACCTTTGTAGATCGCGAGCGGAAGCGTTCAAGAGAACGGGGTTGAGGGAGTCGTACTCGTCGTGATCCAAATCACCGATGACCAAGTGCCGAACGGATAGCACCTCCGCGTTCAACACACGTATGGAGCAGATGACGTCTCCTCCTTCTTGATCCAGCAAGGGGGAAGGAGAGGTTGATGAAGATCCAGCAGCACGACGGCGTGGTGGTGGATGCAGCAGAGTTCCGGCAGAGCTTCGCCGAGCTTCTGCGAGAGCGAGAGGTGTAGCAGGGGAGAGGGAGGCGCCAAGACTTCAGGGTGTGGCTGCCCTCCCTCCCCCTCCTTTATATAGGCCCCAGGGGGGGCGCCGGCCCTAGAGATGGGATCTCTAGGGGGGGGGGCGGCGGCCAAGGGGGGTGGAGTGCCCCCCAAGGCAAGTGGAGGCGCCCCCTCCCCTAGGGTTCCCAACCCTAGGAGCAGAGGGAGGCCCAGGGGGGACGCACCAGCCCACCAGGGGCTGGTTCCCCTCCCACTTCAGCCCATGGGGCCCTCCGGGATAGGTGGCCCCACCCGGTGGACCCCCGGGACCCTTCTGGTGGTCCCGGTACAATACCGGTGACCCCCGAAACTCTCCCGATGGCCGAAACTGCACTTCCTATATATAATTCTTTACCTCCGGACCATTCCGGAACTCCTCGTGACGTTCGGGATCTCATCCGGGACTCCTAACAACTTTCGGTTTGCTGCATACTCATATCTCTACAACCCTAGCGTCACTGAACCTTAAGTGTGTAGACCCTACGGGTTCGGGAGACACGTAGACATGACCGAGACGGCTCTCCGGTCAATAACCAACAGCGGGATATGGATACCCATGTTGGCTCCCACATGCTCCTCGATGATCTCATCGGATGAACCACGATGTCGAGGATTCAATCAACCCCGTATACAATTCCCTTTGTCAATCGGTACGTTACTTGCTCGAGACTCGATCGTCGGTATCCCAATACCTCGTTCAGTCTCGTTACCGGCAAGTCACTTTACTCATACCGTAATGCATGATCCCGTGACCAGACATTTGGTCACTTTGAGCTCATTATGATGATGCATTACCGAGTGGGCCCAGAGATACCTCTCCGTCATACGGAGTGACAAATCCCAGCCTCGATCCATGTCAACCCAACAGACACTTTCGGAGATACCTGTAGTGCACCTTTATAGTCAGCCAGTTACGTTGTGACGTTTGGTACACCTAAAGCACTCCTACGGTATCCGGGAGTTACACGATCTCATGGTCTAAGGAAAAGATACTTGACATTGGAAAAGCTCTAGCAAACGAACTACACGATCTTGTGCTATGCTTAGGATTGGGTCTTGTCCATCACATCATTCTCCTAATGATGTGATCCCGTTATCAATGACATCCAATGTCCATAGTCAGGAAACCATGACTATCTGTTGATCAACGAGCTAGTCAACTAGAGGCTCACTAGGGACATATTATGGTCTATGTATTCACACATGTATTACGATTTCCGGATAATACAATTCTAGCATGAATAAAGACAATTATCATGAACAAGGAAATATAATAATAATCCTTTTATTATTGCCTCTAGGGCATATTTCCAACAGTGTTAAGCTTGCATTGATGCAACTCTTTACGTCGAACTCTTTATCACCTCCATAACCGACAAACATATCCTTATTACTCCAAGGACAATTTTGACCGTTGTCCAATGATCCATTCCTGGATCACTCTTGTACCCTCTTGCCAGACATGTGGCAAGGCACACTTCAGGTGTGGTACACAGCATAGCATACTATGGAGCCTACATCTAAGCATAGGGGATGACCTTCGTCCTTTCTCTCTATTCTGCCGTGGTCGAGCTTTAAGTCTTAACTTCATACCTTACAACTTAGGCAAGAACTCCTTCTTTGACTGATCCATCTTGAACACCTTCAAGATCATGTCAAGGTATGTGCTCATTTGAAAGTACCATTAAGCGTTTTTTGATCTATCCTCATAGATCTTGATGCTCAATGTTCAAGTAGCTTAATCCAGGTTTTCTATTGAAAAACACTTTTCAAACAACCCTATATGCTTTCTAGAAACTCTACAACATTTCTGATCAACAATATGTTAGCAACATATACTCATCAGAAATTCTATAGTGCTCCCACTCACTTCTTTGGAAATACAAGTTTCTCATAAACTTTGTACAAACCCATAATCTTTGATCATTCCATCAAAGCGCATATTCTGACTCCGAGATGCTTGCTCTAGTCCATGGAAGGATCGCTGGAGCTAGCATACCTTTTAGCATCCTTAGGATCGACAAAACCTTTCTGATTGTATCACATACAACCTTTCCTTACAAAAACCGGTAAGGAAACTCATTTTGACATCCATCTGCGAGATTTCATAAATGCAGCTAATGCTAACACGATTCCGACGGACTTAAGCATCGCTATGAATGAGAAAATCTCATCGTAGTCAACTTCTTGAACTTGTGAAAAACTCTTTGCCACAAGTCGAGCTTCATAGACGGTGACATTACCGTCCATGTCCGTCTTCTTCTTAAAGATCCATTTATCTCAATGGCTTGCCGATCATCGGGCAAGTCCACCAAAGTCCATGATTTGTTCCGATACATGGATCCTATCTCGGATTTCATGGCTTCTAACCATTTAACGGAATATGGGCCCTCCATCGCTTCTCCATAGCTCGTAGGTTCATTGTTGTCTAGCAACATGACCTTCAAGACAGGATTACTGTACCACTCTGAAGTAGGACGCATCCTTGTCACCCTATGAGGTACGGTAGTGACTTGATCGGAAACTTCATGATCACTATCATAAGCTTCTATTTTAATTGGTGTGGGCGTCACAGGAACAACTTCCTGTGCCCTGCTACACACTAGTTGAAGTGACGGTTCAATAACCTCATCAAGTCTCCACCATGCTCCCACTCAACTTTCCGAGACAAACTTTTCCTCGAGAAAGGACCTGATTCAAGAAACAATCCCTATTGCTTTCGGATCTGAATTAGGAGGTATACCCAACTGTTTTGGGTGTCCTATGAAGATGCATTTTATCCGCTTTGGGTTCGAGCTTATCAACCTGAAACTTTTCACATAAGCATCGCAGCCCCAAACTTTTAAGAAACGACAACTTAGGTTTCTCCAAACCACAGTTCAAACGGTGTCGTCTCAACGGAATTACGTGGTGCCCTATTAAAGTGAGTGCGGTTGTCTCTAATGCCTAACCCATGAACGATAGTGGTAATTCGATAAGAGACATCATGGTACGCACCATATCCAATAGGGTGCAACTATGATGTTCGGACACACCATCACACTATGGTGTTCCAGGCGGTATTAATTGTGAAACAATTTCCACAATGTCTTAATTGTGTGCCAAAGCTCGTAACTCAGATACTCATCTCTATGATCATATCATAGACATTTTATCCTCTTGTCACGATGATCTTCAACTTCACTCTGAAATTACTTGAACCATTCAATAATTTAGACTTGTGTTTTATCAAGTAAATATTCTCAGTACCTACTCAAATCATCTATGAAGTAAGAACATAACGATCTCCACTGTGTACCTCATCACTCATTGGACTGCACACATCAAAATGTATTACTTCCAACAAGTTACTTTCTTGTTCCATTTTACTGAAAACGAGGCTTTCAGTCATCTTGCCCATGTGGTATGATTTGCATGTCTCAAGTGATTCAAAATCAAGTGAGTCCAAACGGTCCATTTGCATGGAGTTTCTTCATGCATATACACCAATAGACATGGTTCGCATGTCTCAATCTTTTCAAAAACAAGTGAGTCCAAAGATCCATCAACATGGAGCTTCTTCATGCGTTTTATACCAATATGACTTACATGGCAGTGCCACAAGTAGGTGGTACTATCATTACTATCTTATATCTTTTGGCATGAACATGTGTATCACTATGATCGAGATTCAATAAACCATTCATTTTAGGTGCAAGACCATTGAAGGTATTATTCAAATAAACAGAGTAACGATTATTCTCCTTAAATGAATAACCGTATTGCGATAGACATAATCCAATCATGTCTATGCTCAACGCAAACACTAAATAACAATTATTTAGGTTTAACACCAATCTCGATGGTAGAGGGAGTGTGCGATGCTTGATCACATCAAGCTTGGAAAAAACTTCCAACACATATCGCTAGCTCACCTTTAGCTAGTCTCCGTTTACTCCACAACCTTTTATTTCGAGTTACTAACACTTAGCAACCGAACCGGTATCTAATACCCTGGTGCTACTAGGAGTACTAGTAAAGTACACATTAACATAATGTATGTCCAATATACTTCTATCGACCTTGCCAGCCTTCTCATCTACCAAGTATCTAGGATAATTCTGCTCCAGTGGTTGTTCCCCTTATTACAGAAGCACTTAGTCTCGGGTTTGGGTTCAACCTTGGGTTTCTTCACTAGAGCAGCAGCTGACTTGCCGTTTCATGAAGTATCCCTTCTTGCCCTTGCCCTTCTTGAAACTAGTGGTTTCACCAACCATCAACAATTGATGCTCCTTCTTGATTTCTACTTTCGCAGTGTCAAACATCGCGAATATCTCAAGGATCATCATATCTATCCCTGATATGTTATAGTTCATCACGAAGCTCTAGCAACTTGGTGGCAATGACTTTGGAGAAACATCACTATCTCAACTAGAAGATCAACTCCCACTTGATTCAAGTGATTGTTGTACTCAGACAATCTGAGCACAAGCTCAACGATTGAGATTTTCTCCCTTAGTTGCAGGCTAAGAAACTCGTCGGAGGTCTTGTACCTCTTGACGTGGGCACGAGCCTGAAATCCCAATTTCAGCCCTCGAAACATCTCATATGTTCCGCGACATTTTGAAATCGTCTTCGGTGCCTCAACTCTAAACCATTTAACATTACTGAACTATCACGTAGTTATCAAAACGTGCATGTCAGATGTTCGCAACATCCACAGACGACGTTCGAGGTTTAGCACACCGAGCGGTGCATTAAGAACATAAGCCTTCAACAAAGCAATGAGGACAATCCTCAGTTTACGGACCTAGTCCGCATAATTGCTACTATCAACTTTCAACTAGTTTTTCTCTAGGATCATATCTAAACAGTAGAACTGAAGCGCGAGCTATGACATAATTTGCAAAAACCTTTTGACTATGTTCAGGATAATTGAGTTCATCTTATGAACTCCCACTCAGATAGACAACCCTCTAGTCATCTAAGTGATTACATGATCCGAGTCAACTAGGCCGTGTCCGATCATCACGTGAGACGGACTAGTCAACGTCGGTGAACATCTTCATGTTGATCGTATCTTCTATACGACTCATGCTCGACCTTTCGGTCTTCCGTGTTTCGAGGCCATGTTTGTACATGCTAGGCTCGTCAAGTCAACCTAAGTGTATTGCGTTTGTAAATCTGGCTTACACCCGTTGTATTCGAACGTTAGAATCTATCACACCTGATCATCATGTGGTGCTTCAAAACAACGAACCTTCGCAACGGTGCACAGTTAGGGGGAACACTTTTCTTGAAATTATTGCGAGGGATCATCTTATTTAAGCTACCGTCGTTCTAAGAAAATAAGATGTAAAACATGATAAACATCACATGCAATCAAATAGTGACATGATATGGCCAATATCATATTGCTCCTTTGATCTCCATCTTCGGGGCGCCATGATCATCTTCGTCACCGGCATGACACCATGATCTCCATCATCGTGTCTTCATGAAGTTGTCTCGCCAACTATTACTTCTACTACTATGGCTAATGGTTTAGCAATAAAGTAAAGTAATTACATGGCGTTGTTCATTGACACGCAGGTCATACAATAAATTAAGACAACTCCTATGGCTCCTGCCGGTTGTCATACTCATCGACATGCAAGTCGTGATTCCTATTACAAGAACATGATCAATCTCATACATCACATATATTATTCATCACAATCTTTTGGCCATATCACATCACATAGCATACCCTGCAAAAACAAGTTAGACGTCCTCTAATTGTTGTTTGCATGTTTTACGTGGCTGCTATGGGTTTCTAGCAAGAAGGTTTCTTACCTACGCAAAACCACAACGTGATATGTCAATTGCTATTTACCCTTCATAAGGACCCTTTTCATCGAATTCGATCCGACTAAAGTGGGAGAGACTTGCACCCGCTAGCCACCTTATGCAACAAGTGCATGTCAGTCGGTGGAACCTGTCTCACGTAAGTGTACGTGTAAGGTCGGTCCGGGCCGCATCATCCCACAATACCGTCGAAACAAGATTGGACTAGTAACAGTAAGCATATTGAACAAAAATCAATGCCCACAACAACTTGTGTTCTACTCGTGCATAGAAACTACGCATAGACCTAGCTCATGATGCCACTGTTGGGGAACGTAGCAGAAATTCAAAATTTTCTACGCAACACCAAGATCAATCTATGGAATCATCTAACAACGAGGGAAGGAGAGTGCATCTACATACCCTTGTAGATCGCTAAGCGGAAGTGTTCAAGTGAACGGGGTTGATGGAGTCGTACTCGTCGTGATCCAAATCACCAATGATCCTAGTGCCGAACGGACGACACCTCCGCGTTCAACACACATGCAGCCCGGTGACGCCTCCCATGCCTTGATCCAGCAAGGAGAGAGGGAGAGGTTGGGGAAGACTCTATCCAGTAGCAGCACGACGGCGTGGTGGTGGTGGAGGAGCGTGGCAATCCTGCAGGGCTTCGCCAAGCACCGCAAGAGATGAGAAGGGAGAGAGGTAGGGTTGCGCCAGGGAGAGGTCAAAACTCTTGTGTTTGCAGCCCCAAAGACCTCAACTATATATAGGGGAGAGGGAGGGGGCTGCGCCCCCTCTAGGGTTCCCACCCCAAGGGGTGCGGCAGCCCCAAAACCCATCTAGGGTGGCGGCCAAGGGGGGAGAGGGGGAAACTTGCCCCCCAAGCAAGGTGGAGGCGCCCCCTCCCCAAACCCTAGGCGCCTTGGGCCCTGGTGGGGAGGCGCACCAGCCCACCTGGGGCTGGTCCCCTCCCACACTTGGCCCATGCTGCCCTCTGGGGCCGGTGGCCCCACTTGGTGGACCCCGGGACCCTCCCGGTGGTCCCAGTACATTACCGATAGCACCCAAAATTTTTCCGGTGACCAAAACAGGACTTCCCATATATAAATCTTTACCTCCGGACCATTCCGGAACTCCTCGTGACGTCCGGGATCTCATCCGGGACTCCGAACAACATTCGGTAACCACGTACATCTATTCCCTATAACCCTAACGTCATCGAACCTTAAGTGTGTAGACCCTACGGGTTCGGGAGACACGTAGACATGACTGAGACAACTCTCCGGCCAATAACCAACAGTGGGATCTAGATACCCATGTTGGCTCCCACATGTTCCACGATGATCTCATCGGATGAACCACGATGTCGAGGATTCAATCAATCCCGTACTCAATTCCCTTTGTCTAGCGGTATAGTACTTGCCCGAGATTCGATCGTCGGTATCCCGATACCTTGTTCAATCTCGTTACCGGAAAGTCTCTCTACTCGTTCCGTAACACATCATACCGTGATCAACCCCTTGGTCAGATTGTGCACATTATGATGATGTCCTACCGAGTGGGCCCAGAGATACCTCTCAATCACACGGAGTGACAAATCCTAGTCTTGATTCGTGCCAACCCAACAGACACTTTCGGAGATACCCGTAGTGCACCTTTATAGCCACCCAGTTACGTTGTGACGTTTGGTACACCCAAAGCATTCCTACGGTATCCGGGAGTTGCACAATCTCATGGTCTAAGGAAATGATACTTGACATTAGAAAAGCTTCAGCATACGAACTACACGATCTTTGTGCTAGGCTTAGGATTGGGTCTTGTCCATCACATCATTCTCCTAATGATGTGATCCCGTTATCAATGACATCCAATGTCCATGGTCAAGAAACCATAACCATCTATTGATCAACGAGCTAGTCAACTAGAGGCTTACTAGGGACATGGTGTTGTCTATGTACCCACACATGTATCCGAGTTTCCTATCAATACAATTATAGCATGGATAATAAACTATTATCATGAACAAGGAAATATAATAATAATAACTAATTTATTATTGCCTGTAGGGCATATTTCCAACAGGGAGGGCTGATCTGGAGTCCGTTCGGGGCTCCGGAGAGGGGGATTTGTCGCAGTCGTCATCATCAACCATCCTCCATCACCAATTTCATGATGCTCACCGCCGTGAATGAGTAATTCCATCGTAGGCTTGCTGGACGGTGATGGGTTGGATGAGATTTACCATGTAATCAAGTTAGTTTTGTTAGGGTTTGATCCCTAGTATCCACTATGTTCTGAGATTGATGTTGCTATGACTTTGCTATGCTTAATGCTTGTCACTAGGGCCCAAGTGCCATGATTTCAGATCTGAACCTATTATGTTTTCATGAATATATGTGTGTTCTTGATCATATCTTGCAAGTCTATAGTCACCTATTATGTGTTATGATCCGACAACCCCGAAGTGACAATAATCGGGATACTTCTCGGTGATGACCATAGTTTGAGGAGTTCATGTATTCACTATGTGCTAATGCTTTGTTACGGTTCTCTATTAAAAGGAGGCCTTAATATCCCTTAGTTTCCGCTAGGACCCCGCTGCCACGGGAGGGTAGGACAAAAGATGTCATGCAAGTTCTTTTCCATAAGCACGTATGACTATTTGCGGAATACATGCCTACATTACATTGATGAACTGGAGCTAGTTCTGTGTCACCCTATGTTATAGCTATTACATGAGGAATCGCATCCGGCATAATTATCCATCACTGATCCATTGCCTACGAGCTTTTCACATATTGTTCTTCGCTTATTTACTTTTCCGTTGCTACTGTTACAACTACTACAAAAACCCAAAAACTATTATCTTTACTTTTGCCACCGTTACCTTTATTATCATACCACTTTTGCTACTAAATAGTTTTTTGCAGATACTAAGTTATCCAGGTGTTGTTGAATTGACAACTCAACTGCTAATACTCAAGAATATTCTTTGGCTCCCCTTGTGTCGAATCAATAAATTTGGGTTGAATACTTTACCCTCGAAAGCTGTTGCGATCCCCTACACTTGTGGGTTATCAGGTACGTGGACAACACTCTCCCCTCTCGTTGCTATGCATCACCATGATCTTGCGTGTGTGTAGGATTTTTTTTTGAAATTAATACGTTCCCCAACATTGGGAAACCGGTTTTTAGGATCTGATTGCCGTACTATCAAGGGGGGCTCTCGATGAGTAGCTTGATCATACCATTCGTAGAGAGCTCAAACCATTGCATCCTTACATCATCTTTCTTGGTTCTTGTTTGGTTCTCTTTGTGAGATTTGGAGCTTATGATCATTTTGTTGACAAGCTCGAGTTCATCAAAAACAGAGTTCACATGCTTCTTCTATGATGTTTTTGATGTTGGAGGCTCTATCGGTTATTCTCTGTTGGAGGTTTCTATCCTCTTTCCGTTAGGCTTACCTTCGCTGTTTTGATGCTACTCATTGTCTTGTATCCAACAAGCTTGAATTTGCTCAACTCGGAGCTCATTTGCAGAAATTATGGCAGTTCTGGTTTTATTGGATCCGTCTGTTGTCTTTAGCTGCGTTTTGAAGGCATCCAAGTGCTAAAGCCTCTATGGCATGCGGTAGTACTGCTCAAGGGAGCGGTAGTACCGCTGCCTCTAGCCCAGAACGCTGGCGTGCACGAAAGTAGGCGCGGAAGTAATTTTTTACTTCCGCGCCTTACACGGCAGTACCGCTCCTGGTGAGCGGTAGTACTGCTGCCTTGTGTCTTGGTGCTGTTGCGTGCGACAGTAGGCGCAATTGTAATTTTTTACATCCGCCCTTATGCAGTAGTACCGCTCCCTGCGAGCAGTAGTACCGTGTCGCCTTTTTCTCGTAGCTAGCTCCAACGGATGTAGGCGCGGCAATAATTTTTTACTTCCGTGGACTTGCGGTAGTACCGCTATCCCCAGCGGTAGTACCGCTGCCTCACCTTGTATACTGCCGTGCGCCGCACCTGTGTGGTCGTTGTTTACTACCTCTGCGGTAGTACCGCAAGGGCAGGCGGTAGTACCGCTCCTGCAGTAGTACCGCCCTGTTGCCCCTCTGCAGTGTTGTTTCATTGGGCTTCTGCCGCCCTAGCGGTAGTACCTCTCGTAGGAGCGGTAGTATCGCTCTGTGCGGGCTGTGAGCATAACGGTTGGATTTCCCCCCTCCTATGAAAGGGGGTCTTCTTCCCCAATGAACCTTATCTCTTAAGCTCGTGTTCTTCCCCCATTGTTAACCTTCTTCTGGCTTGCTAACTCTCAATCCCTCCAATGATTCTTGCTAGTTCTTGAGGGAAAAGAGAGAGGAGATCTAGATCCACGTTTCCACCAATCACGTTCTCCTCTAAGTGAGGGGAACCCCTTGGATCTAGATCTTGGAGTTCTTCGTGTTCTTCTTTCGCTCTTCCTATCATCTTCCTCCCTAGCATTAGTTGCTTTGGTGGGATTTGGGAGAGAAGGACTTGGGCACTCCGTGTGCCCTTGCCATTGCATTTGGTGCATCGGTTTGAGTTCTCCACGTGATACGTGGAAGTTACAAGTTGAGAAGCTTATTACTCTTGGGTGCTTGGTACCCTTGAGCTTGTTACTCTTGGGTGTTTGGACACCCTGGAGCTTGTTCCTCTTGGGTTCCTTGGCGCCCTAGACGGTTGGTGTTGTTCGGAGCTCAATCATTATGGTGTAAAGCTCCGGGCAAGCGTCGGGGTCTCCAATTAGGTTATGGAGATCGCCCCGAGCAATTTGACGGGTACCGGTGACCGCCCCCAAGGGTTGCCAAAGTGTACGGGTTAGGTGACCGCCCCCAAGGGTTGCCATTTGTACGGGTTCGGTGACCGCCCTCAAGGGTCCCTTAGTGGAATCACGGCATCTTGCATTGTGCGAGGGCGTGAGGATATTATGGTGGCCCTAGTGGCTTCTTGGGGAGCATTATGCCTCCACACCGCTTCAAACGGAGATTAGCATCCAAAAGGGTGTGAACTTCGGGATACATCATCGTCTCCGCGCGCCTCGGTTATCTCTTACCCGAGCCCTTTACTTATGCACTTTACTTTGTGATAGCCATATTGTTCTTTGTCATATATCTTGCTATCACATAGTTACTTATCTTGCTTAGCATAAGTTGCTGGTGCACATAGGTGAGCTTAGTTGTTGTAGGTTTTGTGCTTGACAAATTAACCGTTAGGTTTATTCCGCATTTGTTCAAGCCTAAACCGTAATTATTTTAAAGCGCCTATTCACCCCCCCTCTAGGCGACATCCACGATCTTTCAACACCAATACCTATTGGAGAAGGTTGCATATATTCCTCATTTCCCAGGCCGCATCGCAAAAATCCATTCACCTGCAACTAAAGATGGTTCTTGTGTGGTCCTTGATTGTTGCACAACAAAGGTTGTTGAGCCTTGATCATGTCATGTCATCGCATCCTCTAGAGCTTTGATCTCTGTAAGATCGCATTCGACACCAGGCATACATGTGATGTTTTATAGAACTTTCTACCAAACATGGCATCATTTCAAAACACTCAAATGCACCATAAAAAGTGTATACACGGGTTACATTGATGTGGGATGAGCATAATCCAATAAAACCTTAATCATTTGTAGAATAAAAGTTATATTCAACCAAAACTTATGCTCTAATACATCAGGGATAGGAGAACCAAGTAGCCTTTGATAAAAGGGCATAACATAAGCATGTGCATTCCATCCTCTTGGTTGTCGCGTCTAATATAGTTTTCACTAATATGTTTCGAGAACTTACCTTCGTACGAAAATTTGCACTCGTAACTCCATGAGTCTGTCCCTCCAAATCTAATTAACAAGGTTTACAATCTGCAGTGGAACTATTTTTGGTCATTGATTTTCTTGTAGTGGTAGATTATTGAATCAGTGCTTGTAGGCACTTTTCGAACTGTAGCCACCTACAAGGGTTAGTTTCCAAACCAACCTATCATGTCTAGGAGTATTGACAATATGGGTTTACATTACAACTTGTGTAGTATGATGATGAAATAAAGTGTTGACAAGTTGGTGTTCCAAGTTTTCTGATTAGGAAGACAAAGATTAATCATAACAACCGGATAAAAATAAGGTGGCGGCTGGATTATAATATTGTTATAAATAGCTTGCCACAAAGAAAATCAAGGAGTAGTCCCTATGAAACTACTACCATCTACCAATTGATAAAAGGAGGCAGAAATGAGAAGATGTCTTGCCTCTAGAATAACAGTCCAGAAGGCTGATATGGGAACAATGTGTTTCACTCTCCAAAAATGATCAGATCGTCTATAACGAACACGTTTGTTTTGGCGATGAGGGTAGTGTTCCTCGAGGTTATTAGCTTTGTATATTCAACTCTCAAACTAGATTAGGCGCGCATCTGACATTTTAGAGATTTTATTCGCAGTGGTTACACATGTCTGTTCTCATTTTAATGACATCTTTCAAAATGGTTGCCGGTGTTTAACCTATTTCAAATGATTCAAGGGGTAAACAACGACCATGGTGGCTCGAGGACGATGTACCATAGGGATACATGCATGAAGACATTTCTGGTTGTCAACGACAAGGTTAGGTCGGCTCGGAGCGGCAGCAGCGACACGTCGGCGATTCGTTCTGGCGGCAATAGTGGTCGTTAGGTAGTCAAAAGACCTGTAATCTTTATTATGTTGGGGTGCATTGTACTTTCGGTGATATGTGTGCATTTAGAGTCATTAGGTTTTAGTTGTTTGTGTGTATAAAAAATGTGCACTTTCTTTGTATACACGCAAAACGTTGTAAACTATGATAAAAAGCCTCCTTGTTATGTTCACAAAAGATCTGTGTGAGTTCACCTAAGATCCTGGGGACAAAATGGACGATATATTATCGTTTTCTATGCCTATTTATCATCAACTAATGTGTTCATGTGTATGCGCCTTTTAGGGTAATATCTATGCGCATACATGAGTGTAACTAATCCACGAGTACCCTTTGGAGGAGCTTCCCCTCTGGCAGTCTCTATGATGTGGAAGCGTTCTAGAATTTTGTGTTGATTTGTTTGGTTTTCGCTTTTTGAGTTTTAATTCAAGAATTTTGTTTTTTCTAGGTTTTTGATGTGGAAGCGTTCTAGAATTTTGTGTTGATTTGTTTTGTTTTTAATTCAAGAATCTTGTGAAAGCATAATCGTGTTTATAAAAGTGAAGCACAACTGTACCTTACCCCGCGGAAGCGTAAATTACATTACTTAGAAGTACGATTTAGTATAAGTTTAGAAGCTCAAGTTACTATCAATTGAAAGCACATATTTTCTTGGAAGAAAATGTCAAAACCTATCAAAATAGAATATAGTTACGAAGATCTCAATGAAAAAAAAAATGAAAAAGGTGAAAATGAGTCATGATTTGGACGCACAGGTCGGAAGATAAACGTTTTGAAAAACCATATCTACGGAAGGCACAAACAAACCAACCATGTGTCTCCCGTGCGTGAGAAAAAAATCCGATCAAAATAATCTGTTTGCGGCAAGTGTCCAATCGCGCCACGTAACCGTTTGCTCTTGCCCACGTGCGAACTCTCATCTTGGGTTTCCTTGCCTCTCACCAGCGCTGCCGGTCCGCCTCATCTTCTATGGTCCTTGGATCATGGAGGCATGGTGGATCCCGGCCCTTGCTGGCCGGAGGGCTCCGTTTTTAGATGATTTTCTGAGTTTTTGTTAGAATTTGTGTCATGCTCAAGAAGATGAGGCGGCGACGGCTTCTTGAAGATGGAATAAGGTCCTCCCCGTCTATCCCCGTCCCGGTGATGTTTCAAACATCGTCGAAAGGCGTGTAGAGTTTTGCCTCCAGCGGATCTTGTGGGATCCGGTCGGCGTTTGTCTTCGGTGGATCTGACTGGATCCGGTCTTTGTTCGTCTACGTCTGTCTGTCTGCAGGTTGGTTCTTTCCGGTCTATAATTCTCTTCATCGGCGGCGGTTGCTATTTTGATGCGTTGGTCCTATGGGGCCTCAGCACGACGACTTCCCGACTGTCTACTACAACAATGTTTGCCCGACTCCGACGAGGGAGGGATGATGACGGCGGCGCGCCTTCGGCTCGCTCCAGTGCTTGTAGTTGTCGCTAGGTGCTACAGACCTGGATGTAAATTTTACCTTCATTGTTATTTGTACTACCTTAAGAGTTGATGAATAGATAGAAAGTTTTCTCGAAAAAAATGTTGCACGTGTAGTGGACGTAGATGGAAGTGACCTTTGTAACGTGCGAGGCGGAGCAAGAGAACTACTCCCTCCGTCCGGGTTTATTAGGCCTCTTAGCATCACAAGTATGTCCCTTTTTATAAGGCCTCGCTTTGGAAAGATGCATGCATGCAACCATTCCATTGGTTGCATTGAAAGTCATTATTGTTGGTGTCATGGCTAGACAATTAATACACTTCATGCATGTTTTTTTATTGGTTGCATGTATGTGAGAGAGTGCATTGGGAATGGAATGGAAGAATCAATGTGAGCAAATTACTATGTGTCTTGGTCTAAGAGAAGTTGTCTTTAGGCCTAATAAACCCGGACGGAGGGAGTACCTGGAAAGGATCTGATTTTTTTTCTTTTGAGCGAAAAAAGGAAAGGTCTGAAGGTAGTACTACCTTAAGAGCTGATTTTTTTTTTGAGAAGAAGGAAAGGTCTGATAGTCGATGGACATTCGAGCCTGCCTGGGCCCATACAGCCCACAACTATCACGGGCCAGCTCCGAATATTAAGCTCCACCTTGACCAGGCCCCCCCCTCACTCCTCCTTCCCCTTTCCCGTCGAGCCCCCGTCTGTCCGGTCCGCGACGCCGCGATTCCTTCCTCGCCTCCGATCTCCAGCCTCCGACGAGATGGCCGAGGTGAGAGAACCTTCCAGGATCCCCTTCTCCCTCCCGGACGAATCTTCTGCCGGCTCACCCCGGAACATAGCGTAGGGTGCATTCATCGGTTCGTCGATCGCGCCGCGGTTAGAGTTGGTTGGCTCCTCGCCGCGTGGATCTGTGCCGTGGGGCGCCTATCTGCGCGTGATGTGTGCTGCGATAGCTGTGTTCGTCCTGAACCCTAGGTCCTTCTGTTTCGCATCCTATTCATCCTGGGCGATTGGTGGGGTTGGCTTCGTTCCATTTCGCGCGATTAGCGTCTTGCTGTATTGGGGAATTTACAGATTTTTTTCCTGGTAGATCGTATATCGTACTAGATCAAAAGTGGGAACATTGAATTCCCAAGATCTTTTTTTGAACTTGAGGTGAATTCTCAGGATTGTCTGGTTCTGTAATGTGATCGCTGTGCGTCGTCAGTGTTGAATTAGGGACGATAGACTCGAAGTCAGAACCCATCTGCTGCGGTGGTGTTTTTCAGTGTTAGCCTGTTTTAAAGATAGCGGATGAGTGTTATATGTGATGGCCATTGGATTCTTAATGCTTAGGAGATTCGTTGGATTGATCTGGTTATCGTTCTCCTGTTATATGCGGTACAATGAGAGTAGTATGTAGATAAAACATTCTAGCATCACCGCATGTACCGAATCCGGATGTGCCATTTTACTTATACATGCCACCATTAGACTGAACTGCAAGATATGTTTGCTGGAAACTTTATCCATGTTTTACTCTAGGAAACTCTACCACCACGCAACGGTTACTGTTTGTCGGGTGTATTAGGGACAATAGACTCTGAACCTACCTGATTGGGCTGTATTTCAGTGTTATCCTGTTTTAAAGACAGCAGATGAGTGCCATATATGACGGGCATTGGATGCTTAATGTTTAGGAGATTCGTTGGATTGGTCTGGTTCTCGTTCTCCTGTTATCTGCGGTACAACGAGAGTGGTGTTTGGAAAAAGATTCTACCGCCACCACATCTACCGGATTCAGATGTACCGTTTACTTGCCACCATCTGACTTGAACTGCAAGATAGTTTGCTGGAAACTTTATCCATGTTTCACTCTAGAGAACTTCACCGCCATGGTTACTGTTTGTTGGGAAGTTTGACCGATAACCTTTTTCTAAGTTTCTGTTGTTTTGAACCTTGTAACCATCTTCCAAAATGTTGTCTCATCGACTTTCACTGGTTACTTTTATTTCTGTTCTCCATGCGTCGTCCTGAGCTTACCGATATTATTTTGCTTGTTTACCAGATTGAGATTAAAACAGCACCTGCTGACTTCCGCTTTCCTACAACCAACCAAACTAGGCACTGTTTTACTCGCTATGTTGAGTTCCACAGGTATATATGGTGCAATAACTTTACAATTTACATGTGCTAAATATGTTCAACATTTCTTAACTATTTGAACTTTCATGAAACTAGGTGTGTGAGTGCCAAGGGGGATGAAGCTGCTGAATGTGAGAAATTTGCCAAGTACTACCGATCTCTTTGCCCAGCTGAATGGGTGAGTGGCTTTGCTCCTTGTGGCTATACTGTATAGTGTATAACTGCCACCATTATCATTACCTTCAACTGCAAAGGCACTATATGTTGATGTTTGGTTTTAAACAGCACAGTCTTAGTTTTCAGTAGATTTTAGAAGTTGAATTAAATGGTCCTTGTTTCCACTGCAATAGTCAATGCATAATGCGTGAACTTGCCAGAAGGTAAGAAATATATTAAATGAATTACTACATCTAAGTCTAGACTGTTGCTTCTCAATTTTCAAATCTATCTGAATCAAGTTAGTTATTTCTGCCCGTATGTGTGTATGACTCTGTAGTGGTAGGAAGTAGCATATGAGTTTCTCTTTATTTGACTTCGCTATTAACCTTTTAAAGTTATTTGGATATTCTAGCAGTAATAATATCTGTAGCAGCAATTTGCAGACTGCATCTGCGGTCACAGCGGAAAAAAAAACTGCTCATGTAGAATAATTAGGATTCGACAAGCATAAACCTGTTACTTCTCTTGCAAATGAATTGACCTGATGAAATGAATATAGTTTGTGAATCTGGAAAATAAAAAGCAAAAGGCGCATCAGAAGCCTTGTACTTCCATTTGGGAAACTGACAATGGCTTGATTTATCATACAGCTACAACAATGCCGAACCTTGTTTTCTGATACGCATATATTCACTATGCCTGCTCGAATTATTCTTTTTGTCCTCATCCGACCATTTCATATACTAGCCTTTTGAGGGTTGAAAAATCAATGTCGAATTTTACACTTCGCGCCGAGCAGTTCCTCTACGCCTCAATGCTTTAGTGATGTTGGCGTGCTAGACCATATCTACAATCTCTTTGGTTCAAAAGCAAGCAAAATTCATTGAACTTCTGTTGTTAACAGTAGCAACATTACCTTGTTTTCTTCAGTGTCATCAGCTTTTTTTGGTCTCGCTGAATCAGGTTGAAAAGTGGAACGAGCAGAGGGAGAATGGGACGTTTGCAGGCCCCCTCTAAATCGTCTGTTTGAGAGTCTCCTCAGCTGCTTTCGTGTCAGCGCTACTGCGGTCTTGTGGTTGGAATTTATGCTCCTGTCATGTACTCTCTTCCAGCAATCGCTGCAGAACAGCAAGTGATGCTTTTCTCTATGTTGCACAAATAATTCAGCATGCTTATGTATTCTGTCATTGAGGACATGCCTTTTCACATTTATTAAATGAATTACATTCTGAAATGAGGTTTCATTGCCCGTTGCTTAACCTAAGCATGCCTGTCCTGGGATTTAGAATGGGTAGCTATATGGGGAACCGAATGGGGGCTATGTCAATATGCGGCGAATATGCATCATATGGATGCTCCGGAAAAGATGCCTTGCATTGCATTGGACAGTCTAGTCTGTGTCGTGTGATCGATCATGCTATTTTTCCTCCCAGAGTTGAGCAAACAGTGGTTGATGCGAGCCTGAGAAGCAGACCTGTTTGCTAGTTAATGTGAGTTCTGACCTCTGAATGGCTGGAGTAGCGTTCGTTCTGTGTGCATTGTTGTGCCCGTACGAAGACCCAGTGAGATGGTGCACAGCGCTACTGCACATGCCCATCATTGCAGGCCCAGTCATACGGTGCACAACATACGTAAACGGCGACATGTGCTGCAAGAGAGAAAAAAAATCCTTATAAAGCATGTAAGAAAACTACTTCCTCTATCTCATAATATAAGAGTGTTTTTGACACTACACTAGTATCAAAAACACTCTTATATTATGACACGGAGAGAGTACTTGTGTTTGACGAATGGATTGTCAAGTCGTATCAATACGCAGTGAACATGCTTGTGATTTAAGGCAGGGCTTGGTTCTCTGTTTATAAAGCATACTGGTTTGTGTCGTACGATCAATCATAGCTAATACCACCGGGACCGGCTAGGTGTCAATCGATTGAAAATTGCATTCGGTCAGTCACTTTTTTGTGTAGGTGTGAGCATGCGCAGTCACACGAAAAAAATCCTAAATAAGGCCGGCCGCAACTATGCAGGTGAAAATGAGATTTGGATTGTTTCCCCAGAAAACGAGAGAGAGAGAGAGAGAACGCTCGTGAGAGACTGAGAGATGGTGCTCTGTGTTGTGCACAGACATGCATGTCTTTGAGAGCGAGAGAGAGCTATTGAGAGAGATTTATGATGTGTGCATGCATGTGAAAAATATGAGAGAGAGAACACATGCATGGCATAGATATTTAATAAGAGAGGGAGTCAGAGCGCGAGGTAATTTTCTTTTTTGACCGTGACGGTTCAATTGCGGCCAGAATAAAGTATCTCTGTCCCACAATTTGCTACAGTATACCTGCGGTCTAAATGCGGTGTTATTTAGGGACAATTACCTGAGAAAAAGTCTGACATGAATATCTCGCAAAGCTAAAACACTACTAATAGTGATAAAATATGCACACAATTTACACTTAAATTGCGCCTTTTCACAATATGCAAGAATAAGCATATATTACACTTAAACATGCTTTTGCACACAATTTACGCTTAAATTGCGTTTTTCACAACATCCAGATAAAATTTGAAAGAAAGAATAAGTGACAATGTTACTGTCCTTTAAGAAGAAAGAAAGTGAAATAAACACCAAAACAAAAAAACATTATGTTTTCGAACGAAGAATGAATTAGTGGCATTTATATTACCCTTTACAAATCAAAAAAATATCTAAAACAACAAATGTAAAAAATTGCACACAATTTACACAAAAATTGAGCCTTTTATAATATGCAAGAATAAGCATATAATTGTGGAATTTACACAAAATAGAAGTTTCCAAATAAGGGATGGATTAGTGGAATTGGTATTACCCTTAAAAAATAAAGAAAATGAATGTAAAAGTCACTAATGAACTACTAGAGAAAAAAACGAATTTTTCTAGGAAAGAATGAAACCCTTTAAGAAAGAAAATAAAAAATAAAAACAAAACAAAATAATGAAGTTTTCTATGGAATAATTAAACCCTTTAAGAAAAAAAATACAAAAACTAAAACTAAAACAAAATAATGAAGTTTTCTATGTAAGAATGAGACCATATAAGAATAAATAAAATACAAAAACTAAAACAAAAACGAAATACTGTTTTTTCTAGGGAAAAATGAAACCCTTTAAGAAAAAGAAAATTTAAATATAACTTGCACACAAGTATGCCCTGAAATTGCACTATTGTAATATGCAAAAAATAAGCATATACCATGCAAATTTTGCTCTCTACTATAATTTGCACACATGATGTATTATACTTGCGTGTATACTTACTTACAAACATGCAAAAAAAATCTAAGAAGAAATAAAGTATAGCGGCATTGGTACCGGAAAAATTTGCACACCCTAAGAAGAAAGAAAGTAATAATAATAATAATACAATTTACACATAAATTGCACTTTTTGGTTATGAAGTAATAGTAAATTTTACATGAAAACAAAGTTTTTGAAAAAGGAACGAATTAGTGGCATTGGTATCGTCCTTAAAAATAGGAAATAAATTATGAACTAAACATAATAAAACGAATAACTTTTTTTAAGAGATAGTAAATTAGTGACATTGGTATTACTCGTCAGAGGAAAGAAAATAAAAAAAAACCTGTACACAACTTTGCAGTGAAATTGCACTTTTTATAATATGCAGTGAATACACATTTAATACTGCAAATAGCTCTTGGTCAGTAAGTTACACCTGTAAACAAATTACACCTGTATTCAAATACATCTATACCAAGCGCGGCCTTAGGGCACTAAAGTTCACAGAGGGACTACTATCTTCAATGTTCGCGCACTTGAAGGTGCAAATTCACATGGCCCTGGAGCTTATTCTTCGCTTGGATATGGCTCAAGATCTTCGCCCCCTTAGTACCAGCGAGCGAGAACTTCGAAAGAGACTTAAGAGAAAAGTGATTGGCCTTGCTGTTCTTGAGCGTGCGCGGAAAAGACAAAGCTCAAGAATCTCGAACTTGAAAGACGGTGACGCCAACACTCGTTTCTTCCACCTTCGCATTAACCATAGGCGAAGGAAGAACTTCATTCACCGGCTCAGGCACAACAACGGGTGGGTTACTTCTCACGACCACAAGAAGTCCATCATTCAAAACCACTTCTCAGAGGTCACGAAGCGTGGTCAGCCGCGCACCACCGACATCAACTGGGACAACATCCCGATGCCTGCTTGCGATCTCACAGATCTGGGGACTGCCTTCTCAGAGGAGGAGGTGAAAAAGGCGATTTTTGATCTCCCCAGCGACAAAGCACCGGGTCCGGATGGCTACTCTGGGGCCTTCTTCAAGGCATGTTGGGAGATCATAAAAGATGATATCTTGCTTGCTGTCAATCACTTCTCAAACCTGCGCTCCTCAAACTTAAGCTGGCTCAACTCGGCGAACATTGCTCTCATCCCGAAGAAGGATGGGGCGGAGTGTATCTCGGATTTCCGTCCCATTAGTCTCATCCACGCCGTCGCGAAGATTATTGCAAAAATGATGGCAAACCGGTTGGCCCCTCACATGCACGACCTTGTCTCAAATGCTCAAAGTGCCTTCATCAAAAAGAGAAGCATCCACGACAACTTCATGTATGTCAGAAACTTGGCGAGAAAGTTACATCGTAGCCGCTCCCCGACGCTATTGTTCAAGCTTGACATCAAAAAGGCTTTCGATTCTGTGCGTTGGGACTTCCTCATGGATCTGTTGAAGCACCTTGGATTCCCGGACAGATTTCGCGACTGGGTTTCGGCTTTGCTCTCTACAGCCACTTCGAGGGTGTTGATCAATGGAGTGTTGGGTGATCCGCTAAAGCATGGATGTGGTCTTCGACAGGGAGACCCGCTCTCTCCCCTACTCTTCGTCTTGGCCATCGATCCGCTCCACCACCTCCTCTGCAAGGCCACGACCCAAGGGCACCTTCACCCTCTGTGTGGCAGATCTTCCCCCGTTCGGGCCTCGCTCTATGCCGACGATGCAGCCATATTTGTTAAGCCCATTAAGGAAGATGTCCAATTCCTTGCTGCAACTCTGACCTCCTTTGGAGCGGTAACTGGCCTTGTCACCAACTGTGCAAAAAGTTTGGTTGCCCCCATCCGATGCGACAACATCAACCTTGATGAGGTTCTTCATGCTTTCCCGGCGGTGCGCACCTCGTTCCCAATGCGTTACCTTGGACTCCCGCTTGCTGTTAAACGCCTCAAACGAATCCACTTCCAGTACCTTGAGGATAAAATTGCAGGCAAGCTCCCTCCATGGCAAGGAAGGCTTGTGGCCTCTGCCGGCCGTATTGTTCTTGTTAAGGCGGTCCTAACCGCCATTGCCATCTATCACCTCACGCCCCTCGACATCTCGGTGGAGGTCCTCAAGAAAATTGATAGTATTCGCCGTGCATACCTTGGGGCGGGCTCGGACAAGGTCTCTGGAGGAAAATGTAAGGTTAACTGGGAGCTTGTCTGCAAACCTAAGGAAAAGGGTGGGCTTGGAGTGCTTAATCTGGACAAGTTTGCTAAGGCTCTACGGCTCCGATGGCTTTGGTTCGAATGGACTGATAGGAGCAAGCCCTGGATTGGCATGGGGACTCCGTGTACTGATGATGATCGCCACTTCTTTGCGGCTGCCACTTCGGTCACTGTTGGGAACGGACGAACTGCGCAATTCTGGAACTCGTCGTGGCTCAATGGCTTGCGCCCCCGTGACATTGCACCGGACCTCTTCCAGCTTTCTCGCAAGAAAAACTCCTCAGTCTGGCAAGCCATGGCCAACAATCTCTGGATCGCAAATATTGACGTCACCAACGGTCTGTCCCTCGCGCAGATTGAGCAATTTGCTGACCTTTGGGAAAAGGTTTCAACGGTGGCCCTCGAGGAAGAAGTGGAAGACTCGATTATATGGAAGTTTTCTAAGGACAGAACGTACTCAGCTTCCTTGGCTTACAAGGCGCAATTTGAAGGCCTCACCTCCTCTGATCTTGTCCAGTCAGTGTGGAGTGTGTGGGCTCCGCCGAGGCGCAAATTCTTTGCTTGGCTGGTTCTTCAAAATAGGGTCTGGACATCAGACCGCTTGATCCGTCGTGGTGGCCCAACTGCGGCTTGTGTCCTCTCTGCAAGCAAGCGTAGGAGTCCGCGGCCCACCTTCTCTTCCAATGCCGCTTCTCTTTGCACATCTGGAACGACATTCTCCCGTGGCTCGGAATGCACCACATCTCTACTTCTTCTTGGTCGGCGAGCGCTTCGGTCAAAGGATGGTGGAACGATAACCTTCAGATTCGTCTCGGCTCGCCCAAAGCCCTTGCCTCATTGATGATGCTCATCTCATGGGAGATTTGGTCCGAGCGCAACGCGAGAGTCTTTCGCAACGTTGCAGTCCCTCCGGTGGTAATCATTAACAAGATCAAGCAAGAGGTGTCGCTTTGGGCTTTGGCAGGTGCCATGCACTTGGGTATTGTAATGCCGCGAGAGTAGTCTTTTACCTTTTGCCGCTTGCGGCTTTGTCTGAAACCTTCTTCTTAATCAATGAAATGGCAAATCTTTTGCCTCGTTTCAAAAAAAAAATACTATCTTCCTCCCAGGGCTCAGTAAACGTTTGCTAGTTAATGTGAGTTCTGATGTCTGAATGGCCCGGGGCATGCTAGCATTTGTTCTGTATGCATGGTTGTGCCCGTAGCCCCGTACTATGAAGAGCCGGTCAGCTGGTGCACAACATATCAACAACGCTGCTGCGCATGCCCTTCATTTTTTTTTGCGGGGGCGCATGCCCTTCATTACATTACAGGGCCCAGTCATACGGTGCAGACCATACATAAACGGCGCTATCTACTGCACGTACAAGCGTGCGAATATGCCCGGCAAATTAAGACTGCTCTGACTTTCACGTGGACGCTGGACGCACATGTTATGTTGCACTTAACTTGTGATAATTAACCTGCACGTTTCAAGCTGCAACTGGACAATATATCTTAGTACTAGTTCATTCCACTTCCACATGCATTACAACATTAAGCTTGGTTACAGGTAGAATCTGAGCTAGCTTATCTTGCCGAGACAACAAACAGCAATGGAGAAGAACAATATACAACATACTAGGCAGGATGACTGAAGTGGTGACATAAGATGGGACAGAAACTGGACACGCATTACAACATTAGGCTTACAAGTAAAATCTTGGCTAGCTTTATCTCGCGGACACAACAAACAGCAACCCGAGCAAGACAAAAACCTAACTAAACATCAACTCACCGGAAAGAAGAAAGAGCAATACAATACGGTCTAGCCAAGATGGCTGAAGCGGTCACACAAGATGCCACAGAAACTTACACATACGATCTTATTGGGCAAAGATATATAGCAGCATCACACGCAAACTCGATCTACTGCTAGATGTTCCAGTCACAAAAGCTCAAGAGGGATAGACGGGATGGCGGGAGATGAGAGGGTTGGTATGGATGAGTATGCGATTGAATACTGGTAGAAGGGTGTTTGGCAGGGCAAAGTCTTGCAAGGTCAAGAACAGCGGTTAGTGCAACAACAGCAAGAACTCCTTTGAATGCCTGAAGACCACACCAAGGAACGGTGACGCGGAAGAGAGGGAAGGCGAAGAGGTGGGGCGCAGAAGAGCTCAGGGAGGATAGAGCCGGTGGTCGATCAGCGGGGCGCGCGGCGTGCCCAGCTCTCCGACGGCCCCTCCTTGGATCCTGGAAGCTTGAGCCTGGTCACGGAGGAGAGCACCAGGACGAAGCCTGGGCTGGCATGGAGAGGGCCGCGGAGGCTCTGTGCCGGCATGGGGTTGGGCACCGTGGCGAGGCGCCCAGAGGGAAGCGCTACTGCGGTTTGCATGGCGACTACTGCTGGGAGTGGTGCGTTGCTGGGAAGGAGGAGGAGGCTGCTAGCTAGCTGCCCGGGCTTTATGTAGCGGAAGGAAGGATAGGTAGAGAGGACCGGAGGACCGTGGCGTGGAGAGTGGAGAGGGCCGTAGAGGTGGTACGGTGGACATAAATGGCCTGTGGGGGTGCAAAAGGGTGGTAGAGCACGGCGCGGCCGTGTGGTCCGAGCCGAGCCCCGAAACGATGAAACATGGCTTTATGGACGCTGCAGCCGAGAGGTTAATTTGCTGCGCTGCATGTGCCGGCCGGCCGGCCATGCACCTGCTGCGTCCCCATTGCTGCGCATGTATGTTTGCTCGCTCGTCAATCAATCAATACGTGCACCGGCCATGCATCAGAGGGCACAGAGCTTCATCAGAGACCATGCATGGCGCCGCTCACCACCGTGCATCACCATGGCACGCGAATGCGATGCGCCACCACCGGCATAGGATCTCTTCGTACGATGCTCACGGCACGCACTAGCCATGCATACTCATTGTGGCATACACGCAGAGAGATAGAAGTACATGTACTGACGCACACACGCGCGCGGCTAGGCCAGCGACCGGTCGCTGTGGTGCATGTGACGGGATGGGGTCATGCACGGCGATGATGGCGAGGCGAGCGAGATCGGGGAAGCGTCCTCTGGCCTGGACTCATCGCCGTCCTGGGCTTTGCACACGTCGGGCGGGGCGGGGCGGGGCGCCGACGCACGCGGACGCCGGACGTATTGCACCAACTCGGCGATGGCAACTTTAAATCCAGCGAGGAAGGAAGCGGTGGGGTGGGGGCTCCATGAATGCCCGGCGTTAAGCCGGAGGAATGGGCGTAGATGAGCTCCACCTACCGGCCTTTCCCGGCCGGGAGCGGCCCCTCTCTCCGCATTTAACTCCGTCTGCGCGTGCATGCATGCTGCGGGACTCCGTTTTCGTCATCTTGTGCGGGTTGTACTCATTGCCTACTTCGGTGTAACACCAGTTATACGGAATAGTCACACCGTCACCCTCACTGCGGGACCGGCCTAGGGAGGCGCGCGTGCTCCGTCGCCCCGGCTGGCTGGTCTTCAGTGCCGGAGCTCCGGCAAAACGTAAATATGCCACGCATGTACAGTACACAGGCGGCATTAATAGGCTGCTCGAACATGGAGGGGGTGCAAACTCTAGAGCATCTTGATTCAAAGGATTTCCATAAGTCTCTGTCGACTGAGGCCTTGTTTAATTTCTGTTGATGTTATATCCATGAGATCTTACATTGCGACATGTTCAAAGTTTTGTTTTCAGTTTTCCTTTTTCTTTCTAGAACGTTATGCCACTTGACCGAGACTTGGTTAAATCTCAGTCGACTTAGACCTAGCTACACCCTTCCCATAATAACTTCGGGGCTCCTTTGATTCAAACCTATTTGATAGGATTTTGGAGGGTTAGGGCACTGGATTCCTCAAAAAGCCCGCAAATATTTGAACCGAGCTGTTCGGGTGCACTCTGCCATCCAACATATCCACATTTGTCCGTGGACGCGTCCGCTTGTCCGTTTTCCCCCAAGCTGAAAGTAAACCTGCCGGAGAAAGTAAACCTACCGGAGTTTTGAGGGAGTAGTCCGGGCATCCACATGAAGACATGATGACCAAAACCACCACATACCCTCCTATCCTCGAGTATTTAACCAAAAACTACCACATTTCATGGAAACATGCCCAGAAACTACCACTTTATGATTTTGTGCGGAAAACTACCACTTTTTCCTAATCATTTGTTAAAACCTACCAAGTCTGAAAAGTGGTCGATTAAACCCGATTATGATAGGTTGGGCCCACCCATCAATGCGGAAATAGTCAACACCGTTACTTTGACCGTGAACATGTGGGCCTCATACGTCAGTTCCATCTCCTTGCTCTAAAATTCCCCATCGAGGATCCAGATCAGGGGCACCGCCATGCCGCAGCTCAGGCCACACTCCACCTCCTTCCTCTCAGCACCTCTATCCTCCAACCATCTACCCAGCCACCACCCTGCGTCCCTCCCTCCTCCCCCGGTGAGCAGTGTGCCCCCCATCCTCCCGTCGGCGAGCCGTGCTACTACCCGGTGTCCGCATCGACGGGCGGCAACGGGCCCGATGCGCTTCACAACCGCCGCGCGGCGCAAGGCCACAACCACGAGCAGCCACCATCCTCTGTTTGTCGTATCGGACCAAGACCACCAGCGTGAGGGGCACCGCCATGGCTGAGGACTCTTGTACATGGCGCTGTCACCATTGCCCCTCCTCTGTCTCGCCCAAGACCTCCTACGTACTCCTCCCCGCGGCTCCCACGACGCTCGCAACCCCTCGTCCACCAGAGCCTCACCGGCTAGCTCTTCTTCCTCCGCCTCCGCGGCAGGAGCTCTGCCAGCACGCGCCCGCCGCCCAGCCCTTTCCATGCCTTGGCTTCCACATCCCCTCACCCCGCAAGCCACTCACGGGCGTAGGTGGTGGTGCCCGACGGGCACAACCACAGGCAGGGGAGGTCTCGGGTGCAGAGGATGGCCACCGGAGCTCGCAGGTGACGGGACCCCCCTGATCTAGATCCTCCATGGGGAATTTTAGAAGAAGTGAATAGAACCGACATGTGGGCCCCACATGTTAATGGTCAAAGTTAACGGTGTTGACTTTTCCAGTCCCGACGGATGGGTCCAGTCTGTCATAATCACATTTAAAATGCTTAAGACGATACTTAAATCAAAGTGGTAGTTTTTAGCAAATGATTAGGAAAAAGTGGTAGTTTTCCGCACAAAATCATAAAGTGGTAGTTTCTGGGCACGTTTCCATGAAATGTGGTAGTTTTTGGTTAAATACTCCCTCTCCTCCCTGTCTCGATGGTGAAAGACCTCTGGTGACGGAAGGAAGGTGATTAACATGCAAGCATTTGAGGCTGCTACCATGTTTGGCGAAAACCACTAATCACATGCTTCATGTTGGCAGAAGCCACTACCATTAATCAGCGTGATTCATCTTTGGCGGAAGCCATTTACTTCATGTGCTAGCAACCAGTGAAGCACTAGTTACAACAAGCTAGCATTTGGCGGAAGCTACTAAACATGCTAGTGTTAAATTGGCGGATGCTGCTCTACGTGGTGTAGTAGTGCACATTAGAGTTTGCTTGCATGACGTGTGTTAGTGCTAAAAATCCTCGTTAGCAGTACTAGTCCGGCTAGGAGTATTATTAGCCATGTCCTAGTTAGGCTTTCATGGGTTTGCTGCAAGTTTGGTGGAAGCCTATTTTTTTAAAGTTAATAGAGGCTTAACGAATATTTGACGTACAATGTTGGATGGCCGGCTCTCATTTTGTGTCTACTGACAAATAATGTGTCCGCTCTGAGGGTCGGCGTTGAAGATGCCCTTAAAATCTTTTGATTCATATGATTGAATCTTATATAGAAAAAATTCCTAAGGAATCATGGGTACTTCATTCCATAGGAGCATCCACTCCAGTTTTTTTATTTTATTTTACAATTCATTTTTTTCTAGTGACATCAAACATTTTATGCTAATCCTATAAGATCGAAATGGACATAAAAATCGATAATCAGGGGACACTCCCGGCTCCATTTTTTATTAATTAAAAAACCAAGCCCAACGTTCAGACTCAAAACCAAGAAAATAACGTCTAATATAACACTACATAGCAACCATCAGGGCATGCACACCTGAGCTTACCAGTCAAAAAAAATACAACATGGATAAGATCATCTTTTTGTGGGTTCTAATTTAGATACACCAATGTACTCCTCCCTCCATGTACAGCATTCCTAACCACAGCTCCCCATGAAACAGAGTCAAACCATCTCCAAGGGTCGATCGCTCCGAGAAGCCAGCCCGAACGGTTTTGCTCCGAGAAGCTGGCTCGCGGAGACGAGGAATACGTAGTGGGCCTTAAGACCTACACCATCAATTTCCAGCCCATCCCTACCCACCGAACTGGGCCTTAAGACCTGGCCCACTACATGGCTGAAAAGGCCTCTAGGTCTGGTTTGCTGGGCTACCAACCCATGCAGTGGCTGAACTTGAGTGGGATACAGGTGGCGCCTACGACACCTCCGGTAAACCATCTTTTATTCGCTGATGACAGCCTGTTGTTCTTCAAGGCAAATAGTATGGGAGCTACCGAGGTGAACCGGGTGCTGGAAACCTATTGTCAAGCGTCAGGTCAGCGAATAAATTATGCAAAGTCATCAATTTTCTTCAGCAAGGGTGTTCCTGATAGTATGCGCACCCAGATAAAAGGACTTTTCAATATCCCAAATGAAACCCTAAATGATAAGTACCTTGGGATGCCTTCTGATGTGGGTAGTTCAAAGAATGGGGCCTTCAAATACCTCAAGGACAGACTTTGGAGTAAAATTCAGGGATGGATTGAAAAATCTTTGTCCACTACAGGGAAGGAAGTCCTGGTTAAATCGGCCGCACAGGCTGTCCCTGTTTACTCCATGTCCTGTTTCAAGCTACGAAGAGGCTTGTGTGAGCATCTAAACAAGCTAATAAGGAGATTTTGGTGGGGCAGCAAGAACGGGTAGCGCAAACCCCATTGGGTTTCTTGGGAGGAAATGACGAAGCCAAAAGCCATGGGCGGTTTGGGATTCAAAGATTTTGAACTCTTCAACTTGGCAATGTTAGCAAGACAGGCTTGGCGCCTACTGCAACACCCGGAGTCTCTTTGTGCACGTTTACTGAAAAGTATCTATTATCCTCAACCATCAATTTTGAATGCAACTCTGGGGAGTCACCCGAGCCGGATATGGAGGGCTATAGTCGAGGGGCGTGACACGCTCAAACTAGGCTTGATCAAACGCATCGGCAATGGAGAAAGCACGAACAAATGGGAGGATAATTGGTTGCCCAGGGAGGAAATGATGAGACCATATGGCTGCATCACCGCAAACCCTCCAGTATTGGTGTCAGAATTGTTGGATGCAACCTCGGCCTCATGGGATATCAAAAAACTTAATGCTACGTTTCTGAGCTTTGATGCAAAGTTGATATCAAGCATACCTTTATGCACCATGAACGTCCCTGACTTTTGGAGCTGGTCGCACGAGAGGCAAGGCCAATTTTCTGTGAAGTCTGCATATAATATGCTAGTTACAATCAAACAGAGGAGAGAAGCATGGCTATATGGATCAGCCGGACCATCAACATCTGCTGCGGAAGAAGGCTCATGGAAGACATTGTGGAAAGTTGAGGTGCCGTCAAAAGTCCGCATGTTTTTGTGGAGATTGGCCAAGCATTCTCTTCCAACTGAGGATGTGAGGGCGCATCGCAATATGTCAACATCGAGCACTTGTGGCCTGTGCGGGACCCCAGATTCGTGGCGCCACTCCCTCCTGGATTGCACAGTTTCAAGGTGTACGTGGGCTCTGGTAGATGATGAACTTGCTTGCTCACTGGTAGCGACAACAGAGACGAGAGCCAAGAGCTGGCTATTCAATTTGCTCGACACGCTCACACATGAAAAGTTTGTCCTGCTAACGGTGACGTTGTGGGCGATTTGGTCATCCAGAAGAAAGGCAATACATGAGGCGATCTTTCAAACTCCCCATGCAACACATGCGTTTATAAAACGCTTCATCGCCGATCTTGACCAAATCCGGGTGATCAAACTAGCACCAAATACTGTAACAAGAGTTCAGCAAGCTGCCCCAAGACCATGCGCTCCACCGGCTAATCATGCAAAGATCCATGTTGATGCTGCAGTACGTAACAACAGAGGCGAGGCGGCAGATGCAATTTTCCGGAGCACCCAAGGAGCCTTCCTAGGCAGCTCAGCTCTGGTCATTGAAGGTGTTTGGGACCCAGCAACACTCGAAGCAATCGCATGCAGGGAAGCACTAGCACTGGCTCAAGATCTTGGCCTACACCAATTTATGGTCTCGTCTGACTGTAGGCAAGTGGTTGATGATATTGCCAGAAGGAATCAGGGTCCATATGGAGCTATAGTTGCGGAGATCAAGAATAGAGCAGTACCTTTTTCTTGTAATTTCATTTTTGAAAGTAGGTTAGTTAATGTAGAAGCTCATAAACTAGCAAGATTTGTTGTTTCCCTTCCTAAGGGACGTCATGTGTGGCTTGGCCAGCCCCATGACCAAGTTTGTATCCCACCTGTTGTGGAATTTGAGTAATAAAATTTGGCTTTCCCCTAAAAAAAATGCAGTGGCTGAACAGAGATTAGGAGCAGCAACAGCCAACCGAACGCCTCCTGCTCCTTCATGAAGCTGGCTGGCTGGATGAGGAGTGGGAGCCCGCGATATATGGAAGTCAGAAAGCTTCCGAGCAGGGCCTAAAGGAAGTGAGTTTAAGGATATTCACTAGATTAAGCCATTGAAACATAAGTAAGTTCCCGACCGTCCCAAAGACCAGCAATTGTTTTGTTCTTCTCATTAACTATATATCATAGGTCCTAGAATTGAGTGGCAAGAGGGGCATTGCAATACCAAATATCTTCTAAGAATATAATTAATCTACCATTATCAACAAACCATATGTAACCCGCTCTAACAAACGTGAAGAGCCCACATAAATCACTTCTAGAATAGAGAAGGGTGATCAGGGGCGGAGGCAGCGTACAACCGTTGGGTTGAACTGAACCCAACGATTTTTTCCTGCCACATACGTGTCCATAAGTACTGACTAGTATGACCCCGGTAATTTATTAAGGTTGAACCCATCGGAATGTAGCTGCAACGCACAAGCAAAGTCTTTTAGTCCATCCAGAAGCCCAAAAGTAACCTTAATTAATTAATCGATTCCCATGGTTTGTGTTGTCTGTACCGCAAGACAGACCCCCCCCCCCCCCCAAATCTCGGCAACTCCCCCATCGATCTCGTCCCTCGTCCCTTTGCCACCCTGTTTGTTCGCTCACCGCTCGTTCGTCGGTGACACCGCTGGCAATGGCAAGTCCCAATCGAAATTTGAGGCATGGAAGATTAGATC
This sequence comes from Triticum timopheevii, assembly GCA_963921465.1. Taxonomy (NCBI): domain Eukaryota; kingdom Viridiplantae; phylum Streptophyta; class Magnoliopsida; order Poales; family Poaceae; genus Triticum; species Triticum timopheevii. Next base: position 461,013,107 of record OY997264.1, on the reverse strand, counting down.
ACCACGTCTTTTCTCTTCTTTGCATGTGTCTAATATAATATAGTAGCTTAGTTTTGTAATGAATTTTGCCCTAATTTTTATTTGCCTTTTTTTGAACTTTGATTAATATTGTTTATGGAGCAATACTCCATAAAAGAGAAATAGATCATCAAATTCAGATAAGGATGTTGGCAGTTGGCACTTCAAGGGCACTCTGTAAGCAAAGTCCATAGTCTCCCAAACTTTCAATCAAGAGATAAACTAATTTATATAATTTTAGTTTACAAAAAAGGGTGATCTTGGTCTCGAACTTCACACTTATATCAATAATGTGTGAGTAGATGACATGTTTGTCAATTTCTACCGGACTCTTCATATTGCTCAATTACTCACGCAGACAAATAAGCATATGTTGCTTCTTCTTTGGTGTATCAACCTTTGAAACTAGTACTGATATTGCTCATTCCCTCAATATATGTGGACATATGTTTTTCAATTATGAATGGTATTCACAAAAAATTGTACAATAAAATTGCTGATTAATTCATGAGTGATAGTTTAATTTGCCATGTGAAGAAAGATATGCTTCTAGTTACCATTAATAATGATGACATGTTTTCTCTGGAACGTGAGTGACTTTACATGCTTCTTTAATTTTATGGTACTTATTTTATAGTTCCAAAGTGACTTGTCATTTTTCGTGGTTTTTCGGAAGATTAGAAGTTGCACCCAAATCTATAAAAATATTTTGGTACTACAATAACAACTATATGTGATATTGTATTTTTTATTTCCTATGTTATCTTTGAGCCTTACACTCTAGTAGTAAAATGATATGAAACCGGACTATACACTTAGTTAATTCATACCAAATTCTCACAATGACGTAAAGAGTGAAACCATTGGCCAAATTTTCTGGCTCCACCCCTGAGGGTGATTATCATGGGAGCACAAAATATTAGGATTCCTAGTTGTAAGGGCATATTTCTCCCTATGTAGTTTTGGTGATTGATGACAGTGCTTTTGTGGACTAATCGTGTGCATTGAGCATTTCAGATATCTCATGTCTAGGCACAAGACGATTCTTTGCCCCTCGAAGCCTATCGAAGACGACGGTTCTCTACGTTTCTTTTCGGTGGATTTGAGTCATAGGAAAGCCGTACTATTAAGAGGGGGTCCGCTTTGGAAAGGTTAGGGTGGAATCAACATGTACACATCTATTTCTTTGCACCACCTTTCCTTCGCTTCATTGGAGCACCGTCCGTTTATCCTTGTCGCTGCGAGATGAAGGCTTCCAAGTGCTATAGTTTCGGTGGCGTGCGGTAGTAGTGCTCAAGGGAGCAATAGTATCGCAGGGGAGCGCGGTAGTACCGCTCAGGGAAGCGGTAGTATCGCGCCGTGCGGTAGTACCGCTCCTCGCAAGCGGTAGTACCGCTGCCTCTAGCCTAGAACGCTGTCGCGCATGGAAGTAGGCGCGAAAGTATTTTTTTACTTCCGCCCCTACGCGGTAGTACTGCTCCCTGCGAGCGGTAATACCGTGTCGGATTTTTGCACGTTCCAATCTCAGCGGAAGTAGTCACGGACGTAATTTATTTAGTTCGTGCCTTCTCCAGCCCTGTTGAGCCCTGCCTTGCGATAGTACCGCAGGGGCGCACGGTAGTACCGCTCGGCGGCTCTACCGCTCGTTGCCTAGTGCAACAGGACCTCACCTGGCTTCTACCCCATGAGCTGTAGTACCGCAACAAGATGCAGTAGTACTGCAACGAGACACAGTAGTACCGTAGCACCTTGCGGTAGTACTGCAAGCGTGTGCGGTAGTACGTCGTCTCGCGGGCTGAGTAAGTGGGTAACGGTTGGATCTTTTCCCCCACTATATAAAGGGGGTCTTTTTCCCCAAGAAGACTATCTCTTCCTTCCCCAAGCTCCATTGTTGCCCAAAGCATCATTTTCGCCCGATCTCTCTCCCTAGCCAATCAAACTTGTTGATTTTCTAGGATTGGTTGAGAAGGCCCCGATCTACACTTCCACCAAGAGAAATTTGATTCCCCCACTAATCCCTTGCGGATCTTGTTACTCTTGGGTGTTTGAGCACCCTAGATGGTTGAGGTCACCGCGGAGCCATATTCCATTGTGGTGAAGCTTCGTGGTGTCGTTGGGAGCCTCCAATTAAGTTGTGGAGATAGCCCCAAAAGGTTCGGTCGCCGCCTTCAAGGGCGCCAATAGTGGAATCATGGCATCTCGCATTGTGTGAGGGAGTGAGGAGAATACGGTGTCCCTAGTGGATTCTTGGGGAGCATTGTGCCTCCACACCGCTTGAACGGAGACGTACTTCCTCTCAAAGGTAAGGAACTTTGGTAATACATCCTCGTCTCCACCGACTCCACTCTTGGTTATCTCTTACCTTTACTTGTGCAAGCTTATTTTGTGTTGTATACCTTGCTTGCTTGTGTGCTTGTTGTTGTTGCATCATATAGGTTGCTCACCTAGTTGCATATCTAGACAACCTACTTTGATGCTAAGTTTAATTTGGTAGAAAAGCTAAAAATTGTTAGTTGCCTATCCACCTCCCCTCTAGTCAACTATATTGATCCTTTCAATTGGTATGAGAGCCTCGTCTCTTTGTTAAGGACTTTGCCGCCCGAAGAGTATGGTTGACACCATGGATGAGGTGGAGGAGCACCCCGGTGCGAATCCCACTTTGTCTACGGCCGATGGGGGATCCTGGGTCTCTCGTGAGGAGTTCAATGCGGTTCTGGACACATTGAAAACCTCCATGACGGCCGAGGTTAAAGGCATGTTTAAGGAGTTTCTTGATGGGCTTAAATTATCCACCGAACCGTTGGAAGTGGTTGATCCCGCTAACAAGGTGGCGGATGCTAACTCCGAAAAGGGGGAAGCTAGTAGTGAGCAAGTTCCTTTTCCTAGTGGTAGGAGTGGGAGTGGCATATTTGCCTATGTTGAGCCTCCCCTCACCTATGGAGGACCGGTCCCTTCCACGCATATGAATCATGTTGGTCCGCCTCCTAAGCTTGTGAAAAATGAGGACTTTGCAGCTTGGGTGTATCGCTTTAAACGTCATTTAAATCATAGTTCTACTAACCTTTGGAGAATTATTGAGCAATGTTTCTACCCACATGATCCAAGCAACTTCACTCTGAGAGAAGTCGCGGATCATCAATTCAACGAGTCCGCTCTCTTCATTCTCCAAGAAGCTATTCCTCCCAAAGATATTGCTCATCTCCGCCCTTTCACCATGGCCAAGGAAGCATGGGAGCATGTTGTATCCTTGTACAAGGGAAGTGCAAGCATTCAATGCTCAAACTTTGAAGTGGTGTAAGATGAAGCCGATGAGTTTGCCATGATTGAGGATGAAGAACCTCGAGAGCTTTATCGAACATTAACTACTCTCGCGGTCTCACTCTGAGATCATGGGAGCAAGGATACGGATGAAAATTGGATCAAGCGCAAGTTTCTCAAGGCCATGATGCCCTACCACAAGGCCATGTCCTCCGTCATCCGTCAAAGGCCGGACTTTCACGCCTTGTCCTCAAGTGAAGTGTTGGATGGGTTTGTTGCTATGAGGATCTTGGACAAGACCGCCGACAATGCGGTGTTGCGTTCTCAACGATCAAAGAAGCCCAACCTTGCTTTGAAGGCCAAGGCTAGTGTGGAAGAAGAGACTGAAGAGGAAGAAGAGGAATGTTGCCCCGAAGATACCAAGTATGCTTATCATGAGCACATGGCTCTAGCGTCATGACAATTTTGGATCAAGAAGAACTCAAGGCCCAACTTCAGCAAGAACAACTCAAGTGGCACCAAGGGCAAGCAACGTGTGAGGACATGCTATAATTGTGGCAATGTGAGCCACTTTGTTGCAGAATGCCCGTACGAGAAGAGGGAAGACAATGGTGGCAAGCTTATCCGAAAATACAAGGCCAAGTCCTTCCCCAACAAGAACAACTTCACCAAGAAGACTCCTCCCAAGGGGTTGGTGGCACAAGAAGAGTACAATGAGGACGGTGATGATTATGAAGACGGTGAGTCGGTTGCCATGGCCTCCATTTCCATTGCAACAACTCCACCATGGGTGTCCCTCTTTGACTCACCCAACGAGAACATCACCGCCAAGTGCCTCATGGCTAAAGCCACCAACAAGGTAACCTCCAACATCAAAACCACCATCACTACTAATCCTTCCTTTAAAGATTGCATTGATGAAAGTGAGGGGTCGAAGGAGGAAGAAAATGAATTTGAGCCTTTTATGAGTAAGCTCAAGGGTAAATCCAAGAAGCACTTCATTTATCTCTTGGAACAACTTGGTGAAGCCAATGACATGATCGAGGCTCACAAAGAAACCATCTCTAAGATGGAAGGGCATAGTCGTGACTATGCTGATGAGATATCGGATCTCTCTAATGCGCTTGAGGAAGAGCGTGGTCATCGTTTGGCTCTTGAGGAGTCACACAACAATGATCATGCTAAATTAAAGAAAGATCTTGATCATGCTCTTGTTATCTCTCGTGTGCTAAATTCCAAGAAGGTCAAACTTGGGTTGACCATGCTAGACTCAAGGAGGAGTTTGATATAATTTACAAGGCTCACAAGGCCTTGAAGAGTGCTCATTCTAGCCTCAAAGAGTCTCATGATCAACTCCAAGTGAAGCTAACCAAGGAGAAAGCCACATTTACTCATATGGTTTTAATTGATAATGCAAATGCTACTAGCCCATGTTGTGAGCATATGCATCTTGTGGAGGAGAATGCCAAGTTGAAGGAGCAACTTGAGAAAGGCCTTGTGTCTTGCATACAAGGTGAGAAGAACCTCAACAACCTTTTGAGCAATCAAAAGGAAGTTGTGGGCAAGGAGGGAATTGGGTTTGCACCCAAGTCCAAGAACAATAATAAGGATGACAAGGCCAAACGACCTCCTCCTCTCAAGCAAACTTTTGTGAAGGAGGGAAAGGGTGCTTCTAAGGAGAAGAAGAACAATGTGAAGGGTGGTAGTGTCAAGAAGGGCAATGCCACCCCTTCCAACAAAGCCGACGACTTTAACCCTTCTTATGTGTTATGCGATGCTAGTGAATGGGCATGTTTACGCCAAATTTGTTGGTTCTTCTTATGAGTACATTGAATGGTCTATTTGGGTTCCTAAGACCCTTGTTACTAACATCAAAGGACCCATTTCAAAATGGGTACCTAAAACCAAGAATTGATCTTTTGTAGGTGTTTGCTTTCAGTGGGGGGTCATGGTTGCTCGATAGTGGAGCCACAAATCATATGACTGGAAGCAAGGACTTGGTGGTGGACGTGCACAAAGTTTCATCTATGCCCACCAATGTCGAATGGAGTGATGCTTCATATTCTAAGATATTGGGTCTTGGCAAGGTTGTCATCTCTCATGATCTCACGATCGAGAAAGTCATGCTTGTTGAGTCCCTTGCATACAATTTACTTTCCGTTCGTCAACTTGCACTCATGGGCTTTTCCACTTTCTTTGATATTGATACCGTGGCCCTCTTGTGGAGCAATACTCTTAAAGTGGCCTTTGTTGGGAATGTCTAGAATGATCTTTATGTGATTAACTTTTCAGAGCGACCCACTAAGACCGCGACATGCCTAATGGCTGAAGTTAACGTGGGATGGCTTTGGCATCGCCGTTTAGCTGACATAAATATGAGATCTTTGTAAAGTCTTCTCAAGGGGGGCCATGTCTGTGGACTAACAAATGTTAGTTTTGACAAAGATCGTGCTTGCAATGCTTGTATCAAAGGAAAGCTACATGAGAAGGCTCACCCTCCCACGACTATCATCTACTCGAAGAGGCCCTTGGAGCTCCTTCACTTGGATCTCTTTGGGCCTCCATCCTTTGATAGTATTGGGGGTAGAAACTATTGCTTGGTGATTGTGGATGATTATTCAAGATACACTTGGGTATATTTCTTCAAGAGGAAGAGTGAGACCCAACAAACCGTCATCGACTTTGCAAATGAAGCTCAACATCAACACAATGCAAAGATCTTGACAATAAGAAGTGACAACGGCACCGAGTTACACCTTGGATGAGTTTCTTAGTGATGAGGGGATCAAGCATCAATATTCCGCACCTTACACCCCTCAAAAAAATGGTATAGCGGAGAGGAAGAACCGGACGTTGATGGATGTGACAAGGACCATGATGGCGGAGTTCAAGTCTCCTTACAACTTTTGGGCCGAAGCCATCAACACCGCGTGTCATGTATCCAATTGGCTCTATCTTAGCAAAGGCTTGAACAAGACACCATATGAGATACTCACCGGCAACAAGCCCAACCTCAAGTACTTCTGGGTGTTCGATTGTAAGTGTTTCATTCTCAAGAAAGGTGTTCGTTTGTCTAAATTTGAGGCTAGAGCTCATGAGGTCATATTTGTTGGTAATGCTACAAACTCTTATGCTTACCGTGTCCTCAACAAGTCCACGGGACTCATTGAGGAGACGTGTAACATGGAGTTTGACGAGAATAACGGCTCCCAAGTGGAGCAAAGTGGTACTTGTGATGTAGGTGATGAAATTCCTCCCCAAGCCATAAGAAGAATGGGTGTTGGTCATATCCTACCCATTGAGGAACCCCTTGTGGCCGAAGGAGAAGGACAATGTTCCACTCAAGTGGAACCATCACCAACCCAAGATCCACATGCTTCCGAAGAACAAAGTGAAGGCCCTCAACCAAATGAACAAGATCAAGGGCAAGATCAACCTCAAGATGGTGGCGAACCACCAAGTGATGCACAAGGTCAAGTTCTTCCCCTCGAGAAATTTCAAGATAAAGAACAAGCTCAAGACGACGCTCAAGATGATCAAGTTACCACTCCTTAACTCTCTTGAGGAGGAATTGGAGCGTCGTGCCGCCAAGATTGCATCCAAGCTCACTACCAAAGATCATCTCATGAAGAATGTGCTTGGAAGCTTAATAAAGGGGGTAAGCACTCGTAGACAATTAGCGAACTATTGTGAACATCACATGTTTGCTTCTTGTATTGGACCCCAAAAGGTCTATGAGGCGCTCGAGGATTCGGATTGGCTTAATGCCATGCATGAAGAACTCAACAACTTCTAGCACAACAAGTTGTGGAGATTGGTGCCAAGACCAAAGGGGAACCATAATGTCATTGGAACCAAGTGTATATTCAAGAACAAGCAAGATGCTCATGGGATTATCATTCGCAACAAGGCCCGTTTGGTAGCACAAGGCTACTCCCAAGTCGAGGGTATCGACTACGGTGAAACCTTTGCTCCCGTTGCCCGCCTTGAATCTATTCGTTTGTTGATTGCTTATGCTTCTCATCATAACTTCAAGTTACAACAAATGGATGTGAAGAGTTATTTTCTTAATGGTCCTATTAATGAGTTGGTGTATGTCAAACAACCCCCGGGGTTTGAGGATCCCAAGTTCCCCAATCATGTGTACCAACTCGATAAGGCACTCTATGGCCTTAAACAAGCACCACGTGTGTGGTATGAGCACCTTACTAAGTTGTTGCAAGATCATGGATTTGAAATTGGGAAAATCGACCCCACTCTTTTTTACTAAGAAGGTCAAAGGGGAGTTGTTTGTATGCCAACTATATGTTGATGATATTATCTTTGGTTCTCCTAACAAAGCTTTCAACGAGGAGGTTGCCGCTCTCCTGACCTAAAATTTCAATATGTTGATGACCCACAAGTGTAGGGGATCGATCGTAGTCCTTTTGATAAGTAAGAGTGTCAAACCCAACGAGGAGCAGAAGGAAATGACAAGCAGTTTTCAGTAAGGTATTCCCTTCAAGCACTGAAATTATCGGTAACATATAGTTTTGTGATAAGGTAATTTATAATGGGTAACAAGAAATGAAAGTAAATAAGGTGCAGCAAGGTGGCCCAATCCTTTTTGTAGCAAAGGACAAGCCTGGACAAGTTCTTATATAGAGAAAAGCGCTCCCGAGGACACAAGGGAATTATCATCAAGCTAGTTTTCATCACGCTCATATGATTCACGTTCGTTACTTTGATAATTTGATATGTGGGTGGACCGGTGCTTGGGTACTGCCCTTTCTTGGACAAGCATACCACTTATGATTAACCCCTATTGCAAGCATCCACAACTACAAAAGAAGTATTAAGGTAAACCTAACCATAGCATGAAACATGTGGATCCAAATCAGCCCCTTACGAAGCAACGCATAAACTAGGGTTTAAGCTTCTGTCACTCTAGCAACCCATCATCTACTTATTACTTCCCAATGTCTTCCTCTAGGCCCAAATAATGGTGAAGTGTCATGTAGTCGACATTCACATAACACCACTAGAGGAGAGACAACATACATCTCATCAAAATATCGAATGAATACCAAATTCACATGACTATAGCAAGACTTCACCCATGTCCTCAGGAACAAACGTAACTACTCACGAAGCATATTCATGTTCATGATCAATGGGGTATTAATATGCATTAAGGATCTGAACAAATGATCTTCCACCGAATAAACCAACTAGCATCAACTACAAGGAGTAATCAACACTACTAGCAACCCACAGGTACCAATCTGAGGTTTTGGTACAAAGATTGGATACAAGAGATGAACTGGGGTTTGAGAGGAGATGGTGCTGGTGAAGATGTTGATGGAGATTGACCCCCTCCCGATGAGAGGATCGTTGGTGATGACAATGGCGATGATTTCCCCCTCCCGGAGGGAAGTTTCCCTGGCAGAACAGCTCCGTCGGAGCCCTAGATTGGTTCCTCCAAGGTTCCGCCTCGTGGAGGCGGAGTTTCGTCGCGAAAGCTTGCTTATGATTTTTTCCAGGGTAAAAGACTTCATATAGCATAAGATGGCCACCAGAGGGCTGCGAGGTGGCCCACGAGGCAGGGGGGCGCACCCAGGGGGTAGGGCGCGCCCCCACCCTCGTGGCCAGGGTGTGGGCCCCCTCTGTTATTTCTTCCGCTTAGTATTTTTTATTAAATCCAGAAATAACTTTCGTGGAGTTTCAAGACTTTTGGAGTTGTTCGGAATAGGACTCTAATATTTGCTCCTTTTCCAGCATAGAATTCCAGCTACCGACATTCTCCCTCTTCATGTAAACCTTGTAAAATAAGAGAGAATAGCCATAAGTAAGTGACATAACATGTAATAACAGTCCATAATGCAATAAATATCGATATAAAAGCATGATGCAAAATGGACGTATTAACTCCCCCAAGCTTAGACCTCGCTTGTCCTCAAGCAGAAGCCGATATCGAAAAATATGTCCACATGTTTAGAGATAGAGGTGTCGATAAAATAAAATACGGACATGATGGCATCATGATCATTCTTATAACAGCACACACACACACACACACACACACACACACACACACACACACACACACACACACACACACACACACACACACACACACACACACACACACACACACACACACACACATATATATATATATATATATATATATATATATATATATATATATATATATATATATCAAGATCTTTCCAACACGAGGTGCTTGCCAAAGGATAAAATATAAAAAGGAAAGGTGAAGATCACCATGACTCTTAATGTAAGACACGAAGTAAAAGATAGGCCCTTCGCAGAGGGAAGCAGAGGTTGTCATGTGCTTTTATGGTTGGATGCACGGAATCTTAATGCAAAAGAACGCCACTTTATATTGGCACTTGTGATACGGACCTTTATTATGCAGTCCATCGCTTTTATTGCTTCCATATAATAAGATCATATAAAGCTTATTTTCTCCACACTAATAAGTCATACATATTTAGAGAGCAATTTTTATTGCATGCAACATGACAACTTACTTGAAGGATCTTACTCAATCCTAGGTAGATATGGTGGACTCTCATGGCAAAACTGGGTTTAAAGATATTTGGAAGCACAAGTAGTATCTCTACTTGGTGCAAGGAATTTGGCTAGCATGAGGGGGAAAGGCAAGCTCAACATGTTGGATGATCCATGACAATATACTTTAATTCAGATATGAGAAAGCATAACCCATTACGTTGTCTTCCTTGTCCAACATCAACTCTTTAGCATGTCATACTTTAATGAGTGCTCACAATCATAAAAGATGTCCAAGATAGTATATTTATATGTGAAAACCTCTCTTTCTTTATCACTTCCTATTAATTGCAACGATGACCAAAACTATGTTTGCCAACTCTCAACAACTTTTAATCATCATACTCTTTATATGTGAAGTCATTACTCTGCATAAGATCAATATGATCTCTTTATTTCTGTTTATTCTTTTTATTCACTCAAGATCACAGCAAGATAACAAAGCCCTTGACTCAACACTAATATTTATTATATATAGCTCACAGACTCGATTACATAGAGGGATCATAAAGCAACACTCAAAGCTAAATCATACCAAAACTTTATTCTACTAGATCAAGATATTACTAAAAGGATCGAACTAAGTAAAACGGTAAAGATAGGAGTGTGATAGTGATACGATACCGGGGCACCTCCCCCAAGCTTCGCAATTGCCAAGTGGAGTGCCCATACCCATGAGTTTATGTCTCCTTTGCTGATATAGAAGGTGGTAATGATGATGGATAGTCGCACATCGAGCGTAGGAGCTCTTCCAATTTGCGGATAATGCCCTTGAGTGCGACGATATGATCCTTCAACAAAATATTTTCATGTGTGAGATACTTGTTTTGTATGCGAGCTAACTCAATCATCTTGAAAGCTTCAATCTCAGTTGGGGTAAAGAGGTTGGGAAGAGGTTGGATGTCTTCTTGTTTTGTCGCTGGAGCTTGATCCTCCATGACCTTGTTGATCCTATCCTCCTTGTTGATCTATCCGGGTTCTTCTCTCTTCAGCTCCATCTTCATCAGCCAAGCATCGTTGCCTTCATTGTTGGAGGAGGGTGACGACATGATGCCTGGCCTTGACAAATCTGACAGAAAACAGCTTGAAACAAAGACATAGGATATTTGCATGATATAGTGGTCAAAACCTTCGGGAGATTATATAATGAACTTTTACCGACCAAAAGAAGTATCATGCAAGAAAACGGAGTCCGGAGAGCCCACGAGGTGCCATGAGGTAGGGGGGCGCGCCCAGGGGGTAGGGCGCGCCCTCCACCCTTGTGGATGCCTCGTGTCCTTCCCTGACTACTTCTTATTTTCCTATTCTATTAAATATTCCAAAATGGAGAAAATTGCTATTAGAACTATTTTGAAGTCGGTTTACTTACCGTACCACATACCTATTCCTTTTTGGAGTCTGGAACGTTCTGGCAAGTGTCCTTTATGTATTCCTCCGGGGTTACGGTTTCAATAACATTAGTTTCAACATTTATTGGGTTACCTGAGATATAATGTTTGATTCTTTGACTGTTCACCACCTTTGGGTTTGTGCCTTCGAAGTTGTTGATTTTTATGGCACCGGAACAATAGACCTCCTCGATAACGTAAGGGCCTTCCCATTTAGAGAGAAGTTTACCTGCAAAAAATCTTAAATGAGAGTTGAATAGCAACACATAATCACCTACATTAAACTCACGCTTTTGTATCCTTTTGTCATGCCATCTTTTAACTTTTTCTTTAAACAGTTTGGCATTTTCGTAGGCCTGGGTTCTCCATTCATCAAGTGAGCTAATGTCAAATAACCTCTTCTCACCGGCAAGTTTGAAATCATAATTGAGCTCTTTAATGTCCCAATATGATTTATGTTCAAGTTCGAGAGGTAAGTGACATGCCTTTCCATAAACCATTTTATATGGAGACATACCCATAGGATTCTTATATGCAGTTCTATAAGCCCATAATGCATCATCAAGTTTTTTGGACCAATTCTTTCTAGATCTATTAACAGTCTTTTGCAAAATTAATTTGAGCTCTCTGTTACTCAATTCTACTTGACCACTAGAGTGTGGGTGATATGGAGATGCAATTCTATGATAATCATCATACTTAGCAAGCATCTTACGAAAAGCACCATGAATAAAATGTGAACCACCATCAATCATTAAATATCTAGGGACTCCAAACCTCGGAAAAATAACTTCTTTAAGCATCTTAATAGAGGTGTTATGATCAGCACTACTAGTTGGAATAGCTTCTACCCACTTAGTAACATAATCAACAACAACTAAAATATGTGTATACCCATTAGAGGAAGGAAACGATCCCATATAATGGGAGCCCCAAACATCAAATGGTTCAATAACAAGAGAATAATTCATGGGCATTTCTTGACGTCTACTAATATTACCAATTCTTTGAAATTCATCACAAGACAAGACAAACTTACGGGCATCCTTGAAGAGAGTAGGCCAATAAAAACTGGATTGCAGTACCTTATGTGCAGTTCTATCTTCAGCGTGGTGTCCTCCATATGCCTCGGAGTGACACTTGCATAGGATCTGTTCCTGTTCATGCTCAGGTACACAACGTCTAATAACACCATCTACTCCTTCTTTATAAAGGTGTGGGTCATCCCAGAAGTAATGTCTTAAATCATAGATTTTGTTTCTTTTGCTGGTATGTGAAACTAGGTGGTATGAATTTAGCAACAATGTAATTAGCATAATCAGCATACCATGGAGTAGTACAAGAAGCATTTATGATAGCTAATTGTTCATCAGGAAAGCTATCATCAATAGGTAGTGGGTCATTAAGAACATTCTCTAACCTAGACAAGTTGTCTGCAACGGGGTTCTCAGCCCCCTTTCTATCAATAATATGCAAATCAAATTCTTGTAGCAAGAGAACCCATCTAATAAGTCTAGGTTTAGCATCTTTCTTTTTCATAAGATATTTAATAGCAGCATGATCAGTGTGAATAGTTACTTTAGTATCAACAATATAAGGTCTGAACTTATCACAATCAAATACAACTGCTAAGAATTCTTTTTCAGTAGTAGCATAATTTCTCTAGGCACTGTCCAGAGTTTTACTAGCATATGGAATAACATTTAGTTTCTTATCAACTCTTTGTCCTAGAACAACACCTACAGCATAATCACTAGCATCACACATAATTTCAAAGGGTAAATTCCAATTAGGTGGCTGAACAATAGGTGTAGAAATCAAAGCTTTCTTAAGTATTTCAAATGCTTCTACACAATCATCATCGAAGACAAAAGGAATATGTTTTTGTTAGAGATTAGTCAGAGGCCTAGAAATTTTGGAGAAGTCCTTAATGAACCTCCTATAAAAACCGGCAGACCAAGGAAACTTCTTATACCTTTAATGTCCTTGGGACACGACATCTTTTCAATAGCATCAACCTTAGCTTTATCAACTTCAGTACCTCTCTCAGAAATTTTATGCCCCAAGACAATACCTTCATTAACCATAAAGTGGCACTTCTCCCAATTCAAGACGAGACTAGTATCTTCACATCTCTGCAAACTCGATCAAGGTTGCTCAAGCAATCATCAAAAGAAGACCCATAAACAGAGAAATCATCCATGAAAACCTCACAAATCTTTTCACAAAAGTCATAGAATATAGCCATCATGCATCTTTGAAAAGTAGCAGGTGCATTACATAAACCAAAATGTATACATCTATAAGCCAAAGTACCGAAAGGGCAAGTAAAAGTGGTCTTTTCTTGATCCTCTGCTGACACAGGTATTTGAGAGAAACCAGAGTAACCATCTAGAAAGCAGAAATGTGTATGTTTAGATAATATTTCTAGCATTTGATCAATAAAATGTAGAGGGTAATGATCCTTTCTAGTAGCTTTATTTAACTTACAAAAATCAATTACCATCCTATAACCTGTAATAATTCTTTGCGGGATCAATTTATCTTTATCATTAGGAACAACAGTAATATCTCCCTTCTCAGGGACACAATGGACAGGGCTACCCACTGACTATCAGCAACGAGATAAATTATACCTGCCTCCAGGAGCTTTAGTATTTCCTTTCTTACCACTTCTTTCATCTAAGGATTTAACCATCGTTGGTGATCAATAACTGGTTTGGCGTCATTCTCCAAATTTATTTTGTGCTGGCATAAAGTGGGACTAATGCCCTTAAGATCATCAAGTGTATATTCAATAGCAGCATGGTGCTTCTTCAGAGTTTTCAATAATCTTTCCTCTTCCTGCTCTGAAAGGTTAGCACTAATAATAACATGATATATCTTCTTTTCATCAAGATAAGCATATTTGAGAGTATCAGGTAATGGTTTAAGCTCAAACACGGGATCACCCTTGGGTGGAGGAGGATCCCCTAGAATTTCAACAGGCAAGTTGTGGTTCAAAATAGGTCCCTGTTTAAAGAATACTTCATCTATCTCCCTTCTTTCATTCATAAACATATCATTTTCATGGTCTAGAAATATTGTTCTAAAGGATCATTAGGAGGCACGACAATAGAAGCAAGACCAATAATTTCACCCTTACTAGGCAATTCTTTATCATGGGGTTGTCTACGAAGTTTAGTAAAATTAAACTCATGAGACATATCCCTCAAACCAATAGTAACAACATCCTTTTCGCAATCTATCCTAGCATTAACAGTATTCAAGAAGGGTCTACCAAATATAATGGGAGAAAAGTCATCTTGTGGGGAACCAAGAACAAGAAAATCAGCAGGATATTTAACTTTCCCACACAAGACTTCAACATCTCTAACAATCCCAATTGGTGAAATAGTAACTCTATTGGCAAGCTTAATTGTAACATCTATTTCTTCTATCCCAGCTGGTGCAATATCATGCATAATTTCTTTGTATAAGGAATGAGGTATTGCACTAGCACTAGCACCCATATCACATAAGCCATGATAACAATGATCTCCTATTTTAACAGAAATAACAGGCTGCCTACAACAGGTCTATGTTTCTTAGCATCGGGTCTAGCAATTCTAGCAGCTGCATCACAGAAATAAATAACATGCCCATCAATATTATCAGCCAAGAAATCTTTAACCATAGCAATACTAGGTTCAACTTTAATTTGCTCAGGAGTTGTATATGTTCTAGTATTACTCTTACGAACCACAGTTGAAGCTTTAACATGATCCTTTATCCTAATAGGGAAAGGTGGTTTCTCAACATAAGTAGTAGGAACAATAGGATCATTATAAGTGATAGTCTTTTCTTCAACTTTAATAGGTGCTACTACTTTTACTTCAGTGGGAGGATTATATTTAAACCACTTCTCCTTAGGGAGGTCAACATGAGTAGCAAACGATTCACAGAAGGAAGCTATTATCTCAGAGTCAAGTCCATATTTAGTGCTAAATCCACGAAAAGCATCGGTATCCATAAAAGATAACACAATCAAACTTAGGTATCATACCTGACTCCTTACCTTCGTCGAGATCCCAGTCTTCAGAGTTGCGTTTAATTCTTTCCAATAAATCCCATTTGAATTCAATAGTCTTCATCATAAAAGAACCAACACAAGAAGTATCGAGCATGGAGCGATTGTTGAGAGAAAGCCAGGCATAATTTTTTTGAATAATCATTTCTCTTGAGAGCTCATGATTGGGGCATGAATATAACATTGACTTAAGCCTCCCCCAAGCTTGAGCGACGCTTTCTCCTTCGTGAGGCCAAAGATTATATATATATATATATATATATATATATATATATATATATATATATATAAAATTACGATCACGATGAACAAGATGCATAGGATTAAACTTCTCATGAAATTCCAATTTCAATCGATTGTAGTTCCATGATCCCATATCATCACATAGCCTGTACCATGTCAATGCCTCTCCCTTCAAAGATAAAGGGAAGACCTTCTTCTTGATAACATCATCGGGCATACCTGCAATCTTAATTAATCCACAAACTTCATCCACATAGATTAGGTGTAAATCAGGATGCAATGTTCCATCTCCTGTAAAGGGATTAGCTAGCAGTTTCTCTACCATACCCGAAGGAATTTCAAAGTAACATTTTCAGTAGGTTAAGTAGGTTGAGGAGCAACTCGTTGCTCTACTGGTCTGGGTGAAGGTACCCTGAACAAGCCCCTCAAAGGATTATGTTCCATAGTAACAAGTGACAGGAAATTTCAGCACACTATATAAATTTTTCCTTACCAAGTTCCACTTACCAAAGGCGCTTCACTCCCCGGAAACGGCGCTAGAAAAGAGTCTTGATGACCCACAAGTGTAGGGGATCTATCGTAGTCCTTTCGATAAGTAAGAGTGTCGAACCCAACGAGGAGCAGAAGGAAATGACAAGCGGTTTTCAGTAAGGTATTCTCTGCAAGCACTGAAATTATCGGTAACAGATAGTTTTGTGATAAGGTAATTTGTAACGGGTAACAAGCAATGAAAGTAAATAAGGTGCAGAAAGGTGGCCCAGTCCTTTTTATAGCAAAGGACAAGCCTGGACAAGTTCTTATATAGAGAAAAGCGCTCCCGAGGACACATGGGAATTATCGTCAAGCTAGTTTTCATCACGCTCATATGATTCGTGTTCGTTACTTTGATAATTTGATATGTGGGTGGACCGGTGCTTGGGTACTTCCCTTTCTTGGACAAGCATACCACTTATGATTAACCCCTATTGCAAGCATCCGCAACTACAAGAGAAGTATTAAGGTAAACCTAACCATAACATGAGACATGTGGATCCAAATCAGCCCTTTACGAAGCAATGCATAAACTAGGGTTTAAGCTTCTGTCACTCTAGCAACCCATCATCTACTTATTACTTCCAAATTCCTTCCTCTAGGCCCAAATAATGGTGAAGTATCATGTAGTCGACGTTCACATAACACCACTAGAGGAGAGACAACATACATCTCATCAAAATATCAAACGAATACCAAATTCACATGACTACTTATAACAAGACTACACCCATGTCCTCAGGAACAAATGTAACTACTCACAAAGCATATTCATGTTCATGATCATAGGGGTATTAATATGCATTAAGGATCTGAACAAATGATCTTCCACCGAATAAACCAACTAGCATCAACTACAAGGAGTAATCAACACTACTAGCAACCCACAGGTACCAATCTGAGGTTTTGGTACAAAGATTGGATACAAGAGATGAACTAGGGTTTTAGAGGAGATGGTGCTGGTGAAGATGTTGATGGAGACTGACCCCCTCCCAATGAGTGGATCGTTGGTGATGACGATGGCGATGATTTCCCCCTCCCGGAGGGAAGTTTCCCAGGCAGAACAGCTCCGCCGGAGCCCTAGATTGGTTCCGCCAAGGTTCCGCCTCGTGGCGGGGGAGTTTCGTCCCGAAAGCTTGCTTATGATTTTTTCTAGGGTAAAAGACTTCATATAGCAGAAGATGGCCACCGAAGGGCTGCCATGTGGCCCACGAGGCAGGGGGCGCGCCCAAGGGGGTAGGGCGCGCCCCCACCCTCATAGCCAGGGTGTGGGCCCCCTGTAGTATTTCTTTTGCTTAGTATTTTTATTAAATCCAAAATGACTTTCGTGGAGTTTCAGGACTTTTGGAGTTGTGCGGAATAGGTCTGTAATATTTGCTCCTTTTCCAGCCCAGAATTCCAGCTACCGGCATTCTCCCTCTTCATGTAAACCTTGTAAAATAAGATAGAATATCCATAAGTATTGTGATATAATGTGTAATAGTAGTCAATAATGCAATAAATATTGATATAAAAGCATGATGCAAAATGCACTTATCAGATGTCCATGATGGGAGAGTTGAAGTTCTTTCTCGGGTTCGAAATCAAACAAAGAAGAGAAGGAATCTTCATCAACAAAGCCAAATACACTCAAGACATGCTCAAGAGATTCAAACTAAGTGATGTCAAGCCGGCTTCCACTCCAATGCCCGTCAAATGCCAACTTGACATTGATCCCAATGGTAAAGCGGTGGATCAAAAGGTATATTGTTCCATGATTGGCTCCTTGCTTTACCTTTCTGCATCTAGACCAGATATCATGTTGAGTGTGGGTATTTGTGCATGGTCTCAAGATGCACCTAAGGAAAGCCACTATGTGGCGGTCAAGCGAATCTTTCGCTATTTGGCTCATACCCCAAACTTTGGCTTATGGTACCCAAGAGGAGCAAACTTCAACCTTGTGGGCTTTTCGGACTCGGATTGGGCGGGAGACAAAGTGGATAGGAAGTCAACTTTCGGAGGTGCCAATTTCTTGGTTGCTCTTTGGTGAGTTGGTCTGCTAAAGAAGCAAAGTTGTGTGTCTCTCTCGTCCACTGAAGCGAAGTATGTGGCCGCCGGTAGTTGTTGTGCTCAACTTCTATGGATGAGGCAAACTTTAAAGGATTATGGTGTCATTTGTGACAAAGTGCCTCTTTGGTGTGACAATGGAAGTGCCATCAAGATTTCTCTCAACCCGGTGCAACACTTCAAGATGAAGCATATTGAGATTCGGTATCACTTCATCCGGGATCACAATAGGCGAGGGGAGACCGAGCTCAACTATGTCAACACTCATGATAACCTTGAAAATATTTTCACGAAGCCCCTGGATGAAGCAAGATTTCGCGAGTTAAGGCATGAGCTAAATATAATTGATTTGGGTAATGTGACTTGAACCTTTGCACACCCCACCATACTGATCTTGATGTCTTGTTTAGGTGTAGGCATGGACATAGGGGGAGGGTTGTTCTCTCAATGAACTCTCCCTCCCCCCATTATGCATAAGTTGATCAAATCTTTCACATTATCCATTTTCTATGGTACGTGTGTTTCAAAGACGAGTTTTGGTCATGGGCCCAAGGATAATTCTTCGCGGTGCCATACCAATTGACTCAAACATAGGTGGCTCCGGCCACCGCCATCTCTCTTTGAGAGGTTTTGGTTCGTGTTTGGTCTTTGTTATCTTTTGCCTTCTTTTGAGCCGTGTTTGTGGTTCAGTTGCCACGTGTGTGCTCATTTGCGTGTCCAGTTGCTTGAAGTTTGCATTGCAAAGGCCATGTTTTTATATTTTTTTGTCGAAACGTAAACTTTCTTGGGTTTGTGGTACTACCGTGGCAAGCCACGGTACTACCGATGGAGGTGGGTGGCTCCTGTGCTTGCACAACTGCGCCCATGGCACGGTACTACCGCTTCCATCACGGAGTAATTTTTTACTGCCGCTAGAAGAGAGGTACTACCTCCCTGTGTGCGGTACTTCCGCCCGGGTGGTACTACCGCGATGACCCGCGTTACTACCATGTTGTCGCGAGCGCGTGGGGGTTAAGAGCGGGCAGGGGGAGTTCCAACTCCCAAATACCCATTCATCTCTTCCTCTCACAACATCTCTCTCTCTCCTACCCAAGAAAAGCACCGGAGGACCTCGTCGGATCTCCGTCTCCGGCCACTCTCCTCGCGTTCCAACTGGTGGGATCGATCCCCACCTCGCCCTCTTGCCATGGAACCTGGTATCTCCCTTAGTCCCTCTCTCTTTGCCCCATTGTTGTGCTTCTAGGTTTTGGGAGATGCAAGTGTAGTTCTTGTGATTTTTGGCTAAATTTTTGCAAGAGGAGACTATAGGAGAGTGCTAGTGCAGTAGATATGACATTTGGTATGGTGCAACAATGTAGTTTTGATCAACTGTAGCTGAAAGTGCAATCTTGCCCTTACATCATGTTTTGATGTTGATGACAATACACATGTAGGGGACTAACTATGTTTGTCAAGTAAATCTCAGGTGTTAGTCTCCGGTTCATCAAAATGTGTGAGGATCGTGAACATACGAAGTTGATTTTACCCAAAGTATACTCAAGCAATAAGTATCAAAAAGATTGCATCATTTGATTTCTTGAGTATAGCATCCCGCACTATTAAGAGGGGATTGGTAGGGTTAGTGAAAGAGTTGCTCAAGCCACAGTAATTCCTAGCTTCAAAATCTTAGGGTCACACAAAAATATTTGGTGCATATGTTCTGTTTTTGCTCCATGCCGGATGTTCAGGCTGCCGGCCGGACATTCGGGCCGCACGCCGGATTTCCGTCCCACTCGTAGGATGTCCGGCTCACTTCTATTCAGACACCAGTAGGTGTGCACGTTTTCGCCGGATGTCCGGGCTGCACCCCGGATATCCGGGACTTCCAGCCATGCCGAATGTCTGGGCTTTTCACAGGATGTCCGGTGATACGTCTCCAACGTATCTATAATTTTTGATTGTTCCATGCTATTATATTACCCCTTTTGGATGTTTATGGGCTTTGTTTTACACATTTATATCATTTTTGGGACTAACGTACTAACCGGAGGCCTAGCCCGTATTGCTGTTTTTTTGCCTATTTCAGTATTTCGAAGAAAAGGAATATCAAACGGAGTCCAAACGGAATGAAACCTTTGGGAGCATGATTTTTGGAACGAACGTGATCCAGAGGACTTGGAGTGCAAGTCAAGAAGCAGCTGAGGCGGCCACGAGAGGGTAGGGCGCTCCCCTATAGGGCGCGCCCCCTGTCTCGTGGGCCCCATAGGCGGCCACCGACTTACTTCTTCCTCCTATATAAGCCTACATACCCCAAAAACATCCAGAGAGCCAACGAAACACAATTTCCACCACTGTAACCTTTTGTATCCACGAGATCCCATCTTGGAGCCTTCGCCGACGCTCCACCGGAGGGGGAATCGACCACGGAGGGCTTCTACATCAACACCATAGCCCCTCCGATGAGTTGTGAGTAGTTTACCACAGACCTTCGGGTCCATAGTTATTAGCTAGATGGCTTCTTCTCTCTTTTTGGATCTCAATACAATGTTCTCCCCCTCTCTTGTGGAGATCTATTCGATGTAAACTCTTTTTGCGGTGTGTTTGTCGAGATCCGATGAATTGTGGGTTTATGATCAAGTTTATCTATGAGAAGTATTTGAACTCCTCTGAATTCTTTTATGTATGATTGAGTTATCTTTGCAAGTCTCTTCGAATTATCAGTTTGGTTTGGCCTACTAGATTGATCTTTCTTGCCATGGGAGAAGTGCTTAGCTTTGGGTTCAATCTTGCGGTGACCTTACCCAGTGACAGCAGGGGTTGCAAGGCACGTATTTTATTGTTGCCATCGAGGATAAAAAGATGGGGTTTCTATCATATTGCATGAGTTTATCCCTCTACATCATGTCATCTTGCTTAAGGCGTTACTCTGTTCTTATGAACTTAATACTCTAGATGCGGGCAGGAGTCGGTCGATGTGTGGAGTAATAGTAGTAGATGCAGGCAGGAGTCGATCTACTTGTTGCGGACGTGATGCCTATATGCATGATCATGCCTAGATAATCTCATAATTATTCGCTTTTCTATCAATTGCTCAACAGTAATTTGTTCACCCACCGTAATACTTATGCTATCTTGAGAGAAGCCTCTAGTGAAACCTATGGCCCCCGGGTCTATCCTTTATCATATTTGCTTCCAATCTACTTTTATTTGCATCTTTAATTTTTGCATCTATATTATAAAATACCAAAAATATATTTATCTTATCATACTATCTCTATTAGATCTCACTTTCGCAAGTGGTCGTGAAGGGATTGACAACCCCTTTATTGCGTTGGTTGCGAGTTCTTTATTTGTTTGGGTAGGTGCGTGGGACTTTTGAGGAGCCTCCTACTAGATTGATACCTTGGTTCTCAAAAACTGAGGGGAATACTTACGCTACTATTGCTGCATCACCCTTTCCTCTTCAAGGAAAACCAACGCAAGCTTAAGACATAGCATCCGGCTCCCAGCAATCCAGACTCTAGTAGGTTTGCATGCATTGGACGGATGTCCGGGACTCCCAGCCACACCGGATGTCCGGACCATGCCCGGATGTCCGGGCCTTCCTGTGCTGCCGGATGTCCGGGCTTTGCCCCAGATGTCCGACCCCTCTACTTCGTCCTCTGCTATCTGCTTTACGCTTGTAGTGCTACACTAGGCCGGATGTCCGACCTCTGCCCCAGATGTCCGACGTACCAAGGCCATTTGCACTACAACGGTCACTTTAAGTCACACACTATATATAACCCTTTTCCCCCACGGGAAAGGGTTGACCATTCACTTTGAGCAAATCTTAGAACACATTTCACTCTCTCTCTCTCTCTCTCTCACTCCAACACCAAATCTTAGATCCCTAAGGGATTTGAGAGCATTTGAGAAAAGTTGTCCACCCAAGTGATAGATCCACTTCTTCCCCTTCTTGCACCCAAGGAATTCGTGATTTGAGCAAGTCTTGAGCTTTTCCCCATTGTTCTTGTTACTCTTGGAGGTTGGAGACTCCTAGGCGGTAGGAGTCTTTCAGAGAGGAATCATCCTTTGTGATTACCTCTGGAAAGTTTGTGAGGGTTTGGAGACCACCCCAAGGTCTACTACTAGTGGTTGAGAAACACCTTCGTGGTGTTGTCTCAATGGGAGAATAGGGTGAGCCTTCGTGGTTTTGGTGTGCCTTTGTGGTAACACCCACCTCTCTAACGGTGACGTAACTTCCCTCCAAGGAAGTGAACATCGGCATACATCCTCGTCTCTCAGAGTTGTGGTTATCCCTAACCCTAACTCCCTACTTGTGGTTACTTGTCTCTTAGTCTTTACTTATATCATATTGAGCTTGCTTACTCTCCTACTTGTGTTACTTGTTTACCTTGCTTAGTTCATAGCTTCACTCTTGCAATTGTTAGGCTCAACTTCATATTTCGCATTATTGCCTAGAATTTCTAAGTAACAATTAAAATTTGTAATTGTACCTATTCACCCCTAAGGGAGTCTTGGATTAGGGGGTATCCGGACAGCCGGACTATATACATCGTCCGGACTATTGGAGCGTGAAGATACAAGACTCAAGACTCCGTCCCGTGTCCAGATGGGACTCTCCTTTGCGTGGAAGACAAGCTTGGCGATCCGGATATTGTATTTCCTTCCTTGTAACCGACTCCGTGTAAACCCTAGCCCTCTCCGGTGTCTATATAAACCGAGAGGTTGGTCCTTAGAAGGCCGATCACAATTACAATCATAATCATCATAGGCTAGCTTCTAGGGTTTAGCCTCTACGATCTCGTGGTAGATCTACTCTTGTACTACTCATATCATCAATATTAATCAAGAAGGAAGTAGGGTTTTACCTCCAACGAGAGGGCCCGAACCTGGGTAAACATTGTGTCCCTTGCTTCCTGTTACCATCAACCTGAGACGCATAGATCGGGACCCCCTTCCCGAGATCCGCCGGTTTTGACACCGACATTGGTGCTTTCATTGAGAGTTCCTCTGTATCATCGCTGCAAGTCTCGATGGTTCCTTCAATCATGGTCAACAACACGGTCCAGGGTAAAACTTTTCCCCCCAGACAGATCTTTGTGTTCGGCGGCTTCGCACTGCGGGCTAATTCGCTTGCCCATCTGGAGCAGATCGACAGCTATGCCCCTGGCCACCAGATCAGGTTCGGAAGCCTGAACTGCACGGCGGACATTCACAGAGACTTGATCTTCAACGAAATCGGGCCGGTGCCAAGAGCACCGGACAGTCACGATGAGCACGGCTTAGACCTGCTGTTGGATAATGCTCGGGATATCACCCCTGCAGTAGCCCCGGACCTAAATCCAGAGCAGGCTGCATTGCCTAAGGACAGAGGGATGGACCCTGCCCTGCAGGCTGCACACTCATCGGCGGTAGAGCCGAACACAAGCCTCACTTCTAAGGAAGCTTGTGACTCCAGATCCCTGGACTCGTATCCGGTTGAAGGTTCTGGTCCGTGCGCTCCCGAGCCCGCCGAGCCTGGTTGGGCTCCGGTAATGGAGTTTACCGCTGCGGATATCTTCCAGCACTCGCCCTTCGGCGACATGCTGAACTCATTAAAGTCTCTCTCTTTGTCAGGAGGCTCTTGGCCGAACTATGTCTGGCTCGAGTGGGAAGCAGGCGACGAAGGAATTAGTTGCCCACCCACCACCCACTTCATCGCCATGGCCGACGATTTAACCGACATGCTTGACTTCGACTCCAAAGGCATCGATGGTATGGATGACAATGCAGGAGAAGATTCAGAATCTTTGGGGCGCTGTACTACCACCTCGTCACATGACATATACATGGTGGATACGCCCAAGGAGGACTACGACGACAATCCGGAAGATAAAACCCCAGGGAAAAAGCCAAAACGACGGCGCAGACGCCACTCAAAGTCCAGCAACAGTAAAAATAGCGACAAGAGCGCCAGAAAGATCGACATACCAGTCAACTCTGAAGGCAACAACGACCACATGGACCCAGCAATGGAGCAGGATGAGCCAGGTCACGCCGAACCCAGTTCAGAGCAGACGCCCGATCACAATGATCCCGAGGGACGAGTTCATCAAACCGCCCCAGGACTAGAGCACAGTCTGGACGATGATGCATTCATCATCCCAGAAAAATGCGTGGAACGAGATAACCTCTACAGAAGGCTGATGGCCACAGCGAGAAGTCTAAAGAAGCAGAAGCAACGGCTAAAAGACACACAGGAAACGCTCAATCGCAGATGGAATAAAGTGCTGGACACTGAAGAAAGATACGGCGACGATCGCCATACAAAGAGCTATCCAAAACGCAAGCTACTGCCAGAATTCGACGACGAGGCCGTTCCACCTAAGAATAACACGACCAGGAAGCCAGACGTACCGCTTCATAATCGCAACAGAGCGGCTACCGACACCGCGCACGACCTACGTGAGCACCTGGATAAGAAAGCCGGCGCGGCCAGGTCCATCTACGGATCTAAAGGACACACCCCAGCGAGGGACTATGGTCACCAAAACGATCATACAAGCCAAATACCAGTTCAGAATAAACACCGGACACAACAACAGCCGACAGCATGCCACAACACGTCTAGATACAGAGGGGCTGCTCACCCCCTGTGCTTCACCGAAGAAGTACTGGACCATGAATTTCCACAAGGTTTTAAACCTGTGAACATAGAGTCATACGACGGAACGACAGACCCAGGGGTCTGGATCGAGGATTTTATCCTGCATATTCACATGGCTCGTGGGGATAACCTCCACGCCATCAAATACCTTCCCCTCAAGTTGAAGGGACCAGCTCGACACTAGTTGAAGAGCCTCCCCCAAAATTCAATTGGGAGTTGGGAGGAACTCGAGGATGCTTTCAGGGCCAATTTTCAAGGGACTTATGTCCGACCTCCGGATGCGGACGATTTAAGTCACATAATCCAACAGCCCGGAGAGTCCGCCCGCAAGCTTTGGAACAGATTCCTCACTAAGAAGAATCAAATTGTCGATTGTTCGGACGCTGAAGCGTTAGCGGCATTCAAACACAGTGTCCGCGACGAGTGGCTCACCAGACACCTCGGCCAAGAAAAGCCAAGGACAATGGCAGCCTTAACAAGCCTTATGACCCGCTTTTGCACGGGTGAAGACAGCTGGTTGGCCTGTAAAGGCACGAGCGACCCAAGCACATCCGACATAAGGGACGGCAATGGGAAGCCACGACGTAATAAAAACAAATGCCAAAATAAGGAAGAGAGCCTGGACAACACAACGGTCAATGCCGGATTCAGGGGCTCTCGACCCGATCAGCAAAAGAAGCCATCTAAAGGCAGTAAAGAGGGACCGTCCGGTCTGAACAGAGTCCTAGACAGACTGTGCCAAATTCATGGCACCCCTGACAAACCTGCGAACCACACACATAGAGAGTGCTGGGTCTTCAAGCAGGCCGGCAAATTAAATGCCGAACACAAGGGAAGGGAAACACTAAGTGAAGACGAGGATGAACCTCGCCAGCCGAACACTGGGGGACAGAAAAAATTCCCACTAGAGGTTAAAACAGTAAACATGATCCACGCGACTCACACATCCATGAGAAGGTACAAACACGCGCTTAGAGACGCGTACGATATAGAGCCCATCGTACCCACACCTAACTACTGGATGTCTTGTCCGATCACCTTCGATCACACGGACTGCCTAACTAGTATTCGGCGCGGAGGATCAGAGGCCTTGGTGCTTGACCCAATAATCGACGGATACCGTCTCACCCACGTCCTCATGGACGGTGGCAGCAGTCTCAATTTAATATACGAGGACATTGTCTGCAGGATGGGGATAAACCCATCCAGAATTAGCCAAAGCAACACCACCTTTGAAGGGGTGATACCAGGCGTTGAAGCCTATGGCAGGGGCTCTGTCGTACTGGAGGTAACATTTGGCTCCCCAGGAAACTCCAGAAGCGAAGAACTACTCTTCACCATCGCACCCTTCCAAAGCGGCTATCATGCATTGCTTGGAAGAACGGCCTTCGCCCGCTTCAACGCATTACCGCACTATGGCTACCTTACACTCAAGATGCCTGGTCCACGTGGCGTCATCACCGTTAACGGAACAAAGAGCGCTCTTCACGCGCATAGGAACACGCGACGGCCCTAGCGGCCGGACTATAAGCGGCCTTGAATATCAGAAAGCATGACTGGTCATTAAGACCACATACACGGTTAGACGAGTCTGGCAGCCCGGATAAAACTGAACCAGGGCACCGTATATGTAATCCCATAGAGGACACCGGGGGCTATAAATATTTAATATAGCCCCACACTTGGCTCAACCTTATTGGCAGGCCAACGTCTTGCACTTTTACTATCGATCACATACTTACGTTGTACTCCCTTACACGAGTTTTATCTTTCATAGACAACATTTGTGCGATACCCTTCCGGGATACGACACAACGGAGACAAAGGCACAGACGTGCAGCAGGGCCCCGCTCAAAAGGTTTCTCTTTAGATTAAGCCCCTATGTAAACCTTTTCTATTACCTCTTGTTGTTTAAACATCCCATGGGTTCCATACCCACAGAGGATAATGCCGTTATTGGCATTTCACCACGACAGACTAATGCACGTACCTGGAAATACAGGGTTTATAATGAATGGGCATTCTTCAGCCCATTTTATGTTATAAAGTCCGAATACCTTCGCGAGTGTTCGGCGTCACGAGTTTAGCCTTATATGCATCAGCTCTGAATCATGTCTTTGGTCAAATGTTGGGTTTGCCCGGCTCCTGGGTTTGCCGCCTTACGTTCCGTTCTTATCGGCTAAGGCGGCCAAAGGAGAACTACTGCGATTGTGCCCTAGTTATTCCGGATGAGCACCTTAGTAGAGAAAGCCGAAAACTGACTGTCATGATACAACGCGAGACTGTTCAACCATTCGAAGACTTACCGAAATCTTTATGATTCCTCCGCATTAACGAAGGGCCGTTTGCCGGCCATGTACATATGCGCCCGTATTCGGATGCACGCAAAAGTACTAGGGGCTACATAGTAGCCCCACTATCAAACTCCTATGGCTAAGTGAAAGTGTTATAGCTATATAGTCCGGTTGCCTAATTCGACGTGCGATCACCTCCTTAATGGACCAAGACGTTGGAACAAGTGTGATTATGCATATTTTTCGCGAACACCCCCGCATTGTATGCGTGGGGGCTGAAGCCAACGACTGCTAACTTTCAGAATTACACATAGACATAAAAATGGCTGCACAGGAAGCACAAATAATACTTTTGGGCACAAAGTATAAATATAGCCTCATAACCAAAATAACATTGTTTTTACAATGATTCGATTTGTCACTCAAACAATACATCCTTCGAGCACTGCGCCCCTATTAAGCGGGCACCTTCTGTTACCTGCTCCAAGTAGTGCTTGGCCGGATACTGGCCTCTCGCCGGATTCTGGGTCGCTACAATGGTGGCCTCCATATCTGTCCAATAGGCTTTAACGCGGGCAAGAGCCATTCGGGCACCCTCTATGCACGCCGACCTTCTCATGGCGTTGATCTGAGGCACGACCCCAAGGAGTTGTTGCACCAAACCAAAGTAACTGTCCGGCTTAGGCCCCTTCGGCCAAAGATGGTCTATTACAGACTGCATCGCAAGCCCGGACAGCCTATGAAGCTCCGCTACAGCAGCCATCTTCTCTCTTAATGGCAGTGGGCGCGCGGGAGCATTGAATTGCAACCAGAAAAGCTTCTCCATTTCTTTATCACCTTGATCCTTGAAAAACTTGGCTGCATCAGCTGTACTCTTTGCCAAGTACGCATACGCGTCTGCAGGACTCCAGGGTCCATCCAGGGGAGCATACTTCGGATCCAAAAACTTTGTCCGCAGTAAGTAGGAGCCCCCAGCCGCAATTTTACCGGCCTGTTAAAGCTCCTCCCGCATACCCCTGACCTCGGTCCACATCTCCTTGGTGGCATTAAGTGCCTTATTCAGTTCGGCCGAACTAGCCTTATTCTCCTTTTCAAGGACTTCATACCGGTCGGCGGCATTCTTCAATTCCACAGCCATTTCGGCTATCTTTTCCTTGCTTCGGCGATGAGCAGCCTGTTCGGCTCTCAATTCTTCGGCCGCCTTTAGGGCAGCCGCATTGCTAGCCCGAGCTTGTTCGTTGGCCTGAGCAAGTTCCGCCCTCAGGGATTCCACGGCAGCAGCACCATCTGCAGTACAAACACATCGCATTCATATTATGCCCCTCTCATATTTTCCTATACAACATAATAAGGAAAGTAGAGCACATACCCTGTGACTCGTTCAGCCGCTCGTCACCAACGTGATATTGACATCAATAGATCCGATCTGCCTCCTTAGATCGGCAACTTCAACGGACTGGTCGGCTGCCGAACCCTTAGGTACCTGCGCATATGTACAACGCAATCATTACTATATGATCCCCCGTTTGCCGCCTAGGGTGGGCAACCAGAGTCTCAGGGGCTACTATCCATATGGAGTACACCTAGCGCGTGCCTCACAGCCAAAAATAGTGCATTTTTCACTACATACCTCAAAGCCTCTGAGCAGGCTCGTGAATGCTTCATTAAAACCGCTTGTAGTGGATGAAATCTTCTTGAGCACCGTGCTCATTAATGAGAGGTGCTCCTCCGAGAGTGCAACTCGCTCCAGAAGGCCTGTCAGTATGTCCGGGCGGACACCGAACTATGCCGGACCCTTCTCATTGCCCCCCGTGGGAGCCAAATGCTCCGGGCTCAGGGCGACTGACGTATTAGCCTCCAGCTTCGGCAGATCCAGACTCCTCCGTGACAACACCTCAGTGTCGCCCGCTTCATGAGGCGGAGAGGTGGGTGGGGTCTCTCTCTCCATCATCTCTGGAGGAAGATCCCCCGAAGACGAACTTTGTTGAGAATAGCTGCTAGCCGGACTTCAAAAGGCGAATCCTGGTTATTGATCTCGGAGAAATGCAGTACCTTCGAATTAACGATTAACTTACATCTCGGTTGAGGGCTGGCCCGTTGGCGGGCATGACATGGTGAGGACGCCCGTCGGGACAGAGCCCCCCGGGGGCACTTTCTTCCCCTGTTTGGGCATCTCCGTCTCCAAGTCTTCGGAGGCGGCCCTTTTCTTCCCACGCGGGGAGGTGGCCTCGGATTCCCCTCCCCGACTATCCTCCTTTGGGGAGGAATCAATTCCCCCGGTCCGGATGCGCAGTGTGTGAAGTTCGGCTTCACTGCCCTTTCCTTCGTCTTTCGCTGAGGGCATTTTGCTGAGCACCCGGCCAAGCATCTTGGCAACGGTTGGACCAGGCGAGCCTTCGGGAAGTGGCGCCGGACACCTGATTCTCTCCACCTTGCTGAGCCATTCCTGGCCACGGAGGGTTTTCAGAATAATGACTATGACAAATAAAAACAAAGTGTCCGGCTTTAAGGTTACTTACTTGGGCATCTAGGCGATTGTAGCTTAGGCCCGCATCCTCGGTGGTGTCCGGACACTTTACTTGTGGTCCGAATAATAATTTACACATCCCTTCGAGCTTCAGGCCGAAGAAGTGCTTAATAGTCCACGGACCCTCTGGATTGAACTCCCACATCCGGAGAGGCCGACGTTTGCACGGCAACATCCGTCAGATTAGCATTACTTGAATTATGCTGACAAGGTTAATGTCCTTCTCAAGAAGCTCCCGGATACGGCTCTGCAGTATTGTAACATCACTGGTGGGCCCCCAATTCCGTCCTACGTCGGTCCATGACACCAATTGTGACGGAGGGACCGAGCGGAACTCGGGGGCGGCCACCCACTTTGCGCCTCTGGGAGTCGTAACATAAAACCACCTCCGTTGCCATACATCGGATACTTCTAGGAAAGAACCCTCTGGCCATGGGGCATCAGCGTTCCTGCTTATTATGGCACCACCGCACTCCGCATGTCGTCCCTCGATCATCTTTGGCTTCACATTGAAGGTCTTGAGCCATAAGCCGAAGTGTGGGGTGACGTGGAGAAAAGCCTCGCACACAATGATGAACGACGAGATATGGAGGATAGCGTCCGGAGTTAGATCATGAAAATCCAACCCGTAATAGAACATGAGCCCCCTCACAAAGGGATCGAGGGTGAGGCCCAAACCGCAGAGGAAGTGAGGAACAAATACGACGCTCTCATTGGGCTCCGGTGTAGGGATGACCTGCTGTCGGTGTCAAAACCGGCGGATCTCGGGTAGGGGGTCCCGAACTATGTGTCTAGGCGGATGGTAACAGGAGACAAGGGACGCAATGTTTTACCCAGGTTCGGGCCCTCTTGATGGAGGTAAAACCCTACGTCCTGCTTGATTAATATTGATGATGTGTGTTACAAGAGTAGATCTACCACGAGATCAAGGAGGCTAAACCCTAGAAGCTAGCCTATGGTATGATTGTTCTTCGTCCTATGGACTAAAGCCATCCGGTTTATATAGACACCGGAGAGGGCTAGGGTTACACAGAGTCGGTTACAATGGTAGGAGATCTACATATCCGTATCGCCAAGCTTTCCTTCCACGCCAAGGAAAGTCCCATCCGGACATGGGACGAAGTCTTCAATCTTGTATCTTCATAGTCTTGGAGTCCGGCCGATCACGATAGTTCGGCTATCTGGACACCCCCTAGTCCGGAACTCCCTCAGTAGCCCCTGAACCAGGCTTCAACGACGATGAGTCCGGCGCGCATGTTGTCTTCGGCATTGCAAGGCGGGTTCTTCCTCCGAATAATTTATAGAAGATTGTGAACACCAGGATAGTGCCCGGCTCTGCAAAAATAAATTCCACGTACCACCGTAGAGAGAATAATATTACACAAGTTCAATCTGTTGACGTATTTTGTGGCGTGACGTCACACCATTACCAAGCCTTTACTTCAAATTGTTTTTATTGTTCCACCTCAGCGCGTTTAGCGAAGCGGTTTCCTTGGCACGTCTTGTCCAAGCAGAGATCGTGTTCCCCTTATTCCGGGATTCCCATCAATACGGACGTGGGTAACCCAACCGCGCCATTGATTGCGGCGCTTGGGAGATAAGCGAGTTTTATCAGGCCGGTGGGGACGCATGTTTGTGTTCGCCCATATAAGGGGATAAAGATCCAACCCTTTTACCTATGCCTTCTTCCTCCTTGGCTTATCCAATGCCGCGAACTTGAGCTCCAGGGCCCAAGTCCGCACTTCTCACCTCAACCTTCTCCAACTATGTCTGGAGCAGGAGGCAAGTGGATGGCCTCCTCCATCACGGAGGGGCAGATCCAGAAGCTGCGCGACGCCGGATATTTGTCCAGCAACATCGCGCACCGGCTCCCCGACGAGGGAGAGCTCATTCCCACCCCCAGGACCCATGAGAGGGTAGTATTTCTTCCCCATTTCCTCCGCGGACTGGGCTTCCCACTTCATCCCTTTGTCCAGGGGCTCATGTTCTACTACGGCCTAGATTTCCATGATCTGGCCCCGAATTTCATCCTCAACATCTCGGTGTTTATCGTCGTGTGCGAGGCCTTCCTCTGCATCCAGCCCACTTCGGCTTGTGGCTCAAGACCTTCAGTGTTAAGCCGAAGGTTGTGAAGGGCAGCCAAGCAGAGTACGGAGGCGCCATGGTGGGCAGGATGTCCCACGTTACCTGGCTGGAGGGCACTTTCGTGGAAACCATTAAGGGGTGGCAATCGGGGTGGTTCTACATCACCGAGCCGCGTGACCCTGACTGGGCAGCGGCCCCCGAATTCAGATCTGGCATCCCCACGCGGCTCACCTCCTGGAAAGAGAGTGGCCGGATCTGGGGCGATTCGGAGGAGCTGACCGGACTCCAAGCCTGTATCCAAAAGCTGGTGGACAAGAAGCTCAAGCTTGTCAACGTAGTCCAGGTCATGCTCATCCGCCGGATTCTCCTGTGCCAACAACGGGGTTTCAACATGTGGGAGTTTGATCCGGCGCAGCACCAAACTCTGAGCGGGCTCTTTGACACTACGTATGAAGATGTCTGGAAGGTGCTGTTCAAGGGCGCCGAGGCTCCCGCATCCGCTACCGAAGATTGCGGATTCCGCTCGCAGCGTCCGGCTGACGAGGTAAGTGATTTTGCCACTTGTTTTCCATAGTTTGACTCTATGCGGGATCTAAACTCCCTTTACCTTTGACAGGAATGGCTGGCGAAGGCCGAACGGACTATCTGTCCGGCCCCATTGCCAGAGGACCCAGCGGACGCCCGCCTAACGGGGCTGCTGGCTCCAGCACCCCATGTGGTGCCAGAGAAGAAGGCCAAGAAGAAGGCCACGGGGACTCGGAAGAGTTCCCGTTTTCAGGTGCTATCGGATGATGAATCCGAGGCCGACTCCTCCCACCAAGGCGAGGAGGAGAAGAAGAAAGCCTCTCCCCCAGCGGGGGGAGGGAAGAAAAGGAAGACCTCCCCAACAAGGGAGGCCGAAGGGTCCAAGAAGGGAAAAACTCTTCCCCCGGACTGCTCCGCCAACGCCAGTGATGACGACGAGGACTCCCGAATAACTTCAAGGTTTTTCCTTTTCGCCACATAATGTCTTCCTAATGCCGCATACAACCCTGCAGTCCGCCCAAGGATGATCTTCCCGCTTCATCGAGCGGGTCATTAGGTGCGGCGGATATGGATTCTCTTCCGACTGCCTCCACCCCCCGTGCCGCGGACGATGCCGAGGTGGGATCCCAGGAAGGGACCCACCAGGAGGAGGAGGCCCTGGAGGTGTCACAGGACAACCTCCCGGACTTTGCACCGGACTCGGCCCCGGAACCCACAGTGGCTCCGGAGTCCGGCGGGCGACCCCTTCGCAAGAAGGGCAAGACCGTGACGCCGGCTGCCTCCGTCCAACCGGAGGTGCCGGATAATTTGCTGGAGGCGCTCAACGGCGCCTCCATCGAAGAGGAACACCGCACTGTTATGAGTGCGGTGATTCAAAAGGTTCAGCTCGCCAAGAGTGGGCTGACCGAAGCCTACAACAGCCTTCTAACATGCTTTGAGGTAAGAATTTCAATATGTATAAATGGTACCGCATAGACAGTAGCCCCTGATGCTTGGTTCGGTGTTCGGAAAGAAAAGCCGGACTGAGGATCTAAAAAGATATACTCAGAAGTCATAATAAATATGTCAATATGGGATTGCAGGCTGCGCTACTGACCACTGCCGCACTGACTGCGGAGGTCAATACGTTGAAGGAAAGCCTCGAGTGGTCCGAGAACAAGCTCGGCCGTGCCAAGAAGCAGCTCGAGGACGAGGAAGGTGAGTAACACTTTACTAAAATTGTACCTTACAGAAAAGGATTTTGGTTGCAAAAAGAATGACAAGGATAACGTGGAAAGAAGCTCACTATGTTTCGTATGCTTATGGAAATGGTGAGTAAGCACACCATCACCATTAAGGAACTCGAAACCCTCGTCGCCGAGGAAAATGAAAATTATGAAATCCTTGAGTGGAAAGTACAATCTGAGGAAGCACGAAATGATGAACTATGCTTAACAATTGGTGCAAACAAGCACCTTGTGCTTGGTATGATCATCTTAAGAAGTTTTTACTCGATGATGGTTTTGTGAGAGGGGTGATCGATCCCACTCTTTTTTACTAAGAGGTATAAGGGTGATTTTATCTTATGCCAAATCTATGTAGATGGTACCATTCTTGGTTCTCCTAACATTCATCTGTGCAAGAAGTTTGCAACCTCCATGACCACGAGTTTTGAAATGTCACTCAATACGTATTTGAAATTCTTTCTCAGATTTCAAATATAACAATTTCAAGAAGGAATTTTCTTGTCTCAAACAAAATACCTCAAGGTTATCCTAGATAAGTTTGGCATGTGTGATGCTAGTCCATGTAAGACACCCATGCCAACCAAAATTATACTCATTGAAGACATGAGTGGTATCCCTTTCGACCCATCTATTTACCGCTCTATGATTGATTCATTGCTTTATCTTTGTGCATCTAGACCAGACATCATGTTTAGTGTGTGCATGTGTGCTAGATTTCAAGCTTCCCCTAGGAAAAGTCATCATAAGGCAAGGTGGCTATCACAAATGACATGTCTCTAGCAAATGTCATGCTCATTCAATCTCTTAAATATCATTTGCTTTCTGTTCGCCAATTGGCTTCTATTGGTTATGATACACTCTTTGGACTAACAGATGTGAAAGTCTTTAAGAGAGATACTCTCGAAGTGGCCTTTGTTGGAGAGTTGGATGGCAACCTTTACACAGTTGATTTCTCAAAAGAGAGCACATTCCATGCAACTTGTCTAATGGCCAAGGCCGACAAGGGGTGGCTATGGCATCGTCGGTTAGCCCATGTCGGCATGAGAAATATTCAAGATCTCTTAAAGGGTAATCACATCCTTGGACTAACCGATGTCTCTTTTGAGAAAGATCGTGTGTGTAGTGCATGCATAGCCAGGAAGCAACATCAATCAAAGCACCCACCCAAGAATATCGTGTCTACTTCAAGGCCTTTGGAGCTCCTTCATGTGGATCTTTTTGGGCCTCCTTCATGGGATAGTCTTGGTGGGAAAAAGTATGGGCTGGTCATTGTTGATGATTACTCAAGATATACATGGGTGTTTTTCCTCAAATCCAAGGACGAGACGAAGATCACCTTCATTGATTTTGCCAAGCAAGCACAACGCAAGTTTGATAAAGACATCTTGGCAATAATGAGTGATAATGGTTCCGAGTTCTAGAACTACACCTTGGAGGAATTTCTTAGTGATGAAGGGATTGAGCATCCGTATTCAGCTCCATACACTCCTCAGCAAAATGGTGTAGCCGAAAGTAAGAACCGCACACTTGTGGAGATGGCAAGGTCTATGTTGGATGAATACAAGTCACCACATAATTTTTGGGCCGAAGCTATCAACACTGCATGTCATGCATCAAACCGGCTCTTCTTCCACACTATATTGGAAAATACTCCATACGAGCTCCTAACTGGGAACAAGCCAAATGTCAAGTACTTTCGGGTATTTGGGTGCAAATGTTTCATTCTCAAAAAAGAGAACGGTTTGGAAAATTTCAATCCAAAACAATTGAGGGCATATTTGTTGGCTATGGATCAAACTCTCACGCCTATAGAGTCTATAGCAAATCCAATGGTTGTGTTGTAGAAACTTGTGACGTGGTGTTTGATGAATTTAATGGCTCCCATGGGGAGCAAGTTGATCTAAGTGATGTAGGTGAAGAAGATTCTTCTCAAGATATTTTGACCATGGGTGTTGGTGCACTTCTTCCAATGGAACAAGAACCTCATGAAGAAGAAGAAGAAGATGGAAGCTTCACACATCATCAAACTACTTCAACACTCATACCTCCTCAAGATCCTATCGCTCAACCAAGGCCCTTAGTCCAAGTGCAAGAAGATGATCAAGTCCCTCCTCATGACAATCTTCAAGAATAAGATCATCATCAAGGGCAAGAACAAGAAAGTGCAATCATTGATCATGAACCTCAACAAATGCAAGATGAAGAAGAAGATCTTCCACCACACATTAATGATCCATATGTTGAGGACGTGGATGATGGACATCAAGTTGGACCTCGCAAAACCTTAACCTCCATCATGCCTCGTGTGGTCGGTCGTGTTGATGTTGACAAAATTCTCACCGGAATATCAGAAGGTAGAGTCACTCGTAAACATTTGATAAACTTTTGTGCTCACTTCTTGTTTGTGTCTACTGTTGAGCCTCTCAAGGTACAAGATGCATTGATGGACAACGACTGGCTCATTGCTATGCAAGAAGAGTTGAACAATTTTGAACGCAACCAAGTGTGGTCATTAGTCGAGAGGCCAACTATAGAGCACAATGCCATTGGAAAAAATGGATTTTCAAGAACAAGCAAGATGAGAATGGTGTAATCATCCGTAACAAGGCAAGGTTAGTGGCACAAGGGTACTCACAAGTTGAAGGTTTGGACTTTGGAGAGACCTTTGCCCCCGTTGCCCGTCTTGAATCTATTCGCTTCTTACTTGCTTATGCTGCTTTCAATGGTTTTACATTACATCAAAGGGATGTAAAGAGTGTTTTCCTTAATGGTCCTCTACAAGAAGAAGTATATGTACCATAACCACCTGGGTTCGTTGATCCCAATCACAAAGACTATGTGTATAAACTTCATAAGGCTTTGTATGGCCTCAAATAAGCACCTCGTGCTTGGTATGATCATTTTAAGAAGTTTATAATCGATGATGGTTTTGTGAGAGGGGTGATCGATCCCACTCTTTTTTACTAAGAGGGACAAGGGTGATTTTATCTTATGCCAAATCTATGTAGATGGTATCATTTTTGGTTCTCCTAACATTCATCTGTGCAAGAAGTTTGCAGCCTCCATGACCACGAATTTTGAAATGTCACTCAATATGGATTTGAAATTCTTTCTCGGATTTCAAATTCAACAATTTCAAGAAGGAATTTTCTTGTCTCAAGAAAAATACCTCAAGGATATCCTAGATAAGTTTGGCATGTCTGATGCTAGTCCATGTAAGACACCCATGCCAACCAAAATTATACTCACAGAAGACACAAATGGTATCCCTTTCGACCCATCTATTTACCGCTCTATCAATGGTTCATTGCTTTATGTTTGTGCATCTAGACCAGACATCATGTTCAGTGTGTGCATGTGTGCTAGATTTCAAGCTTCCCCTAGGAAAAGTCATCATAAGGCAAGGTGGCTATCACAAATGACATGTCTCTAGCAAATGTCATGCTCGTTCAATCTCTTAAATATCATTTACTTTCTGTTCGCCAATCGGCTTCTGTTGGTTACAATACACTCTTTGGACTAAGGGATGTGAAAGTCTTTAAGAGAGATACTCTAGAAGTGGCCTTTGTTGGAGAGTTGGATGGCAACCTTTACACGGTTGATTTCTCAAAAGAGAGCACATTCCACGCAACTTTTCTAATGGTCAAGGCCGACAAGGGGTGGCTATGGCATCGCCGGTTAGCCCATGTCGGCATGAGAAATCTTCAAGATCTCTTAAAGGGTAATCACATCCTTGGACTAACTAATGTCTCTTTTGATAAAGATCGTGTGTGTGGTGCATGCATAGACGGGAAGCAACATCAATCAAAGCACCCACCCAAGAATATCGTGTCTACTTCAAGGCCTTTGGAGCTCCTTCATGTGGATCTTTTTGGGCCTCCTTCATGGGATAGTCTTGGTGGGAAAAAGTATGGGCTTGTCATTGTTGATGATTACTCAAGATATACATGGGTGTTTTTCCTCAAATCCAAGGACGAGACGAAGATCACCTTCATTGATTTTGCCAAGCAAGCACAACGCAAGTTTGATAAAGACATCTTGGCAATATGGAGTGATAATGGTTTTGAGTTCAAGAACTTCAACTTGGAGGAATTTCTTAGTGATGAAGGGATTGCGCATCAATATTCAGCTCCATACACTCCTCAGCAAAATGGTGCAGCCGAAAGGAAGAACCGTACACTTGTGGAGATGGCAAGTTCTATGTTGGATGAATACAAGTCACGAAATAGTTTTCGGGCCGAAGCTGTCAACACTGCATGTCATGCGTCAAACCGGCTCTTCTTCCACACTATATTGGAAAAGACTCCATATGAGCTCCTAACTAGGAACAAGCCAAATATCAAGTACTTTCGGGTATTTGGGTGCAAATGTTTCATCCTCAACAAAGGAGAATGGTTTGGAAAATTTCAATCCAAAACAATTGAGGGCATATTTGTTGGCTATGGATCAAACTCTCACGCCTATAGAGTCTACAACAAATCCAATGGATGTGTTGTAGAAACTTGTGACGTGGATTTTGATGAATTTAATGGCTCCCACAGGGAGCAAGTTGATCTAAGTGATGTAGGTGAAGAAGATTCTTCTCAAGATATTTTGACCATGGGTGTTGGTGCACTTCTTCCAATGGAACAAGAACCTCATGATGATGAAGAAGAAGATAAAAGCTTCACACATCATCAAACTACTTCAACACTCATACCTCCTCAAGATCCTATGGCTCAACCAAGGCCCTTAGTCCAAGTGCAAGAAGATGATCAAGTCCCTCCTCATGACAATCTTCAAGAACAAGATAATCATCAAGGGCAAGAACAAGAAAGTGCAATCATTGATCATGAACCTCAACAAATGCAAGATGAAGAAGAAGATCTTCCACCACACATTAATGATCCATATGTTGAGGACGTGGATGATGGGCATCAAGTTGAACCTCACGAAACCTTAACCTCCATCATGCCTCCTGTGGCCGGTCATGTTGATGTTGACAAAATTCTCATCGGAATATCGGAAGGTAGAGTCACTCATAAACATTTGACAAACTTTTGTGCTCACTTCTTGTTTGTGTCTAGTGTTGAGCCTCTCAAGGTACAAGATGCATTGATGGACAATGATTGGCTCATTGCTATGCAAGAAGAGTTGAACAATTTTGAATGCAACCAAGTGTGGTCATTAGTCGAGAGGCCAACTATGGAGCACAATGCCATTTCAAGAACAAGCAAGATGAGAATGGTGTAATCATCTGTAACAAGGCAAGGTTAGTGGCACAAGGGTACTCACAAGTTGAAGGTTTGGACTTTGGAGAGACCTTTGCCCCCATTGCACGTCTTGAATCTATTCGCTTCTTACTTGCTTATGCTGCTTTCAATGGTTTTACACTACATCAACTAGATATAAAGAGTGCTTTCCTTAACGGTCCTCTACAAGAAGAAGTATATGTATCATAACCACCTGGGTTCATTAATCCCGATCACAAAGACTATGTGTATAAACTTCATAAGGCTTTGTATGGCCTCAAACAAGCACCTCGTGCTTGGTATGATCATCTTAAGAAGTTTTTACTCGATGATGGTTTTGTGAGAGGGGTGATCGATCCCACTCTTTTTTACCAAGAGGGACAAGGGTGATTTTATCTTATGCCAAATCTATGTAGATGGTATCATTTTTGGTTCTCCTAACATTCATCTGTGCAAGAAGTTTGCAGCCTCCATGACCACGAATTTTGAAATGTCACTCAATACGGATTTGAAATTCTTTCTCGGATTTCGGATTCAACAATTTCAAGAAGGAATTTTCTTGTCTCAAGCAAAATACCTCAAGTATATCCTAGATAAGTTTGGCATGTCTGATGCTAGTCCATGTAAGACACCCATGCCAACCAAAATTATACTCACTGAAGACACGAATGGTATCCCTTTCGACCCATCTATTTACCGCTCTATGATTGGTTCATTGCTTTATCTTTGTGCATCTAGACCAGACATCATGTTCAGTGTGTGCATGTGTGCTAGATTTCAAGCTTCCCCTAGGAAAAGTCATCACAAGGCGGTTAAGCATATTCTTAGACACCTTGTTCACACCCCAAAGTTGGGTCTATGGTACCCCAAGGATGCTAAGTTTGATCTCATTGGGTACACGTATGCAAATTGGGCTGGAGACAAAGTGGGACGGAAGTCCACCTCTGGTGCATGTCAATTTCTTGGATGCTCCTTGGTAAGTTGGTCCTCAAAGAAGCAAAATTGTGTTGCCCTCTCCACCGCTGAAGCTGAATACTTTGCAACCGCCAGTTGTGCAACTTAGTTACTATGGATGTGTCAGGACCCTGATCCTAAGTCACACTGATCTAGCATGTAACACATCATATCACTTTGCGGCCTCACGCACGGTATTCCCACGGGTGCCACCTTACCTGGCCCAGGACCGTTTGCGCTTTTTGGCTCACATATATGATAGTGCCGCTAGCATCCATATGATAAAGAACCCGGGCTGACATGACTAGTCGTGGACCCAAAGTTGCGTTAACTTACACGGACAGGCATACATGACCCAACAACGAACGTGTCGATCAACAATGTATGAACCCAAGTCGTAGCAAGCTACATGGACTTAAAGGAACAATGTGTGACATTTCCCCGAAGGGACAAACACATGAAT
Organism: Triticum timopheevii; assembly: GCA_963921465.1. Classification (NCBI taxonomy): domain Eukaryota; kingdom Viridiplantae; phylum Streptophyta; class Magnoliopsida; order Poales; family Poaceae; genus Triticum; species Triticum timopheevii. Next base: position 460,973,042 of record OY997264.1, on the reverse strand, counting down.
TAAGAAGGACACATGCCGGCCAGCCTAAGTGTTCCGGAGCAGTAGCAAGCTACCATGGCTTAGTGGAAGCACTAGGAGACATTTCCCAGTAAGAGAGGCTACCAAGGATGAACAACTAGGTTGTCAGATCCCACACATACCAAGCATTTCAAATCATACAGACAATATTCTCGATATGTGCAAATACAGCATGTCATCACAACATAACTCTATGACTCAAGTATTTATTCAATAGGCTCCGAGGAGCGAGATATTACAAACATGGGTCTCATGACCCAACATTCAGAGCATACAAGTCAAAGCACATGTGGAAGCCTAACATGTCTGGGTATAGACATCTACAAATGAAAAAGGCTGAGAAGCCTGACAATCTATCAGATCCTGCCGAGGGCACAAGATCATAGCTGAGGTAACAAGCTAAACGTCGAAGTCCATGCGGAACTACTAGTGCGACGGAAGTCTCTCTGCAAAAACATAAAATAGGCAAACGTGAGTACAAATGTACCCAGCAAGACTTACATCAGAACTAACTACATATGCATCATTATCAACAAAGGGATGGTGGGGTTTAACTGCAGCAAGCCAGCTTTGACTCGGTGGCTATCTTGAACTATGACTGCAAGTAACTCTTTTGAGGTGGCGCACACGAGTCCACATATTCACCATAACAATACACCACTATGGATCCGCTCCCGTCTCCCTACGAGAACGCCATCCATAGCACTCACGCTTATCTTGCGTATTTTAGAGTATCCACTTTCACTTGTCTATGAACTGTATAGGCAACCCAGAGGTCCTTTACCACAGACGCGGCTATTTGAATAGATGATGTTAACCCTGCAGGAGTGTACTTCTTCACACACGCTCTCACCACTTATCGTCATTTACACAACATGTACTTGGCAACCTTCAAGCGGAAGCCCAACTAGGGTATCGGCCACGGCCTACCTAAACACTCAAGTCTCTAATCCAGGTTTATTGCCTATTCAGGTTCCATCCGCAGGGAGTCCGGCCGAGGTTTCCACATACGGCCCCGAACGATGTGTGCAGGGTTCCCGAGATACCAAACGGGAATCTGGTACACCGTGCCATGCACCTACCACATCACAGCCCACCCCGAGGGTCAGCGCTGCCCACGGCCTCCAGTATACTACAAACATCAGAAACTACTTGCAACTCCTGGACAGAGGACTAGGGTGGTTAAGAAGTCGAGTGGGTCAATTAAGGATCCCAATGCATGGTAGTAGCTGATTCTTAAATCACACATGCAGATATCAGTTCATAAGGGCGGTTCTAATGAAATAACCCACCATGTACTCCTACATGGCCTCTCATCGATACCTTTACCAAATCGTGTTCAACACATCACTCTCATTACCGACATGATCATTTCACTCTAGCCCATCACCCAGATGAACCATGCTTGACACGACTCTAAGCATAGCAGGCATAGCAAGGTAGGAAACACAATCATGGCTCAATCAACTCCTACACATGCTAGTGGGTTTCATCTAGTTACTGTGGCAATGATAGGTCATGCAGAGGAAATGGGTTCAACTACCATAGCACACAGCAGTTTGAAACGTGTTGTCTTAAATGCATTAAATGAGAGCAGGAGTGAGATCATGGGATTGTATCGATATGATCAAATGGTTGGTTGCTTGCGTGGCAGGTCCGGTGTCTGATACTGCTCTTCGTTCGGGTACTCACGGTATTCTTCCGGGGAAGAACCTACCGCAGAGAGCACCGATAGCACAATCAATACCAAACATTATGCAACAATATGATGCATGCATGAGACATGGCAAGATGAGTGTGTTGGGCTAATGCAACTATGACCAAATGAGTTTGTGCCATTTAGAACGAAAGATTCAAATTTTAAACTCACTTGTGATCTTAAATAGTGCTTTATCATGTTTTGAACTCAACAACAAGTTAACTTGTTTAAACATGCATGAAACCAGTACAGATGGATAGATTGGATTGTTCTGATCATTTTTCATATATAATTTATCTTATTTGGAGTTATGGATAATTTTCTATGAATTTTGGAAGTTTTGGGCATTTTCTGGATTTTCTGATTTATTTTCAAACCAAAAAATCACTTAGCGTGTCAGCATGGCGTAAGGCTGAGGTCGGCAGGTCAACTGACCCGGTCCAGGTCAAACCCGACCAGTGGGGCCCACTGGTCAGTGACACATCTAACTAACAGAGTTTGTTAGTGTTAGGTTAGGCACTAATCTAGGTTAATTAGCACTAACTAAACCTAACTAAGAATTAGCAGCGGTGGGCCCATGCGTCAGTGACGTTGGGGGGTCAAACAAGGGTCAAACCCGGGTCAACTCACTGGAGTTGACCTGCGGCTCATTGCCGGCGATGCCAGAGACGGCGGAGGGCGTCGGGATTCCTCCTCCGGCGACCAAATGGCCAACTGAGGGCATCTACACGCAGCCCAGGCTCTTGCGCATCCAAAGCAACAGATGGCAGCAGCTGGGGTGGCCGGAGTTGACGGCGGTGAGCTCTAAGGTGGTGGCCGGAGTTCGGTGAGCTCGGATTCGGCATTAGGGAGCACGGCAGGAGGCAAGGAGGTGCGCTACGGCCTCTTGGGGTGCACTGAGCACGGCGACGCGCTCGGTTGCAGCTATAGGTGACGGTGGCCACGGCGACGACATGGCCGGCAGAGCCAAGCTCCCGGCCATGATGGCCAACGGGGTTAGGGGGCAGCTCGAATGACGTGGCTAGGGGAGAAGGAAGAGGAGCTCACGAGGAGTGTAGGGGTGGCCTCGGCGTGCTCGGGGAGGGGCTGGTGACGACGGGAGGTCGCTGGCGATCTCGGGGCAGAGGCGGCAAGGATGGCGGTGCAGAGGGTGATGCAGGGCATTCAGCGTCGTGCGAGTTGATGGAGAGGTGCGGGAGATGGAGGCGGATCCCGTGGACAGCACGGGGATACGAGGGGGGCGCGATGGCTGCGGCGTCACGGCTACGCTCGGACGCGAGAGGGAGAGAGAGAGCAGAGAAGGGGGAAGAGGTCGGGAGAGAGTGAGAGGGTTCCATGGGGTGGCGTGGCACTACGAGAGACATCCAGGGGGAGGAGGAGGCAGCCAGGCAAGGAGGAGGTGGCCAGCGTGTGGTTGCACGCGCCGGGCACATGCCCCTGCCTACTGGCGCGAGGAGGAAGGCGACAGAGGGGGCTGCAGTGGTGGGCTGGGCGAGCTCCTGGGCCAGCCAGGTGGGCTGCAAAGGTGAGGCCAGGTAATTCTCTTTCTCTCTTTTATTTTTGTTTTTTTCTTTTCTTTCTGTTACTTTGTGGCTTTTCTAAAAAATACTGATGACCCACAAGTGTAGGAGATCTATCGTAGTCCTTTTGATAAGTAAGAGTGTCGAACCCAACGAGGAGCAGAAGGAAATGACAAGCGGTTTTCAGTAAGGTATTCTCTGCAAGCACAAAAATTGTAGGTAATAGATAGTTTTGTGATAAGATAATTTGTAATGGGTAACAAGTAATAAAAGTAAATAAGGTGCAGCAAGGTGGCCCAATCCTTTTTTGTAGCAAAGGACAAGCCTGGACAAGTTCTTATAATGAGAAAAGCGCTCCCGAGGACATGTGGGAATTATCGTCAAGCTAGTTTTCATCACGTTCATATGATTCGCGTTCATTACTTTGATAATTTGATATGTGGGTGGACCGGTACTTGGGTACTGCCCTTTCTTGGACAAGCATCCCACTTATGATTAACCCCTATTGCAAGCATCCGCAACTACAAAAGAAGTATTAAGGTAAACCTAACCATTACATGAAACATATGGATCCAAATCAGCCCCTTACGAAGCAACACATAAACTAGGGTTTAAGCTTCTGTCACTCTAGCAACCCATCATCTACTTATTACTTCCCAATGCCTTCCTCTAGGCCCAAACAATGGTGAAGTGTCATGTAGTTGACGTTCACATAACACCACTAGAGGAGAGACAACATACATCTCATCAAAATATCGAACGAATACCAAATTCACATGACTACTAATAGCAAGACTTCATCCATGTCCTTAGGAACAAACATAACTACTCACAAAGCATATTCATGTTCATGATCATAGGGGTATTAATATGCATTAAGGATCTGAAAAAATAATCTTCCATCGGATAAACCAACTAGCATCAACTACAAGGAGTAATCAACACTACTAGCAACCCACAGGTACCAATCTGAGGTTTTGATACAAAGATTTGATACAAGAGATGAACTAGGGTTTGAGAGGAGATGGTGCTGGTGAAGATGTTGATGGAGATTGACCCCCTCCCGATGAGAGGATCGTTGGTGATGACTATACCTGGCCAAACAGGCCGGCCCGGCCCGGCACGGCCCGGCCCACCGTAAACGTGCCTGGCACGGGACGCCCCGTCTCGGCATGAATAATTACCGGGCCGTGTCGTGCCGGTCCACGGGCGGGAGCTAGCAGCCCAGGCACGACACATAGGCTACGTGGGCCAGCACGCGGCATGCCCAGGCACGCCGGCCCGTTGGAGGATGCTGGGCCGTTTGGCGCGATTTTTTTCTTTTTCTTCGCAATACCTCTGAAAACAGCAAAAAAAGGCCAAAAAAATTAGAAAATTGCAAAATCTGGTAGACTATTATGTGAGATAAATCTAGAGTTTTATTAGCACATGTACATCATTAAAACTCCCATCTAAAAGAATAAAAGAATACAAGACATACTCTATAATTACAAAAGGATAAAAAATACAAAGACTACACTATAACACTACTACTACTTAGATTCAAGCACTAATAAAATACGCATGCACTATGAAAATATTAAACATATTAGGGTATTCGGTATTTATATAGGACATATATATTTATATTTTTCAAAAAAACATAAACGGTCCGTGCCGTGCCGGCCCGCGTGCCTAGCCTCCAGGCCCAGGCACGGCCCATGGCGTGCCGTGTGCCGGGCCTGGCCCATTTAGCCCGGGCCGTGCCGTGCCTGGGTCGTGCCGGGCCTGCATGCTACCGGGCCGGCCCAGTTAGCACGGCCCGTTTGGCCAGCTATAGTGATGACGATGGTGATGATTTCCCCCTCCCGGAGGGAAGTTTCCCCAGCAGAATAGCTCCGCCAGAGCCCTAGATTGGTTCCGCCAAGGTTCCGCCTCGTGGCGGAAGAGTTTCGTCCCGTAAGCTTGCTTATGATTTTTTTTCCAGGGTAAAATACTTCATATAGCAGAAGATGGGCACCGGAGGGCTTCCAGGTGGCCCATGAGTCAGGGGCGCACCCAGGGGGTAGGGCGCGCCCCCACCCTCGTGGCCAGGGTGTGGGCCCCCTTTGGTACTTCTTCCGCTGAATATTTATCATTAATTCCAAAAATGACTTTCATGGAGTTTCAGGACTTTTGGAGCTGTGCAGAATAGGTCTCTAATATTTGCTCCTTTTCCAGCCCAGAATCCCAGCTGCTGGCATTCTCCCTCTTCATGTTAAACCTTGTAAAATAAGAGAGAATAGCCATAAGTATTGTGACATAACGTGTAATAACAGCCCATAATGCAATAAATATCGATATAAAAGCATGATGCAAAATGGACGTATCAACTCCCCCAAGCTTAGACCTCGCTTGTCCTCAAGCGGAAGCCGATATCGAAAAACATGTCCACATGTTTAGAGATAGAGGTGTCGATAAAAATAAAATACGGACATGAGGGCATCATGATCATTCTTATAACTGCAACACATATATTTATTTTGTCATATGATTTCTTATTCTCCAGTAACAATCTATTCATAATGTCAAGTATGATTCAGAAACTTCATTGAGAACTAACAAACTATAATCTCAGTCATTGAAGCAATTGCAATTTATCATAACATCGGAAAGAGTCAATAATAGAGATTTTCAGCAAGTTCACATACTCAACTATCATTTAGTCTTTCACAATTGCTAATCACTCACGCAATACTTATGGTTATGGAGTTTTAATCAGACACAGAGAAAGATAGGGGCTTATAGTGTTGCCTCCCAACTTTTTACCTCAAGGGTAATGTCAACAATAATAGTTCATGCTAACTTACATCCAATTGGACACACACACACACACACACACACATATATATATATATATATATATATATATATATATATATATATATATATATATATATATATATCAGGATCTTTCCAACACGAGGTGCTTGCCAAAGGATAAAATATAAAAAGGAAAGGTGAAGATCACCTTGACTCTTGCATAAGGTATAAGACATAAAGTAAAAGATAGGCCCTTCGCAGAGGGAAGCAGAGGTCGTCATGTGCTTTTATGGTTGGATGCACGAAATCTTAATGCAAAAGAACGTCACTTTATATTTCCACTTGCGATATGAACCTTTATTATGCAGTCCGTCGCTTTTATTACTTCCATATCACAAGATCGTATAAAGCTTATTTTCTCCACACTAATAAGTCATACATATTTAGAGAGCCATTTTTATTGCATGCAACATGACAACTTACTTGAAGGATCTTAGTCAATCCATAGGTAGATATGGTGGACTCTCATGGCAAAACTGGGTTTAAGGATATTTGGAAGCACAAGTAGTATATCTACTTGGTGCAAGGAATTTGGCTAGCATGAGGGGGAAAGGCAAGCTCAACATGTTTGAATGATCCATGACAATATACTTTAACTGAGATGTGAGAATACATAACCCATTACATTGTCTTCCTTGTCCAACATCAACTCTTTAGCATGTCATACTTTAATGAGTGCTCACAATCATAAAAGATGTCCAAGATAGTGTATTTATATTTGAAAACCTCTCTTTCTTTATTACTTCCTATTAATTGCAACGATGACCAAAACTATTTTTTTCCAACTCTCAACAACTTTTAAGCCTCATACTCTCTATATATGAAGTCATTACTATCTATAAGATCAATATGAACTCTTTTATTTATTTTTATTCTTTCATGCACTTAAGATCATAGCAAGATAGCAAAGCCCTTGACTCAACACTAATCTTTATTATATATAGCTCACGGACTCGAATACATAGAGGGATCATAAATCAAAACTCAAAACTAATTCATACCAAAACTTTATTCTACCAGATCAAGATATTACCAAAAGGATTGAACTAAGTAAAACGGTAAAGATAGGAGTGTGATGGTGATACGATACTGTGGCAACTCCCCCAAGCTTGGCAGTTGCTAAGGGGAGTGCGCATACCAGTGTGTTTATGTCCTCGTAGGTGGTGATGATGGAGTTGTTGATGATGTAGGCTTGTCGTCCGTCTTCCAAGGCATAGGCTCACTATCATAGAAGGATGATCGAGTCTCCGGGATCCTCAAATCTGTAGCCAAACTCATCCTCTTGAATCTATATTCATACTCACAGTTTTGGTGTTGCAGGTCATAGATCTGGGCTTGGAGGTGCTCGATTTTCTCATGAAGCTTGAAGATGGTCTCCTCAATGTTCTTGGCGTCCAGCTTGTAGTTGTTGGTGAACTCCGCGATCATTATCTGGTTGGCGTTAAGTCCGTGCTCCACCATCCCTTGGCACTTGAAAACTTGTTGTTCCATTGCTTCGAGCTTTGTCTCCACGCTTCCGGTACTCCTTGGTCCCTCCGCATACGGATGTGCAGCACCCCCTCACGCATCTCAATGGTTTGCGGGTGATGCAGCACCTCCGCGAGATAGGGGTTGATGACCTTCTCGAAAAACTTGTCCTTGGGAGCGCTTAAAGACGTCATGGTGCTCTAGATCTGTCAGAAAAACAGCTCGAAACAAAGACAGAGGATTTTTGCGTGATACAGTGGTCAAAACCTTTGGGAGATTATATAATGAATTTTTACCGACCGAAAGAAGTATCATGCAAGAAAATGGAGTCCGTAGAGAACACGAGGTGCCCACGAGGCAGGGGGCGCGCCCAGGGAGGTAGGGTGCGCCCTCCACCCTCGTGGATGCCTGGTGTCCTTCCCGGACTACTTCTTATTTTCCTCTTTTCTTAAATATTCCAAAACAGAGGAAAATTACTATTAGAACTGTTTTGGAGTCGGTTTACTTACCGTACCACATACCTATTCCTTTTCGGAGTCTGAAACATTCTGGAAAGTGTCCCTTATGTATTCCTCTAGGGTTATGGTTTCAATAATATTAGTTTCAACATTTATAGAATTACCTGAGATATAATGTTTGATTCTTTGACCATTTACCACCTTCGGATTTGTGCCTTCGAAGTTGTTGATTTTTATGGCACCAGAATGATAGACCTCCCCGATAACGTAAGGGCCTTCCCATTTAGAGATAAGTTTACCTACAAAAAATCTTAAACGAGAGTTGAATAGCAACACATAATCACCTATGTTAAACTCATGCTTTTGTATCCTTTTGTCATACCATCTTTTAACCTTTTCTTTAAACAGTTTGGCATTCTCGTAAGCCTGGTTTCTCCATTCATCAAGTGAGCTAATGTCAAATAACCTCTTCTCACCGGCAAGTTTGAAATCATAATTGTGCTCCTTAATATCCCAATATGCCTTCTGTTCAAGTTCGAGAGGTAAGTGACATGCTTTTCCATAAACCATTTTATATGGAGACATACCCATAGGATTCTTATATGCAGTTCTATAGGCCCATAATGCATCATCAAGTTTCTTGGACCAATTCTTTCTAGATCTATTAACAGACTTTTGCAAAATTAATTTGAGCTCTCTGTTACTCAATTCTACTTGACCACTAGAGTGTGGGTGATATGGAGATGCAATTCTATGATAAACATCATACTTAGCAAGCATCTTACGAAAAGCACCGTGAATAAAATGTGAACCACCACCAGTCATTAAGTATCTAGGGACTCCAAACCTCGGAAAAATAACTTCTTTAAGCATCTTAATAGAGGTGTTATGATCAGCACTACTACTTGGAATATCTTCTACCCACTTAGTAACGTAATCAACAACAACTAAAATATGTGTATACCCATTGGAGGTAGGAAATGGTCCCACATAATTAAAGCCCCAAACATCAAATGGTTCAATAACAAGAGAATAATTCATAGGCATTTTTTGACGTCTACCAATATTACCAATTCTTTGAAATTCATCACAAGACAAGACAAACTCACGGGCATCTTTGAAGAGAGTAGGCCAATAAAAACTGGATTGCAATACCTTATGTGCAGTTCTATCTCCAGCGTGGTGTCCTCCATATGCCTCAGAGTGACACTTGCGTAGGATCTGTTCCTGTTCATGCTTAGGTACACAACGTCTAATAACACCATCTACTCCTTCTTTATAAAGGTGTGGGTCATCCTAGAGGTAATGTCTTAAATAATAAAAGAACTTTTTCTTTTGCTGGTATGTGAAACTAGGCGGTATAAATTTAGCAACAATGTAATTAGCATAATTAGCATACCATGGAGCAGTACGAGAAGAATTTATGACATCTAATTGTTCATCAGGAAAGCTATCATTAATAGGTAGTGGGTCATCAAGAACATTCTCTAACCTAGACAAGTTGTCTGCAACGGGGTTCTCAGCTCCCTTTTTATCAATAATATGAAAATCAAATTCTTGGAGCAAGAGAACGCATCTAATAAGTCTCGGTTTAGCATCTTTCTTTTCCATAAGATATTTAATAGCAGCATGATCAGTGTGAATAGTTACTTTGGAATCAACAATATAAGGTCTAAACTTATCACAAGCAAATACAACTGCTAAGAATTCTTTTTCAGTAGTAGCATAATTTCTCTTGGCAGTGTCTAGAGTTTTACTAGCATATTGAATAACATTTAATTTCTTATCGACTCTTTGCCCTAGAACAGCACCTACATCATAATTGCTAGCATCACACATAATTTCAAAGGGTAAATTCCAATCAGGTCGCTGAACAATAGGTGCAGAAATCAAAGCTTTCTTAAGTATTTCAAATGCTTCTACACAATCATCATCGAAGACAAAAGGAATATCTTTTTGCAATAAATTAGTCAGAGGCCTAGAGATTTTAGAAAAGTCCTTAATGAATCTCCTATAAAAACCGACATGACCAAGGAAACTTCTTATACCTTTAATGTCCTTGGGACACGACATCTTTTCAATAGCATCAACTTTAGCTTTATCAACTTCAATACCTCTTTCAGAAATTTTATGCCCCAAGACAATGCCTTCATTAACCATAAAGTGGCACTTCTCCCAATTCAAAACAAGACTAGTATCTTCGCATCTCTACAAAACTCGTTCAAGGTTTCTCAAGCAATCATCAAAGGAGGATCCATAAACGGAGAAATCATCCATGAATACCTCACAAATCTTTTCACAATAGTCAGAGAATATAGCCATCATGCATCTTTGAAAGGTAGCAGGTGCATTACATAAACCAAAAGGCATACGTCTATAAGCAAAAGTACCGAAAGGGCAAGTAAAAGTAGTCTTTGCTTGATCGTCCGCTGACACATGTATTTGAGAGAAACCAGAATAACCATCTAGAAAGAAGAACTATGTATGTTTGGATAGTCTTTCTAGCATTTGATCAATAAAAGGTAAAGGGTAATGATCTTTCTTAGTAGCTTTATTTAGTTTACGAAAATCAATTACCATCCTATAACCTGTAATTATTCTTTGCAGGATCAATTCATCTTTATCATTAGGAACAACACTAATACCTCCCTTCTTAGGGACACAATGGACATGACTTACCCACTGACTATCAACAACGGGATAAATTATACCTGCCTCAAGGCGCTTTAGTATTTCTTTTCTTACCACTTCTTTCATCTTAGGAACCATCGTTGGTGATCAATAACTGGTTTGGCGTCTTCTTACAAATTTATTTTGTGTTGGCATAAGGTGGGACTAATGCCCTTAAGATCATCAAGAGTATATCCAATAGCAGCACGATGCTTCTTCAGAGTTTTCAATAATCTTTCCTCTTCCTGCTCTGAAAGGTTAGCACTAATAATAACATGATATATCTTCTTTTCATCAAGATAAGCGTATTTAAGAGTATCAGGTAATGGTTTAAGCTCAAACACGGGATCACCCTTGGGTGGAGGGGGATCCCCTAGGATTTCAACAGGCAAGTTGTGTTTCAAAATAGGACCCTGTTTAAACAATACTTCATCTATCTCCCTTCTTTCATTCACAAACATATCATTTTCATTGTCTAGCAAATATTGTTCTAAAGGATCAGAAGGAGGCACGACAATAGAAGCAAGACTAATTATTTCATCCTTGCTAGGCAATTCTTTATCATGGGGTTGTCTACAAAACTTAGCAAAATTAAACTCATGAGACATGTTTCCTAAGCCAATCGTAACAACATCCTTTTCGCAATCAATCTTAGCATTAACAGTATTCAAGAAGGGTCTACCAAATATAATGGGACAAAAGTCATCTTGTGGGAACCAAGAACAAGAAAATCAGCAGGATATTTAACTTTCCCACACAGGACTTCAACATCTTTAACAGTCCCAATTGGTGAAATAGTATCTCTATTGGCAAGCTTAATTGTAACAACAATATCTTCTACCTTAGCAGGTGCAATGTCATGCATAATTTCTTTATATAAGGAATGAGGTATTGCACTAGCACTAGCACCCATATCACATAAGCCATGATAACAATGATCTCCTATTTTAACAGAAATAACATGCATGCCTACAACAGGTCTATGTGTCTTAGCATCGGGTCTAGCAATGCTAGCAGCTTGTTCACATAAATAAATAACATGCCCATCAATATTATCAGCCAAGAGATCTTTAACCATAGCAATACTAGGTTCAACTTTAATTTGCTCAGGAGGTGTATATGTTCTAGTATTACTCTTCCGAACCACAGTTGAAGCTTTAGCATGATCCTTTATCCTAACAGGGAAAGGTGGTTTCTCAACATAAGCAGTAGGAACAATAGGATCATCATAAGTGATAACCTTTTCTTCAACTATAACAGGTGCAACTACTTTTACTTCAGTGGGGGGATTATATTTAAACCACTTCTCATTAGGGAGATCAACATGCGTAGCAAATGATTCACAGAAAGAAGCTACTATCTCAGAGTCAAGTCCATATTTAGTGCTAAATCCACGAAAAGCATCAGTATCCATAAAAGATTTAACACAATCAAACTTAGGTGTCGTACCTGACTCCTTACCATTGTCGGAATCCCAATCTTCAGAGTTGTGTTTAATTCTTTCCAATAAATCCCACTTGAATTCAATAGTCTTCATCATAAAAGACCCAGCACAAGAAGTATCAAGCATGGTGCGATTGTTGAGAGAAAGCCAAGCATGAAAGTTTTGCATAATCATTTCTCTTGAGAGCTCCTGATTGGGGCATGAATATAACATTGACTTAAGCCTCCCCCAAGGTTGAGTGATGCTTTCTCCTTCGCGAGGCCAAAAATGATATATATAATTACGATCACGATGAACAAGATGCATAGGATAAAACTTCTGGAAAAATTACAATTTCAATCGTTTATAGTCCCAGGATCCCGTATCATCACATAGCCTATACCATGTCAATGCATCTGCATTCAAAGATAAAGGTAAAACCTTCTTCTTAATAACATCATCGTTCATACCTGCAAGCTTAAATAATCCACAAACTTTATCCACATAGATAAGGTGTAAATCGGGATGCAATGTTCCATCTCCTGCAAAGGGATTAGCTAGCAGTTTCTCTACCATACCCGAAGGAGTTTCAAAGTAAACATTTTTAGTAGGTTCAGTAGGTTGAGGAGAAACACTTTGCTCTACTGGTCGGTGTGAAGATACCCCGAACAAGCCCCTCAAAGGATTAGTTTCCATAACAACAAGTGACAGTAAATTTCAGCAAACTATATAAATGTTTCCTTACCAAGTTCCACTCACCAAAGGCGCTTCACTCCCCGGCAATGGTGCCAGAAAAGAGTCTCGATTACCCACAAGTGTAGGGGATCTATCATAGTCCTTTCGATAAGTAAGAGTGTCGAACCCAACGAGGAGCAGAAGGAAATGACAAGCGGTTTTCAGTAAGGTATTCTCTGCAAGCACTGAAATTGTAGGTAACAGATAGTTTTCTGATAAGATAATTTGTAACGGGTAACAAGAAATGAAAGTAAATAAGTTGCAGCAAGGTGGCCCCATCCTTTTTGTAGCAAAGGACAAACCTGGACAAGTTCTTATAATGAGAAAAGCGCTCCCGAGAACACATGGGAATTATCGTCAAGCTAGTTTTCATCACGTTCATATGATTCACGTTCGTTACTTTGATAATTTGATATGTGGGTGGACCGGTGCTTGGGTACTGCCCTTTCTTGGACAAGCATCCCACTTATGATTAACCCTTATTGCAAGCATCCGCAACTACAAAAGAAGTATTAAGGTAAACTTAACCACATCATGAAACATATGGATCCAAATCAGCCCCTTACGAAGCAACACATAAACTAGGGTTTAAGCTTCTGTCACTCTAGCAACCCATCATCTACTTATTGCTTCCCAATGCCTTCCTCTAGGACTAAACAATGGTGAGGTGTCATGTAGTCGATGTTCACATAACACCACTAGAGGAGAGACAACATACATCTCATCAAAATATCGAACGAATACCAAATTCACATGACTACTAATAGCAAGACTTCACCCATGTCCTCAGGAACAAACGTAACTACTCACAAAGCATATTCATGTTCATGATCAGAGGGGTATTAATATGCATTAAGGATCTGAACAAATAATCTTCCACCGGATAAACTAACTAGCATCAACTACAAGGAGTAATCAACACTAGTAGCAACCCACAGGTACCAATCTGAGGTTTTGATACGAAGATTTGATACAAGAGATGAACTAGGGTTTGAGAGGAGCTGGTGCTGGTGAAGATGTTGATGGAGATTGACCCCCTCCTGATGAAAGGATCGTTGATGATGACGATGGTGATGATTTCCCCCTCCCGGAGGGAAGTTTCCCCGGCAGAACAGCTCCGCCGGGACCCTAGATTGGTTCCGCCAAGGTTCCGTCTCGTGGCGGCGGAGTTTCGTCCCGTAAGCTTGCTTATGATTTATTTTCCAGGGTAAAAGACTTCATATAGCAGAAGATGGGCACTAGAGGGCTTCCAGGTGGCCCACGAGGTAGGGGGCACGCCCAGGGGGTAGGGCACGCCCCCACCCTTGTGGCTAGGGTGTGGGACCCTTCTGGTACTTCTTCCGCTGAATATTTATCATTAATTCCAAAAATGAATCTCGTGGAGTTTCAGGACTTTTGGAGTTGTGCAGAATAGGTCTCTAATATTTGCTCCTTTTCCAGCCCAGAATCCCAGCTGCCGGCATTCTCCCTCTTCATGTTAAACCTTGTAAAACAAGAGAGAATAGCCATAAGTATTGTGACATAATGTATAATAACAACCCATAATGCAATAAATATCGATATAAAAGCATGATGCAAAATGGACGTATCAAATACCTAGACCCTTCCAAAATTCATGAAACTTGCTCAAGCCTACTGTTTAGAATATATCCAACAGTAAACATTTTAGTTTCAGATTATTTGGACATTTAAAATATTTTATAGCATTTAGATGCCCAAATGCAAATAGAGTATGATTTAATTCAGAGCCCAAATATGTCATGGAAAATATGCATCACTTGTGGTTACTGTTTCCAGCATTTTCCAAAGATGAAGAACATTTTTGAAAGCCATTTGGATTTACTGGAAATATTTTGGTTGAACCTAGTGAATTCCTTTGATGCTAGGGTTTAGGCAATCCCCATTTCAAGTTTCTTTCAAAATTAAACATGATGCACACATGAAGCTAGCCTAGTGCATAGCCAAATGCTAGGGATGTGACAACTCACTCCCACTAAGCAAGAATCTCGTCCTGAGATTCAAGCGTAGGGTAAGATGGAAGGGGGAACGCAAACTAATACAACCTTCTTGACCCAGGTTGCACCTCATAAGAACGTTGATTCGATCACCATCATTGACTTGATGTCTTGCTCTGAGAACTCCAACTAACATGACAAGGAGAGGAAAGGAAAAACTCTAGAAGAATCGATCTTCTCAAAGATCGAACAACTCAGGATCAACTCATGGAATGAGACATTGAAACATCTCTCGAGCTAAGACATGAAGCATACATCTGAAGGGATGGAGTGAGACAGGTGACGAAGGTTCACTAGGTAGACAACAATTCCACACTTAGGAGGGTGGTGAGTGGTTGTCAACGTAGCGAGGATTTGAGTTGCCATGATATCATAACGAGACATCTTGGAGAAGGTGACTCGTAAAATTATTACCTTAAGTGGCAAAAAGAATTACTTTTGACACATGGATCATCGTAACTCTCTAAAGCAGCCTAAGGCAGTTCACCAACAATCGTTTGGTGGAGTGCGAAGGGATGGCATACCCAGACTAGAATGGATGATGTGGATTACCTTGTTGAAGACAAAGCCATAGATGATTTTGCTTATCATCGAAAATGGATGGGATCCAAGGTAGATTGGCACAATGGCGGCGCAATGCTGGGAACAAAATGCAAATGCTGGGAATGATTCTAGTAACTGGGGAAACTCATCATACGAGAGTGAGTCCACTGTTTGAAAGGTTATAGCATAACCGAGGAAACCGAGAGCACTACACAATTAATGCCGACGGTAAAACCTAGTGCTTGCGCGTGCTCTCAAGAACTTGAGCATTTCCATATTCATCAGGGTTTTATCAATATTCGTGTCAAGGATCACGGGAACACAACATACTACCATGATGAGTATTGGCGGAGGATGCAGATGCAAGGAAGATAACACTTTCTCAGATTTCACCTTAGCGAGGCCAAGGGGACAAAATCTGGATGATCGACCGAGAGACATTTAGCACTCCGCTTCTAATGTTCTCCCTGACGTGCTAGCGGAACCCATTCATTGATATGGGTTGGTATCTAGAACAACAAGTAAAAGGTCGGACTTCGGGAGCACATGAATCCATAAGGAACAACTACTGGAGTAAATCCTACGAGTTCCTTATGGGGAGGTGGCCAATTTTCTCAATCAGGATACTATAGTAATAGGTCTTCCGGCTGAATGTGTTGGCCATGACATCCACTTTACCGGGTTATAGAGAGACCAACACTATAGTTTTTGGGAAACGTTCCAACCATCATAATTGCCTGAGATTCAGATCTGGTTGGTGTCAGGATTTCCGGACTCATCAAGTCTAGAAAGAAAAATTAAGGTTTGCAACACAAATCGACGAGATGATGTTGCAAGATTCTTGGGAAATGGACTATGATAGTAAGCTCCAAAACATGAGCTGGTTCTACTACAAACATGTGAACACGTTGTCCCAGACAAGCATGGCCACCCACGAAGTAGTCTTATAATAAAACACTAACGAGTTCAGGTGGGGAACCATCATCGAGGATATCAAAGTCCTTGCATAAGGTATACTCTTAAGATGGAACTTCTTCTCCTTGAACAAGTCAATCAGTGGCTTGGTGTGCTAGGGAACACATATAGAATGGAGGCGGCCAACCTATCAAACCATAGAGCACTTCACACATGTGTGAGTAACTTGGGATGATTCCAAGGAAGCAACATTGACTTTCTCGAATTCACAGTGGCATCTTGCATCAAATGCACATGAATTAGAGGAAGTCACTTCTTTCGTTCGAACATATGCTTCATGCACGGGACATGAAGATAATGCTTATAGAAGTTTCCAATACTAGCTTAATGTTCAACAAGATTATGGAGAAGATAAGGATGTTGTCGATGGGCTCAACAACAATTCATCCAGGTTTCCATATAAACGGAATTCCACAATTATGTGAACACGGTGATAGCATTGGTCAGACCAAAAGATATAATGGAGTATGCTCAAGGAGGAACCACGAGTAAGACAACATTACGAACATCATTGGTTCTGATTTGATTTGAGAATATCCCACACTCAAATAAAAGTTTTGATAAGATAATAGGTCCAACAACTGATCACAAGGACCAATCGATGAAGATATCATCTTTCTTCAACATACATACAAGATATCCCTTAACACAAACTAAGTCGGACAAGCTTTTATCTTCCAACTCTCCAAGTTGTTGTTTAGCTTAACCAACTAGCTCAAGGGTACCCAACACGGATTCTTGGGGAAAGGGTGGTTTACAGGAATAAACCAACTTGACCATGAACTCAACATAAGGGTCAGGGAACAATCTGGTAATACTTCCGAGAAGATATTTGGAAAATCACGAACCACCAATATGCTAGTAAGCTCGAGAATAATCTTGCTTTTCAGGGCAAGACAATATGATCAAAAGAGCGAGGGATTGACACAATCCCGACTCATTGATCGAAGAGTGCACCGGAAATAAGGACTAGGTAGCACAATCAGTCTTAGAATGAGGATTCAATAACCGACACGCTAAGAATGAAATTATTGTCCTTTAACTACCAAGCAACAAGGTTGCTAGGAGTATTCATTTCACACATCACGGTTCACTTGTCGGCATTCTGGTTGCAACAACACAGAAACCGAGAAATGAATAATAAGGGCGAGAAGTATCACTATATCAAGAGTTCATAGGATGGTGTGCAATTCCCAGATATCTTGACATAAAGGGGGTAATACTCCAAGGTAGAACAGAAGCAAAAGCTAGATTAGCATTTGATTTGCGGATTACAATTGCTTTGACCCAATCCTGGATATGGATGTGGTACTAGAGTTTGTTTCTCCTAGTCATTCCGAATAGAATGGCTTGACGGACCACAAGAATAATAAGCATCGTTGAACACGGATGCACGACTACTCCTAACTATCAATTGATAGACGGGGGTCAGAATACAACTAAAGGAGGAACAACTCAAAGGAACGCATGATTTTCTGAGTTGTGGATGCATAGATTAGTATTTCAAACAAAGCTCAACATATTTCTTCTGGATAACCCATGCGGAAAGGTAGAACTGGCAGAGTCACAACATAGAATCGAGAACTCATCAGGAGCACTCTGATTGTGGTCTTTCGGTTCAGCGAGGAACTTCTGCCATAAGCAGTTCATGGTATTTGGAAGAAGGACATACCACGAACCTCGAGGACTATCACAAAGGTTACTAATATCCTGAAGGAACTGGCAAACACTATCAACACGAGGTAGATAAGGTGAATCTCGGGTTCAGGAACCCAGGAATAGAATACCTACTACTAAGTGGCATCACGGGATGCTTTCGAGAATAATGGCCAGAATCACCACACCGGGTTCACAAAACATGGCTAGATTACTAGGCGATTAACTAAGACACCCAGGGTCATAATAATAGCTCCAACCTATATACCGAGGCAATGAAGTACCTCTACACACTAGTTAGTGTGGTTAGTCTGACCCAAAAGGACATCGGGAACAGAGGGAAAGAATTTTGCAAATGCATCAGACTATTTAGAAACCTGGGATGACTCGGACAACATAACGGCTGTAAATGCTTGGAAAGGATTTGAGGCATCCTACAGAATGGTGGCATAGCCACACAACATCAAAATATCAAGGTTCTGAGATCAATAGCCAACATACCGAAGTAGTAGAGACTGAACTGAGGCTTGAATCCAACAATCTTATAAGTCTACGGATTAGTAACACGTGATCCTAATAGAAACAAGAGAAAGCCTAGTTCCTTAACCTCGTAGGAAAGATAGGATGACTCGGATCAGAAGGGCATAAGGTAAAGGAGTAAAAAGAGCCATACATTCCCATCCACAATCAATTCCCTTATATAACTAAATAATTTCTAGACTCAACTTCAACTAGTTTGGCTTGGTAAACCTACAGACAGTCAGGCTCTCATACCAAAGCTGTTAGGACCCGGATCCTAAGTCACACCGACCTAGCATGTAACACATCATATCACTTTGCGGCCTCACACACGGTATTCCCACGGGTGCCACCTTACCTGGCCCGGGACCATTTGCGCCTTTTGGCTCACGTATATGATAGTGCCGCTAGCATCCATATGACAAAGAACCCGGGCAGACATGACTAGTCGTGGACCCAAAGTGGCGCTAACTTACAAGGACAGGCATGCATGAACCAACAACGTACGTGTCGATCAACAACGTATGAACCCAAGTCGTAGCAAGCTACGTGGACTTAAAGGAACAACGTGTGACATTTCCCCGAAGGGACAGACAGAGGAATGAAGAAGGACACATGCCGGCCAGCCTAAGTGTTCCGGAGCAGTAGCAAGCTACCATGGCTCAGTGCAAGCACCAGGAGACATTTCCCGGTAAGATAGGCTACCAAGGATGAACAACTAGGTTGTCAGATCCCACACATACCAAGCATTTCAAATCATACAGACAATATTCTTGATATGTGCAAATACAGCATGGCATCACAACATAACTCTATGACTCAAGTATTTATTCAATAGGCTCCGAGGAGCGAGATATTACAAACATGGGTCTCATGACCCAACATTCAGAGCATACAAGTCAAAGCACATGCGGAAGCCTAACATGTCTGGGTATAGACATCTACAAATGAAAAGGGCTGAGAAGCCTAACAATCTATCAGATCCTGCCGAGGGCACAAGATCGTAGTTGAGGTAACAAGCTAAACGTCGAAGTCCATGCGGAACTACTAGTGCGACGGAAGTCTCTCTGCAAAAACATAAAATAGGCAAACGTGAGTACAAATGTACCCAGCAAGACTTACATCAGAACTAACTACATATGCATCATTATCAACAAAGGGATGGTGGGGTTTAACTGCAGCAAGCCAGCTTTGACTCGGTGGCTATCTTGAACTATGACTGCAAGTAACTCTTTTGAGGTGGCGCACACGAGTCCACATATTCACCATAACAATACACCACTATGGATCCGCTCCCGTCTCCCTACGAGAACGCCATCCATAGCACTCACGCTTATCTTGCGTATTTTAGAGTATCCACTTTCACTTATCTATGAACTATATAGGCAACCCAGAGGTCCTTTACCACAGACGCGGCTATTCGAATAGATGATGTTAACCCTGCAGGAGTGTACTTCTTCACACACGCTCTCACCACTTACCGTCATTTACACAACATGTACTTGGCAACCTTCAAGCGGAAGCCCAACTAGGGTGTCGGCCATGGCCTACCTAAACACTCAAGTGTCTAGTCCAGGTTTATTGCCTATTCAGGTTCCATCCACAGGGAGTCCGGCCGAGGTTTCCACATACGGCCCCGAACGATGTGTGCAAGGTTCCCGAGATACCAAACGGGCATCCGGTACACCGTGCCACATACCTACTACATCACAGTCCACCCCGAGGGTCAGCGTTGCCCATGGCCTCCAGTATACTACAAACACCAGAAACTACTTGCAACTCCTGGACATAGGACTAGGGTGGTTAAGAAGTCGAGCGGGTCAATTAAGGATCCCAATGCATGGTAGTAGCTGATTCTTAAATCACACATACAGATCTCAGTTCTTAAGGATGGTTCCAATGAAACAACCCACCATGTACTCCTACATGGCCTCTCATCGATACCTTTACCAAATCGTGTTCAACACATCGCTCTCATTACCGACATGATCATTTCACTCTAGCCCATCACCCAGATGAACCAGACCTGACACGACTCTAAGCATAGCAGGCATAGCAAGGTAGGAAACACAATCATGGCTCAATCAACTCCTACACATGCTAGTGGGTTTCATCTAGTTACTGTGGCAATGACATGTCATGCAGAGGAAATGGGTTCAACTACCGTAGCACACAACAGTTTGAAACACGTTGTCTTAAATGCAGTAAATGAGAGCAGGAGCGAGATCATGGGATTGTATCGATATGATCAAATGGTTGGTTGCTTGCCTGGCAGGTCCATAGTCTGATACTACTCTTCGTTTGGGTACTCGCGGTATTCTTCCGGGGCAGAACCTACCGCAGAGAGCACCGATAGCATAATCAATACCAAACATTATGCAACAATATGATGCATGCATGAGACATGACAAAATGAGTGTGTTGGGCTAATGCAACTATGACCAGATGAGTTTGAGCTATTTTGAACCAAAGATTCAAATTCCAAACTCACTTGTGACCTTAAATAGTGCTTTATCTTGTTTTGCACTAAACAACAAGTTAACTTGTTTAAACATGCATGAAACAAATACAGATGGATAGATTGGATTTTCTGATTATTTTTCATATATAATTTATCTTATTTGGATTTATGGATAATTTTCTATGATTTTTAGAAGTTTTGGGCATTTTCTAATTTTTTAGATTTATTTTCAAACCAGAAAATCACTTACTGCGTCAGCATGGCGTAAGGCTGAGGTCGGCAGGTCAACTGACCCGGTCCAGGTCAAACCTGACCAGTGGAGCCCACTGGTCAATGACACATCTAACTAACTCTCTGTTAGTTAGTGTTAGGTTAAGCACTAATCTAGGTTAATTAGCACTAACTAAACCTAACTAAGAATTAACAGGGGTGGGCCCACACGTTAGTGACGCTGGGGGTCAAACAAGGGTCAAACCCGGGTAAACTCACCGGAGTTGACCCGCAACTCATCACCAGCGACGCCAGAGACGACGGAGGGCGTCGGGATTCCTCCTCCGGCGACCAAATGGCCGGCTGAGGGCATCTACGCGCAACCCAGGCTCTCGTGCATCCAAATCAACAGAAGGCAACAGCTGCGGTGGCCGGAGTTGACGGCGGCGAGCTCTAAGGTGGCGTCCGGAGTTCCATGAGCTCAGCTTCGGCATTAGGGAGCACGGCAGGAGGCAAGGAGGGGCGCTACAGCCTCCTGGGGGTGCACTGAGCACGACGACGTGCTCGGTTGCAGCTAGAGGTGACGGTGGCCATGGCGACAACATGGCCGGCGGAGCCAAGCTCCTGGCCATGATGGCCAACAGGGTTAGGGGGAGCTTGAGTGATTTGGCTAGGGGGAGAAGGAAGAGGAGCTCACGGGGAGTGCAGGGGTGGCCTCGGCGTGCTCGGGGAGGGGCTGGTGACGACGGGAGGTCGCCGGCGATCTCGGGGCAGAGGCGACAAGGATGGCGGCGCAGAGACTGATGCAGGGCATCCGGCGTCGTGTGAGTTGACGAAGAGGCGCGGGAGATGGAGGCAGTGCCCGTGGAAAACACAGGGAGACGAGGGGGGCACTGTGGCAGCGGCGTTATGGCAGCGCGGCTGTGGTTGCGCTCGGACGCGAGAGGGGGAGAGAGAGCAGGGAAGGGGGAAGAGGTCGGGAGAGAGTGAGAGGGTTCCAAGGGGTGGCGTGGCACTACGAGAGACATCCAGGGGGAGGAGGAGGCAGCCAGGCAGGAAGGAGGTGGCCGGCGTGTGGCTGCGCGCGCCGGGCATGTGCCCCTGCCTACTGGCGCGAGGAGGAAGGCGACACAGGGGGCTGCGGTGGTGGGCTGGGCCAGCTCCTGGGCCAGCCAGGTGGGCTGCAAAGGTGAGGCCAGGTAATTCTCTTTCTCTTTTTTTTTCTTTTCTTTCTGTAACTTTGTGGCTTTTCTAAAAAATACCTAGACCCTTCCAAAATTCATGAAACTTGCTCGAGCCTACTGTTTAGAATATATCCAATAGTAAACATTTTAGTTTCAGATTATTTGGACATTTAAGATATTTTATAGCATTTAAATGCCCAAATGAAAATAGAGTATGATTTAATTCAGAGCCTAAATATGTCATGGGAAAATGTGCATCACCTGTGGTTACTGTTTCCAGCATTTTCCAAAGATGAAGAACATTTTTGAAAGCCATTTGGATTTACTGAAAATATTTTTGTTGAACCTAGTGAATTCCTTTGATTCTAGGGTTTAGGCAATCCCCATTTCAAGTTTCTTTCAAAATTAAACATGATGCACACATGAAGCTAGCCTAGTGCATAGCCAAAAGCTAGGGATGTGACAGGATGGGGCAAACTTTGAAGGATTACGGTATCACCTATGGACATATGTGCCTCTTCTGTGTGATAATGAAAGTGCCATCAATATTGCCAAGAATCCCAAAGATCATACCCGCACCAAGCACATCGATATTAGGTATCATTTCTTGAGGGATCATGTGGAAAAGGGTGACATCCATATTGATCATGTTGGTACGGATATCTAACTTGCAGATATTTTCACCAAGCCATTGGATGAAGCAAGGTTTTGTCAACTTAGGCGTGAACTTAGTATCTTGGAGCTTGACAACATTATGTGAAATCTAGTACCCATTCATGCATTTTTCATCATGTCTTGTCTTGATGTAGGCATATATTTAGGGGGGGACATTCAATTCATGAGTACTCTCACCCTACATAATGCATAAATAGAACAAACACTCTCAAAGTTACCAAGTTTTTGAAACTTTGGTGCTTTAAATGATGGAGTCGTGACTATGTATCCAAAGTCGAAATCTTTGCGATCCTATGTCCCATATGCTCAAACATGGGGTCATCGCTCGTGGATTGCTTATATGAAACTTTCTTTACTTAATATTGTTGGGTTATTATTTCACATCTTAGTATGACCATAAAATTACTTTGTCTTTCATCTCTACAATATCAAAATCTCCTTGGCGGAGTCTATACCACAATCTAACTCTATATGGCCCTTCACTGCCCTCTCTCCCAGTCTCAATCTGTGTCCATTGGTCGGACATCCGGGCCCTGGAGTCCTGCTTGTCTGGTCCCTGACCGCTAGTCGCCGGATATCCGGGCCTCACCCCAGATGTCCGGACCGTCGCCCCGCAGACACACAAAACGGGATGGGGGCTCAAGAGTTGCGGGTAGTTCCCCTTTCTTTCTCTCTCTCTCTCCCCCCATCTCTTTTCACATCACCGCCGCCGCCGGACTGTGCTTCGGCACTGCCCCGGCCATCTCCTCCAACGTCGGGCCCCGATCTCCTGCCTACGTCTTCAACTCCTCCCGATCTACGATTCCATCCAATCCATTCTCTGGGTTGTGGTGTGAATCACTCGGGAGGGACCGGTTTGGATGTTGACTTGTGGATCGGCCACTGGATTTCTTCATGGCTCGTACCAAGAATTGCACCCCGGTTCCTCCTTCCCGGGGTATGACTACTATCTACTCTTGCCTCTCTTCTGTTTTGGCACAATAATTCTAGGTTTTCACAATCTCTCATGCACTACAAAAAATACACTTCCGTGATGATACGTGTTTGTCACAGTAGGTCGCCTTTTTTGTCATGCATGTACATCCATGACGATTTTATGACAGAATCAAGATAGTCATACCTGTGCTGTCATAGAAGTGTTCCATGACATTACCAAAATTATCATCACGGAAGTGTCCACTTCCATGATGATAAATCGCGTGTCACAGAAGTGCTTTCGTCAAGGGTGACCGACACGTGGCATCCACCGTAATGGAACGCCGTTAAGCTATCGGGTCGGGTTTTGGATCCAATAACCCGTTAACAGCCCCGACCAATGGGGATTTTCCACGTGTAAAATCATCATTGGCTGGAAGAAACACGTGTCGGCTCATCGTTGGGACAGATGTCATCCAGTCATTGGACAGAAGGTGTCTATGGTACGTCGACACGTGGCACGGCCCAATAGAGGCCCATTCCTGTGAAAAGGCCAGCCCGTTTGACTTGGTCAAAAGGTGGCGGGCCGGCCCATGGAAAGCATGTTAATGGCCTGTTCGCATATAGCGCATTTACAACCCGCTAACCCAAGGCCTGTTACGCCCTATCCGAATTAGGCCCAGTAGCATCATCTGGGCCATCCAATATGATTCCAGCCCGTTTTCACTTCCGGCCCATGTATGACCCATGACGTATTTTGGCCCATATGAGGCCCTTTGTAACTCTTGGCCCATTAACGGCCTGTGGTGAAAATGGCCCGCAGTGAACAGTGTATCACTTTATACCCATTAACGGCCCGTGGTGAAACTAGCCCGTAAGGAACGGTTTATCACTTTATACCCATTAACGGGCCGTTTCCAGCCCATGTTATCTTTCGTCCTTCTCAGAGCCCATTTACTCTTGGGCTCATTTCCAGCATTCTTTTACTTACGGCCCGTTACTGTCATTTTCTGCTTGTGGGCTAAATTCAGCCCGAGGTTACAGTCGGCCCGTTTTGTGGCCCGTTAATACGTTGGGCCGTTTTGATAGCGTCATCAAATACAACCAATTAATGACGGCCCTTTATGGTCGGCCCATGAACAGACGATTCCACCTCTATCCCGTTTACGGCCATAATGCGGTCTGTTATTGATCCATGTTTGGCCAACTGATCATACAACCCGTACAAGGCCCATTGATGATACGGCCCGTAGAAGGCCCATTGTGTCTACGACACGTAGAAGGCCCATTGTTTCTACGGCCCATAGGAGGTAAATGGTAACTACAGTAAACATGTAGCCCATGGTTATTGTGGCCTAGTTTTAAAAAATAGGTTATTGCGGCCACTAGCAAACCGCGGAAAAAGAACTGCATTGACTACAAGCAAAGAAATAAACAAGACAATAAGGAAATAAATAAGCAAGCAAGTTACGCTAGGCTATCACGGCTATTACACATATTACATCCACTGGGCATCAAAGTTCGCCACCAGTGCAAATATAGGGAACACAACAGCATATAAACGCTGTAGTAAAACAAGTCCAGAACTGAAACCACTTTAGAAGAGCTCAAGAAACAATATCCTGTGTACCCATAATGCTGGCAAGATGCTTAGCAAGCTCATTAACTTTCTCTTGTTTGGCACTTAAGTCCTCCAGCACTTGCTGTTGCACTAGAAAGTATGCATCTAAATTCTGCAGGGACTTCCTCAGTCCTTCGGCTTCCTGTCGCATAACATCTGATCAATGTCTTTCAACTTGAAGTTGAGACTCAAGAAGCCGAACTGATTCAGGCAATGAGTTCGAAGAGCTAGTGGCAGCAGTAGTAGCCAGTAACTCGAACACTACATCAAGATAGGACTTTGGGATTGTCTCAATGTCTTCAATATAGTTTTTATCAGCTTTCTTGGAGACCAACAGGGATGTCTCACTATCTTGAACCTTATCTGCATTACTTCCTTTACCATTGCATAACGGGGTACTCTTCTCCAATATTTTATCCGCGTTCTAAAAGAGAAACAAACAAACACATCACAGGTTTACAATGTAGTATATGAAACTCATTTTGGTAAACCAGTTCAGTAGTAAGGTGGACAGGATAACAGCATGAAACAAACATATATCTATGTAGTATGGTCACTGTATGGTCTATATCATTCTAGTTTATGTTGCCAAATCAAGATAGATACAGTTTGGATCATATCTATTTAAGACAAAGCAGCATAGACAGAATATAAGTGTGGGAAACTACACAGCAATAACAACACTTGTAATGTGCATGGCATGAGAACATAACTGTTTATTCAATTGAAACTGAAATCAACATAGAGCAAGTTACACCAGCAAACAGCCAAACACGTTGAAGAAACAGGTTTAAAACATACATGTTGTGCCATTGGAGTTTCAATTGCATCCTTCAAATTTGAAATTAGTTGGAATGAGTAAATACAGTGATGCAAGAGCAAAGTAGTATGAACCTTAGCTACGGAACCTGACCTGAGAACAATTCTTCTTCTACTTTAAGCATTGACTTGGGGTTTGGAGTGGTGGTCCTCGTGCTTTGGGCACTGCAGTTGCCTTACTAACTGCTCGTGTTTGGGTGCTCTGTGGTGGAGACGGTGCTGTGTCAATGGGAACTGGGTGTCTATCTGCTGGGGTTAGGGTTAGAAGGGGTGTAGCTGGTTCTCTGTCCAACTGGGTAGGGGTACAATCTGCATGAGTGTGGGTTATGTGTGGTGGGGCTGGTTCTTGGGCAAGTACAACCGTGGTTCTATTTGCATCGACAGGTAGCACGATCTTTTCTGAAAACCGTTTTTTTACTCCCACAGATACCACCATCACTCCCTCCAATTGAAATGGCTGATAAACAAGAAATGTAATTGAATGTACAGACATTGTAAGAGAGACAGGTGCAATGGATAGTAGGGAAGAAAACAGGGCATGAAAAAATTCACATTTATGTTGTCTAACCAAACAGAATAGCAGGACATAATTTCACATATATGATGGCTAATTAAACAGGATAGCATGACACAATTTCACATGTATGATGGCTAACTAAATAGGATAGAATGACACACTTCAAAATATGATGACTATGTAAACAGGATGACATGATATAACTATACGATGTGTCTATTAAAGTGGTTTGCATGCCATAAATCACAAACATGCCGTCGATGGAAACATGATGGCATGATATAATTCATGGATAGAATGACATAATTTAAAATATGATGACTATGTAAACAAGATGAGATGATATAACTATATTATGTCTTTAGAAAATGGGTTGGCATGCCATAATTCAGATACATGCTGTCTATGTAAACATCATGGCATGACATAATTCAAATATATGATTTATATACTAAGGAAGTGAGCAGAGGGCAATCGCATATATGATGTGTCAACTAAGGAGATGGCATTCATATTGTGTATATGATGTAAAAACTAAGCATTGCAATACAACATATGCATGATATGAGTAATATAACCATGCCAAATTTGAGCATACACCTCAGGGGGATAATAGGACTGGTCATCTGCCTCTGAATCCTCCTCTGAAGAGCTATCTGTAACCAGCAAGATATCTGCTTCAGCAAGCAGCATTGTCTGCTCTGAAGACCTTGTTTTCACTCCAGATTTCTCCATCACCAATTCAAATGGCTGATGCACAGGAAGAGCAGTTGAATATACAAACATTATCGACAAAAGCAATGAGAAATACAAAAAAGGACGGCGTGATATAATTCACATATATGACGCTTGCCTAAACAGCATGGCATTGCATAATTCACATACATAATGCCTTGCAACAAGATAACATTGCATAATTCACATATATAATGTCTTGCAACAAGATGGCATTGCATAATTCACATATATGGTAATTAGACACTAAACAGGTGGCGTTCACACAAAGCATGTCTAAACTAAGCAAATGACATAGCAATGCAAGATACCATACGCACGATATGAGCAACATAACCCTGCCAAGTTAGAGCATGCACCTTGGGGGGAAATATGACTGGTCATCTGTCTCTGAATCCTCCTCCGAGGAGCTATCGGTAACCAGCAAGTCATATGCTTCGTCAGATAGCATTGTCTGCTCCGAAGACCTTGTTTCCACTCCAGATTTTTCCATGACCGTGCCGAATGGCTGATGCACAGGAAGAGTAATTGAATGTACTAAAATTGTTGACAAATTTAACACGTAATAAAAAAATGATGGCATGATATAATTCACATATAAGATGACTGGCTAACCAGGGTGGCATTACAAAATTTACATATATGATGCCTGGCTAAACAAGATGGCATTGCATGATTCACATACATGATAAAGAAACTAAACAGATGGCATTGACACAAAGCATGTCTAAACTAAGCAGATGACATCTTTAACGTATACAATAAGCAATGCAAGGCACCATATGCATGATATTACCAACATCAGCATGCCAAGTTAGAGCGAAGACCTCATGGGGTAAATAGGAGTGGTCTTCTCCTTTTGAATCCCCATAAGAACAGTCATCTTCCTCTTGATTACGATCCGAAATGGGTGGAGAGGGGCTGCCTTTGCGCCCACCATGTAACGACGTTTGCATGAAATTTTATTGCCACGCAAGGCTCGTCTCTTTTGCTCTACATGATCAGTTCCATTGTGTACAATATCTGGCATGCATAGGAATAAAACATAGTGAGATTATGTAAGGAGTGCATGCACAAATCCAGAGTGATGGTAGCAAACTGTGGATAGACCCAAAACCAATGATAGCAGGCAGAAAATAGCTTTAGTTAAAAATACAGATAATGGCTCATTTAATGTTTGTTTGCACCCAACATTAAACTCATAGTAGACACCGAAGATTATCCAGATAGTAGACAGATAGTACTGATTGCTGTCCCAATATGTACCTCATAACCATTTAAAAACTCAAGTTTCAGCATTAGTTTGGACCTGACTCAGAGTCTAATAGGTGAACACGACGATAATGTAGCATGTCATCATATTAAGCAACACATAACGTAAGCAGACACGGAAGAGTGCGACCTCTCTTGCGGACCCGTGTAGTCCTCAAGGTCATCTGCTCAGTTGATGATGGTAATGTAGCTATCGTGGCTACCGGCAGCAGGGAAGAAGAACTGAGGCAGTGAAAGACAGTCTGCAGAGCGGATCCCTGCTGTGGTGAACCCTTCCATCGTTGGAGTAGCTGAGCTGGGGTGGAACACAGCACCGCAGGAGCAGGACAAACCACACAAGGTTTTCTTTGACAAATATCTGTAACAGAAGTAATTGAGTAAGGGCTTGTTTGAATTTGAGGATTCTAACGATGCAGGGTTAGGAAATAGATAGGAATAGGATAGGAATGCACGTGCAAAACAGAGAATTTAAAAACACATGATTTCTGTCAATCTGGGTGTTTGATTCACAACAATTGGAATATCACAGGATGCAAAAAAGCATGGTGAGATTAAGTCAAACCACAAGAAAATGTACGGTTATAATGCTATTATGCTACTATCTCTTAGTCTTGTGCTTGATGAATAGGAATATGAAAAGGAGGACAAGTGGAAATTAGAATTCCTATGGTTTTTCTTTCAAGGAGACACTAAAGGAACAAATCCTACAGTTTTCCTTTTCTCCATTCCTTTGCACCAAATTCATGAAAAGTAGTACCATAGGAAACTTTCCAATTCCTATGCTTTTCATTCACTTTTCCTGTAAAGCACATGCGATTCTAGTAGGCAGGCTTGAGCAAGGAAAATCCTACAGAAAAAAATATTTTTGTGCTACTTCTATTACTTTGGACCCAGGCCACTGCCATACTAGCTCAACTCCCAGGCCCATCGACAAATGCACAGCTCGAACGCGCAGAGATAAATAATGATGGCGTTCAAGAGTGTCCATCACGGATAGCTAAGTTGCCTGGTACCTCACTGTTTGTCATATAGTAGGATAAAATAATCGTATTTCCCGTTACTACGAGTTCTCAGTGGACAATATATATAACATTTAGAGTAAAAAAGAGATGCAACAAGTGTGCAACCTCTTTGGCGAAGCCATGTCGATCTCAGCGTGATTGGGTTGGCCGGTGAGGATGCTCCGGATGACTTGGCTGTCGGAGGAGGGGAAGAAGATCTTAGGCGTCTGGAGATGGAGCATGAGGTACTGCTCCACTGTGATGGAGGGTTTCGTCGGTGGAGCAGGTCCGGTGAGTTGTACGACGCCGAGGCTGAAGCAGGACATGAGAGACAATGTTAACCTGAGTGAAATTCTAATAGCATCTCCAATACATGACGTAAAATACATAACCACAAAGTGGTAGATGTAAAATACATCAGCCGCTCATCTCTGAACTTAACAGTCGAAACTGAATTTAACTGTCAAAACTGAACTTAACTGTTGAAACTGAACTTAACTGTCGAAACTGAATTTTGCTATCGAAACTGAATTTTGCTGTCGAAACTGAACGCACTAGCAAGGTGAGGCTACACGTCGGTCGACTGACTTTTTCATCACTGGTCAGTCAATTTTGCAGCCGTTGGATACGAAATCAAGGGCATGCGGTTCATCCTCAACCTCCACCCCCCTGAGCTGCCAGCCACCACCGGCCAAACAGCAGCCCCCCGCCGCCTGCCCCGAAAACACTCCCCACCGCCGGTCCGCCGCCGCCCCGGCCATCCCTCTAGGCCCCCCCATGCCAAGCTTTTTCTCCGGCGATCCCCACGCCACTGCCCCACCAACACTGGCGACCACCGCCCCCACCCTGAACCCTAAGGAAGATAGTGGGGTACCTCTCCGGAAAGCCCCCCTCCCCACTGTGGCTGGTTCTTCCTTCACCCCGGCGAGCCCCCCCCCCCACCCCCTAAAAATCGACTGACCCAAAAGTCGATTCAGTCGACTAAAGTGTTGCCAAATCAGAGCAGCATCGCAAGCATGAGCAAGAGCAAGAGCAGCAGCGCGAGCAAGAGCAATAGCAAGAGAAGACCAGGCAGGGGACCGAGAGCAAGAACAGAGCAGCATCGCGAGCAAGAGCTAAAGCAGCAGCAGCTCCTACTGATGTGCACGTCACCGCCGAGGGAGAGACACCGTGGAGGAAGTGGCCGGCGACGCCGTCATGGATGGAGCCGTGCCGTGTCGGCTCGGGAGCGAGCACCGACAGTACCGTGAGATCGAATCAAGAAGAAAATGCGGCGATTAGTGTACGGCCTCTTTGGTGGCGCCGATTAGGCCGCAACTTCATCCGAGGAAACAGTGATGATGATGCTCTTCCGGTGGTGCAGGTGAAGACGGCGGTGTGGGAATGGAGGTGGCGCGAAAGACGAGGGGAACATCGGGGCAGCTCCTTGGAGGTGGAGGACGGGGTGGCTGAACCGACGGGACGATGAGATCGACGACGGATCCTCATCCGATACGGTGGATGAGGGATGTCGAGGTGTTGTTGTGGACGACGTCGTCGGGGAAGAGGCTCCGGCTGGGTGGCGGACGGAGCAGGGTGTGGGGTTTCGTCGCGGGTTTTCGTGGCCTCGGTGTACGAATGGGTGGGCGGATGGGATGGCAGTAGGGAACCATGGCTTAGGGACGCGCTTGTCTGAAATGTAGGGTAAGTTATGAAAGTACCCCCACCAATTTGAGGCGGTTCTTTCGGTTTAGGGGTACCACGGGCATTTCGCATGTCGGGATTTCATAGGAGGTGGGAGTTTTCGCACGCGTTGTAATTTCGGAATAGCAAGGCGCGGGTTGAGATGGAGGGAGTTGTCGGAGCAGAACGAGACAAAGATATATCTTAAATATTTCGGGCTAACAAGGCGCGGGTTGAAGAGTCGGGAGTTTTGCACGATGATAGACAGAGATGCTAGCTTGAATTTTTGGCATAACAAGGCGAGGCTTGAAATTTCGGAAGAACAAGCTTAACGTGTACCCAAAAAAAGACAATTTGCACCTCAACACGCACAACACACACACACAAACACCATTTAGACTAGATTAAGGTACATGTGCATTGCACGCATGAGATTTGGCAACCAAATTATGAATAAATACCACATTATAGCATGTAAGCTTTGAGTCATACATGGATGATGTAGATGTTCGTTTAATTCTTATAGTTCATTTCATTCAAAATCATCTAGTTTTTTATAAGAAAGCTAATCTATTTTAAGATTCATGGAATTGTGTGTTGTAAGACATAAAGTAAAAACAAATAATGGCAAATCATGTAGAAAAACATTTGGGCAATTCTGATATGGAAGATTCTAGAACAAAGAAGAAGTGCTTGTGTTTTGATGTTTGTGCATTATGCTTAAGTTCAACCATGGAGTCTTCTAGATTATACATGTGGCGGAATCTGGTGGAATCTAGATGATATCCAACGGCCAGTAGTGCTCAAATTTGTCATCTTTGGACCATCGGATTCTCCTCATCCAATGACCATCTTTCAAAGTTAAAGTTACCCGCACACAATATAAAAATATATATAATATAATATATATATAGGGGTATAGATATAGATATGTGATGCGAAAGCCACCCATCATCTCCAATTAGAATAGTGTGTCCATGCACGGATGCGACGTGGCCAAATGATGTCTGCCATCGGTATCTCAAATTCAAATCAGTCTGGCCTTGTTCAATGTGTATACATTACAACATGCTCGTTTCCAAACCACACCGCGCAGATCTCCGTTATATTCATGCATGCATGGGTTTCAAACATCAGGATCTCTTATTCAAATATTTGAATTCAACTTTACATTGATTATGACCTCACCTAGTCTTTTACACGCACACAGTCATCTTCTCTTTATAATTGTACCACTAACTTTCTCTCGTGCATGCATGCACACACACTACCAGTCGGCATTATCCATCGCACACATGCAATCTTTTTCTTCAGGTCGGTCTCCCATGAAGGCACACACCCACACACATCCCCATCTCGATCATATCGGGCATTCTTTATCTGTCACGCGTGCATGCGCAACAATCGATGTTCCTCTATGTATGTGTATATAGCTAGGTCTTTCATAGTTTTCCACACAAACCGATCAATCGATATATCCAGTGAGGTCTCACCCTCTTTCCCACGTCCACATCGATCAATCTATACCTCTATATATAGGATTAACATATATAGCTAATACACCCACATTAATTATATATCCAACGCCCCCCTCTCATCATCCATGCCTTCCGCTTCATCTCTCAGACGCGCGCACAATGGCGAAGACAGGGGCAGTAAGGGCCCTGCCCCCCCTAACATCACTATATATCGAGGCTAATATGAATGTGATCATTAGACAATTGCTGCTAAAAATGATTTAAGTTCATGAATTGACCCTCCTCGTAAAGGATTAGCAATGCTTGGCCCCCTAGCTCATTTATTTTTCATGGCTCCACCACTGCGCGCAACAGCGCACGTTCTTACCCCCTCTCTCTAAATATCAATCTCGCACTTGTGCATTCCTTCATAGTCTCCCACCACTCGGCCCCTCACACCATCTTCTAGCCCCCACCGGATTTCGCCACATGTACAATCTAGCAGACTCCATGGTTGAACTTAAGCATAATGCACAAACCTCAAAACAACAGTGGTTCTCTCTTGTTCTAGAATCTTTCGTATCATAACTTCCCAAAAAAATTTTCTAGTTGAATTGCCATTATTTGTTTTTACTTTATGCTTTATAATGCACAATTCCATGAATTATAAAATAGATTAAGGGCTTCTTTGATTCAAAGGATTCTCAAAGGAATTTTGGAGGATTCTAATCATTAGGAATTTTTCCTATCTTGGTTGTTTGATTTGTAGGATTGTAAACCATAGGAATTTTTCCATATGATTCATTTGCACTAGATTTCATAGGAAACATCCCATCCACTCAAACCTCTTTGAAAGAATTCTGCGTTTTTTCTATGCACAATCAAACACTCGTACAATCCTGTAGGATTCAAGACGACATTCCACTATAATCCCATGTTTTTCCTATTCCCGCGTTTTGGAAATCCTACGAATCCAAGAGGCCCTAGCTTTTTTATAAAAACTAATTGATTTTGAATGAGATGAACTATAAGAATTAAAAGAAGGTCTACATCAGGCATATATGACTTGGAGCTTACATGCTATAGTATGGTATTTGTTCATAATTTGGTTGCAAAATCTAATGCGTGCAATGCACGTGTACCTTTCTAGTACTTCGAGTATGTGCAAAACACGTAAATAAGAATTCTAATGGCACGCTACACAGTCTCTCTCTTACAGTTCATGAAGCCACGTGGCACATGTGGAGGCGTTGTCGCGACCTCCTTGCATGGATTGATCACAGTGACATGCTGCTGGTTCCAGAAGAATGTACTCGTCCTCCTTGAGCCATACTGGCGGTACATGCACGAAGCGAAGATGTGCACGCACGCCACGCACGCACTCATTCCCTCGCACGTACACGCGGGTACATGGGCGGACGCAATTTTGTACCAAGATCCACCCCATGTGATAATTTGACGCGTGTAAAGTCGTTCACTTCATTGATGGTTAATTAATACAGCACATGCAAATTGAGTGGGCGTGAGGGCGGAAGAAAGACATTATTACTCCACTGCACGCATGCGAGTAGTTAAATCATGAGTTGCTAGTAGTACTTCCATTGGTCTCCTTTGTATTTTGTGCCAATTTTTGACAGTAACATAATATTTATGCATTTGAGCAGTGTAGTCTACTTGAAATTGATGTTCCGCTAAACTCACCGAGAGCCGTTTCGGGCCTCGAAACCAAAACCATCAATTAATCTTTACCTTGTTCCCATCACATTCGAAAGCCCGCTCACACCTACTAGTATGTACCAAACCTGAACGTGTTCCCACTATGCAGGTATTAGTACTAGTGCTAGTACTTAGGTTATAAAAAGGGGAACTACCTAACCAAAAATTACTCTATCTTTCCTCCTCATAAGTGCTTCTTCTTCGTCCGTCCTTGCCATGGCCGGTGATTAGAGCTCTAGGTCGAGAACTACTCATAACAAGGGAGCGGCAACCAAGGCTGCGGAAAAAAAGGGCTCGCCGCCACGCAGAGACCTCGAAAGATCTCTCACGGGCAGGCGATGGCTCCCAGGAGCGCCCTAGCCACGGAGGCGAACATGCCGAGCCGGCGGCACTGGAGTCATTATCCCTCGACAGCATGCCCGATCAGCTCAATAAGCACTTCAATAAGCAGAAGGAGTTCATCCAAGGCTTGGTGGAGCTGTTGAAGGAGAGCCTCGACGACATGCCCGCTGAGCTTAATATGCAGGGGGAGTTGACCGCTGGCTTGGTGATGCTACTGAAGAAGAACATTGCCTCCAAGAAGAAGGCAACCGGCTAAATCCTGCGACTTCAGGAGGAAAAGGCGAAGCTCTGCCACGAGATCGACCTGTTGAAGGAGAAGAACGCCGGCTAGAAGAAGCTGCATGAGAATAGTAGTTCCAAGATGAAGATGTTGCAGACCCTCATCATGGAACAGAAGGAGGAGTTGGTGAAGCTCCGCATCGAGCACCCGGCTGCTGTCAAGGTACGTAATGCGGCCGTGGAACAGATGATGAAGGCTCGCGTCGAGAAAGCCCGCATCATGGACAGAATGAAGAAGATGGCGGAGGAGACGCGCAAGGAGATGGAGATCGTGGAGGCAATGAAGAAGCAGTTACGAATCCGCGGCGAATTAGATCATTTGGGGTGATAATCTTCCTTCTTTTGCTCATGTGTTTCATCTTTTGCTTCTGGTGTTTCACCGCATGTGTCACGTTCTCTGCGAGGCATGAGTAGAACAATGCTTTTTTTTGAGGGAATGAATAGAACAATGCTAACAATGAGATGACTAGAAAATTAGATCATTTTTATCGCCATATGGCACTGGGCTGCCGTGTTTCGTGCTCCTCCGTCGTAGTACTACTCCAGTGGAAAACTTGAGTATACCGCATGGTTCTTTGCTCCTCCTTAGGTCGTCAGTGCATTTATACGAGCAGTCAAATTACAAGGCCCCGCCTTCTAGCAGTAATGAGCCGTCAAATCACAAAAGCTCTCGCCTCTCATGAAACCGACCAAGCTAGACTACCCCGCCCTCTAGCCTTTTAAAAATATATACTTTTGTACAGTAGTAGTATCGATGGATTGCGCCATGGAGCAAAACTTGAAATCAAAAAAAGGTGGTACATATAGAGAGCGCTCGTCGCCAAATTATGCATATAGTACTATTAAAAAGGCTAGTCACAATAATGGTGTCCAACACAACCCACCCCTCAAATAAAACTAAGCATCCTAGAATTCTTTGACAAAACTAAGCACCCTGAAATTCTTTGACAACTAAATTGCTGGCTATATGATGTTGGTCATATATATTGTACGTATATAATGTGAAGAAATGAGTGGTAGTACTATACCAACTAAAAGATAAAATGTAAGAAATACTAGTATGTACGTACTGAAGAGTTAAAGTAACGAGAAGAAACATAACATAGTTCTGCTAGGGGCTCAACACAACACACCCCTCAAATTAAATTAAGCACACCTGAAATTAAACTTTGCAACTATTCCGGTAGACACTGCATTAGAACCACCATGAGCAACAACACTGCCACCTTACTCGAAATCCTCGTCCACATCCTCGACTTCGTCCTTGTCCCTCTTCCTCTTGGCCGATACTTCTTTGCTTGAACCGCACACTTGGCTCTTGCTCTTCATCCAACCCTTGTAGATATTGAAACAAAGGTAGCCATCCATTGTAGTGTAGTGGATGTGGTCTATATCTAGTACATTCCACTGCCATGCATAACGATGAAACGTGTATGGAGGTTTCTCCAGTTTACCGTACGAAGGATGAACCATCGCTCCTGCCAGGGTCAGCATTGAAGGCTGACGAGAGGACACCAGCCGATTCTTTTGGAGGTCAAAGGGGTTGCCTACAATGATGCCTATCTGACCCAGGACTTCTTTGTCGTTCCTAAAGTCTATAGTAACGAATTTGACTAGGTTGCTCTAGAGGAAGTCCTTAAAATCCAAGCATTCAACGTCAGCATGGCATATGTGGTAGACCAAGCATAAGTCATGCACGCAAACCTGGATCATGGCGAGCTTCTTCCTCTCTTCATCCTTTAGATCCTTTTCTCGTCCCAGGACTGTGGTGTACTCAACATCTAGCCCAGCGACCCACTCATCATCTGTGTTTTCGAACATGCATCTAAAGCGAGAAAGGCATCCTTTCACCGTCGCGGAAGAACGGGTGTAGATGACGTCGAACTCATCGCCGTTGATGGTTCTAACCTTGTACTCACCGCCGATCATGGAGATTTGGGACGCCATGGATTTGGGAGGAGGGTTAGGATTAGTGGAACTGCCATAATGTGAAAGGATGGGACAACTAGGAGCGAACCGCCTAGTATTAAAGGACGTGCAGGGACGAGTAGGAGCGAACTTCCAGCGTGCGAATGGCAGGGTAGTGGCTTTCCATTCTCCCATGATACGGGCTTCCGAGAGCCCTTGGATCTGAGATCGAATGGTTGCATGGAGTGATTCTAGACCTATGGGTGAATATCCTATCCTGGAGGGTTATTCTGTAAATTTTTAGCAACTTAGCATGCGACTGTTTGATCTCAGATCCAAGGGCTGCCAGTAGCCCGTATCATGGTCGCGCCTACAACGACCGTCGCGTTGCTCGCATGGTCGCGCCCTTGGAGATTTAACACGGTGCGTTAGGCTATCTGATGTTGGCATGTCATACATAGTCATCACTTAGTCACTCAAACTACAACAAGGTTAGCTATAAGGTTGGCTATAAGTGTTTTTTTACTTCTCTCTATCTCTTTATTCGTACTCCCTCCGTTCCATAATATAAGAATGTTTTTGACACTAGTGTAATGCCAAAAACATTCTTATATTATGGGACACAGGGAGTACTAGTATTTATTGCATTTTCCAAGGAGCGACCTTTCCAATGAAATGGTGTGCTTATTAGTTTTTTGTTGCTAAGTTTGCTTCATTTAATTAGCTATAGACTCAAAATTGTCTTTTCACCTAGGTACACGCGCTTAGCACCGTTTCTTTCTTGGGTCACCAAACTAGTCTCTCTCTTCTTGATTAACTTGCCACATCAGACTTTATGCCTATGTGGCAAGCTTAGCACCTGCAGGAGCAAGTGAGGCTGCTTGTAATGGGAGTATCATAGGTAGTATCGTGCATGCCAACTATGCAATCTTGATGAGGTGACGTCGAATTAAATGAAGAAAAGAGAGAGTTGAGTATCATAATATGATACTGTATCATATTAAATGATGTGCTACTATGTGTCATGCATGACAATAAATAAACTATCCTATGATACCAACACATGATACTATGCATTACGGATGTAGTATCATACAAAAGTATCATAGTGTGCTTTACATGGTATTTTTGCATATGTGGAGGAAAGAGAGGCAAGGAAAAAGTGGAGAAGTGGGCTCTCATGCAAGAGCCAGCCTCTACTACATGGTAGAGCATTGGGAGAGCCACCTGTATGGAGGTGGTCAGGAATCGGGAGACTCACGCCGATCATAGCGCCGCAGTTAAAATGATAATGGCAAGTCAAATCACGTGGACCCACCTATCCAGCAGTAACTCCCTATCAAATCACACAACCCTACGTTTGCAGCAGCCTACTCCCTCATCTTCTCGCATCTCTGTCGAACCGACTAGGCGGAACTGCCCCGCCTACTGTGCAGGAAAAGCCCCTCCCTTGACTTTTAAATAGTATAGTATACTAATTTTGGATCCATGGATTGCGCCATGGAGCAAAGCCTCTAGAAAACTGCAGTACACATGTACGGAGTATACAGCACGCCCATCGCGTTCGTGTCGCACCCCAGACGGTCGGTCGGTCTGGCACGCTTCTCTCTGAATGGAACGTGCGTCATATTGCATTTGCACACACATGTGGGACCGCAATTGAGAACTGACCATAGGCACACTCCCTGGTCCCGCAAGTCAGGTGACTTAATAGAAGAGGGAGACGAGCGATAGTACTAGAGAAGTGTTGTACTACGTTGGTGCCTGGACGA
This sequence comes from Triticum timopheevii, assembly GCA_963921465.1. Lineage (NCBI taxonomy): Eukaryota > Viridiplantae > Streptophyta > Magnoliopsida > Poales > Poaceae > Triticum > Triticum timopheevii. The sequence goes on along the minus strand of OY997264.1, from coordinate 460,933,957 downwards.
TCCCTGCAAGACACGGAAGATCAGTTCATCCATGCATGTGACCAGACTCCAGCAGACACGCCTGGATTGGCTATCGTATACATATCGTGCAGGCTGTGTTGTACATGGCTGTAGTTGTGGTGAGAAATCTAAAAGAAGATTTCTTGTCATATCGCAAAATTAGGTGTCATGTGCTTTGGATCACTGCGAGGGTTAAACAGCGGCAACTGAGTTGGGCTAGTCATTGGGGGCACATGCACGAAGACTACTTGGCTGCCATCTAGGTCAAGCCGGCTATGTTAATTAGGACATCTATCGACGGACCCCTTTTCTACGAGTTTATCTATCGATTCATGTTGTCTCCTTTGGGCAGTGAGGTTATGATTTCTTGTCATGTGGCATTTTTCGTGTTATATATTATAATCCGACGCTTCAGATCAAAATGACGACAACTATGCCTCCGGGCCACGTGCATGAAGACTTCTCGACAGTCATTGACGAGGTCAAGCCAGCTCTGGTAGACAAAAGAAAACTAGTACTACTCCACTATATAGGCAGGATCCTCCACGCTTGCTTGCTAGTGTTGCTCTCTTCACACTGTCTCGTCCTCTCCAGATATAAACACGACAGCGGTGGCCACTCTCTCTCTCTCTCTCTCTCTCTCTGCTCATTGCTGGACACAGATCCAGCCGGATCCTCTCTGCTGGGGAAGGTGAGAAGGTGCAACATTCACGCGGTCGTCCTCGGCGACGGCTCTTACCCACTGCTGGCGCGTCCCAATCAGCCTGCCTTGCCGTTCTCTCCCAAGCACCGCTGGCGAGGGAGGGCCTCCGACCCCTTCTTCCTCGGTGCCGTAGTGTGGGCAGATCCGGCCTCCCACCGCCCACCTAGCGACATCCCGACGACCATCAGGTATAACTTCCTTCGAAAGTGGCCTTGCTCTACTTCCCGAGCTCATGACGTTGCTGCATTTGTATCTTTTACTATTTCTTAGCCCCCCTCGTAGATAGGATCGATCGGCTGTTCAAAAACCACCTATTATTTTACGTTTAAGAGGTAAAAGTAGTTCATGCACTCGAATCTAGTACTACTTGGTTCAAACAAGGAAGAAAGGGGGTGGGGTGGGGGAGGATTTGTTACCTGAATCTAGGACTTCGTCGAAAGAGGAAATAATAGGGGCGAAAAGTAGCAGAGACTGGCTATCCAACTAGTCTCTAGGTCTAATAGGGAAATAAAGGGAAACGCAGTACAAACTCAATATAAACCCGATCTATTGGTTGAAAAAGGAAAGAAAGTGGGGACTGGGCGACAAGTCAACAGAGTAAGTCCAACACTAGATTTGCTAGCCTCACACAGTATAAGGTGGCTATACCGAACAAAAATGGGACCAACCCAGATATCATGTTCTGATGTTTGTTGCCCCGAGCCACTCTTATGTAATGCCACTGGTAAAATGTAGCAGTCGCACTGTTAAAAGTAAGGACACGTTAAACCAATGTTGTTTTCAATGTAATGCCTCCAGTAATATGAATCAATGGCACTTTTTTACATGTCCTGCTAAATTTCCCATTAAGATAAGTTGGTTCTTTTCGTTAGAAATGCAACTGTCTTGGTCCGCCTAGTCTCCCGTGCCCAAAGTAATGTCGTACTAACGGTTGTCATAGTTAATACTAATGCCCACACTAATATCTAGCAATGCCACTGCTTTAGAAATTGCTACTGTCCTTGTAGGATTGCCATTCAGATAAGGAACATGCTTCTTTTCATTTGATGCATATTTCATCACTTATTAGTCACCCTCCTTTCCACCTTTTTTGTGCAAACAGAGATATACATTTCACGCTCGATCTTAGTTGAACTGCACAAATGATATCCAAATTGTAGTTGAGCATTCCAGGAGCTTCACAGCCAACCTTGATGTTGCTCAATTTTATTGCAACTAATGAAGAAGAAGCTCTGTGGGTTTCGTTTTCTGATAGAAATGGAACCGGGGCTGGAGCCCTTTTCTTAAATTTTTTTGAAGAAGAAGCTGCTAGCTCACGAGACATTGCTTCATTTTAGGTGAACTGCACCAAAAGGTCCCATGAATTGAATAATCCATGTTGTTGACTGAAAGAGCCAGCTTCAGCATCCCAGTCTAAGCACCCCCGGCCTCCATCCTTGCGACGCACGGTACACCTCGTTTGCCACCTGCTCCACCCTAGTGTCACTGATAAAATGAAGTAATAATACAGTTAAAATAGAGCGAGTGTCCTCTCTATCATTTCATTTCCAATGTAGATAAAGAAAGTGCTTCTCTTTGTTAATGTATGTTTCATCAACTAGTCCCATTGTTAATGTTTAAGCGTTTCTGCAAACTGGGGTGCTTAATTTTAGTTGATGTGTACAAAAATAGATATTTGAATGTCTCAAGGCGCCTCCTTGTACTGCAACTGTACACTGATGTTCATCACTGGCAGAAGGTGTATCTGGGAGACTTGGGACGATGTCCAGTATGAGGCGTACCGTATGAGGCGTGACAGGGCCCATCTTGCCCTCGCAGCATGGCATACTATGATACTATCGCAATATTTTCTTCTATTTATTTTGTGTGTTTCATCAACTAGTGCCACTATAATGTAATCATGCTTTTTCATTATCTGTGCAAACAAGGTTATTCAGCTACATTTTGGTGGAACTGCACAAATGTACGTATGGAACCGGCATATACGCAGAGTGCAAGGTGTGCCAAGTAAAAATTACCAACACCAACCATGCTACATGCACGCATTGGCATCCACCACCACCAGTGGGATGTGTGGCGCTCTCTATGGATGGATCTTTCTCGGCAACAAATCCTCTAACCAAATACTAGTAGCTTATATTGGCAGTTTTCTAGGGAGTACTCTTTTCTGAAAGAAACACCAATCTATTTTTCTTTATTTGTACACTGTGTCACAACTTTGACCCAAAGGTCCAGAGCTATTTTAGGGTGATTGGCGTAGTACTCGGAGACTGATTGTAAGCATGATTTTCATTAGCTGTCACACTGATTGTAAGCATGAGCAGGTGGAAGATTAGGTTAGTGCGAAGCTTACCTTAAACCCTACCGCCGCCGTTGAAACAAGGCGAGCATCGAGGGAACCGTGGAGAACGATGGGGAAGCGACGTCGCGCCATCCTACCTCCTCTTGTGGTAGGAGAACGAATACTCCTATCGCTCCGGATAGCTCTGCACCCTCACGAACAGCACACCATACTCGATCAAGTCGTTATCCTCTGGGTGCTTGACCTTCGACCTGTACGCCCACCACCTCCGCCTGACTGTCACCTCGAGCGAATCTGTCTGCTCCATCGCCCAGAGGAGATACTCGATGAACTCGGAGGACTGCGGCATGACTGTCGCCGAGGAGTACATGTACCTCGCCTCTGTCTCGCTCTTTCGCATACATTGCCACATGGCCCGCACCGTCCTCGAAATCTCCCACTCATTGTCAAACCAAGTAAGGATCTCCTTCAACCTAGCTAACTTTGCCTGGTCACCGGCGGTGATCTGCCTGATTCGCTGCTGCATCCTCTCCATAGATGTCCTTCTGAGTGGTCCGGTGCTAGCTTTGGAAGATGGGAGGAGATACGGTGGTCTTACAATAGAGAAGAGGGAGAGGCGAGACGGTGGTTTTGGAATGGAGATGATGGAGAGGAGAGGAGGTGGTTTTGCAATGGAGAAGATCAGAAGAGGGAGAGGTGAGACGGTGGTTTTGGAATGGAGATGATGGAGAGGAGAGGAGGTGGTTTTGCAATGGAGAAGAGGGAGAGGAGCGTGCGGCAGCGATTTAGGATTGGACGAGAGGGCCAGCGCGCTGTGACTGGATCAAAATCAAAATCAATTTACCCTTCAATTAAGAAAGTGACCCCACATTAACTAGTCTCCCTTTTACTCTGGTTCATAATTGACCATGATTTTCGCACATAAAATATATGTTATACGTTGAAAAAATAATACAATTTGAAAGTACATTCAGATACGAACCAAAAGATACAATTTTTGGTGACATGCATTCACATTTGCTTGTCAAATACAGTACGTGGTCAAATTTTGACCCAAAATACGCAAAACAACAAAAAAATACTTCCAAGACCAATGCCACTCTTCCGCTCTTCTCCTCTTAAACCACCGCCGCTCCTCTCCTGTTCCAATCTAAATCCAGTGCCGCTCCTCTCCTCTTCCATTTCAAAACCACCGCCCCTCCTCTCCTGTTCCAGTCCAAAACCAGTGTCGCTCCTCTCCTGTTCTAATCCAAAACCAGCGCTGCTCCTCTCCTCTTCCATTCAAAAACCACCGCCGGCGAGTGAAGGTGCTGCGGAGAAGTAGATCGATGGAGGAGTACAACCGATACATGAGGATCGCAGACGGCGACCCTGTGAAGCTAGCTAGGATGTTGGAGATACAGTCTTGGTTTGACAACAAGGACCAACTAGCGGCGACGGCGACATCCATGGCCAAATATCTGCAACAGAGCGAAAAGGCGACGATACTCCCGGAGGGGGTCACACGGGATTACATAGAGCTGCTCCTCTGGGCCATGGAGCAAACAGATTCACCGAATCCGATCATGAGGGAGCGGTGGTGGGAGTATCGACCCAGATGGAGCATCCACGAGAGATTGAAGGATCGAGCATCTACAAGGTGTCGTTTGTGAGGGTGTCCTGCCAGAGCGAGCCAGTGGAGTCTTCGTCGATCAAACCCAACTTCAAGAGGAGAAAAGTAGTTGGCCCGACGACGCTTCCCCGCCATCCTCTCCCTCGTCGCGACGCTGCTGTCTGCCGTTGTGAACATGCTGAACAAACAAGAGGAATCTGGAGAGGACTGTGCGTGGAGAGGCGGACAGTCGGGACCCACCAGGTCTATGGTCGTACACAAGCAAGTGCCTCATCAAAAAAATAGTTCCTCCTAATGCTATACTGACATTGGGGCCCACGGGTTTGTCAACATAGTTACATTTTTTTAGGTGCTTCAACGTAGTTACTATAGGAGATAAATTCACAACGAAGCCGGGGAGCTGGCAGGTATCATTTATTATCACTGGGGCAGCAAGTATCAGCTAGGTTTTGGGTTATCCCGTCTAGACTTTCATTTTTAACATGCGCAGCCCACGACCTCGGATGGGAGGTCCATAGGCCTGTTTGTATTTTCTTGAGGGCCATCATGTATCGACCGGCCTAAGGACCTCCCATCCGAGGTTTTATTTTTCCTAAATATCGGCAGCCCAATTTATGTATTTTTTTTGAAGAAAATGCAGAGGTCTGTTCTACTTTTCTATATAAGAATAGGAGCGCCATGTCCAACTTATGTTTCCCTTCTAACTATATTATATATATTTACATTATTTTATATGTTATTATATATTATTTTTATTGTCATCATATATTTAACAGATACTTACATATGTAAGAAAACAACATCCCGCATCTTATTAACTTATAAAAATAATTTCTTAACAATAAAATCCTGGATGTTTTGGCACGAAAATCCTAGTGATTGTGTACAAGAGCCTGGTAAGATTTAAGGACGAATGTAATAATATCACTTATTATTTAAATTTATTTATAACAAAATGCTCAACTCCTTTTTATTTTTTGATAACATTGCTGACCCAACCCAACATTACAATTAGAATCAGCCCAGCAAAATCGTGTATTTCGAGAAAGTGCAAATGGCCTGCAATTTTTTAAGAAATAAAATAAATGGGTCGCATGGACGCTACATTATTTGTTCACCCAGCCCATCTAATGGCTATAATTAAAAAAAGATTAAATTGACTGTAAATTCTACCGTGCAAAAAAAAGACTGTAAATTCTAAAAAATGGGTTGAATACGTGCCACATTTTTAGAGGCTGAAATGTGGGCCAATAGGTCGAAGCCAACGCAAGTCGTTGTCAATTTAGTCAACAAAAGATTCTGACATGTTAGCCGTTGGATTTACATCCAAGACAGGCATCCATCTTTAATCTCTCGTCTTCTTCCTCCAGCGCCGCCAGGACCACCTCCCGCCTCCTGCTGCTAGCAGCTCTGCTTAGCATGCTTCGCTATGAAGCGCTACTCCACCATTGGCCAGGCCATCCCTCCACCCCTCCACACCTCCTGTTCTTCTCCACCGACTGCCGAACCACACCACACTAGAACCAGTTAACCCTCGTACACCTCTCCGTCTGTGACTCTACTCCCACGTCTTCCCATCTCCGGCTCGTTGCTGTCCGGGGCCTCGCCGTTGTCCACCACCTTGGATGCGCTCGGCATGGCGTGGTCAACATGGTCAACGAACGACACCATCGGAAGTAGACTGTGCGTGGAGAGGCTGACAGATGGGTCCACGGCCGCACACAAGGAAATGCCTCCTTATTACGCGCAAAATAATGATTCCTCCACCTGACATCTGGGACCCACCGGAAGGGCCTCTGTATTTCACACAAAAACGTGCCCCCCGCTAACAGGTCGGACCCACCAGCTATCTTCGCACGCAAGGAAGTGCCTCCTTGTTACGCACAAAAGTTGAATACTCCCCCTACCAACTGGAACCCAGCATAGTGGGAGGCTGACTTGTGGGCCTACCAAGTTGACGGGGATGGAGGGCTTTGTCAACTTAGTCAATATGAATGATTCTAGCTCCTATTACCGTATGATGTTCATCCAACGGCCGTAGTGCTTCTTCAACCTCTGGTCTTCTTGCTCCAGCCGCCCAAACCAGCGTCGGTCGTGCCGCGTGCTCCTGCCTCCCGTGGCCGGCTGTGATGCCGCGGAGGCCTCACCGCCCCCTACTACTCCCACCGCTGGCCAGGCCATCCTTCTACTCACCCACACCCCCTGTTATTCTGCGGCGACAACAACCTCACATCGCAGCCAAACCAGTGAACCCTCATACTCCTCTTCGCGTGGGCATCCACTGCTGCGTCTTCCCCCGGCTCCGCATCGTCCCCTTCCTAGGCCTCACCGTCGTCCACTGCCGTGGTGCTCTCGGTGCGGCGTGGTCAATGTGGTCAACGACCGACTTCCATCAGAAGAGTACTGTATGTGGAGAGACTAACAGCTGGGTCCACAGCAGCCGCAAGGAAGTGCCTCCTTATTACGCGCAAAATAATTATTCCTCCACCTGACAGCAGGGACCCACCGGACGGGCCACCGTATTTCGCGAAAAAACGTTTCCCCCTGACTGCTGGGACCCGCTAGCTACACCTTCGCACGCAAGGAAGTGCATCCTGGCAAAAAAACGATTCGCCCCCATGACTGTTGGGACCCACCAGCTACATATTCGCACGCCAGGAAGTGCCTGACAGTCGGGACCCACTTGGTCGAAGCGTACGTAGCGTTGTCATTCTGGTCGCGAACGTGTACGTACATACTGGTCGATGTAGAGGCGCGCACGTGTCATAGTAGAGGCGCGCACGTAGCATGTACATGTACGTACAACGGCCAGGGTGAAAGAAAGAAAATACGGCCACGTACGTACATACGGGCGGGGTCTCGAACGCCTACTCGCGCATACGTACGGCCAGGGCTCGTGTACATTGCTGGGTCGAAACGGAGAAACTGCGTCGTCGTCGTGTTCATGGGGAGGCAACGGAATGCGTCGTGTTCATCGGGAGGCAACGGAATGCGTCATGTTCATCGGGAGGCAACGGAATGCGTCGTGTTCATCGGGAGGAAATGGAATGCGTCGTGTTCATCGGGAGGCAACGGAACGCGTGGGAGCCAACCAGCTTGGATGGAATAGGCGATGGAAACGAGGCCTAGCGTACCGTAGAACGGAGGAAACGGCCTTGTGTTCGATCGGCCACGTTCAAAACAAGATCCTGTTCACCGGGAGGGGTCTGGCGTACCGCAAAATGGAGGAAACGGACCTCCTACGGTCGAAATGGGGGTCATGTTGATCGATAGGGGTGTGGCATACCACAAAACGGATGAAACGGACTTGTGTTGGAGCACTACGGTCGAAAGGGGGGTCCTGTTCATCGGGAGGGGTGTGGCGTACCGCAAAATGGGACTCCACGGGATACTGTTCATCTCCACCGTCGACCTCCTCCAGCCTCCACGGGCTACTGTTCATCCACCGTCGACCTCCTCTAGCCTCCATGGGCTCCTGTTCATCCAGCCTCCACCGCGCGCTACTCCAACGGCTACTATTCAACCACCCCTCTCCACGGGCAACTATTCAACCACCCCTCCAAGGGCTACTGTTCATCCACCCCTCCACCATCTACTTTTCATCCAGCCTCCATGGGGTCGTCCTGTTCATCCAGCCCTCCACGGGGTCCTGTTCATCCATCCCCAACCGGCTCGATCGATCGGGGTCCTGTTCATCCAGAGGCAATGCCACGGGGTCCTGATCATCCACCCCCACCGCTCATTGTTCATCCACCCCCCTCCCCAGCAACGCTCACTGTTCATCCAGAGGCAGCATCGATCGGCTTCAGTTAGCAGCAATAGCGAAGGAATCACTCGATCGGGTTCAGTTAACAGCCATCGATCGATCGCTCGGGTTCAGTAACGCGTAGCCTGCAGTGCAATCGCTCGGGTTCAGTTAGAGCCCACCGCCTCGCTCGGGTTCAGTTAGAGCCAATGCCTCGCACACACGCGCGTATGTGTACGAGAGAAAGCTCGGCCCTCGACCACCCACCGTAACCGGGAACTCCCCGAAATTTTCCTCGCCCTCGCTTCTACCATGGTTTTTTCCGTCATGGACGGCCCAAAGAATGTCATGCAGCTGCGTCTCCGGCCCGCCCAGGATGAAAAGCCCATCCTGTCATGATTTTTTGTCATAGAAGTAGGATCCCACCACATCTATGATGATACCGGGTTTTGTCACAATTATCATCATAGAAGTGTCATAAGTGTGACAGAAAAAAATCGTTCGGCTCAAAATGTCACAGATGTGTCTTTTTTTTGTAGTGATGGCTATCTTGGTGTATATATCACTGTAGAGATTTGATGTCACTTGCCTAGCCTAAAATCCTCTCTATGTACTTGGCTAAATCAACTTAATCATGGGCATGTCAATATTTTGATCTACCACTTGGACTTTTCCTATGGTCATGTTTGAAAATGTTCACATCCTCAATGTTTAACTTGCTTTATCCTTGTTCATACTTTTTGACTCCTTCTCATCGGTACCCTTATTGTGTATCTATTTCAGCCAATCGTCAGCAAGGTTCCACCGACTCCGATGAACATGCTCGCCCTAAGAAGAAGAAGACCTCCACCGGTCCTAAGAAGAAGCGTAGGGAACCATCACCAAGTCCGTCTGCCTCTGATCCGGATGATGAGGACTATGCCGGGGAGGAAGAGGAACACATTGCCCCTAGGAGTTCTGTTGGTCAGTCAAAGCCGGGCACCCGGAGGAGGCCCGTGCCTCAAGTCTGAGGGTCTGCTATGCTTGTTGCCCGTGGTCGCCACATCTCCATGGAGATCTCTAACAGCGGGGATCACCCCATTCACGATTTCAAGACCGTGGGGGCTGGTCCATACCTTGAGTTTCGAAGGGATATGTACGATCGAAAGAATGTCTAGAGGGGGGGGATGATTAGACTACTTGACCAAATAAAACTTATCCTTTTCCCAATTTTAGTCTTTGGCAGATTTTAGCTATCTTAGCACAAGTCAAGCAATCTTCACACAGTTCAAGCAAGCATGCAAAGCGTATATGAGCAGTGGAAAGTAAAGCATGCAACTTGCAAGAATGTAAAGGGAAGGGTTTGGAGGATTCAAACGCAACTGGAGACACGGATGTTTTTGTCGTGGTTCCGATAGGTGGTGCTATCGTACATCCATGTTGATGGAGACTTCAACCCACGAAGGGTAATGGTTGCGCGAGTCCACGGAGGGCTTCACCCACGAAGGGTCCACGAAGAAGCAACCTTGTCTATCCCACCATGGCCATCGCCCACGAAGGACTTTCCTCACTAGCGATAGATCTTCACGAAGTAGGCGATCTCCTTGCCCTTACAAACTCCTTGGTTCAACTCTACAATCTTGTCGGAGGCTCCCAAGTGACAGCTAGCCAATCTAGGAGACACCACTCTCCAAGAAGTAACAAATGGTGTGTTGATGATGAACTCCTTGCTCTTGTGCTTCAAATGATAGTCTCCCCAACACTCAACTCTCTCTCACATGATTTGGATTTGGTGGAAAGAAGATTTGAGTGGAAAGCAACTTGGGGAAGGCTAGAGATCAAGATTCATATGGTAGGAATGGAATATCTTGGCCTCAACACATGAGTAGGTGGTTCTCTCTGATATCTACTACACAACCTTCTTCTTGTAGATGTTGTTGGTCCTGCAAGTGCACAGGTTTGTAGGACAGTAGCAAATTTCCATCAAGTGGATGACCTAAGGTTTATCAATCCGTAGGAGGCGTAGGATGAAGATGGTCTCTCTCAAACAACCCTGCAACCAAATAACAAAAAGTCTCTTGTGTCCCCAACACACCAAATACAATGGCAAATTGCATAGGTGCACTAGTTCGGCGAAGAGATGAAGATACAAGTGCAAAATAGATAGTAGATATAGGTTTTTGTAATCTGAAATAATAAAAATAGCAAGGTAACAAGTGGTAAAAGTGAGCGTAAACGGTATTGCAATGATAGGAAACAAGGCCTAGGGTTCATACTTTCACTAGTGCAAGTTCTCTCAACAATAATAACATAGATAGAACATATGACAAGCCATCAACATGCAACAAAGAGTCACTCCAAAGCCACTAATAGCGGAGAACAAACATAGAGATTATGGTCAGGTACGAAACCACCACAAAGCTTTCTTTCGGATCGATCTATAAAAGAGTTCGTACTAGAATAACACCTTAAGATACAAATCAACCAAAACCCTAATGTCACCTAGATACTCCATTCTCACCTCAAGTATCCGTGGGCATGATTATATGATATGCATCAGACAATCTCAGATTCATCCAACCAACATAAAAATACTTCAAAGAGTGCCCCAAAGCTACTACCGAAGAGTCAAGAACGTGTGCCAACCCCTATGCATAGGTTCCCAAGTGTCACGAAACCCGCAAGTCGATCACCAAAACATACATCAAGTGGATCAATAGAATAACCCATTGTCACCACGGTTATCCCACGCAAGACATACATCAAGGGTTCATAAAAGACTCAATCCGATAAGATAACTTCAAAGGGGAACTCAATTCATCACAAGAGAGTAGAGGGGGAGAAACATCATAAGATCCAACTACAATAGCAAAGCTCGGGATACATCAAGATCGTGCCATAGATGGAAACACGAGAGAGAACACGAGAGGGAGAGATCAAACACATAGCTACTGGTACATACCCTCAGCATCGAGGGTGAACTACTCCCTCCTCGTCATGGATAGCGCCGGGATGATGAAGATGGCCTCCGGTGATGGGATCCCCCTCCGGCAGGGTGCCGGAACAGGGTCCCGATTGGTTTTTGGTGGCTACAGAGGCTTGCGGTGGCGGAACTCCCGATCTATCTTCTGTTCTGGAAGTTTTACGGTACGTAGGTATATATGGGTGTAGGGGGTATGTCGGTGGACCTCCGGGTTGCTCACGAGGTAGGGGGCGCGCCCTCCATCCTCGTGGGCAGCCCGGGACTCCCCTGGCATGCACTCCAAGCCCATCAGGTTGGTTTCCTTCCAAAATTAACTTCTCCAGTTGATTTCGTTCTGTTTTGACTCCGTCTGATATTCGTTTTCCTCGAAACACTGAAATAGGCATAAAACAACAAATCTGGGCTGGGCCTCCAGTTAATAGGTTAGTCCCAAAAATAATATAAAAGTGGATAATAAAGCCCAATATTGCCTAAAACAGTAGATAAAGTAGCATGGAGCAATAAAAAATTATAGATACGTTGGAGACGTATCAAGCATCCCCAAGCTTAATTCCTGCTCGTCCTCGAGTAGGTAAATGATAAAAAAGAATTTTTGATGCGGAGTGATACTTTGGCATAATTTCAATGTAAATCTTCTTAATTGTGATATGAATATTCAGATCCGAAAGATTCAAGACAAAAGTTCATATTGACACAAAAATAATAATACTTCAAGCATACTAATCAAAGCAATCATGTCTTCTCAAAATAACATGGCAAAAGAAAGTTCCTCCCTACAAAATCATATAGTTAGGCTATGCTTCATTTTCGTCACACAAAGATGTTCCCAACTTCTATACCTCCGATGACAAGCCAAGCAATTGTTTCATACTTAAATAATCTCAAACTTTTTCAACCTTCACGCAATACATGAGCGTGAGCCATGGATATAGCACTATGGGTGGAATAGAATATGATGATGGGGATTGTGTGGAGAAGACAAAAAAGGAGAAAGTCTCACGTTGACGAGGCTAATCAACGGGCTATGGAGATGCCCATCAATTGATGTCAACATGAGGAGTAGGGATTGCCATGCAACAGATGCACTAGAGCTATGAATGCTCAACAAAAGAAAACTAGTGGGTGTGCATCCAACTTGCTTGCTCACGAAGACCTAGGCCATTTTGAGGAAGCCCATCGTAGGAATATGCAAGCCAAGTTCTATAATGAAAAATTCCCACTAGTATATGAAAGTGATAACACATGAGACTCACTACATGAAAAGCATGGTGCTACTTTGAAGCACAATATATGAGACTCACTACATGAAGAACGAGGTGCTACTTTGAAGCACAATATATGAGACTACATGAAGAACAAGGTGCTACTTTGACGCACAAGTGTGGAAAAAGAGATAGTAGCATTGCCCTTTTCATTTCATTTTTTATTTTTTTGGGCCTTTCTTTTTTTTATTTGGGCAATGCTCTAATAATGATGATCATCACACTTCTATAAATTACAACACAAGGATTACAACTCGAAACTTAGAACAAGATATGACTCTATATGAATGCCTCCGGCGGTGTACCGGGATGGTGCAATGAATCAAGAGTGACATGTATAAAAATAATGCATGGTGGCTTTGCCACAAATACGATGTCAACTACAAGATCATGCAATGGCAATATGACAAAAGTAATGCATGTCATGATGATGATGGTGGAAGTTGCATGGCAATATATCTCGGAATGGCTATGGAAATGCCATAATAGGTAGGTATGGTGGTTGTTTTGAGGAAGATATAAGGAGGTTTATGTGTGATAGAGCGTATCGTATCACGGGGTTTGGATGCACCGGTGAAGTTTGCACCAACTCTCAAGGTGAGAAAGGGCAATGCACGGTACCGAAGAGGCTAGCAATGGCGGAAAGGTGAGAGTGCGTATAATCCATGGACTCAACATTAGTCAAAAGAACTCATATACTTATTGCAAAAATTTAGAAGTCATCAAAAATTCAAGTACTATGCGCATGCTCCTAGGGGGATAGATTGGTAGGAAAAGACCATCGCTCGTCCCCGACCGCCACTCATAAGGATGCACAAGCCAGGTACACTTCATGTTTCAAATTTGTTACATAACTTTAACCATACGTGCATGCTACGGGACTTGCAAACTTCAACACAAGCAATTTCTCAAATTCACAATCACCCAACTAGCACGACTTTGATATTATGACCTCCATATCTCAAAACAATTATCAAGCATCAAAATTATCTTAGTATTCAATTCACTCAAAAGAAAGTTTCACATATCTTGAATACCAAGTATATTAATATCAAGAAAATTACCATGCTATTTAAGACTCTCAAAATAATCTAAGTGAAGCATGAGAGATCAATAGTTTCTTTAAACAAATCCACCACCGTGCTCTAAAAGATATAAGTGAAGTACTAGAGCAAACAACAAACTACTCCAAAATATATAAGTGAAGATCAATGAGTAGAACTATCAAGCTCAAAAGATATAAGTGAAGCACATAGAGTATTCTAGAAAATTCTAATTTGTGTAAGGCTCTCTCTCATTAAAGAATTTCAGATCTTGATACTTCATTCAAACAGCAAGCAAAGCTAAATAAAACTACAATGCAAGAATAGCACACTCATGTGAAGAAGAAAAAACTTAGGCTCAACCGATACTAACCGATAGTTGTTGAAGAAGAAAGGTGGGATGCCTACCGGGGCATCCCCAAGCTTAGATGCTTGAGAATTCTTGAAATATTATCTTGGGGTGCCTTGGGCATCCCCAAGCTTGAACTTTTGTGTCTTCTTAATTCCTCTCATATCATGGTTTCTCTTCTTTTTATAAAAAGCTTCATTCACAACAAACTCAACAAGAACTCGTGAGATAGGTTAGTATAAACCAATGCAAAACCTTATCATATTCTACTGTAAAAAATCACTAAAATAATTATTCAACATTGCATACTAAATGCCTCTGCATATTTAATACTCCTATCATCAAATAGAATCATTAAACAAGCAAACATATGCAAACAATGCAACTATAACAGCAATCTTCCAAAACAGTACAGTCTGTAATGAATGCAAGAGTATCAATAATTCCCTGACTCCAAAAATTATGAACTAAAATTCCTACTATAATAAATTTATCAGAGCTCAATATGCAAAAAGATTCAACGTTAGACCACTCTTTGAATTTTCTAGGGAATTTTTGCAACAGCGGTAAACTTTCTGTTTTCAAACAGCAACATGCAAACTAGCAAAACAAGCATGGCAAAGGCTATCCTTGACTTTTTTATTGAAACTAAAGAGGCAAAACATTATTATAACTAAAATCAAGCAAAAACTAACAAAAGAAAATGACGCTCCAAGCAAAACACATATCATGTGGAGAATAAAAATATAGCTCCAAGTAAGGTTATCGATAGACGAAGACGAAAGGGGGGATGCCTTCCGGGGCATCCCCAAGCTTAGTTGCTTGGTTGTCCTTGAATATTACCTTGGGGTACCTTGGACATCCCCAATCTTAGGCTCTTTCCACTCCTTATTCCATAGTCCATCGATTCCTTACCCAAAACTTGAAAACTTCAACCACACAAAACTCAACACAAAACTCGTAAGCTCCGTTAGTATAAGAACATAACACAACCACTTAGGTACTGTAATGAACTCATTATAAATTCATATTGGTGTAATATTTACTGTATTCTAACTTATCTATGGTTCATACCACTTAATACTAGCCATATATGCATCAAAATAAGCAAACAACACATAGAAAACAGAATCTGTCAAAGACAGAACAGTCTGTAGTAATCTGTATAAAACGTATACTTCTGGAACCCCAAAATTTATGAAATAAATTGCTGGACCTGATCAGTTTGTCTATTAATCATCTGTAAAAATAATCAACCTAAAATCACTCTCCAGTAAAAAATGGCAGCTAATCTCGTGAGCGCTAAAGTTTCTGTTTTTCACAGCAAGATCACATAAACTTCACCCAAATCTTCCCAAAGGTTCTACTTGGCACTTTATTGAAACAAAAGCTATAAAACATGATAAATATTGGGTTGTCTCCCAACAAGCGCTTTTTCTTTAATGCCTATTAGCTAGGCATAATGATGGCAATGATGCTCACATAAAAGATAAGAATTGAAACATAAAGAGAGCATCATGAAGCATATTACTAGCACATTTAAGTCTAACCCACTTCCTATGCATAGTGATTTTGTGATCAAACAACTTATGGGAACAATAATCAACAAGCATAGGAAGGTAACACAAGCATAGCTTCAAGAATTTAAGCACATAGAGAGGAAACTTGATATTATTGCAATTCCTACAAGCATATGTTCCCCCCTCATAAAAAATTTCAGTAGCATCATGAATGAATTCAACAATATAACCAGCACCTAAAGCATTCTTTTCATGATCTACAAGCAGAGAAAATTTACTACTCTCAACATAAGCAAAATTCTTCTCATTCGGAATAGTAGGAGTATCATAAGAGACTTGAACACTAAAAATTGTTTCCACATTAAAAGAGTAATGTTCCGAAAAAGGGTAATCATAATCATGACAAGATTTGTAAATATAATCATCACTACTTTTTATAGCATAAGTTTTATCACAATAATCATCATAAGTAGCAACTTCGTTCTCATCATAATCGATTGAAACCTCTCCCAACATAGTGGAATCACTAAATAAAGTTGACACTCTTCCAAATCAACTTTCATATTCATCACCATAAAATTCAACATCCTCCAAAATAGTGGGATCACTACTTCCTAAAGTTGACACTCTTCCGAACCCACTTTCATCAATATAATCATCATACGTAGTAGGCATGCTATCATCATAACAACTTTGCATATCAAAACTTGGGATGCTAAAAATATCATCTTCGTTAAACATAGCATCCCCAAGCTTGGGACAAACATTAATTCCAGCAAATATATTCTCAAATATTTCATCCCAATTAAACATAGCTTCCCCAAGCTTGGGCCCTTTCATATCATAAGCATAATCACTCTCATCATTAAAAATATTGATAGCACCAATAGTATAGCAATTATCATCATCACAAGTAGTAGTAGGAGCAACATCATTTGGGAGGGATACCTTTTTACCTTTGTTGCTCCTTCTTTTCTTTTTCTTCTTCACATTATGTGTAGGATCAACCTTCCTCTTTGAGCTCCTTATTGATGAGATTGGTTGAATAGAAAGCTCCTCCTTGTTACCTGATTCATCATAAGAAATAATAGGAGGACATTGGGAAGTCTCTTCCCTTTTGTTAGTATTCTCATCATCTTCTATTTGCTTTCTTTTCTTTATGTAATTGGCAATATAAGGATTTTCAATGCAATTCTCCGCACAATACATATAAATCGTCTCTAGATCAAAATGAAGAATTCTATCAAGGGCAAATTCTGGAATACTCTCAGTTATACGTTTCATTTCTTCATACCCCAAAAGAAGGCTAAGATCTTTATAATGCTCAAGGGTAATCAAATTATCACAATATTTGGACACGACTTGATCATGAAACAAATAGCATTGGAGCTTTAAATGACCATGTTCATTGCAAAGTTCACAAGGAGCGCGAAAAATATTAAATCTTTCAGCACATTCATCTAGCTCTTCTTGCAACAATTTGGTTTCTAAGTACTTATGCCTCTTGCAATAAATATCTTCTCTATTTGGTGTGTTCATGCAAACATGCACTCCAGAAAAGTTGACATGCTCATAAGAGATATTTTCATCATAACTAGTGCAATCATCATTAGCATCATGGATATTCAAAGAATTCGTACTAACAACATTGCAATCATGCTCATCATTCACAGATTTAGTGCCAAACATTTTAAAGATTTCTTCTTCTAGCACTTGAGCACAATTATCCTTTCCATCATACTCACGAAAGATATTAAAAAGGTGAAGCGTATGAGACAAACTCAACTCCATTTTTTTGTAGTTTTCTTTGATAAACTAGACTAGCGCTAAAACAAGAAACAAAAAGATTTGATTGCAAGATCTAAAGATATACCTTCACTTACCTAGCCTCCCCGGCAACGGCGCCAGAAAAGAGCTTGATGTCTACTACACAACATTCTTCTTGTAGACGTTGTTGGGCCTGCAAGTGCACAGGTTTGTAGGACAGTAGCAAATTTCCCTCAAGTGGATGACCTAAGGTTTATCAATCCGTAGGAGGCGTAGGATGAAGATGGTCTCTCTCAAACAACCCTGCAACCAAATAACAAAAAGTCTATTGTGTCCCCAACACACCCAATACAATGGAAAATTGTATAGGTGCACTAGTTCGGCGAAGAGATGAAGATACAAGTGCAAAATAGATAGTAGATATAGGTTTTTGTAATCTGAAATAATAAAAACAGCAAGGTAACAAGTGGTAAAAGTGAGCGTAAACGGTATTGCAATGATAGGAAACAAGGCCTAGGGTTCATACTTTCACTAGTGCAAGTTCTCTCAACAATAATAACATAGATAGAACATATGACAAGCCCTCAACATGCAACAAAGAGTCACTCCAAAGCCACTAATAGCGGAGAACAAACATAGAGATTATGGTCGGGTACGAAACCACCACAAAGCTATTCTTTCGGATCGATCTATAAAAGAGTTCGTACTAGAAGAACACCTTAAGATACAAATCAACCAAAACCCTAATGTCACCTAGATACTCCATTGTCACCTCAAGTATCTGAGGGCATGATTATACGATATGCATCACACAATCTCAGATTCATCCAACCAACATAAAAGTACTTCAAAGAGTGCCCCAAAGCTACTACCGCAGAGTCAAGAACGTGTGCCAACCCCTATGCATAGGTTCCCAAGTGTCACGAAACCCGCAAGTTGATCACCAAAACATACATCAAGTGGATCAATAGAATAACCCATTATCACCACGGTTATCCCACGCAATACATACATCAAGTGTTCATAAAAGACTCAATCCGATAAGATAACTTCAAAGGGGAAACTCAATTCATCACAAGAGAGTAGAGGGGGAGAAACATCATAAGATCCAACTACAATAGCGAAGCTCGGGATACATCAAGATCGTTCCATAGATGGAAACACGAGAGAGAACACGAGAGAGAGAGATCAAACACATAGCTACTGGTACATACCCTCAGCCCCGAGGGTTAATTACTCCCTCCTCATCATGGATAGCGCCGAGATGATGAAGATGGCCTCCGGTGATGGGATCCCCCTCCGGCAGGGTGCCGGAACAGGGTCCCGATTTGTTTTTGGTGGCTACAGAGGCTTGCGGCGGCGGAACTCCCGATCTATCTTCTGTTCTGGAAGTTTTAGGGTACGTAGGTATATATGGGTGCAGGGGGTACGTCGGTGGACCTTCGGGTTGCTCATGAGGTAGGGGGGCGTGCCCAGGGGCGCGCCTTCCACCCTCGTGGGCAGCCCGGTACTCCCCTGGCGTGCACTCCAAGCCCATCAGGTTGGTTTCCTTCCAAAATTAACTTCTCCAATTGATTTCGTTCCGTTTTGACTCCGTCTGATATTCCTTTTCCTCGCAACACTGAAATAGGCATAAAATAGCAAATCTGGACTGGGCCTCCGGTTAATAGGTTAGTCCCAAAAATAATATAAAAGTGGATAATAAAGCCCAATATTGCCTAAAATAGTAGATAAAGTAGCATGGAGCAATCAAAAATTATAGATACGTTTGAGACATATCACTCTCTCAGAAACAGCAAGTTGGAAGTGTAGGTTTGTTCTGATGGCTCTCTCCACGAATGAAGAGGAGGTGGAGGGGTATATATAGCATCCACACAAAATCTAACCATTACACACAACTTGCCAAACTCGGTAGGACCGAATTGGTAAACTCGGTCAGACCGATTCATCAAATCTAGTGACCGTTAGGACTTTCGGTGGGACCGACATGCAACTCGGTAGGACCGATATGGTTAGGATTAGGGCATAACGTAATCTCGATGAGACTGATTACACAAACTCGGTGAGACCGATTTTGGTAATAAGTTAACCAGAGAGTTGGTCAGGTAAACTCGGTGGGACCGGTTCGCTCATTTCGGTGAGATCGAAATGTTACGAAAAGGAAATAGGGAGTTTACATTGCAATCTCGGTGGGACCGATCGCTCATTTCGGTGGTACCTAAATGTTACGAAGGGAAACAGAGAGATTACAATCCCATTTCGGTGAGACCGAGATCCCTATCGGTGAGACCGATTTGCCTAGGGTTTGTGGCAGTGGCTATGACATATGAACTCAGTGGTGCCGGGTAGAAAGAATCGGTAGGGCCGAGTTTGAATTTTTGTTTAGGTCATATATGGATATGAGAAAGTAGTTGAGGGTTTTTGGAGCATATCACTAAGCACTTGTGGAGCAAGAAACTCATTAAGCAACACCTCATCCCTCCTTGATAGTATTGGCTTTTCCTATAGACTCAATGTGATCTTGGATCACTAAAATATAAAATGTAGAGTCTGGAGCTTTTGAGCTTGAGCCAATCCTTTTATCCTTAGTATTTTGAGGGATCCACTTTTCTCATCCATGCCATGCCATTCATTGAGATTTTCCTGAAATGTTCATCTTGGAATGATGTTAGCTCAATGAGCTATATGTTGTTAGGAATTACCAAAACCACCTAGGGATAGTTGCACTTTCAATCTCCCCTTTTTTGGTAATTGATGACAACATACATATAGATCAAAGCTTTGACAAATGATAATAAGAGAGAAAAACATTGTCGCTTTGAGAAGTATGTGATAAGCAAGTGCCCCCCCCCCTAAATTTGTGCATAGTTTAAGATTTGCTTTGGACTGCAAATGCACAAAGAGTTAGGCTCATGGGTTACTCTTCCATGTCACATACATCTTGGTGGAGCGCTCAAAATAATAAAGATTGAACACATGCACTCATCACCAAGCAAAGTGAATGATCATATAGAGATAAATGGGATAATGTCATCCAACAAGCATTAAGGTAGCATATGATCAAACACATGATCATCCAAGTATCACACAGACATAAAGTATCTCAAACAAGTGAATAAAGTTCAACCACCAAAGCAAGAGAGAACCAAAAGCAACACTCTCTCTTGAATCCTATGATCTATACATTTTTCTCCCCCTTTGGTAACAAGTTACCAAAAAGTTCATAGAAAATGCATAGTACTAAATCGTCTCTCAGGCTTGATCTTCAGGTGGTGGTGTAGAGATGGCTCCTTGGACGAAGACTTCAGTCGATGTGGATGGAGCTGGAGGTGTAGGTGCTGGAGCTGGTTGCACTAGAGCTGTAGGAGCTGTAGCTGGTGCAGATGAAGTGGCTCTGGTGTCTGTCACTGGCACTGCAGCTGATCTCTGAGCTCTAGGCACTCAGGCAAATGCAGCAGTGGTTGTCTTGCCCTTCCTCTCCTGCATATCATCCCGAAGCTGCTCAACAACAGATTGTATCTCAGTTACCTTCACATCCAAGTCATAGAACTTCTGCTCCATGATCCTCTCCAAGCTCTCCTGGTTTTGAGTCAAGGTGGCCAGCCCCTTCTCAATCCTCAGAGTGGATGCAATCAAGTAGCCTAGCTGATCTTGTTTGCTCTTCAAAAAGTACTGAGATGCCTCTTCCATTGTTGGCATCTTGGTAGCCTTCTCTGTCCTTGCCTTATCCTTCTTTGCTTGAGCATGCACAGAAGATGGTTCATCTTCATCCATAACCACTTGGTTGTCCTCAAAGTCTAGATAGATAACAATGTGATCCTTGTCCAACAAGTATGTGCCTGTGCCCATCTTGGAGTTAATCAGCTCCTAGATCTGTGGGGCATACCCACAGCTTCTCTTCTGGTCAGCTGCTGTCCTCTTGATAGTCTCAACTATGAGGCTCATGACCTTGAACTTCTGTGGCACATCAAATAAGTGTAGCAAGTTTATTGCATGGCCTCTGATCATGTTGTGGTCACCTGACTTGGGCAAGAGAGTATGCCTGAGGATCCAGTTGATGGTTGGCAGTCCTGGCAGAAGATAATGTACAGATCCAAACTTATGTGTCTCAACTGCAGCATCTGGGATCTCCTTGTACATGTGTGCCATAGTGTTGTGATCCATCTTCTTCTTGGCATAGACATCCAAGTCATCTTCTTTCTCCTTAGGTGCATTGATCAGATTTGCCCATTCTTCAATAGTTGATTGGTACCTAGTACCTTCAGACATCCATACTATCCTGCCATCTGGATAGAAGTGTGTTGTGGAGTAGAATTGCATTATGAGCTCATCATTCCACTTTGTGAGTTTCTGCCCAACAAAGTCTACAACTCCACAAGCACTAAAACTGTCATACACACCAGGATAGTGTTACTCATTCTCCTTCATGTAGGTCCAGTCCACCCACCTCATGTCACAAACTATAGGCTTCTTGTCCAACAACACTGTCTCATAGAAATCCTATTGTTCCTTAGTGTGGAACCTGTAGTCAATAGCGGTCCTTCTCCTGATAGCATAAGGATCAGACGACCTCCACTATCTGAGTCATGCATCCTTCCTCAGCTTCATGTTCTCAGCCACATGATGAGCATCATTGTGGTCTGGAATCTTTGGCTTCAAATTTCTCAGGACATGCTCTTCATCTTCCTCTTCTCCAGGAGTAGTTTCAGGCACTGGGGCCTTGTTCTTCTCAGCAGCAGATATGTTTCTGGTATTCCTCTTTGGTGCAATCTTGGGTTTGGGGGCAGCTTTGGGTGCTTCTTTGGTCTTTGATGATGCAGCCCCTGACCTAATAGCATCACCCATAAGCTTCTGAGCCTTGGGTGCTGGTGCAGCAACCTCTTCTTCCTCTTCATCTGAGTCTCTCCTCATAGAGGGATTGCCAAGAACTTCGGCAGTAGTGGTTCTGACTCTCTTTTTCTTTTTGTCTTGACCAACAGCTTCATCTTCTGACTCAATAGTAAACTTCATGGTTTCTCCAGTGGCAACCTTCCTGGGTTTGGAAGTGGGAATCCTTCTGGCAGGTGCCTTCTTCTGCACTCCTGGCTTAGTGGATACAGCTGAGCCATACTCCTTTCTGAGCACTTTCTTCTTGGAAGTGGCCTCATCCTCTACTGCCACATAGTCTTCATCCTCAGATTCTGAGGTTTTCTTCTTTCTGGCCCTGGTGGCAGCTTTGGGTAAGTTGCTTGGGGTGCTCCTACTACCATCATCTGAGGTGCTAGAGGGACTAGTGCCCTCACTCATCTGAATTTGCTCCTCATCCCTGTTCTAGCTGTCACTTTGATCAGACATGTTGCAAACACTGACTGCAGACCCTGTGAATAGATATAGATGAGATAGAGTGGATGAGCATCACAAAATATAGAGGTTTTTGCAAAAGAATGATTCAAAAACTTAGTTTTAGTTTTCCACAGAAAGCATTTTGGATCAACCGATTTGCAAACTCGGTGATACCGAGGTAGCTTTTAGAACCTAAACTAGTGAACTCGGTCAGACCAAGTCACAGTTCGGTGGCACCGAGACTGCTATGGTTTCACAAAGTCCTGAACTCGGTCACACCGATTTGCAATTCTCGGTCAGACCGAGAATCACTTGTGCAATGGCATTAGCCAAATCGGTGGAACCAAGTTCTGCAACTCGGTGGGTCTAAGATGGTTTCGGCGGAAACCTAACCCTAAATTTTCAATTCACCTCTAATCTATGGATTGTTTTGACTGGATAGAATAGTTTCAATCGTGGCAAGAATCATGATGAACACAATGTGCTAGGAATCGGACGGGGATAGCACTGTGATCGAGTCCATACCCTAGCTTGGCAATGAACTCGCTACGGCGGCAATGGCGGGGTTGATTTCCGTTGACGGCGGCGGAGACCAGTGACTGGAGGCGGCTGGTGACGAGGAGAACGATCCGGAGACCCTGGAGGCAGAGCGAGCTATGCGCGGGCGAAGGGGTTTGGAGAAAGTTTCCAAATTTTCGTCCGTGAGTATATATAGCCTGACCCTGTCGATGTGACCGAGTGGAACAACTCGGTGGCACCGAGATGCATAACTGTTGACAGTTACAGCAACTCGGTGTGACCGAAAAGTTCAAATCGGTTGCACCGAGATTGAAAACCTAGATCGACTTAGTGATCTCGGTGTGACCGAAATGGAAGAATCGGTCAGACCGAAACGCACAAAGAAGTTTTGGAAGTTTAAGTCTATGATGAATCGGGGACTCCGAGTGCTCCTCACACAGAGTGGTTCGAATCTGACTTGATCAAACTTTGTGATGTAGCATGAATAGAGTTTGAGACAAGAAAAGCATAGATAGCTAGAGAAGGTTCTTAGGCATTCTTGTCCATCCACTTTGCAAAAGAAAAAGAAATCAATCAATCAAAGCAACAAGTGGATGTCCTCAAATGAGTGAAATATGCAACCAACATGCTCACACAACAAAATGGCAAATGAAATATGTGGCAAAGCATACACAACCAATTCTAGCATCTATCAAACAATTGGCGATGACTAGGTCATCTATATATGAGTATATTGACTTAGGAGTCAAATGAGAACATTTGATCATAGGTCATACTCATCGTTTAAGCTCAAGTGTTCACATCATTAGAGTTGCTTTGACTCAATTCTTAGAGTTAATCTCCCCCTAGATGTGAGATCCCCTTTAGAGGGATGAACTAACCTTGGGTTTTGTCGATGATGACTTCATGTAGGTGTTGAAGATGTGGATGCTCAATGTTGATGTAGATCATTTGGAGCAATCCTTTGGAGTGAGTTGCACTTTCAATACCTACACGGGTTAGTCCCACAAGGAACAAACAAGGATATCCATAGACATAGAGTGATGCACACAGAAGATGATGTCCATGAAAGCATTAGGTTACCTTGTCTTATGTCTTACCAATAAGAGGGTTTGTGACTCCTTGAACTAGTGCAAGATGTGAAAGTTGTTTGCACTTGTTGTTGCCAAAATGATATGAGTGAAATATGTTGGCGGAGTCACCCTCAAGAACTCTCTAGTTCTTCTTCTTCGGGATCCACATCATCTTGATGGGAATCCTTGGAGTTGTAGTCATACTTGATGAAGTAGAACTTGACGTAGTCTTGGGAACCCACTTGACCAACGCCTTAGGAGCTTCTTCAAATGCATCAATCTCCTCTTGAAGCTTATGCTTGCCTTTTTACTTGTGGTCTTGTGGTGGAAGATCATCTTGAGCTTGTGTTCCCTTGAAAGAAGTAGGATCATACTTCTCTTGTTGAGTAACAAACTTCGTCTTGGGGTATTGATCTTCTTCCCACTCTACTCCATTGGCATTGAACTTTCGTTCAAAACCAACACCTTGGTTCTTCCGGTGCCTTCCTTGCTTGCGCACAATTTCCTCAAATTGCTTACTCCCGGCAAGGCTTTAGTAAACACCTTTATCTATAATTCCCTTCAATAAGCTATTTTCTTGCTCAAGTGTAACTTGGCTAAGAGAATCATTAGTGGAATCAAGAAAACTACTAGAAGCAACAACATTGGATTTAGCATGATTATTGTTACTACTAGAGGAAGAATCCTTCTTGTTTTTGTTAATGGACTTGACTTGAGGCATGTAAGTAGATAAGAGTAAACGCTTGGCAATGTAAGAAGAACTTTTCTCATGGAGATCATCATTGATTGCCTTTAAGAACTCATGGTCTTGCTCAAGGTTGAGCTTTTCAAAGCGTAATTTCTCATGAGTCCTTAAAAGTTCTCGATGATCTTCTAAGATAGCTTCATGAGCTAACTTAAGAGTGTTTAGTTCTTTAGTTAGAAGCTCGATCTTCTCCTTATCATTGTCATTCGTTTTATCTTGATTAGCATGATTAATTGACGTTTCATCATAGTATTCATCACTAGAGTTGTCAACAAGTAAATCATCACCACCTAGCAAGTCATCTTCATCACTATTGAAATCAACATACTCGGGGTGTGTTACCTTAGGGCCTTTAGCCATGAAGCATCTTCCAAGTCCTTCATTTGGTGAATCAAATATGTCGTAGGAGTTGGTTGACACAAGTGCTAGACCGGCAACACCTTCATCTTGAGTATATTCAGAGTCAGAGTGATAGCTTCTCTCGGAGTGATTGTCGGAGTCGGAGCCGGATACCCATTCACCAACATGAGCTTGATGTCTTTGTTTTGTGTAGCTCCTTGATGACTTGTCCTTCCTTTCCGAATCCTTGCTCCTCCAGGATGTTCTTCGTTCATAACGATCATCTCTACTCCTTCTCTCTCTTGGTGGTGATTCTTCTCTTCTACTTCTCCTCTTGGGTGATTCTTCTCTTCTTTTGTGGGGTGCCATACACTCATTGGAATAGTGTTCAGGTCTCCCACAATTGTAGCAATTGCGCTCTCGACTAGAAGATCTTTTGTCATTGTAGGACCTTGAGTTGGAGCTTCTCTCTCTGCTTCTATTCTTGTAGAATTTGTTGAAGTTCTTCACCATTAGGTTCAATTATTCATTGAAGGGTTTTTTCTCACTTGATGATGTAGGGGCTTCACATGAGTCTTTGTAAGCACCACTTGACTTGTTGTGAAGTTCCTCCTTATCCTTGAGTGTCATCTCATGAGCAACAATTCTTCCGATGACTTTCGTTGGCTTGAGATCTTTGTAATTGGGCATCATTTGGATCAATGTGCACACGGTATCATATTTTCCGTCCAAAGCTCTTAGGATCTTCTTGATCATGAATTTGTCGGTCATCCCTTCACTCCCTAAGCCGGCAGACTCATTTGTGATAAGAGCAAGCCTAGAGTACATTTCAGCGACACCTTCACCATCCTTCATTTTGAACTTGTCAAGTTGACTTTGTAGCACGTCCAACTTGGATTCCTTGACGGAGTCGGTACCTTCATGCATATAAATCAAAGACGGCTAATTTTGTTGAATTCTTTGGGGCACAGTCCATTGAAGAGGATATCACAAGCTTGAGCGTTGTATTGCAGCATCTTCGACCCTTCCGCGCTAGCTTCACGGTTCGGTTCTCTCCCATCAAAGAATTCACCTTGCAAGCCAATACACATAATAGCCCAAACGGCGGGGTTATGTCCAAGAATATGCATTTTCATCTTATGCTTCCAACTAGCAAAATTAGTACCATCAAAGTAAGGACCTCTATGGTGATAATTTCCTCCTAGGTTGTGAAACCAAGGCTATGACCACCAAAAGCTATGGAAATCAAAGCAAATGGAGACTAAAGCTCTGATACCACTTGTAGGATCAAAATTATGTCTAGAGGGGGGGTGATTAGACTACTTGACCAAATAAAACTTATCCTTTTCCCAATTTTAGTCTTTGGCAGATTCTAGCTATCTTAGCACAAGTCAAGCAATCTGCACACAGTTCAAGCAAGCATGCAAACAGTATATGAGGAGTGGAAAGTAAAGCATGCAACTTACAAGAATGTAAAGGGAAGGGTTTGGAGGATCCAAACGCAATTGGAGACACGGATGTTTTTGTCGTGGTTCCGATAGGTGGTGCTATCGTACATCCACGTTGATGGAGACTTCAACCAATGAAGGGTAACGGTTACGTGAGTCCACGGAGGGCTCCACCCATGAAGGGTCCACGAAGAAGCAACCTTGTCTATCCCACCATGGCCGTCACCCATGAAGGACTTGCCTCACTAGCGGTAGATCTTCACGAAGTAGGCGATCTCCTTGCCCTTATAAACTCCTTGGTACAACTCCACAATCTTGTCGGAGGCTCCCAAGTGACTGTTGGGTTTCGTAGTAATTTCAAAAAATTTCCTACACACACGCAAGATCATGTGATGCATAGAAACGAGGGGAGAGTGTTGTCTACATACCCAACGCAGACCGACTGCGGAAGCGATGACACGACGTAGAGGAAGTAGTCGTACGTCTTCACGATCCAACCGATCAAGCACCGAAACTACGACACCTCCGAGTTCGAGCACACGTTCAGCTCGATGATGATCCCCGGACTCCGATCCAGCAAAGTGTCGGGGAAGAGTTCCATCAGCACGACGGCGTGGTGACGATCTTGATGAACTACAGTAGCAGGGCTTCGCCTAAACTCCGCTATAGTATTATCGAGGTATATGGTGGCAGGGGGCACCGCACACGGCTAAGGAATAGATCACGTGGATCAACTTGTGTGTTTAGAGGTGCCCCTGCCTCCGTATATAAAGGAGGAGAGGAGGGGAGGCTGGCCGGCCAAGGAGGGAGACGCAGGAGGAGTCCTACTCCTACCGGGAGTAGGACTCCCCTCCAATCCTATTCCAACTAGGATTCCCCAAGTGGGAAAGAGGGAGAAGGGTGGCTGGCCACCTCTCCTAGTCCTAATAGGACTAGGGGAAGGGGGGAGGCGCGCAGCCCTTGTGGGCAGCCCTTTCACCTTTCCACTAAGGCCCATGAAGGCCCATATGGCTCCCGGGGGGTTCCGGTAACCTCCCGGTAACCCGGTAAAATCCCGATTTCACCCGGAACACTTCCGACGTCCAAACATAGGCTTCCAATATATCAATCTTTACGTCTCGACCATTTCGAGACTCCTCGTCATGTCCGTGATCACATCCGGGACTCCAAACAACCTTCGGTACATCAAAATGCTTAAACTCATAATGTAACACTCATCGTAACCTTAAGCGTGCGGACCCTACGGGTTCGAGAACAATGTAGACAAGACCGAGACACGTCTCCGGTCAATAACCAATAGCGGGACCTGGATGCCCATATTGGATCCTACATATTCTACGAAGATCTTTATCGGTCAGACCGCATAATGACATACGTTGTTCCCTTTGTCATCGGTATGTTACTTGCCCGAGATTCGATCGTCGATATCCAATATCTAGTTCAATCTCGTTACCGGCAAGTCTCTTTACTCGTTCTGTAATACATCATCTCACAACTAACATATTAGTTGTAATGCTTGCAAGGCTTATGTGATGTGTATTACCGAGAGGGCCCAGAGATACCTCTCCGACAATCGGAGTGACAAATCCTAATCTCAAAATACGCCAACCCAACATCTACCTTTGGAGACACCTGTAATGCTCCTTTATAATCACCCAGTTACGTTGTGACGTTTGGTAGCACCCAAAGTGTTCCTCCGGTAAACGGGAGTTGCATAATCTCATAGTCATAGGAACATGTATAAGTCATGAAGAAAGCATTAGCAACATACTAAACGATCGGGTGCTAAGCTAATGGAATGGGTCATGTCAATCAGATCATTCAACTAATGATGTGACCTCGTTAATCAAATAACAACTCTTTGTCCATGGTTAGGAAACATAACCATCTTTGATTAACGAGCTAGTCAAGTAGAGGCATACTAGTGACACTTTGTTTGTCTATGTATTCACACATGTATTATGTTTCCGGTTAATACAATTCTAGCATGAATAATAAACATTTATCATGATTATAAGGAAATAAATAATAACTTTATTATTGCCTCTAGGGCATATTTCCTTCAGTCTCCCACTTGCACTAGAGTCAATAATCTAGATTACACTATAATGAATCTAACACCCATGGAGCTTTGGTGCTGATCATGTTTTGCTCGTGGAAGAGGCTTAGTCAAGGGTCTGCAACATTCAGATCCGTATGTATCTTGCAAATCTCTATGTCTCCCACCTGGACTAGATCCCGGATGGAGTTGAAGCGTCTCTTGATGTGTTTGGTCCTTTTGTGAAATCTGGATTCCTTTGCCAAGGCAATTGCACCAGTATTGTCACAAAAGATTTTCATTGGACCCGATGCATTAGGTATGACACCTAGATCGGATATGAAATCCTTCATCCAGACTCCTTCGTTCGCTGCTTCCGAAGCAGCTATGTACTCCGCTTCACATGTAGATCCCGCTACGACGCTTTGTTTAGAACTGCACCAACTGACAGCTCCACCGTTTAATGTAAACACGTATCCGGTTTGCGATTTAGAATCGTCCGGATCAGTGTCAAAGCTTGCATCAACGTAACCTTTTACGGTGAGCTCTTTGTCACCTCCATATACGAGAAACATATCCTTAGTCCTTTTCAGGTATTTCAGGATGTTCTTGACCGCTGTCCAGTGATCCACTCCTGGATTACTTTGGTACCTCCCTGCTAAACTTATAGCAAGGCACACATCAGGTCTGGTACACAGCATTGCATACATGATAGAGCCTATGGCTGATGCATAGGGAACATCTTTCATATTCTCTCTATCTTCTGCAGTGGTCGGGCATTGAGTCTTACTCAACTTCACACCTTGTAATACAGGCAAGAATCCTTTCTTTGCTTGATCCATTTTGAATTTCTTCAAAATCTTGTCAAGGTATGTGCTTTGGTGAAAGTCCAATTAAGCGTCTTGATCTATCTCTATAGATCTTAATGCCTAATATGTAAGCAGCTTCACCGAGGTCTTTCATTGAAAAACTTTTATTCAAGTATCCCTTTATGCTATCCAGAAATTCTATATCATTTCCAATCAGCAATATGTCATCCACATATAATATCAGAAATGCTACAGAGCTCCCACTCACTTTCTTGTAAATACAGGCTTCTCCAAAAGTCTGTATAAAACCAAATGCTTTGATCACACTATCAAAACGTTTATTCCAACTCCGAGAGGCTTGCACCAGTCCATAAATGGATCGCTGGAGCTTGCATACTTTGTTAGCTCCTTTTGGATCGACAAAACCTTCCGGTTGCATCATATACAACTCTTCTTCCAGAAATCCATTCAGGAATGCAGTTTTTACATCCATCTGCCAAATTTCATAATCATAAAATGCGGCAATTGCTAACATGATTCGGACAGACTTAAGCATCGCTACGGGTGAGAAGGTCTCATCGTAGTCAATCCCTTGAACTTGCCGAAAACCTTTTGCGACAAGTCGAGCTTTGTAGACAGTAACATTACCATCAGCGTCAGTCTTCTTCTTAAAGATCCATTTATTCTCAATTGCTTGCCAATCATCGGGCAAGTCAACCAAAGTCCATACTTTGTTCTCATACATGGATCCTATCTCAGATTTCATGGCTTCAAGCCACTTTGCGGAATCTGGGCTCACCATCGCTTCTTCATAGTTCGTAGGTTCATCATGATCTAGTATCATGACTTCCAGAATAGGATTACCGTACCATTCTGGTGCGGATCTTACTCTGGTTGATCTACGAGGTTCAGCAGTATCTTGATCTGAAGTTTCATGATCATTATCATTGGCTTCCTCACTAACTGGTGTAGGTGTCACTGAAACAGTTTTCTGTGATGAACTACTTTCAAGTAAGGGAGCAGGTACAGTTACCTCGTCAAGTTCTACTTTTCTCCCACTCACTTCTTTCGAGAGAAACTCCTTCTCTAGAAAGGATCCATTCTTAGCAACGAATGTCTTGCCTTCGGATCTGTGATAGAAGGTGTACCCAATAGTCTCCTTTGGGTATCCTATGAAGACACATTTCTCCGATTTGGGTTCGAGCTTATCAGGTTGAAGCTTTTTCACATAAGCATCGCAGCCCCAAACTTTAAGAAATGACAACTTTGGTTTCTTGCCAAACCACAGTTCATAAGGTGTCGTCTCAACGGATTTTGATGGTGCCCTATTTAACGTGAATGCGGTCGTCTCTAAAGCATATCCCCAAAATGATAGTGGTAAATCAGTAAGAGACATCATAGATCGCACCATATCTAATAAAGTACGATTACGACGTTCGGACACACCATTACGCTGTGGTGTTCCGGGTGGCGTGAGTTGCGAAACTATTCCACAGTTTTTCAAATGTACACCAAACTCGTAACTCAAATATTCTCCCCCACGATCAGATCGTAGAAACTTTATTTTCTTGTTACGATGATTTTCAACTTCACTCTGAAATTCTTTGAACTTTTCAAATGTTTCAGACTTATGTTTCATTAAGTAGATATACCCATATCTGCTTAAATCATCTGTGAAGGTGAGAAAATAACGATATCCGCCACGAGCCTCAATATTCATCGGGCCACATACATCGGTATGTATGATTTCTAACAAATCTGTTGCTCTCTCCATAGAACCGAAGAACGGTGTTTTAGTCATCTTGCCCATGAGGCACGGTTCGCAAGTACCAAGTGATTCATAATCAAGTAGTTCCAAAAGTCCATCAGTATTGAGTTTCTTCATGTGCTTTATACCGATATGACCTAAACGACAGTGCCACAAATAAGTTGCACCTTCATTATCAACTCTGCATCTTTTGGTTTCAACATTATGAATATGTGTATTACTACTATCGAGATTCAATAAGAATAGACCACTCTTCAAGGGTGCATGACCATAAAAAATATTACTCATATAAATAGAACAACCATTATTCTCTGATTTAAATGAATAACCGTCTCGCATTAAACAAGATCCAGATATAATGTTCATGCTCAACGCTGGCACCAAATAACAATTATTTAGGTCTAATATTAATCCCGAAGGTAGATGTAGAGGTAGCGTGCCGACCGCGATCACATCAACTTTGGAACCATTTCCCACGCGCATCGTCACCTCGTCCTTTGCCAGTGCCCGCTTATTCCGTAGTCCCTGTTTCGAGTTGCAAATATTAGCAACAGAACCAGTATCAAATACCCAGGTGCTACTGCGAGCTCTAGTAAGGTACACATCAATAACATGTATATCACATATACCTTTGTTCACCTTGCCATCCTTTTTATCCGCCAAATACTTGGGGCAGTTCTGCTTCCAGTGACCAGTCTGCTTGTAGTAGAAGCACTCAGTTTCAGGCTTAGGTCCAGACTTGGGTTTCTTCTCTTGAGTAGCAACTAGCTTGCCGTTCTTTTTGAAGTTCCCCTTCTTCTTCCCTTTGCCCTTTTTCTTGAAACTAGTGGTCTTGTTAACCATCAACACTTTATGCTCCTTTTTGATTTCTACCTCCGCAGCTTTCAGCATTGCGAAGAGCTCGGGAATAGTCTTGTTCATCCCTTGCATATTATAGTTCATCACGAAGCTCTTGTAGCTTGGTGGCAGTGATTGGAGAATTCTGTCAATGACGCAATCATCCGGAAGATTAACTCCCAATTGAATCAAGTGATTATTATACCCAGACATTTTGAGTATATGCTCACTGACAGAACTGTTCTCCTCCATCTTGCAGCTATAGAACTTATTGGAGACTTCATATCTCTCAATTCGGGCATTTGCTTGAAATATTAACTTCAACTCCTGGAACATCTCATATGCTCCATGACGTTCAAAATGTCGTTGAAGTCCCGATTCTAAGCCGTAAAGCATGGCACACTGAACTATTGAGTAGTCATCAGCTTTGCTCTGCCAGACGTTCATAACATCTGGTGTTGCTCCAGCAGCAGGCCTGGCACCCAGCGGTGCTTCCAGGACGTAATTCTTCTGAGCAGCAATGAGGATAATCCTCAAGTTATGGACCCAGTCCGTGTAATTGCTACCATCATCTTTCAACTTTGCTTTCTCAAGGAACGCATTAAAATTCAATGGAACAACAGCACGAGCCATCTATCTACAATCAACATAAACAAGCAAGATACTATCAGGTACTAAGTTCATGATAAATTTAAGTTCAATTAATCATATTACTTAAGAACTCCCACTTAGATAGACATCCCTCTAATCTTCTAAGTGATTACGTGATCCAAATCAACTAAACCATAACCGATCATCACGTGAAATGGAGTAGCTTTCAATGGTGAACATCGTTTATGTTGATCATATCTACTATATGATTCACGCTCGACCTTTCGGTCTCCGTGTTCCGAGGCCATATCTGCATATGCTAGGCTCGTCAAGTTTAACCTGAGTATTCTGCGTGTGCAAAACTGGCTTGCACCCGTTGTAGATGGACGTAGAGCTTATCACACCCGATCATCACGTGGTGTCTGGGCACGACGAACTTTGGCAACGGTGTATACTCAGGGAGAACACTTCTTGATAATTTAGTGAGAGATCATCTTATAATGCTACCGTCAATCAAAGCAAGATAAGATGCATAAAAGGATAAACATCACATGCAATCAATATAAGTGATATGATATGGACATCATCATCTTGTGCTTGTGATCTCCATCTCCGAAGCACCGTCATGATCACCATCGTCACCGGCGCGACACCTTGATCTCCATCGTAGCATCGTTGTCGTCTCGCCAATCTTATGCTTCCACGACTATCACTACCGTTTAGTAATAAAGTAAAGCATTACATTGCAATTGCATTGCATACAATAAAGCGACAACCATATGGCTCCTGCCAGTTGCCGATAACTCGGTTACAAAACATGATCATCTCATACAATAAAATT
Organism: Triticum timopheevii; assembly: GCA_963921465.1. Taxonomy (NCBI): domain Eukaryota; kingdom Viridiplantae; phylum Streptophyta; class Magnoliopsida; order Poales; family Poaceae; genus Triticum; species Triticum timopheevii. The sequence goes on along the minus strand of OY997264.1, from coordinate 460,900,362 downwards.
CAGCATCATGCCTTGACCATATCACATCACAACATGCCCTGCAAAAACAAGTTAGACGTCCTCTACTTTGTTGTTGCATGTTTTACGTGGCTGCTACGGGCTTAAGTAAGAACCAATCTCACCTACGCATCAAAACCACAACGATAGTTTGTCAAATAGACTCCGTTTTAACCTTCTCAAGGACCGGGCGTAGCCATACTCGGTTCAACTAAAGTTGGAGAGACAGTCGCCCGCAAGCCATCTATGTGCAAAGCACGTCGAGGGAACCGGTCTCGCGTAAGCGTACGCGTAAGGTTGGTCCGGGTCGTCTCGTCCAACAATACCGCCGAACCAAAGTATGACATGCTGGTAGGCAGTATGACTTGTATCGTCCACAACTCACTTGTGTTCTACTCGTGCATATAACATCAACATAAATAACCTAGGCTCGGATGCCACTTTTGGGTTTCGTAGTAATTTCAAAAATTTTCCTACGCACACGCAAGATCATGTGATGCATAGCAACGAGGGGAGAGTGTTGTCTACGTACCCAATGCAGACCGACTGCGGAAGCGATGACACGACGTAGAGGAAGTAGTTGCACGTCTTCACGATCCAACCGATCAAGCACCGAAACTACGGCACCTCCGAGTTCGAGCACACGTTCAGCTCGATGATGATCCCCGGACTCCGATCCAGCAAAGTGTCGGGGAAGAGTTCCGTCAGCACGACGGCGTGGTGACGATCTTGATGAACTACAGCAGCAGGGCTTCGCCTAAACTCCGCTACAGTATTATCGAGGTATATGGTGGCAGGGGGCACCGCACACGGCTAAGGAATAGATCACATGGATCAACTTGTGTGTTTAGAGGTGCCCCTGCCTCCGTATATAAAGGAGGAGAGGAGGGGAGGCTGGCCGGCCAAGGAGGGAGGCTCAGGAGGAGTCCTACTCCTACCGGGAGTAGGACCCCCCTCCAATCCTATTCCAACTAGGATTCCCCAAGTGGGAAAGAGGGAGAAGGGTGGCCGGCCACCTCTCCTAGTCCTAATAGGACTAGGGGAAGGGGGGAGGCGCGCAGCCCTTGTGGGCAGCCCTTTCACCTTTCCACTAAGGCCCATGAAGGCCCATATGGCTCCCGGGGGGTTCCGGTAACCTCCCGGTAACCCGGTAAAATCCCGATTTCACCCGGAACACTTCCGATGTCCAAACATAGGCTTCCAATATATCAATCTTTACGTCTCGACCATTTCGAGACTCCTCGTCATGTCCGTGATCACATCCGGGACTCCGAACAACCTTCAGTACATCAAAATGCTTAAACTCATAATGTAACTGTCATCGTAATCTTAAGCGTGCGGACCCTACGGGTTCGAGAACAATGTAGACATGACCGAGACACGTCTCCGGTCAATAACCAATAGCGGGACCTAGATGCCCATATTGTCTCCTACATATTCTACGAAGATCTTTATCGGTCAGACCGCATAACGACATACGTTGTTCCCTTTGTCATCGGTATGTTACTTGCCCGAGATTCGATCGTCGATATCCAATATCTAGTTCAATCTCGTTACCGGCAAGTCTCTTTACTCGTTCCGTAATACATCATCTCACAACTAACATATTAGTTGTAATGCTTGCAAGGCTTATGTGATGTGTATTACCGAGAGGGCCCAGAGATACCTCTCCGACAATCGGAGTGACAAATCCTAATCTCGAAATACGCCAACCCAACATCTACCTTTGGAGACACCTATAATGCTCCTTTATAATCACCCAGTTACGTTGTGACGTTTGGTAGCACCCAAAGTGTTCCTCCGGTAAACGGGAGTTGCATAATCTCATAGTCATAGGAACATGTATAAGTCATGAAGAAAGCATTAGCAAAATACTAAACGATCGGGTGCTAAGCTAATGGAATGGGTCATGTCAATCAGATCATTCAACTAATGATGTGAACTCGTTAATCAAATAACAACTCTTTGTCCATGGTTAGGAAACATAACCATCTTTGATTAACGAGCTAGTCAAGTAGAGGCATACTAGTGACACTTTGTTTGTCTATGTATTCACACATGTATTATGTTTCCGGTTAATACAATTCTAGCATGAATAATAAACATTTATCATGATTATAAGGAAATAAATAATAACTTTATTATTGCCTCTAGGGCATATTTCCTTCAGTGACACCTAGCCAATCTAGGAGACACCACTCTCCAAGAAGTAACAAATGGTATGTTGATGATGAACTCCTTGCTCTTGTGCTTCAAATGATAGTCTCCCCAACACTCAACTCTCTCTCACAGGATTTGGATTTGGTGGAAAGAAGATTTGAGTGGAAAGCAACTTGGGGAAGGCTAGAGATCAAGATTCATATGGTAGGAATGGAATATCTTGGCCTCAACACATGAGTAGGTGGTTCTCTCTCAGAAACAACAAGTTGGAAGTGTAGGTTTGTTCTAATGGCTCTCTCCACGAATGAAGAGGAGGTGGAGAGGTATATATAGCCTCCACACACAATCTAACCGTTACACACAACTTGCCAAACTCGGTAGGACCGAATTGGTAAACTCGGTCAGACCGATTCGGCAAATCTAGTGACCGTTAGGACTTTCGGTGGGACCGACATGCAACTCGGTAGGACCGATATGGTTAGGGTTAGGGCATAACGTAATCTCGGTGAGACCGATTACACAAACTCGGTGAGACCGATTTTGGTAATAAGTTAACCAGAGAGTTGGTCAGGTAAACTCGGTGGGACCGGTTTGCTCATTTCGGTGAGACCGAAATGTTACGAAAAGGAAACAAGGAGTTTACATTGCAATCTCGGTGGGACCGATCGCTCATTTCGGTGGTACTGAAACGTTACGAAGGGAAACAGAGAGATTACAATCCCATTTCGGTGAGAATGAGATCCCTATCGGTGAGACTGATTTGCCTAGGGTTTGTGGCAGTGGCTATGACATCTGAACTCGGTGGCGCTGGGTAGAAAGAATCGGTAGGGTCGAGTTTGACTTTTGGTTTAGGTCATATGTGGATATGAGAAAGTAGTTGAGGGTTTTTGGAGCATATCACTAAGCACTTGTGGAGCAAGAAACTCATTAAGCAACACCTCATCCCTCCTTGATAGTATTGGATTTTCCTATAGACTCAATGTGATCTTGGATCACTAAAATATAAGATGTAGAGTCTTGAGCTTTTGAGCTTGAGCCAATCCTTTTATCCTTAGTATTTTGAGGGATCCACTTTTCTCACCCATGCCATGCCATTCATTGAGCTTTTCCTGAAATGTTCATCTTGGAATGATGTTAGCTCAATGAGCTATATGTTGTTAGGAATTACCAAAACCACCTAGGGATAGTTGCACTTTCAGGATATCAATCAATTTGAGATGAGGGCTAATGCTTAGGATGCTCGTTTCCGTACTCGCATGCAGCATGACCTCTACTCTAGCTTCGTCCGCGGTCGTGGACTTGCTGATCACAAGTGCCTGGATCTTTAGTTCTTGCGGGATAATCCTGCCATGTTCCATGACAACCCTGTCAAGATCATTGATGATATGACTCTCGGTCCAGCAATGACCTTCAGGTGTGACTGGAATGAAGCCACCATCCTTCAGTTCTATGCCACCTACTTCTTTGGCCCTGACAACACTCTCACCTAGATGACCGACGATACCGTGCTGAGCATCACCTATGAGCGTTTTCTTCAGATTTTGGGCCTCTCCGGTGTTGGACAAAAAATCCACGGTCTGGATCCACTACATAAGCCCAAGGGGATTCATGATTGCATGCCTATTGTTAAGCCTATGACTTAGCTCATAGAGGAGGAACGTGCGTATCCACCCAATGAGGTATCCATATTCAAGTCTCCTTACTACATTCTCTATCAGTGTGTGCTTCGCACTCTCTATCCAAAGAAGGAAGATCACTCAAGGGCTCGCAACTACCGCATTGACTTGATGGTTCGTATGCAAGAGAAGCCTATCAAGCCTCTTGACACAGCTCATTACATTTGGCATGAGATCCGTCGTTCCAGCTTTCTTCAGTCGCGCCAATTCACTCATGCTCCGTTCATTCAGGCGTTGATTGATCACACTGCTCCGTTTGAGGTTGCAAAGACGGAGGTGCATGCTATTTGGAAACCACCACCTCATATGCGCATGTCTGCTCCTGCACCATCTACTGCTCCTCGGCAGTCTAGGAAGTTTACTGGTGCGTCTCAGCCCACAGGCTCCTCCATGCCTTCCTCCTCGACCGCACCTCGTGGACGTCTTGCCATGTTCTTGAGCAAGGCTCAGTCTGCTATTATGAAGGCGATCACTTTCAACTGTCAGCAAAACCATAATGTTCAGAAGCGCCTCATCATCTCCAAGAACCAGCTCAAGCAGCGCCTTCACGACCGTGGGAGTCCCGTGAGTGATGATGATCCTATTTCGGCGGCTCCATCCTCTTCCACCTTCAGATTCCCGTCTCGTGATGAGTTCGCCGAGTTCTTTAATGATAATGATGACATCCGCCAGGAGTGATTTCTATTGTATTCTTATGGTTCTTCACCCCTTTTTGCATGTTGCTGCAAAGGGGGAGAAGTAGTATCTTAGGTTGGGCTTGGATCATGCTATATGTTGATCATGTGTGTGCACTATTATTCAAACTCTTATGTATGCTACATATGGTGCTTAATCGTCTGAGACTATGTTGTTAACCTTATGGCTATGGGTTGTTGTTGTCTCATATGTGTGTGTCATACTTTTTTTTGAGTTAAATATGCTACCAATGAGAGTTTGTGCTATACATCCTAACATAATCATCACATGCACTCAATGAGGGGGAGCTCAAGCAAATAGGAACATATACTGTATTATGCTCTCATGATTTACAATGCAAGATTTATTTATTGCATCTATGATACTACATGTATGATTGTCATCAACAAACAAAAAGGGGGAGATTGAAAGTGCAATCTTGCCCTTACATCATGTTTTGATGTTGATGACAATACACATGTAGGGTACTAACTATTTTTGTCAGGTAAATCTCAGGTGTTAGTTTCCGGTTCATCAAAATGTGTGAGGATCATGAACATACAAAGTTGATTTTACCCAAAGTATACTCAAGCAAGAAGTATCAAAAAGATTGCATCATTTGATTTCTTGAGTATAGGATCCACACTATTAAGAGGGGATCGATAGGGTTAGTAAAAGACTTTCTCAAGCCACAATAATTCCTAGCTTCAAAATCTTAGGGTCACACAAAAATATTTGGTGCATATGTTCTGTTTTTGCTCCATGTCGGATGTCCGGGCTGCCGGCCGGACGTCTGGGCCACACGCCGGATTTCTGGCCCACTCGCCGAATGTCCGGCTCACTGCTATTCATACACCAGTAGGTGTGCACATTTTCTCCGGATGTCCGGGCTGCACCCCAGATGTCCAGGACTTCCAGCCACGCCAGATGTTCGGGCTTTTCCCTGGATGTCTCGCTCCCAGCAATCGAGACTCCAGTAGGTTTGCACGCATTGGCTGGATGTCCGGGCTTCACCCTGGATGTTTGGGACTCCCAGCCACGCCGGATGTACGGGCCTTCCTGTGCTGCCGGATGTCCGGGCTTTGCCCCGGATGTCCGGACCCTCTGCTTCATCCTCTGTTATCTGCTTTACGCTTGTAGTGCTACACTAGGCCGGATGTCCGGCCTCTACCCCAGATGTCCAGCCTACCCTGTCATTTGCACTACAACGGTCACTTTTACTCACACACTATATATAGCCATTTTCCCCCACGGGAAAGGGTTGACCATTCACTTTGAGAAAACCCTAGTACACATTTCACTCTCTCTCTCTCACACTCCAACACCAAATCTTAGATCCCTAAGGGATTTGAGAGCATTTGAGAAAAGTTGTCCACCCAAGTGATGGATCCACTCTTCCCCTTCTTTGCACCCAAGGAATTCATGATTTGAGCAAGTCTTGAGCTTTTCCCCATCGTTCTTGTTACTCTTGGAGGTTGGAGGCTCCTAGGCAGTAGGAGTCTTTCGGAGAGGAATCGTTCTTTGTGATTACCCTCGGAAAGTTTGTGAGGGTTGTAGACCACCCCAAGGTCTACCACTAGTGGTTGAGAAACGCCTTCGTGGTGTTGTCTCAAAGGGAAAATAGGGTGAGACTTCGTGGCGTTGGTGTGCCTTCGTGGTAACACCCACCTCTCTAACGGTGACGTAACTTCCCTCCAAGGAAGTGAACATCGGCATACATCCTTGTTTCTCGGAGTTGCGGTTATCCCTAACCCTAACTCCATACTTGTGGTTACTTGTCTCTTAGTCTTTACTTATATCATATTGAGCTTTCTTACTCTCCTACTTGTGCTACTTGTTTACCTTGCTTAGCTCATAGCTTCACTCTTGCAATTGTTAGGATCCACTTCATATTCCGCATTATTGCCTAAAATTGCTAAGTAACAATTAAAATTGGTAATTGTACCTATTCACCCCCCCCCCTCTAGGTCCATCTCGATCCTTTCACTAGTACCGATCTAATTTTATAGATGTTCCTAGATCTGTTCTTGCGAAGATTCGTTCCATGCGGTACTACCGCTCCTCTAGAGCGGTACTACCGCCCGCTCTTGCGAGATCCGCCCCATGCGGTATTACCTCTCCTCGGGAGCGGTACTGCCGCCCGGCGCAAGGAAGTAAAAAATTACTTCCTCTCTAAGCGCGGTACTATCATGCCAACCCGGCGCAGTACTACCGCGGCTAGAGCAGATGTAAATTTTTACTTCCGCATCTTGGGCCAGTACTATCGTTGACTTAAAAACTATTTTGTTTTGTCCACCCTATCTCATGTCTACTTGTTTCATTTGGTTTTGGTCCTGGTCTTTGCAACAATCCTTCTCACTCTTCTCGTGTGTTTGGGTTTGTGTGTCATAGGTGGTGGCTCTGGTTCCAATGCAAGGTGCTCGAATCCCAGTCATGAAACAAGCTCCAAGCGTCTTTGCAACCAAGAAGCTCAGGAGGGCTCCAGTGCCCCACAACGCCATGCTAAGACCACAACGAACAAGTTCAAGGAGCCAACTGTTGGCATGGATGAAATGCCTCAAGCGGAGTTTTTGATTCGAAGAAAGCTCAACCCCTACAACAAGCCTAGAGAACTTAGCAGGGGTAGTGACTTGTTTTGGACCAAGCAACAAAATCTTATCTTCTTAGATCTGATCAAGGGACAAGCAGAACACCTATGTGCCAGTTTAGTGGATTGACATGGACTATCTGAAGAAGAACCGGGGATATTTTGGTGAGACCCTGGATTTTGTGGAGCAGTTTGGTATTAAGGACATCATCACTTTCCATCTTGACTTTGACCCGGAGCTGGTGGCCTAGTTCTTTGCTTCTGTCCAGTTCCACACGGATGAGAAGCGGACCATGACCTGGATGACAAATGGCAAGAGGATGTATTCTGAGTGGAAGGAGTTCATGGCTATGTTGAACATTCTTGATGAGGGGCTTGATGTGCCCGTTGGTGCTTGCCCACATGCCAACCCAGAGTCTGCTAACAAGAACAAGCTTCAACCCTTTCTTGTTGAGAAGACCCTCCCCAGTGGCAAGAAGTCTTTTGTGCTGAACCCGTTCCTTTACATCATGCACCGGATCTTCCGCAACTCTCTTTTTCCTCGCACATGCGACAAGGGCAAGGTGCACTCCTACCTTGTGGACATGATGCTCGTGTGTGAGGAAGCGCGTCGCCAACTGAAGGAAATATGCCCTAGAGGCAATAATAAAGTTATTATTTATTTCCTCACATCATGATAAATGTTTATTATTCATGCTAGAATTGTATTAACCGGAAACATGATACATGTGTGAATACATAGACAAACATAGTGTCACTAGTATGCCTCTACTTGACTAGCTCGTGAATCAAAGATGGTTAAGTTTCCTAGCCATGGACAAAAGAGTTGTCATTTGATTAACGGGATCACATCATTAGGAGAATGATGTGATTGACATGACCCATTCCGTTAGCCTAGCACTTGATCGTTTAGTATGTTGCTATTGCTTTCTTCATGACTTATACAAAGTTCCTGCAACTATGAGATTGTGCAACTCACGTTTACCGGAAGAACACTTTGTGTGCTACCAAACATCACAACGTAACTGGGTGATTATAAAGGTGCTCTACAGGTGTTTCCGAAGGTGCATGTTGGGTTGGCATAATTTGAGATTAGGTTTTGTCACTCCGATTGTCGGAGAGGTATCTCTGGGCCCTCTCGGTAATACTCATCACCTAAGCCTTGCAAGAATTGTAACTAATGAGTTAGTTATAAGATGATGTATTACAGAACGAGTAAAGATACTTGCCGGTAACGAGATTGAACTAGGTATTGGATACCAACGATCAAATCTCGGGCAAGTAACATACCGATGACAAAGGGAACAACGTATGTTGTTATGCGGTTTGACCGATAAAGATCTTCGTAGAATATGTAGGAACCAATATGGGCATCCAGGTTCCGCTATTGGTTATTGACCGAGAATAGTTCTAGGTCATGTCTACATAGTTCTCGAACCCGTAGGGTCCGCACGCTTAACGTTACGATGACAGTTTTATTATGAGTTTACAAGTTTTGATGTACCGAAGTTTGTTCGGAGTCCCGGATGTGATCATGGACATGATGAGGAGTCTCGAAATGGTCGAGACATAAAGATTGATATATTGGACGACTATATTCGGACACCGTAAGTGTTCCGGGTGATTTCGGAGAAAACCGGAATGCCGGAGGGTTACCGGAACCCCCCCACCCCCGGAGAGTTAATGGGCCACATGGGCCTTAGTGGGAAGAGAGAGGGGCGGCCAGGAAGGGCCGCGCGCCCCCTCTCCCTCTGGTCCAAATTGGACTAGGAGGGGGGCGGCGCCCCCCTCTTTCCTTCCCCTCCTCTCCCCCTTCCTTCCCCTCCTAGTAGGAGTAGGAAAGGAGGAGTCCTACTCCTACTAGGAGGAGGACTCCTCCTCCTGGCACGCCCAACAAGGGCCAGCCGGCCTCCCCCCTCCTTTATATACGGGGGCAGGGGGCACCCCAAAGACACACAAGTTGATCTACGGATCGTTCCTTAGCCGTGTGCGGTGCCCCCCTCCACCATATTCCACCTCGGTCATATCGTCGCGGAGTTTAGGCGAAGCCCTGCGCCGGTAGAACATCATCATTGTAACCACGCCGTCGTGCTGACGGAACTCTTCCCCGAAGCTTTGCTGGATCGGAGCCCGGGGATCGTCATCGAGCTGAACGTGTGCTGAACTCGGAGGTGCCGTACGTTCGGTGCTTGGATCGGTCGGATCATGAAGACGTACGAGTACATCAACTGCGTTGTCATAACTCTTCCGCTTACGGTCTACGAGGGTACGTGGACGGACACTCTCCCCTCTCGTTGCTATGCATCACCATGATCTTGCGTGTGCGTAGGAAAATTTTGAAATTACTACGTTTTCCAACAGTGGCATCCGAGCCTGGTTTTATGCGTAGATGTCATATGCACGAGTAGAACACAAGTGAGTTGTGGGCGATACAAGTCATACTGCTTACCAGCATGTCATACTTTGGTTCGGCGGTATTGTGAGATGAAGCGGCCCGGACCGACATTACGCGTATGCTTACGCGAGACTGGTTTCACCGCTACGAGCACTCGTTGCTTAAAGGTGACCGGCGGGTGTCTGTCTCTCTCATTTTAGCTGAATCGAGTGTGGCTATGCCCGGTCCTTGTGAAGGTTAAAACAGCACCAACTTGACAAACTATCATTGTGGTTTTTGATGCGTAGGTAAGAACGATTCTTACTAAGCCCGTAGCAGCCACGTAAAATTTGCAACAACAAAGTAGAGGACGTCTAACTTGTTTTTGCAGGGCATGTTGTGATGTGATATGGTCAAGACGTGATGCTATATGTTATTGTATGAGATGATCATGTTTTGTAACCAAAGTTATCTGCAACTGGCAGGAGCCATATGGTTGTTGCTTTATTGTATGAAATGCAAACGCCCTGTAATTGCTTTACTTTATCACTAAGCGGTAGCGATAGTCTTAGAAGCAATAGTTGGCGAGACGACAATGGTGCTACGATGAAGATCAAGGTGTCGCGCCGGTGACGATGGTGATCATGACGATGCTTCAGAGATGGAGATCACAAGCACAAGATGATGATGGCCATATCATATCACTTATATTGATTGCATGTGATGTTTATCCTTTATGCATCTTATCTTGCTTTGATTGACGGTAGCATTTTAAGATGATCTCTCACTAAAATTATCAAGAAGTGTTCTCCCTGAGTATGCACCGTTGCCAAAGTTCGTCGTGCCCAGACACCACGTGATGATCGGGTGTGATAAGCTCTACGTCCATCTACAATGGGTGCAAGACAGTTTTGCACACGCGGAATACTCAGGTTAAACTTGACGAGCCTAGCATATACAGATATGGCCTCGGAACACGGAGACCGAAAGGTCGAGCGTGAATCATATAGTAGATATGATCAACATAGTGATGTTCACCATTGAAAACTACTCCATCTCACGTGATGATCGGTTATGGTTTAGTTGATTTGGATCACGTGATCACTTAGATGACTAGAGAGATGTCTGTCTAAGTGGGAGTTCTTAAGTAATATGATTAATTGAACCTAAATTTATCATGAACTTAGTACCTGATAGTATTTTGCTTGTCTATGTTTGTTTGTAGATAGATGGCTCATGCTGTTGTTCCGTTGAATTTTAATGCGTTCCTTGAGAAAGCAAAGTTGAAAGATGATGGTAGCAATTACACGGACTGGGTCCGTAACCTGAGGATTATCCTCATTGCTGCACAGAAAAGTTACGTCCTGGAAGCACCGCTGGGTGCCAGGCCTGCTGCTGATGCAACTGACGACGTTAAGAACGTCTGACAGAGCAAAGCCGATGACTACTCTATAGTTCAGTGTGCCATGCTTTACGGCTTAGAACCGGGTCTTCAACGACGTTTTGAACGTCATGGAGCATATGAGATGTTCCAAGAGTTGAAGTTAATATTTCAAGCAAATGCCCAGATTGAGAGATATGAAGTCTCCAATAAGTTCTACAGCTGCAAGATGGAGGAGAATAGTTCTGTTAGTGAGCATATACTCAAAATGTCTGGGTATAATAATCACTTGATTCAACTAGGAGTTAATCTTCCGGATGATAGCGTCATTGACAGAATTCTCCAATCACTGCCACCAAGCTACAAGAGCTTTGTGATGAACTATAATATGCAAGGGATGAACAAGACTATTCCCGAGCTCTTCGCAATGCTAAAAGCTGCGGAGGTAGAAATCAAGAAGGAGCATCAAGTGTTGATGGTCAACAAGACCACTAGTTTCAAGAAAAAGGGCAAAGGGAAGAAGAAGGGGAACTTCAAGAAGAACAGCAAGCAAGTTGCTGCTCAAGAGAAGAAACCCAAGTCTGGACCTAAGCCTGAAACTGAGTGCTTCTACTGCAAGCAGACTAGTCACTGGAAGCGGAACTGCCCCAAGTATTTGGCGGATAAGAAGGATGGCAAAGTGAACAAAGGTATATGTGATATACATGTTATTGATGTATACCTAACTAGAGCTCGTAGTAGCACCTGGGTATTTGATACTGGTTCTATTGCTAATATTTGCAACTCGAAACGGGGACTACAGAATAAGCGAGCACTAGCCAAGGATGAGGTGACGATGCGCGTGGGAAACGGTTCCAAAGTCGATGTGATCGCGGTCGGCACGCTACCTCTACATCTACCTTCGGGATTAGTTTTAGACCTGAATAATTGTTATTTGGTGCCAGCGTTGAGCATGAACATTATATCTGGATCTTGTTTGATGCGAGACGGTTATTCATTTAAATCAGAGAATAATGGTTGTTCTATTTATATGAGTAATATCTTTTATGGTCATGCACCCTTGAAGAGTGGTCTATTTTTATTAAATCTCGATAGTAGTGATACACATATTCATAGTGTTGAAACCAAAAGATGCAGAGTTAAAAATGATAGTGCAACTTATTTGTGGCACTGCCATTTGGGTCATATCGGTGTAAAGCGCATGAAGAAACTTCATACTGATGGACTTTTGGAATCACTTGATTATGAATCACTTGGTACTTGCGAACCGTGCCTTATGGGCAAGATGACTAAAACGCCATTCTCCGGAACTATGGAGCGAGCAACTGATTTGTTGGAAATCATACATACTGATGTTTGTGGCCCAATGAATATTGAGGCTCGCGGTAGGTATCGTTATTTTCTCACCTTCACTGATGATTTGAGCAGATATGGGTATATCTACTTGATGAAACACAAGTCTGAAACATTTGAAAAGTTCAAAGAATTTCAGAGTGAAGTGGAAAATCATCGTAACAAGAAAATAAAGTTTCTACGATCTGATCGTGGAGGAGAATATTTGAGTTATGAGTTTGGCCTACACTTGAAACAATGTGGACGCAGCTCACGCCACCTGGAACACCACAACGAAATGGTGTGTCCGAACGTCGTAATCGTACTTTACTGGATATGGTACGATCTATGATGTCTCTTACTGATTTGCCGCTATCATTTTGAGGTTATGCTTTAGAGACGGCCGCATTCACGTTAAATAGGGCACCATCAAAATCCGTTGAGACGACGCCTTATGAACTGTGGTTTGGCAAGAAACCAAAGTTGTCATTTCTTAAAGTTTGGGGCTACGATGCTTATGTGAAGAAACTTCAACCAGATAAGCTCGAACCTAAATCGGAGAAATGTGTCTTCATAGGATACCCAAAAGAGACTATTGGGTACACCTTCTATCACAGATCCGAAGGCAAGACATTTGTTGCTAAGAATGGATCCTTTCTAGAGAAGGAGTTTCTCTCGAAAGAAGTGAGTGGGAGGAAAGTAGAACTTGATGAGATAACTGTATCTACTCCCTTATTGGAAAGTAGTTCATCACGAGAACCGGTTCCTGTGACAACTACACCAATTAGTGAGGAAGCTAATGATAATGATCATGAAACTTCAGATCAAGTTTCTACTGAACCTCGTAGGTCAACCAGAGTAAGATCCGCACCAGAGTAGTACGGTAATCCTATTCTGGAAGTCATGTTACTTGACCATGATGAACCTACGAACTATGAGGAAGCGATGATGAGCCCGGATTCCGCAAAATGGCTAGAAGCCATGAAATCTGAGATGGGATCCATGTATGAAAACAAAGTATGGACTTTGGTTGACTTGCCCGATGATCGGCAAGCCATTAAAAATAAATGGATCTTTAAGAAGAAGACTGACGCTGATGGTAATATAACTGTCTATAAAGCTCGACTTGTTGCAAAAGGTTTTCGACAAGTTCAAGGGGTTGACTATGATGAGACTTTCTCACCCGTAGCGATGCTTAAGTCCGTCCGAATCATGTTAGCTATTGCTGCATTTCATGATTATGAAATTTGGCAAATGGATGTCAAGACTGCATTCTTGAATGGATTTCTAGAAGAAGAGTTGTATATGATGCAGCCGGAAGGTTTTGTTGATCCAAAAGGTGCTGACAAAGTGTGCAAGCTCCAGCGTTCCATTTATGGACTGGTGCAAGCATCTCGGAGTTGGAATAAACGTTTTGATAGTGTGATCAAAGCATATGGTTTTATACAGACTTTTGGAGAAGCCTGTATTTACAAGAAAGTGAGTGGGAGCTCTGTAGCATTTCTAATTTTATATGTAGATGACATATTATTAATTGGAAATGATATGGAATTTCTGGATAGCATAAAAGGATACTTGAATAAAAGTTTTTCAATGAAAGACCTCGGTGAAGCTGCTTACATATTGGGAATCAAGATCTATAGAGATAGATCAAGACGCTTAATAGGACTTTCACAAAGCACATACCTTGACAAAATTTTGAAAAAGTTCAAAATGGATCAGGCAAAGAAAGGATTCTTGCCTGTGCTACAAGGTGTGAAGTTGAGTCAAACTCAATGCCCGACCACAGCAGAAGATAGAGAGAAAATGAAAAATGTTCCCTATGCTTCGGCCATAGGCTCTATCATGTATGCAATGCTGTGTACCAGACCTGACATATGCTTAGCAATAAGCTTGGCAGGAAGGTACCAAAGTAATCCAGGAGTGGATCACTGGACAGCGGTCAAGAACATCCTGAAATACCTGAAAAGGACTAAGGATATGTTTCTCGTATATGGAGGTGACAAAGAGCTAGTCGTAAACGGTTACGCCGATGCAAGCTTTGACACTGATCCGGACGATTCTAAATCGCAAACCGGATACGTGTTTTTATTAAACGGTGGAGCTGTAAGTTGGTGCAGTTCTAAACAAAGCGTCGTAGCGGGATCTACATGTGAAGTGGAGTACATAGCTGCTTCGGAAGCAGAAAATGAAGGAGTCTGGATGAAGGAGTTCATTTCCGATCTAGGTGTCATACCTAGTGCATCGGGACCAATGAAGATCTTCTGTGACAATACTAGTGCAATTGCCTTGGCAAAGGAATCCAGATTTCACAAGAGGACCAAGCACATCAAGAGACGCTTCAATTCCATTCGGGACCAAGTCCAAGTGGGAGACATAGAGATTTGCAAGATACATACGGATCTGAATGTTGCAGACCCGTTGACTAAGCCTCTCTCACGAGCAAAACATGATCAGCACCAAGACTCCATGGGTGTAAGAATCATTACTATGTAATCTAGATTACTGACTCTAGTGCAAGTGGGAGACTGAAGGAAATATGCCCTAGAGACAATAGTAAAGTTATTATTTATTTCCTCATATCATGATAAATGTTTATTATTCATGCTAGAATTGTATTAACCGAAAACATGATACATGTGTGAATACATAGACAAACATAGTGTCACTAGTATGCCTCTACTTGACTAGCTCGTGAATCAAAGATGGTTAAGTTTCCTAGCCATGGACAAAAGAGTTGTCATTTGATTAACGGGATCACATCATTAGGAGAATGATGTGATTGACATGACCCATTCTGTTAGCCTAGCACTTGATCGTTTAGTATGTTGCTATTGCTTTCTTCATGACTTATACAAAGTTCCTGCAACTATGAGATTGTGCAACTCACGTTTACCGGAAGAACACTTTGTGTGCTACCAAACGTCACAACGTAACTGGGTGATTATAAAGGTGCTCTACAGGTGTTTCCGAAGGTGCATGTTGGGTTGGCATAATTCGAGATTAGGTTTTGTCACTCCAATTGTCTGAGAGGTATCTCTGGGCCCTCTTGGTAATACTCATCACCTAAGCCTTGCAAGCATTGTAACTAATGAGTTAGTTATAAGATGATGTATTACAGAACGAGTAAAGATACTTGCCGGTAACGAGATTGAACTAGGTATTGGATACCAACGATCAAATCTCGGGCAAGTAACATACCGATGACAAAGGGAACAACGTATGTTGTTATGCGGTTTGACCGATAAAGATCTTCGTAGAATATGTAGGAACCAATATGGGCATCCAGGTTCCGCTATTGGTTATTGACCGAGAATAGTTCTAGGTCATGTCTACATAGTTCTCGAACCCGTAGGGTCCGCACGCTTAACGTTACGATGACAGCTTTATTATGAGTTTACAAGTTTTGATGTACCGAAGTTTGTTCGAAGTCCCGGATGTGATCACGGACATGACGAGGAGTCTCAAAATGGTCGAGACATAAAGATTGATATATTGGACGACTATATTCAGACACCGGAAGTGTTCCGGGTGATTTCGGAGAAAACTGGAGTGCCGGAGGGTTACCTGAACCCCCCCCCCCCCCCGGAGAGTTAATGGGCCACATGGGCCTTAGTGGGAAGAGAGAGGGGCGGCTAGGAAGGGCCGCGCGCCCCCTCTCCCTCTGGTCCGAATTGGACTAGGAGGGGGGGGGCGCCGCCCCCCTCTTTCCTTCCCCTCCTCTCCCCCTTCCTTCCCCTCCTAGTAGGAGTAGGAAAGGAGGAGTCCTACTCCTACTAGGAGGAGGACTCCTCCTCCTGGCGCGCCCAACAAGGGCCGGCCGGCCTCCCCCCCTCCTTTATATACGGGGGCAGGGGGCACCCCAAAGACACACAAGTTGATCTACGGATCGTTCCTTAGCCGTGTGCGGTGCCCCCCTCCACCATATTCCACCTCGGTCATATCGTCGCGGAGTTTAGGCGAAGCCCTGCGCCGGTAGAACATCATCATCGTCACCACGCCGTCATGCTGACGGAACTCTTCCCCGAAGCTTTGCTGGATCGGAGCCCGGGGATCGTCATCGAGCTGAACGTGTGCTGAACTCGAAGGTGCCGTACGTTCGGTGCTTGGATCGGTCGGATCATGAAGACGTACGACTACATCAACCGCGTTCTCATAACGCTTCTGCTTACGGTCTATGAGGGTAAGTGGACGGACACTCTCCCCTCTCGTTGCTATGCATCACCATGATCTTGCGTGTGCGTAGGAAAATTTTGAAATTACTACATTTTCCAACACCAACAACCTGAGCCACTTGATGTCTCTCATATCATGTGGAGTGAGCTTCAGTTTGCAGTGTTCCATTGGAAGGTGCCCATCTATGGCCCTTATTTGTTCCTCTTGATCTCGAAGACTTGGGAGAAGCTCTTTCCGGGTGAAGAGTTCCTTGCTCCCAACTGGATTCGCCATGAGCCCATCAGGTTGCGCCAGAAGAACAAGTGGGCTAACACCACTACCCGGGCTGAGGCCGAGGCTGCTCGTATGGATGTTGATGAGGATGAGTTTGAGGAGGAGGAGACTAAGGACAGTTCTGAGGTGTATGCACCTCCATCTATTGAGCCCTCTTGGGCTAAGAAGCTCAAGGCCAAGGTGAAGTCTCTGTTACGCATGCAGGCCAAGGGATAGTACCAAACCCATGTTGCTCAGAAGGAGGGTCGCCAGCGCGACAAGAGGATCTTGAGGAAGCTTGGCGAGCAAGTCTCGAGCGGGTCCAAGAAGAACATCACTCCTGAGGCTGCCTGGATGGCGAAGTAGGGTTACCAGTGGACTGAGTCTGATGGGGAGTCCATTCCCGCTACTGAGACAGATGAGGAGCTTGACGGGTGATCACGTCAGTAGGAGCTACCAACTATGTCATAGGTATCCTCTCTGCCTTTTCGGTGTCTCGATACCAAAGGGAGGGTGTAGGATTTGCGAGTCTTGTGTCTCCTTTGCTTTTGTTTTGTTAAACCTTTTCGTTGCTTTGGTTTGTTGGCTTGTGTTGGTGTGCGTGTGAGACCAGGAGACTTATTCTATCATATGGTGTGAGACATATGCCCTCAAGCTTATCCTTATTGTCTAGTATGTTTAGTAGAATTGTGAGCTTATTTTATCTTGTGCCCTTTACTTCATGCTCACTTATTATACCTTGCCTCAATGCTTATTGTCACTTATACTGTTGCAAGTTTTGCCTTGTCTATAAAATATAGGGGGAGTGTTGATCCTAGTATGTGTGTTGTGCAGTCCAAAGCATATCTATAGAGTGCACACATCTAGGGGGAGCCTATCTGTATTTTATAGATTTTGGGTTTGCTTATGTTCATTTTATATCCCTCTGTGCAAATCCCGTATTGTCATCAATCCACCAAAAAGGGGGAGATTGTAAGGGCATATTTCTCCCTGTGTGGTTTTGGTGATTGATGACAGTGCTTTTGCAGACTAATCGTGTGCATTGAGCATTTCAGATATCTCATGTCTAGGCACAAGACGATTCGTTGCCCCTTGAAGCCTATCAAAGACGGCGGTTCTCTACGTTTCTTTTCGGTGGATTTGAGTCGTAGGAAAACCGTACTATTAAGAGGGGGTCCGCTTCGGAAAGGTTAGGGTGGAATCAACATGTACACAACTATTTATTTGCACCACCTTTCCTTCGCTTCATTGGAGCACCATCTGTTTATCCTTGTCGCAGCGAGATGAAGGCTTCCAAGTGCTATAGTTTCTGTGGCATGCGGTAGTACTACTCAAGGGAGTAGTAGTACCGCAGGGGACCGCCATAGTACCGTGCCATGGAGTAGTACTGCTCCTCGCGAGCGGTAGTACCGCTGCCTCTAGCCCAAAATGTTGTCGTGCACGGAAGTAAAAAAAACCTACGCGGTAGTACCGCTCCCTGCGAGCGGTAGTACCATGCCAGATTTTCGCACGTCCCAATCTCAGCGGGAGTAGTCATGAACGTAATTTATTTAGTCCGTGCCTTCTCCAGCCCTGTTGAGCCCTGCCTTGCGGTAGTACCGCAGGGGCGCGCGGTAGTACCGCTTGTTGCCTAGTGCAATAGGACCTCACCTGGCTTCTACCGCACGAGTGGTAGTACCGCAACGAGATGCAGTAGTACTGTAGCGCCTTGCGGTATTACTGCGAGCATGTACGGTAGTACCGCGTCTCGCGGGCTGAGTAAGTGGGTAACGGTTGGATCTTTTCCCCCACCATATAAAGGGGGTCTTCTTCCCCAAGAAGACTATCTCTTCCTTCCCCAAGCTCCATTGTTGCTCAAAGCTCCATTTTCGCCCGATCTCTCTCCCTAGCCAATCAAACTTGTTGATTTTCTAGGGATTGGTTGAGAAGGCCCCGATCTACACTTCCACCAAGAAAAATTTGATTCCCCCCACTAATCCCTTGTGGATCTTGTTACTCTTGGGTGTTTGAGCACCCTAGACAGTTAAGGTCACCGCAGAGCCATATTCGATTGTGGTGAAGCTTCATGGTGTCATTGGGAGCCTCCAATTAAGTTGTGGAGATAGCCCCAACCTTGTTTGTAAAGGTTCGGTCGCCGCCTTCAAGGGCACCAATAGGGGAATCATGGCATCTCGCATTGTATGAGGGCGTGAGGAGAATAAGGTGGCCCTAGTGGCTTCTTCGGGAGCATTTTGCCTCCACACCGCTCCAACGGAGACGTACTTCCTCTCAAAGGGAAGGAACTTTGATAACACATCCTCGTCTCCACCGACTCCACTCTTGGTTATCTCTTACCTTTACTTGTGCAAGCTTATTTTGTGTTGTATCCCTTGTTTGATTGTGTGCTTGTTGTTGTTGCATCATATAGGTTGATCACCTAGTTGCATATCTAGACAACCTACTTTGATGCTAAGTTTAATTTGGTAAAGAAAAGCTAAAAATTGTTAGTTGCCTATTCACCCCCCCCCCCTCTAGTCAACTATATCGATCATTTGCATATTGGAGACACACGACCGCACCACTAACTAGATTAGGACATAACCTCCTAATCAACCCTGCCTGAGAACCTTTTACCAATATCCTAGAGAAAACATCCACAACTTGATTAAAAAGGAGAGTGGATAGGGGATCCCCTTGTCTCAAACCTTTTCCAATAAGGAAAAAATCACTCTTCTCTCCATTCTAGTTTACTCCAACAGAGCCACTTTAGGTTAAACTTAATCCAGCCCAACCATGTAGGCCCAAACCCTCTAAGGGGAAGTACCTCATAAAGGAAATCTAAGTTAGCTTTGTCTTAAGCATTTTCATAATCAATATTAAAAACTAAACCTTGTTGACCAGAAGATTGTACATCACGTACAATCCCATGGGCAGTAACCACCCTCTCAAGTATGTACCTACCTCTAATAAAGCCATACTGGAATTCAGAGATCAGTCTACCTAATCACAGCTAAGCTATTTGAAAGAACTTTAGCAAAGATCTTAGAACAACAACTTAATAAACTAATGGGGCTGAACCTATTCATAGTCCTAGCCTCATTCTCTATAGGTATCAAAAGGTAATTGTGGCAAAGTTTAGTCTATCTATATATCCAAATCCTCATTGTACCAAGCATTAAACATCCTAATTAATCCACCCTTAACAACATGCCAATATACTTACAAGAACATGAATGGAAGCCCATCAGGGACAGGGGCCCCATCTGAGTAAGAACCCAAAATATTAGCCTTCATCTCTTCTTCAGAGAATTTGGCTTCTAACATTATATTTTGTTCCTCAGTAACTTTCTCATAATCCCTATTAAAATCCTCTCTAAGATTAATATTAGGTGTAGGCTCCCATCTAAAGAAATATTTGTAATAGTCTACAACAATCTTCTGCATTCCTATGTTATAAAGGACCATCTACACCATCCAAAACATGTATAAGCAACTGCGTGAAAATATCTAGTATTTCTACCCCCCCCCATCATCAGAGAGTTCTTGATATTCAACCTTAATATCTATCATAAGCTCATTCTTAATTTTCCTAAGGAAAGCTTATATATTCCCACTCCACCCTTTAGCCAATCTCCTAAAGGTCCTACCTTATGTTGTCAAACATCAACAAGGTTATTTCAAGTGGGCATGACCCTCCAATCATGTATTTTTCCTATTCCTGAGTTACGAGAATCATGCGAATTAAAGAGGGCTTAGAGCAATAAAATCCATAGAATTTTTCTTATGTCGGTTTGATTCATAGATTGAATCATACAGAATTTTCTCCTAAGAAAAATCTGTTTCATAGGAATTTTTTCATCCAGTCAAACCTCATGCCAATAATTATTTGTTTTTGGTGCAATCAACCACACTTTGGTGGGAACAAAAGAATTAAAGAGGGCTTAGAGCAATAAAATCCATAGAATTTTTCTTATGTCGGTTTGATTCATAGATTGAATCATACAGAATTTTCTCCTAAGAAAAATCTGTTTCATAGGAATTTTTTCATCCAGTCAAACCTCATGCCAATAATTATTTGTTTTTGGTGCAATCAACCACACTTTGGTGGGAACAAAATCTTGTAGCATCCTGCATATCTTTTGTTCCTAAGTTTTTGCAATTTCGTGAATCAAAGTGGGCTCTAGTATGTTCTTCCAACTCCTCCATACTTGAAAAGAACTATCAAAATAATAAAAAAATTGGAATTTTAACACATTACCTGAAGTCTCCTCTATCCCTACAAATTATAGAGTCCTGTAAAAACACCCACTTAGACTTTATATTTCGCGGTGGAGGGGCAAATAAAGAGGCTTATCTATCTTTCAGCTCTCTCTGCCACCATGTTACGTGTGTCATCGACGTCATCAGCTCACATACGTCACTTGACTTCCATGGTAACCCCGCGACCGATTTTCGGCCGCCTAGCACCCCCCCCCCCCACTGAGCTCCACGTGGTTGTCGACCACCGCATCTGGCGCCCTCGCCAGCTTGGTTACGCGACCATCCTCCTCCACTAGGTGCAACGGGTTGGATGGGCAAGTATATGAAGAGAAAATATAACCCATTAACCAGTGGATGCCACATGAAAAAAAGGACACTTTAGTTTAGAGAGTCTGATTTTTTTTAGCACAGTATAAACATCATGCTCACAACTATGCACCCTACGAACACATTTTATCCCTATGAACACCTCTATGATATTGAGCCGACATAACATCTTAAGATTGACTAAGTCATCACATGTGCCTCATAGTCGACGGGAACGTCTCCTCACATTGAACGAACATAGCGGAAAAGTCTGAAATAAATCTAGGGAAAATGCGAGCAACAATGTCTAGTCTAAGACTTGACTTGAACCCTGGCGAGTTGGTTCCACCACAAAGAATCTAACCATTTGATTTTGAAGAGCAATCAAAAGACTCTATTTTTTAAGTACCTCTACTCCATTGTAGAGTCTGCCCATTTGCTAGAGTTTTGCTCTAGTGCATTTTTTTAGAAATAATACCCCCTCCGTTTCTTTTTACTTCACATATAAGATTTGGTCAAAGTCAAACTACACAAAGTTTGACCAAATTTATATAAAAACATATGAACATCTATAATATTAAAACTATATAGTATGAAAATATGTTTCATGGTGGATCTGATATTATTGATTTCATATTATGAATATTTATATTTTTTAATATAAAGTTAGTCAAACTCTACAAAGATTGACTTTGACCAAACCTTATATGTGGACTAAAAAGAAACGGAGGAAGTACAAACACAAATGTTTGCGTACACTCATCCCTATGACCATAGGTACGCATCCACACTCTATTCCGTGAAGCACCTCCTAAAGACTGAGCCAATAAATTTTAAAATTGACAAAGTCATCACATCAAGAGGCTAAATTTAGTTACACATCAATCTGGGAGGGGATTAAAACCAGAAGCGTGAGATCTGAAATCGAACACATGTACACGTACGACCCTTTTGTTACTTCCGGTCGCGCACGTACGTCAGTGGATTGGATTCGATCGGTCGGCGGTGGCGGGATCGATGGTTAATTGCGCATGGTGATGGCGGTGGAGGAGGTGAGCATGTGCGTCACGGTGGTGACCCACCTCTTGTACACGGCGTAGTCGTCGGCGCGGAGCTCCACCTTGCCCCTGCTCGTCCTCACCTCCACCGGGTACGTCGCGTCCTCCTCGCGGCTCGCCTTCTCCGGCGCGCACGGCCGGACGTCCTCCACCACGCCTGTCAACGTCTTGGTTATGCAATGTGGCTGACGAATCAAGAAGAGAGGGCGTTCTGTCGAGGTGGCTGCTTACATTCTCTCGCGTTGGAGAAGGCCTGCATGACGAGGCTCATCTTCTTGATCCGGAGGACGACCTTGCCGTTCCTGTCCGTGGCGGCGGACACCGTGTGCAGCTTCCACTTCCCTGCACGCACGGCAACCAAGAGACGGTGTTGGTGGCCATGGCACGACATGCACGACGTACGTTAGGAAACTGATGTGACCTACGGCGGCCGGCTTACCGTCCGGCATCGCGACGAACATCTCGTCGCCCTTGGCCAGCGCCGCTTTGGACCTCGCGTAGTTGAAGTCGAAGTCGAGGTCGTCCTGCCACGGCGCCGTGCCACCCTGGTCCGCCCTCTCGCTCTGCCCATGGCCGCCGCTGCCCCCGCGCCTTCCTCGCAGCGCCGCCGCGCCCCGCAGTGCTGTCAATTCAACGCGCAAACAAAATAAATCGTGGTCTGAATTCTTTGGCACCTTCGCATCTCGAAACGTCTCCGGCCGGTTGAGAGGGCTTACAGGTGGCGGCGGCGGCGGTGAGAGTGATCACGTTGCTGGCGTCCGTGGCGGCCACCGCGGCGTTGACGGCCGCGGCGACCTGGTCCCGCGTGGCGCCCGCGGCCTCGGCCACCTTCGCGCACTGCGCCGCCACGAGCGCGGCCGCTGAGGCCACCGCCGTCTCCCTCATCGACGCCGACGCCGAGCCGCGCGCCGCCGGCGCGGAGTTCTCCGCGGCGATGGCGGCGAGCACGGCCGCGACGCCCGCGACGGACACCGCGGCGTGGACCTCGGCCCTGTGCAGCCGCGCCTCCTCCTTGCGCTTCTGCTTCCGCTCCTTGACCCACTTCTTGAGCGAGATGCCGCTCCATGGCGCCGCCATCTTGCGCGGGAGCTGCGTCCACACGTACCAGGTTCAAATATTTAAGATCCAACAACAAAGCCAACATGATCACGGAAGCATATCGTGTGTCATTTAAATCTCCTCGATCCGCGCGTTAATTGGAAATCAATCAACAAACCATTTGCCAACTGGCTTCTTCTACTGCACGATTCGTTCCATTTGCGTCACGATTATGTTTCATCTTGCAAATCATGCTAATTAAACCTAACACTCACCCATTTCTTCTTGTTGTCGTAGTCCAGCTCCGGGTGAATTGCCTTCTGCAACCATATCCATGACTGAAAAAATACCACCAAAAGGCACACAGTTAACACCATCAGGCTATACCAAAGCTTGCACATACACCATGAACATCACATGGCCGCATCAACTGAATACCTTCAGATCGTCGTATTTCCATTGCGGCTGCGCCGCGCCACCGAAGCCGCTGTCGTCGACAACCAAGCTACGATCACTCCTCTGCAAAATCATCCGGGGCATCCATTGTCTGTCATCTTGAGCGTGATCTCCTGACAAAATGTTATGTGCTACAGTACACTGAAGTTACCTACACTTACCTGCAGCTGCGACAGGTCTCTCCTATCATCGTCAAGCCCCATGACAGGGTGCTCCACCAGCGCCAGCGAGCGATCCTCCTCCGTCGGACCCGTCTGAAGAACTTGGATTGCCGAGCTGCACCACGCGCTCGACAGCAGGTCCATCGGCTCCTCCGATGGCGGCGGCTCTTCGCGCACGATCGCCATCAGGCCTCTGTGATCTGGCTCCATGCCAACAGCTAGTTCCACCAGACGTTAGCAACTGATCAGAGATTTATACAGGACAGAGATATGCTTTGATCTTTGGTGGTTGTGCAGGGGCAGCTTCCCACCTGCAGCCGAATAGAATGCCTTGGCAGGAACCAGATCCTCCATCAGATCACTAGGATAGCTCCAACCACTTTAGTCCAACTTTTAGCTGTAAAAAACTTAAACAAGACAGGTGTCACAGAGAGGCAGTGAGTTTAATACCCCAAAACACTGATTAAACAAGCGTGTTAGTGGGCTTTTTGGGGGAATAAGGGTGGGGTAAATCATTAGCTTCACCCATTCATGCTTTAGCTGCACACAAAGAAGATGGAATCAAAATGTGGACCTCGGAGCCTTTATCGTAAAAAAACATTGGCGTAACCGTCCTTAAACATTCGGGGAGTCTTAGTACGCACTTTGGTGCTGGATTTCATACTTGAACCGATTTAAAAATTGGAACCATGCTGCAAAGAGGGGGTACTTAGGTTTTCCTGGGTCCAATGGTCCCATCTATTCTACTGATAATCAGAGGCTTCTGTGGGAGAACATGCCATGTTTGGAGATTGGGTTGCCACTGCTGCAGAAGAAAATTGGGAAAAGGCAGCAGGATGAGGGTGTCATCCGTAAGATGCTACAGAACTTTCCTAGCATCATTGCCATGCGTGCAATACTGCAATGCTGGAGCAAAGACGTACCCTGTATGGGTCACTGACCGTAGAGCTGCAGTGTCGTATCCCGTAGCAGCAGAACACGAGAATCTAGTGGAATGTTCAGTGAACTGGGATTCAGTCTCTCATGCTGTAACATAAATTCTGTTAACAAAATATGCAAGTCAGGATGTTAGACATGATATATATATATATATATATATATATATATATATATATATATATATATATATATAAAGTAGAGTATATACTACCACATGATAGTATATGAGAAACGGGTGTAGCTACACCCGGTAGTAGGATGCATTTTCCCTATATATATATATATATATATATATGACAAATGTTTCCTACAAGCAGTGGTAGTTACCACCACTTGCGTTTTGTATGTTGTATGTAGTATCCGTTGAAATAGAGAGTATGTACGTGTAGTATGTAGTATATAACAATGATTAGGTAGTATATATACTAATTTTTAGGTAGTATATACCATGTTTTGAGTATGCTTTTTTTTACATACAAATATGTACGTATTTCACAAATATAACAAAAACTATGGGCTCATATGCAATTTTTTCATGTAACTTGCTTTGAAATATCTTAGATATAGTATATGAATATATTTAAAATAATAAAGTAGTATATATAGTACCACATGGTATATGAGACATATAGGGTAACTACCACCGGGTGGTAGGATGGATTTTCCCTATATATATATATATATATATATATATATATATATATATATATATATATATATATATATATGGTGTAAAGCTGTAGATAGCTTTGAAATTCTTCAGTTCTAAAGTATCACTGCATTATGATGTCAATGTTGTTATATAGATTTGAGTTTTGAAGTCAATGAGTATTGAAAACTCTTAACTCAGTGTGTCTGGTTCAACAGAAAATCAGCATATCAAGCAGAAGGTGCATGCTGATGCCCCCTGCAACCACTTGCTTGCAGCTACAGGGCCATAACCTTTCCCATTTTGGAATAATGAGCTTTGGCACATTGCAGGAGGGAATTTCATTAACTGTTGAATCATTAGCCATCAGCCCCTCAAGAAGTTGCAGCACGGTTTGCAGTAGGAATAGTGCTTGCAGGTCATCCAAAACAGAGTTGCCATTGGTGAGGAATAGTTGAGCAACTCCCAACATTGCTTCTTCTAAAGCAAGACTCCAGTGAGGGGCAGCAGTTTCTCATTGCTGGTTGGTGTAATAATCAACATCTTAAAGCAAATTTGGTGGCTTAAAGCTTAGATGTGGTGCATGCATCAGGTTAAATCATTTTTTCACTTATTGCCGCCCGCCTAAAGAGCATTCCAGCTGAAGCCTCTTAACCATTGTTTTATTCTAGCGTCATGTGTAGGCCTTCTAATCCTGTCTGCTGATCATTCACCTTTTGACAAAACTTGAGGGGGATTTTTATATCTCAAGGCAAGGGCCCTTTCGATCATGGGATATCGGTTTGATCGTCAAGCTTTACAACTATTTTTTTTAAATGTAAAGCTGGCTCTGCGGATTCTTGAAGGCTCCCGCAGAATTTTTTGAGGGGAAGCTAAACATCATGTTAATTTGTCGGCATGGAGTTCTTGTCATGGCTTTTTAGTAGCTTTTGGGAAAGGGGGAATGGTTGCTGGACAATTTTCAGGGCATGTTCAGAATGTCTTCGGGAAAAAGAAAAGTTGCTAGATGGCTAAAACTTCACATTCAGCTGAGATCAGATCAGTCATTGTTTTAGCTCAGTTAAACACTTAATTGCTGTTTTTTTTAGAAATATCTGAATCTTCTTATTTATGTGTCAGCAGATTGCCTAGCACAGTCACCCTATAGTTTAGCAGCATCTCCTTGATGCCCAGCTTGCTGTAGACCTTTGTGTCTGTCCGTTCTTCCGAGTTTCGGTTGAGCAGTCTGGTTTTTTGTTGATTATACAGAGGAGCAAGTGACAGGAAAATAACTCCATACGCCACATTAGATAGTACTGTAACGGTTGTTATAATAACCAAACCAAGAAAAATCAACCCTAGACATGAACTAAGCCATACTAAACTTCATTGGGGAGAACTCAATATATCAGAAACATTAGCTTCAAATCTCAAATTTCATTAAAAACTTTTGTAGGGGAAGAATTACATGACTTGTGTATTCCCTAGGTTCAGAACTACAAAGAAGACAACACGCTCTAAATACAGCTAAACATTGTAAATAACCAAGGAAGATGCTTCTTCAGAACCTTGTTTGCGCAGTCTCTGCAATTCTCCAGTTGCTGAAATTTTGAAGCTAAACTATCTCTCCATCAATAATTTCGTGTCTCATCAGAACAATTTCCTTGACAAGATTCCTGTAAGTGAATGGCCGGACGGCCGCCCTCAGGAAGAGCCCTGGAGGGGGCTCACGCTTCACTCTGACCAGCGCACTTCTGCTCCTTGCACTTTCCTGATGTACCAACTTCACCTCATCCTCCTCGGCCTGCTCCTGCTGCATAATCATTGTGTTTGAAGTGCCCATTTGCGATTCCATATCTTTCTGCTGTTGCATTTGCCGCTTATTATACTCATATGATTTCTCAACCCTGGTCTTGACCAGTTTCTCCATTTTATCAGAACTTTTCATCGCTTTATCCCATTGCTCGTCCCAGTAGTCCTCATTCTCCTCACTACTTTCTATTATTTCACCTGCTTCCACTTCTTCACTGACGTCGACCACTTCCTCATCCTCATAATCGTCATCCTCAGTATCATCAATCACATCAACCTTTTCATCCTCAACCCAATCAATGACCTCACTTCCAGTCTCATCACCACCCTCATCGTCACTCTCATCAGGTGCATCACACCCAAGCTCCATCTCCTCTAGCTTCACTTTCCACTCCTTGGTGTACGGATGGAGTAGCTCCATGGGATGGTTTGTGAGCAAGAACTCCAGACAGCGTGACTTGTCCGCCTCACTCAGCTTCGAGTATGCATTTACAACATCATCCACATAAGACTTCGGGCTTGCCTTCACAATCCTGCAAAGACCCCCAAAGTAGGTCGTCTGAATGACCCTGCCATCCTGCTCAAGGTCAAAAGAGAACTGGTTCTCGGTTGAGGGATCAACCAACGGGCGGAGCCGGCTGAAGAATTCCTCCTGTGGCTCGAACCTCGACTGGTACAGCGGCCGCTTGACGTATAGGATGTCCGGGCGCGTCCAAGCCGCGCAGCGCGTGATTAGCTCGCGTGTCGCGTTACCAAACCGGCCCATGAGGCTCCACTTATCCAGCCGCTGGTCCTTGCTGGCCTGGACGGCGACCTCGGCCGAGAGCGTCCACTGCTGCCATGGTGGCTCGTCGGGGCGCCACCTAGGGTGCCGCACGAAGACCCAGTAGTACCGGAAGCCGACGGCATCATCGAGTTCGTTGAGACGGTGTGAAAATTGGTTGGACATCTCGAACTGCTCGTTGCGGTCCCATTCGTCGTGGTCGGCCACCTCGGACATGAGGGAGACGCGGTCGTCGGAGAAGCGGCCGCGGATGGGCGGCCCCACGACGATGCCGCGCCAGGAGTAGGGCCCGAAGGCGCCGAACCTGTACCAGTCGTGGGGGTGGCGGAGGCGCGGGTCGTCGGGCCCGTCCATGAAGCGGACGGAGCGGTCGTAGCCGAGGCCGATCATCTCGAGCTCCTCGTCGGTGAAGGCGTCGGCCTGCCCCGAGGCGGCGCGGCGCTTCCGGCGGTAGAAGGCGTTCTCGGAGAGGCGGCGGCTGCGGCGCTTGGCCCGGGACTTGGCCTCGCGCCGCACGTCGCCGCCGCCCTCGATGCGGCCGCCGGCGGGCTTCTTCTTGCTGCGGCCGGCGCGGGCCACGGTGGAGGGGGGCTCCGGAGGGGCCGAGGCCGGGGGCGGGCGCGGAGGCGGGGTCGGGGAGGAGGGGAAGGAATAGAGGGCCGGGTCGGAGGAGGGGGCGGCATGGGTGGCGGCGACGGAGCTGCGCCTGCGCCTGGGGCAGGCGAGGGGTGGGGAATCTGGGCGGAAGGGGGAGGAGGTGGCGAGGAGGAGGCGGTGGCCGGAGCAGTGGCGGCTGCGGTGGAGGAGGCGAGGGGATTGCGGGGGTTTGGGGTAGGGGAAGGGGGTGGCCACGCCGGTCGGCATGGCTGGCTGGGGCTTTGGGTTTTGGACCTGTAGCAGTTGGAGATTTCCCTTACATTCATACCCCCCCCCCCCCTACCACTACTGTGCGAGATTATTATTTTTAGGAAAATATGGCCGGCCTTAATTCAATAACAACACTCTTCGGTACAATAAAGGGGTCCGAGGGCTCCATGAGCCATACATGCCGACCAGAATCTAAATTTACCGAGTATCTAGCTAGCAGGTGAACTTCTCCATTTGATACACGCCCTTCATAAACAAAGGTCACCTCCTCAAACATGCTCCTGCGCCTTGCTATTTCATGTAGCACTGAGCTGTAGCTGCAACGGCTGCCTCCAGTAAGATCACGTACCACCCCCTGAGCATCCGACGCCACTCGCAACTTCTGCAAATGTAAATCTTCCGCCAAACAAAGTGCCTCACAACATGCTATAGCTTCCAAACTCGCAGGGTCCGTCACGCCTTCACAGACTCGCGCCGAAAAACCAAGATAGTTTCCACAAGAATCGCGAGCTATAGCCGCTGCTGCCCCTTGGCCCAAGTTCTTAGACACCGCACCATCAACATTGATCTTTGTAATACCTGCTGGGGGCGGTATCCACTTCAGAGCTTCATGGCATGTGCGTCCCATAGTTTGTTGCTGAACCGGTGAAACTTGTTCAAGTTCTGAAATATAGTTCTGCACAAAGCCAATAACTGAGACCGGACTTTGATATATATTCTCATGCAATGCCTTCCGTCTCGCACTCCATATAGCCCAGAGCGTGACTAACACCTTGATAAAATCATCCTGCCTGAGAGTCTCACTCAGATGAAACAACCATTCCTTCGCATCTGGACAGATGGAAATACACATGTGTTCTGTGAGCTCTTCATCCACCAATGCCCACACACATCTTGACATCGTGCAGTCAAGGAGGGCATGCCTCCAGGTGTCCTCAGCAGCGTGGCAAATTGCGCAAACCATTGCCGTTGCCATGTTACGATGTTCCAGGACTACACCAGTCGGCACTGAGTTTTTTGCAAGGCGCCATGCAAAGACTCGAATTTTGGACGGTACTTTCACTTTCCACAACTTCCGCCATGAGCCTTCAGATCTAGTATTGGTTGTGCTCGGGTTACCTTCCAGCCAGTCCTCCCTCTCCTTCTTTGTCCGCACCAACATACGATATGCCGATCGCACTGTAAATGCTCCTGACCGTTCATGATGCCATGCCCAGAAATCATCATGGGAATCCATGCTCAATGGAATTCCTTTTATAACATCTATATCCAGAGGGAGAAAATGTTGGTTCAGCTTGGTAATATCCCACTCTCTCTCAACTGTTATTAGTTCTGAGACATGAACAGGTGGTGTTTGAGACACAGTCACAAATGGTCATAGTCTCTCTGTCCTGAGTAGCCAGTTATCACGCCACACAAAGGTAGTTTCTCCATTTCCAATTTGCTTTATTAAACCAGTTTTTAGGACATCCTTACCTTCCAAAACATCTCTCCAAATCTGCGAAGGCCGCGTGCCCAGCTCAGCATTCAAAATGTCCCCATGTGGGTAGTAGACAGCCCTCATCACATGAGCACTCAAAGAATTTGGCGCATCCAAAAATCGCCATGCTTGCTTGGCCAAAAGTGCTAAATTGAAGAGCTCCATATCCTTGAAGCCCAATCCTCCCATATGCTTTGGCATGGTCAAGGTGTCCCAGGACACCTAATGTGGCTTGCATTTTCCTGCTTTACTCCCCCACCAGAACCTCCGAA
Source organism: Triticum timopheevii (assembly GCA_963921465.1). Classification (NCBI taxonomy): domain Eukaryota; kingdom Viridiplantae; phylum Streptophyta; class Magnoliopsida; order Poales; family Poaceae; genus Triticum; species Triticum timopheevii. Next base: position 460,869,712 of record OY997264.1, on the reverse strand, counting down.
TCAAGCCATTAAGATGTTCACACAAACCCCGTCGTAGCTTAAAACAAGCCAGGAGTACGTAGGGACGGCTTGTGCAACCGACTTGATAAGAATTTCCTTTCCCCCTGCATATAGAATCAGCTTCATCCACCCTTGAATCTTGTTTCATACTCTATCCTTAAGGTACTTAAAAGCTCCATTCTTCGACTTCCCCACATCCGTGGGCATACCCAAATATTTTTCAGAAAGGGACTCGTTTGATACATGCAATACTGCTTTCATGGAGTCACGGACACTGTTTGGACAACCTTTACTAAAATGAATCGAACACTTGTCATAGTTTATACGCTGCCCAGACGCACTACAGTATGCCTTAAGAACTTGTGTCATCTCTGTCGCTCCCTCCACATTTGCCTTGGCAAATAGCAAGCTGTCGTCTGCATATAAAATATGATTGACTGGGGGTGCAGCAGGCGCCACATGGATGCCTGACAAATTTTCAGAAGTCCCCCTGCTCCTCTTTAAGAGGCATGACAAACCTTCAGCTGCTAGCAAAAACAAATACGGCAAGATGGGATCGCCTTGACGAACCCCCCTTCCTGGTTTAAACTCTTCTAATCTCTCTCCATTGAACAACACAGAAAAGGATACTGAGGTGACTATACTCATGACGGATGTAACCCATCTCTTGCTGAACCCCAGTTTAAGCATTATGGCCTCCAAATAACTTCATTCCACCCTATCATACGCCTTCATCATGTCTAACTTCACAGCATAAAATTGAGAGCCCCTTGATCTCTTCTTCTTCATAAAATGTAGACATTCATAGGCAGTGATGATATTGTCTGTAATTAGCCTCCCGGGCACAAATGCCGACTGTTCCTCAGATATAATCTCAGACAAAAAAGTTTCAATCTATTCGCCTGAACTTTGGAGACTATCTTTAGCACCACATTGCACAAACTTATTGGCCTGAACTGTGACAATGAAGATGCACCTTCTACCTTTGGGATTAACACAATAAGCGTTTGATTTATATCATGTGGTGACTCCTGACCATTCAAAATTGCTAGAACTGTCGATGTAACCTCCTCTCCACACAAGTCCCAGTGCCGTTGAAAAAAATGCGCCGGAAATCCATCGGCTCCTGGAGCTTTAGTCGGATACATCTGAAAAAGAGCTAATTTTACCTCAGCTGCAGTATACTCCGTGTCTAGCTTCATATTCATCTCGGCAGTAACTCTTCTGGGTACCGCATCAAGCACCTCGTCCATCCCCGACGTGCCTTCCGATGAATACAACATGCATAAAATTGCACGGCCATTGCCTTCATCTCCTCGGGATCATCAGTAAAAGATCCATCATTACGTTGCAGCTGAACTATGCGGTTCTTCTTCCTTCTCATACTTGCATGTTGATGAAAAAACTTTGTGTTACTATCCCCAGCCAAAAGCCACTGGATCCAAGACCTTTGCTTCCACATTTGTTCTTCACGGTTATTTAATTCTGTAAGTCGTGCCTTAACTGCCAGCTCATCCTCAGTCGGACCAATTCTCATGGGATCCGCCCGAAGTTGTTCAAGTTTTGCCATCAGTTCACGAGTCTCCTTTCTAACCTGACCAAAAACTGTGTTGTTCCATCCTTGCAACTTGCTCGAAATACAACTAAGTTTATCTTGCAAACTATGCATATTCGCTGCTTTGTCCTTCTCTTGCCACTGCTGCATTAGAAAAGAAGAGAACCCATCATGAGCTTCCCACATAGTTTCATACCGGAAAGTTTCTCGTCGCTCCCCGCGTGATCGAGCAGGCTCCATCATTTGTAATAGTAGCGGGCAATGATCTGACTGGGCTGCAGTAATATGGCGCACTGACGCCAGCGGGAATCGTGTCCACCAGGACGTCGATGCCAGAGCTCTATCCAATCTAACTCTGGTAAAAGTACCACCGCGAACTTTCTTTTCAAATGTCCAGTCTGGTCCTGAAAAATCCAAGTCACTCAGCCCACACACATCGATAGCTTCTCTAAATGCAAGCATCTGTTTTGTATCCCGTTCACCAGTACCCTTGTGCTCATCTTGATGAAGTACCTCGTTATGGTCTCCAATACATACCCACGGAAGCGGGGACTCCGTGCGAAGGAATTTCAGCAAGTCCCATGTTTTCTGTCTTTCATTAGTCTGAGCTTCACCATAGATACATGTAAGACGCCATGGCTCTAAGGCTCCTTCTTTCACCACCATATCAATGTGATATTGTGAAAAATGAATCAACTCCATTCTAATGTTATTATTCCAATACATGCCAAAACCTCCACTTCTACCATTACTCCCAACGGCATAGCACTGATCGAAACCTAAAGTGTGCTTGAACCGTTCCACTCGGATTCCAGCTACTTGGGTTTCCAACACACACAAAACCGAGGGGGCAAACTGCCTCGTAAGATTACGAAGCTCTCGAACTGTCGCGTCGTTGCCAAGCCCGCGATAGTTCCAACATATAATACTCATTGCGCTTGGCGGTGCTCCTTCTCGGAGCCCGCCAATCTTGCGTCATTAAACTTCGTTTTGAAGGGCGAAGTCCCCTGCTTGGCCTTCTTCCTTTCACGTGGAGGTACATACCCGGGAAGAGGGTGTAGTACTACCGCCCCATCCAGCAGCGTGGCCTCATTCACATCCACTAGCATTGATGCTCCGTCGGCCACAGTACCCCAAGGTAGGGCTGCACTGGCTTCACTTTTATCAATTATCTGACTGAGGTACACAGCAGGAGTTGCGGCACCTGGGTGCCAACTCCATGTTGTACGCAAGTCCTTCATGAAATTCAGCTGGATGAACACAAGAGCCAAACAACATGAACCAACCAGCGGCTGCCCGTCCTTTTCAGAAACAAACAGATCCCTCCAGGCCTCCTCCTGTAATCCCAAGTCCATCCTCGTCAATCCCAGAGCCGCCACCATGTCCGCATCACACGAACCTGGTGCCTTTCTGTCAGCCATCTTGTCCATAACCCTAAGTCCGTCGCCTACCCTTCCGGAGTCTCCCAAGACTGGGCAACGTTCCAAGGAGCGCCCCTAGATCAGTCTGAACCAGACCCCCTGAAAGATCTACGACGGCAGGGAAGAAAAAGACTCAACGGCGGCGAGATCGTCGCCGGAGTAATGAAACCCTAACAGAGAGGGTACTTTCAGATAGCTATGCCCTCGTGGTTGCGTACGGTTGTTACTACTGTGCGAGATGGACTGGAAAGTTGGGCATGAATTTAAAAGCCATGAATTTTAGGAAATATTCATGAATTTAAAATATATTTATAGAGTTAAAAATATTTATAAATTAAATAAGTTTTCAAATTTGAAAAATGTTCACAAAGACTAAAAATGATGGTAAACCTTAAAGATATCTATGAATTTAGTAAATATTAATGAATATAATTTTTTTGGAAGTTTGTATGTTTTTTAATGTTTGCAAATTTTAATGAGAGCTCATGAATTGAAATGTAAAAATAGAAATAAAACTAAGTAGCACACACCCTTACAGGTGGGGCCCCGCGATCCCACAACCCTCAAAGCACCAGGATGCTTCAAATCATGAGAGCTTAGTATCTCTAGAGATGTTCTTCTATCTTGCTAAAAAAAATAATCAAGATATATAAAGTTCATGGAAAGTACAAAGCACATCAAACATAATAAAAATTACATTGAGATTCTGAGACCACTGAACTATCAGTGCCGCTACCAAAGCGAGTTTGCCGGTGCACCGCTGTCGTCGCTACCCTACCGGAGACGGATTGACCTTGTCGATGACAACCAAGAAGTCTTCATGGACGTGACCCTAAGCACCGACGTCCTGGAGCCACAGTCGTTGTCGTTGAACCCTTGAATAGATTTGAAGAACCTGACACAAAATCTCGCCACAAGATGAGAAACACTAACCTCACTGTCCCAAGGATACGACAATAGTATAAGCCGGAGCTCCGTCTATTACGTCCAGATGGACGAACTCAATGAGGATCGGAGCCCGAAAGACAAACTCAAAGAAGGAGTGTTGGTGCAATATCCTTGCCTACCTTGTGTTCTGGAGATTGTGGACAGAAACATGTACGGACTGTGCATACAGAGAGAAATAGTCCATACAGAACTGAACGGAATGTTGTCTCCGGTGCTAAGTTCGAGAAACTTCACCGAAGTTTATCTGCATTACAGAGAAGAACGAGTTATATCTGATGAAGTTATATAGACGAGAAGTTTGATGTGAAGGAATTATCCCCTCGAACATTTACTGCTGAAGCGAAGCATATGTTTCGGTATGGTCGTCCGAAGAATTTGACTGCAGCGAATGGAAGTCAAAGACAAAGTGAAGACGTAGTATTCATTTCGTTGTTCTTCTTCCACTTATTTGAGTCATAGGACCTCCGTCCTATTAAGAGGGGTATAGATTCTCGAAGCTTAGATCCACTACGATGCTTAGACAAAACCTATGAAAGTTGCGAGAGAAATCTATTTGTGTTTCGAGCAAATACTTGCCAGCAAGAGACTGTGATCTTCTTCGCTATGAGAGATTTGTCTCAAAACAAGGAATTAGCATTACTTGCTCCGCAAGTAATTTTACCATTATGCTCAAATCCGACCGTTGGACTCGTGTCATTCCGCCTTTGGCTGCTCTCAATGTCCAATTTGGTATTTTCTCATCAGGGAAGGTTGCAGCTATAAATAGCCACCCCGCTTCAACTTTGTCCGTTGTTTGCTCCGCTTGAGATTTCTAAGAAGATTGATTTGAGCAACCCCTCTCTGAGTGATTTGAGTTTAAGATCCATCGAGAGAAAATTAAGAGCCCAAACTTAGATAGTGGTTTAGCATCACAGTGGTTCTGAGTTAGAGTTCTTGTACCTATTAATCCTGAGAGTTGCGCACTTTCTACACGGATAGGTTTCTGCTCGAGTGTTGAAGAGTTGTTGTCTTCACCGGGCTAGATCTTCAACAACCAAGAGTGATTGTGGTCCGCGAAGGTCGACCGGAAGTTTGGAGATCACCAACAAGAATCTACCACGAGTGAAATCAACTGGAGTCTAATCAGCTTCGAGTTGAAGTAGAATAGGGTGAAGAGAGTTTATCTTCCGTGTTAATTCATAGCCCCTCCAACCAGACGTAGCCCTTTGGCAGAAGGGCGAACTGGTCTACCAAATCTCTCTGTCACCATTGAGCACCACTGGTTCAATCTACTTTACTACAATTCCTTCTACAGTTTACATTCGTGCTCTGTGTCGATAGTTTTTTTTTTCTAATCTTTATCATCTATCGCAGATTTATTCTCTTATATGAATTTGTTGTCATTCACATGAGTTAATCTTCGTATTGCTTTTTCTTCGTTCTGTTCTGACATTATCATTTCATATCATTTACCATCTTGCATATCTCTCACCACCTGCATCATGTTTTTTCTCGTACTACTGCATCTGTTTGCTTGTTGCATTACTCTCATTGTAGTTAAACATGTGATTCCGCAAGCTCGCACTATTATTCCTTCTTTCATCGATGAATATGCTTATGAAGATGAAGATTAATTCAGATTATTCATCCTTTACATTATTACGCTGCTATGATTGGGATCATTTCAAAACTTTCAAAAGAATTTTGAACTTCCCATTCACCCCCCTCTGGTCGATATACTCTCGGTCCTAACAAGAAGCGTTGCCATCCGCTTGAGCATCGCACCTGCGAGGACTAAGAAGACCTTAACTACTAACCGGAGTGGAGACATCTAAAGTCCCCTCCCCACCACCAGCCATCCGAGCAGTAGGCAGAGGGGAGGTGAATCCACATGCTCACTGACGAAACCTAGAGGGGAGAATATTCCCTAGCCGCCAAGGGACACGGGAGAATTTCACTACCTTTTACTCTAACATACTAGCTCCAAGAGATAAACAGAGCCTGAAAGTCCCTTCATCGTTCTCTTGCTAAACTTGTCTGAAGTTTGAACAATGTGCTTTCAATTTGAAAACTATTCTTGCTAACTTCAATGATTGTTGTGGGGTTTGTCTTAAAAATTTCCCAAAGGAATATAAAATTTAGTTTGAGTTTGTATGCCCGCTATTTTCTGATCAATGTGGAGAACTTGTAATGATGTGTTTTAGGCATAGGAAGATTAATGATCAATTTCCTCTGATTCATTCTCTATGCTTTTGGATTAATAATTGGGTAATTCAGCAGCTCGAATAGGGAAATCCAAGGATGCTGATGCTGGGAACAAAACTAATCAAACACATAGCAAGTGAGATCTTTAGAGCCACTAGGCTGGAGACTAGTAGCACTGAGGGTAGATGGTGGCTACCTACACAATCTTCTTTAGTTGTACAACTTATCCTATCTGGATTCGACTAATGGTCTTTGAACATTTTACTTTCTGCTAGATCTTTTGGTTGGTTGTCATGAAGTTCCTCATCGTGTGGTGTTACTCGTGATGGATTATCTAGAGTTTGTCGATGGTCTGGTTATGCCTTGCATTGGATGTCTAGACTTCTTCTAGCTGGTGATCTACGTTCTAGTTTCTAGCCATATTGTAGTTTATATATGGAAAGACCATGGTTTCTTTAAGTGAAATTAGAGGGCTTGGCCAAATCAATGTGTGCCCTCCTCCATGGCCTTAGTTGGTTAGTCGTTGTTGGCGGTGGTCGATGACAACGGTGGTGTGTGCTGTTGCACACTATTGCCATTGTCGTTAAGTTGTTATCCTCAGAACTTTGTATCTTTGTTTTCATTCTTCTTTATTTGTTTGTGTTGTCCCGACAAGTTTGTTGTGTGTGTCTATAATCTTAGCCAACTGATGGCTTTGTTAATTCAAAAATAGACTAGGCTGAGCCTTTTCTTAAGACTGGGACTTAGTCTTTTCTCTAAGAAAACAGAGGGGTTGACTCATCTTTCTAAAAAAAGTGCTAATGTATCATATATACCTAAATAGTTCGTCGCCACTATCTCAATTCTCTCAACATACACACATGCCACCTCACCATAAATGCCACCTCATGAATCACACTAATTATATTTCTCTCAACATGCATAGGAAAATACTAATTCTATTATATATATACAATTATATAATGCTCAAATACAATATGTTATAGCCTTTATTTTTCTTAATGTTTTTACTTATTCATCCCACCTGGGAATCTCGTCTAAAACTACATGCAGTATGAAGTCTGGGGGCACATGTAGCCACACCTTACATAGATTATTTGTCACCGCTTCTCTAGCTAATAAATGAGCAGCACTATTAGCATCGCGTCTAACCCACGAAACCTTCCATCGCTCCCTCGAGGCCAGCATTTGCTTGACTTCCTCAACAATCGTTCCCAGTAGCGATAAATCCTTTTCCTTGCTCTGGAGATTACAGACAATCTCTCGGCAGCCCATTTCAATGTGTATTCTGGATATATTTAGCTCTCCCGCCAGCAGGCCTGCTCTTCTGCAAGCTTGTAGCTCTACTCTCACTCCTTGCAAAGTGGAAGAAAGTGGCATGCACCACCCAGGTATGCACCTTCGTGGTTTCTGAATACCACCCGGCACCACCATTCCCCCCCACCTTCGGCGTCACACCATCAACATTGGCCTTCACCCACCCTCCTCTGGTGGTCTCCACTTCTCCCTCACGGCAGGCCTAGCCTTCTTACTCTTACGCCCATGAATAGACTGCCACTCTCCTATTTGGTTGAAGACCCTTCTTGTGATCGCCTTCGCTTCTTCAATCCTCTACCCATCACGTGCATTATTCCTTGCTAACCAGAGCGCATAGACACCCTGTACAAGGACAACCCATTCATCATCTGATGCGTCCGCGAACCACGATAGTAGCCATCTCGACAACGCACTCTCGGAGCAAACCAGTGGGGTCGCCACCGGCACCCCCAACTCCGAATTATCTTCCAAAATTTACCGAGTGGTAGCAGCCCCAAAATCTGTAGTAGTTTGTTTCCTCTCGACCACATGTAGTATAGAAGACACCTGCCTTGATTTTCCTCCTCAGCAACTCTGAACCCACTACTAGCCCATTCCGGATCAGTCTCCACATATGCATTTTGACCTTGCTCGGTGCTACCGTATCCCATAAGCTAAGCCATGACTTGTGGGGCCACAGATGAAGAGGACTCCGAACGACCCGAGTGCAGTAATTTCTGACTCATACGCAAGTGGTAGGCCGACTAGACAGTGAATACCCTGCTCTTGGTATAATTCCGTGCCCGGTAGTCCTCTATCTCCGGCCCACCAACCGGGATTTGAATGATTTCGTGCGCCTTGTCCGGAGTGAACATGGTCTGCACCTTGTTTATGTCCCATGAAGAACCGTCAGCCTCCAGCAGATCGCTGACTCGCGTGATCCCGTTGATGTAGCGTTGGCCCAGTGGCTTTAAACTACCCCCTAGGGATCCAATTACCATGATGCAATTTGATTTTTGAGCCATCTCCAATCCTCCATATCAGGCCATCTAGTAGCAGGTCTCACTCGTGTAAAATACTTCTGTAAGTATAAGAACCGCCCTGGGGGCATGTTGCATTTAGATAAGTTTCCTCTGCATAATATCAGGCTTTCAAGACCCTTGCACACAGCGAGGTTGACACTTGGAACAATCGCCAAGCTTGCTTGGCAAGCATAGCTTGGTTAAAAGCCTGTGTGTCCCGAAAACCTATCCCTCCTTCATGTTTTCTCGTGCACATCTTGTCCCAAGTGATCCACCTTCTTCTGACCATTTGCTTCACCCTACCAGAAGTTTGAAGAAATAGATGACAGGTTCCCGCACATTTTCTTTGTGAGTTGAAAGCAGCTCATGGTAAAAGTTGGTGTTGATTGGAGGCCGGACTTTGAAGGAAATATACCCTAGAGGCAATAATAAAGTTTTTATTTTATATTTCGTCATTTCATGATAAATGTTTATTATTCATGCTAAAATTGTATTAACCGGAAACTTGATACATGTGTGGATACATAGACAAAATACTGTGCCCTAGTAAGCCTCTACCAGACTAGCTCGTTGATCAAAGATGGTTAAGTTTCCTAACCATAGACATGTGTTGTCATTTGTTAAACGGGATCACATCATTAGGAGAATGATGTGATGGACAAGACCCATTTGTTAGCTTAGCATTATGATCATTCAGTTTTATTGCTATTGCTTTCTTCATGTCAAATACCATATTCCTTTTGACTATGAGATTATGCAACTCCCGGATACCGGAGGAATGCCTTGTGTGCTACCAAACATCACAACGTAACTGGGTGATTATAAAGATGCTCTACAGGTATCTCCGAAGGTGTTTGTTGGGTTGGCATATATCGAGATTAGGATTTGTCACTCCGAGTGTCAGAGCGGTATCTTTGGGCCCTCTCGGTAATACACATCATAAGAAGCCTTGCAAGCAAAGTAACTAATGAGTTAGTTGCAGGATGGTGTATTACAGAACGAGTAAAGAGACTTTCCGGTAACGAGATTGAACTAGGTATGAAGATACCGACGATCGAATCTCGGGAAAGTAACATACCGATGACAAAGGGAATAACGTATGTTGTCATAACGGTTCAACCGATAGAGATCTTCGTAGAATATGTGGGAGCCAATATGAGCATCCAGTTTCCACTATTGGTCATTGACCGGAGAGGTGTCTCGGTCATGTCTGCATAGTTCTCGAACCCGTAGGGTCCGCACTCTTAATGTTCAATGACGATATTTTATTATATGAGTTATGTGATTTGGTGACCGAATTTTGTTCAGAGTCCCAGATGAGATCACAGACATGACGAGGAGTCTCGAAATGGTTGTGAGGTAAAGATTGATATATAGTACGATGGTATTCGGATAGCGGAAGTGTTCCGGAGGGTACCTGATGTCTACTACACAACCTTGTTCTTGTAGACGTTGTTGGGCCTCCAAGTACAAAGGTTTGTAGGACATTAGCAAATTTCCCTCAAGTGGATGACCTAAGGTTTATCAATCCGTGGGAGGCGTAGGATGAAGATGGCTCTCTCAAACAACCCTGCAACCAAATAACAAAGAGTCTCTTGTGTCCCCAACACACCCAATACAATGGTAAATTGTATAGGTGCACTAGTTAGGCGAAGAGATGGTGATACAAGTGCAATATGGATGGTAGATATAGGTTTTTGTAATCTGAAAATATAAAAACAGCAAGGTAGCAAGTAACAAAAGTGAGCGAAAATGGTATTGCAATGCTTCGAAACAAGGCCTAGGGTTCATACTTTCACTAGTGCAAGTTCTCTCAACAGTAATAACATAATTGGATCATATAACTATCCCTCGACATGCAACAAAGAGTCACTCCAAAGTCACTAATAGCGGACAACAAATGAAGAGATTACTGTAGGGTATGAAACCACATCAAAGTTATTCTTTCCGATCAATCCATTGGGCTATTCCTATAAGTGTCACAAACAGCCCTAGAGTTCGTAGTAAAATAACACCTTAAGACACAAATCAACCAAAACCCTAATGTCACCTAGATACTCCAATGTCACCACAAGTATCCACGGGTTTGATTATACGATATGCATCTAACAATCTCAGATTCATCTATTCAACCAACACAAAAAACTCCATAGAGTGCCTCAAAGTTTCTACCGGAGAGTCAAGACGAAAACGCGTGCCAACCCCTATGCATAGATTCCCAAGGTCACGGAACCCGCAAGTTGATCACCAAAACATACATCAAGTGAATCAATAGTATACCCCATTGTCACCATGGGTATCCCACACAAGACATACATCAAGTGTTCTCAAATCCTTAAAGACTCAATCCGATAAGATAACTTCAAAGGGAAAACTCAATCCATTACAAGAAGGTAGAGGGGGAGAAACATCATATGATCCAACTATAATAGCAAAGATCGAGATACATCAAGATCGTGCCAAATCAAGAACACGAGAGAGAGAGAGAGATCAAACACATAGCTACTGGTACATACCCTCAGCCCCGAGGGTGAACTACTCCCTCCTCGTCATGGAGAGCATCGAGATGATGAAGATGGCCACTGGTGATGGTCCCCCCCTCCGGAAGGGTGCCGGAACAGGGTCCCGATTGGTTTTTGGTGGCTACAGAGGCTTGCGGCGGTGGAACTCCTGATCTAGGTTATGTTCTGGAGGTTTGGGGATTTATAGGAGAGGTTGGCGTCGAGAACAAGTCAGGGGGGGCCACAGGGAGTTCACGAGGCAGGGGGCGCGCCCTAGGGGGGTTGTGCCCTCCACCCTCGTGGGGACCATGGGACTCCCCTCCGGTAACTCTTCGTTCTAGTATTTTTTATATTTTCTAGAAAATATCTCCATTGATTTTCAGCGCATTCCGAGAACTTCTATTTCTGCACAAAAACAACACCATGGTAGTTCTGCTGAAAACAACGTCAGTCCGAGTTAGCTCTAGCCAAATCATACCAAAATCATGTAAAAAAATTATAAACATGGCATGAATACATCAAAAATCATAGATACGTTGGAGTCGTATCAAGCATCCCAAGCTTATGCTTGTCCTCGAGTAGGTAAATGATAAAAACAAAAAATGTGATGTGGAATGCTACCTAACATATTTATCAATGTAATCTTGTTTATTGTGGCAAGAATATTCAGATCCATAAGATTCAAGATAAAAGTTTAATATTGACATAAAATAGTAATACTTCAAGCATACTAACAAAGCAATTATGTCTTCTCAAAATAACATGGCCAAAGAAAGCTTATCCCTACAAAATCATATAGTCTAGCTATGCTCCATCTTCGTCACACAAAATACTCAAATCATGCACAACCCTGATGACAAGCCAAGCAATTGTTTCATACTTTGATGTTCTCAAACCTTTTCAACTTTCACGCAATACATGAGCGTGAGCCATGGATATAGCACTAAGGTGGAATAGAATATGGTGGTTGTGGAGAAGACAAAAAGGGAGAAGATAGTCTCACATAAACTAGGCGTATCAACGGGCTATGGAGATGCCCATTGAGGGAGTCCTGGATTAGGGGGTCCTCGGACAGCTGGACTATATGCTTATGCCGGACTGTTGGACTATGAAGATACAAGATTGAAGACTTCATCCCGTGTCCGAGTGGGACTCTCCTTTGCATGGAAGGCAAGCTTGGCAATTCGGATATGTAGATTCCCTTCTCTGTAACCGACTCTGTGTAACCCTAGCCCCCTCCGGTGTCTATATAAACCGGAGGGTTTAGTCCATAGGACAACAATAATCATAATCATAGGCTAGCTTCTAGGGTTTAGCCTTTATGATCTTGTGGTAGATAAACTCTTGTAATACTCATATCATCAAGATCAATCAAGTAGGAAGTAGGGTATTACCTCCAAAGAAAGGGCCCGAACCTGGGTAAACATCGTGTCCCCGCCTCCTATTACCATTAGCCTTAGACGCACAGTTCGGGATCCCCTACCCGAGATCCGCCGGTTTTGACACCGACATTGGTGCTTTCATTGAGAGTTCCACTGTGACGTCACCTTAAGGCTTGATGGCTCCTTCAACTATCTACAACAATGCGGTCCAGGGCGAGGTTTTCCTTCCCGGACAGATCTTCGTATTAAGCGGCTTCGCACTACGGGCCACCTCGTTTGGCCATCTGGAGCAGATCAATAGCTACGCCCCTGGCCATCAGGTCAGGTTTGGAAGCCTAAACTACACTGCCAATATCCGTGAAGACTTGATCTTCGATGGATTCGAGCCCATGGCAGGTGCACCCGACACCCACGATGAGCATGACCTAGATCTGCCATCGGGTGGTGTCCTGGAGATCACACCCGAAGCTGCCATGGCTTTAGATCCGGAGCAGATCGTGCCATCCGAGGACGGGAAGATGGACCCTGCCTTGTAGGCCGCACACTCTTCGATGATAGAGCCGAACGCAGATTTCACCTCTGATGAGGTTTGTGTCATCGGATCCTCGGACTCATCTCTGGCCATAGGCTCCGAACCGCATGTATCCGCGCCCATCGAATCTGACTGGGCACCGATCCCAGAGTTCAGCTCCACGGACATCTTTCAACACTCGCCCTTGGGTGACGTGCTAAACTCATTAAAGTCTCTCTCTTTGTCAGGAGACTCTCGGCCGAACTATGTCCGGCTGGAATGGAAAGCGGACGACAAAGGAATTCGTTGCCCACCCACCACCCACTTAATAGCCACTGTCCGCGACTTAACCGACATGCTTGACTTTGACTCCAAAGACATTGACGGTATGGATGACTATGCCAGAGAAGAACAAGAATCACCGCCCACAGGGCGCTGGACAACCACCTCATCATATGACATATATATGGTGGACACACCCAAAGAAAACAATGGCGAGGATCAAGAGGATGCAAAGGAGGATAATCCTCCTAAGAAGCAACCAAAGCGCCGACATCAGCGGCGCCGCTCTAAACCACGCCATAGTAAAAACAGCAATACCGGCACAAGAGACAATAGCACTCCGGATGATGCCGAAGACGAAAACAATCTCGCCCAGCCAAGCTTTGAGCAGGCCGACCGAGAGGACGGGCAAGCTAGCCCTGGCGAACAAGCAACGAATGAAGACTCGGAGGATGACAATTACATGACCCTCTCCAAAGATGAGGTGAGCCTCGCCGACGAAGAATTTATCGTGCCTGAGAATCCCGTCGAGCAGGAGCGCTTCAAGCGCCGGCTTATAGCCACTGCAAAGAGCCTGGAGAAAAAACAGCAGCAACTTCAAGCTGATCAAGATCTGCTCACTGATAGATGGACTGAGGTCCTAGCGGCCGAGGAATACGGACTCGAGTGCCCAGCCAAAAGTTACCCTAGGCGTAGGCTGTTACCTCAATTCGAGGACGAGGCACTAAAGCCTATACTACCAGCGCAGGATGCGGCTGACCGACCACCTCATGGCCGAGACAAAGCGGCTTATCAGCCCAAACACCAGCCCGCCCCTTGTCCCCAAACAAACAAAAACACGGAAGCCCGGGGACACACACTTGACCTGCGAGACAAGTTGGAAAACAAAGCAGGACAGTCAAGATCGATCTACGGATCACGGGGGCGCGCCCCAACGCGTGACGATGACCATCATGCCGGATACAAATCCGTCCGGGCCGAATACCGCAGACCAAGTTCATCCGAACTAAGTCACGATGTAGCCCGGCATAGAGGCGCCGCACACCCCCTATGCTTGACTGACGAAGTAATGGAGCATGAATTCCCAGAAGGGTTTAAACCCGTAAACATCGAATCATATGATGGGACAACATACCCCGTGGTATGGATTGAAGATGTCCTTCTCCACATTCACATGGCCCGCGGTGATGATCTTCATGCAATCAAGTATCTCCCACTAAAACTCAAGGGACCAGCTCGGTATTGGCCGAATAGCCTGCCAGAAAACTCCATTGGCAGTTGGGAGAACCTGGAAGATGCGTTCCTCGACAACTTTCAGGGCACTTATGTGCGACCACGGGACGCTGATGACTTAAGTCACATAACCCAACAACCCGGAGAATCAACCAGGAAATTCTGGACTCGGTTCTTAACTAAAAAGAACCAAATCGCCGACTGTCTGGATGCTGATGCCCTAGCGGCCTTTAAGCATAACATCCATGACGAGTGGCTCGCCTGACACCTCGGCCAAGAGAAGCTGAAATCTATGGCAGCCCTCACGACACTCATGACCCGCTTCTGTGCAGGCGAGGATAGTTGGTTGGCTCGTAGCAACAACACATCAAGAAATCCTGGCACTTCAGACACCAGGGATAGCAACGGCAAGCCCCGACACAACAGACACAAGCGTCGCAATAATGGCGATAATGCCAAAGACACGGCCGTCAATGCCGGATTCAGTGGCTCCAAGTCCGGTCAACGGAAAAAGCCATTTAAAAGAAACAATCCGGGCCCGTCCAGTTTGGACCGCATACTCGATCGCTCATGCCAAATCCACGGAACCCCCGATAAACCCGCCAACCACACCAACAGAGAATGTTGGGTATTTAAGCAGGCCGGCAAACTAAATACCGAAAACAAGGAAACGGGGACGAATAGTGATGACGACGAGGAGCCCCGGCCACCGAACACAAGGGGACAAAAGAAATTTCCTCCCCAGGTAAAAACGGTAAATATGATATACGCCACCCATATTCCCAAACGGGAGCCAAAGCACGCACTAAGGGACGTCTACGCGATGGAGCCAGTCGCCCCAAAGTTTAACCCATTGTCTTCCTGTCCAATCACCTTTGATCGCAGGGACCATCCGACCAGTATTCGTCATGGCGGCTCAGCCGCACCGGTCCTTGACCCTATCATCGATGGATTGCACCTTACACGAGTCCTTATGGATGATGGCAGCAGCCTAAACCTGCTCTACCAGGATACAGTGCACAAAATGGGCATCGATCCCTCAAGGATCAAACCCATCAAAACCACCTTCAAAGGTGTCATACCAGGTGTAGAGGCCTGTTGCACAGGCTCAATCACACTGGAAGTGGTCTTTGGATCCCCGGATAACTTTCGAAGCGAGGAGTTAATCTTCGACATCGTCCCCTTCCCCAGTGGTTATCACGCACTGCTTGGACGAACCGCATTCGCTCGATTCAATGTGGTGCCACACTATGTCTATCTCAAGCTCAAGATGCCCGGACCTCGCGGTGTTATAACAGTCAATGGAAATACAGAGCGCTCCCTCCATACGGTGGAGCACACCATGGCCCTTGCAGTAGAAGTACAGAGCAGCCTTCTTAGGCAGACCCTCAATTCGGCAATAAAGCCCCTGGACACCGTCAAGCGAGTCTGAACTACTCTGCAACAAGATCATCCGTCCCGTCTAGAGCTCAACTAGCAGTTCAACCTCCGTCCTCGCCCCAATCAAGCGGTGAAATTTGTGCCACGCGTACATAATTATGCACTCAAAATACCATGGGCATTGACGGAGGCACAACTAGACAGCGGTCCACAATGCGGCTCAACCGCCCCGGGATCCGCATACCTTCACCTTTTTCTCTCTTTCAGGTTCTTCTCTTCGTGAGGCTCTTTCGGTAACCTGATCATCGGACCCATCACGGGACGGATATACCAAGGAACCAAAGGAGCTTTGACATACAAGGGAATCCCCAGGTGGTCTCTGCTAACGATCGTTATACATGTTTTACATACCCACATGCAGCTCGCTCTTGGTAAAGGCATGTCAAATAGCCCTACTTGCTTATCGCACTACTTGTATACATACGCCTTGACGTATCATTCAAATATGTCACATCCCCAGTTCAGGCCTTGCTTGTTTTTGCTTTAGCATCCATGCATCATGTTTAATTTTTTTTATGAAACTTGAAATGGGGGCTGATAAACCCTAGCAGCTAATGAATTCAACTAGGGTCAAAATAAAATCTTTTTCAATAAACTCAAAATGCCCTCTGGAAATGTTCATGATTTCTGGTAAAGGTGAAAACCTCTGCCAAAAATGATGCACATATTTTTAGGCCATTCTGGATTTTTGAATTAAATCATTACGTATTTGCTTTTGGGCATTTAAATACTATAAAAAAATTTAAATGCTCAAATAATCCCAAACTGAAATGTTTACTGTAGGATATATTTCTAACAGTGGTCATGAGCAGTTGCATGAATTTTGGGATTGATTTAGTATTTTAAATAAAGCCACAAAGCTGCAGAAAAATAGAAAACAGGAAAAGAGAGGTAGAGAGAGAAGTACCTAGCGCTCACCTCGTAGCCCACCTGGCCCAACTCCAGTGGCCCAGCCCACCGCAGCCGCCACCGTCTTCAACCTCCTGCCAGTAGGCAGGAGGGCGCGTGGCCACCGCGCGCGAGCACGCGCCCGCCACCTCCTGCTTCACACCGCTTTCCCGACGCATCTGGACGACGCCACGCATCACCCTGGACCCTCTCGCCCACTCCCTCGTCCTCATCCCCTCCTCTCTCTCACTCTGCACCTCGTGCCTGAGCGCCACCATTGCCACCGACGCCGTTCGCCGCGGCCACAGCCACCTCCTCGTCCCTCCCCCATGTCTGGAAGGTCAGCCGTGACTTCCCCTTCCTCTTCGCCGAGCCACGCAAGCCGAGGGTCACCACGCCATCGTCTTCGAGCTCGTCACCACCGCATCTACTCGCCGGACTTCGCCGGTCGATTGGCCGTCTCTGACGCCTCCCCGAGCCCGCCGAATACTTCAATCGATGCGCTGTGAGCCCCCGGTCATTTCCCCCTAATCCCGCCTCCGTTTGATTGCCGTAGCCGCCACCCCTTGCTAACAGCAGCCGCCACCGCACGGGCTCGTCGCCGGCGAAACCTCGGTGACCATTTGGTCACGGGCGTGCACCCGTTGTGCTTGCCGCGACCCGTAGAGCCCCTCCAGCGCCTCAGCTCCCTCGTTTGTGAGCAGCAACGCCGAACCCGACCGCACCCGAGCTCCGGCCGCCGCTCACGAGCTCGCCGTTGTCGGTTCCGGCCACCACAGGCACGACCACCACCACCGTTCGACGCGCGCCAGCGAGGGCTCTCCAACGAGCCCAAGCACACCTCGAACCGAGCCCTGTGGGCGTTTCCCGAACACCTTCGCCGCGTCTGGCCATGGCCGGCAGCCTAACTCTCGCGAAAACGCCATTAGGCACTAACCTAATGACCCCCTGGCTCCATGACAGGTGGGGCCAGCCCCTGTTAATTTTTGGTTTATGTTAAACCTAATCAGTAATTAGAATTGTTTCAGTGACATGCGGGTCCCGCATGTCAAGTTTGACTCTGGTCAAGTCTGTTGACTTGCTGACGTCACACTGACGTCAGGCTGACGCAGTAAATTATTTTCTGAATTAAAGATAATCCAGGAAATTCCAGAAATAGTATAAACTTCTAAAAATCGTAGTATTTCAACCGGAACTCCAAATGAAATAATTTATATATGAAAAATGATCAGAAAAATCCAATCTATCCATCTGTACCATTTTCATGCATGTTAGAACAACTTGTGACCACTGTTTAGTACAAATGGAATGAATGGCATTTAAATAACCACATGTGGAGTTTAAATTTGAATCTTGGATTCAAACCAACTTCATTTGATCTGTTGCTAGTTGCATTAGCTCAAACCACATCATATTACCATGTTATGATCATGCATCATACTGTGCATTGCATTGATTGTGTTCTTCCTTGTTTGCCGGTGTTTGTCCTCTCTCGATAGACGTGGTTCCGACGATGAGTTCGATGACACCGATGAAGAGCTATACTATCTTCAGAAGTGCCAGGCAAGCAAAACCCCCTTGTTCATTCCGATAAAATCCCACTCTCTCGCTCATGCTCTCTTTTACTGCATTAGGACAACAACAACATATTTGTTACCTGCTGCGGTAGCTGAACCCCTTTATCCTCTGCATGACCTGTCATTGCCACAGTAAATAGATGAAACCCACTAGCATGAGTAGGAGTTGTTTGAGCCCTGATGTGCCTACTCATTCATGCTTGTTTGTCATGCCTGCTACTGCTTAGAGTTGAGTCAGGTCTGATTCATCGGGGATGAATCGGAGGTGTGTAAACACGTCCTGCTGTGTGTGAGCTAAGTGTGTGAACACGATTTGGTAAAGGTAGCGGTGAGAGGCCATGTAGGAGTACATGGTGGGTTGTCTCATTGCAGCCATCCTCAGGAACTGAGTTCTGTGTTTGTGATCCATGAACAGTTACTACCACACATTGGGTTCCGGTAACTCGACCCCTCTCGACTTATTAATCAACATGATCTCTGTCTAGGAGTTGCAACAAGTTTCTGGTGTTTGTAGGTAGTGTTAGTAGTCTACCAAGTGGCACCCAGTACAGGTGGGCTTGGGACAGACTAGGCACAGTGGCCCGATGTACCAAGTGGCACCCGGATGGTGGACTTGGGAACCCTGCACACATCGCTTGGGGCCGTGAGCGACACCCCGGCTGGATCTCCTTGCGGATGGAACCCGAATAGGCGATAAACCTGGACGAGAGACTTGTGTGGTTAGTCAGGTCGTGGCCGACACCCTCGCTGGGCTTCCGCTTGAAGGTTGCCGAGTACATGTCGTGTAAACGGCGGTAAGTGGTGAGAGCGTGTGTGAAGAAGTACACCCCTGCAGGGTTAATATGATCTATTCGAATAGCCGTGTCCGCGGTAAAGGACTTCTGGGTTGCCTGTACAGTTCATAGACAAGTGAAAGTGGATACTCTAAAATACGCAAGATAAGAGTGAGTGCTATGGATGGCGTTCTCGTAGGGAGACGGGAGCGGATCCATAGTGGTGTATTGATATGGTGAATATGTGGACTCGTGTGCGCCACCTCAAAAGAGTTACTTGCAGTCGTAGTTCAGGATAGCCACCGAGTCAAAGCTGGCTTGCTGCAGTTAAACCCCACCATCCCCTTGTTGATAATGATGCATATGTAGTTAGATCTGATGTAAGTCTTGCTGGGTACATTTGCACTCACGTTGCTTAATTTATGTTTTTGTAGAGAGACTTCAGTCTCGCTAGTAGTACCGCGTGGACTTCGACGTTTAGCTTGTTACCTCAGCTACGATCTTGAGCCTTCGGCAGGATCTAGTAGTTAGTCAGGCTTCTCAGCCTTTTTCATTTTTAGATGTCTGTACTCAGACATGTTAAGCTTCCGCTTGTGCTTGACTTGTTTGCTCTGAATGTTGGGTCATGAGACCCATGTTTGTAATATCTCGCTCCTCGGAGCCTATTGAATAAAATACTTGAGTTGTAGAGTCATGTTGTGATGCCATGTTGTATTTGCACATATCGAGCATATTGTGTGTATGTTATTGAAATGCTTGGTATGTGTGGGATCTGACTATCTAGTTGTTTATCCTTAGTAGCCTCTCTTACCGGGAAATGTCTCCTAGTGTTTCCATTGAGCCATGGTAGCTTGCTACTGCTCCGGAACACTTAGGCTGGCCGGCATGTGTCCTTCTTCGTTCCTGTGTCTGTCCCTTCGGGGAAATGTCACGCGATGAATACCGGAGTCCTGTTAGCCCGCTACAGCCCGGTTCACCGGAGTCCTGCTAGCCCAGTGCTACAGCCTGGATTCACTCGCTGATGACCGACACGTTCGATGTTGGGTCATGGATGCCTGTCCCTGTAAGTTAGTGCCACTTTGGGTTCACGACTAGCCATGTCAGCCCGGGTTCTTTGTCATATGGATGCTAGCGGCACTATCATATACGTGAGCCAAAAGGCGCAAACGGTCCCGGGCCAGGTAAGGTGGCACCCATGGGAATACCGTGCGTGAGGCCGCAAAGTGATATGATGTGTTACATGCTAGATCAGTGTGGCATTGGATCGGGTCCTGACAGCTTTGGTATCAGAGCTTGATTGCCTGTAGGATTACCAAGCCAAGCTGGTCGAAGTTGAGTCTAGAAATTCTTTAGTTATATAAGGGAATTGATTGTGGGTTGGAACGTAAGGCTCTTTTTACTCCTTATACCTCATGCCCTTCTGATCTGAGTCATCCTATCTTTCCTACGGGGTTAAGGAACTAGGCTATCTCTTCTTTCCATTAGGATCACGTGTTACTAATCTGTAGACTTGTAAGATTGTTGGATTTAAGCCTCAGTTCAGTTTCTACCTCTGTATGTTAATTGTTGATCTCGAAACCTTGATTTTGTGCTTCTGAGTGGCTATGCCACCATTTTTGTAGCATGTCTCAAATCTTTTGAGCATTTACAGCCGTTATGCTGTCTGAGTCATCCCAGGTTTCTAAATAATCTAATGCAATTGTAAAATCCTTCCCTCTGTTTCGATGTCCTTTCTGGCCGGGTTAACCACACTAAATGGTGAGTTGAGGTACTGTATTGCCTCGACATATATGTTGGAGCTATTATTATGACCCTAGATGTCTAGAGTATCATCTAGTACCCTAGCCATGTTATGTGTCCTAGTGTGATGACTTTGGCCATCATTCTCGAAAGCATCCCATGATGCCACTTAGTTAGTAGGCATTCTATTCCTGGGTTCTTGACCCAAGATTCACTCTACTTACCTCGTGTTGTTAGTGTTTGCTAGTTCCTTTAGGATATTAGTAACCTTTGCATTAGTCCTCGAGGTCTGTGGTATTTCCTTCTTCCAAATACTATGAACCACTTACGGCAGATGTTTATTGGATCAAAAGATCACAACAGGAGTGCTCTCGATGGGTTCTCCATCCTATATTGCGACTCTGCCAGTTCTACTTTTCTGCATGGGTTATCCGGGAGAAACTTGTTGAACTTGTTTCGACATACTAACCTATGCATCCACTACTCAGAAAACCGTATGTTCCTTTGAGTTGTCCCGCTTTAGTTGTCTTCCAACCCTCGTCTACCAATTGATAGTCAAGAGTATGCGTGCAATCGTTCATCGACGCCTTTTATTCTTGTGTTCCGTCAAGCCATTCTATCCCAGAATGACTAGGAGAAATGAACTCCAGTACCTCATCCATATCTAGGATTGGGTCAAAGTAGTCATACTCCGTAGATAAAAATACTAATCCAGTTTTTGTTCTGTTCTACCCTGAAGTATTACCCTCTTTATGTCAAGAAAGTCATAGGAATTACACATCATCTTATGAATTCTTGGTGCAGTGATACTTCTCGCCATCATTATTCATTCCTCGGTCCCCGTGTTGTTGAACCGGAATGCCGACAAGTGAATCGTGATGTGTGAAATCAATACTGCTAGCAACCCCGTTGCTTGATAGTTAAATGACAATAATTTCATTCTTAGCGTATTCGTTCTTGAATCATCATTCTAAGATAGATCGTGCTACCTAGTCCTTATTTCCGGTGCACCCTTCGATCAATGAGTTGGGGCTATGCCAATCCCTTGCTTATTTGATCATCTCGTCTTGCCCTGAAAAGCAAGATTGCTCTCGAGCTTAATAGCATATCGGTAGTTCGTGATTCTCCGAATATCTTCTCGGAAGTATCATCAGGTCGCCACCTGACTGCTATGTTGAGCTTGTGATCAAGTTGTTTCCTTGTAACCACCCCTTCTCCAGGAATCTGTGTTGGGTACCCCTGAGCTAGTTGGTTAAGCTGAACAACAACTTGGAGAGTTGGAAGATGGAAGCTTGTCCGGTTTAGTGCATTTAAAGGGATATCTTGTATGTGTATTGAAGGAAGATGGTAGTTTCATCGATTGACCCTCGTGATCAGTTAATGGATCTATCATCTTGACCAATCTTTGATTTGGGTATGGGTTATCGCCAAATCAAATCAGAACCAACGGTATTCGTAATGTTGTCTTACTCGTGGTTGTCTCCTTGAGCATACACCATTATATTTTTCGGGTCTGACCAATACTATCACCTTGTTCACATAATGGCGGAATTCCAATGATATGGAAATTATGATGAGTTGTTGTTGAGCCCATCAGCAGCATTTTATCTCCTCCATAATTCATGATGAACATCAGGCTAGTGTTGGAAACTTGTGTAAGCATTATCTTCGTGTTCCGTTCATGAAGGATATGCTTGGATGAAAGAAGTGACTTCCTTTGATTCACATGCATTTGATGTAAGTTGCCGCCGTGAATTCGAGAAAGTTTGTTTTTGCTCCTCTGGAATCATCCCAAGTCAATCATGCATGTGCGAAGTATTCTATGGTCTGATAGACCGATCATCTTCATTCCATATGTATCCCCTAGCACACCAAGCCACTGGTTGATTTGTTCAAGGAAAGGAAGTTCCTTCTTAAGAGCTGCCTTATGCAAGGAATTCAATATCCTCGATTATGGTTCCCCACCTGAACTCGGTAGTGTTTTATTATAAGACTGCCACGTGGTCATGCTTGTCTAGGACAGTGTGCTCACAGGTGTGTAGCAAAACCAGCTCATGTTTTGGAGCTTGCTATCGCAGTTCATTCCCCGAGAACCTCGCAACGTCATCTCGTCAATTTGTGTTGTAAACTTTCATTCTTTTTCCTAGACTCGATGAGTCTGGAATATCCTGACACCAACCAGATCTGAATATCAGGCAGATATGATGGTTGGAACATTTCCCAAGAACTATAATATTGGTCCCTCCATAACCGGTAAAGTGGATGTCGTGGCCAACACACCCAGCCGGAAGACCTATTATTGTAGTATCTTGATTGAAGAAGTTGGCCACCTCCCCATAAGGACTTCGTAGGATTTACCCCCTAGTTGTGCCGTATGATTTTTTGTGTTCCCGAAGTCCGACCTTTTACTTGATGTTCTAGATATAAAACCATAATTATCTATGGATTACGCTAGCACATCAAGGAGAACATTAGAAGCGGAGTGCTAAATGTCTCTCGGTCGATCATCCAGATTCTGTTTCCTTGGCCTCGCTAAGGTGAAATCTAAGAAGGTGTTATCTTCGTTTGCATCTGCATCATCCATCACTATTCATCATGGTGGTATGTTGTGTTGCCAGGATCCTTGACACGGATGTTGGTAAAACCTTGATGAATATGGAAATGCTCAAGTTCTGGAGAGCACGCGCAAGCAAAATCATCCCTTGAGTTGTTTTCAACAAAGTAATCCACATCATCTATTCTAATCCGGGTATGCCATTCTATCGAAACCCTACAAACAATCGCTCGAGAATTGCCTTAGGCTGGTATAAAGAGTTTCAATGATCTCTCAATCAAAGGTAATTCTTTTTGACACCTAAGGGGATATATCTACGAGTCACCATCCCTAAGGTGTCTCGTTGTGGTATCATGGCAACTCAACTCCTCGCTACGTTGACAACCATTCACCACCTTCTTGAGCGTGAAATTGTTGTCCACCTAGTGAACCTTCGTCATCCATTTCTTTCCACCCCTCTTGATGTGTATTTTGTGTCTCAACTCGAGAGATGGTTCTATGTCTCATTCCATGAGTTGCTCGATCTTCGAGAAGATCGATTCTTCTAGAGTTTTTCCTTTCTTCTTGTTGTCATGTTGGATGGAGTTCTCAGAGCAAGACGTCGAGACAAAGATGAGGATCAAATCAATGTTCATTTGAAGTACAACCTGGATTGTGAAGATTGTGTTAGGTTGCGTTCCCCTTCGTCTTACCCTATGCTTGAATCTCGGGTCGAGATTCTTGTTTAGTGGGGGTGAGTTGTCACATCCCCAGTTCAGGCCTTGCTTGTTTTTGCTTTAGCATCCATGCATCATGTTTAATTTTTTTTATGAAACTTGAAATGGGGGCTGATAAACCCTAGCAGCTAATGAATTCAACTAGGGTCAAAATAAAATCTTTTTCAATAAACCCAAAATGCCCTCTGGAAATGTTCATGATTTCTGGTAAAGGTGAAAACCTCTGCCAAAAATGATGCACATATTTTTAGGCCATTCTGGATTTTTGAATTAAATCATTACGTATTTGCTTTTGGGCATTTAAATACAATAAAATATTTTAAATGCTCAAATAATCCCAAACTGAAATGTTTACTGTAGGATATATTTCTAACAGTGGTCATGAGCAGTTGCATGAATTTTGGGATTGATTTAGTATTTTTAATAAAGCCACAAAGCTGCAGAAAAATAGAAAACAGGAAAAGAGGGATAGAGAGAGAAGTACCTGGCGCTCACCTCGTAGCCCACCTGGCCCAACTCCAGCGGCCCAGCCCACCGCAGCCGCCACCGTCTTCAACCTCCTGCCAGTAGGCAGGAGGGCGCGTGGCCACCGCGTGCGAGCACGCGCCCCGCCACCTCCTGCTTCACACCGCTGCCCCGACGCATCTGGACGACGCCACGCATCACCCTGGACCCTCTCGCCCACTCCCTCGTCCTCATCCCCTCCTCTCTCTCGCTCTGCACCTCGTGCCTGAGCGCCACCATCGCCACCGACGCCGTTCGCCGCGGCCACAGCCACCTCCTCGTCCCTCCCCCATGTCTGGAAGGTCCGCCGCGACTTCCTCTTCCTCTTCGCCGAGCCACGCAAGTCGAAGGTCACCATGCCATGGTCTTCGAGCTCGTCACCACCGCATCTACTCGCCGGACTTCGCCGGTCGATTCGCCATCTCCGACGCCTCCCCGAGCCCGCCGAATACTTCAATCGATGCGCTGTGAGCCCCCGGTCATTTCCCCCCTAATCCCGCCTCCGTTTGATTGCCGTAGCCGCCACCCCTTGCTAACAGCA
This sequence comes from Triticum timopheevii, assembly GCA_963921465.1. Taxonomy (NCBI): domain Eukaryota; kingdom Viridiplantae; phylum Streptophyta; class Magnoliopsida; order Poales; family Poaceae; genus Triticum; species Triticum timopheevii. Next base: position 460,844,644 of record OY997264.1, on the reverse strand, counting down.
GCCGCCGCCACACGGGCTCGTCGCCGGCGAAACCTCGGTGACCATTTGGTCACGGGCGTGCACCCGTTGTGCTTGCCGCGACCCGGAGAGCCCCTCCAGCGCCCCAGCTCCCTCGTTTGTGAGCAGCAACGCCGAACCCGACCGCACCCGAGCTCCGGCCGCCGCTCACGAGCTCGCCGTCGTCGGTTCCGGCCACCACAGGCACGGCCACCACCACCGTTCGACGCGCGCCAGCGAGGGCTCTCCAACGAGCCCAACCACACCTCGAACCGAGCCCTGTGGGCGTTTCCCGAACACCTCCGCCGCATCTAGCCATGGCCGGCGGCCTAACTCTGGCGAAAACGCCATTAGGCACTAACCTAATGACCCCTGGCTCCATGACAGGTGGGGCCAGCCCCTGTTAATTTTTGGTTTAGGTTAAACCTAATCAGTAATTAGAATTGTTTCAGTGACATGCGGGTCCCGCATGTCAGGTTTGACTCTGGTGAAGTCTGTTGACTTGCTGACGTCACACTAACGTCAGGCTGATGCAGTAAATTATTTTCTTAATTAAAGATAATCCAGGAAATTCCAGAAATAGTATAAACTTTTAAAAATCATAGTATTTCAACCGTAACTCCAAATGAAATAATTTATATATGAAAAATGATCAAAAAAATCCAATCTATCCATCTGTACCATTTTCATGCATGTTAGAACAACTTGTGACTACTGTTTAGTACAAATGGAATGAATGGCATTTAAATAACCACATGTGGTGTTTGAATTTGAATCTTGGATTCAAACCAACTTCATTTAATCTGTTGCTAGTTGCATTAGCTCAAACCATAGCATATTACCATGTTATGATCATGCATCATACTGTGCATTGCATTGATTGTGTTCTTCCTTGTTTGCCGGTGTTTGTCCTCTCTCGATAGACGTGGTTCCGACGATGAGTTCGATAACACCGATGAAGAGCTATACTATCTTCAGAAGTGCCAGGCAAGCAAAACCCCCTTGTTCATTCCGATAAAATCCCACTCTCTCGCTCATGCTCTCTTTTACTGCATTAGGACAACAACGGCATATTTGTTACTTGCTGTGGTAGCTGAACCCCTTTATCCTCTGCATGACCTGTCATTGCCACAGTAAATATATGAAACCCACTAGCATGAGTAGGAGTTGTTTGAGCCCTGATGTGCCTACTCATTCATGCTTGTTTGTCATGCCTGCTACTGCTTAGAGTTGAGTCAGGTCTGATTCATCGGGGATGAATCGGAGGTGTGTAAACATGTCCTGCTGTGTGTGAGCTAAGTGTGTGAACACGATTTGGTAAAGGTAGCGGTGAGAGGCCATGTAGGAGTACATGGTGGGTTGTCTCATTGCAGCCATCCTCAGGAACTGAGTTCTGTGTTTGTGATGCATGAACAGTTACTACCACACATTGGGTTCCGGTAACTCGACCCCTCTCGACTTATTAATCAACATGATCTCTGTCCAGGAGTTGCAACAAGTTTCTGGTGTTTGTAGGTAGTGTTAGTAGTCTACCAAGTGGCACCCGGTACAGGTGGGCTTGGGACAGACTAGGCACAGTGGCCCGGTGTACCAAGTGGCACCCGGATGGTGGACTTGGGAACCCTGCACACATCGTTTGGGGCCGTGAGTGACACCCCGGATGGATCTCCTTGCGGATGGAACCCGAATAGGCGATAAACCTGGACGAGAGACTTGTGTGGTTAGTCAGGTCGTGGCCGACACCCTCGCTAGGCTTCCGCTTGAAGGTTGCCGAGTACATGTCATGTAAACGGCGGTAAGTGGTGAGAGCGTGTGTGAAGAAGTACACCCCTGCAGGGTTAATATGATCTATTCGAATAGCCGTGTCCGCGGTAAAGGACTTCTGGGTTGCCTGTACAGTTCATAGACAAGTGAAAGTGGATACTCTAAAATACGCAAGATAAGCGTGAGTGCTATGGATGGCGTTCTCGTAGGGAGAAGGGAGCGGATCCATAGTGGTGTATTGATATGGTGAATATGTGGACTCGTGTGCGCCACCTCAAAAGAGTTACTTGCAGTCGTAGTTCAGGATAGCCACCGAGTCAAAGCTGGCTTGCTGCAGTTAAACCCCACCATCCCCTTGTTGATAATGATGCATATGTAGTTAGATCTGATGTAAGTCTTGCTGGGTACATTTGCACTCACGTTGCTTAATTTATGTTTTTGCAGAGAGACTTCAGTCTCGCTAGTAGTACCGCGTGGACTTCGACGTTTAGCTTGTTACCTTAGCTACGATCTTGAGCCTTCGGCAGGATCTAGTAGTTAGTCAGGCTTCTCAGCCTTTTTCATTTTTAGATGTCTGTACTCAGACATGTTAAGCTTCCGCTTGTGCTTGACTTGTTTGCTCTGAATGTTGGGTCATGAGACCCATGTTTGTAATATCTCGCTCCTCGGAGCCTATTGAATAAAATACTTGAGTTGTAGAGTCATGTTGTGATGCCATGTTGTATTTGCACATATCGAGCATATTGTGTGTATGTTATTGAAATGCTTGGTATGTGTGGGATCTGACTATCTAGTTGTTTATCCTTAGTAGCCTCTCTTACCGGGAAATGTCTCCTAGTGTTTCCACTGAGCCATGGTAGCTTGCTACTGCTCCGGAACACTTAGGCTGGCCGGCATGTGTCCTTCTTCGTTCCTGTGTCTGTCCCTTCGGGGAAATGTCACGCGATGAATACCGGGGTCCTGTTAGCCTGCTACAGCCCGGTTCACCGGAGTCCTGCTAGCCCAGTGCTACAGCCTGGATTCACTCGCTGATGACCGACACGTTCGATGTTGGGTCATGGATGCCTGTCCCTGTAAGTTAGTGCCACTTTGGGTTCACGACTAGCCATGTCAGCCCGGGTTCTTTGTCATATGGATGCTAGCGGCACTATCATATACGTGAGCCAAAAGGCGCAAACGGTCCCGGGCCAGGTAAGGTGGCACCCGTGGGAATACCGTGCGTGAGGCCGCAAAGTGATATGATGTGTTACATGCTAGATCGGTGTGGCATTGGATCGGGGTCCTGACAAAATAACAATGGAAAACAATTCACAGCGTCAACTTATTATTTCATTTATTTTCCTTGACTGTTTATTTATTACAAAACTACACCCGTACATCCTAGTATGTTTAGTTTGCCAGGGGCTTCAGTGTACCCCATAACACGGCAGGAAAGTCCGAACACTTTTGACAGTGCGGCACCCCAAACTTATAGCATTATATGCATCAGCTCCGAATCATGTCTTGGGTCAAATGTTGGGTTTGCCCGGCTCCCATGTTTTTTACCTTACGTTCCGCTATATCGGCTAAGGCAGCACAGGGAGAACTACTGTGATTGTGTCTCGGTTCTTCCAGACGAGCACCTCAATAGAGAAAGCCGAAAACTGACTGTCATGATGCGGCGAGAGCTGGTCGATGTTCGAGAGGTCTCAAATCCTTAAAGATTTTTTCTGCTTTATGTGAGGAATCGGTCTTTGTCCGATTTAGGCGTTTATAGCGCCCTAGTTCGGCCTTCCAAATACCAGGGGCTACGCCAAAATTTAAAATTATAGAGCTTCTATGGCTAAGTGAGGGTGATAAAGCTATATAGTCCGATTGCCCCGTTCATTGCGCTAGACACCTACTTAGAGGACCAAAAACTTGGATAAAGAGTGTTTAGATTTATCCCGAACACCCCTGTACTAGTTACATGGGGGCAGAAGCCGATGACTGGCCAACCCTCAGATTTTATAAACGGCCGCACATGAGGTAAAATTTTAAATCAACAAGCATTCTATTGCACATGAACCTGTTTCATATTACAGGATAAGTTGAATGTATTCATTCAAAGATTACATCCTCGGTACATTGCTCCGCCACAAGGCGAGAGCCCTTCAGGACACTGTCATAGTAAGTTTCGGGTCGGCGGTGCTCCTTGCCCTTCGACGGCCCCTCGGTCATCAGCGCCGTGGCGTCCATCTTCGCCCAATGCATCTTTGCACGGGCAAAGGTCATCCGTGCACCTTCAATACAAACCGACCGCTTTATGACTTCAAGTCGGGGGCAAGCACTCACAAGCCGCTTCACGAGTCCGAAGTAGCTGCTGGGCATAGGCTCGGCAGGCCATAGCCGGATTATGAGGTCCTTCATGGACAGTTTTGCTACGTTGTGCAACTCGACCAGTTGCTTCAGCTGGTCACTCAAGGTCATTGGATGTTCGGTCCCAAGATATTGAGACCAGAACAACTTCTACGTTGAGATCCCTTCTTCAGCTCGGTAGAACTCTGCGGCATCCGATATGTTGCACGGCAGATCCGCAAAAGCTCCTGGAGAACTCCAAATTCGGGTAAGTAAAAAGAACGTCTCCTTCACATGCTTGCTTTGCATAACACCAAACAGAGCATCAGGGGCTAGTGTCTACACTATGATATTTTCTCACAATTTTATTACCTACCTCAAAGCCTATCAGAAGGCTAGCGCAGGCTTCGGTCAATCTGCTTTTGGTGGACCGAACTTTCTCAATCACCATACTCATAAGAGTACGGTGTTCTTCATCAATGGAAGAGCCGCGAAGCGTTTCCAACAAACTGTCCGATGCCTCTGGATGGACAGAGGTCATCAGTACAGGCGGCTTGCCCCCTTTAGGGAGAGGCTGCCTGCCTGAATCCGGAACCACTCGGGTTTCCGGAGCCGTATCCGGCTGGGGGCCAAACTGGCTACGGCCCCCATTATTGGAGTCTGTGGGGGTCTTTCTCCCAACGTGTCCGGCGACCAAGGTTTCACATGAAGGCGTCTCCGGAACTATCTCCCCCTGGCCTGGTATCCTTCGGGACAACACCTTGGTGTTGTCCGCGGCCTTGGGGGAGGAGGTTGTCAGAAGAGACTCGCTGGTCATCGCCAACGGGTCCAGCAACCCCTCCGAAGAGGAGGATATCTTGATGTTGGACTTGGCTGGGCTGCAAGCACAGATCTGGCACGATAAGAAGCGGTAAAGCAAATGTACCAGAAATACTATTGTGTTTGGATACTTACGACTTGGCCAGGGGCTTGACCCTAGGTTCCCACTCCTCGCTACTGTAGGTGGCTGCAGTGGAATGGTCCGGAAGAAAGGTTTTCCCTTTCTTGGACACCTTGGCCTTCCCCTGCGGGGTGGCCTTCCTCTTCTTTCTCCCCCAGTAAGGGGGGGTGGATTTCCTCTTCCTCCTCCTTGTCTTCGAAGGAGGAGTGTTACTTGGTGTCTTCGGACGTCGTGTCTGATACCACCTTGCACCGGAGACCGTCTCTAGTCCTCGCGGCCGTTTTCTTGGCCTTCTTCTCCGGCACCTCATAGGGCGCTGGAAATAGCATCTTCATTAGAAGAGGCAATTCTGGATCTTCAGGAAGCTGAGCCAGACAGTTAATCTGCTCCGCTATCGTTACCCAGGCCTGAAATATTGGCATGGAGGCTTAGGGTCCTCCCGCGGATGTGCTAGTAAAAGACATATCTTGCGAATATGAAAACTTACCGGATTGGCTTGGCATCTTGCGCTGAGCCCGCGATCTTCCATTGTGGGCGGTGGTACCTCATTGGCCTTGAACAACACCTTCCAGACGTCTTCGTGCGTTGTGTCGAAGAGCTCTCGCAACATTTGGTGTACGGCCGGGTCGAACTCCCACAGATTGCAAGTTCGTCTCTAGCATGGAAGAATCTGACGGAAGAGCATAACCTGGACCATGTTGACCAACTTGATTTTCTTGCTCATCATATTTTTGATGCACGTATGAAGTCCGGTTAGTTCTTCCGCTAAGCCCCAGGCTGCGCCCTTCTCTTTCCAGGAGGTGAGTCGCATGGGGACGCCGGATCAGAATTTGGGGGTCACCGCCCAGTTGGCGTCGCGCGGCTCGGTGATGTAGAACCACCCCGATTGCCACCCCTTCATGGTCTCCACAAAAGATCCTTCGGGCTAGGTGACATTGGGCATCTTGCCCACCATGGCGCCTCCGCACTCCGCTTGTTGACTGCTCACCACCTTTGGCTTCACATTGAAGGTCTTCAGCCATAGGCGAAGTGAGGTGTGATGCGGAGAAAGGCCTCGCACATGATGATAAACGCCGAGATGTTGAGAATGGTGTTGGGGGCCAAATCATGGAAGTCCAGCCCATAGTAGAACATTAGTCTGCGGACGAACGGGTGGAGGGGGGATCCCAGCCCGCGAACAAAATGGGGTAGGAACACTACCCTTTCCTAGGGCTTCAGTGTAGGGATGATCTGCCCTTCGGCCGGAAGACGATGTGCGATGTCCTAGGACAAGTATCCGGCCTCCTGAAGTTTCTTGATGTCCTCCTTCTTGATGGAGGAGGCCATCCACTTGCCTCCCGCTCCGGACATGTTCGGAATGTTTCTGTGGAGAAGGCGGGAGCTTGAGCGTTGGGGCTCAAGAATGGATGAGCAGAGGAAGAAGAAGGCGTGGGTAAAAAAGAGGGGTAACCCTTATGTCTTTGTAAAGGAGGCAGGAGTCATGCGCCTCCCCACTTGCCCTAAAAACTCGCTTATTTCCCAAGCGTCGTGCTAATGGCGCGGTTGGGTTACCCACACCCGTATTGATGAGAATCCCCTGATAAGGGGACACGATCTCTACTTCGACAAGACATGCCAATAAAAACCGCCTCGCAAGATGTGTAGTAGCAGGTTGAGAAAACGGTTCGAATAATAACCGGGCCGTGGCGTAATGTCACGCTATGGGGAAGCTGTCAGCAGATTAGACTCATGGAATGTGAAAGTGCAACTATCCCTAGGTGGTTTTGGTAATTCCTAACAACATATAGCTCATTGAGCTAATACTATTCCAAGACAAATATTTCAGGAAAGCTCAATGAATGGCATGGCATGGATGAGGAAAGTGGATCCCTCATAATACTAAGGATAAAAGGATTGACTCAAGCTCAAAAGCTCAAGACTCTACATTTTATATTTTAGTGATCCAAGATCACATTGAGTCTATAGGAAAAGCCAATACTATCAAGGAGGGATGAGGTGTTTCTTAATGAGTTTCTTGCTCCATAGTGCTTAGTGATATGCTCCAAAACCCTCAACTACTTTCTCATATCCACATATGACCCAAACCAAAAGTCAAACTCGGCCCCACCGATTCTTTCTATCCGGCGCCACCGAGTTTAGATGTCATAGCCACTGCCACAAACCCTAGGCAAATCGGTCTCACTGATAGGGATCTCGGTCTCATCAAGATGGGATTGTAATCTCTCGGTTTCCCTTCGTAACATTTCGGTCTAACCGAAGTGAGCGATCGGTCCCACCGAGATTGCAGTGTAAACTCTCTATTTCCTTTTTGTAACATTTCGTCTCACCGAAATGAGCGAACCGGTCCCACCGAGTTTACCTGACCAACTCTCTAGTTAGCTTATTACATAAATCAGTCTCGCCGAGTTTGTGTAATTGGTCTCACCGAGATTACGTTATGCCCTAACCCTAACCATATCGGTCCTACCGAGTTGCATGTCGGTCCCACCGAAAATCACTAACAGTCACTAGGTTTACTAAATCGATCTGATCGAGTTTGTTGATTCGGTCCCACCGAGATTGGTAAATTGTGTGTAACGGTTAGATTTTGTGTGGAGGCTATATATACCCCTCCACCTCCTCTTCATTCATGGAGAGAGCCATCAGAACAAACCTACACTTCCAACTTACCATTTCTGAGAGAGAACCACCTACTCATGTGTTGAGACCAAGATATTCCATTCCTACCATATGAATCTTGATCTCTAGCGTTCCCCAAGTTGCTTTCCACTCAAATCTTCTTTCCACCAGATCCAAATCCTGTGAGAGAGAGTTGAGTGTTGGGGAGACTATCATTTGAAGCACAAGAGCAAGGAGTTCATCATCAACACACCATTTGTTACTTCTTGGAGAGTGGTGTCTCCTAGATTGGCTAGGTGTTACTTGGGAGCCTCCGACAAGATTGTGGAGTTGAACCAAGGAGTTTGTAAGGGCAAGGAGATCGCCTACTTCGTGAAGATCTACCGCTAGTGAGGCAAGTCCTTCGTGGGCGACGGCCATGGTGGGATAGACAAGGTTGCTTCTTCGTGGACCCTTCTTGGGTGGAGCCCTCCGTGGACTCGTGCAACCGTTACCCTTTGTGGGTTGAAGTCTCCATCAACGTGGATGTACGCTAGCACCACCTATCGGAACCACGACAAAAACATCCTTGTCTCCAATTGCGTTTGAATTCTCCAAACCCTAGCCTTTACATTCTTGCAAGTTGCATGCTTTACTTTCCGCTGCTCATATACTCTTTGCATGCTTGCTTGAATTGTGTGAAGATTGCTTGACTTGTGCTAAAGATAGCTAAAATCCGCCAAAGACTAAAATTGGGAAAAGGTTAAGTTTTTAATTGGTCAAGTAGTCTAATTACCCCCCCTCTAGACATACTTCAAGGTCCTACAAGTGGTATCAGAGCTTTGGTCTCCATTTGCTTTGATTTCCATAGCTTTTGGTGGTCATAGCCTTGGTTTCACAACCTAGGAGAGTACGGCGTCTAGCGAAGGAAATTATCACCGTAGAGGTCCTTACTTTGATGGTACTAATTTGCTAGTTTGAAGCATAAGATGAAAATGCATATTCTCGGGCATAACCCCGCCGTTTGGGCTATTGTGTGTATTGGCTTGCAAGGTGAATTCGTTGATGGGAGAGAGCCGAACTGTGAAGCTAGTGCATATGAATTGAAGATGCTGCAATACAACGCTCAAGCTTGTGATATTCTCTTCAATGGATTGTGCCCCGAAGAATTCAACAAAATCAGCCGTCTTGAGAATGCAAAGGAAATTTGGGATACTTTGATTGATATGCACGAAGGTACCTACTCCGTCAAAGAATCCAAATTGGATGTGCTCCAAAGTCAACTTGACAAGTTCAAAATGAAGGATGGTGAAGGTGTCGCTGAAATGTACTCTAGGCTTGCTCTTATCACAAATGAGATTGCGGGCTTAGGAAGTGAAGAGATGACCGACATATTCATCATCAAAAAGATCCTAAGAGCATTGGATGGAAAATATGATACCGTGTGCACATTGATCCAAATGATGCCCAATTACAAGAATCTCAAGCCAACGGAAGTCATTGGAAGAATTGTTGCTCATGAGATGTCATTGAAGGATAAGGAGGAAATTCACAACAAGTCAAGTGGTGCTTACAAAGCCTCATGTGAAGCTCCTACATCATCAAGTGAGAAACAAACCTTCAATGAAGAATTGAGCTTAATGGTGAAGAACTTCAACAAATTCTACAAGAATAGAAGCAAATAAAGAAGCTCCAAGTCAAGGTCCTACAATGACAAAAGATCTTCCAGTCGAGAGCGCAATTGCTACAATTGTGGGAGACCCGGACACTATTCTCCCAAGAGAAGAAGTAGAAGAGAAGAATCACCGCCAAGAGAGAGAAGGAGTATAGATGATTGTTATGAACGAACAACATCCCGGAGAAGCAAGGATTCAGAAAGGAAGGACAAGTCATCAAAGAGCTACACAAAACGAAGACATCAAGCTCATGTTGGTGAATGGGTATCCGGTTCCGACTCTGAACATCACTCTGAGAGAAGCTATCACTCCGACTCCGAACATACTCAAGATGAAGATGTTGCCGTTCTAGCACTTGTGTCGACCAACTCCTACGACATATTTGATTCACCAAATGAAGGAATTGGAAGATGCTTCATGGCTAAAGGCCCTAAGGTAACACACCCCGAGTATGTTGATTTCAGTAGTGATGATGATGACTTGTTAGGTGCTGATGATTTACTTGTTGACAACTCTAGTGATGAATACTATGATGAAACATCAATTAATCATGCTAATCAAGATAAAATGAATGACAATGGTAAGGATAAGATTGAGCTTCTAACTAAAGAACTAAACACTCTTAAGTTAGCTCAAGAAACTATCTTAGAAGATCGTCGAGAACTTTTAATGGCTCATGAGAAGTTACGCTTTGAAAAGCTCAACCTTGAGCAAGAGCGTGAGTTCTTAAAATCAATCAATGATGATCTTCGCAAGAAAAGTTCTTCTTACATTGCCAAGCATTTACTCTTATCTACTTACATGCCTCAAGTCAAGTCCACTAACAAGAACAAGAAAGATTCTTCCTCTAGTAGTAACAATCATCATGCTAAATCCAATATTGTTGCTTCTAGTAGTTCTCTTGATTCCACTAATGATTCTCTTAGCCAAGTTACACTTGAGCAAGAAAATAGCTTATTGAAGGGAATTATAGAGAAAGGTGTTTAGAGTAAGCAATTTGAGGAAATTGTATGCAAGCAAGGAAGGCACCGGAAGAACCAAGGTGTTGGTTTTGAACGAAAGTTCAATGCCAATGGAGTTGAGTGGGAAGAAGATCAATATCCCAAGACCAAGTTTGTTCCTCAACAAGAGAAGTATGATCCTACTTCCTTCAAGGGAACACAAGCTCAAGATGATCTTCCACCACAATACCACAAGCAAAAAGGCAAGGACAAGCTTCAAGAGGAGATTGATGCATTTGAAGAAGCTCCTAAGGCCTTGGTCAAGTGGGTTCCCAAGACTATGTCAAGTTCTACTTCATCAAGCACGACTACAACTCCAAGGATTCCCATCAAGATGATGTGGATCCCGAAGAAGAATAACTAGAGAATTCTTGAGGGTGACTCCGCCAACATTCTTCACTCATATCATTATGGCAAGGACAAGTGCAATCAACTTCCACATCTTGCACTAGTTCAAGGAGTCACAAACCCTCTTGTTGGTAAGACAAGGGACAAGGTAACCTAATGCTTTCATGGACATCATATTGTGTGTGCATCACTCTATGTCTATGGATATACTTGTTTGTTCCTTGTGGGACTAACCCGTGTAGGTATTGAAAGGGCAACTCACTCCAAAGGATTGCTCCATATGATCTTCATCAGCATTGAGCATCCACATCTTCAGCACCTACATGAAGTCATCATCAACAAAACCCAAGGTTAATTCATCCCTCTCAGGGGGGATCTCACATCTAGGGGGAGCTTAACTCTAAGAATTGAGTCAAAGCAACTTTAATGGTGTGAACACATCAATGCATTATGTAAAAGTGGTAACCCCACTTGAGCTTAAACGATGAGTATGACCTATGATCAAATGTTCTCATTTGACTCCTAAGTCAATATACTCATATATAGATGACCTAGTCATCGCCAATTGTTTGATAGATGCTAGAATTGGTTGTGCATGCTTTGCAACATATTTCATTTGCCATTTTATTGTGTGAGCATGTTGGTTGCATATTTAACTCATTCGAGGACATCCACTTGTTGCTATGATTGATTGACTTGTTTTTCATTTGCCAAGTGGATGAACAAGAATGCCTAAGAACATTCTCTAGCTATCTATGCTTTTCTTGTCTCAAGCTCTATTCATGCTACATCACAAAATTTGATCAAGTTAGATTCGAACCACTCTGTGTGAGGAGCACTCGGAGTCCCCGATTCGTCATGGACTTAAACTTCCAAAACTTCTTTGTGTGTTTTGGTCTGACCGATTCTTCCATTTCGGTCATACCGAGATCACTAAGTCGATCTAGGTTTTCAATCTCGGTGCAACCGATTTGAATTTTTCGGTCTCACCGAGTTACTATAACTGTCAACAGTTATGCATCTCGGTGCCACCGAGTTGTTCCACTCGGTCACACCGACAAGGTCGGTCTATATATACTCACGGGCAAAAATTTGGAAACCTTCTCCAAACCCCTTCGCCCGCGCATAGCTCGCTCTGCCTCCAAGGTCTCCGGATCGTCGACTTCTTCGCCAGCCGCCTCCAATCGCTGGTCTCCGCCGCCGTCAACGGAATTCATCCCCGCCGTTGCCGCCGTAGTGAGTTCATCGCCAAACTAGGGTATGGACTCGATCACAGTGCTATCCCCGTCCAATTCCTAGCACATTGTGTTCATTATGATTCTTGCCACGATTGAAACACATCTATCCAGTCAAAACAATCCTTACATTAGATGTAAATTGAAAATTTAGGGTTAGGTTTCCGCTGAAACCATCTCGGACCCACCGAGTTGAAAAACTTGGTTCCACCGATTCGGCTAAAGCCATTGCACAAGTGATTCTCGGTCTGACCGAGAATTGCAAACCGGTGTGACTAAGTTTAGAACTTTGTGAAACCCTAGCAGTCTTGGTGCCACTGAACTGTGACTCGGTCTGACCGAGTTCACTAGTTTAGGTTCCAAAAGCTGCTTCGGTATCACCGAGTTTGCAAATCGGCTGATCTGAAATGCTGTCTGTGGAAAACTAAAACTAAGTTTTTGAATAATTCTTTTGCAAAAATCTCTGCATTTTGTGATGCTCATCCATTCTATCTCAACTACATCTATTCACAGGGTCAACAGTCAGTGATTTGCAGCATGTCAGACCAAAGTGATAGCAAGAACAGGGAAGAGGAGCAGATTCACATGAGTGAGGGCACTAGTCCCTCTAGCACCTCAGATGATGGCAGTAGGAGCACTCCTAGCAACTTGCCCAAAGCAGCCACAAGGGCCAGAAGGAAGAGAACCTCAGACTCTAAGGATGAAGACTATGTGGGAGCTGAAGATGAGGCTACTTCTAAGAAGATAGTGCTCAAAAAAGGAGTATGGCTCAGCTAAAACCACCAAGCCAGGACTAAACAGGAAAGTCCCTGCCAAGAGGACACCTATGCTGAAAGTCAGAGCTTCAACTCAAGAACCTGAGAAACCTGATCCCAAAAAGTCTGCTGCAGAAGGGAAGAAGAGAAAGGAAAGGGTCAAGAAGACCATGGCCAGAGTTGTTGGACAACCTTCCATGATGGAAGAGGAGGAGGAAGAAGAGGTTGCTGCACCAGCACCCAAGGCACAAAAGCTTATGGGTGATGCTATAAGGTCAGGGGCTGCAACATCAAATCCCAAAGAAGCACCCAACGCTGCCTCCAAGGCCAAGTCTGCACCTAAGAGGAATACCAGGAGCATACCAGCTGCTGAGAAGAACAAGGCCCCAGTGCCTGAAGTTGCCGAAGAGGAAGAAGATGAAGGACAAGTTCTGAGGAAGCTGAAACCCAAGATTCTAGACCACAATGATGCTCATCCAGTGGCTGAGAACATGAAGCTGAGGAAGGATGCAGGGCTCAGGCAGTGGAGATTGTCTGATCCTTGTGCAATCAGGAGGAGGACTGCTGTTGATTACAAGTTCCACACTAAGGGACAACAGGATTTCTATGAGACTGTGTTGTTGGATAAGAAACCCATAGTTTGTGATATGAGGTGCGTAGACTGGAAATAGATGAAGGCAAATGAGGATCCCTACCCAGGAGTGTTTGACAACTTTAAGGCTTGTGGAGTTGATGAGTTTGTTGGACAGAAGTTCACAAACTGGAATGATGAGCTTGTAATGCAATTCTACTCCACATCTCACTTTTATCCTGATGGCAGAATAGTCTGGATGTCTGAAGGTACAAGGTACCAATCAACTATTGAGGAATGGGCAAATCTAATTGATGCCCCAGAGGAGAGTGAAGATGACTTGGATGTCTACTCCAAGAAGAAGAAGGATCACAATTCTATGTCACACATGTATAAGGAGATACCAGACAAAGCACTTGAGACTTTCAAGTTTGGGTCTATCCATTTCCTTCTGTCAGGACTGCCAACGATCAACTGGATCCTAAGGCACACTCTCGTGCCCAAGTCAGGTGACCACAACATGATCAGAAGGCATGCAATAAACTTGCTACACATATTTGATGTGCCTCAGAAATTCAAGGTCATGAGCCTCATTGTTGAGACGATCAAGAGGACAGTAGCAGACCAGAAGAGAAGCTATGGGTATGCCCCACAGATCTAGGAGCTGATCAACTCCAAGATGGGCACAGGCAAATACTTGTTGGATAAGGAACACTTTGCTATCTATCCAGATTTTGAGGACAATCAAGTAGTCATGAATGAAAATGAACCATCTTTAGTGCAAGCTCAAGAGAAGAAGGAGAAGGCAAAGAAGGAGAAGGCTGCCAAGATGCCAACTTTAGAGGAGGCATCTGAGTACTTTTTGAAGAGCAAGCAGGACCATCTTGGTTACTTAATAGCATCAACTCTGAGGATTGAGAAAGGGTTGAGCCTGGAAAGAATCATGGAACAGAAATTCTATGACCTAGATGTGAAAGTAACTGAGATCCATTCAGTTGTGGAGCAGCTTCAGGAAGATATGCAGGAGAGGAAGGGCAAGACAACCACTGATGCATTTGCCAGAGTGCTTAGAGCTCAGAGATCAGTTGCAGAGCCTGTGACAGACACCAGAGCCACTTCATCTACACCAGCTACAGCTCCAGTGCAATCAGCTCCAGCACCAACTCCTCCAGCTCCATCCACATTGATAGAAGTCTTCGTCCTAGGATCCATCTCTACACCACCACCTGAAGATCAAGACCGAGAGACGAAATAGTACTATGCATTTTCTATGAACTTTTTGGTAACTTGTTGCCAAAGGGGGAGAAAAATGTATAGATCATAGGCTTCGAGAGAGAGAGAGTTTGCTTTTGTTCTCTCTTGTCTTCGTGGTTGAACTTTATTTTCTTTTGCTTGCTTGAGATACTACCTTATTGCCTGTGAGACATTGATGATCTTGTGTTTGATCATAAGCTACATTTATGCTTGTTAGATGACATTATCCCATTTATCTTTATATGATCATTCACTTTGCTTGGTGATGAGTGCATGTATTCAATCTTTATTATTTTGAGCGCTCCACCAAGATGTATGTGACATGGAAGAGTGACCCATGAGCCTAACTCCTTGTGCATTTGCAGTCCAAAGCAAATCTTAAACTATGCACAAATTTAGGGGGAGCTCTTGCTTATCACATACTTCTCAAAGCGACGCTGTTTTTTCAATCTTATTATCATTTGTCGAAGCTTTGATCTATTTGTTGTCATCAATTACCAAAAAGGGGGAGATTGAAAGTGCAACTATCCCTAGGTGGTTTTGGTAATTCCTAACAACATATAGCTCATTGAGCTAATACTATTCCAAGACAAATATTTCAGGAAAGCTCAATGAATGGCATGGCATGGATGAGGAAAGTGGATCCCTCAAAATACCAAGGATAAAAGGGTTGGCTCAAGCTCAAAAGCTCAAGACTCTACATTTTTATATTTTAGTGATCCAAGATCACATTGAGTCTATAGGAAAAGCCAATACTATCAAGGAGGGATGAGGTGTTGCTTAATGAGTTTCTTGCTCCATAGTGCTTAGTGATATGCTCCAAAACCCTCAACTACTTTCTCATATCCACATATGACCCAAACCAAAAGTCAAACTCGGCCCCACCGATTTTTTCTATCCAGAGCCACCGAGTTTAGATGTCATAGCCACTGCCACAAACCCTAGGCAAATCGGTCTCACCGATAGGGATCTCGGTCTCACCGAGATGGGATTGTAATCTCTCTGTTTCCCTTCATAACATTTCGGTCTAACCGAAGTGAGCGATCGGTCCCACTGAGATTGCAATGTAAACTCTCTATTTCCTTTTTGTAACATTTGGTCTCACCGAAATGAGCGAATCGGTCCCACCGAGTTTACCTGACCAACTCTCTGGTTAGCTTATTACCAAAATCGGTCTCACCGAGTTTGTGTAATCGGTCTCACTGAGATTACGTTATGCCCTAACCCTAAACATATCGGTCCTACCGAGTTGCATGTCGGTCCCACCGAAAATCACTAACGGTCACTAGGTTTACTAAATCGGTCTGACCGAGTTTGTTGATTCGATCCCACCGAGATTGGTAAATTGTGTGTAACGGTTAGATTTTGTGTGGAGGCTATATATACCCCTCCACCTCCTCTTCATTCGTGGAGAGAGCCATCAGAACAAACCTACACTTCCAACTTACCATTTCTGAGAGAGAACCACCTACTCATGTGTTGAGACCAAGATATTCCATTCCTACCATATGAATCTTGATCTCTAGCGTTCCCCAAGTTGCTTTCCACTCAAATCTTCTTTCCACCAGATCCAAATCTTGTGAGAGAGAATTGAGTGTTGGGGAGACTATCATTTTAAGCACAAGAGCAAGGAGTTCATCATCAACACACCATTTGTTACTTCTTGGAGAGTGGTGTCTCCTAGATTGGCTAGGTGTTACTTGGGAGCCTCCTTCAAGATTGTGGAGTTGAACCAAGGAGTTTGTAAGGGCAAGGAGATCGCCTACTTCATGAAGATCTACCGCTAGTGAGGCAAGTCCTTCGTGGGCGACGTCCATGGTGGGATAGACAAGGTTGCTTCTTCGTGGACCCTTCTTGGGTGGAGCCCTCTGTGGACTCGCGCAACCGTTACCCTTCGTGGGTTGAAGTCTCCATCAACGTGGATGTACGATTGCACCACCTATCGGAACCACGACAAAAACATCCGTGTCTCCAATTGCATTTGCTCCCTCCAAACTCCCCCCTTTGCCTTCATATGCAATGATTTACATTCCGCTACTATACTCTTAGAATTGCATGTGTAGGTTGATTGCTTGACTTGTGTTAAGTTGCTAAAATCTGCCAAGACTTAAAATTGGGAAAAGGCTAGATTTTTATTTGGTCAAGTAGTCTAATCACCCCCCTCTATACTACAAGAAAATACAAATCCATGACATTTTGGGCCGAAGGAAATTTTTTCCTATCATACTTATGACACTTCTATGACAATAATTATGACAAACCCCGGTATCATCATAGATGTGGTGGGCTCCTACTTCTATGACAAAAAATCATGACAGAAAAATGGGCTTTTCGTCCTGGGCGGCCCGGAGACGCACCTGCATTCATTCTTTGGGACGTCCATGACGGAAAAAATTGTGGTAGAAGCGAGGGCGAGGAAAATTTCGGGGACTTCCTGGTTACGGTGAGTGGCCAGGGCCGAGCAATGGACGAAGGTTTGCGCGTTTCTCTTGTACACGTACGCGCGTGTGTGCGAGGAGTTGTGCTCTAACTGAACCCGAGTGAGGCATTGGCTCTAACTAAACCCAAGCGATTGCACTAGCTACGTTACTGAACCCCGATCCATCCCTTGCTGTTAACTAAACCTGAGTGATTCCTTCGCTACTGCTGCTAACTAAAGCCGATCAAACCTGCTACCTCTTGATGAACAGTGAACGTGGGGGTTGGTTGAATGAGTCGAGACATACATGGTTGGGGTTGGATGAACAGTTCCCTGTGGGGGTTGGATGAACAGTTCTCGATGGGGGTTGGATGAATAGGACCCCATGGTAGTAGAGGTTGTTGCCGCTGGATGAACAGGACCCCAATCGAGGAGGTGGGGGTGGATGAATAGTAGTCGATGGAGGGAGCCCGAGGAGGGCAGGTTTAATAGGACCCTGTGGAGGGGCCGATTGAATAGGACCCTGTGGAGGGCTGGTTGAACAGTACCCGGTGGAGGCTGGATGAACAAGACTCTATGGGGGGCTGGATGAACAATTGCCAGTGGAGGATGGAGGAAGTCGACGGTGGATGAACAGTAGCAGGTGGAGGCTGGAGGAAGTCGATGGTGGATGAACAGTAGCCTAGTGGAGTCTCATTTTGCGGTACGCCACACCCCTCCTGATGAACAGGACCCCCATTTCGATCGTAGGAGGTCGAAGAGAAGTCTGTTTCCTCTTTTTTGCGGTACGTCACACCCCTCCCAATAGACAGGACCCTGTTTCGACTGTAGGAGGTCGAAGAGAAGTCCATTTCCTCCGTTTTGCGGTACGCCACACCCCTCCAGCTGAACAGGATCCCATTTCGACCATAGGCGGTCGAACAGAAGGCCATTTCCTCCATTCTGCGGTACGCCAGACCTTGTTTCGGTTGTTCCGTCCAAGCCGGTTGGCTCCTGATGAACACATGATGCATTCTGACCCAGTCTGTTGCCTCCCGATGAACAGGACGCCTTTCGACCCAGTCACTTGGCTCTCGGCGAACACGATGTTGTTTCCTCCGTTCCGACCCAGCCGGTTAGCTAAAGATGAACAAGACAACATCGCTGCCGTCCGTTGCCTCTCCATGTACACGAGCACTGGCCGTCCGTATGCACGAGAATGCGTTTTGAGACCCCACTCATATGTACGTACGTGGCCGTATTTTTTGGCGTGTGGCTGTATGCATGTGTACACGGTTTAGATGGGACAACCTGGATTGCTATGTTAGGGGGCTCTACTATGACATGTGCCGCTACTTACTCGGCCACGGTTCATCGTTGCAGAGCGACCGATCGACCAGTATGTGCGTACACATCTGCGACAAGAAAGACAACGCTAAGTACGCTTCGACCGGTTGGGTCCCAGCTGTTAGGGAGGATAAGGATGCACTTCCTTGCATGCGAAGATATAACTGCCGGGTCCCAGCTGTCCGGGGGGAATCATTTTTTGCCCGTAATAAGGACGCACTTCCTTGCGTGCGAAGATGTAGCTGGTGGGTCCCAGCTGTTAGGGTTATTTTTCAGGGTAAAAAGGATGCAGTTGCATGCATGCGTCCATGGGTTTGGTGCGTCCCCAATGCCAGCCTCTCACGTAAATCATCTTCCGATGACTCTCGTTTGTTGACTGATACGTCTCCAACGTATCTATAATTTTTGATTGTTCCATGCTATTATATTACCTGTTTGGATGTTTATGGGCTTTATTTTATGCATTATTATCATTTTTGGGACTAACCTATTAACCGGAGGACCAGCCCGTATTGCTGTTTTTTGCCTATTTTAGTATTTCAAAGAAAAGGAATATCAAATGGAGTCCAAACGGAATAAAACCTTCGGAAGTGTGATTTTTGGAACGAACATGATCCAGAGGACTTGGAGTGCAAGTCAAGAAGCAGCTGAGGCGGCCACGAGAGGGTAGGGCGCCCCCCCCCCCCTATAGGACGCGCCCCCTATCTCGTGGGCCCCTCGGGCGGCCACCGACATACTTCTTCCTCCTATATAAGCCTACATACCCCGAGAACATCCAGGGAGCAACTGAAACACAATTTCCACTACCTTTACCTTCTGTATCCGCGAGATCCCATCTTGGAGCCATCGCCGGTGTTCTGCCGGAGGGGGATTCCACCATGGAGGGCTTCTACATTAACACCATAGCCCCTCCGATGAGTTGTGAGTAGTTTACCACAGACCTTTGGGTCCATAGTTATTAGCTAGTTGGCTTCTTCTCTCTTTTTGGATCTCAATACAATGTTCTCCCCCTCTCTTGTAGAGATCTATTCGATGTAATCTCTTTTTGCGGTGTGTTTGTCGAGATCCGATGAATTGTGGGTTTATGATCAAGTTTATCTATGGATAATAATTGAATCTTCTCTGAATTCTTTTATATGATTGAGTTATCTTTGCAAGTCTCTTAGAATTATCGGTTTGGTTTGGCCTACTAGATTGATCTTTCTTGCCATGGGAGAAGTGCTTAGCTTTGGGTTCAATCTTGCGGTGTTCTTACCCAGTGATAGAAAGGGCTGCAAGACACGAATTGTATTGTTGCCATCGAGGGTAAAAAGATGGGGTTTATATCATATTGCTTGAGTTTATCCCTCTACATCATGTCATCTTGCTTAATGCGTTACTCTGTTCTTATGAACTTAATACTCTAGATGCATGCTGGATAGCGGTCGATGTGTGGAGTAATAGTAGTATATGCAGGCAGGAGTCAGTCTACTTGTTGCGGATGTGATGCCTATATACATCATTATTCCTAGATAACGTCATAATTATTCACTTTTCTATCAATTGCTCGACAGTAATTTGTTCACCCACCGTACTACTTATGCTCTCGAGCTAAGCCACTAGTGAAACCTATGGCCCCCGGGTCTATCTCTTATCATATTTGCTTCCAATATACTTTTATTTGCATCTTTATTTCTGCATCTATATTATAAAATACCAAAAATATATTTATCTTATCATTTTATCTCTATCAGATCTCACTTTCGCAAGTGGCCGTGAAGGGATTGACAACCCCTTTATCGCGTTGGTTGCGAGTTCTTTGTTTGTTTGTGTAGGTTCGTGGGACTTGTTGAGGAGCCTCCTACTGGATTGATACCTTGGTTCTCAAAAACGGAGGGAAATACTTACGCTACTGTGCTGCATCACCCTTTCCTCTTCAAGGAAAACCAACGCAAGCTTAAGATGTAGCAAGAAGGATTTCTGGCGCCGTTTCCGTGGAGGTCTTCGCTCAAGTCAAGACATACCAAGTACCCATCACAAACTCATCTCCCTCGCATTTACATTATTTGCCATTTGCCTCTCGTTTTCCTCTCCCCCACTTCAACTTTGCCGTTTTATTCGCCCTCTTTTTCCCAATCTCCTCTCTTTTTTGTTTGCCTTTTTTTGCTTGTGCCTTCTATGTGCTTGCATCTTTGCTTGCTAAAAATCTATTGATATGGACCCACTTAAAGTGTTCTACTTGGATCATCTTCGATCCTTATGCTCGCGTGCTGAAACCCCAACTAGCCTAGTTGATGGGAAATCTTTAGATGAGCATGCTCATTTTGTGCATCACCGTTTGTCTGAAAAAGGGAGACTCTTATGAGATCAAATAAACAGATTGATGTGTTATGCTTGGGATCTTTGTGAAATTTGTGATTTTACTTGTTGCTCTAAGAACCCTAAAAAACACCTTCCCTACCTATGTGAGTTTAATGAAAATGAAATATTATCTTCGTATGCCAAGGGTGCTTATAGTTACTATGATATCGAACAAATTGAAGAATTAGTTGCTTTTAAGGGTGCTTATGAAGTTGCTTCTTTGATTGAAAAGTATGGTATTACTCTCTACGAATCTGAAAATTTTGACATACTTAAATATTGCTATGAAAGCTATGCTCATAATGTCTATGTCAAAGAATTTATTGAGAGAATGACCGTTGCTTTGGAAGAAAATAATGATATGCATGAATCTATAGATAATGATGATTCCGATCATTTGATTGAAATCTCCCTTGATGAACATGATGCTTGCTATTCTTGTGGCCATGATGCCAATATTTATGAAGATCAATTTGCTATAGTTCCTTATGTTAAACATGAGATCGTTGCTATTGCACCCATACTTGGTAGCTCCTTGAATAAAAAGCATGATTGTAATGATTTTACTATAAATTCTCATGATGTCAATTGTGCTAATAATATGCAAAACCCTAATCTTGGGGATGCTAGTTTTGATATGTCTACTACTTGTTGCAATGATCATGATTGGGGTGATTCTTTTTATGATCTTGAAAATTTATTTAAGCCCCATGATGAATATGAGATTGATAATAGTGTTGGCAATATTATTGAAAGTGGGTTTGGAAGAGTGTCAACTTTAGATCCCACATATTTGGAGAATTCTCAATCTTATGGTATTTTTGATAAAAGTGGGTTTGGAGAGGTCATGACTTTAGTTAATGTTAATCCCACTATTTTGGAAGAGTGTCAACTTTGCATGCATGTGGATCGTGTTAAAAATATTTTATGTGATAGCTATTTTGTTGATTTTGTTCATGATCCCACTTGTAATTATTATGAGAGAGGAAAATATGGTTGTAGAAATTTTCATCTTACTAAATTACCTCTCATCATGTTGAGATTGCTATCGTCTCTTTTTTCTTCCTTGCATGTGCTAGTTTTTGCTTGCCTTGCAAATTTGTTTGCTTATAATATGCCTATGCATAGGAAATATGTTAGACTTAGATGTGTTTGTCACATGTTTTATGATGCTCTCTTTATGCTTCAATTCTTGTCTTTTATGTGAGCATCATTGAAATATCAATGCCTAGCTAAAAGGCTTTAAAGAAAAGCGCTTGTTGGGAGACAACCCAATATTTTTCCTTGCTGTTATTTAATAAATTTTGCATCTACGTTCTGTTTAGATGTGTTTTTATGTTTTAATTAGTGTTTGTGCCAAGTAAAACCTATAGGATAACCTATGATGATAGTTGATTTGATCCTGCTGAAAAACAGAAACTTTGCGCTCACGAGAAAAAATTCTATAAATCACATAAACGTGATTTTGCATTGATTCTTTTTGATGCTGTTCAATAAACAAAATTTTTAGGACGTCCTATTTTGGTAGGATTTTTGAGGTTCCAGAAGTTTGCGTTAGTTACAGATTTCTACAGACTGTTCTGTTTTTGACAGATTCTGTTTTTCTTGTGTTGTTTGCTTATTTTGATGCATCTATGGCTAGTACGTAAGGGTATGAACCATAGAGAACTTCGAATACAGTAGGTTTAACACGAATATAAATAAAGAATGAGTTAATTATAGTACCTTATGTGGTGGTTTTGTTTTCTTTCACTAATGGAGCTTATGAGATTTCCTGTTGAGTTTTGTGTTGTGAAGTTTTCAAGTTTTGGGTAAAGATTTGACGGACTATGGAATAAAGTGTGGCAAAAGCCTAAGCTTGGGGATGCCCAAGGCACCCCAAGATATTCAAGAATAGCGAAAAGCCTAAGCTTGGGGATGCCCTCGGAAGGCATCCCCTCTTTCGTCTTCGTTCATTGGTAACTTTACTTGGAGCTATATTTTTATTTGCTACATGATATGTGTTTTGCTTGGAGCGTCGTGTATTATATTAGTATTTGATTGTTAGTTTACCACAATCATCCTTGCTGTAACACACCTTTTGGGAGAAGCCTCTTTTATTTAAATTTATTAGAATACTCTATGTGCTTCACTTATATCTTTTGAGCTAGATAGTTTTTGCTCTAGTACTTCACTTATATCTTTTAGAGCACGACAGTGGATTAATTTTGAAGAAATTGTTAATCTCTCATGCTTCACTTATATTATTTTGAGAGTCTTTTAGAACAGCATGGTATTTTCTATGGTTATAAATTGGTCCTAGAATGATGAGCATCCAAGTTGGGTATAATAAAAACTATCATAGGAAGTGAATTGGATGCTATGATCAACTTGATACTTGATGATTGTTTTGAGATAGGGAGGTAGTGATATTAAAGTCATGCTAGTTGGGTGTTTATGAATTTAAAGAATTCTTGTGTTGAATTTAGCAAGTCCCGTAGCATGCACGTATGGTTAAAGTTGTGTAACAAAATTGAAGCATGAAGTGTACCTGGCTTGTGCATCCTTATGAGTGGCGGTCGGGGATGAGCGATGGTATTTTCCTACCAATCTATCCCCCTAGGAGCATGACGTAGTGCTTGGTTTTTGATGACTTCTAAATTTTTGCAATAAGTATATGAGTTCTTATGACTAATGTTGAGTCCATGGATTATACGCACTTTTACCTTTCCATCATTGCTAGCCTCTTCGGTACCGTGCATTGCCCTTTCTCACCTTGAGAGTTGGTGCAAACTTTGCCGGTGCACCCAAACCCCGTGATATGATACGCTCTATCACACATAAACCTCCTTATATCTTCCTCAAAACAGCCACATACCTACCTATTTATGGCATTTCCATAGCCATTCCGAGATATATTGCCATGCAACTTTCCACCGTTCCGATCATCATCATGACATACATTACTTTTGTCATATTGCCATAGCATGATCATGTAGTTGACATCGTAATTGTGGCAAAGCCACCATGCATAAATTTTCATACATGTCACTCTTGATTCATTGCACCATCCCGGTACACCGCCGGAGGCATTCATATAGAGTCACATCTTGTTCAAGTTTCGAGTTGTAATTCATGTGTTGTAATCAATAAAAGTGTGATGATCATCATTATTAGAGCATTGCCCAAAAAGAAAAAAAGGAAAGGCCAAAAAAAAGGCCAAAGAAAAAAAGAAAAAAAGGAGAAAATAAATAAATAAAAGGGCAATGCTACTATCTCTTTTTCCACACTTGTGCTTCAAAGTAGCACCTTGTTCTTCATGTAGCGAGTCTCATATATATCGTGCTTCAAAGTAGCACCATGTTTTCATGTAGAGAGTCTCATGTGTTGTCACTTTCATATACTAGTGGGAATTTTTTGTTATAGAACTTGGCTTGTATATTCCTACGATGGGCTTCCTCAAATGCCCTAGGTCTTCGTGAGTAAGCAAGTTGGATGCACACCCACTAGTTTTTTTTGTTGAGCTTTCATTCATTTATAGCTCTAGTGCATCCATTGCATGGAAATCCCTACTCCTCATGTTGACATCAATTGATGGGCATTCCCATAGCCTGTTGATTATCCTCGTCAATGTGAGATTTTCTCCCTTTTTTTGTCTTCTCCACACAACCCCCAATCATTATTCTATTCCACCCATAGTGTTATATCCATGGCTCACGCTCATGTATTGCGTGAAGGTTGAAAAAGTTTGAGATTATTTAAGTACGAAACAATTGCTTGGCTTGTCATCGGGGGTATAGAAGCTGGGAACATCTTCGTGTGACAAAAATGAAGCATAGCCTAACTATATGATTTTGTAGGGATGAACTTTCTTTAGCCATGTTATTTTGAGAAGACATGATTGCTTTTATTAGTATGCTTGAAGTATTACTATTTCTTTTGTCAATATGAACTTTTATCTTGAGTCATTTGGATCTGAACATTCATGCCACAATAAACAAAATTACATTGAGAATTATGCTAGGTGGCATTTCACATCAAAAATTCTGTTTTTATCATTTATATACTCAAGGACGAGCATGAATTAAGCTTGGGGATGCTTGATACGTCTCCAACGTATATATAATTTTTGATTGTTCCATGCTATTATATTACCTGTTTTGGATGTTTATGGGCTTTATTTTATTCGTTATTATCATTTTTGGGACTAACCTACTAACCGGAGGCCCAGCCCGTATTGTTGTTTTTTTTGCCTATTTGAGTATTTTGAGAAAAGGAATATCAAACGGAGTCCAAACAGAATAGAACCTTCGGAAGCGTGATTTTTGGAACGAACGTGATCCAGAGGACTTGGAGTGCAAGTAAAGAAGCAGCTGAGGCGGCCACGAGAGGGTAGGGCGCGTCCCCTATAGGGCGCGCCCCCTGTCTCGTGGGCCCCTCGGGCGGCCACCGACGTACTTCTTCCTCCTATATAAGCCTACATACCACGAAAACATCCAGGGAGCAACCGAAACACAATTTCCACCACCATAACCTTCTGTATCCGCGAGATCTCATCTTAGAGCCGTCACCGGCGTTCTGCTGGAGGGGGATTGCACCACGGAGGGCTTCTACATCAACACCATAGCCCCTCCGATGAGTTGTGAGTAGTTTACCACATACCTTCGGGTCCATAGTTATTAGCTAGTTGGCTTATTCTCTCTTTTTTGATCTCAATACAATGTTCTCCCCCTCTCTTGTGGAGATCTATTCGATGTAATCTCTTTTTGCGATGTGTTTGTCGAGATCCGATGAATTGTGGGTTTATGATCAAGTTTATCTATGGATAATAATTGAATCTTCTCTGAATTCTTTTATATGATTGAGTTATCTTTGCAAGTCTCTTTGAATTATCGGTTTGGTTTAGCCTACTAGATTGATCTTTCTTGCCATGGGAGAAGTGCTTAGCTTTGGGTTCAATCTTGCGGTGTTCTTACCCAGTGACAGAAAGGGTTGCAAGACACGTATTGTATTATTGCCATCGAGGCTAAAAAGCTGGGGTTTATATCATATTGCTTGAGTTTATCCCTCTACATCATGTCATCTTGCTTAATGCATTACTCTGTTCTTATGAACTTAATACTCTAGATGCATGATGGATAGCGGTCGATGTGTGGAGTAATAGTAGTAGATGCAGGCAGGAGTCGGTCTACTTGTTGCGGACGTGATGCCTATATACATGATCATGCCTAGATAACGTCATAATTATTCACTTTTCTATCAATTGCTCGACAGTAATTTGTTCACCCACCTTAATACTTATGCTCTCGAGAGAAGCCACTAGTGAAACCTATGGCCCCCAGGTCTATATCTTATCATATTTGCTTCCAATCTACTTTTATTTGCATCTTTATTTTTTGCATCTATATTATAAAATACCAAAAATATATTTATCTTATCATTTTATCTCTATCAGATATCACTTTCGCAAGTGGCCGTGAAGGGATTGACAACCCCTTTATCGCGTTGGTTGCGAGTTCTTTGTTTGTTTATGTAGGTTCGTGGGACTTGTTGAGGAGCCTCCTACTGGATTGATACCTTGGTTCTCAAAAACTAAGAGAAATACTTATGCTACTGTGCTGCATCACCCTTTCCTCTTCAAGGAAAACCAACGCAAGCTCAAGACGTAGCATTGACCATGTTGACCACACCGTGCCGAGCGCACCAAGGCTGGTGGACGATGGCGAGGCCCCAGACTGGAACAACCCGGAGATGGGGAAGACGTGCCAGCGGAGTCACAAATGGAGAGGAGTGGGAAACTTGACTGGTTCGGGTGCGCGGCAGCACTGCCGCCCATGGGAGACAGGAGCAAGAACAGAGGTTGAAGAAGCAGCACGGCTGTTGGATTAAAATTCAATGGTCCAGCTGCTAGAATCATTTGTTGATTAAGTTGACAAAGCCCCGCATACGTGTCAGCTTAGTAGGCCCACAAGTCAGCCACCAAATCCGCCGGGTCCCAGCTGTCATCGGGAGGAATAGTTTTTTTTGCATAACAAGGAGGCACTTCCTTCCGTGCGAAGATACAACCGGTGGGCCCAGCTGTCAGGGGGGAGGAAACATTTTTTAGCTTAATAAGGAGGAACTTTCCTTGCGTGCGACCATGGACGTCATTCGTCCCAGCTGCCAGGCTCTCCACGTACAGTCCTCTTCTGGTAACTCTCGTTTGTTGACCACGCCGCGCTGAGCGCAGCGAGGCAGTGGACGACGGCGAGGACCCGGACAGGAACGACCCGGAGATGAGAAGACGTGGCAGTGGAGTCGCAGATTGAGAGGAGTACAAGGGTTATAACTGGTTCTGGTGCGGCATGGGGATGCAGTCGGTGGAGAATAACATGAGGTGTGGAGGGGTGTAGGGATAGCCTGGCCGGCAGTGGGGTAGCACTTCGCAGCGATGCATGCTAAGCAGAGCCACTAGCCGCCGGAGGCCAGAACAGGCAGTCCCGACGACGCTGGAGGAAGAAGACGAGAGATTGAAGGTGCATGCCGACCGTTGGATATAAATCCAATGGTTGTGGATGTTAGAATCATTTGTTGACTAAGTTAACAACGCCTTGCGTAGGCTTGGACCTATTGGCCCACATGTCAGCCTACAAAAATGTGGTAATATTTAACCCATGTTTTCTAGAATTTACAGTCCATTTGCTGGGCTGGGTAAACAAATAATTTCGTGTCAATGCGGCCCATTTAATATTTTCTAAGAAATCCCAGCCCATTTACACTCTCTTGAAATACACAAATTAGTTGGGCTTGTTCTATATATAATGTTAGGTTAGAAGGAGCAATTAATATCAAAAAATAAACCGAAGCGACACATTATATATATATATATATATGAAATTAACAAATTAGCGAGTTATTGCTCAAAAGAAAAATGAGCGCGTTATTGTTACATTGGTCCTTAAAATCTTCGCAAGCTTTTGTACGCAATCACCAGGATTTTCCTTGCCTGTGAGTCAAAAACAACCAGGATTTCCTTGCCAACTTCTGTTAAAGATTTACTTTTATAAGTTAATAAGACGTGGGATGTTTTTATAATGTATATATAAGTCTTTATTAAATATACGATAATAGTAATAATATAAATATATATAATGTGGTTAGAAGGGAAAACATAAATTGGACACAACATTATTATTTTTATATATAGATAAATAGAATAGAGATCGGTGTTTTATTAAAAAACATCGGGCTGCCTATCTTTAAGAAAAAGTAAAATCTACAATGGGAGGCCCATAGGCCGGTACGTACATGATGGACTTCAAAAAATAAGTTGAAACCATTATCTCGGTATGTCGTGGCCTATGCATGTTAAAAAACAAAACCTAGGCCTAGCTGATACTTGTTCGCCCTCTAAAAAAATGATACCAGCTAGATCCCCGATACTCCTTTCCCGCAACAAACAAAAAAAGATCCCCGATACCCCTGAAAGAAAGCTCCCCGATGACATCGTTGGAAATTTATTTCGTTTATTGACTATAGGTTGACAAACCCGTGGGACCCAACGTCAGTATACAATTACGAGGAAGCTTTTTTTCATTGAGGCACTTGCTTGCGTACGGCTTGGACCTGGTGGGTCCCCACTATCAGTCTCTTGGCGTACAGTCCTCTCCCGATTCCTCTCGTTTGTTGAGCATGTTGACAACGGCATACGGCGACGCTGATAACCCACAAGTATAGGGGATCAATTGTAGCCTCTTTCGATAAATAAGTGTCGAACCCAACGAGGAGCTAAAGGTAGAACAAATATTCCCTCAAGTTCTATCGACCACCGATACAACTCTACGCACGCTTAACGTTCGCTTTACCTAGAACAAGTATGAAACTAGAAGTACTTTGTAGGTGTTGTTGGATAGGTTTGCAAGAATATAAAGAGCACGTAAATAAAAACTAGGGGCTGTTTAGATAAAGAAGCAATACAGTTAGTATAGCGAGTGTGGAAAAGTGGTGGTACGAGTTGTGAAATTGTCCCTAAGCAATTGACTACTTTACTAGATCGATAACAAGTTTTATGTGGTAAGGCCACTGCTAGCATGTCATCCCTGATTTAGAATTCTATGCACTTATGATTGGAACTATTAGCAAGCATCCGCAACTACTAACGTTCATTAAGGTAAAACCCAACCATAGCATTAAGATATATTGGTCCCCCTTCAATCCTGTATGCATCAATTTCTATGCTAGGCTGGAGCTTCTGTCACTCTTGCCCTCCAATACATAGTCCTATCAACATAAAACTAAACCTATGGTGTGATCCACGCGCGCGCTCATATGATGGGCACAAAAGGACAACAACATAACCACAAGCAAATTAAACCTATCATAGCAATTCACCAATTACCGATAGGACAACGAAAATCTACTCAGACATCATAGGATGGAAACACATCATTGGATAATAATATGAAGCATAAAGCACCATGTTCAAGTAGAGGGTACAGTGGATTGCGGGAGAGTGGACCGCTGAATATAGATCGGGGAAGGTGATGGAGATGTTGGTGAAGATGACGGAGGTGTTGGTGTAGATCGTGATGATGATGATGGCCCCCGGCAGCATTCTGGCGCCACCGGAAGCGAGGAGGAGAGAACCCCCCTTCTTCTTCTTCTTCTTCTTCTTCTTCTTCTTCTTCTTCTTCTTCTTCTTCTTCTTCTTCTTCTTCTTCTTCTTCTTCTTCTTCTTCTTCTTCTTCTTCTTCTTCTTCTTCTTCTTCTTCTTCCTTGACCTTCTCCCTAGATGGGAGAAGGGTTTCCCCTCTGGTCCATGGTCTCCATGGCGTGGGAGGGGCGAAAGCCCCTTCGAGATTGGATATGTCTCTCTGTCTCTCTCTGTTTCTATGTTCCCAGATTCTGCCCTTTCACCCTTTCTTATATTCGGAGATCCGTAACTCCGATTGGATTGAAACCTTCAACATGATTTGTTTCCGGATATTAGCTTTCTTGCGGCAAAAGAAAAGCAGCAACCGCCTTACGGGGTGTCCACGAGGGTCAGGGGCGCGCCCACCCCCCTGGGGTGTGCCCCCTGCCTTGTGGGCCCCTCGAGCATCATCTCGCATTGATTCTTCTTCCCAAAAATCATAAATATTCCAAAAATATTCTTCGTTCGTTTTATCCCGTTTGGACTCTGTTTGATATGGGTTTTTTGCAAAACATAAAACATGCAAGAAACTGGCACTGGGCACTGGATCAATATGTTAGTCCCCAAAATACTATATAAAGTTGCCAAAAGTATATGAAAGTTGAATAATATTGGCATGGAACAATAAAAAACTATAGATACGATGGAGACTTATCAGCATCTCCAAGCTTAGTTCCTGCTCGTCCTCGCGTAGGTAAATGATAAAAAAATTGATGTGGAATGCTACCTAGCATAATCTTGATCATGTAATGTAATTATGGCATGAATATTAAGACACGAGTGATTTAAAGCAATAGTCTATCATTTGACATAAAAACAATAATACTTCGGGCATCCCAACTAGCAATCATGTCTTTCAAAATATCAATGCTAAAGAACGCTATCCCTATAAAGTCATAGAGTCTTGTATGCTCCCTTTTCTTAACACAAGGTACCCCGCAAGCTCATCCCGGTGTCAGCCAAACAATTGGTTCATACTTTTTAATGCGCTTCAGCTTTTTCAACCCTCACGCAATACATGATCGCAAGCCATGGATATGGCACTACAGGTGGAACAGAGTATGATGGTGGAGGTTGTGTGGAGAAGACAAAAAGGGAGAAAGTCTCACATCGACGCGGCTAATCAACGAGCTATGGAGATTCTGATCAATTGATGTCAATGCGAGGAGTAGGGATTGCCATGCAACGGATGTACTAGAGCTATAAGTGTATGAAAGCTCAAACTGAAACTAAGTGGGTGTGCATCCAACTTGCTTGATCATGAATATCTCGGGCATTTGAGGAAGCCCATCATCGGAATATACAAGCCAAGTTCTATAATGAAAATTCCCACTAGTATATGAAAGTGATAACTCAAGAGACTCTCTATATGAAGAACATGGTGCTAATTTGAAGCACAAGTGTGGTAAAAGGATAGTAACATTGCCCCTTCTCTCTTGTTCTCTCATTTTTTTTATTTTTTATTTTTTTATTTTTTTGTTGGGCTTCTTTGGCCTGTTTTTTTATTTGGGCTTCTTTGGCCTCTTTTATTTTTTATAAAATCCGGAGACTCATCCCAACTTGTGGGGGAATCATAGTCTCCATCATCCTTTCCTCACTGGGGCAATGCTCTAATAATGATGATCATCACACTTTTATTTACTTACAACTCAATATTACAACTCGATACTAGAACAAAATATGACTCTATATGAATGCCTCTAGTAGTGTACCAGGATGTGCAATGATCTAGCGTAGCAATGACATCAAAAAAATGGACAAGCCATGAAAACATCATGCTAGCTATCTTACGATCATGCAAAGCAATATGACAATGAATGCTCAAGTCATGTATATGATGATGATGGAAGTTGCATGGCAATATATCTCGGAATGGTTATAGAAATGCCATGCTAGGTAGGTATGGTGGCTGTTTTGAGGAAGATATAAGGAGGCTTATGTGTGATAGAGCGTATCGTATCATGGGGTTTGGATGCACCGACGAAGTTTGCACCAACTCTCGAGGTGAGAAAGGGCAATCACTACAAAAAAAATATACTTCCGTGATGATACGTGTTTGTCACAGTAGGTCACATTTTTTGTCATGCATGTACATCCATGATGATTTTATGACAGAATCAAGATAGTCATAGCTGTGATGTCGTAGAAGTGTTCCATGACATTACCAAAATTATCATCACGGAAGTGTCCACTTCCATGATGATAAATCGCGCGTCACAGAAGTGCTTTCGTCAAGAGTGACCGACACGTGGCATCCACCGTAACGGAATGCCGTTAAGCTATCGGGTCGGGTTTTGGATCCGATAACCCATTAACAACCCCGACCAATGGGGATTTTCCATGTGTAAAATCATCGTTGGCTGGAGGAAACACGTGTCGGCTCACCATTGGGACAGATGTCATCCACTCATTGGACCCAAGGCGCCTATGATACGTCGACACATGGCACAGCCCAACAAAGGCCCATTCCTGTGAAAAGGCCGGTCCGTTTGACTTGGTCAAAAGGTGGTGGGCCGGCCCACGGAAAGCCTATTAACGGCCTGTCTGCATATAGCCCATTTACAACCCGCTAACCCAGGGCATGTTACGCCCTATCCGAATTAGGCCCAGTAGCGTCATCTGGGTCGTCCAATATGATTCTAGCCCATTTTAACTTCCAGCCCATGTGTGGCCCATGACTTCTTTCAGCCCATATGAGGCCCTTTGTAACTCTTGGCCCATTGACGGCCCGTGGTGAAACTGGCCCGTAATGAACAGTGTATCACTTTATACCCATTAACGGCCCATTATTCCACTGGGCCGTTTCCAGCCCAAGTTATCTTTCGGCCTTCTCAGGGCCCATTTATTCTTGGGTTCATTTGCAGCATTCGGTTACTTACGGTCCGTTACTGTCATTTTCTGCTTGTGGGCCAAATTCAGCCCGTCGTTACAGTCGGCCCGTTTGTGGACCGTTAATACGTTGGGCCGTTTTCATGTAAAAAACCCGTGGGGCTGTTTTCATACAGTTATCAAATACGACTCGTTATGGTCCACAAATAGTATGGCCCATAATTGGTGAAATGATGATACGCCCTGTAGAAGGCCCATGGATCCTACGGCCCGTAGAAGGCCCATGGACCCTACGGCCCATAGAAGGCCCATGGATCCTATGGCCCGTATAAAGGCCAATGGATCCTACGACCCTAGAAGGCCCATGGATCATACGGCTCGCAGGAGGCCCATGGTTACAACAGTTTGTGTGATGCCATGATTATTTTGGCCTAGTTACCAAAAATAGGCTATTGTGGCCACTAGAAAAACACAGAAAAAGAACTAAACTGACTACACGCAAACAACTAAACAAGACAATGAGGAAATAAATAAGCAAGCAATTAACGCTAGCCTATTACCGCTATTGCACACATTACATCCACTGGGCATCAAAGTTTGCCACCAGTGCAAATATAGGGAACAAAGCAGCATATTACATACACTGGCCGTCAAAATTGGCCACCCGTGCAAATAAACGCGGCAGCAAAACAAGAGCATAACTGAAACAACTTTAGAAGAGCTCAAGAAACATTATCCTGGGTATCCACCATGCTGGCAATAAGCTTAGCAAGCTTATTAGCTTTGTCCTGTTTGGCGCTAAAATCCTCCAACGCTTGTTGTTGCACCAGAAAGTATGCATCTGAATGCTCCAGGGACTTTCGCAGTCCTTCTGCTTCTTGTCGCAGCACAGTTGATCGATGTCTTTCATCTTGTAGTTGAGACTCAAGAAACCGAACTGATTCAGACAGTGAGTTTGAATAGCTTGTGCAAGCGGTAGTGGCCAGTAACTCGAACACTAAACCAAGACAAGACTTTGGGGTTGTCCCGCTGTCTTCATGATAGTCTTCCTTAGCTGTTTTATCAGCTTTGTTGGAGACCAACAAGGATGTGTCACTATCCTGAACCTTATCTGCATTACTTCCTTTACCATTGCTTAATAAGGCACTCTTCCCCAATATTCTGTCAGCATTCTAAAAGAAGAAACAAGCAGACACATAAAAAGTTTAGCATGTACTAGTATATGAAACTCATTTCGGTGAACCAGTTCATTAGTAAGGTGGACAAGATTGAACTACCAAGTCTTCTATTGCCAAGTACTAATACATAATAAAAGCATCAAACAAACATATATCTATGTCCTATGGTCACTGCATTGTCTTGCCAAATCAAAATAGAGACACGGTTCAAATCATATCAGTTCAAGACAAAGCAGCAGTGAAAGAATACAAAGCGTGGGAAACTACACGACACAACAAGATTTCAGATGGGTACCACATGTCTACATGTACAACAACACTATTGGCTCTGTTGTGATGCTAGTAATGTGCATGATATGAAAGTCAACTGTATACACAATTGAAATTGAAATCAACAGAGCTATTGATAAGAGCAAACCTGTTAAAGAAACATGCGTGAACATACCTGCTGTGCCATTGGAGTTTCGATTGGATCCTTCTATTTAAAAATAAGTTTGTATGAGTAAATACAATGATACAAGAGCAAAGCAACCATAGTTAAAAAAGGCGCGCCTAAGCGAGCGCTTAAGCGCGCCTAAGCTCTAGGCGTTGGCAAAACGTATTGCGCATAACTATGCTTAATCTGTGCATAACTGCGCATAAGCATGCGCTTTGGTCAGTAAAGTGCAAGGCGGTGGCAAGACACACAATTAATGCCTAGCGCTTTTTTGAACTATGATAGCAATGGAATCTTAAATTGGAACATTTGTTCTTCAGGTTTAGGCACTTGTTCTACATGAACAGAGTATAGTAAGATGCAAGAATATAGTACTTAAAAATAGAAAATGAGCTCATAGACCTTACCACATTCTTGGTTCGGGACCAGTACAGGACAAGGCGTTCCCACTCATCATCCAGTAAATGTGTCTCCGGAGAACATAAGGGAATTTGATGAGTTTCTTTGCTGGTGAAGTACGTTTTCTTCAGGTAATTCCGATACTGCCACCAAGCATTCTTGAAGATAGCAGAGGTATTAGCACAAGTTACCTCATCCTAAGTTTCCAAATCGGTCCTTCTCTATAGAAAAAATGCAAAAATTTGCTGTATTATAACCATCATGGAGGTAGGATGTATGGGACAAAGCAAAGTAATTGCCATGAATAACATTACTTACACATAACTCCTGGACAAACACCTGCAACTAGCATT
The DNA here is from genome assembly GCA_963921465.1 of Triticum timopheevii. NCBI lineage: Eukaryota > Viridiplantae > Streptophyta > Magnoliopsida > Poales > Poaceae > Triticum > Triticum timopheevii. Next base: position 460,810,259 of record OY997264.1, on the reverse strand, counting down.
TTCCTTCATCTTCAATATAATATTTCCAAGATGGGAAGATATGCACATACGATTTAACAACATCAAATGCGATAACTGCTAAACTACAACTAGCTGGTTGTGCTTCCTCCACAGGAATAGGTGTACTAACTGGTGGAGTTGGGGTTCGCCGTGGTAGTACTGGCCCTTTGTGCACTGGAGCTGCCTTACTAATTGCTCTTGTTTGGGAGCTTTGTGGTGGAGATCTGTGTCAACAGGAACTGGGTTACTATCTGCTGGGGTTGGGGTTAGATTGGGTGAAGCTGGTTCTCTGTCCATCACAGTAGGGGTACAATCTGCGAGAGTTTGGGTTATGTGTGGTAGGGCTGGTTCTTGTGCATGTACAACCGGGGTGCTATCTCCACCAAGAGGTAGCACCGTTTTATTTGAAGACCGTGTTTTTAGTCCGCTAGATACTGGCATCACCCGCTCCAATTCAAATGGCTGTTAAACAGGAAACATAGTTGAATGTACAGACATTGTATGAGAGACAGATGCAATAGATAGTGTGGAAAAAAGAGGGCATGAAATAGTTGACATGTATATTGTTTAACTAAAACGGATAACATGACATAATTTCACATATATGATGTCTATCTAAACTGGATAGCATAGCATAACATAATTCAAAGATATGATGAATAACTAAACATGATCGCATGACATAATTCACCTACATGTTATCTAAGTAATCAGGATCGCATCATTTAATTCACATATGTGATTTATATGCTAAACAGAGGGCATTCGATATGATGTCTGAACTAAGAACATTGTGTTGAATATTGTGTATATGATGTCTAAACTATGCAATGCAAGACACCATTTGCATGATATGAGCAGTATAACCGTGCCAAGTTAGAGCATACACCTCAGTGGGGGAATAGGACTGGTCATCTGTCTCTGAATCTATCTCTGAGGAGCTATCAGGACCCAACAAGAGATCTGCTTCGACAAGTAACACTGTCTGCTCTGAAGGCCTTGTTTTCACTCCAGATTTTTCCATCTCCCACCCAAATGGCTGATTCACAGGAAGAATAGTTTAATGTACAAACATTGTCGACAAATGGAATTGTAATGAAGAAAAGGATGGGCAAGATATCATTCAAATATATGATGCCTCGTTAAATAGGATGGCATTGCACATTTCACATATATTATGGCTGGCTAAAAGACATGAGACTGCATAATTCCCATATATGATATAGAAACTAAACATGTGGCATTATAGAACATGTCTAAACTAAGCAGATGACATATATGATGTCAAAAGTAGGCACTACAAGGCAACATATGCATGATATGACTAACATCATCATGCCAAGGTAGAGCAAACACCTTGGGGGGGTAAATAGGAGTGGTTAGCGGCGTCTGAATCCGCCTCAAAACAGATATCTTCCTCTGGATTACAATCTGGAGAGGGGTGGGGAGGGTTTGCCATTGAACCCACCATGGAGTGATGTCTGCATGACATTGTATTGCCGCGCAAAACTCTTCTCTTTTTCTCTACATGTTCAACATTATTGTGTACAATATCTGACATGCATACAAAAAAATATGGTGAGATTATGTAAGGAGAGCATGCAGAAATTTAGAGTGATGGTAACAACCAGTGGATGGATCCAAAATTAATGATAGCAGGCTGATGATTGCTTTAAATTAATAAAAAGACAGATGATGATTGCTTTACTATTTGTTTCCCACCCAAGATGAACAACATAGGCATACCCTAGGTAAACCAGATATTAGACAGACATACTATTCATTGCTGCCTCGATATGTGCCCCACAACTAATTTAGAACTCAAGTTTGAACATTAATTTGGACCTGACTTGGGAGTCCAAGAGCTGAACAGGATGATAAAGTAGGAGGTAAGTTTAAGCAATGCATAACATAAGCAGAAACAAAAGAGTGTGACCTCTCTTGTGGACCCATGTACTCCTCAGGTTCATCTGCTGAGTCGATGATGGTGATGCCGTTGCGGTGGGTGCCGACGGCAGGGAAGGAGATCTGAGGGGGCGAAACGGTCAGGAGTCATGATGTCTGGTTTGGTGGATGCTTCCGTCGATGGAGCAGCTTAGGTGAGGTGGACGACATCGCAGCAGGAGTAGGACAAACCACACAAAGTTCCCTTCGACACGTACTTGTAACTGAAGTAATTCTGTAAGGGCTCATTTGGCTTGCATGATTCTTAAAACGCAGGGATAGGAAAAACACCGGAATAGGATAGGGATGAACATGGAAAACAGAGCATTTGTAAACACAGGATTTCTGTCAACTTGGGTGTTTGGTTTACAGGAATTTGAAGAGCAGAGGAATGCAAGGAAACATGGCCAAAATAAAGTGAAACCATATGAAAGCGTGTATAGTTAGAATGTTATTCTGGCACTAATGCACTTGGTCTTGTTTTCATGCATAGGATCTTGAAAAGTAGGTCCAGGTGGATGTTTTGCTTCATTCCTTTCAACAAAATGCATGAATAATTGAATAGTAGAGTGCCATTCGAAAATTCCCTATTGCAATGTTTTTCCGTTGAACCAAAATAGCCCTAATGGATCGACGTGAATGTATAGTAATAAGTGATGCAACAAGTGTACAACCTCTTTGCCGTAGCCGTGTCGACCTCAAGATCATTGGGTTGGTCGCTGAAGCAGTTGAGGCAGAGGTGGCTATCGGAGGTGTGGAGGAAGATCTGAGGAATCTGTAGACGGCGTCCAGGACACTGCTCTGTTGTGATGGATCGTTCTGTCGTTGGAGCAGCTCCGGTGAGTCGTAAGATGTCAAGGCTGAAGCAGCACAAGACAGACATCATTAATCTCAAGTGGGATTCTAATAGCATCTCCAGTAGATGATGTAAAATCTCTGTAAAATTTACATCACCAAAGACCACCTTACTACAACAGATGAGGTAAAAACTGTTGACTCTGAACTTAACGGTCGAAACTGAAGTTTAATGTGGAATCTGAATGCTATTGTCGAAACTGAACGCAATGGTAGCAGAGAGGCACTTGACATGTAGTTTAGGGAGGGCCTGCAGTTCATCTTCAACCTGCACCCCCCCTGAGCCGCCAGCCACCACCGGCCTCGCCGCCGGCCCCAGCGCCGCCTCGCCGCCCTGAAACAACTCCCCACCACCGCCCCGGCCAGCCCTCTAGGCCCCCGCCCCCCACCCTGAACCCTAAGATAGATAGTGGGGTACCTCTCCGGCGAGCCCCCGTCCCCGCTGTGGGTGGTTCTTCCTTAACTCAGGCGAGCCCCCCAACCCCTGAAAATCGACTGACCCAAAAGTCGATTCAGTCGACTGAAGTGTGGCTAAATCGGAGTAGAGCAGCAGCACGAGCAAGGAGGAGAGCAACAGCAGCAGCTGGGCAAGCGAGCGATCGAGCGAGAGCTGGAGTAGTAGCAACAGATCCGGGTGGTATGGACGCCGCCACCGAAGGGGCCTCACACTGGGGGAGAGCCGCTGTGGAGATGTCGCCCGCGGCACCGGCTTCAAGGTAGCCGCTCCATGGGGGTGCGGGATGGAGTACCGTCGGTGTCGGGAGGTCGAGTTAAGGAGAAGGTGCGATGTGATGAGTGTACAACCTCTTTGGTGGCGCCGAGTAGGCCTCGGCTTCATCCGAGGAGCCGGTGAGGATGCTGCGGTTCTGGTGGAGTAGGTTAAGGCGGCACTGTGGGGATGGAGTAGCCGCGATAGACGAGGCGATCATCGGAGCAGCTCCTTGGAGGTGGAGGATGGGGCGGCTGAACCGGCGGGACAACGAGATGGACGAGGATCCTCATCCGGGGAGGTGGACGAGGGACGTCGAGCTGTTGCGGTGGATGACGTCGTCGGGGAAGAGGCTCCGGCTGGGCAGCGGTGAGGTGGTAGACGGAGGAGGGTGGGGTTTCGCGGCTGGAGTGGAGAGGTTATGGCGGCCTGTGATTTCGAATGGCGAAAAGGGGGCGATGGGAGGGGGTGAAGCATGACTTAGGGACGCGCTTGTCCAAAATGTAGGGTGTGTTACAAAAGTACCCCCCACCGATTTGAACTCGCGGCTCTTTCGGCTCAAGGTTATAAGGGGTATTTCACGTGTCGGGATTTGGCAGCTGGAGGGAGTTTTCGCGCGCGTCGTAATTTCGGGATAGCAAGGCGCGGGTTGTGTAGGCGCCAGTTTTGGGAGCACGATATTTGAATTTTCGGGATATAACAAGATGCGGGTTGAATTTTAGGGACAAGCCTAACGTGTAGTAATATTGTACTTGTACGTACCAAATCAATTCGCACTTCCCTCAACCAAAAAGAAAACGAAAAAAATAAAACTATTTACACCACACAAAGAGAGAGTCTTGCCCCGTTTTACTATACAAATGCTATTCAAAGCTACTCCCTCCTTCCATCTATATAGGGCCTAATGCGTTTTTCAATGCTAACTTTGACCAAATATTAGAGCAATAATATATGACATGCAACTTACACAAAGCACACCATTAAATTCGTCTGTGAAAGGTTCTTTCAATGATATAATTTTCACATTGTGCATGTCATGTACTATTAATCTTGTCAATAGTCAAAGACGGTCTTAAAAATCTCATTACGCCCTATATAGATGGAAGGAGGGAGTATGAATCCATGCTATGTCCGATTAAATTTTTTCGCTTGCTGTATAATGCATGTAACCTACTCATACCAACATTTTAGTGCATTCCAAATGTCTATACTACCGCTGCAATTCGAACTAAATATGAATTCGTTTCTCTATTTCAATAAGAATCTACAATCATGATTGTTGCCAACTTCAACCATCATTCGTGTATTACCTTAATAACACACCACGTGATTACTATAGAGATAGATATGAACTATGTGTACTACATGAACTCGAATTCTATTTTTTGAATACACTTGATGTTGATTCCAAATAATAGTACATTTGATGTAGTAACTATATATTCATAATCTAAACCATGTTCCATACGTACACTGTGTTTATCACACAAAGTATAGTGCCCCGCCCCCTACATTATGACAAGTATTTAGACCTGAGCTGCAAAAGCCACACATTAGCCCAAATTATAATCAATATTCTATGTATTATACGTAGTACTAGCAAGATGCCCATGTGTTCCACAGAACATCAACATGATCAAGGGGCCTAATTTGCAAATATGGAGAGGGGTGTGGGTATCTTTTTTCAAACTTGCCATAGTTTCCTTCCTATCCGCCAGATATAAATCGGACGGCCTATATTGCAGGATGGCAGGCACACCATCATCAACAACTCTATTTTTTTATAAGAGTAGAGATAAAATATATTATATATAGTATAACATGTTCATAACCACACCATGTGTATCACCATTATATATATTCACACATGCGTCGGTTTAAAACACTACGATAAATTCTTCAAATATTCGAATTCGCTTTTTATAATGAAGTATGATCTCTATTCGTCTTTTACACCCACACAATCCTCTTATCTTTGTAGCTAGCGCTAACTTTCTCTCGTGCTTGCACACGCCCGCATCCCTCTCACCCTCCCTCAGCATTCTCTAGCTCCATCGCGCAAATTCGTCTTTTCACTTTAGGTCGTTCACCCACGGTGTGTGTAGGCCCCCCAGCTCCTTCTTTATGGCACACATCGATCGATATGCCTCTCTAACCAGGTGTGCCTAGCACAAACACAAGCTTCCCCCTCTTCTCTTGTCACCGTCCATGCCTCACTCCCACCACTCTTTTCATCGATCTCGTGCTCGCACACTCCTTCCCCCTCGATATAGTATGCCTCTCGTACCACCTCCTAGATGCATCCCTCTCTCTCTATTCTTCTCCGCGTGCCTCATTTGCTTCTAACACACACATGCATGTATACCGATCGATCTCCCAACATATACCTAGATTGACTTTAACTACCCCCCATTGATCGACGTACCTCACAAGTTATGTCTCTCCTTTCTCTAACAAAGGGCGATTAATCTTCCTATGTAGTTACGTGTGCTTACCACAGCCATATCGTCCCCCCTCATCATTCGTGCATGCCTCCTGACCCATCTCTCACACGCACATGCACAGACAACAACAAGCAGCCATCTCCTCTCTTATTGACATTGCGGGCGTGCCCTCCGTTTGTCTAGCAAGCCTATCCCACCATTTGTTAGAAGCAACTCCACTACCACCCCCTCCAACACTCTAGCTCTTTCTCTCTCCCAACCTTATTCCTCTCCTGCACATATGTATGGATGCCGATCGATCTCCCTTAATACATGAGGCAGATCGATCAACTTAATACATGAGGTAGGCCTCTCTCCTCCTCCACACATATACCAGTCATTGTACCTCTATAGTTAATTGGGCCTCCCTCTTCCCCCACCACACACCGATAGTCGAGCGCCGCAGGTAGGTATCCATGCCACAGAGACAAACTGCACATGTCCCCTCTCACGTTCCAGTAGGCCAGCCACTCTATATCTTTGACGTGGGCACACACAAATTCGATGGCACTCTTTATCGATCGCGCGCGCACAAGCACACACACATCATCCCTCTCTTCGATTCTATGGACACCTCAAGCCGATGATACCTCCACTCTCTTCTCGTAGATCACCCCCTCTATATATATGTTATATCCAGGACTCTATTTCACACACATTGCATATGTTACATTTTTTGATTGAACCCCCCCCCCCCAAAAAAACTCTCACGAACCCACACACTATATCTCTCTAGGTTTGTATCTCTCTCACACAACGCCACGTAGGTGGTGTATGTATAGAAGAAGAGAACAGGTGCACCGTGCACGTACTCACGCTTCGTGCCCAGCCACACCCGCGCGGGTACACGGTGGAGCTCATTTCTTTATGAAATGGCAGCCCACGTGCTAATTTGAACGCCTGTAGCGGTTGTTTACCTAGGGAGGTCGTGTACCACACGTGCACGAAACGAAGTTCGACTTGACGCATTTCTGCGTTATTTTTAAATAAAGTTATAACGCTCAATGGCACGTACACAGAATATAAAACAGTTTTTATGGAGAAAAAGGTAGTCCGCTCCACTATATACAATGGAGCCTGCCTGGTTTGTTGCTCTTCAGAGTATCTCACACAAGGCTGCGGTGGCCTCTCTCTCTCACCATTGGTCACTGATCCGGCCGCATCCCGTTCGCCGGGAGAAAGGGAGTGCGGTGGCCTCTCTCTCTCTCACCGTTGGTCACTGATCCGGCCGCATCCCGTCCGCTGGGGGAAAGGGAGGAAGTGCATCATTTCTTTGTTCGATGGCACCGAGGCAACACGTCCTAATCTGCGGTACACGCCGTTCTCTCTAACCAAGCTCCGGCGCGGCAGGACCTACACCACCTGCTCGCTGCCGCAGTATGGGCAGATTCCGCACGCCGCCGCTCACCTAGTTACATACCGACGACCTCTAGGTATCCCCTCCGGCCTTGCTCCACTGCCCGTCTTCCCACGTCGCTGCATGTGGATCTTCCATAGTTCTTTGCCCAAAATGTAGCTCGTCTAGCGTACTTTCCATATTGCAATCTCGTCCTCACACCGTTTTAGACAAACACAACCGTGTTGTTATCTTCCCTTAGGACAAGGAATATGCTTCTTTTTTGTCGTCGCATGTGTCATCAACTGTTATTGGCCAGTAATTGTTTCCTTTCTACCTCTTTTTTGCAAACAGGGCTATCCATTTCACCTCATTGCTATTGCAACCTTTTGGTGAACTGCACAAATCACTTTTTTTCTTAAGAGTGTTTTGTGCAGTTGTACTAAAATGACACAAGGGCAACGTCTCTACATTTCAGTGCGACTGGACAAAGGGAGATTGGTTTTTCTCTATCCTCCTCATCCAACTCCGAGCCTAATGTTCTCCAACTAGTTAGTCTTAAGAGAGACTGCAAAGGTGACCGACTTATATTTATGTGTTTATTGTTTCATCAGCAGTCCTCTATTATCGTAATCACACTTAATATCTTTGGAACAGGGACGCTCAACTCTATTTTAGTGGAACTGCACAAAATGATCGGAATGTTGCGTGCTCCAGACAACTACTTTTTTCCCAACATGCCTTGTTGATTTAGACAGAGCTGGGGGGACGTTGCCGCCAATGAAAGCATGGATCAATTTTAATTTAACACCTTCTCACAACTCTGTCTTCAGTTGTGATGTAAATATTAGCTCTGATCTGCTAATAGTTGACATGCATTAGCAAGGAAGTTAGTTTTTTATAGTTTCCGAATGAGCATCGATGGCAAGACACACGAAACAAAGCTGAAAGCTCACACCATTGTACAATTTCATGTCGCTGGAAAATTATTTGTATAGTACGTCAATTATGTAAACAAATGATGGAAGCTTGATAGCATTGCCAGAAGCCTATTCAGCATCCGGGCCCATGTGCCATGCACACAATTATACTCCTTCGTTCCTAAATATTTGTCTCTTTATAAATTTCAAATGGGCATAATTTAGAGTGTAGATTCACTCTATTCGTCTTTCTAGAGATTTCAACAAGTGACTACATACGGAGCAAAATGAGTGAATCTACACTCTAAAATATGTCTATATACATCCGTATGTAGTAGTCCATTTGAATCTCTAAAAAGACAAATATTTGAGTAGTCACTCATTGAAATCTCTAGAAAGACAAATACTCCGGAGTATATTTAAGAACCGAGGGGGTAGTGCACAACCGCATGGGAGACTCAGCCCGGCCGTTGCGCCACATTAATAGTGAGTAATGAGCAGTCAAATCATAAGCCCCACCTTTCCCACTATAAGCTGCTCGAAAGAAGCAACCATCAATACGCTCTTCTTTGAATCCGCTCATGCTATTCCATCTGTCACTGTTTATAGAGCATGCTTCAGAAAAAAGAAAAAAAAATCTATGGGACCAACGCGACTAGCAATCGGCCTGAAAAATAGCATTGGTAGTTATAGCACGGCGTCTATTACTAGAGGGAATAATGCGTACACACATGCATGCAGTGCTTCCACCCCGGGTACACACATGCATGCACTTACTCCACTTCGTAGTAGTATTCCCTCCTTTCCGGTTTATAGTGCTCAATTCAAAAATCTCACCAATCAAGGTAGATGGCGAGTGGTGGAATACTTTTTGTAGTTTTGCAAAAGCACCTAATTAATGCTCTTGTTTTCCTCAAAAAATTATGTTTATCAATGCATGCATGCATAAAGTACATGCATTGGTCAATTTTCTCTTAATACTTGCATGCAATGATTTAATGCACCTTGGAATCTGAACATGTGATAGAAAACAACCAAATTGAGCCTTATAAAATGGAAAAACTAAAATTTTGCGATAAGCCCTATAAATCGGAAAGGAGGGGGACTTGATTGCGGTTACTATGCCCTAATTAACTGAGCATTAAACCAAACGCGTCTAAAGTCTCTATGGTGGTGGAAATGCATTGAGAGAAATGCATCATAATGAAGCGCGCCCTGTAAACTGTGACGGATGAAGGTGCAAAACCAAGTACGTGTATGGCCAGTCGGTCAACGCACCTCCTCTTGGCGTATCACTGACATGTGGGACAGGAGTGTGAGCAAACCAATCTCAATTGACGGCAAAGAGCCAACCCATCGTTCCTTGAGAGAGACGAGGAGCTAGAACACACAGATGGGCTCGCACGGAGGCCAAGATATATTCGAGCATGGTTGGTTGATCGATATCATCATTACATGTTGGGCTGCCGTTTTCCGCCCTTCTCTGAAATAAGTGTACTTTATCAGAGATGAAAAATAAGAGTACAAACGCTCCACCATGCAGTTCTAGTAGTAGTACTACTCATACTACTGCGCTTGGCTCTTTGCCTCTTTGTGAAGTCGAACAATGATGGTACTCCGCATGTTGGGTACTACAGTGTATGCCTCTGACAAATCTGACACCAAATGGACTGATGCATGTCCACCGAGGGTAGGTTGCATTAGTCAAAAGGCGTAAGCGAGCTTCACCTTGTCCTACAAGCTTCTCCTCATTCTGCGAGTTGACGGGCACACCAAAAAGTAGTGCTAGTCCATACTCCCTCCTTTTTGGTTAATATGGCTTAATCTTTTTTGCGGGTAAATGAGAGAGCTTTATTCATATATAAGCATTCTTAGGACGATCAGCCAAGACACTGGTCACTAGGAAGCGAGGTACCCCGCAAAAAAGAAGTAGGAAGCGAGGTGTTTCATCAAGCCAACTCTCGGCCACATTCAAAGTGCAGCAAGCACGGTTCGCACGAAGATGCGCCGCAAGGTTTGCTGACCTGTTTACATGCTGAATAACAAAAAAAGAGGAAATATTACCGAGCGCTCCTATTTGTAACAGGATATGAGCCAGAATTAAGCGAGAATTGTGGTGAGTGTTCCATGCAATCAACTTCCATTATCACATGCGAGAACCCTCGAAGAGAACCAAATGTGTTGAAGATTGCTTTATCACATTTTAAAATCATAATAAGAGTGCAGACACTCCTCCATCCAGTTCCTAGTACTAGTATAGTACATACCTCTATAGAATATAGTAGTAGTACTAGTACTACTAGTAAACTTTGCGCTTGGCTGTTCGCCTATTCGGGAAGTCGAACAATAATAGTACTAGTAGTATAGTGTATGCTTCTGGAAATCTGACACCGAATTAACTGTTGCACGTCCACCGCTTGAGCGAGGGAGAGCTTGCATTAGTCAAAAGTTTCTCATTGTCCTGCGAGCCACCGCGCGCAAGCTTCTCCCATCCTGCAACCTTCTCCTTGTTCGGCAAGTTGACGGGACACAGCAAAGTAATGCTAGTCCATACTGCCTCCTCTTCGGTTAATATGGCTTAATTTCAAACGAGATAAATACACTGTCTGTCACTATATATTTGTAAAAATACGGTCAGTGGACTTCATAATACGCTCATTGCGCTCAATATATATATTTTACGGTGTTTATACGGTCACTAGCTCACCCTGACTGAGTATGTGTGTGCATGCACGTGTAGGTTGAGCACTTGAACGTGAACGTGTGCGTTCCTTCGTGTGCTCGGACATGCATGCATTAGGGCATCGCGCGCGTTTTTTGCGTCCATGTGTACGTGTGACTGTTGAATACACGTAGGGGGAGTACGTGTAGGGGCCACTAAGGAGCAGTCAAATCACACAGTAAGTTAGTCGGAAGAAGCAACCATCATCTCACTCTTCAATGACACGTACACAATATAAAATTGTTGATATGGAGAGAAAAAGAAAACCACTATATATACACTAGCAGGAGCCTAAGCTACAAGCTTGCTTGATTAGGTTGCTCTCTTCACAAGCATAGAACGACGGGCCTGATCCCGCAGCTGGGGGAAGGGAACAATGTTCTGCGTAGACGCGGTCGACATCGGCGAGGGAGAAAACCCATAGTCGGTGCGTCCCAATCGAGGGTCACCGCAGTATGGGCCGATGTCGCGTCCCAACCGCCCTTCTAGCTACAACCCGACGTCCCAGGTAGTCCATCTTCCTTTTGGAGCCGGCTTGCTCCACTGCCGTAGCTCCATCTCCATGTCAATCTTTCTCTACTTCTACCGACTTCTACTTGTGATGAGTTTATGTCTCATGAACTAGTGCCAGTACTATTATTCTAATCACACTTCTTCAATATCTTTACCATCAGGGATGCTCAGGTCGATTTTAGTGGAACTGCACAAAAGCATCATATGATCCGAGGGTGCCAGCCGTCTTTCCTTCGACAGGTTCTACCTGGCCAGGAAATTAAATCATGTTTAGGGTTTAGGGTTTAAGTCGTAGTGACCCCATCAGTAGTTTTTCTTTTGTACACGCTCTCACAACTTTTGTCTTTAGTTGTGAAGTAAATATTGCTATGATTTGTGAATCATTGAGATGCATCAGCATGCGTGTTAGTTTTCCTTTGTATTTGATGGAATGTTGTAATGGGGCAACCTTGGAATAGGAATGAAAGTGGAGTAGAAAGTTTCCGTGTTCCCGGAGAAAAAATGGAAACGGAGAGAAACCAACGTTTCGTTTCGTTGGATCGCTCCATCGAGCAAAACCAACATTTAAATCACGTCTCTCGTGTTCGTGTCTCACCCTCCTCCACAGCTCGACCCCACACGGTCGCTCGGCATGCCACTCACCGCAAACCGAGTATACGATAACTTTCCCACCTGCTTGTCGATGGAACACGCCATGGAGTACTAGCACTACTGGAAGAGATTGACGAGTTGGGGGAGGACAGCTAGCTGTAGAACGGACTCCCAAGAACTTTTTACATGCATGTTGTAGCCGGCTATTGCGACCTTTGAATGCAGAGCAGTCGCGTGCACCCGGAAGCGGTGCGGGCGACGCTCTCTCGGCCGGCGCATCGCTTCAATGCTGGTGCTAGTGAGAGGTCGCGTCCGCTCTGGCCGGGCATGAATGCGGCGTTGACCGTTTCGGGTGGGAAGCACGCGCGAGTGATGACGAGGGTTCGGGTTGGTCAAGACCGGCCATGGCAGCGGTCCGGACGTCCTCAAACAAGAGGTTGTACGTTAATATTGCTGCGTATATAATTAACAACGTAAATAATGTGCCAGTTGGACAAATATGATTGGAGATGGAGATGGAAATGGAATTTTACGTAAACACGGATATGCATATCTATGTCTATGTGTGTGTGCGCGACGACTCTCGCGACCTAGAAGCGTGGGCGTGTTTTTGATCGAGTTTTCTTTCTTGGTACGTTAAAAAATTGTTTGCCAGTTTTCGTTTCTTTTTTCCAGGAATGTGCGTCTTCTATTTAAAACCACTACTATGGAGAGATTTTTTTACTCCATTAAAGCCTCTTGTTTGATAGAGTTTCTCGCGTCTCGCTCTCTCACCCTCTCCATATCAAAACAAGATGATAGTGTCCACGCTATCTCTCTCCTCACTGGTGGTCACAGATCTGGCCGAATCCCGTCTGCTGCGGGAGATGAGGAGGTGCAGCGTTGACGTTGTCGCCGTCGGTGACCGAGGAAGCCGATGCGCACCGTCCTCTCGGAGCCGATGCTGGCGCGAACGAAGATCCTCCGCGCCCTTGTTCACTGCCATCGTGTGGGCAGATCCCGCCTGCCCGCCTAAACACATCTCGCCCACCTGAGGTATAACTTCTTGTACTGGTCCAGCTCCCCAGGTCGCTGCGTGCAAGTTTTCTTCTATGCGACTACTCCCCAGCCCCCCATGTATAGTAGCTAGGTTTCGTCGGCTGGTCCAACATCACCTACTAGTACTATTATAGAGGAAATGCCACTCTAAAAGTTGTCCTGATTTATGCCTCGGTGAAGGTATACATGTTGTTTTAACAAAAAGTACAAGGTGGTTGTGCGGTCATTGTCCATATGGTGGTAGTACTATCACTAGTTAAATGAAGAAATGCTTTTTTTCTTGGGTATCCTGGTTTAGTTCCCATCAAGATAATTATGATGCTTCTGTTTGTTCGTGTACTTTTCATTAATTCTTATTGACAATTGAGATGTCGTTGCTAATCTTGTAAAACAAAGTAACAATACTATATCCCTTTTTTATATTTTTGGAAACAACGATGCGTATCTCCATACCTGGGCATGTCTTCCTCAATTTTAGTGGAACTGCACAAAATTGGATGGCCATTGTTGTTCCGCCTCACTGTCCTCTCCCACGTGGTTCTTCCTTCCTCGTGCTTGATTACTGAGAAGAAACAGACCACCGTGAGGGTTTGTCCAACTTCATAGGTGCCTCACCCAAACTTGATGCTAAATGGATGATGCATCACCACGATGACCTATCGATGCTCATGGTTGCGCCTCATGGTTGCGTCGGCTGGTGAAGCTGATCGATTTTCAATGAAAAACAAGATGTCTTTCATCTGTGCTCTTTGCTTGTTACGCACAAAGATGATATCCTTCGTCAGTTCACCTTGGTTGCGTCGGAGATGCAGTCGTCTTTCACGTTGGTGCAATTTTATCACACAATTGGCTATGAACCAAATGTTTCCTCGAAGAAGGATCGGCGTTGGTACTAAGAACATAAGTTTTGTATTGATTTCTAAGCCTTCTCACAACTTTGTCTCTAGCTCCCCTGTAATTTTATTTGTCTAGCTATTAACTTTTATTTAGAAAATGGTGTGGACTAAAAACCCGGATGGACGTAGTAGCCCTCCATTTTTATTTACTCAGCATATTAGATTTGGCTGAAGTCAAACTTTGTAATACTCTCAAACCTTTCCGATAATTGAAATTAAAATTCTTTATTTGTACACACTCTCACACATTTCCGATAATTTGGCGCATGTGTGGTTGTTCACTTAAGGGAGGGTAGTGTACCGCACATGAAGGACAGGAAGTGCGACCAGGACGCGTGGGCGTGGATCGTTAGTTCATTGGAAGTAGTAGTAGTTTTCTTCACTGTATGTTAAATAAAGAGTTTCGTTTCATACTTACACAATTTAAAACGATTGTTAAGGAGAGAATAAGAAAACCACTCCACTATATATTAGTCGTATACACGAGAGTACTATATGGACGCAGCTTCATTTACTTAGTGCACCGGCCTTTGGGTTTATGATAGGTGGGCCCAAAATGTGGCTGGCTCCCCTGTCATACAGCCAAAAGCAGGTGCAGTGAAGGCACCGGAGCTCAGTCCGTACTACAGTAGTATATATATAAGTTGGAGCCTCAGCGCTTGTTTGCTAGGGTTTGCACTCTCCACACTCTCGCCGCACTACATATATGTACACATGCTGGAGGCTCAGGGTTCATTTGCTAGGGTTTGTTATATTCACAGTCTCTCACCCTCTCTTCACCAGATCAAAACAAGACTGCGTTGGCCTCTTGTCTCTCTCTCCCCCCTCACAGCTGGTGAAGGAGGCATCCGTATCCCCTTGCACCGGGAAGGGGAGGAGGTGCAGTGTTCACTCTATCACCTTCGGCAAGGGAGGCAATCCACTGCCGGCTGCGCTGTTCTCTTTCGCCCAGCGCATATGCAGGAGGGCCACCGACCACTTATTCCTCGCTGCCGTATATAGTGTGGGCAGATCTGGCCTCCCACCGCACGCCTTGCCACATCCCGACGACCCTAAGGTATAAGTTTCTTTGAAACCGTCGTTGCTCTAGCTGCATGTGGATCTTTTTTGATCTGTAGTCGAATCTAGGTCTTGGTTCAAAGAGGAAAGAAGGGTGCGGTGGGCTGGAGCAAGAATCTAGGACGTGGTTCAATGAGGAAAGGAGGGACGGAAAGTAGTATAGACTGGCTATCCAGCCGGTTTGTTGGTCTAAAAGGGAAAAAGGGGGTAACCCAGTACACACATCTGTAAGGAACCTATCTCTTTCTTGAAAAGGGAAAGAAACTGGGGGGTCGGGTAGTTTGTGTAGGACTAGATTTGCTGCCGTCACATAGGAAAAAGGTTCAAAGAGAACAAATATGGGACCAACGCATATATGCTGCTTGGCTACATACTCTGCATCATCCATTTATACGTGTGGACGCACATGGTGCTGGCATGTCCCATACAGCTATTTTGCTGTTGTTAATCTAAGAATGCCGCCGGAAAATTGAAGCAATGCCACTGTTAAAAGTAAATTACATTTTTAACGAATGTTGTTTTAAGAGAATGTCTCTGTTAATATGAATCAATGCAACCGTTTTAGAAATGCTACTGTCCTACTTTGTTTTCCATCCAAGATAAGTTAGATGCTTCTTTCTGTCACCGTTTGTTTCATCCTCCTTTATCGGCAAGTAATTGTTTCCTTTTTTGCCTTTGTTAAAACAGGGGTATCGATTCAACTTGTTGCTATTGCGACATTTTGCTTCGCTACTCGAAACACTTTGCTTGATTTCAGTGCAACTGCACAAAACGAGATTGGATTTCCTATTCATGTTGGCAGATTCATAGTTGATCTTGTGAGCATCATGACAGGTTGGTACTTGCCTTCATCCACATGATCGTGCAGTGTGTTTTGAGATGCTGTGCTACTTGTATTGGTACTGTTTTAAATAAATGTTGAATTGAAGCTATTATATTGCTCTCTTTTCCCATTATGTAGTGAACAAAAATGGTACCAACCTAGACATGATGCTTGTTGCTTTGTTACAACAAACTCTGCATCACCCCCTTTATAAGTAGATGGAAGCACATGGTGTTGTTGCGCCCACTCTCCCTGGAACTGTTTATGCTTTTTGTTAATCTATTGCCGCTGGTAAAATTAAGCAATGCCACTCTCAGAATTAACTACTGAATCTTATTTCAAAACTGCAACACTTGTTAGGGATTGGCGGGATTACCATTTTTGTGGCCGCATGTTTCATCCTCCTTTATTAGCCAGTAATTGATTCCTTTTTTGCCTCTGTTTAAACAGGGATATCTATTCAACTTGTTGCTATTGCGACATTTTGCTTCACTATGCGAAACACTTTGCTTGATTTCAGTACAACTGCACAAAACGAGATTGGATTTCCTATTCGTGTTGGCAGATTCATATTTTATCGTGGTGTTCTCATGAAAGGTCTGTACAGGCCTTCATCCACATGATTGTGCAGTGTGCTTTGAGATGTTGTGCTACTTGTATTGGTAGCGTTTTAAATAAATGTTGAATTGAAGCTATTGTATTGCTGTCTTTTCCCATTAAGTAGTGAACAAAAATGGGACCAACCCAGACATGATGCTTGTTGCTTTGTTACAACAAACTCTGCATCACCCCCTTTATAAGTAGATGGAAGCACATATTGTTGTTGCCCCCACTCTCCCCTAGAACTGTTTATGCTTTTCGTTAATCTAATGCCGCTGGTAAAATTAAGCAATGCCACTCTCAGAACTAATTAACTACTGAATCTTAGTTCAAAACTGCAAAACCTGTTAGGAATGGTACTATCCTGCTTTGTAGTTCTTTCTACATCTTTAACCAAGGTATTTTTAAGATAATGTCTCTGTTAAAATGAATCAGTTGCATTTTTTAGGAATGGTACTTTTCTGCTTTGTCGTTCTTTATACATGTTGAAACAAGGCATTGTTAAGATAATGTCTCAGTCAATATGAATGAATCACACTGATGGAGAATTGCTACTCTCCTGCTTTGTTTCCCATTAAGAGAAGGTAGATCAGTAGATGCTTTTCTTCTGGGAGTACAAGTCATCAACCATTATTTCTCAGTAATTGTTTCCCTTATACCTATTGTTTCTTACAGGGATATCAAAATTAAAGCTCGGTTTTATTCTGACTTCGATTTTAGTTGAACTGCACAAAAGGAGCCAATGTGTCCAAGGCAAACTGTTGCATTACTGGGTCCAATTGGTTGTTCCACTTTGCAGAAAGAAGCAATCACTGTTTGCGCTACATTAAAGAAGGAATAATCGAGAAGCTTTACAGAGTATTATTAGACGCTGGTGACATGACTAGTCTGTAGAGAGCATTGGCAATTCTACAACACGTGGAGTGCACTGGGCAAAAAGTGCCAAAACAAGTACAAGAAGCTACGACAGGACTCCACGATCATAGGCATTACATATTTTGAATGGGAAAATCTTGTCAAAGTTTAATCATTGATTTTAGCAAGAAGGCGTTAGTTTAATATATTAGAATTGGAAAACCTTGTCAAAATTTGCTCATTGATGTTAGCCAGAAGACATGCATTTGATATTTTTGAGTGGGACACCCTTGCTGTGAGCAGCGTCGATTGTTTTTTTTCCTATTCCTGTGTTCAGTTTAGAAGTAAATAGTTACTCTGCTGAGATATTCCTATGTTAAGAGTTTGTTTTGAATATTGTCTATGTAATGCCAGGCCTTGTGTTTGATTGCAAAGTTGAGCTTGGAATGTTGTGGCATGCGGCATCACGAGCTATTCACCGTGCCTCCTGAGAATAATGCTTCGTATTGTTTTGCATGTCGATCTAATGCTAGTGATTTGCTTGTTAAGAAGATCATCCTCTTCTGTTGTTTCCGTGCTTAAGAAGTTCATCGTCTTATGTTTCATTCATAGCCTATACGACAAGTCGGGTAGGTTAGACGTGAAACCATATGATCTTCCGACCAACTCATGATATTAGGCCGTGATTGGGTCATTGTTTTCCAACCAAAACCGCTTGTAAAACTGACACTTGTAAATAAAAGCTAATGGTCTCGGGCAAAGCGCTTGGTTGGTCGATTTCGACTAGTAAAATATCGGAAGTACTTCATACACGATAAAAACGCTGAACGATGCTCGGGCGATTGCTAATCCAGCCGTTAGCTGCTGTTTCAGCCTTGCCCATGGATGGCATGATACGCACATCGTGCATGTATCGTCTGGTAATGTCGTCCATATAGCAGTGCTCATAAAATATACACTTGTCTCTCAAATTACACACGTGACCCACCGGTTTTACTTACAGACCTCGGGCCCTCGGTTTCATTATGCTTGTATTTTACACGTTGTTTCTGATGACGAGTAAAATACACTTGTATGTTAATACGTGTTTGAAATAAACCAGAGCTCTCAAGCGCGGCCTTACCGTTTCATGCCGTCTCAGTTTCTCGAAGGTGCTCATAGGTGTCCGATGATCCTGGCTTCCTGGATGAGCAGCGGGCGCTGTATCAGACCATCCGTAGGGCTCCGTCGTCCTTCGAGTTGTTGCACTCGCCATGGCGCCGAGCATTGTTAACATCGTCAACGAACATGAGGATTCAGGAGATGACTTTATTTTGACTGGATGACACTAGGGACCCACTAGGGCCATAGCCGTACGTACGCAAGTGCCTCCTCATTACGTACAACTATATATTTTTGCTTCCTCCTGGTTTGCTGACATCACGGTTCCACACCATTGTCAACCTATGTAATCAATATAAACGAGATAATTGCACAAGGTGTGGCCGACAGCTGCGACCAAGCAGCTCGAGCAGTATTTCTATTTTTGAGGCGTGAGCACTGCAGAGTTTTTCTTGGCGATGATTTCGTTGTTGTTCAGAGGAGAGCAGGGTATTAACTGGGTGGGCTGTGGCCCGTCTAGCCCAGGTCAGATATCCAGCCCAGATATCAATTTTTTCAAGATGAAAATGGCTAGCCCAGCTATACGTTTTGGAGGAATACCCATGCAAGGTTGACTTGTTATTCTCCATCTTGCTGGGCTGCAAATCTTTCCTAGGAGAGATGCATTAGGCTTAACAGGAAAATGGGCTTTAAAAATAATAAATGGGATGTAATTATAAAAACTGGGCATTAACTATAAAAAATGCACCAAACACGAAATTAGTTTATAAAATATTATTTATGGATTTTGAAAATCTTAAATTTTCATTGTTGCGTGCGCAATGTTTAGTTGGATTTTTACGTAATACAAATTTATATTTAATCTGACTAGAAATTTCGGGACAAAAATATTTCGGATCCCATCAAAATGTGGGAAATTTTATTGAATTCTGTCTTCAACGGTTGGTTGAAATTATTAATCGTTGTCCTAGCTAGAAAATGGGCTGTACTTTTAACAAACTGTAAATGGGTTGTAGTAAATTCCATTAGAATTCAAAAATGGGCTGTACATTCTTACAAATCGCAAATGGGCTATAAGTTCTCTGCTACACACTTGTGGGCCTACTAAGTTGACGTGTCCCCTAAAAAAAATAAGTTGACGCGTATGCAAGGCTTTCTCAACTTATTATAGTCAACACACGGTTCTAGCTGCAGTGGCCGTTGGATGTCTATCCAACGGATGTCATGCTTCTTCTTGAATCTCGGATATTCTTAGCTTCGGCCACCCAAAAAATGATTCCTCCCCCTGACATCTGGGGTGCACCGTTTTGGAGGCTGACCTGTGGGCCTACTAAGTTGGCGCGTACCAAGGGCTTTGTCAACTTAGTCAATATAAACGATTCTAGCTGCAGTGACCATACAATGTCCAACCAACGGCCGTCGTGCTTCTTCAACCTTTGGTCTTCTTGCTCCAGCCACCCAAAGCAGCGCCGGTAGTGCCGCCTGCTCCTGCCTCCCATGGCCGGCTGTGATACCGTGGAGGCCTCACCGCCCCTACTACTCCCACCGCTGGCCAGGCCATCCCTCCACTCACCCACACCCCCTGTTATTCTGTGGCGACGGCAGCCTCACACCATAGCTGAACCAGTGAACCCTCGTACTCCTCTCCGCGTGGGAATCCACTGCCGCGTCTTCCCCGGCTCCGCGTTGTCCCCTTCCTAGGCCTCGCCGTCGTCCGCCGCCGTGGTGCTCACGGCGCGGCATGGTCAATGTGGTCAAGGAATGACTTCCATCGGATGTGGACTATACGTGGATAGGCTGACAACTGGGTCCACGGCCGCAGCAAGGAAGTGCCTCCTTATTACGCGGAAAATAATGATTCCTCCACCTGACAGCTGGGACCCACCGGACGGGCCACTGTATTTCACGAAAAAAACATTTCCCCCTGACTACTGGGACCCACCAGCTACATCTTCGCACGCAAGGAAGTGCGTCCGGGCAAAAAATAAAAAAACGATTCGCCCCCTGACTGCTGGGACCCACGATCTACATCTTCGCACGCAAGGAAGTGCCTGACATTCGGGACCCACCTGGTCGAAGCGTACATAGCATTGTCATTCTTGTCGCAAACGTGTACGTACATACTGGTGGATGTAGAGGCGCGCACATGTCGTAGTAGAGGCACGCACGTAGCATGTACACGTACGTACATCGGCCAGTGTGCAAGAAATAAAATATGGCCACGTATGTGTATATACGGGCGGGGTCTCGAATGCCTACTCGCGCATACGTATGGCCAGGGCTTGTGTAGATGGCTGGGTCGAAACGGAGAAGCATCATCGTCGTCGTGTTCATGGGGAGCCAACCGGCTGGGTCGGAACGGAATGCGTCGTCATGTTCATCGGGAGGGCTTGGATGGAATAGGCGATGGAAACGAGGCCTGGCGTACCGCAGAACGGAGGAAACTGCCTTGTGTTCGACCGGCCATGTTCGAAACGAGATCCTGTTCATCGGGAGGGGTCTGGCGTACCGCAAAACGGAGGAAACAGACCTCCTACGGTCGAAATGGGGGTCCTGTTGATCGGGAAGGGTGTGGCGTACCGCAAAACGGATGAAACAGACTTGTGTTGGAGCGCTATGGTCAAAACGGGGGTCCTGTTCATCAGGAGGGGTGTGGCGTACCGCAAAATGGGACTCCACGGGATACTGTTCATCTCCACCGTCGACCTCCTCCAGCCTCCACGGGCTACCGTTGACCTCCTCCAGCCTCCATGGGCTCCTATTCATCCAGCCTCCACCGTGCGCTACTCCACCGGCTACTGTTCAACCACCCCTCCACGGGCACCCCTCCACCGTCTAGTGTTCATCCAGCCCTCCACGGGGGCGTCCTATCCATCCAGCCCTCCACGGGGTCCTGTTCATCCAGCCCCAACCGGCTCGATCAATCGGGGTCCTGTTCATCCAGAGGCAACGCCACGGGGTCCTGTTCATCCACCCCCACCGCTCATTGTTTATCCACACCCCCCCCCGCAACGCTCACTGTTCATCTAGAGATGTAGCATCGATCGGCTTCAGTTAGCAGCAGTAGCGAAGGAATCGCTCGATCGGGTTCAGTTAACAGCCATCGATCGATCGCTCGGGTTCAGTAATGCGTAGCCTGCAGCGCAATCGCTTGGGTTCAATTAGAGCCCAATGCCTCGCTCGGGTTCAGTTAGAGCCAACGCCTCGCACACACGCGCGTACGAGTACGAGAGAAACGCGCATCGCTCGGCCCCCGACCACCCAACATAACTGGGAACTCCCTGAAATTTTCCTCGCCCTCGCTTCTACCACGGTTTTTTCTGTCATGGACGACCCAAAGAATGTCATGCAGCTGTGTCTCCGGCCCGCCCAGGACGAAAAGACCATTTTCTGTCATGATTTTTTGTCATAGAAGTAGGATCCCACCACATCTATGATGATACCGGGTTTTGTCACAATTATCATCATAGAAGTGTCATATGTATGACAGAAAAAATTTCATTCGGCCCAAAATGTCACAGATGTGTCTTATTTTGTAGTGAATGCACGTTACCAAAGAGGCTAGCAATGATGGAAGGGTAAGAGTGCGTATAATCCATGGACTCACATTAGTCATAAAGAACTCATATACTTATTGCAAAATTTATTAGCCCTCGAAGCAAAGTACTACTATGCATGCTCCTAGGGGGGAGGTTGGTAGGAGTTAACCACCGCGCGCCTCCGACCTTCACGCAAAGATAAACAATCAAAATACAATGCGCACCAATTTGGTTACATAGTTAGGAGACCATACGTGCATGCTTCGAGAATCACAAACCTTAACACCAATATCCTTACTAAACACAACCATTTACTAGTAGCTCCCACATATTATCATCTCTATATCACAAAACTATTGCCAGGAATCAAACATATCATATTCAGTGATCTACAAGTTTTATGTAGGATTTTATGACTAACCATGTGAATGACCAATTCCTATCATCTCTCTAAACAGATATAAGTGAAGCAAGAGAGTTTAATTCTTTCTACAAAAGATATGCCCTTGCTCTAACAAATATAAGTGAAGCAAAAGATCATTCTACAAATGGCGGTTTTCTATGTGAAGAGAAACAGGCAATCCAAACTTCAAATGATATAAGTGAAGCACATGAAGCATTCTATAATGCCATACTCAAAAGATTTAAGTGAGGTGCAATGAGCATTCTATTAATCAACCAAGGACTATCTCATACCAGCATGGTGCATAAAATAAAAGTAAAAACTAAATGCAAAAGACGCTCCAAGATTTGCACATATCGCATGAACGAAACGAATCCGAAAACATACCGATACTTGTTGAAGAAAGATGGGATGCCTTCCGGGGCATCCCCAAGCTTAGACACTTGAATCTACTTGAATATTTACTTGGGGTTCCTTGGACATCCCCAATATTGAGCTCTTGCCTCTCCCCCTTTTCCTCATACCGAGACCTCCTCGATCTTCGAACACTTCATCCACACAAAACTTCAACAGAAAACTCGATAAGATCCGTTAGTATAGTAAAGCAAATCACTACTCTAAGTACTGTTGCAAACCAATTCATATTTTGTTTTCACATTGTAGCTACTGTAATATAACTTTTCCATTGCTTAATCCACTGATAGAAATTGATAGTTTCATCAAAACAAGCAAACTATGCATCAAAAACAGAATCTGTCTTAAACAGGACAGTCTGTAGAAATCTTAACATTCACCATACTTCTGGTACCCCAAAAATTCTGCCACAATTAGAAAACATAAAAAATTTGTATAGAAAGATAGTGCAAAAAGTTTCATAACCTTTTGACGTTCCAGTAAAAAATGTAAAATCGCGCACTACAGCCAAAGTTTCTGTCCTGCACCGCACAAACCAACAAGCATTGTAAATATCCTAAAGGCAAACCTTGGCACATTATTTTTATAATACAATGGAATTTTATAATGGGATAATTATTTTTGATGAAAAGTTTCTATAATTAAGATTCACAAAGTTTCCGTGAGCATGAACAAAGTTCAAGGAGCTCCCCCATTTAACCAATGCTTGTCTTTCTCACTTTCACTTTCCTTTTTGAAAAGTTTTGGGTTCCTCTCTTTATTTTTTGTTTTTAAACTATATATAAAAGAACTCAACAGAAATAAATGACTCTCTAAAACTTCCGGGTTGTCTCCCTGGCAGCGCTTTCTTTAAAGCAATTAAGCTAGGCATATAGTGCTCAAGTAATGGATCCACCCGGATCCCAAGGTATATCAATGCCAATTTTAATTAACAATGATTTAACATTTAGTAGTGAGCACAAAGCAACATATATCATGTAACAACAAAGTCTAACTCTCTTCCTATGCATCGGCATGTCATAAAATAACAATTCATGCACACCAAGTAAAGGCCAAGGCATAGTATAAGCAGTTTCTTGCAATTCTATCGTGTGGGAGACATAGAGAGGTGGAGATGTAGTTCCTCTCTCATAATAATTGCAAGTTGGAGCAGCAAGCACATGCATATTATGTCTATCAAAATCATCATGTGCAACGGTAAAATGCAACCCAACAACATAATCCTTAATAAGAGCAAACTTCTCCGATATAGTGTAGTCAGGAGAATTCAAAAAGATAATAGGACTATCATGCGTGGGTGCAATAGCAACAATTTCATGTTTAACATAAGGAACTATAGCAAGTTCATCTCCATAAGCATAATTCATATTGGCATCTTGGCCACAAGCATAGCAACCATAATCAAAAAGGGGTATTTCAAGAGAATCAACGGGATCATAACAATCATCATAGCAATCATCCTTCGGTAAGCACGAAGGGAAACTAAAAAATGTATGAGTTGAAGAGTTACTCTCATTAGAAGGTGAGCACAGGTGATCAATCCGCTCTTCCTCCTTTTGTTTTTCACTCTCCTCCTCATCTTTTTCATCCAATGAGCTCACATTTTCATCAATTTCTTCTTCCATAGATTCCTGCAAAATATTAGTCTCTTCTTGGACAACAGAGACTTTCTCAATAAATTCATAAATATCGTAATTGTATTTATAATTCTCATAGCAATATTTAAGGATAGCTAAATTTTCAGGTCTGTAAGCAGCATCATAAAGATTTTCACACACTTTAAACAAAGATTCAATTTCATAATCACCCATAAAAGCAACGAATTTTTCTATTTGTTCCACATCATAGTAATTATAAACACCCTTAGCATACGAAGATACGATTCCATTATCACTAAACTCACATTGATAGGGAAGGTGTTTCTTAGGGTTTTCAGAACAACAAGTAAACTCATATATTTCAGATAAATTCCAAGCATAGCATTGCAAGCGATGAATTTGATCCAGTAAAAGTTTCCCTTTCTCAGATATGCGGTGTCACACATAACAAGCATGCTCATCTAAAGATTTTCCCTTAACTAATCTAGTTGGGGTTTTAGCACGAGCACATAGGGATCAAAGATGATCCAAGTAAAAAGCTTCAGGAGTGTGATATATTTTGAGTGGTTCTTCAACCATTGGTAGTAGGTACAACTAAGTTTTTTGGTATTTTGCGTTTCCTGCGCATAACTAAAGATAAAAAACAACTAAGAACATAAAAAAATAAAAATTACTTACTGATAAAGCAAACAAGCACACACGAGAATATTCACCCCACGCTATGACTCCCCGGCAACGGCGCCAGAAAAAGGTCTTGATAACCCACAATTATAGGGGATCAATTGTAGCCTCTTTCGATAAGTAAGAGTGTCGAACCCAACGAGGAGCTAAAGGTAGAACAAATATTCCCTCAAGTTCTCTCGACCACCGATACAACTCTACGCACGCTTAACGTTCGCTTTACCTTGAACAAGTATGAAACTAGAAGTACTTTGTAGGTGTTGTTGGATAGGTTTGCAAGAATAAAGAGCACATAAATAAAAACTAGGGGCTGTTTAGATAAAGAAGCAATAAAGTTAGTATAGCGAGTGTGGAAAAGTGGTGGTAGGAGTTGTGAAATTGTCCCTACGCAATTGACTACTTTACTAGACCGATAGCAAGTTTTATGTGGGAGAGGCCACTGCTAGCATGTCATCCCTGACTTAGAATTCTATGCACTTATGATTGGAACTATTAGCAAGCATCCCCAACTACTAACGTTCATTAAGGTAAAACCCAACCATAACATTAAGATATATTGGTCCCCCTTCAAACCCGTATGCATCAATTTCTATGCTAGGTTGGAGCTTCTGTCACTCTTGCCCTCCAATACATAGTCCTATCAACATACAACTAACCCTATGGTGTGATCCACACGTGCGCTCATATGATGGGCACCAAAGTACAGCAACATAACCACAAGCAAATTAAACCAATCATAGCAATTCACCAATTACCGATAGGACAATGAAAATCTACTCAAACATCATAGGATGGCAACACATCATTGGATAATAATATGAAGCATAAAGCACCATGTTCAAGTAGAGGGTACAACGGGTTGCAGGAGAGTGGACCACTGAATATAGATGGGGAAAGGTGATGGAGATGTTGGTGAAGATGACGGAGCTGTTGGTGTGGATCGCGGTGATGATGATGGCCCTGGCGGTGTTCCGGCGCCACCGGAAGCGAGGGGGAGAGAGCCCCCCTTCTTCTTCTTCTTCCTTGACCTTCCCCCTAGATGGGAGAAGGGTTTCCCCTCTGGTCCATGGTCTCCATGGCGTGGGAGGGGCGAGAGCCCCTCCGAGATTGGATCTGTCTCTCTGTCTCTCTCTGTTTCTGCATTCCTAGATTCTGCCCTTTCACCGTTTCTTATATTCCCGGAGATCCGTAACTCCGATTGGATTGAAACCTTCAACACGATTTGTTTCTAGATATTAGCTTTCTTGCGGCAAAATATGAGCAGCAACCGCCTTACGGGGTGTCCACGAGGGTCAGGGGCGCGCCCACCCCCTGGGGCGCGCCCCCTGCCTCGTGGGCCCCTCGAGCATAATCTCGTGTTGATTCTTCTTCCTGAAAATCATAAATATTCCAAAAATATTCTCCGTCCGTTTTTATCCCGTTTGGACTCCGTTTGATATGGGTTTTCTGCGAAACATAAAACATGCAACAAACATGAACTGGCACTGGGCACTGGATCAATATGTTAGTCCCAAAAATAGTATATAAAGTTTGCAAAAGTATATGAAAGTTGAATAATATTGACATGGAACAATCAAAAATTATAGATACGACGGAGACGTATCAGGCACCACGGCGAGCACACACGGACCGGAAGGAACCGCAGTCAGGGAGACGCCTTCATTCTTTCGAACATACCGCACTAACCTGGTGGTTGCAGGCCTCTCACCCAAAGGTTGTACTGCCCGGGTTCGATTCCCACTGGTGCAGCTGAAAAATATCTAACACTTGCCAAACATTCGTCCCTAGTTTACCCAGTTTTTGGCACACTCTTGCCATTTTGAAAATAGCATATCTTTTTGACTTTGCATCATATGAAGATGTGCTATACGGGATGTTGATTAGCATGATGTTAACTTGTTGTTAGTTCCATTTTTACCATGAATAAAATCTCCAATGTTCTGTTATCCATGTTTGAAAAGTGCGTGTTGATTTAAATGCTCTGCCTCTAAAACATGCAATTTCTTATCTGAAAATCACTTGGACAAGCAGCCATCAGCGGTGTAGGATTTGATGTCGTGCTTCTTAAATCCCCCGGCAGCGCGAGGGGGAAATAAAATTCCGTCCCATGCTGCCGGTTGGGGAATGGAGCGAACTGGATTAAAGAGGGGGCCGGCTACACGACTGAAGAAGCACATTAGACACGATTATTTTTCTCAATGGATGGCTCTCGATGCCATTTTTTTACTTGCCTCTGCACCATACACCTTGTATTTTTAGCCTCCCAGTCTGTGGTGGACCAGCAGCCCATTTGTTGGGCGGGCCATCCTACAGAAAGCAGCACTCGATTTTTCATCAAGCCCCCAAAACAACGCAGTACTATGTTAGTTTTGAGGCTGAAAACATTACGACAATGGTTGAGCGGGGGAGGGGGAAGATAGAGCAAAAAGATAAAAAAGAGTTGATGCGCCGTTGCTACCCTAACAAGCGGGTGCAATTCTTCTCGGGAAGGTGTGTTGTTCACATCCACACGTCACAAATCCCACAGTAGACATACTAACAAGTTCACACACAAGTACAATAGAAAAGGTAAACATTCGTATCAAACTCAGGTTCACAGGACACGTTCATATTCATAGCCAACATTCACAATCGACAACTCAAAAGATTCATATATACACAAGTTCAGCATGTCTATGCATCCAAATGATTGATAGGTCACAAGACAATATTCATAGATAATTCACAAAAAGATTCAGATATATGCATGTTCAGTATGTTTATGCATCCAAATGATTGAGATCACAACAAATATCATCCATGGACAAACTTTCATTACCTAGGGTACAAACTGCTAAATGGTGTTCAGTCTGAGGTACTTCTTGCTAAAATTAATGCTTGTACGTGTAAACTTTCGAGTACATAAGAGGTAGCACAGAGAATCTGAACTTTGCTTATAGGTTTATCCTCGAGATAGTGGCCTCGATGTCGAGGGGCGAGGGAAGTTTGAGCAACTTGGCCACTACTTTCATCCAACTTGTTTACTGTCTCATCTTGGTCCTATTGCTCACCAAAGTTCTACATTGTAGACAAGAAAGGAGGCGGTCGATAAAATGAACCACCCAATTTTTTTGTGCAGTTCAACTGAAAAGGAGCATCCCTGGCGTGCAGACTGATTAAGTGCCAGATGAATATACGCGTCAGCCAACTTATCTAGAATCTTTAGACTCCATGCCATACAGTTCGCTACCATATGTGCCGATAACCAAAAGGCAGAAGTTGGGACCAAATACTGGACTGTGTTTTTCTGGGCTATGAGCCAAGCAATATTTTTGGTGTTCACTCCTAATACTTGGAGTTTGACAACTGGTTGTGTGAGTGAACTTTGGAGTACATAGCAGCCACATAAGTATTTGTCCATCACATCTTTTTGTGCAGTTCTACTGAAATTGCCCAATGTAAAGATTTGCCTGCGAGTTCAGGCTCCAAGTTACTCCTTTATGAAATCGGCAAACAATATCACAATACAAAATTACCAATACATATGACAAGCACAATAATCAGGATAAAGGCCGGTACCAACCTGTGTGAGGTAGCATCAATTACTATTTCCTTTGACTGGAAGCCGAGATAAGCGACTGACAGGAAAGGAAGGAAGGAAGGAAGGAAGCCGAGACAAAGCGACCGACAGGAAGGGAAGGAAGCAGTCGAGGCAATGAAGCACCCAAATTTTTTGTGCAGTTCCAACAAAATCGAGCATCCCTATTGGCACATATATTGAGAGAGTGAGATTAATGTAATAGTGGGACTAGTTGATGAAACATACACTAACAAATAGAATCACCCTCATTATCTTAATGGGTAAAGTTAGAAACATAGTAGTCTTGCTTAAAGAGAGGTATTACTTTATTTAATCAGTGCCAATTAGCTCAACACTCAAAGCATTGCCATGTATCATAGGTTGCAGAACTTTAACATGCAAAGATAAAGGAGTTTCTCATGACAGTAGCAACATAGTAGCATGATACATATATAGGTACAACAAACTAATATGGCTGAAGGGCTTAGGCCGGTACCAACATAAGCACAAAAGCTTATTCTAGTAGTGCCAGAAGAGATGATAAAGCACTCACTGGAATCACTCAATAGTATATATTTTTGTGCACTTCAAATGTATGGTTGAAATAACTCTTGTTTACCAGTGGTGATATTATATCGAAAGATTATCAAGAACTTCCAGCAGAGTTAAAGCACTCTGCAGTTCCACTAAAATGTACGATTGGCACAACATGATCCTTGTTTGCACAAGTCGGAACAAGGTGAAACCTTCATTAGCTTAGTGAGAAAGGATAGAAAGACAATAGCATTATTATGTCATGACACTACCAAAATTCTCTCCTTGCTCCACCACATGAGTCACCTCCATAGACACAGATATACATGTACATGATTCAACATAGGGTGCTACTAAAGATTTGTTTAACTCCGATAGGAAAATTAGGCAGCAATAAATTAGTGCTACTTAAGTACTCCTGATTAATTAAGTGACCTTGCAGGAGAGACAACAGAAGTGGAAGGGCTCCATGGAGGATTGTCACACATGTAAGGGAGACGTTGCCGGAGCCCTTGAATGGCCTCGACTATTGCCTCAGATTCAGCAAGATCACCTTGGCACTGTTGATCATGTAGAGCTGGGTCACACATGCATCCAGAATTCGGTTAATTAGTATGATGTGTCGTTAAGTCAAGTACCACTCTGCTGCATTTCTCTATCTATATCGACTATATTATCTATTACTCTTATACTCTTACAAAAAATAGAGTTGGTGATCTTGCTGTTAAGTGCATCTCCATGTTACGTGCAATGAATGAGCATCTTGCTAGTCTTCCAAGTAAATTAAGAATAGTAGCAACACAACAATACAATACCACTAGCAAGATGTCGGGATAACATAGGATGGTACCATCGAGTGATCTTCTTCATTTCCTCCTTATTCTTCTTCTTCCTCTTCATGCTCTGTTTCTCTTTCTCCTCGCTAGTTGTAGAAACCAAGTACATGATTGCCCTTCTATTTTAGAATTGGTTTTGTCAGTGAGGGAATACAAGTGTACTAGTAAACAATAGCATTACTTTCTCATGGCAGTCCAAAATAGAGATGAACACATGCATTAAATATCATTATTACCTAACGGAAGGTTATGGTACCAATTTGGATGATGAAGATTGGAACACAGATCTCCCTTTGTGCAGTTCCACCAAAATGAACCAACCTTTCCACTCTAACATTCCAGTTAAACAGCACAAAAGTCACTTCTTTTAAGAAGTGTTTTGTGCAGTGCACCAAAAGGTCCCAATAGTAACGAGGTGAAATGGATATCCCCGTTTGCATAAGAAGCAACACAGGAAACAGTCAGAGTCTCAAACAATTACTTGCAAAAACAATTGGCTAAACTTGTCATGGATTATAACAGTGGCATGGCTTCATTTTACCTGGGGCATTAGATTAAGAACAACTAAATATTTGCTATAAGGGCATGGGACAGTGGGTGCACCGGCAGTCCAGCACCATGTACCTAAACCGGGGCATAAAGTGGTGATTCAGAGTTTGTTGCCCCGAGAAACAAACATCCAAGAAACATATTTGGGTTGGTCCCATTTTTGTTCACTCTACCCACCTACTTTTATGTGTGGATAGCAAATCTAGTCCTGGTCATATCACTATGTAAAGGGTTTTCCCTATATTTCCCTTCTCGACCAAGAGACGGGTTGGATGACCAGTATGTACTACTTTCATCCCCTTTCCTTCCCATTTGTATCAAGTCTAATGTACATACTAAATTTCCCCCCTTTATTTTTTGTTTGAACCAAGTACAAGATTTGACTCCATGAAGTAGCTTTACCTCTAACAATAGAAAAAAATTAGGTGACGTTGGACCATCCGATCAAGAGGGGCTGAGAGGTAGAAAATGATGCACATGCAGCGATGTAGCGAGCTGAGAAAGTAGAGCTAGGTCGTCGAAGGAAGATATACCTGAAGGTCGTCGGGATGTGGATAGGTGGGCAGCGGGAGGCCGGATCCATCCACACTAGGGTAGCAACGAAGGGATCAGAGGACCTCCTGTGCCGGCACTCGACCAGAGATAATGGTGCGGCCGGCAGTGGGTCTCCTCCCTCGCTGTCGATGACGGCCTAAATGCTGCCCATCCTCCCCTTCTCCAATGGAGGGGGATACATATGGATCTGTAACCAGCGGTGAGGATAGAAAGACAGTGTTTACCACCGCTATCTTGTTTAGATCTGGAGAGGATGAGAGTGTGTGAATAGAGCAACCCTAGAAAGCAACCGCGGAGGCTCTGGCCTATATATATACGTATAGTGGGGTAGTTTTCTTTTTTAACTCCATCAAAACAATCGTTTAAAATTGTGTACGTGCCAGGTCGCCATTTTTTGAGTTGTTGATTGTTTTTTGAGATAGCTACCCGCTTATTCCAAGTGGTGTTACGGTGTGCCAGGTGGCACTTTGTATCGTTCAAGTCTGGTACTAGACCCTCCATTAAGTGAACAACCACCCTCTCGTAAAATTTGTGAACAAGCCCACGGCTAAAATTATCAGAAACGTGGGCTACCCCAACATGGATTATTATTTATATTTTCTATGTGGGAGTATTCTCAAAACAAAATGTGGGAGTACAATCTTTATTGGGCCCCTTTGTAATTTGTGCTAAATTTTGGCCAAAGATTTAACTGACAAAATGTTAGTGCATGTTAACAAAAATTATATCCTTCGGTTCGTATTTGAACATAGTTTTCAATGATGTAATTTTTGTGACATGCATAAACATTCTGTTAGTTAAATTTATAGTCAAAATTTGGCACAGATTTATTAGAGGTACCGATAAACTAGGACGGAGTACTGTATGTGACTAGCCGCTCTATCTACATGCAGGGCATCAAAGCATCTGGGCCTGCATGCCATCCACCAAATCACAGCGAGGTGCGACAATCGAGACTCACCGGTCACCCCGATGTGGCTGTCATGACCCATCATATCACAAAACCCTCACCTTTACTAGCAGTAGTAAAGTGGCCTCGAAGTTGGACTGGACGAAGCAACCATCATTTCACTAGAACGCTCGTTGGAGCCCTTTCTCCCCTTGAAGAAAACCCTCACCAAGCTACTCACTTCTGCCATTTTTCTTCTGTACCGACGAAGGAAAGGTAGGCAAATCAATGATGCTACTATATTTTCATTCCAAGAATCTTCTTTTGGCCAAGCACCGACCAATTTTCACAGTCTATTCTTTTCCCGTTTTCATTGCGATTGTGGTTTCCTTTCGATTGCTTTTTGTTTGTCAGTTTATTGATGGATCCTGGAGCACTAGGCAAAGAGTTGTCGGCGAACAACCCACTTGAGGCAGAGATCTCCAGGAATCGAGCACCGACCAACGAGTTGGCCATGTCAGCGAGCCAACCCATGGAGACGAAGAACTCCAAGAAACAAGCACTGGCCAAAGAGTTGACGATTTTGGCAGACGAACTCCTCAAAGAAAGCTGGAAGAATAGCAAGGGCCCCATCGTGCCTACCCCAGAAACACTAATGGCCACCTATGAGAGGCTCGATGCCAAGTTTGAGGAGATATTTGCCGTTGAGAAGGAGTATTTACTTGGCAAGGCGATGGCCCCAGAAGGGATGGGATCCCCCGGTGAGCTGCACAAGGTAAAAAATGGCTTACCATAGTTGTAGTTTTTGATTATTTGCAATGTGCTTGCTAATATGTTAGGGTTATGCAGGTGCCAGTGGATGTCCTTGATGATTCTGATGTCGCGGTCCGTCCTGTGGACAACGACCCAGAGATTTTTTTCAATGTCGCGATCCGTCCTGTGGACATCGCCCCGGAGATTGATTCCGATGCCGATGTTCGTCCTGTGGACATCGCCCCAGAGATCGATTCCGATGTCGCGGTTCGTCCTGTGGACATAGCCCCGACGATCGATTCTGACGCCATTGTCCGTCCTGTGGACATCGCCCCAGAGATCGATTCCGATGACGCGGTCCGTCCTATGGACATCGCCCCAGAGATCGATTCCCATGCCGCTGTGCATGCTGTGGTCATTGCTCGAGAGATCGATGACAAGAAATAGTTGGTCGCTAATCCTTCAAGGTAGTTTGCATTGTGTTTAATTACCAGAAAGATGCGTGTTACCAAACCTTCTTAGGGATAGTGCACTGTCTTGTGTGGGTGGTACTTGCTACTTTTGTTTGATAGTGAATCATCCAAACCCTCTCCGAGTTATGGAAACAGTTGTATCCTCACCAGCTTTTGATGTAATATATGGCATGCTTAGATGTAAGTTTGAACTATTTGTCATATCAACAGGGCTTGTTTGATGATTCTTTGTGTTAGTAGGCTAGCTACTGTGCGAGCTATAGTACTTGCAAAACACTCACTAAAGAGAAACGTTGGGGCTGATGAGCTCGTGGTACGCTTATAGGTCTGATCTGTCATTGATTGGCCAATAGCCCAAGCTCCTAAAATTGTGGGCTTGGCGATCGATCAAACAATAGTCCACAATTATACATTAATTCACATCAAACTCAAAGAGTTGGTTCACGTATACATTTAGGCCTCATTTAGTTCATGGGGTAGGAAAATCATAGCAATAGGAAAGTCATATGAAATGAGATGACATGTATCTTAAATCCTATGAGTAGGAATAGGAAGGAGATGCCCTTTGATTCACATCATAGGATTTTTTCCGTTGAGTCTAGGCTAATGTTTATTTACCTATGAAATGTGGAGGATAGGAAGAATTCCTCCATAGGAATATGATTCCATTCCTATAAACCAAAAGACTCTACAGAAAATTTTCCTATAGAAATCCTATCCTATGAAATTCCTACAAGATTCCACTAAACCAAAGGAGGCCTCACATTAATAGCCAGCAAAATTGGCACATACTTGTAACATGCGTGAATGTGTAATTTTGTTGTTTGAAGCGTGAATGGGTAGTGACGTCATACTTTTGAGTGGCTACAGAGAGTCTGTGCGTGTGCTAGAGGGGTTGTGGGATGGAAAGAGATCTAGAGAGAGAGCAAGACCCTCTTTCTACTCATAATCTTAACATTGACAAAGGATATTTTTAGAACACAAAATCATAGCAGTACAGAGACGTACAAATCCTAGGCGGGCTAGTTTGGCCTAGTGGGTTTCAGTGATATGACGTGCTACAGTGCCGTCCAGTCTTCGCATGTGGTAGTAGTATTGCGGACACAATATGTTTTCTTGAAGAAGCAGAATTCAATGATGTCATGATGGTTCCTTTGTCCGACCAACTTACAGTGGGAAAGGTTGGGCCTACGCTATGACCGGGGTGGACCAGGATAATTTTTTGCATGGCAGGTGGACCAGGATGGTCGACGTCCCACATGTCGACGAATGAAAGTATTCTTTTCAACATCGAGGACGAGCAACGAGTATTCGTTATTAATTTTTTATGAAAGCTATAGTCTCCACTGTTACGACGGAGGAGTGTGAAACACGGCAGCCTAGTGTACTTGGCATGGGCACAACTCCCTCCTTCCTCATGTACCATAGTGTTGATTATAAGGTTGGCTATAAGGTTACAACTTCTTCTCACTTTCTCTCTATCTATTTTCTCTCCGATGTTTTTACCTTATCTTTTAGACACAATTGTTTTTATACCTCTTTTTTTGGAATTAGTTTTTTTATACCTAGGAGCACATGTAGAGACGGGCTCTTGCAGAGCCCACTCCTTGACTTTGTCAATGCCTCTCTCTCCTCCACATAAGCGGGCTTATAGCCCGGTATTGTACTACCTACTTGCTATGAATGCGGGCAGCTCGCGTCTGAGGGGGGAGAGCGCGCGAGATGGGGGCAGGGTTTTCTGGGTGAGCCAGGGCGGCCAGAAGCGGGCTTGGAAGCGGTTCGGACTCCCGCATGGCCCACCTCACATTATCACCATATTTCTTGGAGTCTGTGCATGGCGGGCAGGAGAGCTCTTCTCCCTCCCTTGTCTCTCTCTTCTCAGCGGACGTCCGCCGAGCGATTAGATTTCGTCTATCGGC
Source organism: Triticum timopheevii (assembly GCA_963921465.1). Lineage (NCBI taxonomy): Eukaryota > Viridiplantae > Streptophyta > Magnoliopsida > Poales > Poaceae > Triticum > Triticum timopheevii. Next base: position 460,775,112 of record OY997264.1, on the reverse strand, counting down.
GGTTTATTCAATTGTAGTCCCACATGTGAGTGAAAATGCAAGACAACGCGTGTCCCTTCTGGTGAGCGGCATGCGAGCCGGACTGTCGGGGGTGCGACGCGAATGCGACAGGCGTGCTTTAAGTGTGCCACCTTTTCTGTTTGAACTTGCAAAGCGTAACATTTTCGTGCGATCAATCAATAGAATCCAGAACAAAATGACGAGGGCGGGGCTTTCTCGCGCGTTAGGCGGGCTAGTTTCAGTGGTATGAAGTGCTATAGTGCAAACAAAGCAAATTTCAAATTAACCGGATGAAATTCATTACATTTAGAAAACTTCTCCTATAAATTGGATGAAATCCATTATATATTTCGCACAAACCGTACTAAAACCTACTGTAAACCTAATCTATATGATCGCCGGTGCCCGACCACCATGTCCGGCCATGAGCCCCAAGAACTGACGCTCCGGGTACCTTTGCCTCCTCCTCATCCGCCTCGGCTTTGTCCAGCTCCGCCTCGATAACCTCCTCCTCCGGAGCACATGGTTCTAAAAATTTCCGCCTCCACATCGCCGTTAAGCGGCTAATCGGCCACTGATGTTTACCCCACCAAGCTTGGCATTCACTGAGTGGAGGAGTGGTGGCCTTGCTGGGACCAGAGCAGCGGCAACCTACCATATACTACTCTTCCTCACTGTCGGCTGCGCCTGCGCCCGTGTGCCGGCTTCGTGGTCGTGGTGGCGTAGGGTGGCCGGGGGGGAGCTGGTGATGTCCTTCGTATGCTCCTATGACAGTACATCCAAGAGAGCTTTGGAGCGCTCCCGGAGCGGAGCCGCCGATGTGCTTCATCTGCTCCTGCGACTGTACATCCAAGAGAGCTTGAGTGGTGCCGACAGAAGGAAGGGAACCGGAGGAGAATGACTGTGGGTCTTTCTCTATGGCTGGGAGCTGGGGCTGAAGTTAATATAGCAAGCGAATGGCAATGAGCCGCGGCAGACGGATGGACGGCTGACACCGGAGTAGGTTCGTCGGCAGCCGCGTGTCATTAATGTGGGCGGCGGATGGACAGATAGCCATGGTGTCATTAACACTGAGCAGTCGCTTGCACCGGGATGCCGCGCGGGTGGCGCTCTCTGGGCCGTCGTGCGGTTGCAATGTTGGCGCTAGTGAGAGGTCGCGTTGGGCGTGAATGCGGCATTGATGTTCTGGATCCACGGTGACCGTTTCAGGTGGGAAGCGTGTGCTAGCGATGGAAGGGGTTTCGGTAGGCCAGGGCAGTCAGACGCTGGCATGGTGGTAAAATGTGAACTCATGGATGATGAGACTTTGAAGTGTATGCGGCACGTATAGACAACCAGGCATCCGTGCAACCGCTCTTATCGCAAGGTAACCTTCGACGACCACCATTAGACACCACACAACCATGCATAACTTACGAATAATGGACGAGTCGATCAAACACACACTCACGTGCAGTGGCACTATGACCGGTCGCTCAGGATACATATGTAGGTACCATAGTACCCTCTCTAGCTAGGCTATTTTATAGATTATTGTTGTGATGGATGATATACATAAGCAAGGCGCCGAGTCACGTTGTCGCATCGTGTGCAGAGCCATGGCTAATGTCGAGCAGCTCGGCGCCCAAGCACGAGTATGACGTTGGTGTTGAGCCAGGTGAATACTTGCTCGGTGTTTGCTGAGGCCGCCTACAAACATCTTTATTTGCGAGACCGCCGGGGCGTGCAGGTGACGGGCTTGCCGTTTGCATTGCGCCATGAGCAGGACTTTGATTGAGAGGGCGACATGCATGCATTAGCATGGTTTAACAGTGTGAGTGTGAGTGTCTGCACGTGTACATGCTACTTGCGTCTATGGATGGTGTGCGCTAATGTGTGCATCACGTATAATATTAAAAAAATCAGTTTTTGCATTTAACACAAAGTATTTCATTTTCATTTGGCTAACGAGTGTGTGTTGCAGCGATGAGTCCGTGGTTTGATTCCTCGCATACGCATAATTTTAGTTTTTATTTCTTTCTCCACTGACAAGTAGGCCCGCATAGATAGATAGATATAGAACACCAGCTGATGAGGTGCATGCGGACTATTTGATTGGTCAACAAGATAAATATGGAGCTATATGCTGAGCCTGTGACCATATAATCACCATATCTTGTATACAATGATAAAAGTGAGCTATTGAGACAAGTTTGATGACCGCCAATGCATGTTACTCGGTAATAAATGACCAGGATTGAAGGGGAATCCAAATTTCCTTCCTCTTCTGTCCTTGAGTTCTTAACAAACCAATGCACTATATACGGTTGTCCGGCCACTCCGCCCCAGAGCTCTCACCAAGCATCGTTCATGCCACCACGCCGCACACTAACCGGTAAGCAAGCGATGGCATCCCGCTGCGCCGAGTTCCTCGCCGCCCATGATCGCACACAATGGTTCGGAAGCGATGGCATCCCTCCATGCCGAGTTCATCGCCGCTCGCGACCTCACAACTATGTGGGCAGACTTTGAAGCTGCCAAGGCCGAATGGGCGGTAGAGCAAGAGGCGGCCAAAGCCGCACATAGGAGTGGAAAAGGCAAAAAGCACTCAAGAAAAGAGAGGCCCACCACCGCAAGAAAGAAGAGGACGCACGCGCTGCTGCGGAGAGCTCGACAGAGATCCAAGCACGGTGGGGTGTCGCCGACAAAGCCGGGAAGGAGAACGACGACGTCTGGCCAGCGTGAGAGAAGTAGTAGTACTAGTAGTAGTGTGCGTGTCTGTGTCACTCGTATGTTTGTTGAATTAATTACGAGCATGTACCAGTACTAGTTACTACTATAGTTTTTAGAGAAAATTACCAGTACATTAGCCTAGACTCAATGGAAAAAATCCTATCCTATGCATCAACTGGCATCTCTTTCTCTATAGGAATTGAGATGCATGTCATATCACTTCCTATGAATTTCATATTCCTATAAAATTCCTATCCTATGAACCAAAGGAGGCCTCTACTGGAGTACAGTACTACTGTAGCTAGCAGTACTACTGGTACAGTAGTTTTCTTCAAGAAGCGGAATTCAATGAAGTCCGAGAAACTTCACAGTGGAAAGGTTGGGCCTATGATTTGACGGCTCATTGGTCATTATTACTGCAGCACAACAACCGGGGTGACTCTCCCTTGGAGTTCTGCATGCATGGCAAATGGACCAGGATGGTCGACGTCCCATATGTCGGCGAACGGAAGAATTCTTCATCACTTTAAGATCTTCATCACTTTTATGATAGTAATCACTAGAAAACGATATTTCTAAAAATTTTCTTTTAGCTCTAAGCATAGCGGTTATTTTCTTACTTTCATCCATAGAAACATAAAGAGCTTTAATTGATTCTTCAACTTTAGGCACAAAAATTTTCATCTTGAGAGTTTCTACATCAAGAGAAATTCTATCAACACTTCTAGACAAATTATCAATTTTATTCAACTTTTCTTCTATCGAAGTATTGAAAGCTTTTTGTGTATTGATAAATTCTTTAATATTGCTCTCAAGATCAAAGGTGTTTCTATTATTATTATTATAGGTGGGATTACCATAGGAATTACCATAATTATTAGAGGAATTACTAGGAAAAGGCCTAGGATTAATATTACCTCTATAAGAATTGTTTCGCGAGACAAAACTCACATCTATGGGATCACTATTTTGCTCAATCAAAGTAGACAAAGGCACATAATTAAAACCAATAGGAGCACTTTTTAGCAACCAACTTCATAAGAGCATCAACTTTTTCGCTCAAAGAATTTATTTCTTCTACCGAATTGACCTTTTTACTAGTTGGAGCTCTTGCGGTATGCCATTGGGAGAAATTTGCCATAATATTGTCATAATTTCCATAGGTTAGTACCAAAAAATGATATAAAATGACTATAATATGATTGTAAAACATCCAAGAATGATAATATAACAGCACGGAACAATAAAAATTTATAGATACATTGGAGACGTATCAATGGTGCATGTAGGCGGGAATTAAATGAAGGGATGGCCTTATTGGTTTCGGGGATATAGGGGAAGAGTGAGAGGGGGTGGGTAGCTAGAAGGAGATTGTTAAGTGTGAGTGTGTGCTTTACCCATTCAGGTGGAAGTTATGTGCACACAAGAAGAGAACAATTCGATGTGGGGTTAGGGTAGAGGGTAATTAAATATGTATGGAGACATAGGAGACCTTCAACGTGCATGTGCGAGAGGTATACATGTATATGTGGGATGTGTGTGTGTGCACGCGCGCGCATGATCGAGATAAAAGAAAGAAGACATAAGTCATAAGATCAAAAGACATGCTAGAGATGGATCGGTATGACAATATTCATTCATGTGAGAGTGGAGGGAAGAAGGCCTGATAATTGAGCATGTGTTTTGTCTTTAAGAGATAGTGGCGTGGGCTGGAGCATGCATCTATGGCGAGCAGAGGGAGCGAGACAAAATGATTGTGCAAAAGAGATCAACCTATAGATGCATGTATGGAGAGACAGATATAGCGTGCATGATAGGAAGCAAGAGTGCGTGCGAGAAAGAAATGTTGACGGAGAAACTACAGATAGATTGAGAGATAGAGATCCTAGCTAGAGGGACATCGGCTAGTTTGTGTGTTAGAGATGACCGCCGAGTGGTTCAGAGGGTGAAGTTATGTGTGTGAGAGAGAAAGATAAAAAGAGGGCGCATGAATGCATGTAGAGAGAAACATATATGGTGTGCGTGATAAGAAGAAAGAGTGAGGGCGAGGAAAGAAAGTTGATGGAGAAACAGATAAATAGAAAGATAAAGATGCTAGCTAGTGTGTGTTAGAGATAAGAGTCGAGTGGATCAGAAGGCTGAGTTATGTGTGTGGGTGTGAGAGAGTAGAGAAAGGGTGCATGTGAGTCACATACAAACAAATATGAGAGAGAAATGAGATCCCGTTAGACGGAATTTTGTGATTGTGAGAGAGAAAGATATTTCACAACCAGAGTGATAGCTAGACAGACATATCAGGGGACGCGAGATATCTCTAGGGAGAGAGAGAGTGTGTGTGTGTGTGAGCGACATACAAGAGAATGCGGAGAGATATGAGACCCTGGGAGACAAAGTTTGTATTTGTGTGTGAGAAAGAGATAATTAAGAGGAAGCAGAGTCATACCTTCTCATACCTAAGGAGCGCAAGACATCTTTGTGTGAGAGGGGGTGTGCGAGTGGCACACAGGGGAATACTAGAGAGAAATGAGACCCCAGGAGACGAAGTTTGTGTTTGTGTGAGAGAAAGAGATTTCACAAGGAGAATCATAGTTAGAGACACATATCAGGGAGCAAGGTATACTTAGAGAGAGATAGAGTGAAGGTCAAGGGAGAGAGTACCGTTAGTGTGTTACAAAGATAAAAGATCATTGTCGACATACAAGTAGCATGAGAGATACCCGAGAGACGATGAAGGCATATAGGTCTAGAGAGATATATAAGCATGAGTGATAGATATATGAGACGAATATCTGGATTAAAGGGGATTCAAATATTTAAACTAGGGACCACAACATCGATAATATCATAACAAAAATTTGTTTATCAAACATGCATATTCATTTGAATTTGGGAACACGTTAATGTTATATAGTTTATCAATATTAGTGATCCATAGATTCTTTAATTAGAGACAATGCATGGTTTATATGCAATTAGTGTCTAAACGGGATTACGCTATATGTTGCGTGTGTGAAACACATTATACATGTTTGAGAGGTAAAAAATAGAACCGCATGAAACACACATTAATTGGAGACAGTTAGCGAGGAATGCATACACTGGATTTCAACATAAATTGGTTTCAAATATTTGAAAATCCAAATTAAGATGGATCCAGCCTTATGAATCTGAGATCATGTCATTTGTAAACCATATTTGTGTACAAAGGGTGTTGTGCTTTTGAAAGTATATATATAAAAAGGATGTATATAGATTTGTATTCGAATACAAAATGGATCCTGCCTGAAAAAATACAAACTGGATTCGAATTGAGTTGGCACGGTAATCATGCACTCTTTCTTTGCAAAAATTGAACGAAGCAGTGAAAGTCGTAGTAACCACCCGAAACCAATATCTACGAGATGGAAATTACTACTTATCCCTGACACACAAAGCCTAATAGCTCGATTTCTATAGGTTCAATATGGGTAGGCTTGTAATTTCACCCAAACATGACATAACCGTCTCCGCCTCTCACCTCCCCGGATTCATACACGGTGGGCGCCTGATACGTCTCCAATGTATATATAATTTTTTATTGTTCCATGCTATTATATTACCTGTTTTGGATGTTTAATGTGCTTTACCAAGCACTTTTATATTATTTTTGGGACTAACCTACTAACCGGAGGCCCAATCCAAATTGTTGTTTTTTGCCCATTTCAGTGTTTCGCAGAAACGGAATATCAAACGGAGTCCAAACGGAATGAAACCTTTGGGAGAGTTGTTTTTGGAACAAACACAATCCAGGAGACTTGGAGTGGACGTCAAGAAAGAAACAAGGCGGCCACGAGGCAGGGAGGCACGCCCTGGGGGGGGCAGGCGCGCCCCCCACCCTCGTGGGCCCCTCATGGTTCCCCTGATCGACTTCCTTCGCCTATATATATTCATATACCCTGAAAACATCTAGGAGCACCACGAAACCCTATTTCCACCACCGCAACCTTCTGTACCGGTGAGATCCCATCTTGGGGCCTTTTTCGACGCTCCGCCGGAGGGGGAATCAATCACGGAGGGCTTCTACATCAACACCATAGCCTCTTTGATGAAGTGTGAGTAGTTTACCACAGACCTTTGGGTCCATAGTTATTAGCTAGATGGCTTCTTCTCTCTCTTTGATTCTCAATACAAAGTTCTCCTCGATCTTCTTGGAGATCAATTCAATGTAATTCTTTTTGCGGTGTGTTTGTCAAGATCCGATGAATTGTGGGTTTATGATAAAGATTATCTATGAACAATATTTGAATCTCCTATGAATTCTTTTATGTATGATTTGTTATCTTTGCAAGTCTCTTCGAATTATCAGTTTGGTTTGGCCTACTAGATTGATCTTTCTTGCAATGGGAGAAGTGCTTAGCTTTGGGTTCAATCTTGTGGTGTCCTTTCCCAATGACAGCAGGGGTAGCAAGGCACGTATTGTATTGTTGCCATCGAGGATAAAAATATGGGGTTTATATCATATTGCTTGTTTATCCCTCTACATCATGTCATCTTGCCTAATGCGTTACTATGTTCTTATGAACTTAATACTCTAGATGCATGCTAGATAGTGGTCGATGTGTGGAGTAATAGTAGTAGATGCAGAATTGTTTCAATCTACTTGTCGCGGACGTGATGCCTATATACATGATCATGCCTAGATATTCTCATAACTATGCACTTTTATATCAATTGCTCGACAGTAATTTGTTCACCCACCATAATACTTATGCTATCTTGAGAGAATCCACTATTGAAACCTGTGGCCCCCGGGTATATTTTCCATCATATACGTTTCTGATCTATCTTATTTTGCAATCTTTACTTTCCAATCTATATCATAAAAATACCAAAAATATTTATTTTATTATCTCTATCAGATCTCACTTTTGCAAGTGGCCGTGAATGGATTGACAACCCCTTTATCGTGTTGGTTGCAAGGTTCTTATTTGTTTGTGTAGGTAAGGGACTTGCGTGTAGCCTCCTACTAGATTGATACCTTGGTTCTCAAAAACTGAGGGAAATACTTACGCTACTTTGCTGCATCACCCTTTCCTCTTCAAGGGAAAAACCAACACATGCTCAAGACGTAGCAAGAAGGATTTCTAGTGCCATTGTTGGGGAGTCTACGCACAAGTCAAGACATACCAAGTAACCATCACAAACCCTTATCCCTAGCATTACATTATTTTCCATTTGCCTCTCGTTTTCCTCGCCCCCACTTCACCCTTGTCGTTTTATTTGCCCTCTCTTTCCCGTTCGACTCTTTTTCGCTTGCCTCTTGTGTGCTTGTGTGTTGGATTGTTTGTCACGATGGCTCAAGATAATACTAAATTGTGTGATTTATCCAATACCAACAACAATGATTTTCTTAGCACTCTGATTGCTCCTCTTACCGATGCTGAATCTTGTGAAATTAATGCTGCTTTGTTGAATCTTGTCATGAAAGATCAATTCTCTAGCCTTCCTAGTGAAGATGTCGCTACTCATCTAAATAACTTTGTTGATTTGTGCGATATGCAAAACAAGAAAGATGTGGATAATGATATTGTTAAATTGAAGCTATTTCTGTTTTCACTTATAGATCGTGCTAAAACTTGGTTTTTGTCTTTGCCTAAAAATAGTATTGATTCATGGAATAAGTGCAAAGACGCTTTTATCTCTAAGTATTTTCCTCCCGCTAAGATCATCTCTCTTAGAAACGATATTATGAATTTTAAGCAACTTGATCATGATCATGTTGCACAATCTTGGGAGAGGACGAAATTAATGATTCGCAATTGCCCTACACATGGATTAAATTTATGGATGATCATACAATTTTTTTATGCTGGATTGAATTTTGCTTCTAGAAATCTTTTAGATTCGGCCGCGGGAGGCACTTTTATGGAAATCAATTTAGGAGAAGCTACTAAACTCCTAGATAATATTATGGTCAATTATTCTCAATGGCGCACCAAAAGATCTACTAGTAAAAAAGTTCATGCGATAGAAGAGATTAATGTTTTGAGTGGAAAGATGGATGAACTTATGAAATTGTTTGCTAATAAGAGTGCTCCTATTGATCTTAATGATATGCCCTTGTCTACTTTGATTGAGAATAATAATGAATCTATGGATGTGAATTTTGTTGGTAGGAATAATTTTGGTAACAACGCGTATAGAGGAAACTTTAATCCTAGGCCGTTTCCTAGTAATTCCTCTGATAATTATGGTAATTCCTACAAAAACTCTTATGGAAATTTTAATAAGATGCCGTCTAATTTTGAGATTAGTGTTAAAGATTTTATGATTTCTCAAAAGAATTTCAATGCTTTGCTTGAAGAAAAATTGCCTAAGATTGATGAGTTGGCTAGGAACGTGGATAGAATTTCTCTTGATGTTAATTCTTTGAAACTTAGATCTATTCCACCTAAGCATGATCAATGAGTCTCTGAAATCTATGAGAATTTCCATTGATGAGTGCAAGGAAAGAACCGCTAGAATGCCTACTAAGAAAGATTGCTTTGTAAAAGCATGTCCTTCTAGTTTTCATGATAATATGGATGAAGATCTAAAAGTGATTGATATGTCCCCTATTAAATCTTTGTTTTGCAATATGAATCTTGATAATGACGGGACTTGAGATGAGTCAACTTTAGTTAAAAGGCGTCCCAATGATTCGGAGTTTTTAGATCTTGATGCAAAAAATGGTAAAAGTGGGATTGAAGAGGTCAAAAATTTACATAGCAATGAACCCACTATTTTGGATTTCAAGGAATTTAATTATGATAATTGTTCTTTAATATATTGTATTTCCTTGTTGCAGTCCGTGTTAAATTCTCCTCATGCTTATAGTCAAAATAAAGCTTTTACCAAACATATCGTTGATGCCTTAATGCAATCATATGAAGAAAAACTTGAATTAGAAGTTTCTATGTCTAGAAAATTTATGATGAGTGGGAACCTACTATTAAAATTAAAATTAAAGATCATGAATTCTATGCATTGTGTGATTTGGGTGCTAACGTTTCCACGATTCTAAAAACTTCGTGTGATGTGTTAGGTTTCCATGAATTTGATGATTGCTCTTTAAACTTGCACCTTGCGGATTCCACCATTAAGAAACCTATGGGAAGGATTAATGATGTTCTTATTGTTGAAAATAGGAATTATGTGCCCGTAGATTTTATTGTTCTTGATATAGATTGCAATCTTGCATGTCCTATTATTCTTGGTAGACCTTTCCTTAGGACGATTGGTGCAATTATTGATATGAAAGAAGGAAATATTAGATTCCAATTTCCATTTAGGAAATGCATGGAGCACTTTCATAGGAAGAAAATTAAATTACATTATGAATCTATTATGAGAGCCACCTATGAATTGAATACCAAAGATGGCAATACTTAGATCTATTCTCGCTATTATGCCTAGCTAGGGGCATTAAACGATAACGCTTGTTGGGAGGCAACCCAATTTTATTTTTGTTCCTTAATTTTGTTCCTTTTTAGTAATAAATAATTTATCTAGCCTTTGGTTAGATGTGGTTTTATGTTTTAATTAATGTTTGTGCCAAGTAGAACCTATAGGATCATCTTGGGTGATAGTTAATTTGATCTTGCTGAAAAACAGAAACTTTTGCGCGCGCGATAATAATTTTAATAAATCACAGAAACGTGATTTTCAGTTTATTATTCTTGAAATAGATTAATAGATAAATTTCCTAGGACTTACAATTTTGGTAGGTTTTAGGGTTCCATAAGTATTCTAAAGTTACATATTACTACAGACTGTTCTGTTTTTGACAGATTCTGTTTTTCGTGTTTTGTTTGCTTATTTTGGTGAATCTATGGCTAGTATCGGGGGGTATGAACCATAGAGAAGTTGGTATACAGTAGATTTAACACCAATTTAAATAAATAATGAGTTCATTATAGTACCTTAAAGTGGTGGTTTGTTTTCTTGCACTAACGGAGCTCATGAGATTTTCTGTTGAGTTTTGTGTTGTGAAGTTTTCAAGTTTTGGGTAAAGATTTGATGGATTATGGAATAAGGAGTGGCAAGAGCCTAATCTTGGGGATGCCCAAAGCACCCCAAGGTAAAATTCAAGGAAAACCAAAAGCCTAAGGTTGGGTATGCCCCGGAAGGCATCCCCTCTTTCGTCTTCGTCTATCGGTAACTTTACTTGATGCTATATTTTTATTCACCACATGATATATGTTTTGCTTGGAGCGTCTTGTATGATTTGAGTCTTTGCTTTTTAGTTTACCACAATCATCCTTGCTGTACACACATTTTGGAGAGACACGCATGAATCGAAATTTATTAGAATACTCTTTGTGCTTCACTTATATCTTTTGAGCTAGATAATTTTGCTCTAGTGCTTCACTTATATCTTTTTAGAGCACGGCGGTGGTTCTATTTTGTGGAAATTATTGATCTCTCATGCTTCACTTATATTATTTTAAGAATCTTTTAGAACAACATGGTATTTTCTTTGGTTATAAAATTAGTCCTAATATGATGGGCATCCAAGATGGGTATAATAAAAACTATCATATAGAGTGCATTAAACACTATGATCAATTTGATACTTGATAATTGTTTTGAGATATAAAGGTGGTAATGTTAGAGTCATGATAGTTGGGTAATTATGAAATTGAGAAATACTTGTGTTAAAGTTGGCAAGTCCCGTAGCATGCACGTATGGTGAACGTTGTGTGACAAATTTGAAGCATGGGGTGTTCTTTGATTGCCTTCCTTATGAGTGGAGGTGGGGATCGCATGATGGTTAACTCCTACCAACCCTTCCCCTAGGAGCATGCGTAGTAGTACTTTGCCTCGAAGGCTAATAAACTTTTGCAATAAGTATATGAGTTCTTTATGACTAATGTGAGTCCATGGATTATACGCACTCTTACCCTTCCACAATTTGCTAGCCTCTACAGTACCGTGCATTGCCCTTTCTCACCTTGAGAGTTGGTGCAAACTTCGCCAGTGCATCCAAACCCCGTGATACGATACGCTCTATCACACATAAACCTCCTTATATCTTCCTCAAAACAGCCACCATACCTACCTATTATGGCATTTCATTAGCCATTCCGAGATATATTGCCATGCAACTTTCCACCGTTCCATTTATTATGACACGCTCCATCATTGTCATATTGCTTTTGCATGATCATGTGTCGGTGTACAAAAGTAGGGGCTCTGCTTTTGACCCCTTTACTTGTGCACGGGCAGTCAGAACCACCTGCCACGACCATGCATAACAGGGTAGGAAAGGGAAGCCGGAGAGAAGCCGAAGGCACAAGACAAACAAAGCAACATCAAGGACCAAGGCCACAAAGGTTGCACAGGCGAAGCAGGTTGCCCTGGCAAGGACCCTTGCCGGGGGCAGCCTCAACGGCCCTGGCAAGACCCTTGCCGGGGGCAGCCTCAGCGGCCCTGGCAAGACCCTTGCCGGGGCAGCTCATCCACACCAACTGAGCGAGCACCTTCGAGCCCACCAACGCTAAGAAAATGCATTGGGACAGGGCTCGGGAGGCATCTCCGGGGTGGCATGCAGATCTTTGTGAAGACAAAGAACAGTCAAGATCAAATGAGGATAGGAAGGCAACAATCCTCAGCAAGGTTCTTGCTGAGGAAGCCCATGAGACCCCCGGCAAGGTCCTTGCTGGGGACGATAGCGTGGCATGGCAAGACCCTTGCCAGGCCGCTCGGCAAGGCCCTCGCCAGGCCGCCCGGCAAGGTCCTCGCCAGGCGCGCCAGCGGGGCCACTACCAGGCCCACGCCAGCAAGTCTCCACCACCGCCGTTCGCATGCCGCTGCTGACCCAACCAACTGGGCAGGCACCTGCATGGCAACATGCAGCCCTTCGTGGAGGCTCCACCACTACGCCACCTCAGCTTCCTGCCTGCCTACATGGCACTACATGCATCGTTGGCCAGGGCGCGTGTCAAAGCCAGGAGGGGCAGCGACGGACAAGACGGGCCTCACCTCCATCCTCAATAAAGTGAAGGGACACCTAAGCCTTGCATTTAATGCGCTTTGTCTATAATACCAGCGATAAGCTCATAATGTTGTAGCACTTTCCACCTCCTATGTGCCACTGTGGCAGCCCCTTTCACCTATAAAAAGAGGCCCAAGGCGCACAGGAGAAGGATTCAACTCTTGGGAACCTGGCAACACCCAGAGCTAGTTCAAGAGCTCAAGAACACTAAATACATCCACCAAAGCAGGATCATAGGGTTTTACGCATCTTTGCGGCCGGAACCTTGGTAAATCCCCTTTGTGCTGTCCACTAGTCCCGCTCTTCTCACGATCCCGTGCCCCACAACCGTAGTAGGGATTCTTGTGATCCCATAGGTGTCGTTTCCCACCGACATCTTTGGCGCGCTAGGTAGGGGGCGCTAATTGTGAGAATCTGGTCTAGTGTTGGCCTAGCAGTTCATCATCGCCATGGCTCCTAAGAAGAAGACGACCACAGCGATTGGTTCATCCGTGGCCGGACTGCCATCATCGGTGCGGTCCAGTAGCGGGCCAGTCGTGGAGAGAACCCTTGGCGCGGCCCGCGAACACCCACATCGTCCTGGCAGTCCAGCCCCGGCGGGTAGCATCGTTTGTACGACGGGCGACGAGTCGCGCGGTGCCGGCCCCAGAGACGGAGTCGGGCCCCCCGCAGGCGGCACGGGGCCCTCCAGAGGTGTCGTCGTGCCGCCAATCGACGGTGCGGCGACCTCCAAGACACCAACGCCAGCACCCACGACATGCTCTTCTCAGATCGTACGCGATGAGCAGCGCCGCCCTACTGGTGACCTAGGGCGCCGCCCTGGGAAGAGCCCCATGCGCCCTTCGCAGGATGAGGGAGGCCAGCGTGCATGCCGAGGCACCGACGAGGGTGGCGGACAGTTGCGAAGCCGTGGTGAGGCTCCTTCTAACGTGGTTAGAAGTCGAAGAGCATCGTGGTCCACCCAACTCTCGCCGCCGCCCACGCCAGTAGAAGCCATAGCACGTGCGCAGCTGCTCCTTGACTCCCCCCCTGGCGGAGAAGCTTGACGAATGGAGGGCCAACATCTGGAGCCTCGTCGGCATCGCCAATGACGATGGGTTGCGACCGGCGAAACCCGTGGCCCGTCACTCTGTCGGGCCACCGCCTGCTAGCAGGGTCCGAGCCGAAGGCGATACATCTACGGTGTACTCCCCTCCTCAGCACCGTCCACCGCGGGCGACGACCCATCGTGATGATGCTCGTGATGATATCTCCATCGTGTCGTCCGACCCGCGAACCAACCGCGATTAGCGCCAAGCCCTTCGGGAGCGGGCTCATGAGGATGCTCGAACCACCATCGAGCGCCGACGTGACGCGCGCCACCAGTCGGACAAGCGGGAAGGGCCCGCTATGGACCACCCAGTGCCGGTAGGCTATGGTGGCCTACCCTACGAGGTGGGTTGTCCGGCCTTCACCCGTGAGCTGCGGCAGTTCCAGTGGCCCTCCCAGCGCAATTTCAAGCCCGATGTTGGCAAGAAATACAACGGCGAGACTCACCCGTCAGAGTTCCTCATCATCTACACCATCGCGATGCAAGCTGCTAGGGCCCGCGATGATAAGGTGCTTGCCAACTACTTCCCGTTGGCACTCAAGCCTAATGTTATGTCATGGTTGATGCACTTGGCGATGGATTCCATCTCTTCTGGGGCGGATCTGTGCCATGAGTTTGTTGGCGCCTTTACCGGATGTCACCAAGCTCATGGCCAGGTGAGTGATTTACACATCATCCCCCAGAAGGAAGGAGAAAACTTGCGCAAGTACATCCAAAGGTTCAGCCGGGTGCAGTACAACATCCCCGATGTTCATCCCACCGCCGTGATTAGTGCGTTCCACCAGAATGTGCGCAACCGCAAGATGCGGCGAAGAGCTGGAGATGAACAAAGTCAAGGATGTGGCCGAACTTTATGTCCTGGCCGATCGATGTGCTCGCACTGAAGAGGGAACAAAGTACCTCGGCGAAGATGTTGGCGCGGAAACCGACTCCACTGGCGATACCGCCACCTCAGCGAAGAAGGGTCGGCGCCATAACAGGAAACGCAAGGGCAAGGCTGTGCTTGCCATCGAGGGATCCGACAACACCGGCGCCACCAAGAAGACCAAGGCAAGCGCCCCCGGCAAGGAGGTTGCCGGGTGTGTCGCTTGCCGGGCCTTGGCGGCCCCCGACAAGCTAGGAGGCTCCGACAAGCAGTATTGGAAGATCCACCGCACCAAGGGCCATGACCTCCAACACTGCCGGCAAGTAGAGCTGCTCGCTCAGAAGCAGAAGGCCGAGTATGAGCGGAGGGACAAGGAGAAGGGCCAAGATGGTGCCGAAGGGTCCGGCAAGAAACGTGGCGGCCAAGGAGGCCGCCGCGGCAGAGATAGTCAGCAGGAGAGGCCCACCCGGGGCCGTGACAGGAAGCAAGAAGACGATGATCATGACAAGGACGACGAGTCCAGCGATCACGAGTTCCAGAAAGCCATAGAGGCCATGTGCGTCGATGGTGGTGCCTCACTGCATACGTCTCACTGCCAGCTCAAGTAGTGGGCGCGTGAGATCACAGCGGTGGAGCCATCGTTCGATGCACGGAAGCCACTGAAATGGTCTAGCACGCCCATCATCTTCGACACCGAGGACCACCCTGACCGCACTACTGTAGTTAGGTGCTTGCCGTTGTTTGTTTCCCCAATGATCCGCAACCTCAAGGTGACGAAGATGTTGGTTGACGGCAGGGCCAGCCTGAATTTGATCTCGCCTGTTGTGGTCAAGAGGCTGCAGATCCCTGATGAATACCTTGAGGAGACGGGCACGTTCCAAGGGGTTAACCCGGGGAGGAGCCAGCCAAAGGGGAAGGTCACATTGCCTGTGACCTTCGGAGGCGAGCTGAACCACAGGATAGAGAGGATTGTTTTTTATGTAGCCGAGATCCCCTTGCCCTACAACGGAATCCTCGGACGCTCGGGGCTAGCCAAGTTCATGGCGGCTTCACACTATGCCTACAACATGTTAAAGATGCCTGGGCCGATGAACATCATCACCGTCCCCTCCGACAAAAAAGATGCGTTGGTTTGCGCTGACCAGCTCTACTGGGAGGCAGTTCCAGCAGCTGCCACTAAGGCACCTGCTCCTGCCGACGGAGCCCCGGGGGCGAAGAAGACCGGCGAGATCCCTTGCGCCCACTCCGGCAAGCGCACCTCTTTGGGGTGTTGCGCCGCTGTTGAGGACGTGCCAGAGAGCTCCACCGGCAATAGCAAGAAGTCCAGAGCTGCACCACCGGAGACCAAGAGGGTGCCCGTCAAGGAGGACGGCATGGGTAGGGCTTTTACCATAAGCTCCACCCTCGACAGCAAATAGGAAAGCGAGCTTCTCAATTTCCTGCGGGCGAATGTCGATGTGTTTGCATGGCAGGCCTCCGACATCCCCGGGGTTCCTAGGGAAGTGATTGAGCACCACCTTGCTGTCCGTCCGCATGCGCGGCCCGTCAAGCAGAAGGTCAGGAAGCAAGCTCTGGAGAGGCAAGAGTTCATCACGGAGGAAATCAGGAAGCTAGAGGCGGCAGGCTTGGTAAGAGGAGTACTCCATCCGACATGGTTGGCCAATCCGGTAGTGATGCGCAAGGCAAACGGGAAGTGGAGACTGTGTATAGATTACAGAAAAATCAATAAGGCTTGTCCAAAGGATCCCTTCCCGTTACCGCGCATCGACCTGATTGTTGACTCCACGGCTGGGTGTGACCTGTTATCATTCCTCGACGCCTACTCAGGATACTACCAGATCTTCATGACAAAAGAAGACGAAGAAAAGACAGCATTCATCACCCCATGTGCTATGTATTGCTTTTTCTGGATGCCTTTCGGGTTGAAGAGTGCTGGCTCAACCTTTGCAAGAGCAGTCCAAATTGGTTTTCAACCCCAGCTACATAGAAATATGGAAGCTTATATGGATGGCATAGTGGTCAAAACCAAGGACAAAGTAACACTCGTGCAAGCCCTGGAGGAAACCTTTGGAAACCTGCGCAAGATCAACCTCAAATTGAACCCTGAGAAGTGTGTCTTCGGTGTCCCGTCCGGCAAGCTTCTCGGGTTCTTTGTGTCACAGCGTGGGATTGAAGCAAACCCAGACAAGATTAGGGCCATCGAGCAGATTGACGCACCTAAACGGATCAAGGACGTGCGTTGGCTCGCTGGCTGCGTTGCCGCCATGAGCAGATTCATCTCCAAATCCGCGGAACATGCCCTCCCTTTTTTCAAGATCCTCAAGAAGACGGGCCCAGTGGAGTGGACCCCAGAGGCCGAGGCGGCATTGCAGGACTTGAAGAAGTACCTTTCCTATGCCCCGGTGCTGGTTGTGCCTAAACCACAAGAGCCGTTGCTGCTATATCTAGCGGCAACAAATCAAGTGGTTAGCGCCGCATTGGTGGCGCAGAGGGAGGTCGATAAAGAGACAGCAGCAGCGATAGAGTCAACGATTAGCAGGCCAGAACCCTCCCCGACAGGGCTCGGTCCCGGCTAGACCGAGTCCCCGGCAGGGCTCGGTCCCGGCAAGACCAAGTCCCTGGCAGGGGATGACGCCGGTGCGGTAGGGCCCACATGGCCAGATGAAGTTGCGCAAAGGAAGAAGATGGTGCAGCACCCAGTTTACTTTGTCAGCTCCCTTTTACAGGGAGCTAGGTCGAGGTACTCAAGTGTGCAAAAGTTGCTCTTCGGCCTCCTTATGGCCTCGAGGAAGCTGCGCCATTACTTTCAAGCGCACGAGATCAATGTGGTCACCCGCCTCCCGTTGCAACGGATACTGCACAATCCAGATTCAACGGGGAGGATAGTGGAATGGGCCCTAGAGTTGTCGAGTTTTGGTTTAAAGTTTGAAAGTACCTCGACGATCCCGAGCAGAGTCTTGGCGGAGTTTATTGCAGAATGGACCTCGACGCCTGACGAAGAGGTACAGGAGACTACTCTCCCCGGCAAGGAAACAAGCTGCAACTGGACCATGTACTTTGATGGGGCTTATTCGCTGCAAGGCGCCGGTGCTGGTGTACTGCTTGTCGCACCCACCAGAGAGCACCTCAAGTATGTCATCCAAATGCACTTTCCTCAGGAGATGTCAACCAATAACACCACCGAGTACGAGGGTCTGCTTGCCAGTCTCAGGATCGCGGCAGACCTCGGAGTCAAAAAGCTCATCGTCAGGGGTGACTCGCAACTCGTCATCAGGCAGGTCAACAAAGATTACCAAAGCCCATTGATGGAAGCCTACGTGGATGAAGTGAGGAAGCTGGAGGAGCGCTTTGACAGTATACAAGCTGAGCATGTCCCTCGGGCGAAGAACGACGTCACCGACTACTTGTCAAAGCGCTCTGCCCTCAAGCTACCTGTGGAACCAGGTACTTTTGTGATTTAGCTGACTCAACCATCCGTCAAACCACCAGCCGGGCAGAACAAGCGAAGGAAGCTAGGCCCCAACAAGTACTTCCCCTCCAAGCCACCCGGGGCCACTGGCGAAGGTACTGCCATGGATGCCAGCCTTGCCGCGGGGCTGCCCACTCCGGCAGGGCCTAAGGCCATGGCCGTAGAGTCGGCCGCTCCTGCGGCAGAAGATATGCCTTTTGTCCTTGCCGTCCAGCCGCAGGCTCCGGCATGGGCGCAACATACTGTCCGATTCCTCCAAGAAGGAGAGCTTCCTGAGGAGTAGGAAGAAGCGGAAAAAGTAGCCCGCCGGTCTGCTCTGTATCAATTTGTTGACAATGTTTTGTACAGAAGGAGATCGAATGGGGTGAAATTGAAGTGCATCTCCCGAGAGGAAGGACTAGAGTTGTTGGCGGAGATACATGGAGGCATATGTGGCTCCCACATAGGGTCAAGGGCCCTTGCCGGCAAGGCTTTCTGGCAAGGCTTCTTCTGGCCCATCGCCCTCCAGGATGCGACGCCACTAGTAACCAAGTGTGAAGCGTGCCAGTTCCATTCAAAGAAGCTTCATCAACCAGCTCAAGCCCTTCAAACCATCCCTCTCTCCTGGCCCTTCTTGGTCTGGGCGCTCGATATATTGGGCCCCTTCCCCCATGCCGTCGGGGGCTTTGAGTACTTGTATGTTGCGATTGACAAGTTCACAAAGTGGCCGGAGGTGGAGGCAGTGAGGAAGGTGACGGCGCAGTCAGCCATCAAGTTCTTCAAGGGACTAGTTTGCCATTTTGGGGTGCCCAACAGGATCATCACCGACAACGGCACACATTTCACAAGCCATGCCTTCATGCAATACATTGAAGATCTCAGCGACAAGGTCTGTTTTGCTTTCATGGCACACCCACTGTCGGCGTTCTGGGAACGGGGGTCCCCAGACTTGCCTGCCTGCGGTGTGGCTCAAAGGGGGCCCAGCACGACCCATCTTCATCAACACAGGCTCAAGACCCTCACGAGGGGCCAAGCCTCGCGGGGCGGACGACAAGGAGCTTCCTCAGGCACGACCTCATCAGGCTGGCTCACGAGGAGGCGGAGAGTTCAAGGCAGGGTACCTCGCGAGGTGCCCATGACGCAAGCCATAACGACCAAGGGCGCCAGCTGGGTGCCAGCCCGCGCAGTGTCCTCTTTCCTCTTTGGTGTAAGGGGAGCAAGCGCAGGCGAGAGCATCAAGCAAATGCATCCATTTCGGTGCAACAAGACCAAGACCAGTCCAATGGCAGGATGGAGGTCACCATGGAGCCCAAGCCGACGTCACCACCAGAGCCTTTGACAGGCAAGGACCAACTTTAGTCAGGATAAGTGTACCAGATGTTCCCCTTCAAAATGGCCAATTGTTGGCGCCCTTCCCGCTCAATATTTGGGAAGAGGCCCAGGGCCTTTGCCTATAAATAGGACTAGCCACCATAGTATCGAGGCATCGAGAACCAACCCATCCAAAGGGACAACACCACCACAAGAACAGACCCTCGTGAGGCTGTTCTTCCTTGTATTGTTCATCATCAACCCAAGAGGCAATCCACCACACCACACACTGGAGTAGGGTATTACACCGCAATGGTGGCCTGAACCAGTATAAACCCTGCGTCTCTCGTGTTGTTCTTCTCGCAGTTTAGATCCTAGCGATTCGATGAGGAACAGGTAGGTAGAAGGCGAAACCTCCGCGTGCACCCTAGTGTTCGAACCTCAAGGGTCTGCCGGAACCCTAAATCCGACATTTGGTGCGCCAGGTAAGGGTGCACCGGGATCCACCTTCTGCCACTTCGCGTCCCGTCGCATCGTCATCACCATGTCCGGCGACCAAGCGGGCAACCCTGCCCCCTGGGCGGCTTGGCCCGCTCGCGCAGAGCTGCTCGCCCCGGGCGACCCAACGCCCCAGGCAGCTCGCGGTCCGCAGGGCGCTGCGGGCCGTGGGCGATGCGGACAGACCCCGACAGCTCTCACACCGCGACATACGCGGTCGGCAGCAAGAGCCTCCAACCACGTCACGGCCACGACACCGTACACTCGCCGGGAGCAGGCGAACTCAAGGGCCGCGCTCACGGTGGCCCGAGAGCTGCTGCAGTGCAGGCTAATGGAAGGCGGCCGCACGTGCTGCTAAAGCGGGTGGCAGAGCTCGTGGGCTTCGCCGCCTCGGGGGCTCACCCCTTCTGCACTCAGCTCCCGTCTCAGGCCCAGAGTAGCCCACGCAGGGGCCCCACGCGCGCCCGCGGGCTCCAAGGCTACCCCGACACCAATGAAGCCGTCAGCATCGGGCCAGCGGCTGCACCGACTCCGCTCCCCGCCAGCGAAGAAGGACTCGTTGCATCCCACGGCCCCAATGGGTCACCGCGCTACCACCCCCAGGTTGGCACATCAAGCAGAGCTGCATGGCGCGCGGAGCATTATGACGTGGCCTTCGGGGTGGCGGCCCCCAAAGAGTACGTGCCCCACATGTTGGACCAAGGGCACCCGCGCGAGGGCAAACAAGGCTCGCTCCTCAGCCCAAGCTGGGGGGACGAGGCACCAGAAGCTGAGCTCTTCCAGGAGTCCCAGGACAGCCCCACCGGCCATGCTGGAAGCGACGATTATTGGGTACCACTAATTCCTCAGGAGCAGGCATACGCTAATCATGGGTCGTAGGAGGTGCAGGTCGCCACAGCGAGCAGCTGCCCCGCTCCCGCAGCCTCCTACCCCTCAGGAGGAGGGCATCGGGGGCTGCAGGGGAGGGGCCGGGATCCGACATCACCACCACGGCGTTCGGAGCAAGGCATTCCCAGGAGGTAGGCCCTCCGCTGGGGAGGCGCCTCAGGGCCTACCCCTGGCGGAGGACCCGTGGTCGTCGGGGAAACCGCTGGCGACCGCTCTACCCCATCGGCGGCGTCCTGGTTTCCGGTCGTCGTTGATGGCACTAGAGTGTGGCGCAAGGCGGGGCCCTTGTCTGGCGATATGAAGCAAGGCCGGTACTTGTGAAGAAGGCCCAGTGCCTGTGAAGCTCGCCGCCCCGTGACACTCTCACATAATAATGAGTGGGGTTGTACATGCCCCGGAGTCTTAGGAGTGCCAGCCTCAGGCCCTGGGGCTCCCTCCCATGCCCAGTGGCAGCACTTAGCTCCGCGCTGGTGAGAAGATGTCCAAGACTAGACTAGGTGCTCCACCTGCTCCTCCAGTGAGCGGCACCGAGCCAGGAGTTCCCATGCCCGCTCTTCCGTCGCCTCTCGCCGCTGGTAAGCTTCCCGGGCTTCCTCGACGGCCCGCGAACAGACCACCCGAGAGGCTGCCAGCGACGCCTTAGCCTCCTCATCGTCAAGATTGTGTTGACGGCGCGCGAGGGCGACTGCCGCCTCCAGCTCGCGCCTCTCCGCAACCAAGCGCAGGCCCACGGCCTCAAGGCGCGCGTCTTCATCAGCAAGCTCTTCACCAAGCAGGCTCACCGCATCAGCCGCCCTTCGAAGGAACCCTTGGCGAAGAGCTCGAC
This sequence comes from Triticum timopheevii, assembly GCA_963921465.1. Lineage (NCBI taxonomy): Eukaryota > Viridiplantae > Streptophyta > Magnoliopsida > Poales > Poaceae > Triticum > Triticum timopheevii. Next base: position 460,753,459 of record OY997264.1, on the reverse strand, counting down.
GCTCCCGAGCGAGCTCAAGTACGTCTTCCACGCCGTCATCCGCCCCAAGCAAGCGCCGGGGGGCACAGATTAGCGCTCCCCCTCTGGGCAGGGGGCTGGGGGCTGGCACCCTTGAGGCGACCGGGCGCGCCTTGCCAAAAGCCCGGCCTGGGGCCAGTCCATCCCCAAGAGAAGAGCGCTGGGAGTACCCCAGCCAATCACGGTCCACGACTAGATGAGAAGCCCACGGCAGGCTGGCTATGCCCCGAGAAGGCTCGCGAAGGAAGGTCGCGAGGCGCGCGGGGCCGTGTTGCGCCTCGGGGTGATTCGTCTCTTCGACCGGCCTCACCACAAGGGCTCTACTGCTCGGAGCGACCGGAGACGGTGGAGAAGGCGAAAGCAGGGGGATGGCTCCTCAGTCATCTCCGTGAGCTCGGGAGGAAGGGCCCTACGGAGCAAGGATCAGGAAGGGCAGCAGAAGAATCTGGAGCTGGGAAGGGGGAAGGCTTACTCTTCGATGGCGAAGTACTTTCTACGCTTCAGCAGGAAACAAGGGTAATCATTGCCCAGGGCCTCCCTTCTCTTCCGAAGGGCCTCAAAGTCCACGCGAAGCGGCCCAAGAGTTGAGTGCAGGGGTCAGCCTGCGACGTGGAGGAAACGTCAAGACGACCCGCGTCAGGGGTGTCTGCCTGATGCGCGCCGCCGGTCGCCTCACCAAGAAAAGCAGCCGGGGCCTCGGAGGCCTCTGCCCCGGGTGCAGCAGGCGGCTGCTCGCCGCCCTCAGCCCCGGCAGCACGGGCCTTAGGGGCCGCTCCCTCTTGAGCGCTGCCCGATGATGTCGCCTCGGCGGGGGCACCCTCAGCCTACGGAGGCTCATGCCTCCCTGCTCCGCCACTTGAGGAAGAGTCGCCTCGGCCAACTAAAAGGGCGGCCACTGTCACTGGATTCTCGCGAGGCCCCTGGAGGACGACGGGGCGCGGTCCCCATTCGTCAAAGACGGGCATCTGATTCACAAAGTCTCTCCTGCCCGAACAGAGGTACAGCAAGGCCCTCCCTTGCTGGATGCTGCCAGGGTTGGGGTCCCCAGTCAGAACCAAGAGTACCTTCCTCAACGCTTCAGGCGTCAGGTCCTCTTCCTGGAGCCTCATACGATCCCCGCGCCCGTTGAAGGCGCACATTCGGCGAGAGTGGCGCTGGAGAGGGGCGACACGGCGTAGCAGGAACTCCTTCACCACCTTGGGCGCCATCACATCAAGCAATCTCAAGCACTCGAAGCGACGCCAGGCGAAGAAGAGCTGGGGGCTTGTCAGCGTCTCCTGGCCCCAGCCTGAATTAGGGACAGCAGGCAAAGTCGGCTTCGACAACAGGGGGCTGGGCACCCCCACGTCCACATACAGCCACCGCTCACGGAACCCAGGCGCGGGCGGAGGAAGACCAAAGTCAATCCCTGAGGCTGCCGTCTCGGGTGCAGCAATGAAGCTCACGCATCCCGAGCATTGGGCGGGGTCGACAAGGTGCAGAGCGAAGAAGTGGCGCAACAGGGCGACCGAAGGGAGGATTCCTACCATAGCCTCGCAAACGAAGGCGAAGACCGCCAGAAGAGTAATGGAGTCAGGACCGAGATGCATCATGTGGATCTGATAATGGGAGAGCACAGCGTTGAAGGAATCGCAAAAGGGGGGAATTAGCCCCGCCCACAGGGCGTCGACAAAATAGGGGACCTCGGTGATTATCCTGTTGATGGAGAACCGAGACGCGGGCTAGGCCGTCGTCCTCCTGCATTCATTGAAAATGGTGGCCAGGGCCGAACTGACCTTGCCCAAGCCCTCTCGATTGACTATGATCGACCGATCCATGGCGGGGGCCGCCGACGGCGGCGAGCGAGGCGAAGGCATGGGTCCCTTCCCTCTCCCCTTCTTCGTCGGAGCCATGGTGATGGAAGGGGGGAGGAAAGGTTCGAGATTGGCTTCAAAGTAGAAGCTGGAGTTCGAGAGGAGGAAGGACAGAGGGCGCACGAGCAACGGAAAGGGAGTGGCTGTGTACAACTGCAAGTCCGCCTAGCCTGACACCAAATGAGGAGGCGTGGGGGAATAGTGCCACCCGCGTCCAATCAACCAACATGCGGCGCCCAAGGCCGCAGGCTGTTAGGGCCCGCAACGCTTCGCACTTGCCCTTTCGCCTCTCTGCTCGGCCAAGTCCGGGCGCGCCTTGGGCCCGGGGGCTACTGTCGGCGTTCTGGGAACGGGGGTCCCCAGACTTGCCTGTCTGCGGCCTGCGGTGTGGCTCAAAGGGGGCCCAGCACGGCCCATCTTCATCAACACAAGCTCAAGACCCTCGCAAGGGGCCAAGCCTCACGGGGCGGACGACAAGGAGCTTCCTTAGGCACGGCCTCATTAGGCTGGCTCGCGAGGAGGCGGAGAGTTCAAGGCGGGGTACCTCGCGAGGTGCCCATGACGCAAGCCATGACGACCAAGGGCGCCAGCCGGGCGCCAGCCTGCGCAGTGTCCTTCTTTCCTCTTTGGTGCAAGGGGAGCAAGCGCTGGCAAGAGCATCAAGCAAAGGCATCCATTTCGGTGCAACAAGACCAAGACCAGTCCAACGACAGGATGGAGGTCACCGTTGAGCCCAAGCCGGCGTCACCACCAGAGCCTTTGACAGGCGAGGACCAACTTTAGTCAGGATAAGTGTACCAGATGTTCCCCTTCAAAATGGCCAATTGTTGGCGCCCTTCCCGCTCAATATTTGGGAAGAGGCCCAGGGCCTTTGCCTATAAATAGGACTAGCCACCATAGTATCGAGGCATCGAGAATCAACCCCTCCAAAGGGACAACACCACCACAAGAACAGACCCTCGCGAGGCTGTTCTTCCTTGTATTTTCATCATCAGCCCAAGAGGCAATCCACCACACCACACACTGGAGTAGGGTATTACACCGCAATGGTGGCCTGAACCAGTATAAACCCTGCCTCTCTTGTGTTGTTCTTCTCGCAGTTTAGATCCTAGCGATTCGGTGAGGAATAGGTAGGTAGAAGGCGAAACCTCCACGCGCACCCCAGTGTTCGAACCACAAGGGTCTGCCGGAACCCTAAATCCGACACCCACGGAGCAACGGGCAAGCGGAGAGAGCAAATGCTGAAGTTCTGCGAGGCTTAAGAACGAAGACTTTCGACAGGCTGCGCAAAAGTGGAAGGCACTGGATTGATGAGTTGTCGGCGGTTCTTTGGTCGATCAGGACGACACCGAATCGAGCCACCGGCCAGACACCCTTTGCCCTGGTTTAGGGGGCAGAAGCAGTTCTCCCCACAGAACTCATACACGTGTCACCTTGAGTGCTCGCTTATGACGAGCTTGAGCAAGAGCGACTGCGGCAAGATGACGCAACGCTCCTTGAGGAATATCGTCTCCGGGCGGCTGTGAGAGCAGCACGCTACCAGCAAGCCTTGCGCCGCTACCACAGTCACAAGGTTCATGCCTGGAGCTTTGAGGAAGGCAACCTTGTTCTTCGGTATGTTCAGTCAACCAAGAATTCCAACAAGTTAACGCTGAAGTGGGAAGGCCCTTATCGGGTAACACAAGTCACCAGGCCCGGCGCAGTCCTCCTGGAGACCGAAGATGCCATTCCAGTGAGCAACTCCTGGAACATCAAGCATCTTCGCAAGTTTTACCCATAAGGCGCGGCTGTCGGGCCTCTCGGCAAGCCACCCTTTTGTGCAAGCCTTGCCGGCAAGGCATGTAACCCTTTGTACAAAGCCAGGCGTAGACCCTGATCACTAATAAATGAAGCGCTGGCGCCCTAAGTTATAGCATGCATGCTAGGTCGAGTCTCCTCATCGGTTAGGATTGATAGTGCTTGACGGTGGCTAACCCCTAGCTTAGAGGTCGAGTGTGCATCTCTTTGTTTCTTCCTTGTCCTTTTTGGTTCGCAGGACATGTAAGTATTTCTGCTGAGCTATTCGGGAGAAAGGAACGAGCCGGTGCCCCGACCCCGGGAAGCCAAGGTTTCGGGGGGCTGCAAATACAAGGATCGGTCCACAGCAAGCCAAGGCTGCCGGGGGCTGCAGGTCCAGATAAGTCCTTTTATCCTCTACCATGCATTTCGTATGAACTGGGGTATGTGAAACCTCGTTTTATCCCTAGGATACCGTGCTCCCCTCTTTCCGCACCTAAGGATTACCTCCTGGGTCCGAAGTTGGTCGTAGTTGCGACAGCGAGGGGATAGAACGTGGGGCTTAAACCCATCTCATCCCTGCCTCCGCCAAGAGCATGAGAAAGGTCGAGTGAAATGGGAAGACAACTAGGCCTGTTGCCGGGCGAAAAACGTTTATTTTGGATGGCAACAAGGATTCGATCCTTGCTGTGGGTTTCACTCGCGAACGGAAAGCCCAGCAAACATCCCTTTTTCATTAAAAACATCCCGTACAGGTACAGTTCATATGTAATGAAAAACATGAATAGGGGGATTACAAGTTCTAAAGTTAACAAAGGCCCGAAGGCTTACAAGACTAAAAAGAGATAAGGTGCCTGTCGGTGTCAAAACCGGTGGATCTCGGGTAGGGGTTCCCGAACTGTGCGTCTAGGCGGATGGTAACAGGAGACAAGGGACACGATGTTTTACCCAGGTTTGGGCCCTCTCGATGGAGGTAAAACCCTACTCCTGCTTGATTAATATTGATGATATGGGTAGTACACGAGTTGATCTACCACGAGATCAGAGAGGCTAAACCCTAGAAGCTAGCCTATGGTATGATTGTTGTTCGTCCTATGGACTAAAACTCTCCGGTTTATATAGACACCGGAGAGGGCTAGGGTTACACAGAGTCGGTTACAATGGGAGGAGATCTACATATCATATCGCCAAGCTTGCCTTCCACGCCAAGGAAAGTCCTATCCGGACACGGGACGAAGTCTTCAATCTTGTATCTTCATAGTCCGGGAGTCCAGCCAAAGGTCATAGTCCGGCCATACGGACACCCCCTAATCCAGGACTCCCTCAGTAGCCCCTGAACTAGGCTTCAATGACGACGAGTCCGGCGCGCAAATTGTCTTCGGCCTTGCAAGGCGGGTTCCTCCTCCGAATACTTCATTGAAGATGTTTGAACACGAGGATAGTGCCCGGCTCTGCAAAATAAGTTCCACATACCATCGTAGAGAGAATAATATTTACACAAATCTAATTTGCTGACGTATTCCGTAGTGTGACATCACGCTACGGCCAAGCCTTTATTCGTTTTACCGTTCCACCTCAGCGCGTTTAGCGAGGCGGTTTCCTTGGTACGTCTTGTCAAAGCAGAGATCGTGTCCCCTTATTCCGGGATTCTCATCAATACGGGCATGGGTAACCCAACCACGCCATTAACCGCGGCGCTTGGGAGATAAGCGAGTTTTATTAGGCTAGTGGGGGCTCATAGTTTCGTCCGCCCATATAAGGGGATAAGGATCCGCCCTTTCCATCTACGCCTTCTTCCTCCTTTGCTTATCCATTCCTGCGCACTCGAGCTCTAGTGCCCAAGTCCGCACTTCCCACCTCAACCTTCTCCAATCATGTCCGGAGCGGGAGGTAGATGGATGGCCTCCACCGTCACGGAGGGGCACATCAAAAAGTTGAGGAAGGCCGGATACTTGTCTAACGACATCGCGCACCGGCTTCCAGATGAGGGGCAACTCATCCCCACCCCTAGGCCCCATGAGAGGGTCGTGTTTCTCCCCCATTTCCTCCGCGGACTGGGCTTTCCGATTCACCCGTTCGTCCGGGGGCTCATGTTCTACTATGGCCTGGACTTCCACGATCTGGCCCCAAACTTCATCCTCAACATCTCGGCGTTCATCGTCGTGTGTGAGGTCTTTCTCCGCATCCAGCCGCACTTCGCTAATGGCTGAAGACCTTCAATGTCAAGCCAAAGGTTGTGGGCGGCCGACAAGCGGAGTGCGGAGGCGCCATGGTGGGCAAGATAGCCAACGTTACATGGATCGAGGGCGCCTTCGTGGAAACCATCAAAGGGTGGCAATCGGGGTGGTCTACATCACCGAGCCGCATGACCCTGAATGGGCAGCGGCCCCCGAATTCCGATCTGGCATCCCCACACGGCTCACCTCATGGAAAGAGACGGGCCTGTCATGGGGTAATTCGGCAGAGGTGACCGGACTTCAAACCTGCATCAAAGACCTGAACGACAGGAAGGTTAAACTCATCACCGTAGTCCAGGTCATGCTCTTCCACCGGATCCTCCCGTGTCAACCACGGGCTTTTAATCTATGGGAATTCGACCCGACCCAGCACCAAACTTTGTCCAGGCTCTTCGACACAACGCACGAAGATGCCTGGAAGGTGCTTTTCAAGAGCTCCGAGGTTCACCCTCCCATTACCGAGGATCGTGGATTCTGCGCGAAGCGTCAAGCCAGCGCGGTAAGCTCAATTTTCCCATTACGGGGTATTTGTTTTCCATAGTTTGACTCTATGCGGGATCTAAACTCCCATCCCTTTAACAGGACTGGCAGAAGAAGGCCGGACAGATCAACTGTCCGGCTCCTTTGCCCGAAGACCCAGCGGGCGCCCGTTTGACAAAGCTGCTGGTTCCGGCACCTCATGTGGTGCCGGAGAAGAAGGCCAAGAAGAAGGCCATGGGGACTCGAAAGAGTTCCTGATGCCTAGTGGTGTCGGATTCATCGCCCGACGACCCCGAAGCGACCTCCGCCTCCGAAGACGAGGAGGAGGAAGAAGAAGCCTCTCCCACTTCAGCGGAGGGAGGAAAGAAAAGGAAGGCCGCCCCAAGTGGGGAGGCTGGAGGGTCCAAGAAGGGGAGGACCCTTCTACCGGACTACGCCTCCGACGCCGAAGACGGCGGAGAGGAATGGCCATCCAGGGTCAAGCCCCTGGCAAAATCGTAAGTATCCAGATACCAGAATAACTTATGGCGCTCCTCTATTGCACAGTACCTTCTGACGCCGAAATCAATCATGAAGTCCGCCCAAGGCTCAGCTCGGCGATTCGTCGAGCAGCTCCCTGGATTCGTCGGATGTGAATAGCGCTTCACTCCCGACGGCCTCCTCCCCTCGCCCTACGGACGACGCCGAGGTGGAGTCCCAAAAGGGACTAAACAAGGGGGAGGTGGTCCTGGAGGCGCCGCAAGGCAACCTCCCGTACTCCAGGCCCAAAGGGGATGAAGCCCCAGAGGGATCTAAGTCTGGCCCTGGGCCGGACACCGCTCCGGAACCTTCAGTGGTTCCGGAGTCCGGCAGGCGGACCCTTCGCAAGAAGGGCAAGCCTACGACGCCGGCGGCCTCCATCCAATCGGAGGCGTCGGACAATTTGCTGGAGGTGCTTAACGGCGCCTCCATCGACGAGGAGCACCACACTGTTATGAGTGCGGTGATTCAGAAGGTTCAGTCTGCCAAGAGCGGGCTAACAGAAGCCTGTACCAGCCTTCTAACAGGCTTTGAGGTATGTATTTAAAACATATAAAAATGTTACTGCATAGACAGTAGCCCCTGATGCTCAGTGTGGTGTTCGGAAAGAAAAGATGGACTGAGGATCTAAAAAACATATACGCAGGAGTCTAACATAAATATGTCAATATGGGAATGCAGGCTGCGCTGCTGACCTCTACCGCACTAACTGCGGAGGTCGATGCATTGAAGCAGAGCCTCGAGCGGTCCGAGAACGAGCTCGGCCGTGCCAAGCAGCAGATCGAGGACCTGGAAGGTATGTAATACCTTATGTAAGTATATAAAAAATACCTGGTTGCAAATAATGAAGGACCAACGTGAATGTTGTAGGGGCCACATCCGAGGTGGCGACCCTGAAGGAAGCGCTATCCAAGGCCAAAGACAATGCGGCCGTGGAGCGCACTGAGCGAGAAAAGCAAGAGGCGCGGGTGGCGGAGGTGCGGCAAGAGCTCGATGCTCTCGTGAAGAAACATGAGATTTTCGAGCTTGACTCGAAGACTCGAGAGTCCGAGCTTGCCTCGGCACTTGAAAGCACCAAATCTGCCAAGGCCGAAGCCCAAAAAGCCCTCCAGGAGATTGAGGCGATGAAAAAGATTGCGGCGGGTAAGGCATTCTTTATGCAAAGCAAGCACGTGAAAGTAAATTACATGTAACTTACCCACATCCAGAGCTCTCCAGGAGCATTCGCAGATCTGCCCCGTAGTGTATCCGATGCCGCCGCATTCTACCGGGCCGAGGAAGGAAGCTCGACGGAGAAGGTGTTCTGGTCCCAGTATGCTGAGGCCGAATCCCCGGTTCCCTTGAGCGACCAGCTGAAGCAGCAGGTCAAGCTTCATAAGGCAGCCGAACAGGCCATGAAGGGCATGATAGGCCGGCTGTGGCCTGGGGAGGTCATGCCTTTGAGCTACTTTGGGCTGGTGCGGCGGCTGGTGGATGCCTGTCCACGGCTTGAAGTCATCAAGCACTCCGTGTGCATCGAGGGCGCCCGTAGGGCTTTTGCCCGTGCTAATGTGCACTAGGGCAAGCTGGATGCTGAGAAGCTGGTGAAGGATGGGCCACCAGAGGGGAAGGAGCATCGCAGGCCCGAGAGATTATGAGGGCGTCCTGAAGGGTGCCCGTCTTGTAGCGAATGAATGTACCGGGGATGTAATTTTTGAGTAAACTTGCTCGTGTTTATCTTGTGCGCTGAAAACTTGTTCATATGCACTAAGCAACGCTTTTTTAATTTAAAATATTACCTTCTGTGCGGCCGTTTATGAAATCTGAGAGATGCAAGTCATTGGCTTCTACCCCCATGCCATGAGTGCTGGGGTGTTCAGGATAAACCTGAGCGCTCTTGTTCCCATTCTTAGGTCCATCTAGGGAGGCGCTCAGCACAACGAACAAGGCCATCAGACTTATAATGCTTTATCACTCTCACTTAGCCATAGAATTCTATAATTTTAAATTTCGATGAAGGCCCTAGTATTCGGAAGACCGAGTTCGGGGCGCTATCCACGCCTAGGCCGGATAAATCCAGCTCCTCGCTCTAAGCGGCATAAGTCTTTAGGGACTCGAAGAACCTCTCGAACAGTGACCGGTCTCTCGCCCTATCATGACGGTCAGTTTTAGCTTTCTCTACTGAGGTGTTAACCCAGCTCAACTGGGGCACAATCGCAGTAGTTCACCCAGCGCTACCTTAGCCGACATTGCGGAACGTAAGGTACCAAAACATGGGAGCTGGGCAAACCCAACTATTGACCAAAGACACGATTCGGAGCCGATGCATATAATGCTATAAGTTCGGGGTGCCGCACTCATAAGAGTGTTCGGTCTTCTCACACCGTATTATGGGGAACTTAAGCCCCTGGTGTATTGGCCGTACCAAAGTGTACGGTTGCATAATGTCATGACTAAACATATTTATATAAAAATGAATGAATACAATAACAGACAAGAGCTAAGTATTGTTATTTAAAGGGCTGCTATGAAAGCAGAACGATACAAGTAGTGCGATAAGCAAGAGATGGGATTATTTGACATTTCCCCCTCCAGGGGCAAGCTGCGAGACTTTAAGTAAGATAGGTATTTAGCTCGTTATAGAGATCACCTGGACATTTGATGTGGTTTGCTGTCTCCCTGGCTATTGCATCGTGTGTTCGGCGAGTGTATTGCCGGACAGGCCTTCCGAATAGTGGAGTCCTGAAAGTATATAAAAAAGAAGAAATGGCAAAATCGGGAGCCCCTAGTGCGGTTGAGCCACATTCTAGGCGTGCCGTGGTTGTGCCCCTCCCCTTATGACCATGGTATTTCCAGAGCGTAGTTATGTACGCGTGGTACTGCTATCGCGATCTCGCGAGGGCTGGGGTTGGGACCGCACTGCTATGCTTGCTCGGAACGTGCCAGCCGGTTTTGTTGTAGGTTACTTCGGGCGCGCTTGACGTTGTCCACACGTTTAGCAGCCGGATTGGAGAATGGCCTTAAGAGGCTACTTTGTACTTCCGCCGCCAGGGCCGCCGTGTGTTCCTCTGTTTGGAGAGAGCGTTCGGTGTTTCTGTTGACCGTAATGACTCCGCGAGGGCCCGGCATCTTGAGCTTGAGATATGCGTAGTGCGGCACCACATTAAATTTTGCGAATGCGATTCGTCCGAGCAGGGCGTGATAGCCACTGCAGAACGGGACTATGTCGAAGATTAACTCTTTGCTTTGGAAGTTATCCGGGGATCCGAAGACCACTTCGAGTGTGACTGAGCTTGTACAGCTGGCTTCTACACCTGGTATGACGCCTTTAAAGGTTGTCTTTGTGGGTTTAATCCTTGACGGATCTAACCCATTTTTCGCACTCTATCCTGATAAAGCAAGTTCAGGCTGCTGCCTCCGTCCATAAGGACTCTAGTGAGGTGAAATCCGTCAATGATTGGGTCTAGGACCAATGCGGTGAATCCGCCGTGACGAATGCTAGTGGGGTGGTCCCTTCGATCAAAAGTGATCGGGCAGGAGGACCATGGGTTGAACTTTGGGGCGACTGGCTCCAATGCATAGATGTCCTTGAGAGCATGCTTCCGCTCCCTTTTGGGGATATGGGTTGCGTATATCATGTTCACCGTCCGCACTTGTGGGGGGAAACCCTTCTGTCCTCTGTTGTTCGGCGGCCGGGGCTCCTCCTCGTCATCGCTATGCAGCCCCTTGTCTCTTTTTTCGGCACTTAACTTGCCTGCCTACTTGAACACCCAACAATCCCTGTTGGTGTGATTGGCTGGTTGTTCGGGGGTGCCGTGTATCTGGCACGGGCGATCAAGTATCCGGTCTAAACTGGATGGGCCCGGAGGATTTCTTTTGAATGGCTTCTTCCGCTCACCGGGTTTAGAGCCTCTGAATCCGGCATTAACTGCCGTATCCTCAGTATTATCGCCGTTAATGCGGCGCCTGTGCTTGTTACGGCGTGACCTGCCATTGTTGTCCTTGGTATCTGAGTACAGGGCTCTTGGTTATGTTATTGCTACGAGCTAGCCAGCTGTCTTCTCCCGCAGAAAAGCGGGTCATAAGTGTCATGAGGGCTGCCATAGATTTCGGCTTTTCCTGTCCTAGGTGCCGGGCAAGCCATTCGTCTCGGATGTTGTGCCTGAAGGCTGCAAGGGCCTCTACATCCGGACAGTCGACTATTTGACTTTTCTTGGTTAGGAACCGCGTCCAGAATTGTCTTGCCGATTCCTCTGGCTGCTGAATTATGTGGCTTAGTTCATCGGCGTCTAGTGGTCGAACATAAGTGCCCTGGAAGTTGTCAAGGAATGTGAATTCTAGGTCCTCCCAGCAACTAATTGACTCTGCTGGCAGGCTGTTAAGCCAATGCCGAGCTGGTCCTTTAAGCTTGAGCGGGAGGTATTTGATGGCGTGTAGATCATCACCACGGGCCATATGGATATGAAGGAGATAATCCTCGATCCATACCGCAGGATCTGTTTGTGCCATCGTATGATTCGATGTTTACAGGTTTAAAACCCTCGGGGATTTGATGATCCATTACTTCGTCTGGGAAGCATAGTGGGTGTGCGGCGCCTCTGTACTGGGCTATATCACGACGTAGCTCGGATGAGCTTTGTCTGTTGTGTTCGGCCTGGCCATATTTGCCATATCCGGCGTGACGGTTATCGTCACGTGACGTGGGGCGCCCACGCGATCCGTAGATTGATCTTGTTTGGCTTGCCTTGTCCTCCAATATGTCTCGCAGGTCTGGTGCGTTTCCCCATGCCCTGGTATTTTTTGAGCGGCACCGGGGTGCGAATTGAGTTGAGGGCCGAAAGGCCTCTCTGTCGCGGCCACGAGGTGGCCGATCGGCCGCATCATACACTGGTGATGTAGGTTTAGTTGCTTCCTCCTCTAGTTGGGGTAGCAGCCTGCGCTTTGGGTAGCTCTTGGAGGGGCGTTCGAGTTTGTACTCTTCGGCCGCCAGGACTTCAGTCCATCTGTCGGCTAGAAAATCTTGGTCAGCTCTAAGCTGCTGCTGTTTTTTCTTGAGGCTGCTTGCCGTGGCCATAAGCCTGCGTTTGAAACGCTCTTGTTCAACGGGATCCTCTGGCATGACAAATTCATCGTCGTCAAGGCTTGCCTCGTCTTCGGAGGGAGGCATATAATTGTCGTCCTCGACCTCCCTGTCTGCCGCTCTCTCATGAGGGCTCGCTTCTCCGACCTCCTGCGCTGAATCCTGCTGGAGGGGGTTGTCTTCGGCACTGTCCGGGGTGTTGTTATCTCCAGTGCCGGACTCGCCGGTTTTGCTTTGGCGGGATTTAGAGCGGCGCCGCTGACGCTGGCGCTTAGGTTGTTTCTTGGAGGGGTCATCCTCCGTTTTTTCATCGCCATTCCCTGCTTTTGGGGTGTCCACCATGTATATGTCATATGACGAGGTGGCTTTCCAGTGCCCTATAGGTGCTGGTTCTTGGTCGTCTCCTTCATCGGCGTCCATACCGTCGATGTCTTTGGAGTCGAAGTCGAGCATGTCGGTTAAATCGTCGACAGTGGCTACGAAGTGGGTGGTGGGTGGGTTTAGAATGTCTTCGTCGTCTGCATCCCAACCTTGCTGACCATAGTCTGGCCAGGGCTCTCCTGACAAAGAGAGAGACTTTAGTGAATTCAGGATGTCGCCAAAGGGCGAGTGCTGAAAGACGTCCGCGGCGGTGAACTCCATGATCGGAGCCCAATTGGGTTCGATCGGAAGGGGTGCGGAAGATTCGGAGTCCAGAAAGGAGTCCGACACCTTGGAGTCACAGGCCTCACAAAGGACTAGGCTGGTATTCGGCTCAATTGCCGTAGAGATTGCAGCTTCTAGGGCGGCGTCCAACCGTCCGTCCCCGATTGGCGCGGTCGGCTCTGAGAAAAGGGTCGGAGCGGACACCTGAGCGGCACTCTGAGTGCTGTCCGGTGGCAGAGCTAGATCATGCCCATCGTGATAGTGCGGTGCGCTCGACCGTGGCTCGAATCCATCAAAGATCAAGTCCCCGCGGATGTCAGCTGTGTAGTTTAAACTTCCAAATCTGACCTGATGGCCAGGGGCGTAGCTTTCGATCTGCTCCAAATGGCCAAGCGAATTGGCCCGCAGTGCGAAGCCGCCGAACACGAAGATCTATTCGGGGAGAAAAGTCTCACCCTGGACCGCGTCGTGGTTGATGATTGAAGAAGCCATCGGGCCTAAAGGTGACGACACAGAGGAACTCTCAATGAAAGCACCAATGTCGGTGTCAAAACCGACGGATCTCGGGTAGGGGGTCCCCAACTGTGCGTCTAGGCGGATGGTAACAGGAGACAAGGGACACGATGTTTTTACCCAGGTTCGGGCCATCTTGATGGAGGTAAAACCCTACTCCTGCTTGATTAATATTGATGATATGGGTAGTACAAGAGTTGATCTACCACGAGATCAGAGAGGCTAAACCCTAGAAGCTAGCCTATGGTATGATTGTTGTTCGTCCTATGGACTAAAACTCTCCGGTTTATATAGACACCGGAGAGGGCTAGGGTTACACAGAGTCGGTTACAATGGGAGGAGATCTACATATCGTATCGCCAAGCTTGCCTTCCACGCCAAGGATAGTCCTATCCGGACACGGGACGAAGTCTTCAATCTTGTATCTTCATAGTTCGGGAGTCCGGCCAAAGGTCATAGTCCGGCCATCCGGACACCCCCTAATCCAGGACTCCCTTAGTGCCCATAATCCCTTTCTTGTCCCTCTCCTCAGGAAATGGAACAAGAAGGCAAAAGGGCAAGAGGGGCGCCTAGGCAAGCTACAAATGGCAGAAGACACCGAGGGAACATCTTAGTGGCCGTCCAGGGGCTGGATGGTGATGGCGGCGCTGGAGGAAGAGTTGGAAGACGAGGCGGCAGGACCGTCAATACGCTACGAAGGCGTCGGTGCCCGCGTACTCCGACTTGATGGCCTTGCCACCCGCCCTCTTCCTCTTCCACAACCTCCCAACACCAGCCACCCAAGGAGGCGACCCCGAGAAGTTCAAGGAGCCGGTGACGTGGATGATGGAGTCGCCGGTGCCGCCCCGGGGCGACGCGCCCGACGCCTAGTCGGACCCGTCATCCCGCCGCCCGCTACCCTCGTCCTTGTTGCCGTTGTGCTCCTCGTCACTCCCACTCGAGGAGGAATCTTCATCGTCGGAGGAGCTCTCCAAGCAGCACTTTAGACGAGTGCCAAGGTCTCCAAAGATCTTGATGGAGAGCAGGCCGTCCTCCATCAACTTGAAGAGAAGGACGAACCCCGGTGTCAGGTTGTGGACGCGGGCGAAGGTCTTCCATCCTTGACGAAGGTACATGACGTGAGGGGCGGGGAACTCGACATCGGCCCATATACCACTGTTCCCACAACCCCTCATGTGCAGCCGCAATGCCTGCGGTGGATCCAGCTCCATGGCCCGAGCAAACGGGGTAGGGAGACGGAGACGACGGCGCGCTGGTCGGCACAGCCTAACAAAGAATTCGTAGGGGTTGTCCCTGATGTGGCCCTCCATCGAAGGTGGGGCCGCTGGCGGAGGCAAGGCATATCTGCCGCCCCGTCGTCCTCTCCCCCGAGCGCCTCGACCTTTGCCCCTCCCCCTCCCTCTCGTGACCAGCTCTGCCGCCACGAGCTCTTAGGGAGGGGTGATGCGTTGTCGAGCCGAGACCCTCGCCGCCACTGATGAAGCGTCACCACACCCCCTCGCCATGACGGGAAGAAGGAGAGAGCAAGGATGGAAAGAGGCAAATGATGGAGGATTGAGGGGCACCATTCCTCCCGCTCCCCTCTTTATAAAGGGGCGGGGGCGAGGCTCGGCCGCCCCCTCTCGGCCAATCCGGCCCGTTGAAGTGACAGCAAGCGGGGCCATCTACCGCCCTCCCCGCTCCATTGAAGGCGCATGGGAATCGACCCGCGCACGCGCACAACTTCTCACATCCCGCGCGCCCGTTATTCGCCCTGCACTGTGCATGCAGCAAACGTGGCGCAAGGGATAGTCACAGTGGGACGCGTGGAGCGACGGTTCCCAAGCTAGGGCAGTAAATGAGCAGCAGCCCTGCGGTCTCAAAGAGACACGCAAGCCGCCTCTTTGCTTTCCACCACGGGATGACGCCAGCATGCTTCCGTCATACGCGTGCACGACCCCCATGTCGTGCGTTCAGCGCAGGTCGTGGGGGGAAGCACAGCGGACAGAGCAGTTACCGTGGTAAAAATCTGCCCCAACTACCTGCGCACCATTCCGGGCCTAGCCCAACAACGTGTTGCGCTTATGTATGGCCCAGGCCTAGGGGCTCCTGTTGGTGTACAAAAGTAGGGGCTCTGCTTTTGACACCTTTACTTGTGCACGGGCAGTCAGAGCTACCTACCACGGCCACGCATAACAGGGAAGGAAAGGGAAGCTAGAGAGAAGCCGAAGGCACAAGACAAACAAAGCAACATCAAGGACCAAGGCCACAAAGGTCGCACGGGCGAAGCAGGTTGCCCCGGCAAGGACCCTTGCCGGGGCAGCTCGTCCACACCAGCTGAGCGAGCCACCTTCAAGCCCAGCAACACTAAGCAAACGCATTGGGACAGGGCTCGGGAGGCACCTCCGGGGTGGCATGTAGATCTTTGTGAAGACAAAGAATAGTCAAGATCAAATGAGGATAGGAAGGCAACAATCCTCAGCAAGGTTCTTGCCGAGGAAGTCCACGAGAACCCCGGCAAGGTCCTTGCCGGGGACGATGGCGTGTCACGGCAAGACCCTTGCCAGGCCGCCCGGCAAGGCCCTCGCCAGGCGCGCTAGCGGGGCCACTACCAGGCCCGCGCCAGCAAGTCTCCACCACCGTTGTTCGCATGTAGCTGCCGACCCAACCAACTGGGCAGGCACCTGCATGGCAACATGCAGCCCTTCATGGAGGCTCCACCACCACGCCACCTCAGCAGCCTGTCAACCTACATGGAACTGCATGCATCGCTGGCCAGGGCGCGTGTCAAAGCCAGGAGGGGCAGCGACGGACGGGACGAGTCTCACCCCCGTCCTCGATAAAGTGAAGGGACACCTAAGCCTCGCATTTAATGCGCTTTGTCCTATAATACCAACGATAAGCTCATAACGCTGTAGCACTTTCCACCTCCTGTGTGCCACTGTGGCTGCCCCTTTCGCCAATAAAAAGAGGCCCAAGGCGCAAGGGAGAAGGACTCGGCTCTTTGGAACCTGGCAACACCCAGAGCTAGTTCAAGAGCTTAAGAACACTAAATACATCCACCAAAGCAGGATCGTAGGGTTTTACGCATCTTTGCGGCCCGAACCTGGGTAATTCCCCTTTGTGTTGTCCACTAGTCCCGCTCTTCTCACGATCCCGCGCCCCGCAACCGTAGTAGGGATTCTTGTGATCCCATAGGTGTCATTTCCCACCGACATCATGTAGTTGACATCGTATTTGTGGCAAAGCCACCTTTATAATTCTTTCATACATGTCGCTCTTGATTCATTGCATATCCTGGTACACCGACGGAGGCATTCACATGGAGTCATATTTTGTCATAAGTATTGAGTTGTAATTCTTGAGTTGTAAATAAATAAAAGTGTGATGATTTCCAAAGGATGATGGAGACTATGATTTCCCCCACAAGTTGGGATGAGACTCCGGACTTTATGAAAAATAAAAGAGGCCAAAGAAGCCCAAAGAAAAAGAAAGGCCAAAGAAGCCCAACAAATAAAAAAAAGAGAAAAAAAATGAGAGAAAAAGAGAGAAGGGACAATGTTACTATCCTTTTACCACACTTGTGCTTCAAAGTAGCACCATGATCTTCATGATAGAGAGTCTCCTATGTTGTCACTTTCATATACTAGTGGGAATTTTTCATTATAGAACTTGGCTTGTATATTCCAATGATGAGCTTCCTCAAAATGCCCTAGGTCTTCGTGAGCAAGCAAGTTGGATGCACACCCACTTAGTTTATTTTGTTGAGCTTTCATACATTTATAGCTCTAGTGTATCAGTTGCATGGCAATCCCTACTCCTTGCATTGACATCAATTGATGGGCATCTCCATAGCCCGTTGATTAGCCGCGTCAATGTGAGACTTTATCCTTTTTTGTCTTCTCAAGCAATCCCTATCATCATACTCTACTCCACCCATAGTGCTATATCCATGGCTTACGCTCATGTATTGCATGAGGGTTGAAAAAGCTGAAGCGCGTTAAAAAGTATGAACCAATTGCTTGGTTGAAACCGGGGTTGTGCATGATGGAAGTATTTTGTGTGACGAAAATGAAGCATGCCAAACTATATGATTTTGTAGGGATAAGCTTTCTTTGGCTGTGTTATTTTGATCAGACATGATTACTTTGTTAGTATGCTTGAAGTATTACTATTTTTATGTCAATATTAAACTTTTATGTTGAATCTTTTGGATATGAACATTCATGCCACAATAAAGAAAATTACATTGAGAAATATGCTAGGAAGCATTCCACATCAAAACTTATGTTTTTATCATTTACCTACTCGAGGACGAGCAGGAATTAAGCTTGGGGATGCTTGATACGTCTCCAACGTATCTATAATTTTTATTGTTCCATGCTATTATATTACCTGTTCGGGATGTTTAATGGGCTTTACCAAGCACTTTTATTTTATTTTTGGGACTAACCTACTAACCGGAGGCCCAGTCCAAATTGTTTTATTGCCTATTTCAGTGTTTCACAGAAAAGGAATATCAAACGGAGTCCAAACGGAATGAAACCTTCGGGAGAGTTATTTTTGGAACAAACACAATCCAGGAGACTTGGAGTGGACGTCGAGAAAGAAACGAGGTGGCCACAAGGCAGGGAGGTGCGCCCTGGGGGGTAGGCGCGCCCCCCACCCTCGTGGGCCCCTCGTGGCTCCCCTGACCGTCTTCCTTCACCTATATATACTCATATACCCTGAAAACATCCAGGAGCACCACGAAACCCTATTTCCACCGCCGCAACCTTCTGTACCAGTGAGATCCCATCTTGGGGCCTTTTCCGGCGCTCCGTCGGAGGAGGAGGGCTTCTACATCAACACCATAGCCTCTCCGATGAAGTGTGAGTAGTTTACCACAGACCTTCGGGTCCATAGTTATTAGCTAGATGGCTTCTTCTCTCTCTTTGATTCTCAATACAAAGTTCTCCTCGATCTTCTTGGAGATCTATTCGATGTAATTCTTTTTGCGGTGTGTTTCTCGAGATCCGATGAATTGTGGGTTTATGATAAAGATTATCTATGAACAATATTTGAATCTCCTCTGAATTCTTTTATGTATGATTTGTTATCTTTGCAAGTCTCTTCAAATTATCAGTTTGGTTTGGCCTGCTAGATTGATCTTTCTTGCAATGGGAGATGTGCTTAGCTTTGGATTCAATCTTGCGGTGTCCTTTCCCAGTGACAGCACGGGCAGCAAGGCACGTATTGTATTGTTGCCATCGAGGATAAAAAGATGGGGTTTATATCATATTGCTTGAGTTTATCCCTCTACATCATGTCATCTTGCCTAATGCGTTACTCTGTTCTTATGAACTTAATACTCTAGATGCATGCTGGATAGCGGTTGACGTGTGGAGTAATATTAGTAGATGTAGAATCGTTTCGATCTACTCGTCGCGGACGTGATGCCTATATACATGATCATGCCTAGATATTCTCATAACTATGCACTTTTCTATCAATTGCTCGACAGTAATTTGTTCACCCACCGTAATACTTATGCTATCTTGAGAGAAGCCACTAGTGAAACCTATGGCCCCCGGGTCTATTTTCCATCGTATACGTTTCCGATCTATCTTATTTTGTAATCTTTACTTTCCAATCTATATCATAAAAATACCAAAAATATTTATTTTATTATCTCTATCACATCTCACTTTTGCAAGTGGCCGTTAAGGGATTGACAACCCCTTTATCGCGTTGGTTGCAAGGTTCTTATTTGTTTGTGTAGGTACGAGGGACTTGCGTGTAGCCTCCTACTGGATTGATACCTTGGTTCTCAAAAACTGAGGGAAATACTTGCGCTACTGTGCTGCATCACCCTTTCCTCTTCAAGGGAAAAACCAACACATGCTCAAGAGGTAGCAGCGCCAAAACACAGTTTCTCCTCAACCGAAATCGCCTCTGACCTCCCTCCCTGATTAATACATGGAGGGCGCCAAAAAAAAAACTCTTGTCGGCCGAAATATCCATCGGCAAAATATTAGGTGTATGTGAGATTACCCAACCGACTATTATTGCTGTGATGTAGGAAATTTTGAATGGGGGCTAAGTTTGTAAATTTCCTCGCATTTGAGACAAGAGCGCCCTGAAGACATGGTTCCCCCTTCCTCTCTCACTCCATTTCCCCATTTGTACCCCATGGGCGCCAAAACACCCTTTCCACCGCAGTCTCCTCCGTCCGCCACCCCATCCAGCGTCGTCCTCCTCCACCATGCCGGAGCTGATACCCCGACGCCGTCGCCCATTACAAGAGATCGACCTCTCTCATTCACGTCTTCGGACCAAGATCCTTGGTTCGCATACTCTCGCTTCATCCGCGCTGTCATCCTCCTTGCCGAGGCCGCTCGTACAACCGTCTCATCCACCGTGCCAGGATATTTCCCTCGCCGCCATTGTCTGCCCTCCTAGATCTGCTTCCACGCTGTCGACAGCCATCGCTACCGCATCACCCTCAACGCCTCAGCAGATGCTTACAGGACGCCACACCAGAGGCAGTACTCTTTCATATCCGCTCAAGTTATTTATCTCAGCAAGAAAATAGATCGCCACTGCTTTACTCTGATTTCTTGTCCATCACTTAGAACAAGCTATTTATCTCAGCAAGAAAATAGATCACCACTGCTTTACTATGATTTCTTGTCCATCACTTAGAATCTTACTTGTTAGTTGAAACCAAACATTGGTTGCAACATTCCCTTTGTCCAGTTTGCACCTTCAGATCCGCTGTGGCAAACGCACCACTATACTCGCAATGCTTATGGGTTTCCCCTTTTATATTCCGCATTAGGTTAAATGACAGTCGACTGGATTTCAAATTGGGGTCAGTCCATTTTTGGGAGTTCGCTGAAGGGAAGGAAGGGGCTTGCTGGAGGGCTGCCACATTATCTATCTTAGGGTTTCAGGTGGGGAAAGTGGTTGTGGGGGGCTGTCGTCGGTCTATGGTGGGGCCTCACCGGAGGCAAAACTCGACGCGGGTGGGGTGTCAGGTTAGCTACAGGGATGGCTGGGGGCGGCAGAAGATCGGAGGTGGTGGCCAGTTCAGGGGAGGGCGGGGGAGGTAGTTCGGCCGACGACTAGTGCGGTGGTCTTTAGGGGAAGAATAAAAGGCGGGGAAGAAGAAGGGTTAGGAGACATAGGATCTTCATCCAACCGCTTTAAATTGTCGACTGACCCAAATGACGAAAGTAAACCTACTGGGATGTAGACATTCCCATATATTCAATACTATTATCGTAGGTGCTTCGAGACATACGTGCAAGCAGTGCTCCTCAACCCGTCAAGCTAAACAACATGCCACTCATAATTCCAAACTTAGTTGCTCAAATACGAATCTGATATGATGCTGACATGTACTAAAATAGAGAATGTTTAATTGGTCAGTTAATGTTCCTACTTTACTTTCGAAAAGCACATGCGCCACATATTGAGGGACTGCAGGGAGTTGCGTTCTTTATGCGCTCTCGTTCATACTGTGTGGCCAACCAACATTTTATTTTCCAAAATCTGCTTGCTCTTCTTTAGCATGCTCCTCTTCTGTTCTTCCTTTGTAAGTACTCTCTCCGTACCTAAATATAAGTCTTTGTAGAGATTCCTCCATGGACTACATACGGAGCAAAATGAGTGAATCTACACTCTAAAATGTATATATATACATCCGTATGTGATCCATAGTGGAATCTCTACACATATTTGTATTTAGGAATAGAGGGAGTATAATAGTTGCACAGTATGTCCTTTGTAGTGAAGAGCAGCAGCCACATTTGCTGTCTACAGGTCTATTCGGTTGCTTGTCATGGACGCTTTCAACTCTTCGTGTTGGTCCTCATGTCGATTGTCATGGATGCTTTCAACTCTTCGTATTCGATCGTATGTGTCGCCTTGAGAGTTAGACTGATAGTAACAGTACCACGCCTTCAGTTGTAGAGAGCTGGTATTCGAAGCCTTTCTAGACGTACTGTCAATACTAGCACATATATTCCAGTAAGTTCCACTTTCCTGATTTTACTCCTGATGCTTAGGGTTTTCCCATTATAACTACACTATGATCTGCGTAGGTTCTTTGTGTCCTACTAGCACCTGTCCACCCTTTAAAGCTAAAGAATGCACCAATCATATGTCCTAAGGTTCTTCAAATACGAATGTGATACGATACTGACATTAGCTAACAGACACACATTTAATTGACTTGAGTTTCCAAATGCATGTGGCCACATATAGAGAGACATCATGGAATTGCATTTCTTTGGGCGCTCTGATTCATCATGGGTGGGCAACCAACATTGTATAGAAAGAAGGAGAATCTCAATAATATGGTTGCCCTTGTATTCTTTAACATGTTCCTCTTCTATTCTTCTTTAGTAAGTACAGTATGTTCCTTGTTAGGAAGTGGAGCATGGACATCTGCAGTCGGCAGCTCTATTGGGCCAGTTCTGCTACATTATTTTGTACTTCGAGTTGGTCTGCCATAATGTCCCGAAAATAATGGGAGCCCGCGGTCTTTGGTAGACTAGACTGATAGTAACAGTTGTGCGCCTTCAGATGAATAGAGCTGGCCTGTAGGTAATTGATAGGCTGCATATTAGTAGAGGCAAAACCCTATATTTTCCAGCCAGTTCCGCTTTCCCGATTTAGTTATCGTGCTTATGGTGTACCCTTATTATCTACACTATGATTTGCCTACTGGCTCTACGCTCTCATTATCATGGTTTGGCAATAAACTTTCTATACGGTATATTATGAACCTATTATCTGCCAACTATCCTTACATCTGGAGCTCCCGGCAGGTATCCTTATTTTTTGTGTAGTTGTGCCAGATTATATTAATCTACTCACCATATTACAGCACACATGGGCTCTCTCATCAGAATCCAGTGATAGCACACAAGGGTTTATAGGGAGCCCCTATTATATTACAATATCCTCTGCATTACAAAGATAATCTCACTACTATTTATGTTTTCATGCTTTTCAGATATTGTACGTAATCACATTGAATATAAGAATGCGCACATTAGAAGAATATTGCAGAACAGTTCAATGGGTAACAAACTTGGCATCAAGGGATTGAGGTCCATTGTGGATGCAATGAAACCCACATGCTCCCAACCTATAGATTCGTATTCAGAATATGATCCTAATGACTATTCTGAGCTCATGGAGTTAAAGACAGATGGCCTATCCTGTTCACCCAATAAGGTGCATGTTCTAATTTGGCAAGGTTTCATTGGTTGCACATATCTTGCATAAGGTGTCTTGCATTTCTTTTGCTTCGTTGCCCCGCCATCTGCTTAGTTTACTCATGATATATGTGAAGATGCCATGCCCATCCATTATCAACACCTATTCCATTTGTCATCATACCACGTTTTCTCATTCAAATGATGTTCTTGTGTTTCAGACATCCAGAAGGAAGAGGGTTATTGCAGAACTTGAAGGAGTACAAGCAAAGTCCTTGAAAAAGGTGGTGCTACCGGACAAATCACATAGCACCCAACATATATTAGCGATAGAACCAATGCCACAAAACCTAGGATATCGCAACTATGCTGGTCGTTGCTTTGCTCTTGTGAGTACCTATTGTCCTATCGCTGTCCTACATTCATCTCTGGTGGATTATGTGACATCATTGTGCATTATAGCTTGCTTATCCACTGTTCGCTCCAAATTATCAGATCTATATGAATGCTTAAATTAATGTAGAATAAACCCATTGCTTATGAAGAAATTTAGTTCTGCATTGTTCTTGTAAGTATCTGCTGTCCTTCATCATAGTACTTATATTGTCAGCTAGTTCTTCATGTACATTTTGTAGCTTATTTTCCCTTGCCCTCCATTTTCTACACATCAGATCTACATTTACTCTTGCCAAAATATTGAATAAAACCAACGTTACTGAAGAAGTTTAGCCCTGCATTGCTCTTATCAGTGCCTTTTGCCTGTATGCTGTATTTACATTTGTACTCTGCATCTTAAGTTAAATAATCTCCATTTGTTCCTATATTTTCACATCTATATTTACTCTTAACAAAATGTAGAATAAAGGAAATGCTCTTGAAGAAGAGTGTGCAGTAAACTTCTTGAATTGCGCCCCCAGCAATATGGACAAGGGCTTTATAGATCCTATCTTCACTACTAATGTAAGTTTGTCCTCCTAGAGACTTCAAACTTTGTGTATATTTGGATAGCTATGAGTGCAAATGCTGTTTATTTTTGTCATCCGTATCAAATTGCTTGTTCAAAGATTATAAAAAAGTATATAAACATAAGTTTGTCCTTCTCAATTTCAGTCTTTAGTTGTACAACCTAGTTCCTTATTCGTACCATGTAAGTTAAACTAAACATAGCAAGTTATCTTGTTTAGCACTATGTGTATGCTTATGTTCTTGATCTGTAATACAATGGTGTGGTGAAACTACCAACAACATCACAATGTCATATTCTGCTATGTCTCAACTATGAACAATGCCATATTATATTAATGTTATTTAAATCGTGTCTCTTTACCAATCTCAGATGGTATAAATTGACAGTACACTCACCATACATGCTTATACGTTGTTTAGAACTACATGTATGCTTGTGTTCTTGATCTGCAATCCAGTGGCCTCGTGAAGCTGGCCGCTCGTGCACAATGTCATTTCCTGCCGTCTTAACTATGGACAATGCCTATTATATTAATGCTGTTTTAAATCGTGTCTTTTTATTTCTGACAAAGAAATGAGATGAATTGACAACACTGATCCTTATACGTGCAAAACCTGTTATCTACCTACTTGTTTCTCTTTCAGGGTGACAACACTACTACTAGGAAGAACTACCACAATGATAGTGAGACGAACTCATTGTTTGTCCCTCTAACATATATTCCAGAGAAGAAGGCAACACATCTTGAGGTTAGGGATACAACCACAAAGTCATATCTTGATGTAGTGTCGAACTTACTCAGTGACACAAGCTCGATGAAGTCGCCGCCTGAATCTGTTGGACTTCTTCAGTCTGAATTTCAAGCAGCAAGACATGCCTCCGCTCAAATCCGACTGGAACTCCAATCTCTATGCAAGATTAACCATAAGTACATGACGTCTATTGATGCTATGCATCTTAAGTTGGTGGATATACGCGTCAAAGAAGTGCAATCTCATCAGGTTGCTAAGATGCTTGTGCTGCAGCTCCTGGGTCGGGCTAACCTTTCTTGAACTATGTTGAAGTGCTGTCGGTTCTGTCTATTATTTTGTCAGCATGTTTACTTCCACGGGTGGCGACCTGCCCAGTTTATGGAATCTGCTGTCTGGTTGCCCTTTATTATCGCTGGCGGCGAACTTTGATGCCCAGGGGATGTAATATGTTGTAATTTTTTTGTTGTATAGTCTAGGTTTATTCTTCGTCACGATGTTGTAATTTATTTTCTGTTTATGCTGTCGTCGCTTTGAGAAAAGGTCATAATCTTCGATCGGTGCGCAATGAGCCAATATAGGTTTATAAAATAATAATTTCTATACTAAAACTGGCCGATCGCCAATCGCTAGTACGGGCCGAACTGTGGGCCTACAATCATCTTGGGCCATTAGTTAGGTCTAGTCTTAATCTGTCCCACTATTAGTTTCAGGCCTTTAAAAGGCCGAGTAAACTGTTTTACTTAATTGGGACAAAAATTAAATAGGCTTTTAACAGGTTGAAACCTAGATTCAGCCTTAATTGTGGCCAACAAATCACTGGCCGACAACGTGCTGTAATATAAATCAGCCCATTATTGGCCCATTCGGCTAACGGGCCATTAACAGACTGAAATGTTTTTGGGCATTGGCTGACCCAATTACATGACGGGTGGGAAGTAGGCCGGATGTATAATAGGCAAAAATTAGGCCCAACACTCTCAAGGGCCTTTAACGGGCCGATAGGCAATTTGGGCTAGAATGTATCCATGAAGACTACAGGCCGTTAAGAGGCCGAAAGTAACTACGGCCCATAATTAGGCCCAGGAGCAACTCGGGCCTTTAAATGGCCGAAATTGAAACCTGGCCGAAAGAGGCCCATCTGTAGATAGTGATGCTGACAGGCCGAAACTAATATCGGGCCAAATTGTTAAATGGGCCATTAAGAGTCTGAAGAGCAAATAAGGCCCCCAATGGTCCCAATGGTACAGTAGTTGTTAAAGGGTTGTATCTGTTATGGGCCGTAATTTGGCCCAGGAAATGAAAGTCAGTTAATGGGCCCGATCAGGTATGGACCGTAATTTGGCCCATACTATTGCAGGCTGTTAACCGGCCAGATCTTATATGGGCCGTAAACTGGCCCAGAATATTGCAGTCATTTAAGGGCAATTTGATAAAATAGCACACCTTTCTTGGGACTTTGCTCCAATAACACACTATTATTTTTATTAGATAAAATAGCACACCTTTGATTGGTAGCTGTACAAAATAGCACAAATCTACCTTTTTCCTACTTCTACAGTACGGGCCTATATGACATATTTTATAGGATGAAATTGCCCCTGGTTCTCGTCGACCGAAACGATTAAAGAGCACAGGAGGCGGAGAGACAAACTAACCAGTGCGCCGCCGCCTCACCGTGCCTCCTGGCCAGAGCACCATCACCTCTCTGCGCCTCCTCCCCCAGCGCGCTGCCAACTCGCCCTGCCTCCTCCCTGCGTGCTGCCAGTTCTTGCATCACTGCCGTTACCTTGCCATGGTTCCTACGAAGCACGGTCAAGTCGTGTTGTCTTCTCCACCGCGGCACCACCACGCCATGTCTCCTCCCCCATGCGCTGCCCGTTCCTGTAGAGGAGGCGTCTTCATCGGCCACCACCTTGCCAGTCTAGCGGGTCCTGTCCAGGTTGCTTGCTGGCCGCGTTGGAGGCCTGACTGGAGCATGTGTGTCGTTGCTAGCCTGTACGTGATGGCTGGAACCTGCTGTAACTACTCGTTGTTCTAATTGCTATCTCTAACAGTAGGTGCTCACTGAAGAAGATAGCATATGGCTCAAAACACTAGTGCCACACAGACACACTACAACCTTTGATATGTATGCATGTATATGCTTCTGCAATCACGAGAGA
This sequence comes from Triticum timopheevii, assembly GCA_963921465.1. Classification (NCBI taxonomy): domain Eukaryota; kingdom Viridiplantae; phylum Streptophyta; class Magnoliopsida; order Poales; family Poaceae; genus Triticum; species Triticum timopheevii. The sequence continues at coordinate 460,727,290 of OY997264.1, read as the reverse complement.
ATATGAATGCTTCATTTTTACTGAGGATGCGAATAATCAAAATACAGATTGGATGGATGTAACATGTAATTGATGTACAGTTCTGTTGATATGGAAAATGATCAAAAATTTCGATAGTTATAATCATCTCAGCAAGATATGGAGCGTCAGGAGATGAGAAAAAAATGGACGAGGCAGCGGCGGGAGAACCGGCAGCACGTGCATAGGAGGCACAACGAGGCGGCGGTGCTACGGGAAAGAGGCACGGTGAGATGAAGGTGCTCCAGGCAGGAGGCACGGCGAGGCGGTGGAGCGACGGGAAAGAGGCACAGTGAGATGACGGCGCTCCGGGCAAGAGGCACGGCGAGGCGGCGGCGCACTGGTTCATTTGTCTGTCTGCCTCCTGTGGTTTTGATCGTTTTGATCGACCAGGAGCCAGGTGAAATGATGGATGGGCAATTTCGTCCTAAACAATATGTCATATGGGCCCGTACATGGAGAAGTAGCAAAAAGGTAGATTCGTGCTATTTTGTACAGCTACCAATTAAAGGTGTGCTATTTTATCTAATAAAAAGAAAATTGTGCTATTGAAGCAAACTCCCAGGAAAGGTGTGCTATTTTATCAAATTGCTCGTCATTTAATGGGCCATATCAAATGTGGGCTATAATTTGTCCACAAAATGTTAGGCTGTTAATGGGTTGGACCATTAGATCTGATGAAATCTTATGGGCCTGTTCCTGGGCCTGCTTTTAAACCTATATGGGCCTCTATTGGACCGTCCTAGGTGTCAACGTTTCATTGGCGATTCTTGTCAAATGGGAGGTTGACATCTGTCCCAACCCTGAGCCGGCACATGGATCCTCTAGCCAATGAGAAATTTACATGTGGAAAATCCCCATTGGTATTGGCTGTTAGCGGGTTATCGGATCCATAACTGGACCCGGTAGCTTAACAGTGACCCATTACGGTAGATGCCACGTGTCGGTCACCCTTGATGAAAGCACTTCTATGACGCGTGATTTATCGTCATGGAAGTGGACACTTCCATGATGATAATTTTGGTAATGTCATGGAACACTTCTACGACACCACAGATATGACTATCTTGATTCTATCATAAAATAGTCATGGATGTACATGCATGACATAAAATGTGACCTACTGTGACAAACACATATCATCACGGAAGTGTATTTTTTTGTAGTGCTAGACATATTTTTGATCCTACAAGTGGTATCAGAGATTTGGTCTCCATTTGCCTTGATTTCCATAGCTTTGGTGATCATAGCCTTGGTTTCACAACCTAGGAGAGTATGGCGTCTAGAGAGGGAAATTACCACCGCAGTGGTCCTTACTTTGATGGTACTAATCTTGCTAGTTGGAAGCATAAGATGAAAATGCATATTATTGGACATAACCCCGCCATTTGGGATATTGTGTGTATTGGTTTGCAAGGTGAATTCTTTGATGTGTACATTGATCCAAATGATGCCCAATTACAAAGATCTCAAGCCAACGGAAGTCATTGTAAGAATTGTTGCTCATGAGATGTCATTCCAGGATAAAGAAGAGCTTCACAACAATTCTAGTGGTGCTTATAAAGCCTCATGTGATGCTCCTTCCACATCAAGTGAAAAACAAGTATTCAATGAGGAATTGAGCTTAATGGTGAAGAACTTCAACAAATTCTACAAGAGTAGAAGCAAAGAGAGAAGCTCCAATTCAAGATCCTATCATGACAAAAGATCTTCTAGTTGTGAACGTAATTGCTACAATTGTGGAAGACCCGGACACTACTCCAATGAGTGTACGACCCCATACAAAAGAAAAGAAGACTCACCTAAAAGAAGAAGTAGAAGAGAAGAATCACCTCCAAGAGAGAGAAGGAGTAGAGATGATCGTTATGAACGAAGAACCTCTCGCAGAAGCAAGATTCGGAAAGGAAGGACAAATCATCAAGGAGCTACACAAAACGAAGACATCAAGCTCATGTTGGTGAACGAGTATCCGGTTCTGACTTCGACAACCACTCCGAGAGAAGTTATCACTCCGACTCCGAATATACTCAAGATGAAGCTGTTGCCGGTCTTGCACTTGTGTCAACCAACTCCTATGACATATTTGACTCACCAAATGAAGGAATTGGAATATGCTTCATGTATAAAGGCCCCAAGGTGTCACACCCCAAGTATATTGATTCCAATAGTGATGAAGATGATTTGCTAGGTGATGATGACTTACTTGTTGACAATGCTAGTGATGAAAACTATGATGATATTGCTATTGATCATGCTAATCAAGATGAAACGAATGACAATGATAAGAAGGAGATTGAGCATCTAACCAAAGAACTAAACACTCTTAAGTTAGCTCATGAAACTGCTTTAGAAGATCATCGAGAACTTTTAAAAACTCATGAGAAGCTACGCTTCAAGAAGCTCAACCTAGAGCAAGAGCGTGGGTTCTTAAAAGCTATCAATGATGATCTTCGGAAGAAAAGTTCTTCTTAGATTGCCAAGCGTTTACTCTTGTTTACTTACATGCCATAAGTAAAATCTAGCAACAAGAGTAAGAAAGATTCTTCTTCTAGTAGTAACAATAATCATGTTAAATCCAATATTGTTACTTCTAGTAGTTCTCTTGATTCCACTAATGATTCTCTTAGCCAAGTTACACTTGAGCAAGAAAATAGCTTATTGAAGGGAATTATAGATAAAGGTGTTTATAAGAGCCTTGTCGGAAGCAAGAAGTTTGAGAATATTTTACGCAAGCAAGGAAGGCATCGGAAGAATCAAGGTGTTGGTTTTGAACGAAAGTTCAATGCCAATGGAGTTGAGTGGGAAGAAGATCAATACCCCTAGACGAAGTTTGTTCCTCAAGAAGAGAAGTATGATCCTACTTCCTTCAAGGGGACACAAGCTCAAGATGATCTTCCACCACAAGACCACAAGCTAGAAGGCAAGGACAAGCTTCAAGAGGAGATTGATGCATTTGAAGAAGCTCCAAAGGCCTTGGTCAAGTGGGTTCCCAAGACTACTTCAAGTTCTACTTTTTTTGACAAAATAGACAGTAGGAGAGGCTCCTATTGTTGTTTTACTCACATATATATAAGGTGGTTACATGGTGAGTTGGCTTCAAGTTCTACTTCATCAAGTATATCTACAACCCCGAGATTCCCATAAGATGATGTGGATCCAGAAGAAGAAGAACTAGAGAGCTCTTGAGGGTGACTCCGCCAACATACTTCACTCATATTCATGTTGGCAAGAACAAGTGCAATCAACTTCCACATCTTGCACTAGTTCAAGGAGTCAGAAACCCTCTTGTTAGTAAGTCAAGGGACAAGGTAACCTAATGCTTTCATTGACATCATCTTGTATGTACTTCATTCTATGTCTATGGATATCCTTGTTTGTTCATTGTGGGACTAACCCATGTAGGTATTGAAAGTGCAACTCATTCCAATGGATTGCTCCAAATGATCTACATCAACATTGAGCATCCACATCTTCAACATCTACATGAAGTCATCATCGACAAAACCCAAGGTTAGTTCATCCCTCTAAAAGGGGATATCACATCTAGGGGGACCTTTACTCTAAGAATTGAGCTAAAGCAACTCTAATGGTGTGAACACAACAATTCTTTATGTAAAAGTGGTAACCCCACTTGTGCTTAAACGATGAGTATGACCTACGATCAAATGTTCTCATTTGACTCCTATGTCAATATACTCATATATAGATGACCTAGTCATCGCCAAATGCTTGATAGATGAGTGTTTCTGCATGCGTTGACACATGTTTCATTTGCTATCTTATTGTGTGAGTATGTTGGTTGCATATTTTTCTTCATTCAAGGACATCCATTTGTTGCTTTCATTGTTTGGTCTTTTATTTTGCCAAATGAATGGACAAGAATGCCTAACTACTCCCTCTAGCTATCTATGCTTTTCTCGTCTCAAACTCTATTCATGCTACATCACAAAGTTTGATCAAGTCAGATTCAAACCCTCTGGGCGAGGAGCACTCGGAGCCACCGATTCGTCATATAGTTAAACTTCCAAAACCTCTTGATGTATTTCGGTCTGACCGATTCATTCCTTTCGGTCATACCAAGTTCATTGAGTTGATCTAGGTTCAATCTCAGTGCAACCGATTTGAACAGTTCAGTCTCACTGAGTTGTAGTAACCGCTTGCGATTCTGCATCTGGGTGCCACGGAGTTGCTCAACTTGGTCACACCGATAGGGTTTGGATATATATACCCACGGGTCAAATTTTGGAAATTTCTCCGAACCCTTTGCCCGTGCCTGTCTAGCTCTGCCGACTCGAGGTCTCTAGATCGTCTCCTCCATCGCTAGCGACCTCCTACGCTGGTCTCCGCCTCCGTCAACGGAATCTTCGCTGCCATTGTCTCCATAGCGAGTTCACGATCGAGATAGGGTATGAAATCGACCCCTTTGTGCAATGTTTACCTCTGATTCTTGCACTTAGGTCATGTCATGAATCTTACCACGTTTGAGATACTTCTATCCAATCAAAAACTCCTTTTCATTAGTTTTGATTCAAAAACTTAGGGTTAGGTTTCCGCCAAACTCATCTCGGACCGACCGAGTTGGAGAAATCGGTCTCACTGATTTGGCCCAGGCCATTGCACTTGTGATTTTTGGTCTGACCGAAACTTACAAATCGGTGTGACCGAGTTCAATTCTCAGTGAAATCCTAGCAATCTCGGAGCCACCAAACTATGTCTTGGTCTGACCGATTTCACTAGTTTAGACTCTAATGTTGCTTCGGTGTCACCGAGTTTAACAAATCGGTAGCTCCGAAATGACTTATGTAGAAAACTGGAACTAAGTTTTTGACTCATTTGTTTTGCAAAGTCTTTGAACATTGTGATGCTCATCCATTTTGTCTCAACTATATCTATTCAAAGGGTCAGCTTTCAGCCATGTCAGACAATAGTGACAGCCAAAACAGGTCTGAGGAACAGGTTCACATGAGTGAGGGCACTAGTCCCTCTGACAACTATGCTGATGGGAGCAGAAGTACTCCTAGCAACCTGCCTAAGGATGCAACCAGGCAGAGGAAGAAGAGAACATCTGATTCGGAGGATGAAGATTTTATGGCTGATGAGGAATTCACTTCAAGGAAAAAGGTTGTCAAGAAAGAGTTTGGCACAACAACTTCAACCAAGCCAGGTATGAAGAAGAAGGCACCAGCCAGAAGGATTCCAATGTCCAAAGCCAAAGCCTCAACACAGGAAACCATTGAGTTCACTCTTGAACCAAAGGAGGTTGGTGAGGGCAAGAATAGGAAAGAAAGGGTCAAGAAGACCATGGCTAGAGTTATTGGCAGACCATCTATGGTCAGGGATTCAGATGAGGAGGAGGAAGAGCAAGCTGCACCTCTTTCCAAGACTCAGAAATTGATGGGGGATGCCATCAAGTCAGGGGCTGCTCCATCAAAGCCCAAGACTGCCCCCAAGGCTATTGCTGTTGCTCAAGCTTCTAAGCCTGCAGTACCCAAGAGATCAACTAGGAACATAACAGCTGTTGAGATGAACAAGACCCTAGTGCCTGAAGTGGAAGAAGAAGAAGAAGAAGCCAAGTGCTTAGAAAACTAAAGCCCAAGATCCCAGATCATGATGATACACATCATGTGGATGAAAACATGAAGATAAGGAAGGATGCAGTTCTCAGGCTATGGAGGCAGACAGACCCATATGCCACTAGGAGGAGGACCGTTATGGACTACATGTTCCATACAAAGGAGCAGCATGATTTCTATGAGACTGTGCTCCTGCACAAGAAGCCCATAGTCAATGATATGAGATGGGTTGACTGGACTTACATTGACAACAATGCAGATCACTTCCTAGGAGTTCATGACAGCTTCACACTGACTAGAGTTGACAAATTTGTTGTCCAGAAACTCACCAAGTGGAATGATGAGATGGTGATGTAGTTCTACTGCACAACACATTTTTACCCATATGGTAAAATTGTTTGGATGACTGAGGGCACACGATACCAGTCTACAGTTGCTGAGTGGGCCAAGCTTATCAATGCCCCTGAAGATTAAGAGGATGACACAGATGTGTATGCCAAGCCAAGGAAAGGACACAACTCCATGGCACACATGTACAAGGAGATTCCTGATGCTGCCTGGGATACTCACAAGTATGACTCTATGTACTATCTACTGTCTGGACAGCCCACAATCAACACTATCCTCAGGCACACATTGTTGCACAAGTCTGGAGATGACAGGATGGTTAGAGGGCATTCCATCAATTTGCTGCACATGTTTGACATTCCAGAGAAGTTCAAAGTGATGACATTGATTGTAGAGACAACCAAGAGGAATGTTGCTGATCAGAAGAGATCGTGTGGATATGCTCCACACATTCAGATGCTCAGCAACTCCAAGATGGGAAAAGGCACATATGTCTTGGACAAGGAGCACCTTCCCCTATTGCCTGAATTTGAAGACAATGAAGTTGTCATGGATGCTACACATCCTACTTCAATAGAGGCTCAGGAGAAGAGGGAGAAAGCTAAAGCAGAGAAGGCAGCACAAGCTTCACAAGTTCCAGATGTTTCAACTGCTCACCTCAAGACCAAGCAGGATCAGCTTAGCTATCTACTTGAGTCCACTGTCAGAATTAAGAAAGGATTGACAACCCTGACTCAAAATCAAGAGAGTCTTGAGAGGATCATCGACACAAAGTTTTATGATCTAGACTTGAAGGTCACAGCGATCCAGACTATACTTGAGCAACTCCAAGATGAAGTTGAAGAGAGAAGAGGGAGAGCTACCGCTGAAGCTTTTTAGAGAGTGCCAAGGGCACAAAGGTCTGCAGCTGTGCCAGCCAGTGACACAAGGGCTACTACATCAGCACCAGCAGCTACAGTTGTTCCTCCAGTTGCTACTCCACCAGCTCCATAGACCTCTTCAGATGCATTCGTTGCAGGACTCCTCTCTGTCGGTGTTCTGGGAACGGGGGTCCCCAGACTTGCCTGCCTATGGCCTGCAGCGTGGCTCAGCCAGTGGCCCAGTACGGCCTGTCTTCATCAACAAACACTCAAGACCCTCGCGAGGGGACAAGCCTCACGGGGCGAACGATGCAAGGCATCCTCGGGGGCGACCTCACCAGGCAGGCTCACGAGGACGCGGAGAGATCAAGGCGAGGGGTACCTCGCGAGGTGCTCATGACGCAAGCCATGACGATCAAGACCAGGAGGGCGCCAGCCTGTGCAGTGTCATCGTTTCCTATTTGGTGCAAAGGAGGCAACCGCAGGCGTGGAGTACCGAGGCATCAGGTAAAGGTTTCCATATCAGTGCAGCAAGACCAAGACCAGAAGGACGGCAGGACGGAGGTCACCGTGGAGCCCAAGGCAGCGTCATCACCAGTGCCTTTGGCAGTCGAAGACCACCTTTAGTCAAGATAGCTTATACTGGTTGTCCCCTTTCGAAATGGCCATTTTTGGCTCCCTTCCCTCTCAATATTTGGGAAGAGGACCAGTGCCTCTATAAATAGAGCTAGCCACTGTAGTAGAAAAGCATCAGATTTTATCTAGAGCCAAGGGAGACAGATCGACTCCTCTCCAGACATACCACCACAACAACGCCTCTCCTCGCGAGGCTGTTCTTCCTCTGTACTGTTCATCAACAGCCCAAGAGGCAATCCACCACACCACACACTGGAGTAGGGTATTACACCACAACGGTGGCCCAAACCAGTATAAACCTTGTGTCTCTTGTGTTGTGAGTTCATCGATCTAGTTTAGGGATCACAACGAGGCTGAGGGCATCAATCGATACGAGGAGATCTTTGTGCGCACCCCAGAGTTCGAACCTTAAGGCTTTTGCCAGAACCCGATATCCGACATTTGGCGCGCCAGGTAGGGGTGCCCCGAAATCTTCCTTCCACTGATCTGTGCTCCATCGCTTCGTCGCATCCATGTCCAGCGACCCGACGACCAACGCCGACCGCTGGGTGCCATGGCCAGCCCATGCCATGCCGCCTGCCCAAGGTGACCTCAACCCCGCGCCTCAGGCAACCCGTGATCCGCAGAACGCTTGAGGGCGCGGGCGACGTGGTCAAGCGCTGCCTGCCCTCACTCCACGCCAGGTGCGATCAGCCTCAAGGGCCTCAAGCCACGTCACAGCCACGGTGCTTCACATCCAAAGGGAACAAGCGAACATGAGGGCCGCACTCACTATGGCTCGGGAGCTGCTACTGTGCAGGTTGCAGGAGAGCGGCCGAGACATGCTGCTGGAGCGCGTTTCCAAGCTCCTGGATGCCGCAGCTTCGGGGGCGCCTCCCTTTTATGTCCAGCTTCCACCCCAGGCCCCGGTCGTATCATGCGGCGGGCCCATCCGTGCCCGAGCGCCTCGGGCGCGCCCCAAGGCTTCATCGACACCAACTCAACCATCGGCACCGGGTGTCAGGCTACACCAGCACCACCCCTGTGAGCAAGGGCATGCGCATCGCCGCCTACGGCCCAGGCGGGCCGCCGCCCTACCATCCCCAAGACAGCACGCTGGGCCAGGCCACATGGAGCATGGGGCACTATGGCGAAGTCTTCAGGGCTGCGAACTCGGAGGTTTACGTGCCCCATGTGTGGTGGATCGGGAGTACGCGCTGGAAGACGATCCTGGCTCGTTTCTCGGGTCAGGCTGGGAGGAAGAGACGCCAGATGCCTAGCCCTTTCAGGAGCCCCAAGGAAGCCTCACCAACCGCGCTGGCAGTAGCAACTATCGGGTACCGCTAATTCCTCAGTAGCAAGATTATGCTAACCATGGGTCGCAGGAAGTTCAGGTCACTACAGAGGAAGGCTGCCCCAGCTCAGCAGCCTCCCTTCCGCTAGGAGGAGCGCACTGGGGCTGCAGGAGAGGGGCTGGGAGCCAGGCCCCTCCCCACGGTGCGCAGAGAAAGGCATTTCCCAGAGGTAGGCCCTCTACTGGGGAGGCGTTGCAAAGCCTGCCCCTGGCAGAGGACCCGTGGTCGCCGAGGGAACCGCTGGCATGTCCTTGGTCTCTGGCCACCGTCAATGGTGGTTGAGGGTGGCGCAAGCCGGGCCCTCGTCTGGCGATATGAAGCAAAGGCCTGGTGCCCGTGAATAAGGCCTAGTGCCTATGAAGCTCGCCGCCCGTGACACTCTCACGTAATAATGAGTTGGGGTTGTACACGCCCCGGAGTCTCCGGAGAGCCGCCCTCGGGCCTCGGGGGTTCCCTCCCATGCCTAGTGGTAACACTTACCTCCGCGCTGGTGAGAAGACGTCGAAGACAAGACTAGGTGCCGGACGCGCCTTTTGCTTTTTGCCTTCCTTTCTATGGTCGAGCTTCCTTGCTTCGGATTTAAGTTGAAATTGAATTTGCATTTGCGTATGCGGGGGTAGGGGTGTCTTGTCTCGTTTGTGTGATTTCTTGTGTTCTGGTTTCTGCCCCAGTTTGGAATTTGCACTAGCTGCCTCCCCCTCACAAGCCTCTCACAGGCGGTGCTGGGCCAAGCGTGCGAGCGCATGCCGTCCCGCGACCGGCACTCGTTCTCGCGGGGCCCTCACCACTTGACCAGCAGGTCCCTTAGAGGATCCTCGAAGGCTCACGGACTCGCAAGCCTATTCATGACTCGTCTAGGCTAAAGGTAAACTATGGAAACTAACTGATCGCAGGGCTCGTAATATTATGCAGGCGCACGTTCAGCTTCGTTCCTAAAAGCACGTGGACGACAACCTTTTTACATGAGGGGCTTTCCCTCCCAAAATGCTCTTACAACCTTCAGGGCCGCGGCCGAGCTTTTGTGTGCAGGATAAACAGCAGGGGAACACGGGATCAGTCAGACAGATCGCTCACTGCACCCTCTTGGTCGCCTCCATAGGCATCACTGGTGCCGCTATAGTTGTCGCTGGCATCATCATCGCCATCATTGGCGCCGTCGTCACCGCCATTGACCACATCGCCACCATCCGCTGCAACTACCACCCCGTCATTGTCGAAAGCGAAGGCCCTAACGAGTGCATCCACATTGTCCTCCACCCACCGCGCCAGGTCGCCACGGATGACCTCAGGCACCGGGCATTGACGGTGTCAAAGTCAAAGTGGGGGTCGGTGCTCTGAAGGTGGCTGAAGACGCGGGAGAACGCATGCCCGAGCAGGCTGCGTCTCCTCTCCTTGACAAGCTGGCGAGCTCTCTCAGAGCGGTTCTCCAGGCGCGTCACCACATCAGTGAAGAATTGGAGATGAGTGGCATAGTTGGTCACGTGAGGATGTGGGGCGTCCACATCGCAGATATTGCCCAGGGCCGTGTTGGCCCTGTTCCTGAGTTGCTAGATCATGGGGCCATGCATGTGCTCCAGCATTTGCCGTTGAAGAATTTCTTCTCTGTTCTGCCACGCAACGGACTCGACATCGTCGACCTGCTGCTGAAGAAGAAGCATCTCGGCACGGGTGGAGGCCAACTCAGTCTGCGCCAAGACCAGGGCGGCTGCGGCGGCCTCCGCGCGCTGCTCCGTTTCAGTTAGCTTGGACCTGAAGCGGCAGTCCTGCCTGCAACCTCGGCTTCAATCAGCTCCAGCCTTTGGTCATACTTGCGCACAAGATTTGCGCGAACTTCCGCCGCGCGGCGGTCGACCTCTTCTTGGATTTGAGCCTCTCGCGTGCCAACATCGTCTTCCGCATGGGTAACCTGGCGCTCCCTCGTCTCCAACCGCTCAAGGTCAAGATTGCGCTTGGTGGCCTCCAGCATCAGCGCTTCCTCATGCCTCCGGAGCTCCTACTCCTTGACAGGCGTCCCCTTCAGCGACGCAAGGGTGGCTTGGCGTAGCTCCACTTGCTGCTCCAGGGAAGCGCTACAGGCTTGGAGCTCCCACACACGCTTCTCTGCGATCTCACGATGATGATCTGCTTCTCGAGCCTCCTCCAGAGCTCGGGAGCAGGCCTTTCGCGAGGCCGCAAGGGATGCCTCGGCCTTCGTGTTGTCAAGCTCGCGCTGATAGCGCGCGAGGTTGACTGCAACCTTCAGCTTGCATCGCTCCTCAATCAGCCGCAGGCCCTCAGCTTCAAGACACGCATCCACATCTGCAAGCTCTCCACTAAGCTGGCCCATCGCATCCATCGCCTTCCGGAGGAACTCTCGGTGAACGACGCTTCACTCTCGCGCACGCTTGAGCACACTGTCGATGTCGTCCTCCGCCGCCGGTGCTGTCGGCGGGCCTTGAAGCGGTTCGCCCCCCTCAGCAGGGGGCTGGCGCCCCCATGATAGCCGGACGGGCTCCGCAAGGGACCCGGACCAGCGCAAGTCCATCCCCAGAAGAAGAGCCAAGGACCGACGCCAACCACTCGCTGTCCACGACCAAAGGAAGAGCCCTGGGCAGGCTGGTCACGCCCAGGCAAGGTCGCGGACAAAAGTTGGCAAGGGCACAGTCTCAAGACACCCTGCAGGCAGGCTTGCTCATCCGGCTGACCCGGCGTCAGGGGCAGCACACAGGCTCGGGGCGCTCAAGGCCATCGATGAAGGCGAGGCCGGAGGGAGTTGCTTCTTGGGAGACCCCGCAGGCTTGGCAGGAGGGACCCTGAAAAGCCACAGTCAGGAAAGGGAGCAGCGGTTGAGGAGTTACAAGAATGAGGTACTTACTCGTCTATGGCGAAGTACTTCCTATGCTTCAACGGTCGGAAGGGGCGTACACTACAACTCGAAGACTCCTTCCTCTTACGGAGGGCAGTGAAGTCCACACAGAACCGACCCAGGCGCTCAACGTGAGGACCAGCGCGTGTCGCGGATGGAGAAGCACCCAGGCGGCCAACCTCGGGGGCGCCAAGTTGGAAGGAGCGATCAGGCACCACTTCCTGATGGCCTGCCGAGGCCTCAGGGGCTCCAGCCTCAGGAGTCGCGGGTTGCGTCCCCCCATCAACGACCGCCTCAGGGCGGGCTTCACAAGCTCTAGAGGACAATGCTTCAGGAACCCCATGCGGCATCAGCGCCACGACACTCGAGCCTCCAGCCTCAAGTGATGCTTGCCTCCCTGCATCCGCTCCTGGGGCAAGATCGATGCTGGTGGCGAGAAAGGGAGCCACGGCGACAGGATTCTCACGAGACCCCGCGAGGCCAGCCGGGCGCAATCCCCACTTATCGAAAATAGGCATATGTCCAGCAAACTCAGCCTTGTTCGAGCAGAGATACAACAGGCTACCCCCGTGCCGAATATCGCCCGGCGAGGGGTCGCCCGTCAAGACCTCAAGCACCTTCTTCGGTGTTTCGGGTGCCAGTTTTGTCTCTTGAAGCCTCATGCGGTCCTGGTCGCCCGCCAGGGCCACATCGGTCAAGAGTGGCGCTGAAGAGGAGCAATGCGACACTAGAGGAACTCCTTCACCACCCGGGGTGCAGTCACGCCGAGATCTCTCAACCTCCTTAGGCGGTACTAGAAAAAGGAGAGCCGTGGGCTCACGAGCCTCTCGTGGCCCCAGCCGAGATTGGGGACAGCAAGCGATGACAGATGTGAGAGCAAAGGGCTGAGCACTCCAACATCCACATACAACCACCGCATCCGGAACCCGCTCGCGGATGGCGGGAGGTCGGAATCAATCCCCAAGGTGACCGTCTCTGCCACGGCCTAGAAGCTCATGCACCGCGAGCATTGCAAGGGGCCGTCAAGCGCAGCGAGAAAAGGTGGTGCAGGAGGGCGACGGAAGGAGCAATGACAACCATGGCTTCGCAAAAAAAGGCGAATACGGCAAGGAGGGTAACAGATTGAGTTTCAAGATGCATCATATGGATATGATAATGGGAGAGCACCGTGTTGAAGAAAGCGGGGAAGGGGGGAACCAGGCCAGCCCACAGGCGTCGATGAAGAATCGAACCTCAATGACTGTCCTATCAATGGAGGAGTGGGACGCAGGCTAGGCCATCGTCTTTCCACATTCGTTGAAGCTGGATGCGAGCGCGGGGCAAACCTTGCCTAGGGCCTCCAAGTTGAGCACCAACGACCGGCCGACAGCGGGCTCAATTGTCGGGGACGAACTGGATGAAGACAGAGGCTTCTTTCCCTTCTCCTTGCTCGTTGGCGCCATGGCGATGGAGGGGGCAGAGCTCAAGTCAGATCGGAAGCGGAAACAGAGACTCGAGGAAGAAAGGGGAACATGAAGCGCGCGGGCAGCAAGGAGGAAATAACTGTGTAAAGCTCCGTGGCCGCCTAGCCGGGCGGATATTGGGGGAGCGTGGGGAAGCGGAGATGCCCACGTCCAATCAATCGCCACGCGCAGACCAAGGCCGCAGGCTATTGGGGCCCGCGGCGCTCCGCACTTGCCCTTTGGCTTCGCTGCTACGCCAAGTCCGAGCGCTCCTTGGGCCCGAGGGCTACTGTCGGTGTTCTAGGAACGGGGGTCCCCAGACTTGCCTGCCTGCGGCCTATAGCATGGCTCGGCTAGTGGCCTAGTACGGCCTGTCTTCATCAACAAACACTCAAGACCCTCGCGAGGGGCCAAGCCTCGCGGGGCAGACGATGCAAGGCCTCCCCGGGGGTGGCCTCACCAGGCAGGCTCGCGAGGAGGCGGAGAGATCAAGGCGAGGGGTACCTCGCGAGGTTCTCATGATGCAAGCCATGATGATCGAGACCAGGCGGGCGCTAGGCGGGTGCCAGCCTGCGTAGTGTCCTTGTTTCCTCTTTGGTGCAAAGGGTGCAAGCGCAGGCGCGGAGTACCCAGGCTTCAGGCAAAGGTTTCCATATCAGTACAACGATACCAAGACCAGCATGATTGTAGTATGGAGGTCACCGTGGATCCCAAGGCGGTGTCATCACCAGTGCCTTTGGCAGTCGAAGACCACCTTTAGTCAGGATAGTTGTACTGGCTGTCCCCTTTCGAAATGGCCATTGTTGGTTCCCTTCCCGCTCAATATTTGGGAAGAGGACCAGGGCCTCTATAAATAGGGCTAGCCACCACAGTAGAAAGCATCGGATTTCATCTACAGCGAAGGAAGACGGATTGACTCCTCTCCAGACACACCACCACAAGAGCACCTCTCCTCGCGATGTTGTTCTTCCTCTGTACTGTTCATCATCAGCCCAAGAGGCAATCCACCACACCACACACCGGAGTAGGGTATTACACCACAACGGTGGCCCGAACCAGTATAAACCTTCTGTCTCTTGTGCTGTGAGTTCATTGATCTAGTTTAGGGATCGCAGCAAGGCTGAGGGCGTGAATCGGTAGGAGGAGATCTTCGTGCGCACCCCCAGAGTTCGAACCTTAAGGGTTTTGCCGGAACCCTATATCCGAAACCCTCCACGCCACCTTCGCACTCCGGAGCTCCCGGAGATCGTGCTCAGAGAGTCGTATAGCACTATGCATTTTCAAGCTTTCTGGTAACTTGTTGCCAACGGGGGAGAAAGTTTATAGATCATAGGCTTCGAGAGAGAGTGTGTTTTGCTTCTTTTGCCTCTCTTGCTACTTTATTTTCTTGCTTGTTTGGGTGATACACTATTTGTGCTTGTGTATGAGATACTTCTATGATCATATGTTTGATCATATCATACTTTAATGTTTGTGCTTTAATGATGATATTCTATCTCTCATGTATGATCATGCATATCTTGTCTTGGTAATGAGTGCATATTTCATATTCTATCATTTTGAGCATTCCACCAAGATGTATGTGACATGGAAGAGTAACCCATGATCCTAATTGATTGTGCATTTGCATTCAAAAGCAAATGTTAAATAATGCACAAATTTAGGGGGATCTCTTGCTTATCACATACTTCTCAAAGCGATGATGTACTTCATTTATATTATCATTTGTCGAAGCTTTGTTCTATATGTTGTCATCAATTACCAAAAAGGGGGAGATTGAAAGTGCAACTAATCCCCGGGTGGTTCTGGTAATTCATAACAACATATAGCTCATTGAACAAATATCCATTCAAGATTAATGTTTCAGAAAGTTCAATGATTCGTATGGCATGGACTAGAGATGTGGACCCCTCAAAATGCTAAGGACACATATTGGCAAAAGCTCAAGACTATTCATTTTCATTTTAGTGATCCAAGATCCCACTGAGTCCATAGGAAAAGCCAATACTATTAAAAGGGGATGAGGTGTTGCTTAATGGCTTGCTTGCTCAAAATGCTTAGTGATATGCTCCAAAAGCCCTCAACCACTTTCTCATTTCCACATATGTCCTAAACCTAAAGTCAAACTCAGCCCCACCAATTTGATCTATCTGGCGCCACCGAGTTCACTTGACATGCCATAGCCACAAACCCTAATCAGTTCGGTCTCACCCATAGGGATCTCGGTCTCACAAAGATGGGATTGCAAACTATCTGTTTCCCTTAGTAACGTTTCGATCATTCCGAGATGAGCGATCGGTCCCACCGAGTTGGCAATGCAAACTCTCTGTTTCCTTTTCGTAACGTTTCGGTCTCACCGAAATGAGCGATCGGTCCCACCGAGTTTGCCTGACCAAGGCTCTGTTTGCTTAACTAAAATCGATCTCACCAAGTTCATGTGATCGGCTCACTAGGATGAGGTTTTTCCCTAACCCTAGCGCATCGGTCTCACCGAGTTAGTAGTCTTAGTCCCACCAAAAAGCCTAACATTCACATTTTGAACCAGGTCGGTCTCACCGAGTTTCACTATTCGGTCCCACCGAGTTTGATAAATTGTGTGTAACGGTTAGATATTGTGTGGAGGCTATATATACCCCTCCACCCCCTTCTCCATTTGAGAGAGATCCATCAGAATGTGCCTACACTTCCACTACTCATTTTCCGAGAGAGAACCACCTACTCATGTGTTGAGACCAAGACATTTCAATCCAACCACAAGAATCTTGATCTCTAGCCTTCCCCAAGTTGCTTTCCACTCAAATAATCTTTCTAGCATATCCAAATCTATGAGAGAGAGTTGAGTGTTGGGGAGACTACCATTTGAAGCATAAGAACAAGGAGTTCATCATCAACACACCATCTATTACCTTTGGGAGGGTGGTGTCTCCTAGATTGGTTAGGTGTCACTTAGGAGCCTCCGTCAAGATTGTGGAGGTTAACCAAGGAGTTTGTAAGGGCAAGGAGACCGCCTACTTCGTGAAGATCTACCCAAGTGAGGCAAGTCCTTCGTGGGCGATGGCCATGGCAATATAAACAAGGTTGCTTCTTCATGGACCCTTCATGGGTGGAGCCCTCCGTGGACTCGCACAACCGTTACCCTTCGTGGGTTGAAGTCTCCATCAACGTGGATGTACGATGGCACCACCTATCGGAACCACGCTAAAAATCTTCATGTCTACATTGCGTTTTCTCCCTCCAAACTCTTCCCCTTTGCATTCATATGCAATGATTTACATTCTGCTGCTATACTCTTAGAATTGCATGTGTAGGTTGATTGCTTGACTTGTGTTAAGTTGCTAAAATCTGCCAAGACTTAAAACCGGGAAAAGGCTCAATTTTTATTTGGTCAACTAGTCTAATCACCCCCCCTCTAGACATACTTTCGATCCTACAGCGCCCCATCTAGGGTTCCCTCCACCTGGCTTGGGAGGCAAGTCTCCACCTGGCTTGGAGGGCAAGCTACCCTTGGGTTTCCCTAGGAGGTGCCCCCATCTGCCTTAGGCGCCACTCCTAGATGGGATCTAGGGCGCCCCTCCTCTCCCCCTTCCCCCTATATATAGATGAGAAGAGGGAGGGAAGCCACCTTTTGGATACAGATCTATGCCATGGTGCTGCCCTTCCTCTCTCTCCTAGTCCTCCTTCTTCTCTACTTGGCTTGGCAAAGCCCTGCTGAGATTTCTCCACCACCACCGCCACCATGCCATCGTGCTGCCGGAGGACTCGAGCTACTACTTCACCATCGCTCGCTGGATCGAGGAGGTGAAGGTGTCATCAAGCCGTACGTGTGTTGAATGCGGAGGTGTCGTCCGTTCGGCACTTGGACCAGAGTTCGCGAGACGGATCGTGATTGGATCGCGAAGAGGTTCAACTACATCAACCGCGTTTCTTAACGCTTCCGCTTAGCAATCTACAAGGGTATGTAGATGCAATCTCTCCTCTCATATATGTTCATCTCCTAGATTGGATCTTGGTGAGCGTAGGAAATTTTTTGTTTCCCATGCAACGTTCCCCAACAAATACTTGGCGGATAAGAAGAATGGCAAATTGAACAAAGGTATATTTAATATACATGTTATTGATGTGTATTTTACTAGTGTTCATAGTAACCCCTTGGTATTTGATACCGGTTCAGTTCCTAAGATTAGTAACTTGAAACAGGAATTGCAGAATGAACAGAGACTAGTTAAGGGCAAGGTGACAATGTGTGTTGGAAGTGATTCCAAGGTTGATGCAATCACCGTTGCACACTCGCTCTACCTTCGGGATTAGTGTTGAACCTAAATAAATATTATTTGGTGTTTGCGTTGAGCATGAATATGATTGGATCATGTTTATTGCAATACGGTTATTCATTTAAGTCAGAGAATAATTGTGATACACATATTCAAAATGAATAAAACCTTCTATGGTCATACACCCAAAATGGTTTACTGAATCTCGATCATAGTGATACACATATTCAAAATATTGACGCCAAAAAATGCAAAGTTGATAATGATAGTGCAACATACTTGTGGCTCTGCCGTCTAGGTCATAGTTGTGTAAAGCACATGAAGAAACTCCATGCAGATGGATTTTTGGAATCATTTGATTATGAATCATTTGATACTTGCGAACCATGCCTCATAGGCAAGATGACTAAAACTCCGTTCTCCGGAACAATGGAGCGAGCTAATAACTTATTGGAAATAATACATTCTGATGTATGTGGTCCGATGAGTGTTGAAGCACGCGGCGGGTATCGTTATTTTATGACCTTCACATATGATTTGAGCAGATATGGGTATATCTACTTAATGAAACACAAGTCTGAAACATTTGAAAAGTTCAAAGAATTTCATAGTGAAGTGGAGAATCATCGTAACAAGAAAATAAAGTTTCTACGATATGATCACGGAGGCGAATATTTGAGTTACGAGTTTGGCCTTCATTTAAAACAATGTCGAATAGTTTCACAACTCATGCCACCTGGAACACCATAGCTTAATGGTGTGTCCGAATGTCGTAACTGTACTTTATTAGATATGGTGTGATCTATGATGTCTCTTACCGATTCACCACTATTGTTTTGGGGTTATGCATTAGAGACAGCCACATTCACGTTAAATAGGGCACCGTCTAAATCCGTTAAGACAGCACCGTATGAATTGTGGTTTGGCAAGAAACCTAAGCTATCATTTCTTAAAGTTTGGGGTTGCGACACTTATGTTAAAAGGCTTCAACCTGATAAGCTCAAACCCAAATTGTAGAAGTGCGTCTTCATAGGATACCCTAAGGAAAAAATTGGGTACATCTTCTACCACTTATGAAGGAAAAATCTTTGTTGCCAAAAATGGAACCTTTCTAGAGAAGGAGTTTCTCTCTAAAGAAGTGAGTGGGAGGAAAGTAGAACCTAATGAGGTAATTGTACCTTCTCTCAATTTGGAAAGTAGCCCATCATAGAAATCCGTTCTCGTGATGCCTACACCAACTAGAGAGGAAGCTAATGATGATGATCATGAAACTTCACATCAACTTACTACCGAACCTCGTAGGTCAACCAGAACACGATCGACACCAGAGTGGTACGGTAACCCTGTTCTGGAAGTCATGTTTCTAGACCATGACGAACCTGCGAACTATGAAGAAGCTATGATGAGCCCAGATTCCGATAAATGGCTTGAGCCCATGAAACCTGAGATATGATCCATGTATGAGAAAAAAGTGTGGACTTTGGTGGATTTGCCCGATGATCGGCAACCCATAGAGAATAAATGGATCTTCAAGAATAAGACTGACAATGATGGTAATGTTACTGTCTATAAAGCTCGACTTGTCGCAAAAGATTTTAGACAAGTTCAAGGAGTTGACTACGATGAGACTTTCTCACCCGTAGCGATGCTTAAGTCCATCCAAATCATGTTAGCAATTGCCAAATTTTATGAAATCTGGCAAATGGATGTCAAAATTGCATTCCTTAAATGGATATCTCTAAGAAGAGTTGTATATGGTGCAACCAGAAGGTTTTATCGATCCTAAATGTGCTAACAAAGTGTGCAAGCTCCAACGATCCATCTATGGACTCGTGCAAGCATCTTGGAGTTGGAATATACGCTTTGATGAGGTGATCAAAGCATATGGTTATATACAGACTTTCGGAGAAGCTTGTGTTTTACAACAAAGTGAGTGGGAGCTCTATAGCATTTCTAATATTATTTGTGGATGACATATTGTTGATTGGAAATGATGTAGAATTTTTGGATAGCATAAAAGGATACTTGAATAAAAGTTTTTCAATGAAAGACCTCGGTAAAGCTACTTACATATTGGGCATTAAGATATATAGAGATAGATCAAGACATTTGATAAGACTTTCAATGAGTACATACCTTGACAAGATTTTGAAGGAGTTTAAAATGGATCAGTCAAAGAAGGAGTTCTTGCATGTATTGTGAGGTGTGGAGATGAGTAAATACTCAAAAACCGACCACGACAGAAGATAAAGAGAGAATGAAAGTCAATCCCTATGCCTTAGCCATAGGTTCTATAAAGTATGCCATGTTGTGTACTAAAACTGTTGTGTACCTTGCCATGAGTTTGGCAAGGAGGTACAATAGTGATCCAGGAATAGATCACTAGACAGCGGTCAAAATTATCCTTAGTTACCTTAAAGAGGACTAAGGAAATGTTTCTCGGTTATGGAGGTGATAAAGAGTTCATCGTAAAGAGTTACATGGATGCAAGCTTTGACACTGATCCAGATGACTCTTAGTCTCAATCTGGATTCGTATTGGAAGTGGGAGCAATTAGCTAGAGTAGCTCCATGCAGAGCATTGTAGACATAGAAATTTGCAAAATACATACAGATCTGAATGTGACCCGTTGACTAAACTTCTCTCACAAGCAAAACATGATCACACCTTAGTACTCTTTGGGTGTTAATCACATAGCAATGTGAACTAGATTATTGACTCCAGTAAACCCTTTGGGTGTTGGTCACATGGCGAAGTGAACTAGATTATTGACTCTAGTAAACCCTTTGGGTGTTGGTCACATGGCGATGTGAACTATGGGTGTTAATCACATAAAGATGTGATCTATTGGTGTTAAATCACATGGCAATGTGAACTAGATTATTGACTCTAGTGCAAGAGGAGACTGAAGGAAATATGCCCTTGAGGCAATAATAAAGTTGTTATTTTATATTTCCTTATTTCATGATAAATGTTTTATTATTTGTGCTAGAATTCTATTAACCGGAAACTTGATACATTTGTGGATACATAGACAAAATACTGTGTCCCCAGTAAGCCTCTACTAGACTAGCTTGTTGATCAAAGATGGTTAAGTTTCCTAACCATAGACATGTGTTGTAATTTGATAAAAGGGATCACATCACTAGGAGAATGATGTGATGGACAAGACCCATTCATTAGATTAGCATTATGATTGTTCAGTTTTATTGCTTTTGCTTTCTTCATGTCAAATACATATTCCTTCGACTATGAGATTATGCAACTCCCGGATACTAGAGGAATTCCTTGTGTGCTATCAAATGTCACAACGTAACTGGGTGATTATAAATATGTTCTATAGGTATCTCCGAAGGTGTTTGTTGGGTTGGCATAGATCGATATTAGGATTTGTCACTCCGAGTATCGGAGAGGTGTCTCTGGGCCCTCTCGGTAATACACATCATAAGAAGCCTTGCGAGCAAAGTGACTAATGAGTTAGTTGCAGGATGATGTATTACGAAACGAGTAAAGAGACTTTTCGATAATGAGATTGAACTAGGTATGAAGATACCAACGATTGAATCTCGAGCAAGTAACATACCAATGACAAAGGGAATAATGTATGTTGTCATAACGGTTTGACCGATAAAGATCTTCGTAGAATATGTGGGAGCCGATATGAGCATCCAAGTTCCGCTATTGGTTATTGACTGGAGAGGTGTCTCGGTCATTGTCGGTGTCAAAACCGGCAAATTTCGGGTAGGGGGTCCCGAACTGTGTGTCTAAGGTTAATGGTAACAGGAGGCTGGGGACATGATGTTTACCCAGGTTCAGGCCCTCTCGATGGAGGTAATACCCTACTTCCTGCTTGATTAATCTTGATGATATGAGTATTACAAGAGTTGATCTACCACGAGATCGTAGAGGCTAAACCCTAGAAGCTAGCCTATGATTACGATTGTTGTTGTCCTACAGACTAAACCCTCCAGTGTATATAGACAAGAGAGGGGGCTAGGGTTACATAGAGTCGGTTACAGAGAAGGAGATCTACATATCCGAATTGCCAAGCTTGCCTTCCACGCAAAGGAGAGTCCCATCCGGACACGGGATGAAGTCTTCAATCTTGTATCTTCATAGTCCAATAGTCCGGCCAAAGTATATAGTCCGGCTGTCCGAGGACCCCTTAATCTCGGACTCCCTCAGTAGCCCCTGAACCAGGCTTCAATGACGATGAGTACGGCGCGCAGATTGTCTTCGGCATTGCAAGGCGGGTTCCTTCTCCGAATACTCCATAGAAGATTTTGAACACAAGAATCGTGTCCGGATCTGCAAACCAAATTCCACATACCACCGTAGAGAGAACAATATTCCGCAAATCTAATCTGCTGACATCTTTTCATAATGTGACATCACGCCATGGCCCGGTCATTATTCGAACAGTTTTTTTCCACAACCAGCTACTGCACATATTACGAGGCGGTTTCCTTGGCACGTCTTGTCGAAGCAGAGATCATGTCCCCTTATTATGGGATTCTCATCAATACGGGCGTGGGTAACCCAACCGCGCCATCAATCGTGGCGCTTGGAGAATAAGCGATTTTAACGAGCAAGTAGGGAGGCACACAGTTTCTACCGCCTTTATAAAGAGATAGGGATTCCCCTTTTTCACCCATGCCTTCTTCCTCCTTTGCTCATCCATTCTCGCACTCTCGAGCTCCAGCGCCCAAGTTCTCACCTTCTCCGTAAAGCCATTCCAGACATGTCCGGAGAGGGATGCAAGTGGATGGCCTCTTCTGTTATGGAGGAGGGCATTATGAAGCTTCGGGAGGTCGGATACTTAGCCGCAGACATCGCGTGTCGGCTCCCGGACGAAGGGCAGATCATCCCTACTCCAGAACACCATGAGAGGGTTGTGTTTCTCCCCCACTTCGTCCGCGGACTAGGATTTCCTCTCCACCCATTTGTCTGCGGGCTCATGTTTTACTATGGGCTAGATTTTCATGATCTGGCCCCAAATTTCACCCTCAACATGTCGGCGTTTATCGTCGTGTGCGAGGCCTTCCTCCGCATCAAGCCCCACTTTGTCATGTGGCTAAAAATCTTCAACGTGAAGCCGAAGATAGTGGTCGTCCGGCAAGCAGAGTGCGGAGGCGCCATGGTGGGCAAGATGCCCAACGTTACCTGGCTCGAAGGCTCCTACGTGGAGACCGTGAAGGGGTGGCAGTCGGGGTGGTTCTACATCACCGAACCACACGACGCCAACTGGGCGGCGGCCCTCGAATTCCGATCCGGCATCCCCATGCGGCTCACCTCCTGGAAAAAGAAGGGCTTAGCCTCGGGTGCACCTGCGGAGCTGACCGGACTCCAGAACTATATCAAAAATATGATAAGCAAGAAGATCAAGCTTGTCAACATGGTCCAGGTCATGCTCTTCCACCAGATCCTCCCGTGGCAAAGACGGGCATTCAATATGTGGGAGTTCGATTCGACCAAACACCAGACGCTGCGAGAGCTCTTTGACACGACACATAAAGACGTCTGGAAGGTGCTGTTCAAGGCCGCCGAAGTACCTCCTCCCACTACCGAGGGCCGCGGACTCAGCGCAAAGCGCGTCGCCAATCCGGTAAGCTCTCTATATTTCAAGATGTGCCTTTCCCAGTATGTTTGTGGGAGGAATCTAAGCCACCCTGCTGATTTAATAGGAGTATGTGGCGACAGCGGAGCGGATTGACTGTCCGGCTCCGCTACCTAAAGATCCAAAAATCGCTCTCCTGACAGAGATGCTGGTTCCGGCACCATACGAGGTGCCGGGGAAGAAGGCCACGGGGACCAGGAAGGGTGTCGTTGAATTGTCACGGCAGATGTCCTTAGTGTGAGGACTTAGTCATGAGGCCAACGCATCTATGTGGTTGCTTGAGAGGGGTTGAGCAGAATCGAGAGACACAACACAAGACAAGGATTTAGACAGCTTCGGGCCCCGGGAAACATCATCCGGTAATAGCCCTACATGCTATTTGTGGCTAGGTCTCATTATCATCACGAGAGAGTCGCCGGTAAACTGGCTCTTTGTGTCTAGCCCTAGAGATTGTTTCTTCTTCCTTCTGTCCCTCTTAGGGGAGCCCAGCCCCTCCTTATATATGTTGAAGGGGAGGCTTACATGACTAGTCCTAGTTGGATTAGGATTACTCTATTACAAGTGGAGTCCTAGTCTTGCTTCCTTTGTAGGAGAATATTCCCTGTGCTTTCCTTATAAGCCGGACCACCATAACATGATCCGGCCTTCCATAAACCGCCTTCTAGGCCCCGGGTCTTGTCGTTCCTCCGACCCACTCGCTGGGTCACCCATGAGTCGCCAGGCTCGGGCGGGTCACTTAGTGAGTCGTCCAGTCCAGTCGGGTTAGACTTCCGGTCGGGTTATGCCGTGGGGTATATCCCCGACATTAGCCCCCAGTTTAATTTGGATTTATCCATGTTAAACTGATCTGCAACATAAACACAAGAACAAATTTGGTGGCTTGTGCTCCGGGTTAAATATTCTTATAAACTGGCGATTGATCATCCTTAAATCCTTGTCATTTCTTCCTTCTAGAAAATCCGGGTTAGTAGACTAGCTTCATAATCAATTTGCTTGTAGAAGAAATATTGTAAATAAAGAATCCATTTGACTCGGCCTTCAATACTCTGTATTGACAAAAATATTAGTCTTCAAATATTCAACTGATATTCAGCCGGCTTGAAGATGTAGAACTTGTCGATCTATGATTTCCAAAATCGCGGGTTATAAAAACTGATAATTTCGGGTCATGGTTGTTTCCAACGCCGGTTCATGATTGTTGTAGACACCGGGTCATAATGATTGGTGATGCCGGGTCAATCTGGTTTGGTCAAAACTGAAAATCAGAAGATATTTCTCCCTTATATCCATATTACCTGTAGCCCCCAAGTCTTGAACAGAACAAAGTGATGATTTGAGACTTGTTTCCATATAATTACTGCCACTTTGAAGAAATCCATGTTGCTCATCTCACTCACTAGCAAAAAACTGAATACGCCATATATGTAGCCCCCAAGTGACGGGTTGTCATGCTTGCGACAACCTGAGACTTGAAACTGCCTTATGCTCATAAAAACTTCAACCAGTGTAGCCCCCAAGGGCCGGGTCATTTATGCAATAATGAGCAGGGACTTTGTAAATATAATCATATAGATTTGAGCAGTGATGTGTAGCCCCCAAGGGCCGGCTCAGTAATATAATATTGAGCTAGGACTTGATATATACTTCAATGAAAATAACATCATATGATGTAACCCCCATCATGGGGCTTGAATCCACGTCCACAAGGTTAAGAGCCTTGTGCTCTACCAACTGAGCAACGGACCCTTCAATATAATGTATTTAACTTGTGTACCTTGAATTGTTGACAGGAGCAATTGGTAGCCCCCAAGGGCCGGCTCATTATAACGTGATGAGTCAGGTCTTCAATAAGATGAGCAAAAAATGACTTTGCATTGGCCCCCAGGTGTCATGGTGCATGCTTGCAGCGACATGAGACTTGCATATTTGATGTAATCTCAACTTGAAAAAATGTAGCCCCTAAGTGCCGGGTTGTAAGCCTGCAGCGACTCGGGACTATTCCTTCCATTGTAGAGTAAATCATATACATTGATAATATTATAGCCATTGCACTAAAGCGACTTTGAAAACCTTGATCATAATACTGGTTATTTATAACCATAATAAAATCCGGCCATGTTCACTATTTGAAGATTTGAATAATATAATCCAATGATTTATGAGTGCATGATTCCAATGGCACAATCCAAATATATACTGGCAACTTATAGTCCAAAGCCGGGCCGGGTTAACAAACACCGGATAATTTCTCATCATATACTGGCGACTTATCGTCTTAAAGCCAAGACGGGTTAATAAACTCCGTTGATTTATAATATGCTTTATTCAACCTGTTTCTGCATACAACAAGTTTAAAGTGTCCTGACGGTTTACCACCGGACGGGTCATAATGCCCAACATATAACTCGAGTTTATAACCAAGGCTGCAAGGATAATAAAATATGAAATATATCATACCTGTGATATTGAATCACATTGTTGGTTTACCAACTTTCTTGTAGTAAGGGTGATAACCCAAACCTGGGGTACTGATAACTCCCACCATGCTTTGCTGGTTTATAATGAAGCCATGCCGGGTTATAATAAACACTGGACGATCATCCTGGCAACTTATAGTCAAAACAAGGCCGGGTTAACAAACACTGGTTATAATTGATTGTATACTAACAACTTATAGTTGAAAGCCAAGCTGGATTAACAAACACCGGATATATTGATGACTTATAGTCAGGCCAGGTCAATAGACGTCGGTTTATGATAAAACCTTATCAAAGGAGAAAATACTTTGACAAATAAAAGCAAATGAACACTTGTAGTCGAGGCTTTTCAAGGGTTGCCGGGCCCAAATTCGAGGCTTTTCATGGGCTGCCAGGCCGCTGAGTTAAACCATTTCACCAAGCCTTTTAAGATGGACCTCACATTAACCAATCGTCGTTTTAACTTTAACAAGTTCAGGGTCTGTATTAGATTGACTTGTCAAACGTTCGGCGGGTCATACCAGGATTACCTGGACAGAGTGGCTTACTTGATGAAGGTAGGTTAACCCGGGTTTTAGGTGAATACACCTGGCTTCCAAGCCTGGCTCGATAGCCTATTACAAGAGTCCTTTCAAACTTTTTGTTGGTTTGCACAAAGAGCCCCCAAGTAACTTTGTGAGTTGTGCTCAGTGGGTGCCTATGTTTGAGCTGTGCTTTTGCAACACTCTCTTTGGCCCCTAAGTGATTTCCTGTTGGCCTTACGCCGATCAAGAGGTGTAGCTATGATTCGAATACGACCAAGCCCCCAAGTGATTTCCCTGGGGGCCTTACGCTGATCAAGAGGTGTAGCTATGGTTCGAATACGACCAAGCCCCCAAGTGATTTTTTTGAGAACTCGAACTTTGCGAGAAATATTTCTTCTTGAACCAGATGTTAAACCAGATATTGAGAGCTTCAAAGCTTTACGAGAGACATCTTTCCCTTGAACCGGTTCTTAAACCAGAATCTTCATTTTCAGCCGGAAATTTTCTGGCGACCTTTAAACTCGAACTTGCGAGAGATTAATTATTTTTGAACCGAAAATTCTTAAACCGGATTTGAGAGCTTCAGAGCTTTGTGGGAGAATAGATTTCCCTTGAACCAGATTTTAATCCGGCATTCTTCATTTTGAACCGGAAATTTTTTGACGGCCTTTATACTGGCAACTTTTACTGAGCCATGTCCAGGTAGCCCCCGAGTCTCAAGGCGGCTCGAGGAGTTGTCTTTGAGATTCTCCATATTTGACCATAGAAGAAGGTGTATATCATTGGTGTTGATAGCGTGATGTGAATCCACAGAATGTTGAGGTGACTGTGGCGGGTTATAAATGATCCCGTATGAGCCGTGTCAACAACTCAGCCAATGGTTCCTTCCAACCGGATGTTTGAAGTTAACCGAAATGTAGTGGCGCCGACTTGTGTGCCTGCCCATTGGGCCACCCAGTGCAGACGGCGGCTGATAGTATATGATAATTTGCCTCCATTGTGTTGAAAGAAAACCGGGCTACCCAAGCAGTGACTTTCTCATGCTCAATAAACAGCTCATGCAGACAAGTACAACCCGGTGTGTTGATGTAGACCAGATTGCGAGAGACGAACGATAAAGATGACCATAGTGTCAAAGACAGCACAGACAGATGAGCCGGCCGTGGCGTTGTAAGCCGGTGCGGATGGGAGAGTCAATCACAGGCGCGGAAAAACCGTGCGGATGGGCAAGTAAGCCGCGTCGTGTTGATGTAAATTGGGTCGCAGAGGCGGCGGTTTCCACATTCATTCATTGAGCATCATGGCATGGTGAGATGTCAGCGCGTAATAATGGTGGTGCGAGCTATATATCCATGACACGACCAGCTCTCTTGCAGTGAACAAATGTCCTGCATAAACAACATCTCAAACCAGAGTATTTGCTTTTTTAAAGAAGCTATTATGTAATATAAAAATATACTAGATAGATTTCACCTGATATGGTAGGCTGAAAATTATCCGCCATGGAGTGGATGATCACTATGGTGAATCTGAAATCCATCACAGACGAGTTGGTTGTGGGAGTCGGCCGCGGTGTTGGAAGCGGCACGGACGCGGGCGAGTTGGCCGCGACGTTGTAAGCTAACACGGACGAGAGAGTCAGCCGCGGCGTTGATGTAGAAAGAAGCTCGGGGGCGGCGACTCGCACTCTGTCGTCAGGCAGCATGATATGGACGACACGGCAGAATAATGTTGGCGTACTCCATATGCGTGATAATCACCACTTTTGTAATTGTCCATGTAGCAATTGTACTGTCTCCGGATATGCACAGATAGTAGTTTGATCAAGGATGCCTTCCACGTCCACACAACAGCCACACATCCATCAAGCTTTTGGAATGCATGCCCCTCAATTAGTATTTTTTGCAGTAGGAGTAACACTTTTGTCCTGCGGGTGCACGTGGTGAACAAAGCTCAACCTAATCCTTTTCTCTGTAATGCTAGTTGATCCATTAAACGGCTGGCTGCAGCAATGAAAATGGCAGGGCCAGTTCGATGTGAGGCCGCACTGCGGTAGTAACAGAAAGTATGCAGTTTGAAGCTGTTGCGTGGGGACAGCTCAAAGAGGCGCGGCGTTGATGGCTGAGAGACGCCGGCGAGGCGGGACACGGCGGAGGCGGCGCCTCGACACATCCACGGCGGAGGAGTGTGATGACGACACTTGGCCGGCGGTTTTAATATGCTGGGGGCTGAAGGCGGCTCGCGATAGCGGCAGTCCTAAAGACGAGGCCGTGCCCAGAGGCTCGAAAACGGTGACTTGTGAGGCTGAGCGGAGCAGAGGCAGGCAACAATGGTGACTCTGATCAGAGTCGAACCTGCTGACCATCCAATCAGTGATCACGAACCCTTAAACAACCATGTACTGACGTTTCTGCATGACTGTATCAACATTGTCAAGAATTTCTGAATGTACTCTTCTCCCCCGAGCAGATCATCAGGAGAGTATGCAAACTGAACTTTTTCTCTTGTTTTCGTAATGACTAGTCCATGGTAGTCACTTTTTCGGTTGCTAACTATTTTTGAATTTTGATGGCGAAGATTGGGCGCCTTGTTGAGATAGCAACGGTGCAACGGCTGGACGACGCAGCGATGGGCTGCTCGGAGGCTCCGCAAAGGCGCTGTGCTATGGCATGGAGGCAGCCGGTTTGGAACAGAGGCCTGGGCGGCTTGACATGGCTGTGGGGCAGGGGCGCCGGCGGTTCGGCCATGGGGCGAGCCGGCGAGGCACAGCCGCGGCCGCGGACGTGACGACGGGGCGGCGACTTGTGGCTCGGGGCGAATCGGTGTGACAGCAGAGGAGCGACGTAGCAGGTCGCAGTGAAGGAAAGGTGACTTAATGCCGCGACATCTTGGAAGCGGAGACCGCTTAGAAGTGTGGGCGTAGAGACGGCCCGGAGCGGAACGACTCAGAGCCGGCTCGAGACTGCGGCGACGACTCGTAATGCGGCTGTAGAAGTGACGACGGCGGTCGGCGTCTCAACGATGGCCGAGCAAGGGGCCGCTCGAGGCAGTGAAGGCGAGCCGGTGAAGCAAGAGCGAGGCCATGGTGGCCCCAGACGGGCGGCTGTTGCGGAGGTGACCCGCCGAAGCTAGTGAGGCGGAGGCAGGCCAGTCTATCATCGGCGGTGAATCGGCAGTGGCGTCTGATACCAGCCACAGGGGCGGACGATCGGCAAAGCAACAGCAGCTCGATGGCTCAGCGAGCGAGGAGGTGGAGGCAGGCCGGTTCTGGCCCCAGCGGCAAGTCAGTGACGGCGGTTGAAGCCAGCCGCAGAGATGGACGGCCGGTGGAGCAACGGCGGCTCGAAGACGGAATCTACTTCCGAATCGTGGGCCCTATTTTTTAACTGTTGGCGCAGTTCGACCTGATCCCAGTATTTTTCCATGCTGTACACAGCCACCGTGTAATGAGAAGAACAGATTCCAATGCAGTTGTACGTCCACTTGATTTCTTTATACGATCTGCAATTTTGAGCGAGGAATAGTGATAACACCGGGTCCCTGTCGGTCTCAGCGACTTGTACCTCATATCCATTGATCTTTGGATTCCTTCAATCAGGTTTCTAGCGGTAACTTTTTAGCAGGCGCTTTACGGATCCACCTCGGGACAATCCTTGTACAAACCGATCTCAGACATAGCTTTTAGCTGACCAAGGTAGTGCCCGATGGATTTTCCTATTAATCGCAACGACTTGTGACTTTGTTAATCTCGGCGACTTGTGGTGGCGCACCAAAGCTGCCCTAACTTTTTTGAACTAAAATTTCACAGATCGTAAAGCTGGACCAATGAACACAAAGCTGACGCGGATCCTCCTCGGATGTTTCTTTATCCGGAAAATTACGAACTTCTCGATCCTTGGGAGAGATCCCTCTAAGAACTCACACTAGTGCGGAACCGGGTAATAGCACCGGTTCGTAAGGCCCTTTAGTGCCAGTTCCATAACCGGCACTAAAGTGTGGGCACTAAAGCCCCCCCTCCCCTTTAGTACCGGTTCAGCACGAATCGGTGCTAAAGGGCAACCACGTGGCACGAGCCAGCTCTGGGGGCCTGGAGCCCTTTAGTACCGGTTGGTAAGACCAACCGGTACTATAAGGTTTGGGGGTTTTTAGTTTTATGATTTCTTTTTCATTTAATTTTGTGTTTTCATTTTAATTCTTTTTCGTTTGCTGGTATTTTACGATACTACACATTGTACACGTTATGCATATATATATATAGGGTGGGTCTATTATGATAACACCCTTAAGAGTCTTATTCTGCACACCACTTTCTTATTCTGCCAACACCCCCACTTGACCCGACCCGCCTCAAAACAAAAACAGAAAAAGCCCCCGCCCCACCAGCCTCCTTCTGCCCACAACAACCCCCACCCCGACCCACCTTCTCCCACCTCCCTCTGCCGCTCCGATTCCAACCAGCCTGCCTCCCACCCCCACTCCCCCGGCGGCTACACTTCAACGGATCTGGCTGGATCCAGACACGCCGCCCCCTACCTACCTTCCTCCCACACCAGAACGGGCCGCAAACCCCTTCCCATCCCTGATGGCCGCCTGCCCCTCCGCCCCAAACCATCACCGGTCAGGGACCCGAGGCGCCGCCGATCCTGGCGAGCACCACCACGCGCCTGTCCGCCGCCCACCCCACGCCATGGCTCCGCTCCCAACTCCCTAGATCCCTCGTGACCTCCTGCTGGCCGCCATGGCTGGATCCATCCTTCCCACCCCCGGATCCACAGCGGCCCTGCATCCCCGACCTCCATGTGCGACCCCGACCACATCTTCACCGGCCAGGCGACGGGATCGAGGAGCACGCCTCCGCCTCCCTCTCCCGTCCCCATCCCGGACCCCTCCTCTCGCGTCGCCCCTTCCTTCGGTTGGTTGCGTTGGCCATCGCTTCATCCCCGCAGCTCACCTCTGCCCCTTTGTGCAGTTCGCCAGCGCTCCCGGCCGCTCTCCAGCGACAGATCGGCAGTCCCCCACCACTGGACGACGGACGGCATGTTCCACCGGTGAGAGCCTCTCAACCCCTCGGGCACATCTCGAAGCCGGCGGACGACGGCCTGCACTCCACAATCCATCCCGCGTGTGCAGTCCACTAAGCACGCCCGTGCATTTTTTTGCCATTTTTCTCTTTTGTAGTTCATGTAAAAAATGTACTGTATTTGCAAATAAACAAAGCCGCACAGTTCTCATCTTGTTTTTTATTTGCTTACCTATTCCATTCTTGCTGTGCAGTTTCGACGAGCAAGAAGAGATGCGGTTCGGTCGCTACACCCGTGTAGTTTGGCTGGAATTCGAGGTGGTGCTCACTGTGCAATGGAATTCTTGGTGTGTTTCAGATTTTGTTTTGTGCAGTTCAACGGGGACGCCGACGCCTTGCTGTTCACTGCCTCCGGGCGCGAGCAGTGTAGTTTGCTCTCGCTGCAGGTCAGTTGGGTCGTCGGCGCAGTATGCAGGGGCGTGAGAGGATGATAAGCATGCATTTACTTAGCGCGTGAGAGTTTGGTTGGAACATGAGAGGTCGACGGGCGTGCAGTTCCCTGGCGCTTGGGAGTTAGGTTTCGGACGTCCGCCGCTGCAGTGCGAATGCCCGCGGCATGCATTTTGCTTGGTCTGGGGAGGAGGTTCTCCTGCTGCCCCATGCAGTTCTTTTTGAGGAAAAACAGGCATCGCTTAGGTGCAGAGACCGTTGCCTTTCATTTTCATCTGTATTTTTTAGAAAATGGCTATGCATTGTGGAGTGCAGTTATGTACTGGTATGTGTGAAAAATGATTAGACTGGACAAAGGGAATAGTGAATACGATTCACTAACGCGAGCGTGGTTGTTTGTAAAAATATTTCCTTTTAAAGAAGTCCACTTAGCCCATCGACGGGTTGTGCGGCTTTTTGTTAGGAAAAAAGTTAAGTGGAATGCGATTCAGTTAACTCTATTTTGCAGGGGAAGACGAAAAACAAAGTGCACTGCACATGTTTGTTGAGCCTAAAAAATCGTGAATTGCACATCTAGGTTTTAGAATAAAGGTGTAATGCACTGGTCTCAACTGGTAATACATTTTTTTCACTTTTGCGGTTCACTGCTCACGTTTGGGGAGCTCACTATATTTTTCTTTTCGTTTTTGGGGTGTTCATACAAAAATTAAAGATCTAGTTTGTAATTATTGAGGAGATTTGATGTATTATTTCATTTGTTTGAAGACTTGTGGTTAGCTGTGTAAAAAAAGAAAAGGAAAACCCACGATGAAGCCCTTCTCTTGATTGCGTCACCCGGTGCAAACTTGTTAAAAAGAAAAATGTTATAAAATAAAAAAAAAACAATGTAGTACACTAGTCTTCAGAGTGGTTCACTACTCTTGACATTGTAGTCCACTCCCACTAACAAGGATGTGCACGGGTTGAAAAAACGAAGTGCATATAGCCAATGACGGATGCAGTGCGGTTTTGAGTCTGAAGCAGTACGGTCGGTCGTGTGATGTTCTTCATCCCGTAAGTGCAAAAAAATTGTTACGGAAACGAAAAAAAGTAATGTGGTTCGCTTCTTGATAGTGTTGTGGTTCATTTACACCCGATGTGAAGTGCACTCTACTTTCTCGTCCTTGAAAAAAATCACGTTTGAATAAAAGAAACCATGCAGTTCTCTTACCCGTGTGATGCAGTGCGGTTTTTCGTCCGTTGCAGTGCGGTTTTCAGTCGGATGAAGTACCCACGTCGATTTGGGTGTCGCAAAAAACAGGGTGTCCGCTTTTCGGTAAAATCAAAACTGCTCTTAAACCGTAAGGAATTAGGGAGAGTGTTCTACATGAAAGAGTTGCGTATCGTCGATATCTTCCAATGGCGTACAATTTGAATCATTTCGACCAGCGGTTTGTAAAAATTTCTCAAAAAACGGCGGCTGCCTCTCGTAGTCAGCCGCACGATTTTCAAAATTAACTAAAAATCGTAAGGAATCTCGAAACCATTTTTACATATGAAGTTGCGCCTTGTCCATAGCTTTCCAACGACGTATTACACACCTTGTTTCGACAAACGGTTCAAAAAACTAGAGCGAAAACAGTACCGAAAATTTGAAAAAATTTGAAAAACAGAATTCCGCGATTTAGTAAATTTGAAACTGCTCTTGAACCGTAATGAATTAAAGAAATATTTATATATGAAAAAGATGCGCATCGACGATATCTATCCAACGGCATATCATTTGCTTCATTCCGACAAGCGGTTTAGAAAACAACGTGAAAAAACGCTCGCTGCCACTCGTCATTCGCCGCACCATTTTCAAAACTGCTCTTAAACCATGGGGAATCTCGAAAAGTGTGCAACATGTCGAAGTTGCGCCTAATCCATAGCTTTTCAACGGTATATTACACGCCTCATTCCGATAAACGGTTAAAAAATTAGAGCGAAAATAGTACCGAAAAAACACTGCGTGCAGTTTTTTCCGACGCGAAGTTCACTAGTCTATATTGCAGTGCTCGTCGTCAAGAAGATGCAGTGCGCTTCTGTTGAGCGTGCAGTGCCGAAGTGGTGTGCAGAATAGTTATTCTGCTAATATTAGCAGAATATATATATATATATACACACACACATATATATATATATATATAATTTCTAGTAGAACCAATCATGCATATATATATATCATTAATGTCTCACAAACCACTATATTAATTAATTCACACATACACACATGTATAGCTATATACGATTTCTCCTACATATGCATGTTGCCTTCGGAGCCAGTGGCATTAGCCTAATTGGTGCCTTCGGAGCACGATGACAATTGGAAGTGGTTTTCATGGGGACGGTAGCGGGTAATAGTATTCTCCCTTCGGATTTATGACCTGGTCGAGCAAAAATCCCGCTATTTCCTCTTGAAGTGCTTCTACGCGCTCCGTTTCTAGGAGCTTCTCCCGCACCTCTCTGAACTATTAAGAAGGAGATCAATATGCATGTGTATTAGTTGTGTGACTATATATCGATAATGGTGTAAAAATTGTGAATAGTGTTCTGACAAGCGTACCCATTCCTGTCTTTGAGATCTGCTCCTTTCGGACGCCATCATGCGAATGTTCTCGCAAACGCAGAATGCACACAGATCAGTCCCTTGCGCCTGCTTCAGGGCCTTTACAAGAATGGAATTTGATCAGATAATATTTAATCAAGCATGATAATTAAAGAGATGGCAGCTAGCTAGCTAGCTAGTACTACTTAATTACTTACCTTGGGTCGAAACCATTTAAGCTTTTTTTTCATTCGCCTTCCGTGATGCTGATGAACCTTGCCCAAGCCCTGCCCGCCGACAAAGAAAATGAATAAAGGGGTTATTAAATAGTTCATATCATGAAATGACGAACTAAATAGGCCGAGATATATAGTTAATAATGATTGAAATTACCTGTTGACTATCCCAAACAAGATGTTATAGTCAGTATTTTCTTTGAGTAGTGAGTCCAGTATTGTCGGGGAAACTGATCCACGAACACCTATGGGACCGGCGGACCGAGCCCCTTTCGGTTCGGCGGGGGGCGGAGATCGCACAAAGAGCGGATCGAGGCGAAGCACACGAGCAGTTTACCCAGCTTCGGAGCTCTCCGGAGAGATAACACTCCTACTGCTGCATGTTTTTGTATATTGTGTTCTTGCTCGGGAGTGCTGAGTGCTACAGTATACTCTAGCAGCTAACGGGACCGAGCGTGGGTGTTTTTCTGGCTTCGAACTGAGCCGAACCCCCTCCACGTTGCACGTGGGCCTCCTTTTATACGCTCAAGGTGTCACCGACAGGTGGCAACGTAGACAAGGGTAAAAATGGAAAAGGAGTTGCGGTTGGTACAACTACCTGTATAGTGTATCCTACCTAACCCTGACGGCAGGGGACAAAGGCATTAAATGCCCGTCTGTGTCGCCCAAACAATGCAGAAAAGGACCGTCAGGGATGCCGCCGTTCGCCACGATGGTAATCTTGTCAGCGTCGCTTGCCACCGCACACCGTTGGCTGCACAGCCTCTCGCCACACGCGCCTGGAAAGGCCCCAGGGCGACACATTGGTGGATGTGCTGGAGCGCAAGTACAGGGTGGTAGCTTGTCGCGGCAAGCGCCTTGCCGCGGTCATTGTCTTGTCGCGCCTGGAAGCTTGTCGCTCACTGGGCCTTGCCGGGATGTGTGGCGCGTCGCGGCAAGTTCCTTGAAATGCCCTGGTTGGCCTTCCCGGCAAGCTCCTCTTGCCGGGGCCTTGTCTCCTTGGCTTGAATACTTTGTTCTTGAATGGCTCCAAAGGAACCACGGAGGACCTTGGCGATCGCCCGGCAAGCCTTGCCGCGGGGTGCTGCAACTGTCCGTGCACAAGTTCGGGATACTAGGGTACCCCTATTCTAGTACACCGACAGGAGCCCCCGGGCCTGGGCCACACACGGTGTCGAGCGCTGTTGGGCCAGGCCCCAAACAGGGCACGGGCACGCGCGGCCTGGGTTACGCCGTATCTTACTCCGCATCCACCACGCCCTCCCCCAACGGCACGCGTCGAATGCGGCGTCGTGGGAGAGATCGTGGGTGGTTTCTTTATTCGGAAGGGCGGAATGTCCGCCCTCTCCCTCTTTATAAGCAGGGGAAACAGGGGCAATTCGCCCACCTCGCCGGTTACTGCTCCAATCTCAAAAATCTCCGCCGCTCCCCCCTTCTTCCCAAAGTCGAAAGAGAGCAGCGCTCCGCCCCCCATCGCCACCAGCGCCACCGACGCCGCCGATCTTCCCCGCCACCTCCGCCATGGCTCCGAAAGCCGACAAGGGGAAGGGCATGAAGTCAGCCGAGGTGCAGCGGCTCACGGCGCTGCGAAAGGAGCGGGCCATCTTCCCCCCTCAGCTCGACGCGAAGGAGCTGAGGGAGTACTACTACCTCTTCTGGTCGACGGAGACACGAGCGCATCTACGCACGAGGGTACTCTCAGCCGCCGCTTCGAGACTGGCTCTGAACGGGTACCCATTCTTCGCGCTGTTCTTCTACTGCGGACTCTGCCCGCCCTTCTCTGAATTCTTCTGTGATATCATGAACACCTATGGGTTCCGCCTCCTTGACTTCACCCCCAATGCCGTTCTGACCATGGCCGTTTTTGCACATCTCTGCGAAAACTTTGTCGGAGTCCACCCAAACGTAGGTCTTTTCCGCCACTTCTTTATGCCCCGAGTCGAGAGAGGGGAGCCCCTTGCCGGCGGAATCGCTTGGATCTCGAGAGTCGGCAAGAAGGAAGCCTATCTGGAGGGAGAGCTCCGCAGCAAGTGGGGGGAGTGGAGAGCAGATTGGTGCTGGATCGTCGAGGAGAACCCGCAGCCATTCACCGCCCGGCGCCAAACCCCAATAGTACGCGGCAATGATTGGAGCAACGTGGCCCCGGAAGATGACAGGCTGAAGATTGTTGTTACCCGGATCTTACGCATCAGGCTTGCCGGGCTCACCGTAGGCGCTGTTGGCGCAGATTTCCTTCGCCGCCGCATCGCCCCCCTTCAGGAGAGGAGGAGACCCGCTTGGGAGTTTCAGAACTCGGCGGATATCATGAGGCTGCGCCCGAGCCTCAACTTCAACTTCACTGTCTTGGAACTGGACGCGATGCTTCTGGAGCTGTTCAAGCGCGATCCTCAGCATCCATTCATATTGCCGAGGAGTATCGTTCCGTTGTGCAACAATTCCTCGCTCGACCGCATCCGTGCAATGATGCCGCTGTGCGATTCGCATGGAATTGTTCCAACCTGGCAAGAGCCTGCAGACGACGTCGTGCAGGAGTTCTTCGATAGCTTGGTAGAAGTGCCGGTCCGCCCCGATGAACAGAAGAGCCTCACTCGAGACACCACCGATGCGGAGATGCAACGCATTGCCACTAGGCTGGAAGAGGCGGCGGCAGCAGCTGCCGCGGGCGAGTTTGTGTTCACCTTGGAGGAGGCAGAGGCAGCAGAGGCGGCAAGCCTTGCCGAGCGAGAGGAGCTTGTCGGCGAGGAAGAACTTGTCGGGCCTAAATCTGAGTCGAGCGAGCCCGCCGAGGGCGCGAGTGACCCGTTGCAGATCGGCTCCTCCTCCTCCCCACCTTCAGCTAGCTCGCCACAAGCGGAGCCCCCAGCTCCACCAAGAAGGCGTCTCCGCAAGGCCGGGGACGTAGCGGGGCGGCAGACGGGTCAACAGCCGCCGCACCGCGCGACGCGCTCTACCACGGCAAGCACTATTGCCGCGGGAGCACCTCACGCTGCTGTGGCAACTAGAGCGGGGTCTTCCCGGTCCACCGCTACTGCACCTGCCAAGCAGATAAGGGAGCCTACTCCTCCACCTCGCCGCACCGGAGGCGAGCCGGACTTCGATCTCTCCGCGCTCAGCTCCGACGACGAAGAAGAAGAGTAAGATCCTTCGCTGTACTTGTAATTCTTCAATTCTTGATGTGTGTCTTGTATCTGATTCGCTTTACTCCGAACTCATCCCTTTTCAGGACTCTGGCCCAGAGAGCGGCGAAGAGAGCCAAGGTCCTGGTGATTGTCATCGAGGATGAACCCACCGCGGCAACAGGGGATGCGCCTGAGACCACCTTGCCGGACCCGGCAACTATTCACCAAAGCAGCCCCCAGCGTAATTGTATAGTTTACTTCTTGCTGTCAAGTGCGCATGGGTGCTCTTTCTTTGCTGATTTCTGACTGTTGGTTTGTGCAGGAGCAGAGCAGCCTCACCAGGAGTGCCCGGAAGCTGCTCCCGAGATGCCATCTGCTTTGACTACACCACCAAGGGAGGATTCCCCGGCAAGGGAGCATTCTCCGGCAAGGGACAGTTCTCCGGCAAGGGTTAGCGCCAGCGACCCCCCGATGGCGGAGACCGTGGCTGCAGATCCCAGTACAGGTAATCCTCTTGCTTAAAAACTTCCCTTGGGTTTTTCTTCTTCTGATTTTCTTTTTTGAATATTTGCTTGACTTTTCTCCCCTCTTCGGTCGTCAGATCCATCTGCCGTGGATCCAATGGAAACCAAGGCCGCCGGCGAGGAGAATGCGTGCGGCAACAACGACGACGCGGCTGCCACCGAAGAAGAGGCCGACGCTGATGATCCCGCCGGCGAAGAGGCCGCCAAGGCTGCCGCCGCAGAAGCTGGCGAGGAATCCGGCGATCGCACTGACGGCCCCGAGGCTGCAGGAGCGCCAGGCGCTGGACCGACCGCCGATCCCTTTGCCGCTGCTGCAGCGCCAGGCTCCGAAGAGCCCCAGCCCGGCGCCTACTTGAAGGCCGGCGATGGCGTCTTCATCAAGCTCCCCTGGGCGTCGAGCTCAAGGGCGCCGGTCAAAGGAGAAACTTTTGACAAAGAGGTGCTCGCCTCCGCTGGGCTGGCGCTGGTCGACGCGCCAAGCAGCAGCAGCGATGAGCCTGAGGAGGAGCGGTTGCTGCGGAAGCTTCTGTCGCTCTACCGCGCCCGACAAGCCAAGATGGCATCCCGAGAGGCGCTTGTCGTGAAGGCAGGAGTGGACATCGAGAAGCGTGCGGAGGAGCTCCGGGGTCTCAGGCAGGAAGCTCTCTGATCTTTAGCAGAGGAGCGGGAGCAACTCGCCGAGGAGCGGAAAGCCTTCCTCCTCGGGAAGGTTGAGGTTGAGGAGCAGCAACGGCTTGCTGCCGAGAAGCTGTCTGCGCAGGAAGGCGAATTGGCGCAGCGCAAGGTCAACCTTGACAGCCATGAGGAGGAGCTTGCCGCGCGCGAGCAAGCGATTGGCGGGGCTCTCAAGGAAGCAAAGGATGCTGCTGCAGCTGCCGAGGCCGCCAAGAAGGAGCTGGAGACGAAGATGGTGCAGCTGGAGGCTGATCTCAAGGCGAGCGGCGAGGAGCTTGCTGTGCTCAAGCATGAGCGCGAGAAGGACGCCGCTGCTCATGGTGAGCTGCAGGGTCGTCTCGCCGAGAGGAGCCAAGAGCTTAGCACCGCCAAGGACTCCAACGCAGATCTCGAGTTGAAGCTGGCCACCTTGACCAAGACGTTGGACGGCGCCAGGGAGCAGGAGGTGGCCTTGAAGGAGAAGATCAAGGCCGACGAGGTGCTGCTGGCGAATGCTGCTGCCGCCCACGACGCTTTCCGGGAGATTGTGGAGCACTGGACCGAGGGTCTTGTGGATCTTGCCGCAGCCATCGACGGGGAGCTGGCACAGCTAGGGATAGAGGATCTCGGGTACTCCTCCGACGAGCACCTCCAACCCAGCGCCAAGCTCAGCCTGTTCTTAAAAGGCGTGGCGACGGCCCTCCAGCGACTCCGGGAGAAGATCCCAAAGCAGCTGGCCGACGAGTCGCACAGGATCTGCGCGGGGGCTCTTCAAAAGGTGCTGGTGAAGGTGGCCTTCTGCAACCCAGGCCTCAACCTCACCAACGTCCTCAGGTCCTTGCCGCCGGATGCTGATCTGGAAGCGCTCAAGGCCCTTGTCGCACCCATTGTGGACAAAGTGAGCGAGATCAAGAGGGTTGAGGGCGATCGCGTAGATTAGGCTGCCCTTCTTTTCTTTGTCGCTGCTGGTCATGTCATGAGAACATTCTGTTAGAGCTGTGACAAGTTATCTTGTAATATAATTCTGTTTTGGGTAGAGATTGCTATGTTATTTCCTTTACTTGATCCCTTCCTTTGTATGTTTTTGCCCTATGCTTTTAGGGAACTTGTCGGCGCAGGCACCTTGAACCGTGAGCGCTGAGTGCGGGACGTCAGCAGCCTGCTGGCGGTGCCGCTACCGACAAGAAACCTTGTCGCAGCTAGTCGCAGCTCTCTTAAATTATTGAGCGGACTCGAAACAAAGCAAGGGCGCAACTAGCTACGAGTTGGTTCCTCCGCGCACAGGTTTTCCATACAAAGTACGGTCGTTCGAGGAGAATAACTTAAAAATTTAAAACTGATTGCTCAAATGTTGGCAACTTAGCTTTTCTGTCGTTTGCTTCCCGGTAAGGCGAAACTCCCTTGAACGACGCCTGGTCCACACCATTATCTTCTCCCTTCCCCCCGGCAAACTTGTGGGCAAGGGATCCTTCCTTTCCTTGAGAAAGAGAAAGAAGAGAAAATAAAGATATGGAGCCTCATGGCTCGTTATTGCTTACCGGAGGTAGGTGCTGCACAAATGTTGGCAACTTAGCTTTTCTGTCGTTTGCTTCCCGGTAAGGCGAAACTCCCTTGAACGACGCCTGGTCCACACCATTATCTTCTCCCTTCCCCCCGGCAAACTTGTGGGCAAGGGATCCTTCCTTTCCTTGAGAAAGAGAAAGAAGAGAAAATAAAGATATGGAGCCTCATGGCTCGTTATTGCTTACCGGAGGTAGGTGCTGCACAAAGTGTCAGATAATGCATGCAAGAAATAGTATAAAGCATGAAATTGACAAAATGTGCGGAGCACATGATCTTTACTTATGCACGGGGTCTGCGCCCGGCTTTGTACAAAGGATTACATGCAACATCGGCAAGACTTGTACAAAAGGTGGTTGTCGGAACGGGTTCCGGCAACCGCGCCCTACGGGTGAAACTTACGAAGATGCGCAATGTTCCAGGAGTTGCTCACCGGAATGCCATCTTCGGTCTCAAGGCGGACAACGCCAGGCCTAGTGACTCGTTTCACCCGGTAAGGGCCTTCCCACTTCGGCGTCAACTTGTTGGAATTCTTGGCGGACTGAACGCGCCGAAGAACAAGGTCGCCTTCCTCGAAACTTCTGGCGTTAACTTTGCGGCTATGGTAGCGGCGCAAAGCCTGCTGGTAGCGAGCAGCTCGTACAACAGCCTGAAGACGGTCCTCCTCAAGGAGCAGCGCGTCATCTTGTCGCAGCTGCTCTTGCTCAAGCTCATCATAAGCGAGCACTCGAGGTGACCCGTATACGAGTTCCGTGGGGAGAACTGCCTCCGCTCCATAGACTAGAGCGAAAGGTGTCTGGCCAGTAGCTCGATTTGGCGTCAATCTGATCGACCAAAGAACCACTGGCAGCGCCTCAATCCAGTTTCTTCCGCACTTGTGCAGCCTATCAAAAGTCCTGGTCTTGAGCCCGCGCAACACTTTAGCATTCGCCATCTCTGCTTGACCGTTGCTCCTCGGATGAGCAACAGAAGCGAAGCAGACCTTGGCGCCAAGATCTTGGATGTACTGCATGAAGGTGCGGCTCGTGAATTGCATGCCGTTGTCGGTGATGATCCTGTTAGGGATCCCGAAACGGCAAACAATTGACCTGAAGAACTTGACTGCTGACTGTGCTGTCACCTTCCTCACTGGTTCCACTTCCGGCCACTTTGTGAACTTGTCGATTGCAACGTACAAGTACTCAAAGCCCCCGACAGCTCGGGGAAAGGGGCCGAGGATGTCGAGCCCCCAGACCGAAAATGGCCAGGATAAAGGGATCGTCTGGAGAGCTTGAGCTGGCTGGTGTATCTGCTTGGAATGGAACTGGCACGC
Source organism: Triticum timopheevii (assembly GCA_963921465.1). NCBI lineage: Eukaryota > Viridiplantae > Streptophyta > Magnoliopsida > Poales > Poaceae > Triticum > Triticum timopheevii. Next base: position 460,685,904 of record OY997264.1, on the reverse strand, counting down.
TTCACACTTGGTTACTTGTGCAGTTGCATCCTGGAGGGCTGTCGGCCAAAAGAAACCTTGCCGGAACGCTTTGCCGGCAAGTGCTCTTGCGCCAATGTGGTGACCACATATGCCTCCATGTATCTCGGCCAACAGCTTTTGTCCGTCTTCCCGGTGAATACACTTCAATTTCACGCCGTTGAGTCTTCTTCTATATAGTGTGTTGTCGACAAACTGGTACATACTTGACTGCCGGGCTACTCTTTCCGCTTCTTCTTGCTCTTCGGGAAGTTCTCCTGTCTGAAGGAAATGGACAATCTGCTGTGCCCATGTTGGAGCTTGCGGCTCAACAACAAGGACTAAAGGCAAAGCTGCAGCTGCGGGAACATCCGCTTCTACGGCGAGAACCTGCGGCTCAGCCGGAGCTTGATGTTCCCCGGCAAGCTTGCCGGAGCACAAATTGTCGGGAGCGTCTGCTTCAACGGAACAAACCCTAAGGCTTGCCGGAGCAGACTGCTCCTCAGCATCCTTGGTGTTGATCTTGGGGACCTTCTTGGCGGCGGCTTCGGGGAGCTCTGCCGGAAAGTAGTCACCAAAAATCAACTTCCTCTTCTTGCTCTGGCCAGTGGATGGCGTTACGGATAGTTGAGTCAGCTTGAGCACAAAGATCCCTGGTTCCACAGGTAACTTAAGTGCGGCGCACTTCGACAGGCCATCAGCAATGTCATTCTGAGCTCTTGGAACATGTTCCATTTGTAGGCCGTCAAAGTGCTCTTCTAGCTTTCATCGATGTAAGCTTCCATCAATGGACTCTGATAATTCTTGTTCACTTGGCGGATGACAAGATGTGAGTCACCCCTGACAATGAGCTTCTTGATCCCAAGGTCTGTTGCGATCCTGAGACCGGCAAGCAAACCTTCATACTCTGCAGTATTGTTTGTTGCTTGCTCCTAGGGAAAGTGCATTTGGACTACGTACTTGAGGTGCTCTCCGGTGGGTGCGACAAGTAGCACGCCCGCACCGGCGCCTTGCAGCGAGAAGGCACCATCAAAGTACATCAGCCACTCTTTGCTTGCTTCCTTGACGGGGATGCTCGTTTCTGGAATTTCTTCATCTGGTGTTTGCGTCCACTCTGCTATGAACTCTGCCAGTGCTCTGCTTTGGATAGTTGAAGTGCTTTCAAAATTGAGGCCAAAGCTTGACAGTTCCAGTGCCCACTCGACAATCCTGCCTGTTGCTTCTGGATTTTGCAGTATCCTCTTCAGCGGAAAACGAGTGACTACTGTAATCTCATGTGCTTGGAAGTAATGGCGCAGCTTTCTCGAGGCCATGAGAAGGCCGAAAAGCAATTTCTGCACACCAGCGTACCTTGACCTAGCCCCCTGCAGAAGGGAACTGACAAAGTAAACTGGGCGCTGCACCATTCTCTTCTGCATCTCCTCATGTGTCTGCGCAGATCCATCTTTGTCGGGGCCAGAGCTTGCCGGCGAAGTCCCTTGCTTGTCGCTGGATGTACTCGCCGTGGTTGCTGGCTCATCGTCCGCCTCCCTCTCTGCTACTAACGCAGCACTAACCACTTGATTGGTTGCCGCTATATACAGCAGCAACTTCTCTTGTGGCTTAGGTGCGACAAGTGTTGGAGTGGAGGACAGATATCTCTTCAAGTCCTGCAGCGCAGCCTCCGCTTCCGGAGTCCATTTCATTGGACCTGCCTTTTTCAATATTTTGAAAAATGGCAGGGCGCGCTCAGCAGACCTAGAGATAAACCTACTGAGAGCAGCCACGCAACCGGCAAGCCTTCGTACATCCTTGACGCGCTTCGGTGCTTCAATCTGCTCAATAGCCTTGATCTTGTCGGGATTGGCTTCAATTCCCCGCTGAGACACGAACAACCCAAGAAGCTTGCCGGAGGGGACTCCAAACACATACTTCTCGGGGTTAAGCTTGAGGTTGATCTTGCGCAGATTTGTAAAGGTTTCGTCTAAATCTTGGATCAGAGTTGCCTTGTCCTTGCTCTTGACCACTATGTCATCCATGTAGGCTTCCACATTTCTGTGTATCTGCGGCTCAAAAGCGTCATGGACTACCCTTGCAAATGTTGAACCAGCATTCTTTAGACCGAAAGGCATCCGTACAAAACAGTATGTGCCACAGGGGGTAATGAATGCGGTCTTTTCCTCATCCTCTTCTGCCATGAAGATCTGATGGTATCCTGAGTATGCATCAAGAAATGAAAGCAAGTCACATCCGGCCGTGGAGTCAACAATCTGGTCAATGCGCGGTAAGGGAAATGGGTCTTTGGGACAAGCTTTATTGACATCGGTAAAGTCGATACAAAGCCTCCATTTCCCGTTTGCCTTGCGCACGACTACAGGATTGGCCAACCACGTAGGATGGAGCACTCCTCTGACAAGGCCTGCTGCTTCCAACTTCTTGATTTCCTCAGCGATGAATTCTTGGCGCTTCACTGCCTGTTTCCTGACTTTCTGCTTGACGGGCCGCGCATGAGGACAGACGGCAAGATGGTGCTCAATCACTTTCCTGGGAACACCGGGGATGTCAGATGGTTGCCATGCAAACACGTCGACGTTCGCCCGCAGGAAAGCAACGAGCGTGCTTTCCTATTTAGGGTCGAGAGTGGCACTGATGGTGAAGGTACCACCAGTGTCGTCCTCCTTGGCGGGCACCTTCTTGGTCTCTGGTGGAGCTACCATTGTCTTCTTACACTTGCCGGTGGAGCTCGATGGTGCGTCCTCGACGGTAGCGCAGCACTCTGAAGAGGTGCACTTGCCGAAGTGGGCATCAGAACTCTTACCGGACTTGGTCTTCTTCTTTCCCCCGGGAGCTTCAACGGCAAGTGATCTGCAATCTGTTGCGGCTGCTGCTTCCCGGAAGATCTTGTCGGCGCAGATAAGAGCATCCTTCTTGTCTCTAGGGACAGAGATGACACTTATCGGGCCTGGCATCTTCAGCACGTTGTATGCATAGTGAGAGGCTGCCATGAATTTGGCGAGCGCTGGACGGCCGAGTATCCCATTGTAGGGTAATGGAAAGTCAGCAACGTCAAAAGTGACCCTCTCAGTCCTGAAGTTTAACTCGCTACCAAATGTTACCGGCAACGTGATCTTTCCCTTCGGCTTGCTCCTTCCCGGATTGATTCCTTGGAATGTGCCGGTCTCTTCGAGCTCACTATCAGGGATCTGGAGTTTCTGGAGTACCGCGGAGGAGATCAGGTTCAAGCGGGCCCCACCGTCAACTAGCATCTTAGTGACCTTGAGGTTGCGGATAGTTGGTGAAACCAACGTCGGCAAGCACCCGACCGCAGTTATGCGATCAGGGTGGTCCTCAATATCAAAGATGATAGGCATGCTAGACCATTTCAGAGGCTTTTGTGACTCGACGGGTGGCTCTGCTGCATTGACTTCCCGCACCCATTGCTTGAGCTGGCGGTGTGAAGTATGCAGAGAAGCACCGCCGTCAACGCACAGGATCTCTGTGGCTTTCTGGAACTCCTGCTCATCGGTCTCATCATCATCCATATCTTCATCGCCGTCGTCATCTTCATCCTTGTCGCGGCTGCGGGGAGGTCTGTCTCCTTGCCGCTGCTTGGCCTTGCCGCGGCGTCCTCCTTGGCCGGGGCGTTTCTTGCCGGCTCCTCCAGCACCTTCCTGGCACTTCTCCTTGTCGCGCCGCTCGTATTCAGCCTTCTGCTGCTCGACAAGCTGCTCGACTTTCTTGCAGCTCTAGAGGTCATGGCCCTTGGTGCGGTGCATCTTGCAGTAATGCTTGTTGGTGCCGTCCTGCTTGTCGGGGACCGCCACAGCCTGGTAGTTGGTGCCTGCGGCAATCTCCTTGCCGGAGCTACCAGCTTTGGCTTTCTTGCCGGATTCCTCAACGACTAGCACATCTTTGCCTTTCTTCTTCCTGTTGTTCCGCCGCCGGTTTTTCTTTGCCGGGGCAGCATCATCACTATCAGATCCTCCTGCTCCTGTATTCTCTCCTGGGAGTTTTCACCCTTCCTCAGCATGCGCACACTTGTCGGCCAGGGCATACAGCTCACTGACATCTCTGATCTTGCACATCACCATCTCCTCCCGCATCCTGCGGTTTCGCAAGTTCTGATGGAATGCGCTGATTACCGCGGCAGGGTGGACGTCTAGGATGTTGTGCTGTACGCAGCTGAATCTCTGAATGTACTTGCGCAGGGGCTCTCCTTCCTTCTGGGCGAGCAGATGAAGGTCGCTTTCTTGGCCATGAGGCTTGTGGCCGCCTGTAAAGGCGCCGACAAACTGATGGCACAAGTCAGCCCAGGAGGATATGGAGTTGTCCGGCAAGTGCATGAGCCAGGATCTGACATTGGGCTTGAGCACCAGCGAGAAGTAGTTGGCCAGGATCTTGTCGTCCCGTCCCCCAGTAGCTTGCACTGTGATGGTGTAGATGCTGAGGAACTCCGACGGATGCGTCTTGCCGTCGTACTTCTCCGGTACGTCTGGCTTGAAATTCTTCGTGCTGGGCCACTGGACTTGCCGCAGCTCACGAGTGAACGCAGGGCAACCTACCGCGTACGGCAAGTCACCTGGTTCCCCTGGCGCATGCATGTCGACAGAGGGCCCAGCGCGCTGGTCTGATTGACGCCGCGCTTCTCTTCGGCGCTCGATGCGAGTACGAGCGTCTTCTTGCTGTCGTTCGTGAAGAACTTGGCGCTGATCACGACGAGCTCGTGGTTCCGACGATGCAGCAGAGTCGCTATCGAGGTGGATCCGGCGAGTCGGCGATCTTGGCCTTCGGGGTGGAGAGCGCATGGTGGTTGCACCCCCACCAGTTTCGTCGCCATCGGCTCGCGCCTGGCGGTCCTGCCGTGGCAACGATGCACTCGGCTGCCGTGGAGTGTCGCCATTGGCGAAGCCGATGAGACTCTGAATGGTGGCCCTCCATTCATCGATCTTGTCTGTTGTTGGAGGGTAATCCAGGAGCAGTTGAGCTCGCGCCAAAGCTTTTGCTCGAGTGGTGGGCAGAAGTGGCGAACGGTGCAAGGAGCGTGATATGCTCGGACTTCTAACTATGTTAGAAGGAGCAGTATCCCGTCCAGGCGACCGTGTCTCGCTCGTGCCAGCGTGTTGGCGTGCATGCTGGTCTTGAGCACCCCGAGATCCACCAGCTCGATCTTGGTCCAACAAGCGTATGGTACTGCGAATACCATGACGCTGTCGGTCCTGCACCTCCTGAAATGGGCGCGGTGCATGTACGGACGCCGAGGTCTGTGCAGCCTTGTCCTTGGGCCTGGCAGCACCGTGAGCTTCCTCGTCGACGCCCGTTCTTCCGCCGGCGTCTACCCCACCACCCGATTGCTCCTGTGGTGGTGGGACTGACGTGGACAGAACAGTTGCCTCCGAAGCCTTCTTCTTCGGTGGGATGTCGATGAAGAGGTTGAAGATCTAGCTCGTGTGAACGCCGGATCGGATTCACACAATCTCGACGCCCCCTACCTGGCGCGCCAAAGATGTCGGGGAAACTGATCCACAAACACCTATGGGACCGGCGGACCGAGCCCCTTTCGGTTCGGCGGGGGGCGGAGATCGCACGAAGAGCGGATCGAGGCGAAGCACACGAGCAGTTTACCCAACTTCGGAGCTCTCTGGAGAGATAACACTCCTACTACTGTATGTTTTTGTATATTGTGTTCTTGCTCGGGAGCGCTGAGTGCTACAGTATACTCTAGCAGCTAACGGGACCGAGCGTGGGTGTTTTTCTGGCTTCGAACTGAGCCGAACCCCCTCTACGTTGCACGTGGGCCTCCTTTTATATGCTCAAGGGGTCACCGACAGGTGGCAACGTAGACAAGGGTAAAAATGGAAAAGGAGTTGCGGTTGGTACAACTACCTGTACAGTGTATCCTACCTAACCCTAACGGCAGGGGACAAAGGCATTAAATGCCCGTCTGTGTCGCCCAAATAGTGCAGAAAAGGACCGTCATGGACGCCGCCGTTTGCCACGATGGTAATCTTGTCAGCGTCGCTTGCCACCGCACACCGTTGGCTGCACAGCCTCTCGCCACGCGCGCCTGCAAAGGCCCCAGGGCGACATGTTGGTGGATGTGCTGGAGCGCAGGTACAGGGTGGTAGCTTGTCGCGGCAAGCGCCTTGCCGCGGTCATTGTCTTGTCGCGCCCGGAAGCTTGTCGCTCACCGGGCCTTGCCGGGACGCGTGGCGCGTCGCGGCAAGTTCCTTGAGATGCCCTGGTTGGCCTTCCCGGCAAGCTCCTCTTGCCGGGGCCTTGTCTCCTTGGCTTGAATACTTTGTTCTTGAATGGCTCCAAAGGAACCACGGAGGACCTTGGCGGTCGCCCGGCAAGCCTTGCCGCGGGGTGCTGCAACTGTCCGTGCACAAGTTCGGGATACTAGGGTACCCCTATTCTAGTACACCGACAAGTATTTCAACTGTTCTGGTGTCAACTTTAATGATACACAAGATCCAGTGAAATCTGCATGCACACATGTTCGCATGTCTTAATTAAGCGGACATATGTAAGCAAAAACATGTAGCTAGCTAGTAGGCAAAAACAGAGAATTTGTAGTACAAGACAGTGTGACTCACTGGAAGTTGTAAGGAAGTAGTATATCTTCATTGTATTTGAGGCGCTTCAAGAACTCTAGCATGTTGTCCTCTACGTCCTTTTGATGATGTGGATTTATTAGCCATGTGTATTCATTAACGGTGTTTGGGTCAATGAACCCAATGCCAAAGCGTCCACCTTTTCTTATTTCATACATCTTCATCCTGCATAATACCACAGAAAAGAATATAGTGAGGATAATTACAGGTAATGGTTGATCAAAAGGATCACTACAGCTAGCTTGAGACTTAAATTACAGAAATAAATCACTTACAGACAATAGCAACTGACGATAGATTTGTCGAGTGCGTCTTGATTGTATAACTGAAACAGTTCAGAATACTCAACGGACAGAGCTTTCTCATGGAAGTAATGCTCCTCTTGACATTCACCATGAGGGACAATCGATCTGAAATCTTGGTAATGTTCATGTACCATTGATGCAATTCATACATTCTCGTTGGGAGGTTCTTGACCTTGTCTGGCTCGACCAAAGGTTGGCCCCGGACATATTTCCGTTTTATTTCATCCTCTCTAAGCACAGGCATGGGCTCGATCTCGAGGAGTTGTCCAACAGTGATGTTGAGAAGTTCAGCCTGCATTATATGGTCCTTGGTTATTACCACATTGCCCACCTCGGGAACGTAAACTGTTTGCCCACAATAATATTGGGCGCGCATACTGTCACATGTTGTTGGCACAACAAGCGAGGGGATCGATTGCGCCGCCAGTTCTCCCAGCTGGGGAATGGTTTTCCCGCATTTTTTGACAGCTGCTTGTTGTTTGCTCGATCCCGAGCTCGCCTCCTTACGTAGACGTGCTCGATTTAACTTCCTGATGTGGCGCTCATAGTCTGTGTCAACAGGCTTGGGAGCTGGTGGTTGAGCCATACGAATGAAGTGGTCAATCGTTTCCTCAGGCACTTTCTCCCTTGGCGGCGGTGGCGGTTTCGGTGCAAAATGGGCTTCCACCTCGGCCTTCGATATGGCTGTGTTTTCCTCCTCGGACTTGTCATAAGGCCTCTGCGGAAGAGGCGTGAGGCTTGGACCATATTTATATTGCTTGCCTCCGCCTGTACTTCATGTACTACCTCGACTCATACCGCTACACACCATAGCTGCGGGGTGTCTCTTTTGTGATTGCTGAGGCGGCGGAGACGGCTGACGGGGCTGAGTTGGACGAGGAGGAGTGGCCTGAAGCTGTGCCGGACTTGGAGGAGGAGTGGACGTCTGACGCTGTGGCGGACTTGGAGGAGGAGGAGTGGCCTGACACTTTGCCGGACTTGGAGGAGGAGGAGTGGCCTGACACTTTGCCGGACTTGGAGGAGGAGGAGCGGGAGTCTGCTGACTCGGTGGCGGACTTCGACGAGGAGTCGGCTGACGCGGTGTCGGTGGCCTTCGAAAGATGATGCAATCCTTTTTCCATAGGATGATACGATGTTTGGCCTCTCCGAGAAAGTGCTCGCCGTCACCTCCAGGAATGTCAAGCTGTAGCTTCGAATATGGGTCCACCACCTCATCAACCAAGACACGAGCATAGCCCGCTGGAATCGGGTTGCAATGGAAGGTTGCCTCGGGGGGATTTGTAAAAGCAACGACGTCCGCCACCTTAATGGGTATGTTCTTCATTTTGACGTGTAGCTCGCAGTTAGTGTTCTCCGTGATGTCATCCACGGGGTATCTATCCAGCATTGCGTCATCCGGGGCGGAACCCACGCTGCTTCTCGGCATGGATGGGGCGGTGCTATCCAATGCTGGATCATTCGCTAGCTGCTGCAGCTGCTGAGACCCCCTTTGCTGGGTAAGTGAGTCGATCTGCTCCTGCTGCCGCTGGAATTTGACTGCCAATTCCACTTGACTTGCTTCTAGGCCTTGAAGGCGTTCATAGTCCCGCTTCCACTACTCCTCCTCCATCTTCCTCTTCTTCTCCTTCGCAATCTTCTTTCTCGCACGGGTTCTGTAGTCGGTGTTCCAGTCTGAAAACCCCTCATACCACGGAATAGCGCCCTTGCCTCGTGTTCTTCCCGGGTGTTCAGGATTTCCCAGGGCACGCGTAAGCTCGTCGTTCTCTCTGTTGGGCTGGAACACCCCCGATCGTGCCTCTTCTATTGCAACAAGTATCGCATCGTCGGCTCCCTTCAGACTTGCCCTCGTCGAAACATTGCCTGTCTTCGGGTCCAACTCCCCCCCATGCGCATAGAACCAATTCCTGACCCTGGGGGCCAGCTCTTAGTAACCGGAGTGACACCTGCATCCTCCATCTCTTTCTCAGACTTATCCCACTTAGGCATTGCCACCGCATAGCCACCTGGCCCCAGCTTATGGAACTTATCCTTTTTTTCGGCATTCTTCTTGTTTATTCTCGACCGTTCCTTAGCTAATTCCGAATCCTTGAATTTCACGAAATCGTCCCAATGAGCACGTTAGTTCTCTAGTGTTCCCTCGAATACTGGAGTCTTCCTTCCTCCCTTGGCGTACTTGTCCCATTCATGATTCTTGTGGTTCTTGAATGCAACCGCCATCTTACTAAGAGCAGCGTCCTTGACTTTCTGCACATTTGCTTCTGTGAAATGATCTGGTAGGGTGAAATGTTCCATGAGAGTATCCCAAAGCAGATCTTTTTGTTTTTTGTCGACAAAAGTAACATCTGGACGTGGAGCAGTGTCCTCTTTGTCTTTTTGTCTTTGTCTTTTGCTAGCTCTCTCCATTCTTGAAGGGAGATCGGGAGTTGGTCCTTCACAAGAACTCTGTACTGACGAACGAACTTGTCTGCAATCTTCTTAGGCGCTAATGGTTCGCCATTAGGTCGGATTGCCTGGATATTGTACTTTACGCCCTTCTTCAACTTTTTGTTCGGGCCTCATTTCGTACTTTTGCCCGAAGATTTGCTCGATCCGGATGGCTGAAAGAACAAAGATCGATTCATTAATATATCTTCAAGTCATTTAAAACATGTGATGATCACCAGATGCCTGCTTATATAAATATATATACCTCGCCGGTCTTTGTTGTTTCAAGATCAACATTTTCTTCGTCATCATCATAATCATAGTTCATGGCTTCATCAATTCGGTCATCGCGATTATCATATCACCCTCTCCGGTGTTGTTTAGAAATTCGGAGCCGTCATAATCTTCTTCATTCTGATCATCATCTGGCCCGTGAGGATGGCGTATCATATCGAACATGGCCTGTTCTCCCTCTCTGCCGGTATTGTCCGCCATAGCTTTTATTTAACTAATCCAAAAGAAATATAAAACAATTTAGTATTCAAATTACATCGTCTCGAATAATAGATATAATCTCGAATACGTCGTCTTGAATAATAGATATAATCTCGAAAACATCATCTCGAATAATAGATATAATCTCGAAAACATCATCTCGAATAATAGATATAATCTCGAATACATCATCTCGAATAATAGATATAATATCGAATACATCACTGGCTAGGTAGCTAATAAAGATCTAATACTACAGAAGAATCTAGGACACTCGCGGTTCCTGCGGCGCGGGCGGTGGACACCCAAAGAGAAGGAACCCTCACAGGATCATAGCTGAAGTGAGATCCCTGAAGAAACTGCCAGGTATTGGAGAACCTGCCGCCCTCTAACACAACCATGCAGCGATGGACGTGCTCGTCCTCCTCCCTGACACGGCGACGTACCACCTCCGGCTGGGCCGGCTCCCTCCATGCCGAAACTGGCCCACACGAACGCCACCAAACGAGATCAGGGTCGACGACGGGACCCGGGGCCGGGTTCCTCATCAAGCGGCGCGCCCCTCTAGGCAGCACCTCCCAGTGCCAGCCCGGCGGAGCCCAGTCCCGGACATGGGTCAGCCGGACGTCGTCGCGGAAGGGTCGACGGCGAGGATGCGGGCCGGGCATCGTCGTGAACAAATACTAGCTATATGCCCGCAAAAAGTAACATTTTTTTAATGATTGGATTTTGATAACTAACATTTCTATGTAACACTAATTATGCTATCATTGCATATGTCAAAATTCTATATGCTATTTCATACTAATTAAGCATCTAACACTAAAAACAGAAAAAACAACTCCTATACATCCATTAAAAAACAAAAAAACAACATTATATAAAAAAATTCCATACTAATTAAACACTAATTATATCCATCTAACATGCATTCATACATATATACTAGTGAAAAAACAATAATCTAAAAAATCTAAACTAATTAAACAAACAAAATATGTATATACTAATATATACATGCATTCATACATATATACGTGTGTGTGTGTGTGTGTGTGTTCATCATGCTTGTGTGTGTGTGTATGGGCTCGAGGAGGGGCGGCGCCCATGGTGGCCGCCGGGGGCGAGGGAGAGGGGTTAGAGGGGGAGAGCTCACAGCGGGGCGACGGCGACGGCGAGGCAACGGCCGGGGGCAGCGACGGGCCGGGGCGTGACGCGGGGTCGGCGACGCAGGGACGGCGCGACGGGGACGGGCCCGGGGTGGTGACAGAGACGAGGGCGGCGACGGGGATGGGGGCGGCGACGGCGACGGGGACGGGGGCGGCGACGGGGTCGGTGACGGCGTCGATCGATCGGGGCGGGCGGTGCTTCAATGGGGAGACAGAGGAAGAAACAGAGGTAGAATGAAATTTTTCGAAGTGTTGTATATATAGAAGGCACCTTTAGTAACGGTTGGAGCCACCAACCGGTACTAAAGGCTAGTTTTGGCCAGCCCAAGCAGGGGGAAGCGACCCCCTTTAGTATCGGGTGGTGGCACAAACCGGTACTAAAGGCCCCCCCTTTAGTACCGGTTTGTGCCACGACCCGATACTAAAGGGGGTGCGCTGGCGCAGGTGCGGTGCGGCAAGTTTAGTCCCACCTCGCTAGCCGAGGGGCGACCGCGCTGGTTTATAAACCCCCATGAGGTCGCTCTCTCGAGCTCCTCTCCAAAGCAGGCTTACTGGGCCTACGTGTTCTTTGCTGCCCTGTGGGCCCACTTGGCCTTTGCGGGCCTGCATCCTGGCCCAACGACAGGTTGGGTTTCTAGTCGTATGCAGGCCACTCTAGCCTAGTAGGCGGGCTTTTTTTATTTTTTTGCTTTATTTATTTTTGTGTTTTTTTGTGTATTTAGAGTTTCTTTGTGAATATTTTTGCTTTAGGTACAAAAAATTACAAACTTTATGTTAGTGCCCGTAGTTTTCAAATTTGAATAGTTTAAATTTTGAATTATTTGAAATTAGTGTGAATCACTAGTTTGTGAATAACTTAACTTTAAAAATCAGTAAAGGCATGAAAGAATTTGTTTGCACATAAAATTTCTTCGCGTTTCAAATGCCAAAACACATAACTACCCTAACTATTACAGAGATTCCCCTCTGGGTGTGAAACACAGAAGAAAGTGATGATAGTGAAGCCGATCACATCCCAGATCTTTGGGTGTGAAATGTTTTCTTCGCGTGTGTCCCTTTGCGCCGTAACCATGGAAAATCTTCATCATTTAACGGGATGCTCGGGTCAATATTCACTGTGAATGGAGCAATTTCATCAAACTTTTCATAATCTTCCGACTTGTCTGTCTTGTCATCCACTCCCACGATGTTTCTCTTCCCAGAAAGAACTATGTGCCGCTTTGGCTCATCGTACGATGCATTCGCTTCCTTATCTTTTCTTTTTCTTGGCTTGGCAGACATGTCCTTCACATAGAAAACCTGTGCCACATCATTGGCTAGGACGAATGGTTCATCTGCATACGCAAGATTGTTGAGATCCACTGTTGTCATTCCGTAATGCGGGTCTTCCGTTACCCCGCCTCATGTCATATTGACCCATTTGCACCGAAACAAAGGGACCTTTAAACCACGTCGATAGTCAAGTTCCCATGTGTCCTGTATATAACCATAATATGTTTCCTTTCCCGTCTTGGTTTCTGCATCAAAGAGAACACCACTGTTTTGGTCGGTGCTCTTCTTATCTTGGGCGATCGTGTAAAATGTATTACCATTTATCTCGTACCCTTTGAAAGTCATTATATTCGAAGATGGTAACTGGGACAGCAAGTATAGGTCATCTTCAATAGAGGTGTCATGCATAGTACGTGTCTGCAACCAGCTGGCGAAACTCCTGGTTTGTTCACGTGTAATCCAGTCATTAGACTGCTCCGGATGTTTGGAGCGTAGCAAATTCTTGTGTTCATCCATATACGGAGCCACCAAGGCGGAATTCTGTAGAACTGTGTAGTGTGCTTCAGTGAGAGAATGCTTGTCCATACATATTATTTGTTCCCCTCCTAGCATGCCTTTTCCATCCAGTCTGCCCTTATGCCGCGATTCAGGAACACCAATCGGCTTAAGGTCAGGAATAAAGTCAATACAAAACTCAATGACCTCCTCATTTTGATGGCCCTCGGAGATGCTTCCTTCTGGCCTAGCACGGTTATGAACATATTTCTTTAAGACTCCCATGAACCTCTCAAAGGGGAACATATTGTGTAGAAATACAGGACCCAAAATGTTAATCTCTTCGCATAGGTGAACTAGGACGTGTGTCATGATGTTGAAGAAGGATGGTGGGAACACCAACTCGAAACTGACAAGACATTGCACCAAATCATTCTGTAACCTTGGTATGATTTCTGGATCGATTACCTTCTGAGAGATTGCATTGAGAAATGCACATAGCTTCACAATGGCTAATCAAACATTTTCCGGTAGAAGCCCCCTCAATGCAACCGGAAGCAGTTGCGTCATAATCACGTGGCAGTCATGAGACTTTAGGTTCTGGAACTTTTTCTCTGCCATGTTTATTATTCCCTTTATATTCAACGAGAAGCCAGACGGTACCTTAATACTAAGTAGGCATTCAAAGAAGATTTCCTTCTCTTCTTTAGTAAGAGCATAGCTTGCATGACCCTGATGTATGCCGTCTTTTCCGTGCATACGTTGCTGGTCCTCCCGTGCCTCAGGTGTATCTTTTGTCTTCCCATACACGCCCAAGAAGCCAAGCAGGTTCATGCAAAGATTCTTCGTCACGTGCATCACGTCGATTGTGGAGCGGACCTCTAGGTCTTTCCAATATGGCAGGTCCCAAAATATAGATTTCTTCTTCCACATGGGTGCGCATCCGTCAGCGTCCTTCGGAACAGGTTGTCCGCCAGGACCCTTTCCAAATATCACCTTCAAATCCTTGACCATATCATGTACATCAGCACCAGTACGGTGGCGAGGCTTCATCCGGTGATCCGCCTCACCTTTGAAATGCTTGCCTTTCTTTCTTACGGGATGCCTGCTTGGAAGAAATCGACGATGTCCCAGGTACACATTCTTCTTACAACTATTCAAATATATACTGTCGGTATCATCCAAACAGTGCGTGCATCCGCGGTATCCCTTGTTTGTCTGTCCTGAAAGGTTACTGAGAGCAGGCCAATCATTGATGGTCACGAACAGCAACGCCTTTAGGTCAAATTCTTCCCCCATGTGCTCATCCCACGCACGTACACCTGTTCCATTCCACAGTTGTAAGAGTTCTTCAACTAATGGCCTTAGGTACACATCAATGTCGTTGCCGGGTTGCTTAGGGCCTTGGATGAGCACTGGCATCATAATGAACTTCCGCTTCATGCACAACCAAGGAGGAAGGTTATACAAACATAGAGTCACAGGCCAGGTGCTATGGTTGCTGCTCTACTCCCCAAAAGGATTAATGCCATCTGCGCTTAGACCAAACCATACGCTCCTTGCGTTATCTGCAAACTCCTTCCCGTACGTTCTTTCGATTTTTCTCCACTGCGACCCGTCAGCGGGTACTCTCAACTTTCCGTCTTTCTTACGGTCTTCTCTGTGCCATCGCATCGCCTTGGCATGCTCTTTGTTTTGGAACAAATGTTTCAACCGTGGTATTATAGGAGAATACCACATCACCTTGGCAGGAATCTTCTTCCTGGGGCGCTCGCCCTCGACATCACCAGGGTCATTGCGGCTGATCTTATAGCTCAATGCACCACATACCGGGCAAGCGTTCAAATCCTCGTACTCACCGTGGTAGAGGATGCAATCATTAGGGCATGCATGTATCTTCTGCACCTCTAACCCTAGAGGGCAGACAGCCTTCTTTGCTTCGTACGTACTCTCGGGCAATTCGTTGTCCTTTGGAAGCATATCCTTTATCATTACCAGCAACTTTCCAAATCCCTTGTTAGATACACCATTCTCTGCCTTCCATTGCAACAATTCCAGTGTCGTGCCCAGCTTTTTCTTGTCACCTACGCAATTCGGGTACAACAATTTTTTGTGATCCTCTAACATGTGCTGCAACTTATTCTTCTCCAAATCACTTGCGCAGTTTCTCTTTGCATCGGCAATGGCCCGACCTAGATCATCAACAGGCTCATCTGATGCCTCTTCTTCAGCTTCTTCCCGCATTGCCGGCTCAGCTTCTTCCTGCATAACCGGCTCAGCTTCTTCCCCCATTGTTGTATCATCGTATTCAGGGAACCCATGGCCAGGATAGCTGTCGTCGTCCTCTTCTTCTTCATTGTCTTCCATCATAACCCCTCTTTCTCCGTGCTTGGTCCAAACATTATAGTGGGGCATGAAACCGGACTCAAACAGGTGGACGTGAATGGTTCTTGATGTAGAGTAATTGCAACCATTCTTACAACCAGCACATGGACAAGGCATAAAACCATCCGCCCGCTTGTTTGCCACAGCCGCAAGCAGAAAAGTATGCACGCCCTCAACGAACTGGGGAGAGCATCGGTCATCGTACATCCATTGCTGACTCATCTTCATTACACAACACCGAATAGACCAAATTAATACAAGTTCATACATAAAGTTCATACAACACTTAAATGCAACAAACAAATAACTCTCTAGGTAAAGCATTTAAATGCAACAACAAATGCGATCAAGATCGCAACTAAGGTAACAATTGATCCAACAGCATAATGATACCAAGCCTCACTATCGATGGCATATTTTCCAATCTTTCTAATCTTCAAGCGCATTTTCTCCATCTTGATCTTGTGATCATCGACGACATCGGCAACATGCAACTCCAATTCCATCTTCTCCCCCTCAATTATTTTCAATTTTTCTTTCAAGTACTCGTTTTCTCTTTCAACTAAATTTAACCTCTCGACAATAGGGTCGGTTGGAATTTCCGGTTCACATACCTCCTAGACAAAAATATCTATGTCAACTTGATGGGCATAATTTGTCATAAACACGAAATGCAACAAATAGTTTTAAAAGAGAATATACCACATCCGAATCATAACAAGGATGAGGGCCGACGGGGACGGATATCAAAACCATGGCACTATGTATAACAAACAACGTACGGGTAAGATAATTATTATACGAGTAACTATATATCCAAATCACACAAACATCAATTTTTTATATAAAATTTCATGAACAAGAGGCTCACCACAAGGTGGTGCCGGCGACGGGACGGTGCGGGCGATCGACGGTGGTTACGACGGAGATTTAGAAGGCACTAAGTAAACCACACCTACATATGCAAACTAAGTGTTATTTTGACCTCAGATTGCATATAAATCAAATACTACCACATATAATTCCTCCCAAATTACTAAAACCCACAATTAATCACTATATAAACCAATGCAAGAGCTAATCTAGCAATGAGAGATGAAAGGACAAAGTTGCCAACCTTGGTGATCATTTGAATGGATGGGGGCCTGCAAATCTTGACAAATTTGGGGAAAATTTTGTGATGAACTCGAGAGGAAGAAGGGAAGAACAGAGGAGAGGGAGAGGGGAAAGGGGGAAGAACAGAGTGTGGGTGGACGAAGGGTTTATATAGGACGACCTTTAGTACCGGTTCGTCCCACGAACCGGTACTAAAGGTGCTGGAAGGGCCCCACTCTGACAACATCCTGCCACCACTTTCTTTAGTACCAGTTCGTGGCACGAACCGGTGCTAAAGGTTTGCCACGAACCGGTACTAAAGAGCTCCTCCCGCCTAGCCGTTGGAACCGGCACTAATGGACACATTAGTGCCGGTTCTGTTACAAACCGGGACTAATGTGTCTCACATTTGACCCTTTTTCTACTAGTGTCAACACCACCGTGCGCATGCCCCATGGTGGGCGCCAACTGTCGTGGAATTGTCATGGTAGATGTCCTTAGTGTGAGGACTTAGTCGTGAGGCCAACGCATCTATGTGGTAGCTTGAGAGGGGTTGAGCGGAATCGAGAGACGCAACACAAGACAAGGATTTAGACAGCTTCGGGCCCCGGGAAACATTATCCGGTAATAGCCCTACATGTTGTTTGTGGCTAGGTCTCATTATCATCACGAGAGAGTTGCCGGTAAACCGCCTCTTTGTGTCTAGCCTTAGAGATTGTTTCTTCTTCCTTCTGTCCCTCTTTGGGGAGCCCTGCCCCTCCTTATATATGTTGAAGGGGCGGTTTACATGACTAGTCCTAGTTGGATTAGGATTACTCTATTACAAGTGGAGTCCTAGTCTTCCTTCCTTTGTAGGAGAATATTCCTTATGCTTTCCTCATAAACCGTCCCACCATAACATGATCCGGCCTTTCATAAACCGCCTTCTGGGCCACCGGGTCTTGTCGTTCCTCTGACCCACTCGCCGGGTCACCCATGAGTCGCCAGGCTCGTGCGGGTCACTTAGTGAGTCGTCTAGTCTGGCCGGGTTATACTTCCGGCCGGGTTATGTGGTGGGGTATATCCCCGATAAAGGGTCTTCGGCGCAAGGCTGTATAGGACGCATCGTCCGAAGACGCCGAGGTGCACTCCTCGAACAAGGACGAGGAGGAGGAAGAGGAAACTCCTCCCCCAACTAGGGAGGAGAAGAAAAGGAAGGCCGCCCCATCTGGGAGGCCGCAGGGTCCAAGAAGGGAAGGAACCTTCCTCCGGACCAATCCACCACAGCCGCCTACAGCAACGAGGAGTGGTTCCCCAGGGAGAAGCCCCGAGTGAAGTCGTAAGTATTCGCACACCATAATGCTTCCGATATGTTTTGCTTTATTGCTTCTTGTCATGTCAAATGTGATAATGCATTCTGTCCAAAGCCCACATCGACGTATCCTCCTCGGATGGGTGTTTGAGTCAGTGGAGATGAATAGCTATTCGCTCCCGACGGCCACCTCCCCCCGGCCCGCGGGCGACACCGAGGTGTTGTCCCAGAGGATACCAGAGCAGGGGGTGTCGGTGCCAAAACCGACGGATCTCCGGTAGGGGTTCCCAAACTGTGCGTCTAAGGCTAATGGTAACAGGAGGCTGGGGACACGATGTTTACCTAGGTTCGTGCCATCTCGATGGAGGTAATACCCTACTTCCTGCTTGATAGATCTTGATGATATGAGTATCACAAGAGTTGATCTACCACGAGATCGTAGAGGCTAAACCCTAGAAGCTAGCCTATGATTATGATTGTTGTTGTTCTACAGACTAAACCCTCCGGTTTATATAGACACCGCAGGGGGCTAGTGTTACACAGAGTCAGTTACAGAGAGGGAGATCTACATATCCGAATTGCCAAGCTTGCCTTCCATGCAAAGGAGAGTCCCATCCGGACACGGGACGAAGTCTTCAATCTTGTATCTTCATAGTCCAACAGTCCGGCCAAAGTATATAGTCCGGCTGTCCGAGGACCCCTTAATCCCGGACTCCCTCAGTAGCCTCTGAACCTCGCTTCAATTACGATGAGTCCGGTGCGCAGATTGTCTTCGGCATTGCAAGGCGGGTTCCTTCTCCCAATACTCCATAGAAGATTTTTTACACAAGAATTGTGTCTGACTCTACAAAACAAATTCCACATACCACCGTAGAGAGAATAATATTCCACAAATCTAATCTGCTGACGTCTTTTCACAGTGTGACATCACGCCACGGCCTGATCATTATTAGAACCGTTTCTTCACAACCAGCTACTGCACATATTGCGAGGTGGTTTCCTTGGCACGTCTTGTCGAAGCAGAGATCGTGTCCCCTTATTGCGGGATTCTCATCAATACAGGCATGGGTAACCCAACCGTTCCATCTATCATGACGCTTGGAGAATAAGCGATTTTAACGGGCAAGTGGGGAGGCGCATAGTTTCTACCGCCTTTATAAAGATATAAGGATTCCCCCTTTTCACCCACGCCTTCTTCCTCCTTTGCTCACCCATTCTCGCACTCTCAAGCTCCAGCGCCCAAGTTCTCACCTTCTCTGTAAAGCCATTCCAGACATTTCTGGAGCGAGAGGCAAGTGGATGGCCTCCTCCGTCACGGAGGAGGACATTACGAAGCTTCGGGAGGCCGGATACTTAGCCGCAGACATCGCGCACCGCCTCCCAGACAAAGGCCAGATCATCCCTACTCCGGAACCCCACGAGAGGGTTGTGTTTCTCCCCCACTTCGTCCGCGGACTGGGATTTCCTCTCCACCCATTTGTTTGTGGGCTCATGTTTTACTATGGGCTAGATTTTCATGATCTGGACCCAAATTTCATCCTCAACATCTTGGCCAGCAAGCAGAGTGCAGAGGCGCCATGGTGGGCAAGATGCCCAACATTACCTAGCTCGAAGGCTCCTACATGGAGACCGTGAAGGGGTGGTAGTCGGGGTGGTTCTACATCACCGAGCCGCGCGACGCCAACTGGGCGGCGGCCCCCGAATTCCGATCTGGCATCCCCATGCGGCTCACCTCCTAGAAAAAGAAGGGCTTAGCCTGGGGTACACCTGCGGAGCTGACCGGACTCCAGAACTGTATCAAAAATATGATAAGCAAGAAGATCAAGCTTGTCAACGTGGTCCAGGTCATGCTCTTCCGCCGGATCCTCCCGTGTCAAAGACGGGCATTCAATATGTGGAAGTTCGATTCAACCAAACACCAGATGCTGCGAGAGCTCTTTGACACGACGCACAAAGACGTCTGGAAGATGCTGTTCAAGGCCGCCGAAGTACCTCCTCCCACTACTGAGGACCGCGGACTCAGCGCGAAGCGCGCCACCAATACGGTAAGCTCCTCTATATTTCAAGATGTGACTTTCCCAGTATGTTCAGGGGAGGAATCTAAGCCACCTTGCTGATTTAACAGGACTATGTGGTGACAGCAGAGCGGATCGACTGTCCGGCTCCGCTACCTGAAGATCCAGAAACCGCTCTCCTAACGGAGATGCTGGTTCCGGCACCTTACAAGGTGCCGGGGAATAAG
The DNA here is from genome assembly GCA_963921465.1 of Triticum timopheevii. NCBI lineage: Eukaryota > Viridiplantae > Streptophyta > Magnoliopsida > Poales > Poaceae > Triticum > Triticum timopheevii. The sequence continues at coordinate 460,666,141 of OY997264.1, read as the reverse complement.
GCCAAGAAGAAGGCCACGGGGACCAGGAATGGTCTCCGGCGCAAGGCTGTATCGGACGCATCGTCCGAAGATGCCGAGGCGCACTCCTCCAACAAAGATGAGGAGGAGGAAGAGGAAACCCCACCCCCAACCAGAGAGGAGAAGAAAAGGAAGGCCGCCCCATCTGGGGAGGCCAAAGGGTCCAAGAAGGGAAGGATCCTTCCTCCGGACCAAACCACCACAGCCGCCTACAGCGACGAGGAGTGGTTGCCAAGGGACAAGCCCCGAGCGAAGTCGTAAGTATCCGGACACCATAGAGCTTCCGGTATGTTTTGCTTATTGCTTCTTATCATGTCAAATGTGATGATGAAGTCCGTCCAAAGCCCACATCGACGTATCCTCCTCGGATGGGTCTTTGAGTCAGTCGGAGATGAATAGCTATTCGCTCCCGACGGCCACCTCCCCTCGGCCCGCGGACGACACCGAGGTGTTGTCCCAGAGGATACCGGAGCAGGGGGAGATGGTGTTGGAGATGCACCAAGGCAAAATCCCAGATGTCGGGCACATGGGGGGAAAGACCCCCATGGATCTTGACGACGGGGGCCGCAGCAAGTCCGGCCCCCAGTAGGATGCTGCGGCGAAACCTCCAATGGTTCCGTATTCAGGTGGGCAGCCCCTCGCTAAGGAGGGTGAGCCTCCTATTATGATGACCTCTGTCCAACCAGAGGCATCGGACAATTTGCTTGAAGCGCTTCGCGGCGCTTCCATTGACGAAGAGCACCGCACCATCATGGGTGCAGTGATTGAGAAGGTTCGGTCCGCCAAAAGCGGACTGACCAAAGCCTGCGCCAGCCTCCTAACAGGATTTGAGGTAAGTAATCAATTTATTAGAAAATATCATAGCATAGACAGTAGCCCCTGATGCTCCGTTTGGTGTTCGGAAAGAAAGGCCGAACAGAGGATCAAAAAATTTCCGCAGGAGTCTAATAAGAACATGTCTATGTGAATAAGCAGGCATCGCTGCTGGCTGCTGCCGCCCGCACTGCGAAGGTCTCCGGACTAAAGCGGGACCTGGGGCGGGCCGAGGAAGAGCTTAGCAGCTCGAGGAGAACAAAGGTAAGTGATACCCCATTCGTGTGTTATATAAAGGAAAATCGTCGATGCTAATAAAAGCATCATGATTTTTAATAGGGGCCACGACCGAAGTGGCGGCCCTCAAGAAGGCGTTGTCCGAGGCCGAAGACAAGGCGGCCATGGAGCGCACCGAGCATGAGAAACAAGAGGCTTGGGTTAATGAGGTCCAGCAAGAGCTCCAGGACTTCATCAAAAAATTCGAGTCCTTGGAGCGTGACTCCAAGACGCAAGAGTCCGAGCTTGTGAAGGCCCTCCAGAGCGTGCAAGACGCCAAGGCCAAAGCCCAAAAGGCCCTCCAGGAGGTGCAGGTGGCCAAGAAGATTGCAGCGGGTAAGGCTTTCAATACGCAAAGCAAGCATGTGAAGGAGGCTTTCCTATTACTTACCCGAATTTGGAGCTCTCTAGGAGCATTCCCAGATCTGCCACGCAGCATATCTGATGCCGCAAAGTTCTACCGGGATGAAGAAGGGAGCTCGATGGAGAAGTTGTTCTGGTCCCAGCATATTGGGGCCGAACAGCCGATGCCCTTGAGTGACCAGCTGAAGCAACTGGTTGAACTACACAAGGCGGCCGAAGTGGCCATGAAAGACCTCATAGTCCGGATGTGGCCTGCCGAGCCCCTGCCCACCAGCTACTTTGGCTTGGTGAAGCGGCTTGTTAATGCCTGCCCGAGGCTTGAAGCCATAAAGCGGTCAGCCTGCATTGAAGGTGCGCGCCGGGCCTTCGCCCACGCGAAAGTGCACTGGGCGAAGATGGACGCCGAGAAGCTGGTGACGGAAGGGCCACCGAAGGGCAAGGAGCATCGTCACCCTGAGAAGTATTATGACGGTGTTATGAAAGGTGCCCGCCTTGTGGCGGAGGAATGTGCCCAGGATGTAATATTTGAATGAATGCACTCATGTCATCCTGTAATACGAAAACGAGTTCGTGTACGTTATATGACGCTTTGTTGATTTAAAATATTACCTTATGTGCGGCCGTTTATAAAAATCTGAAAGTTGGCTAATCGTCGGCTTCTGCCCCCATGTAACTAGTACTGGGGTGTTCGGGATAAATCTAAACCCTCTTTATCCAAATTTTTGGTCCAATAAGGAGGTGTTTAGCGCAACGAATAAGGCAATCGGACTATATAGCTTTATCACTCTCACTTAGCCATAGAAGTCTATAATTTTAAATTTTGGCATAGCCCCTGGTATTCGAAAGACTGAACTTGGGGTGCTATACACGCCTAAATCGGACAAGGCCGATTCTTTGCCCGAAGCGGAAAAAATCTTTAAGGATTTGAGACCTCTCAAACAGTGAGCAGCTCTCGCCGCATCATGATAGTCAGTTTTCGGCTTTCCCTACTGAGGTGCTCGTCCGAAAGAATCGGGACACAATCGCAGTAGTTCTCCCAGCGCTACCTTAGCCGATATAGCGGAACGTAAGGTACCAAAACATGGGAGCCGGGCTAACCCAACTATTGACCCAAGACATCATTTGGAGCTGATGCATATAATGCTATAAGTTCGGGGTGCCGTACTGTCGAAAGTGTTCGGACTTTTCTTGCTGTGTTATGGGGTACACTAAAGCCCCTGGCGAACTGAACCTACCAAAGTGTACGGGTGCAATTTATAGTAAATAAGCAGTCAAGGAAAAAGGATGAAGAAATGTATAATAAGCTGACGGAGTGTATTTTCCATTGTTATTTAAATAATACGTCAAAGCGTATGTATACAAGTAGTGCGATCAGCAAAATAGGACTTTAACATGTCCTAGCCAAGGGTGAGCTGCGTGTGGGTATGTAAAACAAGCATAACGATCATTATCAGAGACCACCTGGGTGTTCCCTTATACGTCAAAGCTTCTTACCTCCTTGGTTTTTCCCTCCCGTGATGAGTCCGATAATCCGACTATCTGAAAGGGCTTCCAGAAAGTTGGGTCCTAAAAGAAAGAAAATAATGAAGGAATACAGGTCCTGGGGCGGTTGAGCCGCATTGTGGACCGCGTCATAGCCGTGCCTCCGCCTATGCCCATGGTATTTTAAGTGCGTAATTATGTACGCGCGGCACGAATTTCGCCGCTTGACTGGGGCTAGGGCGGAGGCCGAATTGCTAGTCGAGCTCTGGACGTGTCGAATGATCATGTTGCGGGGTGCTCGGGACTCGCTTGACGGTGTCCGGGTTCTTTAGCGCCGAATTGGTTGTTTGCCTAAGAAGGCTGTTTTGTACTTCTGCCACGAGTGCCGCAGTGTGCTCCTCCGTACGGAGCTAGCGCTCTGTGTTTCCATTAACTGTTATAACCCCGTGAGGTCCTGGCATTTTGAGCTTGAGGTATGCATAATGTGGTACCGCATTGAATCTGGCGAATGTGGTTCATCCGAGCAGTGCATGATAACCACTGGGAAAGGGGACGATGTCGAAGATTAACTCTTCTCTTCAGAAATTGTCCGGAGATCCGAAGACCACTTCCAATGTGATTGAGCCCGTACAACAGGCCTCTACACCTAGTATCACACCTTTAAAGGTGGTTTTGGTGGGTTTGATCCTTGAGGGATCGATGCCCATTTTGCGCACTGTATCCTGATAAAGCAGGTTCAGGCTGTTGCCACCGTCCATAAGGACTCGTGTGAGGTGGAATCCGTTAATGATTGGGTCAAGGACCAATGCGGCAGAACCGCCATGACAGATACTGGTAGGATGGTCCCTATGACCGAAAGTGATCGAACAAGAATACCATGGGTTGAACTTTGGGGCGACTGGCTCCATCGCATAGATGTACCGTAGTGCACGCTTCCATTCCTGCTTGGGAATATGGGTTGCGTATATCATATTCACCGTTTTCACCTGTGGAGGGAATTTCTTCTGTCCTCCTGTGTTCGGTGGGCGGGGCTCCTCGTCGTCATCGCTATGCAGCCCTTTTCCTTATATTCGGCGTTCAACTTGTCGGCCTATTTAAACACCAAGCATTCTCTGTTGGTGTGGTTGGCTGGTTTATCGGGGGTGCCGTGAATTTGACATGAGCGATCGAGTATGTAGTCCAGACTGGACGAGCCCGGATTGTTTCTTTTGAATGGCTTTTTCTGCTGTCCGGATTTAGAGCCTCTGAATCCGGCATTGACTGCCGTGTCTTCGGTGTTGTCGCCAATGTTTCGACGCTTGTGTCTATTGCGTCGTCGCTTGCCATTGCTATCTCTGGCATCTGAATGCCGGAGTTTTTTGGTGTGATGTTGTTGCGAGCCAGCCAGCTGTCCTCGCTCGCGCAAAAGCGGGTCATGAGTGTCATGAGGGTTGTCATGGACTTTGGCTTCTCTTGGCCGAGGTGTCGGGCGAGCCATTCGTCACGGATGTTATGCTTGAAGGCTACTAAGGCCCCGGCATCCGGATAGTCGACAATTTAATTCTTTTTAGTTAGGAACCGAGCCCAAAATTTCCTGGCTGACTCTCCAGGATGTTGGGTTATGTGACTTAAGTCATCAACATCCGGTGGTCGCACATAAGTGCCCTGGAAGTTGTCAAGGAATGCGTCTTCTAGGTCATCCCAACTGCCAATGGAGCTTGCTAGCAGGCTATTCAGCCAATGCCGAGCCAGTCCTTTGAGCTTAAGTGGTAGGTACTTGATGGCATGTAAGTCATCGCCGAGGGGCCATATGAATGTGTAGGAGAAAATCTTCAATCCATACCGCAGGGTCTGTTGTGCCATCATATGATTCAATGTTCACGGGTTTAAACCCTTCTGGGAATTCATGATCCATTACTTCATCAGTGAAGCATAGGGGGTGTGTGGCGCCTCTATGCCGGGCTACATCCCGACGCAGTTCAAATGAATCTGGTCTGTTGTATTTGGCCTGGCCGGACTTTTGTTTAATGTATCCGGCGTGACGGTCGTCGTCACGCGTTGTGGCGTGCCCCCGTGATCCGTAGATCGATCTTGACTGTCCTGCTTTGTTTTCCAATACGTCTTGCAGGTCCTTCGTGTAGCCCCGGTCCTTAGTATTATTGTTTGATTGGCGACGGGGTGTGGTCTGGACTTTGGGCTTGTACGCTGCTTTGTCTTGGCCACGGGGTGGCCGGTCAGCCGCATCATGCGCTGGTAGTGTGGGCCTTAATGCCTCCTCCTCGAGTTGAGGTAGCAACCTGCGCTTTGGGTAACTTTTTGTAGGGCGCTCGAGTCTGTATTCCTCGGCAGCCAGGACCTCGGTCCATCTATCAGTTAGCAGATCTTGATCAGCTTGACGATGTTGTTGCTTTTTCTTCAGTCTTTTTGCAGTGGCTATAAGCCGGTGCTTGAAGCACTCCTGCTCGACGGGATCCTCGGGCACGATGAATTCTTTGTCGCCAAGGCTCACTTCATCTTCGGAGAGAGGCATGTAATTATCATCCTCTGATTCTCCGTCTATTGCCTGTTCCCTGGGGCTAGCTTGCCCATCTTCTTGCTCAGCCTGCTTGAAGCCTGGCTCCGCAGGATTGTTTTCGTCTTCGGCACCATCCAGATTGTTATCATATCTTGTGCCGGTATCACTATTTTTGCTATGGCGGGGCTTGGAGCGGCGCCTATGACGCCAGTGCCTAGATTGCTATTCCAGGGGATTATCTTCCATTGCCTCGTCGCCATTGCCTTCTTTGGGGGTGTCCACCATATATATATCATATGATGAGGTGGTTGTCCAGCGCCCTATAGGCGGTGGTTCTTGTTCTTCTCCTGCATCATCGTCCATACCGTCGATGTCGTCGGAGTTGAAGTCAAGCACGTCGGTTAAGTCATTGACAGTGGCTATTAAGTGGGTGGTGGGTGGGGAACAAATTTCTTCATCGTCCGCTTCCTACTCGAGCCAGACATAGTTCGGCCAAGAGTCCCTTGACAAGGAGAGAGATCTTAATGAATTTAGCACATCACCCAAGGGCGAGTGCTGAAAGATATCCGCGGAGGTGAACTCCATGACTGGTGCCCAATCAGATTCGATAGGCACCGACGTACGTGGTTTGGATCCTATAGCCGGAGACGAGTCTGAAGGTCCGATAATACCGGTCTCACAGGAGGTGGGATCAGTGTTCGGCTCCAAGGTCGATGAGTGTGTGGCCTCCGTGGCGGGGTCCATCCACCCGTCCTCAGATGGCACAATCTGCTCCAGATTGAGTCCCGGAGCAGCCGCATGCGCGATCCCCCGAATACTATCCAATGGCAGATCTAAGTCATGCTCGTCGAGACTGTTCGACGCACCTAACACGGTGTCGAATCCGTCGAAGATCAAGTCTCCACGGATGTCAGCAGTGTAGTTCAAGCTTCCAAACCTGACCTGATGGCCAGGGGCGTAGCTATCGATCTGCTCTAGATGGCCAAGTGAGTTGGCCCGCAGTATGAAGCCACCGAATACGAAGATCTGTCCGGGGAGGAAAACCTCCTCCTTGACCACATTATTGAAGACGATTGAAGGAGCCATCTAGCCTTATTGCGACGGTGTAGTGGAACTCTCAAAGAAAGCACCAATGTCGGTGTCAAAACCGGAGGATCTCGGGTAGGTGGTCCCGAACTGTGCATCTAAGGCTAATGGTAACAGGAGGCTGGGGACACGATGTTTACCCAGGTTCGGGCTCTCTAGATGGAGGTAATACCCTACTTCCTGCTTGATTGATCTTGATGATATGAGTATTACAAGAGTTGATCTACCACGAGATCGTAGAGGCTAACCTCTAGAAGCTAGCCTATGATTATGATTGTTGTTGTCCTACGGACTAAACCCTCCGGTTTATATAGACATCGGAGGGGGCTAGGGTTACACAGAGTCAGTTACAGAGAAGGAGATCTACATATCCAAATTGCCAAGCTTGCCTTCCATGCAAAGGAGAGTCCCATCCAGACACGGGACGAAGTCTTCAATCTTGTATCTTCATAGTCCAATAGTCCGGCCAAAGTATATAGTCCGGCTGTCCGAGGACCCCTTAATCCCGGACTCCCTCAATCATGTCTACATAGTTCTCGAACCCGTAGGGTCCGTACGCTTAACGTTCGATGATGATATTGTATTATATGAGCTATGTGATTTGGTGAACGAATGTTGTTTGGAGTCTCGGATGAGATCACGGACACTACGAGGAGTCTTGAAATGGTCGAGAGGTAAATATTGATATATAGGACGATGGTATTCGGACACCTGAAGTGTTCCGGAGGGTACCGGGTACATATTGGGTCACCGGAAAGGAGTTTCGGGCAACCCCGGCAAAGATATGGGCTTAATGGGCCGAGGGGGGACAAACCAGCCCACATGGGGCTGGTGCACCCCTTTCCCTGGCCGCAGGCCCTAGAGGAAGGCAAGGAAGGGTGCCAACTCTTCCTGGCTTTCCCCCTTGGTGGAGAAAGGAAAGGAGGGGGGCGCCCCCTCCTCCTTCCTTCCCTTCATCGCCAAAAGAAGGAAAGGGGGGTGCTGGCCTAGGGCAGGAGCCCAAGTAGGATCTCTTACTTGGGGCGCCCCAAGGCTGCTCCCCTCCCCCTCCCACCTATAAATACATGGGAAGGGGGCGCCTAGAAAACACACCAACAATCGTTAGCCATGTGCGGCGTCTCCCTCCACGGATTACACCCTCGGTCATATTCTCATAGTGCTTAGGCGAAGCCCTACGTGGATTACTTCACCATCACCGTCATCAGGCCATCGTGTTGATGGAACTCATCTACTTCCTTGACACCTTAGTGGATCAAGAGGGCTAGGGACGACATCGAGCTGAACGTGTGCAGAACTCGGAGGTGCCGTACGTTCGGTACTTGATCGGTCGGAGCTAGAAGAAGTTTGACTACATCAACCACGTTGTCAAACGCTACCGCTTTCGGTCTACGACGGTACGTAGACACACTCTACCCCTCTCGTTGCTATGCATCTCCTAGATAGATCTTGCGTGAGCGTAGGAATTTTTTTTGAAATTGCATGCTACATTTCCCAACAAACTTAATGAGCACCTCCCTCACAGTCTTGGATAACCCTTGTCCTTTCCGCCCTGACAACTTTCCTCTTGCACTCTCCTTAACATATTTGAAGGTCCCATCCTTCAATCTCCCGACCATCGTACGGAGTCCCAAATATCTCTCACTCAAAGCCTCTGTCGAGATATCTAACACTTGTTTGAGCTCTTCTTTGCTATCATCAGATGTACCCTTCCCAAAGAAGATCGCAAACTTCTGAAGATTAACTTTCTGACCCGAGTGAAAGCACAAGTGATCCCTGGGTGATTTTGGTAATTGATGTCAACATATCTCTTGTTGGACCAATATTTCCAGTGAGTATATTTTAGATGAGTTCAACATTGGAGTGGCATGAACATGGACAAGAGGATGTGGAACCCCTTCAAGATTCTAAGGACAAATATTAGCAAAAGCTCTAGACTCTACATTTTCGTTTCAGTGATCCAAGATCACATTGAGTCTATAGGAAAGCTAATACTATTAAAAGGGGATGAGGTGTTGCTTAATGGCTTGCTTTCTCAAAGTGCTTAGTGATATGCTCCAAAACCCTCAGCCACCTTCCCACATCCACATATGTCCTAAACCTAATTGTCAAACTCGGCCCCACCGATCTTGTTTCTCCGGCGCCACCGAGTTTCATCTGAAACAGCCACTGCCAAACCCTAGTCACTTCGGTCACACCGATGGGATCTCGGTCTCATCGAGATGGGCTTGCAAATTTTCTGTGACCTGTTGCAACAAAATCGATCCCACCGAGCTTGTGCAATTGGTCCCATAGAGTTTGCTTGACCAATCCTCTATTTTCTTATTACCAAAATCGGTCTCACCGAGTTTGAGTAATCGGTCAAACCGAGTTGAGGTTTTACCCTAACCCTTGCATATCGGTCCCACTGAGTTGACCTTATTGGTCCCATCGAAAACTCTAACGTTCAAATTTTGACCTGAATTAGTCTGACCGAGTTTTATGATTCGGTCCCACCGAGATTGGGAATCTGTGTGTAACGGCTAGATTTTGTGTGGAGGCTATATATACCCCTCCACCCATTCTTCATTCATGAGGAGAGCCATAAGAACATGCCTACACCTCCAGCATTCATTTTCTGAGAGAGAACCACTGACTCATGTGTTGAGACCAAGATATTCCAATCCAACCACAAGAATCTTGATCTCTCGCCTTCCCCGAGTTGCTTTCCACTCAAATCATCTTTCCACCATAGCCAAATCTGTGAGAGAGAGTTGAGTGATGGGGAGACTATCATTTGAAGCACAAGAGCAAGGAGTTCATCATCAACACAACATCTATTACCTTTTGGAGAGTGGTGTCTCCTAGATTGGTTAGGTGTCACTTGGGAGCCTCCGTCAAGATTGTGGAGTTGAACCAAGGAGTTTGTAAGGGCAAGGAGATCGCCTACTTCGTGAAGATCTACCCTAGTGAGGCAAGTCCTTCGTGGGCTATGGCCATGGTGGGATAGACAAGGTTTCTTCTTCGTGGACCCTTCGTGGGTGGAGCCCTCTGTGGACTCATGCAACCGTTATCCTTCGTGGGTTGAAGTCTCCATCAACGTGGATGTACGATAGCACCACCTATCGGAACCACGCCAAAAATCTCCGTGTCTCCAATTGCATTTGCACACTCCAATCCCACCCCTTTACTTTCTTGCAAATTGCATGCTTTAGTTTCCGCTGCTCATATACTCTTTGCATGCTTACTTGAATTGTATTGTGTATGCTTGAAATTGTGTTAATCTACCACCTCAACTTGAAAAACTTAAAAACTGCCAACTTTATTTATTGAGGATGCAAAGGATGGCGAACCGGTTGACCAAAAGGTTTACCACTCTATGATTGGTTCATTGTTATACCTATGTGCCTCCCATCCCGATATCATGCTAAGTGTGTGTGCATGTGTGCACGATATCAAGCGGCCCCCAAAGAGTGTCATCTTAAGGCTGTGAAAAGGATAGTGAGATACTTAATTCATACACCAAATTTTGGCATTTGGTATCCAAAGAGGTCTTCTTTTAATCTTGTTGGCTACTCCGATTCGGACTATGCCGGTGACAAGGTTGATAGAAAGTCCACTTCATGTACTTGTCAATTTTTTGGTAGATATCTTGTGTCCTGGTCCTCCAAGAAACAAAACTCGCTATCCTTATCCACCGTAGAAGCGGAATACATTGCCGCTGGTTCATGTTGTGCTCAATTACTTTTGATGACCGAAACTCTTAAAGATTAGGGGATATATGTGAAACATGTTCCATTGCTTTGCGACAATGAGAGTGTTATTAATGTTGGGGATATAACTATTAGGTATGACCCGCCCAGGAGACCGGGTTATACCTATGGCAATTCATGATATGAAGCCCATGAGGATATTGAAGATGGCGGTTCACAAGCAAGGGCCCAAGGCCCAAGGGCGACTTAAGGCCCATAGGGGTAAACCGCCATATATGTAAGACTTGTATTGTAAGGCATGTATAGATAGTCATCGAGCCGGACACGTTGTCTATGAGCCGATCGGGACTCCGTGAGCTGTCGGGCGTCAACCTTTGTATATAAAGGGATGACCCGGCGGCAGTTCAGGGCAAGAGACAACAGATCGAAAGCTAGGTCAAGCGGATTCGCTCCCTAGTAATCGAGACATAAGCAATACCATCTCAAACTGGATTAGGCCTTTACCTTCACCGCAAGGGGCCGAACCAGTATAAACTCCTGTGTCCTTTGTCCCGTTTAACCCCTTTAAGATAACCTAGTTGGGATGGCTCCACGACTAACTCCTTTCACTAGGACATCTGTCGTGACTATTCCACGATAGTTGGCGCCCACCATGGGGCCAGCGCACGGTAGTTTCGGGTTCTTAAAGGGCATCTTCGAAGGGATCAAGGGATACGCTGTGGGCTGGATGACCAAGAGTCATCGTGACAAGCTCTACATCGATGATGCAGGATGGGGCCCCGAGGCCAGCTCAATTGAGTATGGGTACCAGGTCCCCTTCGCTGGAATCCACATCTTTATCAGCAAGATCGGCGAGCCGGGACCTAAGCCGGACACCTGCACCAACATCATCGAGACGGCTCAGCGTGCGAGACCCGCCCAAGCTCAGCCCACCGTGAAACGTGCCTTTGTGGGAGTCATCCATGGAGTGGAATTTGATGAAGGATCTATGTCTGGCGGTGAGATGGCCATCTATTCTGATGGTGAGTCGTCCACGGGCGAGACTACTTCATTGTATCAACTGCAAGATGGCAGGCCTGGGGGCTATTCCGATGGCAACAGTATTCCGGACCCCTATGAGTCGCCAAACAGGGTCGAGATCTTCATGGCCGGTACACAGCCTGGTCAGAACTCTTCAACTGTAGTGGCAATGATCTCCGGGTCAGCGGCGGCGGCGGCCGGGGCAGGAGGCACTGTGCACCCGTCGGCTCAGGTTTTGACCAGTTTAATGGATAAACTGATAGATCTGTTGGCAGCAGAGGTCAACCCGGTGAATCAAGCTCAACACAATGTGTAGATTGCAAAGTTACGTGATGAGGTGGAACTGGCCAAGGATGATCTGGCAGCAGAGGACGTCAGGATAGCCGCAGAGCGGGCTGCCCTGGATGCTCAGGCCCAGCGGATTCAGTCAGAGGCTTTACGGCTTACGATGGATCAAAACGCTTCAAACTAAATGATGAGGAGGAGGCACAAGTCTCGTCTACCTCCGGTTTACGAGGCGAGAAACCTTTTTTGCATACCTGGAGCAGGGACCAGTAACCCGCCGTAGACAAATCGGGTTGCAGTAGCACCTGGGGCCAAAACGCAGGTTCAGCCACGCGTGATGGAGCCACCTCGTTTGAATAATATTTCGCCTCAGCATGTGCCAACACCACCGGGTCATTATTCTAACCCTTTGGATAACATGATCGCTGCGGCGACACGACTGGCGGCTCTCCTAGTAGATGGCGACTCTCCAGCAGCGGTTGAAACACGAAGGGCTAGGGAGCTTCTTCAAACTTCATTGGCGCAGCAGGATGCATATTCTTACAGTCGGGATAGGATTCATTCAACCCCTCGCCCAAGCCAGCGTTATAGCAGACACATGGACTCACCGGCCATTTCAAGCAATGAACATCGCCATAACCAGCCACGTGGGCATGACCCAGCGCATGATGGAGCTCATGACTTGGTCGTCCCGGACAGAGTACATCAGGACGCTGAGCATGCAGCTCACCAGCCCCTTCCGATTTATCCAACGGCTTCACTGGAGGCAGGAGTGACCTCTAGAACTACAGGTGTACCTTGTTTGGTGCCGGCTCTACGTAATGAGCGTTTGCCTAAGGACTTCAAAGGACCTCGCAAGGTGCCTAACTACACAGCCGACTTACCCCCTGAGGCGTGGATTGAGAGTTATGAGATGGCCATGGAACTGCTGGAGGTCAGTGATGTTGCGTGTGCTAAATAATTCATCATGATGCTAGATGGGACGGCCCGTACTTGGTTAAAGGGGCTGCCTGCCAACTCCATCGGGTCATGGGGTGAGCTGAAGGCCCGGTTTATCCAAAACTTTAAAGATGCATGCAAACAACTCATGTCAATTGTGGATTTGTCTGCTTGTGCCCAAGAGGAAGGTGAATCAACGACCCATTGGGTGCGCCGGGTAAAGGATGTTATACATTCATCTGACAACATCAATGTCGGCTCTGTAGTTCTAATGTTGGAGAAAAATTGACATTTTTTGCCTCTTAAGTAGAAGCTGGGGCGGCTCAAGCGCGATTGTAATGATATGGGGCAGCTGATGGCGGCTCTAATTAAATATGCTGACTCTGATGGTACCAAGGACCCCAAGTTGATGATGGAAAGATGGGAAAGGGAAAGAAGAGTGGCAGCACCAAGGGTCCGCAGCAAAACCCGGCAAATCAGGGGGGCAACGGCAAGCGCAAGGCTGATGGTAACTCAGATTTTGTAGCTAATACCAATACGCAGAACAATAATTAGCGTCGTAGGAGGATGCTGCCTCCTCGGACAGGTGGATCAAATCCCATTCTTGAGCAGTTGCTGAATGAGCCCTGCCCAAAGCATGGTACGCAGGAGAGACCATCCGCTCACCTTTGGAAAGACTGTACAATCATGAGGACTTTCAAAAATTCTAATTCATTCCAAAACCACCATGGGCCGGGTGGCGGCTCAGGTTCTGGCGGTGGTGGTTCTCACGACCCGGGTTACAGGGGTGGCGGTTCTAACTCCGACTTCCAGGGTAATCAAAATCATCAAGGCAATCAAGGTGGTTACAATCAACAATCCGGCCAGGGGGTCAGCAGCAGCAGCAATCTGGATATCAAAGTCATCCAAAGCAGTTGAATAGTGGGAAGTATCACATTTTCACCACAAGTTTATGCAAGCGGGACCAGAAGCTTCATAAGAGGGCTGTGAACGTCGTTGAGACGGCAGTTCCCCATTACTTGCGATGGTCTGAGCAACCCATTATGTGGAGTCGAGCAGATCACCCACCCCGGGTCAACAACCCGGGTCACTTGGCTTTGGTGGTGGCGCCTCAAGTTGGTGGATACAAATTCACTAAGGTACTCATGGATGGAGGTAGTAGCATTAATATCCTTTATGATGATACTTTCCATCGCATGGGGTTAACTGATAAAAATCTTCGGACATCCAATACTGTTTTCCAAGGAGTGGTGCCTGGTAAGTCGGCATACCTTGTAGGCAAGATTGGGTTGGAAGTGGCCTTTGGAGATGAGCACGATTCCAGGGCTGAGAAGTTAACCTTTGAAGTGGTCAAGATCAGGAGCCCATACCACGCTCTGTTTGGACGGCCGGCTTATGCCAAGTTCATGGCACGACCATGTTATGTTTATTTACAGCTCAAGATGTCGGGTTACAAAGGGACCATCACAGTGCATGGAAGTCGGAAGATAGCTCTAGAGTGTGAAGAAGGTGATGCTGCTTATGCTGAGTTTGTCTGTGCAATAGAGGAATTGAAATTTTACAAGGGTAATGTTGACCCGGCGGATATGACATCTTTGAAATCACCAACTACAGAGCATGATTTGGTCTTGAAGTTTAAATCGGCTGATGATACTAAGCTAGTTGACTTTGTTCCTGGCGATTCATCCAAGCAGTTCAGTATCAGTGGCAATCTGGATCCTAAATAGGAAAGCGCGCTCATCGAGTTCATCCGTGAGAACTGGGACATCTTTGCATGGAAACCTTCTGACATGCCGGGTGTACCGAGGGAACTCGCTGAGCACACTCCCAATATTGATCCGAATTTAAGCCGGTCAAGCAATTCCTTCGTCACTTCAATGATGAGAGGCGTAAGGCCATTGGTGAAGAGCTGGCCTGGCTCTTGGCGGCTGGGTTCATTGTTGAAGTCTTTCATCCTGAGTGGTTGGCTAATCCGGTGCTAGTGCTTAAGAAGAATGGCACTTGGTGTATGCGGGTGGATTATACAGACTTAAACAAGGCTTGTCCGGCTGATCCTTTTTCTCTCCCTTGTATTGATCAAATCATTGATGCTATGGTGGGTTGTGAGCGTTTGAGTTTTCTGGATGCTTACTCTGGTTATCATCAGATCAAGATGGCAGTTAAGGACTAGGAGAAGACAGCTTTTATTACTCCCTTTGGAGCCTTCTGCTATATGTCTATGCCTTTTGGGCTCAAGAGCACCCAGGCGACTTACCAGCAATGTGTGCGGAATTGTCTTCACAATCATATTGGGCACAATGTTCATGCTTATGTGGGTGATATTGCGGTGAAATCCAGAGAGAAGGAAACTTTAATAGACGATTTGAGGGAGACCTTTGACAATCTCCGGGTCTACAACATGATGCTTAACCCGGCCAAGTGCATTTTTGGTGTGCCAGCAGGCAAGCTTTTGGGTTTTCTAGTTTCTAACAGAGGCATTGAGGCTAACCCGGAGAAGATCAAGGCCATTACCGCCCTGGCAAAGCCGGCATGTATCAATGATGTTCAACGTCTGGCGGGTCATATTGCTGCCTTAAGCCGGTTCATAACCGATTGGGTGAGAAGGCCATACCACTGTACAAGATGATGAAGAAAACAGATAATTTCGTCTGGAGTGATGCTGCTAACGACGCGTTTGAAGCTTTGAAGAAATAGCTAGCTGAGCCGCCAGTCCTTGATGCTCCCATTGATAAGGAGCCATTGTTACTATATGTGGCGGCTAACGCACGGGCTGTCAACGTAGCTGTTGTGGGGAACAGAAGGAAGCAGGCAAGGAATACCCGGTTCAACGGTCGGTTTATTACATCAGTGAAGTGCTTATTGAGTCCAAGCAGAGGTATCCACACTAGCAGAAGCTCGTTTATGGGGTGTTCATGGCCAGCCGGAAGCTTAAGCAATATTTTCTGGGTCATCCCATCACTATGGTCAGTTCTGCTCCCTTAGGGGATATTATCCAAAATAGAGAAGCCACAGGACGGGTAGCCAAGTGGGCCATTGAGCTTGGACCTCATGGTTTGAAGTATATGCCTCGCACTGCTATCAAGTCTCGAGCACTTGTGGATTTTATCAATGACTAGACAGAACTGCAGATGCCTAAAAAGAAGCCAGATAACACATATTGGACTATTCACTTGATGGGCCCAAGCAATTGGAAGGCTCGGGGGCTGGAGTTGTCCTAGCTTCCCCTCGAGGTGACAAGTTTTGTTATGTTCTAAGGTTGATGTTTCCCTGTACTAACAATGCAGCTGAGTATGAAGCCATGCTCCATGGTCTTCGGATGGCTAAGGAGATGAACTTAAGCTGGGTGAGATATTTAGGTGACTCAGACTTGGTGGCTCAGCAAGTCTCAGACACATGGGATTCTAAGGATCCACTCATGGCGGCTTATCGCCGCGAAGTTGATGATATTGCTGGGCACTTCAAGGGTTATCAAGTGGAACACATTGATCGCGGGAAAAATGAGGCGGTTGACGCCTTAAGCTGGTTGGGGTCTCAGCGTAAGCCGGTGCCACCTAACACTTTCTTGGATATTCTGCATAACCCTTCTGTCAAATTGCCTATAGAGGAAGATCTGGCTATTCCTGACCCGGAGGCACAATTGTTGGCGGCTCTTCATGCTATCCCAGATTGGACAGTACCATATTTGGCTTATATGACCAGGGGCGAGTTACCTGAGGATGAAACTTTGGCCAGACTGATAACCCAACAGTCTAAGTCAATGACAATAGCCAATGGCGAGTTACACCATCGCAGTGTCACTGGGGCGTTTCAGCGTTGCGTCTCTTCTGAGGAAGGCCGTGAGATTCTTCGTGAGATTCATGAAGGAGATTGTGGTCATCATGCCAGTTCAAAGTCCCTTGTGGCCAAATCTTTTCGTCATGGATTTTATTGGCTGACGGCTCATGCTGACGCAGAGGATTTGGTTAGTAAATGCGATGGTTGTCAGAAATTTTCACAGCGAGCTCACGTGCCGGCTCAAGAATTGAGGATGATTCCAATTACTTGGCCGTTTGCAGTCTGGGGGCTTGATATGGTTGGGCCTTTTAGACCCACCTTTTGGTGGCGGTTGACAAATTCACAAAGTGGGTCGAAGCAGAGACGGTCAGTAAGTGTGACGTGGCAACGGTGGTTCAGTTCATCAAAAAGGTGATTTTTTTTCTTTGGCTTTCCCCACAGCATCATAACTGATAATGGCACTAATCTGTCTAAAGGTGCTATGAAAGAGTTTTGTCAACATGAGCATATTCGACTTGATGTATCATTAGTAGCTCATCTTCAATCCAATGATCAAGCTGAAAGAGCCAATCAAGAAATTTTGAGAGGCATCAAGCCCCAGCTTATGGTTCCTTTCCAGAGGATGCCGAGTTGTTGGGTGGAGGAGTTACCTTCCTTGCTATGGAGTATCAATACTACCCCCAATAGATCTACGGGTTACACGTCTTTCTTCATGGTTTACGGAGCATAGGCGGTTCTCCCTAGTGACATCTGTCACGACTCACCCCGTGTGGCGGCTTACGTTGAAGCTAATAATGAACAAGCACGTCAGGATGCACTTAACCTGTTAGATGAGAAGCGTGACCTTGCGGCAGCCCGATCAGCGATTTACCAACAAGATCTGCGCCGTTACCACAGCCACCGGGTTAAGTCCAGAACCTTTCAAGAAGGTGATTTGGTGCTCCGGCTCATCCAGGATCAGACTAATGTGCACAAGTTATCCCCACCTTGGGAAGGGCCCCTTGTGGTCAGGAAGAACTTGAACAATGGGCCATACTACCTTATCGATATTTGAGAGCACAAGGACTCATGTAAGTCAGAGGAGGAGACCCGTCGGCCGTGGAATATTGCTCATCTACCGCTTACTACACTTGAGCCACCGGCTCTTATGATGTATACAGTTTGACGATGTATATATTATGATGACTATAATAAAGCAGGGCCTCTGTCGTTTCATCTTCAAGAATAATGAGTCTTCTTCATCATAATTTCATGATCACTTGGTGGCTTGATCGTATTTGAATCATAGCTATTAACCCTTTTGGTCCGGCTTCCTGATCGTATTCAAATCATAGCCATTAAACCATCATATACCACTTGGGGGCTTGATCGTATTCAAATCATAGTTGTTAACCCTTTTGGTCCGGCTTCTTGATTGTATTCAAATCATAGCCATTAATTATCACAAACCACTTGGGGGCTTGATCGTATTCGAATCATAGCCGTTAACCCTTTTGGTACGGCTTCCTGATCGTATTCGAATCATAGCCATTAACCATTATGGTCACTGGGGGACTTCCTGATCGTATTCGAATCATAGCTGTCGGTACCCCTTTGATCAGTGCAATGCGACAAACCACTTGGGGGCTTCCTGATCATATTCAAATCATAGCCATTAACCCTTTTGGTCCAGCTTCCTGATCGTATTCGAATCATAGCCATTTTTTATCCGGCTTCCTGCTCGTATTCGAAGCATAGCCTCGTCTTTTCTCTCTTTTTGGTTTGAGTTTTTGAATAGTTTTTTGGGGTTTTTCTTGATCCTCTCTTGCTCATATCTGAAGCATACCTATGGTCTCTATTAACCTGAACTGGCTTTGGACGATAAGTCGCCAGTGTATGACAATATTAATACTTGGAAGTATTGGCTTCCAAGTCTTGGGTTATCACCCTTACTGCACATGTATCATAAGCCGACAGTACAATTCAATATCACAGGTATGATATATTTGTTATGACTACATCTAGTTATAACTAAATCAGCCCTATCTATAACTATTTTAAACAATAATGGTTATATGCGAGGTATTATGACCCGCCTTGCGGTAAACCTCCAAGGGTTCTTGTGATCTACTTGTGTGCAGGATAATTCAAAATTTTCATCTACACCAATCAACATCATGATAAGTCTAAAAGGATAATTATCAAGTGGCGGCTTAACAGCATTGAGCACAACATAAACGTGCACGATGGCATGGCAGAGCGAAGTTATTGCTACCCTATTACATGACTCAAGGAGTCAAAATGATTAACTATTTTTCAGAAGGTCACAAATATGAACCGCCCAGCAGATCAATCTTCTTGACTCTGATGGCCTGAAGCTTCTCGATCACCCCTCTCAGCTTCTTCGTCCTGTTCTACTTCCTGGAAGGTTGGTGATGACCAGTCAATGCCATTTAAGGCTTGGAATTCAGCCTCGTCATCAATAAGCTCGGACGGGTCAACTTCAAGAGCAAAAGTGTGCTTACGGATTGGGGGTATTAGATCCTTCACTTTATAAGACGGCGTCGGCATCTTATGATTTTCCAAGTCATAAGCTGGTTGATATGTGGCAGGTCCATTTCATTGGCAATTAGACTAGCTAGGGGACGTGTTTCCTTTACACATGTGGCAAATTCTTTTTTTTATCAAATGGAGTGTCGTCTTGTTTCAAGCTGGGGTACCCGGTAGAGATATCAGCCGGGTCTAGCTCTAGTAGCCAAGCTTTGGCCCAGCTTAATGCAGTCACAGTGCCGGATCTTGCAGATGATCGCTTCATTTCATTAAACCACTCAGGCAAGACAGGGAGCTTCCTCAAAACCTCAACTAAGAAATTAGGTGCTTGGTTGGACGGAGAAATTGTGGCCAATGCGCGTTGACCACCAGTATAAGGCTGCTCCACAAATGTGTAAACCACCTTCAACTTCACAAGCATATCCTGGATGAGATTGGTGCTCCTGGGGCCTGCATGATAATCATGGATGGATTAGAGGCGGCTTATATCAATCAAGGAAGACATTTCTATGGATACTAGTGAGGCGACTTACCAAAGATAGAAGAAACCACCTGAGACACATGGCATTTTAAGCCGTCAAGTTCAGTGGTCGCCTCCTGGAGAGCCACCTCCGCCTTCTCATCCCGCTGTGTTAAAGCCTTCTTCTCTTCAGCCCAAGCACTTTTTTCCACTTCAAAGCTGGTTTTCAGTTTTTCCGTTTCAGTCATGCTGAATTGGAACTTTGAGTTTGCCTTCCAGGTCTCAGATTCTTGCAGCTCCAGACGAGCCTTCAGGTCAGACAGCTCTGATTGAAGTTGAGCAGTGTTGGTTTGTACATACACCGGATCAAAATCATAATTTAGATTTAGCTAAAAACATGAAGTCCCAAGCCTTTTGCAAGCAACAACACTTGGCACTTGGGGGCTAATGTTTGTCGAAACAGTTACTCATGCAATGGCTTATGTGAATAAGTCCCAAGCACTTTGCGAGCAAGAGTACTTGGCACTTGGGGGCTAATGCATATTGTTTGTCTCATTAATATTTTATGGTGACCCGGTTGTGCTGCAAACAGCTACAGCCGGCTCATGAGAACTACACAAGTAAGTACTACTTTCTACACAAGAGTATAAAGGACCGGCTCATTCATGCTGATTAAACCGGCCCTTGGGGGCTACAGATTCAGTGTTAATCATTACAGCTCTACTTTAAGCTAGATGCTTTAAGCCGAATTTTTAAAGAGTCTGATAAAAGGGTATTATTTATGCTCATGGTTAATTTAAGTCTAACACATATTCATCATAAACACTAAACTTGGGGGCTGACAAGATGTTCATAACTCGATAAAGAAGAGCCCATACCTCAAATTTTTGGTGCATTTGCTTCATCATGTCAACTTCAAGTTCACGGCTGCTGTGTACTTGACTGAGGTAGCCAGAATATACTTCGCCAGTGCTTAATTGGGAGTAGTCAGCAACATCAAATCTTACTTTACACCGTTCAAGGTACTCCTCCTTGGCAGAGTGTTTGGCCAAAACAGTAGGCCTTCTCGGCTCTTTAAAGCCGGTATTGGTGATCACCACATCATCATCATGTGTATCAGTCATCTTGACTGGACTAGATACTTCAGGGTTCAAAGGGTCATCGCTGGCTTGATCAATGGAAGAGCCGGGGATTTCTGGTGGAACGTCAAGAACCGGCTCTGATGGTTGACTGACTTTCGGGTCAGTTTGTTTCTCCGGCTCACTGACTTTCGGGTCTTTGACCGGCTTATTCACCTTTGCGTTCTTGCCGGGCTTGGCTTTTCCACTGCATGAGTCATGAGAGGTCAGTATAAGTATCAAGGAGCATAATGAGCAAATAAGTAATTATTATTACCCGGGAGCAGTCTTGAAAGCTGGCAGATGAGAGTAAGATGAATCGCCGGAAGAGGAACGAGACATTTCCTGATAATTTGAGTCGGAAGAATTAAGTGGTTGGCGGATGAGACCCGCCAGAGGATAAAAAGAGTTTAAATAGGGGATGACCTTGTTTTGATGCTTCCTTGGAGTGTTAAATAAGCCGGAAGATAAAACTTCACCTCTACTAGTCCGAGTCTGTCGCCGGCTCTCGTGCTGCTATTGCTTCAAAAGAAAGTGAGGGTCCAGATGAGCTAAGGGGTGTGAAAAGCTTACTTTCCGGGTTACTCTTCAAATTTTTTGTCTTGGCAAGGGCTCCGAGTCGAAAGAAATGATAGTTACCTCTTCCTAGATTACTTCACTGGTCCCCATGTCATCCTGATGATAATCAATGTCAATAAGATGGTTAAAAAAGGAGCCAAGGGAATCAAGGGCTACCTCTGACTCAGAGCTGTCGTCTAGTTCAAACAGCTTGGAAGTACTGCATTTCTTTCCCTTCTTCTTGGCAGTTCTCTTGGTGGATCTCTTGGCTTTCCTGGCCCTTTTGGCAGCTTCATGGTCATATTCTTTCTTCCAAAAGTCATCATCATCCTGAGAAAGTCATCAAAGTTCAGTTAAACAAAGTATTTAAGGATGAAGGTAAAGTAAGTAATTTAAAGACTTACTTCTGGTGCCGGGTTAGATGTGCAGAAAGGGCTTTGGCCCACTTTGTTGTAGTCTACTGGGCTTGCATGCAGAAGGGACTTTGTCATTTTGTTGTTGGCGTCGTCAGTTAAATCCTCAGAGTTGTGGCGTAGTGGATCCTTTTTGTCGCCAGTGTAAGTGCACATTAAGCCGGTGCGGCGACTCAATGGAATGACCCGCCATGAAACCCAGCACCTAACCAAGTCAATGCTAGTTAAACCATTTCCCAACAGAGCCTTGACCTTGGCAATGGTAGGGGCGAGTTTTTTTTGCATTCAGTGGTTGTCAGCTTGTCAGGGAGATGATGCTTTGAGTCAAGACGCAGGGCGCGAAAGCCGGGTGGTCGGTTCTCGTCAGCCAGAGAAGTATCCTTGCAATAGAACCATGTATGATTCCAATCTTTGGGATGACTCGACAGGCACACATAAGGGAAGATAGCGTCTCTCCTTCGCTGAATGGAGATTCCACCTAGTTCCAGGTTGGGTCCATTTGAGTACTTGTTCTAGCGGTTCAAATAAAAATATTCTCTGAACAGCTCCACACTGGGCTCCTCTTGAAGGTACACCTCACAAAAAACTTGGAAATTACATATATTTGACACGGAATTAGATCCGATGTCTTGAGGATGTAGGATAAAAAGTGCAGAACGTCCTAGGAGAATTTAAAGCCAGGCGGTGAGAAGCCCCGGTTCATGTGATCAGTAAAGACAATGACTTCATCCTCTTTTGGCTGAGGTTTCTCCTCTTCCAGCTTAAGGGCACAGTATTGCATGACAATCTTCTTTGGAAAATCACCAGTTGTTACAAAGTCCTGGAGTGTTTTCTCAGTGACGATGGGGGGTACCCAGTTACAGAAGGTGGCTGTCTTCGGGGCCATTATGGAAAAAGAAGCCTAAAAATAAAAAGAACAAGTTTGCCGGTTCAAATTAAGCTGGAGGGAAAGTACTACAACACATATTTAGAATGGCGGCTTAAGAGGGGGCCTAATGGTATATGACTAGTTACAGTGGGCTATGTAAGCCGCCATGACCAGTTTTGATGTCTGTCAGAGGTGAAATCTGTTGAGCATTGAATTTAACTACAACCGATGATGAAAGCCACCATGACCAGATTGATTTATCAGGAAGGAAAATTTTTGCTAAGTACTGGACAAACAAGTTTCACATATTATAATTATAATTTTGGATCAGTGGCAATTCAGAAAAAGAAAATAAATCAAAACCTAAAACAGTGCAAGGGAGTTCATAGGTTCTGAGGAGATCTTTTTTCAAAGGAAAAGGGTCCGCTAGCATTGAAAACAAGGGCAAAAACTGCTACCGCGCGTGTTATATGCTATCTTCACATCAAAGGATGCTAGGGTTAAGGATGAACTATGAACAACTACGAAGAACATCAAGAACTACCGAAACCCTAATGCGATCTGGAGCGTGGAAGGAGGAAAGCCTACAGAGGCAGGTGAACTGCAGTGGAGCGCTGTCGTTCTCTGGTCCTGTTCAGGTTGATGCAAAGGCAGAGGACGAGGAGGACGATGTGCTTCGCGGCGGCGGCGGAGCTCAAGTAGCAGGAGAGTCATGAGGGGAGGAAAATGAAGTAAAGGGGGGAGAATGAGAAGAGGCAGTTCGACCCTAGTTATAAGGAAATGTAACATGTGGGCGCGAAAAAAGAGGAGGCCAAAACATGGTTATCCAGCTGCTCGGGCACCTCAATTTTCGGAACAGCCATTAAAGATAAAGATCCATTGAGATATATTGGATATTGTGTGAATTAATAACAGGTGACATGATGGTGGGTTATCACAAGTCCAGGACATGACGTCATGGCGGGTTATGAATTCCCGTACCAATGAAGAAGGGAGGATTTTTTTTCTAAGTGTTGAAGATTGACATGAACCAGCTCAAATCAAATTCGGGCCTAATGTTGGGGATATAACTATTATGTATGACCTGCCCAGGAGACTGGGTTATACCTATGGCGATTCATGATATGAAGCCCACAAGGATATTGAAGATGGTGGTTCACAAGCAAGGGCCCAAGGGCAACTTAAGGCCCGTAGGGGTGAACCGCCATATATGTAAGACTTGTATTGTAAGGCATGTATAGATAGTCACCGAGACGGACACATTGTCTATGAGCCGGCTGGGACTCCATGAGCTGCCGGGCATCAACCTGTGTATATAAAGGGACGACCCGGTGGTGGTTCAGGGCAAGAGACAACAGATCGAAAGCTAGGTCAAGCGGATTCGCTCCCTGGTAATCGAGACATAAGCAATACCACCTCAAACTGGATTAGGCCTTTACCGTCACCGCAAGGGGCTGAACCAGTATAAACTCATGTGTCCTTTGTCCCATTTAACCCCTTTAAGCTAACCTAGTTGCGATGGCTCCATGACTAAGTCCTTTCACTAGGACATCTGTCGTGACTATTCCACGACAATTAAGATTGCTCATAATCCCATGCAACATTCTCGAACTAAGCATATTGAAATTCATCATCATTTCATTCGAGATCATGTTGCTAAGGGAGATATCAAACTTAAGCATGTTCGTACCAACAAGCAATTGGCAGATATATTCACTAAACCACTTGATGAGAAAGTGTTTTGCAGGTTAAGAGGTGAGTTGAACATCATTGATGCTTCAAATTTGGAGTAGAAACTCCATGTGGATGCATGGAAGGGATGAGCCTTACTATGACTAATCCTTGACCATTCTCTTATGAAGATAATCATATGTCTTGGATATTCTTGTACTCTTGCATGCTATCTAACCCTTGTAGGTACTTGGACGAACCCAACTCTATGAGATTGTAACTCAATCAAATTCTAAGCAATCTCTACATCTCCAAGTCTCTACAATATGGTGGATGAAGACAAGGAAGCACAAATCCATTCAATGTATCCTTTGACAAAATCCTTATATCAAATTTCATGATTGTCACTTTGGATACACAAGTGCTCTTCCTTGCAAGACTAACCCATGTAGGAAGATTAACTTCAACTACAAGTGGATGATGATCTACTTAACTTGAGCACCCTGCACAAGTTCAACTACATGACCAAGTTCAACACCACGACCCAAGGTATGTCATTCCATCTTAAGAGAAGCTTTACCCCAATACATGGGTCAGGGCAACTCAACAAGATGTGAACACATCAGGATGCTTAAACGAAAATTGGCAACCCCATTTTGAGATTAAACGATGAGTATAACCTATGGTCAAGTGACCTCACTTGACTCCTGATACGTCTCCAATGTATCTATAATTTTTTATTGTTCCATGCTATTATATTACCTGTTTTGGATGTTTATGGGCTTTACTAAGCACTTTTATATTATTTTTGGGACTAACCTACTAACCGGAGGCCCAGACCATATTGCTGTTTTTTTCCCCTATTTCAGTGTTTCGAAGAAAAGGAATATCAAATAGAATCCAAACAGAATGAAACATTCGGGACAGTTATTTTTGGAACGGGGGCAATCCAGGAGACTTGGAGTATTCGTCCGGGAAGCAACGAGGAAGCCACAAGGCAGGGAGGCGCGCCCCCCACCCTCGTGGGCCCCTCGTGGCTCCCCTGACTGACTTCTTTCGCACATATATATATATATATACATATATATATATATATATATACCCCGAAAACATCCGGGAGCACAATAGATCGGGAGTTTGAAAGATTGTGGATGTCGCCTAGAGGGGGGGTGAATAGGCACTTTAAAATAATTACGGTTTAGGCTTGAACAAATGCGGAATAAACCTAACGGTTAATTTGTCAAGCACAAAACCTAAAACAACTAGGCTCACCTATGTGCACCAACAACTTATGCTAAGCAAGATAAGAAACTATGTGATAGCAAGATATATGACAAAGAACAAGATGGCTATCACAAAGTAAAGTTCATAAGTAAAGGGGCTCGGGTAAGAGATAACCGAGGCACGCAGAGACGACGATGTATCCCGAAGTTCCCACCCTTGCGGATGCTAATCTCCATTTGGAGCGGTGTGGAGGCACAATGCTCCCCAAGAAGCCACTAGGGCCACCGTAATCTCCTCACTCCCTCGCACAATGCAAGATGCCATGAATCCACTAAGGGACCCTTGAGGGCGGTCATCGAACCCGTACAAATGGTGACCCTTGGGGGCGGTCATCGGACCTGTACACTTTGGCAACCCTTGGGGGCGGTCACCGGTACCCGACAAATTGCTCGGGGCGATCTCCGCAACCTAATTGGAGACCCCGACGCTTGCCCGGAGCTTTACACCACAATGATTGAGCTCCGAACACCACCAACTGTCTAGGGCGCCCAAGCACCCAAGAGGAACAAGCTCAAGGGGACCAAGCACCCAAGAGTAATAAGCTTCTCAACTTGTAACTTCCACGTATCACGTGGAGAACTCAAACCGATGCACCAAATGCAATGGCAAGGGCAAACGGATTGCCCAAGTCCTGCTCTCCCAAATCCCACCAAAGCAACTAATGCTAGGGAGGAACATAAGAGGAAGAACAAGAAGGAGAACACCAAGAACTCCAAGATCTAGATCCAAGGGGTTCCCCTCACATAGAGGAGAGTGATTGGTGGAAACGTGGATCTAGATCTCCTCTCCCTTTTCCCTCAAAAACTAGCAAGAATCCATGGAGGGATTGAGAGTTAGCAAGCTCGAAGAAGGTCAACAATGGGGGAAGAACACGAGCTCAAAGGATAAGATTCATTGGGGAAGAAGACCCCCTTTTATAGGAGGGGGAAAATCCAACCGTTACCCCACTGTACATCCCCGCACAGAGCGGTACTACCGCTAGGGCAGGGCGGTACTACCGCTGAGAGAGGTACTACCGCTCCCACCCAGTGGTACTACCACGCTGACGAGGAAGACAGGGCCCTATCCCCAGAGCGGTACTACCGCGGGAGTAAGAGCGGTACTACCGCTTGGAGTGGTACTACCGCCACTACTACTGCTCCTAGTACCGCAAAACCCGACACGAAAAACATCGGTCTCGAATCGAGGCGGTAGTAGCCCGGAACCACTGCTGTACTACGGCCGAAGACCACAAGCGGTACTACCGCTCTGGGAGCGGTACTACTGCTTAAGTTCTTCGGCGGTACTACCGCTATGGACCGCGCTACTACCGCTGGCGCCATCCTTAAGCCACTACCACGAAAACAAAGTATTCCAAGGAAACCAGAACTGCCATAACTTCTGCAAATGAGCTCCGAATTGAGCAAACTCAAGCTTGTTTGAAACAAGACAACGAGTAGCATCAAAACAGCGGAGGTATGCTTAGCAAACAAAGGAGTGACACCTCAACAGAGAAGAACCGGCATACCCTCCAACATCGAAAACATCATAGACGATGCATGTGAACTCCGTTTTCGATGAAGTCGAGCTTGTCATGAAAATGACCAAAAGCTCCAAATCTCACAAGGAGAAGAACCAAACAAGAACCAATAAAGATGATGCAAGGATGCAATGGTTTGAGCTCTCTATGAACAATACGATCAAGCAACTCATCGAGAGCCCCCCTTGATAGTACGGCAAACGATCCTATAACCCGGTCTCCCACAACTACCATGAGACCGGTAAAATACAAAACCTATCAAGGGCAAACCTTTGCCTTGCACATGGTCCACTTGAGCTAGATGATGACGATCTTGACTCCCTCAAGTTGGACCACCTTTCTTGATTGCGTTGGCTCGATGAAGACTAGTTGATTGCTCCCCCATACTCCACTGTGGGTGAGCCTCTCTTCCGCACATCTTCACAAGTCCATTGTCACCACAATGGACGGCAAGCTTCAAACATTTGATCTCTTCGTGATGCTTCACTTGAACTTGCACACCACAACCTAACCCCACAAAGAACTCTCACGAAGATCATTGGTTAGTACACAAAGCGTAATTGACAGTGCTTACCATACCATGGGGTCGCTTGATCCCTCTCGGTACATATTCTACACTTTGTGTGTTGATCAACTTGATTTACTATTTGACTTAGTCTTGATCAACCTTGAATCTTTCCAACTCTCTTCATTTGGATGATGTCTTGAAGGTAAAGATGAATGATCACACAATCTTCTTCTTCAAGACATGTTTGCAATAAGCTCAGCACTCACATGACCATTCTTTGGATAATTCCTTAATAGCACCTTGGTCAACTCATAAACTCCTTGAAACCACACATGGACTTCAAGAAAATCCTATGGACAGATCCTTCAAGTATAACTCAAGACAACCATTAGTCCATAGAGATTTTCATCAATTACCAAAACCAAACATGGGGGCACCGCATGTTCTTTCAGAGTTCCACCTCCGCAAGCCTCTATAGCCAACAAAAACCTCTCAGGAGCCCGTTCCGGCACCCTGCCGGTGGGGGAACCCATCACCGGTGGCCATCTTCATCATCCCGGCGCTCTCCATGACGAGGAGGGAGTAGTTCACCCTCGGGGATGAGGGTATGTACCAGTAGCTATGTGTTTAATCTCTCTCTCTCTCGTGTTCTTGATTTGGCACGATCTTGATGTATCGCGAGCTTTGCTATTATAGTTGGATCTTATGATGTTTCTCCCCCTCTACTCTCTTGTAATGGATTGCGTTTTCCCTTTGAAGTTATCTTATCGGATTGAGTCTTTAAGGATTTGAGAACACTTGATGTATGTCTTGCATGTGCTTATCTATGGTGACAATGGGATATTCAGGTGATCTACTTGATGTATGTTTTGGTGATCAACTTGCGGGTTCAATGAACTTATGCATAGGGGTTGGCACACGTTTTCGTTTTGACTCTCCGGTAGAAACTTTGGGGCACTCTTTGAAGTTTTTTGTGTTGGTTGAATAGATGAATCTGAGATTGTGTGACGCATATCGTATAATCATACCCATGGATACTTGAGGTGACATTGGAGTATCTAAGTGACATTAGGGTTTTGGTTGATTTGTGTCTTAAGGTGTTATTCTAGTATGAACTCTAGGGTAGATCGAACGGAAAGAATAGCTTCATGTTATTTTACTACAGACTCTTGAATAGATCGATCAGAAAGGATAATTTTGAGGTGGTTTTGTACCCTACAATAATCTCTTCGTTTGTTCTCTGCTATTAGTGACTTTGGAGTGACTCTTTGTTGCATGTTGAGGGATAGTTATATGATCCAGTTATGTTATTATTGTTGAGAGAACTTGCACTAGTGAAAGTATGAACCTTAGGCCTTGTTTCCTAGCATTGCAATACCGTTTACGCTCACTTTTATCATTAGTTACCTTGCTGTTTTATATTTTCAGATTACAAAAACCTATATCTAGCATCCATATTGCACTTGTATCACCATCTCTTCGCCGAGCTAGTGCACCTATACAATTTACCATTGTATTGGGTGTGTTGGGGACACAAGAGACTCTTTGTTATTTGGTTGCAGGGTTGTTTGAGAGAGACCATCTTCATCCACACCTCCCACGGATTGATAAACCTTAGGTCATCCACTTGAGGGAAATTTGCTGTTGTCCTACAAACCTCTGCACTTGGAGGCCCAACAACGTCTACAAGAAGAAGGTTGTGTAGTAGACATCAAGCTCTTTTCTGGCGCCGTTACCCGGGAGGTGAGTGCTTGAAGGTATATCTGTCGGTGTTCTGGGAACGGGGGTCCCCAGACTTGCCTGCCTGCGGCCTGCGTCGTGGCTCAAAGGGGGCCCAGCACGGCCCATCTTCGTCAACACAAGCTCAAGACCCTCGCGAGGGGCCAAGCCTCGCGGGGTGGATGACAAGGAGCTTCCTCAGGCACGGCCTCGTCAGGCTGGCTCACGAGGAGGCGGAGAGTTCAAGGCAGGGTACCTCGCGAGGTGCCCATGATGCAAGCCATGACGACCAAGGGCGCCAGTCGGGCGCCAGCCCGCGCAGTGTCCTTCTTTCCTCTTTGGTGCAAGGGGAGCAAGCGCAGGCGAGAGCATCAAGCAAAGGCATCCATTTCGGTGCAACAAGACCAAGACCAGTCCAACGGCAGGATGGAGGTCACCATGGAGCCCAAGTCGGCGTCACCACCAGAGCCTTTGACAAGCGAGGACCAACTTTAGTCAGGATAAGTGTACTAGATGTTCCCCTTCAAAATGGCCAATTGTTGGCGCCCTTCCCGCTCAATATTTGGGAAGAGGCCCAGGGCCTTTGCCTATAAATAGTACTAGCCACCCGCAGGGTAGAGCATCTGGATAGGAATCTGGAGATAAGATAGGCATCTAGAATCAACCCCTCCAAAGGGACAACGCCACCACAAGAACAGACCCTCGCGAGGCTGTTCTTCTTTGTATTGTTCATCATCAGCCCAAGAGGCAATCCACCACGCCACACACTGGAGTAGGATATTACACCACAATGGTGGCCTGAACCAGTATAAACCCTGTGTCTCTTGCATTGTTCTTCTCGTAGTTTAGATCTTAGCGATTCGGTGAGGAACAGGTAGGTAGAAGGCGAAACCTCCGCGCGCACCCCAGTGTTCGAACCTCAAGGGTCTGCCGGAACCCTAAATCCGACATTTGGTGCGCCAGGTAGGGGTGCTCCGGAATTCGTCTTCCGTCGCCCTGTTCTTTTCCGACCTTCGCGTCCATGTCTGACGCACGCCGGGTTCGCGCCGAGCGCCGAGCCGCCCTCGCTTCCCGCGTCGCCCAGACGGCTCCCGTCGGCGGGCGCCCTCATCGTTCCCCGTCGCCTGCCGTCAACGCCGCCACCGGCCTGGCGGGGAACGAGCAGCAAGCATCGTCCCAGCACCCGTCCATGAGGTGAGACGGCCACACCGCTACGCCCTCGCTCACCCCCGCTGGTTCTTCGTCCCGCGCGCCCCGCGTGGCCATGGAGGCTCGAGCTGCGCTCATTGCGGCAAACAAGCTCCTGCACTACCGCCCAGTCAACGACATCTACGAAGAATGGCTCGACCGAGTCGCCGAACTCGTCCGCGCCGCTGGGGGCTCCCCCGCGCCATCTTGCTCGCTACACCTCGCCCCGCCATGTGCGGGCAATGAAGCTCCTGGGGCGCCTCAGCCGCCTCCCCATCAAGAAGGAGCCCTGGCTCCAAGGCGCGCGGTCCCTGGGCGGAACCAGCCCCGTCAGGATCCGGCACGGCAGGAGCAGAGCTGCCAAGAGGTCCCTCGCCCTCGAGAAGCTGCCTGAGCGCTCCCTGCTCTAGCTTGTCCCGACCACGCTCCTGCTCTAGCAGGTCAAGACCCCACGCTGCACCCAGCTGCGGCGCACGGGGACCCGCAGGACCGAGTCCTTCATCCTCCAAGGCCTCCTGTGGCCACAGCGGGCTGCCGCGCCTTCACCACTGAGCTACGCACCGTCGCGTGGCCCGACAAGTTCAAGCCAGACCTGCCTCCTCGCTATGACGGCACGGCAGACCCTGCAGAGTTCCTCCAGCTCCTACGAGCTGGGCATCGAGGCTGCCAACGGAGACGAGAAGGTCATGGCGAACTGGTTTCCCATGGCTCTCAAGGACGAGGCCCACACCTGGCTTCTAAACCTGGCCCCAAGCACGATCTCCTCCTGGGACGAGATGCGCACCCGCTTCATCGCCAACTTCTAGGGTACTCACGACCAGCCACCCGCCGTAAGCGACATGCGCCGCATCAAGTAGCAACCAGGGGAAACCCTGCAAAAGTACATCCAGCGCTTCAACAACACGCGCCTCAAGATTCCCAAGGTGACTGAGGAGGCCATCATCTCAGCCTTCTCTGACGGCGTGCGTGACGTCAAAATGAAGGAGGAGCTCGCAATGCATGAAGATCTGTGCACTTCCTTGGAGCTGTTCAACCTGGCGACCAAGTGTGCCAGGGCTGAGGAAGGGCGTCTCTCCCTCCTCGAGTTGCCTGCCGCAGACCCTGAAGAGAAGAAGCCCAAGGCCAAGGACGTGAAGCGCAAAGGGGCTGCCGTGCTCGCGGCAGAACCAGACACCAAGCGGGGCAAGGATCAGCCCGAATCCTCCAAGGGCAGTCGGTACTGCATGTACCACGACCTCCACACCCATAACACCAATGAATGCCAAGAGCTCCGGGCCGTGCGTGAAGGACGGACTGGCCGGTGTCCCGACCACAGCGACCAGGGCTACGGACGAGGAGGAGGAAGGAACGCAGGACGCTGGGACGACCGCGGCCCATGTCAAGGGTGGCGCGACCAACCTCGCGAGGATCGCTGGCAGGGCCCGCCTCGCGAGGGAGGCTAGAGAGACCAGCCTCGCGAGGATCGCCCGCAAGGTAACGCAAGCCTCCCTCCGCTGCCGCCGCAGCCAAGGGGAAATGAGGACCGTCATCAGGACGAAGGGGCTGGGGGCTTCCAGGAACCACGTGCGATCGCCTGCATCCTAGGTGGAGCCCAAGCCCTAGCCTCTCAGCGCATCTTCAAGTAGTTCGCCCGCGAAGTGAATGCAGTCCTTCCCAAGATCGAGGCCACGCGCCCTCTCAGGTGGTCGGCGTGTGCCATCACGTTCAGCTCAGCGGATCAGCTCAAGTGCACGGCCACAGCCGGAGTCCTCCCGATGCTTTGTTCCCCAATCATCAGCAACGTGCTAGTCACCAGCACCCTCATCGATGGCGGGGCAGGGCTCAACGTCTTGTCCGTGGAAACATTCAACAATCTCCAAGTACCCTACAGTCAGCTTCAGCCCACCAAGCCTTTCTCCGGAGTCACCGACGGCTCCACGGTCCCGATTGGGCAGGTCCACCTCCCTGTCACCTTCGGGGCACGCGACAACTACCGCACCGAGCTCATCAACTTCGACGTCGCCCACATTCGCCTGCCGTACAACGCCATCCTCGGGTACCCAGCGCTGGCCAAGTTCATGGCCATAACCCACCACGGCTACAACGTCCTCAAGATGCCAGGAAGTGGCGGAGTCATCACGGTGCCCTGCGAAGAGAGAGACGTAGTTTGCTCCCTGGAGAGAGCCTTTCAGGCCGCATCACTGGAAGACCCAGACCGCGGAAGCAGGAGGCTTCCTGAGGCCGCCCCCAAGAAGAAGATGACATCGGCTGGCCCGGCCCCTCAGGAGGAAGGACCCTCTGGGCCTGCGCCTGCTCGGGGGGAACCTCCTTCCATCGCATAGGGAAGCGCGCCCGGCGCCCTCCTCAGGCAGGGCTCGGGGGCTGTCCCTTGGAGGGCCGTTGACCTCGCCAAGGCCACGAGGGAGGCGCTTGGGCACCACGTGGAGGCGTGTTTCGAAGCACGTTTCCATCAAAAAGGAGCAAGGCAAGGAGGGCCAAACCCTCAGGAGTTCGTCAGCAAGGCCATTCAGGAGCTACAGGAGTCAAGGGTCATGAGAGGCAGCCGTCGCTTACCCGCTGTGGCCCCCCATCCAGGCGAGGATGGTGGGCTGCGCGTCTGCGTCGACATACCAGGGCTCAACCAAGCCGCGTCTCAGGAGCGCCTCTAGCCTTCGCGAGCGGGACACTGCGAGGGCCCGCCCCACAGCTACGTTTGCATGCCTTACGGCTCACCGAACGCGGCTGCTGCATACCAGCGCATCATGAGGGCCATCCTGGAGGCTCAAGAGGTCAGGCGTTCCGCAGCCCTGGTGGAGATGGAGACGGTCCGCGAGGAGCCACCAGTGCCTCCGGAGCCTCCCGAGGCCCCAGGGCCTGGGGGCTCGTGAGGATCTGCCCCCGTAGCCCACCGAGTCTGCTGCATCAACACCCCTTCGTCTTCAGCATCATTAGGTAACATCTTTCTAGTTTCATTTCCAGCTGGGAGCACCCTCGGGGCTACATTATTCCCAGGCCGCGTGGGTCCGTCCCTGTGGCGTGTATCTCTTTTATTTCATGTTCTTAGCTCATTCTGCTGGGGGCGCCCCTCGGGCTGCATTATCCCCAAGCCGCTCGGGTCAGACCCAGTGGCATGTACCCCTCTTGCATTTATCTTAGGGCCATGTTTTCGACCCGTCATGCTTGTTGTTTGGTGCCTGTTCACGGTACCTTTTTCTTCTTGGATGTCGCAAGCTTGCGCGTTAAAGGGGGGGTGCCTGAGCATTGCGACTCAGGGCTCCTACCGGCTCTCTGGCCCTCACCCTCTGGTCTACCCACGGCATCACGCCCCGGCATGCCAGCGACGGCTGAGACCAGCCCGAGAGCCGGGACCCGAGGACGTAGAGTTTCGACATCTAACCCAGCTTGCACGTTAAAGGGGGGTGCCTTAGCATCGCGACTCAGGGCTCCTACCGGCTCTCCGGCCCTCACCCTCTGGTCTGCCCACGGCATCGCGCCCCGGCGTGCCAGCGACGGCTGAGACCAGCCCGAGAGCCGGGACCCGATCATGTAGAGTTTCGACATCTAACCCAGCTTGCGCGTTAAAGTGGGGGTGCCTGAGCATCGTGACTCAGGGCTCCTACCGGCTCTCCGGCCCTCACCCTCTGGTCTGCCCACGGCATTGCGCCCCGGCACGCCAGCGATGGCTGAGACCAGCCCGAGAGCCGGGACCTGAGGACGTAGAGCATCGGCATCTAGCCAAATTTGTAGGAACACACTCCAAGATAAGGCCCAGAGCCAGGCGCAACCCGCCTTGAGGTAGGGCCCCATGAGTCCCGCGCTGGCTCACGGGTGCCCAGATACACCTCGTCAAGCCCTACCGTGCCAGCCACGTGTCAGGGCGGGGCTGTACACGCCCCGGGGGCTCCTCCCGGAGGGGAGCCCCCTCCCACGCACCAGTGGAAGCACCATGCTCCGCGCTGGCTGACGACACTTCCGAGGAGCGGCTATGCCCGTACACATACGAAAGCGCTATGCTCCGCGCTGATGATAAACAACTGAGGGTGGCCCCCGGGCCGCATCAACCTCGGGGAGCCCAGAGCTCAATGTCTAGCCTCATCACAACGCCTCCCCTCGGGAGTGCCGCGCGAGGGGGCTGGGAACGGGGGCTACGCCTGGGTCATGCCCAGACGCACGCCACCCAGCCAGGCCTCCTGGGCCTGGTTCGTCGCACGTCCCTCCCCGAGCGGAGCCAAGGTATGAAGGTTGTTTGAGCGTCAAGGGGGACTCCTGAGCATCGCGACTCAGGAGCCTAACTGGTCATGTAGCCCCTCACTCTTTGGTCCCGTCCTGGTTTCCGGTCGGGGCTAACGGCGGTTGAGGTATGCGCGGGGCCGGGCTCTGCAGACGTAGAACGGTAGATCCACCCCCACATCTCACCTCCCTACTTGTTGTTCGAGCGCCAAGGGGGACTCCTGAGCATCGCGACTCAGGAGCCTAACTTGTCACGTAGCCCCTCACTCCTTGGTCCCGTCCTGGTTTCCGATCGGGGCTAACGGCGGCTGAGGTATGCGCGGGGCCGGGCTCTGCCGGCGTAGGACACAAGCAAGTAGAAAGGAAACAGTGCAAATTTCAAGGAATTCAAAAGCAAATATTATAGTCCATACTGTTATCACAGCACCAAATGCAAGTTTTAACGCCTCCCCGAGGCCTGATACATGTGCAGAAACTAAAAGGAGGACGGGAGCCACAACGGAGTCACTTGCCGGCCGTGGAGTTGCGCGGAGCGGGTTCGCCTTGTGGAGCTGCCGGGCTGGCAGCGCTCTGCTTCGGCCTGGTGCTGAAGGCCCGAAACTTCCCTAGCAGAGCCTCCGCACGACCCTTCACGGCCTCAGCAGCGGCAGCGGCATGCTCGCCGCTCGCTGGCTCCAGCAGGCTGTCGAGGTCGATGTTGGGGTCGCGAAGATAGATGTGGGTGAAGACCCGCGTCAGCACCGCAGAAGACAAGATGCGTGCCTCGGCCTCAGCCGTAGGGCCAAGGCCAAGCGCGACATCTTCAAGAGTATGAACCAAGAAAGGAAGCAGCTTGGCGGGGCCGACCTCCTCGCCGGCCAGCGGGCTCTCCAGGCCGCTCTCATAAAGCATCTTCAGTGAAGTGCGGGCCTTCTCCTCCATCTCCGCAAAGGCCACACGATCCTCGGCAAGAACCCGTGTCTTGCCGTCAAACTCAACCTTCCTCGCCTCCAGCTCTTGCTCCAGCGCGCCCAGGCGGTCACGGCACTTTTTGAGCTTGGCTTCCCAGTCCTTGACGGCCGCCTCGCGATCCTTCACGCCGTCCTCCTGCTCTTGGCGAAGGCGAGTCTCCTCGGCGAGCCGGTCCTGCAGGCCCTTCAGCTCGCTCTCCAGCA
Source organism: Triticum timopheevii (assembly GCA_963921465.1). Classification (NCBI taxonomy): domain Eukaryota; kingdom Viridiplantae; phylum Streptophyta; class Magnoliopsida; order Poales; family Poaceae; genus Triticum; species Triticum timopheevii. The sequence goes on along the minus strand of OY997264.1, from coordinate 460,630,704 downwards.
CCTTGCAACAACCTCGGGCATTAGCCGCCTCCCCCAAGGCGGCGTCGCGGGCAGCTTTCACCCCAAGGACGACCTGCTTCTCCTCGTCGCAGGCCGTCGAGGCCTGGACCAGCGCCGCCCGAATCGAAGCATCGGAGCGAATCCAGCCAGAGGCTAGCTCCAAGCGCCCGGCCACCAAACGAGGGTCGGCGCTCAGAAGATCCCACCGCAGACGATCCAGTTTGGCAGCAGCACGATCCAGGACAGTGGGAGGAGAAGACGGCAGCGTGACCATGGTGTCCTGAGGCGGAGCCTGCTGCGCCCCAGCGGCTGTGGTGGCGGCGTCAAGCGGGGGCGCCTCGGGAGATGCCTGGGCCATGGGAGCCGAGCTCGCCCCAGCCGGCTTGGCAGGGCCTCGCAAGGACGCCCGGGCATGAGAGGCCCGTGCGTCATGTCCATCTTCTTTCGCGAGCAGGGGCGCTGCCGCGGACGGAGACTCAGGAGCCCCCTTCGGCTTCTTTGCCGTGGGCGCCGGCCTAGCCAGGAGATACGAACGTCAAGCCTCAGCGACGAAACAAGAAACAAGATAGGGATCAAGCACTTACAGGTCGTCACCCGCGGGCTTGAGCAGCCTCCGGCCGTACTTGAAGCCCGAGAGCCGGTTGCAAGGATCAGCCTCGAGGAGCGCGGGTGCAGGTGGAGCACCTGCGGATCGCCTCGGGACTGGGGCGGACCCGCGGGAGATCAGCCAAGTCCGGTCCTTCTTCGGGACCAGGGGCAGGCTCCCGCCGCCCTACTCGTCATCACCCTCGTCGTCGTCACTCAGAGAGAGGCAGAGAGCGCGGGACTTGCACCGAAGAGGTGGAGCCCTTGACTCTGCCTCGAAGTCAGCCCCCTTTTCCCGCTCCCCTTCCTCCCTCTCTTTGCTGGAGTCGCCGGAGGATACGTCCACCAGGTCCTCGGGAGCCTCCGCGGGCGCAGGCCCATCCCCGTTGAAGACGGGCATGGACCCCACAACCTGCTCCCAGTCCTCACGAAGGAACAGGGGCGTCGGAGCGCCCTCTAGCCTTGCCATGTCGCCCCCGACCAAAGACTGGAGGACCGCGGCCAGATCCTCATCGGCCAGGACCGTGGGGCTCGGGTGGGGCCTCCACATCAGAAGCGAGTACTGATGAAGCGGAGCCAGATGATGCTCCAGGAACTCCCTCAGCAGCGATGCGCCAGTCAGCTTCGCCGCCGCCATGCTGGCCGGCCTCAGATCCGCATCCATCTTCTCCAACACCAGCCTTGCGCGGGGATCCACCAGCTCCACTCGAGACCAGTCGTCGGAGCTCGAGGGGTGCCCTGTGGGCAAGACCAGCCGGGGGTGGATGCACCCACCATTAACCAAGACCCACTTGTTCCTGAAGCCCTCAATCCTTTTCCTGGGATTCGAAATGGCGATGGAGCTGCCGTACGCGAGAAGCTCGCACACGCAGAGACGGAACCATGAGAGGTCCAGAGGGAGAAGTAGTGGCGCAGCAGGGCCACTAAGGGCTTCACCCCCACGTGAGCCTCGCAATAGTAGGCGAAGATTGCCAGAAGGAGGACAGAGTTGGGGTGGAAGTGCAGAGCTTGAAGGTTATAATGGCAGAGGACAGAAAAGAAGAACTCAGAGAAGGGAGGCACCAGACCGGCGACAATGGCGCTCACGAAGAGCGGATAGAAGGTGCTCCCTTGGCCCTCAGGGAGGGCAGAGACGGCCTTGAACACCTTTGCCCCGTCGACACCCTGCGCCGCCGCCATCTGGCGCATCCGGGCAAGGCGGACGAATACCAAGCTCCGGCCGGGGCCTGGCGAGGCGCCATGTCTGGCTAGGGCAAGCGGGTGGAGTAGATCTGGAGATTTCGAAGGCAGGAAGGAGAGGCGCAACAAAGGGGATCTGAGCAGCAACTGGGGAGAGCAAAGGAGGCAGAGGGCAGATGCCGCTCCTTATCAACTCGCGCGGTTGCGGAGACGCCCACATCCAATCAACCGCCATGCGACGCCCAAGGCCGCAGGCTGTTAGGGCCCGCGATGCTTAGCACTTGCCCTTTCGCCTCTCTACTCGGCCAAGTCCGGGCGCGCCTTGAGCCCGGGGCTACTGTCGGTGTTCTGGGAATGGGGGTCCCCAGACTTGCCTGCCTGCGGCCTGCGGTGTGGCTCAAAGGGGGCCCAGCACGGCCCATCTTCATCAACACAAGCTCAAGACCCTCGCGAGGGGCCAAGCCTCACGAGGCGAACGACAAGGAGCTTCCTCAGGCACGACCTCGTCAGGCTGGCTCACGAGGAGGCGAAGAGTTCAAGGTGGGGTACCTCGCGAGGTGCCCATGACGCAAGCCATGATGACCAAGGGCGCCAGCCGGGCGCCAGCCCGCGCAGTGTCCTTCTTTCCTCTTTGGTGCAAGGGGAGCAAGCGCAGGCGAGAGCATCAAGCAAAGGCATCCATTTTGGTGCAACAAGACGACCAGTCCAACGGCAGGATGGAGGTCACCATGGAGCCCAAGTCGGCGTCACTACCAGAGCCTTTGACAGGCGAGGACCAACTTTAGTCAGGATAAGTGTACTAGATGTTCCCCTTCAAAATGGCCTTTGCCTATAAATAGGACTAGCCACCCGCAGGGTAGAGCATCTGGATAGGAATCTGGAGATAAGATAGGCATCTAGAATCAACCCCTCCGAAGGGACAACGCCACCACAAGAACAGACCCTCGCGAGGATGTTCTTCCTTCTATTGTTCAACATCAGCCCAAGAGGCAATCCACCACGCCACACACTGGAGTAGGGTATTACACCACAATGGTGGCCTGAACCAGTATAAACCCTGTGTCTCTTGCGTTGTTCTTCTCGTAGTTTAGATCTTAGCGATTCGGTGAGGAACAGGTAGGTAGAAGGCGAAACCTCCGCGCGCACTCCAGTTTTTAACCTCAAGGGTCTGCTGGAACCCTAAATCCGACAATATCTTTAGATCTTGCAATCGAATCTTTTTGTTTCTTGTTTTATCACAAGTTTAGTCTATAAAATAAAAAAATCAAAAAAATGGAATTGATTTTGTCTCATACGCTTCATCTTTTTAATATCTTTCGTGAGAATGATGGAAAGGAAAATTGTGCTCAAGTGCTAGAAGAAGAAGTCTATAAAATGTGTGGCACTAAATCTTTGGATGATGAGCAAGATTGCAATGTTGTTAGTATGAATTCTTTGAGTACCCATGATGCTAATGATATGCAAAGCCACAAGCTTGGGGATGCTATGTTTGATGAAGATGATATGGTTAGTCCCCCAAGTTTTGATGAGTATGATGAAAGCATGCCTCCTATTTATAATGATTATAGTGATGACATGTATGCTATAAAGAATAAAGATAACCATGAAACTTGTCATCATGATGTTAATTTTCCATTGGATTATGCCTCACATGATAGTTATTTTGTTGAGTCTGCTCCCACTACTATTCATGAGAAGAATTTTGCTTATGTGGAGATTAATAAATTTTTTATGCTTGTAGATCATGAAAATAATGCTTTATGTGATGGTTATATTGTTGAATTCATTCATGATGCTATAGAAAATTATTATGAGAGAGGATCATATACTTCGACATATTGCAACAATATCAAGTTTCATCTCTATGTGTTGAAAATCTTGAAGATTTGCTTGTTTTACCTTCCTATGCTAGTTGATTATTGTTCCCATAAGTTGTTTGCTCACAAAATCCCTATGCATAGGAAGTGGGTTATACTTAAATGTTCTAGTCATATTCTTCATGATGCTCTCTTTATGTTTCAATTCTTATCTTTTATGTGACCATCATTGAAATCATCATGCCTAGCTAGGGGCGTTAAACGATAGCGCTTGTTGGGAGGCAACCCAATGTTATTTTTGTTCCTGTTTAGTAATAAATAATTAATCTAGCCTCTGGTTAGATGTTTTTTTATGTTTTAGTTAGTGTTTGTGCCAAGTAGAACCTTTGGAAAGACTTGGGTGGAGTCTATGCGATCTTGCTGTAAAAAACAGAAACTTTTGCGCTCACGAGATTAGCTTCCATTTTTTTACTGGAGAATGATTTTAGGTTGATTCTTTTTGCATATAATTAATAGACCAATTCCTAAGGTCCACCAATTTATTTCAGAATTGTTGGAGTTACATAAGTATTCCAATGATACAGATTACTACAGACTGTTCTGTTTTTGACAGATTCTGTTTTCTATGTGTTGTTTGCTTATTTTGATGAATCTATGAATAGTATCGGAAGGTATGAACCATAGAGAAGTTGCAATACAGTAGATATTACACCAATATGAATTTATAATGAGTTCACAATAGTACCTAAGTGGTGATTTATTCTCTTATACTAACGGAGCTTACGAGTTTTGTGTTGAGTTTTGTGTTGTGAAGTTTTCAAGTTTTGGGTAAAGATTTGATGGACTATGGAATAAGGAGTGGAAATAGCCTAAGCTTGGGGATTCCCAAGCCACCCCAAGGTAATATTCAAGTACAACCAAGAGCCTAAGCTTGGGGATGCCCCGGAAGGCATCCCATCTTTCGTCTTCGTTCATCGGTAACTTTACTTGGAGCTATATTTTTATTCACCACATGATATGTGTTTTGCTTGGAGCGTCATTTTATTTTGTTAGTATTTTCTTGATGTTATTTATAATAATGTTTTGCATCTCTATTTTCAATAAAAATATCAAGGATATCCTTTACCATGCTTATTTTGTAAGTATACATGTTGCTGTTTCAAAACAGAAAGTTTACCGTTGTTGCAAAAATTGCCTAGAAAAGTCAGAGAATGATATAATATTGAAACTTTTTGCATCTTGAGATCTGATAAATCTTCTACAGCTTAGTATTTTTCTAATAATTTTTGGAGTTAGGGAAGTATGATGAATCTTGCATTCTTTACATATTGTACTGTTTTGGTAGATTGCTGTTATGTTTGCATTGTTTGCATATGTTTGCTTGTTTAATGATTCTATTTGAGGATAGGAGTATTAAATATGCAGAGACATTTAGTATGCAATGTTGAATAATAATTTTAGTGATTTGTTACAGTAGAAAATCATAAGGTTTTTGCATTGGTTTATACTAACTTATCTCACGAGTTCTTGTTGAGTTTGGTGTGGATGAAGCTTTCGAGATTTAGGAAACCGAGATATAAAAGGAATTAAGGGGACACAAAATCTCAAGCTTGGGGATTACCAAGGCACCCCAAGATAATATTTCAATAAGTCTCAAGCATCCAAGCTTGGGGATGTCCCGGTAGGCATCCCACCTTTGTTCTTCAACAATTATCGGTTAGTATCGGTTGAACCTAAGTTTTTGCTTCTTCACATGATGTGTGCTATCCTTGAAATGTCATTTTGTTTTGTTTTGCTTGCTGTTTGAATAAAATACCGAGATATGAAATTCTTAAATGTTAGAGAGTCTTCACATAGTTGCATAATTATTCAACTACACATTGATCTTCACACATATCTTTTGGAGTAGTTTGTCTTTTGCTCTAGTGCTTCACTTATACCTTTTTAGAGCACGGTGGTGGTTTTGTTTTATAGAAATTATTGATATCTCATGATTCACTTATATTATTTCGAGAGTCTTTTAGAACAGCATGGTATTTGCTATGGTTATAAAATTGGTCCTAGAATGATGGGCATCCAAGTTGGGTATAATAAAAAGTATCATATAAAGTGCATTGAATACTATGAGAAATTTGATACTTGATAATTGTTTTGAGATATAAAGGTGGTAATGTTAGAGTCATGCTAGTTGGGTAATTATGAAATTGAGAAATACTTGCGTTGAAGTTGGCAAGTCCCGTAGCATGCACGTATGGTAAAAGTTGTGTAACAAATTTGTAGCATGGGGTGCTCTTTTGATTGCCTTCCTTATGAGTGGAGGTCAGGATCGCGCGATGGTTAACTCCTACCGACCCTTCCCCTAGGAGCATGCATAGTAGTACTTTGCTTCGAGGGCTAATAAAACTTTTGCAATAAGTATACGAGTTCTTTATGACTAATGTGAGTCCATGGATTATACACACTCTTACCCTTTCATCATTGCTAGCCTCTACGGTACCGTGCATTGCCCTTTCTCACCTTGAGAGTTGGTGCAAACTTCGCCGGTGCATCCAAACCCCGTGATACGATACGCTCTATCACACATAAACCTCCTTATATCTTCCTCAAAACAGCCACCATACCTACCTATTATGGCAGTTCCATAGCCATTCCGAGATATATTGCCATGCAACTTTCCACTGTTCCGTTTATTATGACACGCTCTATCATTGTCATATTGCTTTTGCATGATCATGTAGTTGACATTGTATCTGTGGCAAAGCCACCATGCATAATTTTTCATACATGTCACTCTTGACTCATTGCATATCCCGGTACACCGCCGGAGGCATTCATATAGAGTCATATCTTGTTCTAGTATCGAGTTGTAATCCATGAGTTGTAAATAAATAGAAGTGTGATGATCATCATTATTAGAGCATTGTCCCTTAAAAAAAGAAAGGCCAAAAAATGCCAAATAAATAAAAAAGAAAGGCCAAATAAAAAAAGGCCGGAAAAAGGGGGGACAATGTTACTATCCTTTTCCACACTTGTGCTTCAAAGTAGCACCATGATCTTTATGATAAGTGTCTCTTATTTTGTCACTTTCATATACTAAGTGGGAATTTTTCATTATAGAACTTGGCTTGTATATTCCAACGATGGGCTTCCTCAAAATGCCCTAGGTCTTCGTGAGCAAGCAAGTTGGATGCACACCCACTTAGTTTCTTTTGTTGAACTTTCATACATTTATAGCTCTAGTGCATCCGTTGCATGGCAATCCCTACTCCTCAAGTTGACATCAATTGATGGGCATCTCCATAGCCCGTTGATTAGCCTCGTCAATGTGAGACTTTTTTTTTGTCTTCTCCACACAACCTCCATCATCGTATTCTATTCCACCCATAGTGTTTTATCCATGGCTCACGCTCATGTATTGCGTGAGAGTTGAAAAAAGTTGAAGCGCACTACAAAGTATGAACCAATTGCTTGGCTGAAACCGGGGTTACGCATGATGGGAGTATTTTGTGTGACGAAAATGAAACATAGCCTAACTATACGATTTTGTAGGGATAAACTTTCTTTAGCCATGTTATTTTGAGAAGACATGATTACTTGTTAGTATGCTTGAAGTATTACTATTCTTATGTTAATATGAACTTTTATCTTGAATTATTTGGATCTGAGCATTCATGCCACAATAAAGAAAATTACATTAAGAAAATGCTAGGTAGCATTCCACATCAAAAATTCTATTTTTATCATTTAGCTACTCGAGGACGAGTAGGAAGCTTGGGGATGCTTGATACGTCTCCAACGTATCTATAATTTTTGATTGTTCCATGCTATTATGTTACCTGTTTTGGATGTTTATGGGCTTTACTAAGCACTTTTATATTATTTTTGGGACTAACCTACTAACCAAAGGCCCAGTCCATATTGCAGTTTTTTTGCCTATTTCAGTGTTTCGAAGAAAAGGAATATCAAACGGAGTCCAAACGGAATGAAACCTTCCGGGGAGTTATTTTTGGAACGGAAGAAATCCACGAGACTTGGAGTAGATGTCAGGGAAGCAATGAGGAAGCCACGAGGCAGGGAGACGCGCCCTACCCCCTGGGTGCGCCCCCCACCCTCGTGGGCCCCTCATGGCTCCCCTCACCGACTTCTTTCGCCTATATATATCTATATACCCCGAAAACATCCGGGAGCACAATAGATCAGGAGTTCTGCCGCCGCAAGCCTCTGTAGCCACCAAAAACCTCTCGGGAGCATGTTCCGGCACCCTGCCGAAGGGGGAATCCATCACCGGTGGCCATCTTCATCATCCCAGCGCTCTCCATGACGAGAAGGGAGTAGTTCACCCTCGGGGCTGAGGGTATGTACCAATAGCTATGTGTTTGATCTCTCTCTCTCTCGTGTTCTTGATTTGGCATAATCTTGATGTATCGCGAGCTTTGCTATTATAGTTGAATCTTATGATGTTTCTCCCCCTCTACTCTCTTGTAATGGATTGTGTTTTCCCTTTGAAGTTATCTTATCGGATTGAGTCTTTAAGGATTTGAGAACACTTGATGTATGTCTTGCATGTCCTTACCTGTGGTGACAATGGGATATTCATGTGATCTACTTGATGTACGTTTTGGTGATCAACTTGTGGGTTCAATGAACTTATGCATAGGGGTTGGCACACGTTTTCATCTTGACTCTCCGATAGAAACTTTGGGGCACTCTTTGAAGTTCTTTGTGTTGGTTGAATAGATGAATCTGAGATTGTGTGATGCATATCATATAATCATACCCATGGATACTTGAGGTGACATTGGAGTATCTAGGTGACATTAGGGTTTTGGTTGATTTGTGTCTTAAGGTGTTATTCTAGTATGAACTCTAGGATAGATCGAACAGAAAGAATAGCTTCATGTTATTTTACTACGGACTCTTGAATAGATCGATCAGAAAGGATAACTTTGAGGTGGTTTCGTACCCTACAATAATCTCTTTGTTTGTTCTCCGCTATTAGTGACTTTGGAGTGACTCTTTGTTGCATGTTGAGGGATAGTTATATGATCCAGTTATGTTATTATTGTTGAGAGAACTTGCACTAGTGAAAGTATGAACCTTAGGCCTTGTTTCCTAGCGTTGCAATACCGTTTACGCTCACTTTTATCATTAGTTACCTTGCTGTTTTTATATTTTCAGATTACAAAAACCTATATCTACCATCCATATTGCACTTGTATCACCATCTCTTCGCTGAACTAGTGCACCTATACAATTTACCATTGTATTGGGTGTGTTGGGGACACAAGAGACTCTTTCTTATTTGGTTGCAGGGTTGTTTGAGAGAGACCATCTTCATCCTACACTTCCCACGGATTGATAAACCTTAGGTCATCCACTTGAGGGAAATTTGCTACTGTCCTACAGACCTCTGCACTTGGAGGCCCAACAACGTCTACAAGAAGAAGGTTGTGTGGTATACATCAACTCCTAAGTCAATATACTCTAACATAGATGACTTTGTCGCCGACCTTTTCTAGATGAAGTTCTCTGTTGTTTCTTTATGTTCTTGCATTTGTCTCATGCATGCTAGTTCCCCTTTCAAAAAAAACTTCATCTAGATTCTTTTCTTTCTTTTCTGTTCTCTATTATTTTCTACATTTCCCTGCATCCAATTCATTGCAAATCCTTCAGTTAATTCCTTGCATATCCTTGTGAGATCTTATTTACTAAGTGAGCTGAGGTGACAAGCACTTTCTCTCTAGGTTGAACTCGGCCTCACCAGATTATTTACCTCGGTTGAACCGACCAAACTCGGCATCACCGATAGTAACAACTCGGTGCTACCGATTTCTATTCTGAGATAAAACCTGTGTCACTTGCATCCTGCATACTTGTCCCAGCTCTACTCTTTGTAACTTGTCCTCTACCAGGATCCTAGTACATGTAGATTTGTAATGTGACTCAAGGACCAAACCTACTTGACTCATGCTCCAGAAGTCCCTTCTTGGAAACTGATGTCAAAGGGGGAGAGAAAGAGCACATCAAAGCTTATCACATAAGAGAGAATGCACACATAAAAACTTCTCCTGATGCTACTATCCTTGAGAGGGAAGTTTTCTCATGTCTTCAAGAGGGTAAAGACATGATAGTACATGTTATGATTCTATTTTGCTCTGATTTTCTTGTTTGCTCTGATTTTCTATTACCCTATCTTCTCCCATTATCCAATGTCAGGGGGAGAAAGACACCTAAGGGGAGAAAATCTTTGGAATTCATTGCATATTTTTTCGGGGGACATGTCAATAACCAAATAGAGTACCTAGTACTCACTCTCTACATGTCATCCCAGTCTTGGTATTCTTGTGTCGTTTAGTTCTTGCTCTGTCTAGTAGATGTTCTTGTGTTATCTAACCTTGTTTACCTAGGTACATCTTCTTCAAAGCTATCTCAAGACCACAAGGTAAGTATATGCATCACACTCATGTGCAAGAAGATCTCTTGTTGTGGTACATTCTTTTTGCAAGAGAGATTCATAAACATGAAGGTATATTCCCAAGTACCTATATCATTTGCTCTGATGCATATATCCAAGACACATGCAACTCATTGCTTGCTCTGACATGATTATGTATTCTTAATACTCTTATGATCTATCATCACATGATTGCATACATGTAGGGGGAGCTGATGCATGTTGCATGTCCTTCCAAAGCTTTGCTTGCTATTTCCTTATATCTTTATCTAAAGCTTTGATGTATGTTGTCATCAATTACCAAAAAGGGGAGATTGAAAGCACAAGTGCTCCCTGGGTGATTTTGGTAATTAATGTCAACATATCTGTTGTTGGACTAATACTTCCACTGAGTATATTTCAGATGAGTTCAACATTGGAGTGGCATGGACATGGACAAGAGGATGTGGAACCCCTTCAAGATGCTAAGGACAAATATTGGCAAAAGCTCAAGACTCTACATTTTCATTTCAGTGATCCAGGATCACATTGAGTCTATAGGAAAGCCAATACTATTAAAAGGGGATGAGGTGTTGCTTAATGGCTTGCTTGCTCAAAGTGCTTAGTGATATGCTCCAAAACCCTCAGCCACCTTCTCACATCCACACATGTCCTAAACCTAATTGTCAAACTCGGCCCCACCGATCTTGTTTATCCGGCACCACCGAGTTTCATATAAAATGGCCACTGCCAAACCCTAGTCACTTCGGTCTCACCGATGGGATCTCGGTCTCACCGAGATGGGCTTGCAAATTCTCTGTGACCTGTTGCAACAAAATTGGTCCCACCGAGTTTGCTTGACCAATCCTCTATTTTCTTATTACCAAAATCGGTCTCACCGAGTTTGAGTAATCGGTCAAACCGAGTTGAGGTTTTACCCTAACCCTTGCATTTCGGTCCCACCGAGTTGACCTTGTCGGTCCCACCGAAAACTCTAATGTTCACATTTTGATCTGAATCGGTTTGACCGAGTTTTATGATTCGGTCCCACCGAGATTGGGAATCTGTATGTAACGGCTAGATTTTGTGTGGAGGCTATATATACTCCTCCACCCATTCTTCATTCATGAGGAGAGCCATCAGAACGTGCCTACACTTCTAGCATTCATTTTCTGAGAGAGAACCACCTACTTATGTGTTGAGACCAAGATATTCCAATCCAACCACAAGAATCTTGATCTCTAGCCTTCCCCAAGTTGCTTTCCACTCAAATCATCTTTCCACCATAGCCAAATTTGTGAGAGAGAGTTGAGTGTTGGGGCGACTATCATTTGAAGCATAATAACAAGGAGTTCATCATCAACACACCATCTATTACCTTTTGGAGAGTGGTGTGTCCTAGATTGGTTAGGTGTCACTTGGGAGCCTCCATCAAGATCGTGGAGTTGAACCAAGGAGTTTGTAAGGGCAAGGAGATTGCCTACTTCGTGAAGATCTACCCTAGTGAGGCAAGTCCTTCATGGGTGATGGCCATGGTGGGATAGACAAGGTTGCTTCTTCGTGGACCCTTCGTGGGTGGAGCCCTCGTGGACTCGCGCAACCATTACCCTTCGTGGGTTGAAGTCTCCATCAACGTGGATGTACGATAGCACCACCTATCAGAACCACGCCAAAAATCTCCGTGTCTCCAATTGCGTTTGCACACTCCAATCCCATCCCTTTACTTTCTTGCAAATTGCATGCTTTACTTTCCGCTACTCATATAATATTTGCATGCTTGCTTGAATTGTATTGTGTATGCTTGAAATTGTGTTAATCTATCACCTCAACTTGAAAAACTTAAGAATTGTCAACTTTATTTGTTGAGGGCCTCATCACCCCCCTCTAGACACCTCTTCTTGATCCTTCCACCGAGGCAGCCTCATACTCCTGCAAGATGGAGCGTAGTGCACCAAAATTTCCACGTGACCCCTCTATGAATAGCACACTATCATCAGCGAAGAGTAGATGAGTAATTGTTGGTCCGCTGCTCCCAAAGGACACCCCCTTGATGTTTTTCTCCCTCTGCGCACTCCTCAACAACGCTGAGAAGCCCTCCACACAAAACAGAAAAATGTAAGGGGAGAGAGGATCACCCTAGCTTAGTCATGTGGTTGGGTTAAAACGATGAGAGAGCCCACCATTCAACTTTACAAAGAACGTTGCTGATTTCACACACCTCATAACCATCTCTGTCCAGTGACTAGAGAAGCCAAAATTCAGCAACATTTGCTCAAGAAAGTCCCACTCCACTATGTCATATGCCTTCAACATGTCCAGCTTTACCACACACATAGTCTTCCTCCGTTTCTGCTTTCTGGTTGCATGTACACACTCATATGCCACCAGCACATTATCAGTTATTAGCCTACCTGGCACAAATGCACTCTGTTCCTCAGATATCATAAAAGGAAGCACAACTTTAAGGTCGTTGGCCAGTGCCTTTGCCGCAATCTTATAGAGAACATTACAAAGACTAATAGGGCGGAATCGCGATAGTAACTCCGGTGAGTTTACTTTCAGAATCATCATAATGATCATGTCGTTAAAACCATTAGGAGCTTCCTTCCCCACCAAGAACTCTCATACTGCACCACACACGTCGTTCTTTACCAACTCCCAGCGTCATTGGTAGAACATGGCAGGTATTCGATCTGGCCCTGGCGCCTTTGTGGGCCCCATCTGGAAGAGGGTTGTCTTGATCTCCTCGTCGATGAATGGCATTGCGAGTTGTGCATTCATCTCTTCGGTAAAAACTCCCTCAATATGTTGCAGTACCCTTTCTCCATCCCTCGAGCCTTCAGAAGCGAACGGATGAACATAAAACTGTGATGCCATCATGCGCATATGATGACCCACAAGTGTAGGGGATCTATCGTAGTCCTTTCGATAAGTAAGCGTGTCGAACCCAACGAGGAGCAGAAGGAAATGATAAGTGGTTTTTAGTAAGGTTTTCTCTGCAAGCACTGAAATAGTAGGTGATAGATGGTTTTCTGAAAAGATAAATAGTAATGAGCAAAAAGTAAATAAAGTAAATAAAGTGCAGCAAGGTGGCCAAATCCTTTATGTATCAAAGGATAAGCCTGGACAAATTTTAATAATGAGGAAGGAGCTCCCGAGGACACATTGGGAATTATCGTCAAGCTAGTTTCATCACGTTCGTAAGATTCACGTTCGGTACTTTGATAATTTGATATGTGGGTGGACCGGCACTTGGGTACTGCCCTAACTTGGACAAGCATCCCACTTATGATTAACCCCTATTGCAAGCGTCCGCAACTACAAAAAGGAGTATTAAGGTAACCCTAACCACAGCATTAAACATATGGGTCCATATCAACCCCTAACGAAGCAACGCATAAACTAGGGTTTAAGCTTATGTCACCCTAGCAACCCATCATCTACTTATTACTTCCCTATGCCTTCCTCTAGGCCCAAATAATGGTGAAGTGTCATGTAGTCGACGTTCACATAACACCACTGGATGAAAGACAACATACATCTCATCAAAATATCGAACGAATACCAAATTCACATGACTACTAATAGCAAGACTTCACCCATGTCCTCAGGAACAAACATAACTACTCACAAAGCATATTCATGTTCATAATCAGAGGAGTAATAATATGCATAAAGGATCTGAACATATGATCTTCCACCAAGTAAACCAATTAGCATCAACTACAAGGAGTAATCAACACTATTAGCAACCCACGGGTACCAATTTGTGGTTTTGATACAAAACTGGATACAAGAGATGAACTAGGGTTTTGAGAGGAGATGGTGCTGGTGAAGATGTTGATGCATATTGACCCCCTCTCGATGAGAGGATCGTTGGTGATGACGTTGGTGATGATTTCCCCCTCCCGGAGGGAAGTTTCCCCGACAGAACAGCTCCGCCAGAGCCCTAGATTGATTCCGCCAAGGTTACGCCTCATGGCGGCGGAGTTTCTTCCCACAAGCTTGCCCACGATTTTTTCCAGGGAAAGAGTGATGATATAGAAAAAGATGGAAGCCGAAGGCCCACCAAGGGGCCCAGGAGATAGGGGCCGCGCCCTACGGGGGGGCGCCCCCTGTCTCCTGGACAAGGTGTGGGCCCCCTGGCCTATTTCTTTCGCTCATAAATTCTTAATAAATCCAAAAAGTTGTTTCGTGGAGTTTCAGGACTTTTGGAGTTGTGCAGAATAGGTTTCCAACGTTTGCTCCTTTTCGAGTCAGAATTCCAGCTGCCGGCATTCCCCCTCTTCATGGTAAACCTTGTAAAATAAGAGAGAATAGCCATAAGTGTTGAGATATAATGTGTAATAACAGCCCATAATGCAATAAATATTGATATAAAAGCATGATGCAAAATGGACGTATCAACTCCCCCAAGCTTAGACCTTGCTTGTCCTCAAGCGGAAGCCAAAATAGAAAAATATGTCTGCATGTTTAGAGATAGAGGTGTCGATAAAAATAAAATACGGACATGAGGGCATCATGATCATTCTAATAACAACAACATATATAGATTTTGTCATATGATTTCTTATGCTCAAGTAATAAGCAATTCACAATGTCAAGTATGGTTCATAAACTTCATCGGGAACTAACAAACTATAATCTCAGTCATTGAAGCAATTGCAATTTATCGTAACATCAGGAAGACTCAATAATAGAGCTTTTCAACAAGCTCACATACTCAACTATCTTGTAGTATCCCATAATTGCTAACACTCACACAATACTTGTGGTTATAGAGTTTCAGCCGGACACTAAGAAAGATAGGGGCTTATTGTGTTGCCTCCCAATGTATTCATCTTTAGGTGATGTCAACAATAATAGCCTATGCCAACTTACATCCAATTGGATATATGTATCATGATCTTTCAAACACGAGGAGCTTGCCAAAAGATAAAATGAAAAAGGGAAAGGTGAGGATCACCTTGACTCAAGCATAAAGTAAAAACATAAAGTAAAAGATAGGCCCTTCGCAGAGGGAAGCAGAGGTTGTCATGCGCATTTAGCGTTGATGCACAAAATCGTAATGCAAAAGAACGTCACTTTATATTGCCCCTTGTATGTGGACCTTTATTATGGAATCTGTCGCTTTTATTACTTCCACAACAAGTTCGTACAAAGCTTATTTTCTCTGCACTAATAAGTCATACATATTTAGAGAGCAATTTTTATTGCTTGCACTGATGACAACTTACTTGAAGGATCTTACTCAATCCATATGTAGGTATGGTGGACTCTCATGGCAAAACTGGGTTTAAGGGTATTTGGAAGCACAAGTAGTATTTCTACTTGGTGCTAGGAATTTGGCTAGCATGAGGCGGAAAGGCAAGCTCAACATGTTTGGAAGGTCAATGACAATATAGTTTAACTGAGATGTCGGAAAACATAAACCATTACGTTGTCTTCCTTGTCCAACATCAACTCTTTTAGCATGTCATACTTAATGAGTGCTTCACAATCATAAAAGATGTCCAAGATAATATATCTATATGTGACCCCCTCTTTCCTTATCACTTCCTATTAATTGCAACGATGACCAAGTCTACGTTCATCAACTCTCAACAATTTTTATGCCTCATACTTTCTATGTGTGAAGTTATCACTATCCATAAGATCAATATGAACTCTTTTTGTTCTTTCTACTTTCACAAGATCATAGCATCATAGCAACATAGCAAAGCCCTTGACTCAACACTAGTCTTTATTATAGATAGCACACGGACTCGCTTACATAAAGAGATCACAATGCAAAACTCAAAACTACTTGATATTGAAACTTCAATCTACTAGATCAAGATACTACTAAAGGGTCGAACTAAATAAAGCGGTAAAGATATGAGTGTGATGGTGATACGATACCTGGGCACCTCCCCCAAGCTTGGCAGTTGCCAAGGGGAGTGCCCATACCCATGTGATTATTTCTTCGGAGGTGGTGAAGTAGGGATTGTTGATGATGGTGGAATTGTTGCATTTTTCTTCTCTAGCTTGCGTCTGAGGCTAAAATTTTCCTCCCTCAGATCCTCATTCTCAAGGTCAAGTTTCATTATCTTTTTGCATAGTGTTGCCTTGCTCTCCTACAAAAAACGTGGTGGGATAGATTGGACCTTAGGGAGGCTTGACTTCTTGAACTCCACATGCACATCACTGGGTTGAGGTAGTAGGTCGTCCTCTTCATCGGAGCTTGTCTCCTCCTTCCTCTTTGGATCATAGTCTTCTTCTTCCTCTGTGGTCCAGCCATAATGTTCCACATCCCCATATACTTTTGGATTTGCAATATAATCAGCCATGTAGCTCTCTCCCTCCGTATCTTGGGATGACATCTTGTTCCAAATCTGCAACAGGAACAGCTCGAAACGAAAACAGAAGATATTTGCGTGATACAATGGTCAAACCTTTGGGAGTATATATAATGAATTTTTACCGACCAAAATACATAACATACAAGAAAACAGAGTCCGGGAGGCACACGAGGTGACCATGAGACAGGGGGCGTGCCCTACAGGGGGGCGCGGCCTCCTCTCTCGTGGGAGCCTCGTGTCCCTTTCGGACTACTTCTTTCTTCCTAAAATTCTTAAATAATCCAAAACTGATAAAAATTGCCATTAGAGTAGTTTTGGAGTCGGTTTACTTACCGTACCACGTACCTATGCCTTTTTGGAGTCTGGAACGTTCTGGAAAGTGTCTCTTATGTATTCCTCACGGGTTATGGTTTCAACCATATTAGTTTCAACATTGATAGGATTACCTGAAATATAATGTTTAATTCTTTGACCGTTTACCACCCTCAGATTTGTGCCTTCGAAGTTGTTGATTTTTATAGCACCAGAATGATAGACCTCCTCGATAACGTAGGGACCTTCCCATTTTGAGAGAAGTTTTCCTGCAAAAAATCTTAAACGAGAGTTGAATAATAACACATAATCTCCTACGTTAAACTCACGCTTTTGTATCCTCTTATCATGCCAGCGTTTGATTTTTTCTTTGAAAAGCTTGGCATTCTCATATGCTTGGGTTCTCCATTCATCAAGTGAGCTAATATCAAACAACCTCTTCTCACCGGCAAGTTTGAAGTCATAATTGAGCTCTTTAATAGCCCAATATGCTTTATGTTCAAGTTCAAGAGGTAAATGACATGCTTTTCTATAAACCATCTTATATGGAGACATACCCATAGGATTTTTGTATGCAGTTCTATAGGCCCATAATGCATCATCAAGTTTTTTGGACCAATTCTTTCTACATCTATTCACAGTCTTTTGCAAAATTAATTTGAGCTCTCTATTGCTCAACTCTACTTGACCACTAGACTGCGGGTGATAAGGAGATGCGATTCTATGATTGACATCATACTTAGCAAGCATCTTACGGAAAGCACCATGAATAAAGTGTGAACCACCATCAGTCATAAGATATCTAGGGACTCCAAACCTCAGAAAAATAACTTCTTTAAGCATTTTAATAGAAGTGTTATGATCAGCACTACTAGTTGGAATAGCTTCTACCCACTTAGTAACGTAATCAACAGCAACTAAAATATGTGTATAACCATTGGAGGCAGGAAAAGGTCCCATATAATCAAAGCCCCAAACATCAAATGGTTCAATAACAAGAGAATAATTCATAGGCATTTCTTGACGTCTACTAATGTTACCTATTCTTTGACATTCATCACAAGATAAGAAAAACTTACGAGCATCTTTGAAGAGAGTAGGCCAATAAAAACCAGATTGTAATACCTTGTGTGCAGTTCTATCTCCAGTGTGGTGTCCTCCATAAGATTCAGAGTGACACTTGCGTAGGATTTGTTCCTGTTCATGCTCAGGCACACAACGTCTAATAATACCATCTACTCCTTCTTTATAAAGGTGTGGATCATCCCAGAAGTAATGTCTTAAATCATAAAAGAACTTTTTCTTTTGCTGGTATGTGAAACTAGGCGGTATATATTTAGCAACAATGTAATTAGCATAATCAGCATACCAAGGAGTAGTACGAGAAGCATTGACAACCGCTCATTGTTCATCAGGAAAACTATCATTAATAGGCAATGGGTCATCAAGAACATTCTCTAACCTAGACAAGTCGGGGTTCTCAGCTCCCTTTCTATCAATAATATGCAAGTCAAATTCTTGGAGCAAAAGAACCCACCTAATGAGTCTAGGCTTAGCATCTTTCTTTTCCATAAGATATTTAATAGCAGCATGATCGGTGTGAATAGTAACTTTGGAATCAATAATATAAGTTCTAAACTTATCACATGCAAACACAACTGCTAAGAACTCTTTTTCAGTAGTAGCATAATTTCTCTGAATCAAGTGTCTTACTAGCATACTGGATAACATTCAATTTCTTATCGACTCTTTGCCCTAAAATAGCACCTACAGCATAATCACTAGCATCACACATAATTTCAAAAGGTAAATTCCAATCAGGTGGCTAAACAATAGGTGTTGTGATCAAAGCTTTCTTAAGTGTTTCAAATGCTTCTACACAATCATCATCAAAGACAAAAGGAATATCTTTTTGCAATAAATTAGTCAGAGGCCTAGAGATTTTAGAAAAGTCTTTAATGAACCTCCTATAAAAACTGGCATGACCAAGGAAACTTCTTATACCTTTTATGTCCTTGGGACATGGCATCTTTTCAATAGCATCAACTTTAGCTTTATCAACTTCAATACCTCTCTCGGAGATCTTGTGCCCCAAGACAATGCCTTCATTAACCATAAAGTGACACTTTTCCCAATTCAGGACGAGACTAATGTCTTCGCATCTCTGCAAAACTCGATCAAGGTTGCTCAAACAATCATCAAAAGAGGATCCATAGACGAAGAATTAATCCATGAATACCTCACAAATCTTTTCACAAAAATCAGATAATATAGCCATCATGCATCTTTGAAAGGTAGCAGGTGCATTACATAATCCAAAAGGCATACGTCTATAAGCAAAAGTACCAAAAGGGCAAGTAAAAGTAGTTTTAGATTGATCCTTCGCAGACACAGGTATTTGAGAGAAGCCAGAATAACCATCTAGAAAGCAAAAATGTGTGTGTTTGGATAGCCTTTCTAGCATTTGATCAATAAAAGGTAAAGGGTAATGATCTTTCTTAGTAGCTTTATTTAACTTACGGAAATCAATTACCATCCTATAGCCTGTAATAATTCTTTGCGGGATCAATTCGTCTTTATCATTAGGAACAACGGTAATACCTCCCTTTTTAGGGACACAATGGACAGGGCTTACCCATTCACTATCAGCAACGGGATAAATAATACCTGCCTCAAGGAGTTTTAGAATCTCCTTTCTTACCACTTCCTTCATTTTAGGATTTAATCGTCTTTGAGGATCTCTAACTGGTTTGGCATCTTTCTCCACTGAAATGTGGGACTAATGCCCTTAAGATCGTCCAGAGTATATCCAATAGCAGCTCGGTGCTTCTTCAGAGTTTTCAATAATCTTTCTTCTTCTTTCTCTAAAATGTTAGCACTAATAATAATAGGATATATTTCCTTTTCATCAAGATAAGCATACTTGAGATTATCAGGTAAGGGTTTGAGTTCGAACACGGGATCACCCTTGGGTGGAGGGGGATCCCCAAGAATTTCAACGGGAAGGTTATGTTTTATCATAGGTTCTTGTTTAAGGAACTCTTCATCTATTTCTTCCCTTTCCTTCATAAAAATATCATTTTCATGGTCTAACGAATATTGTTCTAACGAATCAGTTGGAGGAACAGCAATGGAAGCAAGACCAATAATTCCATCCTTACTAGGTGATTCCCTTTCACGAGGTTGTCTACTAAACATAGCGAAATTAAACTCAAGAGACATACCATCTATGCCAACAGTGACAATATTCTTTTCACAATTAATCTTAGCACTAGTAGTATTCAAGAAGGGTCTACCAAAAATAATGGGACAAAAATCATCTTGTGGGGAACCAAGAACAAGAAAATCAGCAGGGTATTTAATCTTCCCACACAAGACTTCAACATCTCTAACAATCCCAATAGGTTTAATGGTGTCCCTATTAGCAAGCTTAATAGTAACATCAATGTCTTCTAATTCAACAGGTGCAATGTCGTGCATAATTTCTTTATAAAGATCATAAGGTATCGCATTAGCACTAGCACCCATGTCACATAAGCCATGATAACAATGATCTCCTATTTTAACAGAAATAACAGGCGTGCCTACAACAAGTCTACATGTCTTAGTATCGGGTCTAGCAATATTAGCAGTTTCACCCAAGAAAGAGATAACATGCCCATCTAAGTCCTCATCCAAGAGATCTTTAATCATAGCAATACCAGGTTCAACATTAATTTGCTCAAGGGGTGTATAGGTCCTAGTATTACTCTTACGAACAACAGTCGAAGCTTTAACATGATCTTTTATCCTAACAGGAAAAGGAGGTTTATCAACATAAGCGGTAGGAATAATAGGATCACTATATGTAATAGTCTTTTCTTCGACTGTAATAGGTGCAACTACTTTCACTTCAATAGGAGGATTATATTTAAACCACTTATCTTTAGGGAGATCAACATGAGTAGCAAAAGTTTCACAAAAAGTAGCTACTATCTCAGAGTCAAGTCCATACTTAGAGCTAAATCCACGGAAAGCATCGGTATCCATAAAAGATTTAACACAATCGAACTTAGGTGTCATACCTGACTCCTTACCATCGTCGGAACCCCAATCTTCAGAGTTGCGTTTAATTCTTTCCAATAAGTCCAATTTGAAATCAATAGTCTTCAGCATATAGGAACCAGCACAGGAAGTATTGAGCAGGTTGTGATTATCAAGAGAAAGCCGAGCATAAAAATTCTGAATAATCATTTCCGGAGAGAGCTCATGATTGGGGCATGAATATAACAATGACTTAAGCCTCCCCCAAGCTTGAGCGATGCTTTCTCCTTCGCGAGGCCAGAAATTATATACGTAATTACGATCATGATGGACAAGATGCATAGGATAGAACCTCTGGTGAAATTCCAACTTCAGTCGCTTATAATTCCAAAATCTCGTATCATCACATAGCCTATACCAAGTCATTGCATCTCCCTTCAAAGATAAAGGGAAGACCTTCCTTTTGACAACATCATCGGGGATATCTGCAAGCTTAAATAATCCACAAACTTCATCCACAAAAATAAGGTGTAAATCGGGATGCAATGTTCCGTCTCCTGCAAAAGGATTAGCTAGCAGTTTTTCTACCATACCCGAAGGAATCTCAAAGTGAATATTTTCATAAGGTTCAGTAGGTTGAGGAGAATCTCTTTGCTCTTCTAGTTGGGGTGAAGATACCCCAAACAAGCCCTTCAAAGGATTAGTTTCCATAGTGACAAGTAACAGAAAATTTCAGCACACTATATAAATGTTTCCTTACCAAGTTCCACTCAACAAAAGCGCTACACTCCCCGGCAACGCGCCAGAAAAGAGTCTTGATGACCCACAAGTGTACGGGATCTATCGTAGTCCTTTCGATAAGTAAGAGTGTCAAACCCAACGAGGAGCAGAAGGAAATGATAAGCGGTTTTCAGTAAGGTTTTCTCTGCAAGCAGTGAATAGTAGGTGATAGATGGTTTTGTGATAAGATAAATAGTAACGAGCAAAAAGTAAATAAAGTAAATAAAGTGCAGCAAGGTGGCCCAATCCTTTATGTAGCAAAGGATAAGCCTGGACAAATTCTAATAATGAGGAAGGAGATCCCGAGGACACATTTGGAATTATCGTCAAGCTAGTTTCATCACGTTCGTAAGATTCGCGTTCGGTACTTTGGTAATTTGATATGTGGGTGGACCGGCACTTGGGTACTGCCCTAACTTGGACAAGCATCCCACTTATGATTAACCCCTATTGCAAGCGTCGGCAACTACAAAAAGGAGTATTAAGGTAAACCTAACCACAACATTAAATATATGGGTCCATATCAACCCCTAACGAAGCAACGCATAAACTAGGGTTTAAGCTTCTGTCACTCTAGCAACCCATCATCTACTTATTACTTCCCTATGCCTTCCTCTAGGCCCAAATAATGGTGAAGTGTCATGTAGTCGACGTTCACATAACACCACTAGAGGAAAGACAACATACATCTCATCAAAATATCGAACGAATACCAAATTCACATGACTACTAATAGCAAGACTTCACCCATGTCCTCAGGAAGAAACGTAACTACTCACAAAGCATATTCATGTTCATAATCAGAGGAGTAATAATATGCATAAAGGATCTGAACATATGATCTTCCACCAAGTAAACCAATTAGCATCAACTACAAGGAGTAATCAACACTACTAGCAACCCACAGGTACCAATTTGTGGTTTTGATACAAGATTGGATACAAGAGATGAACTAGGGTTTTGAGAGGAGATGGTGCTAGTGAAGATGTTGATGGAGATTGACCCCCTCCAGATGAGAGGATCATTGGTGATGACGTTGGTGATGATTTCCCCCTCCCGGAGGGAAGTTTCCCTGGCAGAACAGCTCCGCCAGAGCCCTAGATTGATTCCGCCAAGGTTCCGCCTCGTGGCAGCAGAGTTTCGTCCCGTAAGCTTGCCCACGATTTTTTCCAGGGAAAGAGTGATGATATAGCAAAAGATGGACGCCAGAGGCCCACCTGGGGGCCCAGGAGATAGGGGGCCACGCCCTACAGGGGGGCGCACCTCCCTGTCTCCTGGACATGGTGTGGGCCCCCTGGCCTATTTCTTTCGCTCATAAATTCTTAATAAATCCAAAAAGTTGTTTCGTGGGGTTTCAGGACTTTTGGAGTTGTGCAGAATAGGTTTACAACGTTTTCTCCTTTTCCAGTCAGAATTCCAGCTGCCGGCATTCCCCCTCTTCATGGTAAACCTTGTAAAATAAGAGAGAATAGCCATAAGTATTGAGATATAATGTGTAATAACAGCCCATAATGCAATAAATATTGATACAAAAGCATGATGCAAAATGGACGTATCAGCATACCATCATCATCTGTACATTTCGTCCCATCCTCCCTCCTCAAGGCTTTGACCGTGTTCTTCTGTTTACGATGCGAGGCTCGGTTTTGGAAGTACTGAATGTTCTGATCCCCCTCTGTCAGCCAGTAAACCCTCGATCTCTTCTATTAATACACCTCCTCTCTCTCTCTCATATAGCTCATGTAGTTGGTCCTCTATCTCCTTTACCTACTGTCTGTACCCTGTCTGTGTGGCTTGCACGCTGGCATTGACTAGTTGCCCCTTCAGATGAGCAATATGTTTCTTGATGGAGCCAACTCGTGCATGGCCCTCTTCGCGGTCTTCAATCGGTTGCATGCCATCTTGAGCTCCTTGGTTGCATGGGCCTCCTCCCATGTAGTGGCTACCATCGCCTCGTATCCATCGTGCCTTGCCCAGGCAGCCTCATAGATAAATGATCGGTGACCCCGTGCACGCGCCTCAACCTGTGTCGTCAATGCTTTAATGATTATCGCTTGATGGTTGGACTCTTCTGTCATAACATGCTGAACTTCGACCGCTGGAAATAGCTGCACAAACTCCACATTGCACGTCGCACGGTCCAGCCGCACTTGAATGTTTTCATCAGCATCGCATTTGTTGTCCCACGTTAAAGGGTATCCCAGAAACCCAGGTCTGCAAGTCCGCAGTCGGACAGGTAGTCCTCGAAAAGTGCCATTTGGTTCAAGCAGCTTGGGTTGCCCCCTGTTGTTCGCTCTGTCGGAGGGCCTCATTAAAGTCACCCGCACATAGCCACGGGAGATTGTCTTGTGCATGGATTTAACAGAGAACATCCCAAGTTTTTGTTCTCTTCTTGATACATGGCTCCCCATAGATTCCAGTGAACCTGAAGGAAACACCCTCATTTGAAATCTTTGCGTCAATGTAATATTGGCACCACGGCCGCCCTGTAACCTCAACATGGTCCCTCCACCAAAGTGCTAGTCCTCCACTCTTGCCCTTACAGTCCACCGCAACACGATGACTGAAACCCAAGCTCCACTTGAGACTCTCCATTGCTCCTGACCTCTTCTTTGTTTCTGATAAGAACACCACCGATGAGTTGTATGACCTAACCAGGTCCCGAAGTTCGCCTACTGCCGAGTCCAACCCCAACCCTCGGCAGTTCCAGGCTAAGATGATCATTGCTCTCGACGTCCCTGCATCCTGACAGGGTCCGCCGATACACCATCATGCTCTGAAATCCGATCAAATACAGTAGTTGTCTTCTGTCTAGTATCATGAATAAAAGTGGCATGCCCCTCTTCCTTGTCACCACCCTCTTTAGCTACCCGAATATGCCTCAGCCGCCTCTTTCTCGTGTTGGGGGTGGCTTGGGAGCTGTTCCTCCTCCCCCTATTCTCCTCATGGTCCTGACGAGGCTTCCTGACATAGTATGCTCTTATTCTCTCCATGGGGTAGTGGGTGAGGGAGTCCTGGATAAGGGGGTATCCGGATAGCCGGACTGTATACTTTGGCTGGACTGTTGGACTATGAAGATACAAGATTGAAGACTTCGTCCCGTGTCCGGATGGGACTCTCCTTTGCGTGGAAGGCAAGCTTGGCGATCCGGATTATAGATCTCCTTCTCTGTAACCAACTCTGTGTAACTCTAGCCCCCTCCGGTGTCTATATAAACCGGAGGGTTTAGTCCGTAGGACAACACAATCATAATCATAGGCTAGCTCCTAGGGTTTAGCCTCTATGATCACGTGGTAGATCAACTCTTGTAATACTCATATCATCAAGATCAATCAAGCAGGAAGTAGGGTATTACCGCCATCTAGAGGGCCCGAACCTGGGTAAACATCGTGTCCCCAGTCTCCTGTTACCATTAGCCTTAGACGCATAGTTCGGGACCCCTACCCGAGATCCGCGGGTTTTGACACCTACATTGTTGCTTTCATTGAGAGTTCCGATGTGTCGTCACAGTAAGGCTCGATGGCTCGCTTCATTGTCAAAGACAACATCACCTCTGGGGGAGCACTGGCCCCAGGCCAAACTCTCCGGCTGGGCGGCTTCGTCATGACCGCCCGATCGGCTTTCACGCCGACGATGACTCCCCAGGTCATCAAAAACAGCCTCCACGTTGATTCGGAACTCGCCGAACAGATGGATCCAATGGAACTCTCCTCTCTTAATGAGCTCTTGGATCGCATCGCCGCCCTAGGCGTCGCTATGGACTATGATCGGATCGGGCTTAAACCCGACCAAAGGGAGATTTATTCTTCGCCGGTCACCCATGAGATAACGGTAGTGGAGGAACATCATACGAATTCTCCCTCTATTTTGAGGATGAACTGTGTATGGATTTCTGAGCTCTCTGAGCCGGACACCCGCTCGCGGGAGGACATGACCCAAACCCCGAACCTAGGATCGGGCAGCGGGTTGAACAAATTGGGCAACATCGCAGAGCCTGAGCCATTAAGCTCGGAGGCTTCTTTGCCACTGGGTCTCAGATCGGTTCAGGATTCGGATTCGAAAACACCCACCCACCCAACTTTATTCAATCTTCCGCACATTAGACAAGAGCCCCAAGAGATAGTACATCATTACTGGGCCAAATTCGTCCTTGTGGTAAACAGGGTCAAGGACTGTCGCGAGGAAGACGCAATCTCCCTCTTTTGTAAAAATTGCACGGACAAAGGGATCCTCAACGCCATAAGTCGCCCCGACATAGTATGCTTTGCTGACTTAGCGGCCATAGTGCAGAAATACTGCGCGATGGAAAGCGCCTGGAAAACACAAACAAACTTCTGGGACAATCCAACTCTCACTAAACCCTTTGTCCGAACTAAAAGGGCAAACTCTCGTAAGTTACCCGATTCAATTACCAAAAAACCAAAGCCTGATACAAGGCGCGGAACCGTATTGGAAGAATGGCTCAATGGACCGTGCAAAATTCACATCACACCGGATACTACGCCAACTCATAGCCTTAGAGCATGTTGGATACTCCAGCAGGTAGCAAAGAGCGGCGAGGATCTCCTCTTAAACCATACAGCAGAGCAACATCCCGTCGGGAACAACAATACGGTATTTACTATCTTCGAGACTTTCGCCTCAAATAATAGGCGCAAGCGAGCTCAGCGCAGCCTCGCCGAAGTCTGCCACATGGCAACAACAAACCCATGGAACGACACGTCTATAACTTACAATGCCAGTGACGAACCTCAATTCCGAACAGTCCGAGCACCAGCCACTTTGGTCCTTAGTCCAATCGTGGACGGCTTCAGGCTCACTAAAGTGCTCATGGACGGCGGAAGCAGACTAAACCTCATCTATGAGGAAACCCTTAACAAGATGGAAATTGACAAGAGCCGCATTGAGCAAAGCAGCACGACCTTCAGGGGAATCATCCCTAGTCGGGAGGCGCGATGCGCAGGAAAAATCACACTAGATGTGGTATTCGGCACGCCGGAGAATTACAGGTCCGAAGAAATTACATTCCAAGTGGCCCCGTTCAGCAGCGGATACCACACCCTCTTAGGGCGGGACACATTCACGAGTTTCCAGGCTATACCCCATTACGGGTACATGAAGCTCAAAATGCCCGGGCCCAATGGAATTATCACTCTAGCTAGTGATCCAAACGTCGCACTCCGCGCCGAAAATAAAACCGCCACCCTCACCCTGGAGGCATTATCATAAGCCCTCGCGGCCGAAGAACTGACAACGTTGCAAGCAACAGTGGACAGAGACGACATGATACTCGAAAAACGACCCAAGTCTACCTCCTTCAAACCTGCGGACGAGATAGTCAAATTCCAGGTCCACCCAACGGACCCTACAAAAGACAGCTTCAATTGGGACACAGTTGAACCCCATAATAGACGCTGCACTGCGAGATTTCCTGCGTGAGAATTGGGATATCTTCGCCTGGCACCCTTCAGACATGCCGGGCATCCCGGCAGGCTGGCCGAACACAGCCTCAATATACTGAAAGGATACAAGCCAGTCAAGCAGACTCTTAGGCGCTTCTCAGAGCCTAAGCGGCAAGCCATGGGAGAAGAGCTAGCCAAGCTACTCGAGGCCGGATTCATCAGAGACATCAAACATCCGGATTGGCTAGAAAACTTGGTAATGGTACCAAAGAAGGACAAATCCTGGTGCCTATGTGTCGATTTCAAGGACCTCAATAAAGCTTGCCCTAAGAATCCCTTCCCCCTCCCCCGCATTGATCAAATCATCGACGCCACCGCAGGACATGACTCATTGTGTTTCCTTGACGCATACTCTGGATACCATCAAATCAAGATGGCGGAGTCTGACCAGGCTGCAACGGCCTTCATTACGTCGTACGGCCCCTTCTGTTTCAACACCATGCCTTTTGGGCTCAAAAACACCGGCGCAACCTATCAAGGCATGATTCAGACATGCCTGGGAAAACAAATCGGCAAGACAGTAGAGGCCTACGTAGACGACGTGGTCATCAAAACAAGACACGTTGAAACTTTAATAGATGACTTGAGGCTTATGTTCGACAATCTCCGAACATACGACATCAAGCTCAACCCGGAGAAATGTGTCTTCGGTGTACCCTCAGGCAAATTGCTCGGCTCCATTGTTTCCAATAGAGGAATTGAAGCAAACCCGGCAAAAATCTGAGCTCTATCACAGTTGGCTATCCCAATAGACCTCAAGCAGATCCAGAAACTAACTGGATGCGTGGCTGCCTTAAGCCGCTTTATCTCCCGCTTAGGAGAAAAGGTACTACCCCTTTACCGCCTTCTTCGATGCATCGAACACTTTGAGTGGACGGATGCGGCCACAGCCGGACTAGAAGAAATAAAGGCACTCTTGGCCACAAACCCAGTCCTGACCGCGCCAAATACTGGCGAACCCATGCTATTATATATAGCCGCAACAAACCAAGTTGTAAGCGCAATGCTCGTTGTCGAACGAGAAGCAGACAGACACAAGTTCCCGCTCCAAAAGCCGTATATTACGTGTCCACTGTCCTCACTCCATGAAAATCTCGGTACCCACACTATCAAAAGATAGCATATGCGATCTTCATGGCATCCCAGAAACTATGACACTACTTTCAAGAGTGTTCGATCAAGGTGGCCTCCGAAGTAAGACTCAATGACATAATAAATAACCGCGACGCAACAGGCTGAATTGCTAAATGGGCTATTGAGCTCCTTCCGTTCGACATATCATACAAACCATGGCGGGCCATTAAGTCACAAGTACTGGCTGACTTCGTCGCCGAATGGACAGAAGCCGAACTCCCTAAAGAGTACGACGTGTACTCAAATTGGATCATGCATTTCGACGGCTCTAAAATGCTGGCCGGATTGGGAGCGGGTGTTGTCCTGACATCCCCCACCGGAGACACGGTTCAATACGTAATCCAAATATTATACACACACTCCAACAATGCAGCCGAATGTGAGGCTCTGTTGCATGGTCTTCGGATGGCAGTCTCCATGGGCATCCAATGCCTCGAAGTGAGCGGGGACTCGAACCTCGCAATATCTCAGATAAATGGAGACTTTGATGCCAAGGATCCGAAAATGGCGGCTTATCGCAATGTCATCCTTAAAATGTCAGCTCGGTTCGAGGGGCTCGAATTCCACCATGTGGTCAGAGAAAATAATCAAGCGGCCGATATCCTCGCCCGCATCGGTGCTAAACGCGACCCCATCCCACCTAATATCTTCTTGGAAAGGCTGTTCAAGCCGTCCGTGGTATGGGAGGGGGAGTTTGGCTATATTAGTCCGGCTCCGAACACAACCCCAGATTCCGAACCATCTGATGTAATCGGAGGCTCTACCACCGAAATAACACCTTCGGCCCATGAAATAATGGTTGTCATCGCCCCGTGGACCGAGCCCTTCTTGGCCTACCTAAATAGGCAAGAGCTCCCCGAAGACCAAAATGAGGCATGTTGTATTGTGCGACGCTCTAAGGCCTACAAAGTCCATGAAGGAGAGCTCTGCAAGAAGAGCACCACCGGAGTGCTCCAACGATGCATCTCCGAAGAGGAAGGGAGGAAACTCTTAGCCGAAATCCATTCCGGACTCGGCGGGCACCACGCGGCAGCCTGAGCACTCGTAAGCAAGGCCTTTCGGACAGGTTTTTACTAGCCGACAGCCCGGACAGATGCACAGGACCTTGTCCAACATTGCGTTGGTTGCCAACTATTTGCCAATCGGAGCCATATGCCCCCTACCGCTCTCCAAACAATCCCCATAACTTGGCCCTTCGCGGTCTGGGGGTTGGATATGGTGGGACCCCTTAAAGGGGGAAGCCATAAGAAAAAAATACTTATTGGTCATGGTGGACAAGTTCACCAAATGGATAGAAGCCAAACCAGTTAAAGTGGCCGAATCAGGACCAGTGATAGACTTCATATCAGGGGTTGTACATCGTTACAGTGTCCCCCACAGCATCATCACTGACAATGTCTCGAATTTTACAGCCAATGAGGTGAAAACTTGGTGCGGCAAAATGGGCATCAAGCTCGACTACGCCTCTATCTATCACCCCCAAACAAACGGTCAAGTCGAACATGCAAATGGTCTTATCATGAGCGGCATCAAACCCAGACTAGTGCGATCCTTGAAGGAACATGCAAATGGTCTTATCATGAGCGGCATCAAACCCAGACTAGTGCGATCCTTGAAGGAATCAGACACACATTGGGTCGAGGAACTCAACTTCGTACTCTGGGGGCTGCGGACCATGCCAAATCATACC
This sequence comes from Triticum timopheevii, assembly GCA_963921465.1. Taxonomy (NCBI): domain Eukaryota; kingdom Viridiplantae; phylum Streptophyta; class Magnoliopsida; order Poales; family Poaceae; genus Triticum; species Triticum timopheevii. Next base: position 460,600,948 of record OY997264.1, on the reverse strand, counting down.
ACCGGATACACACCATTTTTTATGGTGTACGGCGCAGAAGTCGTGCTACCCTGCGACATAATCCATGACTCACCTTGTGTGCGCATGTACGAAGAGAAGGATGCCGAGCTAGATCGGTAGGACAACTTAGATGCTTTGGAAGAGGAGTGTAACATCGCAAAAGCCCGTTCCGCATTCTATCAGCAACAGGCTCGAAGGTATCAAAGCAGAGAAGTACGAGCCAAAACTTATAACATTGGCGAACTAGTTCTACGCCTCCCCGAGAAGAAGAAGGACAAACTCAAACCCAAGTGGGAGAGGGTCCCTTCATCATTGATAAAGTTCTCACTGGAGGAGCGTACCGTCTGCGCAATGCATCTGATAACAGACTTGAGCCGAACCCATGGAACGCGGCCAGACTCCGAAGATTCTACGCCTAGTGCCGATTTTAGTGTCCGTCTCCTTACCTCTGCTTTTTCAATTATGTTCTCTTTCTTCCTTTCTCGCCCTCTTTTTCCTTTTTAACATACAACCTTAAAACCGTACGGATGCCCTGATCGCTCCGGCCGCACTATGCATGCACACTATACCTGGGGGCTTCCTATTCGGAAGCTAAATATAACTACTTTAATGGCTTCCTGCCAGCCATATATGCATTTTTCTTTCCATATGTGCCTTTTCTTCACCATTATATGCATCAATATGACTTAAGTTTTGGCCATGATGGGTTGTCTGGCTCTTGTGTTTATGCCCTACGTTCCCGTTAATTCGGCTAGGGCATAAGGGGAGCACCTCTGCAATTGTTACTGCCGGTTGAGCCGGATGTGTACCTCAGACTGGGTGAAGCCGAAAGCTAGCATTCTTAAGGGAATATTTGGTCGGTGAACAAAAGATGTTCTCGTTCATTACAACGTAAATCCCCAAATGTTTTGTTTCCTGCGCTTCTGTTCGCAGTTTAGACATGCACATCGATGCATGCACACCCAGTGAAAGGAACCCCTAACGGAACTATTCTCGCTGGAAGATGTTTCTTACTATCCATGTAATATAACATAACTAGTTGGGTACTTGTCTGTTCACGCACTTATGACCCCTATGCCTGGTTTCCATGCATACCCCAGTTTTCATAACTGTGAGGGTATTCGGATACACCCCGGACTGTCGGGTCCGGGGGCTGAAGCGAAAAGGTCCGCCATGACAAATGATTTTCAATCCGGCTAGGGACTACATAGGTCCATTTAATTGCATAGTCACTTGGACTGGCTATATTCTTCCTCTATACCATCCAACAGGCTGTCTAGCCTACAATCTTGTTGGGAGTACTTTGCAGCTAACGCTACTTGGTCATATACCAGACTAACGGGTATTTCTTGCCCATCTGACCCCACCGGTCCGACTTCGGCCATATGGTTTGGGACAACCTTGGCGTATCGTGTCTTCACCATGGCCCAAGCTTCCCTCGCACCTTGCCGGCAAGCTGATATCTTCCATAAACGGAAGCGCCGCCGTGCTCCTTTGAGCATCTCTACAAGCTTGCTCATGCCTCCTGGCACGGTAGAAGACGACCACAAGGCCTGGGCAATACCCTGCATCACATGCCGAGCTCGCTCGTGCAGTTGTGACAGATCTTGCAAAAAATCACGTGTGGATCCAGGCATCTCCTCTCCAGGACGGCCCGTCAGCATACCTGCAGGCACAACTCTATTAATTCGCTTCCTCGCTGAACTGTTTTGCAGCTCGTTTGAAGCACTTACAATAAATGCCATGTCGAAGTCTCCTGTTCTCCTTCACGGAGTCAGCAAGCTGAGCCCAAACATTTGCCAGTTTGATGCTTAGTCGGATATTAGCATCTTGAAGCTTATTTTTCTCTTGAATAGCCTGCGTCAGCACACGTTCGCCCGCCTTCAGCTGAATTCGCAGATGTGGCTCATTATCTTCCACAGTCTTCGGATTTTCTCTGGGATTGTCTGCAGAATCTTTTGTTAGATTCATAACTCATGTCGAATTAATAACTGGTATCCATTCCTGCATGAAGGCAAGTATTACCAGAAGAGGCCTTTTTGGAATCCTCTTGTTTGGCAGCAGTGGCCTTCAGCTGGGTCTTACATTCCTCCAGCTCTTGAGATAACTGGGTATTCTTCTCTATAAGAACTTATGCATACAATGATCCTTAAATCAGTTGTGTCAACGGTTTCAAGTCTCAGGGGCTACTACTACACATCCTTATCAAATTTTCTTACCCGTATATCCTTCACATACTAGTCCGTTGCTCTGGCAAGTCCACCTTGAGCAGTGTGTGATAATCCCCAAGTGAAGGGAATCATTGTAGCAATTTCCAAAGGTGGAAGTGATAACTATGGAGTGTCGAACCCACAAGGAGCTAAAGGTAAGATCAATATTCTCTCAAGCCCTATCTGCCACTGATACGACTCTACGTACACCGAACGTTTGCTTCCAACTAGAAACGAGAAATAAAACTACGTTGTGGGTATGAAGAGGATAACTTTGTATGATATCGGAGAGCTAGAATATAAAAGTAGGTGTTGTTATCATAAAATTAGAATATAATACTAAATAATATAAATAGCGAGTGTGGAATAATGATGGATCGGTGTGCAGAATTGTTCTAGGCGATTGTTAACAAGATCGATAGTCGTCATTGCAATTTCATATGAGGGAGAGGCATAAGCTAACATACTTTACCTACTTGGATCATATGCACTTATGATTGGAACTCTAGCAAGCATCTGCAACTACTAAAGATCATTAAGGTAAAACCCAACCATAGCATTAAAGCATCAAGTCCCCTTTATCCCATACGCAACAACCCCCTTACTCGGGTTTGTGTTTCAGTCACTCACGCAACCCACTATAAGTGAATCATGCACGTATTGCAACACCCTATAGCGGGAATCCCTCACGCTTGCGTGACACGGAGGGCACCATAGGACAGCACCAACATAAAACATACAACTCATACCAATCAAGACCATCAATCAACCCAAGGACAAAAGATATCTACTCAAAACATCATAGGATGGCAACACATCATTGGATCATAATATGTAGTATAAAGCACCATGTTCTAGTAGGGATTACAGCGGGGTACGGGAGAGTGGACCGCGTAAAAGAGATGGGGATGGTGATGATGATGGTGATGTTGATGAAGACGATCACCGCGGCGATGATTCCCCTCCTGATGGCACTCCGGTGCCACCAAAAGAGAGGAGGAGAGGTTCTCCCCCTCGTGCTTCCTCCTCCAAGGCTTTCCCCCTCTGGTCCTTGGCCTTCATGGCGATGATGCCCCCCCCCCCCCCGAGATCCTCCTCCATGGCCTCCAATGATGATGGCCCCCTCCGACAGGGTGCCGGAGAGGGCCTAGATTGATTTCTCGTGGCTACACAGGCTTGCAGCGGCGGAACTTCTGATCTAGGTTAATTCCCGAAGGTTTCTGTATTTATATGAATTTTTTGCATTGGTTTCACGTCAGGGGGGTCTCCGGGCTGTCCACGAGATAGGGGGCGCGCCCTAGGGGGGGCGCCCCCCACTCTCGTGGGCAGCCCGGGACTCTTCTGGCCCAACTCCGATGCTCCGTGGTCTTCTTTTGGTCCATAAAAATTCCTCAAAAATTGGCACGTCAATTGGACTCCGTTTGGTATCCCTTTTCTGTAAAACACAAAAACAAGGAGAAAACAGAAACTGGCACTGGGCTCTAGGTTAACAGGTTAGTCCCAAAAATCATATAAAATGAAATATAAATGCATATAAAACATCATAGATGGATAATATAAAAGCATGAATACTTCATAAATTATAGATACGTTGGAGACGTATGAGCATCCCCAAGCTTAATTCCTGCTCGTCCTCGAGTAGGTAAATGATAAAAGAAATAATTTATGAAGTGTGAATGCTAGTAGGTGCACAAGTTTGATCAATGATAATTCCAATCACCTTTTCTAGCATCAATATGTGTCATAATAGTAGCTTAACTCATAAAACTTTTCATGATCAAGTAACAATCTATTCACAATGTCAAGTATGCTTCAGAAACTTCATTGAGAACTAACAAACTTTAATCTCAGTCATTGAAGCAATTGCAATTTAGCATAACATCAGAAAGAGTCAAGAATAGAGCTTTTCAGCAAGTCCACATACTCAACTATCATATAGTCTTCTACAATTGCTAACACTGACGCAATACTTGTGGTTATGGAGTTTCAGCCGGACACTGAGAAAGATAGGGGCTTATTGTGTTGCCTCCCAACGTATTCACCTTTATGTGATGTCAACAATAATAGCCCATGCTAACTTACATCCAATTGGATATATATATCATGATCTTTTAAACACGAGGAGCTTGCCAAAGGATAAAATGAAAAAGGGAAAGGTGAGGATCACCTTGACTCAAGCATAAAGTAAAAACATAAAGTAAAAGATAGGCCCTTCGCAGAGGGAAGCAGAGGTTGTCATGCGCTTTTAGGGTTGGATACACAAAATCTTAATGCAAAAGAACGTCACTTTATATCGCCTCTTGTATGTGGACCTTTATTATGCAGTCCGTACAAAGCTTATTTTCTCCACACTAATAAGTTATGCATATTTAAAGAGCAATTTTTATTGCTTGCACCGATGACAACTTACTTGAAGGATCTTACTCAATCCATAGGTAGGTATGGTGGACTCTCGTGGCAAAACTGGGTTTAAGGATATTTGGAAGCACAAGTAGTATCTCTACTTAGTGCAAGGAATTTGGTTAGCATGAGGGGGATAGGCAAGCTCAACATATTTGGAAGGTCAATGACAATATACTTTAACTGAGATGTGAGAAAACACAAAGCATTACGTTTTCTTCCTTATCCAACATCAACTCTTTTAGCATGTCATACTTAATGAGTGCTCCCAATCATAAAAGATGTCCAAGATAATATATTTGTATGTGAACCTCTCTTTCCTTATTACTTCCTATTAATTGCAACGATGACCAAAACTACGTTTGCCAACTCTCAGCAACCTTTATGCCTCATACTCTTTATATGTGAAGTCATTACTATCCATGTTATAAGCATATGAAAACATATGGAAATTCAGATTCATGACATTCAATCATTCCCCCATTTACTCATAGGATAAACATGAAGCACTTGAGTAAATGACAAACTACTCCAAAAGATATGAGTGAAAGACACTGAGTAGTCAAATAATTAACTAGACATCGGAGGGTTCCTTTTTTATTCAATAATAAGATCCAATGATTTTATTCAAACAGCAAGTAAAATCGAAAACACGCTCCAAGCAAAACACATATCATGTGATGAATAAAAATATAGCTCCGAGTAAGATGTACCGATAGTTTTGAAGACGAAAGAGGGGATGCCTTCCGGGGCATCCCCAAGTTTAGGCGCTTGAGTCTTCCTTGAATATTACCTTGGGGTGCCTTGGGCATCCCCAAGCTTAGAGTCTTTCCACTCCTTATTCTCCTCATATCGATATCTCGCCCAAAACTTGAAAACTTCAATCACACAAAACTTAATGGAACTTCATGAAATAGGTTAGTATGATAAAGAGTAAACCATGCACTTTGGTACTGTAAAAGAAAAGGTTCATAATTGTTTTCACATAATGCCTACTGTACCATATCATTTATACAACTTATATTGAGAAATATAAGCCATAGAAACTAGAAAACAAGCAAACTATGCAAGGAAAACAGAATCTGTCAGAAACAGAACAGTCTGTAATGATCTGAACAATAACCATACTTCTGCTACTCCAAAAATTATGAAATAAATTGGTGGACATGAGGAATTTGTCTACTAATCTTCTTCAAAAAGAATCAACTCAAAAGCACACTTCTGTAAAAAAAAGACAGCTAATCTCGTGAGCGCAAAGTTTTTGTTTTTTACAGCAAGATCACATTAACTCTCACCCAAGTCTTCCCAAAGGTCTTACTTGGCACTTTATTGAAACAAAAGCTATAAAACATGATTACTACAGTAGCTTAATCATGTAAACACACAAAAACAGTAAGGATAAATATTGGGTTGTCTCCCAACAAGCGCTTTTCTTTAATGCCTTCTAGCTAGGCATGATGATTTCAATGATGCTCGCATAAAAGAAAAGAGTTGAAACACAAAGAGAGCATCATGAAGAATATGACTAGCACATTTAAATCTAACTCACTTCCTATGCCTAGGGATTTTTTGAGCACACAATTTATAGGAACAAAAGTCAACTAGCATAGGAAGGCAAAGCAAGTATAACTTTAAAACTTTAAGCACATAGAGAGGAAACTTGATATTATTGCAACTCCTACAAGCGCATATTCCTCCCTCATAATAATTTTCAGTGGCATCATGGATAGCAACTTTGTTCTCAAACTCAACTGGAACCTCTTCCGAAATAGTGGAATACTAACTAAAGTTAACACTCTTCCAAACCCACTTTAAATTATAGTATTATTCATACTCCAAAAGATATAAGTGAAGTTCCTGGAGTATTCTACAATTAATATAGACTGGCCAATATCTAAGCTCAAAATATATAAGTGAAGCGTACGAAGCATTCTATAAAACCATACTCAAACGATTTAAGTGAAGCACAAAGAGCAATTCTATAAGATCATACTTAAAAGATATAAGTGAAGCACATGAAGTATTATATAAATCAATGAAGAGCTATCTCATACTAGCATGAATCTTAAAGAAAAATACAAACACAAAGGACAGAAATCATGTGAACAAAACAAAAACCAAGGTATACCGATATTTGTTGAAGAAGAAAGATGGGATGCCAACCTGGGCATCCCCAAGCTTAGATGCTTGAGTATCCTTTGAAATATTTACTTGGGGTGCCTTGGGCATCCCCAAGCTTGAACTCTTGTCTCTCTTTATTCTTCTCACATCGGTAACTCCTCGTTCTTCGAACACTTCATTCACAAAAACTTAAACAAAAACTTGTGAGATCCGTTAGTGTAATAAAGCAAGCTACCACTTTAAGGTACTGTAATTAACTCATTCTATGTTTATATTGGTGTTAAACCTACTGTATTCCAACTTCTCTATGGCTCATACCCTTACATACTAGCCATAGATGCATCAAAATAAGCAAACAACACCCAAAAAACACAATCTGTCAAGAACAGGACAGTCTGTAGTAATCCGGAAGTTTAGTAAACTTATGTAACTCCAAAAATTATGAAATAAGTTTGACAATTTGAAAAATTTGTACAGAAGTAACATGCAAAAAGTTTCAGACCCATTTGACTTTCCAATAAAAAAATGTAAATTCATGCACTACAGCCAAAGTTTCTGTTTTTGTTCTGCACATAGTAAGCAAGCAATCTTATCACACTAAAACCAAAGCTTGGCACATTATTTTTATAAAACAAAGGATATATACAAGGGGATAATTATTTACAGAGAAACTTCCATGAAAAATTCTACATTGTTTCCGTGAGCATGAACACAAGTGCTCAAGGTCGACCCTCACTTCTTCAATGCATAACTTTCCAATCACTTCTCTTTTTGAAAAACCTTTTTAGGCATGAGAGGCAAGTAATTATTATTTTTTGGTATTTTCACTATTTTTAATTTTTTTGTATGTTTCACCCACAACTAAATATAAACAAAAAGGAAAAACAAAATCTACTTAGTGAAGAAAGCAAACAAGCACACACGAGAATATCAACCTCACGCTATTGCTCCCCGGCAACGGTGCCAGAAAAAAGCTTGATAATCCCCAAGTGAAGGGAATCATCGTAGCAATTTCCAAAGGTGGAAGTGATAAGTATGGAGTGTTGAACCCACAAGGAGCTAAAGGTAAGATCAATATTCTCTCAAGCCCTATCTACCACTGATACGACTCTACGTACACCGAACATTTGCTTCCAACTAGAAACGAGAAATAAAACTACGTTGTGGGTATGAAGAGGATAACTTTGTATGATATCAGAGATCTAGAATATAAAAGTAGGTGCTGTTATCATAAAGTTAGAATATAATACTAAATAATATAAATAGCGAGTGTGGAATAATGATGGATCGGTGTGCGGAATTGTCCTAGGCGATTGTTAACAAGATCGATAGTCGTCATTGCAATTTCATATGAGGGAGAGGCATAAGCTAACATACTTTACCTACTTGGATCATATGCACATATGATTGGAACTCTAGCAAGCATCCGCAACTACTAAAGATCATTAAGGTAAAACCCAACCATAGCATTAAAGCATCAAGTCCCCTTTATCCCATACGCAACAACCCCCTTACTCGGGTTTGTGTTTCAGTCACTCACGCAACCCACTATAAGTGAATCATGCACGTATTGCAACACCCTATAGAAGGAATCCCTCACGCTTGCGCGACATGGAGGGCACCATAGGACAACACCAACATAGAACATACAACTCGTACCAATCTAGACCATCAATCAACCCAAGGACAAAAGATATCTACTCAAAACATCATAGGATGGCAACAGATCATTGGATCATAATATGTAGCATAAAGCACCATGTTCAAGTAGGGATTACAGCGGGGTACGGGAGAGTGGACCGCGTAAAAGAGATGAGGATGGTGATGATGATGGTGATGTTGATGAAGACGATCACCGCGGCGATGATTCCCCTCCCGATGGCACTCCGGTGCCACCAAGAGAGAGGAGGAGAGGTTCTCCCCCTTGTACTTCCTCCTCCATGACTTTCCCCCTCTGGTCCTTGGCCTTCATGGCGATGATGCCCCCCCCTCGAGATCCTCCTCCATGGCCTCCGATGATGATGTCCCCCTCCGGCAAGGTGCCGGAGAGGGCCTAGATTGATTTCTCATGGCTACAGAGGCTTGCGGTGGCGGAACTTCTGATCTAGGTTAATTCCCAAAGGTTTCTGTATTTATAGGAATTTTTGGTGTCGGTTTCACGTCAGGGGGGGTCTTTGGGCTGTCCACGAGATAGGGGGCGCACCCTAGGGGGGGCGCGCCCCCACTCTTGTGGGCAGCCCGGGACTCTTCTGGCCCAACTCCGATGCTCCGTGGTCTTCTTTTGGTCCATAAAAATTCCTCAAAAATTGGCACGTCAATTGGACTCCATTTGGTATCCCTTTTCTGTAAAACACAAAAACAAGGAGAAAACATAAACTGGCACTGGACTCTAGGTTAATAGGTTAGTCCCAAAAATCATATAAAATGAAATATAAATGCATATAAAACATCATAGATGGATAATATAAAAGCATGAATACTTCATAAATTATAGGTACGTTGGAGACGTATCAGCGTGCATATATGCGTGTCCGGAATTGAAGGCATTAAATGCCTCTTCAGAAAAAATACCACCTCGAAGTATGGCCCATCAGCGCCGATGATTCATGGCGCTCTCCACTTCAGAATTTGTGGCAGAAAACCTATCTGTATCCTCTGCATGAGGACAGTTCGGCGTTGACCCCACATCATCCTCCATCCGTGAGACCGGTTCAGGAATCCGGTTGCTTGAGGCGTGGCCGGCAGGATCCCCGGATATAGTTCGGCGACTACTCTTTCTGCCAGAACATAGTTAAGACTGTCATATCTTGGCAGAGATAATCACGGAGAGAGTTTGAATTGTACCTTTGCGCCAGCGTGTCAGCCCTAAATGCCTTCCTTTTTAGCCTGCCTTGCCCAGGCGCCCTTTGCCGAGGAGCCCCCACGGGTTCCGCGTGGCGTCCTGATGTCCGTTTCTATAAAGACACAACACATGTGCATAAGGCGTGGCATAGCGAAAGACTCCTTTTCGAAAGTTAAAGACCTCGACTTTACTCAGATACGACATAGGAAGAAGTCCGGGATAATCCGCGATGATGGCCACTAAAGAGCCGCCACTACTCGCCTGGTAGAATGTCCCGTTGACAAACTCCACGAATATGTTCGGATCTTCTTCAAGTCCGGGGTCGAGAGCCCGGCCAGGATCCTCTGGCTGCGGAGATGGGATGCCGAACTCTTTCATGGCCTTTCTTAGTTCCTGCTTTGGAATAGCAAGGTAAATGATTATGACAAAGGAGGCACAAATGGACGGAGTTGAGTAAAGGATGACAGCTTACCCAGCTCTGGGGGTTGTACATGGAAAATCCATCCCGTGGTTTAATGTGGAGGAACTCCTCCTCTTCTCCTTTATACAAATCGGACAGCATTCTTGCCAGAGCGGTGGTGGAATTCGGACCTTTACGACCGTAGTTGGAGGCGTCGTCTTCTCCATTGAAGTGCCACATGGGTTTCCCCCTATATTGAAGTGGCTGTACTCCCCGCATTATGCATATTGACATAACTTCGGTTATTGTCAGTCCTGATTTGGCCAAGGTTTTTATCCTGCTCATCAGATAGAGGACTTCTTTGTTATCCTCCTCCTGGGGGCTCTGGGGGCGCCAGCTTTGGTGTTTCATTAGTGGAGTATTGGTAAACTCAGGAAGGCCTGTCCAGACTAGGTCTGGAAGGGGAACATCATTGACTTAAAAGCACTCTGAAGGCCAGTCTTCGGATGCCTTCTTTGGAGTAGCAGACAGGTATCCGGTCTGGGCGACGCGCCATATTTCGGCTCCGCCCACTTGATATATAGATCCCTCCTGGTTGCGGGGGATGAGGCAAAATAACCTCTTCCATAGCTCGAAATGAGCTTCACAGCCCAGGAACAGCTCGCAGAGGGCAACATAACCCGCAATGTGCAGTATGGAGGCGGGGGTAAGATTATGCAACTGGAGACCGTAGAACTCCAGGAGCCCGCGGAGGAATGGGTGGATTGGAAACCCGACTCCTCTGAGCAGGTATGGGATAAGGCATACCCGCTCCTCCCGAGATGGGTTAGGGAATCTCTCCGCTTGCTCCCTGCCATTATAGGTGGCAAGTCCGAATCGGACAGGGACCATGTATGCGGGCGAAAGGAACCCTTGGGTCTGCAGCTCTATTAGGCGGTTGTGAGGGACGGGACACTTTTTCCGATCCCCTGGTTTCGAGTTAGGGGAGCGAGAGGAAGAGCTGCGGCGGCCGGTCAAGATGGGATGGCCTCTTTTGGACGCGCTCTACGGAATGCTTGCTCGGGAGAAGGTGGTGTGATTTGGATCTGGGGATCCCCGTCTCTTCAAATAGACGGCTCGCCTACGGGACTAGGGTGGCAAATGTAAAGATTCCCCGGCCCCTCATCTTCACTCGACATGTGGATATGGCCATTATTGAAACACAAAAGCCGAGGAGTACAACATTGCTGGGAGGCCGGACACTGTTTGCTACGACGGGTACACCGGATTTGGAGAAGAACCCGCCTTGCAATGCCGAAGACAATCTTCACGCTGGACTCATCGTCATTGAAGCCTAGTTCGGGGGCTACTGAGGGAGTCCTGGATAAGGGGGTATCCGGACAGCCGGACTGTATACTTTGGCCGGACTATTGGACTATGAAGATACAAGATTGAAGACTTCGTCCCATGTCCGGATGGGACTCTCCTTTGTGTGGAAGGCAAGCTTAGCGATCCGGATTATAGATCTCCTTCTCTGTAACCGACTCTGTGTAACCCTAGCCCCCTCCGGTGTCTATATAAACCGGAGGGTTTAGTCCGTAGGACAACACAATCATAATCATAGGCTAGCTCCTAGGGTTTAGCCTCTATGATCTCGTGGTAGATCAACTCTTTTAATACTCATATCATCAAGATCAATCAAGCAGGAAGTAGGGTATTACCTCCATCGAGAGGGCCCGAACCTGGGTAAACATCATGTCCCCAATCTCCTGTTACCATTAGCCTTAGACACACAGTTCGGGACCCCCTACCCGAGATTCGCCGGTTTTGACACCGACAGTGGGGTTTATATCCATATTTACCATCCCTTTCTCTGTTAGCAGCACCACGGCCCATATGCCCCCTCTCCTCATACTGTGCGCGCTCATACTTCCTTTGCCTCTGCTACGCCTTGAGCTGTTCCCTCAGGTCCCTCTCCTTCTTTCTCTCGTTCTCATGTCTGAGATCTCTTTCTTCTGGCCACTCACCCCTGAAGCGATCTTTCTTGGGGCTATTAACTTCCCCTTTGTCCAGTCTACGCTGCCCACCAGTGTAGGAGCTCTCCGGCCGATCAAACTATGTGTTCAGGTTGCCCTTTGTTGGAATGTCTCTAACCCGGGCAAAACTTTCCTGCTCTATGTTATTCCCAGCAGACTTAGAGCTCACAAAACTGTTGCTATTGTTTCCCCCCCCCCCCCCCCCTTTGTCTCATTCTTGGAGCCAGTACTCCTTCCCGAGGCTCACAGCCAGCTTCCCCACAACGACGACCTATCGACTGGAGGGTCACATCGTCCATCCACATGCACTAACCTCCCACACTCGAAGCAAAAATGTGGGATCTTCTCATAATGAAAGTCAAACCAAGTGCCAATCTTGTCCTCCTGAGAAGTTTTGAGGAAGAAGCCCCGAACCAGAGGTTCATAGATTGATATTCTGGCCCTAACTCGTAGTTGATTACCTCTGGGCATACCATCTTTATCCACATCCACCTTGACAACCTCACCTAGCCAATTGCCAAGAGCTCTACCAAACGCATCAGTTCTCTTCCCCAATGGTAGATCTGTCACTCTAACCCACACATCCACTTTGTCGAAGACCATCTCTGGGGGTTGTATGTTGCTCTCGTACTCCTTTAGAACCAGCATGTTGAAATCATATTGCCACGGTCCGCTAGACATTGCATGCATCCAGTCTCCTTCACTGCCAAAGTGGACTACGAAGATGTTGTCGCCCATGTCCCGGAACCTTGCCTCGTGATGAAGTCCCCATGCCCTCTGCATTGTTCTCTCTAGCACCGTCTTGTTGAGCGGTCGCGGGGAGAACGCCTTCCCCACCGCCGACCACTTTGCATTCTTGGGCAATATCTGATTTGGTTCCTCGAAGACGAAACCTCTCGCCTCCTTGTCCAACAGCACCATCCCTACCAGTCTCGCCGAGAGGCTCACAGTGGGAGCCGGCGTGTTGCTCGTGATGGGGGACTTGGAAGAGCCCCTGCTTGCTGTTTTTCCCGGGGTCGCTGCCGCCGCCGGGGTCACTGCGCTTTTCTCCTTTGTCTTCTCCGCCATAGCACCGCTCCGTGGAAGAGAGAACTACACCAGTCTACGTCGAGGGAGGTGCAGACGCCGCCCCAAACACCACCGTAGACACACCACCCCCGCCGTCGAAACCCTAACCCTAGCACTGGAAGGTGATCGCCAGGCAATCGCGTCATAGTCGCCCCTTAGCGTTTCACGTGTGGTGGACCCCGGCAACCATATATTATATCCATTTTTATTTCACTAAAAAAATATTGTAGCCAATCCACGCCGCAACCTGCGGGATATCATCTACCCCCTATGTATCAAAATATAAGATGTTTTTTGACACTTCATATTTTGATTTTGATATGGAGGGATAGTTCTAAATAAAAGGTTGGGCTTGAGCGGCCGATCTAGAAGTACTCCCTCCGTCCCCAAAATTCTTGTCTTGAATTTGTCTAGATACAGATGTATCTAATACTAAAACGTGACTTGATACATCTGTATCTAGACAAATTTAAGACAAGAATTTTGGGACGGAGGGAGTACCAAGCATACCGTTGCCATGTTTCTCGTGTAGAAATGGATTGTGGTACCTTCTATACCTGATTCGTGAAGTGAAGCTTATGTTTACACTTTACAGGGAAGAGGGAGACAATTTTTGCTAAAGTTCTTAGTGATAAAAATTCAAAATATGCTCTAGCAAAACCCTAGTCTATAGCGCAACTCGGATGTGACAATTGTAGTCCTGTGGTTGATCGGTGGAAAGGGGAAAACATCGAATCTCACCACTGGAAAAAGATGGTTCCCAAAGCATTCATTATAGGAGGTACTGTCGCATTTGCTCTACGGCTAAAGCTAGCCAGCCAACCAACGGTGGCCAGGCCATGAACCCGTGAGAGAGAAAGATTGCACCATCACGCACTCGGCAAAGGAAGCATGTCAGCCATCGGACATTTCCATTCGAGATCTCAGAGCTTAACCAGTGGCGGAATGGCGAAAGATATACCACCGCGTATATTAAAAAAAGACCAGGATCTCTCCTGATCATCAAATTTCAGCAACAAAGACAGCAGCAAAGTGACAGGCAAGTTGATTGCAGTGACAGCAAAATGACATGAAAGTTCTGCCCTAAAGCAGCAGTAATGCGAGCGATAGCAGCAAGTGGATTAGTAAAAGTGGAGTAGAGTAGTTGCAGATTAGCCAGCTCGTGATGATGATGATGATATGCTACAGGTGAAAAATTACAGGGATCGGGCAAAATTAAGGAGGGGGTTGGATCGGAAGTCTGGATCGCTCCCGCGTAATCATGAATATACAATTGATGAGTGATCAAATGCTAGACGAAGCTGTGCGTGCATGCATGCATGCAACAAAATTACAGCCCGGAAGGGCGCGCCGGCGACCGATCGATCACACCAAGGTCGGCACCACGCCGTCCACGCCGTAGTCGTGCTCGGGGCCTGGCGCCATGAGAGCCGCGACGGCGGCCGCCGCCGAGGAGTACATCTCCTCGTGCTCCTCCAGGGCGTCGGCGTCCGCCGTGCCCGTGCGCTTGGCGAACCGGCCCTTGACGCGCGGCCGCGTCTCGGCGTACGCCTTGCGGGACGCGTACCGGATGGTCTTCTCGAACCGCCGGCTCTTGCGCTTCTCCCTGTAACGCATCAGCCGCGCCTCCCGCTCCCTCCCCCGGCTCACCACCGGCGCCGCCGCCGCGTCGGGGACCACCGCCGCCTCAGAGGAGGATACCTGCATGCGTCCCGTCACCAAGCAAGATGTTCATCAGAAGTCAGAACGCTGGCAGCTCCTCCTTGGCCTTGCTCGTGCATAGACAGGAAATGATCCTTACGCTGTGGTTCATGGAGTGGTCGGAGTAGAAGCCTTTGTTGCCGCCGTTGAGGTCGATCTCGGGCTGGCCGTTGAGCTGCACGCTGATGGCCTTGATGTCGTCCATTGACCGCGCGAAGTCAAGGTCGAGGTAATGGTCGGAATCCGCGAAGAACACGTCGGCGGTAGCACCGTTGGCGCCATCCTTGTGATCGGGCTCGGGGAGCAGCCACGACGCCGCCTCGGCGTCGTTGCTCCCGTCGTCCTCGGCAGCGGCCTGGGCTCCCGACGACACGAAAGGCTTGTGCGCGTCGGCCGCCGCGCCGAAGAAGGGCGCGACGGGGACGCGCTCGTGCCGGCGCGCGAGCGGGTTGGCGGCGTGGATGTCGGCGTCGCAGGAGGCGCAGAGCACGGCGGCGTCGGCCTTGCACGTGACGGCCGCGGGCGCGTGCTCGCAGACCTCGCAGAGCCAGACCCGGGCGTGGCGCGACCCGGCGCCGTGCGCGCGCGCGTCGCAGCCGGCGCAGAGGAACGCGGCGTCGGCGCGGCAAAAGAGCCTGGCCGCCTCGGTGGCGCAGGAGTCGCACGCCCTCGCGCCCACGCCCCAGTAGGCCCTGCCCACCACCGGCTTCTCCTCCCCCTCCATGGCACGCGCTCACTGCTCGCTCACAGTCCGACAAGCCCAGTTAGCACCAGCGCCACCACCGTGACTGGCTGCAGTGACCAGGCGATTCTCAGCCAAGCTTTTCCTCTCGGCCGTTGGCTTTGAGCTTCTGAGGAGGGCGGAGTGCGGGCCGGGGCGCGCGGGGTTTTGAGGCGAGCGGGGGACGTGGACGCCCTCGGGGCCATGGAGGTTGCTGTCCCGGCGGGCCAGGGCCATGTTTGTTCGCCAGTGCCACCGAGCGCATGCCTTATCCGGGTCCGGTGCTGCGCGGCGGTGCCCGCGCTGCGTTCCCGTCGTCCCGACGCGCCGTGAAAGCTCCGGGGAAGAAAAAGGAGGCCGTAACGTGGTCGTCGTTGTCGTAGGAAAAATTAGGCCGGCGTCGTTACGCGGCTGGTTGGGGATGCGACGGCGACGGGACGGGAACAGGTGGCGCGCGATGGTTGGCCGGCGTGATCGCGCCCTTATCGCTTGGAGATGCTTGGTCTGGAGGCCGGGGAGGTCGGCGACCCGTAGTGGAAACAGGGAGTTGATTCTTCGCGCGGGAATAACCATCCAATCCAAGTCGACCGTGGAAGCCGTCCTCTAAAAATTCCTTCCGGGAGAGCAAGCAAGAGCAACTCCAACCGGCTTGGACGTCGATTTTGTCCGTTTGAATTGGCCCAGCAGACACCTATATCCCGCTTTCGTGTTTGGATCGGCGTTTGCGCCCAACGCTAGCCCGACCCATTTTTGAGTTCGCGCACGAAAAAATAGATAACACAAATATTTTGAAATTAAAAATGTTAATTTTGGGGCCGGCTAGGGTCCATGCGTCCGCATTACATTAGTTATTAAACACATTTAATAAAACTAAAAACGAGGAGGATACATGCTGCCCTAGGCATCGTCATTAGCATCGGGGCTGGTGAGGTCGACGAGCGTTGGCACCGGGCCAGCCCGGGAGAACGCCGTCTCCCAGGCTATGGCGACGTCCTCCGGCGCTGGGTTGATCGCTACCGGTTGGGCAGCACGGGCAGGCGCTCCTCCTCCTCCGCCTCGTGCTACCACTGCTCGAGGTGCTCGCCCTCGTGGCACTCCCCCGCCAGCCAGCGTTGCCGCCAGTGCTCGACATAGAGTTTCTCCTGCGCCGGCGTCGCCCCAAGCCAGACGGGTGGCGTGCTGACCCACTCGCGCACCACTTCATCCCATTTGTACCGCTCGGGCTCGACAGGGGACGGCGGCACGACGCACTCGTCAGAAGCGGAGAGCGCGATGGCCTCCGACATGCGCGACTGGTATGCTGCCTCATCCTCCTTCGCCTTGCGCCGCTCTTCCTCTTCGCTTTCATGAAGGGCAGCCGCCAGCACCGCCTGGTAGGCGGCCTCCTCCTCCTGGTCCTCGTCGCGGACGACGAGGGGCGGCGGGTGCCAGCCCGCACGTGCTGGACACCGAGCGGGGCGCTGCTCCTCGTGCTCGAGGGTGAACCAGACCTCCCAATCGGGAGAGTCTGCTGCATAGATGGGGTTGAGGCGCTGCTCCGACGTCAGCTACTGCCGCCGGCGCCGCACCTCCTCCACGTGCGCCCGCGCCATCCGCGGCACCGCCAGCATTGGGATTTTCTTTGGATCCAAATGTCAATCATGTGGCAGTGTGACGTCGGGGCACGGGGGGGGGGGGGGGGATGTGGTGCTCTTAGTGCCACCTCGCCTGGTGCAGTGGGATGCTTATCTGTTGCCTCGCCGGGCGGGCAGACGCCAGCGGAGGCGGGGCGTGCGCGCGCGAAGGACCGGCGGGGGCCTTGCCCTTGTTCTTGCCGGCGAAGAAGCCCATGGTGGCACGCACAAGGGTGGCTAGGGTTTGTCGCCAACAGGAAAGCTGAAGGGTGGCTAGATGGGAACGCGAGGCTGGAAGAGGATGATGACCGCCCCCGCACGCTCGGACTAAAAAAGGACGCCCGCTGTTGCTGACGCGTGGGCCAGCGATCTGTGGTCATCATTAATAAAGATGCGGGAGGTAGTTGACCTGCCGTGAAAGTGCGTTATATCGACTAGAGGGGGGTGAATAGGCGATTTTTATGAATTCTTCACTGAGGAATTTGCCGGTGAGGAAATTCCTTAGCGAAGAACTACTTGCAGCGGAATAAGTACTCAGAAGTAAGCATGACAGAATACACACGTAGTCATCATGATGAAATGAAGACAAACACAGAGTACAGAAAGCGTAAACACAGGATAACACAAGATGAAGACAAACAGACTGAAGAAATTGAACTGAGGAAATTAAGAAAGTCTTCAGTCAAAGTCTTGAAACACAGATATGAACAATCACTCAACACAGTAATGAAGAAATGAAAGAGTTGAGGAAATAGAACCAGTAAGGTTGGTGAAGACAATGATTTGGTAGACCAGTTCCAACTGTTGTCTTAGTTGTACATCTGGTTGGAGCGGCTGAGTATTTAAACTCGAGGACACACAGTCCCGGACACCCAGTCGCTGAGCACGCAGCTCAGGACACCAAGTCCTCATCGTATTCTCCTTGAACTAAGGTAACACAGACCTCGTCCAATCACTCGTGGTAAGTCTTCAGGCGACTTCCAAACCTTCACAGACTTCGGTCACTCGGCGATCCACATTTCCTCTTGGATGCTCTAGACCATGACGCCTAACCGTCTGGAAGAAGCACAGTCTTCAAAGGTAACAAGCGTCGGATTCACGCATGATCAATCTCTTCAATGATGCTCAATCACTTTGGGTTTGTAGGTGTTTGGGTTTGGGTTTTTCCTCACTCGATGATTTTCGCTCAAAGTCCTCGGAGGATGGGTTGCTCTCAAATGACAAGTGTCACTTTCTCTCGGAGCAGCCAACCAGCTAGTGGTTGTATGGGGCGGCTATTTATAGCCTAGGGAGCAGCCCGACATGATAAGACATAAATGCCCTTCGATGATATGACCATTAGGTGGATAAGATATTTTGGGACAGCTGGCGCGCAGCACAGCAACGGTCGGAATTTTGACTCTCAAATTCCTCAGGGCTATCATGTTCCTCACTGTGTAGGCAATCCGCACTCGCGAATTCCTAACTCCTCAGTCAGAACAAATTCCTCAGTGACCAGAAGAACTTCGTCTCTGTCACTGAAGAAATTGACTGAACTGTATGAGATTTCCAATGGCTTCACTCGAAGGGATTGGTAGGTGTAGGATTTTGAGTTGAGCATCACATGGAAATTTTTCCTTAGTATTTCCTTGACCCCCTTTAACACTACGGCGTTTCCTATGACACAAGAAGGAGAAAAACAAAACTATGAAAACGAAGTCTTCAAGCTTCATATTCCTTCCATGAATATCAAGTCTTCACGGACACACCAATTTCTTCACTTTCAAAGTCTTAATGAAAGTCTTCAGGAATACCAAAATCTTCAGTCGAAGATATTCATTTTTAGGGGTCGACTTTCTCTGTAAATATCAAACTCCTCATAGACTTATAGACCTGTGTACACTCATAAACACATTAGTCCCTTAACCTATAAGTCTTCAATACACCAAAATCACTAAGGGGCACTAGATGCACTTACAATCTCCCCCTTTTTGGTGATTGATGACAATATAGGTTAAGTTTTCAACGGGGATAAACATATGAAGTGTAAGTATTGATATTGAGGAATTTGATTGCAAGATATAGAAGAACTCCCCCTGAAGATGTGCATAGTGAGGAATTTTCTTTTGAAGCAATGCACACTTGAAGAGTTGAATCATGGAGATCTCCCCCTATATCTTGTAATTCATACATGCATTTGACATATAATATGAAGAATTTGAAATGCATGATGAAATATGGTGCCTGAAGAAATTCAGCATGCGTGCAATAATATTAACAAGGAACAAGCATGCAGAATAACGCATCAAAAGTATCAGAGCACAGTGCATCAAAAGTATTAGAGCACCATCGGTTTTAAGATTACAACTCGATCCAATAAAAGTTTCAGAAGAGCGAGAGTTGTAACTTAGCAAAAAAATACCCATATAATAGACCCGCTTGAAGACTAACTCAGATTTCTCCCCCTTTGTCATCGAATGACCAAAAGGATCAAAACTGAGGACTAACGCCCCTGAAGAATATCAAGTTGATGGAGGAGCGTCAGCGTTGTTTGGGTCGGTTGTCGTAGTAGGGCCTGCCGCAGTGTCGCCCAAGTCTTCATTTTCATCAGTGTCGCGCGATGAAGAATAGGAGCTGGCCACCAAGGAAGGAACCTTGACCTTCTTGAATTTCTTCGGTGGAGGTGCAGACCAGTCAAATTCTTCCTTGAGACCCATTCTCTTCAGATCTTCTGCGCTGTAGACATGAGATAGAACAGCCCAAGTACGATTGAAGGTTTCATGGAGGTAGTAGTGGTTTTTCTTCACTGCATTGTGTGTGGAGGTCATGTTGTGAAGAATTGAACCAAACTGACGCTTGACCCATTTATGATTGCGATCAACTTTCTGATGAAGACTGAGGAGTAACTCACAATTAGTCATCACCCTGGGTGTTGTGGCTTGAGGAATTTGCTTGGCAG
Organism: Triticum timopheevii; assembly: GCA_963921465.1. Lineage (NCBI taxonomy): Eukaryota > Viridiplantae > Streptophyta > Magnoliopsida > Poales > Poaceae > Triticum > Triticum timopheevii. Next base: position 460,580,919 of record OY997264.1, on the reverse strand, counting down.
AGGTGTTGGCGGCAGAGTCATGTGTGGCAGAGTCATCATTGGTGGAGTAGGATGCAGCCTTGCGAAATTGACCATCCAATGGACGAATGCCTTCATTTATCACAGCAGTTGCCTTGCCTTTGTCATCAACTAAGGAAAATGTCCGTTTGAGGACTTCAATTGGAGGCAAGTAGCTGCCGTGGTTCAGAGTATCAGCCTTGTAATTGAGTGAAGACCTTGTCCTGATGAACCTCATAATCCATGGTGCATAAGGCTTCAGCTCAAATGGTGACATAGCAATATCCACCAGAGTCCTCATGAAGAAATCATGGAAATTGACGGGAACACCATGAATGATATTGAAAAGCATATTCTTCATGATGCCAACGACTTCTTCATCATTTGAGTCGTGGCCTTTGATAGGACTCATTGTCTTCGTCAGAATGCGATAGACAGTCCGTGGCACATACAGTAATTCCTTGACGAGGAATTTGGTTCGAGGGGCTTGCCCTGGCTTCAAGGGCTTCATCAGCACTTGCATGTAATGATTTGTAAGCTCAGGTTGTTGTAGATGCAACGAGCACCTTCAAGGGGAGGACTGAGTGGGAAGGTACGAAGCAATTCAGTTGTTGGTGCCTTATAGTGAGTATTTTCTGACATCCAGTCCAGCACCCATGAGTTCACATCTTCAGAATTTCCTGTGATGTGCAGCGTTGCACAGAATTGAAGAATGAGTTCTTCATTCCAATCACAGATGTCAGTGCAGAAATTCAGCAATCCAACATCGTGAAGGACACTGAGGACTGGCTCGAAGCCTGGCAGAAATTCCATGTCCACGTGAGGAATGTGTTCATGATCGAAGACTTTGTCTTTGTTAAATAGCACTGAGGAATAGAAATTGGCTTGACTAGCAGTCCAGAAACGCCTCTTCCTTATGTGTGAAGAATCATAGGGATTGTAGTCTATGAAGAACACATGCTCGTTGAAGAAATCTTCAGCCTTGAACTTTTGCTTCTTTGAGAATGGATCCTTTGGCTTGGGCAGAGGAGTGTCAGTGAGTTGCATCACAACCTCAGGAATCGCAATCTCTGGTTCTTCAGGCTGAGGAATTTCTGGTTCCTCTTCAGTGGCAGTCTGCGTGTTCAAAGGATCAGCAGCAGCAGTTTCTTCAGCACTAGAGGCTGGAATTTCTTCATGCACAGACAAGGTAGGATGAGTTTCTTCAGAGCCCATTTGAACGGTTGGTGCAGGGGACTGAGGTATTTGTTGTATTGGGGTGAAGAGTGGAGAATTGGGATGCTGACTTTCCCAAAAGTCATCATTCATCACAGGCGTAGTGCATCCAATATCCACGTCTTCATCTTCAATTTCTTCAACGCCAGCCTCTTCAGCTGTGAACTGAGGCATTAGCGAGGAAGCAACAGGCGTTGAAGGGATCGCATCCACTTCAATTTCTTCATCAATCTGCTCTGACGAAGCAGCAGAATGATTTTCTTCATCAGATCTGCTAGGGATCACATATTCTTCACCAAAAGGAACAAGCTCCTTTGATGGCAGGGTGGAAATCGGAACAGCATCAATTGGATTTTCAAGTGAGCTGGTCATAGGCTTCATTTTCTTCGGAGCTGAAGAATCTGAAGCAGATGATGCTTTCCTTTTCTTCACTGCAGATTTCTCTACAGCCTTGGTCTTCCTCACATATGATGCAGATGAAAGGGTAGGAGTTGGTGTAGGCGCAGGAGGAGCTGAGGAATCTGTTTGAATTTCCTCAGGCGCAACTGATGCAGTTGCCGTGACTTCTTCATTTTCTTCAGGCGCACCACTAGTGGATGCCCTGACAATGTCTTCAGTGGCTGGAATGGAGTCAACTAGGGATGGCAATGGGTATCCATTACCCGCGTACCCTGCGGATAAAAACCCTATTAGGGTAAGGGTATGGGACAAAAATTTACCCATGGGTACTTAAATGGGAAAAATATGATACCCATCGGGTTGAGAGGGTGCGGGTATGGGATCGTATAACCCATGCCCGCGTACCCATGCACCCATCTAAAATGTTGACAAGTGGGTTCCATTTAATATCCTAATGTATTAATTTCCCCCTCCTAATCGCGCTAGGTAAAAACTCTAATGTGTAGTCAAAGTATCACTATAATTTATCATGATTTGTGAACTTGGACTATATGCCTATGTGGTGCTGTTTAACATTTTTACGTGTCACTTTATAGGCAAGTATTTTTTGTTTATGAGAATGTGTTGTTGTTACAGTATGTTGTTGTACATTATTGTTTAAAATGTGTTGCTATTAATAATGATTATATGTAGATTTTTAAAACTATTTTCTACTCAACTAATGTGTTGTATACGCGGGTATTTTTACCCATGGGTACCCATATACCCTGTCGGGTGACGGGTATGGGATTTTTTTTTACCCTTGATGGGTATGGGCATGGGTGATGGGTAAGTTCTGAATGGACGAGTAAGGGTATGGGGTGGCTCCACCCGTACCCATACCCTATGGGTGCCATCCCTAGAGTCATCAGCCCTAGAACTAGCATTTTCATCAGCAGCCTGAAAGTCATCAGCGGTGCTGGCATGTTCTTCAGTTTGCTGAGTAGAGGCTTCAGCTTGAGGAATTTCTTGTTGCGATGGGGCTGCAACATTGGTGAACTTCTTAGTCAGTTTAATGAACCCGACTTTGGCTCCTTGCCAATCAGCATAATAAGCATTGAAATCATCGCTGGGGGCTTTGATTTCAGACTGGATCTTGAGGAGTTCATCAGTTGTCATTTTGACAACGTTTTTCCTCAGGAACTTCTCTTTCCTGAACTGAGCCTTCTTGATTTGTCTAGCCTTCTCAAATTTCCATTTCTCTTCAGTGATGAAATGGGTCAGCATGTGACTTTGTCCAGGAGTCAAATGAAAATCGGGCATAGGAGTGTTTGGGTCCTTGTGCCAGAGATCAATGTAGTCGAGGATCGCTTTTGGATCCAAAAGCAGTGGCACATTTGTGCCTTTGGCTCTAGCGGCCCTTTCTTGCCTGTCTCTGATGATTTCTGCAAGTTCATCATCATCAGCTTCATCGTCAGATGGCACTTGGAAGGCAACATGTTTCTTCTTCAGATTTGGCCAAGGACCTCGACCAGTTGTTGCCTTTGTCTTCAGCAGAGTGGGGCCTGATGAAGAGTTTGGTGCAGCTGAGGAACTCGCTGAGACACCAGAGGCAATAGAGATGCCTGCAATCCTTTGGCACGTGGCTAGATGTACAGGTGTTGAGGACTTTGCCGGAGCAACTGAGGACTTTGGGGGAGGAGCTGAGGACTTTGGAGGAGCAGGAGCAGCATGAGGAACTGGCCGTGAGGGCTTTGGAGAATCTGGCCGTGAGGGCTTTGAAGATTCTGGCCGTGAGGGCATTGCTGAGGAACTTGGCCGTGAGGGCACAGTTGGTGAAGCACTTGGCTTGTGAGCGGGCTTCTTTGCCATTGATTTTCTAGGCCTGACAGAGGCCTCAGTGGCAGTAGAAGTAGCAGAGTCTTCATTGAATTTCCTCACTGCTTCTTTGGCTTGTCTTGCCAACTTGGCTTGGTGTTTGGCCCATTCTTCAGGGAAATCCTCACCACACTTGATGCTGGTGGGGTCAGCTTCTTGGTCAGGTGCCAATGGAGCTCTTGGGCATGGAGGATTTAGTGCGAATTTCTTCATATACTTTGGAGTTACATATCTGTACTCCCTCCATTCTCTTGCCCATCTCCTTTGAATCCTCTGTATGCGCACCTTGCGCTGATTTTTGTTCTCCTTTCCGAACTTAGCCTCATCAGGTGTGCAATAGTCAGCATAGATGTCCTCAGGTATTTCAAACGCAGTCATGACCTCAGGCCTCTTTCCTCCTTTGTGTGGTTTCTTACCGTCTGCCATATTCTTCAGTTGAGGGATTTGAACAATCGAATTCTCTAAAGAAGTATGCAAATTTTCTTCGAGGAACGCTGCAAATGAGTTAAGTTGATGAGAACCTAGTGATTCAGCAGCGGACATGAGTACCTGCGAACAGAGTATAGTTGCGACGAATTTGAAGAGGTCATATGCGTTCTCAGAAGGTTTTCAAAAATAACAAGTTTGAGGAATTTGACCAGATGAGTCTTGAAGAATTTCACTAAGCGTTCTTTGTATTAGGTTCCAGAGTTGTATAGATTGAGGATCCACACAATTGAGGAATCTTGAAGATAAATGATGCTTAGAGAAACGAATCAAGAGCAGATAACTAGTGAGGTGTTTTGTGTGTGAGGATTTGAAGAATAAAACACCTTTGAAGATATTGTTGAGAAAATTTGAATCAAAGAGGGCAGTAAAAGTAACTTTTAATTACCCTGATGAAGAACACGACGAACTGAGAAGTGTAGATTTGAAGCTCGTCAATTCAGATCTTCCATGCCCTAACTTGGCGGAGGAAGACAGCTATGGCGGCGGCGGAGTGAAGATTTCCGCGGCCGGCGCGAGTACGACGGCGACGAGGTCGAGGCAGTGAAGCTCTTCCTCACCGGCGACGATGGAGTAGCGGCGGCGCTAGGGTTTGAGAAGCTCGAGTGAGAGAGAGAGCGGTCGAGCGGAGTAAAGGAGGTGAGGAAGGGGTGAGGGGGTATTTATAGTCGCAGTGAAAAACTGTTTGCCCGAAGATTTAGGACGAACGTGCCCCTAACCCTTCTCATTCGCTTGACATGTGTCACCCATGAACAGAAAAGTGGAGATCGTGGGTGAATAGATAATTCTATCGTGGGATACGGGACGGTTTGAGCGGCTAAACCGAAAATTTGGATAAGATAAGATTTTAAGTTTCATTCGCAATTTCTTCAGCTGACAAGGACACAGTGAAGATTTTGAACGAGTTTCAAATAGAACGCACATGAAGAACTTGTGAATAGATTGGGTTGAGTATAGCATAGAGGGGAAAGGGTCCGATCACGTTCACTTAGTAGAAAATGCAACTTGAAGAAATAGCCATAAGTGAATGCTGTATAGGACATAAACTTATATATATATAGCCAATGAAGAAAAACGACGGAAACAGTGAAGATTTTGCAAAGTTGAAGAATTTGAAAAAAATGAAGAATTTCAAAACTGAGGAATTTCAAAAATAAAGATTTTCAACTTTGGTGGTGGCGTGACCCACCGTATAAGAATGATGATTTCAGACACCACGTACAATTGTCGTAGGGTTCTGAGAATCAAATTCTTCATTAATTTCTTCACACTTAGAGTGTTATTCTTCATTGATTGAATAAAAACGTTTCTTCATGTGTTGCACATCTAAGTCATCAATTTTGCATAAGTGTTAGGATGAGTGTCCTTTTTCAAAGAACATTCGAAGACTCTAAGATATTTAGCTCACACCACAACTTGCTAAAATCTCTTCTCATCCAAGGGCTTTGTGAAGATATCGGCTAGCTGTTCTTCAGTCTTCACATGATCAATAAAGATGTCGCCCTTCAACACATGATCGCGAAGAAAATGATGACGAATCTGAATGTGCTTTGTCTTCGAGTGCTGAACTGGGTTGTGAGCAATCTTGATGGCACTCTCATTGTCACAGTAGAGAGGCACATTCTTCACGTTGATGTCGTAGTCCTTGAGAGTTTGCTTCATCCACAGCAATTGAGCACAGCAAGAACTAGCAGCAATGTACTTAGCTTCCGCAGTAGACAGTGATACGCAGTTCTGTTTCTTCGAGGACCAACAGACCAAAGATCGTCCGAGGAAATGACAAGTACCAGATGTTGACTTGCGGTCCACACAATCACCACCATAGTCAGAGTCAGAATATCCAATGAGATCAAAAGTAGAGCCCTTGGGGTACCATAGTCCTAGTGTTAGTGTGTGAGCTAGATATCGAAGAATATGCTTCACAGCCTTATGGTGTGATTCCTTCGGTGTAGCTTGAAATCGGGCACACATGCAAACACTAAGCATTATATCTGACCTAGATGCACATAAGTACAATAAAGAACCAATCATGGAGCGGTATACCTTGTGATCGAAGTCAATACCATTTTCATCAATGCATAGATGGCCATTTGTGGGCATAGGAATTTTGACTCCTTTGCAATCTTGCATGCCAAACTTCCTCAGAACATCCTTGAGGTATTTCTTCTGAGATATGAATATGCCATTGTGTTGTTGACGAATTTGAAGACCTAAGAAGAATTTCAACTCTCCCATCATAGACATTTGATATTCTTCACTCATCATATAGGCAAATTCATCACTATAACATTGGTCAGTACAGCCAAAGATAATATCATCAACGTATATTTGGCACACAAACAGTTCACCATCATAAGATTTAGTAAAGAGAGTAGGGTCGAGTGAACTGGGTGTGAAGCCATTCTTCACGAAGAATTCCTTCAAAGTATCATACCACGCCCGAGGGGCCTGCTTGAGGCCATAGAGGGCCTTGTTGAGTCTGAAGACTTTGTCAGGATTCTTTGGATCTTCAAAACCTGGGGGTTGAGCAACATATACTTCTTCCTCAAGCTTACCATTGAGGAAGGCACTTTTCACATCCATTTGATATAAAGTGATATTATGATAAGCAAGTAATATGCGAATAGCCTCAAGTCTAGCAACAGGTGCAAAAGTTTCATCGAAATTAATTCCTTCAACCTGTGTGTAGCCTTGAGCTACAAGTCGTGCCTTATTCCTCACCACAAGGCCATTTTCAGCTTGCTTGTTGCGGTAGATCCACTTTGTGCCAATGAAATTATGCTTGCGAGGATCTGGACATTTGACCAGTTCCCAGACATTGTTGAGATCGAACTGATGTAATTCTTCTTGCATGGCCTGAATCCACTCAGGATCTAGAAATGCTTCATCTACCTTAGTGGGCTCTGTGATGGAGACAAAAGCATAGTGCCCACAAAAGTTAGATAAATGTGAAGCTTTTGAGCGGGTGAGAGGACCTGGTGCTTCAATATCATCGATGATCTTTTCAACTTGCACTTCTTTTACAACGCGAGGATGAGCTGGTTGTCGTCGAGGAACTTGATCAGCATTTTCTTCAGCATTTTCCTCAGGTACATTAGCTCGACGATCTTCGCGTTCTGGAATGAATTCTTCAGTAGATTCTTCGGTAGGAATGACATCCTCAGTAGCCTTGAACTTGATAGAATCCTCAGGTGTTGGTTCATCTATCACAGAAGGTAGGTGCTCTCTTTGCGAGCCATTAGTTTCATCGAACCGCACATCTACAGTTTCAACAACCTTGTGAAGAGCGTTGTTGAAGACTCTGTAGGTGTGCGAGTCCTTTTCGTAACCAAGCATAAAACCTTCATGTGCTTTCGATGCGAATTTAGCATTGTGATGAGGATACCTAATCCAACATTTAGCACCGAAGACTTTGAAATAACTCACATTGGGTTTCTTGTCAGTGAGGAGTTCATAGGCAGTCTTCTTGAAGAATTTGTGAGGATATACTCTGTTGATGATGTGGCACGCGGTATCAATTGCATCAATCCAAAAACGATGAGGCGTTTTGTATTCATCAAGCATAATGCGAGCCATCTCAACAAGAGTTCTGTTCTTGCGCTCCACGACGCCATTTTGCTGAGGAGTATAAGGAGCAGATAACTCATGAGTAATACCAAGTTCATCAAGATAGTCATTAAGACCGGAATTCTTGAACTCAGTTCCATTGTCACTCCTGATGTGCTTGATCTTCACACCAAAGTTGGTTGAAGCTCTCGAGGAAAATCGTTTGAAGACTTCCTGCACTTCATGTTTGTAAGTGACAATGTGTACCCATGTGTAACGAGAGTAATCATCAACAATAACAAAGCCATATAGAGATGCATCATTAGTGACTGCTGAGTAATGATTAGGACCAAAGAGGTCCATGTGAAGCAATTCGAATGGACGAGTAGTGGTCATGATAGTCTTCGCTGGATGCTTGGCCTTGGTCATTTTTCCAGCTTCACATGCACCACACAAGTGATCCTTGAGGAATTTGACATTCTCAATTCCAATGACATGCTTCTTCTTCGCAAGCGTGTGCAAATTCCTCATGCCTGCGTGACCAAGTCGTCGATGCCATAGACAGCCTTCTGAAGCTTTTGCTAGTAAGCACACGGCTGGTTGTGGTCCTGTAGAGAAATCAACAATATACAGATCTCCTCTCCTAAAGCCTTCGAAGACTTTGGAATGGTCAGCTTCCATGATCACAACACAACGATATCTTCCAAAGACAACAACCATATCGAGATCACAAAGCATTGAGATAGACATGAGGTTGTATCCTAAGGACTCGACAAGCATGACTTTGTCCATGTGTCGATCCTTTGAGATCGCAACCTTACCTAGACCCAATACGTGACTTTTACCTTTGTCAGCGAAGATGATATGCTTCAGATGTGACGGTGTTAAGGGAGCATCCATCAATAGGTTCTTGTCACCAGTCATGTGATTTGTACATCCACTATCAAGGACCCACTCGTTTGCTTTGGGCTGATCATCCTGCAGATGAATTAGTGCATCTTACGAACTCATATACTTCATCAGTGAAGAATATGACGTCAATTTCATCACTTCAATTTTTCATCAAGCAATAGCACAGATAAGCAGTGTGAGGACGTGTGAAACGAAAGTTCATTTCATCATGATTCGCCTGCGTCCTTTCAGGCAGTTTGTCAGGCCCCCAGCAAATTCTTCAGACGTTAAAGCACGTCTGGAGACCTGACCCTGCGGAAGAAGTTAGTTCTTTTTCTTCACCACCCACATCTGAAGGGGTGGCAAAGAATTCATCACTCTGCGAGCACCATATGAGAAAGGTGGCATAGAAGCTAGTCCACTTCACTTCACATAAGAGGGGTTAGGGTAAGCATATGAATAAGCAGAGAAATTCTTCGAGGACTTATGAACATAATGATTTGAAGAATAATGCGCATATTCATAGCCCTTAGCTCTACCCTGCGAAATAGAAGGGTTAGCACGATGATGTTCATATAAGGACTTTGATCCATTTGTGGAATTTGATCTACGTGAGGAATTTTGTTCGTATGAGGACTTGGATCCATATGAAGAATTTGGTCCATATGAAGAGTTTGATCTGGGGTTCCTATTCTTCACTGGTGGTGTCATGAGGACATTCACCTGAGGACTTTCAACATAAATTTTGGGAACCGAGATTTTCTTCATAGGGGAACCGTTCCTGCAGTTAGTGCCAACATATCTAGCAAATACTTCACCATTCTGATTTTTGAACAGTTTATAGTTGGAGTCAAATGACTCATCAGAAGAATGAGGAGATTCACATGTAAAGCCAGATAAGTTAGATGGATCAACTGGAGGTCCCTTTGCAGCAACCCATGAGGTTTTGGGGTACTGCTCAGGCTTCCAATATGTTCCATCAGCATTGAGTTTCCTCTCAAAGACAATACCCTCTTTCCTAGGGTTTCTGTTGAGGATCTGCTTTTTAAGCACATCACAAAGAGTCTGATGCCCTTTGAGGCTTTTGTACATGCCTGTCATATATAATTCCTTCAGCCCTGCATCATCAGTGATACTAGAAATGTCCTCAGATGAGGAATTAGTGATAGCAGAGGCAGGTGAAGAATTTGTAACATTTGAAGCATTTGAACATTCAGGTGAAGAATTAGCAGATTCACGTTCAATGCACTTTAAGCATGGAGGATCAAATTCTTCCTGAGTAGCGCTGATTTGTTGAGCAAGTAATGAATCGCGCTCCTTCTGAAGATCTTCATAACTCACTCTTAGCTTCTCAAGATCTTGCTTTCTTTGAAGAAGTTCAAGAGAAAGCTTCTCGTGATCAGATAAGAGAGTTTTATGATGACTTTGAAGGTTGTCAAACTTAGACTGAAGTCTCTGAAGATTTTCAGTTAAGTCTTTAGTGCGGTCCATTTCATCACCCAACATATCATCACTTTTGTCTAGCATGTTTTGAAGTTTTTCAATAGCCTTTTGTTGTTTCACAGCAATCTTAGCAAGTTTAGAGTAGCTAGGCTTAAGATTTTCATCAGATTCATCCTCACTTGATTCAGAGGAGGGGTATTTAGTTACCTTAGTAGCCTTTGCCATGAAGCAATAGGTGGGAGCGTAGTCATCATTACCTTCATCAGCGTTGTTGGTGTTGCCATTTTCTTCAGAGTTGAAGATAGACTTGTTGACAAATGCGGTAGCAAGAGTTAGACTTGCCACACCTGACTCAGACTCCTTGGATGCCTCCTCTTCCTCGTGATCCTCAGATTCAGCCTCAGAATCCATTTCCTTGCCAATGAATGTTCGAGCCTTCTTGGAGCTGCTCTTCTTGTGGGATGAAGACTTTGAGGATTTTGATGATGAAGACTTTGAAGATTTCTTCTTCTTCTTGGCATCATTAGAACTATAATCCTTGTATTTCTTCTTCTTTAATTCCTTGTCCCACTAAGGACAATCTTAAATGTAGTGACCAGGCTTCTTGCATCTGTGGCATAGCCTTCTCTTATAGTCACTTGATGAGGAATCACTGCTCCTTGAAGATTTTCCAAAGCGACCACGTCTTGAGAATTTCTGGAACTTCTTCACAAGCAGTGCTAACTCCTGGCTCAATTCTTCGGGATCACCAAGGCTACTACCAAAATCTTCACATTCAGATTCAGACACTGCCTTGGCCTTCAGGGCACTTGTTTTGCCATAGCTTGAACCATAGAGATCTCTCTTTTTAGCAAGCTGGAACTCATGAGTATTTAGCCTCTCGAGGATATCAGCGGGATCTAGTGACTTGTAATCAGCACGCTCTTGAATCATCAGTGCCAAAGTGTCAAATGAAGAATCGAGTGATCTCAGCAATTTCTTCACCACCTCATGGTCGGTGATGTCAGTGGCACCGAGCGCTTGAAGCTCATTTGAGATATCAGTGAGGCGATCGAAGGTTTGCTGAACATTTTCACTGTCGAGTCTTTTGAAGCAGTTGAAGAGATTGCGAAGAACGTCAACACGAGAGTCACGTTGAGTTGAGACTCCTTCGTTTACTTTGGAGAGCCTATCCCAGATAAGCTTAGCAGTTTCCAAAGCACTCACTCTACCATACTTCCCTTTACTCAGATGACCACATATGATATTCTTCGCTTGAGAATCGAGTTGCTTGAATCTCTTCACATCAGCAGCATTCAGGGAAGGTGTGACTGAGGGAACACCATTTTCCACAACGTACCAGAGATCGTTGTCAATTGCTTCAAGATGCATTCGCATCTTATTCTTCCAGTAGGGGTAGTCCATGCCATCGAAGGTAGGACACCCAGCAGAGACCTTGATCATACTTGCGGTCGACATAACTAGAACTCCAGGTGGCTGAACCAAAATCACACAGAACAAGGGAGTACCTTGCTCTGATACCAATTGAAAGTGCGTTATATCGACTAAAGGGGGGTGAATAGGCGATTTTTATGAATTCTTCACTGAGGAATTTTCCGTGAGGAAATTCCTTAGTGAAGAACTACTTGCAGCGGAATAAGTACTCAGAAGTAAGCATGACAGAATACACACGTAGTCATCATGATGAAATGAAGACAAACATAGAGTACAGAAAGCATAAACACAGGATAACACAAGATGAAGACAAACAGACTGAAGAAATTAAACTGAGAAAATTGAAAAAGTCTTCAGTCAAAGTCTTCAAACACAGATATGAACAATCACTCAACACAGTAATGAAGAAATGAAAGAGTTGAGGAAATAGAACCAGTAAGGTTGGTGAAGACAATGATTTGATAGACCAGTTCCAGCTGCTGTCTCAGTTGTACGTCTGGTTGGAGCGGCTGAGTATTTAAACTCGAGGACACACAGTCCCGGACACCTAGTCGCTGAGCACGCAGCTCAGGACACCAAGTCCTCATTGTATTCTCCTTGAACTAAGGTCACACAGACCTCGTCCAATCACTCGTGGTAAGTCTTCAGGCGACTTCCAAACCTTCACAGACTTCGGTCACTCGGCGATCCACAATTCCTCTTGGATGCTCTAGACCATGATGCCTAACCGTCTGGAAGAAGCACAGTCTTCAAAGGTAACAAGCGTCAGATCCACGCAGGATCAATCTCTTCAGTGATGCTCAATCACTTTGGGTTTGTAGGTGTTTGGGTTTGGGTTTTTCCTCACTCGATGATTTTCGCTCAAAGTCCTTGGAGGATGGGTTGCTCTCAAATGACAAGTGTCAGTTTCTCTCGGAGCAGCCAACTAGCTAGTGGTTGTAGGGGGCGGCTATTTATAGCCTAGGGAGCAGCCCGACATGATAAGACATAAATGCCCTTCGATGATATGACCGTTAGGTGGATAAGATATTTTGGGACAGCTGGTGCGCAGCACAGCAACGGTCGGAATTTTGACTCTCAAATTCCTCAGGGCTATCATGTTCCTCACTGTGTAGGCAATCCGCACTCGCGAATTCCTAACTCCTCAGTCAGAACAAATTCCTCAGCGACCAGAAGAACTTCGTCTCTGTCGCTGAAGAAATTGACTGAACTGTATGAGATTTCCAATGGCTTCACTCGAAGGGATTGGTGGGTGTAGGATTTTGAGTTGAGCATCACATGAAAATTTTTCCTTAGTATTTCCTCGACCCCCTTTAACAGTACGGTGTTTCTTATGACTCAAGAAGGAGAAAAACAAAACTATGAAAATGAAAGTCTTCAAACTTCATATTCCTTGCATGAATATCAAGTCTTCACGGACACATCAATTTCTTCACTTTCAAAATCTTCATGAAAGTCTTCAGGAATACCAAAATCTTCAGTCGAAGATATTCATTTTTAGGGGTCGACTTTCTCTGTAAATATCAAACTCATCATAGACTTATAGACCTGTGTACACTCATAAACACATTAGTCTCTTAACCTATAAGTCTTCAATACACCAAAATCACTAAGGGGCGAGCGGTCTCGTCCGTACCGACGCATTTCAATCCCAAATTTAGGTCGAAAAAGGGTACAGGCGGACATGAAGCGGACGTGTTTTGAGAATGGGTCGATTCGTTGGACCGACAGTTTTGTTGATGGCGACCCAAACAGACATAGGCGGACGAAATGGGTCACCGCGTGGAGTTGCTCTAAAATCGAGAAAACAAAAACATCTACGCGTTTGTTTTCTTGAAATCCAGAAAGCTGAAAATCGACGGTAGCCACTTTGCGTTGCGTGAGACACAGATTCTGGGCATTTACACACGTAACCAAACCCACTCACTCGCTTGTTGGAATATATGTTGAACATAATTTTTTGGAACATCGTTCCAGGGACAACCGTTATGAATAGTAAAATAAAAAAAATACTGGAGAGAAAAAATTAAAAAAATCTGATATTTTGCGGTGTTAAACTTGATTGACTCTACTCACGTGAATTTTTGCGAAGAAATGGCATCTTTGGTATTCTAGAAAAAAAGTTCAAACTTCTCAAGAAAAAGGAAAAATTCAAAATCAAAGCTATAAAAATACAATGTTTTGAAGTTTCTTTTTTCTGGTTTTCTCTTTCCATGTCGCCTAATCCTATGGGATGATGTATATACTGCTACCGATCTCCCATAACAGAAAAGCCAGCAATTGCTGGATCTTTCAAAAGAAAATTGCTTTGAAGTAAAATAATGGTACTAAGATCTGAGTTAATTTCTTTGCTGAGAAATTTTGGGGTATCAAACTTGGTCGATTGGTCTACTCACACGTGAATTTTCACAAATGACATCCATGGTATTCTAGGCATCCCGGGGTGAACTTTTGCAAATGAGAAAAGACATGCTAATCTACAACCTGCCAGTTCAAGCAGAGACAGCAGCAGCAGCAGAAGCAGCAACCCCTACAATGTTAGTACCATCATACGCTTCAGTGCGACACATGTTTCAGGGCTAGCAACCATACAACAAACCAACCCAGGTGCATATTCCGGTACATGTATCCATTCAGTCATTTCAACGCATGCAACCTGAAACTAAACCATGCGCCTGAAGGAGAATGAATTCCTTGCTCGCACATTCATAAATTCCACAAGGCCGCACCATGCAGCCTAAGGCAAAACTACACCTGAAACTCATCGGTTCCAGCAACAGAATCAACAAGTAGTTAAACAGCACACCGAACTGGTATCAGTGACACATCTCTTACTAAGATCTGAACATCTGTAATCAAACACTCAACTACAGAACTAACTGTAAAAACTTCAGAGCTCTTGCCACCCTGAACATCTCCTACACTGACTGCAAAAGAGCGACTGCTCTGTTTCTCTGCTGGAAGAGCAAGTTCCTGAGAATAATCTGGTAGGGTTGGCTTGAAATGACCGAGCATGCTGTAACTAAGAGGCTGGAAATCAACCACGGCATCCTTATACTCCAAATATAACCGAGCAGTGCCAACATCATCCTACACATCAAAGGTTCAAAACTTGTTGGACCACACCACATCTACATAAATTGGAGATATCGTACAAATTCATACATGCATCATACTGCCACAGAAGCTGCTGCTGCTACCGCCAGCAGTGATAAGCATGCATCAACACAATCGGTCATCAGGGACATGAATAGAACATACTGGGCACAACCCACATAGGTTGCAGCATAGTGCCACAGTTTATGAAAATATAGACTTCTCCCTCCAATGGTTTGCCCAATTCAAATGTGATCCACTCTCTAGGATTATCAGACTTTGATGATATGTTACATTGGAGAAGAATGCTGCACTGCTGGGTTATGCTTATGCAACAGATCCCAATTCAAATGTGATCCACTCTCTAGAATTACCAGACTTTGATGATATGTTACATTGGAGAAGAATGCTGCACTGCTGGGCTATGCAACAGAAAGTGTTTCCAAAAAGCAAGAGAATTACAGCACTGTACTCGGCTTTATCTATTTGATGCCTGCCCATGTCCTGAAAGCTCGGACATCATCAATCCTTTTGCTCTGAGCTTCTGTTTTGTCATGCAATGAATTCAAGTTCCTATACAGATTCTTGTGCAGCTTCAGAAAGACCTGCCTATATTTCCACTTGTCGCAGTAAATATTATAGGTTGACATGTAACTTATAACCTCCATCACCCTTGAAAAATAGCCACCTTTGAGGAAATCCAAAACTAAGCAGTCAAGCAAATCCCTATCCACAGATATTTCTCCGTACTCGAGTCTGCGTTTTATTTCTCCCCACAGTATGGTAATCTCCCTATACATGCTTAATGACGAATATCCACACAGTATATGGCAAAAGGTATGCAGATTGGGTCTAATATTTTGCTCTCTCATGCGTTTATATGTGCTCAGAGCATCTTCCATCATGTTTGCCTTGCAGAAGAAAAGAATTGAATTATTGAACTCAAAGGTTAAGTGGTCTCCAGGGTTATAGTGTTCAGTTTCTTCAACCAAACTGGAAAGCAAAGATGATTTAGTTTGGGGGATCTCATCCTTGACTATTTTGGCAATGTCCTTTATGGTAAATGATGGACTAGTATGAAATTCCGCCATGGTAGATGCTATTTTCTGTATCTGTTGGAGAAGCCAATTGAATTCTTCGGGTTTATGCTCATTCTCGTATTCTCTGAGAAGAGACATATAAGTACCAACCCCGACAGGAATCTCAGCTGACTCTAAAGCATCCAGGATATCATGAGCGGCATGCAACCATCCCATCTGAATGCATGCATTAATCACATCTGAAGCAGAAATTCCCTTTAGTTCTTCCTTATGCAATGTAATACAGAAGCTAGACAATGCACCCAGTTTCTTTGCTTTCACACAGCCTACGATAAGTTTGGCAACAGCCTTTTCACTAGGAACAAGATTTCCACTGATAGGAACAACAAGTCCAGACTGGTTTTTTGTATCTAACACAAAACCTTTGTCCAATTTTGTGGGGTCAAACATTATTCTGTATCCACTTTTTAGGTTACCAGAGCCAATTTGTATCACACCTTGTTTCTGCACATCATTGTCAGAGAAAATGCACGACTTTCGTTGCCGATGCAGATCGATTATAAGATCTGCAGCAGCATCCATGTCATTACCACTGAATTGCAAGCTCAATAAACTGTCGTAAAAATGTAGATATTGCTGAAAGAATGGGAAAGTGGAGAAAGAATTGATGCTTCCTTTCATGGTCATCAATTCATCTCGCTGCCCAACCATTTGACAGACACGGCTAGCAACCGCCATTGTATTCACATCAGCCACAACCCCGACCAATGACATCAGCTCCATTATTTTCTGGGCTCTGATGATGCATTTGAAGTTAACACAAGACTCCAAAATCATATTGAACAAGGTGACATTGTTCTTTATTGGGTCCAATTTTTTCAGCTGTCGCCTATCTGAAATTTGATCCAAGAAATACTCGCAGGTCTCAGCCAGAACATCAGCTGCAAGATATGATCCTACTTGTGACTTCAACATGTGCAAAAACACCATGCTCAACATATCAGCATCAGGAAGCTTGCCGCTCTCCAGTATGATCCTAAGGACTGCAGAGGCAGGGACAGGTGTCTGATCTCTTGCAAGTGCCAGAGCTAGCCTCATCAGCGAGCTAGAGTTGAGAAGATTGCCATTACACTGATAAACTGACAGAACCAAGTCATACGCTCTCTGAAGCCACCTTCGACTAGATGTGTACGACAGCGACACAATCACACCATTCAATACCCTTGGCTCAGGAAGGCCGTGCAGCCTTTTATAATTGCCAAATGCTCGCAGCGCCTGGTCAACATTGCCATCCTTGAGAGCAACATCGATCGTCCTCAGTAGAGTTTCACGGGATGGCGCTTCCCATGGCAGAATCGAGCCGGCAGTTGTGCTCATGGAAAGACACTGCACAGCTAGAACGGCATGCCTCCTCCATGGCCCCCCGCCGCAATTGGCCTAGGACAAGTGCAAAAGCATTTATCTTAAATTCCAGTTGATTAAGAACAAGAGAAACTATGGAACCCAAGTACACTTGAATTGTACGTTGATCACCAAGGTAGTGCTCTTACAGTGAAGGCAGCTCCGGCAGCCCGAGAAAAAAATGGGAGCCTGCGGCAATGGCGGCAGGCCCTGAGCAAGATCCTCATTGCTTCAATCAAGCATAGACATCACGCTTGGAAGGTGAACCGGAGAGAAGGGATCATACAGAACAATCCGGGAAATATGAAGTGGTGGACTGACGCAACTACTGAAACATGGAATGGAACATTATAGAGATTTGTTAACTACAAAAACATCGAGATCGAAACTAGGAGTTACGCGCTGCGAAACCATACATCATTGGAGGCCTGAGAGGTGAGATTGAGGCATAAACCTGGCTGGCCGCATTCTCCGCCCCCCGTCGCAGCACGGCTGCGCCGCCCGCGCGCGTCTGCGCCGGGATCTCCGTCCTCCCTCGATGCGGTGACGCCGCGCAGCCGCAGCACGAGATCGCCTCCGAGCTCACCTGCTAGCTCGTGGCGTCGCCGCCGGCTCGTCGTGGGTGCCTGGCCGACTGAGATGAGATGGGATGGGAGCTGGGGGTTAGGAAACTAGATGGGCTTTATCGGGGCATGGAGGCTCAGAGAGGGCCAACCTCCCACGGGCCGCAGCCCACACCTCACTCGTCGTTCTCCTCTGCCGCGCTGATGATGGCGCTGAGGGAGAATCCCCTTCCCCCCAGCTCACCCGTTCCTCCCGCCGGCTCCTGAATCCAGCGACCGCCCAGGCCTCCGTTTGCCGGCGCTGTATAAGAAGCGTCGCGTCATCCTTCCACCTCCAGCGGACTGGCGTGGCGTGGAGTGGATTTGGAGACCGAAGAAGCGGAGATCCATCCAGGGTGATTTCATTTCATTTTGTCGGTAGTCGGTACAGCATCTCCAGCCCTTCGGCCCCCACGGCGCCGAAAAAGAGCGGACTGGATGCGAGCCGGCATTAGATCGGTCCCTGGGGTTCGTTTTTCCTTAGCCACGCCTCCAGGTGCCGCCCCCCACGGCACCCCATATTCGAACTCCATCGTTCCCACTCAAAGAAACAACAAACCGGCGATCATCGCAATAGTTCGGCGATTTGGTGCCACTGTTCGGCGATCAAATAAACAGGACACGCAGTAGTTCGGCGTATAAAAAAGGAAGGACGCGAAAGAAGTACACCAAACGTCGAGCTCAACCTCCGGGGGCGTCGGCGTACGCGTACGCGGGCTGGGAGGAGTCGGTGCGGCTTCCGGGCTGGTCGGCGCGGCTTCTGTGCTGCTGGGCGCGGCGGAGGTATCGTCGGTGGGGTTGGGCGTCGCGGAGGCATCGTCATCAGCCGCTGGGCTGGGCGGCGGCGGCGTCGTCGCCGGTATCTGGTTAAGAATGAGGCCGCGCTCCGCCAAGAACCACGCCTTGAGCTTCTCATCGCCGCTTTGGAGCATGTCAGCGCCGCCCATCAAGAAGGCGAGGTCGTTGTTCCTCTTCTTGGCGTCTTGAGCTTTGAGTTTCGCGGCGGCGTTGGTCCGGAGCAAGTCGAGTTTGATGGCGTTGTTCGTCATCAAAACAGTCCACCTCGCCTCAGTTTTCTCTTCTCGCTGGGCGGCCCTGGTCTTGGCGTCGGCGAGGCAGTGTTCGATGGACTCTTGCACGCGCGCAGCAGCCGACTCGGCGTATTTCGCCTTTTTGGCACCTTTGTTGCCGTCCGGGCGCCCCTCGGCCGCGCCCGCGGTCGGCGCGTCCGGCTTGTACGTCTCTTTGGCTTTGGCGAGGGTGCGTCGGACGGCCGCCCATTTCTCGCACTTGTCGATCCGCTTGAAGACATGGAGGTACTTGAACTCTGCGTCGTTGTTGTCATCACGGAACATGGCGAACATGCGTAGCAACTGCGTCGAAGGAAAGAACATCAGTCGGCGTGCGCGGCGCGCACACGGCATGCACGCGGCGAAAGAGCGCGCGCACGGAGAAAGGCAACAGTAAGGACGGCGTGCGATACCTGATCCTCGACGCTGGTGCCGCTCTCCGGGCGAGCCGCGACCTCCTCGACGATCCCATGCCATTTGTTGCACGCCGTTTGGATGGGCCCCCAATGATTCGCCATCGCCTTCGACCCACGCTTCATGTGCACGCTTTTGAAGTAGGGGTCGACGAGCTTCCGCTCGTCGAACTCGGCCTTGATGCGGTCCCAATACGTCTCGATGCTCTGGTTCATGCCAGTGACCGGGTCGAGGCAGACGACCTTCCACGCTTCGGCTAGGCACTCCTCTTCCTTGGACGCCCACTTGATGCGTGGCCCGCCGAGCTTGGCCGCCTTCTTCTTCTTCTTCTTCTTCTTGCCTTTCCTCGTTAGCGCCGGTTCCTCCTCCTCTTCTTCCTCCTCCTTTGGCTCTTCCTCGCCGTAGTCGAGCTCGTCGTCCATGTCGCCGAGGTCAATCGAGCCGTCCTGGGTAGTGAACCCGGGGGAAGCGGCGGTGGCAGCCGAGCCGGCTGCGATGATGTCCTTCATGCCGGCCTCCATCGCGTCGGCGTCGCCGAGATGCGACGAGGATGAGGCTTGCGAGTAGAGGCCACGGCGAAGAGGTGGCGTCGGTGAGGCTGCGTAGTCCGGCGGCAAGTACGTGTACGACGGGTACTGCACGCCGGCGAACACGGGCGAGGGCGTGCGCTGGACAGGGCGCCCATGGGAAAGGTGATGTTGGGGTTGAAGCCACCATGGGCGTCCCCATCGGCATAGCCTGGCCATGGCGTGCTCCATGGGTGCGGCGACGACGAGAACCCTACCGAAGAGCCGACGCTTTGCTGACTCCAGGCCGTGTATGGGTGCCCACTGGGTGGATTCATCATCGCCGCGCGTGCTGCCTCAGCTTGTTCGGTCGCATGCTCCGCCGCAGCCGCAGCGTGCGCCGCTTTTTCCCTGGCCTTCTTGGCCCTGTTGCGCCTGTCGGCGGTGACGGCCTCTCGGCGCTCCACATCCTCCTTCCACTCAGCGTTGCTCATGCCGGGGGGCTTGGACAGCGGTGCCCTCGGCTTCCTTTGCTTCGGCTGGGCGGCGGCGGCTGTGGGATCCGTCGCGGCGCGCGGCATCACGTACTTTTTTGGCGGCATGGCGGGCGGAAGGGTAGGGAGGAGGTGGGGGTTTAGCGGGAGGAATGGAAAAGAGAGGGGAGCCTAGGGGGGAAAGCGGGAGAAAACGGCGGGAAAAGGGCTTCCAGTCGCCAATAGATTGGCCCCACGCCGCTTTTTGCTTGCGCCGGCGCGCCCAGGCGACACCCGACCGCTTGGGCTCGGGTCGGGATCGCCGGCTCTAGATTTCGCCCAAACTGGCGCTAAACGAGATCCTAGGGGCGCGACTGGGCCGATTTTCGGCGACCGGCGCTAAAAATTCGCCTGGAAGGGGCTGTTGGGGGCGCGGCTGGAGATGCTCTTATATCTTGGATTGTTGTAAAACGAAAAGAATTGTATATGGGCGGCTGGCCGCCCTGGGATCGCTAACCAGCGCCCACCAAAAAAGGAAACCACCTGGTCCTCCCAAAGCAAAAAAGGAAACCCACCCACCCGCCCGCGCGAAAACCGCCTCAGACCCGACCCGCGCGCATGAAAACCACCGGGACCCGCCGCACGAAATAGGTAAGCTCGAGAAAACAACCCCGCGAGGACAGCTGGCCGCGGGATCATGTGCACCTGCCTCTGAACCCCACCCTCCTCACCAAACCGCGCAAGACCAACTGCCCCCAGGCCATCTTCTTCTTCCCCACGAAAGAAGGATCTACCCAGGGAGCAAAATCCTCCTTCATCGCCAGGAGAGAAGAACCAACATGGCGGCTCCCAGGGGCAAGTAAGAGAAGAGAAGAGAAGAGGGCTTAGAAATTAGAAAAGAAGACCAAGAGAAAAGCAGATCAAAGGGGGGGGGGGGGCGAAAAAAGAACCTACGTGGAGATCCACGGGTGAGAAGACTTGCCCATCTTCTTCCTGATTCTCTCTTATCTACTTGCCCTTGTAATGATTTCCTTGCACGCATCTTTTACTCGTGTATTGCTCGTGTATTTGATTGTCAATAATCAAATGAAATCTTGCATGATGTGTTTGCAGAAAAACTGTGCACCCAGTAGTTTCCTTTTCGTGCAACTAAGTCAAATGAAGTAGCCAACTGAAGGAGTACTGTGTGCCAACTCACTAGAATTTGGCAGCTCTAACGCTATGTTGTGCAACTAACCCAGTTGGCATCCAACTATAAGCACAAACTATGCAACTAAAAAACTTGTGCAAATATAGGTCTTAGGAAAGAACTGTACAACCAGTAGGTTACTTTCCTGCAACTAAGCCAAATGAAGTAGGCAACTGAAGGGGTGTTGTGTGCCAACTCAGTAGATTATGCAACTCTGAAATCTATTTTGTGCAACTAACCCAGTTGTAGCATCCAACTATACCCACAAACTGTGCAAGTAGAAAAAATAAAAAAGGCACAAAGACTGTGCAACCTTGGCAGGAACTTGAAAAGATGTGGAAGCTGGAACAACTAATATACAATGACGAGCATTATACGATATGTTCTGATAAGAAACAGTCTGCAAATATAGCTCTTAAGAAATAGCTTTCACACGCTGCCATCACAAATCTAAAAAACACACCCATCAAACCGTTATTCTAGCTGTGCATATCTAACTAAAATAGCTAGACAAGTATAGTTCAAATCTGAATTTGCTTCAATCTTTGAAGTTGTTGTAGCAGACCTTGCTTGATATGTTCACTTGCATTGATCTGCAGTAAATCATGCCCTCCCTTTCATGTTAGACCTGCACATTGTAGATAGAAAAATGGTCAATAAAAATGTAGCTACTATCTGAAACATGTTCTTATATAGTCCAACTACTATGATGCTTGTTCCAACTTTGATACTACTTGTGTGCAACTGGTATGCTACATTTTTATCCAGTTTGTATCATTAGAAAATGTCAAAAAAATGTGTTTGTCTGACTGGAAATGCTCACAATTGGACCAACTAGTATGAAAAATTTGTGCAATTTCTATGATACTTTTGTGCAAATATTGTGTTGCCTTTGTGCAACTACTATCAAAAAGTTGTATCTGAAGAAAAACTTACTAACTTCTTTTACTAAACCACTTGCATTAGTCTGCAGAAAATCATGCCCTCCCTTTCTTCTTAGAACTGCACATTGTAGATACGAAAAAACAAAAAAAGGATGGTCAATAAAAATGTAACTACTGCCTAAATATTCTTATATTGTCCAACTAGATTGATGCTTGTTCCGACTTTTAAAGTACTTGTGTGCAACTGGTATGTTACATTTTTATCCAGCTTGTATCATAAAAAAATTGTCAAAAATTGTGTTTGTGTGACTGGAAATGCTCACAATTTGTGCCAGCTGGTATGAAAAAATTGTGCAATTCTATGACACTTTTGTGCAAAATGTTGTGCTGCCTTTGTGCAACTACTATTAAAAAAGTTATATCTGTAGAAAAAAAGCTATGTAAAAACTGACTACTTGCAGTTTTCGAAACAATGAAAATGATTGTAACAGTGTTAAATTCATGCCTTCAAAATTGCTAACAACTATGCCCCAATACAACTTGTTAATGACTTTTTTGTTGAAACAAAATGCAGGTTGAAGCAGCTTTCAAGGATGACAGACCTCAATGTGTTGCCTTCCGATCTAAATGAGTTGCCAAATGATGATGTCGAGTTTGTACATTCAGGGGTTTTCACACAGCCTCATCAAGATCATGGCTTGATGAATGATGTTGATGTCAACATGCAATCAGAAAGCCATACACTCGAGGAAACAAACACCATAGTTGCAGGACGTACTGAAACAGAACTAAGGGCAGGGGCATTTGGTGTTGATCGAAATGCTATGGATGAAGATGAGGCTAGTTCTCAGCCAATGGAGCCATTTGTTGGGATGAGATTTGACACTCTGCAGGGTGCTAAGGATCACTACTGAAAGATCGTGGATGTCGCCTAGAGGGGGGGTGAATAGGCGTTTTAAAATAATTATGGTTGAAGCTTGAACAAATGCGGAATAAACCTAGAGGTTAATTTGTCAAGCACAAAACCTAAAACAACTAGGCTCACCTATGTGCACCAACAACTTATGCTAAGCAATATAAGCAACTATGTGATAACAAGATATATAACAAAGAACAATATGGCTATCACAAAGTAAAGTGCATAAGTAAAGGGGTCGGGTAAGAGATAACCGAGGCACGCGGAGACGACGATTTATCCTGAAGTTCACACCCTTGCGGATGCTAATCTCCGTTTGGAGCGGTGTGGAGGCACAATGCTCCCCAAGAAGCCACTAGGGCCACCGTAATCTCCTCACGCCCTCGCACAATGCAAGATGCCGTGAATCCACTAAGGGACCCTTGAGGGCGGTCACCGAACCCATACAAATGGCAACCCTTGGGGGCGGTCACCGAACCCGTACACTTTGGCAACCCTTGGGGGCGGTCACCGGAACCCGTCAAATTGCTCGGGGCGATCTCCACAACCTAATTGGAGACCCCGACGCTTGTCCGGAGCTTTACACCACAATGATTGAGCTCCGAACACCACCAACCGTCTAGGGAGCCCAAGCACCCAAGAGGAACAAGCTCAAGGGTACCAAGCACCCAAGAGAAATAAGCTTCTCAACTTGTAACTTCCACGTATCACCGTGAAGAACTCAAACCGATGCACCAAATGCAATGGCAAGGGCACACGGAGTGCCCAAGTCCTTCTCTCTCAAATCTCACCGAAGCAACTAATGCTAGGGAGGAAAATGAGAGGAAGAACAAGAAGGAGAACACCAAGAACTCCAAGAACTAGATCCAAGGGGTTCCCCTCACATAGAGGAGAAAGTGATTGGTGGAAACGTGGATCTAGATGTCCTCTCTCTTTTCCCTCAAAAACTAGCAAGAATCCATGGAGGGATTGAGAGATAGCAAGCTCGGAGAAGGTCAACAATGGGGGAAGAACACGAGCTCCAAGGATAAGGTTCATTGGGGAAGAAGACCCCTTTATATAGTGGGGGAACCAATCCAACCGTTACCCCACTGAACAGCCACACACAGAGCGGTACTACCGCTTGGGCAGGGCGGTACTACCGCTGAGGGCGGAACTACCGCTCTCACCCAGCGATACTGCCGCGCTGACGAGGAGGTCAGGGCCCTGGCCCCAGAGCGGTACTACCGTGGGAGTAGGCGCGGTACTACCGCCTGGAGCGGTACTACCGCCACTACTACCGCACTTAGTACCATAAAACCCGACACGAAAAACAACGGTCTCGAATCGAGGCGGTAGTAGCCCGGAACCACTGCGGTACTATGGCCGAAGACCACAAGCGGTACTACCGCTCGGAGAGCGGTACTACCGCTTGGGGAACGGTACTACCACTCTGGGAGCGGTACTACCGCTTGAGTGCTTCGGCGGTACTACCGCTGTGGACCGTGGTACTACCGCTGGGGCCATCCTTAAGCCACTACCGCGAAAACAAAGAATACTCCAAGGAAACCAGAACTGCCATAACTTCTGCAAATGAGCTCCGAATTGAGCAAACTCAAGCTTGTTTGAAACAAGACAATGAGTAGCATCAAAAAAGCGGAGGTATGCTTAGCAAACAAAGGAGTGACACCTCCAACAGAGAAGAACTGGCATACCCTCCAACATCGAAAACATCATAGACGATGCATGTGAACTCCATTTTCGATGAACTCGAGCTTGTCATGAAAATGACCAAAAGCTCCAAATCTCACAAGGAGAAGAACCAAACAAGAACCAATAAAGATGATGCAAGGATGCAATGGTTTGAGCTCTCTACGAACGATACGATCAAGCAACTCATCGAGAGCCCCCCTTGATAGTACGGTAAACGATCCTATAACCCGGTCTCCCACAACTACCATGAGACCGGTAAAATACAAAACCTATCAAGGGCAAACCTTTGCCTTGCACATGGTCCACTTGAGCTAGATGATGACGATCTTGACTCCCTCAAGTTGGACCACCTTTCTTGATTGCGTTGGCTCGATGAAGACTAGTTGATTGCTCCCCCATACTCCACTGTGGGTGAGCCTCTCTTCCGCACATCTTCACAAGTCCATTGTCACCACAATGGACGGCAAGCTTCAAGCATTTGATCTCTTCGTGATGCTTCACTTGAACTTGCACACCACAACCTAACCCCACAAAGAACTCTCACAAAGATCATGGGTTAGTACACAAAGCGTAATTGACAGTGCTTACCATACCATGGGGTCGCTTGATCCCTCTCGGTACATATTCTATGCTTTGTGTGTTGATCAACTTGATTTACTCTTTGACTTTGTCTTGATCAACCTTGAATGTTTCCAACTCTCTTCATTTGGATGATGTCTTGAAGGTAAACATGAATGATCACACAATCTTCTTCTTCAAGACATGCTTGCAATAAGCTCAGCACTCACATGACCATTCTTTGGATAATTCCTTAATAGCACCTTGGTCAACTCATAAACTCCTTGAAACCACACATGGACTTCAAGAAAAGCCTATGGACAGATCCTTCAAATATAACTCAAGACAACCATTAGTCCATAGAGATTGTCATCAATTACCAAAACCAAACATGGGGGCACCGCATGTTCTTTCAACTACAATGATTATGCCCTGAAGATGGGGTTCTCTATTAAGATGAACACATCAAGGAGGAATTCTTACACCAACATATTGGAGAAACAACAATTTGCATGTAACAAGTTTAGGAAGCCAAAAGAGGATGATGCAGGAGTTGAATTGCCACTTGTGATAGATCCTATACCAGACCCCAAACCTTTGGGTGAAGAAGAAGAAATGGAAGAAGTGCCAATATTCGATGGAGAGGATAGTGGAAAAAAGAATAAGAAGAAGAAGCGCAAGAGAGAAAGGATAAAGCAAACACAATGTAAGGAAAAAATGTTGGTTTAATTGAAGGATGGGCGGTGGGAAGTAACCCACTTTGTCTGTGATCATAATCATCTGTTGGTCCCCAAGCCTTCGCTCTCCAAATACTTGTGATCTCACATGGGTATACCACCGGAGGAAAATAAGTTCCTAGAGATACTCCACAACTGCAACCTGACTTCAGGTGTATTCTCATTCACCTCCCAAAAACTCCAAACTTCACACTACATTGTTGTTTAATTCTGATATGTCAAGTGTGCAACTAGCAGCAGGGGTTTGTGCAATTACATACACTGTGTTGTGCAACCAGGATTGAGTATTTATGAAAAAAGCACTACCACATACAAAACAAACAAGTTGGAACTACTTGCTGATTGAATAATGTATAGATTTACAAACTATGGCAACCACTTGTTTAATTCTGATAAGTTCTATGGCAACCACATGTCAATAGTTGTGCAACTAGCAGCAGGGGTTTGTGCAATTACATACACTGTGTTGTGCAACCAGGATTGAGTATTTATGAAAAAAGCACTACCGCAAACAAAACAAACAAGTTGGAACTACTTGCTGATTGAATAATGTATAAATTTATAAACTATGGCAACCACTTGTTTAATTATGATAAGTTCTATGGCAACCACATGTCAACAGTTGTGCAACTAGCAGCAGGGGTTTGTGCAATTACATACACTGTGTTGTGCAACCAGGATTGAGTATTTATGAAAAAAGCACTACCACAAACAAAACAAACAAGTTGGAACTACTTGTTGATTGAATAATGTATAGATTTACAAACTATGGCAACCACTTGTTTAATTCTGATAAGTTCTATGGCAACCACATGTCAACAGTTGTGCAACTGTTGTTCTTTAGTCTGCAACTGTTGTTTGTAAAGTGTGCAACCATCTAACATCAACTTTCTTCCCTGTAGGCCATATTATGGCTATCATGTCAGAGTTTTATGGCTCGGAGCTAAATGTACCTATGGACCTAAAGCAATAACAAACTTATGTGCTGGCTTCTCCAAAGACTCGACGAAAGAGGGGGACATTATTCAGATAATTGAGCATTTTAAAGAGTTGCAAAAAGATGATCCAGGCTTTTTCTATAAGATAAAATATGATCTCGAAGGAAGGGCAGAAAACATTTTTTTGGTGGATGGCTTGGCACGGAAAGCTTATACGGAGGCATATCATGATTGCGTTTCCTTTGACACAACCTACATGACCAATATGTACAACATGCCTTTTGCTCCGTTCATTGGAATCATCCGTCATGGGCAATCTTTCATGTTGGGCTGCACGTTTGTGAGGCAAGAAGTGGAGACCAGCTTTGATTGGGTTTTTGGAGCTTTCCTAGAGGCTATGAATGGAAGGGCACCGGATAACATCATTACCGATCAAGATGTGGCAATGAAAGAGTCCACAAAGAACATATTTCCCACAAGTGTGCACCGATGTTGTAGGTAGCACATCATGAAAAAAGCTCAAGAGAAAGTTGGATGGTTGCTAGGCTAGAACCCGGGATTGTCTGAAGATTTGAACCTTTGCGTTGATTTCAATTTCACATCAGATGAGTTTGAATAGAATTGGGCTGTGTTGATGATGAAATATGAGGCAATTACACACACCCATTGTGAGAAGCTATACGAATATAGGAACACTTGGGTGCCATGTTACTTCAAGCATAGATTTTTCCCGTTCTTGCAGTCTACACAACGAAGTGAGGGGTTCAATGCAGTATTGAAGCGGTATGTCAACCCTCACAAGTCAATTCTGAACTTTGTCAAGCAGTACCACAAAATACAGACGCACATCCTCGTCAAGGAAGGGTGCTATGACTACATGACGGAACATTTGGATCTTGACATGTGGTCACAAGTCCCAATAGAGAAGCAGGCATACAAGACATATACTAGAGATCTTTACTGCAAGTTCCGTGATGAGTTTTCGATGATTGGACGCTGCAATGCATTCCAAATTGGTGTGGAAATGTTTGAGCTAAGACCAAATAAGGAATGAGTTGTGAAGTATGGTTCCAGGAACTACTTGGTGTTGGCAAAAATACCCGAGGGGCAATTTTCATGTGAGTGTACCAAAATGGAGAGGGATGACATCCTTTGTTGCCACATACTGAAAGTGTTCACACATATTGGGCTTGATGTTATCCCGGAGCAGTACATGTTGACGCATTGGACGCCAATTGTTGTCCCAAGTGTGCCAAGTGCCACTAGCCAGCAACCTGATGTAATGCCTCCTGCCTCTCTAAAGGACATTAGGCATGCTAACATGACCTCAGACTTCCAAAAACTAGCAAAGTTTGCTTGTGGTTCTGATGCAGCAAAAGGCATTGTTGATAAACACATGCGTGCAGCGCGGATAGAGATTGTGCAGCTGAACAAGTCTAGAAAGAAAAAAGGGTTGCAAGAGAGGTAGGTCCATCCGCTGGTGATAACAACCAGGATCCTCCCGTGCCGCCTACATCTACAGGGCCTACTCCAGCAACTACCCTACTGGTCGTGCTCCACCGCCTACTCCCATGGGCCGTGGTGGCCCACCTCCTCCCATGGAACGTGCTGGTCGTGGTGCACCATGTGCTCCCATGGGTCGTGCTGCTCATGCTCCAGTGCCTCCTCCCATGGCTCGTGCTGAACAGCCTCCTCCGATGGGTCATGGTGGGACACATGTGAGTAATGCTTCGGCACCTCTTCTTATGGGTAACACAACACAAGGCCATACTAACTACACTAAGCGGATGTCGCCTACAAGCAACGACGATGATGTTGCAACTCCTAGGGATCCGCTAAAGTCAACTACAAAAGGGAGGGCAAGGAGTAGACACTATCATTCAGCTCTTGAACTGCACCCGAAAAGAAAAACAGGTGCAGCTACTGCAACTCAGATAAGCACAATGCTGCTAGCTACCCTGCGAAGTTGGCATGACAACTTGGTGACATATAAGTAATAGATAAAATGGGGGGAGCATCAAAAAAATGTTCTGGCTTTGCACTATTAGGACATGGATGGAGCTATGAAGATCCAGCAACAAAAAACTGCTTTGGAAACTTCTTCTTTATGTTGTTTAAACTAAGCATCTGGCCCATTTGTATTTCATGTTTAAAAAGTCATGTATACTATCACTTTGCTATGTGTGAGGCTACCTATTTACCTATTTATGCCTTTGTTGGCAAACTTACACATTAACACATGCAACTTAGTAAAAATTAAAAATGTTACTATGTGTGTTGTCCTTTAGTGATTGATTGTTTGATGGTTTACCAGAACCGAAAAGGGTTGTGCAAGTTAATTAGTAACAATGTGCAAGTATCTTCCCTGTATGTGCAACTGTAACATCTCCAAGTACTTTGCCATGTAAAAAAGAAAAAAGGAAAAGGAATAAAATTGTATCATTCTTAGGGTTAAAAAACAGCACCAAAAAACAAATGGTTCAAGAAACAGAATGTGCAACCTGGGGCAAAAAAACCCAAGTGAAATTGTGCAACTGAACTTGTATTAGGTGTGCAACTGAATGGGTAAAATTGTGCAACTATCATGCAGACCGATGGTAGTGGATAAAAGAAGGAGCAAAAACAAAACTTACTCATTGTACCGTAGAACGTCCTTCCATGGGGCTTTGTTGAGAGTAAAGTCAACCATCTGGTAGGTCATTATCCTCCTCATGTTTAGGCACTCTTTTGGTTTGTAGTTTGGCAATTGTCTCCCATTCCAAATGCTTGGATTGAACAACATGAACACACCACATTCATTGCTGTGCGAGAAAAGAGAAAAGAAAAAAGACATTTGTTATTCGACGTGAGTTGGGGCCATAATCGTTAAAAGAAAACTAACAACCTTGCTTTTGCAAGACCGTGTTCTTGACCATGCAACTTTGTCCCCCTAAAAATGTGCAACTACCCATTGATCCGTGTGCATCTGTATGAATACTTTGTGCAAGTAGATGGTTTGGTTGGTGCCAAAAAATGTGCAACTACCCATTGATCTGTGTGCAACTGTATGAATACTTTCTGCAAGTAGATGGTTTGGTTGGTGCCAAAAAATGTGCAACTACCCATTAATCTGTGTGCAACCGTATGAATAATTTGTGCAACTAGATGGTTTGGAAGCAGCACTACCCAACTATAAAAAACGAAAGAGGAAAATGGCGTGCATGCATGACTTACTTCCCGAATTGCTTGGGTACATCAATGTCGATGACCTGAAAGTGACCGATGTTATGCTTTGGGTAGTGTTGCTTCCATAAATACCTCACCGCCCCTGCTACAGTTCAAGCACAGTGTCGGGGTTGTCGAGCTTCCTCCAAGAATCTAGCACCTCGAAACGTTGATCCCTTAAGTTGATGTTAAACACCCAGTAGTGTCTGCCTCCTTCTCGATCATTGGGATCAGTGAACTCGAGCACAGGAAGCATCACCTGCACATATTGACAACACAGGAAAAAAGAAGGTAAAAAGTTGTCAAGAACTGACCAGTGAAAAACCAAGAGCTATGCAACACGAAAAGTTGAAAACACAACAAAAGTTGTGTGGCCAGAAAAAACTGAACATATCTTGACGGTCTAGGTGATTAATCTTCTCAAATTTAGAATGTATCTCAGCAGCGTTGTATATTCCTTGCTGCAAGCATGTCTGCATTTGAAGAAAATGAGTCTTAGCAAACACATTGTAAAAAAGGAAGGGACAAAGGGATGTTGTGTGAAACAAGAACATCAGTTCTCATTCAACTTACAGCAACCCTCAGTGGCATGATGACCTTCTTTGAGTCCTTAGGTAAGGTTTCCTTGATTTTGATAAGAGCAGCTTCGACAACATTGTTTGATAGCCATTTGGTAGGCTTCATTGAGTCAGCCAACTCCTTTAGGCTCACAAAGAACCCATCATAGTTAATGATTTCAAGGCTGTTCGGAAAACAATACGAGGGCAAAGAAAAAAGAACAAAAAAACATGATTAACTGGTTGTCGTGAACACGTGAAAAAGTGAATGAAAAAAATGAGTAACTGCTATTAAGGTGTGCAGGGCCTGATGTGCCAACTGTATAACTATTGTTGTGCAAGTAATGTTGAATGGAACTGCAAGTACAAAAGATGACTTGTGAAACTACAAAAAAAAAATTGAACTACTATTTGTTGTGCTACTATTTACATATGTCTATGACAATAATAAAAGATGTTCAACTGTATTACCATTTTTGTGCAAAAAAATCAATAAGCGTGATAGTTGCAAACATAACAAACTGATTGGCCAACTAAAAATATAAGAGGGGATACAGATTTACCACAAAATGCATTAGTTTTACCTTGTTTCTATGGCGTTTGCTCCAGGTAGATTCCTTACATAATATAGAACTGCCGCATAAAGCTTGTTCACTTGTTCATTGCAAGTGAACGTCTTTGTTTTATTGTAGTCGATGTAGGGAGACCTCTGGACAACAGCTGGCTTGATTATCCTCCTTGTGCATTTTTGCACTGGTGGGCCAGATGTGGTACCGCCAGACCCACTTGCACCTCCTAGAACACCTGTCACATCTGGGGTGTGAAACTCGTCTGGAGAATCCAAAATGATGATATGAATTGGTGCCTTCCCAGTGACCGCCTTATCTGCAGCAGCACAAACCTCTCTCACAGTTTCTGAAGCCCAATCATCTAGCTCACTGCTCTTAGATAACCCTGCCTCTTGTGGTGTCACTTGTGATTTGTTAGGCTCGTCCACTTTGGCAACTTGGGGGGGGGGGGGGGTCATCATCAAGATCCAAACCCAAGTCAAATGGTGGAGCGTCGCAGAACCCATCGCCATGATATGATCTTGCTGATGATGTTCTACGAATGGGATGCACACTGTTGTTCTCTCCTTGGACATCATTGGGTGCATCACCTGCTGACTTGGTTCGTGCAATTATGTTTGGCGGCGGTCTTGGCAGTATACACCTCGAAACAAGGTCATAAACTTGCTCTTGTGTAAGGGTGTCCTGTTGATCAAGAGCATGAAAAGTAGGCGAATGTTGTTTCTGAGCCTGCACAACATTACTGACAGCTGAGGGTTCCATGGTTACTGAATGGGTTGGGGTTGGAGTTGGCACACTGCTTGGTGTGGTTGGCACAATGACTGCTTGAGTTGGCAATGCAGTTTCTGGGAGTGGCACACTGACAACTTGGGGATCTATGGCGACTGATGGGGTAGGACAGACACAACTCCAGATGCCTCACTTCCTCTTGCAGTTGGCATAGTGGTGGTTTCACTTTCCTTGATTGCTGGTGTACTGTGCGCACTTGATGCTGTAGTTGGCTTATTTGGACAAACAGTTGGCTCACTTGAACCCCCTTTCACTTTGATTTACTTCCGTTCTTCAATTTTTCTCTCACATACCAGGAATCTTATCTTTTGATTGACCCAACACCAGGTTCTTGCTAAGTGTCACAAGCTTCTTGCGCTTTGGGACAGTGGGTGGGCGTGGTGGGGATGCTGCCATCCTCTTGCTACCACCTAACGATGAAGCATCTTCAAATACAAGACCTCCCTTCAATATCTTGTCAAGCATGGTTTTTGAGCCAATCCAGTCCAAACCCTTTCCTGCATCTTCCATTTCTTCCTCAGTGCTTTGTACTCCATCGTTTATGATTTTTTCAAAGGTATTATCCTTCTCTTTCATGTCAAAGATTGCATGAGTTTCCAGCAAAGGGATTCAAATCTGTTGGGGATTGCTTGCTCTGATCTACACAAGTCAAATAATGAGAAACTTTCCTCTGGCACAACTGCTTTGGTTCCAACTGATTTCAGATCTTCACCCTTCCGACGCATGTCCTTTTGGATGAAAAACTGTAGAGTTACACTATCATCAATTGAGATGTTGCTGCTGCTGTTTCCTCCGTCTCCAGAAGTGTTTGCCCTCTTTGAACTACTGTCACTGCCACCCATACCATCGTCATCCTTCCCGCTATCACTACCTCCATCAAGGACAGACACAACTCCAGATGCCTCACTTCCTCTTGCAGTTGGCACAGTGGTGGTTTCACTTTCCTTGATTGCTGGTGTACTGTGCGCACTTGATGTTGTAGTTGGATTATATGGACAAAAAGATGGCTCACTTGAAGCTGGAGTTTCCACATCAGTTGTTGGGGTTGCCGACTTCCTACACTGCATACTAACAACTTTCTCTTGACTGTTTGATCCACTCTTAATATCATGGCTTGGCAACTCTATTCCCATTTCCGCAAACTTTGTGTCATTGGCAAAAGACATTGTTTTCTTGCTTTTTGTACCAGGGAGTTTGCATGTTGTAGAGATGAGCTTGGCATCTACATGCGCAACGGTTGGCACCTATATAACAGTGCTTGCTTTCTTTGGCTCTGGAGTTGGCACCTCCTTTCCCTTTGATTTACTTCTGTTCTTCGAATTTTTCTCTCTTTTGATTGACCCAACACCAGGTTCTTGCTAAGTGTCACGAGCTTCTTGCGCTTTGGGACAGTGGGTGGGCGTGGTGGGGATGTTGCCATCCTCTTGCTACCACCTGACGATGAAGCATCTTCAAATACAGGACCTCCCTTCAATATCTTGTCAAGCATGGTTTTTGAGCCAATCCAGTCCAAACCCTTTCCTGCCTCTTCCATTTCTTCCTCAGTGCTTTGTACTCCATCGTTTATGATTTTTTCAAAGGTATTATCCTTCTCTTTCATGTCAAAGATTGCATGAGTTTCCAGCAAAAGGATAGCAAATTTGTTGGGGATTGCTTGCTCTGATCTACACAAGTCAAACAATGAGAAACTTTCCTCTAGCATAGCTGCTTTGGTTCCAACTGATTTTGGATCTTCACCCTTCCGACACATGTCCTTTTGGATGAAAAACTGTAGAGTTACACTATCATCAATTGAGTTGTTGTTGCTGCTGTTTCCTCCATCTCCAGAAGTGTTTGCCCTCTTTGAACTGCTGTCACCGCCACCCATACCATCATCATCCTTCCCGCTGTCACTACCTCCATCAAGGGCCCCCCTGTCATCATTGTGTGTTTCCTCACTATCATCATCACTGCCCCCATCCTTTCCTTGCTCATCTCTGTCAACGTTCTCCACATCCTCACCTTCCCCCCTGCCTGTTCCATCTTTTTCCTCTTCCTCTTCCACTTCATCATTACCGGATTCTTCATTGTCTTCATTATTGTGAGCATCATCGTCACTGTCATCATCATCATCATCGTTGTCACTGTCATCATCATGTCCTTCATCATTCCTTCCCTCTTGATCCTCCTCTTCTTCTTCAGAATCATCACTTTCTTCAGAATTGTTGCCAACTCTTGGGTCAACATCTTCTTCCTCTGACTCACTTTCTTCTTCAAATTCTTCTTCTTCACTACCCTCCACCTCTTCTGATTGCTTGGCAGTATATTGATGCTCTCGTCACCTAGTGTGTGAGCTTTGACCCTTTGTTTGATCACTTAACGTGCCCTTGAGAGGAGACAAATCTGGTTCCTCTTCATCAAGCTTGGCAAAACCTTCGATGAAGTTGCCAAGATTTTCTGATATTCCTTTGCATAGATCATGAACCATACCTGCTAACTTGAACTTCTTCTGCATAACATTAGAAAGAAAAACAAAAATTAAAATTTAAAACGGAAAAAATTGAGATAATGAAAGTATATCAAAGTATATTTCTGCGCAATTGCAAACCTAAGTTTGGTGCAAGTATATGAAAGTAGTGTGCAACTGAGATGCTGAAAGTGTGCAACTGAAGAGGGGTAAGTTAGCAGGGAGTAAAAAAAGAAGCATATTTTGTAGCTAGGAGTTGTGTGAAAACATCAGTTTGATTTCAATTAGTAAAAAAAGGTGAGATAATAATTCTGTGCAACTCATGCATGCATTGGGCACGAAAAAAGTAAAACCAACAAAAAAACACGATTTTTGTTCTAATAAAAAAGTGTGGGTGAGCAAAAAGGATAACTCACATGGGGATTGTAACTCATTGGAACCTTTGATGCCATAAATGCTTCTGCCTGCAGTAATCCTCCAAAGAGTGTTGAATCCTCTTTGCTTTTATACTGCTCCTTGAGATGTTCACAGAAAGAAAGGATCATTTTACAACAATAACTTCAACAATAACAAGTGTACATTGTCTGGATCTAAAAAGGAAAAGAGTTTATATATGGGTAACTACCACATGCCCTAGAAGCACAAAAAGTAAGTGAAAAAAACTATGCGAAGTCACAAATGAGAAGTGGGACTTTAAAGGAAAATATGAAACAAGCATGTGTGCAACTATCACAAGTCTGTGTGCCAACTATCAACATAGACTTGTGCAACTACCACATGACCTAGAAGCAAAAAAAAGTAATTGAAAATACTATGTGAAGTCAAAAATGAGAAGTGGGACTTTAAAGGAAAATATGAAACAAGCATGTGTGCAAACTGTTAATAAAGTCTGTGTGCCAACTATCAACATCGACTTGTGCAACTACCACATGCCCTCAGAAGCAAAAAAACTGACTGAAATTACTATGGAAAGTACAACTAGAAGTGGTACTGTAAAGAGGAAAAATATGAAACAAGCATGTGTGCAATTCTATTTAGTCTGTGTGTCAACTATCAATATAGACTTGTGCAACTACTTACAGGTATGTGAAAGAATCATGTGCAATTACAGATTTTGAGTAGAATTTCCAACTCACTTGACGTTTCCCGAAGACACCGGGCGAAATCAAGTCCTTTTTAATTATCTTGTTGATTAGATTCTTATCATAGGCATTGGCTCGAACTTCGCAGTGGCTTATTCGCACATCAACCTCGAGTGCGTTAATGTAGAGAATATGTACATGAACTATCCCCAAGAGACAAACAAAAAAGGAAATAAAACATATAAGAACATTGGTGATAAAAAGCACAAAAAACATCTAGAAAAGGTATGTCTAACAGAATACACTTAATTAGAGCTCACCATCAAATGATACAGGCAACAACAGACTATTTGCTTGTCCTCACCCATGTTGCAGAATGCTTCATTTATGTGGTCAGCAATAAATAAGCTCACATTGCTCTTCAACAGAACATCAGGTTCTAGCACAACGCTGTAGCAATGTGGGCTCAGAGAGAGACTAGTTGTAGGAGCTAAAAAGGTGCTGAAAGCAACTGCATGCCACCTAATGAGGAACTTGTTATCAGTTGTACCCTTCATAGCTTTCATTGTCTTGGTGAATTCGGTAACCGTGGGGTGTTTGGGTGGCCCGGTGTGGTTGAACATCTCATTGAAAGCCTTAACAGACTCCTTTTCAACAATGTATTTCAGCCGCGGCCCTTTGTTTAGTAAACCAAAGTACCTGTGCACACTAGCAGCATCTACTGGAATAGTTCCCCTGCCTAGGAATACCAAAGCTGAACTGGCTGGGTCATATGACTGGACTAGGAACTTCGTCAAGTCTGAAGGCAGTGTGTCTGCTAGGTTTACCAAACCTCCTAACATCTTCTCATATAAGAAAGATCTCTGAACAGGTGGCAAATCGTTGTTCACCTTCACAAACCTCCCTCGTGATGCCCTAATCCTTCTAGCTTGTGAATGCCGTCGAGGAACGTTTCCTTCGTTCCCTTCAACTCCAACTTCACCCAGCTGTGACAAAAAAAGGGGAAAGAATACAGACAAATTGTGCAATTAGTGTACATACGTCTGCAACTGACCACATAGTTGATTGTTGTGCAACCACAGGTTGACTGTTGTGCAACTATTATACTTATTGTGCAACTGACATGTACACACTCTGAAATTTAAAAACCAGTCCAAAAATGTATCATGATTTGGTGCAGTTGTGTGCTCAATTGGTGCCAACTTTCAAATTTGACAAGGTAGGTAAGGAGATTCCAAAATCTATCATAAAAGAAAGACTAAAAAACTAAACCGCGCTTTTCAGATTTGACATGGTAGTATACAACACTTTCAAATTTGCACCACAAAAAATGTAAGGAAAAAAAATGCTGGTTAAACACAACAACCAAGTGTATGCTTTTCATATGTAACACTGAACAGCACAGGTGCCAACTACTACCAACATACTGTGCAACTGAAAAAGAAAAATATACAAAAAAAGGTACCTCATCAGCTTCTGCAGAGGTTGGTCCACCCCCATCAGATGACTTGCCTTTTCCTTTTGTTCTGGCTCGCTTTGCAGCACGGGATGCAGTAGCATCATCCACCTACAAAATAACCAAATGATGCCTCATGTTAAAAAATCATGAAAAATATAGAAAACAAAAAATATAAATATTGAATTCCTTTTACATAAACTCAAAATTGTTCAATGTGTATTCAAAACTTACCCCTACTTCATTACCATCATCGGGGTCGGTACGAGGACCCCGCTGAGCAGGCCTTTTCCCGTTCCGCCGTATATACTCTGATGCAATCCTCTGCATGGCTCAAAAGAAACAAAAATAAAAAATAAAAAACAAAATGAAAAAGAGAAAAGAAAAACAAGCACATATATTCGATCATATTTGCTCCCTTTTGAACTTATAGAAAACAACCTCTTCCCCACTTCCACCGACATCTCCCTCTTCGAGCATTGTCACTGCAAAAAGTAGGTCCTGACAAAATCATTCTAATTGCACACACACAAAAATGTAGCTCAAAGCACTAACAAAACTTGTTAAAAAATGCATAAAAAACCAACATCCCACCACTAAGACATTTCATAAAATCTTGTGCCAACTAGACCCTGGTTTTGCCAAACATTAACCCTGGTTCTGCCAACTCAGATATGGTAATGCCAAGTGAAAAATTCAAGAACACATATCCCAGCTGTGTGTGACTATTGAATCTAGATCTCCCAGCTGGGAACTGGTCCAGTGCCAAGTATAAAACCTGCAGAACATAGATACCTGAATATGCGCAACTATTGTAACTATAACATGCAGAACATAGTTGGAGTGGCTACTAGTGCGGTTGCCAACTGCAAACTGATGCAGCTGATGTGAGTAACTGATGCAGCTGATGTGTGCAACTGATGCAGCTGGAGCTGCCAATTGGGTATCTGGACAAATGTCAAGTTTAAGCACAAACTCGTTGTGCAACTGCCAACTACAAGATACTCGTTGTGCAACTGAGTAATGAAAACATTCCCTGTGCAACTACTATAGTGCAGTTGCCAACTGCAAACAAATCATTGTGCAACTGGGCATAAAAAATGAAAAATCAAACGGATTCAATTTCATGGTGAAATATCTACCAACTAAAGTACCACCTAAAATGCAACAGTGCGTAGGGTTTCGATTCACTTGTGAAAAAGGGACATGGACACTGGATCTGCTGTCGGCTAGGCCTCCCCCGCTACAGGCACTGCGGAGTGAGTCTAGCGGGTGCGGCCTCCTCGGCTACAAACGGGGCGAGAGCGCAACGGTCGCGGTCTCTGCAGCTACGGGCGCGGCGACAGCACAACGGCGTGCAGCGACAACACAACAACGCGACGCCCAGCACGGAGAGCAAGTCTAGAGCGCGCGGCCTACCCCGCTATAGATGCGGCGAGAGCATTGCGGTCGCGGCCTCTGCATCTATGAGTGCGATGGGAGCAATACGAGCACCACTTCCCCCGCTATGGGTGCGGCGAGAGCGCTACGGGCGTGTCCTCTCCCACAACGAGCGCGGCGGAAGACTATGGGGCACGGCAAGAGCATTACGGCCGCGGCCTCCATCTGTACGGCATGCGGCGAGATCGGTACGACACGCGAGAAGAAGGAGCGAGCGGTTGAGCAGCGAGCGTACCTCAGCCGGCGACGAGCAGCGGGTGCCTCCCCCTGCTGCGCCTCCACCTCCTGCGCACCTTTCAACGGCGCCGCCGACGAGATCCAGCGGCGAATCCGGCAACGACCGGCAAATCGGGAGGGGAGGGGAGGGGAGAGGGGAATGGAGCGGTGACGGGTGGTGGATGGGGGGGACGGAAGAAGTGGCACGAAATTCAAAACTGCCCACTGCCCACTACTTTGTCTACGCTCACTAACTGATGTACCCATGTAGTTACTAACATGGTGGGCCCACCAGGGGGTACGTGCGACGCGCCTCGGCACAATCAGGCCAGGTGTGCGGCAGAAGCGGCGCATCCAAAAACCGACAAAAACCACCTGGCCGCGTGCGACCGCATGATCCCACACCATCGCACGGCGTGGCGTCAGCCGCTCAAGCAGCGCTGCAAGCGCACGCGCACTAATATGTATTTAGGATAAGTACCACGTTTCGGCAGATACAATGGCATATCCAACGCAAGCCCTTAAACCAACATCACAAATGATCGCGAACATGTTGGGAGCCATTCAACACTTCCGGCAAAAATTCTTCATTTTCATTTGCGAACCAATTTGTGGTTGGATGGTTAGAGGGACTGTGGTATCCCCAGCCCACCAAGGTTCAAATCCTGCTGCTCGCATTTATTCCTGGATTTATTTCAGGATTTCCGGCGATGCGCATTTAATGGGAGGAGAAGTTCCCATCGATGACGAGGTGCCTACGATGACTTTGTAAATTTCAAGATGATATGCCGGCTCAGTCTTTCAAAGGTGCTCATAGGGGTAGGGTGTGCATGTGTGCGTTCATAGGGGTAAGTGTATGCGCGTGTATATGAGCGCTCGTGTTTGTACTGATGTTCAAAAAAAATCTCCATTTGTCTGGTGGCCGCGCCCACCTCTTCTGCCCCGGCCTCCATCCGCCACCGCACTAGTGAGCGCGACAGGCTACATTATCCTCGGATCCCTCACCGCGTCATATCGCAGGCAGGCACGCACGAAGGTGGGCCGGTAGGCGGGCACGCGCTCGCACAGCCAAGCAAGCTGTCCTCGTCACTGAGGTGTCTGGCATCTCCATGACGGTGCTGCGAACTGAGGAAGGGGTCTATGAGGGTCGGGGCTCGCCAGAAGTGAGCGAATCGATGATGAGCCACCGGTTAGATTCCAGTCGATGAGGTTATCTCCCACTCGGTAGGCCCACGGTGACCTAAACCCAACAAAAGCCCATGGGGATCCAAGCCCACATTCATCAGATACCAATATGCCAACCAGTATGCTGGAGGTTTGGTCACTTTGGACAAACTACCTGAGTGGAGATCTCTACACTCGGTTCAAACCAAGAAAAATGTATCCTCACTTGGCAAGAGTTCAATAGCCAGTAACATTAATTGGAGTGTTACCACAGCCATGAAGCATGGTGCTTCATCCACTCATTAAGACGCTCGTTACTGCTAGTAGTGGGCATGTATTGTTAGGCTTAAATTCACCTGTAATGTAGCATGCATGGGGATAACGAACTCCATATAAGCACCCTTCATTATCAGGTTATGGTTCGGAACTTTATACTTTCAAACTCGTACTGAAGAACAGTCACCCCGGATAACAAGACTGGGGTTTTTACCTCCACCACAAGGATCCTGAACCAGTATACATCCTTTTATCAACCCCCTGTGTCTCACTAGAGACTAGACTAGGCCTCATTCCTCCCACTATCTTATTGTCAGATCCACCGTGGGTCTCGAACCCACGACCACAAGGTTAAGACCAACGCCATTTATCTTGCGGAGTATCCGATACTCCAATCGGCTCGACGAAGGTATCCAGGTCGATAAAAGACGTGATCTGACAGGCAACTTCGATAAAGGTTTCCATATGATCTTCAAAGTGTTGGTCCTCCGGATTTCCTGCACCAACTCATTTCAGCTTCCCTTCATTTATCTTGGCATGTGTACCCGAATGAGAGCAAGAGCAAAGTCAGCTCCACACCGTGTAGAGGATTTCTTCCACCTTGACACTCGGCCTGGTACCTGCCCAAGTTGTTCCATACAAGCAGACAAATCTTCACCAAGCTCTTCTCCAGGACGCAAGGTTGTATTCATCTTCTTCATAGATTCTTTCACTTTGGATGCACTGCTATTTGCCGATTCAACACGTTCTTCCAGATAGATAACAAATTCAGCAAGCCAACTGGATGCCCAAGGAGTATTTGTGATATTCATCATGTATGCTTGAAGTTCCTTCTGCACCCTATGTGCCTCTGTTCTTGGATCGGGGCAAAACACTGCACAATGGAATTTAGAACATTTAATGGAGTAAGAGCACGTTCATGAACTTCATTTATCAAAATTAACTCAGGAAGAACATGCAGGTTCACCTTCGAGCCTCTCGTTAACATCATCCAACTAGCCTACCAAGAAGGTCTTAGTTTCTACCATGCCCCGAGCAAGATCATCAAGATCCTTTTCATACTTCATTTCATTCTTTTCCATAAGATCAGACATGTCGAGATACTTCATGTACCATTCCTGCTCAGAAGCTTTAAGGTCATTGATTTCCTTCTTCAACACCGCAACTTCATCCTAAAAGTGTTGTTTGAGCTCTTTTGTTTCTTGAAGTTCATACAGTCTCTCTTCAGCCCTTTGAGTTTTCACTCGGGTTTCTTCCCAAGCTTTGGCTATCACGATGTCCTTGTCCTCCAGAGCCATTTTTTTGCAGATTCTACAGACTCATAGTTCCACGGTCATTTGGTTAGGAGTGCATTTTTAGCATGAACCTCTGTTGAGATCGGTTACACTTGGAATCCGGTTTTAAGATTAATTTGAAGTTCACTTGGATAACAAAGTTTACATCCCATGGCGACCTTCTCCTTCTCCAACCGACTGTTCTTAGTTTTCTCTTTGTTGAGTTCTTGTTGTACCTTTTCCAATTCTTTTTCCAGCTCCAAATACTTGGAGCTGGGTTCTCATGATTTCTACACAAGACAAAGACAAAATTTAACTAGACTCCAAGCGTTTACAATCAAACACTCGGAGTCTCGGGGGCTACACATGATGGGTACACAGATCGTGCCCCTCGCTGGAAGAGAATAAATCTCAAATCCCCTCGGTTCATCAGGAAGTCAAGTGAAGTCATGGATCTAATGTAAACAATCTAGATCAATGAAGTTCTAAGCCACTTGTTCTCAAGACTGTAAGCAACTACTAGTAGTTAATCAGATTCTTGGGGGCTACACCCAGTGGGTTCACTCATTGTGCCCCCACTGGAAGAAAAAACATCAATTCCGTCAGTTAATCTACAACTTGAGTGAATCCATGGATTTAACATAAACAATCTAGATCTATGAAGAATTAGAATTACTTGTTCTTGAGACTAGCCAACTGCTAGCAGTTGATCAGAGTCGCAGGGGGTACATCTAGTGGGTGCACTATCCGTGCCTCCACTAGAAGGAAAACCTAAAGTGTTTCATTCGATTATGTCGATCCAACTAAGAGAAAAATAATCTGGCCATCTGAATGGAAATGAGCGACACTTACTCTAGTACTTACTCAGATATTTGCCTTCAAGATCCCATTTGACTTGATTAATTCTTCCAACTGAGATTCCATTGTTGGTGCCTACCGTTCGTGTCGCGGGTATTAGGTACCCACGAACCCTCCTGCGTGGGGTCTACAATGGCTTCTTGCTGGGAGATCGCCTAGACATGAGCATAGCTGAAGAGTCATCCAAGGCTCTTCTCTGAAGATACAGGCGAAGTATGGCTCGGAAGACCTCCAGGAAGGTCTTTGAGAGGTACTATTTTCGATGGCCCTCGACTTCCACACCAACAATAAGGTGTAAGAAAATGTCAAGATGGCAGCATCCTTTCCTGGGAACGCCTAAGGCATG
This sequence comes from Triticum timopheevii, assembly GCA_963921465.1. Classification (NCBI taxonomy): domain Eukaryota; kingdom Viridiplantae; phylum Streptophyta; class Magnoliopsida; order Poales; family Poaceae; genus Triticum; species Triticum timopheevii. Next base: position 460,538,458 of record OY997264.1, on the reverse strand, counting down.
GGCTCCCGCAAAGGAGACGTTCCCCCAGGAATTACTCGTTCAACCCGATCCGCAACGCTCCAGGTCCAACCCACTAGGGTGACAACACCTTAGTGCCATAGGGGCCCGACCCAGCAGCGGTGCAGCTCGCGGGCCTTTTCTACCACGTGGCACACCGAGGTCGCCTTCCCCTTGAGCGGTCATGCCGTGTCAAACATCTAACCCCTTCTTCCGCATGCCTAACACCTGTTACGTGTGTGGCATGGTAATAAGAGGCGGTTATGCTAAATGACGGTAATGGGACATGTGTCTGTTCCCGGGCTTAGGAGAAGAAGACACATTCCCCCGCATTTAGTGTGGTAGGTATGTAGTAGGTATCCCACTGTATATACACAGTGTCTACTGTACTATCTATAGCCATGTTGGTGACCCTTGCACTATAAAAGGAGGCCCAAGCTATAGTGGGAGGAGGATTCAGTTCAGGTCAGATCTTAGATAGGCTAGATAGAAAGGAAAACCTGCTCGTTCCCTTCACGAGACGAGCAGGCATTCCATGATCTTTGTAAGCTCTTCGCACCTAAGAAAGCAACAAGGAGGAGTAGGGTTTTACGCACCATGTGGACCAAACTTGGGTAAAACATCAGTGTCCCCAATCACCTTCATCGATGTAATATCGGCGTCCACCGCGCCACCCTCGAACAAGCAAAAAGGTCGCCCCGGCCCCTGGTGTCGCGTGCTCTCAAGCATGGCCCATGACCTACTTCATCCTCTGAAGATCTGCCACATCCCTATTCTGGTAATGGCTTAGGCTAGTTATTCTTGTTTGCATCATGTCTAAAATTCAAATTAATTTGAAATGGGGATTAATTAAACCCTAGCACCACATTAATAAACTAGGTTTAACTAAAATATTTTTCAATGAACCCAAAATGCCCTTAAAAATGTTCATGATTTAAGGAAAAAGGTGAAAGCCTTAACCAGAGATGATGCACATTTTTCCATGGCATTTATTGCCTTTGAATTAATCCATATTTTATTTGAATTGGAGTTATAAAATCCTATAAATATTTTTATAGCTCCAAAGTAGGTTATAATTCAAATAACCTCTTTTCACCAGCAAGTTTGAAATCATTAAGTTCTTTAATTGCCCAATAAGCTTTATGTTCTAACTCAAGAGGTAAATGACATGCTTTTCCATAGACCATTTTATAAGGGGACATGCCCATATGATTTTTATAAGCAGTTATGTATGCCCACAATGCATCATCAACTTTCTTAGACCAGTTCTTTCTAGATCTATTAACAGTCTTTTGCAAAATCAACTTTATTTCTCAATTACTCAATTCAACTTGACCACTAGACTGAAGATGATAAGGTGATGCAATTCTATGGTTGACAACATATTTAGCAAGGAGTTTACGGAATGCATAATGAATAAAATGTGAACCACCATCAGTCATAAAATATCTAGGGACTCCTAACCTCGGGAAAATAACTTCTATAAGCATTTTAATAGAAGTGTTATGATTAGCACTACCAGTTGGAATAGCTTCTACCCACTTAGTAACATAATCAACAACAACTAGAATATGTGTATACCCATTAGAGGAAGGGAAAGGTCCCATATAATCGAATCCCCAAACATCAAATGGCTCAATAACAAGTGAATAATTCATAGGCATCTCCCGACGTCTACTAATATTGCCAATTCTTTGACATTCACCACATGAGAAGACAAACTTACGTGCATCCTTGAAGAGAGTAGACCAATAAAAACCATATTGTAATATCTTATGTGCAGTTCTGTCTACAACATGGTGTCCTCTGTATGCCTCGGAGTGACACTTCCGTAGGATTTGTTCCTGTTCATGCTCAGGTACACAACGTCTAATGATACCATCTATTCCTTCTTTATATAAATGTGGGTCATCCCAAAGGTAATGTCTTAAATCAAAGAGACACTTTTTCTTTTATTTTTATGTGAAGCTACAGGGTATATATTTAGCAATAATGTAATTAGCATAGTCTGCATACCATGGAGTATTACGAGAAGCATTTATAACAGCTAACTGTTCATTAGGAAAACTATCATCAATAGGCAGTAGGTCTTCAAGAACACTTTCCATTCTAGACAAATTATCAGCTACGGGATTCTCCGCTCCCTTTCTGCCACTAATATGCAAGTCAAATTCTTATAGGAAAAGAACCCACCTAATCAACCTAGGTTTAGCATCTTTCTTTTCCATAAGATATTTAATAGCAACATGATCAATGTGAACAATTACTTTAGAATCAACAATATAAGATCTGAATTTATCACATGCAAACACAACTGCTAAAAATTCAATTTCTTTGAGCATTGTCTAGAGTTTTACTAGCATAATGAATAACATTCAATTTCTTATCAACTCTTTGTCCTAGAACAACACCAACAACATAGTCACTAGCATCACACATAACTGAAAAATGCAAGTTCCAGTCAGGTGGTTGAACAATAGGTGGAGAGGTTAAGGCTTTTGTAAGTATTTCAAAGGCTTCTACGCAATCATCATTCGAAAACAAATGGAACAACTTTTTGCAAAAGATTAGTAAGAGGTCTAGAAATTTTAGAGAAGTCTTTAATAAACCTTCTATAGAAACCAACATGACCAACAAAACTTCTTATACCTTTTATATGAAGGAAATATGCCCTAAAGGCAATAATAAAGTTGTTATTTATATATTTCCTTATATCATGATAAGTGTTTATTATTCTAGCTAGAATTTTATTAACCGGAAACTTAGTACATGTGTGAATACATAGACAAACAAAGTGTCACTAGTATGCCTCTACTTGACTAGCTCGTTAATCAAAGATGGTTAAGTTTCCTAGCCATAGACATGAGTTGTCACTTGATAAACGGGATCACATCATTAGAGAATGATGTGATTGACTTGACCCATTCGTTTAGCTTAGCACTTGATCGTTTAGTATGTTGCTATTGCTTTCTTCATGACTTATACATGTTCCTATGACTATGAGATTATGCAACTCCCGAATACCAGAGGAACACTTTGTGTGCTACCAAACATCACAACGTAACTGGGTGATTATAAAGGTGTTCTACAGGTGTCTCTGATGGTGTTTGTTGAGTTGGCATAAATCGAGATTAGGATTTGTCACTACGATTGTCGTAGAGGTATCTCTGGGCCCTCTCGGTAGTGCACATCACTATAAGCCTTGCAAGCAATGTAATTAATGAGTTAGTTGCGGGATGATGCATTATGGAATGAGTAAAGAGACTTTCCAGTAACGAGATTGAACAAGGTATTGAGATACCAACGATCGAATCTCGGGCAAGTAACATACCGTTGACAAAGGGAACAACGTATGTTGTTATGCAGTTTGACCGATAAAGATCTTCGTAGAATATGTGGGAGCCAATATGATCATCCACGTTCCGCTATTGGTTATTGACTGGAGATATGTCTCGGTCATGGCTACATAGTTCTCGAACCCGTAGGGTCCGCACGCTTAACATTCGGTGACGATTGGTATTATGAGTTTATGTTTTTGATGCACCAAAGGTTGTTCGGAGTCCCGGATGAGATCAGGGACATGACGAGGAGTCTCAAAATGTTCGAGACGTAAAAATCGATATATTGGAAGGCTATATTCGGACATCAGAAAGGTTCTAAGTTGTTCGGGTATTTATTGGAGTACTGGAGAGTTACGGGAATTCGCCAGGGAGTATATGGGCCTTATTGGGCTTTAAGAGAGAGAGAGAGAGGGGCTGCCTAGGGCAGCCCCCCCCCCCCCAAGGCCTTGGACTAGGGGGAGGGGCAGCGCCCCCTCCTTCCTTCTCTTCTCTCTTCCCCTTCCTTCTCTCCTACTCCTACTACTTGGAAGGGGGGAATCCTACTCCCTGTGGGAGTAGGACTCCCCAGGGCGCGCCATAGTAGAGGGCCACCCCCCCTCCTCCACTCCTTTATATACGGGGGAGGGGGGCACCCCATAGACACACAAGTTGATCATTAATCTCTTAGCCGTGTGCGGTGCCCCCCTCCACCATAATCCACCTTGGTCATATCGTTGCGGTGCTTAGGCAAAGCCCTGCGTCAGTAGCTTCATCATTATCATCCTCACGATGTCGTGCTGACAAAACTCTCCCTCGACACTCTGCTGGATCGTGAGTTCGTGGGACGTCAGTGAGCCGAACGTGTGCAGATCGCAGAGGTGTCGTGCTTTCGGTACTAAGATCGGTCGGATCGTGAAGATGTACGACTACATCAACCGTGTTGTCATAACGCTTCCGCTTACGGTCTACGAGGGTACGTGGACAACACTCTCCCCTCTCTTTGCTATGCATCACCATGATCTTGCATATGCGCAGGAAATTTTTAAAATTACCACGTTTCCCAACAGTGGCATCCGCGCCAGGTTTATGTGTAGATGTTATATGCATGAGTAGAACACAAGTGAGTTGTGGGCGATAATAGTCATACTGCTTACCAGCATGTCATACTTTGATTCAGCAGTATTGTTGGATGAAGCAGTCCGGACCGACATTACGTGTACGCTTACACGAGACTGGTTCTACCGACGTGCTTCGCACATAGGTGGCTGACGGGTGTCAGTTTCTCCAACTTTAGTTGAATCGAGTGTGGCTACGTATGCCTGGTCCTTGTTGAAGGTTAAAACAACACATACTTGACAAAAAATCGTTGTGGTTTTGATGCGTAGGTAAGAACGGTTCTTGCTCAGCCTGTAGCAGCCACGTAAAACTTGCAACAACAAAGTATAGGATGTCTAACTTGTTTTTGCAGGGCATGTTGTGATGTGATATGGTCAAGACATGATGCTAAATTTTATTGTATGAGATGATCATGTTTTGTAACAGAGTTATGGGCAACTGGCAAGAGCCATATGGTTGTCGCTTTATTGTATGCAATGCAATCGCCCTGTAATTGTTTTTACTTTATCACTAAGCAGTAGCGATAGTCGTAGAAACAATAGTTGGTGAGATGACAACGATGCTACAATGGAGATCAAGGTGTCGCGCCAGTGATGATGGTGATCATGACGGTGCTTTGGAGATAAATATCAAAGGCAGATGGCCATATCATACCACTTATATTGATTGCATGTGATGTTTATCCATTATGCATCTTATTTTGCTTAGTTCGAGGGTAGCATTATAAGATGATCTCTCACTAAATTTCAAGGTACAAGTGTTCTCCCTGAGTATGCGCCGTTGCTACAGTTCTTCGTGCTGAGACACCACGTGATGATCGGGTGTGATAAGCTCTACGTTCACATACAACGGGTGCAAGCCAGTTTTGCACACGCAGAATACTCGGGTTAAACTTGACGAGCCTAGCATATGCAGATATGGCCTCGGAGCACTAAGACCGAAAGGTCTAACATGAACCATATAGTAGATATTATCAACATAGTGATGTTCACCATTTAAAACTACTCCATCTCACATGATGATCGGACATGGTTTAGTTGATTTGGATCACGTGATCACTTAGATTATTAGAGGGATGTCTATCTAAGTGGGAGTTCTTAAGTAATATGATTAATTGAACTTTAATTTATCATGAACTTAGTCCTGATAGTATTTTGCAAATTATGTTGTAGATCAATAGCTCGTGTTGTTGCTTCCCTATGTTTTTATATGTGTTCCTAGAGAAAACTAAGTTGAAATATGATAGTAGCAATGATGCGGACTGGGTCCGTGATTTGAGGTTTATCTTCATTGCTGCACAGAAGAATTATGTCCTTGATGCACCGCTAGGTGACAGACCTATTGCAGGAGCATATGCAGACGTTATGAATGTTTGGCTAGCTCAATATGACAACTACTTGATAGTTTAGTGCACCATACTTAACGGCTTAGAATCGGGACTTCAAAGACGTTTTGAACGTCATGGACCATATGAGATGTTCCAGAGTTGAAGTTAATATTTCAAGCAAATACCCGAGTTGAGAGATATGAAGTCTCTAACAAGTTCTATAGCTAAAAAGATGGAGGAGAATTGCTCAACTAGTGAGCATGTGCTCAGAATGTCTGGGTACTACAATCACTTGAATCAAGTGGGAGTTAATCTTCCAGATAAGATAGTGATTGACAGAGTTCTCTAGTCACCATCACCAAGTTACTGGAACTTCATGATGAACTATAGTATGCAAGGGATGACGAAAACAATTCCCGAGCTCTTCGTGATGTTGAAATCGACGAAGGTAGAAATCAAGAAAGAGCATCAAGTGTTGATGATTGACAAGACCACTAGTTTCAAGAAAACGGGAAAGAAAGGGAACTTCAAGTAGAATGACAAGCAAGTTGTCACTCCTATGAAGAAGCCCAAAACTAGACCAAAGCCTGAAACTGAGTGCTTCTACTGCAAAGGAAATGGTCACTGGAAGCGGAAATGCCCTGAATATTTGGTGAATAAGAAGGATGGCAAAGTGAACAAGGGTATATTTGATATACAGGTTATTAATGTGTACCTTACTAGTATTTTTAGTAGCCTTGGGTATTTGATACTTTTTTGGTTGCTAAGATTAGTAACTCAAAACAGGAGTTACAGAATAAACAGAGACTAGTTGAGGGTGAAGTAATGATGTGTGTTGGAAGTGGTTCCAAGATTGATATGATCATCATCGCAAACTCCCTATACTTTTGAGATTAGTGTTGAACCTAAATAAATTTTATTTGGTGTTTTCGTTGAGCATAAATATGATTAGATTATATTTATTGCAATACGATTATTCGTCTAAGACAGAGAATAAATTGTTATTCTGTTTACATGAATAAAAACCTTATATGGTCATACACCCAATGTTGATGGTTTATTGAATCTTGATCGTAGTGATACACATATTCATAATATTGATGCCAAAAGATGCAAAGTTGATAATGATAATGCAACATATTCGTGGCACTGCCGTTTGGGTCATATCGGTGTAAAGCGCATGAAGAAACTCCATAAAGATGGAGTTTTGGAATCACTTGACTATGAATCATTTGATGCTTGCGAACCGTACCTTATGGTAAAGATGACTAAAACTCCGTTCTTAGGAACAATGGAACGAGCTAGTGACTTATTGGAAATAATACATACTGATGTATGCGGTCCAATGAGTGTTGATGCTCGTGGCGGGTATCGTTATTTTCTGACCTTCACAGATGATTTGAGCAGATATGAGTATATCTACTTAATGAAACACAAGTCTGAAACATTTGAAAAATTCAAAGAATTTCAGAGTGAAGTGGAGAATCATCGTAACAAGAAAATAAAGTTTCTACAATCTGATCATAGAGGAGAATATTTGAGTTACGAGTTTGGCCTTCATTTAAAACAATGTGAAATAGTTTCACAGCTCACGCCACATGGAACACCACAGCGTAATGGTGTGATCGAACGTCGTAACCGCACTTTATTGGGTATGGTGTGATCTATGATGTATCTTACCGATTACCACTGTCGTTTTGGGGTTATGCATTAGAGACAGTTGCATTCATGTTAAATAGGGCACCATCTAAATCCGTTGAGACGACACCTTATGAACTGTGGTTTGGCAAGAAACCAAAGTTGCCGTTTCTTAAAGTTTGGGGCTGTGATGCTTATGTGAAAAAGTTTCAACTTGATAAGCTCGAACCCAAATCAGAGAAGTGCGTCTTCATAGGATACCCAAAAAGGAAACTGTTGGGTACACCTTCTATCACAGATCCGAAGGCAAGATATTCATTGCTAAAATGGATCCTTTCTAGAGAAGGAGTTTCTCTCGAAATAAGTGAGTGGGAGGAAAGTAGAGCTTGATAAGGTAATTGTACCTTCTCCCGAATTGGAAAGTAGTTCATCACAGAAATCAGTTCCAGTGATTCCTACACCAATTAGTGAGGAAGCTAATGATGATGATCATGAAACTTCAGATCAAGTTACTACAAAATCTCATAGGTCTTCCAGAGTAAGATCTACACCAGAGTGGTACGGTAATCCTATTCTAGAAGTCATGTTACTAGACCATGATGAACCTACGAACTATGAGGAAGCAATGATGAGCCCAAATTCCATGAAATGGCTTGAGGCCATGAAATCTGAGATGGGATCCATGTATGAGAACAAAGTGTGGACTTTGGTGGAGTTACCCGACGATCGGCAAGCCATATTGTATAAATGGATCTTCAAGAGGAAGACAGACGTTGATAGTAGTGTTACTATCTACAAAGCTCATCTTGTCGCAAAAGTTTTTTTTTGACAAGTTCAAGGTGTTGACTACAATGAGATTTTCTCAACTTAGAGATGCTTAAATCCGTCCGAATCATGTTAGCAGTTGCTATATTTTATGAAATCTGGCAAATGGATGTCAAAACTACATTCCTTAAATGGGTATTTCTTAAAGAAGAGTCGTATATGATGCAACCAGAAGGTTTTGTCAATCCTAAAGGTACTAACAAGGTGTGCAAGCTCCAGCTATCCATCTATGGACTGGTGCAAGCATCTCGGAGTTGGAATATACGCCTTGATGAGTTGATCAAAGCATATAGTTTTATACAGACTTGCAGTGTAGCCTGTATTTACAAGAAAGTGAGTGGGAGCTCTCTAGAATTTCTAATATTATATGCGGATGACATATTGTTGATTGGAAATAATATAGAATTTCTGGATAGCATAAAGGAATACTTGAATAAGAGTTTTTCAATGAAAGACCTCGGTGAAGTTGCTTACATATTGGGCGTCAAGATCTATAGAGATAGATCAAGACGCTTAATTGGAATTTCACAAAGCACATACCTTAATAAAGTTTTGAAGAAGTTCAAAATGGATCAGTCAAATAAAGGGTTCTTGCCTGTATTACAAGGTGTAAAGTTGAGTAAGACTCAAAACCCGACAATGGCAGAAAATAGAAAGAGAATGAAAGTCATTCCCTATGCCACAGTCATAGGTTCTATAAATGTATGTTGTTCTGTGTACCAGACCTATTGTGTACCCTAACCTAAGTTTAGCAAGCGAGTACAATTTTGATCTAGGAGTAGATCACTGGACAACGGTCAAAATTATCCTTAGTGAGGACTAAGGAAATATTTCTTGATTATGGAGGTGATAAAAGAGCTCGTCGTAAAGAGTTACATCGATGCAAGCTTTTACACCGATCCTGATGACTCTAAGTCTCAATCTGGATACATATTGAAAGTGGGAGCAATTAGAAAGAGTATCTCCACGCAGAGCATTGTAGACATAATTTTTTTGCAAAATACATACGGCTCTGAATGTGACAGACCCGTTGACTAAACTTCTCTCACGAGTAAAACATGATCACACCTTAGTACTCTTTGGGTGTTAATCACATAGCAATGTGAACTAGATTATTAACTCTAGTAAACCCTTTGGGTGTTGGTCACATGACGATGTGAACTATGGGTGTTAATCACATGATGATGTGAACTATTGGTGTTAAATCACATGGCAATGTGAACTAGATTATTGACTCTAGTGCAAGTGGGAGACTAAAGGAAATATGCCCTAGAGGCAATAATAATGTTGTTATTTATATATTTCCTTATATCATGATAAGTGTTTATTATTCTAGCTAGAATTTTATTAACCGGAAACTTAGTACATGTGTGAATACATAGACAAACAAAGTTTCACTACTATGCCTCTACTTGACTAGCTCGTTAATCAAAGATGGTTAAGTTTCTTAGCCATAGACATGAGTTGTCATTTGATAAACGGGATCACATCATTAGAGAATGATGTGATTGACTTGACCCATTCGTTTAGCTTAGCACTTGATCGTTTAGTATGTTGCTATTGCTTTCTTCATGACTTATACATGTTCCTATGACTATGAGATTATGCAACTCCCGAATACCGGAGGAACACTTTATGTGCTACCAAGCGTGACAATGTAACTGGGTGATTATAAAGGTGCTCTACAGGTGTCTCCGGTGGTGTTTGTTGAGTTGGCATAAATCGAGATTAGGATTTGTCACTACGATTGTCGTAGAGGTATCTCTGGGCCCTCTCGGTAATGCACATCACTATAAGCCTTGCAAGCAATGTGACTAATGAGTTAGTTGCGGGATGATGCATTATGGAACGAGTAAAGAGACTTTTTGGTAACGAGATTGAACAAGGTATTGAGATACCGACGATCGAATCTCGGGCAAGTAACATACCGTTGACAAAGGGAACAACATATGTTGTTATGCAGTTTGACCAATAAAGATCTTTGTAGAATATGTGGGAGCCAATATGAGCATCCAGGTTCCACTATTGGTTATTGACCGGAGATATGTCTCCGTCATGTCTACATAGTTCTTGAACCCGTAGGGTCCGCATGCTTAATGTTCGGTGATGATCGATATAATGAGTTTATGTGTTTTGATGCACCGAAGGTTGTTCGGAGTCCCGGATGAGATCAGGGACATGACCAGGAGTCTTGAAATGTTTGAGACGTAAAGGTCGATACATTGGAAGGCTATATTCGGACATTGATACGTCTCCAACGTATCTATAATTTTTTATTGTTCCATGCTATTATATTACCCCTTTTGGATGTTTATGGGCTTTATTTTACACATTTATATCATTTTTGGGACTAACCTACTAACCGGAGGCCCAGCCCATATTGCTGTTTTTTTTGCCTATTTCAGTATTTCGAAGAAAAGGAATATCAAACGGAGTCCAAACGGAATGAAACCTTCGGGAGCATGATTTTTGGAACAAACGTGATCCAGAGGACTTGGAGTGCAAGCCAAGAAGCTGTCGAGGCTCCCACGAGATAGGAGCTCCCCCCTGTAGGGCGCGCCCCTTGTCTCATGGGCCCCTCGGGCGGCCACCGACGTACTTGTTCCTCCTATATATACCTACATACCCCGAAAACATCTAGGAGCAGGACGAAACACAATTTCCACCACTGTAACCTTCTGTATCCGCGAGATCTCATCTTGGAGCCTTCGTCGGCACTTTGCCGGGGGGAATAGACCACAGAGGGCTTCTACATCAACATCCTTGCCCCTCCGATGAGTTGTGAGTAGTTTACCACACACCTACGGGTCCATAGTTATTAACTAGATGGCTTCTTCTCTCCTTTTGGATCTCAATACAATGTTCTCCCCCTCTCTTGTGGAGATCTATTCGATGTAAACTCTTTTTGCGGTGTGTTTGTCGAGATCCGATGAATTGTGGGTTTATGATCAAGTTTATCTATGAACAATATTTGAATCTTCTCTGAATTCTTTTATGTATGATTGAGTTATCTTTGCAAGTCTCTTCGAATTATCAGTTTGGTTTGGCCTACTAGATTGATCTTTCTTGCCATGGGAGAAGTGCTTAGCTTTGGGTTCAATCTTGCGGTGTCCTTATTGTTGACGCTCAAAAGTGGCACGATTATAAAGAGTAGCTTGAAGCTATGTCAAGATTAATTCAAACATATTATTGAAAGTCACCATAAGATGGCTCTCTTAGAGAAGATCAAGATGGATATGAAGATGGCCTAAAACAGAGTTCGGATGCAAAAGTTATGACAAGCTCAGAGATGCTCATGTTGACATCATATTAAAGAATAGCTTGAAACCCAATTAAGATGGCAGCAAATGGAAAAGTTTCAACATGAAAGTTCTGCGTCTCGTTGAAGCGGTTGATTTTGATATAAGAAATGTCTCAATCGGAGTTCGTATGCAAAAGTTATAGTCGAAAACGTGCGGCTGCATCAGGATGGCCGTACACTCCGGGAATGATCATCCAGGTTTTGGGTTTCTCCGAGGATGGCCGGACACTCCGGGGATGTTTGTCCGGGTTTTGGATTTTTCTGCCGCAGACTTCGGAAAACAGCCGAATAGTTCCTCAAGATGGCCTTTGATAAAAAAAATGTTCAGCATGAAAGTTGTTCGTCTCGTCGAAACCGTCAAGATTACTTTTGGGCTTGTTTCCATCTGTGGTCTTTTACTACCTCAAACATAGCCTGCAAGGTCTAGCCAGTTTAAACCGAACAGTTTTGGAAAGTTCGGACAAAACCAATCCGAATTTGACTAGGGTTTTGGACGTGAATCCAAGCCTTTTCCTTGCACAGGAAGTCCAGCCGCCTCTTATATAGTTAAGGTGTGACGGCCGATTGAACAACACACAATCGAACAAATCATCTACCACTTTTTATCTTTTATCTTTTCTCCTTAACCCTAGTTCTTCTTCTTCCTCGTTCTTCGTCTGTTCTTCTTGTTGCAGGGCGGCGAACCTCGAGGCCCTAGGGGCGATCAGGTCGACCTAGGGCAACCCATAGCCGTCGCGCACCCAGACGGGGTCCCTCCCGGGTGTGTGGGGTTTCGGGTCCTCAAAAGCACCCGCCGGATTGTCTGCGTACCGCGCTTCCGGCTGGGTCTCCTTCAACGTGAGCTGCGGTGCATCACCCTCGGCGTTGGAGGTACACAGTGACATGTTCGTGTGCGAACACACTTTTTGGCGACTCCGCTGGGGAGAAGCTTCGACCAGTCTCTGGCCCATTCTTTCTACGAAGAGATCGTCATCTAGGGTTTGCAGTCTACAAAGGTAATATGAATACCCAATCCCTTTATGTAGATGCAAATAATTCATATGGTGTTACTAGATTGTTCAATGAGTATACTCTATCGGCCAACCCTAGCCTTTTCAATCATGCAACTAACTACGTGCAAGGGTCGATTCAAAGTAATTTATATACTTCAACTTCTTATGATATTAGTAACATGCACCATATGTATCCCAACACACATGCATCGGCAACCCAGCAAATTCATATGCCGATGAGCAACATGATGAGTTTGATTAATCAATTTGAAACACCCCAAGTTAGAATTTCCAATGCCATGCAAGAAAGTGTTTCACCCTTTTATTCATCGACAACTAATGTGCAATATAGTAATCCAACCATGCCGATGAATGAGAGAATTGGCCATGCTACTAGTGGCTATTCGGCCAGTTACTCTCAACCGTCATATGCTACACCTCATGTTAGTAATTCTTCGGCACCATACACAACTGTAGATGCTCATAATTCGGCTTCACACCTTCCTGGTTATAGCCAAATAAATGTAAATTTTACAGGAGCGGTTGAGCCAAATATTGTAGAAGATGAGGTAGTGGTGGCTGCATTGAAGAGTTTAGCCCAGAATAAGAGGATTAGTGCTCTTTGGCTTGAACAACATGAAAAAGGGCTATTTCTTGATTATGTGGCAATAAAAGGTAGAGTTTTGCAAGAAGATCAATCTTTGCCACTTGATAAAATTGGTGAGCAAAAGTATGGTCTTACAACAATGCATATGCCTTCACCTAGTACTACATCATATTATACACCCCTACACAATTGCAAAATTTCGGCAACACCCGTGTATCATTGCCGAAAGAATCTAAAAGCATTGGGGGGGGGGGAATCATATCCGGAGTGGGCTGAAATTGAGATAAAGCTTAAAGCTAATTTTGCCGCTCGCCGTTAGAAAAAAAATAGAAAAAGAATTGGCTCAGAAAAAAGAAGCATTGCCAATTGGTAGTATCAATGAAAAGAAGGATGATTCGGAACATGAAAGTGCTTCAGTTGAAAAAGCCGAATCAAGTAGTATATATTCCGAATCCATCAAATCCAAAGAGGCAAACATTGTTGAGAAGGGCATGGAAAGTATAGCAAGACAGACATACTTGATTTTTCTGAAGTTAATGGAACCTACTTCCTGCCCTATGAGTTTCATGCCATAGAAATTGACGAGCTTCATGAACTAGAACAAGTAGCCGAAGAAAGTTCGGCTGACAAGGATCTTCAAAGTAATGATGCACAGAATCAAGAAAAAGATGATGATGATAAGGCGTTGGAGAGTCATCCAAAGACGAATCTAAATATTGTTCAAGTCACACCACCATCATGCTCTCCCAACATATTTGAAGAGGTATGCATAGCGAGTAATTTACCTATTTTCAGATTTGGTCGCAACTTCATTATTGATGCATCTATAAGAAATATTCTCATAAGTAATTTTGAAAGACCAATGAAGAAGGGTAATTTACTTGTTAGAAATAAAATTGTTATGGAACATATCGGTCAAACCATTGCGCCATTTATAAAGACCGAAAATGACTTATTGTTACAACCAAAGCTTTCTGCATTGCTTTATCTAAAGTTCATATCTAGTTGGGTAGCTTTGCTTATTTCTTACTTGGCTTACACTTGGTCTCAATTGAGACATGTATGTTCTAACTATTTTCATTTCAGAAATTTAAAGCCAAGGTTAAAATCTTCTGAGCAAATTGATGCAAGTATAGTTTCTTATCCAATGACATCGGTAAGAGAATGCAAAATAAAATTCATAGCCAAATGGGGAGATACAAAATCGGAATCATTCGTTTGCTTAACTCCAAAGTCGTTCTCACAGCAAGATCGAATAGAAAATAAAAAGTTTGCCTTCAATTCAAGCATGTGTGATCAAATATTTGATTTGTTGCTGAAAAATAATTACATAAGAATTCTTGATCACCATGTCAAGCCATCAATTCAAGGACGAACTTATTGTAGGTTGCATCATTCATTCAAACATAATTTTGAGGATTGCAATATGTTTCATCAAATAGTTAAATTGGCCATTGATAAAGGACGATTGAAATTTGTTGAGACACCAAGAGATGAGCAGTCTATTCCGATTGGTCCCGATGGCAGAAAGTTTTCGCATCGGCTGCTTCAAGCCGATCCATTTAAAGAGAAGGTAAAAACTACAGGTGATGGGATCAAGCTTTCAAGTAAATAAGTTGTTGAAGAGCATAATGAACATAATCTTGAGGGCAAAAATTCCATCGAAGCTACAATGGAGACGCCAAGGACTGGGGGGCAGCAAGCAAATCCAATGATTGATGAAGCCAAACCAAAAGAAAACAAAGGCCAAAATAAGCGCAAGTGTAAGCGATCAAAAATCACCTTCGCTAAACTATTGGATAAATATCAAAAGAAGAGTGAAGATAAGAATGCTTATTGGCCAAATCATGCAAAGAAACCAAGATCACCCCCAAGGCGCAAATATGAGGATTGGTATTGGCAAAGTGATAATTTTAATGCAAGATATTCATATCCTTATTTTTGGCCGCCAATGCCAATGCCGTGGATGCCTCCCTCCCTATGCTCATGTTGATTCATATCCATCATGGGACAGGTATGATATAAGGGCACATTCTCCATCTTATTTTAGACCATCTCACTAATATTATGCAGCTCCGAGAAGATCAACATTTGAACAGTCGCATATTAAAGACCGTTTCAATCATAAGGAATCGGTCCAGAGCTCAAGGAAGAAGAAAGAGGTGGTAAAGCAAGTTTACCGCGTGAAAAGATATGGTCGTAAGGGTGCTACTTCAGATTTGATCTCAAATAACAAAGAGCCAATTAAAGTGTTGACATTGGCTACAAAAGGCAAAGAAGTGAAACAATCAATTGATAAAAATCAGAGTGCCAAATCTGAAGAAAACAAGTTGAGGGCGCACAAGGCCCAAAAAGAGTTGCCATTGGTTGAAACAAAATCACAGTCGAGGTGCTCACTCGGCTTATCATATTGGCAAAAGAAGGAATTACAAAATCTTAGTGCACAAGAGCTGAGAAAAAAGAACATGGCATGGGTTTTCAAGAAGATCAATCAAAACAAAAATGATGTGCATGTTTCTATTGCAACAAGTACAATAAAAGTGAAGAAGGAAAAGAATGAAAGCAACAAACAATTAAGCCAAAGGTGCGCATCACAACATCAAAATCTTCGGTTAGCACATCATCCATTTTCTTCAACCATGTCGTTGATGCCTTTGCCATGGAATTCATCCCTAGGTATGATCAATTACCCTCCATGGATTCATTTTGGTCCATGGATGCAACATAATTTTCTATATCATGAGAGGGTATTACCAAATCACTATACATTTGGTTAGTTTCATTTTTGTTGCTAATACAAAGGGGCCGAAATATTTTATTGCTATTTTATTTGTTTATTTCGGCTATACATGCTTTAGTGGATGAATTCTACATGGACCTCATGGTAATGGCCGATACTTAACTATCATGGCCGGTGTGGAATTCTAACATCGTCCTTAGTTCAATTGGAGACCGAGACAAGGTACATGTTAAGTGATATTAGCCTTGTCTCTCTAGTACTATGGAGATTATGTTTTGATGGTTCAATTTGTAGCAATGGCCAAAGTGTTGGTGTTGTTTATATAACTCCTGATGGTACTATTTTTGAAGCCTCATGCCGCTTAGAATATTTTTATGCATGATTAATCAAAGCCGAATATGCATCGTTATTCGGATTGAATCTTTTACTTGCTATAGGTGCTATACATATTGAGGCTTTCGGTGATTCGTTATGAGTAGTGCAACAAGTATCCAAGGTTTATCAATGTTTTGACGAATCACTTATAGTTTATATTGGGGTATGTCTAGATGCAAAATTTTACCTTGAGTTGCTTTATAATTGTTCATATATTTAGACATGACAATTTGAAAGAGTTGGCACAACAAGCATTCGGCTACTATGTTAATCATGATGTATTGCATTTCTCTCAATAGCCGATGCTTCATCTTGTCAACATAGGTAAGGCCGAACCGAAGTCCACAGCTTCGGCCACTAATGAAATTTTTATGCAGGCGGAAGTAAGGATTGGAGAAAGCTTATTCTTGATTATCTACAAAATCCTAGCAAAAGGGTGAACAATATGGTTCGAAGGATGACATTGAGATACATGTTTATGGAACTTTATCATCGGATTGTTAATGAAGTTGAGAAGGTTTCGCCCAAGTTTGCATCAAACATTCAAAAATGATAATGGTCGATATATAATTATCGCCCTAAGCATATAAATGGCCGATGGAGTGTTGACATCATCCTTAGAACCAACACGGTACAAATTATTTTTCGGCACGCTAGCTTTGCCGAAAAATAGGGGGGCATGTGTTGACGCTCAAAAGTGGCACGATTATAAAGAGTAGCTTGAAGCTATGTCAAGATTAATTCAAACATATTATTGAAAGTCACCATAAGATGGCTCCCTTAGAGAAGATCAAGATGGATATGAAGATGGCCTAAAACAGTGCTCGGATGCAAAAGTTATGACAAGCTCAGAGATGCTCATGTTGACATCATATTAAAGAATAGCTTGAAACCCAATTAAGATGGCAGCAAATGGAAAAAGTTTCAACATGAAAGTTGTGCGTCTCGTCAAATCGGTTGATTGTGATATAAGAAATGTCTCAATTGGAGTTTGTATGCAAAAGTTATAGCCGAAAACGTGCAGCTGCATCAGGATGGCCGGACACTCCGGGAATGATCATCCGGGTTTTGGGTTTCTCCGAGGATGGCCGGACACTCCGGGGATGTTTGTCCGGGTTTTGGATTTTTCTGCCGCAGACTTCGGAAAACAGCCCAAAACTCCCTCAAGATGGCCTTTGATCAAAAAACGTTCAGCATGAAAGTTGTTCGTCTCGTCGAAACCGTCAAGATTGCTTTTGGGCTCGTTTCCATCTGTGGTCGGTTACTACCTCAAACATAGACCGCAAGGTCCAGCCAGTTTAAACCGAACAGTTTTGGAAAGTTTGGACAAAACCAATCCGAATTTGACTAGGGTTTTGGACATGAATTCAAGCCTTTTCCTTGCACGGGAAGTCCAGCCGCCTCTTATATACTTAAGGGGTGACGGCCGATTGAACAACACACAATCGAACAAATCATCTACCACTTTTTATGTTTTATCTTTTCTCCTTAACCCTAGTTCTTCTTCTTCCTCGTTTTCGTCTGTTCTTCTTGTTGTAGGGCGGCGAACCTCGAGGCCCTAGGGGCGATCAGGTTGACCTAGGGCAACCCATAGCCGTCGCATGCCCAGACGGGGTCCCTCTTGGGCGTGTGGGGTTTCGGGTCCTCAAAAGCACCCGCCGGATTGCCTGCGTACCGCGCTTCCGGCTTGGTCTCCTTCAACGTGAGATGCGGTGCATCACCCTCGGCGGTGGAGGTACACGGTGACGTGTTTGTGTGCGAACACTTATCCAGTGACAGAAAGGGTTGCAAGGCACGTATTGTATTGTTGCCATCGAAGATAACAAGATGGGGTTTATATCATATTGCTTGAGTTTATCCCTCTACATCATGTCATCTTGCTTAATGCGTTACTCTGTTCTTATGAACTTAATACTCTAGATGCAGGCAGGAGTCGGTCGATGTGTGGAGTAATAGTAGTAGATGCAAGCAAGAGTCGGTCTACTTGTTATGGACGTGATGCCTATATATATGATCATGCCTAGATAATCTCATAACTATGCGATTTTCTATCAATTGCTCGACAGTAATTTGTTCACCCACCGTAATACTTATGCTATCTTGAGAGAAGCCACTAGTGAAACCTATGGCCCCCGGGTCTATCTCTTATCATATTTGCTTTCAATCTACTTTTATTTGCATCTCTACTTTTTGCATCTATATTATAAAATACCAAAAATATATTTATCTTATCTTACTATCTTTATTAGATCTCACTTTCGCAAGTGGACGTGAAGGGATTGACAACCCCTTTATTGCATTGGTTGCGAGTTCTCAGTTTGTTTGTGTAGGTGCGTGGGACTTTTGAGGATCCTCCTACTGGATTGATACCTTGGTTCTCAAAAAACTGAGGGAAATACTTACGCTACTATCACTGCATCACCCTCTCCTCTTTGAGGAAAACCAACGCAAGCTCAAGACATAGCAAGAAGGATTTCTGGCGCCGTTGCCGGGGAGGTCTTTGCTCAAGTCAAGACATACCAAGTACTCATCACAAACCCATCTCCCTCGCATTTACATTATTTGCCATTTGCCTCTCGTTTTCCTCTCCCCCACTTCACCCTTCGCCCTCTCTTTCTCAATCTCAACCTCTCTTTTCGCTTGCATTTTTTTGTTTGCTCGTGTGTTAGTTTGTTTACCTTGTCGATTATGGCTAGTCCTCCTATCGTTATTCTCACTCCCGAACAAGAAATTCTCAATTTTAAGCAAAGGGAGAGAGAAAGTTTAAAAGATGCTTGGCATAGAATTTGCAATGCCCAATATAAAGCTACTAGGAAACTTGCTACTTCTGTTCTTCTCCGTAATTTTTATGTAGGCATTACTCCTTCGAATAGATGTGTTCTTGATATTGCTGTCAGAGGTGATTTTATGAGTAGCCATACGTTTGATGCTTATAATGCTATGTTAGATTTGTTTGGCCCACCACCTCTTTTGGTTAATGGAACGGTTTTAACTTTAGAACATGTGATGCAACGGCTTGATATTATTGAAAATAAAATTGCCACTGTTGATTTGATTGAAAATTTGGATAAAAAGATTCATAATCACATTACCCAATTTGGATCTAGGGTTGGAGTTACTTTGAAAAATCTTAAAGAAAAAGAACCTATAGTCAATGAAAAAAATAGATCTAGACTCTGCTAGAATCGGTAAACTTGAGGATATCATTACAAACTTAGGTTCCGCGTTTTCCCCCATGAAAAACACTCCAAAACCCCCTACTAAAACTGCCAAGTTTATTTATGTTCCTAAAAATAAGGGTGAATCTTCTAGTAAGGGAGACACGGATCTCAAATCCATAAGTGTTCTTCCCAATTGTCTTTCTTTCGTTAAGGAACCTTTTGCTACCAATGAATTTCTTGAATTTTTGCCTAAGGGTTTAGCCATTGCTAAAAGGGGAGAAATCCCTAGAGATCACAAGCGCTCTATTGATGAATTTAGTGCCAAAGATGGCACTCGTTAGATCTATCTTTTCTTTTATGCCTAGCTAGGGGCGTTAAACGATAGCGCTAGTTGGGAGGCAACCCAATTTTCTTTATGTTTTTTTGTTTTTGCTCCTGTTTAGTAATAATTCTTGCATCTACCTTCTGTTTAGATGTGTTTTTATCTTTTAATTAGTGTTTGTGCCAACTAGGACCTATAGGATAACCTACGATGATAGTTGATTTGATTCTCCTGAAAAATAGAAACTGTGCACGCACGAATATAATTTTGTTAAGTCACAGGAACGTGCTTTTGTGTTGATTCTTTTTGCTTCTGTTCAATAAACAAATTGTCCAGGACTTCCTATTTTGGTAGAATTTTTAGAGTTCCAGAAGTTTGTGTTAGTTACAGATTGCTACAGATTGTTCTGTTTTTGACAGATTTTGTTTTTCGTGTATTATTTGCTTATTTTGATGCTTCTATGGCTAGTAAAATAGTTTATAAACAATAGATAAGTTGGAATACAGTAGGTTTAACACCAAAATAAATAAAAATGAGTTCATTGCAGTACCTTATGTGGTGGTTTTGTTTTCTTTCACTAACGGAGCTTATAAGATTTCCTATTGAGTTTTGTGTTGTGAAGTTTTCAAGTTTTGGGTAAAGCTTTGATGGACTATGGAATAAAGGGTGGCAAGAGCCTAAGCTTGGGGATGACCATGGAACCCCAAGATATTCAAGAATAGCCAAAAGCCTAAGCTTGGGGATGCCCCGGGAAGGCATCCCCTCTTTCGTCTTCGTTCATTGGTAACTTTACTTGGAGCTATATTTTTATTCGCCACATGATATGTGTTTTGCTTGGAGCGTCGTGTATTATATTAGTCTTTTCTTTTTAGTTTACCACAATCATCCTTGCTGTACACACCTTTTGGGAGAAGCCTATTTTATTAGAATTTGCTAGAATACTCTATGTGCTTCACTTGTATATTTTGAGCTTGATAGTTTTTGCTCTAGTGCTTCACTTATATATCTTTTAGAGCATGGTGGTGATTTATTTTTGTAGAAATTACTAGTCTCTCATGCTTCACTTATATTATTTTGAGAGTCTTTTAGAACAGAATGTTATTTGCTATGGTTATAAAATTGGTCCTAGAATGGTAGGCATCCAAGTTGGGTATAATAAAAACTATCATAGGAAGTGAATTGGATGCTATGATCAATTTGATACTTGATAATTATTTTGAGATATGGAGGTAGTGATATTAAAGTCATGCTAGTTGGGTGATTATGAATTTAAAGAATGCTTGTGTTGAAGTTAGCAAGTCCCGTAGCATGCACGTATGGTTAAAGTTGTGTAACAAATTTGAAACACGAAGTGTACCTGGCTTGTGCATCCTTATGAGTGGCGGTCGGGGACAAGAGATGGTCTTTTCCTACCAATCTATCCCCCTAGGAGCATGTGCGTAGTACTTCATTTTTGATGACTTCTAAATTTTTGCAATAAGTATATGAGTTCTTTTGACTAATGTTGAGTCCATGGATTATACACACTTTTACCTTTCCGCCTTTGCTAGCCTCTTCAGTACCGTGCATTGCCCTTTCTCACCTTGAGAGTTGGTGCAAACTTCACCGGTGCATCCAAACCCCGTGATACGATACGCTCTATCACACATAAACCTCCCTATATCTTCCTCAAAACAGCCACCATACCTACCTATTATGGCATTTCCATAGCCATTCCGAGATATATTGCCATGCAACTTTCCACCGTTCCGTTCATCATCATCATGACATACTTTACTTTTGTCATATTGCCATTGCATGATCATGTAGTTGACATCGTATTTGTGGCAAAGCCACTGTCGTGGAATTGTCACGTCAGATGTCCTCGTGAAAGGACTTAGTTGTGGAGCCATCGCAACTAGGAAGTTTGAAGGGGTTAATCGGGACAAAGGACACGAGAGGGTTTATACTAGTTCGGCCCCTTACGGTGAAGGTAAGGCCTATGTCTAGTTGGGTTGGTATTGATGTTTCGATGACCAGGGAGCGAGATACGCTATGCCCGGTTCTCGATGAGTTGTTTCTTGCCCTAAGTCACCCGCAGGTTGTCCCCTTATATACACGGGTTGACGCCCTGCGGCTTACAGAGTCCTGGCCGGCTTATACACAATGTCCGGCTCGGTGACTAGTTAAGTCTACCTTATGATACAAGTATATTACTATGGCGGTTTACTACAACGGGCCTTAAGCTCTCTATGAACCGCCATCTTCATACTTTGGTCTTGGGCTTCTCTCTGGTGAGTCTTCTTTGCGTAACCCGGCCCCTCCTGGGCGGCTTACACAAATAATTATATCCCTAACATTAGGCCCTAGATTGATTTGAACCTGTTCATGTCAACCTTAAAATACCTTATGAACTGTCCTGCAGTCTTTTGTCTTGCACGAAGAATTTTAACCCGCTGTGACGTCATCATCTGGATCCGGGTTAAATCACCATGACGTCATCTTCAATAAAACTTATTTTTATTCCGCCATATCTTCAACGGATCTTTGTCTTTACTGACTATCCCGAGAATCGAGGCGCCCGAGCCGCTGGATAATAAATGTTATCTCCTCGTTTTTCACGCCCTCTCGGTCAGTCTTCTTTTATAAATAGGGCGACCTAGGTCTTTCCCCCAGTCGTCTTCTTCCTCTTGCCTCCTCCCGAGCTCTGCCGCCGCCACCGTCGAACCTCTCGTCTTCATCGACTCAGGCCGCTGCATCAACCTGACTCTGACCAGAAATCGACGACGAACCTCGCAGCTCGTCCGCATCCGTGAGTTCCTTTTATTCCCTTTCTCAAATCTGCATTAGGTCCTTGTTGAGTTCGTCGGTGTTCATCACTAGCTGACACCAAACCCTCGCTAGTTCCTTCCAATGCCCTGTTTAGATCATGAAAACTACGTAGAACTGTTGCAGTGCTTGTTTGTGTTGATCTTGCATAAAAATGGATCTCCTTTCCCTTGTTCAGGAACCCTCTTCGAGTGCATGAACTTCTTTGCCTCGTTTTAAGTCTAGAAAATTTCCTTTCAGAGCAATATTTTGATCCAGAGTAATAACTGTTATCTGTGAAACTTGCTTTTATCACCCGGAAAACCTCTTCTGGTAAATGCCCTGAAATACAACTGTCGAGGTATCCGGTTTAAATAAATGACACAGAACTTTAATTTCTCCTCATGACCCGGAAAAATTGTGAACTGCACTTGATACTTGTAGCGGCTTAAGTATTGTTGCACAGTCATCCTTACATCATTAGGCCCCTCATTAAGCCGCCACCTTAAATAATTAAGATTTTTCTCCTGGGTTAAAATTGAACCGGATACTCTTGTTTTTCCATAAGCCAACTGTTGTGATGGCTCCTAAGGCTACCAAGGCCCCTGTAACTTGCAATTGGGTTCCATCCATAGTTACCAATAGCAAACTAGCTGAGTTTGTAAAGTCTGGGCATCTGCCAAAAAAGGATGTCATGTCTTACCGTGCCCCTGACCTGTCTGAAGAAAAGCCTCACCCCAAAGCAGGGGAAGTAATAATTTTTACAGATCATATGAGCCATTGATTTGCTCCTCCCGGCTCAAAAATTTTCAGAGAGGTTTTAAATTTCTTTGACCTTAGACCTCAAGACATCGGACCCAATTCCGTGTCAAATATTTGTAATTTCCAAGTCTTCTGCGAGGTGTACCTAGGAGAAGATCCAAGTCTGCTTTTGTTTAGGGAACTTTTTTACATGAACCGGCAAAATGAACGCGCCAACGGGCCCAGTCTTGAGCTTGGTGGCATCTCAATCCATCGACGGAGAGACTGTCTTTTACCTTATGCTGAGTTGCCGAGCCACCCAAAATCTTGGAACCAGACGTGGTTCTACTGCCAAGACACTTCTCCGGCTGATGAAAAACCTCTGCCCGGCTTTCGTGCCCTGCGCCTTGAGTCTAACCATCAGCTACCAGACAAGCTGACAACCCTTGAACGTGTGCCTCTCAATTCCACCATCAGGAAGATTAAAGCTCTCTTGGGAAATGGTTTAAACGGCATCGATCTGGTCCGAGTCTGGGTCACTTGGCGTATACTTCCATTAAGCCGCCGTCCCGGCTTAATGTGTACTTATACTGGAGAAAAGAATGATCCACTATGCCATAGCCCTGATGACTTACCAGATGACGTGGTGGATGCTACAACCCAGTCGATGCTGAAGGAGGGCACTGTGACGAGCAACGCTTTCGGCTTACTTCCATTTTGCAAGAATAACCCGGCCCCTGCGATAAGTTATCAATCGTAACAAATGTTTACAGATACATTATACCTTTCTTGGTACTCATAATTCTTTAACTTTTTCCGCAGGCCGGTGATGACTTCTGGAAAGCCAAATATGACCATGAAGCTGCCAAACAAGCCAGGATGACCAAGAAAGCTGAAAGGAAAGCCGCCAAGGTAGGAACCTCAAAGAAGAAGAAACCCAGCGCCTCCGACTTACTCAGATTGGAGGATAGCTCTTCGGATGAGGAAGAGGTAATCTTTAAATTTTCTTCAGTCCCTTGTTATCACCTGTCTAACATTTTATCCCTTCAGGAGGATACGGGGAACAGTCGAGCAGCCAATGAAGAGGTAACTATAATCTCCTCCGACTCAGAGCCTTTGCCAAAGCAAAAGATCCGAAGGGTGACCCGAAAAGTAAGATTTTCACATGCACTTGCTTATCAAGATCCTCAATTTCTTTTGAAGCAACAACAGCTTGAGAGCCGGAGGCAGACCCGGAACAACAAGGATGCAGAACTCTCCTCCGGCTTACCTGACGTAACCAGGAAGCGTCGGACTGAGGTTATCTCTGATTTATGTTCTGTTTTACCTTTAGCAGGCTTAATTCGTCATCCTCTCAATTCGTCCGACTCCAATTATCAGGATACTTCTCCTTCTTCCGGTGAATCCATGCAGTCGAACATGCCGACTTTCAAAACTGCCCCCGGGTAATGTAACCTTATGCACTTTTACTTTACCCATGCTTGCGTATTCATCTTTCTACTTTTTTAACAGCATGCAAGTGAAGCCCAGTAAACGGGCAAAGAAGAATAAGCCATCCGAAGAGCCGGTCGTAGCTGAACCGGTGATTAATGCATCTGCTCCAGACAGCTCTGCCCATCAGCCACCGCCAGATCCGGCTTCTAATATTCCAATGCCAACTTCTGATCCACTTGCCGAAGATACTCTCCACACAAGTGACCCTGAAACTCCTACTCGGTCAAAACAAATGAACCGGAAGTTGAGATTGTGAAGTCTCAGTTTGTTGAACCAGGACGGCCTACCGTCCTTACCAAATGTACCGCCAAGGAAGAATTTGCCCAACGCCGAAAGGCCAAGCAGGACATTACTGATTATACTCACTTAAACATTGGTGATATAGTCTCGGGCTATCTGAATCAAGTGCATAATAGCCGTGATCTGGAAATTGACATGGTGAAACAAATACAGCACAAATCTGAGGTATTACTTATACTGTTTACCTGAGTCTTACATATTGTACCAGCCCCCAAGTCTATTGCTTATTGAACAAATATGATGTAGACTTTAGAAATCTACTTTACCTGTTAACTTATTCGGCTCAAAAAGAATTTACTTAACCCGGTTATAACATAAGGCTTTTAAATTTGCAATACACATTAGCCCCCAAGTGTCAAGTATCTTTACTTGTAAGGTGCTTGAGACTTTAATATATGTGACCCGGCAAGAGAAGGTTTACAATTCTTTAGGATACATTAGCCCCCAAGTGTCAAGTATCTTTACTTGTAAGGTGCTTGAGACTTTAATGTTACCTTATAATCCTTACCATAACCTGGTGTCAATGCAGGCTACCACAAGTCAGTTTGAATCCGAGCTTGCGTTCCTGAAGAGTCGTATGGAAACTCAAGAACTTGAGACACAGAAGGCTAACTCCAAATTTGAATTCAGTGTCTCTGAAAATGAGAAACTAAAGAAGGAATTTGAGTCGGAGAAGAAAACTTGGGCTGATGAGAAGGCTTCCCTAGTGACTCGGGCTGAAACAGCCGAAGCATCTCTTGCAGATGCAACAACCGAGCTGACCGACTTAAAACAGCAAATATCTCAAATGGTCTCAACCATCTTCGGTAAGTTATTGTGAAACAGATTTAAACATTGTAGCCTTATAATGACTATTGCATTAATTACTTCCGGCTGACGGTTATGCTTATGCACATACAGGCCCCAGGAGTACCAATCTGAAGCAAAACATGCAGATCAAGCTCAAAGCAGTTTACACCTTAGTGGAACAGCTGTACTCCGGGTCACAATGCGCCTTGGCCGTTGTAGCCTTATCAACTCCACATCCCCGCCTTCTGCAAGACGTTTTGAAGAGCCTCGCCTTTCTTCCTCAGCGGATCCAAGACTTAAGGTGGGCGTCCTCAAGAGCCGGTGTTGTGGCCGCATTGAGCCGGGCTAAAGCATGGCTCCCAGAACTAGACCCGGCCGACCTTACCCTTGGGTACCCAAGTCTGAAGGAAGACGGCACTGCATTTGATGACCATGATTTCACCGCCTGCGTCAGAGCCATACGTCCGGTGGCAACCCTTATTGGAAACGACACTGACCTTAGCAAGTATGCGCCGGCTTATGACAGTGAAAACCGGAGAATCCCAAACGCTCCATATGATCAAATCAGTCTAAACCCTCCAATTCGTAAGCATACTTTTGCTCCTGAAGTAGACCCGACCGGTTTAATAGATGATGAAGATGAGTTTGAAGCTTTGAGCGGCATTGATTGGGCCTCATCAACTTTCCAGGACGAAACAGCCGACGGAGAAGCGGAGAAGGATAACTCGGAGCCCTCAAGCCCGCCGAAGGAGTGAATCGCCAGGTGTTTGGCCAAAAAACAATGCTTCATCAATTCAAACTCGGGGAGTCTTGTAATAGGGTAGAAAGAACTCCCAATGCTCGTCATGCCTTCATGCATGCTCTTATCGCTTAACGCTTTTCGTAAGCCGCCATGGTTGTATATTTCTGGCTTTATTTCTTTGGCGTTTTAAATTCTGCTCACCTTATTCTGCACAGAAAGTATTGATAACCCGGACACAAACCAACCGTTTGATATACAGGCTGGTTTATGACCATATTTTGTTAAACCTAAGCATAATAGCATACCTGCGATCCTTGGATAATCTTTCCGGCTCATATGACGTTCACCCGGCAGTTAACGACCTGGGGCAATGAATATTAAACCGGCAAGACAAAAAACATCTCATAATGCTTTCCACAAGGTTTCAGGATAATCAAAATACTTTACAGGCTTCTGATTCAGATACGATCAGTAAACCGTTCCAAAGGGGTTAAGCTAAGATTCGGATACGATCATATAGCCCCAGTGGCTTGGCGATGCCGATCAAGTGGGTATCGACAGCTATGTTCTCTTTGGTTCGAATACGACCTATGTTTGAATAGGAAGCCCCCAATTGACCATAGGATTTGTTTAATGACGCTGATTCGTATACGATCCACGTCAGACCTAAAGGGGTTAAGCTATGATTCAAATATGATCAAGAAGCCCCCAAGTAGGTTTGGCAGTATGCCGATCAAGCGGGTATCGACAGCTATGTTCTCTTTGGTTCGAATACGACCTATGTTTGAACAGGAAGCCCCCAAGTGATCATGGCTAGATTCAGATATGATCATAAGCCGGACCAAAGGTAAAGCCGGATTCAGATATGATCCAGTCCCAATTGGTTGTTTCCACCACCTGTCAGAAAGACATATATACTTGTTTGAGGGTGAAAAAGGACAAAGGTCCTGCTTTATTACTTTATATAATATATACATTGTCAAAAACACATATATCTCAAGAACCGGTGGCTTAAATATAACAAGGCTGAATATGAGTTATATCCCACGGCCGGCGGGGCGAATCGCGCTGGATATCACTTGGCAAAGCTGCCTCCACTCCATAAGCTATGAAGCAAGGTGTATAACCCGCCAGCTCAAGGCCACTTACCCTTATGTCTCTGATTGTTACCTTGTGTATTAACGTTGGCCACAAGTTCTGGGTTGTCGTCCGCCTTACGCTTATTGGCACTTTGGTTCACCGGGTTGTGATGTTGGCCCTTTCTACTGTTGCTCCGTTTTCCCTTCCCTGTCTTTTCATCGTCAGACCCGGGATCTTTGGTACTATCAGAATCAGCGTACTTGACCAGAGCTGCCATTAGTGTACCCATATCCTTGCAGCCACGTTTAAGGCGCCCTAACTTCTGCCTCAGTGGCTTGAAGTTGCAATTCTTTTCCAGTATAAGGACTGCAGAGCCGGCATCCATCTTATCAGATGAATGAATTATCTCCTTGACCCGGCGTACCCAATGGGTGGTAGATTCACCTTCCCCCTGCTTACAATTTGTCAAGTCCACGACCGTCATAGATTGCTTACAGGTATCCTTGAAGTTCCGGATGAAACGGGCTTTTAGCTCTTCCCACGAACCAATAGAATTGGGTGGTAAGCCTTTAAACCAAGACCGGGCCGTTCCATCTAACATCATGGTAAAATATTTAGCCATTGCCGCGTCACCCACCTCCAACAGCTCCATGGCCATCTCATAACTCTCGATCCATGCTTCAGGCTGTAAGTCGGCCGTGTAATTCGGCACCTTTCGAGGTCCCTTGAAGTCCTTGGGCAGGCGCATGTTTTGCAAAGCCGGTATCAAACAAGGAAATCTGCCGGTTCTGGCAGCTACTCCCATATCAATAGAAGTTGTTGGATATTCTGGGATATCTTGATGAGCCGCCAGCTGAACCGCCTGTTGAGCCGCCAGTTGAGCCGCCTGTTCATTCTCCTGACGTACTCGGTCTCGCACCGGGTTATAGCCACCATGCTGGTCACGGTGTTGAGCGTTGCTTGACAAAGCTTTCAGTTCCATATGCCTGCTATAACTCGGGCTCCGGTTCTGACGAGGTGGTGCTAACCAAGGCGGCGGGGTTGAATGAATTCTATCCCGGCTGTAAGAATAGGTCTCCTGCTGAGCCAGGGCCATCTGGACAAGTTTCCTGAACCTCCGGGTCTCCACCGCTGTTGGATCATCACCGTCCACTAGAAGAGCCGCCAGATGCGCTGACGCTGCGATTAAATTCTCCATGGGGTTGGAAAAGTGACCCTCCGGTATCGGTACATAACGCGGCGGCGCCATGCTCATATGAGGAGGTGGCATCTCCCGACGCTGAGCTGGTCCTCCTGCTCCGGATGTCATAAACCGATTAGCATCGGGCAGGTTACTTGGGCCGGTCCCGGGTGTAGCAAAAAGAACCCTAGGGTCGTAAGTCGGAGGTGATCGGGATTGGGTCTTCTGGTGTCTCCTCCTCATTACTTCATTGGACGTGTTTAAACTCATCGTGAGCTGGTAAGCCTCTGACTGCAACCGCTGTGCCCGGGCGTCGAGAGTCGCCCGCTCCGTAGCTAGTCTAGTATCCTCAGCTGCTAAGGCCTCCTTGGCCTGAGCTATCTCCTCACGTACCCGTGCTACCTCCACGTCATGCTCATCTTTGTTTGCAGGGATAACCGTGGTGGTTAACAGGGCCGTAAGCTTGTCCATGAGGTCTATCAGCACTTGAGCCGGCAAGCGCACAGGGCCTCCTGCCCTGGCCGCTCCTAACCCGGAAGTAATTGCAGCCGCGGCTGTAGAGTTTTGTCCGGGTTGAGTCCCAGCCATAAAGACTCTTGCCCAATTCGGCGACTCACAGGGGTCCGGAATACTGAAGCCATCGGAATAGCCCCCGAGCACACCATCTTGGACTTGATACAGAGAATCCGTTGAACCGGCGGACGAATCACCATCAGAGTGGACGGCAGTCTCACCACCATCTTCGGGTCCTCCAGAAAGCTCTTCTCCATGGACGCAGCCCACAAAGACACGCTTCATGCCGGGTTGAGCTCGGGCGGGTTTCGCACGCTGAGCCGTCTCGACGAGGTCGGTGTGGTTGTCCGGCTCAGGCCCCAGCTCAGCAATCCGGCCGATGAAGACGTGGATCCCTCCGAAGGGGACCCGGTACCCATACTCAATTGAGCCGGCGTCGGGGCCCCAGCCTTCGTCGTTGATGTAGATCTTGCCGCGACAACTCTTGGTCATCCAGCCTACTACGTATCCCTTGAGCCCTTCGAAGTTGCCCTTCAAGAACTCAAATCCACCGTGCGCTGGCCCCATGGTGGGCGCCAACTGTCGTGGAATTGTCATGTCAGATGTCCTCGTGAAAGGACTTAGTTGTGGAGCCATCGCAACTAGGAAGTTTGAAGGGGTTAATCGGAACAAAGGACACGAGAGGGTTTATACTAGTTCGGCCCCTTACGGTGAAGGTAAGGCCTACGTCTAGTTGGGTTGGTATTGATGTTTCGATGGCCAGGGAGCGAGATACGCTATGCGTTCTCGATGAGTTGTTTCTTGCCCTAAGTTGCCCGCAGGTCGTCCCCTTATATACACGGGTTGACACCCTGCGGCTTACAGTGTCCCGGCCGGCTTATACGCAATGTCCGGCTCGGTGGCTAGTTAAGTCTACCTTATGATACAAGTATATTACTATGGCGGTTTACTACAACGGGCCTTAAGTCGCCTACGGGCCTTAAGCTCTCTATGAACCGCCATCTTCATACTTTGGTCTTGGGCTTATCTCTAGTGAGTCTTCTTTGCGTAACCCGGCCCCTCCTGGGCGGCTTACACAAATAATTATATCCCCAACAGCCACCATGCATTATTTTTCATACATGTCACTCTTGATTCATTGCACCATCCCGGTACACCGCTGGAGGCATTCATATAGATTCATATCTTATTCTAGTTTCGAGTTGTAATTCTTATGTTGTAATCAATAGAAGTGTGATGATCATCATTATTAGAACATTGCCCAAAGAAAAAAAAGAAAAAAAAAGAAGAAAGGCCAAAAAAGGCCCAAAAAATAAATAAATAAAAAGGGCAATGTTACTATCTCTTTTTCCACACTTGTGCTTCAAAGTAGCACCTTGTTCTTCATGTAGTGAGTCTCATATATTGTGCTTCAAAGTAGCACCATGTTTTTCATATAGTGAGTCTCATAAGTTGTCTTTTTCATACTAGTGGGAATTTTTCATTATAGAACTTGGCTTGTATATTCCTACGATGGGCTTCCTCAAATGCCCTAGGTCTTCGTGAGCAAGCAAGTTGGATGCACACCCACTAGTTTTCTTTTGTTGAGCATTCATTTATAGCTCTAGTGCATCCGTTGCATGGCAATCCCTACTCCTCATGTTGACATCAATTAATGGCATCTCCATAGCCCGTTGATTATCCTCGTCAATGTGAGACTTTCTCTTTTTTTGTCTTCTCCACACAATCCCCATCAACATATTCTATTCCACCCATAGTGCTATATCCATGGCTCACGCTCATGTATTGCGTGAAGGTTGAAAAAGTTTGAGATTAGTTAAGTATGAAACAATTGCTTGGCTTGTCATCAGGGGTATAGAAGTTGGGAACATCTTTGTGTGACGAAAATGAAGCATAGCCTAACTATATGATTTTGTAGGGATGAACTTTCTTTTGCCATGTTATTTTGAGAAGACATAATTACTTTGATTAGTATGCTTGAAGTGTTACTATTTCTTTTATCAATATGAACTTTTATTTTGAATCATTTGGATCTGAACATTCATGCCACAATAAAGAAAATTACATTATGAATTATGCTAGGTAGCATTCCACATCAAAAATTCTCTTTTTATCATTTACCTACTCGAGGACGAGCAGGAATTAAGCTTGGGGATGCTTGATACGTCTCCAACGTATCTATAATTTTTGATTGTTCCATGCTATTATATTACCCCTTTTGGATGTTTATGGGCTTTATTTTACACATTTATATCATTTTTGGGACTAACCTACTAACCAGAGGCCCAACCCATATTGCTATTTTTTTGCCTATTTCAGTATTTCAAAGAAAAGGAATATCAAACGGAGTCCAAACGGAATGAAACCTTCGGGAGCGTGATTTTTGGAACAAACATGATCCAGAGGACTTGGAGTGCAAGCCAAGAAGCTGCCAAGGCTCCCACGAGATAGGAGGGCGTGCCCCCTGTAGGGCGCGCCCCCTGTCTCGTGGGCCCCTCGGGCGGCCACCGACATACTTCTTCCTCCTATATATACCTACGTACCCCGAAAACATCCAGGAGCAGGACGAAACACAATTTCCACCACCATAACCTTCTATATCCGCGAGATCTCATCTTGGAGCCTTCACCGGCACTCTGCCGGAGGGGGAATCGACCATGGAGGGCTTCTACATCAACATCCTTGCCCCTCCGATGAGTTGTGAGTAGTTTACCACATACCCACGGGTCCATAGTTATTAGCTAGATGGCTTCTTTTCTCTTTTTGGATCTCAATACAATGTTCTCCCCCTCTCTTGTGGAGATCTATTCGATGTAAACTCTTTTTGCGGTGTGTTTGTCGACATCCGATGAATTGTGGGTTTATGATCAAGTTTATCTATGAACAATATTTGAATCTTCTCTGAATTCTTTTATGCATGATTGAGTTATCTTTGCAAGTCTCTTTGAATTATCAGTTTGGTTTGGCCTACTAGATTGATCTTTCTTGCCATGGGAGAAGTGCTTAGCTTTGGGTTCAATCTTGCGGTGTCCTTACCCAGTGACAGAAAAGGGTTGCAAGGCACGTATTGTATTGTTGCCATCGAGGATAACAAGATGGGGTTTATATCATATTGCTTGAGTTTATCCCTCTACATCATGTCATCTTGCTTAATGCGTTACTCTGTTCTTATGAACTTAATACTCTAGATGCAGGCAGGAGTCGGTCGATGTGCGGAGTAATAGTAGTAGATGCAGGCAGGAGCCGGTCTACTTGTTATGGACGTGATGCCTATATATATGATCATGCCTAGATAATCTCATAACTATGCACTTTTCTATCAATTGCTCGACAGTAATTTGTTCACCCACTGTAATACTTATGCTATCTTGAGAGAAGCCACTAGTGAAACCTATGGCCCCCGGGTCTATCTCTTATCATATTTGCTTTCAATCTACTTTTATTTGCATCTCTACTTTTTGCATCTATATTATAAAATACCAAAAATATATTTATCTTATCTTACTATCTTTATTAGATCTCACTTTCGCAAGTGGCCGTGAAGGGATTGACAACCCCTTTATTGCGTTGGTTGAGAGTTCTCAGTTTGTTTGTGTAGGTGCGTGGGACTTTTGAGGAGCCTCCTACTGGATTGATACCTTGGTTCTAAAAAAACTGAGGGAAATACTTACGCTACTATCGCTGCATCACCCTCTCCTCTTCGAGGAAAACCAACGCAAGCTCAAGACATAGCAGACATCGGAAAGGTTCTGAGTGGTTCGGGTATTTATCGGAGTACTGAAGAGTTACGGGAATTCGTCGGGGAGTATATGGGCCTTATTGGGCTTTAAGGGAGAGAGAGAGGGGCTGCCTAGGGCAGGCCGCGTGCCCCCAAGGTCTAGTTCGAATTGGACGGCGCCCCCTCCTTCCTTCTCTTCTCTCTTCCCCTTCCTTCTCTCCTACTCCTACTACTTGGAAGGGGGGATCTTACTCCCGGTGGGAGTAGGACTCCCCAGGGTGCGCCATAGTAGAGGGCCGACCCTCCCCCTCCTCCACTCCTTTATATACGGGGAGGGGGCACCCCATAGACACACAAGTTGATCATTGATCTCTTAGCCATGTGCGATGCCCCCCTCCACCATAATCCACCTCGGTCATATCGTTGCGGTGCTTAGGTGAAGCCCTGCGTCGGTAGCTTCATCATTATCATCATCAGGCCATCATGCTGACGAAACTCTCCCTCGACACTCTACTGGATCGTGAGTTCGTGGGACGTCACCGAGCTGAACATGTGCAGATCACGGAGGTGCCGTGCTTTCGGTACTAAGATCGTTCGGATCGTGAAGACATATGACTACAACAACCGCGTTGTCATAACGCTTCCGCTTACGGTCTACGAGGGTACGTGGACAACACTCTCCCCTCTTGTTGCTATGCATCACCATGATCTTGTGTGTGCGTAGGAAGTTTTTGAAATTACCGCGTTTCCCAACATTATATCTTTAGGACATGGCATTTTCTCAATTTCATCAAATTTAGCTTTATCAACTTCAATACCTATTTCAGAGATTTTATGCCCCAAGACAATACCTTCATTCACCATAAAGTGACACTTCTCCCAATTCAAGACAAGATTAGTTTCTTCACATCTCTGCAGAACTCGATCAAGGTTGCTTAAGCAATCATCAAAAGATGTCCTGTAAATGGAAAAATCATCCATGAAAACCTCAACAATCTTTTCACAAAAATTAGAGAATATAGCAGTCATACATCTTTGAAAGGTAGCAGGTGCATTGCATAAACTGAAAGGCATACATCTATAAGCATAAGTTCCAAATGGACAAGTAAAAGTAATTTCTATTGATCTTCTTTTGACATAGGTATATGAGAAAAACTAGAATATCCATCAAGGAAACAAAAGTGTGTATGCTTAGACAATCTTTATAACATTTGATCAATAAAAGCCAAGGGGTAATGATTCTAATAGCTTTGTTTAATTTCCTAAAATCAATTACTATCCTATAACTTGTTACAATTCTTTGTGGGATAAGTTCATTTTTATCATTAGGAACAACGGTGATGCCTCCTTTCTTAGGGACACAATGAATAGGGCTTACCCATCTACTATCAGCTATGGGATAGATTATACCTGCCTCTAGAAGCTTTAATATTTCAGTTCTTGCCACATCCTTTACGTTAGGCTTCAATCGTCCTTGATGATCAACAACTGGCTTAGCATCAGGCTCCATATTAATCTTGCACTGTGATGACCCACAAGTATAGGGGATCTATCGTAGTCCATTCGATAAGTAAGAGTGTCACAACGAGGAGCAGAAGGAAATGATAAGTGGTTTTCGGTAAGGTTTTCTCTGCAAGCACTGAAATAGTAGGTGATAGATAGTTTTGTGATAAGATAAATAGTAACGAGCAAAAAGTAAATAAAGTAAATAAAGTGCAGCAAGGTGGCCCAATCCTTTATGTAGCAAAGGATAAGCCTGGACAAATTCTAATAATGAAGAAGGAGCTCCCGAGGACACATTGGGAATTATCGTCAAGCTAGTTTTCATCATGTTCGGTACTTTGATAATTTGATATGTGAGTGGACCGGTACTTGGGTACTGCCCTAACTTGGACAAGCATCCCACTTATGATTAACCCCTATTGCAAGCATCCGCAACTACAAAAGAAGGTATTAAGGTAAATCTAACCACATCATTAAGCATATGGATCCATATCAACCCCTAACGAAGCAACGCATAAACTAGGGTTTAAGCTTCTGTCACTCTAGCAACCCGTCATCTACTTATTACTTCCCTATGCCTTCCTCTAGGCCCAAATAATGGTGAAGTGTCATGTAGTCGACGTTTACATAACACCACTGGAGGAAAGACAACATACATCTCATCAAAATATCGAACGAATACCAAATTCACATGACTACTAATAGCAAGACTTCACCCATGTCCTCAGGAACAAATGTAACTACTCACAAAGCATATTCATGTTCATAATCAGAGGGGTAATAATATGCATAAAGGATCTGAACATATGATCTTCCACCAAGTAAACCAAATAGCATCAACTACAAGGAGTAATCAACACTACTAGCAATCCACAGGTACCAATTTGTGGTTTTGATACAAGATTGGATACAAGAGATGAACTAGGGTTTTGAGAGGAGATGGTGCTGGTGAAGATGTTGATGGAGATTGACCCCCTCTCGATGAGAGGATCGTTGGTGATGATGTTGGTGATGATTTCCCCCTCCCGGAGGGAAGTGTCCCCGGCAGAACAGCTCCGCCAGAGCCCTAGATTGATTCCGCCAAGGTTCTGCCTCGTGGCGGCGGAGTTTCATCACGTAAGCTTGCCATGATTTTTTCCAGGGTAAAAGTGATGATATAGCAGAAGATGGACGCCGGAGGCCCATCAGGGGGGCCACGAGATAGGAGGTTGCGCCCTATAGGGGGGGCGCCCCCTGTCTCGTGGACAGGGTGTGGGCCCCCTGGCCTATTTCTTTTGCTCATAAATTCTTATTAAATCCAAAAAGTTGTTCCGTGGAGTTTCAGGACTTTTGGAGTTGTGCAGAATAGGTTTCCAACGTTTGCTCCTTTTCCAGCCAGAATTCCAGTTGCCGGCATTCCCCCTCTTCATGGTAAACCTTGTAAAATAAGAGGGAATAGCCATAAGTATTGAGATATAATGTGTAATAACAGCCCATAATGCAATAAATATTGATATAAAAGCATGATGCAAAATGGACATATCAACTCCCCCAACCTTAGACCTCGCTTGTCCTCAAGCGGAAGCCGAAATCGAAGAATATGTCCACATGTTTAGAGATAGAGCTGTCGATAAAAATAAAATACGGACATGAGGGCATCGTGATCATTCTAATAACAGCAGCATATATAGATTTTTGTCATATGATTTCCTATGTTCAAGTAATAAGCAATTCACAATGTCAAGTATGGTTCAAAAACTTCATTGGGAACTAACAAACTATAATCTCAGTCATTGAAACAATTGCAATTTATTGTAACATCAGAAAGAGTCAATAATAGAGTTTTTCAACAAGCTCACACACTCAACTATCCCATAGTCTCCCATAATTGTTAACACTCACGCAATACTTGTGGTTATAGAGTTTCAGCCGGATACTGAGAAAGATAGGGGCTTCTTGTGTTGCCTCCCAACGTATTCACCTTTAGGTGATGTCAACAATAATAGCCTATGCCAACTTACATCCAATTCGATATATGTATCATGATCTTTCAAACACGAAGAGCTTGCCAAAGGATAAAATGAAAAAGGGAAAGGTGAGGACCACCTTGACTCAAGCATAAAGAAAAAACATAAAGTAAATGATAGGCCCTTCGCAGAGGGAAGCAGAGGTTGTCATGCACATTTAGGGTTGATGCATAAAGTCTTAGTGCAAAAGAACATCACTTTATATTGCCCCTTGTATGTGGACCTTTATTATGCAGTCTGTCACTTTTATTACTTCCACAACAAGTTCATACAAAGTTTATTTTCTCTGCACTAATAAGTCATACATATTTATAGAGCAATTTTTATTGCTTGCACTGATGACAACTTACTTGAAGGATCTTACTCAATCCATAGGTAGGTATGGTGGACTCTCATGGCAAAACTGGGTTTGAGGATATTTGGAAGCACATGTAGTATCTCTACTTGGTGCAAGGAATTTGGCTAGCATGAGGGGGAAAGGCAAGCTCAACATGTTTGGAAGGTCAATGACAATATACTTTAACTGAGATGTCGGAAAACATAAACCATTACGTTGTCTTCCTTGTCCAACGTCAACTCTTTTAGCATGTCATACTTAATGAGTGCTTCACAATCATAAAAGATGTTCAAGATAATATATTTATATGTGAACCCCTCTTTCCTTATCACTTCCTATTAATTGCAACGATGACCAAGGCTACGTTCATCAACTCTCAACAATTTTTATGCCTAATACTTTCTATGTGTGAAGTTATCACTATCCATAAGATCAATATGAACTCTTTTGTTCTTTCTACTTTCTCAAGATCATAGCAACATAGAAAAGCCCTTGACTCAACACTAATCTTTATTATAGATAGCACACGAACTCGATTACAAAAAGAG
Organism: Triticum timopheevii; assembly: GCA_963921465.1. Lineage (NCBI taxonomy): Eukaryota > Viridiplantae > Streptophyta > Magnoliopsida > Poales > Poaceae > Triticum > Triticum timopheevii. Next base: position 460,500,999 of record OY997264.1, on the reverse strand, counting down.
ATCACAATGCAAAACTCAAAACTACTTGATATCAAGAACTTCAAACTACTAGATCAAGATACTACTAAAAGGATCGAACTAAATAAAGCGGTAAAAATAGGAGTGTGATGGTGATACGATACCGGAGCACCTCCCCCAAGCTTGGCATTTGACAAGGGGAGTGCCCATACCCATGTGATTATTTCCTCGGAGGTGATGGAGGTGGTGATGATGACGGTGGATAATCGCACATCGAGCGTAAAAGCTCCTCCAACTTGCGGATAATGCCCTTGATCCCAACAATATGGTCCTTCAGCAAAATATTCTCCTGTGTGAGATACTTGTTCTGTATGCGGGCTAACTCAATCATCTTGAAAGCTTCAATCTCTATCGGAGTGAAAAGGTTAGGTAAAGGTTGAGGGATGTCTTCTTCTTTCACCACCGGAGCTTGAACCTCCATGGCCTTCTTGATCCCTTCATCCTTGTTGATCTCTTCTGGTTCCTCTCTTTTCAACTCTATCTTCAATAGCCAAGCATCCTTGTCTTCATTGTTAGAGGAGGGAGAAGTCATGGTGCTCTAAATCTGAAACAGAAACAGCTTGAAATGAAAACAGAGGATATTTGCGTGATACGGTGGTCAAAACCTTCGGGGGTATATATAATGAATTTTTACCGACCAAAATATGTAACATACAAGAAAATGGAGTCCAGGAGGCACACGAGGTGCCCACGAGATAGGGGGCGCGCCCTACAAGGGGGGGGCTCCTCTCTCGTGGGAGCCTCATGTCCCTTTCGGACTACTTCTTTGTTCCTAAAATTCTTAAGTAATCCAAAACTGATAAAAATTGCCATTAGAGTTGTTTTGGAGTCGGTTTACTTACCGTACCATGTACCTATGCCTTTTCGGAGTCTGGAACATTCTGGAAAGTGTCTCTTATGTATTCCTCAGGGGTTATGGTTTCAATAATATTAGTTTCAACATTGATAGGATTACCTGAAATATAATGTTTAATTCTTTGACCATTTACCACCCTCGGATTTGTGCCTTCAAAGTTGTTGATTTTGAGCACCAGAACTATAGACCTCCTCGATAACGTAGGGACCTTCCCATTTTGAGAGAAGTTTTCCTGCAAAAAATCTTAAACGGGAGTTGAATAATAACACATAATCTCCTACGTTAAACTCACGCTTTTGTATCCTCTTATCATGCCAGCGTTTGACTTTTTCTCTGAAAAGCTTGGCATTCTCATACGCTTGGGTTCTCCATTCATCAAGTGAGCTAATATCAAATAACCTTTTCTCACCGGCAAGTTTGAAGTCATAATTGAGCTCTTTAATAGCCCAATATGCTTTATGTTCAAGTTCAAGAGGTAAATGACATGCTTTTCCATAAACCATCTTATAAGGAGACATACCCATAGGATTTTTGTACGCGGTTCTATAAGCCCAGAATGCATCATCAAGTTTTTTGGACCAATTCTTTCTTGATCTGTTCACAGTCTTTTGCAAAATTAATTTGAGCTCTCTATTGCTCAACTCTACTTGACCACTAGACTACGGGTGATAAGGAGATGCTATTCTATGATTGACATCATACTTAGCGAGCATCTTACGGAAAGCACCATGAATAAAGTGTGAATCACCATCAGTCATAAGATATCTAGGGACTCCAAACCTCGGAAAAATAACTTCTTTAAGCATTTTAATAGAAGAGTTATGATCAGCACAACTAGTTGGAATAGCTTCTACCCACTTAGTAACGTAATCAACAGCAACTAAAATATGTGTATAACCATTGGAGGCAGGAAAAGGTCCCATATAATCAAAGCCCCAAACATCAAACGGTTCAATAACAAGAGAATAATTCATAGGCATTTCTTGACGTCTACTGATGTTTCCTATTCTTTGACATTCATCACAAGATAAGACAAACTTACGAGCATCTTTGAAGAGAGTAGGCCAATAAAAACCAGATTGTAGTACCTTGTGTGCAGTTCTATCTCTAGCGTGGTTTCCTCCATAGGATTCAGAGTGACACTTGCGTAGGATTTGTTCCTGTTCATGCTCAGGCACACAACGACTAATAATACCATCTACTCCTTCTTAATAAAGGTGTGGATCATCCCAGAAGTAATGTCTTAAATCATAAAAGAACTTTTTCTTTTGCTGGCATGTGAAACTAGGCGGTATATATTTAGCAACAATGTAATTAGCATAATCAACATACCAAGGAGCAGTACGAGAAGCATTGGCGACCGCTAATTGTTCATCAGGAAAGCTATCATTAATAGGCAGTGGGTCATCAAGAACATTCTCTAACCTAGACAAGTTGTCTGCAACGGGGTTCTCAGCTCCCTTTCTATCAATAATATGCAAATCAAATTCTTGGAGCAAGAGAACCCATCTAATGAGTCTAGGCTTAGCATCTTTCTTTTCCATAAAATATTTAATAGCAGCATGATCAATGTGAATAGTAACTTTGGAATCGACAATATAAGGTCTAAACTTATCACATGCAAACACAACTGCTAAGAACTCTTTTGCAGTAGTAGCATAATTTCTCTGGGTAGTATCAAGAGTCTTACTAGCATACTGGATAACATTCAATTTCTTATCGACTCTTTGCCCTAAAACAGCACCTACAGCATAATCACTAGCATCGCACATAATTTCAAAAGGTAAATTCCAATCAGGTGGCTGAACAATAGGTGCAGTGATCAAAGCTTTCTTAAGTGTTTCAAATGCTTCTACACAATCATCATCAAAGACGAAAGGAATATCTTTTTGCAATAAATTAGTCAGAGGCCTAGAGATTTTAGAAAAATCCTTAATGAACCTCCTATAAAAACCGGCATGACCAAGGAAACTTCTTATACCTTTTATGTCCTTGGGACATGGCATCTTTTCAATAGCATCAACTTTGGCTTTATCAACTTCAATACCTCTCTCAGAGATCTTGTGCCCCAAGACAATGCCCTCATTAACCATAAAGTGACGCTTTTCCCAATTCAGGATGAAACTAGTGTCTTCGCATCTCTGCAAAACTCGATCAAGGTTGCTCAAACAATCATCAAATGAGGATCCATAGAGGGATAAGTCATCCATGAATACCTCACAAATCTTTTCACAAAAATAAGAAAATATAGCCATCATGCATCTTTGAAAGGTAGCAGGTGCATTACATAAACCAAAAGGCATACGTCTATAAGCAAAAGTACCAAAAGGGCAAGTAAAAGTAGTTTTAGATTGATCCTTCGCTGACACAGGTATTTGAGAGAAGCCAAAATAACCATCTAGAAAGCAAAAATGTGTGTGTTTTGATAGCCTTTCTAGCATTTGATCAATAAAAGGTAAAGGGTAATGATCTTTCTTAGTAGCTTTATTTAACTCACGGAAATCAATTACCATCCTATAACCTGTAATAACTCTTTGCGGGGTCAATTCATCTTTATCATTAGGAACAACGGTAATACCTCCCTTTTTAGGGACACAATGGACAGGGCTTACCCATTCACTATCAGCAACAGGATAAATAATACCTGCCTCAACGAGCTTTAGTATCTCCTTTCTTACCACTTCCTTCATCTTGGGATTTAATTGTCTTTGAGGATCTCTAACTGGTTTGGCATCTTTCTCCACTAAAATTTTGTGTTGACATAATGTGGGACTAATGCCCTTAAGATCATCCAGATTATATCCAATATCAACTTTGTGCTTCTTCAGAGTTTTCAATAATCTTTCTTCTTCTTTCTCTGAAAGGTTAGCACTAATAATAACAGGATATATTTCTTTTTCATCAAGATAAGCATACTTAAGATTATCAGGTAAGGGTTTGAGTTCAAACACGGGATCACCCTTGGGTGGAGGGGGATCCCCAAGAATTTCAATGGGAAGGTTATGTTTTAGCATAGGTTCTTGTTTAAGGAACACTTCATCTATTTCTTCCCTTTCTTTCATGGACATATCGTTTTCATGGTCTAGCAAATATTGTTCTAACGGATCAGCTGGAGGAACAGCAATGGAAGCAAGACCAATAATTTCATGCTTACTAGGTGGTTCCCTTTCACGAGGTTGTCTACTAAACTTGGCAAAATTGAACTCATGAGACATACCATCTATGCCAATGGTGACGACCTTCCTTTCACAATTAATCTTAGCACTAGCAGTATTCAAGAAGGGTCTACCAAAAATAATGGGACAAAAATCATCTTGTGGGGAAGCAAGAACAAGAAAATCAGCAGGGTATTTAATCTTCCCACACAAGACTTCAACATCTCTAACAATCCCAATAGGTTTAATGGTGTCCCTATTAGCAAGCTTAATAGTAACATCAATGTCTTCTAATTCAACAGGTGCAATATCGTGCATAATTTCTTTATAAAGATCATAAGGTATCGCACTAGCACTAGCACCCATATCACATAAGCCATGATAACAATGATCTCCTATTTTAACAGAAATAACAGGCATGCCTACAACAGGTCTACGTGTCTTAGTATCGGGTCTAGCAATATTACCAGTTTCACCCACGAAAGAGATAACATGCCCATCTAAGTCCTCATCCAAGAGATCTTTAATCATAGCAATACCAGGTTCAACATTAATTTGCTCAGGGGGTGTGTAGGTCCTAGTATTACTCTTACGAACAACAGACAAAGCTTTAGCATGACCTTTTATCCTAATAGGAAAAGGAGGTTTTTCAGCATAAGCAGTAGGAATAATAGGATCGCTATATGTAATAGTCTTTTCTTCGACTCTAATAGGTGCAACTACTTTCACTTCAACAGGAGGATTATATTTAAACCACTTCTCTTTAGGGAGATCAATGTGAGTAGCAAAAGTTTCACAAAAAGTAGCTACTATCTCAGAGTCAAGTCCATACTTAGAGCTAAATCCACGGAAAGCATCGGTATCCATAAAAGATTTAACACAATCAAACTTAGGTGTCATACCTGACTCCTTACCATCGTCGGAACCCCAATCTTCAGAGTTGCATTTAATTCTTTCCCATAAGTCCCATTTGAAATCAATAGTCTTCAGCATATAGGAACCAGCACAGGAAGTATCGAGCAGGTTGCGATTATCAAGAGAAAGCCGAGCATAAAAATTCTGAATAATCATTTCCCGAGAGAGCTCATGATTGGGGCATGAATACAACATTGACTTAAGCCTCCCCCAAGCTTGAGCGATGCTTTCTCCTTCGCGAGGCCAGAAATTATATATGTAATTACGATCACAATGAACAAGATGCATAGGATAGAACTTCTGGTGAAATTCCAACTTCAATCGCTTATAATTCCAAAATCTCGTATCATCACATAGCCTATACCATGTCATTGCATCTCCCTTCAAAGATAAAGGGAAGACCTTCCTTTTAACAACATCATCAGGAATACCTGCAAGCTTAAATAATCCACAAACTTCATCCACAAAGATAAGGTGTAAATCGGGATGCAATGTTCCGTCTCCTGCAAAAGGATTAGCTAGCAGTTTTTCTATCATACCCGAAGGAATCTCAAAGTGAATATTTTCATCAAGTTCAGTAGGTTGAGGAGCATCTCTTTGCTCTTCTGGTTGGGGTGAAGATACCCCAAACAAGCCCCTCAAAGGATTAGTTTCCATAGTGACAAGTAACAGAAAATTTCAGCACACTATATAAATGTTTCCTTACCAAGTTCCACTCACCAAGAGTGCTACGCTCCCCAGCAACGGCGCCAGAAAAGAGTCATGATGACCCACAAGTATAGGGGATCTATCGTAGTCCTTTCGATAAGTAAGAGTGTCGAACCCAACAAGGAGAAGAAGGAAATGATAAGCGGTTTTCAGTAAGGTTTTCTCTGCAACACTGAAATAGTAGGTGATAGATAGTTTTGTGATAAGATAAATAGTAACAAGCAAAAAGTAAATAAAGTGCAGCAAGGTGGCCCAATCCTTTATGTAGCAAAGGATAAGTCTGGACAAATTCTAATAATGAAGAAGGAGCTCCCGAGGACACATTGGGAATTATTGTCAAGCTAGTTTTCATCACGTTCGTATGATTCGCGTTCGGTACTTTGATAATTTGATATGTGGGTGGACCGGTACTTGGGTACTGCCCTAACTTGGACAAGCATCCCACTTATGATTAACCCCTATTGCAAGCATCCGCAACTACAAAAGAAGGTATTAAGGTAAACCTAACCACAACATTAAGCATATGGATCCATATCAACCCCTAACGAAGCGACGCATAAACTAGGGTTTAAGCTTCTGTCACTCTAGCAACCCATCATCTACTTATTACTTCCCTATGCCTTCCTCTAGGCCCAAATAATGGTGAAGTGTCATGTAGTCGACGTTCACATAACACCACTAGAGGAAAGACAACATACATCTCATCAAAATATCGAACGAATACCAAATTCACATGACTACTAATAGTAAGACTTCACCCATGTCCTTGGGAACAAACATAACTACTCACAAAGCATATTCATGTTCATAATCAGAGGGGTAATAATATGCATAAAGGACCTGAACATATGATCTTCCACCAAGTAAACCAAAGCATCAACTACAAGGAGTAATCAACACTACTAGCAACCCACAGGTACCAATTTGTGGTTTTGATACAAGATTGGATACAAGAGATGAACTAGTGTTTTGAGAGGAGATGGTGCTGGTGAAGATGTTGATGGAGATTGACCCCCTCTCGATGAGAGGATCGTTGGTGATGACGTTGGTGATGATTTTCCCCTCCCGGAGGGAAGTGTCCCGGCAGAACAGCTCCGCCATAGCCCTAGATTGATTCCGCCAAGGTACCGCCTCGTGGCGGCGGAGTTTCATCCCGTAAGCTTGCCCACGATTTTTTCCAGGGTAAAAGTGATGATATAGCAGAAGATGGACGTCGGAGGCCCACCAGGGGGCCCACGAGATAGGAGACCGTGCCCTACAGGGGGGCGCCCCCCTGTCTCGTGGACAGGGTGTGGGCCCCCTGGCCTATTTCTTTTGCTCATAAATTCTTATTAAATCCAAGAAGTTGTTTCGTGGAGTTTCAGGACTTTTGGAGTTGTGCAGAATAGGTTTCCAACGTTTGCTCCTTTTCCAGCCAGAATTCCAGCTGCCGGCATTCCCCCTCTTCATGGTAAACCTTGTAAAATAAGAGGGAATAGCCATAAGTATTGAGATATAATGTGTAATAACAGCCCATAATGCAATAAATATTGATATAAAAGCATGATGCAAAATGGACGTATCACGCTGACATAGAGTGGGACTAATGCCCTTTAAATCATCAAGAGTGTATCCAATAGCAACACGGTGCTTCCTCAGAGTTTTGAGTAATCTCTTTTCTTCATGCTCAAAAAAGTTAGCACTAATAATAACATGATATATTTTCTTTTCATCAAGATAAGCATATTTCAACGTGTCAGGTAATTGTTTTAATTCAAACACGGGATCACCCTTAGGAGGAGGTGGAACTCCTAGAGTTTCTACAGGCAAAATATGTTTAAGGATAGGCGCTTGATCAAAGAATATCTTGTCTATTTCATTTCTTTCATTCATATGCATATCATTTTCATGGTCTAGCAAGTATTGTTCGAATGGATCAGTAGGAGGCACGGCAATAGAATCAAGACCAATAATTTCATTTTTACTAGGCAATTCTTTATCACGAGGTTGCCTACAGAACTTAGAGAAATTAAACTCATGACACACATCACCAAAATCAACACCAACGGTTTCCCTATTGCAATCAATTTTAGCATTAGCGGTATTCAAGAAAGGTCACCAAATATAATGGGACAAAAATCATATTTGGAGAACCAAGAACTAGAAAATCAGTATGGTATTTGATCTTTCCACACAAGACTTCAACATCTCTAACAATCCCAAGCGGTGAAATAGCATCTCTATTCGCAAGCTTAATAGTAACATTAATGTCTTCTATCTCAGGAGGTTCAATATCATTCATAATTTCTTGGTATAAGGTAAACAGAATAACACTTACACTAGCACCCAAATCGCATAAACCATGATAACAATGATCTCCTATTTTAACTGAGACAACATGCATGCCAACAACATGCTTATTCTTATCTTTAGTGTCAGGCTTAGCAATTCTAGTTGCTTCCTCATAGAAGTAGATAACATGCCCATCAATCTTATGGGCCAAGAGATCTTAAACCATAGCAACATTAGGTTCAACTTTAATTTTTTTATAGGGTCTAGGTGCTCTAATATTACTTTTGTTAACCATGGTTGTAACTTTAGCATGTTCCTTTATCCTAACATGGAAAGGAGGTTTTTCAATATAAGCAGTAGGCACAACTGGATCAACATTGTAAATGATAGTTTCATATTTAATTATAACGGGTTCCTCTGTATTTTCTTTAATAGGGGGTGATATTTAAACCATTTCTCCTTAGGGAGATCAACATGAGCAGCAAAAGATTCACAAAATGTGGCTACTACCTCAGAGTCAAGTCTATATTTAGCACTAAACTTCTGAAAAGCATCGGTTTCCATAAAAAACTTAACACAATCAAACTCAAGATTTATACCTGACTCTTTACCTTTGTCAAACTCCCAATATTCAGAGTTGCGTTTAATTCTTTCCAAAAGATTCAATTGAATTCAATAGTTTTCTTCATAAAAGAACCAATAAAAAGAATCGAGCATAGATCGATCATTATGAGAAAGACGAGCATAAAAACTCTGAATAATAATTTCTCTTGAGCTCAGAGTTTTGAGTAATCTTTTTCTTCATGCTCTGAAAGGTTAGCACTAGTAATAACAGGATATATTTTCTTTTCATCAAGATAAGCATATTTTAGCGTGTCGGGGAATTGTTTTAATTCAAATACGGGATCACCCTTAGGAGGAGGTGGACCTCCTAGATTTTCTATAGGCAAATTATGTTTAAGGATAGGTGCTTGATCAAAGAATATCTTATGTATTTCATTTCTTTCATTCATATGCATATCATTTTCATGGTCTAGCAAATATTGTTCTAGTGGATCAGTAGGAGGCACGACAATAGAAGCAAGACCAATAATTTTGTCTTTACTAGACAATTCTTTATCACGAGGTTGCCTACGGAACTTAGAGGAATTAAACTCATGAGACACATCACCAAAATTAACACCGATGGTTTCCCTATTGCAATCAATTTTAGCATTAACGGTATTACGGAAAGGTCTACCAAATATAATGGGACACAAATCATGTTGTGGAGAACGAAGAACTAAAAAATCAGTAGGGTATTCGATCTTTCCACACAAGACTTCAACGTCTCTAACAATCCCAAGCGATGAAATAGCATCTCTATTCGCAAGCTTAATAGTAACATCAATGTCTTCTATCTCAGGAGGTGCAATATCATTCATAATTTCTGGGTATAAGGTAAACAGAATAGCACTTACACTAGCACCCAAATCGCATAAACCATTAAAACAATGATCTACTATTTAACCGAGACAACAAGCATGCCAACAACAACCTTATTGTTATCTTTAGTGTCAATCTTAGCAATTCTAGTTGCTTCCTCACAGAAGTAGATAACATGCCCATTAATCTTATCGACCAAGTGATCTTTAACCATAGCAACATTAGGTTCAACTTTAATTTTTTTTAGAGAGTCTAGGTGCTCTAATATTACTTTTGTTAACCATAGTTGTAACTTTAGCATGTTCCTTTGTCCTAATAGGGAAAGGAGGTTTTTCAATATAAGCAGTAGGCACAACTGGATCAACATTGTAAATGATAGTTTCATCTTTAACTATATAACGGGTCCCTCTATCTTTTCTTTAATAGGGGGATGCTATTTAAACCACTTCTCCTTAGGGATATCAACATGAGCAGCAAAAGATTCACAAAATGTTGCTACTACCTTAGAGTCAAGTCTATATTTAGCACTAAATTTATGAAAAGCATCGGTTTCCATAAAAGAATTAACACAATCAAACTCATGATTTATACCTGACTCTTTACCTTTGTCGAACTCCCAATATTCAGAGTTGCCTTTAATTCTTTCCAAAAGATTCCACTTGAATTCAACAGTTTCCTTCATAAAAGAACCCGTAGAAAAAGAATCGAGCATGGATCGATCATTACGAGAAAGCCGAGCATAAAAATTCTTAATAATAATTTCTCTTCAGAGCTCATGATTGAAGCATGTGTGCATAACGTACTTAAGCCTCCTCCAAGATTGAGCGATACTTTCTCCTTCACAAGGCCAAAAATTATATATATAATTTTGATCACGATGAACCAGATGCATAGGATAAAACTTCTAATGAAATTTCAATTTCAATTGGTTCCAATCCCACGTTCTAATATCATCACATAGCCTATACCATGTCAATGCTTTTCTCTTCAAAGACAAAGGGAAAAACTTCTTCTTAACTCCATCTTCCGATAAACTTGCAAGCTTAAACCATCTGCAAATTTCATTCACATAGATTAAGTGCATATCAGGATGTACCGTTCCATCTCCTGCATAAGGATTAGCTAGCAGTTTCTCTAACATACCCGAAGGAATCTCATAATAAATATTTTCAGTAGGTGCACTTGGTCGAGGCAACTCTTTGTGCTTCCAATCAAGGTGAAGATACCCCGAACAAACTCCTCAAAGCATTGTTTTCCATAGTGACAAGTGACAGTAAATTTCAACACGTAATATAAATGTTTCCTTCCCAAATTCCACTCACCAAAGGCGCTTCACTCCTTGATAACGGCGCTAGAAAAGAGTCTTGATGACCCACAAGTATAGGGGATCGGTCGTAGTCCTTTCGATAAGTAAGAGTGTCGAACCCAATGAGGAGCAGAAGGAAGTGGCAAACAGTTTTCAGCAAGGTATTTTTTGCAAGCACTGAAATTGTCGGTAACATATGGTCTGATAGAAAGATAATTTGTAACAAGCAACAAGTAGCAATAGTAACAAAGGTGCAACAAGGTAGCTGATGCGGAGCATCCCTCGACTACTCGCACCGACTCTCCATCACCAACTCAAGCTCCAAGTGGACCAATGACACGAGCACGTGCACGCACCATCGAAAACGAGGTTGATTCTCTCCTCTTCGAGTTTCGCTCGGTTTCACATGAGAGTTGGATTCTACCGTCATCGGAAACATTATGCATGCTTAGGTACCAAGAAGACAATGGTGAGAAGGAGAGGACAGAGACTCAACTGACCTCGAGGCAAGGGAAGAAAGAGAAGGAAGAAGAGAATGAGAAGGATGAAGAAATAGGAGAAGGGGCAAACCCCCTGGATGCACCGGGTGCCCGGCCCCTGCAGCCCCCGGGTGCCTGGGCCTAGGCTGGCCGGGTGTCCGGCCCTTGCTGCCCCAGCCGCTGGGCTCCTCCCCGGGTGCTCGGCCGAGCCACCAGGCCACCTCCAGCGCCCCTCCCAGGGTGCCCGGGACTTGGGCCCCCGGGTGCCCGGCCGCCTCGCCCGGCCCCTCCAGCACCACCCCCGGGTGCCCGGGACTTGGGCCCTGGGTGCCCGGCCACTTGCTAGCCGGCTCCTGAGCAGCCCGGGTGCCCGGCCCAAGTTGCCCGGGTGCCCGGCCCCCGTCGTCCAACCGCACCTTGATGGCCTTTTTGGCATTGTATCCCCCTCTTTTTGCCTTGTTGCTCCTCTAGACTATATAAGTGCACCCCCTAGGTCATTTGGAAAGCTAGCAAAGATTAGACTACACATTTTGAGCCTTTGCTCATTGTATCCCCTCCTCCTAGGAGCTCAAGCCCCCACCTTGGGAAGAATCCATAGGATTATCAGGGCCTCCTCTTGGAGAAGATCATCAAGACCTCACATAGTGGGAAGAATTTTACCAAGTGCTACTATCCTTGTATTGATCTTGTAATCATGTGGATCTTATGTGTGCCACTCTAGTGGATGTGATACTTGGTTTGTTTGATAGATTTTGTTCTTGGTGTTCTTGGTGTTCTTGAGTTTTTCCTCCTTTCCCCCCTCCAAGAGTGAAAAGATCCTTCCTAGGGTTTGACCCTACAACATCTTGGTATCATGAGCAAGGTTTATTCACATCTTGGAGTCCCATCCCCCCATTTGCTAGCTTGATTTTGTTGTTTTTCGTCCAAATCCAAAAATCCCCACAAAAATAGCCCCAAAAAATTTTCTTGCAATTTGTTGGATCTTGTGAGATTTGGTTGTTTTGGTCCATGGATTTGATGTTTGGCAAGTGGATCTAGCCCCTCCCCAACAATCCCCACCCTTCCCACCACGAAATCCACCGAATTTGGCATTTCCCCAAAAAATTCCGCCCAAATCGGCCACCACCGGGTGCCCGCACCTCGAACCACCGGGCACCCGCACCACGTCCAGCTACCCCCGGGCACCCGCACCTCACACCCCCGGGTGCCCGCACCCCTCGAAATTAGCCCACTACCAACACCATTTTGGCCATAACTTCCACCTCCCAAGCCCGTTTTTCGTGTTCTTTAGCTCATTTAGAAGCCCTTGACATCCCCCATCCACTCATCCCACTACCACCACCATTAACCCCCATCCAAAAAATCATCACAAATACACCCACCTTCCGCATTTGACTGATTTTGTGTTGCCTTTTGCATTTCCTTAGGTTTTTCGGCTACTTAGGAGCGTGTGACATCCTCGTCATCATCATCGACTCGGAGTCATCTTCATCGGTAACCGTAAGAAAGGACGGTAACCTCAATGACACTTACTCCTTACCTTGCTTTTGCATTGATAGCCCGAGCCACTTTGCATCACTTACCCATTGAGACTAGCAAGTTGAGAATTGTCGGGCCACGCTATTGTGCACCATAGTGATCGTGTTATCATCTTAGTGCCATAAGTCTCTCTCGTGCATATCATACATACTTGTCTCATATCTTACTCGGCTCGAGCATCAAGCATAGAAAAAAAAGAAAAAAAAGAAAAGCTTTTAAGCAAAAGAGGAGCAACAAAAAGCTTGTAAGCAATAGGGTGAGCCATTTGCATACCTATATCATCTTGGTCATCGCATACATACCATAGTTGGGATTGAAGACGGCACGGTTCTCTCATAGGTAGGTGCACAAGCGTATCTTGCCCATTTGAGCAATTGAGCTAGTGTCTCTCGAGCATTCGCACAACAAGAGCATTTTCCGTGGTTGCACATTTTGAGTTCACCCCTTGGTTGTGCGGATCCCATCTATCTTTCGTGCGTGTGTACCTAGTGATACCGTTGGGTTTGATCTATTTGCTTTACTTGCATTTTTGTGAACCTTCTCAACCTTATCGATATCTTGACTAACATTTGCTTGAAATTTTTGCCACCATCCTAACCGAGCTACTCCATAAGCCTCTTACTTGTAGGTGTGAGAAACAAACCCGGTTCCAATTCTCCTATTGTGGCATTACATTAAGTGACACTTGTTACATCTTCAATCCTCGGAGAAGGTAACTTTGGTATTGTTCTCTCCCTTTCCAACTCACCCCACTTGGTTATGATGGATAGGCCAAGCGCGTCGTCGAACCCACTTTTCGAGGAGCAAGGTGATGATTCCGGATATGTCTCCAAGAACCACTTCTTCATCGCGCAACGAGCACTTCATCAAGAAAACGTTGCATTGGGACAACGCTTCGAACAACTCGCCTCCAACCTTCGTCAAAACTTCGACGACAAATTCAACACACAAATGGAAGAGCTCCGCAACATACTTCTTGGGACGCATACTTCTTGGGAACGATATTATATCAAAGATGGTTACCTTATGAGAGCTAACAAACTATGCATTCCCAAGTCCTCTCTTCGTTTGCTCCTTTTGAAAGAGGCTCATGGAGGTGGACTCATGGGACACTTTGGACGCGACAAGACTTTTGCCACGCTCTCCAAGAACTATTATTGGCCCAAGATGTTTCGTGATGTTGTCCGCTTCACCAACCGGTGCTCTACATGTTGCAAAGCTAAGTCACACTCTAAATCCCATGGTTTACATATGCCTTTACCTATCCCACATCAACCTTGGGAAGACATTAGCATGGATTTTGTGCTTGGATTGCCTAGAACTCGAAATGGCAAGGATTCAGTTTTTGTTGTTGTGGACCATTTCTCTAAAATGGCTCATTTTATCCCATGCAATAAGATAGACGATGCTTCACATGTTGCCAATCTCTTTTGTAGGGAAATCTTGAGGTTGCACGGCGTGCCAAAGACAATTGTGTCGGATCGAGATGTCAAGTTCTTAAGCTACTTTTGGAAGACACTATGTGCCAAGCTCGGGATCAAGCTACTATTCTCCACGGCATATCATCCTCAAACCGATGGCCAAACGGAAGTCACCAACCGGGCGCTTGCAACTCTACTATGTGTGTTGATTAAGAAGAACATCAAGGAGTGGGAGGAGTGCCTACCCATCGCCGAGTACGCCTACAATCGCGCAAGGCACTCTACAACCGGCAAGTCCCCCTTCGAGGTCGTTTACGGTTTCAACCCTTTGTCGCCATTGGACATTCTTCCTCTACCGCTTCAAGAACGAGCAAACATGGACACAAGTGCAAGAGCCGCCTACCTCAAGAAGATGCATGAAGAAACACGTTCCACGATCGAGCGCCAAGTGCAACGCATCTCCACCAAGCTCAACATCAACAAGTCTCCGATGGTGTTCCAACCGGGTGATCAAGTATGGATACATCTCCGCAAAGACCGCTTCCCCAACGAACGCAAGTCCAAGCTACTACCACGAGCTGATGGCCCATTCAAGGTGATCGCACGCTACAACGACAACGCCTACAAGGTCGACATCCCATGCGACAAGTACAATGTTAGCGACATCTTCAACGTCAAAGAGCAAGACCCAAATACCGCCCAATCGGGGCGGTACTACCGCTTATAGGCGGAACTACCGTGCCTTACTGTCGTGCAACTACTGCTAAACCTGACACGAAAAGAGCAAGACCCAAAATCGAGGCGGTAGTAGAGCGGTACTAGAGCGGTACTACCGCTTGACGCTACAAGCGGTACTACCGCTGCCACCGCGGTACTACCGCAGGGAGAAAACAGAACTGCCATAACTTCTTCATAGAAGCTCCGAATTGAGCAAACTCAAGCTTGTTGGTTATAGTAAGAAGAGTCAGGGAGGTATGCCTAAGATATAGAGGAGTGAACACTCCATCAGAGAAGAACCGGCAGAACCTCCAACATCGAAAACATCATAGAAGATGCATGTGAACTCCGTTTTCGATGAACTCGAGCTTGTCATGAAAATGACCAAAAGCTCCAAATCTCACAAGGAGAAGAACCAAACAAGAACCAATAAAGATGATGCAAGGATGCAATGGTTTGAGCTCTCTATGAACGATACAATCAAGCAACTCATCGAGAGCCCCCCTTGATAGTACGGCAATCGATCCTAAAACCCGGTCTCCCAACTACCACCATGAGACCGGTAAAATAGAAAACCTATCAAGGGCAAACCTCTGCCTTGCACAAAGTCCACTTGAGCTAGATGATGACAATCTACTCCTCCTCAAGATGGACCACCTTTGTTAATTGCGTTGGCTCGATGAAGACTAGTTGATTGCTCCCCCATACTCCACTATGGGTGATCCACTCTTCCGCCCATCTTCACAAGTCCATTGTCACCACAATGGATGGCAAGCTTCAAGCACTTGATCTCTTCGTGATGCATCACTTGAACTTGCACACCGCAACCTAACCCCACAAAGAACTCTCACGAAGACCATGGGTTAGCACACAAAGCGTAATGGACAATGCTTACCATACCATGGGATCACTTGATCCCTCGGTACATCTTGTGTGCTTTGTGTATTGAATCTTTCCAACTCTCTTCATTTGGATGATGTCTTGAAGATGGACAGGAATGATCACACAATCTTATTCTTCAAGACATGCTTGCAATAAGCTCAACACTCACATGACCGGCCTTTGGATAATTCCTTAATAGCACTGTGGTCATCACAAACTCTCCTTGAAACCAACAAATGGACTCCAAGAAAAGCCTATGGACAAACCCTTCAAATATAACTCAAGGCAAACATTATTCCATAGAGATTGTCATCAATTGCCAAAACCAAACATGGGGACACCGCATGTTCTTTCACCCGGCCCCTCTCATCCAACCGCACCTTGATGGCCTTTTTGGCATTGTATCCCCCTCTTTTTGCCTTGTTGCTCCCCTAGACTATATAAGTGCACCCCCTAGGTCATTTGGAAAGCTAGCAAAGATTAGACTACACATTTTGAGCCTTTGCTCATTGTATCCCCTCCTCCTAGGAGCTCAAGCCCCCACCTTGGGAAGAATCCATAGGATTATCAAGGCCTCCTCTTGGAGAAGATCATCAAGACCTCACATAGTGGGAAGAATTTTACCAAGTGCTACTCTCCTTGTATTGATCTTGTAATCATGTGGATCTTATGTGTGCCACTCTAGTGGATGTGATACTTGGTTTGTTTGAGAGATTTTGTTCTTGGTGTTCTTGGTGTTCTTGAGTTTTTCCTCCTTTTCCCCCTCCAAGAGTGAAAAGATCCTTCCTAGGGTTTGACCCTACAATAGTAGCCCAATTCTTTTTATAGCAAAGGACATGTCAGAACTTTATCTTATAGCAAGCAAAGCGTTCTTGAGGGCACATGGGAATTCATCTAGTCACTTTCATCATGTTTGTTTGATTCGCGTTCGTTACTTTGATAATTTGATATGTGGGTGGACAAGTGTTTGGGTTTTGCTCTTACTTGAACAAGCCTCCCACTTATGATTAACCCCTCTCGCAAGCATCCGCAACTACGAAAGAAGAATTAAGATAAATCTAACCATAACATGAAACATATGGATCCAAATCAGTCCCTTACGGAATAGCGCATAAACTAGGGTTTAATATCCTGTCACTCTAGCAACCCATCATCTAATTACTACTCCACAATGCCTTCCCTTAGGCCCAAAGCCGGTGAAGTGTCATGTAGTCGACGTTCACATAACACCACTAAGGGAATCACAACATACATATCATCAAAATATCAAACGAAATAACGAATACAAAATTCACATGATTACTTACAGCAAGACTTCTCCCATGTCCTCAAGAACAAAAGTAACTACTCACAAATCATATTCATGTTCAAGATTAGAGTGGTGTTGAATAGCATCAAGGATCTGAACATATAATCTTCCACCAAATAAACCAACTAGCGTAAACTACAAGATATTATCAACACTACTAGCAACCCACGAGTACCAATATGAGGTTTTGAGACAAAGATTGAATACAGAGATGAACTAGGGTTTGACATGACATGGTGTTGGTGAAGATGTTGATGAAGATTGGTCCTCCCACGAGGAGAGGATCGTTGGCGATGATGATGGCTTTGATTCCCCCCCTACCGGAGGGAAGTTTCCCCGGCGGAATCACTCCACCGGAGAGCAAAAGAGCTCCAGCCCAGGTCCCGCCTCGAGAGGGCGGGGCTTGATACGTCTCCAACGTATCTACTTTTCCAAACACTTTTACCCTTTTTTTGGACTCTAACTTGCATGATTTGAATGAAACTAACCCGGACTGGTGCTGTTTTCAGCAGAACTACCATGATGTTGTTTTATGTGTAGAAAAGAAAAGTTCTCGGAATGTCCTGGAAATTGACAGAGGCACTTTTTGGAATTAATAAGAATTTTTGGCAAAAGAATTAATGCCAGGGGGCCCACAGCATGTCCACGAGACAGGCCCCCCTAGGGCGCGGCCTCCTATCTCGTGGGCCCCCTGCACCTCCACCGACGTCAACTCCAACTCCATATATTCACGTTCGAGGAGAAAAAAATTAGAGAGAAAGTTTCATCGTATTTTACGACATGGAGCCGCTGCCAAGCCCTAATCTCTCTCGGGAGGGCTGATCTGGAGTCCGTTCGGGGCTCCGGAGAGGGGGATTCATCGCCGTCGTCATCATCAACCATCCTCCATCACCAATTTCATGATGCTCACCGTTGTGCGTGAGTAATTCCATCGTAGGCTTGCTGGACGGTGATGGGTTGGATGAGATTTAACATGTAATCAAGTTAGTTTTGTTAGGGTTTCATCCCTAGTATCCACTATGTTCTGAGATTGATGTTGCTATGACTTTGCTATGCTTAATGCTTGTCACGAGGGCCCGAGTGCCATGATTTCAGATCTGAACCTATTATGTTTTCATGAATATATGTGTGTTCTTGATCCTATCTTGCAAGTCTATAGTCACCTATTATGTGTTATGATCCGACAGCCCCGAAGTGACAATAATTGGGATACTTCTCGGTGATGACTGTAGTTTGAGGAGTTCATGTATTCACTATGTGCTAATGCTTTGTTCTGGTTCTCTATTAAAAGGAGGCCTTAATATCCCTTAGTTTTCGCTAGGACCCTGCTAAACACGGGAGGGTGGGACAAAAGATGTCATGCAAGTTCTTTTCCATAAGCATGTATGACTACTTACGGAATACATGCCTACATTACATTGGTGAACTGGAGCTAGTTCTATATCACCCTATGTTATAACTATTGCATGAGGAATCGCATCCAGCATAATTATCCATCACTGATCCATTGCCTACGATCTTTTCATATATTGTTCTTCGCTTATTTACTTTTCCGTTGCTACTGTTACAACTACTACAAAAACCCAAAAACATTTATCTTTACTTTTGCTACCGTTACTATTATTATCATACCACTTTTGCTACTAAACACTTTGCTGCAGATACTAAGTTATCCATGTGTGGTTGAATTGACAACTCAACTGCTAATACTCAAGAATATTCTTTGGCTCCCCTTGTGTCGAATCAATAAATTTGGGTTGAATACTCTACCCTCGAAAGCTGTTGCGATCCCCTATACTTGTGGGTTATCAAGACTAATTTCTGGCGCCGTTGCCGGGGAGGCCTCGCTCTATTCGCTGAGTCACTTGGGATTTATATCTGTTGATCACTATGAAGAACTTGAAAGACGCTAAAACCAAGATTTTGCCCTCAACTACGAGGGGTGGTAAGGACCTGCCATCTAGCTCTGCACTAGATTCTCCTTCCGTTATTAGTAGGCTTGCGACACCTAAACGTACTACTGCTATGAATTCTGATATGTCGCATGTTATTGATGATGCCACTTCTGCTATGCATGATGAAACTACTTCTGTGCGTGATACTACTTTGCCATTAGGTGAATTTCTTGATGAACAACTTGCTAGAGTTAGGGGGAATGAAATTACTGAAGATCCTATTACTGATGATAGTGATGATGAAGGTTCCCCCAATGATTATGTATTACCTGTTGTTCCTAAGGGTTATGTTATGAATGAAGCAACTGCTATTTAAATTCTTGCTTGCAATGATAGAAATGATCTTAAGAAATTATTAGCTAAATGGAAGCAGCAGTCTCTTAATGCTAGAATGAAACCCGATCCTGCTTTTGCTACTTCATCTATCTGTGTTACTGATAAGGATTATGAATTCTCTGTTGATCCTGATATTATTACTTTAGTTGAATCTGATCCTTTTTATGGCCTTGAATCTGAAACTGTTGTGGCACATCTTACCAAGTTGAATGATATAGCCACCCTATTTACTCATGATGAGAAGTCTTGCTATTTATATATCCTTAAGATATTTCCGTTCTCATTAAAGGGTGATGCTAAGACTTGGTATATTTCTATTGCTCCTGGTTGTGTGCGTAGCCCCCAGGATATGATTTATTACTTCTTTGCTAAATATTTCCCTGCTCATAAGAAACAAGCTGCCTTGCGGGAAATATATAATTTTGTGCAAACCAAAGAAGAGAGTCTCCCACAAGCTAGGGGGAGGCTTCTCCGGTTACTTAATGCTTTGCCTGATCATCCTCTTAAGAAAAATGAAATACTTGATATCTTTTATAATGGACTAACCGATGCTTCCAAGGACTACTTGGATAGTTGTGTTGGTTGTGTTTTCAGGGAAAGAACAGTCGACGAAGCTGAAATACTATTGAATAATATGTTGACTAATGAAAATAATTGGACTCTTCCTGAGCCAATTCCTGAAGTAATTCCTGAACCAATTGAGGTAGCTCCTGAGCCTATTCCTAAACCCACTCCGAAGAAGAGAGGTGTTTTATTTCTCAGTCCTGAAGATATGCAAGAGGCAAAGAAATCAATGAAAGAAAAAAGTATTAAAGCTGAAGATGTTAAGAATTTACCTCATATTGAAGAAATACATGGTCTTAATTTACCGCCTGAAGAACCACATTGTCTTGATAACCCGACACAGGTAGTAAAGGTAAATTCTTTCTATAGATATGATAAAGTTGAAATACCCTCTACTAAATTTTATAGCCCATGCTTAGATGAATTTGATGACTTTATGGCTAGACAAGAAAGTTTTAATGCTTATGTTGGTAGAGAGTTAAAGAATAATGCTTTCGAGATAGGACGCGTAGGTGATAATCTGGCTAGAGTTAAAGATGAACTTCACCGCGTTAGCAAATATGCTTCTATGGTTGCTACTCAAGTTGAGCAAGTACTCAAAGCTCAAAATGATTTGCTTGATGAATTAAATAATAAAAATGACTTTTTTGTTAGAGTGGCTACTAGAACTGGTAGAATGACTCAGGAACCTTTGTATCCTGAAGGCCACCCTAAGAGAATCGAGCAAGATTCTCAGAGAAATAATTTAGAGGCACCTAGTTCTTCCAAAAAGAAGAAGAAGAAAAATGATAGAACTTTGCATGCTTCTAGTGAACCTACTGTAGACACACCTGAGAATCCCAATGATATTTCTATTTCTGATGCTGAAACTCAATCAGGTGATGAACATGAACCTAGTGATAATGTTAATGATAATGTTCATGTTGATGCTCAACCTAGCAAAAACAATGATGTAGAAATTGAACCTGTTGTTGATCTTGATAACCCACAATCAAAGAATCAACGTTATGATAAGAGAGATTTTGTTGCTAGGAAGCATGGTTAAAGAAAGAGAACCATGGGTTCAGAAACCCATGCCCTTTCCTCCTAAACCATCCAAGTCAAAGGATGATGAGGATTTTGAGCGCTTTGCTGAAATGATTAGACCTATTTTCTTACGTATGCGCTTAACTGATATGCTTAAAGTAAATCCTTATGCTAAATATATGAAGGATATCATTACAAATAAAATAAATATACCAGAAGCTAAAATTTCCACCATGCTTGCTAATTACACTTTTAAGGGTGGAATACCAAAGAAACTTGGAGATCCGGGTGTTCCAACTATACCATGCTCTATTAAAATAAATTATGTTAGAACTGCTTTATGTGATACTGGAGCC
This sequence comes from Triticum timopheevii, assembly GCA_963921465.1. Lineage (NCBI taxonomy): Eukaryota > Viridiplantae > Streptophyta > Magnoliopsida > Poales > Poaceae > Triticum > Triticum timopheevii. The sequence continues at coordinate 460,479,761 of OY997264.1, read as the reverse complement.
GGTGTTAGTGTTATGCCTCTCTCTTTATATCGTAGACTTGAATTGAATAAGTTGGCACCTACTGAAATATCTTTGCAAATGGCTGATAAATCAACTGCTATACCTGTCGGTATTTGTGAGGATGTGCCTGTTGTGGTTGCAAATGTCACTATCTTAACGGACTTTGTTATTCTTGATATTCCTGAGGACGATAGTATGTCTATTATCCTTGGTAGACCTTTTCTTAATACTGCAGGGGCTGTTATTGATTGCAACAAAGGCAATGCCACTTTTCATGTTAATGGTAATGAGCATACGGTACACTTTCTGAGGAAACAATCTCAAGTTCATAGCATCAATTCGATTGAAAAAGTTCCAACTATCATTTTTGGAGGTTTTGAATTTCCTCTCCCTACTGTCAAGAAAAAGTATGATATTCTTATTGTTGGGGATTTTCATATCCCCGTTGAGGCAACTTAGTGTTATTCGAAATTTCTCTGGTTCCGTGTTATTCAGAATGAGTTTGTTAACAAGACTTGATCAACCTTGTTAGTGGGTTCATTTTGATGATCATGAGATGGATGAAACTAGAAGGCACAACCTTTTGTACCCTCTTTTTACTTTCTGTTATTTAGAATAAATAAAGCAAAAAATAGTATTATCTGTCTGTTTTCTGAATTATCCGTGCATTAAAAAATAGTCCGAAAATAAAAGTGCTCCAAATGCCCTGCAAATTTAGTATGATTTTTTCTGGAATATTTGAGGATTTTAGGCACTGAAAACACTGCAGGAGGGCTAAGCACCAGGCCACGAGAGAGGAGCCCCCCCCCCCCTTGTAGGGCGCGCCTCCTGTCTCGTGGGCCCCTAGTGGCTCCCCTCCACTTATGCCAGCACCCACACACTTCATCTTCTACCCAAAAAAATCCCCATCCAGCTCAAGCCCGAGTTCTAGCTCGTTTTGCTGTGATTTTCGATCTCTTAGCTCAAAGCTCCATTCACAAAACTGCTTTGGGAGATTGTTGCTTGGTATGTGACTCCTCCATTGGTCCAATTAGTTTTTGTTCTAGTGCTTTATTCTTTGCAAATTTTTGCTGCATAGGTGACCATGTTCTTGAGCTTGCATGTTAAATTTTTTAGGTCCCAAGGAATTCCAATGCATGATATAGGCTCTAGGCACTTGTAGGAGTAGTTGCTATCAATCTTGTTTAGTTTTATTCACTTTTCCTTTGTACTAAAATTTCAGAAATTTTCAGAAAATGTTAAGGAGGCTCTTTAAAGGCTCTTCTAGTCAAAGCTCTAAGGAAAAACAAGACGAAGAGAAGGAAAAACCCAAGTATAATCTTCCTCGCTTGGCGGAAGTGCGGTCGTGTGAATGGCCATGTGAGGATTTCTTGAAAGAAGCCGGAATTCATGAAGACTTTTATACTCTAATCGAGACTGCAGGCCTCACCGGTTTCATCAACGACCGAATCGACCAGTATCTCTTACTTACCAATACTTTCGTGCAAAACTTTTATTGTTATCCTAAGAAGTCACCGCCTGCAGTATCATTTCATTTATATGATGAATTCAAAGAAATGTCTTTACGTCATTTTTGCGCGGTATGTAGGATACCTTATGAGGGAGAATTAGAGGAACTCCATCGTGAAGATGTGGATGGCTTCGTTAAAACTATTGTTGTAGAAGAGCCAAAGAAGGGCTCTGAGGCAAAAGTCTCTAGCATACACTTTCCTGTTTTACGCTACTTTGCCATATTTGCTAGTAGATGTTTGGTTGGTCGTGGAAATAGTGGAAATTTGAGCGTTCCAGATACTATTATTCTTCAACATGCTTTGCTGGGAGACAACACTTTTAGTATGGGTGTTGTCGTTGCTAAACGGCTAGCCCTGAATCGTACAAAAGGCCCCATATTTGGAGGTATCTATGCTGCACATCTTGCTGAACATTTTCAGATACCCATTAGGCACTATGAGGAGGATGAGACAAAATTACCTCCTCACATTTTAGATTACAAGAGCATGGTAGCACACAAGTTTATTGTTGACAACGAAGAAAAGATGCTCTTGTATAAACTTAGATTTAATAAGAAACACATTGAGATTATTATTTTGCCTGCGCCTCTATTGTTTGATTTGCTTGCAGATAATCGTCTTGTCATGCCAGCAGCGGTGAACAACCATCTAGCCCAAGCTTTTACTCCAGAACCTGAACCTGAGCCGGAACCTGAACTGGACCCTTATCATGCATCATCTGTCCAGTGGGATCCGGAGATGACCAGCCAGTGGTATCCTGATTTCACCTCCCACTACACCGGGGAGAGTAGCAGCGGTCCTTGGTACTAGACCAACTTAGGCCAAAAGCCTAAGCTTGGGGGAGTACGTATTTCTCACCGACTTTACATTCATGTTCACACACTAGTCGTCGGTGCTCATACTCTTTCATTGTATTATCCATGCTAGTTTAAATTTCTTTTTCTCGTTTTATTCTTGTTTGTTTGGTAAACCTTGAGAATAAACCAAAAAAATTAGTTAGTTTGATTTCCATGCTTGTAGTAGAAGTTAAAATGAAAACCCAAAAAGATTTCTAGTTCTTCTTTTTACTTGTTGGGAGCTTTCCCGTGTAAATAGTTTTATTTTCTTTTCTTTCTTTTGGGGGTCGAGAAGACTATATCGAAAATGTTTAGTTGCTCTTATATGCATGATTGTTTATTTAAATTAGAGCTCATATTATCTTGTCTTCTCTCTTGAGTTGAATGCTTGCAGATTCCAGCTTAGTCCAATGCACGTGCACTCTTATTATTATACACATCATTCGGTCATGCAAGTGAAAGGCAATGATGACGATATATGATGGACTTATTGGGATGAGAAAAGCTGGTATGAACTCGACCTCTCTTGTTTTCGTAAATATTTTGATTCATCATTCCTGAGTCAGCTATTATGAAGTAAACATATTTGCAATGACATTTAGAGATTATAGTTGCTTGTGTCATGCTTGATTAGCTATGAGTTATAATGGTTTACCTTGCGTGCCAACATGCTATTAGAATGATTATGATGTGATATGATGGGATGGTATCCTCCTTTGAATGAATTGAGTGACTCGACTTGGCACATGTTCACGCATGTAGTTGAATCAAATCAACATAGCCTTCACGATATTTATGTTCATGGTGGATTATATCCTACTGATGTTTGTATTCGGTGTAAATTAATTTTAATGCATGTTTACGACTGTTGTCGCTCTCTCAGTTGGTCGCTTCCCAGTCTTTTGCTAGCCTTCACCTGTACTAAGCGGGAATACTGCTTGTGCATCCAAACTCCTTAAACCCCAAAGTTGTTCCATATGAGTCCACCATACCTTCCTATATGCGGTATTTACCTGCCGTTCCAAGTAAATTTGTATGTGCCACACTCCAAACCTTCAAATAAAATTCTATTTTGTATGCTCAAGCTGCTCATGTTACAACTAGGGCTGCCTATATCTTCCATGCTAGGTGGGTTATTCTCAAGAGGAGTGGACTCCGCTCCTCATTCACGAGAAAGGGCCGGTAACCGGGATGCCCAGTCCCATGATCCAAAAAGATCAAAGCAAATCAAAATAATTAAACAAAACTACCCCAGTGCTGTTGTTAGTTGGAGGCACTCATTGTTTTGAGCAAGCCATGGATTGATGCTTGTTGGTGGTTGGGGGAGTATAAACTTTTAACATACTGTTTGGGAACTGCCTATAATGCATGTAGTATGGAAGATACAGCCATCTCATAGTTGTTGTGTTGACAGCGAAAGTATGCCGCTCAAAATGTTATTCAATCTCTATTTTTAAAATCGAGCTCTGGCACCTCTACAAATCCCTGCTTCCCTCTGCGAAGGGCCTATCTATTTACTTTTATGTTGAGTCATCACCCTTCTTATTAAAAAGCACCCGCTGGAGAGTACACTGTCATTTGCATTCATTACTATTGGTTTATATTGGGTATGACTTGACTGGATCTCTTTTACCATGAATTACAATGTTTAGTCAGTCCTTGATCTTTAAAGGTGCTCTACATTTATGTTTTGCGATCTCAGGAAGGGCTAGCGAGATACCATTTTGTTATATCATGTTATGATTGTTTTGAGAAAGTGTTGTCATCCGAGTTTTATTATTATGGCTCGCTAGCTGATTAGGCTATTGATATGAGTAATTGTGAGACCTAAGTGTTATTGTGAGTATGGTTAGTTCATAATATTTGCTAAAACCTGAATGATTGCTTTGCATGTTTACAACAACAAGAGCAAACAGAGTTTGTAAAAGTTTTTCTTTATCACTTTCAGTTTATCAACTGAATTGCTTGAGGACAAGCAAAGGTTTAAGCTTGGGGGAGTTGATACGTCTCCAACGTATCTACTTTTCCAAACACTTTTGCCCTTGTTTTGGACTCTAACTTGCATGATTTGAATGAAACTAACCCGGACTGATGCTGTTTTCAGCAGAACTGCCATGATGTTGTTTTATGTGTAGAAAAGAAAAGTTCTCGGAATGTCCTGAAAATCCACAGAGCGACTTTTTGGAAAATATAAAAAATATTGGCGAAAGAATCAAGACCAGGGGGCCCACACCCTATCCACGAGACAGGGGGCACGCCCCCCTGTCTCGTGGGCCCCCTGGACCTCCACCGACTTCAACTCCAACTCCATATATTCACGTTCGGGGAGAAAAAAATCAGAGAGAAAGTTTCATCATGTTTTACGACACGCAGCCGCCGCCAAAGCCCTAATCTCTCTCGGGAGGGCTGACCTGGAGTCCGTTCGGGGCTCCGGAGAGGGGGATTCATCGCCTCGTCATCATCAACCATCCTCCATCACCAATTTCATGATGCTCACCGCCGTGCGTGAGTAATTCCATCGTAGGCTTGCTGGACGGTGATGGGTTGGATGACATTTACCATGTAATCAAGTTAGTTTTGTTAGGGTTTGATCCCTAGTATCCACTATGTTATGAGATTGATGTTGCTATGACTTTGCTATGCTTAATGCTTGTCACTAGGGCCCGAGTGCCATGATTTCAGATCTGAACCTATTATGTTTTCATGAATATATGTGTGTTCTTGATCCTATCTTGCAAGTCTATAGTCACCTATTATGTGTTATGATCCGACAACCCCGAAGTGACAATAATCGGGATACTTCTCGGTGATGACCGTAGTTTGAGGAGTTCATGTATTCACTATGTGCTAATGCTTTGTTCTGGTTCTCTATTAAAAGGAGGCCTTAATATCCCTTAGTTTTTGCTAGGACCCCACTGAACACGGGAGGGTAGGACAAAAGATGTCATGCAAGTTCTTTTCCATAAGCACGCATGACTATTTACGGAATACATGCCTACATTACATTGGTGAAATGGAGCTAGTTCTGTATCACCCTATGTTATAACTATTGCATGAGGAATCGCATCCGGCATAATTATCCATCACTGATCCATTGCCTACGAGCTTTTCATATATTGTTCTTCGCTTATTTACTTTTCTGTTGCTACTGTTACAACTACTAGAAAAACCCAAAAACATTTATCTTTACTTTTGCTACCATTACTATTATTATCATACCACTTTTGCTACTAAACACTTTGCTGTAGATACTAAGTTATCCAGGTGTGGTTGAATTGACAACTCAACTGCTAATACTCAAGAATATTCTTTGGCTCCCCTTGTGTCGAATCAATAAATTTGGGTTGAATACTCTACCCTCGAAAGCTGTTGCGATCCCCTATACTTGTGGGTTATCAGGGCTTCATCCTGAAGCCCTCTTTCTGATTTTTCTTCTAGGTCAAATGGCACCATATAGCAGAAGATGGGCTCCGGAGGCCTGCCAGGGGCCCCACATGCTCAGGGGGGCGCGCCCTCCAGGCTTGTGGCTGCCTGGTGGACCCCTTTTTGCGGATTCCTTCGCCAATATTTTTTATATATTCCAAGTCAATCTTCAGATCATTTGGAGTTGTGCAGAATAAGTGCCTCTGGTATAGCCCTTTCCGGTCCAGAATTCTAGCTAGCGAAATCTCCCTCTTCATGTGACACTTGCAAAATAAGAGAGAAAAGGCATAAGAATTATATCATAAAGTGAAATAACAATCCATAATGCAATAAATATTAATATGAAAACATGATGCAAAATGGATGTATCATCTGGTTTGTGGTCTCGCATCCGCCTGGTAATTTTGGGGACTTCGATTGGATGCTCTAAGCTTTATAAATGCATATGATACTTATCTCTACCAAAATTTTGAGAAACAACAACTACCAGTTCTTCCCAACTACTAATGTTATGCATAGCTTCATAAGTTTGTTACCACAACAAAGCAATGTTGCCTCTAAAACCAAGTTACAAAACTATCCCAAGTATCATGTGGAACAACATACATAGTGAACTACTCCCTCTGACCCAAAATAAGTGTCTTAACTACAATATTCCACCAAGTAGGAGTTTCACCATCAATCTGGGGAAATCAGTTTAAGGCATTCGGCCACTCGGATCACCCGAACAAAATCTAGTTCCATAGGTGTGATCACACGAATAAGCATTGATCTCCAACTCAAACTGAACCGGTGTATGAGGAAAATCGCGCTTACCCATGAGAAGGGCAGGTGCGGGAGCATTGTTAGCCCCAGGATCAGTACCCTGGTGATGATTTTTGTTGTCGTGCGCAATGCGCTGAGGTGCGAAGGGGTCGCCATCGTTGGTTGCTCAACTTACAGCACAACCGCGCGGGGTGCCCACCTCTGTGATGGCCGTCTAACCGAGTCGATCGATGTGTCGACCTACGACATCCAGCTCACCATGGCCCATATGGTCTCCGTCAATGATTTGATCAAAGACGCGACCTATGAATTTGTTATCTTCATGTCCACCAGATCCGCTTGCATATGCTCCATGGTGTCTCGCCTGATGCCCGAAACCTGGTTGGGGCGAAACTTTACCAGTCGCGAAGGATTTGTGACCAATCAACCAGAAGATTTGAATGGCACTCGGACAAGGGCTCCGCCGCTGCCGCGCGCCACTGGAGATCACCACCACACCGGGGGAAAATGAGGGAGAGGAAGGACTGGCTATGATACCAATTGTTACACTCTCGCTCAATCTACCACATGGGATTCATCACAAATACAATGAAGGAAGAGTTCCTAACGTCACACCGAGGTTCAAATCACAAGAATGTGCTTGTGGGAGGGGGCAGAAGGAAAATAGCAGCCAATGGCTAATATAATACAGTCGCTGCCATGCACTACTACCACGGCTATATGGCAGTGCTCCATAGTCCACGTCCGCCTGGGCCTGATTACATGCCTCATGGGCCGACATTCTTCTCGATGGCCCTGAGTGCTCGTGCTTCTGTTTTCCTTTCTCTTTTTTCATCTTGCCTTTGCTGTCGATGTGCCTCTATCTTCAGGAAGGTCGTGACATGCGTGGAGAAAATCACTCGAGAGAAAAAACCAGGAGTACGCGCCCCCGAGACCGGATATTGTACAAATCAAATCACGAAGTCTAACCGCCCCGGACGCGCGTGAGCACACGATCTTGGGATGGACGGCATCCAAGGCATTCGACACTATTGCAAAAACTGTGGTTTGACAATTAACTTCCATATTTGGTTTTTGTAGAAAATAGACAAATATAGCTTGGAGTCTAACTTTGCCATTTTAGGTCGTGCTTTTGCAAACATGGACCATAGAATCATGTACAAACATGATTCTGCAACCCCAACCTAATGCTCAAAAGCCCAGGCAAACTCCTTCACAGACCTCATGGCATGACATATCGCCAAGTTCCCTGTCACATAGTTTGGGCTACCCCCGCCTATCAGGAAGCCGACCCATGCTGATCTTCTTCCCCTTATGGACAATCTCGGGTGTAAGCTCTCCACCTGACGTGCTTCGATGCTCTCACTTGACGACCGACTCACGTTCGTCCGACATGTTCTCTGTGCCATGCCCACACACTTTCTTGTGGCCATCGTCATAACGAATCCATCCTCACTAAGGTGAACAAAATCATTAGAAGCTTTCTTTGGGCAGGCCTCAAAGAGGTGATAATCCCCAAGTGCAGGGAATCATCATAGCAATTTCCAAAGGTGGAAGTGATAAGCATGGAGTGTCGAACCCACAAGGAGCTAAAGGTAGGATCAACATTCTCTCAAGTCCTATCTGCCACTGATACGACTCTATGTACACCGTACATTTGCTTCCAACTAGAAATGACAAATAAAACTATGCTATGGGTATGAAGAGGATAACTTTGCATGATATCGGAGAGCTAAAATATAAAAGTAGGTGCTGTTATCATAAAGTTAGAATATATTACTAAATATTATAAATAGCGAGTGTGGAATAATGATGGGTCGGTGTGCAGAATTATCCTAGGCAATTGTTAACAAGACGGATAATCACTATTGAAATTTCATATGAGGGAGATGCATAAGCTAACATACTTTCTCTTCTTGGATCATATGCACTTATGATTGGAACTCTAGCAAGCATCCACAACTTCTTATGATTGGAACTCTAGAAAGCATCCGCAACTACTAAAGATCATTAAGGTAAACCCAACCATAGCATTAACATATCAAGTCCCCTTTATCCCATACGCAATAACCCCCTTACTCGGGTTTATGCTTATGTCACTAGAGCAACCCACTATAAGTGAATCATGAACGCATTGCAACACCCCACAACGGGAACCCCTCACGCTTGCGCGACACGGAGGGCACAATAGGACAGCACCAAAATAAAACATACAACTCATACCAATCTAGATCATCAATCAACCCAAAGACAAAAGATATCTACTCAAAACATCATAGGATGGCAACCATCATTGGATCATAATATGTGGCATAAAGCACCATGTTCAAGTAGGGATTACAATGGGGTGCGGGAGAGTGGACTGCGTAAAAGAGATGAGGATGGTGATGATGATGGTGATGTTGGTGAAGACGATCACCACGGCGATGATTCCCCTCTCGATGGCACTCCGGCGCCACCGAGAGAGGAGGAGAGGTTCTCCCCCTTGTACTTCTTCCTCCATGGCTTCCCCCCTGGTTGGGGAGACATTCTCCCTCTAGTCCTTGGCCTTCATGGCGATGATGGCCCCTCCGAGATCCTTCCCCATGGCCTTCGGTGATGATGGCCCCCTCCGGCAGGGTGCCAGAGAGGGCCTAGATTGATTTCTCGTGGCTATAGAGGCTTGCGGCGGTGGAACTCCCAATCTAGGTTATTTTCTCGAGGTTTGGGCATTTATAGGAGAGGTTGGCATCGAGAACAAGTCAGGGGGCCCCATGGGAAGTCCACGAGGCACAGGGGCGCGCCCCCACCCTCGTGGGGCCCACGAGACTCCCCTTCGGTAGATTTTTGTTCCAGTATTTTTTATATTTTCTAAAAAAAATCTCCGTTGATTTTCAGCGCATTTCGAGAACTTTTATTTCTGCACAAAAATAACACCACGGTAGTTCTGCTGAAAACAACATTAGTCCGGGTTAATTCTAATCAAATCATACCAAAATCATATAAAACTATTGTAAACATGGCATGAATACTTCATAAATTATAGATACGTTGGAGACGTATCAGCATCCCCAAGCTTAATTCCTGCTCATCCTCGAGTAGGTAAATGATAAAAGAAATAATTTATGAAGTGTGTATGCTAGCAAGTGCTTAAGTTTGATCAATGATAATTTCAATCACTTTTTCTAGCATCATTATATATCATAACAGTAGCTCAACTCATAAAACTTCTCATGATCAAGTAACAAGCTATTCACATGTTAAAGTATAGATCATAAACTTTCTTGAAAACTATCAAACCATGTTCTTAGTCATCAAACAATTGCAATTCATCTTATTTTCGGGAAGGGTCTATGTAAGAGCTTCGATTCAGCAAACTCGACATACTCAACTATCATTTAATCTTTCATAATTGCTAACACTCATGTGATATTTATGGGTTCAAAGTTTCAATCAGACACATAGAAAGATAGTGGCTTATAGTTTCACCTCCCAACCTTTTACCTCAAGGGTAATGTCAACAATAAAAAATTATGAAAACCTACATCCAAGTGGATATATATATCCGGATCGCTCCAACACAAAGTGCTTGCCTAAGGAAAAAGTGTAAAAAGGAAAGTTGATGATCACCATGACTCTTGTATAAGGGTAGAAGACAAAAGTAAAAGATAGGCCCTTCGCAGAGGGAAGCCGAGGTTGTCATGCGCTTTTATGGTTGGATGCACAAAATCTTAATGCAAAAGAACGTCACTTTATATTGCCGCTTGTGACAAAGACCTTTATTATGTAGTCTGTTGCTTTTATTTCTTCCCTATCACAAGTTCGTATAAAGCTTATTTTCTTCGCACTAATAGATCATACATATTTAAGGAGCAATTTTTATTGCATGCATGATGACAACTTACTTGAAGGATCTTACTCAATCCATAGGTAGGTATGGTGGACTCTCATGGCAAAACTGGTTTAAGGGATGTTTGGAAGCACAAGTAGTATCTCTACTTGGTGCAAAGAATTTGGCTAGCATGAGTGGGAAAGGCAAGCTCAACATGCATGTTGGATGATCCAAGACAATATAACGTTTCGGATATAGGAAAACATAACCCATTAAGTTGTCTTCCTTGTCCAACATCAACCTTTTAGCAAGTCATATTTTAATGAGTGGTCACAATTACAAAAGATGTCCAAGATAGTATATTTATATGTGAAATCTCTCTTCCTTCAATATTCTTTCATGAATTGTTCAAGTGACCAATTATGTGTTTGCTAACTTTCAATAAGTTTACTACCTATACTTATTATGTGTGAAGTCATTACTCCCCATGTTATAAGCATATGAAACATATATATAAATTCAGATTTATGATATTCAATTCATTCAACCATTTACTCATAGGATATACATGAAGCACGTGAGTAAATGACAAACTACTCCAAAAAGATATAAGTGAAGAACAATGAGTAGCCAAATAATTAACTAGCCATGGGAGGACTCTCTCTTACTCAAGATTTCAGATCCAATGATTTTATTCAAGCAGCAAGTAGAATGAAAATACGCTCCAAGCAAAACACATATCATGTGACGAATAAAAATATAGCTCCAGGTAAGGTATACCGATGGTTTTGAAGACGAAGGAGGGGATGCCTTCCGGGGCATCCCCAAGCTGAGGAGCTTGAGTCTTTCTTGAATATTACCTTGGGGTGCCTTCGGCATCCCCAAGCTTAGGTTCTTTCCACTCCTTATTCTCCTCATATCGATATCTCACCCAAAACTTGAAAACTTCAATCACACAAAACTTAACGGAACTTCGTGAGATGGCTTAGTATGATAAAGAGTAAACCATTCACTTTGGTACTGCCAAAGACAAGATTCATAATTGTTCTCACACAATTCCTAATGTACCATATCATTTCTAAAATTTATATTGAGAAATATAAGCCCTAGAAACTAGAAAACAAGCAAACTATGCAATGAAAACAGAATCTGTCAGAAACAGAACAATCTGTAATGATCTGAATGGCAACCATACTTCTGCTACACCAAACATTATGAAATAAATTGGTGGACGTGAGGAATTTTTTTATTAATCTTCAGCAAAAATAATCAACTCAAAAGCACTCTTCTATTAAAAAAATGACACCTAATCTCGTGAGCGCAAAGTTTCTGTTTTTTTACAGCAAGATCAAATTAATTTTCACCCAAGTCTTCCCAAAGGCTTGATAGTTTATTGAAACAAAAGCTATAAAACATGACTACTACAGTAGCTTAATCATGTGGACACACAAAAACAGTAAGGGTAAATATTGGGTTATCTCCCAACAAGCGCTTTTCTTTAATGCCTTTTAGCTAGGCATGATGATTTCAATGATGCTCACATAAAAGATAAGAATTAAAACATAAAGAGAGCATCATGAAGAATATGACTAGCACATTTAAATCTAACCCACTTCCTATGCCTAGGGATTTTGTGAGCACACAATTTATAGGAACAAGAATCAACTAGCATAGGAAGGCAAAACAAGTATAACTTCGAAACTTTAAGCACATGGAGAGGAAACTTGATATTATTGCATCTCCTACAAGCATATATTCCTCCCTCATAATAATTTTCAGTAGCATCATGAATGAATTTAACAGTACAACCATCGCATAAAGCATTCTTTTCATGATCTAAAAGCATAGAAATTTTACTACTCTCCACATAAGCAAAAATTCTTCTCATTCAGAATAGTGGGAGCAAACTCAACAAAATAACTGTCATGTGAGGCATAATCCAATTGAAAATTAAAAGCATGATGATAAGTTTCGTGGTTAATATTCCTTTGTAGCATACATGTCATCACAATAATCATCATAGATAACAACTTCGTTCTCATAATCAATTGGAACCTCTTTCGAAATAGTGGAATCATTACTAACTAAAGTTGTGACTCTTCCAAATCCACTTTCATAAATATCACACTAAGATTCAACACCCTCCAAAATAGTGGGATCACTAATTCCTAAAGTTGACACTCTTTCAAACCCACTTTAGATGATAGTATTATTCATACTCCAAAAGATATAAGTGAAGTTCATGGAGCATTCTACAATTAATATAGACTAACCAATATCCAAGCTCAAAATATATAAGTGAAGCCCATGAAGCGTTCTATAAAACCATACTTAAAAGATTTAAGTGAAGCACATGAAGCATTCGATAAATCAATGAAGGGCTATCTCATACTCCCTCCGTTCCATAATGTAGTGCCTATAGATTTTTTGAAAAGTCAAACCTCATAAACTTTGACCAAGTTTGTGGAGAAAAACATTTACATCTAGAGTGCGTAACATATATCACTAGATTCATCATAAGATGTAGTTTCACATTATATATTTTTGGAATTGTAGATATAAGTATTTTTCTCTACAAACTTGGTCAAAGTTTGTAAAGTGTGACTTCTCAAAAAATCTATAGGCACTATATTATGGAACGGAGGGAGTACTAGCATGGTTCTTAAAGAAAAAGAAAAACACAAAGGACACAAATCATGTGAACAAAACAAAAACCGAGGTATATCGATAATTGTTGAAGAAGAAAGATGGGATGCCAACCGGGGCATCCCCAAGCTTAGATGCTTGAGTATTCTTGAAATATTTACTTGGGGTGCCTTGAGCATCCCCAAGCTTGAACTCTTGCCTCTCTTTATTCTTCTCGCATCGGTAACTCCTCGTTCTTCGAACACTTCATTCACACAATACTTAACAAAAACTTTGTGAGATCCGTTAGTATAGTAAAGCAAATCACTACCTTTAGGTACTGTTGTAAACTCATTACAATTTCATATTAACACTTTATCTACTGTATTCCAACTTCACCATGGTTCATACCCCCCCATACTACCCATGGATTCATCAAAATAAGCGAACAACACATAGAAAACTGAATCTGTCAAAAACAGGACAGTCTGTAGTAATGTGGAAATTTAGTAAACTTCTGTAACTCTAAAAATTCTAAATAAAATATGAAAATTTAAAAACTTTGTACATAAGTAATTTGCAACAAGTTTCAGACCCATTTGACTTTCCAGTAAAAAACGTAAATTCACGCGCTACAGACAAGGTTTCTGTTTTTTACTGCACATAGTAAACAAGCAATCTAATCATCCTAAAACCAAAGCTTGGCACATTATTTTTATAATAAAATGGATATATACAAGGGGACAATTATTTACAGAGAAACTTCCATGAAAAATTCTACATTTTTTCCATGAGCATGAACACAAGTGCTCAAGGTCGACCCTCACTTCTTTAATGCATAACTTTCCAATCACTTCTCTTTTTGAAAAACTTTTTAGGCATATGAGGCAAGTGCATCTTTTTTTTATTTTTTTTATTTTTTTGTATGTTTCACCCACAACTAAGCAAAACTAAAAAGGATAACAAAAACTACTTAGTGAAGAAAGCAAACAAGCACACACGAGAATTTCAACCCCACGCTATTGCTCCTTGGCAACGGCGCCAGAAAAGAGCTTGATAATCCCCAAGTGCAGGGAATCATCATAGCAATTTCCAAAGGTGGAAGTGATAATCATGGAGTGTCGAACCCATAAGGAGCTAAAGGTAGGATCAATATTCTCTCAAGTCCTATCTACCACTAATACGACTCTATGTGCACCGAACGTTTGCTTCCAACTACGAGAAATAAAACTATGTTGTGGGTATGAAGAGGATAACTTTGCATGATGTCGGAGAGCTAAAATATAAAAGTAGGTGATGTTATCATAAATTTAGAATATATTACTAAATATTATAAATAGCGAGTGTGGAATAATGACAGGTCAGTGTGCGGAATTATCCTAGGCAATTGTTAACAAGGCGGGTAATCACTACTGCAATTTCATATGAGGGAGAGGCATAAGCTAGCATACTTTCTCTTCTTGGATCATATGCAACTCTAGCAAGCATCCACAACCACTAAAGATCATTAAGGTACACCAAACCATAGCATTAACATATCAAGTCCCCTTTATCCCATACGCAACAACCCCCTTACTCGGGTTTATGCTTCTGTCACTCAAGCAACCCACTATAAGTGAATCAAGAACGTATTACAACACCCTACAACGGGAATCCCTCACGCTTGCGCGACACGGAGGGCACAATAGGACAACACCAAAATAAAACATACAACTCATACCAATCTAGATCATCAATCAACCCAAAGACAAAAGATATCTACTCAAAACATCATAGGATGGCAACACATCATTGGATCATAATATGTGGCATAAAGCACCATGTTCAAGTAGGGATTACAGCGGGGTGCGGGAGAGTGGACCATGTAAAAGAGATGAGGATGGTGATGATGATGGTGATGTTGATGAAGACGATCACCGCGGCGATGATTCCCCTCCTGATGGCACTCCGGCGCCACCGAGAGAGAGGAGGAGAGGTTCTCCCCCTTGTACTTCTTCCTCCATGGCTTCCCCTCTGGTTGGGGAGACGTTCCCCCTCTGGTCCTTGGCCTTCATGGCGATGATGGCCCCTCCAAGATCCTTCCCCATGGCCTCCGGTGATGATGTCCCCCTCCGGCAGGGTGCCAGAGAGGGCCTAGATTGATTTCTCGTGGCTACAGAGGCTTGCGGTGGCGGAACTCCCGATCTAGGTTATTTTCTGGAGGTTTGGGCATTTATAGGAGAGGTTGGCGTCAAGAACAAGTCAGGGGGCCCCACGGGAAGTCCACAAGGCACAGGGGCGCGCCCCCACCCTCGTGGGGCCCATGGACTCCCCTCCGCTAGATTTTTGTTCCAGTATTTTTTATATTTTCCAAAAAAAATCTCCGTTGATTTTCAGCGCATTCCGAGAACTTTTATTTCTGCACAAAAACAACACCACAGTAGTTGTGCTGAAAACAACGTCAGTACGGGTTAGTTTTAATCAAATCATACCAAAATCATATAAAACTATTGTAAACATGGCATGAATACTTCATAAATTATAGATACGTTGGAGACGTATCAGGAGGCCAACGTAAGTGAATGTCGTGTGAACTGGGCGAGTGTGCCACCCCATCTTACTGGGCGGGCTTGGCATGCAGGACCTGTACAGGGCCGGCATTGTGATGCACACACGCTGGCTTTGGCTGCAACGCACATATCCCTCATGCCCATGGAGCCACTTGCTCCTCCCTTCCGATTCTGAAGCGTTGCAGAGTTTTTCGGGCATATACATCCTAGTCATTAGGAGACAGAAATACTTGTCATTTTTGGACCGACCCGTGGCTTTTCGGGAACTCCATCTTCCAGGGCGAGCCTGGCGTGCAGGACCTGCACAGGGTCGGGGTTGCCATGTGCACGCGCTAGCTTTGGCTGCAACGCATGGATCCCTCGTGCCCATGGAGCCACTTTCTCCCACCTTCTGATTATGAGGTGTTGCAAATTTTCTGGGCATCTACATGCTGGTCATTAGGAGACGGAAATACCTGTCGTTTTTGGACCGACCTATGGGCTTTCTGGGAACTCCATCGCCGACATTGCATCCCTGGTACACGCCATGGTCCCCCAGCGGTGTTGTCGCGACCGCAGGTGCTGTGATCATGCCTGGGTGCGAGACATCCAGGGTGGCCTTGGTCCGACTTCACTTGTCCAGTACATGGAGCTATGGAGGCGTGTTCGCTAGATCGGCCTTTCGGATGCGCCAGACACTCTATGATGGCGTTGCACTAAGTCTACTTTGGCAACTACTCCGCCAAGTCTTGCTATCTTGCGCTATTCCAAGGACCGGCCCATCACCTGAATTGGCGCATCACTTGGAAGACATGGGCACCTCTCCGCATCAAGGTTTTCACCTGGCTTACCTTCCGAGATTGATGTTGGACAACGAATCGCCTATCTAGATACGACCTCCCTCACGATGGCAGATGTGTTCCCTGTGATCAACTGCCCGAAAATCTACAACACCTACTTGCAGGCCGCTCCTTCTCACGACATGTATGCCATGATGTGTTGTCTTGGTGCCTCTGACATCGCTCCCCGGCCAGACGACGAGCCTTTTCTGAGTGGTGGATGGCTACCTACCAGAATGCCCCCAACGAGACATGGGTTCTCCTCTCTCATCATGTTGTCTACGTGATTCATCAGGTGTCACCGCAATGCATGCATATTGATGGAACGCGACCTTCTACATCACACGTCCCACAGGAAATCAAAGTTCAACCATGGCTACGGGCGAAGGCTGGTGTTAAAGGATTGACAATCATCCTTCGTGAGATGTAGGCCTTACACTTGGGGTTGAGCATCCCCCCTCGCATGCTAGGGTCATCGTGTAACGCCACCTGCGCTCATGTCACGTGTTGTACCAACAACATATTTTTTGGGTCACGCTAACTGCCACACGTGTGGCAGGAAGGGAGACGCACCACATGTCTCTAATGTAAACAGATTGCCACGTCATCGCATGCATGCATGCAGGAATTTTTTTGGATTTTCAGTTTTTAAAATGTTTTATCTCTTAAACGAAAAATTCGATTGAAAATCCGTTTTCACCATTAAATCCCTCGTGATGAGATCTTCGAAACTAGATCCCATGTTGATATGTTTTGATGAATTTTTTTTTGGATTTAAAGTTGCCATGTCTATTGCATATGAATTGCCATGATGTTTACACTGAAGTTGTCATGATATGTTTCAGCTATTTTCTTCTACATTTAAAAGTAAATTTTGATATTTATAAAACGGGGAATTAAGAAACTAGACTTGCCATGAACCATAAACTAAAATTGCCATGATACATGCACGTAAAATTGCCATGGTTCATACAAAAAATAATTTTCATGGTCAAAGTACTAGAGTTGCCATCATTAAAATACTAAAATTGCCATGATCTACAAACTAAAATTGCCACATGGCAACTTTAGTTTAAGCCCTATGGCAACTGCAGTGTAAACATCATGGCAACTTCTGGCAAAAAAAAATTCGTCAAAACATATCAACATGGGGTCTAGTTTTGAAGATCTCGTCGAGACGGATTTAATGGTGAAAACGGATTTTTAGTTCGCTTTTTTATTTAGGAGATACAACATTTTTAAGCCGAAAACCAAAAAAAATTCTGCTGATGTCATCTATTCATACGTGGCAAAATGAGTGGTGATGGAGGCGTGTGGGCGATGTGCAAACGCCCACACATGTGGGCGTTAACATTTCCATATTTTTTTTCACTAACTCCTTTTTTTAGGGTTAAAAAACCTGCTTTATTCATCAAACTCCACATGAAGTGGGATACATAGTTGGTTGAGGAACACCATACCAGACATGGCGGCCCAGACCTCTAGAAAGCGCAAATTTAGCTAAGCAATGTGCTTCATAATTTGCACGACTTTCGAAAGAAAAATTATAGGAAAAAGTAGAAGCTTTGATGTTGATCTCGTTGATGACAGCGCCATAATGATCGCGTGCCCTTCTGTCGATATCTAGCACGACGTGTCGACAGTCCGATGCCATGGTGAAGTGATGAATGCCCAGATCCTCTGCCAGGGCCAAAACTTCACGACATGCTATTGCCTCCAAAGTAGGGGGATCATAAACTCCTTCAACTACCAGGGCCGAGCTTCCAATGTAGTTGCCATCTTCATCTCTACAGACTGCTACCGCTGATCCACCTCTCCTCACTCGAACACCCGCATCAACATGGATTTTGTGGTGTCCCGGCGGGTTTTTTTTTGTTTCGGATGAACTGGTCGTGGGCCCGCGACACTTGTGCTCTGATTCTTGCCTGTATTTTGTATGATCGCCAGATCCTGCGGGTACCTCTCGATGAAGCCATGGGTTACTTGAGGGCTCTGGAATATTGCTTCATGGATAGCTTTTCACCGGGCATGCCATATGGACCAAAGGGTGACAGCATTGTGATAAATTGTTCGTGTGTCAGCAATCCCATCATTGTAAAAAGCCAGTTCTTCGCCTTTGGTTCACTATTGGACGTGATTTTATGTGTGATCTCTTCTTCCGCTAGTGCCCAAACGCTTCTCGACGATGTGCACTCAAGGAGAGAGTGCCTCCAAGAGTCCTGAACCCCACACATGCCGCAGGTGCTTGAGGTGGCCATATGACGATGAGCTCGAACATCATTGGTCGGGAGTGAGTGTTTAGATAACCTCCATAGGAACATATGGATCTTCCCAGGGACTGCTGTTTTCCAGAGATACTTCCACTCATCCTTTTCTGCCCTTGCGTTGGATGGACCAGCTTCTCCGTTTAACCACGCCTCCCTTCTCTGTTTGGTCGCCACAAGCATCTTGTATGCTGATTTAACCGTGAAGGAACCATGCCTTTCATAATGCCAGGACCAGAAATCATCTAGATTGCGCGTGCAGAGTGGTATTCCAAGGATGATCTCTGCGTCCATATGCAAGAAGGTGCTTTGAACTAGTTCTCTGTTCCATGAAGTTGTAGCCCTGACAATCAGCTCAGAAACCTTTGTGGGTGGGTTTTGAACACGACATCCAAGGGGCCGAAGAAACTCCTCCCGGGGCAGCCAGTTATGTTCCCATATAAGAGTGGTTTCGCCATTACCAATCCTTTTGAGAAGACCCTGCTTTAGAACATCCCTTCCCTCGATCATAGCCCGCCATACTTGGCTCGGATGTCCTCCCAGTTCCGCTTCAAGGATGTCACTTGCTGGGTAGTATATGCTTTTCAGGATTCGGGCACAAAGAGAATCAGGATATTGCAGTAGCCGCCATGCTTGCCCTGGCTAGCATTGCAAGGTTGAAGAGTTCAAAATCCTTAAAACCCAGACCGCCCATGTCTTTAGGTTGAGTCATGGTCTCCCAGGACACCCAATGAGGTTTCCTCTTGCCCTCTTTACTCCCCCACCAAAATTTTCTGATGAGCATATTGAGATGTTCACAAAGTCCCCTCGGTAGCTTAAAACATGACATTGAAAAAACAGGCATCGCTTGTGCCACAGATTTAACCAAAACCTCCTTCACTGCCGTGGACATTGTGCGCTCTACCCAACCTTGTATCTTACTCCAAAGCCTATCTTTTAGATACTTGAACACACCGTTCTTGGAGCTGCCCATGTCAGAAGGCATTCCCAAGTACTTCTCGTTAAGAGTTTCGTTGGGTACCCGTAAAGTATCTTTTATCTCCTGTCTGACCGTATCTGGCACACCTTTGCTGAAGTATATAGAAGATTTGGCATAGTTTATATGTTGACCGGTTGCCTGACAATAGATATTCAGAGCATGGTACACCTCACTTGACTCCGCATTATTTGCCTTGAAGAACAGCAGGCTGTCATCTGCGAATAGAAGATGGTTCACCGGAGGCGCCGTAGCAGCCACCTGTAGACCAGTCACATTGGATGACTCACTTTTTGATTTGAGGGGGCACGAAAGGCCCTCTGCTGCTATCAAAATTTGCGTAGTAGGCCTGCACCCAATGAACCCACGGTTTCTCGTCCAACTCCATAATCCTAGCAAAGCCCAAATGCGTGGGAGACGTGGATGCTCAGCCCGTAAGCCCGGACGCACGCCTCACCCCCAGGCGGATACCTTTTCTATTTCGTCGCAGCTAAATAAACAAGCCTAAACCCTAGCGCCTCCGCCCCTTCCGGCCCAAACGCGTTAGCCATGGCGACAACAGACGTCGCCGCCCCTGCCACCGCCGCCGCCTCCGCGGTTTCCCTCGACGAGACCAAGGCAAAGAATGTCCTCCGCCTGGTTTGGAGCTCCGACCCCGTCTCCGATCCCAGCCGTCTCGCGGCCCCCTAAAATTTCTGGGTCGAGATTGCTTATTCTTCTCTCCTCTTCTATGAGCCGCAGGTGGAGTTCTACTTCGGAGACATCAACCTCCCCCGCGACCGTTACCTGCGGCACCACGTCCAGGAGAGTGAGGATGGATGTACGAGTCCCTCACTGTTTTCATGATCATGGTGCTTTGCTTTTTGTCGTGCTGATGCTAATTTCGGTTCTCTTTTTTGGGGGGTTTGGGATTGGGCAGTGGTGAGCTTGGCTCTCATCTGCTGCTTCAGCAAGATGAGGTCGCACCTTGGCCTAGATGCCACCGTGATGGAGGACGGCGTGCCTGAGACGATAGTGCTTGCGGTCGCCAAGGTGCTACGGTGTTCAGCGGCCCTCCGCGTCTCTGAGGATGGTAAGGAAGTTATTTTCCATTAGCATGTCAGTCCCTTTACATGAGATGCGAAATCTATAGTGATCCGCAGTTGGGGTACTGTTTCGATGCTGAAGAGGCATAACTTCAGGGCCTCTTTGATTCATAGGATTGCAAAAACACAGGAATAGAAAAAACGTAGGATTGGAATGGCATGTCCACTGGATCCCTATAGGATTTGAGTTTGTTTGATTGTGTCATGGGAAAAACAAAGGATTTCTTTCAAGGGGTTGGAGTGGATGTTAGAATTCCTGTGAAATATAGTACAAATGAATCCTTAGGAAAAAATCCTACATGATACAATCCTACGAATCAAACGACCAACGTAGGAAAAATTCCTAAGGATTCTAATCCTTCAAAGATACTATGAAAATCCTTTGAATCAAAGAGACCCTGAGTGGAAGGATAATATTCCACTTTCCAGTTTTATGTAAGACTTTGTGAACTCTGTAGTTCATCGTGAAGTAGATGATTTATTCTTATGTTAGGTAAAAATATTCATCATAATCTAGCTAATTCATCTGGTAAAATGGACGGTTGCTGCATGGTGCAAATTAGCCAGAATGAACATGTCTTACTTGAGTTGCTCTTGTAGAAATATGCCAGTGATATGGTTCCGTAACTAATTTTCATTTTCTTTTATACAGGGAAGAAAGTTGGGAGAGCTAACGAGCTGCTGTAGCCAGATGAGAGCAAGTTGACTCTTTGGATTGCACGTCTTGTAATCACTTCGAGCGGAGTACTTGAAATCACTTCTGTAGCGTGAGCTGGATGCAAGTTTCGCCTCCTCTTCTTGTGTTTGAGCAAGAGACAAAGCCGAATCAACAGTCCTAGGCTTATGTAAACGTATGCCTGACTGAATTTTATGTTTTAACCCTTTTACAAACTTGGTAACAAATTCCTCATAATTTATGTTATATACCAACACTTAATGTGTAAGACGTTCCAAGAGCATCTACGGCTGCATACACCTAATCCGCCCCCGGGCCCATCCGTGGACGTTTGACCCGTCTTTTTTCACTGTCATGTCTTTCACCTTTTCCCCTATACACCTTGGAGGCTTTGAGGGGTCCGGCTGGGTCAACTTTTTTCTTCTCCGATGAGTGGTCCTGTGTCTGCTCCATCAATTTGGGGAGTTCGGTTGTATGCTCTAAGCTTTTGAAATGCATATGATACTTGTCTCTACCAAAATTTTGAGAAAAAGCTACTACTAGTTCTTCCCGGAAATTCACCGGCGCGGACGAGCTCGCGCGCTATCGGTATCTAGAGGCGTTCGTTTCCATCGAGATGCGTAATTTCCGATTTGGGGCCGATGGGTGGTTAGGGGAGTTAATGTGTGTGCGTGACGGGCACTGACGCCGTGGGAGACGGTGTTTGTGGCCGACGGCAGATGGGTTTGATGGCGATCTAGCGACGGGTCGTTACTTTCCTGTTATCACTGGAACGGGACGCGATGGCCGGCCCGCCAGATGTTTTTAACCCAGCCCACCGGTACGTTGTTCTGTTCCCCATTCGATCCCCAAATCGAGAAAAGAAACCCTAGCGGCGCAGCAGTGTTTCCTTTAGCTTGTCACAAAATCGGAGCAGAGAGATCAGTTAGGTCGAAGAGATGGCAGATCCAGGTGCTGATCCAGATCCAGGAGCGGGTGGGAGGAGAAGGTGCAGGTGCTGGTCTCGATCCATGGTCCGCCTTGCAGGAGGCGGCGGTGTGATCCGGTGGAGCCCCAACTCTGGTGCGCGACGCCCAAACCCTAGCGTCGGCGCCTCCACCTCTCTCCTCCTCATCATCTCCTTGCGCGCAGGTATCTTCCTCCCTCCCCCGTCACTACCACTCCATGTGCCTGCTTGTTGCTGATCCATGCGTGCTCTACGAATCCTTTCGTCTGCAGAAGGGTGGTTGGGGTTTCTGTAGGGGCAAGGAGAGATCATCGATGCGCGCATCGCCGGCCAGCGATGGCTTCGTGGACTGGCTGCCGGAGATTGCCGAGGCCACCTGTGGGAAGGAAAGCCTCATCTTCCAGTACAGCCTCTGCCCAGGTGAGGTCTCATCCTTACTTCCTCCTTCAAAAGTCATCTCATGTACTACCTTCTTGATTCCCCCAACGTCATTTGCTAAGCCAAATAACATAGTAGTATACTAGAAGAAAGGTACTTTCCGTGGATCTAGAATTTTTTCACCGGATTATGACTTGAGACTGGACCTCTGAATTTATCTCTGTAAGTACGCTTCAGTATAAAAGAAAAGGGTACACAAACATTTCCATGTACCAAAATAATAATATGTAGTAGATAGTTTATCAAAAAGGCTGCTATGATGTGTAAAATATATACCAGGTCTTAGTCAACCGGCTAGCAACTGCAGCAACAGGGGTCGCTCATCTAAAAATAAATTAAATCATTAGTTTTTATGCGTGATGATTTTTTGTATGACCAGATTATCTTTACTGACCAGATTTTTTGTATGACCAGGTTGTAAAAATCATATGCAATTTTTAATCTTAATCCACGCTTTCAACTTCCAAATATGATGTCTGCCAAACACTGGCCCAATATTTGAGATATAGCAGCAGCGTTTAGCTGTAGAGATATCACGGTTGCATGTCTGTAGCTTCTATGGTCTCCATCAGGATTTTCAGAACTTTTTGGGGAAAGTGGCGGTTCCATCCAAATCGATTAGGTCAGAATCGTGGGTGAATTGATATTTTTATTCAATTCGATGGGAATAGCTATGCACATGTAAAGTTCTAAATCTCCAACTTACTATGTCTTTGTTTTCTGAGATTTTTATACTTCCACCTTTAATTGGTTCTCGCTACTCGGGTTTGCCCTTAGTTTTTCGACCTACACAATCTCAATCTTTAGAGAGATTCGGAAATCTTCATCAGCAAGTGACCCTTGCTGAAACAATGATATAGGAGTTAGTGAACATAAGGAGGTAACTCATGTTTCTCTGAAACTTCCAAGAAACCGCAAAACAAAATGTTACCTTTAGCTACCAAGAAACCGAGCCTAATCGAGTCACATCACCGCAGTCCGAGAGATTAGTATCTTCTTTCCCCAAATATACAGTTTATATCCACTGAATTTTGCATGCTATTGCAGCTAGTCAGTCACACTAGCCCTGTTTTAGCTCGATTTGGTTCACAAGACATACACCAATCTTGCTGCCACTGCCAGGAATTCGACTTAATTTCTGAAGTACTAAGTATTCAGTTAATGTATACGTCACTCTTCGCTAATTGTACTTGGATTGTTGCTAGGTCGAAGAAGAAACTGGTATAAAGTTAAATCTAGAGGGCATGGTTGACCTTACTGCTTCGCCGGACCCTACTTGACTCAAAAGCACTCATCCTGTCAGCGCATGGGTGGCGCTCGCTAGATGAATTTTCGACTCACATTCTGCATCAAGCCTCATCGTTGAATGCAGTGTTTAATTACATGTGATATACGGCTGAATTTGAATATCCGACAGTTCGTCTTAAGATAACGCAAGAACAGGTCATCTGCACATATAATGCTAACTGAAGATTTGGCAAACTATTGTACCTCTTCCTCGAGCCTGGGGCTTCAGGGGTGTCTTTGCCCGTAGAATGCTCAGATGCTGCTGCGGACAAGGCAATCGCATCGCAATTACTGTTGCCCAGAGCGTCTCCCACATCACCAATGCTGGACTCAGCAGGCTCACACTCCATGGATTTGTACGTCTCGTAAGCAACCAAGGGCTATGCGGCAGCGAGATCTGGCAGTGGAAATCTTTTTCGAGAAGGATACAACAGATCAGATGCTAAACGTGTACCTGTCGACGGGAAGAGAAACTGGTAGCGGAAAAGTGTACCTGTCGACGGAATCTGACAAAAACTCGACTTCAACACCTCCGGCGGCCGACATTTGCATCGCCATGAGCTCCTGCTCTGTAGGCGGGGCTATGGGAGAAGGAAGATATATTTCTTTTACTGGTCAGCGACGCCGAGACCAGACCTGGCCAAACGGGCCGGCCCGGCACGGCACGGCCCGGCCTGTGCTAATCGTGCCTGGCCCGGCACGGCCCGCCATGGCACGTTTAATAGCCGGGCCGGGCCGGGCCGGCCCACGGGCGCTGCTCCTTGGCCCAGGCACGGCCTGATTAGTAAACGGGCCGGCCCGATGGCCCGTTTAGCACGCTGGGCTGCACATATTCAGCCTGCTGGGCTGGTTTTTAGGCCTATTGGGCTATATTTTCAGTATATATATATAAAAAATTCTGAAAAATATATAAAAAAATTAAACGGGCCGTGCCGTGCCGGCCCGCGTGCCCAGGCTCCAGGCCCAGGCACGGCCCAAGGCGTGCCGCGTGCCGGGCACGGCCCGTTTAGCCCGTGCCGTGCCTGGCCCATGGCGGGCCGAGCCGGCGTGCTCGCGGGCTGGCCTGTTTAGCCCGGCCCGTTTGGCCAGCTATAGCCGAGACGACCATGGGCCCAAATATGGGTACCCATTTACTTTTCAGAGTTGGGCACCCAAGTACCCTTTCGGAGGACACCGTCTCAGTAGCGGAAGTTGACGGCGGCATTCGGTTATGCGCCGCTCCGACATTCATGTTCCAACGGAACAACACGAAGTTGAGCCGCTACTTTCGGGTTAGTTTGGACGGTGGAGCACCTGTACTCGACGTCAATGCACACCATAGAAGTAAATATGCTGTGCTACGCGTCATGGAGTCGTTCGTCCAGCTAGTGGGAGCGCACGAGCTCGTCCACACCGTCGCCGTTCTCTAGTTCTTCCCAACTATTAATGTAATGCATAGCTTCATAAGTTTGTAACCACAAAGCAACATTTCCTCTAAAACGCACACTTACAAAAACTAGCTCAAGTATCATGTGGCACAACATACATAGTTAACTACTTTTTAGAGCATCTACAACGGAACTTGGTAAATCTGACCCCTTATATGTCCGCGAAAGAGCCCGGGCACACCCGCGGGCGACTGTCCCTCATATTTCACTTCGGGCATCCACATCTTTCAAATCCGGACTCTCAAATCCATGCAAATTCATGCACGTCGATCATACAAACCAATGTCGCACGCACATAACAAATGTTGGTAGTACCAGCATAAATAGTCTTTACATAAATTTTATGGGTCCACATGTGCTCCACAAGATTATTGAGTAGTTGCTTATGCAATCTCGAAGATTTTGATGCATCTGCAGAAAAGTCATAAGCTGAGCTGTATCTTGATCTTCTGGGATTTCAACCTCTCCAGGTGCTTCAAAATCATTAGTTTGGGCTACACCATCACCCTCATCCTCGACAATCATATTGTGCAAAAAAATAACACGTCATCAGCTGCCACAAAGTTTCTGATTCCCTCATCATTGCAGCGCTACGCATAATTCCCCAACGACCTTGAAGCACATCAAATGCCCTCTCCACGTCCTTTCTAGCCGCTTCTTGCATTGTTGTAAAGTGGCTCTGTTTATTGCCATGAGATTCGGATATGATCTTCGCAAAAGCCGTCTACCAAAGATAGATACCGGCAACATATATTTTTTCACCAATTTCTTTTATTAATGGAAAGATACACAATAGGCCTGCACCCAATGAACCCACGGTTTCTGGCCCTGTCCAACTCCGTAATCCTAGCAAAGCCCAAATGCGTGGAAGACGTGGATGCTCAGCCCATACGGGCCCGGACGCACGCCTCACCCCCCCCCCCCCCCCCCCCCCCCCACACGCCTGTCCTTCCTTCCCAGGCGGATACCTTTTCTATTTCGTCGCAGCTAAATAAACAACCCTAAACCCAAATAGTACCCGCCATACTCCTAAACCCTAGCGCCTCCGCCCCTTCCGGCCCAAACGCGTTAGCCATGGCGACAAAAGCCGCCGCCGCCGACCCCGCCGCCGCCGCCGCCCCCCCGGCCGCCGCAGCCCCCGCCGCTCCAGCCCCCGCGGTTTCCCTCGACGAGACCAAGGCGAAGAATGTCCTCCGCCAGGTTTGGAGCTCCTACCCCGTCTCCGATCCCAGCCGTCTCGCGCCCCTGGGTCCTGGTTGCTTATTCTCCCCTCCTCTGTTTTGAGCCGCAGGTGGAGTTCTACTTCAGCGACAGCAACCTCCCCCGCGACGGTTTCCTGCGGAAGACCGTCGAGGAGAGCGAGGATGGATGTACGAATTCCTCACTGCTTTCATGATCATGCTGCTTTGCTTTTTGTGGTACTGGTGCTAATTTTGGTGCTCTTATTTTTGGGGTGTTTTGGATCGAGCAGTGGTGAGCTTGGCTCTCATCTGCTCCTTCGCGAAGATGAGGTCGCACCTTGGCCTAGATGCCGCCGTGAAGGAGGACGGCGTTCCAGAGACGACAGTGCTTGCGGTCGCCAAGGTGCTGCGTTGTTCCGCGGCCCTCCGTGTCTCCGAGGACGGTAAGGAGTTATTTTCCAACAGCCTGTCAGTTCTTTTACATGACATGCGAATCTGTAGTTGATCTGCAGTGGGGTTCATATTTCAATGTTGAAGAAGCACACTTCTGAGTGGAAGGATAATATTCCGTTTTCCAGTTTCATATAGTGACTGACATGGTGAACTTTGTAGTTCATAGTTAAGTACTGTAGATGGTTTATTCTTATATTTGATCAAATCTTCGTTATGATCAAGCTAATTCACCTGTTAAAGTGGATGGTTGCTGCATGGTGCAAATTAGGCCAAAATGAACATGTCTTGCTTCAGATTCTCTTACAGAAATATGCGAGTTATATGGTTCCGTAACTGATATCAATTTTTTGTTTATACAGGGAAGAGAGTTGGGAGAGCTAACGAGTTGTTGAAGCCAGATGAGATTATAGTGCAAACTGACTCGAGGTCAATTGCTGTGTCACCACTTCCTCACAATGTAAAGCTGGAAGATGTTCAATCTTTCTTTACTCAGTATGGCAAGGTATGTTATCTGTATAACCTTGAGTACCAGACTTGACAGGATACGCTAGAACCGCTAGTTTACACATCGCGTGTTGCTTCAACTTTCACTAACACATTTATCAGTTAGTTTGAACTGGAAATGTCCAGTTAGGTGCACTATGCCTGTGATATTCAATTGATATGATAATTTGGCAAACTTGCAAGTTGACGCAGCATCACTATAAATACATGAATCGTGTAACATAAATGCTGATGGTGCTGTGTTGTTTCTGAACTGTGTGCATCACAGGTTAACAGCGTAAGGCTACCAAAACATGTTTCTGACAAGAGGCAGTTCTGCGGCACAGCTTTGGTCGAATTTTCGGAAGAAGATGAAGCGAACAATATCATGAATAACAAACTTAGTTTTGCAGGAGCGGATCTGGAAATAAAAACAAAGTAAGCTAACTACCGATTCAAGCTCTTTTTTCTCATGCTTACCATTTTACCGGTGACAGAATTTATGTTCTCATTCTTTGGGCTTATTCCCAATATATTTGTTTGCATGCTCTTTCTTTATCAATTGATGTTGGTTAGATACTTAGATGCAAGATTTTGTACTGCTTGTCATGATGATTGATAGCTATGTCATTTCCTCTTACATTTTAGAATCATGAATGCAGTGTCTATAGTTTTCACATTGCTGACTTTATTTATAACTATGTCAATAACGTGTTATCCAATGTTATAATACAGGAAGGAATTTGATGCTGAAATGGAGGCTAAGAAAGAAGCTTATGAGAAGTCGCACCCTAATACACACCCTAATAAAAACGGCCATGATGAAGGGTAAACTTTCTGTACTAACAATATGAATCATGCTATTTGTACTATCTAGAGTTTGACTTGACCCTGTGAATCGTCTGTATTTGGTTATATAGATACCCAAAAGGTCTGATCCTGTCTTTCAAGCTGAAGAGAATTCTAGCTGATGGTGACACAGAGCAAAATGGTGGGGACAAAGTTGATAATAGCGACAATGCCAAGAAGGAAGGGGCTTCCGATTCTGCGGAGGAATCGGGGAAAGCTTCTGAAGAGAAGGCCCCTGAGAACACTGATGCCAAGGAAGAGAAGCCAGATGATGCTGAGGAGTTGAAAGGGTCAGATGCACAATCTGTTAAAAAGGATGATAAAAGCCTTTCAGAAAATGACAAGGAACCAGTTTCAAGGGAGGACTTCAAAGAATATTTTGCCAAATTTGGCACAGTGCGGGTAATTTGATTTCTGGCGGTCCTTTTTCTTTACAGTTTGTTCTCATACCATGACTAGCAATCTTTGTTTACATACTATTACTAGGTGAGTATATGACCTGTAAGATACCCTGTTTTGCTGTGAGGTTATTGCAGATTTAAAATCTGAAGTTTTAACTTGAACCGGCATAATATTTGATTCACATATATCTCCACCTTAGGTTTTGTAGTAAAAAAAAAAACTCCCAAGCTTGCTGGAACAAGCACAGAATTAGGAAGTTCAAATGTCACTCATGACGTTCAACTCTCATGCACCTCCACCTTTGGATTATCTTAGCAATTCAATGCATAACATGTCTGGAACAGGCAAATTTCTTTTACTGTTCCATCTATGGTTTACCACAGATTGCGGAACCACTACCAAACATGCACTGAGCTGGTTTTTAGTTCTTGTGAAGTTGTAGAATCATGTACTTCTATAAATCACAAGATACTGTTATACACAGCCAGTTCTTCTAATTGTTGGCTGCCAATAATGCTGCGGTTTGATTCTATTTAGGTCACTGTTGCAGAAATGTTTCTTAGGTTTGAAAATGTATTCGAAAAGTTTAATTCATTTTCACTAGATGTTGCACACCTATCTGGTTAACTGGGCAATACCAAGAATAATGTCCAACCATATTTAGGGAATACAAAAGACGATCTATTAATCTTTTCAAGGATGTTATATGCATCCCCGAAGAAGGCTATTACACATGAATGCTGAAATTATATATCTTTGCTTTGTATTTTCTGTAACATCTTCAATTAAACACAATTCTCTATCACATGACATTTGTTTATACCAAACTTTAATATTTCTCTCGATTTTCTTCCCTTTTTGAAGTACGTGGACTTCAGTAAGGGGGATGATTCAGGATACCTTAGGTTTGAGGAATCAACGGCTGCGGAAAAGGCCCGTGCATTTGCAGCTCTTGCGGATGAAGGTGGTTTGGTTATGAAGGGCCACCTTGTCACTTTGGAACCTGTGTCTGGTAAATACTTCAGCTTCTCTCAGTTTTTTGGGGGTCTTATTGAATGAAGTAACTTAAGTCACGATGCAGGTAGATTCCTTCCTATAGTACCTGTTTGTTCTGTAGTTTATGTGTGACAATATGAATATAATTGCTGTTACATGTAGTAATTGTTTTTCATCCAGATGTGAGTTTTGGATAGTTCAGCTTTACGCCTGAAATAATTTTCATCGGTGTGCTCTGTTCTTTCCTGTAAAACTATCAATTAAACTGGGTATTGAAATGTCAGTATAAGGTTATGATTATAATCTCTATTTGATGTGAACCTACTATTCCAATGCAGGACAAGCTGAGAAAGATTATTGGAGTGGAATAAAGGGTGGCCAAGGGAGATTCAATAACAATAATAGAAGCAACAGGGGAGGAAGGTACTATAATTTTTTATATTTGATTGTTGGTGCTGTTTAATTTTTCCCTTGTTGTAGTATAAACTGGGTATAAATTGGATCATAGCTATTGAAATTTCATCAAGAAGAAAACCTAATGCTGTGCAAGAAAGGAACCATAGTTGTGTCTAGAATAATGTTGTCCACCACCGAAATTTTAATCTCTATAAGCCTACGCGTACGAAATTCTTTGGTCCAGACTGAAAACATTTCAGTGGTAGGGCAAACCGTATGCCATGTTTCTTTTTTGCTTAACCTCTTCAGGAGATAACACTGTTGTTCCCTTGCTGTGGACTTCCCAGGGACTGGAAGAACAACAGAGGTGCCGGCGGAAGGCACCACGGTGGTGGGAAGCGGGGTGGTCGCCACTCTGACAACCATGAAAGGGCTAACAAAGTCCAAAAGCTCGATTCGTCTCCTTAGATAGCCTGGATCGGCTTATACCATCTTTTAGCCCTAGCGAGGAAAAGAAAATATGTCTCCGGTGCCTGCCTGCTGCTGCCTCCACAGCTTTGGAGGCGGCCTTTCTGTGTCTGGTTTAAATTTTACCTGTGCTTTTTAAAGTCTGAACGACGGGTGTGATGAGCCATGTTGACAATTGATGAAGAGAAGGAAAACTTTATATGCGGCTAAAGTTTGGGCTCAACCAGTCGCAGGGCCGTGGAAACGGCGACCCTGTGATTTTATCTGTGTTTGCTGCTGTAATTTTGTGATGGATCGTGGTGCTTGTAGTCGCATTTTTGTGAATTTTGCGTCATGAAAAATTTCTTCCAAAAATGATGCTTCTCTGTTTCATAATATATAGTGCATCGATTTTTTGAGAAGTCAAAAATTGCAAACTTTGAACTTAAGTTTATAGAAAAATCTATTTATATCTATAATGTCATCAAATATATAAAATATGAAACTAATTCTCTAATGATATATGCTTGACATTCTAGATGTAAATATTTTTCTTCAAAAACTTGGTCAAAATTTGTGAGATTTGACTTCTTAAAAGAACTACATGCACATTTTTCAGCCAAGCCTAAGCCTATCTATAGTTGCTGCCGTGCCAGGAATGAATAGGAAAAGGGCGCTGATCTGCGCTGGTGCGCCGGCCCAATTGTTGGGCCGGTCCAACACCAGCCGTCCGATGCGTGAGCCGGGGTCGTCAGATCTGTGCGATCGAGATCGAGATCCC
This sequence comes from Triticum timopheevii, assembly GCA_963921465.1. Taxonomy (NCBI): domain Eukaryota; kingdom Viridiplantae; phylum Streptophyta; class Magnoliopsida; order Poales; family Poaceae; genus Triticum; species Triticum timopheevii. The sequence continues at coordinate 460,448,336 of OY997264.1, read as the reverse complement.
TCTGAAAAAATCCTCCCGCATCGCACTGCACCCGCCCTTCGCCGTGCGGCACCGCACCGCAGCAGGTTGCACCTCGCCGAGCCCCCGTCCCTCGCCGCAAGCTGCACCTCACCACACCCTCGCCGCACGGCACCGCGGGCCGCCTCCCGCCGGCCGTTGACCTCGCAACACCCATCCCCCACCCCCTGCGGATGGCAGCTAGCCACCTCCGCCGTCAGCCGTAACTTGGCGATGAAGTTCGTCGCAACTCCGTCGCTGCCGGCCATTGACACATGCAACACTCGCCGCAGTTGTAGCTAATCCGTGAACGCTGCCGGAACTCGCCGCCGCGCTTGAAGCACCATGACCTCGTGAATGGATGTAGCAAAACACATGGCCACTGGTAGCAAAAAACGAGGTTGTTGCAACAAAAATGTCATCTTCGTCGTTGCCAGTCACGCCTCGGTCGTAAAAAAGCGCCATGGCCGCATGAATGGATGTAGCAAAACACATAGACGGTAGTAGCAAAAAATTGACACGGTGGTAGCTTTTGAAGCTTTTCCCCTCTACGATGGAAGCTTTTCTGTAAACGGATGAAACTTTTTTCGTTTTGAGCAGCGCCTGGGTGAAATCTTCCTCTATTGTTCGGTTGCAGCAAAATCACAGAGAGACGCCATGGCCGTCGTCGAGGAAGATTTCTCAATCTCTGGTTCAAGCTTTTTCATCTGCAGGTTGAAGCTTTTTGTCAAACGGTTATAACTTTTCCTGTATTTTGTTGTCTGGTTGAAGTTTATTTATCTACCGGATGTAGCTTTTTGTGTCCATGGTTGTAGCACGGGAAAACGCCGTTTGCAACTCTCCCAGTACCGCGGTTGCAACTCCTCCCCGTGGCCATGGTTGTAGCACGGGCACCTCAGTCCTCCCGGCGTTTTGCCTGTTGCCGGTTGCAACAAAAGGGGAAGAGAGGAGGAAAAGGGAAGAGAGGGAGAAGGAAGAAAAAGGAGGTAGGAAGGTGAGCGGGGCTGCAATCTATATCCATGGCCGACGGCGAGCTGCTCCACGCGCTACAATGGGGGAGACGAGATGGGGTCAGACGACTGGCGGAAGGAAGAAGAAGCAAAGAAAAAAGAAAAAAAAGTGAAAAACGTTTGGGTCAACTAAGCGCGCGCCTGCCAGCGTGTCCCGCACGTGAAAAAGGGAAGCGACAGGCCGAGCGCTTCGGCCGGCGCACCGGGCCCAAATACTTACCATTGGAAAATTCTAGCAATTGTGTGATGGTCATATTACTAATTTAACTGATGAGATCAACCGCCTTCAACCTTGCGCCGAGGCTCGGACACTTTGCAAAAGAAGTCCTAGCGCTTTTTTCTGAACCTTTTTTATAGGTGCGCCAACCACAAGGCTTTTTGTTGTGCGTCCATCAAAAGCTGCTACGGGCCGTCCGGTCAACCTCGGATCCAATAACCACGGAGGCGGTCATCGTGTGGAGAGTTATCTGGCGAACGTTCGCTGGGAGGGGGTGACATTTGCGAACGTTTTGCTGGCAGTTTTAGTTGTATCATGAGGGTTGACAGTTTCTTCGGAACAACATGATAATTTTTGGAAGATTTTTTTTCCCAAAAACGACCATAGATTGAAAAGATTTTTTTTTTCCAAAAACAACCATAAATTGGAAAGATTTTTTTTTCCAAAAACGACCATAAATTGCTTCGTTTGATCTCGCGTCGGAACTAAAACTTGCCAACAAACAACATTTGTTTGCCATCCCCTTCTGAGGGGACATCGGCGAAACAGCATTACCGTTTAGTATTTGAATGTCAGAATTTCTTTTTATTTGCACTACGGTTCTTGATTTTCTTAGACAAAGGCAAAAGAAGATTTCACCACAATGAACCTAACCAACCGGCTAATCCAAGGCAACAATAATAGTCATACTCACTCCGTTTCTTTTTACTCTGCATATAAGATTTGGTCAAAGTCAAACTTGATTAACTTTATAGAAAAAAAAATAGCAAGATTCATAATATGAAATCAATATTTTTAGATGAATGATTAAATTAATTTTCATATCCTATAACTTTAGTATTGTAGATGTTGATATTTTTTGCTACGAAGTTGGTCAAACTTTACATAGTTTGACTTTGACCAGATCTTATATGCAGACTAAAAAAAACGGAGGGAGTATTACCACCGATTTGACAAAGGCCAAGGACACTTTTGTTCACTTCTGAAAATATAAATATAAAATTCATTTAATATTCAGTTGCCAGATTATACCTTTTTTATTTGCCTTACAATTCCAGAATTGTCTTAATCTAAAATTTTATAATCTCGTTTCTCAGATTTTCAAATCTTGACTCGTCAAATTTGTTTTGAGAGAATTCGACCAAAAGCACATCGTTTTGACCAAAATGCCACTCTGAAACGCACATAACCTGCAGTTCTGCACAGGTGAAAAGGCAACACATCTTTGACATCCCCACGACCGCACTCGAGTAGCAGCCGCAGACAGATCTTTCTCGACACCCACCGGCGGCTAAGCGGATATGGCGGCCTCACCGGCAACATCGTCCGCGGCCGCGAGGGCCTCCACCTTCGCACGGCTATCCAACGCCCCCCTGCGTGCGCCCAGAGCCGCCGCCGTCTCGTTCCCGTCTCCCAACTCCGGTACGCTCCCGCCTACCATCTCGACCGCTGGTCTTCCGGCGGCCTGCTGCTTCTGATTCCTGCCATTCGATTCGTGCAGCTCGTCCGGCCGCGCTGGTCGCGGATGCTCGGGCTTCCCGGCTCCCCGTCGTGGCCGCAGCCGCCGGAGGGCACCAGCGGCTGATGGGGTCGCTGACCAACACCGAGGGGCTCAGGTTCGGCGTGGTGAGTGATTGATTGCTCCTCCGTGTCGCCACCTCTTGGCCAGTGAGCGACTTTACTTGAATAAGCAAAACACAGCGGTTAATGGCTTATGACTAGAAATAGAATCACCGGAGATAAAACTTGGACTGAACCAAGGATAATAGAATCTTGGCCATGAACAATACTTTTAACTAGAAATAGACGAATCACTGGAGACAACAACACTACCAGCATGATTGATAGAGAGATACTTGGCAAATAGAACCACTACTTTCCTGTTTTTCAACACCATTTACCTTTCCATTGTCTAACTCTGGTTCTTTAATCAACCTGCAGGTTGTGGCACGGTTCAATGAGATAGTGACCAACTTGCTTCTGCAGGGGGCTTTAGAGGCATTCGAGCGATACTCTGTCAAAGCAGAAAATATCACCGTGCGTATCTTTATTCACTTGTTTAAATAGAAGTTATTTTGGACCGTGTTGAAGTGCAAACATATCTTGAACCTCATCAATAACCCATCATGTGTCCGGTTGTTAAAGAGGTGATGTTGTACCCTAGCCCAAACAAATTCATCTCCCGGCGGCTCAGCAGTTTCTTGCCATGTAAATATCAAAACTCATGGTCTTGCAAAAAGGGAAAAGAAAGAAAAACAATGTGCCTTGGATGAATATTGTTTGGTTGCTTTCCTAACTGCTGTTGGGGCCAAAACAATTGTTTCATGAACTATTGCCCATGAATCGCCAATTCAGCATGCACCCACTCTTGTTGGATGACTTAACCACTTCATGGGGTTAATATACTGTTCCCGTTCTTTCGAAAACATATATAATTTATGTATACGTGTTTGTGAACTACTTTGATCTTCCTTTGATGAACGTTTTACATGGGGGTTGTATAATGATGTAGCGACACTAATATAACGAATTTAACAGAATCTTTGACATGATATACCTTTAAATGGATTGTTTTCCATGTAAAGCCTTTCTTAGAAATCTCAGATATAAATAATCTACACCAATATACATTGTACATGATGCTTCATCTGCACACTGATTAAAAACAACCTTACTCCTAAATAAGTTATGCAACCATTTTTCCATGCATCACTCTAATTTTCAACTTCTTTTTTAGGTTGTTAGTGTTCCTGGCAGCTTTGAAATTCCTGTTGCAGCACAGAAGCTTGGGAAGTCTGGAAAGTATGATGCAATTTTGTGCATTGGGGCTGTGGTAAGTCTTCTTTGTATCTTTGTCAGATGATTAAATCTCGGAAGTTGAAGAGACCAGCATACTTTTATGCCCCTTTATGCCCTTTTCTTATTCTTCCGCTGTCTATGAGGTAGTGGCTATCGCATTATCTGTAATTTAGAAATCAGAAAATCACAATAAAAATCTGGATAAGCTATATGCTGCTGACATGTTCTATTTACATGTATAACTGTCTTTAGGATGCTCTCACATATATCTTATTGTCTTTTGACATATCTTAACCATGATTCTGTAACTTGTGGGAAGTTATCTTTTAAGCAGTGTAAGGACTTTCACATATATCTTATTGTCTTTTAACATCTCTTAACCATGATTCTGCAACTTGTCTGTCTTTTAAGCAGTGTAAGGCTAGCTTATGCCAAGTTTGCTAAGTATTTCCCTCTATTAATCGTGCTGGTCGTGTTGTTGTCATAGTAATACCAGCTAAAACCCATGCTCCGCAAACCCATAGTTATCGTGTTGATGCTATTTGATTTTGAAGTTTTTTTTTAAACTGATTTGCAGATTAGAGGTGACACAACCCACTATGATGCTGTTGCAAACTCTGCTGCTTCAGGTGTACTCAATGCTGGATTGTCTGCTGGTATGTTGCTTTTATCTCTTAGCCTCCTTTTATCAAGCCAGTTGGGTTGTAGAGAACTTATTCTGTGAGTCCATTTATGTTCCAGTTGTTTCTTGTTAGTAAGGTCACTATGGGTGCATATGGACATGGGTTCACATTTAATTTTCCAGCTGTTGATAGGTATAACTAGATGGGAAACTTTTTGTTAATTATTGATGCTCAATGAACATACAAAGCTAAAACAGCTACAGATATCCATGCATGTCTCGTATAACTTAGAGAATTATGTAGCCAGTAACTAGTGTGAGTAAAGATTATTGGGTTCAAAATTGTGACATCCGACGAATTTACCCTATGTTGTTTTCTCTGTCTGGTGATTACAATTTGCAGCTACTTAAAATTAAGAATCTGGCTGATTGCTTCTCTGATGTTACCACAGGCGTCCCCTGCGTATTTGGTGTTCTGACCTGTGATGACATGGACCAGGTAATTCATGGTTCTGTTAGCTAGTTTGCAACAGCATCATAGTGGGTTGTGTCACCTCTAATCTGCAAATCAATTTCAATAACATACATATCTTCTGAAATGTTCCATAAAAGCATAATTATGTATCCTGTCTGGTAACTGTTTCACCCATTTACTTAAGTTAGCAAGTTTTTCTGTTGATATGCGTTTAATCCTGTTGATATGCGTCCTGTAAAGTAATGTCAACCTGGTTCCATCGTGTGTGTAGTATTGATGCAGAAGTGTGAATTGTCCTACATGCCTTATGGCGCAATTGCGGTGCGCATAATGTGATCGTTTTGCTTCTGTCTGCTTCGGTCCTTGCCTAACCAATCTTGTGTGAAAAATAAATGCTAAATCACACACATCCATGGTGCAGGCGCTAAATCGTGCTGGTGGCAAGGCTGGAAACAAAGGTGCTGAGACCGCCATAACTGCTGTAAGTACACAATTTGCTTGGGAAGTGAATCAACCTGTATATTTTCACTGTCCATCTGATGAACTCTCATCTCCTGCTGTAGATTGAGATGGCCTCGCTGTTTCGGCATCACTTAGCCTGATGACACCGAATGCTATGGTCGGCGAGCCAGCCAGATTTTCTCCCCTGTTCGCGGCTATCGGAGTTTTTCCCCCACATTTATTTTAAAATTTCTTTTTTATTGCTGCAGGCTAGTGTTTGACATGTCGTTTCTAAATTATTTTGGTCTGTACGTATGTACTCTGATTGCCTGTTCGCCTTTGCCCGCAAGAAACTTGCAAGTTTAGAGCATGAATAAACTTTTTTTCCTGCAAAAAAAAAAGAATAAGCTTATTTCGCTGTGTCCTATTTTTGTTTCGTGATGGGTGTCTGGGTAGTGTCTATTGTAGCCTTGTGGGACTGAGAACGGGTTGGGACATGTATGTATGTGCATGGTTGTTGGCTGGGCGCCTGTGCTGCACAGACAGACAGGTTGTTCGTGTTCGGTGGTTCCTCTCCGGTAGCCATCTCCACCGCGGCCGGCTGTGCAGCACGTCTCATGTTACACGTCGTAGGTGCCCTACATGGGCCGGCACGGTGTCAGGACAGAAATCCCAGCGACAACAGTTAGAAACGTAACAGGTACTGTTTCATTTGCCCTCAAGCATAACAACCGTTGATCTGCGATCCTACGGCGCCAGCGAGCGTACCGGTTCACACTCAAGTCACTTGCTATCAACCGTCGATCTCAAGATGAACGGCTCTGGTGGTTCACACTCAAGTCACTTGCTATCAACCGTCGATCTCAAGATGAACGGCTCTGGTGGTTCACACTCAAGTCACTTGCTATCAACCGTCGATCTCAAGATGAACGGCTTTGGTGGTTTTTACCTCTTTTAAACTTTACTGTGTAATAGCTGAACCTGTCACTTTCTTGCTTTTCACCTGCTCGAACCCTTTTTAAACCCTCCTTCGGCTTGTGGAGAGGGCATTCTGGATGTATCTGGGCTTGGCCCCTAAAGCCGCCGTGTTCCGGCTGGCGAAACCTAGCTCTGTGGCTCAGATCCACCATCAATCAATCCCCAAATTTCCACCCAATTGAGTGAATTTCTGCTGTGTTTCTGAATCTAGTCGATAGTTCTTAGTTAGACCCTGTCAATTGGTATACAGGGCTGGTTTAATCCTCGGAGGCGACGTTTTAGCGAACTCCAGATCGGATCTGGAGGAGGCTGGGCGGCGGTGCGAAGCAGGGCGTAGACGGCGGCGGTAGACGAATTCGGAAGCGGACTGGTTAGTGGTTTCTGAAGAACTTTTCTTCAGTGTCAAATCCCACCCAACCCTCCCTTTCCAGTGCTTCTTTCTCTCCGGCGACGGACGCGTCGCGGCTGCAACGGCGAGAGAAATCACGACGAGGTCAGGTTTCCGGAACACCGGAGTAAAATCCCTCCCTCCACTCCCTAGTGCAACTCGGGCCAGCGATCAATTCCTAGATGATCAACCCGCTCCCGGACCCGATGGCGAAGGAGGACGATACACTGGACACTGCATCTCTGGAACTTGAATCTCTACAGCTGGATATCAAGGCTTTGAGGCAAAATAGAGAGGACGATAAGAAGGAATTTTATGACTTTATTGAAACGGTCAACAGGAATTTTGCCAGCATCGACAAAAACTTCAAGAAGATACAGGAAAGCCTGCGAAAATTAATTGAGGAAGATAAAACAGAGGAAGAGGATGAAGATCCCAGTCCTCCATCAGGTCGTGGAAGTACTATTCCTCCTGGACGGCCCAAGCAACTGTCAACTGCAAACCAAGGGGGATGAACAAGAGCGACAATAGCTGGTTCTGCCGTACTCACTGACAAAGCAACAGGAAAGGAATTGAACCTGGATGGCCTCCAAAAGGGCCCAACAGACATCCAAACCATACAACAAACAAAGTGGAAATGGTCACGCCTCAGAGCAATATTGGAACAAATCAGGGAGCAATCCAAATAGTTGAAGAGATTCAGGAAGAAGGCCCACGCAAGGAGACTCAAAGAGCATGACCTTTGCATAATGGTGTGCGCAGGAACATTTTAAGTGTTAAACCTGCCAAACTCAACATATCTGAGTTTGAAGGCACTGATGCAGACTCTTGGATACAACACATAGAGCAATTCTTTGAAGCTTCAAGAACTCCCTTCGAGCAAAGAACTGAAATTGTTGTATCTTACTTGAAAGGAGAAGCAATACAGTGGTGGAGAGGGACAGGTTTTCTGGTTGCAAACATGCCCTGGCACAGGTTTTGCTCCCACCTGACAGACAAATTTGCAGCGACTTCTGTCTGTGAAAATGTTAAAGCTTTTCACATCCTTACTCAAACCAGTACTGTGGCACAATATATTTCTGCTTTTGAGCAAAACATGAATCTCATGAGAAGAGATAATCCTGCAGTGCTAGACGGCTACTACATGCACAATTCCATCTCAGGTCTGAATCCCTACATTCAGAGTCACCTGGAATGTCACCAACCTGATAATATGCAAAGAGCAATGTGGCTTGCAAGGAGGATAGAGAAATCATGTCCCACACCTACCAACTATAAGAACTCCACTTCTTATTTCAAGAGACAAAGCACTGCTGAAATTAGTAAAAATCCAGCTCCTCTTGTAAAACTTGCAGCTACTGTTATACAACAAGCTAGAGAAAAAGGAATTTGCTACAAGTGTAGAGAGCCCTGGTTCCCTGGACACAAACAAGTATGCAAAATTTCACAGGAAGCCCAGATTCAAGCACTACAAGAGCAAAATCCTGTCAATCCTGATGTTATATACATTATGGATGCAGAGGAAGAACAGTCTGACACTAAAGAGGACGACAACTCACAATATCCATGCATGCATGCTACAAATGGCACACCTGAGGAGCAGCCAAAGCACACTCTACAAGTACAAATTGGCTCAACTATGGCCCTAGCACTTGTTGACAGTGGAAGCACAACCACGTTCCTATCTCCTTTGCTAGCTTTAAGAGCTGGGTGTGAATTAACACCAGCAAAACAAGTAAAGGTCACTATGGAAAATGGAGGTACAATACTCAATGATTTAACTATGGCCCTAGCACTTGTTGACAGTGGAAGCACAACCACGTTCCTATCTCCTTTGCTAGCTTTAAGAGCTGGGTGTGAATTAACACCAGCAAAACAAGTAAAGGTCACTGTGGCAAATGGAGGTACAATACTCAGTGATTTTTCCTGCATCCAGGAAAAGTACAACATTCAAGGAAAATCCTTCTACTCTGATTTCAGAGTGCTTAAGCTCACTGGATATGCTATATTATTGGGAGCTGATTGGATGTTTAAGCACAACCCTGTCACCTTTGATCTCCCAAATATGACACTGGCAATCAAAGATGATACAAGACAAGTGACCACGTTCATTGATGAAACTCTGCCCACAAAACCCTGCTCTCCCACTCTACAAGAGATGGATCACCTCCTAGATGACATGTTATCTGGAGCTTTACTATGGATGCAACCAGTCACAATGGACAGTGAACTTATGGGAGAACATACATCTGAAATATCTAAACTTCTCAATGATTTTCAGGATGTGTTTAAGGAGCCTGCTGGTCTACCTCCTAAGAGACCTTGTGATCATGCAATCAACTTAGAGCCTGGAGCTCCTGTCATAAATCAAAGATGTTACAGAATGCCACCTCATCAGAAGAATGCAATGGAACAGATCATAAAAGACCTCATTCAGAAAGGAATAATTAGATTAAGTAGGAGTCCTTATTCTTCACCTGCAATCTTAGACAAGAAAAAGGATCTCACTTGGAGACTGTGTGGATTACAGGAAACTGAATGCTTACACAATTAAAAACTGTAGGATCGGAAGTATGTCTAGAGGGGGGGGGGGGTGATTAGACTACTTGACCAATTAAAAACTTAACCTTTTTCCAATTTTAGTCTTTGGCAGATTTTAGCTATCTTAGCACAAGTCAAGCAATCTTCGCACAATTCAAGCAAGCATGCAAAGAGTATATGAGCAGCGGAAAGTAAAGCATGCAACTTGCAAGAATATAAAGGGAAGGGTTTGGAGAATTCAAACGTAATTGGAGACACGGATGTGTTTGTCGTGGTTCCGATAGGTGGTGCTATCGTACATCCACGTTGATGGAGACTTCAACCCATGAAGGGTAACGGCTGCGCAAGTCCACGGAGGGCTCCACCCACGAAGGGTCCACGAAGAAGCAACCTTGTCTATCCCACCATGGCCGTCGCCCACGAAGGTCTTGCCTCACTAGCGGTAGATCTTCACGAAGTAGGCGATCTCCTTGCCCTTACAAACTCCTTGGTTCAACTCCACAATCTTGTGGGAGGTTCCCAAGTGACACCTAGCCAATCTAGGAGACACCACTCTCCAAGAAGTAACAAATGGTGTGTTGATGATGAACTCCTTGCTCTTGTGCTTCAAATGATAGTCTCCCCAACACTCAACTCTCTCTCATAGGATTTGGATTTGGTGGAAAGAAGATTTGAGTGGAAAGCAACTTGGGGAAGGCTATAGATCAAGATTCATATGATAGGAATGGAATATCTTGGCCTCAACACATGAGTAGGTGGTTCTCTCTCAGAAATGGTAAGTTGGAAGTGTAGGTTTGTTCTGATGGCTCTCTCCATGAATGAAGAGGAAGTGGAGGGGTATATATAGCCTCCACACAAAATCTAACCGTTACACACAATTTACCAATCTCGGTGGGACCGAATCAACAAACTCGGTCTGACCGATTTAGTAAACCTAGTGACCGTTAGGATTTTCGGTGGGACCGACATGCAACTCGGTAGAACCGATATGGTTAGGGTTAGGGCATAACGTAATCTCGGTGAGACCGATTACACAAACTCGGTGAGACCAATTTTGGTAATAAGCTAACCAGAGAGTTGGTCAGGTAAACTCGGTGGGACCGGTTCGCTCTTTTCGGTGAGACCGAAATGTTATGAAAAGGAAACAGAGAGTTTACATTGCAATCTCGATGGGAACGATCGCTCACTTCGGTTAGACCGAAACGTTATGAAGGGAAATAGAGAGATTACAATCCCATCTCAGTGAGACCAAGATCCCTATCGATGAGACCGATTTGCCTAGGGTTTGTGGCAGTGGCTATGACATCTGAACTTGGTGGCGCCGGATAGAAAGAATTGGTGGGGCCGAGTTTGACTTTTGGTTTAGGTCATATGTGGATATGAGAAAGTAGTTGAGGGTTTTTGGAGCATATCACTAAGCACTATGGAGCAAGCAACTCATTAAGCAACACCTCATCCCTCCTTGATAGTATTGGCTTTTCCTATAGACTCAATGTGATCTTGGATCACTAAAATATAAAATGTAGAGTCTTGAGCTTTTGAGCTTGAGCCAATCCTTTTATCCTTAGTATTTTGAGGGATCCACTTTCCTCATCCATGCCATGCCATTCATTGAGCTTTTCCTGAAATGTTCATCTTGGAATGATGTTAGCTCAATGAGCTATATGTTGTTAGGAATTACCAAAACCACCTAGGGATAGTTGCACTTTCAATCTCCTCCTTTTTGGTGATTGATGACAACATATAGATCAAAGCTTCGACAAATAGTAATAAGATTGAAAAACATCGTCGCTTTGAGAAGTATGTGATAAGCAAGAGCTCCCCCTAAATTTGTGTATAGTTTAAGATTTGCTTTGGACTGCAAATGCACAAGGAGTTAGGCTCACGGGTTACTCTTGCATGTCACATACATCTTGGTGGAACGCTCAAAATAATAAAGATTGAATACATGCACTCATCACCAAGCAAAGTGAATGATCATATAAATATAAATGAGATATTGTCATCTAACAAGCATTAAGGTAGCATATGATCAAACACATGATCATCATTGTATCACACACACAATAAAGTAGTATCTCATGAAGGAAATATGCCCTAGAGGCAATAATAAAGTTATTATTTATTTCCTCATATCATGATAAATGTTTATTATTCATGCTAGAATTGTATTAACCGGAAACATGATACATGTGTGAATACGTAGACAAACATATAGTCACTAGTATGCCTATACTTGACTAGCTCATTAATCAAAGATGGTTATGTTTCCTAACCATAGACATGTGTTGTCATTTGATTAATGGGATCACATCATTAGGAGAATGATGTGATTGACATGACCCATTCCGTTAGCCTAGCACTTGATCGTTTAGTATATTGCTATTGCTTTCTTCATGACTTATACATGTTCCTGTAACTATGAGATTATGCAACTCCCGTTTACCGGAGGAACACTTTGGGTGCTAACAAACGTCACAACGTAACTGGGTGATTATAAACGAGTACCACAGGTGTCTCCAAAGGTACATGTTGGGTTGGCGTATTTCGAGATTAGGTTTTGTCACTCCGATTGTCGGAGAGGTATCTCTGGGCCCTCTCGGTAATGCACATCACTATAAGCCTTGCAAGCAATGTAGCTAATGAGTTAGTTACAAAATGATGCATTACGTAACGAGTAAAGAGACTTGCCGGTAACGAGATTGAACTAGGTATTAGATACCGACGATCGAATCTCGGGCAAGTAACATGCTGATGACAAAGGGAACAACGTATGTTGTTATGCGGTTTGACCGATAAAGATCTTCGTAGAATATGTAGGAGCCAATATGAGCATCCAGGTTCCGCTGTTGGTTATTGACCGAGAATAGTTCTAGGTCATGTCTACATAGTTCTCGAACCCGTAGGGTCCGCACGCTTAACGTTACGATGACAGTTTTATTATGAGTTTATATATTTTGATGTACCGAAGGTTGTTCGGAGTCCCGGATGTGATCCAGGACATGACGAGGAGTCTCGAAATGGTCGAGACATAAAGATTGATATATTGGAAGCCTATATTTGGATATCAGAATCGTTTCGGGAGAAACCGAGATTTTTCCGGAGTACTGGGGGGTTACCGGAACCCCCTCGGGGATTATTGGGCCTACATGGGCCATGAGGGAGAAGAGGAGGGCCGGCCAGGGCAGGCCGTGCGCCCCCTCCCCCTAGTCCGAATAGGACAAGGAGGGCGGGGGGCGGCGCCCCCCCTTTCCTCTTTCCCCTCCCCCCTTTCCTTCTCCACCAAGGCAAGAGGGGGGAGTCCTACTCCCGGTGGGAGTAGGACTCCTCCAGGCGCACCCCTTGGGGGCCGGCCGCACCTCCCCCCTCCCGTCTTTATATACGGGGGAAGGGGGGCACCCTAGAACACACAAGTTGATCTACGTGATCGTTCCTTAGCCGTGTGCGGTGCCCCCTCCACCATATTCCACCTTGGTCATATCGTCGTGGAGTTTAGGCGAAGCCCCGCGCCAATAGAACATCATCATCGTCACCACGCCGTCGTGCTGACGGAACTCATCCCCGACACTTTGCTGGATCGGAGTCCGGGGATCGTCATCAAGCTGAACGTGTGCTGAACTCGGAGGTGCCGTACGTTCGGTACTTGGATCGGTCGGATCGTGAAGAAGTACGACTACATCAACCGTGTTGTCATAACGCTTCCGCTTATGGTCTACAAGGGTACGTGGACATTACTCTCCCCTCTCATTGCTATGCATCACCATGATCTTGCGTGTGCGTAGGTTTTTTTTTGAAATTACTACGTTCCCCAACAGTGGCATCCGAGCCTGGTTTTATGCGTAGATGTCATATGCACGAGTAGAACACAAGTGAGTTGTGGGCGATACAAGTCATACTGCTTACCAGCATGTCATACTTTGGGTCGGCGGTATTGTGAGATGAAGCGGCCCGGACCGACATTACGCGTACGCTTACGCGAGACTGGTTTCACCGTTACGAGCACTCGTGCTTAAAGGTGACTGGCGGGTGTCTGTCTCTCTCACTTTAGCTGAACCGAGTGTGGCTACGCCCGGTCCTTGCGAAGGTTAAAACAGCATTAACTTGACGAACTATCGTTGTGGTTTTGATGCGTAGGTAAGAACGGTTGTTGCTAAAGCCCGTAGCAGCCACGTAAAATTTGCAACAACAAAGTAGAGGACGTCTAACTTGTTTTTGCAGGGCATGTTGTGATGTGATATGGTCAAGACATGATGCTATATTTTATTGTATGAGATGATCATGTTTTGTAACCGAAGTTATCGGCAACTGGCAGGAGCCATATGGTTGTCGCTTTATTGTATGAAATGCAAACGCCCTGTAATTACTTTACTTTATCACTAAGCGGTAGCGATAGTCGTAGAAGCAATAGATGGCGTAACGACAACGATGCTACGATGGAGATCAAGGTGTCGCGCCGGTGATGATGGTGATCACGACGGTGCTTCGAAGATGGAGATCACAAGCACAAGATGATGATGGCCATATCATATCACTTATATTGATTGCATGTGATGTTTATCCTTTATGCATCTTATCTTGCTCTGATTGACGGTAGCATTTTAAGATGATCTCTCACTAAATTATCAAGAAGTGTTCTCCCTGAGTATGCACCATTGCGAAAGTTCTTCGTGCTGAGACACCACGTGATGATCGGGTGTGATAGGCTCTACGTTCAAATACAACGGGTGCAAAACAGTTGCACATGCGGAATACTCAGGTTAAACTTGACGAGCCTAGCATATAACAGATATGGCCTCGGAACACGGAGACCGAAAGGTCGAGCGTGAATCATATAGTAGATATGATCAACATATTGATGTTCACTGTTGAAACTACTCCATCTCACGTGACGATCGAACATGGTGTAGTTGATATGGATCACGTAATCACTTAGAGGATTAGAGGGATGTCTATCTAAGTGGGAGTTCTTAAGTAATATGATTAATTGAACTTAAATTTATCATGAACTTAGTACCTGATAGTATTTTGCTTGTCTATGTTTGTTGTAGATAGATGGCTCTTGCTGTTGTTCTGTTGAATTTTAATGCGTTCCTTGAGAAAGCAAAGTTGAAAGATGATGGCAACAATTACACGGACTGGGTCCGTAACCTGAGGATTATCCTCATTGCTACACAGAAGAATTACGTCCTGGAAGCACCGCTGGGTGCCAGGCCTACTGCTGATACAACTGACGACGTTAAGAACGTCTGGCAGAGCAAAGCTGATGACTACTTGATAGTTCAGTGTGCCATGCTTTACGGCTTAGAACCGGGTCTTCAACGATGTTTTGAACGTCATGGAGCATATGAGATGTTCCAGGAGTTGAAGTTAATATTTCAAGCAAATGCCCGGATTGAGAGATATGAAGTCTCCAATAAATTCTATAGCTGCAAGATGGAGGAGAATAGTTCTTTCAGTGAACACATACTCAAAATGTCTGGGTATAATAATCACTTGATTCAACTGGGAGTTAATCTTCCTGATGATAGTGTCATTGACATAATTCTTCAATCACTGCCACCAAGCTACAAGAGCTTCGTGATGAACTATAATATGCAAGGGATGGACAAGACTATTCCCGAGCTCTTTGCAATGCTAAAAGCCGCGGAGGTAGAAATCAAGAAGGAGCATCAAGTGTTGATGGTTAACAAGACCACCAGTTTCAAGAAAAAGGGCAAAGGGAAGAAGAAGGGGAACTTCAAGAAGAACAGCAAACAAGTTGCTGCTCAAGAGAAGAAACCCAAGTTTGGACCTAAGCCTAAGACTGAGTGCTTCTACTGCAAGCAGACTGGACACTGGAAGCGGAACTGCCCCAAGTATTTGGCGGATAAGAAGGATGGCAAAGTGAACAAAGGTATATGTGATATACATGTTATTGATGTGTACCTTACTAATGCTCGCAGTAGTACCTGGGTATTTGATACTGGTTCTATTGCTAATATTTGCAACTTGAAACAGGGACTACGGATTAAGCGAAGATTGGCTAAGGACGAGGTGACGATGCGCGTGGGAAATGGTTCCAAATCCGATGTGATCGCGGTCGGCACGCTACCTCTACATCTACCATCGGGATTAGTTTTAGACCTAAATAATTGTTATTTGGTGCCAGCGTTGAGCATGAACATTATATCTGGATCTTGTTTGATGCGAGACGGTTATTCATTTAAGTCATAGAATAATGGTTGTTCTATTTATATGAGTAATATCTTTTATGGTCATGCACCCTTGAAGAGTGGTCTATTTTTATTGAATCTTGATAGTAGTGATACACATATTCATAGTGTTGAAACCAAAAGATGCAGAGTTGATAATGATAGTGCAACTTATTTGTGGCACTGCCATTTAGGTCATATCGGTGTAAAGCGCATGAAGAAACTCCATACTGATGGGCTTTTGGAATCACTTGATTATGAATCACTTGGTACTTGCGAACCGTGCTTCATGGGCAAGATGACTAAAACGCCGTTCTCCGGAACTATGGAGCGAGCAACTGATTTGTTGGAAATCATACATACTGATGTTTGTGGTCCAATGAATGTTGAGGCTCGCGGCAGGTATCGTTATTTTCTCACATTCACAGATGATTTGAGCAGATATGGGTATATCTACTTAATGAAACACAAGTCTGAAATATTTGAAAAGTTCAAAGAATTTCAGAGTGAAGTGGAAAATCATCGTAACAAGAAAATAAAATTTCTACGATCTGATCGTGAAGGAGAATATTTGAGTTACGAGTTTGGTTTACATTTGAAACAATGCGGAATAGTTTCGCAACTCACGCCACCCGGAACACCACAACGAAATGGTGTGTCCGAACGTCGTAATCGTACTTTACTAGATATGGTGCGATCTATGATGTCTCTTACTGATTTACCGCTATCGTTTTGGGATTATGCTTTTGAGACGGCCGCATTCACGTTAAATAGGGCACCATCAAAATCTGTTGAGACGACGCCTCATGAACTGTGGTTTGGCAAGAAACCAAAGTTGCCATTTCTTAAAGTTTGGGGCTGCGATGCTTATGTGAAGAAACTTCAACCAGATAAGCTCGAACCCAAATCGGAGAAATGTGTCTTCATAGGATACCCAAAAGAGACTGTTGGGTACACCTTCTATCACAGATCTGAAGGCAGGATTTTCGTTGCAAAATTCAGATCCTTTCTAGAGAAGGAGTTTCTCTCGAAAGAAGTGAGTGGGAGGAAAGTAGAACTTGATGAGGTAACTGTACCTGCTCCCTTATTGGAAAGTAGTTCATCACAAGAACCGGTTCCTGTGACAACTACACCAATCAGTGAGGAAGCTAATGATATTGATCATGAAACTTCAGATCAAGTTTCTACTGAACCTCGTAGGTCTACCAGAGTAAGATCCGCACCAGAGTGGTACGGTAATCCTATTCTGGAAGTCATGTTACTTGACCATGATGAACCTACAAACTATGAGGAAGCGATGATGAGCCCAGATTCCGCAAAATGGCTAGAGGCCATGAAATCTGAGATGGGTTCCATGTATGAGAACAAAGTATGGACTTTGGTTGACTTGCCCGATGATCAGCAAGCCATTGTGAATAAATGGATTTTTAAGAAGAAGACTGACGCTGATGGTAATGTAACTGTCTATAAAGCTCGACTTGTTGCAAAAGGTTTTTGACAAGTTCAAGGGGTTGACTATGATGAGACTTTCTCACCCGTAGCGATGCTTAAGTCTGTCCGAATCATGTTAGCAATTGCTGCATTTTATGATTATGAAATTTGGCAAATGGATGTCAAAACTGCATTCTTGAATGGATTTCTGGAAGAAGAGTTGTATATGATGCAGCCATAAGGTTTTGTTGATCCAAAAGGTGCTAACAAAGTGTGCAAGCTCCAGCGATCCATTTATGGACTGGTGCAAGCATCTCGGAGTTGGAATAAACGCTTTGATAGTGTGATCAAAGCATATGGTTTTATACAGACTTTTGGAGAAGCCTGTGTTTACAAGAAAGTGAGTGGGAGCTCTGTAGCATTTCTGATATTATATGTAGATGACATATTATTAATTGGAAATGATATAGAATTTCTGGATAGCATAAAGGGATACTTGAATAAAAGTTTTTCTATGAAAGACCTCGGTGAAGCTGCTTATATATTGGGCATCAAGATTTATAGAGATAGATCAAGACGCTTAATTGGACTTTCACAAAGCACATACCTTGATAAAGTTTTGAAAAAGTTCAAAATGGATCAGGCAAAGAAAGGGTTCTTGCCCGTGCTACAAGGTGTGAAGTTGAGTCAAACTCAATGCCCGACCACAGCAGAAGATAGAGAGAAAATGAAAGATGTTCCCTATGTTGGGGAACGTAGTAATTTCAAAAAAATTCCTACGTACACGCAAGATCATGGTGATGGCATAGCAACGAGAGGGGAGAGTGTCCGTCCACGTACCCTCGTAGACCGTAAGCGGAAGCGTTATGACAACGCGGTTGATGTAGTCGTACGTCTTCACGATCCGACCGATCCAAGCACCGAACGTACGGCACCTCCGAGTTCAGCACACGTTCAGCTCGATGACGATCCCCGGGCTCCGATCCAGCAAAGCTTCGGGGATGAGTTCCGTCAGCACGACGGCATGGTGATGATGATGATGCTCTACCGGCGCAGGGCTTCGCCTAAACTCCGCGACGATATGACCGAGGTGGAATGTGGTGGAGGGGGGCACCGCACACGGCTAAGGAATGATCCGTAGATCAACTTGTGTGTTATGGGGTGCCCCCCTGCCCCCGTATATAAAGGAGGGAGGGGGAGGTGTGGCCGGCCCCCTTGGGGTGCGCCTGGAGGAGTCCTACTCCCACCGGGAGTAGGACTCCCCCCTCTTGCCTTGGTGGAGAAGGAAAGGGGGGAGGGGAAAGAGGAAAGGGGGGCGCCCCCCCTTCCTTGTCCTATTCGGACTAGGGGGGGGGAGGGGGCGCGCGGCCTGCCCTGGCCGGCCCTCCTCTTCTCCCTCATGGCCCACTAAGGCCCATTAACCCCCGGGGGGTTCCGGTAACCCCCCGGTGTTCCGGTAAAATCCCGATTTCACCCGGAACCTTTCCGATGTCCAAACATAGGCTTCCAATATATCAATCTTTATGTCTCGACCATTTCGAGACTCCTCGTCATGTCTGTGATCACATCCGGGACTCCGAACAAACTTCGGTACATCAAAACTTATAAACTCATAATAAAACTGTCATCGTAACGTTAAGCGTGCGGACCCTACGGGTTCGAGAACTATGTAGACATGACCTAGAACCATTCTCGGTCAATAACCAATAGCGGGACCTGGATTCCCATATTGGTTCCTACATATTCTATGAAGATCTTTATCGGTCAAACCGCATAACAATATACGTTGTTCCCTTTGTCATCGGTATGTTACTTGCCCGAGATTTGATCGTCGGTGTCCAATACCTAGTTCAATCTCGTTACCGGCAAGTCTCTTTACTCGTTCCGTAATGCATCATCCCGTAACCAACTCATTTGGTCACATTGCTTGCAAGGCTTATAATGATGTGCATTACCGAGAGGGCCCAGAGATACCTCTCCGACAATCGGAGTGACAAAACCTAATCTCGAAATACGCCAACTCAACATGTACCTTCGGAGACACCTGTAGTACTCCTTTATAATCACCCAGTTACGTTGTGACGTTTGGTAGTACCCAAAGTGTTCCTTCGGTAAACTGGAGTTGCATATTTCTCATAGTTACAGGAACATGTATAAGTCATGAAGAAAGCAATAGCAGTATACTAAACGATCAAGTGCTAGGCTAACGGAATGGGTCATGTCAATCACATCATTCTTCTAATGATGTGATCCCATTAATCAAATGACAACACATGTCTATGGTTAGGAAACATAACCATCTTTGATTAATGAGCTAGTCAAGTAGAGGCATACTAGTGACTATATGTTTGTCTATGTATTCACACATGTATCATGTTTCCGGTTAATACAATTCTAGCATGAATAATAAACATTTATCATGATATGAGGAAATAAATAATAACTTTATTATTGCCTCTAGGGCATATTTCCTTCAGTCTCCCACTTGCACTAGAGTCAATAATCTAGATTACATAGTAATGATTCTAACACCCATGGAGTCTTGGTGTTGATCATGTTTTGCTCGTGAGAGAGGCTTAGTCAACGGGTCTGCAACATTCAGATCCGTATGTATTTTGCAAATCTCTCTGTCTCCCACTTGGACTTGGTCCCGAATGGAATTGAAGCGTCTCTTGATGTGCTTGGTCCTCTTGTGAAATCTGGATTCCTTTGCCAAAGCAATTGCACCAGTATTGTCACAGAAGATCTTCATTGGTCCCGATGCACTAGGTATGACACCTAGATCGGTAATGAACTCCTTCATCCAGACTCCTTCATTTGCTGCTTCATAAGCAGCTATGTACTCCGCTTCACATGTAGATCCCGCCACGACGCTTTGTTTAGAACTGCACCAACTTACAGCTCCACCATTTAATAAAAACACGTATCCGGTTTGCGATTTAGAATCGTCCGGATCAGTGTCAAAGCTTGCATTTACGACTAGCTCTTTGTCACCTCCATATACGAGAAACATATCCTTAGTCCTTTTCAGGTATTTCAGGATGTTCTTGACCGCTGTCCAGTGATCCATTCCTGGATTACTTTGGTACCTTCCTGCCAAGCTTATTGCTAAGCATACGTCAGGTCTAGTACACAGCATTGCATACATGATAGAGCCTATGGCTGAAGCATATGGAACATCTTTCATTTTCTCTCTATCTTCTGTTGTGGTCGGGCATTGAGTTTGACTCAACTTCACACCTTGTAGCACAGGCAAGAAACCTTTCTTTGCCTGATCCATTTTGAACTTTTTCAAAATTTTGTCAAGGTATGTGCTTTGTGAAAGTCCTATTAAGCGTCTTGATCTATCTCTATAGATCTTGATGCCCAATATGTAAGCAGCTTCACCGAGGTCTTTCATTGAAAAACTTTTATTCAAGTATCCCTTTATGCTATCCAGAAATTCTATATCATTTCCAATTAATAATATGTCATCTACATATAAAATCAGAAATGCTACAGAGCTCCCACTCACTTTCATGTAAATACAGGCTTCTCCAAAAGTCTGTATAAAACCATATGCTTTGATCACACTATCAAAACGTTTATTCCAACTCCGAGATGCTTGCACCAGTCCATAAATGGATCGCTGGAGCTTGCACACTTTGTTAGCACCTTTTGGATCAATAAAACCTTCTGGTTGCATCATATACAACTCTTCTTCCAGAAATCCATTCAAGAATGCAGTTTTTACATCCATTTGCCAAATTTCATAATCATGAAATGCAGCAATAGCTAACATGATTCAGACAGACTTAAGCATCGCTACGAGTGAGAAAGTCTCATCGTAGTCAACCCCTTGAACTTGTCGAAAACCTTTCGCAACAAGTCGAGCTTTATAGACAGTTATATTACCATCAGCGTCAGTCTTCTTCTTAAAGATCCATTTATTCTCAATGGCTTGCCGATCATCGGGCAAGTCAACCAAAGTCCATACTTTGTTTTCGTACATGGATCCCATCTCAGATTTCATGGCCTCTAGCCATTTTGCGGAATCTGGGCTCATCATCGCTTCCACATAGTTCGTAGGTTCATCATGGTCAAGTAACATGACTTCCAGAATAGGATTACCATACCACTCTGGTGCGGAGCTTACTCTGGTAGACCTACGAGGTTCAGTAGAAACTTGATCTGAAGTTTCATGGTCAATATCATCAGCTTCCTCACTAGTTGGTGTAGTTGTCATAGGAACCGGTTCTTGTGATGAACTACTTTCCAACAAGGGAGTAGATACAGTTATCTCATCAAGTTCTACTTTCCTCCCACTCACTTCCTTCGAGAGAAACTCTTTCTCTAGAAAGGATCTGATTTTAGCAACGAAAATCTTGCCCTCAGATCTATGATAGAAGGTGTACCCAATAGTCTCTTTTGGGTATCCTATGAAGACACATTTCTCCGATTTGGGTTCGAGCTTATCTGGTTGAAGTTTCTTCACATAAGCATCGCAGCCCCAAACTTTAAGAAACGACAACTTTGGTTTCTTGCCAAACCACAGTTCATAAGGTGTTGTCTCAACGGATTTTGATGGTGCCCTATTTAACGTGAATGCGGCCGTCTCTAAAGCATAACCCCAAAACGATAGCGGTAAATCAGTAAGAGACATCATAGATCGCACCATATCTAGTAAAGTACGATTACGACGTTCGGACACACCATTTCGTTGTGGTGTTCCAGGTGGCGTGAGTTGTGAAACTATTCCGCATTGTTTCAAGTGTAGACCAAACTCGTAACTCAAATATTCTCCTCCACGATCAGATCGTAGAAACGTTATTTTCTTGTTACGATGATTTTCCACTTCACTCTGAAATTCTTTGAACTTTTCAAATGTTTTAGACTTGTGTTTCATTAAGTAGATATACCCATATCTGGTCAAATCATCTGTGAAGGTGAGAAAATAACGATACCCGCCGCGAGCCTCAACATTCATTGGACCACAAACATTAGTATGTATGATCTCCAACAAATCAGTTGCTCGCTCCATAGTTCCAGAGAACGGCGTTTTAGTCATCTTGCCCATGAGGCACGGTTCGCAAGTACCAAGTGATTCATAATCAAGTGATTCCAAAAGCCCATCAGTATGGAGTTTCTTCATGCGCTTTACACCGATATGACCTAAACGGCAGTGCCACAAATAAGTTGCACTATCGTTATCAACTCTGCATCTTTTGGTTTCAACACTATGAATATGTGTATCACTACTATCGAGATTCAATAAAAATAGACCACTCTTCAAGGGTGCATGACCATAAAAGATATTACTCATATAAATAGAACAACCATTATTCTCTGATTTAAATGAATAACCGTCTCGCATCAAACAAGATCCAGATATAATGTTCATGCTCAACGCTGGCACCAAATAACAATTATTTAGGTCTAAAACTAATCCCGATGGTAGATGTAGAGGTAGCGTGCCGACCGCGATCACATCGACTTTGGAACCATTTCCCACGCGCATTGTCACCTCGTCCTTAGCCAATCTTCGCTTAATTCGTAGTCCCTGTTTCGAGTTGCAAATATTAGCAACAGAACCAGTATCAAATACCCAGGTGCTACTGCGAGCATTAGTAAGGTATACATCAATAACATGTATATCACATATACCTTTGTTCACTTTGCCATCCTTCTTATCCGCCAAATACTTGGGGCAGTTCCGCTTCCAGTGTCCAGTCTGCTTGCAGTAGAAGCACTCAGTTTCAGGCTTAGGTCCAGACTTGGGTTTCTTCTCTTGAGCAGCAACTTGCTTGCTGTTCTTTTTAAAGTTCTCCTTCTTCTTCCCTTTGCCCCTTTTCTTGAAACTGGTGGTCTTGTTAACCATCAACACTTGATGCTCCTTTTTGATTTCTACCTCCGCAGCTTTTATCATTGCGAAGAGCTCGGGAATAGTTTTGTTCATCCCTTGCATATTATAGTTCATCATGAAGCTCTTGTAGCTTGGTGGCAGTGATTGGAGAATTCTGTCAATGACACTATCATCAGGAAGATTAACTCCCAGTTGAATCAAGTGATTATTATACCCAGACATTTTGAGTATGTGTTCACTGACAGAACTATTCTCCTCCATCTTGCAGCTATAGAACTTATTGGAGACTTCATATCTCTCAATCCAGGCATTTGCTTGAAATATTAACTTCAACTCCTGAAACATCTCATATGCTCCATGACGTTCAAAACGTCGTTGAAGACCCGGTTCTAAGCCGTAAAGCATGGCACACTGAACTATCGAGTAGTCATCAGCTTTGCTCTGCCAGACGTTCTTAACATCGTCAGTTGCATCAGCAGCAGGCCTGGCACCCAGCGGTGCTTCTAGGACGTAACTTTTCTGTGCAGCAATGAGGATAATCCTCAGGTTACGGACCCAGTCCGTGTAATTGCTACCATCATCTTTCAACTTTGCTTTCTCAAGGAACGCATTAAAATTTAACGGAACAACAACACGAGCCATCTATCTACAAACAAACATAGACAAGCAAAATACTATCAGGTACTAAGTTCATGATAAATTTAAGTTCAATTAATCATATTACTTAAGAACTCCCACTTAGACAGACATCTCTCTAGTCATCTAAGTGATCACGTGATCCAAATCAACTGAACCATGTCCGATCATCACGTGAGATGGAGTAGTTTCAACAGTGAACATCACTATGTTGATCATATCTACTATATGATTCACGTTCGACCTTTCGGTCTCCGTGTTCCGAGGCCATATCTGTATATGCTAGGCTCGTGAAGTATGACCTGAGTATTCCACGTGTGCAACTGTTTTGCACCCGTTGTATTTGAATGTAGAGCCTATCACACCCGATCATCACGTGGTGTCTCAGCACGAAGAACTTTCGCAACGGTGCATACTCAGGGAGAACACTTCTTGATTATTAAGTGAGAGATCATCTTAAAATGCTACCGTCAATCAAAGCAATATAAGATGCATAAACGATAAACATCACATGCAATCAATATAAGTGATATGATATGGCCATCATCATCTTGTGCTTGTGATCTCCATCTTCGAAGCACCGTCATGATCACCATCGTCACCGGCGCGACACCTTGAACTCCATTGTAGCATCGTTGTCGTTACGCCATCTATTGCTTCTACGACTATCGCTACCGCTTAGTGATAAAGTAAAGCAATTACAGGGCGTTTGCATTTCATACAATAAAGCGACAACCATATGGCTCCTGCCAGTTGCCGATAACTTCGGTTACAAAACATGATCATCTCATACAATAAAATATAGCATCACGTCTTGACCATATCACATCACAACATGCCCTGCAAAAACAAGTTAGACGCCCTCTATTTTGTTGTTGCAATTTTTACGTGGCTGCTACGGGCTTAGCAAGAACCGTTCTTACCTACGCATCAAAACCACAATGATAGTTTATCAAGTTGGTGCTGTTTTAACCTTCGCAAGGACCGGGCATAGCCACACTCGGTTCAACTAAAGTGAGAGAGACAGACACCCGCCGGTCACCTTTAAGCAACGAGTGCTCGTAGCGGTGAAACCAGTCTCGCGTAAGCGTACGCGTAATGTCGGTCCGGGCCGCTTCATCTCACAATGCCGCTGAACCAAAGTATGACATGCTGGTAAGCAGTATGACCTATATCGCCCACAACTCACTTGTGTTCTACTTGTGCATATAACATCAAGGCATAAAACCTAGGCTCGGATGCCACTGTTGGGGAACGTAGTAATTTCAAAAAATTTCCTAAGTACACGCAAGATCATGGTGATGGCATAGCAACGAGAGGGGAGAGTGTCCGTCCACGTACCCTCGTAGACCATAAGTGGAAGCGTTATGACAACGCGGTTGATGTAGTCGTACGTCTGCACGATCGACCGATCCAAGCACCGAACGTACGACACCTCCGAGTTCAGCACACGTTCAGCTCGATGACGATCCCCGGGCTCCGATCCAGCAAAGCTTCGGGGATGAGTTCCGTCAGCATGATGGCGTGGTGACGATGATGATGCTCTACCGGCGCAGGGCTTCGCCTAAACTCCGTGACGATATGACCGAGGTGGAATGTGGTGGGGGGCACCGCACACGGCTAAGGAACGATCCGTAGATCAACTTGTGTGTTATGGGGTGCCCCCCTGCCCCCGTATATAAAGGAGGGAGGGGGAGGTGCGGCCGGCCCCCTTGGGGTGCGCCTGGAGGAGTCCTACTCCCACCGGGAGTAGGACTCCCCCCTCTTGCCTTGGTGGAGAAGGAAAGGGGGGAGGGGAAAGAGGAAAGGGGGGCGCTGCCCCCCCTTCCTTGTCCTATTCGGACTAGGGGGGAGGGGGCGCACGGCCTGCCCTGGCCGGCCCTCCTCTTCTCCCTCATGGCCCACTAAGGCCCATTAACCCCCGGGAGGGTTCCGGTAACCCCCCGGTGTTCCGGTAAAATCCCGATTTCACCCGGAACCTTTCTGATGTCCAAACATAGGCTTCCAATATATCAATCTTTATGTGTCGACCATTTCGAGACTCCTCGTCATGTCCGTGATCACATCCGGGACTCCGAACAAACTTCGGTACATCAAAACTTATAAACTCATAAAAAAACTGTCATCGTTACGTTAAGCGTGCAGACCCTACGGGTTCGAGAACTATGTAGACATGACCTAGAACCATTCTCGGTCAATAACCAATAGCGGGACCTGGATGCCCATATTGGTTCCTACATATTCTACGAAGATCTTTATCGGTCAAACCGCATAACAATATACGTTGTTCCCTTTGTCATCGGTATGTTACTTGCCCGAGATTTGATCGTCGGTATCCAATACCTAGTTCAATATCGTTACCGGCAAGTCTCTTTACTCGTTCCGTAATGCATCATCCCGTAACCAACTCATTTGGTCACATTGCTTGCAAGGCTTATAATGATGTGCATTACCGAGAGGGCCCAGAGATACCTCTTCGACAATCGGAGTGACAAAACCTAATATCGAAATACGCCAACTCAACATGTACCTTCGGAGACACCTGTAGTACTCCTTTATAATCACCCAGTTACGTTGTGACGTTTGGTAGTACCCAAAGTGTTCCTCTGGTAAACTGGAGTTGCATATTTCTCATAGTTACAGGAACATGTATAAGTCATGAAGAAAGCAATAGCAGTATACTAAACGATCAAGTGCTAGGCTAACGGAATGGGTCATGTCAATCACATCATTCTTCTAATGATGTGATCCCATTAATCAAATGACAACACATGTCTATGGTTAGGAAACATAACAATCTTTGATTAACGAGCTAGTCAAGTAGAGGCATACTAGTGACTATATGTTTGTCTATGTATTCACACATGTATCATGTTTCCGGTTAATACAATTCTAGCATGAATAATAAACATTTATCATGATATGAGGAAATAAATAATAACTTTATTATTGCCTCTAGGGCATATTTCCTTCACCCTATGCTTCAGCCATAGGCTCTATCATGTATGCAATGCTGTGTACCAGACCTGATGTGTGCTTAGCAATAAGCTTGGCAGGAAGGTACCAAAGTAATCCAGGAGTGGATCACTGGACAACGGTCAAGAACATCCTGAAATACCTGAAAAGGACTAAGGATATGTTTCTCGTATATGGAGGTGACAAAGAGCTAGTCGTAAATGGTTACGTTGATGCAAGCTTTGACACTAATCCAGACGATTCTAAATCGCAAACCGGATACGTGTTTTTATTAAACGATGGAGTTGTAAGTTGGTGCAGTTCTAAACAAAGCGTCGTGGTGGGATCTACATGTGAAGCGGAGTACATAGCTGCTTCGGAAGCAGCAAATGAAGGAGTCTGGATGAAGGAGTTCATTTCCGATCTAGGTGTCATACCTAGTGCATTGAGACCAATGAAGATCTTCTGTGACAATACTGGTGCAATTGCCTTGGCAAAGGAATCCAAATTTCACAAAAGGACCAAGCACATCAAGAGACGCTTCAATTCCATCCGGGATCAAGTCCAGGTGGGAGACATAGAGATTTGCAAGATACATACGGATCTGAATGTTGCAGACCCATTGACTAAGCCTCTTCGATGAGCAAAACATGATCAGCACCAAGACTCCATGGGTGTTAGAATCATTACTGTGTAATCTAGATTATTGACTCCAGTGCAAGTGGGAGACTGAAGGAAATATGCCCTAGAGGCAATAATAAAGTTATTATTTATTTCCTCATATCATGATAAATGTTTATTATTCATGCTAGAATTGTATTAACCGGAAACATGATACATGTGTGAATACATAGACAAACATATAGTCACTAGTATGCCTCTACTTGACTAGCTCATTAATCAAAGATGGTTATGTTTCCTAACCATAGACATGTGTTGTCATTTGATTAATGGGATCACATCATTAGGAGAATGATGTGATTGACATGACCCATTCCGTTAGCCTAGCACTTGATCGTTTAGTATATTGCTATTGCTTTCTTCATGACTTATACATGTTCCTGTAACTATGAGATTATGCAACTCCCGTTTACCGGAGGAACACTTTGGGTGCTACCAAACGTCACAACATAACTGGGTGATTATAAATGAGTACTACAGGTGTCTCCAAAGGTACATGTTGGGTTGGCGTATTTCGAGATTAGGTTTTGTCACTCCGATTGTCGGAGAGGTATCTCTGGGCCGTCTCGGTAATGCACATCACTATAAGCCTTGCAAGAAATGTAGCTAATGAGTTAGTTACAGAACGATGCATTACGTAACGAGTAAAGAGACTTGTCGGTAACGAGATTGAACTAGGTATTAGATACCGACGATCGAATCTCGGGCATGTAACATGCCGATGACAAAGGGAACAACGTATGTTGTTATGCAGTTTGACCGATAAAGATCTTCGTAGAATATGTAGGAGCCAATATGAGCATCCAGGTTCCGCTATTGGTTATTGACCGAGAATAGTTCTAGGTCATGTCTACATAGTTCTCGAACCCGTAGGGTCCGCACGCTTAACGTTACGATGACAGTTTTATTATGAGTTTATATATTTTGATGTACCAAAGGTTGTTCGGAGTCCCGGATGTGATCCAGGACATGACGAGGAGTCTCGAAATGGTCGAGACATAAAGATTGATATATTGGAAGCCTATATTTGGATATCAGAATCGTTCTGGGAGAAACCGAGATTTTTCTGGAGTACCGGGGGGTTACCGGAACCCCCCCGGGGGTTATTGGGCCTACATGGGCCATGAGGGAGTAGAGGAGGGCCGGCCAGGGCAGGCCGCGCGCCCCCTCCCCCCTAGTACGAATAGGACAAGGAGGGGGGGGGGCGGCGCCCCCCCTTTCCTGTTTCCCATCCCCCCTTTCCTTCTCCACCAAGGCAAGAGGGCGAAGTCCTACTCCCGGTGGGAGTAGGACTCCTCCAGGCACACCCCTTGGGGGCCGGCCGCACCTCCCCCCTCCCTCCTTTATATACGGGGGCAGGGGGCACCCTAGAACACACAAGTTGATCTACGTGATCGTTCCTTAGCTGTGTGCGGTGCCCCCCTCCACCATATTCCACCTCGGTCATATCGTCGCGGAGTTTAGGCGAAGCCCTGTGCCGGTAGAACATCATCATCGTCACCACGCCGTCGTGCTGACGGAACTCATCCCCGACACTTTGCTGGATCGGAGTCCGGGGATCGTCATCGAGTTGAACGTGTGCTGAACTCGGAGGTGCCGTACGTTCGGTACTTGGATCGGTCGGATCGTGAAGACGTACGACTACATCAACCGCGTTGTCATAACGCTTCCGCTTACGGTCTACGAGGGTATGTGGACATTACTCTCCCCTCTCGTTGCTATGCATCACCATGATCTTGCGTGTGCGTAGGATTTTTTTTTGAAATTACTACGTTCCCCAACATCTCAAGCAAGCAAAATCAAATAAAGTTCAACCACAAAGACAAGAGAGAACAAAAGCAAACACTCTCTCTCGAAGCCTATGATCTATACATTTTTCTCCCCCTTTGGCAACAAGTTACCAAAAAGTTCCTAGAAAATGCATAGTTCTATGTCGTCTCTCAGGCTTGGTCTTGATGTGGTGGTGTAGATATGACTCCAAGGATGAAGGCATTAGTTGATGAAGTTAGAGCTGGTGGAGTAGATGCTGGAGTTGGTGGCACTGAAGCTGTAGCTGGTGCAGATGAAGTGGCTCTGGTGTCTGTCACTGGCACTGCAACTGATCACTGAGTTCTAGGCACTCTGGCAAATGCATCATTGGTTGTCTTGCCCTTCCTCTCCTGCATATCATCCTGAAGCTGCTCCACAACAGACTGGATCTCAGTTACTTTCACATCTAAGTCATAGAACTTTTGTTCCATGATTCTTTCCAGGCTCTCCTGGTTTTGAGTTAGGGTGGCCAACCCTTTCTCAATCCTCAGTGTGGATGCTATCAAGTAACCAAGCTGTTCCTGCTTGCTCTTCAGAAAGTACTCAGATGCCTCATTGTTGGCATCTTGGCAGCCTTCTCCTTCTTTGCCTTCTCCTTCTTCTCTTGTGCTTGCATTGAAGATGGTTCATTCTCATTCATGACTACTTGGTTGTCCTCAAAATCTGGATAGATAGCAAAGTGTTCCTTATCCAACAAGTATGTGCATGTGCCCATCTTGGAGTTGATCAGCTCTTGGTTCTGTGGGGCATACCCATAGCTTCTCTTCTGGTCTGTTGCTGTCCTCTTGATAGTCTCAACTATGAGGCTCATGACCTTGAACTTCTGTGGCACATCAAATATGTGTAGTAAGTTTATTGCATGGCCTCTGATCATATTGTGGTCACATGACTTGGGCAAGAGAGTGTGCCTAAGGATCCAGTTGATCATTGGCAGTCCTGACAGAAGATAATGTACAGATCCAAACTTATGAGTTTCAAGTGCTTTATCTGGGATCTCCTTGTACATGTGTGTCATTGAGTTGTGATCCATCTTCTTCTTGGCATAGACATCCAAGTCATCTTCACTCTCCTTAGGTGCATTGATCAGATTTTCCCATTCTTCAATTGTTGATTGGTACCTTGTACCTTCAGACATCCAAACTATTCTGCCATCAGGATAAAAGTGAGCTGTGGAGTAGAATTGCATTATGAGCTCATCATTCCACTTTGTGAACTTCTGTCCAACAAATTCATCAACTCCACAAGCCTTGAAGCTGTCAAACACACCTGGGTAGTTCTCCTCATTCTCCTTCATGTATTTCCAGTCCACCCACCTCATGTCACAAACTATAGGTTTCTTGTCCAGCAGCACAGTCTCATAGAAATCATGTTGTTCCTTAGTGTGGAACCTGTAGTCAACAACAGTCCTTCTCCTGATTGCATAGGGATCAGATAATCTCCACTGTC
Organism: Triticum timopheevii; assembly: GCA_963921465.1. Classification (NCBI taxonomy): domain Eukaryota; kingdom Viridiplantae; phylum Streptophyta; class Magnoliopsida; order Poales; family Poaceae; genus Triticum; species Triticum timopheevii. The sequence continues at coordinate 460,417,877 of OY997264.1, read as the reverse complement.
TAAGTCCTGCATCCTTCCTCAGCTTCATGTTCTCAGCCACAGGATGAGCATCATTGTGGTCTGGAATCTTAGGTTTCAGCTTCCTCAGAACTTGTCCTTCATCTTCTTCTTCCTCAGCAACTTCAGGCACTGGGGCCTTGTTCTTCTCAGCAGCTGGTATGTTACTGGTATTCCTCTTAGGTGCAGTCTTGGGCTTGGAGGCAGCTTTGGGTGCTTCTTTGGGCTTTGATGATGTAGCCCCTGACCTAATAGCATCACCCATAAGCTTTTGTGCCTTGGGTGCTGGAGCAGCAGCTTCTTCTTCCTCTTCCTCTTCCATCATGGAAGGCTGTCCAACAACTCTGGCCATGGTCTTCTTGACCCTTTCCTTCCTCTTCTTCCCTTCTGCAGCAGCCTCTTTGGGATCAGATTTCTCAGGTTCTTGAGTTGAATCTCTAACTTTCAGCATAGGTGTCCTCTTAGCAGGGACCTTCCTGTTTAGTCCTAGCTTGGTGGCTGCAGCTGTGCCATACTCCTTCTTGAGCAATATCTTCTTGGAAGTGGCCTCATCCTCTTCTGCCACATAGTCTTCACCCTCAGAGTCTGAGGTTCTCTTCCTTCTGGCCCTGGTGGCAGCTTTGGGCAAGTTGCTTGGGGTGCTCCTGCTGCCATCATCTGAAGTGCTAGAGGGACTAGTGCCCTCACTCATATGAATCTGCTCCTCTGGCTGGTTCTGGCTGTCACTTTGATCAGACATGCTGCAAACACTGACTACTGACCCCTAGCTTCGTGATGAACTCGCTACAGTGGCAACGGCGGGGTTGAATTCCGTTGACGACGGCAAAAACCAGGGACTGGAGGCGGCTGGCGATGAGGATGACAATCCGGAGACCCTGGAGGCAGAGTGAGCTATGCGCGGGGGAAGGGGTTTGGAGAAAGTTTCCAAATTTTTGCCCGTGAGTATATATAGCCCGACCATGTCGGTGTGACCGAGTGGAACAACTCGGTGGCACCGAGATGCATAACTGTTGACAGTTACAGCAACTCGGTGAGACCGAAAAGTTCAAATCGGTTGCACCGAGATTGAAAACCTAAATCGACTTAGTGATCTCGGTATGACCGAAATGGAAGAATTGGCCAGACCGAAATGCACAAAGAAGTTTTGGAAGTTTAAGTCTATGACGAATCGGGGTACTCCGAGTGCTTCTCACACAGAGTGGTTCGAATCTGACTTGATCAAATTTTGTGATGTAGCATGAATAGAGTTTGAGACAAGAAAAGCATAGATAGCTAGAGAAGGTTCTTAGGCATTCTTGTTCATCCACTTGGCAAAAGAAAAGAAGCCAGACAAGTAAAACTACAAGTGGATGTCCTCGAATGAGTAAAATATGCAACCAACATGCTCACACAATAAAATGACAAATGAAATATGTGGCAAAGCATGCATAAACAATTCTAGCATCTATCAAACAATTGGCGATGACTAGGTCATCTATATATGAGTATATTGACTTAGGAGTCAAATGAGAACATTTGGTCATAGGTCATACTCATCGTTTAAGCTCAAGGGGTTACCACTTTTACATAATGCATTGATGTGTTCACACCATTAGAGTTGCTTTGACTCAATCCTTAGAGTTAAGCTTCCCCTAGATGTGAGATACCCCCTTAGAGGGATGAACTAACCTTGGGTTTTGTCGATGATGACTTCATGTAGGTGTTGAAGATGTGGATGCTCAATGTTGATGAAGATCATTTGGAGCAATCCTTTGGAGTGAGTTGCACTTTCCATACCTACACGGGTTAGTCCCACAAGGAACAAACAAGTATATCCATAGACATAGAGTGATGCGCACACAATATGATGTCCATGAAAACATTAGGTTACCTTGTCCCTTTTCTTACCAACATGAGGGTTTGTGACTCCTTGAACTAGTGCAAGATGTGGAAGTTGATTGCACTTGTTGTTGCCAAAAAGATATGAGTGAAGTATGTTGGCGGAGTCACTCTCAAGAACTCTCTAGTTCTTCTTCTTCGGGATCCACATCATCTTGATGGGAATCCTTGGAGTTGTAGTCGTACTTGATGAAGTAGAACTTGACGTAGTCTTGGGAACCCACTTTACCAAGGCCTTAGGAGCTTCTTCAAATGCATCAATCTCCTATTGAAGCTTGTCCTCGCCTTTTTGCTTGTGGTCTTGTGGTGGAAGATCATCTTGAGCTTGTGTCCCCTTGAAAGAAGTAGGATCATACTTCTCTTGTTAAGGAACAAACTTCGTCTTGGGATATTGATCTTCTTCCCACTCAACTCCATTGGCATTGAACTTTCGTTCAAAACCAACACCTTGGTTCTTCCGGTGCCTTCCTTGGTTGCGTACAATTTCCTCGAATTGCTTACTCCCGGCAAGGCTCTTGTAAACACCTTTCTCTATGATTCCCTTCAATAAGCTATTTTCTTGCTCAAGTGTAACTTGGCTAAGAGAATCATTAGTGGAATCAAGAGAACTACTAGAAGCAACAATATTGGATTTAACATGATGATTGTTACTACTAGAGGAAGAATCCTTCTTGTTTTTGTTACTAGACTTGACTTGAGGCATGTAAGTAGATAAGAGTAAACGCTTGGCAATGTAAGAAGAACTTTTCTTGCGAAGATCATCATTGATTGCCTTTAAGAACTCATGCTCTTGCTCAATATTGAGCTTTTCAAAGCGTAACTTCTCATGAGTCCTTAAAAGTTCTCGATGATCTTCTAAGATAGTTTCATGAGCTAACTTCAGAGTGTTTAGTTCTTTAGTAAGAAGCTCAATCTTCTCCTTATCATTGTCATTTGTTTTATCTTGATTAGCATGATTAATTGACGTTTCATCATAGTATTCATCACTAGAGTTGTCAATAAGTAAATCATCATCACCTAACAAGTCATCTTCATCACTATTGAAATCAACATACTCGGGGTGTGTTACCTTAGGGCCTTTAGACATGAAGCATCTTCCAAGTCCTTCATTTGGTGAATCAAATATGTCGTAGGAGTTGGTTGACACAAGTGCTAGACCGGCAACACCTTCATCTTGAGTATGTTCGGAGTCGGAGTGATAGCTTCTCTCGGAGTGATGTTCAGAGTCGGAACCGGATACCCATTCACCAACATGAGCTTGATGTCTTCGTTTTGTGTAGCTCTTCGATGACTTGTCCTTCCCTTCTGAATCCTTGCTTCTCCGGGATGTTCTTCGTTCATAACGATCACCTCTACTCCTTCTCTCTCTTGGCGGTGATTCTTCTCTTCTACTTCTTCTCTTGGGAGAATCTTCTCTTCGTTTGTAGGGTGCCGTACACTCATTGGAATAGTGTCCGGGTCTTCCACAATTGTAGCAATTGCGCTCTCGACTGGAAGATCTTTTATCATTGTAGGACCTTGACTTGGAGCTTCTCTCTTTGCTTCTGCTCTTGTAGAATTTGTTGAAGTTCTTCACCATTAAGCTCAATTCTTCATTGAAGGTTTGTTTCTCACTTGATGATGTAGGGGCTTCACATGAGGCTTTGTAAGCACCACTTGACTTGTTGTGAAGTTCCTCCTTATCCTTGAGTGACATCTCATGAGCAACAATTCTTCCAATGACCTCCGTCGGCTTGAGATTCTTGTAATTTGGCATCATTTGGATCAATGTGCACACGGTATCATATTTTCCATCCAATGCTCTTAGGATCTTCTTGATGATGAATTTGTCAGTCATCTCTTCACTTCCTAAGCCCGCAATCTCATTTGTGATAAGAGCAAGCCTAGAGTACATTTCAGCGACACCTTCACCATCCTTCATTTTGAACTTGTCAAGTTGACTTTGGAGCACATCCTACTTGGATTCCTTGACGGAGTCGGTACCTTCATGCATATTAATCAAAGTATCCCAAATTTCCTTTGCATTCTCAAGACGGCTGATTTTGTTGAATTCTTCGGGGCACAATCCGTTGAAGAGGATATCACAAGCTTGAGCATTGTATTGTAGCATCTTAAACTCTTCCGCGCTAGCTTCACGATTTGGTTCTCTCCCATCAAAGAATTCACCTTGCAAGCCAATACACACAATAGCCCAAACGGCGGGGTTATGTCCGAGAATATGCATTTTCATCTTATGCTTCCAACTAGCAAAATTAGTACCATCAAAGTAAGGACCTCTACGGTGACAATTTCCCTCGCTAGACGCCATACTCTCCTAGGTTGTGAAATCAAAGCAAATGGAGATCAAGGCTCTGATACCACTTGTAGGATCGGAAGTATGTCTAGAGGGGGGGGGGGTGATTAGACTACTTGACCAATTAAAAACTTAACCTTTTCCCAATTTAGTCTTTGGCAGATTTTAGCTATCTTAGCACAAGTCAAGCAATCTTCACACAATTCAAGCAAGCATGCAAAGAGTATATGAGCAGCGGAAAGTAAAGCATGCAACTTGCAAGAATGTAAAGGGAAGGGTTTGGAGAATTCAAACGCAATTGGAGACACAGATGTTTTTGTCGTGGTTCCGATAGGTGGTGCTATTGTACATCCACATTGATGGAGACTTCAACCCACAAAGGGTAACGTCTGCGCGAGTCCATGGAGAGCTCCACCCACGAAGGGTCCACGAAGAAGCAACCTTGTCTATCCCACCATGGCCGTCGCCCACGAAGGACTTGCCTCACTAGCGGTAGATCTTCACGAAGTAGGCGATCTCGTTACCCTTACAAACTCCTTGGTTCAACTCCACAATCTTGTGGGAGGCTCCCAAGTGACACCTAGCCAATCTAGGAGACACCACTCTCCAAGAAGTAACAAATGGTGTGTTGATGATGAACTCCTTGCTCTTGTGCTTCAAATGATAGTCTCCCCAACACTCAACTCTCTCTCATAGGATTTGGATTTGGTGGAAAGAATATTTGAGTGGAAAGCAACTCGGGGAAGGCTAGAGATCAAGATTCATATGGTAGGAATGGAGATCTTGGCCTCAACACATGAGTAGGTGGTTCTCTCTCAAAAATGGTAAGTTGGAAGTGTAGGTTTGTTCTGATGGCTCTCTCCATGAATGAAGAGGAGGTGGAGGGGTATATATAGCCTCCACACAAAATCTAACCGTTACACACAATTTACCAATCTCGGTGGGACCGAATCAACAAACTCGGTCTGACCGATTTAGTAAACCTAGTGACCGTTAGGATTTTCGGTGGGACCGACATGCAACTCGGTAGGACCAATATGGTTAGGGTTAGGGCATAATGTAATCTCGGTGAGACCGATTACACAAACTCGGTGAGACCGATTTTGGTAATAAGCTAACCAGAGAGTTGGTCAAGTAAACTCGGTGGGACCGGTTCGCTCTTTTCAGTGAGACCGAAATGTTATGAAAAGGAAACAAAGAGTTTACATTGCAATCTCGGTGGGACCGATCGCTCACTTCGGTTAGACCGAAACGTTATGAAGGGAAACAGAGAGATTACAATCCCATCTCGGTGAGACCGAGATCCCTATCGATGAGACCAATTTGCCAAGGGTTTGTGGCAGTGGCTATGACATCTGAACTCGGTGGTGCCGGATAAAAAGAATCGGTGGGGCCGAGTTTGACTTTTGGTTTAGGTCATATGTGGATGTGAGAAAGTAGTTGAGGGTTTTTGGAGCATATCACTAAGCACTATGGAGCAAGAAACTCATTAAGCAACACCTCATCCCTCCTTGATAGTATTGGCTTTTCCTATAGACTCAATGTGATCTTGGATCACTAAAATATAAAATGTAGAGTCTTGAGGTTTTGAGCTTGAGCCAATCCTTTTATCCTTAGTATTTTGAGGGATCCATTTTCCTCATCCATGCCATGCCATTCATTGAGCTTTTCCTGAAATGTTCATCTTGGAATGATGTTAGCTCAATGAGCTATATGTTGTTAGGAATTACCAAAACCACCTAGGGATAGTTGCACTTTCAATAACAAATACCCCATTCCCATGATTGAGGATCTCATTGATGAACTACATGGAGCAACAATATTCACTAAGATAGACCTCAAAAGTGGATATCACCAAATCAGAATGAAGGTGGAAGACATTGAGAAAACTGCATTCAACACATATTTGGGCCTATATGAATTTCTTGTGATGCCTTTTGGAGTGACTAATGGCCCCCCATCTTTCCACCAACTGATGCATTCAGTATTGGGACCACTCCTAAGAGAATGTGTGTTAGTTTTCTTTGATGACATTCTGGTATTCAGCAAATCATACAGGCAACATCTGAAACATTTGGCCTTGGTTTTCCAAGCACTAAGAGAACACCAGCTATATGCAAAAATGTCTAAGTGCACCTTTGCACAAAAGAAAGTTAAATACTTGGGATTTGTCATTTCTGCTGAAGGATTTTCCACAGACCCTGCTAAAGTTGAGGCAATCACCCAATGGCCCACACCAGAAAATGTAACTCAGCTCAGAAGTTTCTTGGGTCTGCAGGATATTACAGAAGGTTTATCAAGAGTTTTGGAATTATCTGCAGACCAATGTTTGATGCATTAAGAAAAGATGCTTTTACTTGGTCTGAAAAACAAGCCCAAGCTTTCCAAACTCTCAAAACAAGCATGACACAAGCTCCAGTCCTAGCATTACCTGACTATTTCCTCCCCATTTGTTTTGGAAGCAGATGCTTCTGGGTATGGAATTGGAGTAGTGTTAATGCAACAAGGGAAACCCATAGCTTTCCTGAGCAAATCCCTGGGGCCCAAAGCAGTAGGATGGTCCACTTATGACAAGGAAGCTCTGGCCATCATTCAAGCTCTTAAGCAATGGAAGCACTACTTTGCTGCTTCCTCCATCATAATAAGAACTGATCAGCAGAGTCTTAAACACATCCAGGAACAGAAAATTACTGAAGACATTCAACACAAACTGCTCATTAAGCTCCTGGGTTACAAGTTCATAGTGGAATATAAGAAAGGAAAAGAGAACAAAGTAGCAGATGCCTTGTCTAGAGTGAAATATGCTCTGCTGACTTTATCCACTACTATTGCAGTACCAGTTTGGATAAAGGAAGTGGTCAACAGCTACAACAATGACAAAAAGTGTTCTGAACTACTTGCTAAACTAGCCGTTGCTCCTAAAGGACACCCACCATACACACTCACCAGTGCAGTGTTAAGATACAAAGGAAAAATCCTTATTGGCAATAATACGGACTTGAGAACATCACCGCTGCAAGCTTTTCACACATCTGAATTGGGAGGACACTCAGGGGAGAGAGCTACTTACCACAGACTGAAAATTCTTTTCACCTGGCCTGGAATGAGGAAAGCAATACAAGCATTTTTTCAACAGTGCCCTGTGTGCCAAATCAACAAAGCTCATCACTCTCCTTCACCTGGTTTATTACAACCCCTTCCAGTTCCTGATTTTGCTTGGACACACATCTCCATGGATTTTGTGGAGGGCCTACCAGAGTCTGACAACAAAGATCTCATCCTGGTGATCGTGCACAGGTTCACCAAATATGCCCACTTCATTGCTCTCAAGCACCCTATCACTGTGAAGATTGTAGCACAAGATTTCACTGGCAACATTTTCAAACTGCATGGCCTTCCTACTATCATTGTCACTGACAGAGACAGAATTTTCACAAGTCAGTTGTGGCAGAGGTTGTTCACAAAAATGGGAGTGAAACTACACCTGAGCACCTCCTACCACCCACAAACTGATGGCCAAACAGAAAGAGTGAACCAATGCCTAGAAAATTATCTGAGATGCATGGCTTTTGCTCACCCTAGGAAGAGGCACAAGTGACTGTCAATGGTTGAGTGGTGGTATAACACCAGTTTCCACACCTCACTCAAAATGACACCCTTCCAGGCACTGTATGCCAAACCACCACCCCTTATTGCTAAACTCATGCTACCTCCACCTGAAGTTGATGACACACAAGCTGAACTGGACAGATAAGCAATTGCTCAGCAGATCAAAGGAAACTTGTTGAAGGCACAAGAGAGAATGAAATACTTTGCTGACAGGAAAAGATCTGACAAAGAACTGGAAGTGGGTGACATGGTATATGTCAAGCTGCAGCCTTACAGACACACCAGCCTAAGCATACATAGGCACTTGAAATTACACTACAAATACTATGGCCCCTTCAAGGTTCTAGAGAAAGTGGGCTCAGTGGCATACAAATTACTCCTTCCAGCTGACTGCAAATTGCATCCCACTTTCCACATTAGTCATCTCAAGAAGCACCTTGGTCCTGATGCAGTACCCAATCCCAAACTGCCACTCTTGGATGAAGAAGGCTGATAACCCACAAGTATAGGGGATCGCAACAGTTTTCGAGGGTAGAGTATTCAACCCAAATTTATTGATTCGACACAAGGGGAGCCAAAGAATATTCTCAAGTATTAGCGGTTGAGTTGTCAATTCAACCACACCTGATAACTCAGTATCTACATCAAAGTATTTAGTAGCAAAGTAGTATGGAAGTAACGGTAACAGTAGCAAAAGTTGTAGTGATTGTAACAGTAGCAACGGTAAAGTAACTAAGCAAAGCACAATATGTGAAAAGCTCATAGGCATTGGATCAATGATGGATAATTATGTCGGATGCGATTCCTCATGTAATAGTTATAACATACGGTGACACAGAACTAGCTCCAGTTCATCAATGTAATGTAGTCATGTATTCCGAATATAGTCATACGTGCTTATGGAAAAGAACTTGCATGACATCTTTTGTCCTACCTCCCGTGGTAGCGGGGTCCTAATGGAAACTAAGGGATATTAAGGCCTCCTTTTAATAGAGTACCGGACCAAAGCATTAGCACTTAGTGAATATATGAACTCCTCAAACTACGGTCATCACCGAGAAGTATCCCGATTATTGTCACTTCGGGGTTGTCGGATCATAACACATAATAGGTGACTATAGACTTGCAAGATAGGATCAAGAACTCAATATATGCATGAAAACATAATAGGTTCAGATCTGAAATCATGGCACTCGGGCCCTAGTGACAAGCATTAAGCATAGCAAAGTCATAGCAACATCAATATCAGAACATAGTGGATACTAGGGATCAAACCCTAACAAAACTAACTTGATTACATGGTAAATCTCATCCAACCCATCACCGTCTAGCAAGCCTACGATGGAATTACTCACGCACAGCGGTGAGCATCATGAAATTGGTGATGGAGGATGGTTGATGATGACGACGGCGACGAATCCCCCTCTCCGGAGCCCCGAATGGACTCCAAATCAGCCCTCCCGAGAGAGATTAGGGCTTGGCGGAGGCTCTGTATCGTAAAACGCGATGAAACTTTCTCTCTGATTTTTTTCTCCGTGAAAGCAAATATATGGAGTTGGAGTTGAGGTCGGTGGATGTCCAGGGGGCCCACGAGGTAGGGGGCGCGCCTATGGGAGGGGGCGCGCCCCCACCCTCATGGACAGGGTGTGGGCCCCCTGACGCTATTTCTTTTGCCACTATTTTTTATTAATTCTGAAAAGTTGCTCCGTGGATTTTCAAGTCACTCCGAGAACTTTTATTTCTGCACAAAAATAACACCATGGCAGTTCTGCTGAAGACAGCGTCAGTCCGGGTTAGTTTCATTCAAATCATGCAAGTTAGAGTCCAAAACAAGGGCAAACGTGTTTGGAAAAGTAGATACGATGGAGACGTATCAACTCCCCCAAGCTTAAACCTTTGCTTGTCCTCAAGCAATTCAGTTGACAAACTGAAAGTGATAAAGGAAAACTTTTACAAACTCTGTTTGCTCTTGTTGTTGCAAATATGTAAAACCAGCATTCAAGTTTTCAGCAAAGGTTATGAACTAACCATATTCACAATAACACTTAGGTCTCATGTTTACTCATATCAATGGCATAATCAGCTAGCGAGCAATAATAATATATCTCGGATGACAACACTTTCTTAAAACAATCATAATATGATATAACAAGATGGTATCTCGCTAGCCCTTTCTGAGACCGCAAAACATAAATGCAGAGCACCTTTAAAGATCAAGGACTGACTAAACATTGTAATTCATGGTAAAAGAGATCCAGTCATAGTCATACCCAATATAAACTAATAGTAATGCATGCAAATGACATCGGTGCTCTCCAGCGGGTGATTTTTAATAAGAGGGCGATGACTCAACATAAAAGTAAATAGATAGGCTCTTCACAGAGGGAAGCAGGGATTTGTAGAGGTGCCAGAGCTTGATTTTTAAATAGAGATGAATAACATTTTGAGCGGTATACTTTCACTGTCAACATAACAACTATGAGATCTCGATATCTTCCATGCTACACACATTATAGGCAGTTCCCAAACAGAATGGTAAAGTTTATACTCCCCAACCACCAACAAGCATCAATCCATGGCTTGCCCGAAACAACTGGTGCCTCCAACTAGCAACAATCCTGGAGGAGTTTTGTTTAAATTATTTTGATTTGATTTGATCTTTTGATCATGGGACTAGGCATCCCGGTTACCAGCCATTTTCTCGTGAATGAGGAGCGGAGTCCACTCCTCTTGAGAATAACCCACCTAGCATGGAAGATACAGACAACCCTAGTTGATACATGAGCTGCTCGAGCATACAAAACAGAATTTCATTTGAAGGTTTAGAGTTTGGCACATACAAATTTACTTGGAACGACAGGTAAATACCGCATATAGGAAGGTACGGTTGACTCATATGGAATAACTTTGGGGTTTATGGAGTTTGGATGCACAAGCAGTATTCCCGCTTAGTACAGGTGAAGGCTAGCAAGAGACTGGGAAGCGACCAACTGAGAGAGCAACAACAGTCATGAACATGCATTAAAATTAATCAACACTGAGTGCAAGCATGAGTAGGATATAATCCACCATGAATATAAATATCGTGAAGGCTATGTTGATTTTGTTTCAACTACATGTGTGAACATGTGCCAAGTCAAGTCACTCGAATCATTCAAAGGAGGATACCACCCTATCATACCTCATCACAACCATTTTAATAGCATGTTGGCACGCAAGGTAAACCATTATAAGCTCATAGCTAATTAAGCATGGCGTAAGCAACTATAATCTCTAATTGTCATTGCAAACATGTTTATTCATAATTGGCTGAATCAGGAATGATGAACTAATCATATTTACAAAAACAAGAGAGGTCGAGTTCATACCAGCTTCTCTCATCTCAGTCAGTCCCTCATATATCGTCATTATTGCCTTTCACTTGCACGACCGAACAATGTGGATAATAATAATAGTGCACATGCATTGGACTAAGCTAGAATCTGCAAGCATTCAATTCAAGGGAGAAGACAAGGTAATATAGGCTCTAGGTTAAATCAACAGTCATGCATATGAGAGCCACTTAAACATTTTCATCATGTTCTTCTCCTCTCGACCCCCAAAGGAAAGAAAAGAAATAAAACTATTTACACGGGAAAGCTCCCAACAAGCAAAAGAAGAACGAGAAATCTTTTTGGGTTTTCTTTTAATTATTGCTACAAGCATGGAAATTAAACTAACTATTTTTTTTGGTTTTTTTCTTAAGGTTTATCAAACACACAAGAAGAAAGCTAGAAAAAGAAATTAAACTAGCATGGATAGTACAATGAAAAAGTATGAGCATCGACGTCTAGAATGAGTGTGTCAACATGAATGTAATCTCGGTGAGAAATACGTACTCCCCTAAGCTTAGGCTTTTGGCCTAAGTTGGTCTATGGCCATGGGTAGCCTGACTGATATCCGAAGTTATAACTGGGGTCGTACTGAGATGCAGCAGCCAATGCCTCCTGAGTTGCGGCATGGCGGTGAGCTGCCTCAGTCCTCCTCTCGTACTCAGTTGCCTCCTACCTGGTGATAACATATCTTCCTTTTGCCTGATAATCAAAAAGGGCAGGAGCAGGGAGAGTAATATGGACAGTGCGGCGTCTGTCAAAGATTAGTCGATACTGGAGGAATTGTTCATTCCTCTCGAGAAAATGATGACTAACCATGGCATTATAATCTAAATAAGTGGGAGGCAACTCCCTATCATCTTCATGTGGAGGTATACCAAGATAATTATCCACACGGGTCGCATAAATCCCTCCAAACAAATCTCCAACTAAACCATTATTATGCAACCTACGTGCAACAATTGCCCCCAAGTTGTATTCTTTATCACCTAATACAGCACTCTTGAGAACACAAAGATCAGGAACACACATGTGACATGCTTCATCCTTACTGTTAATGCGTCTACCAATGAAGAGAGCAAAATAATGTATAGCAGGAAAATGAATGCTCCCTATGGTAGCTTGCGCTATATCCCTAGATTCTCCCACGGTGATACTAGCAAGAAAGTCTTTATATTCAGATTTACGGGGTTCATTAACATTGCCCCACTGTGGGAGTTTGCAGGCAGTAGTGAAATCTTCTAGGTCCATGGTATATGATTTATCATAAATATCAAACATGACACTTGGAGAATTACGCGAAGATGTAAATTTAAACCTTCTCACAAATGAATCAGTCAAATAGTAGTATTGAGGACACTTATCTTGCATGAAGTCCTCAAGATCGGCATTACGCACATATGCATCAAATTCATCCTTGATGCTTGCATTTACCATAAACTCTTATGATGGCCATTCACAAGGCCGCACGTTAGCTTCCCTCGGTGGTTCATCGTTCGGCTCACGCATTGCAAGCCTGGGTCCTTTCTTTCTTGAAGAACCACCTTGATACATTTTTCTAGACACATTTCTTCCTCTGAAAAATTTCTGAAATTTTTAGTAACTCAAAATAAAAGTGAATCAAACTCAATAAGATTGATAGCAACTACTCCCACAAGTGCCTAGAGCATATATCATGCATTAGAATTACTTGGGACCACATAAATTTTACATGCAAGCTCAAGAACAAGGTCACCTAGGCAGAAAAAATTTGCAATGAATAAAGGACTAGAACAAAAACTAGTTGGACCATTGGAGGAGTCACATACCAAGGAACAATCTCCCAAAGCAGTTTTGTGAATGGAGCTTCGAGCAAGGAGATCGAAAATCGCAGCAAAATGAGCTAGAACTCGTGCTTGAGCTGGATGGTGATTTTTTGGGAGGAAGATGAAGTGTGTGGGTGCAGGAATAAGTGGAGGGGGGCCACCGTGGGCCCACGAGGTAAGGGGGCGCGCCCTGGACCCTCGTGGCCAGGTGCCAGCTCCCCCTGTTGTGTTCTCAGTGCCAGATATTCTCAAATATTCCAGAAAAAAACATACTAAATTGGCAGGGCATTTGGAGAACTTTTATTTTCGGGATATTTTTTATTGCATGGATAATTCAGAAAACAGACATAAAATACTATTTTTACTTTATTTAATATAAATAATAGAAAGTAAAAAGAGGGTACAGAAGGTTGTGCCTTCTAGTTTCATCCAGCTCATGCTCATCAAAAGGAATCCACTAACAAGGTTGATCAAGTCTTGTTAACAAACTCATTCTGAATAACATGGAGCCGGAGAAATTTCGAATAACACTAGGTTACCTCAACAGGGATATGAACATCCCCAATAATAAGAATGTCATATTTCTTCTTGACAGTAGGAAGAGGAAATTCAAAACCTCCAATAATGATAGTTGGAATTTTTCCAATAGAACTTATGCTATGAACTTGAGGTTGTTTCCTCGGAAAGTGTACCGTATGCTCATTACCACTAAAATGAAAAGTGACATTGCCTTTGTTGCAATCAATAATAGCCCCTGCAGTATTCAAAAAGGGTCTACCAAGGATAATCGACATACTATCGTCCTCGGAAATATCAAGAATAACAAAGTCCATTAAGATAGTGACATTTGCAACCACAACATGCACATCCTCACAAATACTGATAGGTATAGCAGTTGATTTATCAGCCATTTGCCAAGATATTTCAGTAGGTGTCAACTTATTTAATTCAAGTCTACGATATAAAAAGAGAGGCATAACACTAACTTCGGCTCCAAGATCACATAAAACAGTCTTAACATAGTTTCTTTTAATGGAGCATGGTATAGTTGGTACTCCCGGATCTCCAAGTTTTTTTGGTATTCCACCCTTAAAAGTGTAATTAGCAAGCATGGTGGAAATTTCAGCTTCCAGTATCTTTTTTTTATTTGTAATAATATCCTTCATGTATTTAGCATAAGGATTCACTTTAAGCATATTAGTTAAGTGCATACGTAAGAAGATAGGTCTAATCATTTTAGCAAAGCGCTCAAAATCCTCTTCATCCTTTTTCTTGGATGGCTTAGGAGGAAAAGGCATGGGTTTCTAAACCCATGGTTCTCTTTCTTTACCGTGCTTCCTAGCAACAAAGTCTCTCTTTATCATAAGGTTGATTCTTTGATTGTGGTTTATCAAGATCAACAACAGGTTCAATCTCTACATCATTATTATTGCTAGGTTGAGCATCAACATGAACATTATCATTAGGTTCATGTTCATCACCAGATTGTGTTTCAGCATCAGAAATAGAAATATCATTGGGATTCTCAGGTGTGTCTACAACAGGTTCACTAGAAGCATGCCAAGTCCTATCATTTTTCTTTTTCTTCTTTTTAGAAGGACTAGGTGCATCTAAATCATTTCTCTGATAATCTCGCTCAATTCTCTTAGGGTGGCCTTCAGGATACAAAGGTTTTTGAGTCATTTTACCAGTTCTAGTAGCCACTCTAACAGCAAAGTCATGTTTATTATTTAATTCATCGAGCAAATCATTTTGAGCTTTAAGTACTTGTTCTGCTTGAGTGGTAACCATAGAAGCGTATTTACTAATGAGTTTAAGTTCACCTCTAACTCTAGCTATATAATCACTCAAGCGTCCAATCATGTAAGCATTACTCTTTAATTCTCTACCAACATAAGCATTAAAATTTTCTTGTCTAGCCATAAAGTCATCAAATTCATCTAAACATTGGCTAGGAAACTTAGTAGACGGGATTTCAACTTTATCATATCTATAGAGAGAATTTACCTTTACTACCTGTGTCGGGTTATCAAGCCCATGTGTTTCTTTGATAGGTGGTATATTAAGACCATGTATTTCTTCAACAGGAGGTAAATTCTTACCATCTTCAGCTTTAATATCTTTTTCTTTTATAGGTTTCTTTGCCTCTTGCATATCTTCAGGACTGAGAAATAGAACACCTCTCTTCTTCGGAGTTGGTTTAGGAGCTGGCTCAATTGGCTCAAGAATTGGCTCAGGAAGAGTCCTATTATTTTCATTAATCAACATATTATTTAATAGTAATTCAGCTTGATCGACTGTTCTTTCCCTGAAAACACAACCAGCACCACTATCCAAGTGGTCCTTGGAAGCATCGGTTAGTCCATTATAAAAGATATCAAGTATTTCATTTTTCTTAAGAGGATGATCAGGCAAAGCATTAAGTAACCGGAGAAGCCTCCCCAAGCTTGTGGGAGACTCTCTTCTTCAATTTGCACAAAATTATATATTTCCCTCAAGGCAGCTTGTTTCTTATGAGCAGGGAAATATTTAGCAGAGAAATAATAAATCATATCCTGGGGACTACGCACACAACCAGGATCAAGAGAATTAAACCAAGTTTTAGCATCACCCTTTAATGAGAATGGAAATATCTTAAGGATATAATAGTAGCGAGATTTCTCATCATTAGTAACCAGGGTAGCTATATCATTTAACTTAGTAAGATGTGCCACAACAGTTTCACATTCATAGCCATAAAAAGGATCAGATTCAACCAAAGTAATTATCTCAGGATCGACAGAGAATTCATAATCCTTATCAGTAACAAAGATAGGTGAAGTAGCAAAAGCAGGGTCATATTTCATCCTAGCATTTAGAGATTTCTGTTTCAGTTTAACTAATAACTTCTTAAGATCAGATCTATCATTGCAAGCAAGAATATCTCGAGTAGTTTCTTCATCCATAACATAACCCTCAGGAACAACAAGCAATTCATATTTAGGGGGAGAACCTTCATCATCACTATCTTCCATAATATCAGTTTCAGGAATTTCATTCTCTCTAACCCTAGCAAGTTGTTCATCAAGAAATTCACCTAATGGCACAGTAGTATCAAGCATAGAAGTAGTTTCATGATAAGTATCATGCATAGTAGAAGTGGCATCATCAATAACATGCGACATATCAGAATTAATAGCAGAAGCAGGTTTAGGTGTCGCAAGCTTACTCATAACAGAAGGATAATCTAGTGCAGAGCTAGATGGCAGTTCCTTACCTCCCCTCGTAGTTGAGGAAAAAATCTTAGTTCTTTTGTCTTTTAAGTTCCTCATAGTGATCAGCAGATATAAATCCCAAATGACTCAAAGAATAGAGCTATGCTCCCCGGCAACAGCACCAGAAAATAGTCTTGATAACCCACAAGTATAGGGGATCGCAACAGTTTTCGAGGGTAGAGTATTCAATCCAAATTTATTGATTCGACACAAGGGGAGCCAAAGAATATTCTCAAGTATTAGCAGTTGAGTTGTCAATTCAACCACACCTGGATAACTTAGTATCTACAACAAAGTATTTAGTAGCAAAGTAGTATGGAAGTAACGGTAACAGTAGTAAAAGTAACAGTAGCAGTTTTGTAGTGATTGTAACAGTAGCAACGGTAAAGTAAATAAGCAAAGCACAATATGTGAAAAGCTCATAGGCATTGGATCAGTGATGGATAATTATTCCGGATGCGATTCCTCATGTAATAGTTATAACATAGGGTGACACGGAACTAGCTCAAGTTCATCAATGTAATGTAGGCATGTATTCCGAATATAGTCGTACGTGCTTATGGAAAAGAACTTGCATGACATCTTTTGTCCTACCCTCCCGTGGCAGCGGGGTCCTAATGGAAACTAAGGGATATTAAGGCCTCCTTTTAATAGAGTACCGGACCAAAACATTAGCACTTAGTGAATACATGAACTCCTCAAACTACGGTCATCACCGAGAAGTATCCCGATTATTCTCACTTCGGGGTTGTCAGATCATAACACATAATAGGTGACTATAGACTTGCAAGATAGGATCAAGAACTCACATATATGCATGAAAACATAATAGGTTCAGATCTGAAATCATGACACTCGGGCCCTAGTGACAAGCATTAAGCATAGCAAAGTCATAGCAACATCAATCTCAGAACATAGTGGATACTAGGGATCAAACCCTAACAAAACTAACTTGATTATATGGTAAATCTCATCCAACCCATCACCGTCCAGCAAGCCTACGATGGAATTACTCACGGACGGTGGTGAGCATCATGAAATTAGTGATGGAGGATGGTGTTCACACACGAACACGTCACCGTGTACCTCCAACGCCGAGGGTGATGCACCGCAGCCCACGTTGAAGGAGACCCAACCGAAAGCGCGGTACGCAGGCAATCCGGCGGGTGCTTTTGAAGACCCGAAACCCCACACGCCCGGGAGGGACCCCGTCAGGGCGCGCGGCGGCTATGGGCTGCCCTAGGTTGACCTGATCGCCCCTAGGGCCTCGAGTTTCGCCGCCCTGCAATGAAGAAGAACAACGAAGAATGAGGAAGAAGAAGAACTAGGGTTAAGGGGAAAAGATAAAAGATAAAAGTGGTAGATGAATTGATCGATTGTGTGTTGTTCAATCGGCCGTCATCTCTTAGATATATAAGAGGCGGCTGGACTTCCCATGCAAGGAAAAGGCTTGAATTCACGTCCAAAACCCTAGTCAAATTCGGATTGGTTTTGTCCGAACTTTCCAAAACTGTTCGGGTTAAACTGACTGCATCTTGTGGGTATTTTTTGTGGTGGTAAACGACCTCGGATGGAAATGAGCCCAAAAGCAATCTTGACCGTTTCGACGAGACGAACAACTTACGTGTTGAACGTTTTTTAATCAGAGGCCATCTTGAGGGTGTTTTGGGCTGTTTTCCAAAGTCTGCGGCAGAAAAATCCAAAATCCGGACAAACAACCCCTGAGTGTCCGGCCGTCCTCGGAGAAATCCAAAACCCGGATGATCATTCCCGGAGTGTCTGGCCATCCTGATGCAGCTGCACATTTTTGGCTCTAACTTTTGCATACGAACTCGGATTAGGACAATTTTTATATCAAAATCGACCGTTTCGACAAGACGAAGACAACTAGTGTAGATCATTTTTTCATTTGAGGTCTTTTTGAGGGCCTAATCAGCCAAACTGTACTCTGAACATAAGATCTTAGTACTTTGAGTATAATTTTGGCCTTCGAGATGAAACCGGGCGGCGATGAACCAAACTTCAAAGATGTCCATATCAACGATACGGAACTCTTTCATGTAGAACACTTCTCTATTTGAAGCCATCTTAAATAAGTTCTTGACCGTGCCAAAATGTGGTGTCAACACGTGCCTCCCCTGTTTTTTGGCAAAGCTTGTGTGCCGAAAAATAATTTGCACATATCTTGCTCTGAGGACGATGTCAACACTCCGTCAGCCATTTGTATGTGCTTAAGACGATAAGTATATATCAGCCATTGCTTGTTTGAACCTCTTGATTCAACTTGGGTGAAAACTTCTCAACTTATATAACAATCCGATGATAAGGTTCCATAGATATGCATCTCAAAGCCATCCTATGAACCATATTATTCACCCCTTCGCTAGGATTTCGCAGATAATCAAGAATGAACTTCCTCCAATCCTTGCTTTGCCTACATAAAAGTTTCATTAGTGGCCGAGGTGGTGAGCTCCAATTTGGCCTTACCTATGTTGGCAAGAATAATCATCGGTTGTTGATAGATGTGCAATACACCATGACGGACATGGTAGCCGGATGCTTGCTATGCCAACTCTCTCCAATTTTCATGTCTATATATATGAAGGATATTAAAGCAACCCAAGGTAAATTTTGCATCTAGACATATCCTAAGATAAACTATAAGTGATTCGTCAAAACATTGATAACCCTTGGATATTTGTTGCACTACTTATAACGAATCACTGAAAGCCTCAATCTGTATAGCACCTATAGCAACCAAAAGCTCCAAACCGAATAAAATTTCATATTTGGCTTTTATTATTGTGCAAACATATTTTAAGTGGTATGAGGCTTGTTTTGGTCTCCTATTGAACTAAGGACGATGTTAGGATACTACACCGGCCATGCATTGACATAATCTTAGGGCGATAGATAAATATCTGCCATTACCATGTGAACTTCATTCAAAGCACATATAGCCGAAATAAACAAATGAAATGACAAATCAAGTATTTCGGCCCTTTGGATCAGCAACAAACTTGTAGCTAATCAAATGTATAGTGATTTGGCAATACCCTTTCATGATGTAAGAAATTATATTGCATCCATGGATTAAAATAAGCCCATTGAGGGTTACCAATCATACCTGATGACGAATTCCATGGCATAGGCATTAATGGCATAGTTGAAGAATATGGATAATGTGTAGACCAAAGATGTTGAAACCTTCGGCTTGGTCCTTCGTAGTTTTCACTCTTTTCCTTCTTCACCTTTGCCGCACTTCTTGTAATGGAAGCTTGCACATAATTCTTATTTTGAGCATTTCCTTTGGGAACCCATGCCATGTTCCTTTCTTCAAGTTCTTGTGCACTAAGTTTTTGCAATTTCTTCTTTTGCCAATACGATAAGCCGAGCGGGCATCTCGGCCGTGATTCTGTTTTGACCAATGGCAATTCCTTTTTGGCCTTGTGCACTCTCAAATTCTTTTCTTCAGATTTGGCACTCCGATTCTCAATAATTGGTTGCTTTGTCTCATTGCCTTTAGTAGCCAATGTCAACACTTTAATTGGCTCTTTTTCATTTGAGATCAAATCTGTAATTTCACTCTTACAACCATCTCTTTTAATGCGGTAAACCTGCTTGACCACCTCTTTCTTCTTCCTTGAGCTTTGGACCGATTCCTTATGATTGAAACGGTCTTTGAAGCATGATTGTTCAAATGTTGATCTTCTTGGAGCTGCATAGTATTGGTGAGATGGTCTAGAATAAGATGGAGAATGTGCCCTTGTACCATACCTGTCCCATGATGAATATGTATCTATATGAGCATAGGGAGGCATCCACGGCATTGGCATTGGCGGCCCAAAATAAGGATATGAATATGTTGCATTAAAATTATCACTTTGCCAATACCGATCCTCATATTTGCGCCTTGGGGGTGACCTTGGTTTCTTTGCATGATTTGGCCGATAAGCATTCTTCTCTCCACTCTTCTTTTGATATTTATCCAATAGTTCAGCGAAGGTGATTTTTGATCTCTTACACTTGCGCTTACTTCGGCCTTTGTTTTCTTTTGGTTTGCTTTCATTGATCATTGGATTTGCTTGCTGCCCCCCAGTCCTTGGCGTCTCCATTGTAGCTTTGATGAAATTTTCGCCCTCAAGATTATGTTCATTATGCTCTTCAACAACTTCTTTACTTGAAAGCTTGATCCCATCACCTGCAGTTTTTACCTTCTCTTTAAATGGATCGGCTTGAAGCAGCCGATGCAAAAACTTTCTGCCATCGGGACCAATCGGAATAGACTGGTCATCTCTTGGTGTCTCAACAAATTTCAATCGTCCTTTATCAATGGCCGATTTAACTATTTGACGAAACATATTGCAGTCCTCAAAATTATGTTTGAATGAATGATGCAACCTACAATACATTCGTCCTTGAATTGATGGCTTGACATGGTGATCAAGAATTCTTATGTAATTATTTTTCAGCAACAAATCAAATATTTGATCACACATGCTTGAATTGAAGGCAAACTTTTTATTTTCTAGCCGATCTTGCTGTGAGAACGGCTTTGGAGTTAAGCAAACGAATGATTCAGATTTTGTATCTCCCCATTCGGCTATGAATTTTATTTTGTGTTCTCTTACCGATGTCATTGGATAAGAAACTATACTTGCATCGGTTTGCTCAAAAGATTTTAACCTTGGCTTTAAATTTCTGAAACGAAAATAGTTAGAACATACATGTCTCAATTGAGACCAAGTGTAAGCCAAGTAAGAAATAAGCAAAGCTACCCAACTAGATATGAACTTTAGATAAAGCAATGGGGAAAGCCTTGGCTGCAATAATTTTTTGCTATCGGTCTTTCTGAATGGTGTAATGTGTTGACTGATATGCTTCATAACAAGTTTATTGCTAACAAGTAAATTACCCTTCTTCATTGGTCTTTCAAAATTGCTTACGAGAATATTTCTTATAGATGCATCAATAATGAAGTCGCGACCAAATCTGAAAATAGGTAAATTACTCTCTATGCATACCTCTTCAAATATGTTGGGAGAATATGATGGTGGTGCCACTTGAAGAACATCTTGCTCCGTCTTTGGATGGCTTCCCAACACCTTTTCATCATCTTTTTCTTGATTCCGTGCATCATTGCTTTGAAGATCCATGTCAGCCAAACTTTGTTCGGCTACTTGTTCTTGTCCTTGAGGCTTGTCAATTTCTATGGCACGGAACTCATAGGGCAAGAAGTAGGTTCCATTGACTTTGGAAAATCAAGTATGGCTGTTTTGCTATGCTTTCCCTGCCCTTTCACAATAATGCTTGCCTCTTTGGATTTGATGAACTCAGAATATATACTACTTGATTCGACTTTTCTAATAATCGAATTTTCTTTGTTACCTGAATCAACAACTTAATCTTTTTGAATTTGCGAGGCTTCTCGCTCTCGTCTAATTTTAGCCCACATCTCAGCTTGGCGAGCTTTAAACTTCTTCATCTCAATTTCCATCCACTCGTCATGAAATTGCCCCCCAATACTTTGAGACTCTTTCGGCAATGAGGTGCCGAAACTTTGCGATTGTTTAGGTGGTATACTGGATGGTACAACACTGGGCAACTGCATCATTTGCACAACTCTAGCTTTTACAGCAGCAAAATCATGAGGCTTCCCGCCTTCTATTAGTTCCTGGTGAATAGAGTTGCACAAATCCCAAAAGAATGTAAGCTTGTTCTCAATTACCTAGTCTGGATATGGTTGCCCCCCAATGGTTTTAGACTCTTTCGGCAATGAGATGTTGCCGAAATTCTATAATTGTGTAGGGGGGACATGATATGCCACGGTAGTAGGTGAAGGCATTTGTGCTCCTGCAGAAGTTTCACTTATTCGGCCATGACCATTAAGGTGCGAAGCCGAATTATGGACATCAACAGTTGCGTATGGTGCCAAAAAACTAGTAGCATGAGGTGTAGCATATGATGTTTGAGGGTAATTGGCCGAATAACTAGTAGTAGCATGGCCAATTCCCCTATCCACCAGCATGTTTGGATTAACATGTTGCAAATTAGTTGCCGATGAATAAAAAGATGAAACACAATGTTGCATGCCATTGAAAGATCCTACATGGGGTGTTTCAACTTGATTAACCGAACTCATCATGTTGTTCATCGGCATATGGATTTGTGGGGTTGCCGATGCATGGGAGTTGGGATACATATGTTGCATGTTGCTAAAATTATATGAAGTAGAATCATGGAGATTTTGTTGCATCGACCCTTGCACATAGTTAGATGCATGATTGACAAAGCTAGGGCTAGCCAATACATTATGCTCATTAGATGATCTAGCAACAACATATGCATTATTTGCATCTACATATGTGAATTGGGTATTCATATTACCTTTGTAGATTGCAAACTCTAGATGACGATCTCTTCGTAGAAAGAACGGGCCGGAGACCGTTCAAAGCTTCGTCCCCAGCGGAGTCGCCAAAAAGTGTGTTCGCACACGAACACGTCACCGTGTACCTCCAACACCGAGGGTGATGCACCGCAACTCACGTTGAAGGAGACCCGACCGGAAGCGCGGTACGCAGGCAATCCGGCGGGTGCTTTTGAAGACCCGAAACCCCACACACCCGGGAGGGACCGCGTCAGGCGCGTGGCGGCTATGGGCTGCCCTAGGTCGACCTGAACGCCCCAAGGGCCTCGAGTTTTGCCGCCCTGCAATGAAGAAGAACAACGAAGAACGAGGAAGAAGAAGAACTAGGGTTAAGGAGAAAAGATAAAAGATAAAAGTGGTAGATGAATTGATCGATTGTGTGTTGTTCAATCGGCCGTCACCCCTTAGATATATAAGAGGCGGCTGGACTTCCCGTGCAAGGAAAAGGCTTGAATTCACGTCCAAAACCCTAGTCAAATTCGGATTGGTTTTGTCCGAACTTTCCAAAACTGTTCGGGTTAAACTGGCTGCACCTTGCGGGTCTTTTTTTGGTGGTAAACAACCTCGGATGGAAACGATCCCAAAAGCAATCTTGACCGTTTCGACGAGACGAACAACTTTCGTGTTGAACGTTTTTTGATCAGAGGCCATCTTGAGGGCGTTTTAGGCTGTTTTCCGAAGTCTGCGGCAGAAAAATCCAAAACCCGAACAAACAACCCCGGAGTGTCCGGCCGTCCTCGGAGAAATCCAAACCCGGATGATCATTCCCGGAGTGTGTGGCCATCCTGATGCAGCTGCGCATTTTTGGCTCTAACTTTTGCATACGAACTCGGATTGGAACGATTTTTTATATCAAAATCGACCGTTTCGACGAGACGAAGACAATTCGTGTAAATCATTTTTTTATTTGAGGTCTTCTTGAGAGCCTAATCGGCCAAACTGTACTCTGGACATAAGATCTTATTACTTTGAGCATAGTTTTGGCCTTCGAGATGAAACCGGGCGGCGATGACCCAAACTTCAAAGATGTCCATATCAACAATACGGAACTCTTTCATGTAGAACACTTCTCTATTTAAAGTCATCTTAAATAAGTTCTTGACTGTGCCAATCTGGTGTCAACAGATGGTTGATGATGACGATGGCGACGAATCCCCCTCTCCGGAGCCCCGAACGGACTCCAGATCAGCCCTCCCGAGAGAGATTAGGGCTTGGCGGTGGCTCCGTATCGTAAAACGCGATGAAACTTTCTCTCTAATATTTTTCTTCGCGAAAGCAAATATATGAAGTTGGAGTTGATGTCGGTGGATGTCCAGGGGGCCCATGAGCAGGGGGCGCGCCCCCACCCTAGTGGACAGGGTGTGGGGCCCCTGACGCTATTTCTTTGCCAGTATTTTTTATTAATTCTGAAAAGTTGCTCTATGGATTTTCAGGTCACTTCGAGAACTTTTATTTCTGCACAAAAATAACACCATGGCAGTTCTGCTGAAAACAGCGTCAGTCCGGGTTAGTTTCATTCAAATCATGCAAGTTAGAGTTCAAAACAAGGGCAAAAGTGTTTGGAAAAGTAGATACGGCGGAGACGTATCAAAGGCCATATCCTCATCCAACCTGAAGCTGTTCTGCAAAGGAAGTTGATCCCCAAAGTTCAAGGAGACATAAGCATACCAGTAGTTCAGTGGCTGGTCAAATGGACCAATCTTGCAGCAGACAAGGCTACTTGGGAAGACGCTGCTTTTATCCAAAAAGTTTTTCCAGGGTTCCAGCCTTGAGGACAAGTCTGTTCTCGACCGGGTGGAATTGTCAGGACAGAAATCCCAGCGACAACAGTGAGAAACGTAACAATACCATTTCATTTTCCCTCAAGCATAACAACCGTCGATCTGCGATCCTACGGTGCCAGCGAGCGTACTGGTTCACACTCAAGTCACTTGCTATCAACCGCCGATCTCAAGATGAACGACTCTGGTGGTTTTTACCTCTTTTAAACTTTACTATAGCTCTGTAATAGCTGAACCTGTCAGTTTCTTGCTTTTCACCTGCGAATCCTTTTTAAACCCTCCTCCGGCATATGGAGAGGGCGTTCTGGATGTATCTGGGCTTGGCCCCTAAAGCCGTCGTGTTCCGGCTGGCGAACCCTAGCTCTGTGGCTCAGATCCACCATCAATCAATCCCCAAATTTCCACCCAATTGAGTGAATTTCTGCTGTGTTTCCACCCAATTGAGTGAATTTCTGCTGTGTTTCTGAATCTAGTCGACAGTTCTTAGTTAGACCCTGTCACACGGCAGATCAGAGGAACCTTTGAAAGAAAGAATCGATGTAATACGAGCTACTTGAGGGGCCGTTTCATAAACCTTCACTTCTCTCTCCGGGACTCCCTGCGCCGGGTGTGTCCAGTTTATCAGGGTTTCTTTTGGAAATGTGCAGCGATACACAATTTTACTCTTCCGCCGGTGTCGGAGGCACGTCGCCGACGAGCCAACGCTGACCGCTGACGCACCTCCCACCTCGGCGACGCCGCCACCGCCCCAGCCTCCTATCCAGCAACGGCCCCGCGCTCTCCGCCCCCGCCAGCCGCGCAGACGACCACCAGCCCACCACTAGTCCAATTCGAGAAGGACTCCGAGCACAACACCGGCACACCGCAACCCGCGGGACTCCGGATCGGCAACGGAATCTCGATCGATCGATCGATTCGTTCGGCCGCTGAACTCAACACGCCTCCTCCATCCAGAAACCTCGCCCGCCGCATCTCCGTCTCCAAATAGAGCCAGGGAGGGGGGATTCTTGCCCGCCTTGTTGGTCGTTGCTTACCGCGCTCGTCTTCGCAATGGGGGGCTCCTCGGCGTGCGACGGGACTCTCTCTCTCGACGAGTTCAACTCCTCGGCCAAGGCCCTGGTCACCAAGTGGAGGGGGATCGATGCCGACGACGCTCTTCCTGACTGGGAGTGGAGGCCTTGCCGCAAGATGGGGGTGCCATCTGAGGTCAAATGCTCAACAGACTTGACCTCCTCATCTCTGTGTTATCTCTGCTGTTATTTCTTCTGTTACTTAGATTTTGGACTCTGAATTTGAGATAACCCATGGGCTGGCTTGTTTTCTGCAGACAGAGGGGTTCGTAGCTCTTGAAGGAGTGTACCGAATTCGTGCAGGAAGTCAGGTGGGCGGGCAGTTTCTTTCTTTGGCTATCTGATGGTAATATGAAGATGCGCATTAGTAATTTATACTGAATTTCTCCTTCTGGAATAGATTGAGGAGAGCAAGGATGACCCCGTCCTTGATGATGTTGTAGAGCATGATACCTCGGTAAGTTTTCAGTGCGTATTCCTATTCCAATATTATATGTTTCTTTTACCAGCATGTTGCTATATTACGTTGCTCTGCACCCGAGCCGTTTCATATGTTCAGACTATTTATCCTATGAAAATATAACAGTTTCGCCAAATAGCAGTGCTAGTCAGCATTTTGGAGAGATCATACCCCAGAGACTCTGGGACTTGTATTGCAAATCTATTATGAGTACACGTGAAAAAGAAACGTAAATATCTTGTAGCAGCTGATAGTGAGGCCGCCGAGTTCCAAATCTAGTTCTTTCATTTGTTCCTGTGATTTTGAGGTGGTAAAGCATAGAATAGAAAGGATCACCTTGGCCTTGCATCATATACTAGCTACTAGTACTAGTATCCCTCAAAAAAATATAAAGCTACCAGTACTATTTCTCAGTTTTTTCAGCAAGGGCTGAGATAACTGCGATCCTTCTTTCGCGATAAACTTTCATTTTCTTATAAAAGAAAAATCTTGAGTTCCTAATTTTAATATACGCCATCCATGATTTCTTTCTCTTTGCAGGTTCAGAGCTCTAGGGATAATGTTCATCTTTATGATTTCCATATTGCCTACAGCTTTTCTTACAAGGTTCCGGTGCTATACTTTCAAGGTCTTCAGGCTGGTATGCACATTTCAGAACATTACTGGATATTTACTTCCTCTGCTCTCCTTTTTCATAGCTAACGTCTGCAACTTGTCCTTAGGTGGGCAGCTACTAACTTTAGATGAGATAAAAAAGGATCTTCCTCCTCATTCACTTCAGTTGTTAAACGAATCGAAGTGGACATTTATTACTCGAGAGGTATGGACTGTTTGTAACCGATTCTTGATAATGATATGTAATACACATACATGCATTCTTGTTTACTAACTAGTTGAAAGCTTAGACTCATTAAAACTGATTGAGCTGTTCTTGCACTCCTACAGGAGCATCCCCACCTAAGTAGGCCATGGTTCACCCTGCATCCATGTGGAACCAGTGACTGGATGAAGTTGCTTCTTCATAAACTGGGAGATAAGGATCGATCTCTGCAATACTTGCCAGCATGGTTATCTGTGGCCGGTCAGGCAGTAGGATTGAAAATCCCGCTTAAGCTTTATTGCAGTTCATAGGTTCACTCTTCTCCAGTATGTAGTAACTATTTTGGTGAGTAAAATGGGAAGTGTCCACCTCTTGTTTTGCTTTGTATATGTTCAAACATTTCTCTTGGTAATTTGACCATTTTGCAGTGTAATAATTAATTATATTGCATATGCACGAATGGCACAGTTGCACATACTGCGGCATAGTTGCAGCTTTAACATGATGATTTATCCTTGGACATGTAATTGATTATTATTCTTACATCCTTTCGTTTCCCAGATTTGTTTAAAGCTACTTGCTTGAAAGAATCATGCAAGCTGAATATCATCAGAATTTGGTGAAAATGAAAATATGATGGGCTGCTGATGGAAGTTACCAGTTAGTCAATGCTCGGCTCAGTTATGAATTTTGAAGTGAAAAAAATAGGAACATAGTTGAAACAACAACTCTCAAAGTTGAAAGAACAACTCTCAATTGTTGTGCCGTATTGAGGTTCTTTACTGTGGCATAGGTGCTGCAGAATGGTATTATCAACCCATTCAAAACCTCGGAGTTTTCAAGGCTTGGATGAAACCCATTTGAATCGTTGGAGTTCTCAGGGCTTGGATCGCTCATCTGAACTAGAAGCGTCAGGCTACCTTAATTCATGGAGAAATGCTTCCCATTCCCAGCAACTCAGTCATCAGTCTTAACCTCACTGCAAATAAGGTCTACTTGTGCTCCATTATGATATCCTTTGGTTCTACATAGACGATGGAGTGTTCTCGTTGCCAGAAAGATAGAAAAGGCTAAGAAGTAGGTCAACCTGAAATTATGTGGATATGACAATATTCAGCATCTGAGAATGGATTTGATGACTCCATCCTGACAGTTCTACTCCTACATTAACCACACATGGTCTATGAGGCTAGGAGCAACAGCCATGGTGACAACTTGGACTATCCCATTGGCGTCCTACGTGGAAGTGGAACCATGACCATCTTGTAGAATACTGTATAACAGACAAAGCTTGTTTATTACTCCCTCCGTCCCATAACGTAAAACGCCAAACATTTAAAGACGTCAAGAAACATCTTGGACAGAGGGAGTTGAAGGAAAAACAGTTATCAGCATAAACCTCATAAAAGACCATCTTTTTTCTTTTTTTTTTGAGAATTCCATAAAAAAAAAAGACCATCTTACATTATAGGACGAGGCTCCTCTGACGTACTGCAGGGCGCAGTTGGGTCACTGACAGATAGGGACGTGAGTCCGGGACAGAGGGAGTAGGAGAAAAAACAGTTATCAGCATAAACCTCATAAAAGACTGATCCTAAAAGCCGGCATTTCAGTGCGTTTGAGCAACCGATGGCCCCATGCCAAAAATGACAGCAGGAAAGTTTTAGATGCAGGATTTTATCACCCAACTCAGCCTTAAAGAAGAACCACATGTGAATTGTTTTTTTTAAACGAGGCAAAAGACTTGCCATTTCAATTGATTAAGAAGACGGTTCAGGGGAACTTGATGCTGATCGACTGAGCTGAGCGGCGCTCCTCCCCCTCGTCCTGCGCCGCGCGCCGCTCCGGCCGCGGCGGCCACCAGCCTCCGTCTCTGCCCGCCCGGGCCGAGGCGCCACCAAACCCGCCGGCCATGGGCCCCCAACCCCCAGCTGGATCCCATCGCCCGGTCAGCTCCCCTCGCCGCGTTGGATCGGTGCGGGACGCGCCGCAATCCGCTGCGGATCCGCCCAGATCCAGCGGTCCGTCGCTGGCGCCGGTCGCTCCGCCGCCCCCTCCCCCTCGCCCTCCGGGGTCAGCGGCCCGACCCGGCTCCCCGGCGCGTTTTCTGCTTCCTGGCGAAAGCTCCAAGGCGGGTGCCGCGCGCGGGCCAGCGGTCCATACGGAGCTCCCCTGGCCCGGTAGAGGCCGGCTTAAATCCATCGTGGTTGCGCCCTACCCTGCACCGTCCATTTCCTCTTCGGGCGACGAGGGTGGATGGACAGAGGTCAAATCGAAGCAGCAACGCCGTGCGCTCAGTAGATCTTCGGACAACTCCAGGCGCCGCCAGCCTAGGCGAATGGGCAGGCGCCCCGCCATTAAGGAAGACGCGGGCCGCGCTGCTTTCTTAAGCCAGTTCGACGACCGTTGCTTCAGATGCCTCAGTAGCGAACACCGCCACATAGACTGCCGTGACCCGCTCCGGTGCATCATCTGCAAGCTGCAAGGCC
Source organism: Triticum timopheevii (assembly GCA_963921465.1). Lineage (NCBI taxonomy): Eukaryota > Viridiplantae > Streptophyta > Magnoliopsida > Poales > Poaceae > Triticum > Triticum timopheevii. The sequence continues at coordinate 460,388,623 of OY997264.1, read as the reverse complement.
ATTTTGGTAGAGAGTGCCCACAAAACCCCAAGAAGAAGAGGGGGCCGGTCGGCGCCACCCGCGGCCCTGTAAGAGAGCGCCTGCGCTTCCCTACGCCGCCTCCTCCGGCCGCGCAGCCCGCCGACATGAGCCGCCAGGCCCTCCTCACCGACCCCTCGAGTCGCCCCAGATCGAGCCACAAGGTGGTGGTCTCCACCCCGGCCACGGAGCACCAGGAGTTCCTGCTCCGGAAGCACGTTGTGCTCCTCACGGCCGCGTCGTCGCAGCACGCCGCCAACCCCATGTCGGTTGGCCGCGCCATCGAGGAGCAGCTCCACACGCCGCCACACCTACTGCGCATCACCAGCCACGACCCTGAGGATTTCCTGGTCCACTTCGAGCTCCCGGCGCACAAGGAGAACGCCGTCCGACGCGGTGTCATCAAGGTGGACGGCGTCGAGTTCGTGGTCAAGGGGTGGCATGAAGACAAACATGAGGCGCCGGACGACTGCACCCTCCACGTCTGCATCGTCATCGAGCGCATGCTCATGCAGTTGTGGTCGCTGGAAGGGGCGGAGGAGGTCCTCGGTGATCTCTGCATCGTCGATCGCCTTGACAGCCGCACCCACGAGCGTGGACATACCAAGTCCTTCACCTGCTGGGTGTGGACGACCGACACCGCGCACATCCCCACCAAGCGCGAGATTTGGCGTGCGGCTCGCGGGGCGGGGCAGGTCGAGGCCATGCTCGGGTTCTCGCCGCCGAGCCGTCAGGTGACGCCCCCGCCCGGCATCAGGCGCCGTGAGCTGCTGGTGCACGTCGACAGGATTGAAGACTGGACCCCCCGCATGCCGCAGTCCTCCCGCTCGCGCCAGAGCGGCCTCCCCTCGTCGGAGTCAGGCGACGACGCTCCATTTCCGGCGGTGTACCCGGCGACTTGGACCTGGCACGTCGAGGACGGGCAGGGACGCCGCCAGCCGCATGCGGTAGCCCCCTCGGGCTGCCATGGGCTGCAACGCGGGGCGGGCCGCCGGGACCACGACAACCGCGATGGCGAGCGTGGTGGACGGCGCTCGTGGGCGGACACACTGCTGGGCCGCGGGCATTCCAGCCGGGCCTCGCCGGCGGTGAAGGAGTGCTCCCAGCAGCCGCGCCAGCGTAGCCGCACTCCCACCAGCAGGCGCCGCGGCAAGGGCTGCAACGGTGCGGAGGTCACCATCCGCGCCACCCCCCTCTGCCGCTGCGTCGGGCGCCCTCACCGCCCCCCTCCAACCGCTCAGCGGAACCACGACGCCGTCGACCCCGTCACCGCGTTCTTCAGCATCAGCGACACCCAGCTCCCTACCCCAGCACGCGCTGAACCTGGGCAGGCTGAGCTCGAGGAGGTCATCGCGGATGCCCTTGCCGCCCCGCTAGAGTTCGACATCGACCACGCGCATGCCAGCGGGGCGGAGGCGCTGACCCCCGGGGGCCCCGCAGGAGGCATGCAGTCAGCTTCGGTGCATGCATGCAAGACCACGGCCCCCTCGGCCAAAACCACGACGGAAATCGGGGCTGTGACGCACCAGGTGCAGCAGATGCAGATTGAACTCGACGGCTCCGCCGCCCGGCTCCTCTTCCGCAACGCCCCGGAGCCGCTCATCGCTGCTGCACCTCCGGCCCGCAGGCCATCGACGCCGCCCAAGACGCACACTCCTTCGGCCCCCATCAGGCACAGCGCCCGCCAGGCGGCCAACCCCTCCTCCATCCCGGTTGCGCAGCGGGATACCCTGCGCCTGGTCAAGGAGCTTGGCGTGCTCGGTCCAAGGGAGCGGATGACGGTGAAGGCAGCGGAGGCGCTGCTGCGGCGCTTCGACAAGCCGCTGTCGGAGGATGACATCGATGTTGGGGAACGTAGTAATTTCAAAAAATTTCCTACGTACACGCAAGATCATGGTGATGACATAGCAACGAGAGGAGAGAGTGTTGTCCACGTACCCTCATAGACCGTAAGCGGAAGCGTTATGACAACGCGGTTGATGTAGTCGTACGTCTTCATGATCCGACCGATCCAAGCACCGAACGTACGGCACCTCCGAGTTCAGCACACGTTCAGCTCAATGACGATCCCCGGGCTCCGATCCAGCAAAGCTTCGGGGATGAGTTCCGTCAGCACGACGGCGTGGTGACGATGATGATGTTCTACCGGCGCAGGGCTTCGCCTAAACTCCGCGACGATATGACCGAGGTGGAATATGGTGGAGGGGGGCACCGCACACGGCTAAGGAACGATCCGTAGATCAAGTTGTGTCTCTATGGGGTGCCCCCTGCCCCCGTATATAAAGGAATGGAGGAGGGGAGGGCCGGCCCTCTCTATGGCGCGCCCTAGGGGAGTCCTACTCCCACCGGGAGTAGGATTCCCCCTTTCCTAGTCCAACTAGGAATCCTTCCAAGTATTAGGAGTAGGAGACAAGGAAGGGGGAGGGAGAAGGGAAGGAGGGAGGGGGCGCAGCCCCTCCCCCTAGTCCAATTCGGACTAGGCCTTGGGGGGCGCGCGGCCTGCCCTAGGCAGCCCCTCTCTCTTTCTTGTATGGCGCAATACTTCTCCCCCGTATTCCCGTAACTCCCCGGTACTCCGAAAAATACCCGAACCACTCAGAACCTTTCCGAACTCCGAATATAGTCGTCCAATATATCGATCTTTACGTCTCGACCATTTCGAGACTCCTCGTCATGTCCCCGATCTCATCCGGGACTCCGAACTCCTTCGGTACATGAAAACTTATAAACTCATAATAAAACTGTCATCGTAACGTTAAGCGTGCGGACCCTACGGGTTCGAGAACTATGTAGTCATGACCTAGAACTATTCTCGGTCAATAACCAATAGCGGAACCTGGATGCTCATATTGGCTCCTACATATTCTACGAAGATCTTTATCGGTCAAACCGCATAACAACATACTTTGTTCCCTTTGTCATCGGTATGTTACTTACCTGAGATTCGATCGTCGGTATCCAATACCTAGTTCAATCTCGTTACTGGCAAGTCTCTTTACTCGTTACGTAATGCATCATTCCGTAACTAACTCATTAGCTACATTGCTTGCAAGGCTTATAGTGATGTGCATTACCGAGAGGGCCCAGAGATACCTCTCCGACAATCGGAGTGACAAAACCTAATCTCGAAATACGCCAACCCAACATGTACCTTTGGAGACACCTGTAGTACTCCTTTATAATCACCCAGTTACATTGTGACGTTTGGTAGCACCCAAAGTGTTCCTCCGGTAAACGGGAGTTGCATAATCTCATAGTTACAGGAACATGTATAAGTCATGAAGAAAGCAATAGCAACATACTAAACGATCAAGTGCTAGGCTAACGGAATGGGTCATGTCAATCACATCATTCTTCTAATGATGTGATCCCGTTAATCAAATGACAACTCATGTCTATGGTTAGGAAACATAACCATCTTCGATTAACGAGCTAGTCAAGTAGAGGCATACTAGTGACACTCTGTTTGTCTATGTATTCACACATGTATTATGTTTCCGGTTAATACAATTCTAGCATGAATAATAAACATTTATCATGATATAAGGAAATAAATAATAACTTTATTATTGCCTCTAGGGCATATTTCCTTCAATCGACTGCATTGCCAGGCTCACGCGGCTCGACATCCAGGCGCTGCGCACCATGGCCAGCCTGGCTGGCTCGGACGGTGCAGCGCAAGAGTAATCCATGTTAGTCGTTAGTGTAGTTAGCCTCCGGCGGCATCTGCCCTTCAGGCAGCCTGAGCTAGGTTTTTACTTCATGATTAGTGTAGGGACTCGAGGATTAGCTAGATGCCAGTGTAATTTGGGGCCTATTGGTGGACACTGGCTCTCCCCGATCGTTCGGTGGTGTAGTTGTATGGGATGCAGTTGTACCTGTTTCTTCTCCGAGATAGTAGAAATTTGGTCGCCGAAGCACCTCTATTTGCATTATGAATAGCACAACCATCCCAATTATGAATTGGAACGTCCGTGGATTGAACTCGCCGGCGAAGAGGGCCACCATTTGCGAGGTTGCAGACGCACACAGCCTCGCCCTGCTGTGCTTGCAAGAAACGAAGATCGACGCCTGGACACCAGAGCTAGCCAGGGAGGTTGGAGGCCGCAGACTTGACAACTGCGCCGTGCTGCCAGCACTGGGCACCCGCGGCGGTGCCGCCATTTTCTGGGACTCCACCAAGATCACTATAGCCACGCAATTTGTAGGGTAGTTCTCCATCACTGCAAGAGCGCTTCTCCCCCACGGTGGCATCGCCTTCTGGATCACCACTGTCTACGGTTCAACTGACGACAACAGGAAAGATGATTTCCCCGCAGAGCTGAGCGGAAGCAGGCCACCCCTAGGCGAACCGTGGCTGATCAACGGTGACTTCAACGTCATATACGAGGCTAGAGATAAGAGCAACCATAACATCAACAGAAGGATCATGAGCAGATTTAGAGATGCAATTGACCGAGCTTGCGTGCGAGAGATAAAGTGCAAAAACAGGCGTTTCACTTGGAGCAATGAGAGGGAGAACCCCACCTTTGTCGCCATAGACAAAGTCTTCTGTAACCAAGAGTGGGAGGCAATCTTCCCCTCCTACACACTCATGGCTGCATCCACTTCCTGCTCCGACCATTGCCCCCTGTTGCTCACGGATGCAGCGGCGCCACCAAGAAAAGCAGTTTTCAAATTTGAATCCTTCTGGCCCAAGTTCCCGCACTTTCAGCAGACGGTCCAGAGGGCATGGCAAAGACCAGTTAACCATTGCTGTTCCTTCACCAGGATGAAAATTAAGCTAAGACGTACAATGGCAGACCTGAAGATTTGGGCAAAGAACATTTTCAGCAACACCAAAATGCAGTTCCACCTTGCGTCTGAAGTGGTGCTGAGACTCGATGTGGCGCAGGAGAGATGGCAGCTCACGCCAAGAGAATTCTGGCTGAGGAAGACCCTGAAGCTGAAGATTGTGGGACTCGCAGCTCTCGAGCGAGTGCGAAAGAGGAAGGCAGCACGGACCACCTGGCTCAAAGCGGGCGATGCAAAGACAGCATTTTTTCAGGCCAAGATAAACTCCCATAGAAGAAAGAACTACATCCACTGTTTGGAGTCAGAGAGCAAACAAGCCACGGATCACAAAGAGAAGGCCAAAATGACCCATGACCATTTCACCAAGCTCCTGGGCAGCAAGGAGAGAAGAACGAAGATGATCGACTGGGACAGGATACAGCTGCCCCGTCTGCAAGCCGGTGCAGGCCTCGACAACCCATTCACAGAAGAGGAGGTCTGGGCAGCAATCTGCGCGTCACCGGCCGAGAAGGCACCGGGGCCGGATGGCTTCAGCGGGGCTTTCTTCCGAACATGCTGGCAAACGATCAAAACGGACGTCATGGCAGTCTTCCATGCTTCCTATCATCTCGCTGGAGGAGACTTTGTTGCTCTGAACCATGCCATGATCATTCTCCTGCCAAAGAAAGATGGCGCAACAAAACTGTCTGATTTCCGCCCAATTAGTCTCATCCACTCGGTGGCAAAACTGATTGCAAAGGTGCTTTCAATCAGACTCGGAGGTGTGCTTGATCAGCTCATTTCGCCGGCCCAGAGTGCTTTCCAAAAGAAGAAGGGCATCCACGACAGTTTTCTTTACGTCCAAAGCGCGCTGCGACAGTTCAAGAGGAAAAGATCACCGATGCTCCTACTGAAGATCGACATCGCCAAGGCTTTCGACACGGTGTCATGGGAGTACATCCTCGAGCTGCTGCAACACATGAACTTCCCGGCGCGCTGGAGAGACTGGATCGCGCTACTCCTCTCCACCGCATATTCCGCCTGCCTGCTAAACGGAGATCCGGGCCCTGCGATTCTTCATCACCGAGGGCTGCGGCAAGGCGACCTGCTCTCGCCGATCCTCTTCATCCTGGCGATTGACCCCCTCCACCGACTGCTAGAGGCGGCGCAACAGGCCGGCACCATCGCGCCACTGCCAACCGGCGCCGCGCGCATGCGCGTCACGCTGTACGCGGACGACGCGATCTTCTTTGCAAATCCGGTGCGTCAGGAGATCGACGCCATCATGCAGCTGCTGGAGGGGTTCGGGGACGCGACGGGGCTGCGCGGCAACCCTCAGAAGTCGTCGGCGGCAGCACTAAACTGCGGCAGCGTGGACCTCATAGACGTACTCTGAAACTTTGGCGGCGCCACAGTGGGCTTCCCGATCAGATATCTGGGCCTCCCACTATGTATCGGCAGGCTACGGCTAGTGCACATTCAGTACCTACTCGACCGCATCCGTGCAAGATTGGCGGCTTGGAAGGGCCGGCTCCTGCCGATCGGCGGGCGCCGCGTACTCGTCAGGTCCGTCCTATCAGCGCTGCCAGCCTTCGCCATGGCGGTGCTGCGAATCCCAAAGAAATTCTACAAGGATGTAGACAAAGCGCGGCGTCGGTTTTTGTGGGCACAGGACGAAGAGGTCACCGGAGGGAAATGCAAAGTGAGCTGGCAGCTTGTCACATCTCCGGTCGAGCACGGCGGCCTCGACATTCACAACATGGAGCGTTTCGCGCGCGCCCTGCGCCTCCGCTGGCTTTGGCTCGCGTGGATGGACCCGGCCAGGCCATGGACGCAGCTGGAGCTGCCCTGCAACGACAAGGATAGAGCGCTCTTCGCCTCGGAAACGAGGGTGACAGTGGGCGACGGCAACAGAGCGCTCTTCTGGCACTGCTCCTGGCTCGGTGAACAGCCATTGCAGCAGGTCTACCGTGACCTATTCAAGCGCTCAATCAGGAAGAACCGCACTGTCGCGGAGGCGACTCGCGATGACAGATGGATCACGGATCTCAGGCGGGACAATAGCCTGGAAATCATCCACCAGGCTGTGCTGCTGCAGCGACGCATCAGAGAGGCAAACCTGGCGCTGCATGGAGGGACCGAAGACAAGATCACCTGGAAAGCCGGTGGAGATTACACGGCGAGGTCAGCGTATCTCTCCCAACTCCCCCCGCAGCCAACCTCGGCCATGAAAAGCCTGGTATGAAAGATATGGGCGCCCGGAAAGATCAAGTTCTTCCTTTGGCTGCTGCACCAAAACCGGCTCTGGTGCAACGATCGCCTACAGCGCAGGGGCTGGGAGAACCCCTACTTCTGTCAGCTATGCTGCCGTAACCTTGAGTCCTCCTTCCACCTCTTTTGGGAGTGCAACATATCAAAGGAGGTTTGGGTAATGGCAGCCACCTGGGTAGGCTGCGCGACACTCTCCCCAGCATCCTGGAGAGCATGCAACACCACAACGGAGGCTATCACCGCAATCCTCAACTCCACGGCGCCACGGGAAAGAAGAGGAGTCAAGACGATGGTGGCATTGGTCACCTGGCAAATCTGGCTTGAGAGAAACAGATGCACATTCAGAGAAAAGACACCAAGTGCACGCAGTATAATGGAGGCCTGCCGGAGAGATATCGAACAATGGAGACTCGCCGGAGCACATGCCATAGCGCCCCCTTTCGGGGATACAACGCGAGAAGTAGGCTAGTTCTTGCTAGGCAGTGGAGGGAGTAGTCCTGCTCACTCCTACTACGCCTCTGTAAACCATTTTCCTTACTTTTTTGTGTCTGATCAGATCGATCACAACACTTTTGTAACTCTCCCCTGCTAAGCCAATGAAAAGCCAGAAAGTCTGGATCTTTCAAAAAAAATTGATTAAGAAGAAGAGAATTGCTCGGTTAATTAACGGAAAACCGGGCTAAAACTGATACAATCCAACCCATATGACATGGGAACCACCGGCCAACCTGGCCACCGACATGAGACACGGAGCTGCAAAGAAGAAAAACATCCGCCGAGAAGTCGCAAGTGTCATCGTCATCACCGGTTGCCTCGAACGGGCGACTCCGACTTCACCATAGAGCTCCATCGTCGAAGCCAACCCACAAACAGCTGCAGGAACCATGGCGGCACATGCCAACATAAGGCCACCACGCGCAAGCAACCGACAGCTCCGACTTTGACAACAAGCATCGCAATGGAAATATGCAGGACTTGCGCCGAACGTGTCCTCCGCAAACACGGAAGAGCACCTCGGGCACGCCGGGAAGAACCGACTACCGAAGCCCATGTCGCGACCCAAGCTCCTCGCGACGCCATCATCGTTGCCAAACAGAAACCAAACACCCCGCGTCAGCAAACCACGCAGCAAAGATGCCGCCCATCCACGGCGAAGATGCCGTCTTCCATCGGTCTCTTAGTCGTTGCCGGCTCCGAGACGATGCCCCCAAGGAGGAGAAAGACGCGAAGACGCCTCCATCGCCCGATCCAGCGGATCTGAGGTTTCCCTCCGGAGCCAAAGCCGTGGGAAAGGGAAGCACACCTCCACGGCGATGCTTCCAAGAAAGATCACGGCACCCGAGGGCGCCGCCGTCGCCGGCTCCGAAGAAGACCGGACCAAGGATTTCTCCCGGAGATGACCACCTGCAGCCACCGACCGCCGCCCATCGACCACCACCTGCCAAGGCCGACCTCACTCCGGCCATGAGATCCCACGATCCACCATGACCAGACACGCACCACCTCCCTGGCCGCAGCCGCCATCCACCACCGCGACCACCACCACCGCAGCCACCAAAGTCGCAATGCCAGTGCAGCACCCAGATCGAAGAGCTAGCACACACCAGGTCCAGATCAGGGCCGCACAAACAGAGCAACATCGCAGACGAGCAGCTCCTCCATCAGCAGCGCACCTCGCGCTCCAGAGCAGCAGAGCCGCCACGCCCAGCCGGTCGTCGCGCCCGCCGAACGCCAGCCGCTGCCGAGCCTGGCCGACAGACCACGCCCCACGCCCGCATCTGGAACCGAGCGCCGCCTCGTGCACGCACGCCGTCCACGCCCAAGTCACGCCGGAGCCCGGACCGAGGCCGCCGCCCCGGCGTCCCTTCCGCCGCCCGCAGCCGACACAGCCAGAACCACCACATGTGAATTGTTGCTTTGTCAGAGGCTTAGGTCAGCTCCAACACGCCACCCAAACGGACGCGGGATTTGTCAGTTTGGGTCGGCCAGTCGGACCTCGAAGTCTGGTTTTATCCGCCGGCCCTGCGCTCAACACAGGCGGACACATTTCACATTTTAACTAGATTTACAAATAAAAAAAACAGCCCGCAGAAGTCCATGCTTACATTAATTACAACATAAAAACAATAAATTAAACTAGATTTAATCGAGTTGGCGTCCTCCTCCTCCTTGGTCTCGTGAACGAAGACCGGCGCTGCATCCACGGAAATGTCTTGCTGGAACGCCGTCAGTGCCTGGGCTGCGTCGCCTGCTGCTCGGCCTCCTGTGGGGAGTGTCGTTCGGCCTCCTCCTCTTTTTTGTCAGTGCACAATCATATGAATTGTCACAGGTACAACCTTTTTCTTTCTTCTTCTGATGTGCATCCACAGACTACCTGGCTTGAAGGATTATCATACACTCATCAATATTGCACCATAATTCAAACTTGCAATTTCATTAAGCGTGTACTCCCTCCTATTCTTTTTACTCTGCATATTAGATTTGTGTCCAGTCAAATTTTGTAGTTTGGCCAAATTTATATTAAAAAGTATTAACACCTACAATACCAAATATGTGTGTTATGAAACTACATTTCATAATGAACCTATCAATATTTGTAAAAAGGACCGGAGGGAGTAATATTTATCTTATTATTACATTCCTTAGATTTTAGGGAAGGATAATTTACATTTTTTCTTTTCACAAACAAGATGCATTGATACTTATTCTTCCGTTGCAACATAAGAGCATGCTTGCTAGTACGGTAAAACGATTTTTAGAGCATTTGGTAGAGTTCTTCTTATGCTTGCTAGTACGGTAAAAGGATAATTTACATTTTTTCTTTTCACAAACAAGATGCATTGATACTTATTCTTCCGTTGCAACATAAGAGCATGCTTGCTAGTACGGTAAAACGATTTTTAGAGCATTTGGTAGAGTTCTTCTTATACTTTAATATAATTTGAGTATTTCTGTCAAAATAATTCTATACAGGCTGGCATGCGAACGATGATAAATAAGAAAACTAATTAACTAGCACTGTTTATAATACAGTAATGCTAACTGGTGAACGTACGCTGGGAAGGAATCCCCAACGAACGCCAGTTTAGGAATAAATTGTCTTTTATAAGAAATTGTCATGCTAAGTCTGAAGAAATTGCCACGTTCTTCAATTATAATTTTTTTTTGCGAAGGGTAAAGCTTTATTGATTACCCAGATTGAAAGTCTTGCTTACAAAGATCAGGCACATCGCCTGGACTAGAACCGAGCCACACAGCAGTGTGCTCTTCTACTCTACCAAAGTTTGCAAGGAAATGACTGACTTTATTTTGATCACGGGAGATGTGAGCTAGTCTCACTTCTCGTCCTCCCAACATGAGGCGTTTGGTTTGATCTATCAACATAGCATAACGGGATCGATCAACAATGTTACCCTTGAGCATATTGATGCCCACTAGGCAGTCGGTCTCCATCTCCACCGGCATAGGCATCCATTGGAGTACCAAGTTTAAACCCTCCATGCACGCGGCCAGCTCCGCCTCCAGTGCATCCGCACATGTCCGAAGTTGACGGCATGACGAGAAGATAATCGTGCCCGCGCTGTCCCGGAGCACCATGCCCGCTCCAGCCGATCCCGTCAAGGGGCAAAAGGACCCATCGACGTTGAGTTTGGCCCAGCCCGCCGGGGGAGGGGACCATCTGGTAGGGATTGGGATGCTCTCCGGGGTTCAGCAGGCGCCGTCGTGTGCAGCATCTCCACCGCTTGCTTGCCCTTCACCGGGTCAGCTTCAGGCCGGTTTTGCGCCCTGATGATGGACTCCATGTAGCTCAACAAGAAGCGGCAGGAAGCCTCGACTGGGGCCGGCTTCTTATAGTGCGTGATTTCATTTCGAACGTGCCAGCATCGCCATAGCAGCATCATCAGTTCCAACCGTTCCTGGTCTGGGAGATCGCAAAGGCTTTGGGCAAGCCATTCCGACCCTGTCCTCCTGAATGACCGCACCCCAGGGATGCGCCAGTGTTCTTCCATAGCTTGCCATAGCCCGATAGCCCGTGGGCACCTGCAAAACGCGTGAAACGTATCCTTCGGCTCGGAAGCACAGAGAGGGCACAAGTCAGAAACCTCGAGCCCCCGACGTTTCTTGTTCACCCAGGTGGGTAGACAATCAGTGACGAGTCTCCAAACAAAGGTGCGCACCTTGGGAGGAGCAGGGCACCTCCATATAAAAGACCAGACGGCCCGTCGCCCGTCCGGTGCCCTGCTCGCCGCGACTGATGAAGGCCTCAACCGAACCTCCAGAGCTAGTCGATGAGCACTCCGAACCGTGAAGGTGCTGCTTCTCTCCAGAGCCCATGCGATAATGTCTTCTCCTAACCGGGGAGATGTTCTTATTGTCAGTATCTCTTCCGCATCAACCAGGTAGAAAACTTGGTTTATCACTGCCGTCTTCCAAGCACCATGGTTATCCAGGAGATCTGCGACTCGCCTCAGTCTGCATCTGCCTTGCGGGGTGATGGGTTTGCCGGAGCCACTCCTCGGAATCCAGCTATCATGCCATATACGAATAGACTCACCGTTCCCCACACGCCAAATTAGCCCTTGCTTCAACAATTCCAGCCCATGTTGCACCCCTTGCCACGTAGCAGAAGCCCTCGTCGGAAATACCGTGTCCTCCAGCTCACCATTGGGGTAATACCGCGCCTTCAGGAGTCGCGCGCACAAGCTGTCCGGATTGGACAGCAGCCTCCAAGCTTGCCGTGCCAGTAGCGCTTGATTGAAGAGCCTTAGATCTCGAAAACCGAGCCCCCTTGTGCTTTTGGTTTGATCAGGTGTGGCCACGCCTTCCAATGCATCTTATTCTTGCCCTTCTCCATGCCCCAGTAGAAGTTGCATATCATCCGCATGAGATCCTCGCAGGTGGAGGCAGGGAGGCGAAACACACTCATAATGTATGTGGGGATCGCCAAGGCCACCGACTTGATCAAGACTTCTCTCCCGCTTTGAGCAAGCAATTATGCCGCGTCCCACTCCACCATCCTTTTTGTAAATTTCTGCTGCAGATTCTGGAACTTATCTTTGGTCATGTGTCCGGATGGGGTAGGTATCCCAAGATAGCGCTCTTCGAAGCTATGGTGCTGTACCTCCAACACTTGCTTGACTTCCTCTCGAATATTAGCAGGGCAGTGCTCCCCGAACAAGATGGAACATTTGTGCGGGTTGATAAGTTGGCCTGTAGCTCGGGCATAAGAATTCAGTGCCTCCTTGACGTTGTTTGCTTGAACCGCAGTTGCTCGAAAGAAAAGCAAAGTATCATCGGCGAACAACAAATGCGAGATGCTAGGTGCCCTTGGGCATACCCTTACGGACATGATCTCTTGCACCTGCACTTTCTGGCGCAAGATGGCAGCAAGACCGTCAGCCACTAAAAGAAATAAGAAAGGGGAAAGGGGATCTCCCCGCTGAAGCCCGCGCGTCGGTGCAAACGAATCTGAGAGGGTTCCGTTGAGATTTATGCAATACCGAACCGAGGTGACACATGCCATAATCCACTTCACCCATTGGCTTGCAAAACCCATTCTCTGCATCACTTGCTCGAGAAATCTCCAATCCACTCTATCGTAAGCTTTTGACAAGTCTAGCTTGGAAGCACAAAAACTCCTCTCCGGGTCCTTTTCTTGCCTTATGTAGTGTGTACACTCGAATGGAATGAGGGCATTATCTGTGATGAGCCTCCCGGGGACAAAGGCACTCTGCTCCTCAGACACCACATCACCAAGGATAGGCCTGAGCCGATTGACCAGACATTTTGAGATGATTTTGTACACCATGTTGCATAAGCTGATGGGCCTAAACTCCGCAACCGTCTTAGGATTGTCCACTTTTGGAATGAGGGCAATTGTAGTAGCATTCACTCCCTCCGGCATAACACCCGTGGCAAAGAACTTGCGAACTGCTGCAATGATATCGTCCTTAAGAATACTCCAATGGCGCTGAAAGAACCTGGCCGGAAGGCTGTCTGGTCCCGGCGCCTTGAGGGGACCGATCTGAAATAACGCGTCACTGATTTCCTTGTCAGAGAACTGGCCACAGAGCTTTGTATTCATCTCAGCCGTGATCACCTCCTCAAACAGCGGCACGACAGTCTCAGGGAGCAAGGTTTGGTCAGCTTCAAAAAGATTCCGAAAATAAGCGAGCGCCATACCTGACATAATGTGATGAGCTGTTTGGTAATTTCCCTCAGCATCAAGCAGTCCCTTGATTTTATTCTTGCGTGCTCTCCATCTAGCCTTGCGGTGAAAAAACTTAGTGTTTTGATCACCATGCTTTAGCCATTCTACTCGCGATCGCTGAAGCCACATCATTTCCTCCTTGTACAATAGTTCGTTCATATGATCAGATTCCTTCCGTATATCATTACGGTCTGCATTCATGTTGGTGAGCTCCTCCAATCTTGTTCTGGATTTCTCAATTTCCCTTGTGATGTTACCCACCTTCTTGCTGCTCCACTTGTGCAACGCCAGCAGTGTCGACCGTAGGGCCATGCTGATATTGCCCCGGTGGCCCTCTACACCGGCTGATTTCCAGGCCGCCTCGACTACCTCGGGCAATGCCGGTTCTCTTTCCCACATAACTTCGTATCTCCGCGTCTTTCCGGTGCGCACCCGGGTCTCCCGCGCACATCGTAGGATAATGGGACAGTGATCCGAGCAGGGGGACGTGAGGTGCGTCACTTCACACTCCAGGAATTGATCACGCCACTGGTTATCCGCCACCGTCCGGTCAGCCGCACTTGGACATTGGCGCGTCCACCGCGTTTGTTATCATATGTGAACGGATGGCCCGCAAATCCTAAGTCTGCAAGCTGGCAGACCTCTAAGCATTCCCTGAAAGCGACCATTTGGTTTCGGGGGAGAGGCGTCGAAGACAAGTGTTCAAAGTCCCACATCACCTCATTGAAATCCCCTGCCACCAGCCATGGCAAATCTGAATTACCTCTTAGTCTGCATAAGCTCTCCCACATGAGATGTCTGTTTTCCACCCTTGGTTCTCCATAAACAAAAGTCACCCGCCATAACGGTTCATCATCGGACAGTTTTACGAGAGCATCAACCCACCTTTCATTTATATCCTCAATGTTGACCGACACGGTTTCATCCCAGTACAAGGCTAAGCCACCACTTTTCCCTGACTACTTACACCATCAAAACCCTTCAGTCCAAGTCTGTTACATACTCTCTCCATTTTCTATTTTGGTTGTCTAGTTTCACACAAAAACACCAGCTTCGGGGAATGGGCTCGACAAAGAGCCTGAAGGTCACGAACGGTACGAGAGTTTCCCGCCCCTCGACAGTTCCAGAACAAGCAACTCATTGTGACTGACGGGGCGCCACACTTGGCCCCGTTAGCTTACCAGCGGTCCCATGGTTGGTTGCCTCCCGATCCTCCTCACGCTCCATGCTACTAACCTCATCCTCGACGTGTTGCACCCCTACCTTCCCTCTTTTCTGGTCTCCTACCTCTGTCATATCCTCGAAAGGCACTGCTGCATTGCCATCATGTGCAATCAAGTTACCGCCCCTCAGGCTTTCCATATGTCTCTTGCCCAATACTGAATCATTAAAGTCCATCGACTCCCAAACACTCCCGAATGACACCTCCAGATTGTCCAGATCATGCAACGCTGGTATCATATCCTCTCTTCCTAGTTGAGTGTCTCTCCGCACCATCGTCCCACACTTGTTGACCGCCGCTACCTTTTTTTGCCCCCCGGCCGGCTTCTTCCGGGGTTGCTTTGGCGTACCCCCTGCCCCGACCAATGACTTAGCTTCAAACTGCTGCTTCATTTGTTGAACCCTGCTACACTCTGGCCTTTCTTTCTCAAGCCTCACCCTGAGCCCCTCCACATGTTTTGCAAGTAGCTCATCCGCCTCCACCGCACCCACGCCTTCAGTGTTCTCAAAACCATCATGCGCATCTACTCTGGTAGGAACCTCGGGGTGTTGTTGTTGCTGGCTCCTGCTTGTCTCAGATTGCGCCGAGTACTGCGACGCCGATCCCGCACTTCCCAAGGAGAAGTCCATCGCCTTGCGGGCTCTAGGTTGGCCCGGCGATGGGGTGTATGCCGGCCTCTGCTCAAACTTCTTAAACGGGGAGCATCGGAGTGTAGAATCATATCCTTTGGTAGCCATCCCTATTCTCCTCTTCTCGCACGCATCCTTGTCATGTCCCATAAAATCACAGTGGAAACAAAAGTGAGGAACCCTTTCATACTTGAGCTTGAAGGTACTACGCTTGATCGCCCCCTTGGCCTTATATTCCAGCGTTATCTCTTTCTGCAGTCGTCTATTATATGGCAGCTTAATGCGGATGCGCAAGAACTCATTAGTGTCGTGGCCGTTTTTCGGGGCATACACCTCCAGCACTTCCCCTAGTGCACCTCCTACTGCGTTACCATATGCCCGCGTCTGCTTTTTCCACGGGATATCAAAAACCCTCACCCAGACAGGAACTGCGTCCAACTGAGTCTCCGATGGCCTAGCCTCATTGTCGAACGGTGCTACTAGCAGCGCATCACCGTCATAGATCCAAGGACCCCCTCTTGCGACGAACTTGTAATCACCCTCGGAGAAGAGAGTGATGGTGTAAAAATTATTCCTGATCGGCTGAAACTCGACCCCCGTTCTGAGTTGCCAAATCTTCTCAAAGTGTTTTGATAGGGTTTTTGCACCAGGCCGTCTCTGCGATCTGTACAGGCTCATGAGCTTCCACGTCTCCTGCGCGCTTTCTTCTTCCTCCTCCTCCTCCTCGAAGTCAACCGAGACGAAGGCCACATCATCCATATCCACCTCGCCGTCGATCTGGTTCTCGGCATCCTCCGGGAGCCCTCCTTCGGCTGTCGGTCCATCCTAGTTCCCATCCTCTGAAGCATCCTCCCGTGTCTCAATCCATTCTGGCCCCTGCCTGACCGCCACGAGCCTGCCGGCACCAGAGGGCTTCGGGTGGGTAGGAGTCTCATCGACTCCCCCATGATCACCCCCACCCTCCATGGCCGACGCGGCTCTCTCCATAGGAGGGCGAACTCTGAGTTGGGGCTATGCAGGAACGGGATCTAGATCGATTGGGGGAGTCGGACGCGGTTGTGGATCGGCTCTATCCGATCTGAGCTCTCTATTTGAAAACCTTTCCCTAGGGTTTCCGTTTCCTTGGTTCGCACGTAGATGTGTTCCCGGAACGGGACGGATACTCGTAGACACAGAGGACATCGGAGCCGTAGTCCGAGAGGGATCCTCCCAGCGGTCCATAACGCTCCCGTTAGGGAAGGGTTCTGGCGGCGGTGGCGGATGTTCACGACCACCAATCGCCATCGCAGCCCTGACCCTAGACGAAGCAGACACTTGCGTGACCAAAATTTAAAATTCCCTTGAATACCCCCCGTTCTTCAACTATAATTAGCACCAAAATCATTCACAATTGTCATCCTGCCGAGCGAAGCCAATGTTCGTCAGCTAAGGGGGTCCTTATTCTATTGTAATTTTCTTTGAGACATGTTATTGGAAGGATCGTGTCGAATAAGTGTATCCTAAAAATTCCACTGAAAAAGTGTGTCCTAAAAAACGACAGAAACCTAAGTAAGGAAATTATATCGAAATGCGATTTTTGATGTAGAAAAAGGAAACCAAATAGAAATTTGGTATAGGTAAACGTTTGGGTACGGCCTGCCGGCCGAGCGTTCGGCCGGTCACGTACCGCACGTCGGATTCAATTTATATCGTGCGGCTTCCAGCATCCTGCGCTAGACACATACACAGTGGGCCACACACACATCATCCTATCTGGTACGATCTGGAGAGTTCGCTTCGTTCCTTACTAACTCATCGTTCTTATCCTCTCCTCACCCCCAACCTTCCCTCGCGATAGATTGATCTGGCCACCATTGGCATCGCACCCTGCTGCAAATTCCCCTCTCCCACCCCCATTCCTTTCTCCCTCCCTCCCACGGGCAACCGAGCGCTGGTGCCGGAGCTGGGACCGGCGTCGCCTGGTGCTGGGACTGATGCTACGCGATGCCGCGGCAGCAGCTACTATACTGTAGACGACAGCGGCAAGTGCTGCAACCAGCAGCCACCAGTGCTGGAGACGGTCGCGATAAGTGCCGGAGAACCGCGGCGGCCGGCGTTCAGGGCGACAAGTGCTGGAGCCGGCAAGTTTTTTGCTAGAAGCAGCCCCAGTTTTTGCTAACATTGTCTTCTTTTTTTGCTGGAACCGGTTTTTTTTTTTGCTACTGCGTTGCGTGTTTTGCTGGAACCAGTGTGCCAATCTGCTACCACCATCTTCATTTTTTGCTGGAACCATTCCAAAATTTGCTACCATCATTTGTTTGGTGTAACCGGGCGTATCAATTTTGCTACCACCATCTTCAATTTGTGCTGGAGCCAATCAAAAAAATTGCTACCATGTCTTTGTTTGGTGGAAATAGTCCATCACTTTTTTGATACGACCGTTTTGAGTTTTGCTACTATCGGCGTTGTCAATTGCTACATCCATTTTTCATGACACACCGACACGCGTGAAAATATGTTTTTGCTGCAAGCCTGCAACCGTTGTTGTTTTTCACTACCACGGTGTTGACAATTGATACATACAGGGGAAGGTCATGGAAATGTTGCTGTAATGGCGACCACAGGCGGCACCGGCGAGCTTTATTTTTGCTGGAAACGATCCCCTTTTTTGCTACAACAGTCGATTTTGTTGCTGTTACCGGCAACCCGAGGGAGAGTACAATTTTTTTTGCGAGCTCGTGTCATCAGATGCTGTGACCTGCAACCGGAGCATGTCGGAGTTGCGCCCACCTCCACCGAAGCTGTGACCGGTGTCACAAGGAGCTGCAACTACGGCTGCTGCATGCACGGAGCCGGCGAGAAACACGGGAGACCGACGGCGGCAATGGGCGATGGTGACCGGAGGTGATGGGCGGTGACCGGCGGCGATAGAGGAGACCGGCGAGATGTGAGCTCCTGCTGCAGGCCGCGGCGGCAGCGCTGCGTTCCCACGAGGAAGGGCGTCGATTCTTTTTTTTTGTCTGTTGCGAGAGTCAGATCGAACGGGTCAAATTTGCTGAATCGGACGCTCGAGCGGTGACCGGCCCAACTGTTCGACCGGCGCGCCGGCGCCTATAAGCGTCCTTTGGTATATGAGCGATCTCGTCAATTTGTTGCCGGAAACTGCTCCTTCCACTTAAAGGCCATTTGTTAGGAAACAAAAAACTGTATATAATACTCTAAACAGGACAAGATCAATCGAAGCCTACACACAAAAGCACGATGCAGCCACTCGCCGCCATACTCGCCGCTGTCCTCCTCGCCGCCGCTGCCATGGCCGACCCCGGGCCCTCCCCTGCCATCATCGACGCGACATGCTCCGTCTTCGCAAAGACCTGCGCCTACCCCAGCCACGACTACTGCGTGAACGTGCTCTCCACCTCGGACCCGGCCTCCGCCGCCTCCGCCAAGGACGAGCGCGACCTCGCCATCATCGCCGCCAACGCCACCGCGCACAACGTCACGCGTACAGTCGACCTCATCAGCGACCTGTCCCACGAGCTCGCGAGATGCTCGGAATCCTACGCGCGCGACATGGGCGACAAGGTCGCCAGCGCCCTCGGCGACCTCGTCGCCGGACGCAAGCCGGGCGATAAGCTCCTGGACGCGTACAATCTCGGCCCTTCCAACTGCACCCTCGCCGTGATGCTCAGGTGGGGCTATTCCAAGGATCTTCTGGCGCACGAGAACTCGGCCAACGCGGCCTTGGTCCTGCTCGCCAGGAACATAGCGAGATTGGTCCCCAACTCAAACAGGACGGCCTCGCCCGCCGCCATCATGAACTCGACGTGCTCCTCTTTGTTATACAACATGTACCCTGGCTACGACTACTGCGTCGGCGTGCTCCCCTCCTCCGACCCGACGGCGGCCGCCGCCGCAAGGAACACGCGCGATCTCGCCATTATCGCCGCCAACGCCACCGCGCACAACATCACGTCCACGGTCAAGCTCATCGGAGACCTACTATCCGACCTCACCGAGTGCAAGGTTTCCTACGGCCGTATGGGCAGCACCGTGGACGGCGCTCTGGGAGACCTCGTCGCAGGACATGATGCCCCCGCCGGAGCCGCCAGCAAGCTGGGCGACGCCTCGAGCGACGCGCTCAGCTGTGACATGGTGATGTCGAGGAGGAGGGGCGCCGCTAAGAATGTCCTGCACCAGGAGAACTGGCAGAACTTCGTGTCCGCACGCTTCGCCAGTAACATCGCCTTCCTGGAGGACTATTGAATCCATCAAACTTTGAGACGCAATTAATGTTTTTTTTGGGTAATTAATGTTTTTTCTGTGTCTTCAACACGCCTAGCGGGCAGATTAAACTTTGACTTTGTTTTGCACTAGTATATAAATTTTCACGAAAAAAGAACAAAAATTATTTGCTATTATAGATCACTATTTACACTATTTTGACCGAAAAATTGTCTTTTTTGATAAGAAATCAAAGGGTGATTTTATTTTTGTGAAAATTTTCTCACAAGTATAATAGAAGGTCAAGTTTATTTCAAAAGTATTTTCAGACTTTTTTTGACTTTTTGTTGAATTGCTAATTTATTTTTACATATAAGGTGTATATACACCCAGGCACATACTCTATTTGCATGTGCCATGCAATTGCAAGGCATCACCCGAAGAAAGATGGCATGCAAAGCTGAATTTTGCCGTTGCCCGCTCCTTCTACTCTCTTGCTTGAACTCGTCCATGGCTTGGAAGGACCTGGTTTTATTTATCGTGCTGTTTTTTTCCTCTGAGTGAAGGAGGTGTCTGTCAGACCAGCGGTGTCTCTGTGTCCTCGTGTGGCCCTATCGATCAGCGGGCGTGTCCGAGCGTGCATGGACGTCCCCATGTCCACCTCAGATATGGGCCGACTATGTGGAGTGCCGGTCAGTCCGGGCTTTTGGGCCGACTATGGGGTGCCGGGTTGGGGGTCTTCGTGTCTCTGTGTCCTCGTGTGGCCTTATTGGGGGTCATGTTCTAGATGCTCTTATCTTTTTTAGATAGGAGAGAGTCTATACAATGATGCTAATTAACCACTGCTTATCCTACAATAATGCTAACTGATGAATGTTTTTTTTTGCGAAACAACTGGTGAATGTTGGCTAGGAAGAAATTCTCAGTGAACACCCTCACAGCCGTTTGATAAAATAAATTGTCTTCTTTACGAAGAAATTGCCAGTTTTTCAATTTTATTTTTGCCCACAATTGTCATCCTGTTGAGCAAATGTTCGTCAGCTAGGAGAGTCCTTATTCCTCGAAGGGTCGTTGGACAGTCTAGGCGTACTAGAACCGAGCACGCCAGGCCGAGGATTATGTTGCTAGGTCAGTAATGCATCCAGCGGCACGCCACGTCGCTATGTCCTCTCTTATAAGATCAAGGACCCTCTCTGCAGCGCTGGCCGCCTGATCAAATATCCTCGCATTGCGCTCCCTCCAAACCCGTTAATGAATAAGGATGGTGATTGTGTCGAAGTTTCTTCTCATTGGCTTCGGGATCCCTTTCCTGGAGGTGAGCCACCACTCCTCAGTCGATGTGAAGCCGTGGTTAGGCGTGATGAACGCCTCCCTCGTCCACAGCCTGAAGAGACTCCAAACTTATTGGGTGAACCTACAGTGGATGAATAGGTGCTCGCAGTCCTTCGGTTCATTAAGGCATAGATGGTGTTTGTTTCATTCACTGGTAACGTAAACATAAATGGAACCTGATTACGGACTATAACAACACCAGACTGGACAAACCCCATTTTGTTTGGTTTTTGTTTGGTTTGTACAGTGTAAAGGAAACAAGTACCTAAAAAGTGTTTGGTTTGACACAATAACAGGCACCTTTCCACGTACAGAACACAACATGGGCTTTCACATGCGTCAAACAAGCACATAATTTAGAAATATTTTTGCATTCATCCAATGCAAAGACATCTTTTAACCAGAATTTTGGCTCCACTTTAACGACATTACACATTTTTCAAATGAAAATGATACAAACTTGAAATTCAATGACACATTGAAATAAATTACATAATTAGTCCCTAAAATTATTTTTATATTATAGGATAAATAGAAAGGCCAAGTTCACAATCTTGCAAAGAAGCTTTTCCATTGATCCTCAACTTCCACGCCACACCAGTGATCTCGTTTTCTAATGAACCTTGCTTATTTTCTCATCTGCCAATAAGCATGAGTTAAAATTAGGATAAAGAAACACACAAGCAACAACCAATAGTAAAAAAATGTATAATGCAAGAATCTGCTCCATGCACTTCAACACTTTTGACAAATATAAGAATAGGAAAATGATGTATACTGCAAGACCAATCAAATGAAAAGCACTCTCTTAGCTAACACAGACTACAATGGTGTATATTGCAAGAACATATACTAAAATATGGTGGAAAGGATGAGATCTACTCCATGCTTTTCAACACTTTTGACAAATATATAACAATAGTAAAAGGAGGTGGGTTTTATACACACCAATCATGTCACACCATTATTGGAGAAGGACCTTCTTCCCCATCAACCTTGCTTCTTTCTTTCATCTGCCAATGAAGAGCCAATAAGCACGAATTAGATATAAGGGAAAAAACTTCAACACAAGTTTGGCCTATATATGACCAGCCAAAAACACCACAACACTATGTCACTATGATACGTCTCCAACGTATCTACTTTTTCAAACACTTTTGCCCTTGTTTTGGACTCTAACTTGCATGATTTGAATGAAACTAACCCGGACTGATGTTGTTTTCACCAGAACTGCCATGGTGTTGTTTATTGTGCAGAAAACAAAAGTTCTCGGAATGACCTGAAAATCCACGGAGATAACTTTTGGAAAATATAAAAAATACTGGCAAAAGATCAAGGCTAGGGGACCCACACCCTGTCCACGAGGGTGGGGGGCGCGCCCCCTCCCCCTGGGCGCGCCCCCCTGTCTCATGGGCCCCCTGACGCTCCACCGACCTCAACTCCAACTCCATATATTCCGTTTCGCGGTTAGAAAAATCAGAGAGGAAGTTTCATCGCGTCTTACGACACGAAGCCGCCGTCAAGCCCTAATCTCTCTCAGGAGGGCTGATCTGGAGTCCGTTCGGGGCTCCGGAGAGGGGGATTCGTCGCCGTCGTCATCATCAACCATCCTCCATCACCAATTTCATGATGCTCACCGCCGTGCGTGAGTAATTCCATCGTAGGCTTGCTGGACGGTGATGGGTTGGATGAGATTTACCATGTAATCAAGTTAGTTTTGTTAGGGTTTGATCCCTAGTATCCACTATGTTCTGAGATTGATGTTGCTATGACTTTGCTATGCTTAATGCTTGTCACTAGGGCCCGAGTGCCATGATTTCAGATATGAACCTATTATGTTTTTATGAACATATGTGAGTTCTCGATCCTATCTTGCAAGTCTATAGTCACCTATTATGTGTTATGATCCGACAACCCTGAAGT
This sequence comes from Triticum timopheevii, assembly GCA_963921465.1. Taxonomy (NCBI): domain Eukaryota; kingdom Viridiplantae; phylum Streptophyta; class Magnoliopsida; order Poales; family Poaceae; genus Triticum; species Triticum timopheevii. The sequence goes on along the minus strand of OY997264.1, from coordinate 460,366,041 downwards.
GACAATAATCGGGATACTTCTCGATGATGACCGTAGTTTGAGGAGTTCATGTATTCACTATGTGTTAATGCTTTGGTCCGGTACTCTATTAAAAGGAGGCCTTAATATCCCTTAGTTTCCACTAGGACCCCGCTGCCACGGGAGGGTAGGACAAAAGATGTCATGCAAGTTCTTTTCCATAAGCACGTATGACTATATTCGGAATACATGCCTACATTACATTGATGAACTGGAGCTAGTTCTGTGTCACCCTATGTTATAACTATTACATGAGGAATCGCATCCGACATAATTATCCATCACTGATCCAATGCCTATGAGCTTTTCACATATTGTGCTTTGCTTATTTACTTTTCCGTTGTTACTGTTACAATCACTACAATACTGCTATCTTTACCTTTGCCACTGTTACCATTACTATCATACTACTTTGCTACTAAATACTTTGCTATAGATACTAAGTTATCCAAGTGTGGTTGAATTGACAACTCAACTGCTAATACTTGAGAATATTCTTTGGCTCCCCTTGTGTCGAATCAATAAATTTGGGTTGAATACTCTACCCTCGAAAGCTGTTGCGATCCCCTATACTTGTGGGTTATGAAGACTAATTTCTGGCGCCGTTGCTGGGGAGCATAGATCTATTCTTTGAGTCACTTGGGATTTATATCTGTTGATCACTATGAAGAACTTGAAAGACGCAAGAACTAAGATTTTTTCCTCAACTACGAGGGGAGGTAAGGAACTACCATCTAGCTCTGCACTAGATTCTCCTTCTGTTATGAGTAAGCTTGCGACACCTAAACCTGCTACTGTTATGAATTTTGATATGTCGCATGTTATTGATTATGCCATTTCTTCTATGCATGATACTTATGATGAAACTACTTCTATGCTTGATACTACAGTGCCATTAGGTGAATATCTTAATGATAAACTTGATAGGGTTAGAGAGAATGAAATTATTGAGAATGAAATTATTGATGATAGTGATGATGAAGGTTCTCCCTCTAATTATGAATTGCCTGTTGTTCCTGAGGGTTATGTTATGGATGAAGAAGCTGCTATAGCTATTTTTGCTTGCAATGATAGATATGATCTTAAGAAGTTATTAGCTAAATGGAAGCAACAATCCCTTAATGCTAGAATGAAACATGACCCTGCTTTTGCTACTTCACCTATCTGTGTTACTGATAACGATTATGAATTCTCTGTTGATCCTGAGATAATTACTTTGGTTGAATCTGATCCTTTTTTATGGCAATGAATCTGAAACTGTTGTGGCACACCTTACCAAGTTGAATGATATAGCCACCTTGTTTACTAATGATGAGAAGTCTCGCTATTATTACATCCTTAAGATATTTCCGTTCTCATTAAAAGGTGATGCTAAAACTTGGTTTAATTCTATTGATCCTGGTTGTGTGCGTAGTCCCCAGGATATGATTTATTACTTCTCTGCCAACTATTTCCCCACTCATAAGAAACAAGCTGCCTTGCGAGAAATATATAATTTTGTGCAAATCAAAGAAGAGAGTCTCCCACAAGCTTGGGGGAGGCTTCTCCAATTACTTAATGCTTTGCCTAATCATCCTCTTAAGAAAAATTAAATACTTGATATCTTTTATAATGGACTAACCGATGCTTCCAAGGACCACTTGGATAGTTGTGTTGGTTGTGTTTTCAGGGAAAGAACAGTCGGCCAAGTTGAATTGTTATTGAATAATATGTTGACTAAAGAAAATAATTGGACTCTTCCTGAGCCAATTCCCGAGGCAATTCCTGAACCAATTGAGCCAACTCCTGAGCCTATTCCTAAACCTACTCCAAAGAAGAGAGGTGTTCTATTTCTCAGTCCTGAAGATATGCAAGAGGCAAATAAATATATGAAAGAAAAAGGTATTAAAGCTAAAGATATTAAGAATTTACCTCCTATTGAAAAAATACATGGTCTTAATATACCGCCTGTTGAAGAAACACATTGTCTTGATAACCCGACACAGGTAGTAAAGGTAAATTCTCTATATAGATATGATAAGGTTGAAATTCCTTCTACTAAATTTCATAGCGAGTGCTTAGATGAATTTGATAACTTTATGGCTAGACAAGAAAGTTTTAATGCTTATGTGTTGGGGAACGTAGTAATTTCAAAAATTTCCTACGCACACGCAAGATCATGGTGATGCATAGCAACGAGAGGGGAGAGTGTTGTCCACGTACCCTCGTAGACCGAAAGGGGAAGCGTTATGACGACGCGGTTGATGTAGTCGTACGTCTTCACGGCCCGACCGATCAAGCACCGAAACTACGACACCTCCGAGTCCTAGCACACGTTCAGCTCGATGACGTCCCTCAAACTCTTATCCAGCTGAGTGTCGAGGGAGAGTTCTGTCAGCACGACGGCGTGGTGACGATCTTGATGTTCTACCGTCGCAGGGCTTCGCCTAAGCACTGCTACGATATTATCGAGGAGGACTATGGTGAAGGGGGGCACCGCACATGGCTAAGAGATCCAAGGGATCAATTGTTGTTGTCGCTAGAGGTGACCCCCTGCCCCCGTATATAAAGTATCAAGGGGGAGGGGGCGACCGGCCAGGAGGAGGCGCGCCAAGGAGGAGTCCTACTCCCATCGGGAGTAGGATTCCCCCCCTTCCAAGTAGTAGGAGTAGGAGTCAAGGAAAGGGGGGAGAGAAGAGAAGGAAGGAGGGGGCGCAGCCCCTCCCCCTAGTCCAATTCGGACTAGGCCTTGGGGGGAACCCAACCTCTCCTCTCTCTTTCCCCTAAAGCCCAATAAGGCCCATATACTCCCCGGCGAATTCCCGTAACTCTCCGGTACTCCGAAAAATACCCGAATCACTCGGAACCTTTCCGAACTCCGAATATAGTCGTCCAATATATCGATATTTACGTCTCGACCATTTAGAGACTCCTCGTCATGTCCCCGATCTCATCCGGGACTCTGAACTCCTTCGATACATCAAAACTCATAAACTTATAATATAACTGTCATCGAAACCTTAAGCGTGCGGACCCTACGGGTTCGAGAACAATGTAGACATGACCGGGACACGTCTCCGGTCAATAACCAATAGCGGAACCTGGATGCTCATATTGGCTCCCACATATTCTACGAAGATCTTTATTGGTCAAACCGCATAACAACATACGTTGTTCCATTTGTCATCGGTATGTTACTTGCCCGACATTCGATCGTCGGTATCTCAATACCTAGTTCAATCTCGTTAACGGCAAGTCTCTTTACTCGTTCCGTAATACATCATCCCGCAACTAACTCATTAGTTGCAATGCTTGCACGGCTTATAGTGATGTGTATTACCGAGTGGGCCCAGAGATACCTCTCCGACAATTGGAGTGACAAATCCTAATCTCGAAATAAGCTAACCCAACATGTACCTTCGAAGACACATGTAGAGCCCCTTTATAATCACCCAGTTATGTTGTGATGTTTGGTAGCACACAAAGTGTTCCTCCGGTAAACGGGAGTTGCATAATCTCATAGTCATAGGAACATGTATAAGTCATGAAGAAAGCAGTAGCAACATACTAAATGATCAAGTGCTAAGGCTAACGGAATGGGTCAAGTCAATCACATCATTCTCCTAATGATGTGATCCCGTTAATCAAATGTCAACTCTTTTGTCCATGGCTAGGAAACATAACCATCTTTGATAAACGAGCTAGTCAAGTAGAGGCATACTAGTGACACTATGTTTGTCTATGTATTCACACATGTATTATGTTTCCGGTTAATACAATTCTAGCATGAATAATAAACATTTATCATGATATAAGGAAATAAATAATAACTTTATTATTGTCTCTAGGGCATATTTCCTTCAGTCTCCCACTTGCACTAGAGTCAATAATCTAGTTCACATCATCATGTGATTCAACACCAATATTCACATCTGTATGTGATTAACACTCATAGTTCACATCGTCATTTGACCAACACCCAAAGGGTTTACTAGAGTCAATAATCTAGTTCACATCACTATGTGATTAACACCCAAAGAGTACTAAGGTATGATCATGTTTTGCTCATGAGAGAAGTTTAGTCAACGGGTCTATCACATTCAGAGCCGTATGTATTTTGCAAATATTCTATGTCTACAATGCTCTGCACGGAGCTACTCTAGCTTATTGCTCCCACTTTCAATATGTATCCAGATTGAGACTTAGAGTCATCTGGATTTAGTGTAAAAGTTTGCACCGATGTAACTTTTACGACGAACTCTTTTATCACCTGCATAATCGAGAAACATCTCCTTAGTCCTCACTAAGGATATTCTTGACCGCTGTCCAGTGATCTACTATTAGATCAAAATTGTATTCCTTTGCCAAATTGAGAGCAAGGTATACAATAGGTCTGGTCCATAGCATGGCATACTTTTATAGAACCTATGACTGATGCATAGGGAATGACTTTCATTCTCTTTCTGTTTTCTACCGTGGTCAGGATTTGAGTCTTACTCAATTTCATACCTTTGCAACATAGGCAAGAACTCTTTCTTTGACTGTTCCATTTTGAACTACCTCAAAATCTTGTCAAGGTATGTACTCGTTGAAAATCTTATCAAGCGTCTTGATCTATCTCTATAGATCTTGATGCTCAATGTGTAAGCAGCTTTACTGAGGTCTTTCTTTGAAAAACTCTTTTCAAACACTCCTTTATGCTTTGTAGAAAAATTCTACATCATTTCTGATCAAAAATATGTCTTGCACATATAATATCAGAAATGCTACAGAGCTCCCACTCACTTTCTTGTAAATACAGGCCTTTCCAAAAGTCTGTATAAAACCATATGCTTTGATCAACTCATCAAAGCGTATATTCCAACTCCAAGATGCTTGCACCAGTCCATTGATGGATCGCTGGAGCTTGCACATTTTGTTAGCACCTTTAGGATTGATAAAACCTTCTGGTTGCATCATATACAACTTTTCTTCTAGAAATCCATTCAGGAATGCAGTTTTGACATCCATTTGCGATATTTCATAATCATAAAATGCGGCAATTGCTAACATGATTAGGACAAACTTAAGCATCGATACGAGTGAGAAAATCTCATCGTATTCAACACCTTGAACTTGTCAAAACAACACCTTTTGCAACAAGTCGAGCTTTGTAGATAGTAACACTACTATCAGTGTCCGTCTTCTTCTTGAAGATCCATTTATTTAACATGGCTTGATGGTCATCGAGCAAGTCAATCAAAGTCCATACTTTGTTCTCATACATGGATCCCATCTCAGATTTCATGGCCTCAAGCCATTTCACGGAATCTGGGCTCATCATCGCTTCCTCATAGTTCGTAGGTTCATCATGGCCTAGTAACATGACTTCCAGAACAGGATTACCGTACCACTCTGGTGCGGATCTTACTCTGGAAGACCTACGAGGTTCGGTAGTAACTTGACCTGAAGCTTCATGATCATCATCATTAGCTTCCTCACTAATTGGTGTAGGAATCATAGGAACTGATTTCTGTGATGAACTACCTTCCAATAAGGGAGCAGGTACAGTTACCTCATGAAGTTCTACTTCCCTCCCACTCACTTCTTTCGAGAGAAACTCCTTCTCTAGAAAGGATCTATTCTTAGCAACAAAGACTTTTGCCTTCGGATCTGTGATAGAAGGTGTACCCAACCATTTCCTTTGGGTATTCTATGAAGACGCACTTCTCCAATTTGGGTTTGAGCTTATCAGGTTGAAACTTTTTCACATAAGCATCGCAGCCCCAAACTTTAAGAAATGACAACTTTGGTTTCTTGCCAAACCACAGTTCATAAGGCGTCGTCTCAACGGATTTTGATGGTGCCCTTTTTAAAGTGAATGCAACTGTCTCTAATGCATAACCCCAAAACGATAATGGTAAACCGATAACATACATCATAGGTTGCATAATATCCAATAAAGTGAGGTTACGAAGTTCGGACACACCATAATGTTGTGGTGTTTCCAGGTGGTGTGAACTGTGAAACTATTCCACATTGTTTTATATGAAGGCCAAACTCGTAACTCAAATATTCTCCTCCACGATCAGATCGTAGAAACTTTAGTTTCTTGTTACGATGATTCTCCACTTCACTCTAAAATTCTTTGAACTTCTCAAATGTTTCAGACTTGTGTTTCATTAAGTAGATATACCCATATCTTCTCAAATCATCTGTGAAGGTCAGAAAATAATGATGTTTGCCACGAGCATCAACACTCATTGGATCGCATACATCGGTATGTATTATTTCCAATAAGTCAGTAGCTCATTCCATTGTTCCGGAGAACGGAGTTTTAGTCATCTTGCCCAAAAGGCATGGTTCGCAGACATCAAATGATTCATAACCAAGTGATTCCAAAAATCCATCTTTATGGAGTTTCTTCATGCGCTTTACACCGATATGACCTAAACAGCAGTGCCACAAATATGTTGCACTATCATTATCAACTTTGCATCTTTTGGCATCAATATTATGAATATGTGTATCACTACGATCGAGATCCAACAAACTATTTTCATTGGGTGCATGACCATTGAAGGTTTTATTCATGTAAACAAAACAACAATTATTCTCTAACTTTTATATGAATAACCGTATTGCAATAAACATGATCAAATCATATTCATGCTCAAAGCAAATGCCAAATAACATTTATTTAGGTTTAACACTAATCCCGAAAGTATAGGGAGTGTGCGATGATGATCATATCAATCTTGGAACCATACACATCGTCACTTCACTCTCAACTAGTCTCTGTTTATTCTGTAACTCCTGTTTCGAGTTACTAATTTTTAGCAATCGAACAAGTATCAAATACTCAGGGGCTACTATAAACACTAGTAAGGTACACATCAATAACCTGTATATCAAATATACCTTTGTTCATTTTGCCATCCTTCTTATCCACCAAATATTCAGGGCATTTCCGCTTCTAGTGACCATTTCCTTTGCAGTGTAAGCACCCAGTTTCAGGCTTTGGTCTAGCTTTGGGATTCTTCGCGGGAGTGATAACTTGCTTGCCATTCTACTTGAAGTTCCCTTTCTTTCCCTTTGCCCTTTTCTTGAAACTAGTGGTCTTGTCAATCATCAACACTTGATGCTCTTTCTTGATTTCTACCTTCATCGATTTCAGCATCACGAAGAGCTCGGGAATCGTTTTCGTCATCCCTTGCATTTATAGTTCATCACGAAGTTCCAGTAACTTGGTGATGGTGACTAGAGAACTCTGCGAATCACTATCTTATCTGGAAGATTAACTCCCACTTGATTCAAGCGATTGTAGTACTTAGTCAATCTAAGTACTTGCTCACTAGTTGAGCAATTCTCCTCCATCTTTTAGGCGAAGTATTTGTCAAAGGTCTCATACCTCTTGACACAGGCATGAGTCTGAAATACCAATTTCATCTCTTGAAACATCTTATATGTTCTATGATGTTTCAAAAACGTTTTTGTAGTCCCGGTTCTAAGCCATAAAGCATGGTGCACAAAACTATCAAGTAGTCATCATATTGAGCTAGCCAAACGTTCATAACATCTGCATCTGCTCGTGCAATAGGTCTGTCACCTAGCGGTGCATCAAGGATATAATTCTTCTGTGCAGCAATGAGGATAAACCTCAGATCACGGACCAAGTCCGCATCATTGCTACTAACATCTTTTCAACTTAGTTTTTCTCTAGAAACACATATAAAAACATAGGGAAGCAACAACGCGAGCTATTGATCTACAACATAATTTGCAAAATACTACCAGGACTAAGTTCATGATAAATTAAAGTTCAATTAATCATATTACTTAAGAACTCCCACTTAGACAGACATCTCTCTAGTCATTTAAGTGATCACGTGATCAAAATCAACTAAACCATGTCCAATCATCACGTGAGATGGAGTAGTTTCAATGGTGAACATCACTATGCTGATCATATCTACTATATGATTCACGTTCGACCTTTCGGTCTCCGTGTTCCGAGGCCATATCTGTATATGCTAGGCTCGTCAAGTTTAACCTGAGTATTCCGCGTGTGCAACTGTTTTGCACCTGTTGTATTTGAACGTAGAGCCTATCACACCCGATCATCACGTGGTGTCTCAACATGAAGAACTTTCGCAACGGTGCATACTCAGGGAGAACACTTCTTGATAATTTAGTGAGAGATCATCTTAAAATGCTACCGTCAATCAAAGCAAGATAAGATGCATAAAGGATAAACATCACATGCAATCAATATAAGTGATATGGTATGGCCATCATCATCTTGTGCTTGTGATCTCCATCTTCGAAGCATCGTCGTGATCACCATCATCACCGACGCGACACCTTGATCTCCATCGTAGCATCGTTGTCGTTGCGCCATCTATTGCTTCTACGACTATCGCTACCGCTTAGTGATAAAGTAAAGCAATTATAGGGTGTTTCTATTTCATACAATAAAGCGACAACCATATGGCTTCTGCCAGTTGCCGATAACTTCAGTTACAAAACATGATCATCTCATACAATAAAATATAGTATCACGTCTTGACCATATCACATCACAACATGCCCTGCAAAAACAAGTTAGACGTCCTCTACTTTGTTGTTGCATATTTTACGTGGCTGCTATGGGCTTAGCAAGAACCGTTCTTACCTACGCATCAAATCCACAACGATAGTTTGTCAGGTTGGTGCAGTTTTAACCTTCGCAAGGACCGGGCGTAGCCACACTTGTTGGGGAACATAGCAAAAATTCAAAATTTTCCTACGTGTCACCAAGATCTATCTATGGAGAAACTAGCAACGAGGGGAAGGAGAGTGCATCTACATACCCTTGTAGATCGCTAAGCGGAAGCGTTCAATAGAACGGGGTTGAAGGAGTCGTACTCGTCGTGATCCAAATCACCGGAGATCCTAGTGCCGAACGGACGGCACCTCCGCGTTCAACACACGTACAGCCCGGTGACGTCTCCCACGCCTTGATCCAGCAAGGAGAGAGGGAGAGGTTGAGGAAGACTCCATCCAGCAGCAGCACAACAGCGTGGTGGTGATGGAGGAGCGTGGTAGTCCAGCAGGGCTTCGCCAAGTACCGCGAGATATGAGGAGAAAGAGAGGTAGGGCTGCGCCAACAGGAGAAGAAACTCATGTGTTGGGCTGCTCCAATGCCTCCACTATATATAGGGGGAGAGGGGGCTGCGCCCCCACCTAGGTTTCCACCCCTAGGGGGCGGCGGCCACCCCTAGATGGGACTTGGAGGGGGCGGCCAAGAGGGGGAGAGAGGGGGCGCGCCCTAGGGTGGGCCTATAGGCCCATCTGCGCCTAGGGTTTCCCCTCTCCCCTCCTAGGTGCGCCTTGGGCAAGGGTGGGAGGTGCACCAGCCCACTCTGGGGCTGGTCCCTTTCCACTCTAGGCCCATGCAAGCCTCCGGGGCCGGTGGCCCCACTTGGTGGACCCCCGGGACCCTCCCGGTGGTCCCGGTACGTTACCGATAAAACCCGAAACTTTTCCGGTGACCAAAACAGGACTTCCCATATATAAATCTTTACCTCCGGACCATTCCAGAACTCCTTGTGACGTCCGAGATCTCATCAGGAACTCCGAACAGCATTCGGTAACCACATACAAACTTCCTTTATAACCCTAGCATCATCGAACCTTAAGTGTGTAGACCCTACGGGTTCGGGAACCATGCAGACATGACCGAGACGTTCTCCGGTCAATAACCAACAGCGGGATCTGGATACCCATGTTGGCTCCCACATGTTCCACGATGATCTCATCGGATGAACCACGATGTCAAGGACTCAATCAATCCCGTATACAATTCCTTTTGTCTAGCGGTATTGTACTTGCCCGAGATTCGATCGTCGGTATGCCGATACCTTGTTCAATCTCGTTACCGGCAAGTCTCTTTACTCGTTACCGTAACACATCATTCCGTGACCAACTCCTTGATCACATTGTGCACATTATGATGATGTCCTACCAAGTGGGCCCAGAGATACCTCTCCGTTTACACGGAGTGACAAATCCCAGTCTCGATTCGTGCCAACCCAACAGACACTTTCGGAGATACATGTAGTGCACCTTTATGGCCACCCAGTTACGTTGTGACGTTTGGTACACCCAAAGCATTCCTACGGTATCCGGGAGTTGCACAATCTCATGGTCTAAGGAAAAGATACTTGACATTAGAAAAGCTTTAGCATACGAACTACACGATCTTTGTTTAGGATTGGGTCTTGTCCATCACATCATTCTCCCAATGATGTGATCCCGTTATCAATGACATCCAATGTCCATGGTCAGGAAACCTTAACCATCTATTGATCAACGATGTCGGTGTACTAAAGTAGGGGTACCTTAGTATCCCGAACTTGTGCACGGGCAGTCGCAGCGCCCCGCGGCAAGGCTTGTCGGGCGTCCGCCAAGATCCTCCGCCGCTCATATTGAAGACCATTCAAGAACAAAGTACTCAAACAAAGGCCCCGGCAAGAGGAGCTTGCCGGGAAGGCCAACCAAGGCCCCGGCAAGAGAAGCTGGCCGGGAAGAAGACAAGACCCCAGCAAGAGAAGCTTGCCGGGAAGGCCACTCAAGGCATTCCAAGAAAACTTGCCGCGACGCACCGCGCGCCCCGGCAAGGCCCGGTGAGCGACAAGCTCCCGAACACGACAAGACGACGACCTCGGCAAGGAGCTTGCCGCGGGAAACCCCCACTTCGCGCCCGCGCTCCAGCACACCTGCCAACATGTCGCTCTGGGACCCTCCCAAGCACACGTGGCAGGAGGCCGTGCAGCTAGGGGTGCGAGGTGGCAAGCAGGCGCTGGCAAGGTGACCATCGTGGCAAACGGTGGCGCCCCTAGCGGTCGCTTCTCTTGCACTGTTTGAGCGACCAGACGGGCATTAAATGCCCCTGTCCCCTGCCGTCAGAGTTAGGTAGGGGGCACTGTTGGTAGTGGTTGTACCAACCTGCGTTTTTACTCTTTTACCCCTCTTTCCATGCTGCCACCTGTCGGTGACCCCTTTAGCCTATAAAAAGGAGGCCCATGCGCACGTAGAAGGGGTTCGGGGTTTGGAGAGGGCAACCACATTCTCAGGCAAGAACAGAATAGAAACACAAAGCAGCAGTAGGAGTTTTATCTCTCCGGAGAGCTCCGAAGCTGGGTAAAATCCCCCGCGCGCCTCGCCTCGATCTGCTCTTCGTGCACCACTCCGCCCCCCTGCCGAACCAAGAAGGGGCCCTGCCCCATAGGTGCTCGTTCCCCGCGACCGACATCTCTGGCGCGCCAGGTAGGGGTGTGCGTCGAGGTTGTGCGAACCTGATCCAGCGTTTGCGCGCGCTACATCAACATCTTCATCGACATGCCACCGAAGAAGAAGGCTTCGGAGGTGGCCGCTCCGTCCACGTCTATCCTACCACCACCGGAGCAAACGGGCGGTGGGGTGGACACCGGCGGAGGAGCGGGCGCCAGCGGAGGGACTCACATCGTCACTCGGTCCAAGGACAAGGCCTCGCAAGCTTCAGCGTCTGTACATCCACCGCATCCCTCCCAGGAGGTGCAGGATCGACAACGTCACGGTGCTCTTGGCACCGTACTCGCGCTAGAACAAGGCCAAGCTGGTGGGTCGCGGGACGCTCAAGGCCGACATGCGCGTCAGCATGCTGGCACGAGCGCGGGACGGTCGCCTGGACGAGATGTTGCTCCTTCTAACAATGTTAGAAGCCTGAGCATATCCCGCACCTCGCGTCGCTCGCCACCGCCACCCAAGACTCCAGAGGAAGCGCTGGCCCGAGCCCAGCTGCTTCTAGATTACCCTCCCACGCCAGACAAGATCGACGACTGGAGGGCCACCATTCAGAGCCTCATCGGCTTCGCCAACGGCGACAGGCCCCGGCAACCGAGCACATCGAAGCCCCGGAAAGACGCCCAGGCGCAAGCCGACGCCGATAAGACCGCTGGGGGTGCCACCACCGTGCACTCCCCGCCACGAAGGCCAAGATCGCCGACTCGCCGGACCAACCTCGACACCGACTCCACCGCGTCGTCGGACCCGCGAGCTCGCCGCGATCAACGCCAAGTTCTCCAAGAACGACGACAAGAAGACGCTCGTACCCGCATCGAGCGCCGAAGAGAAGCGCGGCGTCAGTCAGACCAGCGCGCTGGGCCCACTGTTGATGTGCATGCGCCAGGGGAACCAGGCGACTTGCCGTACGCGGTAGGTTGCCCTGCGTTCACCCGTGAGCTGCGGCAAGTCCAGTGGCCCAGTACCAAAAACTTCAAGCCAGATGTACCCGAGAAGTACGATGGCAGGATACATCCGTCGGAGTTCCTCAGCGTCTACACCATCGCGGTGCAGGCTGCCGGGGGGCGCGACGAGAAGATCCTCGCCAACTACTTCCCGCTGGTGCTCAAGCCCAACGTCAGATCTTGGCTAATGCACTTACCGGACAACTCCATCTCTTCGTGGGCGGACCTGTGTCATCAGTTTGTCGGCGCCTTCACAGGCGGCCACAAACCCCATGGCTAGGAGAGCGATCTTCATCTGCTTGCCCAGAAGGAAGGAGAACCCCTGCGCAAGTACATACAGAGATTCAGCCAGGTGCAGCGCAACATCCCAGACGTCCACCCTGCCGCGGTTGTCAGCGCGTTCCATCAGAACGTGCGCAACCGCAGGATGAGGGAGGAGATGGAGATGTGCAAAATCAGAGATGTCAGTGAGCTATATGCTCTGGCCGACAAGTGTGCACGTGCTGAGGAGGGGAGGAAACTCCCCGGAGAGAACGCAGGAGCAGAAGGATCTGACAGTGAGGGTGCCGCCCCAGCGAAGAAGAACCGGAGGCGGAACAGCAGAAAGAGAAGAGCTAAGGATGTGCTAGTTGTCGAGCAGTCCGGCAATGGAGGTGGCGCCGAGAAGGCCAAAGCTGGTGACTCCGGCGAGGCTGTGGTGGCCGCCGACAAGCAGGACGGCTCCGGCAAGCAGTACTGCAAGATCCACCGCACCAAGGGCCATGACCTCCAGGCCTGCAAGAAGGTTGAGCAGCTCGTAGAGCTGCAGAAAGCTGAATACGAGCGCCGCGACAAGGAGAAGGCCCAGGAAGGTGGCGGAGGATCCGGCAAGAAGCATTCCGCCCGGGGAGGGCGCCGCGGCAAGGCCAAGCAGCGGCAAGGAGACAGGCCTCCCCGCGGCCGCGACAAGGACGAAGATGAGGACGAAGATGATGAGATGGAGGAAGATGAGGCCGACGAGCAGGAATTTCAGAAGGCAACAGACGTTCTATGCGTTGACGGCGATGCCTCTCTGCACACCTCGCGCTGCCAACTCAAATAGTGGATGCGGGAAGTGAACGCAGCAGAACCGTCCGTTGAGTCGCGCAAGCCCCTGAAGTGGTCCAGCACGCCCATCATCTTTGACGTTGAGGATCACCCTGACCACATAACTGCGGTCAGGTGCTTGGCGATGTTGGTTTCGCCAACAATCCGCAACCTCAAGGTCACGAAGATGCTGGTTGACGGCGGGGCCGGCCTGAATTTGATCTCTTCCGCGGTACTCAAGAAGCTCCAGATCCCCGACAGCGAGCTCGAAGAGACCGGCACCTTTCAAGGAATCAACCCGGGAAGGAGCAAACCGAAGGGGAAGATCACGCTGCCAGTAATGTTTGGCAGTAAGCTGAACTTCAGGACAGAGAAAGTCACATTCGACGTTGCTGATTTTCCATTGCCCTACAATGGGATACTTGGCCGTCTAGCGCTTGCCAAGTTCATGGCAGCCTCTCATCACGCCTACAACGTGCTTAAGATGCCCGGTCCGATAAGTGTCATTTCTGTCCATGGCGACAAGAAAGATGCACTTATCTGTACCGACAAAATCTACCGGGAAGCAGCAGCCGCAGCAGAACACAAACCACTTGCCGCTGAAGCTCCCGGGGGGAAGAAGAAGACCAAGTTCGGCAAGAGTAGCTCTGATGCCCACTCCGGCAAGTGCACCTCTTCGGAGTGCTGCGCTACCATCGAGGACGCACCATCGAGCTCCACCGGCAAGTGCAAGAAGGCAAAGACAGCTTCTCCACAGACCAAGAAAGTGGCCGCCAAGGAGGACGGCACTGGTGGTACCTTCACCATTAGTGCCACGCTTGACCCTAAATAGGAAAGCGCGCTCGTTGCTTTCCTGCGGGCGAATGTCGATGTATTTGCATGGCAACCATCCGACATCCCCGGTGTTCCCAGGAAAGTAATTGAGCACCACCTTGCCGTCTGCCCCCACACGCGGCCCGTCAAGTAGAGAGTCAGAAAACAAGCAGTAGAACGCCAAGAGTTCATTGCAGAGGAGATCAAGAAATTGGAAGCAACAGGCTTGGTCCGAGGAGTACTCCATCCAACGTGGTTAGCCAATCCAGTAGTCGTGCGCAAAGCGAACGGGAAGTGGAGGCTTTGTATTGACTTCACTAATGTTAATAAAGCTTGTCCCAAGGATCCATTTCCCTTGCCGCGCATTGACCAGATTGTCGACTCCACGGCAGGATGTGATCTGCTTTCATTCCTTGATGCATACTAAGGATATCATCAGATCTTCATGGCGGAAGAGGATGAAGAGAAAACCGCATTCATTACTCCATGTGACACGTACTGCTTTGTACGGATGCCTTTCGGACTAAAGAATGCTGGTTCAACATTTGCAAGAGTAGTTAGTCATGCTTTTGAGCCACAACTGCACATAAATGTAGAAGCTTACATGGATGACATAGTGGTCAAGAGCAAGGACAAAGAAACTTTGATCCAAGATCTGGATGAGACTTTTGCAAATCTGCGCAAGGTCAATCTCAAGTTGAATCCTGAGAAGTGCGTGTTTGGAGTTCCTTCCGGCAAGCTTCTCGGATTCTTTGTGTCCCAGCGGGGGATCGAAGCCAATCCTGACAAGATCGAAGCCATTGAACAGATCGAAGCACCGAAGCGTGTCAAGGATGTGCGAAGGCTTGCCGGCTGCGTTGCTGCTCTCAGTAGGTTCATCTCTAAGTCTTCCGAGCGCGCCCTGCCATTCTTCAAAATTTTGAAGAAGGCAGGTCCAATGAAATGGACTCCGGAAGCGGAGGCCGCGCTGCAGGACTTGAAGAGATACCTATCCTCCACTCCAATACTTGTCGCACCTAAGCCACAAGAGAAGTTGCTGCTATATCTGGCGGCAACCAATCAAGTGGCTAGTGCTGCATTAGTAGCAGAGAGGGAGGCGGATGATGAGCCAGCGACTGCGGCAAGCAAGTCCAGCGACAAGCAGGGGGCTTCCCCGACAAGTTCTGGTTCCGACAAGGATAGATCTACGCAGCCACAAGAAGAGAAACAGAAGAAGATGGTGCAGCGCCTAGTTTACTTTGTCAGTTCCCTTTTGCAGGGGGCTAGATCAAGGTACTCTGGTGTGCAGAAATTGCTTTTCGGCCTTCTCATGGCCTCGAGGAAGCTGCGCCACTACTTTCAAGCGCACGAAATCACAGTTGTCACTCGCTTTCCGTTGAAAAGGATATTGCAGAATCCAGAAGCAACAGGCAGGATTGTCGAGTGGGCACTGGAATTGTCAAGCTTTGGCCTCAAGTTTGAAAGTACTTCAACTATCCAGAGCCGAGCATTGGCAGAATTCATAGCAGAATGGACGCCAACACCTGATGAAGAAACTCCGGAGAGGAGCATCCCCGTCAAGGAAGCAAGCAAAGAATGGATCATGTACTTTGATGGTGCCTTCTCGCTGCAAGGCGCCGGTGCGGGCGTACTACTCGTCGCGCCCACCGGAGAGCACCTCAAGTATGTGGTCCAGATGCACTTTCCCAAGGAGCAAGCAACAAACAATACTGCAGAGTATGAAGGCTTGCTTGCCGGACTCAGGATCGTAGCAGACCTTGGGATCAGGAAGCTTATTGTCAGGGATGACTCACAGCTTGTCGTCCGTCAAGTAAACAAAGATTATCAAAGTCTGTTGATGGAAGCCTACATTGATGAAGTGAGGAAGTTGGAGGAGCATTTTGACGGCCTGCAAATGGAACATGTTACAAGAGCTCAAAATGACATTGCAGACGGCCTGTCAAAGTGTGCCGCACTCAAGTTACCTGTGGAACCAGGAATTTTTGTGCTCAAGCTAACTCAACCATCTGTAACACCATCAACTGGACAGAACAAGAAGAGGAAGTTGATTACTGGCGACTACCTTCCGGCAGAGCTCCCCGAAGCCGTCGTCAAGAAGGTCCCCAAGATCAACACAGAGAATGCTGAGGAGCCGTCTGCTCCGACAAGCCCTAGGGTTTGTTTCGTTGAAGCAGACGCTCCTGACAAGCTGTGTCCCGACACGCTTGCCGGGGAGCATCACGCTCCGGCTGAATCACAGATTCTTCCCGTGGAAGCAGATGTTCCCGCAGCAGCCAAGATCAACACAAAGAATGCTGAGGGGCAGTCTACTCCGACAAGCTCCAGGGTTTGTTTCGTCGAAGCAGACGCTCCCGACAAGCTGTGTCCCGACACGCTTGCGGGGAGCATCATGCTCCGGCTGAATTGCAGATTCTGGCCGTGGAAGCAGATGTTCCCGCAGCAGCATTTGCGCCTTTAGTCCTTGTCGTCGAGCCACAAGCTCCGGCATGGGCACAGCAGATTGTCCATGTCCTTCAAACAGGAGAACTTCCCGAAGAGCAGGAAGAAGCGGAAAGAGTAGCCCGGCAATCAAGTATGTACTAGTTTGTCGACGACATACTGTACAGAAAAAGATTCAACGGAGTGAAATTGAAGTGCATTTCCCGGGAAGATGGACAGGAGCTGTTGGCGGAGATACATGGAGGCATATGTGGTCACCACATTGGCGCAAGAGCACTTGCCGGCAAAGCTTTCCGGCAAGGTTTCTTCTGGCCGACAGCCCTCCAGGATGCAACTGCACAAGTAACCAAGTGTGAAGCGTGCCAGTTCCACTCCAAACAGATACATCAACCAGCTCAAGCTCTCCAAACAATCCCTTTATCCTGGCCATTTTCGGTCTGGGGGCTCGACATCCTCAGCCCCTTTCCCCGATCTGTCGGGGGCTTTGAGTACTTGTACGTTGCAATCGACAAGTTCACAAAGTGGCCTGAAGTGGAAGCAGTGAGGAAGGTGACAGCACAGTCAGCAGTCAAGTTCTTCAGGTCAATTGTTTGCCGTTTCGGAGTCCCTAACAGGATCATCACCGATAATGGCACACAATTCACGAGCCGCACCTTCATGCAGTACGTCCAAGATCTTGGCGCCAAGATCTGCTTCGCTTCTGTTGCTCATCCGAGAAGCAACGGTCAAGCGGAGAGGGCAAACGCTGAAGTGCTGCGCGGGCTCAAGACCAGAACTTTCGACAGGTTGCACAAGTGCGGAAGAAATTGGATCGAGGAGCTGCCGGTGGTTCTTTGGTCGATCATGACGACGCCAAATCGAGCCACTGGCCAGACACCTTTTGCTCTAGTATATGGAGCAGAAGCAGTTCTCCCCACGGAACTCGTATACGGATCGCCTCGAGTGCTCGCTTATCATGAGCTTGAGCAAGAGCAGCTGCGGCAAGACGGCGCGCTGCTCCTCGAGGAAGATTGTCTTCAGGCTGCGGTACGAGCCGCTCGCTACCAGCAAGCTTTGCGCCGCTACCACAGACGCAAAGTTAACGCCAGAAGCTTCGAGGAAGGCGACCTTGTTCTTCGGCGCGTTCAATCCGCCAAGAATTTCAACAAGTTGACGCCGAAGTGGGAAGGCCCTTATCGGGTGAAACGAGTCACTAGGCCTGGCGCTGTCCGCCTTGAGACCGAAGATGGCTTTTCGGTGAGCAACTCCTGGAACATAGAGCTTCTTCGTAAGTTTTATCCGTAAGGCGCGGTTGTCGGACCCCGTCCGGCAACCACCTTTCTGTACAAGTCTTGCCGCTGTTGCATGTAATCCTTTGTACAGAGCCGGGCACAGATCCCGTGCATAAAGTTTACGTGCTCAGCACAGGTTGTCAAATTTCATGCCTTTTTCTTTTATGCATGTATTATCTGACACTTTGTGCAGCACTCGCCTCCGGTAAGCAATAACGAGCCATAAGGCTCCATATCTTTATTTTCTCTTCTTTCTTTTTTCTCAAAAAGAAGGTTCCTTCGCCCACAAGTTCACGGGGGGAGAAGGAGAGGATAAAGGTGTGGACCAAGCGTCGTTCAAAGAAGTATGGCCTTGCCGGGACACAGGCGACAGAAAAGCTAAGTTGCCAAAGTCTGAACACAGTCAGTTCTTAAATTCTTTATGTTATACTCCTTGAACGACCGTGCCTTGTATAGAAAACCTGTGCGCGAAGGAATCGAGTCGTGGCTAAGTTGCGCCCTTAATTTGTTTCGAGTCCGCTCAACAATGAAAGCGTGCTACAACTAGCCCCGACAAGATTTCTTGCCGGAACCGGCACCGCCAGCGAGCTGCTGATGTTCCGCACTCAGCACTCGCGGCAAGCGTGCTCCGGCACCGCCAGCGAGCCGTGTCTAAGTTGCGCCCTTAATTTGTTTCGAGTCCGCTCAACAATGAAAGCGTGCTGGAACTAGCCCCGACAAGATTTCTTGCCGGAACCGGCACCGCCAGCGAGCTGCTGATGTTCCGCACTCAGCACTCGCGGCAAGCGTGCTCCGGCACCGCCAGCGAGTCGTGGCTAAGTTGCGCCCTTAATATGTTTCGAGTCCGCTCAACAATGAAAGTGTGCTGCAACTAGCCCCGACAAGATTTCTTGCCGGAACCGGCACCGCCAGCGAGCTGCTGATGTTCCGCACTCAGCACTCGCGGCAAGCATGCTCCGACACCGCCAGCGAGCTGCTGATGTTTCGCACTCAGCACTCGCGGCAAGCATGCCTGTGCCGGCGAGTTCCCTAAAAGCATAGGGTAAAAACATACAAGGGATGGAATTGAGTAAAGGATATAACATAACAAGCATTCCCTCTTTCATTAAAAAAACATCCCCCTCGGGTACAGTCCATGGAGGATGAAAAACATGAAAGAGAGGATTACAAGTTTTAGATGCAGCTAAGGCCTGAAGGCTTACAAATTAAAAAGATAAGATGCCCGTAATCCCTTTCCTGTCCCTATCTTCAGGAGGTAGGTCAAGGAGGCGAAAAGGGCAAAGGGAGCGCCTAGGCGAGCTACGGGTGCCAGAAGACACCAAGAGAACATCCCGGGGGCTGTCCGAAGGCTGGACGGTGATGGCGGCACCGGAGGTGGGGCTCGAAGACGGGGCGGCAGGACGTCAACACGCTGTCGAGGGCACCACGCCCTCGTACTCCGACCTGACGGCCTTGTCGCCAGCCCTCTTCCCCTTCCGCAGCCTCCCTACGCCAGCCGCCCAAGGAGACGACCCCGGGGAGTTCAAGGAGCCGGCGACACAGATGATGGAGTCGCCGGTGCCGCGCAAAGCGGCTCACGACACCTAGTCGGACCCGCCATCCCGCCGCCCGCTACCCTCATCGTCGCTGTCGCTTCCCTCCTCGTCACTCTCGCTCGAGGGAGAGCCTTTGCTATCGGAGGAGCTGTCCACGCAGCACTTCGCCCGAGTGCCGAAGCACCCGAAGACCTTGACGGAGAGGAGATCGCCCTCCATCAACTTAAAATGGAGGGTGAACCCCTCCATCAGGCTGTGGATACGGGCGAACGTCTTCCACCCTCGATCAAGATACATTACATTAGGGGCTGGGAATACAACGCGGACTCGCGTGCCGCTGATCCCACAGCCCCTCATCTGCAGTCTCAGTGTCTCGGGCGGGTCCGACTCCATCGCGCTCGCGAACGGAGTGGGAAGCCGGAGGCGACGACGAGGCGCCCGGCGCAGCCTGACGAAGAACTCGCAAGGGTCGTCCCCTATGTGGACCGCCGTGGGGGAGGAACCGCCGGCAGAGGCGAAGCTGGCGCGCCGCCCCGTCCACCTCTTCCCCGAGCGCCTCGACCTCGTCCTCGACCTCGTCCGCGACCTCGCCCCCTCCCTCTTCCCCTTATGGCCGGCTCTACCACCACGGGCGCGAGGGAGGGAGAGGTGCGCTGTCTAGCGGCGACCCTCGCCGCCACCGATGAAGGGCCAGGGTTCCCTTTCTCCATGGCGAATGGGAGAGAGGGGAGCAGATGCTGAAGAAAGGAGGAGATGAGAGAGTGCGGGCTTCTGTGCCCCCCTCCTGCTCTTTATAAAGGAGCAAGGTGGGGGCTCGGCCGCCCCGCTCAGCGAGTCAAGGCACGGGAAGAGCAGGGAATCGGGACCGACCCGCTGCCTCTGCTCGCGACGGCCCAGATTCCCACTCCCACCGTCCGCGACCCCAAGCGCATGGGAGCCGCGTGGCGAGGATGCAGAGCCGAGGCGACGGATGAGGCGGCCTCGCCCCACCCCGTGATCGTGGGAGTGGACGCCTCGAAAACCGCGCACCGGCCCCGTCCAGTAAATGCACCACGCCCCCACACCTACCCCCGTTTAGGTGGGAGGGCGTGGACCGTCCCCTTCATCATGGCTTGATGCATGTTCACGGGGCTTAGCCCCGCGCACGCCGCCCACCTCACCCACGACGCTGCGTTTGACGCGTGCCGTTCTGGGCGTGCGCGGTGGATGCGGAGAGATATGCGGTGTGACCTAGGCCGCGCGTGCCCGTGCACTGTTTTGGGCCTGGCCCAACAGCGCTCGGCACCGTGTATGGCCCAGGCCCGGGGGCTCCTGTCGGTGTACTAAAGTAGGGGTACCTTAGTATCCCGAACTTGTGCACGGGCAGTCGCAGCGCCCCGCGGCAAGGCTTGCCGGGCGTCCGCCAAGATCCTCCGCCGCTCATATTGAAGACCATTCAAGAACAAAGTACTCAAACAAAGGCCCCGGCAAGAGGAGCTTGCCGGGAAGGCCAACCAAGGCCCCGGCAAGAGAAGCTAGCCGGGAAGAAGACAAGACCCCGGCAAGAGAAGCTTGCCGGGAAGGCCACTCAAGGCATTCCAAGAAAACTTGCCGCGACGCACCGCGCGCCCCGGCAAGGCCCGGTGAGCGACAAGCTCCCGAACACGACAAGACGACGACCTCGGCAAGGAGCTTGCCGCGGGAAACCCCCACTTCGCGCCCGCGCTCCAGCACACCTGCCAACATGTCGCTCTGGGACCCTCCCAAGCACACGTGGCAGGAGGCCGTGCAGCTAGGGGTGCGAGGTGGCAAGCAGGCGCTGGCAAGGTGACCATCGTGGCAAACGGTGGCGCCCCTAGCGGTCGCTTCTCTTGCACTGTTTGAGCGACCAGACGGGCATTAAATGCCCCTGTCCCCTGCCGTCAGAGTTAGGTAGGGGGCACTGTTGGTAGTGGTTGTACCAACCTGCGTTTTTACTCTTTTACCCCTCTTTCCATGCTGCCACCTGTCGGTGACCCCTTTAGCCTATAAAAAGGAGGCCCATGCGCACGTAGAAGGGGTTCGGGGTTTGGAGAGGGCAACCACATTCTCAGGCAAGAACAGAATAGAAACACAAAGCACCAGTAGGAGTTTTATCTCTCCGGAGAGCTCCGAAGCTGGGTAAAATCCCCCGCGCGCCTTGCCTCGATCTGCTCTTCGTGCACCACTCTGCCCCCCTGCTGAACCAAGAAGGGGCCCTGCCCCATAGGTGCTCGTTCCCCGCGACCGACAAACGAGCTAGTCAACTAGAGGCTTACTAGGGACATGGTGTTGTCTATGTATCCACACATGTATCTGAGTTTCCTATCAATACAATTATAGCATGGATAATAAACGATTATCATGAACAAGGAAATATAATAATAACTTATTTATTATTGCCTCTAGGGCATATTTCCAACAGTCTCCCACTTGCACTAGAGTCAATAATCTAGTTCACATCGCCATGTGATTAACACTCACAGGTCACATCACCATGTGACCAACATCTAAAGAGTTTACTAGTGTCACTAAACTAGTTCACATCATCATGTGATTAAGACTCAATGAGTTCTGGGGTTTGATCATGTTTTGCTTGTGAGAGAAGTTTTAGTCAACGGGTCTGCAACATTCAGATCTGTATGTACTTTGCAAATCTCTATGTCATATTATAAATGCTGCTTCCACGCTCCACTTGGAGCTATTCTAAATGGTTGTTCCACTATACGTATCCGGTTTGCTACTCAGAGTCACTCGGATAGGTGTTAAAGCTTGCATCGACGTAACGCTTTACATCGAACTCTTTATCACCTCCATAATCGAGAAACATATCCTTATTCCTCTAAGGATAATTTTGACCGCTATTTGGTGATCCACTCCTTGATCACCTTTGTACCCTCTTGCCAGACATGTGGCAAGGCACACATCAGGTGCGGTACTTAGCATAGCATACTGTAGAGCCTACGTCTAAAGCATAGGGGACGACCTTCGTCCTTTCTCTTTTTTCTGCCGTGGTCGAGCTTTAAGTCTTAACTTCATACCTTACATCTCAGGCAAGAACTCCTTCTTTGACTGATCCATCTTGAACACCTTCAAGATCATGTCAAGGTATATGCTCATTTGAAAGTATCATTAGGCGTTTTTGATCTATCCTCATAGATCTTGATGCTCAATGTTCAAGTAGCTTAATCCAGGTTTTCTATTGAAAAACATCTTTTCAAATAACCCTATATGCTTTTTCAGAAATTCTACATCATTTCTGATCATCAATATGTCAACAACATATACTCATCAGAAATTCTATAGTGCTCCCACTCACTTCTTTGGAAATACACGTTTCTCATAAACTTTGTATAAACCCAAAATCTTTGATCATCTTATCAAAGCGCACATTCCAACTCCGAGATGCTTACTCCAGTCCTTAGAAGGATCGCTGGAGCCAGCATACCTTTTAGCATCCTTAGGATCGACAAAAGTTTTCTGATTGTATCACATACAACCTTTCCTTACGAAAACTGGTAAGGAAACTCGTCTTGACATCCATCTTCCAGATTTCATAAATGCAGCTAATGCTAACATGATTCCGACGGACTTAAGCATCGCTACGGATGAGACAATCTCATCGTAGTCAACTCCTTGAACTTGTGAAAAAACTCTTCGCCACAAGTCGAGCTTCATAGACGGTGACATTACCGTCC
Organism: Triticum timopheevii; assembly: GCA_963921465.1. Lineage (NCBI taxonomy): Eukaryota > Viridiplantae > Streptophyta > Magnoliopsida > Poales > Poaceae > Triticum > Triticum timopheevii. Next base: position 460,342,978 of record OY997264.1, on the reverse strand, counting down.
ACGTCCGTCTTCTTCTTAAAGATCCATTTATTTCAATGGCTTGCCGATCATCGGGCAAGTCCACCAAAGTCCATGCTTTGTTATGATACATGGATCCTATCTCGGATTTCATGGCTTCTAACCATTTGTCGGAATTTGGGCCCACCATTTCTTCTCCATAGCTCGTAGGTTCATTGTTGTCGAGCAACATGACCTTCAAGACAGGATTACTGTGCCACTCTGAAGTGGTACGCATCCTTGTCACCCTACGAGGTACGGTAGTGACTTGATCCAAAACTTCATGATCACTATCATAAGCTTCTACTTCAATTGGTGTAGGTGCCACAGGAACAACTTCCTATGCCCTGCTACACACTAGTTGAAGTGACGGTTCAATAACCTCATCAAGTCTCCACCATCCTCCCACTCAATTCTTCGAGACAAACTTTTCCTCGAGAAAGGACCCGATTCAAGAAACAATCCCTATTGCTTTTGGATCTGAATTAGGAGGTATACCCAACTGTTTTGGGTGTCCTATGAAGATGCATTTTATCCGCTTTGGGTTCGAGCTTATCAACCTGAAACTTTTTCACATAAGCGTCGCAGCCCCAAACTTTTTAAGAAACGACAACTTAGGTTTCTCCAAACGGTGTCGTCTCAACGGAATTACATGGTACCCTATTAAAGTGAGTGCGGTTGTCTCTAATGCCTAACCCATGAACGATAGTGGTAATTCGATAAGAGACATCAAGGTACGCACCATATCCAATAGGGTGCAACTATGATGTTCGGACACACCATCTCACTATGGTGTTCTAGGCGGTATTAATTGTGAAACAATTTCCATAATGTCTTAAGTGCGTGCCAAAGCTTGTAACTCAGATTCTCATCTCTATGATCATATCATAGACATTTTATCCTCTTATCACGATGATCTTCAACTTTACTCTGAAATTACTTGAACCATTCAATAATTCAGACTTGTGTTTTATCAAGTAAATATACTCAGTATCTACTCAAATCATCCATGAAGTAAGAACATAACGATATTCACTGCATGCCTCAGCACTCATTGGACTGCACACATCAAAATGTGTTGCTTCCAACAAGTTGTTATCTTGTTCCATTTTACTGAAAAACAAGGCTTTCAGTCATCTTGCCCATGTGGTATAATTTGCATATCTCAAGTGATCCAAAATCAAGTGAGTCCAAACGATCCATCTGCATGGAGTTTCTTCATGCGTATACACCAATAGACATGGTTCGCATGTCTCAAACTTTTCAAAAAACGAGTGAGTCCAAAGATCCATCAACATGGAGCTTCTACATGCGTTTTATACCAATATGACTTACATGGCAGTGCCACAAGTAAGTGGTACTATCATTACTATCTTATATCTTTTGGCATGAAAATGTGTATCACTACGATCAAGATTCAATAAACCATTCCTTTAGATGCAAGACCACTGAAGGTGTTATTCACATAAATAGAGTAACCATTATTCTCCTTAAATGAATAACCGTATTGCAACAGACATAATCCAATCATGTCTATGCTCAACGCAAACACCAAATGACAATTGTTCAGGTTTAATACTAATCTTGATGGTAGAGGGAGCGTGCGATGCTTGATCACATCAACCTTGGAAACACTTCCAACACATATCGTCAGCTCACCTTTAGCTAGTCTCCTTTTATCTCGTAGCTTTTATTTCGAGTTACTAACACTTAGCAACCGAACCGGTATCTAATACCCTGGTGCTACTAGGAGTACTAGTAAAGTACACATTAACATAATGTATATCCAATATACTTCTATCGACCTTGCCAACCTTCTCATCTACCAAGTATCTAGGGTAATTCTGCTCCAGTGGTTGTTCCCCTTATTACAGAAGCACTTAGTCTCGGGTTTGGGTTCAACCTTGGGTTTCTTCACTAGAGCAGCAGCTGATTTGCCGTTTCATGAAGTATCCCTTCTTGCCCTTGCCCTTCTTGAAACTAGTGGTTTCACAACCATCAACAATTGATGCTCCTTCTTGATTTCTACTTTCGCGGTGTCAAACAACGCGAATACCTCAAGGATCATCATCTCTATCCTTGATATGTTATAGTTCATCACGAAGCTCTAGCAGCTTGGCGGCAATGACTTTGGAGAAACATCACTATCTCATCTGGAAGATCAACTCCCACTCGATTCAAGTGATTGTTGCACTCAGACAATCTGATCACAAGCTCAACGATTGAGCTTTTCTCCCTTAGTTTGCAGGCTAAGAAAATCGTCGGAGGTCTCATACCTCTTGACGTGGGCACGAGCCTGAAATCCCAATTTCAGCCCTCGAAACATCGCATATGTTCCGCGATGTTTCGAAAAAAGTCTTTGGTGCCTCAACTCTAAACCGTTTAACTAAACTATCATGTAGTTATCAAAACGTGTATGTCCGATGTTCGCAACATCCACAAACGACGTTTGGGGTTTAGCACACTGAGCGGTGCATTAAGGACATAAGCTTTCTACTGTCCGCATAAATGCTACTGTCAACTTTCAACTATATTTTCTCTAGGAACATATCTAAACAGTGGAACTAAAGCGCGAGCTTATGACATAATTTGCAAAGATCTTTTGACTATGTTCAGGATAATTAAGTTCATCTTATGAACTCCCACTCAGATAGACATCCCTCTGGTCATCTAAGTGATTACATGATCCGAGTTAACTAGGCCGTGTCCGATCATCACGTGAGACGGACTAGTCATCATCGGTGAACATCTTCATGTTGATCATATCTACTATACGACTCATGCTCGACCTTTCGGTCTCTGTGTTCCGAGGCCATGTCTGTACATGCTAGGCTCGTCAAGTTAACCCTAAGTGTTTCGCGTGTGTAAATCTGTCTTACACCCGTTGTATGTGAACGTAAGAATCCATCACACCCGATCATCACGTGGTGCTTAGAAGCGACGAACTTTAGCAACGGTGCACAGTTAGGGGAGAACACTTCTTGAAATTGTTGTAAGGGATCATCTTATTTACTACCGTCGTTCTAAGTAAACAAGATGCATAAACATAATAAACATCACATGCAATTATATAGTAGTGACATGATATGGCCAATATCATATAGCTCCATTGATCTCCATCTTCGGGGCTCCATGATCATCATCGTCACCGGCATGACACCATGATCTCCATCATCATGATCTCCATCATCGTGTCTTCATGAAGTTGTCTCGCCAACTATTACCTCTACTACTATGGCTACCGGTTAGCAATAAAGTAAAGTAATTACATGGCGTTGTTCAATGACACGCAGGTCATACAATAAATAAAGACAACTCCTATGGCTCCTGCCGGTTGTCATACTCATCGACATGCAAGTCGTGATTCCTATTACAAGAACATGATCAATCACATACATCACATATATTCATCACATTCTTATTGGCCATATCACATCACATAGCATACCCTGCAAAAACAAGTTAGACGTCCTCTAATTGTTGTTTGCATGTTTTACGTGGCTGCTATGGGTTTCTAGCAAGAACGTTTCTTACCTACGCAAAAACCACAACGTGATATGTCAATTGCTATTTACCCTTCATAAGGACCCTTTTCATCGAATCCGTTCCGACTAAAGTGGGAGAGACTGGCACCCGCTAGCCACCTTATGCAACAAGTGCATGTCAGTTGGTGGAAACTGTCTCACGTAAGAGTACGTGTAAGGTCGGTCCGGGCCGCTTCATCCCACAATACCGTCGAAACAAGATTGGACTAGTAACGGTAAGCATATTGAACAAGATCAACGCCCACAACTACTTTGTGTTCTACTCGTGCAAAGAATCTACGCAATAGACCTAGCTCATGATGCCACTGTTGGGGAACGTAGCAGAAATTCAAAACTTTCCTACGTGTCACCAAGATCTATCTATGGAGAAACTAGCAACGAGGGGAAGGAGAGTGCATCTACATACCCTTGTAGATCGCTAAGCGGAAGCGTTCAATAGAACAGGGTTGAAGGAGTCATAGTGATCCAAATCATCGGAGATCCTAGTGCCGAACGGACGACACCTCCGCGTTCAACACACGTACAGCCCGGTGACGTCTCCCACGCCTTGATCCAGCAAGGAGAGAGGGAGAGGTTGAGGAAGACTCCATCCAGCAGCAGCACAACGGCGTGGTGGTGATGGAGGAGCGTGGTAGTCCAGCAGGGCTTCGCCAAGCACCGCGAGATATGAGGAGAAAGAGAGGTAGGGCTGCGCCAACAGGAGAAGAAACTCATGTGTTGGGCTGCTCCAATGCCTCCACTATATATAGGCGGAGAGGGGGCTGCGCCCCCACCTAGGTTTCCACCCCTAGGGGGCGGCGGCCACCCCTAGATGGGACTTGGAGGGGGCGGCCAAGAGGGGGAGAGAGGGGGCGCGCCCTAGGGTGGGCCTATAGGCCCATCTGCGCCTAGGGTTTCCCCTCTCCCCTCCTAGCTGCGCCTTGGGCAAGGGTGGGAGGCGCACCAGCCCACTCTGGGGCTGTTCCCTTTCCACTCTAGGCCCATGCAAGCCTCCGGGGCCGGTGGCTCCACTTGGTGGACCCCCGGGACCCTCCCGGTGGTCCCGGTATGTTACCGATAAAACCCGAAACTTTTCCGGTGACCAAAACAGGACTTCCCATATATAAATCTTTACCTCCGGACCATTCCGGAACTCCTCGTGACGTCCGGGATCTCATCCGGAACTCCGAACAACATTCGGTGACCACATACAAACTTCCTTTATAACCCTAGCGTCATCGAACCTTAAGTGTGTAGACCCTACGGGTTCGGGAACCATGCAGACATGACCGACACGTTCTCCGGTCAATAACCAACAGCGGGATATGGATACCCATGTTGGCTCCCACATGTTTCACGATTATCTCATCGGATGAACCATGATGTCAAGGACTCAATCATTCCTGTATACAATTCCCTTTGTCTAGCGGTATTGTACTTGCCCAAGATTCGATCGTCGGTATGCCGATACCTTGTTCAATCTCGTTACCGGCAAGTCTCTTTACTCGTTCCCGTAACACATCATCCCGTGATCAACTCCTTGATCACATTGTGCACATTATGATGATGTCCTATTGAGTGGGCCCAGAGATACCTCTCCGTTTACACGGAGTGACAAATCCCAGTCTCGATTCGTGCCAACCCAACAGACACTTTCGGAGATACCTGTAGTGCACCTTTATAGCCACCCAGTTACGTTGTGACGTTTGGTACACCCAAAGCATTCCTACGGTATCCGGGAGTTGCACAATCTCATGGTCTAAGGAAAAGATACTTGACATTAGAAAAGCTTTAGCATACGAACTACACGATCTTTGTGCTAGGCTTAGGATTGGGTCTTGTCCATCACATCATTCTCCCAATGATGTGATCCTGTTATCAATGACATCCAATGTCCATGGTCAGGAAACCGTAACCATCTATTGATCAACGAGCTAGTCAACTAGAGGCTTACTAGGGACATGGTGTTGTCTATGTATCCACACATGTATCTGAGTTTCCTATCAATACAATTATAGCATGGATAATAAAATATTATCATGAACAAGGAAATATAATAATAACTTATTTATTATTGCCTCTAGGGCATATTTCCAACAACACTCGGTTCAACTAAAGTGAGAGAGATAGACACCCGCCGGTCACCTTTAAGCAACGAGTGCTCGTGGCAGTGAAACCAGTCTCGTGTAAGCGTACACCTAATGTCGGTCCGAGCCGCTTCTTCTCACAATACCGCTGAACCAAAGTATGACATGCTGTTAAGCAGTATGACTTATATCGCCCACAACTCACTTGTGTTCTACTCGTGCATATGACATCTACGCATAAAACCAGGCTCTGATACCACTGTTGGGGAACGTAGTAATTTCAAAATTTTCCTACGCACACGCAAGATCATGGTGATGCATAGCAACAAGAGGGGAGAGTGTTGTCCACGTACCCTCTAGACCGAAAGCGGAAGCGTTATGACAACGCGGTTGATGTAGTCGTACGTCATCACGGCCCGACCGATCAACGGCACCTCCGAGTTCTAGCACACGTTCAGCTCGATGACGTCCCTCGAACTCCGATCCAGCCAAGTGTCGAGGGAGAGTTTCGTCAGCACGACGGTGTGGTGACGATTTTGATGTTCCACCGTCGCAGGGCTTCGCCTAAGCACTGCTACAATATTATCGAGGAGGACTATGGTGGAGGGGGGCACCGCACACGACTAAGAGATCCAAGGGATCAATTGTTGTTGTCCCTAGAGGTGCCCCCCTACCCCTGTATATAAAGGATCAAGGGGGAGGGGGCGGCCGGCCAGGAGGAGGCGCACCAAGGAGGGGTCCTACTCCCAGCGGGAGTAGGATTCCCCCCTTCCAAGTAGTAGGAGTAGGAGTCAAGGAAAGGGGGGAGAGAAGAGAAGGAAGGAGGGGGCGCAGCCCCTCCCCCTAGTCCAATTCGGACTAGGCCTTGGGGGGGGGCGCCCGACCTCTCCTCTCTCTTTCCCCTAAAGCCCAATAAGGCCCATATACTCCCCGGCGAATTCCCGTAACTCTCCGGTACTCCAAAAAATACCCTAATCACTCGGAACCTTTTAGAACTCTGAATATAGTCGTCCAATATATTGATCTTTACGTCTCAATCATTTCGAGACTCCTCGTCATGTCCCCGATCTCATCCGGGACTCCGAACTCCTTTGGTACATCAAAACTCATAAACTCATAATATAATTGTCATTGAAACCTTAAGCGTGTGGACCCTACGGGTTCGAGAACAATGTAGACATGACCGAGACACATCTCCGGTCAATAACCAATAGCGGAACCTGGATGCTCATATTGGCTCCCACATATTCTACGAAGATCTTTATCGGTCAAAGCGCATAACAACATACGTTGTTCCCTTTGTCATCGGTATGTTACTTGCCCGAGATTCGATCGTCGATATCTCAATACCTAGTTCAATCTCGTTACCGGCAAGTCTCTTTACTCGTTCCGCAATACATCATCCCGCAACTAACTCATTAGTTGCAATGCTTGCACGGCTTATAGTGATGTGTATTACCGAGTGGGCCCAAAGATACCTCTCCGACAATCGGAGTGACAAATCCTAATCTCGAAATACGCCAACCCAACATGTACCTTCGGAGACACCTGTAGAGCTCCTTTATAATCACCCAGTTACGTTGTGACGTTTGGTAGCACACAAAGTGTTCCTCCGGTAAACGGGAGTTGCATAATCTCATAGTCATAGGAACATGTATAAGTCATGAAGAAAGCAGTAGCAACACACTAAACGATCAAGTGCTAAGGCTAACGGAATGGGTCAAGTCAATCACATCATTCTCCTAATGATGTGATCCCGTTAATCAAATGTAAACTCTTTTGTCCATGGCTAGGAAACATAACCATCTTTGATAATCGATCTAGTCAAGTAGAGGCATACTAGTGACACTATGTTTGTCTATGTATTCACACATGTATTATGTTTCCGGTTAATACAATTCTAGCATGAATAATAAACATTTATCATGATATAAGGAAATAAATAATAACTTTATTATTGTCTCTAGGGCATATTTCCTTCATTATGTTGGTAGGGAATTAAAGAATAATGCTTTTGAGATAGGACACTTGAGTGATTATATGGCTAGAGTTAATGGTGAACTTAAACTCATTAGCAAATATGCTTCTATGGTTACCACTCAAGCGGAGAAAGTACTTAAGGCTCAAAGTGATCTGCTCGATGAATTAAATAATAAACATGATTTTGCTGTGAGAGTGGCTACTAGAACTGGTAAAATGACTCAGGAACCTTTGTATCCTAAAGGCCACCCTAAGAGAATTGAGCAAGAATCTCAGAGAAATAATGTAGATGCACCTAGTCCTTCTAAAAAGAAGAAAAAGAAAAATGATAGGACTTTGCATGCTTCTAGTGAACCTGTTGTAGACACACCTGAGAATCCCAATGATATTTCTATTTTCGATGCTGAGACACAATCAGGTGATGAACATGAACCTAATGATAATGTTAATGATAATATTCATGTTGATGCTCAACCTAGCAATAATAATGATGTAGAGATTGAACCTGCTGTTGATCTTGATAACCCACAATCAAAGAATCAATGTTATGATAAAAGAGATTTTGTTGCTACGAAGCACGGTAGAGAAAGAGAACCATGGGTTCAGAAACCCATGCCTTTTCCTCCTAAACCATCCAAGACAAAGGATGATGAGGATTTTGAGCGCTTTGCTGAAATGATTAGACCTATCTTCTTATGTATGAGCTTAACTGATATGCTTAAAGTAAATCCTTATGCTAAACATATGAAGGATATCATTAGAAATAAAAGAAAGATACCAGAAGCTGAAATTTCCACCATGCTTGCTAATTATACTTTTAAGGGTGGAATACCAAAGAAACTTGGAGACCCAGGGGTACCAACTATATCATGCTCCATTAAAAGAAATTATGTTAAAACTACTTTATGTGATCTTGGAGCTGGTGTTAGTGTTATGCCTCTCTCTTTATATCGTAGACTTGAATTGAATAAGTTGACACCTACTGAAATATCTTTGCAAATGGCCAATAAATCAACTGCTATACCTGTTGGTATTTGTGAGGATGTGCCTGTTGTGGTTGCAAATGTCACTATCTTAATGGACTTTGTTATTCTTGATATTCCCGAGGACGATAGTATGTCGATTATCCTTGGTAGACCCTTTTTGAATACTGCAGGGGCTGTTATTGATTGCAACAAAGGCAATGTCACTTTTCATGTTAATGGTAATGAGCATACGGTACACTTTCCGAGGAAACAACCTCAAGTTCATAGCATCAATTCTATTGGAAAAAGTCCAACTATTATTATTAGAGGTTTTGAATTTCCTCTTCCCACTGTCAAAAAAAAGTATGATATTCTTATTGTTGGGGATGTTCATATCCCCGTTGAGGTAACTTAGTGTTATTCGAAATTTCTCCGGTTCGGTGTTATTCGGAATGAGTTTGTTAACAAGACTTGATCAACCTTGTTAGTGGATTCATTTTGATGATCATGAGATGGATGAAACTAGAAGGCACAACCTTCTGTACCTTTTTTTTACTTTCTGTTATTTAGAATAAATAAAGCAAAAATAGTATTATCTGACTGTTTTCTGAATTATCCATGCAATAAAAAAATATCCTGAAAATAAAAGTGCTCCAAATGCCCTGCAAATTTAGTATGATTTTTTATGGAATATTTGAGGATTTTAGGCACTAAGAACACATCAGGGGAGGCAAGCACCTGACCATGAGGGTCCAGGCGCGCCTCCTTTCCCTGGCGCCCCCCTGTCTCGTGGGCCCATGGTGGCCCCCCTCCACTTATTCCTGCATGTTGGGGAACGTAGTAATTTCAAAAAAATTCCTACGTACACGCAAGATCATGGTGATGCATAGCAATGAGAGGGGAGAGTGTTGTCCACGTACCCTCGTAGACCGTAAGCGGAAGCATTAGCACAACGCGGTTGATGTAGTCGTACGTCTTCACGATCCGACTGATCCAAGCACCCAACGTACGGCACCTCCGAGTTCAGCACACGTTCAGCTCGATGACGATCCCCGGGCTCCGATCCAGCAAACCTTCGGGGATGAGTTCCGTCAGCACGATAGCATGGTGACGATGATGATGCTCTACCGGCGCAGGGTTTCGCCTAAACTCCGCGACGATATGACCGAGGTGGAATATGGTGGAGGAGGGCACCGCACACGGCTAAGGAACGATCCGTAGATCAACTTGTGTTGTTGTACCTAGAGGTGCCCCCCTGCCCCCGTATATAAAGGAGCAAGGGGGGAGGGGGCGGCCAGCCTAGTAGGGGCGCGCCAAGGGGAGTCCTACTCCCCCTCCTTGTTGGAGTAGGAGAAAGGGGGAAAGAGGGGGAGAGGAGGAAGGAAAGGGGGGCCACACCCCTTGTCCAATTCGAACCAGAGGGGGGCTGCGAGCCTCCTTCCTTTCGTTCTCTCTCCTCTATTCCCGTATGGGCCAATAAGGCCCATATACTCCTCGGCGAATTCCCGTAACTCTCCGGTACTCCGAAAAATACCCGAATCACTCGGAACCTTTCCGAACTCCGAATATAGTCGTCCAACATATCGATCTTTATGTCTCGAACATTTCGAGACTCCTCGTCATGTCCGCGATCTCATCCGGGGCTCCGAACTCCTTCGGTACATCAAAACTCATAAACTCATAATATAACTGTCATCGAAACCTTAAGCGTGCGGACCCTACGGGTTCGAGAACTATGTAGACATGACCCAGAACTATTCTTGGTCAATAACCAATAGCGGAACCTGGATGCTCATATTGGCTCCTACATATTCTACGAAGATCTTTATCGGTCAAACCGCATAACAACATACATTGTTCCCTTTGTCATCGGTATGTTACTTGCCCGAGATTCGATCATCGGTATCCAATACCTAGTTCAATCTCGTTACCGGCAAGTCTCTTTTCTCGTTACATAATGCATCATCCCGCAACTAACTCATTAGTCACATTGCTTGCAAGGCTTATAGTGATGTGCATTACCGAGAGGGCCCACAGATACCTCTCCGACAATCGGAGTGACAAAACCTAATCTCGAAATACGCCAACCCAACATGTACCTTTGGAGACACCTGTAGTACTCCTTTATAATCACCCAGTTACGTTGTGACGTTTGGTAGCACCCAAAGTGTTCCTCTGGTAAACGGAAGTTGCATAATCTCATAGTTACAGGAACATGTATAAGTCATGAAGAAAGCAATAGCAACATACTAAACGATCAAGTGATAGGCTAACGGAATGGGTCATGTCAATCACATCATTCTCCTAATGATGTGATCCCATTAATCAAATGACAACACATGTCTATGGTTAGGAAACATAACCATCTTTGATTAATGAGCTAGTCAAGTAGAGGCATACTAGTGACTATATGTTTGTCTATGTATTCACACATGTATCATGTTTCCGGTTAATACAATTCTAGCATGAATAATAAACATTTATCACGAAATAAGGAAATAAATAATAACTTTATTATTGCCTCTAGGGCATATTTCCTTCACTGCACCCACACACTCCGTCTTCATCCCAAAAAAATCCCCATCCAGCTCAAGCATGAGTTCTAGCTCATTTTGCTGCAATTTTCGATCTCCTTGCTCAAAGCTCCATTCACAAAACTGCTTTGGGAGATTGTTGCTTGGTATGTGACTCCTCCATTGGTCCAATTGGTTTTTGTTCTAGTGCTTTATTCATTGCAATTTTTGCTGCATAGGTGACCCTGTTCTTGAGCTTGCATGTCAAATTTATGAGGTCCCAAGTAATTCTAATGCATGATATAGGCTCTAAGCACTTATGGGAGTAGTTGCTATCAATCTTGTATAGTTTGATTCACTTTTATTTTGAAGTTACTAAAAATTTCAGAAATTTTCAGAAAATGATTAAGAGATTATTGAGGGGCTCTTCTAGTCAAAGATCCGAGGATAAACAAGCTAAGGAGAAAGAAAAGGCCAAGTATAATCTTCCTCGCGTAGCGGAAGTACGACCGTGTGAGTGGCCTTGTGATAATTTCTTGAGAGCAGCCAGGATTTATGAAGACTTTTATTCTTTGGCTGAAAATGCGGGCCTCACCGACTTCCTCCACAAGCGGATCGAACAGTATCTCTTACTTACCAATACTTTCGTGCAAAACTTTTACTATTATCCTAAGAATTCACCTCCTTCAGTTTCTTTTCATTTATATGATGAGGCTAAGGAAATGTCATTACGTAACTTTTGCGCGGTTTGTAGAATACTCTTTGAGGGCAGCTTAGATGAACCACATCATAAAGATGTGGATGGTTTTATTGATACTATTACCGTAGGGGAACCGAGAAAGGGTTCTGATGCAAGGATCACTAGCATACATTTTCTTGTTTTACACTACTTTGCCATATTGGCTAGTCAATGCTTAATTGGTCATGAAAATAGTGGAAACCTCAGTGTTCCTGATATTATTATTCTGTTCCATGCCTTATTCAGTGATAACACTTTTAGTATGGGTGCCGTTATTGCTAAACGGTTAAGCTTAAACCGTACAAAGGGCCCCATCTTTGGAGGTATCTATGTTGCACGCCTTGCTAAACATTTTGAGATACCTATTAGGCATGATGAGAAAGAGGAGACACTGCTGCCTCTTACCTTTTTAGATTACAGGAGCATGGTAGCACATGAGTTTATTGTTGACAACGATAATAAGATGCTTCTGTATAACCTGAGATTTAATAAGAAACACAATGAGATTATTACCCTGCCTGTGCCTTCTTTGCTTGATTTAACTACAGGTCAGTACCTAGTCTTGCCAAATGTTGTGTACGCACATCGAGGCCAGACATCAGCTCCAGATCCTGAGCCGGAACCACCACTGGACCCTTATCATCCATCATCTTATCAGTGGGATCCGAAGGAGATCGCCAGTCAGTGGCAATACTATGACGCTCCTTAGTACACCGGGGAGAGTAGCCGCGATCCTTGGCATTAGACCAACTTAGGCCAAAAGCCTAAGCTTGGGGGAGTACGTATTTCTCACCGACTTTACATTCATGTTCACGCACTATTCTACTTGTCGGTGCTCATACTCTTTCATTATATTATCCATGCTAGTTTAATTTCCTTTTTCTAGCTTTCTTCTTGTGTGTTTGATAAACCTTATGAAAAACCAAAAAATTAGTTAGTTTAATTTCCATGCTTGTAGTAGTAATTAAAATGAAAACCCAAAAGATTTCTCGTTCTTCTTTTGCTTGTTGGGAGCTTTCCCGTGTAAATAGTTTTATTTCTTTTCTTTCCTTTGGGGGTCAAGAGTAGAAGACCATATTGAAAATGCTTAGTGGGTCTCATATGCATGATTGTTGATTTAATTTAGAGCCCATATTAGTTTGTCTTCTCTCTTGAATTGAATTCTTGCAGATTCCAGCTTAGTCCAATGCACATGCACTATTATTATTATACACACCGTTCGGTCATGCAAGTGAAAGGCAATAATGACGATATATGATGGACTGATTGAGATGAGAGAAGTTGGTATGAACTCAACCTCTCTTGTTTTTGTAAATATGGTGAGTTCATCGTTCCTGATTCAGCTTATTATGAATAAACATGTTTGCAATGACATTTAGAGATTATAGTTGCTTATGCCATGCTTAATTAGCTAGGAGCTTATAATGGTTTACCTTGCGTGCCAACATGCTATTAAAATGATTGTGATGTGGTATGATGGGATGGTATCCTCCTTTGAATGAATTGAGTGACTCGACTTGGCACATGTTCACGCATGTAGTTGAAACAAAATCAACATAGCCTTCACGATATTTGTGTTCATGGTGGATTTGTTGGGTTTCGTAGTAATTTCAAAAAATTTCCTACGCACACGCAAGATCATGTGATGCATAGCAACGAGGGGAGAGTGTTGTCTACGTACCCAACACAGACCGACTGCGGAAGCGATGACACGACGTAGAGGAAGTAGTCGTACGTCTTCACGATCCAACCGATCAAGCACCGAAACTACGGCACCTCCGAGTTCGAGCACACGTTCAGCTTGATGACGATACCCAGACTCCGATCCAGCAAAGTGTCGGGGAAGAGTTCCGTCAGCACGACGGCGTGGTGACGATCTTGATGAACTACAGCAGCAGGGCTTCGCCTAAACTCCGCTACAGTATTATCGAGGTATATGGTGGCAGGGGGCACCGCACACGGCTAAGGAATAGATCACGTGGATCAACTTGTGTGTTTAGAGGTGCCCCTGCCTCCGTATATAAAGGAGGAGAGGAGGGGAGGCTGGCCGGCCAAGGAGGGAGGCGCGGGAGGAGTCCTACTCCTACCGGGAGTAGGACTCCCCTCCAATCCTATTCCAACTAGGATTCCCCAAGTGGGAAAGAGGGAGAAGGGTGGCCGGCCACCTCTCCTAGTCCTAATAGGACTAGGGGAAGGGGGGAGGCGCGCAGCCCTTGTGGGAAGCCCTTTCACCTTTCCACTAAGGCCCATGAAGGCCCATATGGCTCCCGGGGGGTTCCGCTAACCTCCCGGTAACCCGGTAAAATCCCGATTTCACCCGGAACACTTCCGATGTCCAAACATAGGCTTCCAATATATCAATCTTTACGTCTCGACCATTTCGAGACTCCTCGTCATGTCCGTGATCACATCCGGGACTCCGAACAACCTTCGGTACATCAAAAATGCATAAACTCATAATGTAACTGTCATCGTAACCTTAAGCGTGCGGACCCTACGGGTTCGAGAACAATGTAGACATGACCGAGACACGTCTCCGGTCAATAACCAATAGCGGGACCTGGATGCTCATATTGGCTCCTACATATTCTACGAAGATCTTTATCGGTCAGACCGCATAACGACATACGTTGTTCCCTTTGTCATCGGTATGTTACTTGCCCGAGATTCGATCGTCGATATCCAATATCTAGTTCAATCTTGTTACCGGCAAGTCTCTTTACTCGTTTCGTAATACATCATCTCACAACTAACATATTAGTTGTAATGCTTGCAAGGCTTATGTGATGTGTATTACCGAGAGGGCCCAGAGATACCTCTCCGACAATCGGAGTGACAAATCCTAATCTCGAAATACGCCAACCCAACATCTACCTTTGGAGACACCTGTATTGCTCCTTTATAATCACCCAGTTACGTTGTGATGTTTGGTAGCACCCAAAGTGTTCCTCTGGTAAACGGGAGTTGCATAATCTCATAGTCATAGGAACATGTATAAGTCATGAAGAAAGCATTAGCAACATACTAAACGATCGGGTGCTAAGCTAATGGAATGGGTCATGTCAATCAGATCATTCAACTAATGATGTGACCTCGTTAATCAAATAACAACTCTTTGTCCATGGTTAGGAAACATAACCATCTTTGATTAACGAGCTAGTCAAGTAGAGGCATACTAGTGAAACTTTGTTTGTCTATGTATTCACACATGTATTATGTTTCCGGTTAATACAATTATAGCATGAATAATAAACATTTATCATGATTATAAGGAAATAAATAATAACTTTATTATTGCCTCTAGGGCATATTTCCTTCAGTCTCCCACTTGCACTAGAGTCAATAATCTAGATTACACTGTAATGAATCTAACACCCATGGAGCTTTGGTGCTGATCATGTTTTGCTCGTGGAAGAGGCTTAGTCAACGGGTCTGCAACATTCAGATCCGTATGTATCTTGCAAATCTCTATGTATCCCACCTGGACTAGATCCCGGATGGAGTTGAAGCGTCTCTTGATGTGTTTGGTCCTTTTGTGAAATCTGGATTCCTTTGCCAAGGCAATTGCACCAGTATTGTCACAAAAGTTTTTCATTGGACCGGATGCATTAGGTATGACACCTAGATTGGATATGAACTCCTTCATCCAGACTCCTTCATTCGCTGCTTCCGAAGCAGCTATGTACTCCGCTTCACATGTAGATCCCGCTACGACGCTTTGTTTAGAACTGCACCAACTGACAGCTCCACCATTTAATGTAAACACGTATCCGGTTTGCGATTTAGAATCGTCCGGATCAGTGTCAAAGCTTGCATCAACATAACCTTTTACGGTGAGCTCTTTGTCACCTCCATATACGAGAAACATATCCTTAGTCCTTTTCAGGTATTTCAGGATGTTCTTGACCGATGTCCAGTGATCCACTCCTGGATTACTTTGGTACCTCCCTGCTAAACTTATAGCAAGGCACACATCAGGTCTGGTACACAGCATTGCATACATGATAGAGCCTATGGCTGATGCATAGGGAACATCTTTCATATTCTCTCTATCTTCTGCAGTGGTCGGGCATTGAGTCTTACTCAACTTCACACCTTGTAATACAGGCAAGAATCCTTTCTTTGCTTGATCCATTTTGAATTTCTTCAAAATCTTGTCAAGGTATGTGCTTTGTGAAAGTCCAATTAAGCGTCTTGATCTATCTCTATAGATCTTAATGCCTAATATGTAAGCAGCTTCACCGAGGTCTTTCATTGAAAAACTTTTATTCAAGTATCCCTTTATGCTATCCAGAAATTCTATATCATTTCCAATCAGCAATATGTCATCCACATATAATATCAGAAATGCTACAGAGCTCCCACTCACTTTCTTGTAAATACAGGCTTCTCCAAAAGTCTGTATAAAACCAAATGCTTTGATCACACTATCAAAACGTTTATTCCAACTCTGAGAGGCTTGCACCAGTCCATAAATGGATCGCTGGAGCTTGCATACTTTGTTAGCTCCTTTTGGATCGACAAAACCTTCCGGTTGCATCATATACAACTCTTCTTCCAGAAATCCATTCAGGAATGCAGTTTTTACATCCATCTGCCAAATTTCATAATCATAAAATGCGGCAATTGCTAACATGATTCGGACAGACTTAAGCATCGCTACGGGTGAGAAGGTCTCATCGTAGTCAATCCCTTGAACTTGCCGAAAACCTTTTGCGACAAGTCGAGCTTTGTAGACAGTAACATTACCATCAGCGTCAGTCTTCTTCTTAAAGATCCATTTATTCTCAATTGCTTGCCGATCATCGGGCAAGTCAACCAAAGTCCATACTTTGTTCTCATACATGGATCCCATCTCAGATTTCATGGCTTCAAGCCACTTTGCGGAATCTGGGCTCACCATCGCTTCTTCATAGTTCGTAGGATCATCATGATCTAGTATCATGACTTCCAGAATAGGATTACCGTACCATTCTGGTGCGGATCTTACTCTGGTTGATCTACGAGGTTCAGCAGTATCTTGATATGAAGTTTCATGATCATTATCATTGGCTTCCTCACTAACTGGTGTAGGTGTCACTGAAACAGTTTTCTGTGATGAACTACTTTCCAGTAAGGGAGCAGGTACAGTTACCTCGTCAAGTTCTACTTTCCTCCCACTCACTTCTTTCGAGAGAAACTCCTTCTCTAGAAAGGATCCATTCTTAGCAACGAATGTCTTGCCTTCGGATCTGTGATAGAAGGTGTACCCAATAGTCTCCTTTGGGTATCCTATGAAGACACATTTTTCCGATTTGGGTTCGAGCTTATCAGGTTGAAGCTTTTTCACATAAGCATCGCAGCCCCAAACTTTAAGAAACGACAACTTTGGTTTCTTGCCAAACCACAGTTCATAAGGCGTCGTCTCAACGGATTTTGATGGTGCCCTATTTAACGTGAATGTGGCCGTCTCTAAAGCATATCCCCAAAATGATAGCGGTAAATCAGTAAGAGACATCATAGATCGCACCATATCTAATAAAGTACGATTACGACGTTCGGACACACCATTACGCTGTGGTGTTCCGGGTGGCGTGAGTTGCGAAACTATTCCACAGTTTTTCAAATGTACACCAAACTCGTAACTCAAATATTCTCCTCCACGATCAGATCGTAGAAACTTTATTTTCTTGTTACGATGATTTTCAACTTCACTCTAAAATTCTTTGAACTTTTCAAATGTTTCAGACTTATGTTTCATTAAGTAGATATACCCATATCTGCTTAAATCATCTGTGAAGGTGAGAAAATAACGATATCCGCCACGAGCCTCAATATTCATCGGGCCACATACATCGGTATGTATGATTTCCAACAAATCTGTTGCTCTCTCCATAGTACCGGAGAACGGTGTTTTAGTCATCTTGCCCATGAGGCACGGTTCGCAAGTACCAAGTGATTCATAATCAAGTAGTTCGAAAAGTCCATCAGTATGGAGTTTCTTCATGCGCTTTATACCGATATGACCTAAACGACAGTGCCACAAATAAGTTGCACTTTCATTATCAACTCTGCATCTTTTGGTTTCAACATTATGAATATGTGTATTACTACTATCGAGATTCAATAAGAATAGACCACTCTTCAAGGGTGCATGACCATAAAAGATATTACTCATATAAATAGAACAACCATTATTCTCTGATTTAAATGAATAACAGTCTCGCATTAAACAAGATCCAGATATAATGTTCATGCTCAACGCTGGCACCAAATAACAATTATTTAGGTCTAATATTAATCCCGAAGGTAGATGTAGAGGTAGCGTGCCGACCGCGATCACATCAACTTTGGAACCATTTCCCACGCGCATCGTCACCTCGTCCTTTGCCAGTGCCCGCTTATTCCGTAGTCCCTGTTTCGAGTTGCAAATATTAGCAACAGAACCAGTATCAAATACCCAGGTGCTACTGCGAGCTCTAGTAAGGTACACATCAATAACATGTATATCATATATACCTTTGTTCACCTTGCCATCCTTTTTATCCGCCAAATACTTGGGGCAGTTCCGCTTCCAGTGACCAGTCTGCTTGCAGTAGAAGCACTCAGTTTCAGGCTTAGGTCCAGACTTGGGTTTCTTCTCTTGAGTAGCAACTAGCTTGCCGTTCTTTTTGAAGTTCCCCTTCTTCTTCCCTTTGCCCTTTTTCTTGAAACTAGTGGTCTTGTTAACCATCAACACTTGATGCTCCTTTTTGATTTCTACCTCCGCAGCTTTCAGCATTGCGAAGAGCTCGGGAATAGTCTTGTTCATCCCTTGCATATTATAGTTCATCACGAAGCTCTTGTAGCTTGGTGGCAGTGATTGGAGAATTCTGTCAATGACGCAATCATCCGGAAGATTAACTCCCAATTGAATCAAGTGATTATTATACCCAGACATTTTGAGTATATGCTCACTGACAGAACTGTTCTCCTCCATCTTGCAGCTATAGAACTTATTGGAGACTTCATATCTCTCAATTCGGGCATTTGCTTGAAATATTAACTTCAACTCCTGGAACATCTCATATGCTCCATGACGTTCAAAACGTCGTTGAAGTCCCGATTCTAAGCTGTAAAGCATGGCACACTGAACTATCGAGTAGTCATCAGCTTTGCTCTGCCAGACGTTCATAACATCTGGTGTTGCTCCAGCAGCAGGCCTGGCACCCAGCGGTGCTTCCAGGACGTAATTCTTCTGAGCAGCAATGAGGATAATCCTCAAGTTACGGACCCAGTCCGTGTAATTGCTACCATCATCTTTCAACTTTGCTTTCTCAAGGAACGCATTAAAATTCAACGGAACAACAGCACGAGCCATCTATCTACAATCAACATAAACAAGCAAGATACTATTAGGTACTAAGTTCATGATAAATTTAAGTTCAATTAATCATATTACTTAAGAGCTCCCACTTAGATAGACATCCCTCTAATCTTCTAAGTGATTACGTGATCCAAATCAACTAAACCATAACCGATCATCACGTGAAATGG
Source organism: Triticum timopheevii (assembly GCA_963921465.1). NCBI lineage: Eukaryota > Viridiplantae > Streptophyta > Magnoliopsida > Poales > Poaceae > Triticum > Triticum timopheevii. Next base: position 460,323,658 of record OY997264.1, on the reverse strand, counting down.
AGTAGCTTTCAATGGTGAACATCGTTTATGTTGATCATATCTACTATATGATTCACGCTCGACCTTTCGGTCTCTGTGTTCCAAGGCCATATCTGCATATGCTAGGCTCGTCAAGTTTAACCTGAGTATTCTGCGTGTGCAAAACTGGCTTGCACCCGTTGTAGATGGACGTAGAGCTTATCACACCCGATCATCACGTGGTGTCTGGGCACGACGAACTTTGGCAACGGTGCATACTCAGGGAGAACACTTCTTGATAATTTAGTGAGAGATCATCTTATAATGCTACCATCAATCAAAGCAAGATAAGATGCATAAAAGGATAAACATCACATGCAATCAATATAAGTGATATGATATGGCCATCATCATCTTGTGCTTGTGATCTCCATCTCCGAAGCACCGTCATGATCACCATCGTCACCGGCGCGACACCTTGATCTCCATCGTAGCATCGTTGTCGTCTCGCCAATCTTATGCTTCCACGACTATCACTACCGTTTAGTAATAAAGTAAAGCATTACATCGCGATTGCATTGCATACAATAAAGCGACAACCATATGGCTCCTGCCAGTTGCCGATAACTCGGTTACAAAACATGATCATCTCATACAATAAAATTCAGCATCATGCCTTGACCATATCACATCACAACATGCCCTGCAAAAACAAGTTAGACGTCCTCTACTTTGTTGTTGCATGTTTTACGTGGCTGCTACGGGCTTAAGTAAGAACCAATCTCACCTACGCATCAAAACCACAACGATAGTTTGTCAGATAGACTCCGTTTTAACCTTCTCAAGGACCGGGCGTAGCCATACTCGGTTCAACTAAAGTTGGAGAGACAGTCGCCCGCAAGCCATCTATGTGCAAAGCACGTCGAGGGAACCGGTCTCGCGTAAGCGTACGCGTAAGGTTGGTCCGGGTCGTCTCGTCCAACAATACCGCCGAACCAAAGTATGACATGCTGGTAGGCAGTATGACTTGTATCGTCCACAACTCACTTGTGTTCTACTCGTGCATATAACATCAACATAAATAACCTAGGCTCTGATACCACTATTGGGTTTCGTAGTAATTTCAAAAAAATTCCTACGCACACGCAAGATCATGTGATGCATAGCAACGAGGGGAGAGTGTTGTCTACGTACCCAACGCAGACCGACTGCGGAAGCGATGACACGACGTAGAGGAAGTAGTCGTACGTCTTCACGATCCAACCGATCAAGCACCGAAACTACGGCACCTCCGAGTTCGAGCACACGTTCAGCTCGATGACGATCCCCGGACTCCGATCCAACAAAGTGTCGGGGAAGAGTTCCGTCAGCACGACGGCGTGGTGACGATCTTGATGAACTACAGCAGCAGGGCTTCGCCTAAACTCTGCTACAGTATTATCGAGGTATATGGTGGCAGGGGGCACCGCACACGGCTAAGGAATAGATCATGTGGATCAACTTGTGTGTTTAGAGGTGCCCCTGCCTCCGTATATAAAGGAGGAGAGGAGGGGAGGCTGGCCGGCCAAGGAGGGAGGCGCAGGAGGAGTCCTACTCCTACCGGGAGTAGGACTCCCCTCCAATCCTATTCCAACTAGGATTCCCCAAGTGGGAAAGAGGGAGAAGGGTGGCCGGCCACCTCTCCTAGTCCTAATAGGACTAGGGGAAGGGGGGAGGCGCGCAGCCCTTGTGGGCAGCCCTTTCACCTTTCCACTAAGGCCCATGAAGGCCCATATGGCTCCCGGGGGGTTCCGGTAACCTCCCGGTAACCCGGTAAAATCCCGATTTCACCCGGAACACTTCCGATGTCCAAACATAGGCTTCCAATATATCAATCTTTACGTCTCGACCATTTCGAGACTCCTCGTCATGTCCGTGATCACATCCGGGACTCCGAACAACCTTCGGTACATCAAAAATGCATAAACTCATAATGTAACTGTCATCGTAACCTTAAGCGTGCGGACCCTACGGGTTCGAGAACAATGTAGACATGACCGAGACACGTCTCCGGTCAATAACCAATAGCGGGACCTGGATGCCCATATTGGCTCCTACATATTCTACGAAGATCTTTATCGGTCAGACCGCATAACGACATACGTTGTTCCCTTTGTCATCGGTATGTTACTTGCCCGAGATTCGATCGTCGATATCCAATATCTAGTTCAATCTCGTTACCGGCAAGTCTCTTTACTCGTTTCGTAATACATCATCTCACAACTAACATATTAGTTGTAATGCTTGCAAGGCTTATGTGATGTGTATTACCGAGAGGGCCCAGAGATACCTCTCCGACAATCGGAGTGACAAATCCTAATCTCGAAATACGCCAACCCAACATCTACCTTTGGAGACACCTGTAATGCTCCTTTATAATCACCCAGTTACGTTGTGATGTTTGGTAGCACCCAAAGTGTTCCTCTGGTAAACGGGAATAACATAATCTCATAGTCATAGGAACATGTATAAGTCATGAAGAAAGCATTAGCAACATACTAAACGATCGGGTGCTAAGCTAATGGAATGGGTCATGTCAATCAGATCATTCAACTAATGATGTGACCTCGTTAATCAAATAACAACTCTTTGTCCATGGTTAGGAAACATAACCATCTTTGATTAACGAGCTAGTCAAGTAGAGGCATACTAGTGACACTTTGTTTGTCTATGTATTCACACATGTATTATGTTTCCGGTTAATACAATTCTAGCATGAATAATAAACATTTATCATGATTATAAGGAAATAAATAATAACTTTATTATTGCCTCTAGGGCATATTTCCTTCAGGATTATATCCTACTCATGCTTGCACCTGGTGTAAATTAATTTTAATGCATGTTCATGACTATTGTCGCTCCCTCAGTTGGTCGCTTCCCAGTCTTTTGCTAGCCTTCACCTGCACTAAGCAGGAATACTGCTTGTGCATCCAAATTCCTTAAACCCCAAAGTTATTCCATATGAGTCCACCATACCTTCCTATATGCGGTATCTACCTGCCGTTCCAAGTAAATTTGTATGTGCCAAACTCCAAACCTTCAAATAAATTTTTTTGTATGCTCGAGCAGCTCATGTTTCAACTAGGGTTGTCTGTATCTTCCATGCTAGGTGGGTTATTCTCAAGAGGAGTGGACTCCGCTCCTCATTCACAAGAAAATGGCTAGTAAATGGGATGTCCAGTCCCATGATCAAAAAGATCAAAGCAAATCAAAATAATTAAAACAAAACTCCCCCAGGGCTATTGTTAGTTGGAGGCACTCATTGTTTCAAGCAAGCCATGGATTGATGCTTGTTGGTGGTGGAGGAGTATAAACTTTACCATTCTGTTTGGGAACCACCTATAATGTGTGTAGCATGGAAGGTATCGAGATCTCATAGTTGTTGCATTGACAGTGAAAGTATACCGCTCAAAATGTTATTCATCTCTATTTTAAAATCAAGCTCTGGCACCTCTACAAATCCCTGCTTCCCTCCGCGAAGGGCCTATCTATTTACTTTTATGTTGAGTCATCACCCTCTTATTAAAAAGCACCCGCTGGAGAGCACATTGTCATTTGCATGTATTACTGTTAGTTTATATTGGGTATGACTTGACTGGATCTCTTTTACCATGAATTACAATGTTTAGTCAGTCCTTGATCTTTAAAGGTGCTCTGCATTTATGTTTTGCGGTCTCAGAAAGGGCTAGCGAGATACCATCTTGTTATATCATATTATGATTGTTTTGAGAAAGTGTTGTCATCCGAGTTTTATTATTATTGCTCGCTAGTTGATTATGCCATTGATATGAGTAAACATGAGACCTAAGTGTTATTGTGAATATGGTTAGTTCATAATCTTTGCTGAAACCTTGAATGTTGGCTTTACATATTTACAACAACAAGAGCAAATAGAATTTGTAAAAGTTTTCTTTATCACTTTCAGTTTATCAACTGAATTGCTTGAGGACAAGCAAAGGTTTCAGCTTGGGGGAGTTGATACGTCTCCAACGTATCTACTTTTTCAAACACTTTTGCCCTTGTTTTGGACTCTAACTTGCATGATTTGAATGAAACTAACCCGGACTGACACTGTTTTCAGCAGAACTGCCATGGTGTTGTTTATTGTGCAGAAAACAAAAGTTCTCGGAATGACCTGAAAATCCACGAAGATAACTTTTGGAAAATATAAAAAATACTGGCAAAAGATCAAGGCCAGGGGGCCCACACCCTGTCCACAAGGGTGGGGGGCGCGCGCCCTCCCCCTGGGTGCGCCCCCTGTCTCGTGGGCCCCCTGATGCTCCACCGCCCTCAACTCCAACTCCATATATTCCGTTTCATGGAGAGAAAAATCAGAGAGGAAGTTTCATCGCGTTTTACGACATGGAGCCGCCGCCAAGCCCTAATCTCTCTCGGTAGGGCTGATCTGGAGTCCGTTCGGGGCTCCGAAGAGGGGGATTGATCGCTGTCGTCATCATCAACCATCCTCCATCACCAATTTCATGATGCTCACCGCCGTGCGTGAGTAATTCCATCGTAGGCTTGCTGGACGGTGATGGGTTGGATGAGATTTACCATGTAATCAAGTTAGTTTTGTTAGGGTTTGATCCCTAGTATCCACTATGTTCTGAGATTGGTGTTGCTATGACTTTGCTATGCTTAATGCTTGTCACTTGGGCCCGAGTGCCATGATTTCAGATCTGAACATATTATGTTTTCATGAACATATGTGAGTTCTTGATCCTATCTTGCAAGTCTATAGTCACCTATTATGTGCTATGATCCGACAACCCTGAAGTGACAATAATCGGGATACTTCTCGGTGATGACCATAGTTTGAGGAGTTCATGTATTAACTATGTGTTAATGCTTTGGTCCGGTACTCTATTAAAAGGAGACCTTAATATCCCTTAGTTTCCACTAGGACCCCGCTGCCATGGGAGGGTAGGACAAAAGATGTCATGCAAGTTCTTTTCCATAAGCACGTATGACTATATTCGGAATACATGCCTACATTACATTGATGAACTGGAGCTAGTTCTGTGTCACCCTATGTTATAACTATTACATGAGGAATCGCATTCGACATAATTATCCATCACTGATCCAATGCCTATGAGCTTTTCACATATTGTGCTTCGCTTATTTACTTTTCCGTTGCTACTATTACAATCACTACAATACTGCTATCTTTACCTTTGCCATTGTTACCATTACTATCATACTACTTTGCTACTAAATACTTTGCTGCAGATACTAAGTTATCCAGGTGCGGTTGAATTGACAACTCAACTGCTAATACTTGAGAATATTCTTTGGCTCCCCTTGTGTCGAATCAATAAATTTGGGTTGAATACTCTACCCTCGAAAGCTGTTGCGATCCCCTATACTTGTGGGTTATCACACTACAAGTTTGGTTTATATATACTGCAAATAACCACTCTTGCTTATATACACCGCTCTGTACTAGTGAAATTTTAGTTCACTTGAGCCACTCATGGTGATAAATGTCAGGATGCTATCAACCCCCAAGGTTCACAAATAAGTTCAATCAAGAATAACAAAATGTGTTATAAATCAGTGATGTAACATAGGGGAATAATTTGTCAACTATCATACAGATTTATATGGCAGTCTAGATATCACATATTAGAAAAATGTGGTCACACATGAGTTGCTAAACATTTGCACCTTGTTACAGTTCATTGATTTCAGTAACTTGGCTAGTTAGATCACAAACCAACAGTCGGGAAAAATAAAAACTGCATCATAAGATAGTGCATATTATTAAAGATAGTTTAGAAAAAGGGATACCGGATAGCATTTTGAGGATGAAGTCCCTCCTCGGAATGCCTGGAAGCACAAGAATCATGTTCATGTGCTCTGAAGCTTTAGCAAATATTGTTGCAGCTTCAACGATCTTGCTCCCAGTAAATGCAAGCCTAGACAATTCACTAATTGCCTTTTCTCTTGATTTCTGTTGAGGGTCTTCTTGTGCTTCTTCTCGCGCCATTGCTGATGTGAACAATGTTGTCATTGCACCCACATGCTGTGTCACGATGCTCAGCTGGCTATTGACATCTTAAAGCATGGTTGTAAATGGATCGCTTGGTCCCGTCGCCCTCTTTGGCATTGGCTCCTTTTTCTGCCTCTTCAAACTAGTTGTATCAATAGAGCAAGTGTCAATGGACCGTCGAGCTGTTCCTATTGAGATCATGTCCTCTTCCTCATTTTCTTCTTCCTCCATAACAATTTCCTCTCCAAGTTTTCCACTACCTCTCCAAAGCCTTCAGCACTTTCTCCTGTTGCAATCTCTTTGCCATAGATAGCAGCCAATTGATCAAAGTATGGAAATGATACACCATACAATCCCTTAGCCTCCTTGTGAATCTACATGTTTTTTTACAAAAGAAGAAAGTTGGCTTTCGATAGCAAGGACAATAACAAGGGATAGAAACGGTACTACTTTCTTCTTGAACATCTTAGGAATAGTAGCACTAACAAGGCAGCAAGGGATGATCCAAATACAAAAAATACTGAAGAGAAAATACTACAACAACAGGTAACCAAGGTACAATAGCAAGGAAATTCAGCACAAAGCATTACTAAGAAATTCAGTTTTAGTGATTCAAGTGATCTACCTGACAATGAGCTTCATATTGTGCCTTCTCGCACTGAATCATCTTTCGACTTCCATCCCATGTGAAACCACTTTTGGATAGCATTACTTCAACGACATCAAATTTCTTTCTAAAGTGCCTCACACTTGATTCAATGTGCGGAGATGTAGTGATACCATGGCCTGTACACTTTTCAGCAAGATGCTTTTCCAATATCCCCAGGTATCCACCCTTGAAGGCACCATCAGCTTTCCACCTCGGATCCAAAGATAACTCATACAAAGCTTTAATAAGCTCATCGTCCTCATCGGAAGACCAATTCCTTTTATTCTTTCCTCTTCCACAAGACATGCTCGAGCTATCCACACGGTCCATATCTGCACAAGCAAGAATGGGTACAAATGAGATGGCAAAAATATATGAAAGAGAACAAATGCAAACGAGATGCAATTGTAGCTTGTAAATATAATTGAAAGGGAACACATGTAAATGAGATGGAAATATATATATATATATATATATATATATATATATATATATATATAATGGAACAAATAGAAACAACTTATACCTCAATGCGCCCTAGCAGCCCTACATCTATTATACATGCCCTGAGCAAGTTCATTCCGAAAATTTGTCCACTCATTCAAAGTTGAGATAGAAGTGATGAATTCTGGTTGATCCAATTCTCCCTCCATGTCTTCTAATGTTTCTTGTATTATTGGCTTGTTGATATCAAGTGGGTCGACAGACATCTTTTGCAATATAAGATTATGCAAGAGTGCACATGCCATGATGATTCAACATTGAGTCTTCATGGGAAAAAAAGGAAGGAGACCTCAAAATCCCCCGCCGACCCTTGAGCCTTCCAAAGCACCTTTCTACTATATTTCAAGCTCTAGCGTGGCGCATGTTGAGATACTCTTCTGCGCTATGAGGTGGATTTTGTGGGTGTCCAACCACCCAAGTGATACCTTTGACCTTGGTATGGAGCTAAAAATCCTTTTGCGTTTGTATAGCCAGCATCGACAATATAATATTGGCCTTTGGGGACACGCAACCCATTTGGCCGTGAGATAGCATCCCTAAGAACCCAACCATCATGCGCAGACCCTTCCCAACTAGGTAATATGTAGATGGATTGCATGTCAGGTGCATGTAAGTGCATCTAGTGGCACCCCTAGTTGGTTTTGGAGTATTGACGACAAAGTTGGTTAAGGGACTAATGCGTTTGTGAGAATTGCAGGATAACGCAGGTAGTGTCCCTCATTGATTCGGTTTACCTACCGGAGATGACCCCTAAAAATGTATGAAGACATTGACGACAATGGTGGTATGTGAAGATATTCACATTGAAGACTATGACATGAGAAGACAATGAGTGAAGACTATGGAGCGCGAAGACTGTGTTGTTTCGTTGTTTCCTTTTCTTCTTTGTTGAGTCGTAGGAACCACCGTACTGTTAAGTGGGGTCCAAGTGAACAAAGTCAGAATGACTGAAGTGATGCTCAACCCAAATCATATGTCTTCGAGTGAAGACAATGAGAGCAAATCTTATCCAGAGCTGGATGAGTCAACTTTGCTTGTAGCCCAAGTAAAGTTGCCGTGTGTGTTTGAAATCTGACCGTTGGAACACGTGTCAGTTCCTTAGTGACCCAGGGTCATTTCGGACATATCAGGTCGGGTTGCCTTGTGGCTATAAATAGCCCACCCCCTACACCATAAATTGGTGGCTGCTCAGAGTTAGTTTACGGCTTTTGTCGTTTGAGAGCAACCCACCTCGAAGCCTTTGAGAGAGAGAAATCCTTGCGAGGACAAAGCCCAAAACACCCAGAGCCAAAGAGTGTTAGGCATCATTGAAGTCTTTCTGTCTGTATGACCTGAAGAATTATTACACTTGAGGACTGTGTATCCTCCAGCCAGTTAGGCGTCGCATTCTGAGCATCCAAGAGTCATTGTGGATCGCCGGTGAACGAAGTCTGTGAAGGTTCGAAAGTGTACCTTGAAGACTTACCAGAGTGATTGGGCGAGGACTGTGTTTCCTTAGCTCAAGGGGAATAAGGTGAAGACGCGGTCTTCTGAGTTGAATCTCAGCCTCCCTAACCAGATGTATAGTTGTCACAGCAACTGGAACTGGTCCAACAAATCCTGTGTCTTCAACAAGTGACTGGTTCTATCCTCTAACTCCTTTTACCTTAAGTTTGTCTTTGTGAAGTCATTGCCTGTTTGTCATACCTGTTTGACTTCATTGCTTGACTGTTGTTGCTGATTGGCTTCATACTATCTTCCATCCTGATCCTTACTGCCAAGCTGCTATTAGTCTTTGTACTTTCACATTATTGCATACTTGACTATGGCTTGCTTGTTGTAGTTTATCTTCCGCTGCATATCAATTAGGTCATTTCTATTGTTTGTCTTCGAAACTTCCATGTTTTGAAGACTTTGATAAAAATCGCCTATTCACCCCCCCTCTAGTCGATAACTAGCACTTTAAATTGGTATCAGAGCAAGGTACTCCCTTGTTCTGTGTGATTCGGTTTAACCACCTGGAGTTTAGCTATGTCGACTGCAGGATTGAGGAATGTATCTTGCCCCACCTTTGACGGTCATGAGTATCCTCGGTGGAAAGCCATGATGAAGAAGCGACTCATGGCTATGGATAGCAAATTGTGGACCGTCACTGAGATTGGTCTTACCGATCTATGCAAGATGGCGGAGGCCGATGACATTCGCAAGTACACTCTACTGAACCTCATAGCGAAGGATGTCATCTGCTCCTGTCTGTCCCGAAATCAGTTCAGGAACGTCATTCACCTCAATCATGCGAAGCTAATATGGGACTGGCTTTCTGAGGTCTATGAAGGTCATCTTAATCGTCATGATCCTTGGCTTGATGACTACAAGGAGTCTCTTAAAGAGATGACCTTTCCACCTGAATCGTCTTCATCTTCACCATGCCTCATGACAGGGGTGCTAAGGTAACTGAATGCTACCTCTCTGAAACTAGTGATGATGAATCAGGTGATGAATTTGGCCCCAGCTATGTCAAACTTGCTTCCCTTGCCACTAAACAACAACGAGCCTTGGAAAAGGTTCAAAACATGCTTAGTAAGAGCGATGATATGTTGGGTGAAGAAATGGATCAGTCAAAAGCATTGGCTGAGAATCTTCAGAGACTTCATTCCAAGTTTGACGCCCTTTAAGATCAACATAATGCTCTCTTGTCTGATCACGAGAACCTTTCTTCTAAATGTCTTCAAAGAAAGCAAGATCTTGAAAATATAAGAGTGGACTATGGATATCTTTAGAAGGAGCGCGATTCATTACTTGCTCAACAAATCAGCATTACACAGGATGGATTTGAACCACCATGTCTAAAATGCATTGAGCGTGATACGCTACCTCTGTTGCTGAATGTTCCACTGCTGCTACTGTTGCTTTGTCTTCAACTACTGATGTGGTAGCTAACCCCTCTATTGAGGATACCACTACTATTGCTGATGAAAATGCTAGGTTGAAGACATTGCTTGAAACAGGGATGTATAGAAGTCTAAAAGGACATCAGACACTTTGTGATGTCCTCAAAAAGCAGATTCTGAACCAAAACCCTAGGAAAGAGGGTGTTGGGTTCGAGAGGAAAATGAATGCTGATGGTTCCTACTGGAAGCCTGAGCAGTATCCCAAAACCACATGGGTTGCTGCAAAGGAACCTTCAGTGGATCCATCCAATTTATCTGGCTTTACCTGTGCTAATCCTATTATCATTGATGAATCCTTTGATGCAAACTATAAACTGTTCAAAAATCAGAATGGTGAAGTGTTTGCCAGGTATATTGGTACTAACTGCAGGAGTGGACCACCTATGAAGAAGATCTGGGTTTCCAAAAGCTGTCTTGAGAATCTTCCAGTGAATGTCATCATGACACCACCAGGGAAGAAGACAAACCCCAGACCTATGGCGTCATATGGTCCAAAGGCTTCATACAGGACTCACCTGAGTCACCCTAACGCCAATGTTTTGCACGGAAATCATACTCAGACTTATGAATATGAGCGTGTGTACTCAAACCGCTATGTTCATAGAACTAAGAACTTTTTTGCTTATTTATATGAGTATCATTCATCTCCTGCAAGGCTATTTGCTAGGGCTTCAAAGCCAAAGTTCTTGGATGCTGCACTTAGACTCATTGCTTCTAAGCCACCCCTGAAGATGTGGGTGGTGAAGAAGAATTAACTCTCTTTTGCAGAATATGGTCTCCAGCCAGCAATCAAAGGCATCCGATATTATTGCTGGGGACCTAAAACACATTAAGGGACGCATGATAAAATGTCTTACTATGTATTTCACATATGAATCGCATACCAGTCATACTATGTGTTCTAACCTTGATCTAAGCTATGATAATCCTTGTGTGCGTCAAATGCTTATGCTTCACAACATACCTTGTGAAGCCTATCCTCCTAACTGCACTGTAGGGTATGACACCTCGTGCTTCAGAATGGATTATGGACAGCGGATGCACTAATCATATGACTGGTGATCGAAGTCTTCTCATGGACTCAACCCTACGTCCATCCGACAAGAGTCACATCACATTTGCTGACACGGGTAAAAGCAAGGTATTGGGTCTAGGTAGAGTTGCAATCACAAAGGATCAACACATGGATAAAGTCATGCTTGTTGAATCCCTTGGGTTCAACTTAATGTCTATCTCAATGCTTTGTGACTTGAACATGATTGTGCTATTCGGAAAATATCGTTGCCTTGTACTAATGGAATCTGACAAGTCTCTAGTCTTTGAAGGGTACCGGAAAGATAATCTATACACGGTAGATTTCTCAGTAGGTCCACAACTTGTCGTATGTCTTCTTGCAAAAGCTTCAGAATGCTGGCTCTGGCATCGGAGGCTGGGGCATGCTGGCATGAGGAACTTACACACACTCGTCAAGAAGAAGCATGTCATAGGCATCAAGGGTGTCAAGTTCAAGAAAGATCATTTGTGCGGTGCCTGCGAAGCTGGAAAGATGACTAGGGCAAAGCACCCCTCGAAGACAATCATGACGACATCTCAACCCTTCGAGCTGTTACACATGGACTTATTTGGCCCTACTCACTACTCTGCCCTCACAACAACAGCTTGTCTCTATGGCTTCGTCATTGTTGATGACTACTCAAGATATACATGGGTGCACATAATTCTCTACAAGACTGAAGTACAAGATGTCTTCATACGCTTCGCCAATCGGGCCATGAACAATTATGGCGTCAAGATCAAGCATATCAAAAGTGATAACGGCACTGAATTCAAGAACGCCGGGGTTGATCTTTATGTAGATACAATGGGAATCACTCATGAGTTTTCTGCTCCATACACACCTCAGCAAAATGGCATTGTAGAGCGCAAGAACAGAACCCTCATTGAGATGGCTCGAACAATGCTCGACGAGTACAAGACACCAAGAAAGTTCTGGCCTGAAGCTATTAATACAGCATGTCACATCATCAACCGTGTTTACATCCACAAGCTTCTGAGCAAAACATCCTATGAGCTCCTTACTGGCAAGAAGCCAAATGTCAGCTACTTCAGAGTCTTTGGTGCTAGGTGCTGGATCAAGGATCCTCATCACAAGTCAAAATTTGCACCTAAAGCTCACGAAGGCTTCATGCTCGGTTATGGAAAGGACTCGCACTCTTACAGAGTCTTCAACCTCTATCACTACAAAATCGTTGAAACTGTGGACGTGCGATTTGATGAAACCAATGGTTCACAAAGAGAGCTCCTGCCAAGTACACTTGATGAAGCTCCGTCCAGCGAATCAATCAAGCTAATGGGAACAGGTGAAATCATGCCCTCTGAAGCACAGCCTGAAGAGGAACTTGTCATTTCTGCACCAAACCAACCTGAAGACAATGCTCAGACCGAAGACAATTGTCCCAATGATGACAATGATCAGCAAGAGCAAGGTCTTCGTCCAGTTCATCCTCGTGTTGCTAATGAAGTACAAATTGAGAAGATAATTGATAGCATCAATGTGCCTGGTCCACATACTCGCTCAAGAGCAACACAGTTGGCAAATTTCTGTGGGCATTTTTCATTTGTGTCAATATCAGAACCCAAGAAAGTTGCTGAAGCCTTTATGGAACTTGAATGGATTCAAGCCATGCAAGAAGAACTTCAACAGTTCAAGCTGAATAATGTTTGGGAACTTGTCAAGCGCCCTGACCCTCACAAGCATAACATTATTGGCACAAAATGGATATATCGAAACAAGCAAGATGAGCATGATCAAGTCGTCAGAAACAAAGCACGTCTTGTGGCTCAAGGATACACTCAAGTTGAAGGAATTGACTTTGATGAAACATTTTCTCCTGTGGCTAGGCTTGAAGCTATTCGCATACTGCTAGCCTATGCAAACCACCATAACATCTTACTATATCAAATGGATGTGAAGAGTGCATTCCTCAACGGCAAAATTGAAGAAGAAGTGTATGTTGCTCAACCACCTGGCTTTGAAGATCCAAAACATCCTGATATGGTGTACAAGTTAAACAAAGCACTGTATGGCCTCAAACAAGCTCCTCGCGCCTGGTATGATACGATCAAAGACTTCCTGAAGAGCAAAGGCTTCAAACCTGGACCCCTCGATCCCACACTCTTCACGAAGACATATGATGGTGAACTGTTTGTGTGCCAAATATATGTGGATGACATTATCTTCGGCTGCACCAACCAGAAGTATAGTGATGAGTTTGGATACATGATGCAAGAGCAATATCAGATGTCCATGATGGGTGAGCTGAAGTTCTTCCTTTGTCTTCAAATTCGTCAGCAAAGGAATGGCATCTTCATATCTCAAGAAAATATCTCAAAGACTATCTGAAGAAGTTTGGAATGCAAGATTGCAAAGGTTACACGACGCCAATGCCAGCCAAACACCATCTTGGTCCTGACGACAATGGTAAAGAGTTCGATCAAAAGGTATACCGCTCCATGATTGGTTCCTTACTTTACCTATGTGCATCTAGGACAGATATTATGCTTAGTGTTTGCATATGTGCTCGATTCCAAGCGGCACCAAAGGAATCGCATCACTTAGCTGTGAAGCGAATTCTTAGATATTTGGCTTACACCCCAACACTCGGATTATGGTATCCAAAGGGCTCAAGATTTGATCTGGTTGGATTCTCGGATGCTGATTATGCTGGAGACAAGGTTGATCGCAAGTCTACATCAGGCACATGTCACTTTCTGGGACGATCACTTGTCTGTTGGTCTTCAAAGAAGCAAAACTGTGTATGACTCTCAACTGCTGAATCTGAATACATTGCTGCTGGATCTTGCTGCGCTGAGCTTCTGTGGATGAAGCAAACTCTCAAGGACTATGGCATCAATCTAAAACAAGTACCTCTCTTCTGCGACAACGAAAGCGCAATCAAGATTGCCAACAATCCAGTCCAGCACTCGAAGACAAAGCACATTGAAATTCGTCATCACTTTCTCAGAGATCATGTCATGAAGAAAGATATTGACATCATTCACGTCAACACTGAAGAGCAACTGGCAGATATCTTCACAAAGCCCTTGGATGAGAAAAGGTTTTGCAAGTTACGGTGTGAGCTAAATATCTTGGAATCCTCAAATGTCCTGTGATCAAGCACACATCCTAACACTTATGCATGTTGATGACTCAGATGTGCAACACACGAAGTAAAGTATATCTTCAATCAATGAAGACTTACATTCTGAGTGTGAATACATTAACGTGGAATTTGACTTCGGAGTGCCACGATAATTGTGCGCCGTGTCTGGGTCTAATACTTCCTATACAGTGGGTAACGCCACCACCAAATTTCTTGGTTTGAAGTGTTTCACTCTTGGCGTTATTGTTGCAATATCTTCGCATTTGGTTTGTCTTCAACTTTCAACTTATCTTCATGATTTACTTCACTATGTCGAGTTGATTTCTTTCTCATATATATATATATATATATATATATATATATATATATATATATATATATATATATATATATATACTAGTATTCTGTCCTCTACAGCATTCACTTATAGCTATGTCTTCCATGTTGAATCTTTTGAACTAAGTGAATGTGATCGGACCCTAATCTCTCTATGCTTACTATCTCAAAATCTATCTGTCCAAATCATATGCATTATATTGAAACTGTCGAATGTTTTCTCTGCATCCTTGTCAGCAGAAGACACCGAGAAAAACATCAAGTCTTTTTAAATGATTCATCATTATTGTTGAAATCCGGAGAAGCCGGAACAACCATCCGACAAACTTGGCTGGTGTGGGAACGTGGGACAACTCTGAGTATGTTGCATGCTTGCCACGTGTCCCTCAGATGTGAACAGGCAGGGGCACCTGCGTAATTGCGCTATGCCGCACACCTTCTTATAAATACGTGTCCCCTGCGGTCAAGAAAACCTTCTTCCACCTCTCCACCTCGTCAAAACCCTAGCGCCACCGCTAGCTTGCGATGACGCCGGCGATGAAGCGCTTAGCTGCCGCGACTTCTCCGACGCCGTCCTCACGCCGGCCGCGGACATCGTCCTCTCCGCCGCCTCCGTAGGTGTCCTCCGTCGCCAAGTTAGGGCACGGTGGATTGAACTGCTCGTCTCCTATTCATCCCATCTAGCAGTTCTTCGTGTGGTAAATATAACTCTATTTTTACCATCTTTTTGATCCTCAATGATTCATCCTATTTACCAAAATTGGTTTCTACCTATACAATGTTAGATCTGTTCTGTCTGCATCTCATACTGCCTAGTATATTCACTTAAGCTTCATATCTAGTTAGATTCCTCACTTGTACTTATTCACGGATTCATACAAATCTGGAACCAACTCTCAACATATAAGTGAATGTCTTCGCATCATGAGGTCAATGTCTTCAAACTGATTTATCTTCAAATCTTCTGAGAATGCATATGACCTCTTCCCCTTCCCTCGCATCTCTAATGCTGTCACAGGTACATGTCCGTGGGAGAATCCCTTGGTTCTCATAGTCCGCATTCATTTGTAGAATTCCTATAGCAACACATTAACTCTCCTGAAGCTAGTTCATGTTTGACCAGCAAGCGAAAGCCCCTGAAGCCTTTGAATGTATTGAAGCCATTCAGTTTGAAGTTCATGGCTGCAGAGAAATCAGTAAGGAAGGGTGGCAGACAGCGTCGAGGGGGAACATCAAAAGATTTGCTTGATGACCTCGCAGAAATTTACAAGACAGATCCTGAAGAGGATTATAATCAGCGCAAGACCCGAATCCAATGGATTCGACGATATTGGGCTGAACAATGGTTCAAGTACAAGTTCGTGACCCAGGAATATGCTGAGAAGAATGCTATCAAAAGTCCTTGGGGTGATATTCTCTATCGAGGCCTTCCACCCAAGAACAGAGCTGAAGCTATTGCACAGGATTTCTATCCTTGTATGGTCCGTGGACCTCAGCCTGAACATGCCGACCCATCATCACTGCTCTGGTGTCGTGACGATAATCTCTTCAAGCGCAACTTCTAGCATGCAAAGGCATCGGCCAAGGAAAACAAGAAGTCATTGGGATTAGACTTCAACCCTGGTCCCTCTGCTCCCCGTGCTGACGGCTCACGTGATACAGAACCCAATGTCATCGGCCCCTTTTCAAACCTTGATGGCCTCATCACATACATCTTGGTCCAAGGTGCTAGAGTAGATCATTCTGATAATGATGCTGATACTGATGAAGCCCCAGCTCCTCCTCCAAGGCCGCAAAAGCCAAAGAAAACTAAGGCTTCACAATCAGCTACACCTCCAAAAGCTTCACGTGTGAAGCCACTGGCCAATGCACCTCCTAAAGACAGTGTGCAGTCTGAAGATCTATCATGCATCTCCAAGAAGACAGAGAAGAAAAAGAAAATCGTCAAGAATACTGATCAGACTTTGACTCCTGCTGCCATTCTATGTGAAGAGCACATTGATCTGTCCAGCAATGACGATCTTGCAGATGATGCTCTTGAGCAACTGATCAAGAGCAAGGAAGAAGCAGATATCTTCAACAATTTGCCTCTCTTTGATGTGGCAATCATCCATAACTTCATTGATGAGTGATTTGACACACCAAATCTCAGCTTTGATGATTTGCAACTTCCCATTGGCCTCAGTGTCTCCTTCAATGGCGCTATTGCTTCTGAGCTAGCTATTGCTCAGTGCATCATCGAACTGAAGCACAAGATTGATAATGAAAATGCTTAGTTCAAGAAGCATGTGGCCACGCTCAGCGTGCAAGATGTCAAAAACTTCAAGATCATGCTGCACGAGCTCAAAGAAGCCTTTCACAAGAAGCGTGAAGAAGCTCGAGGCTCTCGAGAGCGCATGAAGAATCTGGCTGACAAGTGTGTGCTAGCCTACAATGAGGCTGAGAAGCGCAAGGCTCTTGGTCGTCCTGGCATCGACCCCAGGATGGCTGCAAAGAAGAAGAAGCTATCAACTATCCAACCTGCACCTTCGAGGCAGGATGAACCTCGCATAGTATTCCCAAGCAGCATGACTGGCTCGAAGCCAAAGGCCATGTCAACCGCTTCAGAACAGAAGAAGACGAGGGCTGCAGAGGCTAAAGCCAGAAAAAGGAAAACCTCAGAAGCCTCTGATGCTGCTCCCTCCAAGAAGAAGCGCAAGATCAAGAAGAATCGGGCTGCTCCCATAGATCCCTTATTTGTTGAACCTATCTCAGTGGTTTGCCCTGCATCTGAACACCAAGAACGGCGGATGATTGTTCATGAGCCTACTTCCACAGAGGCTTATGAAGCTGAAGACATTCCAGCAGTTGATCCCATCGGTGCTGAAGACATTGGTCACCATGACAATGTTGAAGATGATGACATTCTTCCTCAAATCGAGCACAACTTGGTATCATCGCCTGTTCTCACGAACAGCGAACTCATCAGCATTGGTCGTCCTCTGACGCCAATTGCTCAGGATGCATCATGGGCTGATCACCCACAACAACAAGACTCCCCCAGTACTCCCCAACAACAACAAGTCACACCACCTATGCAAGTTGAAGAGGATGAGGCCCAGCCAACTCCATCTCCAAAGGCGTCGCCTGTATTACAAAGGCTTCGCAAACGACCAAGGCCTCAAGCCCCTCTTCCGAGTGTTCCAGAAGGAGAAGAGCACCACCAATCTGTCGCACGTCAAGTGTTTCTAGATGCCACTCCAACTGTGAATATCTCCGTGTCTGAAGCCAAAGCTGCTGAAGACAATCCGGCTGCATCAGCCGATGATGAACAAGAAGAAGGACGTGTCCCTACTCCCCCCATTACTGAAGAAGTTGTTCCTGAAGTGAACGTGCCAGTGCTAGACCCGCCAGCTCATCAAGTGGAGGTTGAAAATCTTGAGGCTGCCCCCAACACAAATGAAGCCCATGACGTTGTCATGACTGAAGCTAGTGTGGAGCCTGCACCAACCAATATTCCAGAAGCCAATGATCCAACTGCTCCTGAAGCTTCTGATGTGCAGCCTGAAGCCACTGTTATTGCCACTGCTCCTGTTCTGCCACCAAGGCCCCATACAATTGAGCAAGCATACAGCCATGGCCAGCTAATCACTGTTAGATGGCCCATTCTGGTTCCTCCGCCTCATGTCTCTGGTCCTCAGTTTGATTATCACATTGAGCATAGGCCTCAGGTCCATAAACCAAAGCCAAGACTGCCA
This sequence comes from Triticum timopheevii, assembly GCA_963921465.1. Taxonomy (NCBI): domain Eukaryota; kingdom Viridiplantae; phylum Streptophyta; class Magnoliopsida; order Poales; family Poaceae; genus Triticum; species Triticum timopheevii. The sequence goes on along the minus strand of OY997264.1, from coordinate 460,305,344 downwards.
AGGTTCCCAGGTACTGCCACATCTACAGGGTCCTTCAATGCAAATGGCTTCAAAAGCCACAACACCTTCTTTGACAGCGCAAAGAACCCCTACTCAAGGCCAAGAATATCATCTGATCGCTTTTGGAGTCATCAGCAGCGAAGCTATTACTCCTGCGTTCTGTATGATCAAGGGCGCATTTTCCCTCATATGCACCTCGACACTGAAGCCATTGCAGGACTTCCATGCTTAGAAGAAGCACTTGACTGCTTTCGTGATGCAGGTCTGCTCAGCTTTGTGACAGACAAAGAACATTGGAATGAGGAACTTCTGCTTCAATTCTATGGTACCCTCCACATTCGCGGCTACAACAGGGATACAAAAACATGGGTTCTTGAGTGGATGACAGGAAATGTTCATCATGAAGCCAAAACTCTTGACATCATTGAGCTTACCGGGTTATCCACTCGCAGAGAGATGTACGAACCTGGTTGTCAACACCACCACAATGCACTGGAAAGCATCTTCCATAAGCCAGAACCCAACATGAGCCAGATGTTGAGCATGATAAAGCCATTGCCACATGACGCTGAATACCCAAAGGAGTTCTTTGTTGATGACCTTGAGTATCTGCCATGCACAATATATCACATCATAAGGCGGACTCTATGGCCTATCAAAGGGCATTCATCAGCTGCAAAACTTGAAGGAGCCATGAAGACATTGGTCTTTTACATCCTCAATGGCATCAACTTCAATGCACAAGATTTCTTCCTCCGGCAACTGGCTGCATCTGGATCTGACCTTTTTGGCCTGAAATTCTATGCTCCATGGGTCATGCGCCTCATCAAGCTACACTCTATTGTCAACTATCAGCCCTTTGCTCGCAATCATGTGATCTTTCTACCAGAGGTTGATATGTCAGTTGAAGCCATATACCCTGAGCCTGCCAAGAAGCCTCTTTGTCTTCAAAATGCTGACCACCAAAGCTTCACTCAGCCTATGGAAGGAGTCCAAGTTGTAACTTGTGTCTATCCGATCGCTGGAAACACTCGTCTGCCTCATCATGCACCAACTGAAGCTACTGAGAGCACAATTGCTCAAAGGCCAAAGAAGAGCTCTCGGGTCCTAAATGACCGAGAACTTCTTGTGGCACTGCATCAGAAACAATACAAGCATCACTTTTGGCTCAAGTAATAGATGCAAAGCCTCTTGGTGGACGTAAATCGCATTCGAAATCTTGCCACCAAGAATGCCTTTGTCACTCACAAAACCTGTCGGCAATCATGGAAGAGTTTGACATTGCTCAGTGCTGAAGCAGATCTTCAAGACGATGGCTTCACTGAAAGATTCAAGTTTGACTCCACTCCTCTACGGAATGTTGTCCTATGTCGAACTCCATCCCTTGAAGACTCTGACTATTCTTCCTCCGCGGCAACTGTGAATGCCAACGTGATCTATGATGAAGACGATGCTACTTCACCACCCCCTACTTCTGCACGCATCGACACTGCACCAAGTTCGTCTGCACCGCCAACCAACAACGACAACCCTGCTGCTTCACCTACTCCTCATGAGGACAAGTAGATGCTCTATGTCTTCAAACCTTTTTGGTCATTACTGACAAAAGGGGGAGAAGCATATGAGTTTGATAGTCTTCAAGCGGTTTCATATGGGCGGTTGCTTTATATTTTGCCTAGTGGTTACAACTCTTGCTTTTGATACATTTCGTTCGTTGAGTTGTAACACTTAAACTCGATGGTCGTCTGCTACTTATTTGCTCTTTCATGTGCGATGATAACTTCCGCACTTAGATCATTCCGCACTTAGATCATTCTGCAGACGTCCATTTTCCATTATGCATGTCATTCTTTTAGTTATATCATTTCATGCATGATGAATTATCTTCATAAGTTGAAGAGGATCTCCACAAGTACAACCTGCCATGTGCATTTGCATTCCAAAAGCAAATTACTTATATGCACATCTTCAGGGGGAGCCCTTGCCACTTATGAAGACTATACCCTATCCTTTACAATTTCACATACTTCATTCCCATTGAAAACTTCAACTAGTTTGTCATCAATCACCAAAAAGGGGGAGATTGTAAGTGCATCTAGTGCCACCCCTAGTTGGTTTTGGAGTATTTACGACAAAGTTGGTTGAGGGACTAATGCGTTTGTGAGAATTGCAGGATAACGCAGGTAGTGTCCCTCATTGATTCGGTTTACCTACCGGAGATGACCCCTAAAAATGTATGAAGACATTGACGACAATGGTGGTATGTGAAGATATTCACATTGAAGACTATGACATGAGAAGACAATGAGTGAAGACTATAGAGCGCGAAGACTGTGTTGTTTCATTGTTTCCTTTTCTTCTTTGTTGAGTCGTAGGAACCACCGTACTGTTAAGTGGGGTCCAAGTGAACAAAGTCAGAATGACTGAAGTGATGCTCAACCCAAATCCTATGTCTTTGAGCGAAGACAATGAGAGCAAATCTTATCCAGAGCTGGATGAGTCAGCTTTGCTTGTAGCCCAAGTAAAGTTGCTGTGTGTGTTTGAAATCTGACCATTGGAACACGTGTCAGTTCCTTAGTGACCCAGGGTCATTTTGGACATATCAGGTCGGGTTTCCTTGTGGCTATAAATATCCCACCCCCTACACCATAAATTGGTGGATGCTCAGAGTTAGTTTATGGCTTTTGTCGTTTGAGAGCAACCCACCTCGAAGCCTTTGAGAGAGAGAAATCCTTGCGAGGACAAAGCCCAAAACACCCAGAGCCAAAGAGTGTTAGGCATCATTGAAGTCTTTCTATCTGTGTGACCTGCAGACTTATTACACTTGAGGACTGTGTATCCTCCAGCCGGTTAGGCGTCGCGTTCTGAGCATCCAAGAGTCATTGTGGATCGCCGGTGAACGAAGTCTATGAAGGTTCGGAAGTCTACCTTGAAGACTTACCAGAGTGATTGGGCGAGGACTGTGTGTCCTTAGCTCAAGGGGAATAAGGTGAAGACGCGGTCTTATGAGTTGAATCTCAGCCTCCCTAACCAGATGTACAGTTGTCACAGCAACTGGAACTGGTCCAACAAATCCTGTGTCTTCAACAAGTGACTGGTTCTATCCTCTAACTCCTTTTACCTTAAGTTTGTCTTCGTGAAGTCATTGCCTGTTTGTCATACCTGTTTGACTTCATTGCTTGACTGTTGTTGTTGATTGGCTTCATACTATCTTCCATCCCGATCCTTACTGCCAAGCTGCTATTAGTATTTGTACTTTCACATTATTGCATACTTGACTATGGCTTGCTTGTTGTAGTTTATCTTCCGCTGCATATCAATTAGGTCATTTCTATTGTTTGTCTTCGAAACTTCCATGTTTTGAAGACTTTGATAAAAATCGCCTATTCCCAACCGGGTAATATGTAGATGGATTGCATGTCAGGTGCACATACACCTAACACATTTGTATCTATATCACCCAACTGATCGATACCTTCCTTTCAGATTAGCTGGGACTATTACGCCTATGTGTGTGCCGTCTAACGCTCCAAGGAAATTCTACAACATAAAGAGCAATGTGCAAATATTAGCATCTTTTACCACTATTGAGATCATCTAGTAAATAATACTTTTTATTAGTAGCTATTTACCTTGAAATACTTCCACTTATCATCGGTGCAATCCTCGGGTATAGGTTCAGGCTTCTGAAGTAGCAGATGGTGCAGCTTCAAGACAGCTAAAAGACAAGCGTTGAAGTTTCTATTAATTGGCTCAGGGCTTCGATAGAAGAATTTTCCTACTGTCCTATTTTTGAGATGGTGTGATAATCCATACAAGAATGATGCCACTATATCCTCTAATGATGTGTTCTCTGTATCCTTTAGACCACCAACATCTCTCACCATCTCACATAATATATGAAATGTTCTCCTATCCATACGAAGTTGACTTATACACATAGCGTCGCTCTCACTAATTAGTCGATACAAGTTCTCTCCCCTTAACTCTCTAATTTTAATTCTCCTTTCTATTTGCCAACATTTTCTCCTATAAGCTAATGCAAACGTGAACCACACATAATAGTATACAAGCATAATGGAAGTGGTCAGATTCAAAAATATTGCATTTCTCCTTCCACACCTCGCACTTAAGGGAGGATGAGCCATAACTGCATAAGGAAAATACACCTATTTAAGGTTGGTACGACTTTATTTCCTAATAGTTGGTAGTAGTGCAAAACAAGAAACTGGATAGATTTTAGGATGACCAAACAAACATCCGTTGATTAGATGAAAGATAATAAACGGTGATTATATTAACATGCAATTGATCATGCAAAGGTACAATGGATCCAAAAAAAACTTGCACATCAGAAGCCTAATTAAGTCATATACAAATACAACTGCTGCATATGGATAGGAAAATTGCATATCAGAAAACTACAGGAACAGTCAACCCATATCTAGTTGATATGCATGTGGATATCATCGTCGATCTACTGTCATGCAAAGTTCCAAGTATCAGGATATGATTTCACATCAGAAAGCTAAAGAAGATGGTCAATTAACAGCAGGAACATGCATCGAACAAGACACCTTCCTTCCTTTTTGTGATCAGCCAACCTAATTCATCTATTTGCCTAGTTACCTAACTAGACAGATCAAGAACACATCAGAAAAATACAAAGGACAGACCACCAATTATATTCCATTGGTTATCCACTAATAAAAGAACAGACACATATTTTTTTACTTCAAGATCAAGAATAGATCATTAATAGACATCAACCTATAACAGACCATTAATAGATCAAGAACACATACTTTTTTACTTCAAGATCAAGAATAGATGGAAATATATTCTATACATCAACCTATAACAGATCATTAGTAGATCAAGAACAAATCAAGGAGACATATTTTTTTACTTCAAGATCAAGAACAGATATATTAGTAACCCTAACCTTGAGATCTGCAGTAGGAGAGTGATAGAGGAGGAAGAGATCCATTCAGAGATGGGCCTTGCTGCTCCTCGTACACGGCTTCAATGGTCCACCATATTCGGTGTCGGAGGCGGCTGGCATGGTCGTTCCTAGCGACTGGTGTGGCGAGGTCAACCTGGCGGCTGGACCAGGAGGAGAGGACCGAAGGGGGTCGAGGGAAGGTGGCGGCGCTGGACTAGAAGGGAGGCGGCGGTGCAGCGACGTGGGACTCGAAGGGAGGCGGCGACGTGGAAAAATCGAGGGGAGGAGCAAGACGCGGGGGAGGAGCAGAGTTGGGAGCGGTAAGAAAGCCTTTACTGGTGGAGGGTGGGGGTATCGTTCGATAACTGGCCTGGAACTAATTACAAAGGAACGTGATTACGGAGGTGTCTCACCAAATACACGTAAGGGTATCCGTTTACAATGTAAACAGGTGACAGGCATAAATTGACGAAATAAACACCTCCATAGTGGGCAACATGTGTTAGATGGCCAATTTCTGTGCCGCAGGTTGCCCACGGTGAGGCATCGACGATGGACCACCAACCACATGAAGAACTTGCATCTTGGCGGAGCTTTGGATTTCCAAATCGGCTTGGCACAACCAAAGGGGATGCTCGCCATGAAGAACATATTGTAAGCGCTGCTGATGGAGTATTGGTGGTCATCAGTAAGCCTCCACTGCGGCTGGTCTTGTGCATCAGCAGATAGGTTGATCGCCTGCACCGTGTCCCAGATCTTGAGATATTGCGCCATAGCCTTCAGCGAGACCCCACCTTGAATTTGTCTAATCCAAGTGTTCTTGTTCAAAGCCTCCATGGCAGAACAACCCGAATAATAAGTGTATCCTAAAAAATGATTGAAACCTACCGTCAGGAAAAGTTCTCGTGAACCAACATGTGGTTTGGATGGTTAGAGGGGCAGTGGTATCCCCAGCTCACCAGGGTTCAAGTCCTGGTGCTCGCATTATTCCTAAATTTATTTCAGGATTTCCGGCGATGTGCTTTCAGTGGGAGGAGACGTTCCCGTCAACGACAAGGCGCCTACGGTGACTTCATAAATTTTAAGATGACATGTCGGCTCAGTCTTGGAGGTTCTCATAGCAGGGTGTGCGTGTGTGCGTTCATAGGGATGAGTGTATGCGTGCATGTATGAGCACTTGCGTCTGTATTGATGTTCAAAAAAAGAAAAAGTTCTCGCAAAAAAGTATGGAAATTATACCGAATTTGGTATATGATCAATCTCGTCAAATTTGTTGCCGGAAATTATTCCTTCCACTTAAAGGCATGTGTCCTCTATTTGCATATATAGACAGGATCCATTGAAGCAAGCTGAAGGAATTCATCCCCTCCTCAAGGCAGCACGATGCAGCCCCTCGCCGCGATACTCGCCTCTGTCCTCCTCGTCGTCGCTGCCATGGCCGACCCCTGGCCCTCCCATGCCATCATCAATGCGACATGCTCCGTCTTTGCAAACACATGCGCTTACCCCAGCTGCGACTACCACGTGAACGTGCTCTCCACCTTGGACCCGACCTCCGCCAAGGACGAGCATGACCTCGCCATCATCGCCGCCAACTCCACTACGCACAACATCACGTCTATGGTCAAGCTCATCGGAGGCCTACTAACTGACCTCGCCACTAGTAGAAAATGGCCCATTAATCCTGGTTCCAGAGGGCCTTTAGTCCTTGTTATGGAATCAGGACTAAAGGGTCGGGACTAAAGCCCAAAACCTTTAGTCCCAGTTCGCTTACGAACTGGGACAGAAGGGGCTCCACGTGGCCGGTGCAGGGCGCCCAGGCAGGAGGACGTTTAGTCTCGGTTGGTAACACCAACCGGGACCAAAAGGCTGCCACGCGTCAACAGCTCGCGGACGCCGGGTTTTTGTTTTTTTAGGGGGGGGGTTAGGGGTTTTGGGGGGTTAATTTAGGGGTTCCATATTGTGTTAGCTAGCTAATAGAGATAAGTGACCTCTTTTTCTTCGTGCTTGGTCGACACTAGCTACAATACATATAGAGAGAAGTGAATTTTGGTCACTTTTGATCCATCCACATGAATCTAATCCGCGTTCCTTCCACCAATGATATAATAACTAATTATGATCATAATAACAAATCATCATGATAATCATGATCAACATCAGCATCATATTAATACAAAAACTCTTGCATCATATCATCACCAACAACACTAGCTAATAATCATCATAGTCATTACCAACTATTGGAGAACGTAGTAATAATTCAAAATTTTCCTACGTGTCATCAAGATCATTTTAGCAGATGCTAGCAACGTGAGAGAGGGAGTGCATCTTCGTACCCTTGAAGCTCGCTAAGCGGAAGCGTTACAAGAACGCGGTTGATGGACTCGTACTCGCGGCAATTCAAATCTCGGAAGATTCGATCTAGCGCCGAATGGACGGCGCCTCCGCGTTCAACACACATACAACCCGGATGTCTCCTCCTTATTGATCCAACAAGGGGAGAGGAGAAGTTGAGGGAGAGCTCCGGCAGCACGACAGCGTGGTGGTGGAGCTTGTAGTTCTCCTGTAGGGCTTCGCCAAGCACTACGAAGGAGGAGGAGGTGTTGGAGGAGGAAGGGGATGCGTGGTGGTGGAGCTTGTGGTTCTCCTGTTGGTTCAGCCCTCTCTCTCCCTCACTATATATAGGGGGAAGGGGGAGGTGGAGGTGCCCTAGGGTTTCCCTAGGGGAGGGGCGGCGGCCACAGGGGAAACCCTAGATGGGTTTGGGCGCCCCCAGCCCTAGGAAACTTGCCCCCCAAGTCGGGAGGGGTTTTTGCCCTAGGGAAGGCGCCCCCACCTCTCCAGGTTACGTGATATGGGGTGGGAGGGGTGCACAGCCCCTTAGTGGGCTGATGTGCCCCCTCTCCTCGGCCCATAAGGCCCCCCAACACTTGCCGGGGCCTCCGAAACTCCTTTCGGACACACTGGTCATCACCTGGTATCGGCGGAACAATTCCGGACTCCAATACCCTTCGTCCAATATACCGATCTTCACCTCTAGACCATTCCGGAGTTCCTCGTCATGTCTGGGATCTCATCCGGGACTGCGAACAACTTTCGTTAACCACATACTATTCCCATTACAACTCTAGCATCACTGAACCTTAAGTGTGTAGATCCTACGGGTTCGGGAACCATGCAGACATGACCAAGATACCTCTCCGGCCAATAACCAATAGCGGGATCTAATTAACCATATTGACTCCCACATGTTCCATGATGATCTCATCGTATGAACCACGATGTCGGGGATTCAATCAATCCCGTATACAATTCCCTTTGTCCGGTATGTTACTTGCCCGAGATTCGATCGTCGTTATCCCTATACCTTGTTCAATCTCATTACCGGAAAGTCTCTTTACTCGTTCTGTAATGCATGATCCCATGGCTAACTCATTAGTCACATTGAGCTTATTATGATGATGCATTACCGAGTGGGCCCAAAGATACCTCTCCGTCATATGGAGTGACAAATCCCAGTCTCGATTCGTGCCAACCCAACAGACACTTTCGGAGATACCTGTAGTGCATCTTTATAGCCACCCAGTTACGTTGTGACGTTTGATACATCCAAAGCATTCCTACAGTATCCGGGAGTTGCACAATCTCATGGTCTAAGGAAATGATACTTGACATTAGAAAAGCTCTAGCAAACGAACTACGTGATCTTGTGTTATGCTTAGGATTGGGTCTTGTCCATCACATCATTCTCCTAATTATGTGATCCTGTTATCAACGACATCCAATGTCCATGGTCAGGGACCACAACCATCTGTTGATCAACGAGCTAGTCAACTAGAGGCTTACTAGGGACATGTTGTGGTCTATGTATTCACACATGTATTACGGTTTCCGGTTAATACAATTATAGCATGAATACTAGACAATTATCATGAACAAGGAAATATAATAATAATCATTTTATTATTGCCTCTAGGACATATTTCCAACAGTCTCCCACTTGTACTAGAGCCAATAATCTAGTTCACATCGCCATGTGATTAACACCCAGGAGTTTACTAGAGTCAATAATCTAGTTCACATCACCATGTGATTAACACTCAATGAGTTCTAGGGTTTGATCATGTTATGCTTACGAGAGAGGTTATTAGTCAACGGGTCTGAACCTTTCAGATCCGTGTGTGCTTTATAAATCTCTATGTCATCTTGTAGATGCAGCTACCACGCGCCGTTTGGAACTATTCCAAATAACTGCTCTACTATACGAATCCGGTTTACTACTCAGAGTCATCCGGATTATTGTCAAAGTTTGCATCGACGTAACCCTTTACAGCGAACTCTTTTACCACCTCCATAATCGAGAAAATTCCTGAGTCCACTAGTTACTAGGGATAACTTTGACCGCTGTCCAGTGATCCATTCATGGATCTCTCTTGTACCCCTTGACTGACTCATTGCAAGGCACACTTCAGGTGCGACACACAACACAGCATACTGTAGAGCCTACGTCTTAAGCATAGGGAACGACCTTCGTCTTTTGTCTCTCTTCTGCCGTGGTCAGGTCTCGAGCTTACTCAATACTCACACCTTATAACGCAGCCAAGAACTCCTTCTTCGCCGATCTATTTTGAACTCGTTCAAAATCTTGTCACAGTATGTATTCATTTGAAAGTACTATTAAGCATATTTTATCTATCCTTATAGATCTTGATGCTCAATGCTCAAGTAGCTTAATCCAGGTTTTCCATTGAAAAACACTTTTCAAACAATACTATATGCTTTTTCCAGAAATTCTACATCATTTCCGATCAACAATATGTTAACAACATATACTCATCAGAAATTTGATAGTGCCCCCACTCACTTCTTTGGAAATACAAGTTTCTTATCAATTTTCGAAGTATGAGGGTTTCAGATGAAAACTCGTCTATTACAAATGTTTTTATTTTTTTGAACTTATTTGAACTCCAACCTTTTTGTGTGTTCAAGATGCACCATTCAAAGCCACATCATCAATTTTCAACCCTTTCTAATTTCAAAATGCACCCTTCAGAGCCACATCATTAATAGAAGTTCATCACATTAAAACCAAAGTACAGTAATGATCAAATATTATTACTGAAAAAATAAATACATAAAGTTCATACATAGTTCTCATTGAACAACATTTGATCACATACCTCCTAGATAAAAACATCTATGTCACGTTGGTCGGCATAATTGTAATAAACACTAAATAAAACAAATAGTTATAAAAGATAATATATACCACATCCGAATCATAGACAGGACGATGTCCGACGGAGGCGGATATCAAAACCATCGCACTATATAATAACAAACAATAATAAAAGTAAGAAAATTATACAAGTATCTATCTAAATCATACAAGTAAGAATTTTTTTTTCTTTTAGAAAGAAGATAAGAACAAGAGGCTCATCACGGTGGTGCCGGCGACGAGATCGGCGCGTGCAATCGACGACGGTGAGGACGGGGACGGGACAGGACGGACCGTCAAACCTAGACAAATCTTGAGGAAAATAGAGTTTGGACAAGGAGTTTCAAGAGGAGAAAGCTTAAGTGTGGCTCGGACATTTCATCGAACACCTTATGTGCGTAGGAGGTGAGCTAGAGCACCACAAACCCCTCCCACGACCGGTCAAAAAAAAGAGCACTAGCTCTGTTTGCGGGCAGAGGCGGGGTATATATAGGTCTTTCTTTAGTTCCGGTTTGTGGCTAAAACCGGGTCTAAAGGACAACATTTGGTCCCGGCTCCAGCCACCAACCGGGACTAATGGTGATGGGCCAGGAGCGAGGCCCATTGACCTCGCTTCGTGTCTGGAATCAGGACCAAAGGGGTCAGACGAACCGGGACAAATGGCCCCCGAGTCCGGCCGGCACCCTGGCTTCACGAACCGGGACTGATGCCTTTTTGATCACGGTACATGAGTGAACCGGAATTAATGCCCCTACTCAGGGGTCAACCAAAACTCTGTTTTTTTACTAGTACACCAGAGTGCAAGGTTTCCTATGGCCGTATGGGCAGCACCGTGGACGGCGCTCTGGGAGACCTCATCGCAGGACATATGCCCCCGCCGGAGCTGCCAGCAAGCTGGGCGACGCTCGAGCGACGCGCTCAGCTGTGACATGGTGATGTCGAGGAGGAGGGGCGCCGCTAAGAACGTCCTGCACCAGGAGAACTGGCAGAACTTCGTGTCGGCACGCTTTGCCAGTAACATCGCCTTTCTAGGTTAGCTTATAGCAAGTGAAGGTTAGGAACACTACCAAATGATAAGGTAGCACGAGGTGAACTGGAAACTAATGTGCGAGGGAACATCACTCACGTGTCAATCCACTGTAAGCCGTCACCTATGACATGGCGCCTCGTCACCAGTCACCAGTTGTTTGCCATCATCCGTACTACCTTTTCTTTACGTTTTTTTCGTGGACGTCAATGAATCGTTCATGCTGGTAGAGCCTCGTTTTTGTTCTGGGTTCTATCCTCGCCGTGAGTCGTCTTCCTCAAAGTCTGACCAGCATGCACGCAGTCTCTGTCCGCCATGGCCCACCAACACCCCAGATGGTTTATTCCCGCGAATATGCTCCCATGCTTTCGTTATCTCTGGCATCATTTCAAGCATATACGGATATACCCTGCATTTAGTCGTCTCATCTCATGTCTCGTCTTCCACCTCTGCCCAGGCTCTCAATCTTGGTATCTCTAGCTCGTGCAGCTCTGAACTTGTTTTGCTGGTTGTCATCTAACCATCGTTTGATCTGCCACCTGGTGCATGGATGGATTCCTGGGTGGTGGGTGCATGGCGATTGCGCCAACAGCCAGACGGTGATGATGATTAGATGACCATCAGCAAACATGTTCATGAGACATGCGTACTGAGCTCGTCATGTTTGCTCCGTGATCTTGGATGGTTGACGCCTGCCGACATGGATTCCATGATGACGCGGGTGCAGGTCAGGTTTCATGCATCTTATGCTTATCTCATCCGCCTGCTTGTCGCGAGGGTAAATAGGATGATTCTTCATCATTTCCTCATTGTGGAATGGATGGACCAGGTAGGTGAATTCATACATGTTTGATTAATGATTCGGTTTGTGTCCTTGTGTGCATTGAACGCAGGAATTTTTATATGTTTGAGTTCCTCACTTGCTGAAACATCAAAGTTCCTGGGTCGCGATGAGTTCCACCTACAAATTATTGGCACAAGAGAATCTCAGTTTCTTTCAATCACCATTGGGGTAGAGGATTTCCACCTGAATATGTCAAGTGTCAGGCGCAAGGAGAGGTATTGCTGCCAAAGATCAAAGTCCGCTACAACGTTTGAGATGGTTACAAAGGAGGCGTGCGAGACATCACGGAACATCTTCGCGTTCATGGAATCTCAAAATTTTCAATGAATTGATAGGGCAATCGATACCCAGATGCCGTTGTCACGGCCACTTGGGTTTGCGGTGTCCCAAATCTACCGCACGGAGTTGGAGCTCGTGATGCCAAAGTCAATCCAGACAGGCGTTGCAACAATGGCACATGTTGTTAGCGTGATGTGCTTGTGGAAGGTTTGCCTAGGAGTTGAGCAAGTCATGGAAGAGCAATCTCGGTGACACGTATTGAAATGCATATTTCATTTTCGGTGACTTTGTAGGATTTGAAACGTGTACGTAATTTTCCTAGATGTCCTTGGAATAAGGGAATGCCACCTTCGGAATCCTATGAAGCTCATGTGGGACGACCCACTATATACGGATTTTAGAGGAAAACAAACGTGCGTGACAATCTACAAAACTCATCAAAGTACTGATATTTATGTGGTTTATACATAAACAAGTCATTTTAACAAATGATAATTTGGTTAAACGCAATTGGACAGGATCTACTAGGTGTAGCTTTTGTGATCGGGACAAAACCATCAAGCACCTCTTCTTTGACTGCCCATTGGCAAGGGTTTTGTGGCACACGGTGCATATTGCCTTTAACATTACTCCCCCGAATTCGGTCAGTACGTTATTTGGAACGTGACTCGTTGGGATAGAGTCCGAAACAGCTAGACACATTCGTGGAATTGCGGAAATGATTTGGCTTTTAACAGAACAACAAATATTCATTCTTTGCAGGTTTTATTCCGAGGTACTGCGTTGATCCGTATGTGGTCATTACTCACTCCGACGGAGGCCAGGAAGCGTTTGGTTACTGGATCTGTCCGGTGGGAGATGGTAGCGCAGGATATCTTCAACCGGTTTGGATGGTGGTCATGTAATAGGATAGGCAATTAGTTTACCTATCTTTGTTATGCCAGCCGGTTGTGGCTTTTGGACCTTTTGTTTTTGGCGTTGTGGCTCTTTGTGAGCTTGCCATTATTTTGTTTTCAGACTATACGACCTTGTTGAACACCTTTATTTATCTATAAATGTGGTCGTATGCATCGTTCTGATGCAGAGGCCGGGGAGTCCCCCCTTTTCAAAAAAAAAATCAAAGTACTCATATTTTGCTGCAATCCCCTCACGAGGTCATGCACATTCGCCCCTAAATGTTTCCCCTTGACCCAAGAACTTCTGGACAAGTACTGATATATTTGCTGTTATGGTTGGAACGACGGGGGCATATAGAATCTACTAGCACTCTTGGGCTTAAGTGTACTAATGCACTATGTCACTAATAACAAATTAAAAGGTAATGAAAGAAAATTGAGATCATTTTATAGCATAGGGAAAATATGTATCTATCATTCCACTATATATGAGATCCAAATTCAATTCATAACTTCATAAGCAAAGAAAGAAATATAAATTAGGTTGGTAATAGTATCAAATTCAAACGTGCTGCCGAATTTACATCTAAAAACTTGCGACGCAGTATACACATGTTAGTGTTACCACATGGTCCACAGAATGAGCAACTTAAAAATGAACAAACAAAAGTATACACACGCGAAAACGATGTCTATTGCGGGAAGTATTCTAGTGCTCCACAAATAGGCTTGCCAAATAACATGTGTTAATGCTAGCGGGCTATCGATTATTATCAGGTTTCTTTTCTTTTCCTCTTTTTTGTTTTTCCTTATTTATTAAATACCCATTGAATATATTTTTTAGATACATGCTAAACATTTTTCAAATACACTATGAACATTTATTTGAAATACATGTTAAACTGCTGTAAAATGTACATTGAACATTTGTTTTAATACACAGTGAACATTCCTAAACACACATTGAAAATTTTCAAAAGTTTCATGATTTTTCTTAAAAACATGTGAACATTTATAAAGTGTTTACAAACATTTTTATACAGAGTTTATGAACAGTTCATTTTTTCTTGGTTTTCCTTTTTCTTCAAATTCATGAACTTTTTTTATCCTCACCAACATTTAAAAAAATGTATATCATGCATTAAAGAATATTATCATGAATTTAAAAATGTCATCATGCACTAAACATGTTCACCATGTTTTAATTTTCTTCTCCTTTATCCATTTTTAAATAAACAATGACATTTATTTCAAATACACGATATTTTTTTAATACACGTAGAACAATTTTCAGATACATGCTGAACATTTATTCATATACATGAAGAACATTATCAAATGCACATCGAACATTTGTCCAATGCATGTTGAACATTCTTCAAATACACAGTGAACATCTTTTAAATACATGTTGAACACTTTGCAAATAGATGTCGAACATTTTTTTTAATACACAATGAACATTTTCTAATACATTGAACATTTTAAATAAACAGTGACCATTTTTTAATACGTGGAACATTTTAAATATACAGTCAACATTTTTAGTTACATGGAGATTTTAAAAATACAGAATTTACATTTTTAAATGCACTGAATAATTCCATATATATATATAATTTTTTTTAATTAATACATGATGAAGATTTTTAATAAATGATGAATTTTTTAATACATGAAGCCCAAAGAGTGTAATACCTTGAGCTAGTAATAGAGAGGATAAAAGATATATAATTTTTCTTTCCATTTGAGTTTATTTTTTTAAATATTATGATTTTTAAGTTCCTGATGGACATTTTTCCAAAATTAATAAAGAAAATATATAATCAAATGATATATTTTTAGAGTATTTCGAATATACATAAACAAGAGAAAAGAAAAGAAAAGGTAAAAAATCCTTCCAAAGTTTGAATAGAAGAAGAAGAAGAGGAACAACAACAAATTAGAAAGAAACAAACTGACAAAACATAAGGTCAAAATAGGGTAGCAGATCAGTTGGTAATTACATTTGTATAGAAACATCTACTTTTTGACTATTGTATGCTTGCATATGGGGTCTCCGTGTATCAAGGACCTGTTGCCACTAGATTCTGACCCTATTATCATGGAATAAAACTCCCATTCTCCAAAAAAAAGACATAAACACAAGAAATAAATGAACTGAAGAAAAAACAAACGATCAAAAGAAACAAAAAGAACGAATGAAGATGCATGATACTGGGCCGACCCACTATAGCGACCCTTGAAGCGAGGCGTCCATCTAACTCGCTACAAGCGAGACATAGACCCCCCCCCCCCCTCCCCCCCCCCCCCCCCCCCCCTGTACACATGTTGGATCATTGTTAATGGTTTTTTTAGGAGCCTCGAGGGATGCATGATACTGGGCCGACCCACTATAGCGACCCTTAAAGCGAGGTCGACCCACTATATCACAACCTCATGTTTCTATGATCTCAATTTGTATTGACTTGATTGATGATATAAATCTACATAAAAAGATGAGCCATTTCATAATAATTGAGTAAAATTGAGAAGCCAAAGATTTTGGGGGGTACAACTGCACTTTTGCAGCATTGAACGTGGTGTTCAATGGTTGATAAGGCAATTATAAATGCATGTCATGTGAAGAAGAAGAAAAACGTGTTATACAATGGATTGTATTTTAGTGTTATTTCTAATAATTATTGTTTGCATGTTTCTGAAATTACAAAATAACTAAAATTAAACTGGAAAATATGTAACTAAGAAATGACATCTTGTATGATACAGAGAATTAACTTATCATGCTTACTAAGATATTATTTATAATAATTATTGTTTGCATGTTTCTGAAATTACGAAATAACTAAAATTAAACTCGAAAATATGTAACTAAGAAATGACATCTTGTATGATACAGAGAATTAACTTATCATGCTTATTAAGATATTATTTCTTCTATAAGAGAAGGCAAACCTTCATTTCACTATTTACTGAGAGCATCTCTAACAGATCCCGTATAAGTTGACCCTTAAAAATGCGTATAAGATGCACTGTAAATTATTTTTACGGTGCGAAATTGCCCCGCACAGAGCAGACCCTGTAAATAAAACTGTATCCCACTATAGCCCATTTTTTTTCCTTTTTCCTCCCGTCCCGGCAGAGCCCGTCTCCGGCCACGGCATGCCTCACCCCGACGCCTCCACGGTGGCGCCCCGCCCTGATTCGGGCCGCGGGTGGCCTGCTCCACCCTGCCCATGGACGGCCTTGCCTCGGTAGTGGAGGTCGAGCCGGCCGCAATTCGGACTGGTGGCGGCAAATTCCGGCGTGTGGCGACGAATTTCGTTGAGTTTCGGGTAGATTCCGGCAAGTTCCGCGGCGGCGTGTCTGCTCCGACGAGGTTTGATCGTTTTACGGGTTGAACTGTATACCGTCTTCGAAACTGTACATATGAGGTTCTCGCGGATGAATTTTCAGTGCCCTTTAAAAAGTTTAAGGGCCGAACGAGTTTTACGGGATCTGCTAGGCGCCGTTTTTTCAATCGAAACTGTAAACATCTCTTTTTTTACGGATTTGACCGCTTTAAGCGGTCTACTAGAGATGCTCTAAGATGAGCTGTGGAAGGAAGAAGGATAATTGTAAAGAAGAGAAAGAAGAAAAGGAATTAGCCTCAAAGTGAAATGCAACTTACGGAGGCTCGTCAAGATGATAACAAGATGCTCCATAGATTTAGATGGAGCCCATGTCAGGAGGCCGACGTTGTACCTTGATGATATAACTGAGGTGGATGGGGGAGATTGACGGAGTTGGGGACATACTTCGGTAAGGGAGCACGGGGGGTAGAGGGGGAGCAAGGTGGCGTATCAGGTAGAGATGAGAGGGAGGATGGAACATGCAAAACTTGGGTATTGAGGCAGAAGGGGAATGGAAGAAGAAAAGCTCGGGTTGTGGTCCCATCCTTTAAAATGTTATGTTGTTAACTTTGATTTTTTTTAAATGAAAAATTCAGTAACATTTAACATGCTTAAAAATGTCCCACTAAGGGCATGTACAATGGGGACGCTTACAACGGGTGCCAGGATCGAATTCCTGGTCGATGGGGCGGTTAGGCCGTCAAATCCTGGCGCCAGGTACAGCATCGGCGCCAGGTACGACATCGAGCGCTTGCCCTATTTCCTGATACGAGATGGAAGGCTGCATGTAGCGGCCGGATCCTTTAGCACTTCCGTAATTAGCGTTAGCATTGTAACAGACAGCACTTAGATGGGCTTTTGATTTTACGAAATTTGTTTTATTTTCCTAAGCGCTCATCTAGGCGTCATGCATTGAAGATGCCCTAAGTAACTGAATTCACTTAGAGTTAATATAAAAGCGTCCTTCATATATTAAAAAAAGTATCCTCTCTGATCCAAAATAAGTGTCGAGGTTTTAGTTCAAAGGTGGTAACTGAATCCTTCAACTCAAAAAACAAGTAACCGAATTCATAGCGAAGCAGATGCACATCGAACACCGAACGCAAAGCTGGTGTTTAAGAACACACTGGTAGAAACTAAAATGGTCGGTAACGTTTGGATGGTGAGGAGCTTCACCACCTACTGCTAATTCCATACCACTACTATTCTGTAATAACAATCAGGACCAGGCGTTCGTTGATGGCAGCTTGGTACTGTCGGTGAGGAATAAAAATCTCTTTCATCCAACATATTCTCGCCCATCTTGCCGATTTGTCGGTGTCTGAATTTCTTATGGGTTTAACAACTCGACAGGATTAGTTTTTAGTTTAGCCCCTGGCCAGTGGCATCTCCCTTTCCCCCCGCTTCTTCCACTAATCAATCCTCCATTTGTATATTCACCCTAACCGACGCCGCTGGCTAGCTCACTTGGTCCTCCAAATTCATTGATCAACTAGAGCTTAAACTCCACACTCGCAACTCCGCAACAAGTTAGATTGCCACTGTCCCAAGTTTCTCCACGAATTCGTGTTGCTTCATCGATGCAGAACATTAAATTCGTTGCTTAAGAAACAGGCTTAATAGGATTGCTTCTGAATTTCACTGAGTCCACACACTGACACACGTCGCTAGTCTTCCAGCTGCGGCCTCCCTTCCGTCCGTCCACGGTTGTTTTCCCGGCCTGCCTGTCATCGTCTGAAATCCGGTGAAAGATCGCTGTACACCAGCCGTCGCTTGGCGACCGGGACATCCATCGCCTGCGTGCCCAGTTGCAACACGAAAGGAGCGAGCTGATGAGGATACGCCCACATCTAGCAGGACCTACCACTAAATCAATAAAAAAAATCAGCGATGCGTACATAATTGATGCCAACCTCTCGCCAGGCTGAGCATGCGGGCACTTGGAGTAAACAATGCCGCGTCGATGGGCTAGGAAGAAGAAACCAGCGCTAGCTCGCGCGCTCCATGTGTCCTCCACCTTTGACTGAGCCAGGAGCGACCGACACTCATCGGCTCATCGCGCATGGGTTGTTGAGATTGCAGTTTTCATCCAACTACTGAAGGGGAATTATATACTGATTTTCTGCCGTTTTATAGATGAATGCTCTGTTAGTTCGATGCCAAACGAAGCTCTTTTCACTGGATTACTTCCTTTAGGGTCTTTTCACTGGATCACCTTTTCCCTTAGTAATATAGAGTAGTTAACAAACTGGAGATTTCTTAAAAAACTGAACTGGATATTAACGTTACAGTTTGTCTAATTCACATCTAAATGTTTCTTAAGTATGTCACATCTAACATCCCACAAATATTTAATGCAGCAACGAAAAACAAAAAAAAATAGACCACACACAAAATGGACATCTGCTTAGATGTGACATAACTATGTCACATCTAGATGTGTCCTAGACAGACACTTAACGTTAATCAGGCGTCTCGAACGGCTGATGGATGGGGACGGATCGATGCATGCATGTTCTACACATGCGCACGCATGACAAAAGTAACAAGCACACCCCCACATTAGATTAATATAATGTACTGCTGATTGATCGATTGATTGGAGCCAAATCATCGCTGGGAGGGACGCAGCACTGTGGCAGCTGGGACTGGCAGCGCAGCGAGCTTCCTCGCTCGATCGCGCGCATAATAAACATAAACAGAAATGGAGATCTGTTCTTTCGTTCGTTCCCAATCCCATACATAAATATTCCGATATGCGCCATGAATCACAGGCGAGCACAGGATACCCCACCATTCCGTCCCGCTCTGAAGTGTCTGGAACGGAATATCTGAATATGCCCCCACCAAACGCGCACATGGAAAGCAATTACAAAATCGATTTCTTCCCTGTCCGATCTCTCGCTTGGTTCGCGGTTCGGAGCGTCTCGGCGTCAAGCGACCGTCGGCGCCGGCTGCACTTTTACTGTGCGCCAGAGTGTGCGTGCCCAGACTGGCCCTCCCCCGAGAACGTCGCGTCGCTCGATCCCGGGTGGATCCCAATGACGTCGCCAACGCGGAGAGGCTCGTTGCGGTGAGGAAAGGGCGCCGCTGCAACGGGCACACATCGAGCACGCCTACCTCGTGTGCGCGCAAAAGGGGAGGGAGGTTGCTACGTCCACGTACGTGCATGGCGCATGGATGGATCTTCCAGCTACACAAATCATGATTTTTAATCAACATAGACATCATACAATACTACACTACACACGATCTAATAATGGAGGCACTGATGGGCACTATATAGCTTCCCCTTCTCTAAAACTAGACAAACAAGAATATGGTTTGTGCGGATATGGTCGTTGTTGTAGTTTTGTCGATCGTTGTTTTGAGCGCTTCGGTTTTTCTTTTTTTCATTTTCCTCTGTCTAAACGTATCTTTGGTTTTGTATGACTTTGCTCTTTGTCCGTGTGTTTTTCTATGCGTGTGTGTTGATCTTGATTCCGTTCCTCATAGTTATGCAGAGGCTGGCCCTTGATGATTTATTTTGAGTCGATTAAATTCATTCTTCATGAAAAATAAAGACAAACAAGATTAGCTCGAACTACGCTGAGCCCACATATATAGCCATTAGTTCATAAATAGGAAGGCGGTAAAAAAGACCCAACATTTTGGAGTTTGGCCCTGCAGCGGACATACTGTAAACAACGATCTTCTGTATCAGCAAAAATAGCTAGACACTTCCTACTCCTTATCTCATGGATGAATCTTCCTGCTATTATTGTGGGTGCACCGATGATTTTTAACGAACATAGAAAAGTATGCTCTAATAATGGAGTTGGCAAGGCAACATATCATATTAGGAAAATTAATAGAAGTAACATAATTCCTAGTTTCATAAATAATAAGATGTGCATACTAAAAATACATTTCCTTGGACAACATTAAACAGACAATAATAGCTTGAGCTACATTGAGTCAATACACGACAATTGGTTCATAACTAGAAAAATGTCAGCTAGAAAGCGACATTTTAGAGTTGGTTGAGTATAAGTAAAATGTTTATATCATATATTGCCTTCTGAAACAACCAAGTTAGTCAGGCACTTTCTACTCCTTATCGAGTGACATATAATTATTTCCCCAATTAATATTGTTTGAGATTAATTTCAAGAGCAACTAGTGTCCGGAAACTAATCATGATACTTGTTCTCAAGGGAGAAAGTATTTAGGGTTTAGTTGGGGTTTCTTGTTGGTGACTGAAATTTTGAAACCACCGTGATGGAAAATGAGCCAAAGGAACTTCTTTCTAGACTAGCACATTGCCACCACCATGGCGCTGCAGCTTGGACAACAAAACCTAAAACATGGAAAATAAACACAATACGAAGAAACTAGCCCCTTGCATTCCCGCCGTCGGAGTAGCGAGCTAAGGACACCAGCGGGAGGGAGGGGGGCATCGGAGTAGCGAGCTAAGGACACTAGCGGGAAGGGGGGGGGGGGGGGGGAGGTTGATGTGTCGTTGCCTCTGCAAACCATCAAGACTCATTTTACATGGTTTTGGTTATTGTGTTATATATGGACTTACCGAGCCGAGAGCACCGGCTGCAAAAATCATAAAACCACCAATAGTAGAAAGGCGTGCGTCATTTTGTTGGTGGCCGTAGCAGTGCAGCACAAGCGGTAAATCAGCGCGGCAAAAAGGTGTAGTCACACATGAATAGACCCCCAACAACCCTTCGTTCCCCTTCCCACTCCCAGTACCAGTCCCCACACGGTGCGGGTGCGACGGTGGCACGCCTCCCCCAGCTCCTCAAGTCAACAGCCCCCCTCCCTCCCCTTCAAAACTCCCCACCCGGCCACCGCACCACACCCCACCCAGCCTCCCTCCGGGTTCCGCACCTCACCGCCAGCAAGCCACAGCACTCCCCACCCGGGCGTCCTCCTCCTTCATGCGCTGATCGACCGCCCGAAACCGCGCGCGCGCGCGAGCCCAACTCCGACCAAGAAAGCCCCAGCGGCGGCCGTCCAGGAGGGGAGCCACCATGCACTCCCAGAACCACTGGGGCGGGGCGTTCGACATCGACGGCGCGGAGGACGACCAGAGCCGCAACATGGACATCGACCGCGGCGCGCTGCAGCACCAGCACCAGCTGGACGAGACGCAGCAGAGCTGGCTGCTGGGCCCGCCGGAGGCCAAGAAGAAGGACCGCTACGTCGACCTCGGCTGCGTCGTCGTCAAGCGCAAGCTCCTCTGGTGGATGCTCTGGGTCGTGCTCGGCGCCTTCGTCCTCATCGGCCTCCCCATCATCATCGCCAAGAACATCCCCAAGAAGAAGCCCCACGCCCCGCCGCCCGACAAGTACACCGACGCCCTCCACAAGGCGCTCCTCTTCTTCAACGCCCAGAAATGTGAGCACCCCTCCTTCTTCACCCCTCCACCTGCTCTGCTTGTGAATGATCAATTGCCTGATCCGTACTACTAGGAAGCTGAGCGGATCCGCCTTTGATCGAGCCTGAACTCAAGAATTCGCGTAGAAATCGCTAAGTAACAGCAGGGCATTAAATTTGTAGTTTTGATCTGTGATCTTAAGTGCGCAATTACACCTTGATGATCTTGATGGCAAGCAAAAGGGAGAAAGAAAGGGAGACCACCACGTAGTCTGTGATCGGGAGCTGGGTACAGCTGCGTACGACGGCAACCCCCACGCTTGGAATGTTATGCCGTCCTGTTCACGGTCTGTCCCTGCCCCCTTGCAGAAAGTGACAAGCTGATATTCAGAGAAATCTCTCAAAATTTCTACGAATCTCGGCACGTTCACGCACATGTACGCCAGCCAGTTGATCCATTCTTTAGCTTAGCCCCGCACATGGATGTCGCTGTAGATCTTGCCTATGCTCTGCTTCTGGATCTCGCCAGATGCAAAGCTTCCGCATTTCTAGATCCTGATCTGACTTGCAAGTTGAATTTTCAGTTTCTTACTAGGAGTGCTTTACAAGCTTAATCTTGTCTACTATAATCAGATCAGAATTCGGTACCGTTCATCGATCTCACCAACATTTTGCTGTTTGTTATGACAGCCGGCAAGCTTCCTAAGAACAACGGCATCCCGTGGCGCGGGAACTCGGGCATGAAGGACGGCGCGGACCTGCCGGACGTGAAGGGCGGCCTCGTCGGCGGATACTACGACGCCGGCGACAACATCAAGTTCCACTTCCCGATGGCCTTCTCCATGACGCTACTGAGCTGGTCGGTGGTGGAGTACGCCGACAGGTACAAGGCGATCGGGGAGTACGACCACGTGAGGGAGCTCATCAAGTGGGGAACCGACTACCTGCTGCTCACCTTCAACTCCTCCGCCTCCACCATCAACAAACTCTACAGTCAGGTGAGCTCTCCCCATCAGTCGCCCGGTCGATCTCGGCCGTTGAAAATTGCACGGTGAAAACATCAAGCAAGCATTTAAAGAGGTAGACTTTTTTGGAAATCATATTTGAAAGTAAGTTCAGTTGAGAACATTAACTAGAAAAGGCATATAGAGAGAGCTTTGCTTAAAGTGGTGCTTTTGATCCACTGAATATAAAAGGCATAAAGATAGAGAAAGGGGGTGTGCAATAATGCAAGTGGCGTGGTCGATTCAGTGTGCACCGCCCAACAGCTAACCTTGTTCCTGAAAGAAATGTTGATGGGCACGCGGCACAGCCTACAACCTTTGACTCTTACTATCACTTGAGATCAGTAGGCTAGCTAGGGTTCGACACCCAATTATCTACATGTGCTTAGCGGGACATGCCATGTTACCCCAACTCTCCAAGCCAATTTAACTATCCTCGCTGCAGCTCATTCAGAGTACCAAGTGGTAGCTGTTAATTGTGGTGTTCACGATCCGATCCGAAGATGCTCTCCAACTTGTGTTCTCACACAATGGATGTGTTCACCATCACAAATCAAAAAGCAAAGGAATATTTTTCGTAGAAGTGTGAAGGTGTACTCAACTCAACATCAGATGATGGTCTGACACGTAGTTGATTGTGACTGTAGGTGGGTACGGCCAAGATCAACGGCAGCACGCCGGACGACCACTTCTGCTGGAACCGGCCGGAGGACATGGCGTACCCGCGGCCGGTCCAGCAGGCGAGCGCGGCCCCGGACCTCGGCGGCGAGGTGGCGGCGGCGCTGGCCTCAGCCTCCATCGTGTTCCGCGACAACGCCGCCTACTCCAAGAAGCTGGTGAAGGGCGCAGCGACGGTGTACAAGTTCGCGCGGGCCAACGGCAAGCGCACCCCCTACTCCCGGGGCAACCCGGCCATCGAGTACTTCTACAACTCCACCAGCTACTGGGACGAGTTCATGTGGAGCGCCTCCTGGATGTACTACGCCACGGGCAACAACAGCTACATCAGCTTCGCCACCGACCCCCGGCTGCCCAAGAACGCCAAGGCCTTCTTCAACATCCTCGACTTCTCCGTCTTCAGCTGGGACAACAAGCTCCCCGGCGCCACGCTGCTGCTCTCGCGCCTGCGCATGTTCCTCAACCCCGGCTACCCCTACGAGGAGTCGCTCATGGGCTACCACAACGTCACCAGCATGAACATGTGCATGTATTTCCCCAAGTTCAACGCGTTTAACTTTACCAAGGGCGGGCTCGCGCAGTTCAACCACGGCCAGGGCCAGGCGCTGCAGTACGCCGTCGCCAACTCCTTCCTCGCCGCGCTCTACGCCGACTACATGGAGTCCGTCAACGTCCCCGGCTGGTACTGCGGCCCCAACTTCATGACCGTCGACGACCTCCGCTCCTTCGCCAAATCCCAGGTAATAATTCATCGATCTGATCGTCGTTGATCCATGTATTATGCAATGCGTGGCTTAACTGTGTGGTGGTGGTGATCGAGCAGCTGAACTACATCCTTGGGGACAACCCGATGAAGATGAGCTACGTGGTGGGGTACGGCAAGAAGTACCCGAAGCGGCTGCACCACCGCGGGGCGTCCACGCCCAAGAACGGGATCAAGTACTCGTGCACCGGCGGGAACAAGTGGCGCGACTCCAAGAAGGCCGACCCTCACGTGCTCGTGGGCGCCATGGTCGGCGGCCCGGACAAGAACGACAAGTTCAAGGACGCGCGGATCAGCTACGCGCAGAACGAGCCCACGCTGGTCGGCAACGCCGGGCTCGTCGCCGCGCTCGTCGCCATCACCAACAGCGGACGCGGCACCGGCGTCGGCGCCGTCGACAAGAACACCATGTTCTCCGCCGTGCCGCCCATGTTCCCCGCCGCCCCGCCGCCGCCGGCCACGTGGAAGCCGTGAGGAGAGGTCTGCCCGACCGGCCGGTTTTACGCCGACGTTGAGCAGGTCGAACACTTCGATTGGGTTCGGTTGGTAGTGCAATTTTCTGGCCATCATGTAAAATTCTTTTGTATTATACACATCACACGTTAACCGTGGCGCGCGATACGACGGTGGCATGCCTCACGCATGGCCTGTACTACTGTAGATGTTTCTTGTGCACAATTTGGGTATGGACAATTAATGGATACTTGTTGATTCCCAGAGAAGAACTAATGGAGTAAGTGTTCACAGAACTATCAATGTGTCATGCCATCTCCAATGCTCGATCACTCTCTAGCCGCTCCAAAGACTTATATTTAGGTACGTGCACATCGCGACATGACTCATGAATTGAGTGCGTGTTCAGGCTAATGTTATGTGCCTTGTTGAAAGAACTAAACTTTTGCACGACAATCTACTACATAACTTCGGGTGTATGGGCGCACGCAACACTCGAGCTCACTGTTGACACATTTTGTACTTTGAGAGAGTTTTTCCCACCACATGTCAGTCGGATCTCTTCACACTCCCACACGTCCTCTCCATGTAAAAGAAATACAGAGGAGGGAGAGTACACCTAACAGATAGCAGTAGATAGAACATACACTCTCGTTGAGTTCCTTGTGCTGAGTTGCCTTTTCGGCGATCCCATCCTGATGACTGCGTGCACGACCATATGGGAGATAAGACCTCTGAAACCATGTGTCCCTTGAGAATATGCACCGAGATGAGGGGCAATGAGATTTTTGGGAAACGTCACGACACGACTTCTTGTTCTACATCCTCAAGCCCCATCTGCCTGCTTCCACTACTTTCTCTACAACAGACGACCACTTGGTCTTCACCACCATGGTTGGTGATGCTATTGCACCGGAGTTTCTGGTGAACTCGTATGTTGTGAACCTCTCTCCGTTAACTTGTGCCTTTGGTTAATATATGTACATGCTAGATGTTCCTAGTATGTAGTATGCGACTTGCCATGTTAGTATTCCTGTGATGATGCTAATCTGCATTAAGATTAATCAAAAATGGCCTAATATCCTAACAATTCAAAAATCTTATATGTTTAGGCAGTTTTCGTTGACACTTTGCTGCTGCTCTGAAACCGAGCCTGCTTATGGGTGCTTGCTTCAAAAAGATGGCAGACCAAAACCGCGCCTACTCAGGTTTCGGCCGACACTCTCAGAGGGTGCTTACTCCTGAAGAGGATGAAGTGTTCCTCACTGCATTCTTTGGGGTACCATCATCAATGTGCTAGGTGACAAGTTAGTTGTTGCATATTTGCATTTGTGCAATGCCAAAGAACCGAGTGATGCACTTGAATCCAGGTTTGGCACCGATAGAAGACGGGCAGAAATTTCATCTGTATCATCGCACACCTCCATCCTTGCACACCAGATTGAGGCAACACCATCCATGTTACCAGATTGAGGCAACACCGTCCATGTTGGTTCACTCTACCGCCGCTGCAACACCCCTCCATCGTGGTCTACCGGCACCAGCCTCACATTGCCGCCGCCAGCACCACCACGATGTCGAATTGCCACTAAAGCCTGACGCCTCCATGGACCGGCTGCTGCAAGCCCACCCAGATCTAGATCTCACAAGTGGGTCTAGACCTTCGACTGTTGCCGGCGTGGCAACACTACCGGTCAGAGCCTAACCCTGCACGACCGCCGCTGTAGCTTCACCGCATCTTTCTGCCAAGATTGTCGCCAAAAAAACTTGTGCCGCCGCTAGGAAGAGGGAGGGAGAGAGAGAGAGAGAGGGAGAGGGAGAGGGAGAGAGAGATCAAGAGAGAGAGAGAGAGAGAGATGTGCCGCCACTGCTAGTACTGCCCAGGCTTCACCCGACAATGTCCCTCAGTGGTGGCGAGGGAGAGGGGAAAGTGAGGAGGGCTGGCAGCGGGAAGGTTAACCTACAGATAATCACTCTCAATAAAACCAATCTAGTTATCATATCTTCTCTCAGCTCAGGCCATTGTTATTATAAAAGAGGAATTGAACAAGCTTCGAGTATGAAGATCAAATAATGTTGGAAAACTCCAGAGTTGAACAGGATCAAATCAACTCAGGTGGAGCTCTTGACGTGGTGTGAGGGCATGCGGACAAGGTTTGCTTGCAAGAGATCATACATGAAATTTCGTTTGAAGTAAGTGCATCAGTTATGAAGCAATCTCTGGCCTGTTCGTTCTCGAGCTTCTTGCATGCCGTGATGCAATACTTTCTCCATTGCAAATGGGTTCCAGGATATAGTTATCGAGATGGACTGCCAGGAAGTGGTGTCACTGTGGCAGTTCAAGAATGATAAATCGATGGGCACCCATATATTTCGAGAGATGACTTCACTTATCTCGCCCTTGCGGCGGTTTAGTCTTCATTTTGTGAGAATGAGTGCCGATGTAGTAGCACATCTGTCGGCTAGAGAGGCTCTTCTTCTTGCTCCTTTCTTCACTATGTATGATGTAATTCGTGTTTACCTGGTTGAGGCATGTTCAATCAGATATGAACTTTTCCGCTAATGAATAAATAGCCTCGAGGGTGTTTTTCTTTAAAAAAAAACCGAATAAGTTGACATGCGTGCCCCTTATACTTCCTTCGTAAAGGAATATAAGAGTGTTTTAGATCTACGGAGGGAGTATATTTTTACTTAAAAAAGGGAAACGTTTGTGGCCGGCAGGCCGGTCGAAGCTTTCGGCCGGTCTCACGCGCGACAAGATCTAATCTAATCGGACGTCCCATAGGTCACGGGTGTGCACGCGTCCTTTTTTAGATGGGCCCCACTTCGTACCTCCACACCCACTGGTCAGTCCATCCTTATCCCTCAGCCCAGCGATCCCCTTATCATCAGTTCACGTCATTCCCAGCCGCCGTGGACAGACTCTCTCAAGTTCTACCTCCCTCCTCTCTCTACTCTCTCTCTCTCTCTCTCCACACGTTCTCACCCATCACTCACCACCATGATTCTGCCCCAACACGTCCTCTCTAATCGCTGTTGGAGTTGTGTCGAATATAGTGTACGAGGTAGGTTACAGTTGGACTTGTAGTTGTATTGTGTTTAGATAGGATATGGACTCGTGTCCTAGTAGGACACTAATATCCTAGGCCTCTCTTATATAGCGAGGGTAGACACAGGATGTAACCTATGCCAACATAATAGCACAGGCGTGCAAGGGGGAGCCGGCGCCCGGGTGGCCGGTGTGCGGTATTGTGACGGTGTCACGGGGAGGAGCGCCCGTAGTCATGCCCCGGGGATGTAGCCATATCGGTGAACCTCGTTAACAAATCTCGGTGTCGTGCACGTGTGATTTGCTTGGTCCTTGGATGATCGACGGTATGACTTGGATTTATTCTAACGAGTGGTATCATGAGCTAGGTTGTCCGAAGGTCGTTGATGGTTGATCTAGAGGATGGATCGTCGTCAGTTCGCGCGAAGATGGTATACGAAGAAATCAGTATCGAAATCGATTGGGAATTTTTCGTGGAAGTCGTCCGATGGCTGCGATCAGACGAGATCGAGAAGGAGCAATACGGCGGCGATGAAATCGTCTAGAGCATGCAGCGTCAGCGTGTACAGCGGATATCCTCGATGTGTTCGAGTTTTCGTGGAGATCGGTCGGTAGCGTACCGACGGCGGCGGCTGGCCTGCGTAGCATGGCAGGCCACGCGGAGGCCAACGGGGGCGCTGGCGCTGGTCGGGCCACGCCCATGTTGGGCTGGAGCGGCCCGAGGCACGGGCTGACGCGAGGCGTACGGTCGCATGCGCGTGGAGCAGCTGCCTGGTCGCTAGGCCACTAGCGGTTCCTGACTTGTGTGCAGGCGTGTGCGTGCGTTGTGCAAGGGTGCAGCGCTGGTTGCTGCGTTGTGCTAGAGCCGAAGGAATGAAGACCGAGGATTTGTTTGAGACAAAAAAGAAAAGGGCAACCAAGACCACGTGTGTGCACAGGAGCAGTTTTGGTTGGATCAAGTTTGATCTATTTTCTGCTATAGGATGCACGGAGAAGCTGCAAGAGCAAATAGAGACAAGAAAAGTTGTGCGGGTTGCATGGATGTTTTTCTGGGTCGGTTTGCTAAGAGGGCTTGAAACACGTGGACAGGCTGTGAAGGCGCGCTGGCAAGCGTGTCATACGGGATCATGCATACACATGGCATCCAAGACAAGCGCGAATGTGCGAGTAGTCATGGTGCAGGGTGGAGCATGGTTACAGTCGAGCGAGATCGGTTGGGTCGGACTTGTCGTCTGACGGATCGACGCGAGTCGGTTGGTATAGAAGACGGTGGTGGGATCGGCGACAACGACGTAGGAGCGTGATGCTGATGGTGATCGACTTCTGGGCGTGGAAACACGCAGCACGGGCCTGAGTGCTTGTGTGTCTTCGACAAGACTATGGCGCGGGGTTGATTCAAGACGGTGCACAAGAGAGCTTGGAGTTGACGGGGCGCGAGGGTGGACTGATCATCTACCATGGAGTCATGTT
This sequence comes from Triticum timopheevii, assembly GCA_963921465.1. Classification (NCBI taxonomy): domain Eukaryota; kingdom Viridiplantae; phylum Streptophyta; class Magnoliopsida; order Poales; family Poaceae; genus Triticum; species Triticum timopheevii. Next base: position 460,275,953 of record OY997264.1, on the reverse strand, counting down.
GAAGGTGGAGCTGGATTGAGGGGCTACGGTGTAAGGATCCAGAGAATCGAAGCCTATTCAGCGGATGGAAAAAAGCGAGTGACACGTAGTTCGGACTGGAGCCCAGTGGTCCGATGGAAGCGTGAAACTCGTCATCGGTCGGTGATGATCGGTGGTACTCTGCAGTGGGGGTTGAGTGATGTGGTTTCGCGACCCTTGAGACTCGACCTGGACAGCGGAGGCTCGACGCGGTAATAGCGGCGAGGCGTGCAGTACGCACGGGACATGGAGACGGGCCAGGGCTCTGGTGGTCATACATGTGGTGAGACAACTGCAAATTTGACTCGGGATGACTACAAGAAACAGTGAAATTTCTTCAAAGTTTCAGAGGGGCGGTCAAGAAAGGAGCTTTGACGTTGAGTTCAGGTAACTCTTATGTGTGACACCCAATATGTGAGTTGTTCACTTTCACGCAGGTCAATGATCGGTGTGTGATGGTGTTGGACGGATACTCTGGAAGCTGGGAGCACAAACTAGAGTAACAAGGAACTTAATTTGCTCGAGTGTTGAATGTGGTCAAGAAAAGAAGGGACTGCAAGTTGCAGGTGGAGTCACATGGAGTCTTTGGAGTAGCAGCGATACTCATGGGATAAGCTCAAGTCCAATGTACATGGAAGTTTGACGCATGGACAAATCCAGGATGGTGGAGTATATTCGCCAAGGTGGAGTTTGTTGGAGTTGTGTCGAATATAGTGTACGAGGTAGGTTACAGTTGGACTTGTAATTGTATTGTGTTTAGATAGGATATGGACTCGTGTCCTAGTAGGACACTAATATCCTAGGCCTCTCTTATATAGCGAGGGTAGACACAGGATGTAACCTATGCCAACATAATAGCACAGGCGCGCAAGGGGGAGCCGGCGGCGTGTGCCGGCGCCCGGGTGGCCGGTGTGCGGTATTGTGACGGTGTCACGGGGAGGAGCGCCCGTAGTCATGCCCCGGGGATGTAGCCATATCGGTGAACCTCGTTAACAAATCTCGGTGTCGTGCACGTGTGATTTGCTTGGTCCTTGGATGATCAACGGTATGACTTGGATTTATTCTAACAATCGCGACGACCGACTCAGGACGAATGGATGAGATCACTGGTGGCATGCTCATGGGACGAGTTAGCCATGGCCCTCCAGCTCACTGGTGATGTTGCATCCGGCCATCGTGATTGCTGGAATTTCATGTAGAAATGCTGGAACCGGCAACCTATGGTGCTGGAACCAGCAGTCTGCGCGTGCTTTCAACAACACTTCTACGATGCAGAGCTGCAACCGGCACATGAAGATGTTGGAACCAATGTGATTTTTTGCTTCTACTGTACGTCGGCAATGCAAGAGCTGCAATCCGGTGGTGCGCAGAACTGCGGCCGTCTGCATCCGAGCCTCGGCGGCGCCATGGGATGTTGCAACCATCCATGGTGAAGCTGTAACTAGCAGGCCATCCCATGGCCGTGGTGACCACGACCCGATGGTGGTGATGCAACAGCGACGCCCACGCGGTTGTCGTTCCAATTTTTGTTGCAACCAGACCCAATTTTTGTTGCAACCAGACCCAATTTTTGCTAGTACCGTCTTTGGATTTGTTGGAACCAGCCTAATTTTTGCTACCATCTGTCTTGGTTTTGCTGGAACCGGTGACTCATTTTGCTTCCACTATGTTGTGTTTTTGCCAGCGTTTCATCATTTTTTGCTTCCACCGTGTTGTGTGTTGTGCTTTTGCCTTCAACCGGTGCCACATTTTTTGCTTCCATCGTGTTTTGTTTTTGCTGGAAAGGGTACATGATTTTGCTACCACCGTTTTTGACGAGCGACGCGTCGCACCATTTGATGTTGTAACCGGCAACGAGGACGGCCAGGCCTGCGAGGATTGCTGGCATGGATGACCGGCGACGACGACGGCCTGCGAGGATTGTCGGCAAGGACAACCAGCGACGAGGATGGCCTGCGAGGACAACCGGCGACGAGGACAGCCGACGGCGAGGACGGCCTGCGAGGACTGCCGGTGACGAGGACGGCCTGCGAGGACTGCCGGTGACGAGGTCGGCCTGCGAGGACTGCAGGCGAGGACGACCGACGGTGAGGACGGCTTGCGACGAGAGAGCATGTGCAGCCCGTGAGATAGAAGGAAGCAAACGAGATGCAGGGAATCTTTTGTACGCGTGCGTTTAAAGAAGAAGGGCATCGTTAGCACCAATCAGATCGGATGGCTATGGGTGGACCGGTCCAAATTTGGGCCGGCGCACCTGCGCCTATTACTCGCCTTAAAAAAAGCCTACGATTTACCCGTGTGATAAAGTGGCAAACTATCATATAATGTCCGCAAGCATTTTGCACATGAAACAAGGACAAAACAATGATGATATAAACACATATAAATCCGATTCCACACACTCAACGAAAGGTGATGCGAATCTTGAAGCGCTCCTTCCACTTTGGTTTCACTAATCCTCGAGTAATCAGATAACCTTCCTCACAATGCCAGGGCTGGGCTACGCGTCCACACGACCCTCCCGTCGCCGAAGCCGCACGCGATCCTAGCCGGCCGCGACAAGGCAGGCGCGGCCTCCGCCAGCGGCACGGCAGGCACCACGGCCTTCCTGCCTAGCCGACTGTCCGCGGTGACCACGGGGCAGCGGCACAGAGGGCACTCGGGGCGCAGCAGCAGCCACCTGCCGATGCACTCGTCGTGGAACCCGTGCCCACAGCCCGGCAGCACGCGTACCGGCACCGCCGATGGCTCACAGTCGCCGGAGAATTCCGCCGCTCCGACCAGCTCCGACAGGCACACCGCGCACTCCTGGGGCGCAGCCGTCGCCGCCACGGCGCTCGTGGCATCCTCGGGCCGGTCGCCGTGCGACGACGCCAAGGCAAGAATCCCCGCCGTGGCCGCGGCTGCCACACCGGCGACCACCGCGCCGGCAATAGCGATCATGGAATCCTTTTTGCGCCTCGGCGTGTGTCGATCGGTGTTAGTGCGTATGATGGAGAGGAGAGGTCGGCGAGTGCATCGGCCGGTGATGGTGCGTGTGGTATATAGGCAAAGAGGTCGACGAGAGGACGCGCGACGTGGATGCATCAACGCGCGGGTGCGGAGGAGCACATCAGGCAACCGAAAGCAAGCCCCCGACATGCGAGAAAGCGACCTCCCGCCCTTCTTTCTCCGATGCTTAAAGAAAGGGATATGTGCGCCATTAAGCGAGCCAAACCAGTCGTTGAAGACGTTCGTTGCATACATGCTTTGCATGATCAGATCTTAATCTCTTCTTCTTGCATTTTTTCTAATTTTTTTTTGTTTGCCAATGATGAGGTCTCAATTATACTTGAACACTTATTTTTCTATGATATATATTTAAATATAGTTGTGCATACCCTTCACTACTCCAAATAAGCTAATTACGAGAGTGGCTGTGTGATTAGGGGTAGGGATATAAAAAAGGATGAAACTGAGTGTTACTACTACATTTTTTTTCATTTTTTTGAAGATAAAAATAATTTAAAAAACATGAAAGAAATATGAACAGAAATAAATACGGTACAAACACCTATACGAAAATCGAATGTGAATGGTCAAGCTAATTTGGCGGGCTCCGCGTAGGGGCGCCGCCAGGATCAATGGATTTCCTATTTTGGAACTGCCGGGGGGAGAGGCACAGTTCGCGAGGTGTTCGCCCTCTCAATTGCCCCAAGCCTCCTCTATAAGACACATCAAGCTAGAGATAAGATGGAGAAACTTTGATGGAGGTTGGGTTTAAAAGGTTTTAGTGTTGTGAATGGTGATGGCAGAGGTGGTGGATTAGCATTGTTCTGCACAAGTGGTGGATTAGCACTGCCCCATGATGATATCTTAATCTTCTTTTTTTGGCCAATGATGAGATCTCAATTATGCGTGCACACTTATTTCCAGTGATATATATTTAAATATAATTGTGCATATACTTCACTACTATAAATAAGCTACTTCCTCCGTCCCAAAATAAGTGTCTTGAGCTTAGTACAAATTTGCACTAGAGTTAGTACAAAGTTGAGACACTTATTTTGGGACGGGGGGAGTACTAATTAGTAATTACCAAGTAGTGGTTCGATGAGTAGGGGTAGAGATAAAAAAAGGATGAATAGAGTGGTTTATTTTTCATATTTTTTGGAAGATTTTTTTTTTAGAAAACCATAGAAACAAATATGGACGGAAATAAAAATGGTACAAACACCAATACGAAATTGGATGTTTGCTGGAACTATGAAACCCACAGAATCATGGGGAAAAACACAAGCAAACCAACAAACGTATTCAGTTGCTGACATGACTACGATAATTATGATATACTGTGAATGACCCCCCCCCCCCAAGGCGTTAGTTCAAATTTGCGGCACTTATTATGGATCGGAGGTAGTAGTAGGTACTAGTCGTTTTATCTAGTTATATAGGACTCCCCATACGAGGCCACCTAAAATTATAGTCTAGATGTTATTTCTAACTACATCCTTCCATGTGAGAATTGGCTTCTTCTTTTTTATCAGAGGGGGGGAGGGGTATTTACGGTAAAAATTGAACGTTTGCAATATGTTTGGTCATCTCTCTATGCCCATCTCACTCGCTCTACCCTTAGGAGTGGCCTTGCTCTATGCAACGGCAAGGCTTCCCCTCCCTCATCGTGGCTGGAGTCGTTGGCTTCATTTCTCTTGCCTATGTGCAATGACAATGAATTGTGTGTCGGTATCTGGTAGACGAGTGATCAGCCTGAGATGGCGCAACCCCGTTGGTCCATGAGGCAACTAGACCAAGAGGAAATCATGGTTATTTTTAGCATGGCATGGTCGAGACATATCAAAAAATATTGCTCTGGTTTTTGGTGCTTCAAACACTGTTTCACGTTTCTCATTGAAAATCTTCAGTTTCACCATCATTGGTCAGATGCGGTACTGACATGGTACATGCACCGTCTCATTGTCGAAGGCATTTTCTTTGGTGTTGTGGTATGTCGTTCATTGCTTAGACCCTATAACAATATGTGAACTCAAATAACGTGTTTTTCATATGAACCAGAAATGGACCGACTTACACTATCAGAAGATAGCAGAACAAAAAAAAAATAGCATCCTGGTGCAAGAAGTAAACTACAAAGATAAAAGATCCAATGATCATCTCACCAAACGCCTCCGCATCTAATGCTAACATCAAGCTAGATGAGTAACGATAGCAAATGGTATATTTTTGAAAAACAACATCGACTTTATTAAGTACAGATAATGGTTACATCATCTATAAGGAGAGATACAGTATTTTTCATAGGCTCCTCAATCCAATCCCTAGCCATGGACATTTTGCTATTCTAGCAACATCATGGGCTACTTTGTTCGCTTCTCTATTACAATGCTCAAAACTAGTAATAGAAAAATCACAAGCCATAAAAAAGCAATCCTCAAAACTTGCAGCCGCCGCTCCTACAGAATGACCTCTGTTTTTCATTGTGTTAATTACTTCCATGTTGTCAAAATTGATAATGAGGCGATTGCAACCCTCCTTTTGTGCCAGTAATAAGCCAAACCTATGTGCTAGCGCCTCCGCTGTCAGAGCATCCACGCAACACTCAATCTTCCAGTTTCCACCTACAATAAAATTTCCTTTGTCATCCCTAATAACAACACCCGTTGTGCCCCTTAGTTGATCATGATCAAAAGAAGCGTCCACATTCAATTTAACAAAACCCATGGGAGGTCTGCTCCATCCTCCATTCTTCCTATTTGCCTTCGGTGAGTAGGCATGTACATAATTTGGTGTTATAGCCTGAATCCCAATCAAGGTTTGTGACGCCTCTTGCGACTTACCATCATGAACTAGCTTCCGTGCGTTCATCTCCCGTGCGTTCTGGGAGCCTAGTGTCGGCAGTTCTTGATCAGGCATAAGGAGTAATACTTATAGGACTGCCTCTCTTGCGTGGTCAACATTGTAGGCTTTTTTAACCACTTCATATAGCCCCAAATTTTCCCACACTTCTTTTTCCTTTTGGCACAGAAACAACACGTGTTTAATATCCTCTTGCCATTCGGACATGCTGGGCAAATGGCCGCAGTTTCTATGTGTCTATTCGCCAGCGTCACACGACACGATATAGTCCCATGAAGCGTACGCCAGATAAAAATTTTAACCTTCGTCGGACAAGCTAATTTCCATATCTTGCCCCAAATAGGGTTAGCCTTGCTTCTACACATGCCATTTGTATATTCCAATTTCCTCCCATGTTGTTTACTCGATTCTTCCAAATAAGTTGATCATACAATGAATTAACCGTTTTAGTGTAGCTCCAAGCACTGAAATCCGGCATATTGTGCATGAGGCGACGAATTGCCAGGACTCTTTGAGCATCAAGTGGCCACAATGTTTGTCTCACCAAATCCTCATCCCAAAAATTCATAACTGGATCAATAAGAGCAGAAACTTTCGTCGAGAGATTCCCTCTTCTAGGTGTAATGACTCTCCTATTCGCACAATTCGGGATCCATGCATCTCTCCATATATCAATATTTCCTCCATTACCAATCCTCCATATATAACCATTCCCAAGAGAGTCCACTCCAGCCATAATGCTTTGCCAAGTAAAGGAGGAACCCTTTTTTAAACTTGCGCTCATCAAATCACCCTCCGGGAAATATTTTGCTCTTAAGATTGTTGCACATAACGATTAAGGATTATCCAGAAAAGACCAAGCTTGTTTAGCTAACAATGCCAGATTAAATAGTGTATATCTCGGAAACCCATTCCTCCTTGGTCTTTTGGAACACACATCTTCCACCACGCCATCCAGTGCATCCTTTTCTGATTGTCCTCATCACCCCACCAGAATTGTGATATGGTGTCAATGATTCCTTTGCATTTTTTAGGAATTTTAAAGACGTACATGTCATATGTTGGGATAGCTTGAACAACAGATTTAAGCAAAAATTCCTTTCCTCCAGCAGATAGCAACTTTTCCTTCCATCCACTAATCTTCGTAACAATCCGATCAATTAGCAACTGAAAATTGTTGCTTTTATCCATCCCCACATTGGTAGGTAGTCCCAAATACTTACCATTGAGTGCCTCAGTCATAATATCAAAGTTAGTACAGATTTGCACTTTGTCTTCCATTTTTGTATTTGGGCTAGTAGGTTGGAAACTGCACGAGCTTCTCTGCTAAATTTTATGCCGGAGATATTACCCATCTCCTCCGCATTAGCTAAGAGAGTGGATAATCCCTCATACATAGCAATAACAAATAGTGAGAGAGAGGGTCCCCCAAACATCTTCCCAGAAGAGAAAAAAGTCTTCAGGCCAAACATATCTCTAGCATTTTCTACAAGTTTCTTAGCATTCTATCTTATCCTTCGGTCTTCATCCATAACATTGTTGCATCGCCTCTTCATCTTCTTCATTTATACCACCCTCCAGCTACATGATTCTTCCTCTTCTCTCGCCCTGGCCATCACCATGAGTCGTCAATGCCTCCCTTTGCAGCAGCTCAACACCTTGCTCCATCATCTTTCAATCCTCTTCACATTGCAGGCCTGCCCAATAACACATAAATGAACTTGCATAGCATATGAATTCAGCAGGCGACCTGACTAACTTCTGATCAAAACAAGCTCTTTTACATAATTTCCACACGGCCCAACAAACTACAACTAGCTCAACAATCTGTAGATTTCTGCTATTAGGCATAAACTTTGGTATCCATCAGAAGTATTTGGTGGATCATCCATGCCTATCTCTGGCCACAATGAATTTGGATATAATGCTCCAGATATACTTGGCCACAAAGCAGAGGAAGAACATGTGATGCATGTCCTCAGGTTTTGGGCAGAAGAGACACAAAGGGTCACCCACCTACTTCATTATAATCATATTATCTTTAGTTGCAATTGGATTCTGCCAAATGAAGCCAATTTTTATTTTAAGGGAATTTTAGCTTTTCAGAGGTGTCTAAAGAACCTAATTTGGGACCACATTAGATAAAGTGGTTGTAAAGAGATTTGACAATAAATTTGCCAGTTTGTCCCATTTCCATCTAGGAGCATCAACAGAATGAGAGAGATCCATAAAGAGTTCCATCCCGTGCAAGCTATTAAATTGTTCTATTTGGTTATCATTCAGTCATCTCCTAGAAGTTTGTCTCTAGCCAAGGCAACCATTTATCTCATAGCTCTCCTAGTTTCATTACAAAACAAGAAGAGCTCGGGAACAGATACATCAAAGGTGTATCTCCATGCCAAGTATCTTGCCAAAAGTCAGTTTGTTTCCCATCCCCAACCACCACTTGCCTGCCCCTCATGTAAAATTATTTAAGTTTGACCAGATCTGCCCAACACAGTGAATCATTCACAAACCCATTTTTGGCAAATATTATGCTTTATGTTATACTTATCCCTGACAATCTCCTACCACATACCCTCCATATTCTCAAAGTTCCACCACCATTTACATAACATGTTAATATTGAGTCTTTTTTGGTCATGGATGCCAAGGCCTCCTTTTTCCTTTAGTCTACAGATAATAGGGCATCTTACCATATGACATTTTCTTTTCTTCCCATTGCCCTGCCAAAATAACCTTCTGATAGCTTCATCCATTCCACCAACATTGGTTTTGAATCTACACATAGATGAATGATATACAGGAATGCTAGTGAAACATGCATTGGTTTTGGTTACTCTACCACCAAGGTATAGTTTCAGATTCCCAACCATCCAATCATGTGTGTGTTTCCACAGATCTCAACCTCCCTCTTGTTAGTAGTGGCGGAATATGATCCATGACCAAGACCAGCTATTGCATGGGTCGAGGAATAAATACCATCACACTCTCCTACACGGGCCAAGTAACGTGTTATAATCCTCTGGTAAACTTCTTTAAAGCCTGGGCTAGGACCAAAGATGATCTCGCAGATCCTTTGACACTACTCTTCAGGTGCACCAGCTGTGTGTGATGTCGCTACCTTCCTCATGTGTGCAAACTTGGATGTATATGCTAACAAGTTAATCCGCCTTGATGGATCTGGTTCAAGCAGGGTGCATGTGCTTGTGCATTTTTGTGTTATCCCCTTTCCGAAGACGGTCTTCTGGAAGATGAAGATAACAAATCGCTTCCCATGGTGTATATTTTTTGGTTTGGCCTTAGCTTAGAGCCTTAGATAGTGTATGCTCTTCGAGCTAGTCTTTGCCTTGGACTAACTGTCATCTTCGCCCCATTTCTCTATTCCAAGACAAACCTTGCTACACATTTATGATAACAACAACTAACCGTCGTGCGCTTGTGACATCGGATACTTCATCCACATCTTCTTCGATGACTCCTAGCGATAAGGATATAGCAAAACATTAGCACCTTCACCGGATCTTGTTGGGAAACATTGCACGAAAAACAAAAAAATACGCACACGCAAGATCTATCAAGGATATGCATAGCAACGAGAGGGGGAATGTGTCTACATACCCTCGTAGACTATAAGCGGAAGCATTCAACAATGCGGTTGATGTAGTCGAACTTCTTCGCGATCCAATCGATCAAGTACCGAATGCACGACACCTCCACGTTCTGCACACGTTCAGCTCGGTGTCTTCCTCGCCATCTTGATCCAGCAAGTAGGGTGAGGTAGTAGATGAGTTCCCTCATCATAACGGCGTGGTGACGGTGGTGGTGAAGCGATCCCGCAGGGCTTCGCCTAAGCACTGTGACGATCTAAAGCGGAAGAGTAAACTAGAGGCGGAGGGATGCCGACACACGGCATGGAATAAGTTGTGTATTGTGTGGCACCCCTCCTCACATATATATAGGTGGGGGGGAGGCAGCCCCTAGGGTGCCCCAAGTGGTGCAGCGGCAGCCCTAGGGCTCCTCCCTTTGGTGCGCCCCCGCCAAATATTGGCACAAGGGGGAAGGAAAGGGGGGAGGCGCCCCCTTCTTTCCTTCCTCCCCTCTCCGGGATATGGTAAGGGGGTGGCGCACCCCCCATGTATTAGGTGCAGCTGCCTTAGGAGGGTGCATCAGCCCATGTGGGCTGGTGTGTTACCCTCTACCTGGCCCACTAAGGCCAATACACTCCCAGTGCCACCGGAACCCCTTCCGATATTCCGATAACTTTTCGGTGCATTCCGAAACCATTCCGGAGACCAAATAGCATCGTCCTATATATCAATCTTTACCTCCGGACCATTTCGGAGCTCCTCGTCATGTTCGTGATCTATTCCGGGACTCTGAACGAGATTCAGTCACCAAACCACATAACTCATATAATACCAAATCGACATCGAGTGTTAAGCATGCGGAACCTACGAGTTCGAGAACTATGTAGACATGATCGACACACCTCTTTGGTCAATAACCAATAATGGAACATGGATGTTGATACGTCTCCAATGTATCTATAATTTAAGAAGTATTCATGCCATGTTTACAATAATTTTATATGGTTTTCGTATGATTTGAACTAACCCGGACTGATGCTGTTTTCAGTAGAACTACCATGGTGTTGTTTCTTGTGTCCAGACATGAAAGTTCTCCAAACACCGCAGAACTTTTTGTGGATTTTTTATGGACCAAGAGACTACCAATGGGCCAGAGCAGCACCTGGGGGGTGCTCCGAGGGGGGCACAACCCGGGTTGTGCCCACCTCGGTGGCCTCCTGCACCCCATCTTCGCCCTATAAATGCTCAAGTATTCCAAAAACCCTCATGGAGAACCTAGATCAGAAGTTCCACCACCGCAAGCCTCTGTAGCCACCGAAAACCAATCGGGAGCCCGTTCTGGCACCCTGCCGGAGGGGGAGATCATCACTGGTGGCCATCTTCATCATCCCGACGGCCACCATGATGAGGAGGGAGTAGTCCACCCTCGGGGCTGAGGGTTTGTATCGGTAGCTATGTGTTTAATCTCTCTCTCTCTCGTGATCTTGAGATGTCACGATCGTGATGTATCATGGGCTTTGTTAACATAGATGGATCATATGATGTTTCTCCCCTCTCTACTCTTGTTGAGATGAATTGAATCTTTACCGTTTGAAGTTTTATCTTGTTGGATTGAATGTTCAGATCTGAGAATACATGATGTATGTCTTGCAGTATGAATACTTGAGGTGACAATGGGGTATCATATTGATTCACTTGATATATGTTATGGTACTCAACTTGCGGATAAAAGAGGTGACATTGGGGTAATCTACGCATAGGGGTTGATGCACGTTTTTATTATCTTTTCTCCAATAGAAACTTTGGGGTCTCCTTGTAGTTCTTTGTGTGGATTGAATATTATGATCATGAAGTTATTTGATGCATATTGTAGAATTAACTCGTGGATACTTGTGGTGACATTGGAGTATCTAGGTGACATTAGAGTTGGTTGATGTGTGTCATATGGTGTTATTTTAGTACGAACTCTTGATAGATCGATCGAAAAGAATAGCTTTGTGTTATTTTAGTACGAACTCCAGGATAGATTGATCGGAAAGAATAGCTTTGAGGTGGTTTCGTACCCTACAAACAATTTCTATCTTTTTTTCTCCACTAATAGGAACTCAGGAGTGATTCTTTATTGCACTTTGAGGGATAATCATATGATCCAACTATGTTAGTATTGTTGAGAGATTGCACTAGTGAAAGTATGCACCCTAGGCCTCATTATCCACCATTGCAATACTGTTTGTGCTCCTTTTACTATTTACTACTTGCTGTTTTTTATTGTTCGCACAACAAAAACTCATATCTACTATCCATACTGCACTTTTATCACCATCTCTTCGCCGAACTAGTGCACCTATACAATTTGCCATTGTATTGGGTGTGTTGGGGACACAAGAGATTTCTTGTATTTGATTGCAGGGTTTCTTGAGAGAAAGTATCTTCGTCCTACACCTCCCACGGACTGATAAACCTTAGGTCATCCACTTGAGGGGAAATTGCTATTGTCCTACAAAACTCTGCGTTTGGAGGCCCAACACGAGTCTACAAGAACAAAGTTGCGTAGTACACATGAAGCTCTTTTCTGGCGCCGTTGCCGGGGAGGTTAGGTAAGCGGCACTCACATCCCGTCAACGAAGCTCTTTTCTGGCGCCGTTGCCGGGGATGTGAGTGCATGCAGGTATATCTTTAGATCTTGCAATCCAATCTTTTAGTTTCTTGTTTTATCACTAGTTTGGTTAAAAAAATGAAAACAACAAAAAATTGGAATTGAGGTTGCATCATATTATTCATCTTTATAATGTATTTCATGAAAATGATGGAAAGGAAATTGTGCTCAATTGATAGAAGAAGAATTCAATAGAATGTTTGGTATAAATGAGGAGCATGATTGCAATGTTGCTAGTATGAATTCTTTGAATATCCATGATGCTAGAGATATGCAAAGCCATAAGCTTGTGGATTTTATGTTTGATGAATATGATAATTTTATTCCCCCAAGTTTTGATGTGAAAATTTGTTATAATGATAGCATGCCTCCTATTTATGATGATTACAATGATGAAAGTGGATTTGGCGAGTTCATGACTTTATTTAGTGATGAATCCACCATTTTGGATGAGGCTTCAATTGACTATGATAACAAAGTTCCTATCTATGATGATTATGGTGATGACATGTATGCTACAAAGAATAATTATAACCATGAAACTTTTCATCATGATTTTAATTTTCAATCTCATGATAGTTATTTTGTTGAGTTTGCTCCCACCACTATTGATGAGAAGAAATTTGTTTATGTGGAGAGTAATAAAATTTCTATGCTTGTAGATCATGAAAAGAATGATTTATGCGATAGTTATATTGTTGAATTCATCCATTATGCTACTTAAAATTACGAACATATGCTTGTAGGTATTGCAATAATATCAAATTTCCTCTCTATGTGTTGAAAATCTTGAAGTTTTGCTTGTTTTGCCTTCCTATGCTAGTTGATTCTTTCTCCCATAAATTGTTTGCTCACAAAATCCCTATGCATAGGAAGTTGGTTAGACTTAAATGTGCTAGTCATATGCTTCATGATGCTCTCTTTGTGTTTCAATTCATATCTTTTATGCGAGCATCATTGAAATCATCATGCCTAGCTAAAAGGCATTAAGGCAAAGCGCTTGTTGGGAGACAACCCAACACTTTTACCTACTGTTTTTGTGTGTTCACATGATTATGCTACTGTAGTAATCATGTTTTGTTGCTTATGTTTCAATAAAGTGCCAAGTAAAGCCTTTGGGATAGTTTGGGTGATAGTTGATTTGATCTTGCTGAAAAACAGAAAATTTTGTGCTCATGAAAATAATTCCCATTTTGAACTGAAGAGTGCTTTTTAGTTGATTCTTTTTGCATAAGATTAATAAACAAATTTTTCATGTTGTCCACATTTTTCATAATTTTTGGAGTAGCAGAAGTATGGTTGGAGTACAGATTACTACAGACTGTTCTGTTTTTGACAGATGCTGTTTTCAATGCATAGTTTGCTTGTTTCCTAGTTTCTATGGCTTATATTGTTCAATATAAATTGTGGAAATGATATGCTACAGTAGGCATTGTCTGGAAACAATTATTAATCTTGTCTTTTACAGTACCAAAGTGAAATGGTTTGCTCTTTATCATACTAACCTATCTCACGAAGTTCCGTTAAGTTTTGTGTGATTGAAGTTTTCAAGTTTTGGGTGAGATGTCGATGTGAGGAGAATAAGGAGTGACAAGACCTTAAGCTTGGGGATGCCCAAGGCACCCCCAAGGTAATATTCAAGGAAGATCCAAGCAACTAAGCTTGGGGATGCCCCGGAAGACATCCCCTCTTTCGTCTCCAACATTATCGGTAACCTTACTTGAGGCTATATTTTTATTCATCACATGATATGTGTTTTGCTTGGAGCGTCATTTTCTTTTGTTAGGATTTGCTTGTTCTTATCTATAATAATGTTTTGCATCTTTTATTTCAATAAAAATGTCAAGTATAGCCCTTGCCATGCTTATTTTGCAAGTCTACATGTTGCTATTTCAAAACAGAAAGTTCATCACTGTTGCAAAAATTCCCGAGAAAAGTCAGGATGTGATAAAATGTTGAAACTTTTTGCACAATAAGCTCTGATAAATTTTCTACAGTGTGGTAAATTTTCAGATTTTTTGGAGTTAAATAAGTATTGATACTCTTGCATCCTTTATAGACTATCCTGTTTTGGCAGATTGCTGTTAGGTTTGCATTGTTTGCCTGTTTCATGATTCTATTTGAGGATATGACTATTAAATATGCAGAGGCATTTAGTATGAAATGTTTAATCATAATTTTAGTAATTTTCTACAATAGAGAATGATAAGGTTTTGCATTGATTTATACTAACTTGTCTCACGAGTTCTTGTTGAGTTTTGTGCGGATGAAGTTTTTGAGATTTTGGGAAACCATGATATAAGAGGAATTAAGGAGACACAAAAGCTCAAGCTTGGGGATGCCCAAGGCATCCCAAGCTAATATTCCAAGAAGTCTCAAGCATCTAAGCTTGGGGATGCCCCGGTAGGCATCCCACCTTTCTTCTTCAACAATTATCGGTTAGTATCGATTGAGCCTAAGTTTTTGCGTCTTCACATGAGTTGTGCTATGCTTGGAATGTCATTTTATTTTGTTTTGCTTACTGTTTATATAAAATACTTAGGTTTGAAAGTTTTTAAATAAGATAGAACCCACAATTGGCTACCCATTTGCTTAACTACTCGCTTGATCTTCACTTATATCTTTTTTGGAGTAGTTTGTCATTACTCTTGTGCTTAACTTATATCCTATGATTAAATTGTTGAATGAATTGAATATCATGAAGTTGAAATTATAACTTCATACCATGCCTAGTGGTAGCTTCACACTGGGTTTAGAAAGTGAAATCTTTTGAAGCTTGACAATCACAATATTGGTCATACAAGCAATTCCTGAATGATTACTATAAGGAAGAGAACTTTCACATGCAAATACACTACCTTGGAAATATTTTGTGATTGTGAGCCCCCATCAAATTATTATATGTCAAAACTGTTGATGCTAGACAAGGAAGACAACGTAATGATTTATGTTTGTTCATATTCACATAGAAGTTATATTGTCATAGATCCTTCAACATGTGGTGCTTGCCCCCTATCTACTAGCCAAAAATTCCGCACCAAGTAGAGATAGTGCTTGTGCATCCAAAAACCCTTAAACCCAAATCTTGTTTTGAGAGTCCACCATACCTACCTATGGATTGAGCAAGATCCTTCAAGTAAGTTGTCATCGGTGCAATAAGGCAATAAAAATTGCTTCTAAAAGTGTTAGATCATTTAGTGTAAGAGAAAATTGAGCGTTGTACTTGTGATGGCGAAGAATAAAAGTGACATACTGAATAATAAAGGTTGCTATCACAAGGGGCAATATAACATGACATTCTTTTGCACCTAAGGGGTTGAGCATACAAACAAATAAGCGCATGGCAACCTCTGCTTCCCTCTGCGAAGGGCATATCTTTTACTTTTCAGTATTTACTTTTATGCAAAGAGTCAAAGTTTTTCTCTCTATTCCTTTTTATTCTTCCCTTTTGGCAAACATCATGTGGTGAGGAAAGATCTAGGCATGTATCTCCAGTTGGATATGGGTAGCATGAGTTATTACTGTTGACATCACCCATGAGGTGAATACGTTGGGAGGCGAAATTATAAGCCCCTATCTTTTTATGTGACAGGTTGAAACATTTTGCTCATGTGTATGTGGTGAGTGTTAGCAATCATAGAAGACTATATGATGGTTGAGTATGTGGAGCTCTTACTTAGACTTTGTTGAATAAGTTGAATTGCAATTTCTTGGTGACTGAGATCATAGGTTATTGAGTTTCAAGAGAATTCATTGTTTGAACCTTAACATGTGAATTGGTTGCTACTTTATCATAATAAGCTTTATAAGAAAGAATTTTTGTTATGATGCTAGGAAAAGTGAATGAAATTGTCATTGATCAAACTTGAGCACTTTGCTAGCATTCACACTTCATAAATTATTTCTTTTATCATTTACCTACTCGAGGACGAGTAGGAATTAAGCTTGGGGATGCTGATACGTCTCCAACGTATCTATAATTTATGAAGTATTCATCCATGTTTACAATAATTTTGTATGGTTTTGGTATGATTTGCATGGAACTAACCCGGACTGACGTTGTTTTCAGTAGAACTACCATGGCGTTGTTGTTTTTTTTGCAGAAATGAAAGTTCTCCAAACACCGCGAAACTTTTTGTGGATTTTTTATGGACCAGAAGACTACCAATGGGCCAGAGCAGCACCTGGGGGTGCTCCGAGGGGGGCACAACCCACCAGGGCGCGCCAGGCGAGCCCCGGTGGGTTGTGCCCACCTCGGTGGCCTCCCGCACCCCTCTTCGCCCTACAAATTCTCAAATATTCCAAAAACCCTCACGGAGAACCTAGATCGGAAGTTCCGCCGCCGCAAGCCTCTGTAGCCACCGAAAACCAATCGGGAGCCCGTTCCGGCACCCTGGCGGAGGGGGAGATCATCACCGATGGCCATCTTCATCATCCCGGCGACCACCACGATGAGGAGGGAGTAGTCCACCCTCGGGGCTGAGGGTTTGTACTGGTAGCTATGTTTTTAATCTCTCTCTCTCTCTCTCGTGATCTTGAGATGTCACGATCGTGATGTATCATGGGCTTTGTTAACATAGATGGATCATATGATGTTTCGCCCCTCTCTACTCTTGTTGAGATGAATTGAATCTTTACCCTTTGAAGTTTTATCTTGTCGGATTGAATGTTCAGATCTGAGAACAGATGATGTATGTCTTGCGGTATGAATACTTGAGGTGACAATGGGGTATCATATTGATTCACTTTATATATGCTATGGCACTCAACTTGCGGATTCCCGAGGTGACATTGGGGTAATCTAAGCACAGGGGTTGATGCACGTTTTTATTATCTTTTCTCCGATAGTAACTTTGGGGTCTCCTTGTAGTTCTTTGTGTGGATTGAATATTATGATCACGAAGTTATTTGATGCATATTGTAGAATTAACTCACGGATACTTGTGGTGACATTGGAGTATCTAGGTGACATTAGAGTTGGTTCATGTGTGTCATATGGTGTTATTTTAGTAAAAACTCTTGATAGATCGATCGGAAAGAAAAGCTTTGTGTTATTTTAGTACGAACTCCAGGATAGATTGATTGGAAAGAATAGCTTTGAGGTGGTTGCGTACCCTGCAAACAATTTCTATCTTTTGTTCTCCGCTAATAGGAACTCAAGAGTGATTCTTTATTGCACTTTGAGGGATAATAATATGATCCAACTATGTTAGCATTGTTGAGAGATTGCACTAGTGAAAGTATGCACCCTAGGCCTCATTATCCACCATTGCAATGTTTGTGCTCCGTTTTACTATTTACTACCTTGCTATTTTTTATTGTTTGCACTACAAAAACTCATATCTACTATCCATACTACACTTTTATCACCATCTCTTCGCCGAACTAGTGCACCTATACAATTTGCCATTGTATTGGGTGTGTTGGGGACACAAGAGATTTCTTGTATTTGATTGCAGGGTTGCTTGAGAGAAACTATCTTCATCCTGCACCTCCCAGGGACTGATAAACCTTAGTTCATCCACTTGAGGGAAATTGGTATTACCCTACAAAACCCTGCGCTTGGAGGCCAACATGAGTCTACAAGAATAAAGTTGCATAGTAGACATCAGATGCCCATATTGGCTCCTACATATTTGATACGTCTCCAATGTGCCTATAATTTTTGATTGTTCCATGCTGTTATATTATCATTCTTGGATGTTTTACAATCATTTTATAGCAACTTTATATCATTTTTTGGGACTAACCTATTGACATAGTACCCAGTGCCAGTTGCTGTTTTTTGCTTGTTTTTTTCTTCACAGGAAATCAATACCAAATGGAGTCCAAATGCAGCAAAAAAATTTGGTGATTTTTTCTGGACTAGAAGACACACGATGGGCCAAGAAAGTACCTAAGGGGGGTTCCGAGGGGAGCACAACCCACCAGGGTGTGCCTGGGGCCCACACACGCCCAGGTGGGTTGTGCCCACCTAGGCCGCCTCCCGCACCGCCTCTTTGCTCTATAAATACCCTAATATTCCAGAAACCCTAGGGGAGTCGACAAAAAACAATTCCAGCTGCCGCAAGTTCCAGAAACCACAGATCCAATCTAGACACCATCACGGAGGGGTTCATCATCCTCATTGGTGCCTCTCCGATGATGCTTCAGTAGTTGATTGTAGACCTACAGGTCCGTAGTTAGTAGCTAGATGGCTTCCTATCTCTCTTTTGATTCTCAATACAATGTTCTCTTGTAGATCTATTTGATGTAACTCTTTTTGTGGAGTGTTTGTTGGGATTTGATGAACTTTCAGTTTATGATCAGATCTATGTTTTTATCCACGAAAGTTAGTTGAGTCTTTTTTATCTCTTATATGCATGATTATTTATAGTCTTGTATTTCTTCTTCGAATCTTTGGTTTAGTTAGGCCAATTAGATCGATTTTTCTTGCCATGGGAAGAGGTGCTTTGTGATGGGTTCGATCTTACGGTGCTTGATCCCAGTGACAGAAGGGGAAACGACACGTACGTATCGTTGCCATTAAGGATAACAAGATGGGGTCTACTTCCTACATGAATAGGTCTTGTCTACATCATGTCATCGTTCTTATTGCATTACTCCATTTTCCATGAACTTAATACATTAGATGCATGCTGGATAGCGGTCGATGTGTGGAGTAATAGTAGTAGATGCAGGCAGAAGTCAGTCTACTAGTTGGACGTGATGCCTATATAATGATCATTGCCTAGATATCATCATAATTATTTGAAGTTCTATCAAATTGCCCAACAGTAATTTGTTTACCCACTGTTATGTTATTTTTCTTGAGAGAAGCCACTAGTGAAATCTACGCCCCCCCGCCCCCCAGATCTCTTCTTTATCATATTTGGCTTCAAGATCTATTTTTAGTCGCTTTTATTTTCAGATCTACATTATCAAAAACCCAAAAATACCTCACTCAATTTTATCTGCATCTATCAATCTATTACTACTTTCTCCCTTCCATGTGCCAATTCCTGGCGTGCTACCTGAAAGAGATTTACATCCCCTTTTACACATCAGTTTGCAAGTATTTGTTCTTTGTGTGGAGGTACCGTTTACGTAGTGTTGCTTGGTTCTCCTACATGTTCGATAACCTTGATCTCATCACTAAGGGAAATACCTACCGTTGTTGTGCCGCATCATCCCTTCCTCTTTGGGGAAATACTGACGTAGTTCAAGCCAACATCAAAAGGAATTTCTGACGCCGTTGCCGGGGAGACATCATCAACATCTCCCAGGTTCCTAATCACAAATCCCATCTCCTTACAATTTACATTATTTGCCATTTGCCTCTAGTTTTCCTCTGCCCCACTTCACAAATATTTGCCATTTTATTCGCCCTTTTTTTCGTTCGCCGTTTTCTCGTCAGATCTCCTATTTTTGTCACCATGAGTGACTTTGGCATGACAGAAATAGATGATGGCCTAGCTCCTAAAATTGGACGATCTGGAAATCTGGATGCTAAAACTTTTGTTTTGGGGCAAGGGAATGTTATGGGAGAAGAACATATCCAAGAGTTTTTCAATTGTGTCAGAAGTTTAACTCTCGATGATGCTCCTATACTTAAAAGAACAAAATCGTATGCAAAAGCTATTTCAGCACTAGTTCTGAAACTTGAAAATAAGTTCATCTGTACTCATCCTACCTTGCAAAGATTATTTTATGAGTTACCTTTTATAAAGAATCCAAAGCTAAAAAGTTGGTTATCCTTGTTCTTATGAATGAATTTGACTATATAATACGGGAAGCTAGGCAGATCTTTTATTTTTATGGTATGAACCGTGAAAAATCGGTATTAGATGAGATCCTTTATAATAGTGATTATATGTTAAGACACTTGCTTGGAATTTTTTACGAGAATCTTAAAAAGGAAGTCCCTGTTTTAGACATAATCCAACAAGTTTTCGATGATGTTAATCAACACTATTCTAGGATTGTTGCCGGAAATCAAAGGGGATACGATGATAATCAACTTAATAGTGCTAAAGTCTCTATGGATGAGGTGTTTTATGTTGTCTTTGCAAAACCACCTGATAAAAACACTTCCAAGGGAAGTGGAAACAAAGATGACAATACTTAGATCTATGCATTCTGCCTAGCTAGGGGCATAAAACGATAGCGCTTGTTGGGAGGCAACCCAATGAATAAACTTTATTTTTGTCTTGTTCTTCCTGTTCTTGAGTGTTTATACAATTATGCTACTGTTATGATTTTTTTATGTTTTAATCAGTTTTTGTGCCAACCGAAGCCTTTGGGATCATGTTGGGTGATAGTGATTTGATCTTGTTGAAAAACAGAAACTTTTGCGCTCAGTAAAATAATTTTCATAAATCACAGAACGTGCTTTTGCTCTGATTATTTTACACAAGATTGATATACATGTTGCCCACATTGTCCTAATTTTTCAGAATTTTTGGAGTTACAGAAGTATACGAAGTTCCCTGATTACTACAGACTGTTCTGTTTTTGACAGATTATGTTTTCTTTGCGTTGTGTGCTTATTTCGATGAATATATGGTTTGTATTGGGGCGTGTAAGCTATAGTAAAGTTGGAGTATAGCATATATAATGCAAAAATAAAATATGAAATGGTTTGCAACAGTACTTAGAGTACTGATTTGCTTTGTTATACTAACGGATCTCACGAAGGTTTTGTTGAGTTTTGTGTGATTGAAGTTTTCAAGTTTTGGGTGAGATCATGATGGATGAAGGAATAAGGAGTAAGAAGAGCCTAAGCTTGGGGATGCCCATGGCATCCCAAGCTATTATCTAAAAGAGAAGCAAGCAACTAAGCTCGGTGATGCCCCGAGTGGCATCCCCTCTTTTTTGTAACGACCATCGATATTTTACTTGGAGCTATATTTTTATTCATCACATATCATGAGTTTTGCTTGGAGCGTCTTGTATGATATGAGTCTTTGCTTGTTTTGTTTTTATTTTAAGTCATCTATCCTTGCTAGACACACCTATTTGAAAGAGCCAAAATTAAGCTATGACTTGTTAGAATTGCTCTCTATGCTTCGCTTAAATCTTTATGAGCTATGTAATTGCTCTAGTGCTTCACTTATATCTTTTTGAGCATGGTGTGCTTTATTATTTTTTAAGAAATGATCTCATGCTTCACTTAGAGTTATTTGAGAGTTAGCAAAAAAATTAAGAAATTCTCTCATGCTTCACTTAAATTATTTTGAGAGAAGAAAAAAATTTATGCTCATGTTCTTCACTTAGATTTGTTTGAGCTATCAAAAGCAACATATTAAATTAGTCCCGATGTGATAGGTATTCAAGAGGGATATAATAAAAACTATCATGAAGATCATTGGATAAAATAAACTTGATTCTTTGTAATAGTTTTGCGATATGTTAATAGTGATATCTGAGTCATGTTGATGAGTAATTATGCTTTAGTAAGAATATTGGTGTTAAGGTTTGTGATTCCCTATGCAAGTACGAAAGTCAATAGTTATGCAATGAAATTACATCCTACTTGTGGTGCATTATTCGGTGTTAGTTATGCTTAATGCTTGCTTATAAGGTTTTTCGTTTCTTGGTTGGATGCTTCTCAATCTTTTGCTTGCCTTCATTTGCACTAAGTATGATCACTACTTGTGCATCCAAAATCCTTAAACCAGTTTTGCCACATGAGTCCACTATACCTACCTATATGTGGTATTTCCTGCCGTTCTAAGCAAATTTGTATGTGCCATCTCTAATTTTCAAAATAAATTTCTCTTTTGTGTACTCGTACAACACATGAAACAGTAGGGGTGGCTGATATTTTTCCATGCTAGATGTGTTATTGTCAAGATGAGTGTTTATTCACTTGTCATTGCATGAGAGTACGACAAAGGTATTAGGGATGCCCAATCACGAAATAAAAAACGAAATTACTTTATGTTGTCAAATAATAAATTCCCTGGAAAGTGTTGGTACGGACGACACCCGTGGATTCGGTTAGCCGTGGAATGTGAAAGTATGGTGGAAAAAGTAATAAACTTTATTTTCTGTTTGGGAACCGCCTATGATATATCAATCATGGAAAGTATTGGGAACTACTCGATCATTTTCGTTGATAGGAAAAGCATGCCACCCAAAATGTTTTTATCTCTATCTTTTTTCACTTTGAGCTTTGGCACCTCTACAGATCCCTACTTCCCTCTGTGAAGGGTCTTTCTTTTTTACTTTATGCAATTTTTATTTTTTGAGTCTCCATCCTTCTCTTATAAAGCTCTAACTAAGGGGCACTATGATCGTACTTGAGCATTGGGTGTAGCTAATATGCGAGTGTGTTTCATGAATGGATCAATGATTGAGCATAATGGGCTAGGGATAACTTGCTTTAGGGTTGATATTTTGAAAGACATGGTTGCTTGTTCATATGCTTGAGTATTGAAATCTTCATGTCAAAACTAGACTATTGCTTTGAATCATATAAAAGTCCAAATGTCCATGCTACAAAGGAAATATTATGTGATGAATATGTTAGGCAGCATTCCACATCAAAAATTCCGCTTCATCATTTACCTACTCGAGGACGAGCATGAATTAAGCTTGGGGATCCTGATACGTCTCCAATGTATCTATAATTTTTTATTGTTCCCTGTTGTTATATTATCATTCTTGGATGTTTTAATCATTTTATAGCAACTTTATATCATTTTTTGGGACCAACCTATTGACATAGTGCCTAGTGCCCAGTGCTAGTTGTTGTTTTTTGTTTGTTTTTTTACTTTGCGGGAAATCAATACCAAACGGAGTCCAAACGCAGCAAAACTTTTTGGTGATTTTTTCTGGACCAGAAGACACACGATGGGCCAAGAAAGTACCCGAGGGGGCTCCGAGGGGAGAACACCCACCTCGGCTGCCTCCCGCACTGCCTCTTTTCTCTATAAATACCCCAATATTCCAAAAACCCTAGGGGAGTTGACGAAAAAAATTCCAGCCACCACAAATTCCAGAAACCACAGATCCAATCTAGACACCATCAAAGAGTGGTTCATCATCCTCATTGGTGCGTCTCCGATGATGCGTGAGTAGTTCATTGTAGATCTAGGGTCCGTAGTTAGTAGCTAGATAGCTTCCTCTCTCTCTTTTGATTCTCAATACAATGGTCTCTTGTGACCTATTGATGTAACTCTTTTTGCACTGTGTTTGTTGGGATCTGATGAACTTTGAGTTTATGATCAGATCTATGTCTTCATCTATGAAAGTTATTTGAGTCTTTTGATCTCTTATATGCATGATTACTTATAGCCTCGTATTTCTTCTTCGAATATTTGGTTTAGTTAGGCCGACTAGCTCAATTTTTCTTTCCATGGGAAGAGGTGCTTTGTGATGGGTTCGATCTTACGGTGCTTGATCCCAGTGACAGAAGGGGAAACGACACGTATGTATCATTGCCATTAAGGATAACAAGATGGCGTCTAATTCCTACATGAATAGGTCTTTTCTACATCATGTCATCATTATTATTGCATTACTCCATTTTTTCATGAACTTAATACACTAGATGCTTGATGGATAGCGGTCGATGTGTGGAGTAATAGTAGTAGATACAGGCAGGAGTCGGTCTACTAATCTTGGACGTGATGCATGTATAATGATCATTGCCTGGATATCGTCATAATTATTTGAAGTTCTATCAATTGCCCAACAATAATTTTTTTACCCATCGTATGTTATTTTTCTTGAGAGAAGCCACTAGTGAAATCTACGGCCCCCGGGTCTCTTCTTTATCATATTTGGCTTCAAGATATATTTTCATTCGCTTTTATTTTTAGATCTATATTATCAAAAACCCAAAAATACCTCGCTGAATTTTATTTGCGTCTATCAATCTATTACAACTTTCTCCTGTCGATGTGCCAATTTCTGGCGCCGCTACCCTAAAGGTATTGACATCCCCTTTTACACGTTGGGTTGCAATTATTTGTTCTTTGTGTGCAGGTATCGTTTACTTAGTGTTGCTTGGATCTACTACTAGTTCGATAACCTTGATCTCATCACTAAGGGAAATACCTACCGTTGTTGTGCTGCATCATCCCTTCCTCTTTGGGAAAATACTAACGATCAAAAGGAATTTCTGGCGCCGTTATCGGGGAGACATCATCAACATCTACCAGGTTCCTAATTGCAAATCTCATCTCCTTGCAATTTACATTATTTTCCATTTGCCTCTAGTTTTCCTCTCCCCTACTTTGCAAATATTTACCGTTTTATTCGCCCTTTTTTGTTTGCCGTTTTCTCGTCAGATCTCCTATTTTTGTCACCATGAGTGACTTTGGCATGGTAGAAATAGATGATGGCCTAACTCCTAAAATTGGACGATCTGCCAAGCTGGATGCTAGAACTTTTGTTTTGGGGCAAGGGAATATTATGGAAAAAGAACATATCCAAGAATATTTCAATTGTGTCGGAAGTTTAACTCTCGATGATGCTCCTATATTTAAAAGAACAAAATCGTATGCAGAAGCTATTTCAGCAGTAGTTCTGAAACTTGAGAATAAGTTCATCCGTACTCATCCTACCTTTCAAAGATTATTTTATGGGTTACCTTTTATAAAGAATCCCAAAGCTAAAAAGTTGGCTACCCTTGTTCTTATGAATGAATTTGACTATATAATACGGGAAGCTAGGGTGATCTTTTATTTTATGGTATCAACCGTGAAAAACTGATAATAGATGAGATCCTTTATAATAGTGATTATATCTTAAGACACTTGCTTGGAATTTTTTATGAGAATCTTAAAAAGGAAGTCCCTGTTTTAGACATAATCCAACTAGTTTTCAATGATGTCAATCAACACTATTCTTGGATTGTTGCTGGAAATCAAAGGGGATACGATGATAAGCAACTTAATAGTGCTAAAGTCTCTATGGATGAGGTGTTTTATGTTGTCTTTGCAAAACCACCTGATAAAAACACTTCCAAGGGAAGTGGAAACAAAAATGACAATACTTAGATCTATGCATTCTGCCTAGCTAGGGGCATAAAACGATAGCACTTGTTGGGAGGCAACCCAAAGAATAAAATTTATTTTTGTCTTTTTATTCCTATTCTTGAGTGTTTGCACAACGATGCTACAATTATGATTTTGTTTTTTATGTTTTAATTAGTGTTTGTGCCAAGCGAAGCCTTTGGGATCATGTTGGGTGATAGTTGATTTGATCTTGTTGAAAAATAGAAACTTTTGCACTCAGTAAAATAATTTTCATAAATCAAAGAATGTGCTTATGCTCTGAATTTTTTACACAAGATTGATATACATATTGCCCACATTGTCCTAATTGTTCATAATTTTTGTAGTTACAGAAGTATACGAAGTTCCCTGATTACTACAGACTGTTCTGTTTTTGACAGATTATGTTTTCTTTGTGTTGTGTGCTTATTTTGATGAATCTATGGTTTGTATTGGGGCATATAAGCTATAGTAAAGTTGGAATACAGTAGAATAATGCAAAAATAAAATATGAATTGGTTTGCAACAGTACTTAGAGTACTGATTTGCTTTGTTATACTAACAGATCTCACGACGGTTTTGTTGAGTTTTGTGTGATTGAAGTTTTCATGTTTTGGGTGAGATCATGATGGATGAAGGAATAAGGAGTAAGAAGAGCCTAAGCTTGGGGATTCCCATGGCATACCAAGCTATTATCTAAAAGAGAAGCAAGCAAATAAGCTTGGGGATGCCCCGAGTGGCATCCCCTCTTTTTTCTAACAACCATCGGTATTTTACTTGGAGCTATATCTTTATTCGTCACATATCATGAGTTTTGCTTGGAGCGTCTCGTATGATATGAGTCTTTGCTTGTTTTGTTTTTTATTTTAAGTCATCTATCCTTGCTGGACACACCTATTTTAGAGAGCCAAAATTATGCTATGACTTGTTAGAATTGCTCTCTATGCTTCACTTAAATCTTTATGAGCTATGGAATTGCACTAGTGCTTCACTTATATCTTTTTGAGCATGGTGTGCTTTATTATTTTTGAAAAAAATGCTCTCATGCTTCACTTAGATTTATTCGAGAGTTATTAAAAAATTTAAGAAATTCTCTCATGCTTCACTTAAATTATTTTGAGAGAAGAAAAAAAATGTATGCTCACGTTCTTCACTTAGATTTGTTTGAGCTATCAAAAGCAGCATATGAAATTAGTCCTGAAGTGATAGATATTCAAGAGGGATATAATAAAAACTTTCATGAAGGTCATTGGACAAACTAAACTTGATTCTTTGTAATAGTTTTGTGATATGTTAATAGTGATATGTGAGTCATGTTGATGAGTAATTATGCTTCAGTAAGAATATTGGTGTTAAGGTTTGTGATTCCCTATGCGAGCACGAAAGTCAATAGTTATGCAATGAAATTACATCCTACTTGTGGTGCATTATTCGGTGTTAGTTATGCTTAATGCTTGATTATGAGATTTTTGGTTTCTTGGTTGGATGCTTCTCAATCTTTTGCTAGCCTTCATTTGCACTAAGTTTGATCACTACTTGTGCATCCAAAATCCTTAAACCAGTTTTGCCACATGAGTCCACTATACCTACTTATATGCGGTATTTCCGTGCCGTTCTAAGCAAATTTGTATGTGACACCTCTAATTTTCAAAATAAATTTCTCTTTTGTGTGCTTGTACAGCTCATGAAATGGAAAGGGGTGGCTGATTTTTTTCCATGCTAGATGTGTTATTCTCAAGATGAGTGTTTATTCACTTGTCACTGCATGAGAGTACGTTAAAGGTATTAGGGATTCCCAGTACCGAAATGAAAAATGAATTTACTTTATGTTGTCAAATAATAAATTCCTTTGAAAGAGTTGGTATGGACGGCACCCGTGGATTCGGTTAGCCGTGGAATGTGAAAGTACGGTGGAAAAAGGAATAAACTTTATTTTCTGTTTGGGAGCCACCTATGATATATCAAGCATGAAAAGTATTGGGAACTACTTGATCATTTTCGTTGATAGGAAAAGCATGCCACCCAAAATGTTTTTATCTCTATCTTTTTTCGCTTTGAGCTTTGGCACCTCTACAGATCCCTACTTCCCTCTGTGAAGGGTCTTTCTTTTTTACTTTATGCAATTTTTATTTTTTGAGTCTCCATCCTTCTCTTATAAAGCTCTAACTAAGGTGCACTATGATCGTACTTGAGCATTGGGTGTAGCTAATATGCGAGTGTGTTTCATGAATGGATCAATGATTGAGCATAATGGGCTAGGGATAACTTGCTTTAGTGTTGATATTTTGAAAGACATGGTTGCTTGTTGATATGCTTGAGTATTGAAATCTTCATGTCAAAACTAGACTATTGCTTTGAATCATATAAAAGTCCAAATGTCCATGCTACAAAGTAAAGATTTTGTGATGAACATGTTATGCGGCATTCCAAGTCAAAAATTCTGTTTTTATCATTAACCTACTCAAGGACGAGCAGGAATTAAGCTTGGGGATGCTGATACGTCTCCAATGTATCTATAATTTTTTATTGTTCCATGCTGTCATATTATCATTCTTGGATGTTTTACAATCATTTTATAGCAACTTTATACCATTTTTTGGGACTAACCTATTGACATAGTGCCAAATGCTAGTTGTTGTTTTTTGCTTGTTTTCTACTTCGCAGGAAATCAATACCAAACGGAGTCCAAATGAAGCAAAACTTTTTGTTGTTTTTTTCTGGACAATAAGACACATGATGGGCCAAGAAAGTACCCGAGGGGGACTCTGAGGGGAGCACAACCCACCAGGGCACGCCTGGGGGCCGAAGCGCGCATAGGTGGGTTGTGTCCACCTCGGCTGCCTCCCGCACTGCTTCTTTGCTCTATAAATACCCTAATATTCCAGAAACCCTAGGGGAGTCGACGAAAAACAATTCCAGCCGCCGCAAGTTCCAGAAACCACAAATCTAATCTAGACACCATCACGGAGGGGTTCATCATCCTCATTGGTGCCTCTCCGATGATGCGTGAGTAGTTCATTGTAGACCTAGGGTCCGTAGTTAGTAGCTAGATCGCTTCCTCTCTCTCTTTTGATTCTCAATACAATGGTCTCTTGGTGATCTATTTGATGTAACTCTTTTTGCGTTGTGTTTGTAGGGATCCGATGAACTTTGAGTTTATGATTAGATCTATGTTTTTTATCCATGAAAGTTGTTTGAGTCTTTTGATCTCTTATATGCATGATTAATTATATCTTCGTATTTCTTCTTCGAATCTTTGGTTTTGTCAGGACGACTAGATCAATTTTTCTTGCCATGGGAAGAGGTGCTTTGTGATGGTTCGATCTTATGGTGCTTGATCCTAGTGACAAAAGGGGAAACGGCACGTATGTATCGTTGCCATTAAGGATAACAAGATGGGGTCTAACTCCTACATGAATAGATCTTGTCTACATCATGTCATCGTTGTTATTGCATTACTCCGTTTTTTCATGAACTTAATACACTGGATGCATGCTGGATAGCGGTCAATGTGTGGAGTAATATAGTAGATGCAGGCAGGAGTCGGTCTACTAATCTTGGACGTGATGCCTATATAATGATCATTGCCTGGATATCGTCATAATTATTTGAAGTTCTATCAATTGCCCAACAATAATTTGTTTACCCACCATATGTTATTTTTCCTAAGAGAAGCCACTAGTGAAATCTACTGCCCACGGGTCTCCTCTTTATCATATTTGGCTTCAAGATATATTTTTATTCACTTTTAATTTCAGACCTATAGTATCAAAAACCCAAAAATACCTCGCTGAATTTTATTTGCATCTACCAATCTATTACAACTTTCTCTTGTCCACGTGCCAATTTTTGGCGCCACTACCTGAAAGGGATTGACAACCCCTTTTACACGTCAGGTTGCATGTATTTGTTCTTTGTGTGCAAGTACCGTTTACGTAGTGTTGCTTGGTTCTCCTACTAGTTAGATAACCTTGGTCTCATCACTGATGGAAATACCTACCGTTGTTGTGCTGCATCATCCCTTCCTCTTTGTGGAAATACCGGCATAGTTCAAGCCAACATCAATATTCTACGAAGACTATTATCGGTCGAACCTTTATGACAACATACACAATTCCCTTTGTCTGTCGGTATATTACTTTCCCGAGATTCGATCATCGGTATCTCTATACCTAGTTCAATCTCGTTACTTTCAAGTCTCTTTACTCGTTCCGTAATACATCATCCCTGTGACTAACTCATTAATCATTTACTTGCAAGGCTTATTATGATGTGTATTGCCTAGAGGGCCGAGAGATACCTCTCCGTTACTCGGAGTGACAAATCGTAATCTCGATCTATGCCAACTCAACAAACACCTTCAGAGATACCTGTAGAGCATCTTTATGATCACCCAGTTACGTTGTGAATTTTGATAGCACACAAGGTATTTCTCCGGTATCCGGGAGTTGCATAATCTCATAGTCAGAGGAATATGTATTTGACATGAAGAAAGGAATAGCAACAAACTGAACGATCAATACGCTAAGCTAACAGATGGGTCTTGTCCATCACATCATTCTCCTAATGATGTGATCCCGTTATAAAATGACAACACATGTCTATGGTTAGGAAACCTTAACCATCTTTGATCAACGAGCTAGTCTAGTAGAGGCTTACTAGGGACACGATATTTGTTTATGTATTCATACATGTATTTAAGTTTCTAATCAATACAATTCTAGCATGAATAACAAACCTTTCTCATGATTTAGGATAATTACCATTTTATTATTGCCTCTAGGGCATATTTCCATCAGATCTAACATTCAAAAGCTCAGGAAATTTCAATTTAAAACCAACCTCGTCTATTTGAGTTGCCCATTGATTCAATTACTTACCATCCTCTCAAATATGGGAAGCTAGAATGCGAAGATCTTCCAAAATGAAGACAGTCGTAGCCCCCCAGTGAGGAGCATCTTCTCCGACCTGATTCTTCAGACTTTATCAGTTCAGGAAACCAAGTGACAATGCGACTGCTTACTCTTGGCGACAATATCTTTCACATGCAAATGTAGCCTTGTAATCTTGTACTAGTTTTAGTCGGTGTTGTAACTGGTTACACACTTGAGTGACTTACTAAAACAAGTCAGATGTTTTTTTAGAATCAGTTTCACTTTATTATTCAAACCATGCTAGGTATTTCGTCTGATACAACTTGCAGAATACATTCCGGGGGCTCATTCAGCCAAACCCTGTCTAACTTAAACGCAACTCCCGCTCTAGCTAAAATGTGAGCTTCCCTATTTCCTGACCTACGAGTCCATGAGGCTTTAAAGTCCATAAAAGCTAGCAGCATCTCCTTAGTCTCTTTGATGATGGGTCCAACCTCCGACAGGTTCTTCCTCTTTTCATTCAGCATTGTTGCAATGCCTTTGTTGTCCGTCTCGACATGAACTCTTGTAGCACTAACCCGTGCTGCCAGTTGAACGGCCTTTAGCCATGCTACCGCTTCGCAACTTCCGGGTCAGAGACCCCAGGGAATGCACACGAAGCAGCTTCTCTGAATGTGCCATCATGGTCAGGAATAATCACCCCGCGCGCCACCTCTGTCTTTATGCCTAGACACCGCTCCATTTGCATTTGCTTTCAGCCAACCTTGTTTTGGTGCGACCCATTTCACTACCTGTGTCGGTTGATGGGGCTTTTCCGCTACTGCGTGCACATTTTCCCACTCTGTAGCATGTGCAAAAACCGATTCAGCTACGTGTCCTTCATCAGCTATCCTCTTACCATATTGATACGTCTCCAATGTATCTATAATTTTTGATTGTTCCATGCTGTTATATTATCATTCTTGGATGTTTTACAACCATTTTATAGTCATTTTATACCATTTTTGGTACTAACCTATTGACATAGTGCCCAGTGCCCGTTGCTGTTTTCTGCATGTTTTTTACATCGCATGAAATCAATATCAAACGGAGGCCAAATGCAACGCAACTCCTGGAGGATTTTTTTCGGGCCAGAAGAAAGCCAATGGGCCAAGGAAGCACCTGAGGGGCTACTCGAGGTGAGCATCACCCACAGGGCACGCTAGGAGGCCCAGGTGCGCCCTGGGGGGTTGTGCCCACCTCGGGTGCCCCTTGAACCACCTCTTTCCTCTATAAATACCCAAATATTCCAGAAACCCTAGGGGAGTCGACGAAATATTGATCCATCCGCCGCATAGTCCAGAACCACCAGATCCAATCTAGACACCATCATGGAGGGGTTCACCACTTCCATTGGTGCCTCTCCTATGATGCGTGAGTAGTTCTTTGTAGACCTACGAGTCCATAGTTAGTAGCTAGATGGCTTCCTCTCTCTCTCTCTCTCTCTCTCTTGATTATCAATACAATGGTCTCTTGGAGATCCATATGATGTAAGTCTTTTGGCGGTGTGTTTGTTGGGATCTGATGAACTTTGAGTTTATGATCAGATCTATGTTTTTATCCATGAAAGTTATTTGAGTCTTCTTTGATCTCTTATATGCATGATTGCTTATAGCCTCGTATTTCTTCTCCGATATTTGGTTTTTGTTTGGCCAACTAGATCTATTTATCTTGCAATGAGAAGAGGTGCTTTGTAGTGGGTTCGATCTTACAGTGCTTGATCCCAGTGACAGAAGGAGAACCGACACGTATGTATTGTTGCTACTAAGGATAAGATGAGATCTATATCTGCCGCAATAGATAAACAGATCTAGTCTACATCATGTCATCGTTCTTATTGCATCACTCCGTTTTCTCATGAACTTAATACACTAGATGCATGCTGGATAGAGGTCGATGTGTGGAGTAATAGTAGTAGATGCAGGCAGGAGTCGGTCCACTAATCTTGGACATGATGCCTATATAATGATCATTGCCTGCATATCGTCATGATTATTTGAAGTTCAATCAATTTCCCAACAGTACTTGTTTTCCC
Organism: Triticum timopheevii; assembly: GCA_963921465.1. NCBI lineage: Eukaryota > Viridiplantae > Streptophyta > Magnoliopsida > Poales > Poaceae > Triticum > Triticum timopheevii. The sequence continues at coordinate 460,243,902 of OY997264.1, read as the reverse complement.
ACCGTTTGCTATTTTTCTCAAGAGAAGCCACTAGTGAAACCTATGGCCCCCGGGTCTCTTTTCATCATATTTGCCTTTGCGATCTATTTTTCTCTTGCATTTATTTTTAGATCTATTAAACCAAAAATACAAAAATACCTTGCTGCAATTTATTTGTTCCGCGATCTATTTATCCTATCTACCAGTTTTTACCTCACGTTATTTGTCTACTTGAGGCGCCGTACCCGAAAGGGATTGACAACCCCTTTAACACGTCAGGTTACGAGTATTTGTTATTCGTGTGCAGGTGATGTTTATGTGGTGTGAGGAGGTTCTCCTACTGGTTCGATAACCTTGGTCTCATCACTGAGGGAAATACCTACCTTTGCTATACTGCATCATCCCTTCCTCTTTGGGGAAATACCGACGTTCTAGCAGACATCAAAAGGAAATTCGGGCGCCGTTGCCGGGGAGGATCTTCAACATCAACCAGGTTCCTAATCACAAATCTCATCTCCTCGCAATTTACATTATTTGCCATTTGCCTCTCGTTTTCCTCTCCCCCACTTCACAAAAAATATTCCGTTTGATTTGCCCTCGCCTTTCTCTCGTCAGATCTATTCGTGTTCTTGTTTCACTATGGCTAGTTTGAATGCTCCTCCTTTGTTACCAGACTTTGAAGTTCTATACTTCAAACAAAAACAAAGAGAAATTTTGAAAGATGCTTGGTATAGGCTTATGGAATCATACCATGTTTGCAACCTAAAGGGAGATGCAAAAAAATTCTTAGAAATCACGTAGGATTGGCTTTGCATCATAGACAACTCTTGGATTTTGCCGCAAAAGGGAATTTTATTGAGCTTGATGTCAATGTTGCGTATGAAATTTTAGAAGGAATTTTGGGGGTTCCACCACAAAAGAAAGGGTTTTATTTCACCCCAGAGGGAGTCCAAATTTTGGACAAACTCGGTGATTTGCATAAACATATGGTGGAATTAAAAAATATAATGAACCTCTCAAACATCTCAATGGTAGTATCAATCGTATGAACACTTTGATTTCTCTTTGCAATAAACAGTTGGATATTTTAGATCTCAAGATGGTTTATTTTCCAGAAAATTTAGGGAAGCGCAAAGAGCCTCCCGGGTTTGAAAACACCCTTGCTAAAGTGGCAAAGATAACGGAAGGCAACACTTAGATCCTACGCGTTATGCCTAGCTAGGGGCGTAAAATGATAGCGCTTGTTGGGAGGCAGCCCAATGAATAAAATTTATTTTTGCTTTTTTGCTTTCTGCTCTTGAGTGTTAGCACAATTAAGCTACTTTTATAATTGTGTTTTTTGTGTTTTAATTAGTGTTTGTGCCAAGCAATGCCTCTGGGAAGACTTGGGTGAAAGTTTATTTGATCTTGCTGAAAAAACAGAAACTTTTGCGCTAATAAGATTCGTTGCCATTTTTTACAGAGGAGTGATTTTGAGTTAATTATTTTTGCAGAGGATTAATAGACAGATTCCTCACGTCCACCAATTTATTTTATAATTTTTGGTGTTACAGAAGTATTCAAAATTTTTAGATTGCTACACACTGTTCTGTTTTTGACAGATTCTGTTTTCTTTGCGTTGTGCGCTTGTTTTGATGATTCTATGGATTTCTTTGATGAGTTTTTGCCATAGAAAAGTTGGAATACAGTAGATATAATGCAAAAACAAAATAAGAGTAGGTTTGCTACAGTACTTATAGTAGTGGTTTGGTTTCTTATACTAACGGATCTCACGAAGGTTTTGTTTGAGTTTTGTGTTATTGAAGTTTTCAAGTTTTGGGTTATCTTACAATGGATGAAGGAATAAGGATAAGCAAAAGGCTAAGATTGGGGATGCCCGAGGCACCCCAAGATTGTTGGGGAACGTAGTAATTTCAAAAAAATTCCTATGCACATGCAAGATCATGGTGATGCATAGCAACGAGAGGGGAGAGTATGTCCACGTACCCTCGTAGACCGAAAGCGGAAGCGTTAGCACAACGCGGTTGACGTAGTCGTACGTCTTCACGATCCGACCGATCAAGTACTGAACGCACGGCACCTCCGAGTTCAGCACACGTTCAGCTCGATGACATCCCTCGAACTCCGATCCAGCCGAGCTTTGAGGGAGAGTTCCGTCAGCACGACCGCGTGGTGACGATGATGATGTTCTACCGACGCAGGGCTTCGCCTAAGCACCGCTACAATATTATCGAGGTGGATTATGGTGGAGGGGGGCACCTCACACGGCTAAGAGATCTCAAGGATCAATTGTTGTCTCTCAAGGGGGTGCCTCCCTCCCCACATATAAAGGAGTGGAGGAGGGGGAGGGGGCCGGCCACCCTTGGCGCGCCGCATGAAGAGTCCTACTCCCACCGGGAGTAGGACTCCCCCCCTTCCATGTTGGAGTAGGAGAGGAGAGGGAAGGAGAGAGAGGGGGAAAGGAAAGGGGGGCGCCGCCCCCCTCCTTGTCCAATTCGGACTTGGGGGGAGGGGCGCGCGGCTGCCCCTTGGCCTCCTCTCCTCTTCCACCACTTGGGCCCAATAGGCCCATTAGTCTCCCCGGGGGGTCCCGATAACCCCTCGGTACTCCGGTATATATCCGATAACCTCCGGAACCATTCCGATGTCTGAATATAGTCGTCCAATATATCAATCTTCATGTCTCGACCAGTTCGAGACTCCTCGTCATGTCCGTGATCACATCTGGGACTCCGAACTACCTTCGGTACATCAAAACATATAAACTCATAATATAACCGTCATCTAACTTTAAGCGTGCGGACCCTACGGGTTCGAGAACTATGTAGACATGACCGAGACACGTCTCCGGTCAATAACCAATAGCGGAACCTGGATGCTCATATTGGCTCCTACATATTCTACGAAGATCTTTATCGGTCAAACCGCATAACAACATACGTTGTTCCCTTTGTCATTGGTATGTTACTTGCCCGAGATTCGATCGTTGGTATCTCAATACCTAGTTCAATCTCGTTACCGGCAATTCTCTTTACTCGTTACATAATGCATCATTCCGTAACTAACTCATTAGCTACATTGCTTGCAAGGCTTATAGTGTGCATTACCGAGAGTGCCTAGAGATACCTCTCCGACAATCGGAGTGACAAATCCTAATCTCGAAATACGCCAACTCAACATGTACCTTCGGAGACACCTGTAGAGCTCCTTTATAATCACCCAGTTACGTTGTGATGTTTGGTAGCACACAAAGTGTTCCTCCGGTAAACGGGAGTTGCATAATCTCATAGTCATAGGAACATGTATAAGTCATGAAGAAAGCAATAGCAACATACTAAACGATCAAGTGCTAAGCTAACAGAATGGGTCAAGTCAATCACATCATTCTCTAATGATGTGATCCTGTTAATCAAATGACAACTCATCTCTATGGTTAGGAAACTTAACCATCTTTGATTAACGAGCTAGTCAAGTAGAGGCATACTAGTGAGACTATGTTTGTCTATGTATTACATGTACTAAGTTTCCGGTTAATACAATTCTAGCATGAATAATAAACATTTATCATGAAATAAGGAAATAAATAATAACTTTATTATTGCCTCTAGGGCATATTTCCTTCAGTCTCCCACTTGCACTAGAGTCACTAATCTAGTTCACATCACCATGTGATTTAACACCAATATTCACATCTGTATGTGATTAACACCCATAGTTCACATCGTCATGTGACCAACACCCGAAGGGTTTACTAGAGTCAATAATCTAGTTCACATCGCTATGTGATTAACACCCAAGGAGTACTAAGGTATGATCATGTTTTGATCGTGAGAGAAGTTTAGTCAATGGGGCTGTCACATTCAGAGCCGTATGTATTTTGCAAATATTGTATGTCCACAGTGCTCTGCACGGAGCTACTCTAGATAATTGCTCCCACTTTCAATATGTATCCAGATTGAGACTTAGAGTCATCTGGATCGGTGTAAAATCCTGCATCGATGTAACTCTTTACGACGGGCTCTTTTATCACCTCCATAATTGAGAAATATTTCCTTAGTCCTCACTAAGGATATTCTTGACCGCTGTCCAGTGATCCACTCCTGGATTACTTTGGTACCTCCCTGCTAAACTTATTGCTAAGCATACATCAGGTCTGGTACACAACATTGCATACATGATAGAGCCTATGGCTGAAGCATTGGGAACATCTTTCATTTTCTCTCTATCTTCTGTTGTGGTCGGGCATTGAGTCTGACTCAACTTCACACCTTGTAATACAGGCAAGAACCCTTTATTTGCTTGATCCATTTTGAAATTTTTCAAAACTTTATCAAGGTATGTGCTTTGTGAAAGTCCAATTAAGCGTCTTGATGTATCTCTATAGATCTTGATGCCTAATATATAAGCAGCTTCACCAAGGTCTTTCATTGAAAAACTTTTATTCAAGTATCCTTTTATGCTATCCAGAAATTTTATATCATTTCCAATCAACAATATGTTGTCTACATATAATATCAGAAATGCTACAGAGCTCCCACTCACTTTCTTGTAAATACAGGCTTAATCCAAAAGTCTGTATAAAATCATATGCTTTGATCACACTATCAAAGCATTTATTCCAACTCCGAGAGGCTTGCACCAGTCCATAAATGGATCGTTGGAGCTTGTACACTTTGTTAGCACCTTTTGGATCGACCAAACCTTCTGGTTTCATCATATACAACTCTTCTTCTAGAAATCCATTCAGCAATGCAGTTTTGACATCCATTTGCCATATTTCATAATCATAAAATGTGGCAATTGTTAACATGATTCGGACAGACTTAAGCATCGCTACGGGTGAGAAAGTCTCATCGTAGTCAACCCCTTGAACTTGTCAAAAACCTTTCGCAACAAGTCGAGCTTTGTAGACAGTAACATTACCATTAGCGTCAGTCTTCTTCTTGAAGATCCATTTATTCTCGATGGCTTGCCGATCATCGGGCAAGTCAACCAAAGTCCATACTTTGTTCTCATACATGGATCCCATCTCAGATTTCATGGCCTCAAGCCATTTTGCGGAATCTGGGCTCATCACCGCTTCCTCATAGTTCGTAGGTTCGCCATGGTCAAGTAACATGACCTCCAGAATAGGATTACCGTACCACTCTGGTGTGGATCTTACTCTAGTTGACCTACGAGGTTCGGTAGTAACTTGATCTGAAGTTTCATGATGAATATCATTAGCTTCATCACTAATTGGTGTAGTCGTCACAGGAACCGGTTTCTGTGATGAACTACTTTCCAATAAGGGAGCATGTACAATTACCTCATCAAGTTCTACTTTCCTCCCACTCACTTCTTTCGAGACAAACTCCTTCTCTAGAAAGGATCCAAATTTAGCAACAAAAGTCTTGCCTTCAGATCTGTGATAAAAGGTGTACCCAATGGTCTCCTTTGGCTATCCTATGAAGACACATTTCTCCGATTTGGGTTCGAGCTTATCTAGTTGAAGTTTTTTCACATAAGCATCGCAGCCCCAAACTTTAAGAAACACAACTTTGGTTTCTTGCCAAACCACAGTTCATAAGGCGTCGTCTCAACGTATTTTGATGGTGCCCTATTTAACATGAATGCGGCCATCTCTAAAGCATAACCCCAAAACAACAACGGTAAATCGATAAGAGACATCATAGATCGCACCATATCTAGTAAAGTACGATTACGACGTTCGGCCACACCATTACATTGTGGTGTTCCGGGTGGCGTGAGTTGCGAAACTATTCCGCATTGTTTCAAATGTAAACCAAACTCGTAACTCAAATATTCTCCTCCATGATCAGATCGTAGAAACTTTATTTTCTTGTTACGATGATTTTCCACTTCACTCTGAAATTCTTTGAACTTTTCAAATGTTTCAGATTTATGTTTCATTAAGTAGATATACCCATATCTGCTCAAATCATCTGCGAAGGTGAGAAAATAACCATACCCGTCGTGAGCCTCAATGTTCATTGGACCACATACATCAGTATGTATGATTTCCAACAAATCTGTTGCTCGCTCCATAGTTCTGGAGAACGGCGTTTTAGTAATCTTGCCCATGAGGCACGGTTCGCAAGTGCAAAGTGATTCATAATCAAGTGATTCCAGAAGTCCATCAGTATGGAGTTTCTTCATGCGCTTTACACCAATATGACCCAAACGGCAGTGCCACAAATAAGTTGCACTATCATTATCAACTCTGCATCTTTTGGCTTCAACATTATGAATATGTGTATTACTACTATCGAGATTCAATAAAAATAGACCACTCTTCAAGGGTGCATGACCATAAAAGATATTACTCATATAAACAGAACAACCATTATTCTCTGATTTAAATGAATAATTGTCTCGCATCAAACAAGATCCAGATGTAATGTGCATGCTTAACGTTGGCACCAAATAACAATTATTCAGGTCTAAAACTAATCCCGAAGGTAGATGTAGAGGTAGCGTGCCGACCACGATCACATCGACTTTGGAACCATTTCCCACGCGCATCGTCACCTCGTCCTTAGCCAATCTTCACTTAATCCGTAGTCCCTGTTTCGAGTTGTAAATATTAGCAACAGAACCAGTATCAAATACCCAGGTACTACTGCGAGCATTAGTAAGGTACACATCAATAACATGTATATCACATATACCTTTGTTCACCTTGCCATCCTTCTTCTCCACCAAATACTTGGGGCAGTTCCGCTTCCAGTGACTAGTCTGCTTGCAGTAGAAGCACTCAATCTCAGGCTTAGGTCCAGACTTGGGTTTCTTCTCTTGAGCAGCAACTTGTTTGCCGTTCTTCTTGAAGTTCCCCTTCTTCTTCCCTTTACCCTTTTTCTTGAAACTGGTGGTCTTGTTGACCATCAACACTTGATGCTCCTTTTTGATTTCTACCTCCGCAGCTTTTAGCATTGCGAAGAGCTTGGGAATAGTCTTATTCATCCCTTGCATATTATAGTTCACCACGAAGCTCTTGTAGCTTGGTGGCAGTGATTGAAGAATTCTGTCAATGACACTATCATCAGGAAGATTAACTCCCAGTTGAATCAAGTGATTATTATACCCAGACATTTTGAGTATATGTTCACTGACAGAACTATTCTCTTCCATCTTGCAGCTATAGAACTTATTGGAGACTTCATATCTCTCAATCCGGGCATTTGCTTGAAATATTAACTTCAACTCCTGGAACATCTCATATGCTCCATGACGTTCAAAATGTCATTGAAGTCTCGGTTCTAAGCCGTAAAGCATGGCACACTGAACTATCGAGTAGTCATCAGCTTTGCTCTGCCAGACGTTCTTAACGTCTTCAGTTGCATCTGCAGTAGGCCTGGCATCCAGCGGTGCTTCCAGGACGTAATTCTTCTGTGCAGCAATGAGGATAATCCTCAAGTTACGGACCCAGTCCGTGTAATTGCTACCTTCATCTTTCAACTTAGCTTTCTCAAGGAACGCATTAAAATTCAATGGAACAACAGCACGAGCCATCTATCTACAACAAACATAGACAAGCAAAATACTATCAGGTACTAAGTTCATGATAGATTTAAGTTCAATTAATCATATTACTAAGAACTCCCACTTAGATAGACATCCCTCTAATCATCTAAGTGATCACACGATCCAAATCAACTAAACCATGTCTGATCATCACGTGAGATGGAGTAATTTTCAATGGTGAACATCACTATGTTGATCATATCTACTATATGATTCATGCTCGACCTTTCGGTATCAGTGTTCCGAGGCCATATCTGTATATGCTAGGCTCGTCAAGTTTAACATGAGTATTCCGCGTGTGCAACTGTTTTGCACCCGTTGTATTTGAATGTAGAGCCTATCACACCGGATCATCACGTGGTGTCTCAGCACGAAGAACTTTCACAACGTTGCATACTCAAGGAAAACACTTATACCTTGAAATTTAGTGAGAGATCATCTTATAATGCTACCGTCAATCAAAGCAAAATAAGATGCACAAAGGATAAACATCACATGCAATCAATATAAGTGATATGGTATGGCCATCATCATCTTGTGCTTGTGATCTCCATCTCCGAAGCACCGTCATGATCACCATCGTCACCGGTGCCACCTTGATCTCCATCATAGCATCGTTGTCATTTCGCCACCTATTGCTTCTACGACTATCGCTGCCGCTTAGTGATGAAGTAAAGCAATTACAGGGCGATTGCATTGCATACAATAAAGCGACAACCATATGGCTCCTGCCAGTTGCCGATAACTCGGTTACAAAACATGATCATCTCATACAATAAAATATAGCATCACGTCTTGACCATATCACATCACAACATGCCCAACAAAAACAAGTTAGACGTCCTCTACTTTGTTGTTGCAAGTTTTACGTGGCTGCTACGGGCTGAGCAAGAACTGTTCTTACCTACGCATCAAAACCACAACGATAGTTCGTCAAGTTAGTGTTGTTTTAACCTTCTCAAGGACTGGGCGTAACCACACTCGGTTCAACTAAAGTTGGAGAAACTGACACCCGCCAGCCACCTATGTGCAAAGCACGTCGGTAGAACCAGTCTCGCGTAAGCGTAAACGTAATGTCGGTCCGGGCCGCTTCATCCAACAATACTGCCGAACCAAAGTATGACATGCTGGTAAGCAGTATGACTTGTATCGCCCACAACTCACTTGTGTTCTACTCGTGCATATAACATCTACGCATAAAACCAGGCTCGGATGCCACTGTTGGGGAATGTAGTAATTTCAAAAAAATCCTACGCACACGCGAGATCATGGTGATGCATAGCAACGAGAGGGGAGAGTATGTCCACATACCCTCGTAGACCAAAAGCAGAAGCGTTAGCACAACATGGTTGATGTAGTCGTACGTCTTCACGATCCGACCGATCAAGTACCGAACGCACGGCACCTCCGAGTTTAGCACACGTTCAGCTTGATGACGTCCCTCGAACTCCAATCCAGCAAAGCTTTAAGGGAGAGTTCCGTCAGCACGACAGCGTGGTGACGATGATGATGTTCTACCGACGCAGGGCTTCGCCTAAGCACCGCTATGATATTATTGAGGTGGATTATGGTGGAGGGGGGCACCGCACATGGCTAAGAGATCTCAAGGATCAATTGTTGTCTCTCAAGGGGGTGCCTCCCTCCCCGTATATAAAGGAGTGGAGGAGGAGGAGGGGGTTCGCCACCCTTGGCGCGCGCCCATGAGGAGTCCTACTCCCACCGGGAGTAGGACTCCCCCCCTTCCATGTTGGAGTAGGAGAGGAGAGGGAAGGAGAGAGAGAGAGGGCGAAAGGAAATGGGGGGCGCCGCCCCCCTCCTTGTCCAATTCAGACTTGGGGGGGAGGGGCACGCGGCTGCCCCTTGGCCGTCTCTCCTCTTCCACCACTTGGGCCCAATAGGCCCATTAGTCTCCTCGGGGGGTTTAGGTAACCCCCCGGTACTCCGGTATATATTCGATAACCTCCGGAACCGTTCTGGTGTCCGAATATAATCGTCCAATATATCAATCTTCATGTCTCAACCATTTCGAGACTCCTCGTCATGTCCGTGATCACATCCGGGACTCCGAACTACCTTCGGTACATCAAAACATATAAACTCATAATATAACCGTCATCTAACTTTAAACGTGCGGACTCTATGGGTTCGAGAACTATGTAGACATGACCGAGACACGTCTCCGATCAATAACCAATAGTGGAACTTGGATACTCATATTGGCTCCTACATATTCTACGAAGATCTTTATCTGTCAAACCGCATAACGACATACGTTGTTCCCTTTGTCATTGGTATGTTACTTGCCAAGATTCGATCGTCGGTATCTCAATACCTAGTTCAATCTCGTTACCGGCAAGTCTCTTTACTCGTTACGTAATGCATCATTCTGTAACTAACTCATTAGCTACATTGCTTGCAAGGCTCATAGTGATGTGCATTACCGAGAGGGCCCAGAGATACCTCTCCGACAATCACAGTGACAAATCCTAATCTCGAAATATGCCAACTCAACATGTACCTTCGGAGACACCTGTAGAGCTCCTTTATAATCACCCAGTTACGTTGTGACGTTTGGTAGCACACAAAGTGTCCCTCCGGTAAACGGGAGTTGCATAATCTCATAGTCATAGGAACATGTATAAGTCATGAAGAAAGCAATATAAACATACTAAACGATCAAGTGCTAAGCTAACGGAATGGGTCAAGTCAATCACATCATTCTCTAATGATGTGACCCCATTAATCAAATGACAACTCATGTCTATGGTTAGGAAACTTAACCATCTTTGATTAGCGAGCTAGTCAAGTAGAGGCATACTAGTGACACTATGTTTGTCTATGTATTCACACATGTACTAAGTTTCCGGTTAATACAATTCTAGCATGAATAATAAACATTTATCATGAAATAAGGAAAATAATAACTTTATTATTGCCTCTAGGGCATATTTCCTTCAAAGATATTATTCAAATAAGTAGCAAGCAACTAAGCTTGGGGATGCCCCCGAGTGGCATCCCCGCTTTCTTCTAACGACCAATGGTATTTTACCTGAAATTATATTTTTATTCATTACATGATATGAGTTTTGCTTGGAGCGTCTTGTATGATATGAGTCTTTGCTTGTTTTGCTTTGTGTTCTAAGTGTTGAATCCTTGCTGGACACACCCTTTTTAGAGAGCCAAAAATTATGCTATGCTTGCTCCTATGCTTCAATTAAATTTTTAGAGCCATGGACTTGCTCTAGTACTTCACTTATATCTTTTTGAGCATGGTGTGCTTTGTTAATTTTGAAGAAATGCTCTCACGCTTCACTTAGATTTATTTGGGAGTTAGTAATTTTTTAAGAAATTCTCTCTTGCTTCACTTAGATTATTTTGAGAGAAAGAAAGAAAAATTATGCTCATGATCTTCACTTATATTTGTTTGAGCTTATCAAAAGCAACATATGAAAATAGTCCCAAAGTGATAGATATCCAAGGAGGATATAATAAAAACTTTCATGAAGATCATTGGACAAAATAAACTTGATTCTTAGTAATGGTTTTGAGATATGACGTATGATATGTGAGTCATGTTGATGAGTAATTATGCTTTAGTAAGAATATTGATGTTAAGGTTTGTGATTCCCTATGCAAGCACGAAAGTCAATAGTTATGCAATGAAATATATATCCTACTTATGGTGCATTATTTGGTGTTACTTATGCTTAATGCTTGGGTACGAGATTTTTCGCTTTTTAGTTGGTCGCTTCTCAATCTTTTTGCTAGCCTTCATTTTGCACTAAGTATGATCACTACTTGTGCATCCAAAACCCTTCAAACCAGTTTTGCCTTATGAGTCCACTATACCTACCTATATGCGGTATTTTCATGCCGTTCTAAGCAAATTTGCATGTGCCATCTCTAATGTTCAAAATAAATTTCTCTTTTGTGTGCTCTACTACTCGCGAGGCGGTAAAGGGTAGCCAATACTTTCCATGCTAGATGTGTTATTCTCACGATGAGTGTTTATTCACTTGTCATTGCACGATATTACGACAAAGGTATTAGGGATGCTCAGTCCCGAAATGAATAAATGAATTTACTTTATGTTGTCAAATGATAAATTCCTTGAAAAGTGTTGGTATGGAGGGCACCAATGGATATGGCTAGCCATGGAAAGTGAAAGTTATGGTGAAGAAAGGAATAAACCGCCTATGATGTATCTACACTACAAAAAAATACACTTCCGTGATGATACGTGTTTGTCACAGTAGGTCGTGTTTTTTGTCATGCATGTACATCCATGACGATTTTATGACAGAATCAAGATAGTCATACCTGTGTTGTCGTAGAAGTGTTCCATGACATTACCAAAATTATCATCACGGAAGTGTCCACTTCCATGATGATAAATCGTGCGTCACAAAAGTGCTTTCGTCAAGGGTGACCGACACATGGCATCCACCGTAACGGAACGCCGTTAAGCTGTCGGGTCGGGTTTTGGATCCGATAACCCGTTAACAACCCTGACCAATGGGGATTTTCCACGTGTAAAATCATCATTGGCTGGAGGAAACACGTGCCGGCTCACCGTTGGGACAGATGTCATCCACTCATTGGACAGAAGGCGCCTATGATACGTCGACACGTGGCACGGCCCAACAGAGGCCCATTCCTGTGAAAAGGTCGGCCCGTTTGACTTGGTCAAAAGGTGGCGGGCCGGCCCATGGAAAGCCTGTTAACGGCCTATTTGCATATAGCCCATTTACAGCCCGCTAACCCAAGGCCCGTTACGCCCTATCTGAATTAGGCCCAATAGCGTCATCTGGGCCATCCAATATGATTACATCCCGTTTTCACTTCTGGACCATGTATGGCCCATGACGTATTTCAGCCGATATGAGGCACTATGTAACTCTTGGCCTATTAACGGCCCGTGGTGAAACTGGCCCGCAATGAACAGTGTATCACTTTACACCCATTAACGGCCCGTGGTGACAATGGCCCGTAATGAACATTGTATCACTTTATACCCATTAACGGCCTGTTATTCCGTTGGGCCGTTTCCAGCCCATGTTATCTTTCGGCCTTCTCAGAGCCCATTTATTCTTGGGCTCATTTCTAGCATTCGTTTACTTACGGCCTGTTACTGTCATTTTCTGCTTGTGGGCCAAATTCAGCCCGTGGTTACAGTCAGCCCGTTTGTGGTCCGTTAATACGTTGGGCCATTTTCATAGCGTCATCAAATACGGCCTATTAACGGTGGCCCGTTATGGTCGGCCCATGAATGGATGATGCCAACTCTAGCCCGTTTACGGCCATAATGCAGCTTGTTATTGGCCCATGTTTGGCCAATCGATGATACGGCCTGTAGAAGGCCCATTGTTTCTACGGCCCTTAGAAGGCCCAATGTTTCTACGGCCCGTAGAAGGCCTACTGTTTCTACGGCCTGTAGAAGGCCCACTGTTTCTATGGCCCGTAGGAGGCCCAGTGTCACTACAGTAAATATTAGCCCATGGTTATTGTGGCCTAGTTTAAAAAATTGGTTATTGCAGCCACTAGCAAACCGCGAAAAAAGAACTGCACTGACTACAAGCAAACAAATAAACAAGACAACAAGGAAATAAATAAGCAAGCAACTTATGCTAGGCTATCACGACTATTAGACATAATACATCCACTGGGCATCAAAGTTCACCACCAATGCAAATATAGGGAACACAGCAGCATATAAACGCCGCAGCAAAACAAGTCCAGAACTGAAACCACTTCAGAAGAGTTCAAGAAACAATATCCTGGGTACCCATAATGCTGGTAAGATGCTTAGCAAGCTTATTAACTTTCTCTTGTTTGGCGCTTAAATCTTCCAGCGCTTGCATTTGCACAAGAAAGTACGCATCTGAATTCTGCAGGGACTTCCTCAGTCCTTCGGCTTCTTGCCGCAGCACAGCTGACTGATGCCTTTCAGCTTGTAGCTGAGACTGAAGAAGCCGAAGTGATTCAGGCAGCGAGTTCGAAGAGCTTGTGCCAGCGGTACTGGCCAGTAACTCGAACACTACATCAACGCAGGACTGTGGGGTTTTCTCACTATCTATAAGATCATTTTTATCACCTTTCTTGGAGACCAACAAGGTTGTCTCACTATCTTGAACCTTATCTGCATTACTTTTTCTACCATTGCATAGTGGGGTGCTCTTCTCCAATATTCTGTTTTCATACTACAAGAGAAACAAGCAGACACATCACAGGTTTAGCTTGCAGTATACCAAACTCATTTTGGTAAACCTGTTCAGTAGTAGGTGGACATGATAACAGCATGAAACAAACATATATCTATGTGTATTGTCCATATCATTCTAGTTTATGTTCCCTAATCAAGATAGAGACACAGTTCAACTCATATACTTTTAAGACACAGTAGCATAGACAGAATATAAGTGTGAGAAACTACACAGCATTGGCAGCACTTGTAATGTGCATCACATGAGAACATAACTGTTTATACAACTTAAACTAAAATCAACATAGAGCAAGAAGTTAGAGCAGCAATCCAGTTAAAGAAATAGGTTTAAAACATACCTGTTGTGCCATTGGAATTTCAGTTGGATCCTTCAAATTCGAAAGTAGTTGGTATGAGTAAACACAGTGATGCAACAGCAAAGGAGTATGGACCATAGCTACGGAATCTGGCCTGAGAACAGTTGCTCTTCTGCTTTAAACGTGGAGTTTGGGTTAGCTGTGGTGGTCTTCGTGCTTTGGGCACTGCAGTAGCTTTACAAACTGCTCGTGTGGGGGTACTCTGTGGTGGACATTGTGCTTTGTCAACTATAAGTGGGTTACTATCCGCTGGGGTTGCGGTTAGATGGGTTGTAGCTGGTTCTCTGCCCAACGGTGTAAGTGTGCAATCTGGAAGAGTCTCGATTATGTATGGTGGGGCTAGTTTGTGGGCCAGTACAACCATGGTTCTATCTGCATCGACGGGTAGCACTGTCTTTTGTGAAGAACGGGTTTTTGCTCCCTTAGATACTGCCATCACCCCCTCCAATTCAAATGGCTGATAAACAAGAAAAGAAATTGAACGGATAGACATTGTATGATAGTCAGATGTGGTAATTCACATATATGTTGTCTAACCAAACATGATAGCATGACACAATTTCACATATATGATGCCTAACTAAACAGGATAGCATGACACAGTTTCAGATATATGATGGATAACTTAACAGGATATAATGGCATAATTCAACATATGATGAGTACCTAAACAGGATGACATGACAAAACTATATGATGTCTTTCTAAGATAGGTTGGGATGAAATAATTCACATACATGTTGTCTAAGTATACAGGATCGCATGATATAATTGACATAATTGATTCATATACTAAGCAGCTGGCACTTGCATGTATGATCTCTAAACTAAGCAGACAGAATTCAATATTGTGCATATGATGTCTAAACTAAGCAATGCAAGACACCATATGCATCATATGAGAAATATAAACATTGCAACTTAGAGCATACACCTCAGGTGGGATATAGGACTGGTCATCTATCTCTAAATCCTCCTATGAGGAGCTCCCTGTAACCATCGAGATATATGCTTCAACAGGTACCATTGCCTGCTCTGAAGACCTTGTTTTCACTCCAGATTTTTCCATAACCGGCTCAAATGGCTGATACACATGAAGAGTAGTTCAATATACACAGATTGTCGACAAATGGAATACGTAATGAAAAAAAAGATGGCATGAGATAATTCACATATATGATGCCTGGCTCCATGGCGGTGCATAATTCACATATATGATAACTGGCTGAAAAACATGGCATTGCATAATTCACATATCTGATATAGAAAGCAAACAGGAGGCATTCACACAAAGCATGTCTAATCTAAGCAGATGACATGGCAATGCAAGACACCATATGCATGATATGAGCAATATAACCCAGCCAAGTTAGAGCATGCACCTCGGGGGGGAGGGGGGGGGGATACGACTGGTCATCTCTCTCTGAATCCTCCTCTGAGGAGCTATCTGTAACCAGCAAGAAATCTGCATCGACAGGTAGCACTGACTGCTCAGAAGACCTTGTTTTCACTCCAGATTTTCCCATGACTGACTCAAATGGCTGATGCACAGGAAGAGTAGATGAATGTATAAACATTGTTGACAAACGGAATACGTTATGGAAAAAATGGCACAATACAATTCACATATACGATGACTGGCTAAACAGGATGGCATTGCATGATTCACGTATATGATGCCTGGCTAAGGAAGATGGCATTGCATAATTCCCATATACTCCCTCCGTTCCTAAATATTTGTCTTTTTAGAGATTTCAAATGGACTACCACATACGGATGTATATAGACATATTTTAGAGTGTAGATTCACTCATTTTGTTCCATATGTAGTCACTTGTTGAAATCTCTAAAAAGACAAATATTTAGGAATGGTGGGAGTATGATATAGAAACCAAACATGTGGCATTCACACAAAGCAAATCTAAACTAAGCTGATGACATATAAGATGTATAATGTAAGCAATGCAAGGCGCCATATGCATGATATGACCAACGTCAGCATGCCAGGTTAGAGAAAACACCTTAGGTGGTAAGCAGGCGTGGTCGGCTCCTTCTGAATCTCCATCTAAACAATTATCTTACTCTGGAATACAATCTAGAAATGCAGGAGAGGGGGGGCACTTCGCCCATCATGGAGCAGCGTCTGCATGACATTATATTCGCACGCAATGGTCTTCTCTTTTTCTCTACATGTTCAGTACGATTGTGTACAATATCTGACATGCATAATAAAAAAATAGTTAGATTTTGTAAGGCCTAAGGGGTGCATGCAAAAATCAAGACTGATGGTAGCAAACGAGTGGATGGATCCAAAACTAATGATAGCAGGTAGATTATAGCTTCAGTTTAAAAAGATAGACAATGGATCATCTATTGTTTGTTGCTCACCCAACATGAACCACATAGAAGACCCCAGATGAACCAGATAGTAGACAGATACTACTCGTTGCTGGCTCGATATGAGACCCATGGGCAATTCAAAACTCAAGATTGAACGATAAAGTAGCAGGTAATAATAATCGATGTATAACGTAAGCAAACACGAAAGACTGCGACTTCTCTTCCGGAACTGTGTAGTCCTCAGGTTCATCTGCTCAGTTGATGATGGTAATGCAGTTGGCGTGGCTGCCGGTAATGGGGAAGATGATCTGAGGTGGCCAAAGAAAGTCTGCAGGGGGGATCTTTGCTGCAGTGAACGCTTCTGTCGATGGTGCACCTCAGGTGGGGTGGATGACGGCACGGCAGGAGCAGGACACAACACACAGAGTTTTCTTTGACGCCAATCTGAAAATGAAGTAAATCTGTAAGGGCTCCTTAGAATTGGAGGATTCTATAAACATAGGGACAGGAAAAACACAGGAATAGGATAGGAATGCACGTGCAAAATAGAGCATTTGGAAACATAGGATTTCAGTCAACCTGGGTGTTTGGCTCACATGAATTGGAAGAACAGAGGAATGGAGAAACAAAGTGATGCGACGAGTGTACAACCTCTTTGGCATAGCCTTGTGGACCTCAGCACCATTGGGTTGGACGTGGACGATGGCGATGATGCTGGTGTGACTGTCGGAGGCGGGGAAGAAGACTCGAGGCCTCTGGAAACGGCGCCGAGGGTACTGCTCCGCTGTGATGGACGGTTCCATCGTTGGAGCAGCTCCGCTAAGGTGTACGGCGATGAGGCTGAAGCATGACAAGACAGACAACGTTAATCTGAAGTGGGACCCTAATATCATCTGCAATAGATGATGTAAAATACATCACCAAAAAGTGCTAGATGTAAAACGCATCAGCCGCGCCACGGCCGCTCCGATAGATGCTGTAAGTACTGTTCACTCTGAACTTAACTGAAGAAAATGAACTTCACAGTCGAAACTGAATTTTATTGTCGAAAATGATTGAACTAGTAACAGAGCATTGCAATAGATGTTTAGGGCATTCGAGCACTAGTAGCAGAGAAGTAGTGATCTAAATCAGCAGATGCTCGAGTAGGAAACGCACTAGCAGAGAGCAAGTCGTGCAGTAGCACCGCGAGCGAGTACTAAAGCAGCAACTCCTGTAGCTGCCGAAGGTCGTGCAGCAGCAGCAGCAGCACAAGCGAGAGCAAGAGCAAAGCAGCAGCATGAACGAAAGCAGGAGCAGTGCAGCAGCGCGACCGACAGCACGAATAGAGCCGCAGCGCGAGCGAGAGCCAGAGCAGCTACAGCTAGTGCCGTTGTGGAAGTCGCCACCGAGGAAGCAATGACATGGGGGAGAGACGTCGTGGATGATGTGGCCAGTGACGGCGCCGTCGATGGAGACGCCATGTCTGCTCAGTATCGAGCACCGGCAGCCCCGTGAGATTGAATAAAAGATAAAATGCAGCGGTGAGTGCAGAACCTCCTTGGTGGCGCCGAGGTGGCCTCGGCTTCATCGGAGGAATTGGTGAGGGTGCTGCGGTTCCGGTGGGGCAGGTCAAGACAGCGCTGTGGGGATTGAGGTGGTGCGATAGACGAGGCGAACGTCGGGGCAGCTCCTTGGAGGTGGAGGACAGGGCGGCTGATTCGGTGGGACAACGAGATCGACTATGGATCCTCATCCAGTGCGGTGGATGAGGGACGGCGAGCTATTGCGGTGGACGAGTAGTCGGGGAAGAGTCTCTGGCTGGGCGGCGGTCGAGAGGCCGACGGAGGAGCGTCGGGTTTCGCGGGTTTTGGCGGCCTCGGTGTACGAATGGGGGGGGGGGGGGGCGAAGGGGGAGGGGGAGCCAAGCTTACGGATGCGCTTGTCCTAAATGTAGGGTAAGTTACCAGCGTACCCCCACCGGTTTTGACACCGCGACGTGGAGCTTCATTTCCGGGTGAGGGGTAGAAGGGGGATTTCGTGTGTCTGGGCTGCGGGAGCGATTTTGGATGAGGAGGGAGTTCTCGCGCGCGTCCAAATTTCGGGATAACAAGGCGCGGTGCGGGTTGAAGAAGCGGGAGTTTCAAAGCAGGTGAGACAAAAGATACTCGAGCTTGAAAATTTCGGGATAACAAGGTGCGGATTCCTTGTTCGGCAGAACAAACTTAACGTGTAAAAAGCCAATTCATACAAGACACAAGAGAGTCATGTCCCCTTTTACTATATTGCTATAGATGCCATTGAAAAAACTACAAGAAAAATGTAAAAAAAAATCGGGAGAACAAGATTACCCTGCACAGTACCAAATCGATTCGCACTTCCCTCAACAACAACAAAAAACAAATCAATTCCCACCAAAGAAAGAGTAATGTCCCTTTTTATATGATTACGGATGCCATGATCTCGAATTTCAATTTTTGAATCCACGTTATGTTGAATTTGAATATATCATTAGGTGACCTTGCGGTTTATAATTGATGTAGTCGTACATTTTGATCTTCCATCATATATGAACATTTTACTCCACCATGTGAACATATATATTGTCGTCTACCATATGGACTAAATTTGAATCAATTTTCCTTATTTGAATATGATTGTTGTCAAGTTATACAATAATTTAAATATTATCTTGATAACAAAAAGACATGCATATAGCAGTAATCATATTTCACTATGAACTACATGTACCATACGGTCTCCAATTCAAATATTTGTATCCATTTTATGTTGAATTCAAATCATAGTACATTATTGGTCTAGGTAGCGAGATGTTCGGGATAATCTAAACCCTGTTTTCATATGTATAATTTTTGGCTGAATTGGGACAAGTTTTGGTATAAGCCTCTTGCAAAACCGGAGATTCTCTCAACAAGCCTCGTGGTTCCGAGAGGGAACGTGTCACCTTTGTGTGCGAAATGATATATGCTGCCTCCCCCCTGATTTTATTTATAGAGGCAACATAGAACTATATGAGTGCCCTGTTAAATTTTGGAATTAGTTCGGGTTCATTTGGCCTTTTTATACATTAATTGAGTCTCTGGACTTTTAATGTGCATAATCTAAATATGAATTGCATGCACATGCTCCGGTGCACCAAAGTGGGTTGAAAAATCACATGTGTGTCCTTGGTTGAATTTCTAGGTCCCATGGAAGAAATGCCAATGAAATTCAAACATCTGGGTGTCATGACTCTGCCGAGAACATCAAGAAACTTAGATTTTAAATTCATGTAAATCCAAAACTCAGCTGGAAATCATGAAACTTGGCATGGTGTCATGTCATGGCACTAACATGTTGTGGTAAAAAATTGGGCCGATTTGGAAGCTCGTGGTTCTAAGAGGGAACGTGCCACCTTTGAGTGTGAAACGATATACGCTGCCCCCCCCCCCCCGCCCTTGAGTTTCTTAACAAAGGCAACATAGAACTACATTAGTGCCCTGTTAAATTTTGGAATTATTCCGGGTTCGTTTGTCATTTTTTATACATTAATTGAGTTTCTGGTCATTTAATGTGCTTAAGTCAAATTTGAACTACAAGCACATGCTCTCGTGCACCAAAGTTGGTTGAAAAATCACATTTGTATCCTCGAGTGAATTTCTAGGTCCCATGCAAGAAATGAGAATAAAATTAAAACATCTAGGCATCGTGGCTCAGCCGAGAACATTGAGAATCTTGGTTTTAAAATTCTTGTAAATCCAAAACATGTCTGAAAATCATGAAACTTGGCATGGATGTCATGTCATGGTACTACCATGTTGTGGTAAAAAAATTGGCCGAATAGGAACAGATTTTGGTATAAGCCTCTTGCAAACCGAAGCTTCTCTCAAGAAGGCTCGTGGTTCTGAGAGGGAACGTGCCACCTTTGAGTGCAAAACGATATACGTTGTCCCCCTTGAGTTTATTTACAAAGGCAACATAGAACTACATGAGTGCCCTGTTAAATTTTGGAATTATTCCGGCTTCATTTGGCCTTATTTACACATTAATTGAGTTTTTGGTCATTTAATGTGCATAATTCAAATTTGAACTACAAGCACGTGCTCCCGTGCACCAAAGTTGGTTGAAAAATCACATTTGTGTCCACGGGTGAATTTCTACTCCCTCCTTCCATCTATATAGGTCCTAATGCGTTTTTCGAGGCTAACTTTGACCAAACGTTAGAGCAATAATATATGAAATGCAACTTACACAAAGCATACCTTCAAATTTGTATGTCAAAGGAGCTTCCAATAATATATTTTTCATAGTATACATCTCATGTGCTATTAATCTTGTCAATAGTCAAAGGCTGTCTTGAAAAACACATTAGGCCCTATATAGATGGAAGGAGGGAGTAGGTCCCATGCAAAAAATGAGAATAAGATTCAAACACCTGCGCATCGTGGCTCGGTCGAGAACATTGAGAAACTTGGTTTTAAAATCATGAAACTTGGCATGGTGTCATGCCATGGTAGTACCATGCCGTGGTAAAAAAAATTGGCCGAATAGGAACAAATTTTGGTATAAGCTTCTTGCAAATCGGAGCTTCTCTCAAGAAGGCTCGTGGTTCTGGGAGGGAACGTGTCACCTTTGTGTGCATAATTCAAATTTGAAATACAAGCACATGTTCCAGTGCACCAAAGTTGGTTGAAAAATCACATGGGTGTCCTCGAGTAAATTTCTAGGTTCCATGCAAGAAATGGGAATGAAATTCAAAATTCTGGGCGTCGTGGCTGGGTTGGAAACATTGAGAAACTTAGTTTTTTAATTCCTGTAAATCCAAAACACGCATGAAAATAATGAAACTTGGCTTGGTGCCATGGCATGGCACCAACATGCTGTGGTAAATTTGCAGTCCGATTTGCGAAGGCGCACACATTAACAATCAACAAAGTCATTTTGGAACAAGTGCCGTCATGTTACAATCGGAAACACAAGTATTATTGAAACCGTGGGCATTCTACTTACTAGTACCATTTACGTGCTGCCACGCGTCCCAATTTCTTATTAGCTAGGAGGCGCCATGCAGGGTAGCTATTTGAGTATGAGAGGCGTGCAATCAGACCCCTGCGCGTGCTTATCGGGAGGAGAGCCCTTTGACCTCCATCTGCCGTCCACCTCTCTCCCAAGGTCTCCATTAATGGCACCTGAGCCTCTGTTTAATGGCGTGGCTATGTCTCACTCGACTGAGATTTAAGAGAGAAAAAAGAAAATCTGAAAGCACGGATCTTGATGTAAGATCCAACGGACCTATATAGCATCTACTGCGACTTATAGCAATACTGATGAATATATAAGGACGATTATTTTCTTTTTTTTTGATCAAAGAAGGGCTTGCCCCTTCCGATTTTCATTACTGAAAACCACCACAATTCACAAGAAGTTCAGCACAACTCCAGCCTAACACGAAGGACTAAAAGCTACCAGATTGAAATCGCAACATCCCAAGAGGCCAACAAAGGCCAAATATCCGCGCTAGAACCCAACATTTCACAACCGACGACACAATCCACATCCTAAACCGATTATTACATCAAAAGAAACCAGGAAACTGAAGGAAGCCCAGCAGCAACTAGAAGAACAGCAACGCTAGGGTCGCCACAGCAAGAGTTTTCTTCATTCCAGCCTCGCAACATTGATCTTCCACAGAAAGATAAAGATGATTAATTGTATTACATAATTAGAAAGATAATTAAAAAAGCCACATGCGGCTACGCCCGAAATACACATGGGCAAAAGAAGAAGGAAGACAAGGATCTGGCTCGCTGATCTCTACTTTCTTGATGCGTTGCTGCAGGCCGCGGGAACTAGTCTCCGCGGCGAGCAGCGATGAGCTCTTTCGTGTCATCAAGACGCTGCTTGAGAACATCCACGGATTCCTCCACCAGCCTTTGGTGCTCGTTGCGGAGCATGTCATTCTCGTCCATAAGTTTCTTGACGATGACGCCGGTCCTCTTCAACAAGGCACTGGTCTCCTCCTGCTGGTCTGCACTTCGGACGATCTTCTCCCTCAGCAGGTCGCGCTCGGCCCCCAGCCTCTCATTGCCCTCCCTTAGTTGCCGGATGACGCCGGTAGCCTGTTCAAACGAGGCTTTCACGTTGTCCTACAACCTCGCCAAGCCGGAGATCTGATCCATCTGGCTATGGACGATCGCATGCATGCGCCTGTAACAGTCGTCGCCTGCCCGCGAGAAATTTTCCCAGGCTGTCGCATCGCAGCGGGACATCTCTGCTGCATTCGTGGCGCGGCGGGACATCTCTGTTGCTTCCGCGGCGTGGCCGGACCAGTCTGCTGCATCGACGGTGCGGCGGGACCTCCGTGCTACTTCAGCGGCGCGGCGGGACCTCTGTGCTGCTACTTCCGCGCGGCGGGACATGTCGGCTGCTCTCGCAGCGAGGCGGGACATCTCTCGTGCTTCCGCTTCCATGCTCGCCTCTCCCTGGTGGCAATCTCTCGACCCAGAACTCACGTTGGCCATGGCAGACGCAAGGGAAGGATGCTGAGTGACTTGTTTGTTTTTGTGGATGAGGAGTTGAGGAGGAATGTGCAGTCATCTTGGCATACTAGTATTTATAACCGAGTACTAATACGCTCCTAAGTGGGAAACCGTTTAGGTTGTGATCAGTGTGAACAGGTTTGGAATTCAATATAGCGTGGTACTAATACGCTCCTAAGTGGGAAACCATTTAGGTTGTGGTTGGTGTGAACGGGTTTGCAATTCAATATAGCGTGGAGTAATTTGGAATGTGACAAGACGAGACGCAAGCTCAAAATTTATTGATGATTCTAGTTTCAAAGTGCGGCAGTGTTCCTGGATGGAGTACTTCTTTTTCTACTCCCTCCTTTCTGGTTTTATAGGGCTTATCTCAAAATTTTAGTTTTTACATTTTATAAGGCTCAATTTGGTTGTTCCCAAACACATGTTCAGATTCCAAGGTGCATTAAATCATTGCATGCAAGTATTAAGAGAAAATTGACCAATGCATGTGCTTTATGCATGCATGCATTGCAATTAATGCATTGATAAACATAATTTTTTGAGAAAAACAAGAGCATTAATTAGGTGCTTTTGCAAACTACAAAAAATATTCCACCACTCACCATAAACCAGAAAGGAGGGAGTACTATTGTGTACGTGCAATAACTGGCACCGTCGTATACATATCTTACGGTTAATGGGGCGTTCGACAAGAATAGTCGCGTGGCGAGCTCTAGGCTAGTCCTTTTTCAGACGCATTATTAAACCTATCTCTCGGGACTTCTCGCACGCACCATCGTGCCACCCACAAAAACTTGTACTCTGAGTTTAGTAGTACGTTATACAGGAAGAGAAGAGGTGCACGCACGCACTCGTCCTCTCACACATGTGTCTGTTTTTTCTCGAAAAGGAGGAGGATGACCCCCGGCCTCTGTATCTGGGAGTCACACACGCATCTGTAGCTATGAATTGTAGTGTTCTCAACCATCTGATTGGCTCTATCATGGATGTACCTATATACTAAAACATGTCTAGATACATCTGTATTTTGACAAATGGAAGGCATGTATTGTGGAACGGAGGGAGTGCTTGTCATCAAAATGGATAAAAAAGGACGTATCTAGAACTAAAATACGTCTACATACATCTCCTTTTATCCATTTTGATGACAAGTAGTACTTCTTACCCAAAGGAACTTTATATCCAACAGACACAAAATATCCGTTCAACTTTTGGAAATTACTGATCTGATGTCGAAGTAATTGCTGCATCGCCACCAAAACCCACCATTTGTTAAGCTAAAGTAGACCAAGGTAATCCCTATATTAGCATATTACTAAGATAAATAGAAGGCACTGCCGAAACATTTAGGACGTGAGCTTGTCAATCTGAATGTGGAGGGACACAAGCTTAGCCCCGGACAGCAGCTTGGGCAGAACTGTCAAGAAGGTCAGCTCCTGCACATCGACGTCGTCGGGATCCTTGCTGCTTGTCACCTCCATTTCCACCTTGACGGCGTCGGTCGTGCTTTTGGGCTCCCCCGGCAGGCCGTTCGCCCATAGCTTGGCCAAGTAGTGTGGCAGTGGGGACGCCCCGCTCTGATGCAGACGACAGACACGGCGATAGGCGCGCCGATGTCGAGCACGTCGCCAACCAAGAAAAACATGCGGCGGTCCTCCTCCATGAACAGCAAGAGCCGTGGCTCCAACAGTGGCACTTGCAGCTGGAGCACCTTGCCGTACTGGATCCTGTGCACGGGCATGGGATGCGCGGTGCTGATGTGGTGGTAGAGCACCGGCAGGGGGCTTTCATAGCCGCAGACGGGCATGGGACATTTGCAGGGTGCGGGCGGACACACGCTCTGGTGATCGGCGAGCTTGTGGTAAGTGACGTAGAGCCCACAGCCTTCGTGAGGACACTCCACCCTCACCGACAAAAGGACGAAGTCCACCGCCGTGTTCCTCACGTCGAAGCCACCGCCGTGCTTGCACTTCTGGCACTGCCGCTGGTTCCCGGGGCGCTCGACGCGGCAGTCCGCGCAGGCCTGGTGCCCTCCCTTGCACTGCAAAAATCAATCGAATAGCACATCAATCAAGAAACCTGCACCTCGCTCAATCAGCCGAACAGACGAGGTGTATTCGAACCTCATAAACTGGAGGCGTCAAGGGGCGGAGGCACAAGGGGCAGTGGAGCACGGTGAGGTCCATCGAGACCTTAGAGAGCTCCATCGTCGGGTCCTGTTCTTGTTCGGTCTGCATGATCTCGCCCTCCTCGTGCACAACAATCTCTCGACTTGGGCCGGGGTATTACAAAGCTTTACCGTCACATATTTTATACTCCCTCCGTTCCTAAATGTAAGTCTTTATAGAGATTTCACTAGGTGGACTACATACAGAGCAAAATGAATGAATCCACACTTAAAATGCATCTATATACTACATCCGTATGTAATTCATAATGGAATCCCTACAAAGACTTATATTTAGGAACAGAGGGAGTACTACTTCAAGGTGCATTAAATCAACACATGCAAGTATCAAAAGAAGAGTCATGGCATGCATGCATGCGTTGTAATTAATGCATCGGTAAACGCAAATTATTGAAATATATCGAGTGCAGTGCTTTGATGTGTCGCGTCAACTCGTACATCAACGAGAAGTTTGATTATCCTCTCCCTCGCGGACTTAACTGCACCTGCCTTTGGCTGTATGACAGGTTGGCCACACACCCGTCGGGCCCACCTGTCATACACGCAAAGGCAGGAGCGTCCCTCCCTCGCCCATGAGCGTGGTGGCTGGCAAGACTAGAAGAAGCTTTCGCTACATGCTCTCCCACCCGCACGCGGTAGACATGCAGCAGTTCAATCGGTGTCAGATGGCCAGAAGCATACTGTAGTACTCCTCCAGTGCAGTAGTACTCCATCATTGTTCGACTTCCCAAAGAGGCGAAGAGCCAAGCACAGCCCGGACGTTCGTGTGGCAGTTTCATGTGTAGAGTAGTCTAGGACAGCGTGTACCGTGCCTGTAAGCTTAAAATCGTTGGGGTCGGCTCCATGCTATGTGGTCGTCTTGAAGTTTTTTTAGAAAAAATTAAAATAGTCTTCTGGCCCTACCTGTCACCCTGGTGATTCTAGTTTGCACGCTCATCTGGTCAACACAGGAATATATATTTTAATTTGTTTTTTTTCGAAAAGGGGGGACTCCCCGGCCTCTGCATTAGAACGATGCATATGGCCACATATATTTTAATTTGTGGTGGGTAAATGTTAGAGGTTGCAGCAAATATATTGTACACTGCGGGTCTTTCAGCCAAGCATGTGGGGCCAGTGCTATGTTGTGTCGCATCAACTCGTACAACGAGGAGAAGCTTGATTTTACTACACGCCTTCTCCCTCGCCCATGCGTGCGGTTGCTCGCAAACGAGGACAGGCTTTTGCTTAGTAGTACTTCTACAACAAGCTATCCGTACCGCTCGCGGTGGACGGACATGCAGCAGTGGATTCAACACTGTAGAAGCAGTAGTAGTAACATCATTGTTCGTCCTCTCGAAGAGGCGAAGAGCCAAGCGCAAACCGAACGTTGCAGTTGCGAACATTGGAGCACGCATATAGCCAGGCTCTTGCATGATACAAAATTGCTATGTGAACCCACTATTGTACTAGTACGTACAACTACTTTCTAGTATAGCCCTATAAACCAGAAAGGAGTATTTGCCCTTCTAGATATTTCAACAAGTGACTAGACTACACCGAGACGGAGTACATATGGAGCAAAATGAGTGAATCTGCACCATAAATAAATACGTACTAGTTCTATCGTTTTTCTCTCCGAGGTGCACAATATTGAGTATACTGACTAGTCCCTTTTTGACACGCATTTACGTTTTTTTACACAGTACAGACGCAAGCGCTCATATACACGCGCATACACTCACCCCTATGAACGCACACACGCATGACACTATCATCTTGAAATTTACGAAGTCACCATAGGCACCTCGTCGTCGACGGGTCCATAGGTGCTTGAATGCCAAGGAGGAAGAGGGTAGCGGTTCCCGAGACGTTGAACGGTCAATGATGCATCCTCAATTACATGCAGAGAGAATTAATTGGAGAAGCAGAATAGAACTAGCACGATGTGAATGCAACAGAGTTTGGACTCTCATATAATAAAGGCGCCCCACCACTCCAATCCATCTACTTCCAAGTCTCTGCGCAACACTGCTCACTCCAATCCAAGACCAAGTGACCAGAAGCCACAAGCACCTATGGAGGCGATGGACGCGAGCGGCAGTCGGTTGTGCCAAATCATCCAAGGCGCCGGCCTATGGCCCCACACCACGCAGCGTTTCCAGACGGTGCTGGCGACCGCAGGCATCGTAGCCCTCGCCGACGCCGGCTTCACCTCTCGCATGGATGACATGATGGTCAACTCCATCCGCAAGTTCACCGCCATCAAGAATCACGCGGACGACCTTGCCGTACTGCTCCAGCCCGCGCGCCCAGGCTCCTCATTGCCTACCACCCTCATCGGCCTACATGGTGACGAACTCTTTCAAGCCCTGGTGGCCCTGCAGATGCCAGAGGTCGCGACGAAGAATGTGCACCTCGAGGCCGCGCTCGCCGCGCAGCGCCTCGCCATGCAAGAAACCGTCGACCTGCACATCCATGTCTACGAGGAAATCGTCTACATAGGCCACTACAAGGCAAGCGAGGACAGAAAGACGTTGGCCTTCTTCCACCGGCTGGAATCTTTGGACGCCATTGTTCAGAAGCACGTCGACCTGGCCATGAAAGCCGCTGCTACTTAGGCGACGTTCGGTGGGTCGGCGCCCTGAGTCGAGGAGGTGGACGTCGTCGATGGATGCATCTCTTCTTCTTGCCTCCTGTAACCAGCACTGCATAGCCTCGTGGCCTTAATGTTTTATTAGTATAGTACTCCCTTCGTTCCCAGATATAAGTCTTTCTAAAGATTCCAGCAAGTAACTACTACATACGGAGCATAATGAGTGAATCTACACTCTAAACTATGTCTACATACATCTATATGCTGTATTCCATTTGAACTAGTATCTAAAAAGGCTTATATTTATGAACGGAGGGAGTATATGGCATTTTTATTCCAGTCGTAACGTTTTCACTGTGAGGTGGGGCCGCAGTTGAGCAAACCCACCCCGCCCACCAGGAGTAGAAGAGAGAAACGAGGGAGGAGAGCTAGCTGTAGCACGGACGCTGTTGTCAGATGGGACTCGTGTTTATAGAATAGGAGTACTGAGCACTTGTGCCTCTTTTTCTTTTCGGGGAAAAATTAGTCGTATGTCTAGTACTACCACTAGTTGGGTGCGTGCGACCTATAGCTGTCATCACTTTGGGTCTCCTTTTCGAACTGCGGCTACGCTTCATAGTACATATTTTTCACGCATTTATCCTCCTATATGTACTCCTAGGCTATTTCCACGTGCTCCCATTCGCCGACATGTGGGACATAGAGCATCTGGGTCGTAGTGCATGCACGACTCGGAGCATATGCCGGGGTACTTTACATTTCAGACCTCACGAATTACATGCAAACCCCCCGCAGAAGAATAAATAAATGAATGAATTACTACATGAAACCGGATTATTTTCGTGGAAACCGGAGCATGTTCATTAAATTTTGGACATAACACGTTTATAAAAAATGACCGGACCTAAACCAGTCTAAGGGCCTGTTTGATTTTTCCCGCAAAAAGGGCCTCTTTGATTCGCAGGATACTGAAAACACAGGAATGGGGAAAGTATGATGGCGATGAACCGAGACGAGGAGAACTCTACTACCTCCTTTCTGCTTTATAGGGCTCAATTCAAAAATCTCACCAACCAAGGTAGATGGTGAGTGGTGGAACAATTGTTGTAGTTTGCAAAACCACTCAATTAATGCGCTTGTTTTCCTCAAAAATTGTGTTTACGAATGCATTAATTGCAATGCATGCATGCATAAAGTACATGCATTGGTCAATTTTCTCTTAATACTTGCATGTAATGTTGTATTGCACCTTGAAATCTGAACATGTGATGGGGAACAACCAAATTGAGACTTATAAAATGGGAAAACTAAAATTTTGAGATAAGCCGTATAAACCGGAAAGGAGGGAGTAACTCATTTAGAGGTTAGAGTTAGATTCTAACCCTGAACTAACTCTAAACCAAAGAGGTGTACGGATGGCAGGGTTATATTGACAATAAATGCTCTATCTCAATCATTTGACTACTTTGGACCCTATTTTTAGTCAGACTAAAATAAGTCCCTTGGATCCAAGCACCCTCTTGGTGTGGTCGGCTCTTCTGTGGCCTCCTCCGCTCACAATTGACATAAACGAACCATCTATACAAATCAAGCATGCAAAACATGATAATTTTTACTTTGTCCATACAAATGAGATATCCCACTTAAACATACAAGTCGTTAATCAAGCTTCACAAAATAAAAAAACACTTCATGAAACAAAGAATGAGCTAACTCATCATGGAAGTCATTCACGATAGGGAGGGAGCCCGGAGCCCCTCATGCACCGAGGGAGGAGGTCGCCATCGTCGCTTTGGAGGAAGGCTCTATAGAGCCCAAGCCCCGGGAACCCCTCCGACGCCGGCCCTTGCGATTTGAGGTCGACACCGGCATGGGTAGCAGGGCCGCTTGCCGCCGACTGGGAACTTAATCTTTGGGCCTCTAGAAATAATGCAAGCCTATAACTAAAATACCTAGAAAGGTGAACTGAATCTTTGGGCCTCTAGAAATTATGCAAGCCTGAAACTGAAATACCTAGAAAGGTGAACTGAATCTTTGGGCCTCTAGAAATAATGCAAGCCTGAAAATGAAATACCTAGAAAGGTGAACTGAATCTTTGGGCCTCTAGAAATAATGCAAGCTTGAAACTGAAATACCTAGAAAGTGAAGGAAATATGCCCTAGAGGCAATAATAAAGTTATTGTTTATTTCCTCATATCATGATAAATGTTTATTATTCATGCTAGAATTGTATTAACCAGAAACATGATACATGTGTGAATACATAGACAAAACTATAGTCACTAGTATGCCTCTATTCAACTAGCTCATTAATCAAAGATTATGTTTCCTAACCATAGACATGTGTTGTTATTTGATTGGTGAGATCACATCATTAGGAGAATGATGTGATTGACATGACCCATTCCGTTAGCCTAGCACTTGATCGTTTAGTATACTGCTATTGCTTTCTTCATGACTTAAGCAAAGTTCCTGCAACTATGAGATTATGCAACTCCCGTTTACCGGAGGAACACTTTGTGTGCTACCAAACGTCACAACATAACTGGGTGATTATAAAGGTGCTCTTCAGGTGTCTCCGAAGGTACATGTTGGGTTAGCGTAATTCGAGATTAGGTTTTGTCACTCCGATTGTCGGAGAGGTATCTCTGGGCCCTCTCGGTAATACTCATCACCTAAGCCTTGCAAGCATTGTAACTAATGAGTTAGTTATAAGATGATGTATTACCGAACGAGCAAAGAGACTTGCCGGTAACGAGATTGAACTAGGTATTGGATACCGACGATCAAATCCGAGATTTAGAAGAACTAATCACCGGAAGAATTAGAAGAACCAATAAGCTAGAGGGGATTTAGATGCAAAAGAACAAAGAGATCATGAGCCGATTAAAGAACACTTGAACGAAGCACCGGGATAATTGGATATCGGTAGCTGAAATGTGAGGACGAAGAATTCTTCTGGAACGATGGCCTCCGGTGAAAAGAAATGGAAAAACGACTCCTGACATACTCCGGATGGTTAAGAAAAGAATATCAGACAAATGGAATACTTCGGGAGGATAACATGAAGCTAGAACCGCAAATCTTCGGGAGAAGGGGCAAGATTGAGAGGAAAACTCTTCTTCGGTCTTCAAATGACGACGAGGAACGCCACCAAAATTACTGAGGTACTCCAGAAGAATGAAAAGCAAAGAGGTTGAGCCAACAATGAAAATAATTTGAATGAGATCTTGGAGAAGGCAAGTGATTGATGGGATCCATTCTTACGTCAAACTTGAAAAGAAATGAGAAATAACTCCGGGGGAATCAGAAGAGTCAGGTAAGATCCTGGGAAAAGACCTGTGGGTTAGGGCCCACTGAAAAGAAAAACACCGTTGGAAAGGATTGTTGAAAAGATAGTTGATGCACCGGAACAATTGAAATATTTGAATGAGGTGACAACCTCGAATTAATTCAAACACAGACAAATCTCCTGAGATGTCTTCCAAACTCCGGAATGATTGAAATGGCGAGAGGCGAACGAGCAAGGAGGACACTTGATCCAAGGAAAAGAATGTGATCAACCCGAAAAAAACATGAATTGAGTCCACCGGAGAAGAAAAAATAGATGAAGAATGTCGAACGAGACGAGAATTCACCAGTTGAAATAATTAAGGGAAGACTGAAGAGACTCCACACGAATGGAATTGATGGACGAAACAGACTCGAACTCCGGGAAGAAGAAAAGGGTGGAAGGGCGGGAAAAACAAAGGCAACTTGGAAGGGGAAATCGACGAATATCTTGAAGAGAAAACACCAGTTGAAATCATTGAGGAGAGAGAGCAAAAACTTCGCACGAGTAGGATGGATACTCGATTACGGACTCCGGTTCCGAGAAGAAAAGGGTGGGCGGGTGGGAAAAGAAAACAACTGAGGATTGAACTCAAAGATGAAGAGGCTCGAGTCAACTTGACGAGAGATGCACCGGATGGAAAGAGCTGAGAACCAACGAATGAAAAACCAACTGCGTGAACCTAAAGAAAAATTTGAACGGGAAGAGGAGTAATTCAAAACACCTACGTCAAGATTCCTCACCAGAGCGACGAAGGGGCAGAGGAGTAAAAAGAATTCCTACTCTCCGATATAACTAGACTCAGAAAAAAAATTTCTTCTAGACTCAACAACGGCCAAACTACACGATCAATCAAGGGGGGCTCCTAAGGTCGGTCGAGGCTCTGATACCAACTTGTCATGCCCAATATGCGACCCTATCCAAAAGGAACTCGAAGGTCCCACCAAGGATAGACCCGCATATTGGAACGCTTTTGCAAGGTGGATATCATTACATCAACATTACATAATAGTGGGGATACATCCAAAACATACAATGTCACACGAATACAACGATACATCATACATAAGATCAACATCCGAACTACGGATGAGACACAAACAGAAACTCAAACTACATTCACCCTGCTAGCCCAGGCTGCCGACCTGGAACCTATCCCCTGATCGAAGAAGAAGCAGAAGAAGAACTCCAAACAAGCAAACATCGCGCTCGCGTCAAGATCATCGCATAACCTATACCTGCAACTGTTGTTGTAGTAATCTGTGAGCCACGAGGACTCAGCAATCCCATTACCATGGGTATCAAGACTAGCAAAGCTTAATGGGAAAGGAAGGGGTAAAGTGGTGAGGTTGTAGCAGCGACTAAGCATGATATGGTGGCTAACATACGCAAATGAGAGCGAGAAGAGAAGAAAAGGAACGGTCGTGAAGCTAGCAATGATCAAGAGGTGATCCTGAACACCTACTTACGTCAAACATAACACAGAAACCGTGTTCACTTCCCGGACTCCGCCGAGAAGAGACCATCACGGCTACACCCGCGGTTGATGCGTTTTAATTCAGATCTGGTGTCAAGTTATCTACAATCGGACATTAACAAATTCCCATCTGCCACATAACCGCGGGCATGGCTGTCGAAAGTTTATACCCTGCAGGGGTGTCCCAACTTAGCCACAACCGGACATTAACAAATTCCCATCTGCCACATAACCGCGGGCACGGCTGTCGAAAGTTTATACCCTGCAGGGGTGTCCCAACTTAGCCCATGACAAGCTCTCGCGATCAACGAAGGAATAGACCTTCTCCCAGGAAGACCCGATCTGTCTCGGAATCCCGGTTTACAAGACATTTCGACAATGGTAAAACAAGACCAGCAAAGCCGCCCGATGCACCGACAATCCCGATAGGAGCTGCACATATCTCGTTCTCAGGGCAACACCGGATGAGACATCCTACGAGTAAAACCAGACCTCGAGTTTCCCCGAGGGGGCCCCGCAGTCTACTCGGTTCGGACCAACACTTAGACAAGCATTGGCCCGGGGGGCTATAATAAAGATGACCCTTGGGTTAATTACTCCCAAGGGAAAGGTAGGTGGTGGTGAGGCAAATGGTAAAACCAAGGTTGGGCCTTGCTGGAGGAGTTTTATTCAAAGCGAACTGTCAAGGGGGTCCCATAAATCACCCGACCGCGTAAGGAACGCAAAATCCGGGAACATAACACCGGTATGACGGAAACTAGGGCGGCAAGAGTGGAACAAAACACCAGGCATAAGGCCGAGCCTTCCACCCTTTACCAAATATATAGATGCATTAATATTATAAAAGAGATATTGTGATATCTCAACATAACCCTGTCCACCATGGAGCAATCTTCAACTTCACCTGCAACTAGCAACGCTATAAGAGGGGCTAAGCAAAGCGGTAACATAGCCAGACAATGGTTTGCTAGGAAGGGTGTCAAAGGTTAGAGGTTCATGGCAATTTGGGAGGCTTGAAGAGCAAATGATAGGTAATGCATCATAGCGATAGAACGAAGCAACTAGCATAGCAATGATAGTAGTGAGATCCAGGGTAGCGGTCATCTTGCCTGAAATCCCGCTAGGAAGAAGAACGGGTCCATGAAGAAGATGAAGCCACGAAGACGAACCACACGTAGACGAACGCATCCTCACGATCGCAACGAAACGGGAACTATCGAGAAGAAGCACACAACATGGTAAACACACCACACATAGACAAGACATGATGCACAACAAGCATGATGCATGACAAAGCTACATGAAGCTACTCATGGCAAGAGATGATGCAAACAAGAACAACACATCAAGGCAAGTTTAAATGAGGCCGGGAACAACAAATAACAATTTCGGTAAGTCCTCATATGCAAATTTCGAAATTGGTCCAGAACTGAATAAACCTTATGTTCAAGTTGTTAAACAGAAAGTTAAGATGCACCAAGATGATCTACACGAAATTCTAGTCAAGTTACATATAAAGTTCATTAGATTTGGAGCTACGGCCTAGAAGATATGAGCAAAACAAGTTAAGCATGGCATTGATGCAAAATGCATACAAACATCAAGCAAACACACCAAAACATGGATGCAACATGATAATATGAAACTACATGCAAAATCAAGCAAGTTCCATATAGAGCACATTCAAAACGGAGCAACGGTTCAACACATACACTCCAAACATGATATAGCAACAATCTGTCCAAAACAGCAACTAGGCATCTTACAAGCATCAAAACAATATGCTACAGCACCCCAACATAATAACAAAAGGCATGAGCATGAAGTACAGGTAAAGCATAACAAAACATGAACACTGAGCTATCTCCAGAAACAACTAGAACATGCTCAAAATGACATGGGAAGATTGCAAATAATAACAGTTTCAGACTTATCAGGAAATAACATCAGGTTGCAATGTTTAGAGCTATCAAACAACATGTTACAGGAACATATCATGACAAACAAAGGCGTGGCATGATACTACTAAATGCATAGATCAAAAGTCCCTTACTTACCATGAGCCAAAAAAGGATCAGAAAATATGATGGCACCCATGTAAACATAGCAAGTTATATGACAGATTCATACATGGCAGAAACAACAATAAGTAGGCATGTTGGTGAGCATGAATCACTCACCACAGAGCAATACATGGCATGGCAAGGTAACCAACAGTAATAAGACATGTTTATGAAGCTAAGAATGGCAAGAACATGTTCATAGGATGCATGGATCACTAGCAAACAATCATGGAAACATTGAACTTCATGTTAACAGGCTGACAGCAACATTATCAAGCAACTTTGGAGCAAGATAACAACATGTTCCAGCAGGCTATAATTGAAACCAAGGGCATGAATGGATAGAGCAAGACATGTATAACAAAACATCCTTAGTGAACATCTCCAGAATAATGCACGAAATGACTAGTAGAAGCATGTTAACATAGCAACAAAATATAACAGAATCTGTCAGGAAAACAGCAACAACAAGTACACTACTTAACAAGCTCGATGCACTCAGCACACAACTCACAAAAATACATGGTTGGCACCACTGGAAAGATGAAATAGCATAGATCAAAACACATGTAGGGCTCATGCTCATAGGATGCACACATCAAACATGGCAAAAATGACAAATGAGCAAGTTATAACAGTTCCAGCAGATTAACATCAACATGCACTCTTCCAACAGCATTTAGGGCATCAAGATTAGCTCAAACGAAAATGATGCAATGAGATGAAATTAAGTACTCGTCGAGACGAACAATTTGACATATTACACGCACGAAACGGAGCTACGGGTCCAGAGATACAATGCGATGAACATGGCATGATTATGCAAAAATACTGGGACTTAGGAAATACGAGGGGGGGGGGGGAAATCAACCTCCAGATCCAGACCGGATCGGCTCGCGAACCGAGGTTCCGGAGACGACGGGGACGGCGGCCGGAGTGGGAGAAGACCTCACCGGAGATGGGGCCGGCCGGATCCGACGAGGTGAGGGAGAGGTGGCGCGGTGCGACGGCGGAGGAGGTCGCGGGGCGGCGCTCGGGCGGCGCGGTTGCCCGCGGCAGCGGTGGAAGAGCCGGGCGGCTCGGTGAGGAGGCGGGCCGACGGCGACCAGAGACGCCCGACGCGGGGGCGCGCAGCGGAGCGCTCGGGCGACCGAGCGGAGGTGGGGCGGCGCGGCTCCGGCGGAGCTCCGGTGGGCGCGGCGCACCACGGCGATGAACGGGCGGTGGCGGCGCAGGTCGACGGCAGACGGAGGCCGCGGCGCACGCCAGTGAGGACGGTGCCGGCGGCGGGGTTCTCCGGCGAAGGAGGCGGGGAGCACAGGCGGCGGCGCGGGCGCGATGGGTCGGGCGGGCCTCGCTCGGGCCCCGGCGGGCCCGTGCGGGTGGCGGCAAAGTGGGGACCGGCCCGGGACACGTGGCGACGGCGGGTTGGTCCGGCGGAGCGGGCGGACACGTCCGCTGCCCGGATTTTTGTCCGGCGGCGGTGGGTGGAGTTTTTCTAGGGTTAGGGTGGAAGAAGACCCGGGATTTCGGGGGAGGGGCTATATTTATAGGTAGAGGGAGCTAGGAGAGTCCAAATGGGGAGCGGTTTTCGGCCACGCGATCATGATCGAACGACCGAGAGCATGGAGGGGAGTTAGGTGGGTTTTGGGCCACTTTGGAAGGGGTGTTGGGCTGCACACAAAAGAGGCCTTTGCGGTTACCCGGTTAACCGTTGGAGTATCAAACGACCTCCAAATGGCACGAAACTTGACAAGCGGTCTACCGGTGGTATACCAAGGCCGCTTGGCTAGACTCGGTCCATTCCGAGAACGTTTAACACCCGCACAAGAGAAGAGGCAAAAAGGGGACGCCGAAGGACATAGGAGTGCCGGAATGCGAAACGGACAACGGGGAAAATGCTCGGATGCATGAGACGAACATGTATGCAAAATGAAATGCACATGATGACATGATATGAAATGCAGATGATGACATGGCAAAGTGCAACACACAAGCACATGACATGGCAACGACGGCGAATAACTAGCAGACACCTGGCGCAACGAATCCGGGGCGTTACAGACATGCAGCAGTGGATTCGACACTGTAGAAGCAGTAGTAGTAACATCATTGTTCGTCCTCTCGAAGAGGCGAAGAGCCAAGCGCAAACCGAACATTGCAGTTGCGAACATTGGAGCACGCATATAGCCAGGCTCTTGCATGAGACAAAATTGCTATGTGAACCCACTATTGTACTAGTACGTACAACTACTTTCTAGTATAGCCCTATAAACCAGAAAAGAGTATTTGCCCTTCTAGATATTTCAACAAGTGACTAGACTACACCGAGACGGAGTACATATGGAGCAAAATGAGTGAATCTGCACCATAAATAAATACGTACTAGTTCTATCGTTTTCCTCTCCGAGGTGCACAATATTGAGTATATTGACTAGTCCCTTTTTAACACGCATTTACGTTTTTTTACACAGTACAGACGCAAGCGCTCATATACACGCGCATACACTCACCCCTATGAACGCACACACGCATGACACTATCATCTTGAAATTTACGAAGTCACCATAGGCACCTCGTCGTCGACGGGTCCATAGGTGCTTGAATGCCAAGGAGGAAGAGGGTAGCGGTTCCCGAGATGTTGAACGGTCAATGATGCATCCTCAATTACATGTAGAGAGAATTAATTGGAGAAGCAAAATAGAACCAGCACGATGTGAATGCAACAGAGTTTGGACTCTCATATAATAAAGGCGCCCCACCACTCCAATCCATCTACTCCCAAGTCTCTGCGCAACACTGCTCACTCCAATCCAAGACCAAGTGACCAGAAGCCACAAGCACCTATGGAGGCGATGGACGCGAGCGGCAGTCGGCTGTGCCAAATCATCCAAGGCGCCGGCCTACGGCCCCGCACCATGCAGCGTTTCCAGACGGTGCTGGCGACCGCATGCATCGTAGCCCTCGCCGATGCCGGCTTCGCCTCTCGCATGGATGACATGATGGTCAACTCCATCCGCAAGTTCACCGCCATCAAGAATCACGCGGACGACCTTGCCATACTGCTCCAGCCCGCGCGCCCAGGCTCCTCATTGCCTGCCACCCTCAACGGCCTACATGGTGACGAACTCTTTCAAGCCTTGGTGGCCCTGCAGATGCCAGAGGTCGCGACAAAGAATGTGCACCTCGAGGCCGCGCTCGCCACGCAGCGCCTCGCCATGCAAGAAACCGTCGACCTGCACATCCATGTCTACGAGGAAATCGTCTACATAGGCCACTACAAGGCAAGCGAGGACAGAAAGACGTTGGCCTTCTTCCACCGGCTGGAATCTTTGGACGCCATTGTTCAGAAGCACGTCGACCTGGCCACGAAAGCCACTGCTACTTAGGCGACGTTCGGTGGGTCGGCGCCCTGAGTCGAGGAGGTGGACGTCGTCGATAGATGCATCTCTTCTTCTTGCCTCCTGTAACCAGCACTGCATAGCCTCGTGGCCTTAATGTTTTATTAGTATAGTACTCCCTTCGTTCCCAAATATAAGTCTTTCTAAAGATTCCAGCAAGTGACTACTACATACGGAGCAAAATGAGTGAATCTACACTCTAAACTATGTCTACATACATCTGTATGCTGTATTCCATTTGAACTAGTATCTAAAAAGGCTTATATTTATGAACGGAGGGAGTATATGGCATTTTTATTCCAGTCGTAACGTTTTCACTGTGAGGTGGGGCCGCAGTTGAGCAAACCCACCCCGCCCACCAGGAGTAGAAGAGAGAAACGAGGGAGGAGAGCTAGCTGTAGCACGGACGCTGTTGTCAGATGGGACTCGTGTTTATAGAATAGGAGTACTGACCACTCGTGCCTCTTTTTCTTTTCGGGGAAAAATTAGTCGTATGTCTAGTACTACCACTAGTTGGGTGCGTGCGACCTATAGCTGTCATCACTTTGGGTCTCCTTTTCGAACCGCGGCTACGCTTCATAGTACATATTTTTCATGCATTTATCCTCCTATATGTACTCCTAGGCTATTTCCACGTGCTCCCATTCGCCGACATGTGGGACATAGAGCATCTGGGTCGTAGTGCATGCACGACTCGGAGCATATGCCGGGGTACTTTACATTTCAGACCTCACGAATTACATGCAAACCCCCCGCAGAAGAATAAATAAATGAATGAATTACTACATGAAACCGGATTATTTTCGTGGAAACCGGAGCATGTTCATTAAATTTTGGACATAACACGTTTATAAAAAATGACCGGACCTAAACCAGTCTAAGGGCCTCTTTGATTTTTCCCGCAAAAAAGGGCCTTTTTGATTCGCAGGATACTGAAAACACAGGAATGGGGAAAGTATGATGGCGATGAACCGAGATGAGGAGAACTCTACTACCTCCTTTCTGCTTTATAGGGCTCAATTCAAAAATCTCACCAACCAAGGTAGATGGTGAGTGGTGGAACAATTGTTGTAGTTTGCAAAACCACTCAATTAATGCGCTTGTTTTCCTCAAAAATTATGTTTACGAATGCATTAATTGCAATGCATGCATGCATAAAGTACATGCATTGGTCAATTTTCTCTTAATACTTGCATGTAATGATTTATTGCACCTTGAAATCTGAACATGTGATGGGGAACAACCAAATTGAGACTTATAAAATGGGAAAACTAAAATTTTGAGATAAGCCGTATAAACCGGAAAGGAGGGAGTAACTCATTTAGAGGTTAGAGTTAGATTCTAACCCTGAACTAACTCTAAACCAAAGAGGTGTATGGATGGCAGGGTTAGATTGACAATAAATGCTCTATCTCAATCATTTGACTACTTTGGACCCTATTTTTAGTCAGACTAAAATAAGTCCCTTGGATCCAAGCACCCTCTTGGTGTGGTCGGCTCTTCTGTGGCCTCCTCCGCTCACAATTGACATAAACAAACCATCTATACAAATCAAGCATGCAAAACATGATAATTTTTACTTTGTCCATACAAATGAGATATCCCACTTAAACATACAAGTCGTCAATCAAGCTTCACAAAATAAAAAAAACACTTCATGAAACAAAGAATGAGCTAACTCATCATGGAAGTCATTCACGATAGGGAGGGAGCCCGGAGCCCCTCACGCACCGAGGGAGGAGCTCGCCATTGTTGCTCTGGAGGAAGGCTCTATAGAGCCCAAGCCCCGGGAAACCCTCCGACGCCGGCCCTTGCGAGTTGAGGTCGACACCGGCATGGGTAGCAGGGCCGCTTGCCGCCGACTGGGAACTTAATCTTTGGGCCTCTAGAAATAATGCAAGCCTATAACTAAAATACCTAGAAAGGTGAACTGAATATTTGGGCCTCTAGAAATAATGCAAGCCTGAAACTGAAATACCTAGAAAGGTGAACTGAATCTTTGGGCCTCTAGAAATAATGCAAGCCTGAAACTGAAATACCTAGAAAGGTGAACTGAATCTTTGGGCCTCTAGAAATAATGCAAGCCTGAAAATGAAATACCACAAAGGTGAATTGAATCTTTGGGCCTCTAGAAATAATGCAAGCCTAAAACTGAAATACCTAGAAAGTGAAGGAAATATGCCCTAGAGGCAATAATAAATTTATTATTTATTTCCTCATATCATGATAAATGTTTATTATTCATTCTAGAATTGTATTAACCGGAAACATGATACATGTGTGAATACATAGACAAAACTATAGTCACTAGTATGCCTCTATTCAACTAGCTCATTAATCAAAGATGGTTATGTTTCCTAACCATAGACATGTGTTGTCATTTGATTGGTGAGATCACATCATTAGGAGAATGATGTGATTGACATGACCCATTCCGTTAGCCTAGCACTTGATCGTTTAGTATACTGCTATTGCTTTCTTCATGACTTATACAAAGTTCCTGCAACTATGAGATTATGCAACTCCCGTTTACCGGAGGAACACTTTGTGTGCTACCAAACGTCACAACGTAACTGGGTAATTATAAAGGTGCTCTACAGGTGTCTCCGAAGGTACATGTTGGGTTGGCATAATTCGAGATTAGATTTTGTCACTCCGATTATCGGAGAGGTATCTCTGGGCCCTCTCGGTAATACTCATCACCTAAGCCTTGCAATCATTGTAACTAATGAGTTAGTTATAAGATGATGTATTACGAAACGAGTAAAGAGACTTGCCGGTAACGAGATTGAACTAGGTATTGGATACCGACGATCAAATCTCGGGAAAGTTACATACTGATGACAAAGGGAACAATGTATGTTGTTATGCGGTTTGACCGATAAAGATCTTCGTAGAATATGTAGGAACCAATATGGGCATCCAGGTCCCCTATTGGTTATTGACCGAGAATCGTTCTAGGTCATGTCTACATAGTTCTTGAACCCGTAGGGTCCGCACGCTTAACATTTCGATGACAGTTTTATTATGAGTTTATAAGTTTTGATGTACCGAAGTTTGTTCGGAGTCCCGGATGTGATCACGGACATGACGAGGAGTCTCGAAATGGTCGAGACATAAAGATTGATATATTGGAAGCCTATGTTTGGACATCGGAATGGTTCCGGGTGAAATCGGCATTTTACCGGAGTACCGGGAGGTTACCGGAACCCCCCGAGGGGTTATTGGGCCTACATGGGCCTCGAGGGAGAAGAGGGAAGGAGACAGGAGGGGGACGCGTGCCCCTCCCCTTCCTAGTCCGAATAGGACAAGGGAAGGGGGCGGCGCCCCCCCCCTTTCCTTCCCCTCTTCCTCCTCTTTCCCTCCTTCTCCTACTCCTACTTGCAAAGAGGGGGTCCTACTCCCGGTGGGAGTAGGACTCCCCCCTTGGCGCGCCCTCCTTGGCCGGCCGCCTCCTCCCCCTGGCTCCTTTATATACGGGGGCGGGGGGGCACCCCAAAGACACAAGTTGATCTACGGATCGTTCCTTAGCCGTGTGCGGTGCCCCCCTCCACCATATTCCACCTCGGTCATATCGTCACGGAGTTTAGGCGAAGCCCTACGCCGGTAGAACATCATCATCGTCACCACGCTGTCGTGCTGACGGAACTCATCTCCGGAGCTCGGCTGGATCGAAGGCCGGAGATCGTCATCGAGCTGAACGTGTGCTGAACTCGGAGGCCCCGTACGTTCGGGGCTTGGATCGGTCGGATCATGAAGACGTACGACTACATCAACCGCGTTGTGCTAACGCTTCCGCTTACGGTCTACGAGGGTATGTGGACAAACACTCTCCCCTCTCGTTGCTATACCATCACCATGATCTTGCGTGTGCATAGGAAATTTTTTGAAATTACTACGTTCCCCAACAGTGGTATCAG
Source organism: Triticum timopheevii (assembly GCA_963921465.1). Taxonomy (NCBI): domain Eukaryota; kingdom Viridiplantae; phylum Streptophyta; class Magnoliopsida; order Poales; family Poaceae; genus Triticum; species Triticum timopheevii. Next base: position 460,202,004 of record OY997264.1, on the reverse strand, counting down.
AGCCTAGGTTTTATGTGTTGATGTTATATGCACGAGTAGAACACAAGTGAGTTGTGGGCGATACAAGTCATACTGCTTACCAGCATGTCATACTTTGGTTCGGCGGTATTGTGAGATGAAGCGGCCCGGACCGACATTACGCGTACGCTTACGCGAGACTGGTTTCACCGTTACGAGCACTCATGCTTAAAGGTGGCTGGCGGGTGTCTGTCTCTCTCACTTTAGCTGAATCGAGTGTGGCTACGCCCGGTCCTTGTGAAGGTTAAAACAGCACCAACTTGACGAACTATCGTTGTGATTTTGATGCGTAGGTAAGAACGGTTCTTGCTAAGCCCGTAGGAGCCACGTAAAATTTGCAACAACAAAGTAGAGGACGTCTAACTTGTTTTTGCAGGGCATGTTGTGATGTGATATGGTCAAGACGTGATGCTATATTTTATTGTATGAGATGATCATGTTTTGTAACTGAAGTTATCGACAACTGGCAGGAGCCATATGGTTGTCGCTTTATTGTATGAAATGCAAACGCCCTGTAATTGCTTTACTTTATCACTAAGCGATAGCGATAGTCGTAGAAGCAATAGATGGCATAACGACAACGATGCTACGATGGAGATCAAGGTGTCGCGCCGGTGACGATGGTGATCACGACGGTGCTTCGGAGATGGAGATCACAAGCACAAGATGATGATGGCCATATCATATCACTTATATTGATTGCATGTGATGTTTATCCTTTATGCATCTTATCTTGCTTTGATTGACGGTAGCATTTTAAGATGATCTCTCACTAAAATTATCAAGAAGTGTTCTCCCTGAGTATGCACCGTTGCCAAAGTTCATCGTGCCAAAACACCACGTGATGATCGGGTGTGATAAGCTCTACGTCCATCTACAACGGGTGCAAGCCAGTTTTGCACACGCAGAATACTCAGGTTAAACTTGACGAGCCTAGCATATGCAGATATGGCCTCGGAACACGGAGACCGAAAGGTCGAGCGTGAATCATATAGTAGATATGATCAACATAGTGATGTTCACCATTGAAAACTACTCCATCTCACGTGATGATCGCTTATGGTTTAGTCGATTTGGATCACGTGATCACTTAGATGACTAGAGAGATGTCTGTCTAAGTGGGAGTTCTTAAGTAATATGATTAATTGAACTTGAATTTATCATGAACTTAGTACCTGATAGTATTTTGCTTATCTATGTTTGTTTGTAGATAGATGGCTCGTGCTGTTGTTCCGTTGAATTTTAATGCGTTCCTTGAGAAAGCAAAGTTGAAAGATGATGGTAGCAATTACACGGACTGGGTCTGTAACCTGAGGATTATCCTCATTGCTGCACAGAAAAGTTACGTCCTGGAAGCACCGCTGGGTGCCAGGCCTGCTGCTGATGCAACTGACGACGTTAAGAACGTCTGGCACAGCAAAGCTGATGACTACTCTATAGTTTAGTGTGCCATGCTTTACGGCTTAGAACCGGGTCTTCAACGACGTTTTGAACGTCATGGAGCATATGAGATGTTCCAGGAGTTGAAGTTAATATTTCAAGCAAATGCCCGGATTGAGAGATACGAAGTCTCCAATAAGTTCTATAGCTGCAAGATGGAGGAGAATAGTTCTGTCAGTGAACACATACTCAGAATGTCTGGGTATAATAATCACTTGATTCAACTGGGAGTTAATCTTCCTGATGATAGTGTCATTGACAGAATTCTCCAATCACTGCCACCAAGCTACAAGAGCTTTGTGATGAACTATAATATGCAAGGGATGAACAAGACTATTCCCGAGCTCTTCGCAATGCTAAAAGTTGCGGAGGTAGAAATCAAGAAGGAGCATCAAGTGTTGATGGTCAACAAGACCACTAGTTTCAAGAAAAAGGGCAAAGGGAAGAAGAAGGGGAACTTCCAAAAGAACGGCAAGCAAGTTGCTACTCAAGAGAAGAAACCCAAGTCTGGACCTAAGCCTGAAACTGAGTGCTTCTACTGCAAGCAGACTGGTCACTGGAAGCGGAACTGCCCCAAGTATTTGGCGGATAAGAAGGATGGCAAAGTGAGCAAAGGTATATGTGATATACATGTTATTGATGTGTACCTAACTAGAGCTCGTAGTAGCACCTGGGTATTTGATACTGGTTCTGTTGCTAATATTTGCAACTCGAAACAGGGACTACGGAATAAGCGAGCACTGGCCAAGGACGAGGTGACGATGCGCATGGGAAACGGTTCCAAAGTCGATGTGATCGCGGTCGGCATGCTACCTCTACATCTACCTTCGGGATTAGTTTTAGACCTGAATAATTGTTATTTGGTGCCAGCGTTGAGCATGAACATTATATCTGGATCTTGTTTATTGCGAGACGGTTATTCATTTAAATCAGAGAATAATGGTTGTTCTGTTTATATGAGTAATATCTTTTATGGTCATGCACCCTTGAAGAGTGGTCTGTTTTTATTGAATCTCGATAGTAGTGATACACATATTCATAATGTAGAAGCCAAAAGATGCAAAGTTGATAATGATAGTGCAACTTATTTGTGGCACTGCCGTTTAGGTCATATCGGTGTAAAGCGCATGAAGAAACTCCATACTGATGGACTTCTGGAATCACTTGATTTTGAATCACTTGGTACTTGCGAACCATGCCTTATGGGCAAGATGACTAAAACACCATTCTCCAGTACTATGGAGAGAGCAACAGATTTGTTGGAAATCATACATACAGATGTATGTGGTCTGATGAATGTTGAGGCTCGTGGCGGATATCATTATTTTCTCACCTTCATAGATGATTTGAGCAGATATGGGTATATCTACCTAAAGAAGCACAATTCTGAAACATTTGAAAAGTTCAAAGAATTTCAGAGTGAAGTGGAAAATCATCGTTACAAGAAAAATAAAGTTTCTACGATCTGATCGTGGAGGAGAATATTTGAGTTACGAGTTTGGTTTACATTTGAAACAATGCGGAATAGTTTCGCAACTCACGCCACCCGGAACACCACAACAAAATGGTGTGTCCGAACGTTGTAATCGTACTTTACTTGATATGGTGCGATCTATGATGTCTCTTACTGATTTACCGCTATCGTTTTGGGGTTATGCTTTAGAGACGGCCGCATTCACGTTAAATAGGGCACCATCAAAATCCGTTGAGACGACGCCTTATGAACTGTGGTTTGGCAAGAAACCAAAGTTGTCATTTCTTAAAGTTTGGGGCTGCGATGCTTATGTAAAGAAACTTCAACCAGATAAGCTCGAACCCAAATCAGAGAAATGTGTCTTCATAGGATACCCAAAAGAGACTGTTGGGTACACCTTCTATCACAGATCCGAAGGCAAGACATTCGTTGCTAAGAATGGATCCTTTCTAGAGAAGGAGTTTCTCTCGAAAGAAGTGAGTTGGAGGAAAGTAGAACTTGATGAGATAACTGTATATACTCCCTTATTGGAAACTAGTTCATCACGAGAACCGGTTCCTATGACAACTACACCAATTAGTGAGGAAGCTAATGATATTGATCATGAAACTTCAGATCAAGTTTCCACTGAACCTCGTAGGTCTACCAGAGTAAGATCCGCACCAGAGTGGTACGGTAATCCTATTCTGGAAGTCATGTTACTTGACCATGATGAACCTACGAACTATGAGGAAGCGATGATGAGCCCAGATTCCGCAAAATGGCTAGAGGCCATGAAATCTGAGATGGGATCCATATATGAAAACAAAGTATGGACTTTGGTTGACTTGCCCGATGATCGGCAGGCCATTGAGAATAAATGGATCTTTAAGAAGAAGACTAACGTTGATGGTAATGTAACTGTCTATAAAGCTCGACTTGTTGCAAAAGGTTTTCGACAAGTTCAACGGGTTGACTACGATGAGACTTTCTCACCCATAGCGATGCTTAAGTCTGTCCGAATCATGTTAGCTATTGCTGCATTTCATGATTATGAAATTTGGCAAATGGATGTCAAGACTGCATTCTTGAATGGATTTCTAGAAGAAGAGTTGTATATGATGCAGCCGGAAGGTTTTGTTGATCCAAAAGGTGCTGACAAAGTATGCAAGCTCCAACGTTCCATTTATGGACTGGTGCAAGCATCTCGGAGTTGGAATAAACGCTTTGATAGTGTGATCAAAGCATATGGTTTTATACAGACTTTTGGAGAAGCCTGTATTTACAAGAAAGTGAGTGGGAGCTCTGTAGCATTTCTAGTTTTATATGTAGATGACATATTATTAATTGGAAATGATATAGAATTTCTGGATAGCATAAAGGGATACTTGAATAAAAGTTTTTCAATGAAAGACCTAGGTGAAGCTGCTTACATATTGGGCATCAAGATCTATAGAGATAGATCAAGACGCTTAATAGGACTTTCACAAAGCACATACCTTGACAAAATTTTGAAAAAGTTCAAAATGGATCAGGCAAAGAAAGGATTCTTGCCTGTGCTACAAGGTGTGAATTTGAGTCAAACTCAATACCCAACCACAGCAGAAGATAGAGAGAAAATGAAAAATGTTCCCTATGCTTCAGCCATAGGCTCTATCATGTATGCAATGCTGTGTACCAGACCTGACGTATGCTTAGCAATAAGCTTGGCAGGAAGGTACCAAAGTAATCCAGGAGTGGATCACTGGATAGCGGTCAAGAAGATCCTGAAATACCTGAAAAGGACTAAGGATATGTTTCTCGTATATGGAGGTGACAAAGAGCTAGTCGTAAATGGTTACGTCGATGCAAGCTTTGACACTGATCCGGACGATTCTAAACCGCAAACCGGATACGTGTTTTTATTAAATGGTGGAGCTGTAAGTTGGTGCAGTTCTAAACAAAGCGTCGTGGCGGGATCTACATGTGAAGCGGAGTACATAGCTGCTTCTGAAGCAGCAAATGAAGGAATCTGGATGAAGGAGTTCATTTCCGATCTAGGTGTCATACCTGGTGCATCGGGACCAATGAAAATCTTCTGTGACAATACTGGTGCAATTTCCTTGGCAAAGGAATCCAGATTTCACAAGAGGACCAAGCACATCAAGAGACGCTTCAATTCCATTCGGGACCAAGTCCAAGTGGGAGACATAGAAATTTGCAAGATACATACGGATCTGAATGTTGCAGACCCATTGACTAAGCCTCTCTCACGAGCAAAACATGATCAGCACCAAGACTCCATGGGTGTTAGAATCATTACTATGTAATCTAGATTATTGACTCTAGTGCAAGTGGGAGACTGAAGGAAATATGCCCTAGAGGCAATAATAAAGTTATTATTTATTTCCTCATATCATGATAAATGTTTATTATTCATGCTAGAATTGTATTAACCGGAAACATGATACATGTGTGAATACATAGACAAAACTATAGTCACTAGTATGCCTCTATTCAACTAGCTCATTAATCAAAGATGGTTATGTTTCCTAACCATAGACATGTGTTGTCATTTGATTGGTGAGATCACATCGTTAGGAGAATGATGTGATTGACATGACCCATTCCTTTAGCCTAGCACTTGATCGTTTAGTATACTGCTATTGCTTTCTTCATGACTTATACAAAGTTCCTGCAACTCTGAGATTATGCAACTCCCATTTACCAGAGGAACACTTTGTGTGCTACCAAATGTCACAACGTAACTGGGTGATTATAAAGGTGCTCTACAGGTGTCTCCGAAGGTACATGTTGGGTTGGCGTAATTCGAGATTAGGTTTTGTCACTCCGATTGTCGGAGAGGTATCTCTGGGCCCTCTCGGTAAAAGTCATCACCTAAGCCTTGCCAGCATTGTAACTAATGAGTTAGTTATAAGATGATGTATTACAGAACGAGTAAAGAGACTTGCCGGTAACGAGATTGAACTAGGTATTGGATACCGACGATCAAATCTCGGGCAAGTAACATACCGATGACAAAGGGAACAACGTATGTTGTTATGCGGTTTGACCGATAAAGATCTTCGTAGAATATGTAGGAACCAATATGGGCATCCAGGTCCCGCTATTGGTTATTGACCGATAATGGTTCTAGGTCATGTCTGCATAGTTCTCGAACTCGTAGGGTCCGCACGCTAAACGTTTCGATGACAGTTTTATTATGAGTTTATAAGTTTTGATGTACCGAAGTTTGTTCGGAGTCCCGGATGTGATCACAGACATGACGAGGAGTCTCGAAATGGTCGAGACATAAAGATTGATATATTGGAAGCCTATGTTTGGACATCGGAATGGTTCCGGGTGAAATCGGCATTTTACCGGAGTACCGGGAGGTTACCGGAACCCCCCGGGGGGTTATTGGGCCTACATGGGCCTCGAGGGAGAAGAGGGAAGGAGGCAGGAGGGGCCGCACGCCCCTCCCCTTCCTAGTCCGAATAGGACAAGGGAAGGGGGGCGGCGCCCCCCCTTTCCTTCCCCTCTTCCTCCTCTTTCCCCCCCTTCTCCTACTCCTACTTGGAAAGAGGGAGTCCTACTCCCGGTGGGAGTAGGACGCCCCCCTTGGCGCGCCCTCCTTGGACGGCCGCCTCCTCCCCCCTGGCTCCTTTATATACGGGGGCGGAGGGCACCCCAAAGACACAAGTTGATCTACGGATCGTTCCTTAGCCGTGTGCGGTGCCCCCCTCCACCATATTCCACCTCGGTCATATCGTCGCGGAGTTTAGGCGAAGCCCTGCACCGGTAGAACATCATCATCGTCACCACGCCGTCGTGCTGACGGAACTCATCTCCGGAGCTCGGCTGGATCGGAGGCCGGAGATCATCATCGAGCTGAACGTGTGCTGAACTCAGAGGCCCCGTACGTTCGGTGCTTGGATCGGTCGGATCGTGAAGACGTACGACTACATCAACCGCGTTGTGCTAACGCTTCCGCTTACGGTCTACGAGGGTACGTGGACAGACACTCTCCTTTCTCGTTGCTATACCATCACCATGATCTTGCGTGTGCGTAGGAATTTTTTTGAAATTACTACGTTCCCCAACAGAAAGGTGAACTGAATCTTTGGGCCTCTAGAAATAATGCAAGCCTGAAACTGAAATACCTAGAAAGGTGAACTGAATCTTTGGACCTCTAGAAATAATGCAAGCCTGAAATTGAAATACCTAGAAAGGTGAACTAAATCTTTGGGCCTCTACAAATAATGCAAGCCTGAAATTGAAATACCTAGAAAGGTGACCTGAATCTTTGGGCCTCTAGAAAGATTTATTACCTCCTCAAGCAGCATCAAACAATTCCATGCGTGCACCACAAATCTATAGCAAGTTTGATCAGGATCTACTTTTCCAAATCAGAATTAGCGCTAGAGCAAGCAAGATCAATGATATGGTCGTGAGACAGAGAAGGAACGAACAAACTCACCCCTCTCACGACCTCCCTGGTAGATGCGTCGTCGCCGCGCACGACAGAGGGAGAAAAACGACTGGTGAAGGGGGAGCGGGGCGACCTTCGAAGGTCGGAGGGAGAGGGTGGCCGGAGTAGGGCGGCGGAGGCCATAAGGAGAGGGCGGCCGGAGGAGAGAGAGGGCGAGCGGCGCTTGGGCGGGCGGCCCTATGGGGAACAGAGAGGAGTCGTGCGAGAGGGGGAGCGATCTGGTGCGGGCAGGTGAGATTTTTTTTAATTTCTCTTTTAGTGGGCCCGAGGATAACTAACCCAATTAGAACCTCTCCACCGGGCTAGTTTTTTTAGCTGGGTTAGAGCAAACTAGCTCAAACTAACCCCTCTTGTTTCGATAATTTGAGGCTATTTCAACCCAAACTAGCTCTAACTCAGGGATCCAAACAAAGAGGAGTGTTACTGTACATGCTACAGTGTGGACCGTAGCACATTGTTTTTATGGCCATATCAACACATTGTTTTCTACTGCTGGTTCACTGGGCTACCGTGGTTCGCACTGCTGGTTCACTGGGCTGCCGTGGTTCGCACTCCTCCGACCTGAGTAGTACTCCCTCCATTCCTAAATATAAGTCTATGTAGATATTTCAGTGTGGACCACATACGGATGTATATAGATGCATTTTATGTGTAGATTCACTCATTTTTCTCCGTATGTGGTCCATAGTGAAATCTCTCCAAAGACTTATATTTAGGAACGGAGGGAGTAGTATAGTACTAGTATATACCGCATCATTCTTTGCTCCTTCTTACTACTCCGACATGTGGGAGAGCCAGCATCCGGGTCGACGTGTCATGCACCAAATTAGAGCGCGGAACGGAAGGGGGGCATCACCCCGGTCGGAGCGCCAGTAATTCATGACTATAGTGAGTGGTCATATCACAAGTCTTTCCAGCAGTAATGCGCCATCAAATCGCACAACCCCACTCGCTCACCCTCCTCACCTCCCTGTCAAACCACCTACCCGGAAACTGCCGCGCGTACTGCCCGGGAAAAGCCCCGCCCTCAACTTTTAACTACTCGAAAATAGTTCGAGCTTGTTCGTTCTATATAAATACAGTACTTACTGTATGTTTATTCACCAGTAGTAAGTATGAGTCGTAGAGTAGTCACCTTAAATAGAGAGTTTCTTTTCTTTAATGCCATGTACACAAATTGAAACGCTTGTCGTGGAGAGAAAAAAGATAATCACTCCACTATATATGGATGCAGGGGCCTGAGCGCTTGCTTTACTAGGGTTGCTCTCTTCATTCTCTCATCCTCTCCAGATATAAACAAGACAGCGGTAGCGACATTTTCTCTCTGCTCACCGCTGCTCACAGATCCGGCCGGATCCCTTCGGCCGGTGTGTGTTGAGGACTAAAAGGTGCATCGTTCATGCAGTCATCGCCGCCGAGGGAGAAAACCCACAGCTGCCGGAGGGGCCCGATCCTCTGCCCGTGCCGTTCTCTCCGACATAGCGTCGGCTCGGGAGGTCCTCCCACCCTTCTTCCTCCCTGCCGTATTGTCCGCAGATCCGACCTGCCGCCGCCGACATCCCGGCGACCCTCAGGTATAAGTTCTTCGAAAGCGGCCTTGCTCTACTGCCTCAGCTCCCCACGTGTCTGCATGTGCATCTTTTTCTACTCCCATCAGCTCTTCCAAAGCCACCTAAATTTTTACTATTATTAGAGGTAAAGCTACTTCATGCATTCGAATCTAGGGCTTTGTTCAAACAACGAAGAAAGGGGGGAAAGTTGTAGCATGAATCTAGGACTTGATTCAAAGAGGAAATAATATGGTGAAAGTAGTAGAGACCGGATACCCAACCGGTCTCTTGGTTGAAAAGGGAAATAATGGGAAAACGCAGTACAAACTGGATAAGGAATAGATCTATTATTGGTTGAAAAAAGGATAGAAAGTGGCGGCTGGTGGAAAAGTCAACAGAGTATGTCCAGGATTAGATTTGCTGCCATCACATAGTAAAAGGTTTCCAGGATTAGATTTGCTGCCCTCATATAGTAAAAGGTCTCAGGATTAGATTTGCTGCCCTCACATAGTAAAAGGTCTCAGGATTAGATTTGCTGCCCTCGCATAGTGAAAGGTCTCCAGGATTAGATTTGCTGCCCTCACATAGTAAAAGGTCTCAGGATTAGATTTGCTGCCCTCACATAGTAAAAGGTCTCCAGGATTAGATTTGTTGCCCTCACATAGTACAAGGTCTCCAGGATTAGGTTTGCTGCCCTCACATAGCATGAACAAGCTCGGCATCACCACTTTATGCCTCCTTGTAGGTACATTGTGCTGATGCGTCCACTGTCGCATGTCCTTATACCAACCTTTTGATGTTATTAATGTAAGGGTGCCTGTAAAATGAAGCGATCACACTGTTACCTTAGGGACATGTCTAACCAGTGTTATTGTTAATCTAATGCCTCCAGTGATAAGATGCAATTAAACTATGTTACAAATGGCACTCCTGCCGTTTTCCCCAGTATGATAAGTAAGTTGCTCCTTTACGCTGCTGAGTGCCCTGGTGTCCCCACAGTCCCATGCCCTTAAACCAACTCTTTAGCTGTTGTTGATTTACTGTGTCTGGTAAACAAGCAATGCCACCATTGAAGTAATCCCATACTTGAGGAATCTCATTGTTGATCGTAATGCTTCTGGTAACATGAAGCATTGCTGACATTTTAAAATTTCTACTGTCCTTGCGTGATTGCCATGAACATAATTAAGATGCTTCTTTTCATTTTGTATATGTTTCGTATATTCTTATTGACCAGCAATTGTTTACTTTCTATCATTTTGTGCAAATAGGGATATCCATTTCACATTGTTGCTATTGTGACCTTTTGGTGAACTGCACAAAGTACTTTTTTGGGAATGAGTGTCTTGTGCAGTTCAACTAAAATGTCACGTGGGCAACATCTCTCAATTTTGGTGGAACTGCACAAAATGGTGATTGGAGTTTCCAAAATCTCCGTCAAGTTCTACTGGTAATCTCGTGCAACATTTTATTAGCCTTTGCAAGATGGAGCCATCACTGTCACCACAATGGCACTTTATTTTAGTGGAACTGCACAAAAGGATAAGAAAATTATAGTTGCACCTTACATGAGCCAGACAGCCAACCATAATGTTCCTCAGTTTTAGTGCAACTACTAAAGAAGAACCTACCAACTCACAAGAGCAAGTACTTCTTGCTAGCTGAATGATGCAATCTTTGCTTCATTTCAGGTGAACTGCAGAAAAAGGCGCATGAATTGAATCATGGAACTCCAGGCAGACCTCATCCTAGTGGAGCTGGAGGTTGAGTTCAAGGAGGCCGCTATTAAAGTGAAATCATGCTCTCCTGTCTCCTTGTTTGTGCTGTGCAAACAGGAATACTCAACTACAGATGTTGTGACGGTCAAGAGCATTCACCAAGTTCTTCGATTGTATGACATGGCTAGCCAAGATGGATTTATCCCGATATTCACTTTATCAATAGGCTCTAATGGGTTGGTTCTGAATCTTGCAAGCTGGGAATCAATGAGATGTGTAGGCATCTTTGTTGTACTTATTATTTGAATCTTATTTGTTGGTTCTGAATCTTGCAAGCTGGGAATCAATGAGATGTGTAGGCATCTTTGTTGTACTTATTATTTGGATCTTATTTGTTGGTTCTGAATCTTGCAAGCTAGGAATCAATGAGATGTGTAGGCATCTTTGTTGTACTTATTATTTGGATCTTATTTGTTGGTTCTGAATCTTGCAAGCTGGGAAACACGGCATGATGATGCAGAGGACAACAACCATAACAAACAGTTCAAACTTGGTAGTATTGTCTTTGTGAAAGTGCGACAAATGTGTTGATCGTGTGTGTCGTGAGAATAATAATTCTAATTGTTGTGCATGTTGATCCCGTGGCACTGATAGAACGAGCCAATGCATTGCTTGTTTTAAGTATGAATTTCTATTAAAGCTAATTAAATTTAAGTAAAGTGACCACTAACTCCTGTTATTACAGTACCAATACAGACCCGCTCGTGAACCGACATGTGGCCGGAGTAGGTTTCTTAATGGAGGCGTTTGAATGCACCGAGGGTGCATCTTCTGCCGGGCGTGCATCAGATGAGGGAGGGGTAGTAACTGTTGTCGCCTGTACACACTCAGCTTACTATTGAATCCAATTCCCCAAGAGCTGAAAAACGAACTGTTGCCGCCGCCTACACACTCGTTCACTCGAAGAGACTCCAATGGCGATCCGAGGGGTGAGCCTGCTGGATATGGACTTTAGCAAGGAGTTAGTTCGCTGTTCAGTCCTATGGCTACACCAAGTTGAATGTGATGTACACCAACGATACGGACTCGGTGAAGCTCTGCCTCGCCTCAGTCCTATGGCTGCACCAGGTTCTGGAGCATTCGCCCGTTTCATAGGCAGCACCGACTGCACCTTCGCTACGGTGGAGAGAAGGAAGAACGCGACGATTCGGCCATCTGGTGCAACAAGCTTGTCGACATCCAGAAGCAATACAAGATCATCAGCAACGGGCAGGAGAAGGACTCCGTGGTTGACCTCGTTGAGACCATCATCGACCCCTGATACGCCAACATGAAAGAAGACGACTGAACACGTGGGAGGTACCTCTGAATCTAACCTACATAACCTACGCGGCCAAGGACACATACGCATGCTACGACATGTACAGGCAGATCTTGGACATGAGGGCGTGTCTGCTTCCCGTAACCGACGAGTACACGGACAGCCGCGGCGTCATGATCAAGCATGCCAGGAAGGTCTAGATGTTGTACTTTATCTGTTTATAAGCACCTTTATCATGTGAGTGTTTCATGCATTAGCCTATGTGTCGTAATTATCTGTTTTGTCCGAAATATTTCTTTTAAGAACCCATTAACCTGATTGCTTTTTTTAGTGGCTATTTGCTTATGTATGTAAACTAGTTCACTTGTCCATAAAAAAAACTAGTTCACTCGGCTTCCGTGCTTTGAATCTCCTTCCTCCAAACATATTCCTCTCCTCAGGTGGACCCAGCAGGTCTCTGAATTTTCTCCCACTTTCTTTTTCGATGTAAACAGAGTTTTCTCCCAGTACTTTCCCCTAGAACCAACTCAATTGTCCCACGTCTAGCCTAAAAAATAATAATACCCCACGTACTATTAACTCATCAAATTAAAATGATATTTTATTTCATAAGTTGAAAGTTCTTACAAAATAATAATAATAATTGTTTATATATAACTTGCCAAGTTAACTCCTAGTGATTGCGTACATAAGCTTGCAAAGATTTTACTGATGTGCAATCATGTGTTTATGTTTTTATAACATTTCTCCGTCTAGCCCAACATGATATTTTCACCCAGCCTAGCAAGTCCGCGGATTTTGAGAAAAATGCAAATGGGATTTAAATGGGCTGCATAGATGCTACATCATTGTTTCACCTAGCCCACCAAATGGACTAAAAAACAAATGGACTAGCTAACATGTGGGCCAGTAGGTCGAAGCCTAAGAAGGCGTTGGATTTACATCCAATGGCCGGCATTCTTCTTCAATCTCTCGTCTTCTTCCCCCAACGCTGCCGGAACCGCCTGCTCCAGCCCTCGGCGTCCAGTGGCGTTGTTTTGCGCTCCTCAGCGAAACGCTGCCCCGCCGACGGCCAGGCCATCCCTCCACTCCGCACATCCTGTTATTCTCCGCCGAGTGTAGGCCCACCCCGCACCCGAACCAGTCAAGTTTCCCACTCCTATGTGTCTGCGACTCCACTGCCGCGTCTTCCCCATCTCCAGGTCGTTCCAGTCTGGGGCCTCGCCGTCGTCCACCGCCTCGGTGCGCTCGGCGCGGCGTGGTCAACATACGATAGTCACCAGAAGAGGACTGTATGTAGAGAGCCTGACGGCTGGGACCCACGAGGTCCATGGTCGCACGCAAGGAAAGTTCCTCCTTATTACACACTATACGTGCACTGTATACGTGGAAGGGCTTCTGTATTTCGCGAAAAAAACGTCCCCCCCTGACAGGTCGGACCCACCAGCTATATCTTCGCACGCAAGGAAATACCTCCTTATTACGCACCAAAAAATGAATACCCCCTGCTAGTTGGGACCCACCATAGTGGGTGGCTGACTTGTGGGCCTACTAAGTTGACGAGGACGGAGGGCTTTGTCAACTTAGTCAATATGAACGATTCTAGCTCCAGTGACCGTACGATGTCCATCCAACGGCCATAGTGCTTCCTCAACCTCTCGTCTTCTTGCTCCAGCCGCCCAAAGCAGCGCCGGTCGTGCCACGTGCTCCTACCTCTCGTGGCCGGCTGTGATGCCGCAGAGGCCTCACCGCCCCCTACTACTCCCACCGCTGGCCCAGGGTATCCCTCTACTCACCCACACCCCCTATTATTCTGTGGCGACGGTAGCCTCACGCCGCAGCCGAACCAGTGAACCCTCGTACTCCTCTCCGCGTGGGCATCCACTGCCGTGTCTTCCCGGCTCCGCGTCGTCCCCTTCCTAGGCCTCGCCGTCGTCCACTGCCTTGGTGCTCTCGGCGCGGCGTGGTCAATATGGTCAACGACCAACTTCCATCAAAAGAGTACTATACGTGGAGAGGCTGACAGCTGGGTCCACGGCCATAGCCCAGTTTTTTTGTGATTTGCCAAGTAAGTCGCTTTGTCAGGCTTGTTGGGCTGCAAATCTTTCAAGACGAGGAGAGCTTCATTCGGCTGGCCGAGAAAATGGCCTATCAGTAATGAGAAATGGGTTGTACATTTTTAAAACACATCAAACCGACAATTAGTTTCAAATATCTCTTTTTCATTTCGAGATTTTAAATTACATTAATTTTTATGCGTGGAGAATTTGTTAGATTTTATATTGATATACATTTATTTTTAAAATCAGTTTGAATGTGAGTCGAAATTTCGGGATTAAAAACAGTTCGGACCGCACCGAAATATGCAAAATTTCGTATAATTTTTTAACCGTGGCCACAATATGGGCTGTAATGCTAACAAAAAGAATATGGGCTCCAAAAAAACCTTAAGAATTAGCAAATGGGCTGTAAATTATTAGAAATAATGGCAGATGGGTTGTATGCTGTTTTCCACAGATTTGACGCTTTCCAAAAAAAAGGTTGACGCACAAGTAGTGACTGTTGGATGTCCATCCAACGGCCGTCGTGCTTCTTCAATCTCTGCTCTTCCTGCTCCAGCCACTCAAACAAGCGCTGGTGGGACTGCCTGCTCCCTCCTCCCTGCGGCCGGCTGTGCTGCCGCGTAGGCCTCACCGCCCCACCGTACTCCCATCACTGGCCTAGCCATCCCTCTACTCACCCACACATGTTGTTATTCTCCGGCGACGGCAGACGAAGCAGTAAACCCTCGTATAGTCGTACTCCCCTCCGCGTGGGAAACAACTGCCGAGTCTTCCCTGCCTCCGTGTCGTTCCCTTCCTAGGCCTCCTCGTCGTCCATCGCCCTGGTGCTCTCGGCGCGGCCTGGTCAACATGGTCAACGACCGACATGCATCTGAAGTGGACTGTACATGGAGAGGCCGACAGCTGGGTCCACGGCCGCACGCAAGGAAATTCCTCCTTATTACGCGCAAAATAATGATTCCTCCACCTGAAAACAGGGACCCACCGAAAGGGCCTATGTATTTTGCAAAAAAAATGTTACCGCCGCTGACAACCCGGACCCACCAGCTATATCTTCGCACGCAAGGAAGTGCCTCCTTATTACGCACAAAAAAAATGAATACTTGCCCTGTTAGCTGGGACCCAGTATAGTGGCAGGCTGACTTGTGGGCCTACTAAGTTGACGGGGACGGAGGGCTTTGTCAACTTAGTCAATATGCACGATTCTGGCTCCAGTGACCGTGCGATGTCCATCCAACGGCCGTAGTGCTTCTTCAACCTCTGGTCTTCTTGCTCCAGCCGCCCAAACCAGCGCCGGTCGTGCCTCGTGCTCCTGCCTCCCGTGGCCGGCTGCGATGCGGCGGAGGCCTCACCGCCCCCTACTAGTCCCACCGCTGGCCAGGCCATCCCTCTGCTCACCCACACCCCCTGTTATTCTGCGGCGACGGCAGCCTCACACCGCAGCGAACTAGTGAACCCTCGTACTCCTCTATGCGTGGGCATCCACTGACGCGTCTTCCCCGGCTCCGCGTCGTCCCCTTCCTAGGCCTCGCCGTCGTCCACCGCCCTGGTGCTCTCGGCGCGGCATGGTCAATGTGGTCAAGGAATGGCTTCCATCGGACATGGACTGTACGTGGAGAGGCTGACAGCTTGGTCCATGGCCGCAGCAAGGAAGTGCCTCCTTATTATGCGCAAAATAATTATTCCTCCACCTGACAGTCGGGGACCCACCGGACGGGCCGCCGTATTTCGTGAAAAAAACGTTTCCCGCTGACTGCTGGGACCCACCAGCTACATCTTTGCATGCAAGGAAGTGCGTCCGGGCAAAAAACGATTCGCCTCCCTGACTGCTAGGACCCACCAGCTACATCTTCGCAGACAAGGAAGTGCCTGACAGTCGGGACCCACCTAGTCGAAGCGTACGTAGCGTTATCATTCTGGTCGCGAACGTGTACGTACATACTGGTCGATGTAAAGGCGCGCACGTGTCATAGTAGAGGCGCGCACGTGTCGTAGTAGAGGCGCGCACGTAGCATTTACACGTACGTACAGCGGCGAGGGTGCAAGAAAGAAAATACGGCCACGTACGTACATACGGGCAGGGTCTTGAACGCCTACTCGCGCATACGTACATGGGTTGGAACGGAGAAACAACGTAGTCGTCGTGTTCATGGGGAGCTAACCGGCTGGGTCGGAATGGAATGCGTGGTCGTGTTCATCAGGAGGGCTTGGACGGAACAGGCGATGGAAACAAGGCCTGGCGTACCGCACAATGGAGGAAACAGACCTCCTACGTTTGGAACGGGGTCCTGTTGATCGGGAGGGGTGTGGCGTACCGCAAAACGGAGGAAACGGACCTCCTACGGTCGAAACGGGGGGCCTGTTGATCGGGAGGGGTGTGGCGTACCGCAAAACAGACGAAACGGACCTCCTACGGTCGAAATGGGGGTCCTGTTGATCGGGAGGGATGTGGCGTACCGCAAAACGGACGAAACGGACTTGTGTTGGAGTGCTACGGTCGAAACGGGGGTCCTGTTCACCGGGAGGGGTGTGGCGTACCGCAAAACGGGACTCCACGGGATACTGTTCATCTCCACCATCGACCTCCTCCAGCCTCCACGGGCTACCGTCGACCTCCTCTAGCCTCCATGGGCTCCTGTTCATCCAGCCTCCACCGCAGGCTACTCCACCGGCTACTGTTCAACCACCCCTCCACGGGCACCCCTCCACCGTCTACTGTTCATCCAGCCCTCCACACCATCCAACCCTCCACGCCACGGGGTCCTGTTCAACCACCCCTCCACGGCCACCCCTCCACCGTCTACTGTTCATCCAAACCTCCACACCACGGGGTCCTGTTCATCCAGAGGCAACGCCACCGCTCACTGTTCATCCACCCCCCCCCCCCGCAACGCTCACTGTTCATCCAATCGATCGGCTTCAATTAGCAGCAGTAGCGAAGGAATCGCTCCATCGGATTCAGTTAACAGCCATCGATTGATCGCTCGGGTTCAGTAACGTGTAGCCTGCAGTACAATCGCTCGGGTTCAGTTAGAGCCCAACGCCTCGCTCGGGTTCAGTTAGAGCCAACGCCTCGCACACACGCGCGTACGTGTACGAGAGAAACGCGCATCGCTCGGCCCCCGACCTCCCACCGTAACAGGCAACTCCCCGAAATTTGCCTCCCCCTCGCTTCTACCACGGTTTTTTCCATCATGGACGGCCCAAAGAATGTCATGCAGCTGCGTCTCCGGCCCGCCCAGGATGAAAAGCCCATTTTCTATCATGATTTTTTGTCATAGAAGTAGGAGCCCACCACATCTATGATGATACCGGGTTTTGTCACAATTATCGTCATAGAAGTGTCATATGTATGACAGAAAAAAAATTCGTTCGGCCCAAAAAGTCACGGATGTGTCTTTTTTTTGTAGTGCTAGCATGGAAAGTGTTGGGATGCCCCAAGTCATTTTTGTTGGTAGGAAAAGTATGCCTCTCAAAAATAAATTTATCCCTCAATTTAAGATTTGAGCTCTGGCGCCTCTACAAATCCCTACTTCCCTCCGCGAAGGGCCTTTCTTTTACTTATGCAATTTTTTTATTTTGAATTTGAGTCTCCATCTTCTCTTATAAAGCACCAACTAAGGGGTACTATGATCGTATTTGAGGATTGGGTGTAGCTAATATTCGAGTGTGTTTCATGAATGGATCAATGATTAAGCGAGATGGGCTAGGGATAACTTGCTTTAGTGTTGATATTTTGAAAGACATGGTTGCTTGTTGGTATGCTTGAGTATTAAAGTCTTCATGTCAAAACTAGACTATTGCTTTGAATCATATAAAAGTCCATATGTCCATGCTATAAAGAAAAGAATATGATGAAACTTTTAGGCAACATTTCACATCAAAAATTCTGTTTTTATCATTTACCTACTCGAGGACGAGCAGGAATTAAGCTTGGGGATGCTGATACGTCTCCAACATACCTATAATTTTTTATTGTTCCATGTTGTTATATTATCATTCTTGGATGTTTTACAATCATTTTATAGTCATTTTATATCAGTTTTTGGAACTAACCTATTGACATAGTGCCCAGTGCTAGTTGCTATTTTCTGCATGCTTTTTACATCGCAGGGAATCAATATCAAACGGAGTCCAAACGCAGTACAACTCCTGGAGGATTTTTTGGGGCCAGAAGAAAGCCAATGGGCCAAGGACGCACCTAAGGGGCTGCTCGAGGTGAGAAGCACCCACCAGGGCGCGCTAGGAGGCCCAGGCGCGCCCTAGGGGGTTGTGCCCACCTCGGGTGCCCCCGAACCGCCTCTTTGCTCTGTAAATACCCAAATATTCCAGAAACCCTAGGGGAGTCGACGAAATATTGATCCAGCCACCGCAGAGTCCAGAAACATCAGATCCAATGACACCGTCATGGAGGGGTTCATCACTTCCATTGGTGCCTCTCCTATGATGCATGAGTAGTTCTTTGTAGACCTACGGGTCCGTAGTTAGTAGCTAGATGGCTTCCTCTCTCTCTCTCTCTCTTGATTATCAATACAATGGTCTCTTGGTGATCCATATGATGTAAGTCTTTTGGCGGTGTGTTTGTTGGGATCCGATGAACTTTGAGTTTATGATCAGATCTATGTTTTTATCCATGAAAGTTATTTGAGTCTTCTTTGATATCTTATATGCATGATTGCTTATAGCCTCGTATTTCTTCTCTGATATTTGGGTTTTGTTTGTCCAATTTGATCTATTTATCTTGCAATGGGAAGATGTGCTTTGTAGTGGTTTCGATCTTACGGTGCTTGATCCTAGTGACAGAAGGGGAACCGACACGTATGTATCGTTGCTACTAAGGATAACAAGATGATATCTATATCTGCCGCAATAGATAAACGGATCTCGTCTACATCATGCCATCGTTCTTATTGCATTACTCCGTTTTCTCATGAACTTAATACACTAGATGCATGCTGGATAGCGGTTGATTTGTGGAGTAATAGTAGTAGATGCAGGCAGGAGTCGGTCTATTAATCCTGGACGTGATGCCTATATAATGATCATTGCCTGGATATCGCCATGATTATTTGAAGTTCTATCAATTGCCCAACAGTAATTGTTTTCCCACCGTTTCTTATTTTTCTCGAGAGAGGCCACTAGTGAAACCTATGGCCCCCGGGTCTCTTTTCATCATATTTGCCTTTGCGATATACTTTCTCTTGCATTTATTTTCAGATCTATTAAACCAAAAATACAAAAATACCTTGCTGCAATTTATCTGTTCCGCGATCTATTTATCCTATCTACCACTTTTTACCTCATGTTTTTTGCCTACTTGAGGCGCCGTACCCGAAAGGGATTGACAACCCCTTTAACATGTCGGGTTGCGAGTATTTGTTATTTGTGTGCAGGTGTTGTTTACGTGGTGCGAGGAGGTTCTCCTACTGGTTCGATAAACTTGGTCTCATCACCGAGGGAAATACTTACCGTCGCTATACTGCATCATCCCTTCCTCTTTGGGGAAATATCGACATAGTTCTAGCAGACATCACATATCTAGTCACATTTCTTGCTAGCCACAAACCGTAGACACCACTTCCTTCCCTTGTTCGGGAGCTTGAGCCAGCCATTACAGTAGCCATTCCCTGAGCTTGCTCTGGGGTCCGTCGGACATCGATGGGATTGCCACCGAAACCCCTTTTCTGAGGCGAGCACTTTCCAGAACATGGCCGCATGGGGCACGTCCAGAAACGGTGCAAGATTGTTTCTTCTCGTCCAAAGGCACAACAGAAAAATCCCGACTTAATCTTGCGTCTATGCAACTCTGATCCAACAGCGAGTCCATTCCTGATCAGTCACCAAAAGTGAATCTTTGCCTTCCCTGATGCATTGATTTTCCATAAGAAGAGCCAACTCTTGTGTGTTGCCGATGAAGACGAAGACCCCGACTGTACAGTTC
This sequence comes from Triticum timopheevii, assembly GCA_963921465.1. Lineage (NCBI taxonomy): Eukaryota > Viridiplantae > Streptophyta > Magnoliopsida > Poales > Poaceae > Triticum > Triticum timopheevii. The sequence continues at coordinate 460,182,029 of OY997264.1, read as the reverse complement.
TTGTCCTGTTCATGGCCATACGCAAGTGGTACGCCGACCGCACCGTGAACTGGCCATTTTCTGTATGGTTCCACGCAAGATAACCATTGGTCCCCCGTCCGCCAAATGCAATTTGCTTGATATCACATGCATCTCCATTGTTGAATCTCATCAATTTTTTCATGATCCACCTTCTGCATTCATCAGGTCGCTCACATGTGTGATTCCTTGGATATAATTTTGCCCAAGAGGTCTCAAGCTGCCCGCTCTAGGAATCCAGTTTGCATGGTGGATGTTCACTGAAGATCCATCCCCTATGTGCCAAATGACTCCCTCCCTTAACAGCTCCCGGACATGCACTATGCTCCTGAAAGTATAAGATGCCCCAGCTGGACATGTGTTGCATTCATGATGGAGCACTCTTTGAAGTACCTGGCTTTTAAAACTCTTGCACACAGGGATGATGGATATTGCAATAACCTCCAAGCTTGCTTTTGCAAGCAACGCTTGGTTAAAAGCTTCAAAATTCCTGAATCCCATGCCTCCATCTCTCTTACCCGTGCACATCTTTTCCCATGAGATCCAATGCACCTTCCTTCCCCCTTGAGCTGCACCCCACCAGAATTTCGAGGAGATCGAAGTCAGGTTCCGGCACATCTTCTTAGTGAGTTGAAAACAGCTCATGGTAAATTTGGCATAGCTTGGAGTCTCGATTTGACAAGTACCTCGCGGGCAGCTTTAGACAATCCTTGTCCTTTCCAACCTGAGACTTTCCCTGAAGAACTCTCTCTTACATACTTGAACATTCCATCTTTTGATCTTCCCACCACTGTTGGAAGACCCAAGTACCTCTCGCTAAGTGCTTCCGATTCGATGCCAACAGTATGCTTCAGAAATCCTTGTCCCCTTCCTTGCATCCTTTCCCAAAAAGTATTGATGATTTTTGGAGATTCACCTTTTGACCAGATGCTTCCTCATAGGTTTGCAAAATTTCCTTGAGAACCTGCAAGTTACCTTGTGATCCTTCCAGAAACACCACACTGTCATCTGCAAACAAAAGATGTGTAACATGGGGGCTCAGTGCTCCCAAATTTAACACCTTTGAAGTTCTGCTCTTATTGTGCATGCTTTAGTAGCGTAGAGAAACCTTCAACACAGAAAAGAAACAAGTATGGGGATAGAGGGTCCCCTTGTCAGAGGCCTCTTGAGGGGGTGAATCTGCTAGAAAAGACTCCATTAAGTTTCACCGAGAATCAAGCACTCATAACACACCTCATTACCATTGCTATCCATGTTTGGTCGAAGCCAAATTTCTTCAGAGTCTTCTCTAGAAAGGTCCATTTCACCCTGTCATACGCTTTCATCATGTTCAGCTTTACCACACATAATGGTTTTTTCCGCTTCCATCGTCTGATAGCATGAACACACTCATAAGCTACCAATATGTTGTCCGTTATCAGCCGGCCCGGGACAAATGCACTTTGTTCCTCGGAGATAAGGACCGGAAGAATATTTGATTGCTGTCACTGTCATGTGATGTTGGTTTTTTTAAACCGAGTTTTTACTGCCGTGGATCAACTAGAAAATCAATAAATTCATTAAAAAACAATATCCATGCACTAGTGGCGCGAGGCGCGAGGCCCTCGGCCTAGTTGGCGCAGGGAGGGGTCGCGAGCCCATGGCATGGCAACCGCTCCTCCGCGCTCCACTTCACTGATTCCCACCGGAGATGCGGATACCCGTTTCTCTTCCTTCTCCAATCCGCAACACCTCTCTTTCTTTTCCGGCATTTCCAATTCGTTCGTTCGTTTCCCACGCTTCCTGCCCACCCCATTCCGCTCCGCGCTCCCCCTCTCCTCCGTCCCTCCCGGATCCAACGACGGCGTCGCGCCACGGGGTCCGCCGTCAGACCGATCGGCCGCCACTGCCCCGGTGAGCGCCCGTCCTCCCCGTCCCTCCCACTCACACTCCCGTAGCTCTCGGCGCGGCCCGTTTGACCGCGCGCGCGGTGGTCTCTCCACCGTTTTCGGATGCGTATCCGTGAGCGCGACGGCGGCGCGCGCGCATTTCCACTGGCGATTTGGCGGAGATAGATCGCCCGCCAGCTTGTGCAGTGCAGTGCAGTGGCTCCGGTGCTTAGCGAGTGATAGCGGAATTTACAGGTTTTGATCGATCAGCCATGAATGTGTGTGTGAATCAGATTGATAAATAATTTATAGGAGTAATAAATAATGTGAATCATAATATATATAGGAGTAATAAGTAATGTGAATCAGATTGATATTTGAAATCCAGTGACTGAGATTGATGGACACTATGACACCATATACGAATAATAATGTCCCAAATCATAATAGTAATAATGTGAATCAGACGACTCAAGTAGCATTAAGCAATCCGTCTAGCTGTTGTTATTTGGGCCAAACTGTGAAGTTATTGGTGATGTTCATTTATAGATGTTCGTGAGCGTTTTAGGACATCCCCAGAACAAGCCGCTGTCTTGATTTCTTTCCGTCCACTAGTTGGAGATGTTGCTGCCATTATGGATTGATACGCAGAGTGCATTGTTTGGGTTGTTTATTGCTTGAAAGCTAACTATGGCTGGCAATTCTTCTGGCCGACCTACAATGCCGGTTCTGGACCAGTGGACATAACCAACTCGTGAACAATGCTGGTATTTTCAGACATGGAATATCCTGTTTTTGTATCTTTTAGCAATTGTTGAACGGTCATTGCTGTTATGCAAGACTGATAGACCATAATGCTACTACAGCTTATGTTTTTAGCAAACTTTGTGTTAGCTCCTTCTTTTTGCATATGTATAAGTATACTTTAGATGTGGCAACACCCATAACTAGATGTTTGCCATGTTTCAGGGTTCTACCCGGAGAAGCATGAACCGGGCATTCTTGTGAGAAAAGGAAGCACCAATCAAGAATGGCTTCTAGGGCAATCATCAGGAGAAGGAAGTATATTCTTGAGCATACTAATGGGCCTCGCCTATTACTTTCATCTAAGTTTACTTCCGGCCAAGGAACATTTGGATGTGATGTTGAGCACAACACTGTATCCCATGTGCCGCAGCAGAATTCGGGGGATTCTAGCCATGAGAAGCAGCAATTTACTTTAAGGAATAGATACCTTTTGGGCCTTAGTAACGGGTTCCTGCGTCGCCCTGCCCTTGGTGTTCCTCTTGCCTCTTATGAATCCAAAGCACATATTTCTGTATTCCCCTTGGGAGCCAGGTATTTCCGGCAGTCAGTCCGCGCAGCATCAGAAACAGATGGGCAGCCGAAATCTGGTATTACGAATGGAAAGAGTGAGGACCAGAACCAACCAGAAAAGGAGGCGTCTCCAGAAGAGTGTGACCAGGCGGTGGAAGGCTTAAGCACTGCAAAGGCTAAAGCCAAAGCAATGGTGCAGGAAGTCCAAAAGACTGACCAATCGATCATACAGAAATTCTGGGCAACACTTCTGGGTATTGGTCCTGCTCTGCGTGTTATTGCTTCAATGAGCAGGTCTTTGTTACCTTCTTTGAATTGAAGTATATCTGCTGCCTTGCTCATTTTCATGGATGGCTCTTTGCTTTGATGTTTTAATTTATATTTCGTTTTGTGGGTTTAAGAGCCGACTGGGCTGCGAAGTTGAAGCATTGGAAGGAAGAATTTGTTTCTACGCTGCAGCATTATTGGCTGGGCACTAAGCTACTGTGGGCAGATGTTAGAATTTCATCAAGATTGTTGGTGAAGCTTGCTGATGGAAAGAGCCTTACAAGGAGAGAGGCAACAGCTTACACGCACAACAGCAGACATGTTCAGGCTTGTACCGTTCGCTGTGTTCATCATCATTCCGTTCATGGAGCTCTTACTGCCAGTGTTCCTGAAGTTGTTCCCAAACATGTTGCCATCAACTTTCCAGGACAAGATGAAAGAAGAGGTAATGACCTAGGTTCTGTATACTGTCCTGGCAGCAAAATTATTAAACCCAGACATACATGCTCAGGACTGCATTTCATTGTCCTACGTACAGGAGGCATTAAAGAAGAAATTGAAAGCAAGGATGGAATATGCAAAATTCTTGCAAGATACAGCGAAGGAAATGGCAAAAGAAGTGCAAACATCACGTAGTGGGGATATAAAACAGACAGCTGAAGACCTGGATAATTTTTTGGACAAGGTATTTGCTCAATTTATCGTGTCATCTCTCAAGCATAGACGCAAGCATAGATAAAGAGGTGTTCCATATTAATGATTTTTGGTGATGTACTCTTGCTATGCAACCAGGTCAGGAAAGGTGGACATGTCCCCAATGAAGAAATTTTGAGCTTTGCAAAGCTGTTTAACGATGAGCTGACTTTGGATAACATGAACAGGTTGGTGTTTCATTGGATGTTTACTTAATCCTCTATTTGACCAGCTCACACTTACATTTTTCTGCAGATCACGGTTAGTAAACATGTGTAAATATATGGGAATTCAGCCTTTCGGTACAGACAACTACTTGAGATTCATGCTTCGGAAGAAGTTACGAGAGTACGTCCTTAAATCACTTCTAAATGTTGATATCAGAGAAAAAAAATGATAAAATGGATGATGTAGAACATATCTTGCATCCAAATCTGTTATTCAATTTAAGAGTTGCATCTTCAGCATTTAAGCATGATTTCATACTGGACTAGTGCTATTTTTGCTGGAGAGGAGTGTGCATGCGGTAAACCTGTGGTTGTTGGCCTTGTCCGCCTGTATAGTGTTTCATACTCTTTATTTAATGAAATGACAGCGCTCCTACCTGATTTTTGAAAAAATATATATAGAAAACTGGATGTTTTATTTTGTATAGTGTCATCATCCATTGTGCTGATTCAGATTTTTGGTATTCAACCGTAATATAATGTTTATGTGTTTATGCACAGCATTATGAATGATGATAAGATGATTGAGGCTGAGGGTGTGGAGTCTCTTTCTGACGAGGAGCTCCAACACGCTTGTCGCGAACGTGGCCACCTTGATTTATTGTCAACAGAGGAGATGCGCCATCAGGTTTGTTTGTTTGGAAACTGCTGATGAGTCATCATCCATGGTGTTGCCTAGGTCATGGCATTGAAATGCACATCAGGTGCCTATTATTGGAGATTTATATGTTATTGTATTGGCACTCTAATAGTTAATATTTTGCCATCCGTACCATATATCCTGCTATTTTTTCAGTTTTTGCTAATTATAGTTGCCTAGCACCAATATTGGCCAAGAATTTGAATTTTTTTTCTTCTACGTTCAGCTCAAAGATTGGTTGGATTTATCACTCAATCAGTCTGTGCCATCATCTCTTCTGATTCTATCAAGGTAATTTTGGTGATAATTGTCCTGTTGACTGGATGCTTATCTTCAAATTTTAACCTGTGCTAAAAAAATGTCAGAGCGTTTACTGTATCTGGGAAAATGAAACCTGAGGAGGCTGTTGTAGCAACGTTATCTTCTCTTCCAGATGAAGTTGTAGGTACAGTTGGAACAGTATTGCCTTCCGAAGATTCTGTTTCTGAAAGGAAGAGAAAATTGGAATTCATAGAGATGCAGGAGGAACTTATCAAGGTACACTAATGTGCTATAAACATGTATTCTTGGCTGTCTTCTGTGTAGGCCTGCCAGACACAGATCTCCCCTTATTTTCACATTCTTGGTTGTATCACCAAGCTGGCCCCACTCTTAGTTTGGAGCCTCATCTCAAGGTTATAAAGATGTTGAACTAGTTTAGGATGATAATCCATAACTTTATAGTATTTCATTATTTTTCTCAGACTATTTGCTTTTGAAATATAATGTGATATCGCTTGTACAAGGATCATGTTTTTCTGTCCTAGTTTATTTTCACTTAGATTTACTGAAACTTAAAAGATTGGTAAATTAGTGCTTTTTAAAACTTAAAGTAGGAAAGTTCAATTGAAAGAACATGAAATAAAAAATACCACCACAATAAGATCCCATCTTACACGAACTCATTTTTATATTCTTTAGTAGTGCAATAGAAATCAGTTCTTCATGTAATTACTTTGTTGATTTGAAGATGCAGTTTTTCTAGCTGCTGTCTATTTCCTTGGTTACCCAATTCTAATATGTTTTGCCTCTGCTGCTTTGTAAACAACCCGGATGGAGGAACACTGGTTTTCTATATGTTTTTGTCAGTTCTACTGTTTTATGTTCCAGCTATGTGGCAATGATTATTAATGCATGTGTTCTTGACAACAAATGACATACCCAGGAGGAAGAGAAAGAAGAAGAGGCTACTAAAGAAGATTTGGCTTTGAAGGAAATGACTGAGCCTACTGCTAGGGAAGAAGAGGAACTAAAGAAATCAAAAGAACATGAGAAGAATGACCACCTTTCTGACATCAGTCAAGCATTGGCTGTGCTCGCATCTGCTTCTGTACGACCCTACTTATTTTCGTGTTAATATTTGTTACATGCATTTCAAGAAAAAACTTACATAAATGCTCTGCTGCACCTGTTTAATTTTTGCCTTTCATTGCAGTCTGTTACCAAAGAGCGAGAAGAGTTTCTGAGCCTTGTAAATAAAGAGGTATGAGTTGGAGATATACTACCCTTTTATGAGCTACTCCCTCTGTCCCATAATATAAGAACGTTTTTGGCACTACACTAGTGTCAAAAACGTTCTTATATTATGGGACGGAGGGAGTACCAGTTTGCATTATGTAATATTGGAGACCCACTTTGGTGGAGTTCAGATAGAACTATATAACACCATGCTGGAAAAGGAGGGCACAGTGGATGAAGAAGAGGCTAGGAGAGCATATAGGGTGGCCAGGGAGGAATCTGATCATGCTGCAGAGTTAGTTGCAGGAGAAAAAGTTTCTTCAGCATTAATAGAGAAGGTAAGCAAAACTTTTCTGTGTCTAAAGTTCAACTAGAACTCCAACTCAGAAGCATCCATTATTTGAAGTTCAATATAGTGTATGTGGCAGCTTAAACAGATATACATGAACTGTTGACTGGCTTACAGGATGTTATAACTTATAAGTGAAAATTTTGTGCTCAGCTAGTGATGAGCTTTGGCGATCTTTTGCTTGCAAGTTATAATAGTTGGATAGTTCATTACATCCAGATCTTAAGAAGTTTGTTCCAATTTCCAAGACTAATCATATGGTCTTCTTGCTATCAGCAAGTAGCTATTGGAAATCACTGACCATATGACCAGAAAACCTAAGGCTAGAAAAGAAGCTAACATTTTTTTCTGAGAAGATGCAAACGTTTGCTTATCGACGGACTGATAGTTAGCAAATTTATTTACAAGCATACGAATATGTGATTACAACCGCACACATGCCATGCCCTTTGCCCCACAAAAGCGTCTCCGTGCGAATTAAAAGAGAAGCGAACGTGGTTGGATTATTTTGTGCTTTGTTGGAGAAGAGATACAATTTACTTTAGATATACTAGTGATCGCTACCTTCAACTTTCTTGTCTGCACATTCTGGCCTCGTACCAAATGGCAGGAAGTGTTCTAAGTTCTAACCTGATGTTGGAGAAGAGGTGTCGTTTGAATTATCACAGGAACTGTTCTAAGTTCTGACCTAGTTATGAAGCAATCTCTTGTGTTGCTGTACATAACTGAGTAGTAGAATGAAAGACAAGAAAACCAAACAAGGATGCCAAAACAAAACCCATGTGTTTCGGAGCTGTAATCACGTTATACTGGAACCTATATTTTTCAGATGTGAGGTGTGTGCATCTCCCCTTTCTCTTCGATAACTAAGGGGCTACTGTTGACAATCTTTTTTGCTGCATTTTCAGGTTGATGCTATGCTTCAGAAATTAGAGAAAGAGATTGATGATGTTGATGCACGAATAGGCAACCGCTGGCAGCTGCTTGATAGGTAAGTGCTTGCTACACTTACATATGCATAAGGTTGGCAGAAGTCACCCACTCGCATGTTCTATTGCTACAGGCTGGTGAATTTCTAAATAAAAGCCGTGGTAGCATTTCTTTTTTCTTAAATTATTTTTAGGAATAACAGCAGAAAATGCTAAAACCCAGTACTGGCTAGAGCCTAAAATAGTCCAGTATAGGACATGCCTTGGCAGCTTAGCTTAACTGTACCAGAATTTGGTTCAGAAGTTCAGATGGCTACTTGGCTAGTGGGCCCACTGATTCACGCCATTGTCATGCAGCAGAAAAATCACGCACGATCATATTTTTCCTGACTTGCTCGTTCATACCGTATCCCACTAACCAAGGAACTGGACTGCATGGGGAAACATGTCTGGTTTTTCCTTGCTGAACAATAATAAGCCGATCTGGTTACAGGGACCATGACGGAAAGGTAACTCCAGAAGAGGTAGAAGCAGCCGCAGGTTATCTCAAGGACACCATGGGCAAGGAAGGCGTCCAAGAGCTTATCAGCAATCTTTCCAAAGACAGAGGTTCACCCCTGACACATGCAGCATCTACTGTACTGACGTATCAGTATCACTGTCCATCTTCCTTGCCCCTCCTATATCTAAGATTTTATCTGCTCATGTGCCTAACAGAAGGGAACATCCTCGTGGAAGACATCAAGAAGATGGCGTCGCAAACGGAGGAAGACAGCGAGCAGAAAGAAACGGCGCGCTGATTGGTAGAAGAAGAAGAAGAACATGCACTCTCGTATCTGCTAATATGTACCGTCAGCTCATTCTTTTCCCAGTTTCAGTTCGTGGCAGCGCAAACGCGCGGAACGGTCAGTGTTTTTCCTGTGACCGTCTACAGTTGTAGTCCCCGGTGCCGCCGACCGTTGGTTAGGCGTGAATGGCGACTGAAGTTTCAATCAGTTGCCGTTGAGGTCCACTGATTGGCTGGATGGGGAAATAAATTCAGGCCTTTGATCCAAATGATCTGAATAAAGGTATCGAATGTGCCTGGCTTAGTTTAGGCGTATTTGAATGAGCGCGCATGCAATCGGAGGCGATGTTCTCAGCCGATGTAAGGTGATGCAAGTGAGGAGAGTGTGTAATACAGTGTCTCGTGAACTTGCTCAGTTAGCTAGAGAAGAAATAAACCGGCTCTCCGTGGATTGTAATGGTGTTACTGTTGTTTAATCAAATCAATAAAGCTCTTTTTTTTTTGAAAGATCCAGCAAATTGCTGGCTTCAATTTGATTAAGCAGAAAGCAGCGGAAGAACAACATGGGGAGGATCCGAAGATCAATGAGAAAAGAAAAACGACAACCCTATTGGCCACCGAAGATCAATAAAGCTCTTTTCGACGGCCTTGAAGTCATGTCTAGATTGGTGCCCTCTTCTTAAGCTCTGGGTCTGCCACAGTTTGATGTCTTGAAGCTTGCCCAAGGGCCTGAGATTATTATTATTATTATTATTATTATTGTTATTATTATTATTATTGTTATTATTATTATTATTATTATTATTATTATTATTCTTGTTGTTGTTGTTGTTGTTGTTTATTTTATTTGCGGGAAGGGCCTGAGATGAACTAACTGCATAGTTTGCCCAGATGGTGTGCGCAAGACTGCTCCATAGTGTCACCGTCTTGAGGAAAGGTAATGTAATGTTAGTTATTTTCTGCGAGTTTTTGGTGTCTTTGATTGATGAATCATAAGGCACAAAGGATGGTCCCGTAGGGATCAGGTGGTACACTAGCCTTTGCCATGTTTCTGACCATTACTCCCTAGATATCCTTATCATCCTATGGATAAAAACAAAATTTCTGGTGAACACTACCTTCTCATGAAAACTCTGGAAATCAATTGTAGCAATTTTAACAACTTCTAAAGTATGCATATATCAGGAGTAAACCACTGAGTTCTCACGCAGGATAATTTCCGCCAGATTCTTGCCAAAGATGATTTAGCTAAGCATTCTCGGTAACATAAATTAACCTAACTTTCTAAAAACAACTGAACTAGTCTTGCTATAACAGAAACATACTGTTGAACATGAGTTATTCTACTACATGAGTCCTAAAAATCTACAAGCGGTGGTTGAATAATTTCTGCTAGCTTTTGAACACAAGATCCTATAAACTGATAAGACGTTTCGATGGCATGGAAAATGGCACGCTTCTGGCTGATGTTTAAGTACATGGATAATACTCCCTCCATCCGGAAATACTTGTCGAAGCAATGGATGTATCTAGACGTATTTTAGTTCTAGATACATCTATTTTTATCCATTTCTCCGACAAATATTTTTGGACGGAGGGAGTACATGTTATGTAATCTATGATTAAATAGGGGGAAGTGCTTCGGTACAACCCCAACCCCCCCCCCCCCCCCTAAAACGTATAGTGGATAGTATGGTAATTTCACATTAGGTATAGGAATACCCACCCGACGCCGTACGTCCGCGCGCGACGGCATACGCCCGCCCGTGTATGCCGCACCCCTCGCTGTACGTACGCCCGCCCGCGTATGCCGCACCCGTCGCTGTACGCACGCCCGCCCGCGTACCCGCACCCGTCGCCGTACGTCGCCGTCGTACGCCCGCACGTCTCAACGTTGGCGTCGACACTTGTTCGAGGAAAAAAAACTGAACCCTAACGCATCCACGCCGTCTCCACGTCGGCCCCCGTCTGCGTTAAGTCGCCGCCGCCCGGGTCGCCGCCGAAAGAGGCCGCCGCGCGTGCCCCGGCGCCGTTACGGCTGCCGCCGCGCCTGCCCAGGCTCCGTTGCCGGCGCCTCCGCGTTCCATTCCCGTCGCCCAGATGGCCGCCCACCCACGATCTACGTCGCCGCCTCCCTCCACGCAGTACGCCGGCTACGACCAGCCGTCGTCCTCACGCCGTCGACACCTGCCTCCGCCGGCCAGCAACGTCAGGCCGTCGTCGCAAGAAATGGATCCGGCTGAAATCCTGGCCGCCGTGCAAGAGGTTGGTTAGAGACAACATTGTGCTTGATGAAATAATTGTTTTAGGGATGATGTTACACGGTGTTTGATTGATCGTATACATTTTTTTTAACTATGTATAGTTAGAGGAGGAGGGCGATTATGATGGCAATGATTACGACGAGGACAACGAAACCCCGTCACTGAATATGAATGAACCTGCTGAGGAGAACTACATGAGTTTGGATGAATCTTATAGTGGCAATGTAAGTGTGATCAAGATTGATAAAAACAATAATTATGGTAGACCGCACGGAAATTTTCATAATTTTTTGCATCATGCAGCGACATGGCGATGATGATGATGACATGGATATAGATGATTCATTTGCCCAAAGTGCACTCCGGGTATGTCATAAATAAAATTAGAGAAGAAATGACATAATAACCATATTAGCGCTTACATGTTTTTTTTGCAATGCGCGCAGATGAACGAGGACGGGGACTTTCTGAGGAATATTGTGGACGATGAAAGTGACAAATCGCACGTTGATCCATCTCATGATGACAGCTCCAGCAAAGTAAGTTTTCAAACTTACAGAACTACATTATTACATATTAAAATAATAACTGACTGACATAAATGGTTTAATGCATTAATTTACAGGGAGATATAGATGGTACAAGTGGGAACGATGAGTATGTTGGTGATGATCTGTTTAATTTTGACATCGGATTTGATGAATATCAGCAAGAATCATTGGACATGCATTGGAAGGTCATGAGGAAGACGTTCAAGTCACTAGGAGAGGCTTACATTTTCTATAACCAGTATGCTTACGAGCGTGGTTTCAGCGTAAGAAAGGACTCACTGAAATATTCGAAAGGTCCTGAGGGAACTAAGCGCTTGAGAAAGTATCGGTATGCGAGAGCTGGGAAACGACTGGCAAAACTTTGTACAATGGAAGGCAGGACCCGCAGACTGAGAGGGGAGACTCGTTGCTTCTGCGATGCGCATATAACTTTGAAACTTGATAAAGAGCGTGACGTTTGGTATGTCAGCAGTTTCAATGATGATCACAGTCACGTTCTAGCTAGACCGGATGAAGTCACGTTTCTTCGGTCTCATAATCAGATAAAAGAATATCAGAAAGCTGAGATCTTAACCATGGCAGGTGCTGGAATCAGGAAACATATGATTTATGATAATCTCGTCAGTAGGTATGGGTCATATGCAAAGGCTGGTTTTGGGAGGAAGAAGCTTTATAACATGTGTTATAGAGAAAAAATGAAGTTGCTTGCACAAGGTGATGCAGACACTGCCATTGGGATCATGTTGACCAGAAAAGAAAGAGATCTAGATTTCTTCTTTGAGCACACCGTCGATGAGGAAGGAAGGCTGAAAAACATATTCTGGTGTGATTCTCAATCACGTCGAGACTATGTTCACTACGGTGATGTGACAGTCTTCGACAGCACATACAGGATGAATAGGTATGGCATGCCATTTATACCTTTTGTCGGTCTGAACAACCACCGTTGCACCACGGTATTCGGTTGTGCTCTTGTGTCTGACGAGACGGAGGATACATATGTCTGGCTGCTTCAGACATTTTTGAGGGCTCATTGTCAGAAGAGGCCCAGGTCAGTAATTACTGATGGAGATGCAGCTATGATTAAGGCCATAAGAAAGGTACTTTCGGAGGTTTGGCATCGTCTTTGCTCGTGGCATATTGAGAAGAACATGCAGAAACACCTTCATCATAAGTCTCTAAAGGAGTTCAGGTCTCTACTTTATTATGCCACTTCAAAGAAGGTATTTGAGGAGAGATGGGCAGCATTTTGCGCCAAATGGCAGTCGAAGAAAACAAAAACATGGTTACGTCGGATGTACAAGAAGAAAAGGCTTTGGGCTGCATCATATTTGTCAGGTGGGTTTTTCTTAGGCATGCGAAGTAACCAGCGAAGTGAGAGTCTGAATTCATGCCTTCACTTGCATCTAGACTCCGGTATGACTATTGTTGATATGATTGTGCACTATGAGAACTGCATAGTTCGTCTTCGTGAGAACGAGGCGCATGACGATTACACAAACTCACAGACAGTTCCAGTACCAGTATTGGACGAGTGTAAAGATATTGAGAAATCAGCTGCCTATGAGTTCACTGTGGCAAACTTTTATATCTTGCAGGAAGATATGAAGAAGGCACGGGAGCTTGAGGTCCTTGAGAGACTGAGAGGAGCAGACACTCACAGATTCATACTGACGTGGAAGGAAAATAAGGATATCAGATTCACTGTGGAGTACACCCCAGGTAACTCCGAAGAAACTGTGAGGTGCAGTTGCAGAAGCATGTATCGCAAAGGACTTCCTTGCAAACATATTCTTCATGTTCTGATTCAGCTACGCTTACGTGAGATACCTAAGTGTTTAGTGCTGCGGAGGTTGAGCCAAGTTGCAAGGGGTGGACTTCCCGTGAAGCGCACTAGCGATCTGTTTGCGTGGGGATGGGCAGGTGCAGGTGACAGAGCTAGGTACAGTGAGTTGACCATCTTATCTGCTGAAGCAACTCATAAAGCATGTCATAAACCATTTTTATTCGACAAGTTGAAGGCGGCTCTGAGGGACATAATAGATAATGATTACACTGAGGAGGATGAGCCTGGTGCAGGGGTACAGTTTGTGAACGACGATGCATTTGAGCCTAATCAAGATCATGGTCTTGTTCGTGATCCCGCTAAAGTTAACACCAAAGGCGCACCAAAACAGAATGTTAAAGGCCGCGGTAAGGATGGTCCTGATTTCACTAAAAACGGGCGACCTAAAGCTTTTGATGAGAAAAGCAAACGTCAATGTGGACAGTGCGGTCTTACGGGTCATTATAAGTCCACGTGCCCTCAAAATCCTAAGTACGATATTCTTATGTTATTGTAAATCTTATTGTTCAACCCAAATTTATTTGTTTATTGTGAATTAACACATATCTTATTGTTATGTAGGAACTTTGTTTGAATTGTGGAGTATGGAAGATTGCTATGGATTGATATGGAAGATTGCTTCACCCTTTCATTGGAGATAGTTATTGATGTTCTGCATATGTGATCTCTAATAATTGTTGAAATATGTTATATGAACTTATTTTACTTTGTTGATGTCAGACTATTTGCTACGATATACCGACATAAGTAGTAGTTTTGATGAAAGACTATGTAATGCAACAAGGAGTTTTTACTTTGTGTTTATTCATGTGCTCATTTTGCACAGAACTGCCATCGCTGCTGTTTACTGTTATTTTGTGCTTTGTTGTACGGTCGCCGTCGCTTACAACCCCGTCGGTTTTATTATTATTTTTTTAAAAATACTGACAAGTGCACCGGCGGCACTGTCCAACAGGCAGCGTCGGGCTGCTAGCGGTAGTACGAAGTAATCAGCTGGTTCGACAGCTCATGTGCCGCCGGGTATATAAGCCGGTCGTCGCGCCCTCCATCGGGCGAGGTGGGACTAAACATTTCCCGTCGCCCCGCGTCAAACTTGGGCCGTCGTCCCGCCGCTTCTAATTGGGCCGTCGTCCCGCCGCCTGTTATTTGGCCGGCCCACGTGGTCACGCGCGTCGCTGCAGTCACGGCGGCTGCGGGCAGCCAAGTTTTTAGTCCCACCTCGCCCGACGGAGGGCGCGACAACCGGCTTATATACCCGGCGGCACATGAGTTGTCGAACTTCTTTGATTAATCTGCTATGCCACCCGTCGTCCGACGCTGCCCTGTTGGACAGTGCCGTCGGTCCTGTCTGACCTTAGACTAGCCGGCGCACTTGTCGGGCAATTTTTTTTAGGATGGACAACTAAGAACGTCGGTGTTATAAGACTGATGTATCCAAACAATTTGACGACGACAGAACTATGAATATGCATATCAATTTTTCAAATTGAAAGACAATGGCTTGACGACAACATAATAATCCAAATGTCATTCTCGCCTTAATAAATATTCAAAATAGTACTGTCATCTTCGACAGAAGATATCAAAGTCGAAATAAATGTAAACATTATTTGAGCCTAGAAAATTTTCTAGTACAAAAATTAAGCCATATTTATTTCTTCTTTGCAAGCCGGGTAACTTTGTCCTTCACATCGTTGAGCGTATTTCCCTCCGCAAAAATAAGCTGCGCAATCATTAAGTCCCTCGATTTATCAATTGACCCCTGTTAGAACTTCATATTAGTACAATTTAAATAGTATTACATTATGAATTTAATTTAATAGAAGCATTTGAAATAAAACCAGACCTGAGAAAAATGGCTTGTCCATTTTTCACCGTTCCAATACTGAAAGCACCGAAGAACAAATAATCCACATGAATTGCTGGTCCATACAAATAATGGTTCATAAGTTCGCATTTCATGTAAGATATTACAACAATATAAAAGTATTTACTCACCCGTCTTCTTGTTGTGGCATCTCATACGTTTTGATAGGCCATTTAGACACATCCGGATAATTCACAGCACCGCTAGCATTCGCATCACGTATGTCATATCCAATTTGTTTTCTCTGTTCATATAGATGATACCACGAAAAGAATTTAACATAGTTCAGTTACTAAATGATAGTTTCAATATGCTGATGTAAATTTATGTCGTATCAGCTCCTCAACTTTTTCTCTAATTTCTTTGTCAAGTTCGGGTCCCATCAAAGAATCAAGAACCTGAAACTCTTCTTTGGGGCGATGCATGACAACCGAAACCCAGTGGGTATTTCCCTTATTAAGAGGAATATAAAGCTGCATCACAACGAAAATATGATGCAATCGACACATACCCTCTTATTATTATTTCTATCCCATACATGCATACATTAAGGCAGTTGAAATTACCTTATCTTTTTTGAAATACTCATCGGTGCATCTATTCACGGGTCCATTCTTCTTCGCCACATCTTCGTTCTTGTTTCTCCCTGGCTCGGTGTCTGATCTAATTTCAAGTAACCAGTTGACCAGATAGGTCGGCATTATATGACGATCATCACCAACAACTCCCAACAGATACGACGAATAAGCATTGATAACCTGAAAATAATTTATATGATGTATAACAAGATATTCCAATTTGCATTGAAAGGTAATATAAAGCACAACAATAACTTACATCACCGGTTAGCCATTGATGGTCAAGAATTGTACAAGCCCTCTCTACACTGAGACCATCGCGCATGGCATCATTGAATATTTCCTTCTTTCTATATTTTGCTGACCGCTCATAGGCACGAACAAACTTAACACTAGCTTTAATCACATCGCATTCATCTTGAAAGACTTCTTTCTTGAATAGTTCTGCAATACATGACGGTGATATGTTAAGAAGTCAATGATAAGTACAAGGTTCAGCTAGAAAACAATATGATAAAACTTACTTGCTTTTGCTGTACGTTTTGCACGCTTTGTAGGTATAATAGGAATGTAAGGAGACTTCACATGGTTTGATAGCCTCCGCTTCCGTTTCCCTACACCCTCCTTTTGTACCTCATCTACTCCAATACAATCTACGGATCCACGTGATGCGATTTCATCTGTTCCTAAAGATGTAACGGATTTCTCGTCAGATACCTCCGGAAATTCGATAGGATCTTCTTTATCACCCTTGAAACTATCCCAATATTCAGGTGTGCAATAATAAGGTCTCTTCTCTTCAGAATCATTAATATCATCTTCATCATCCTCTTGCACATTCTTTTTTCCTGGTGTTTTGAAATTGTCCACGTCAGGATTATATACAAATTCTTTACGAGGTTTCCCATCATAGTTTCTACTTTCACTATTTTCACCATACTCATTCTCTTCTTCTTTTTCAATATCACCGGCTTTGTAGAATACAACACTTTTGTTCATTTTCTCTATGACCCTCTGTGATTAAAAATTAGTTGTAATTACTTATGTGACACATCAAAAAAACATAGTGAACGGCAAAATCAGAACACTTGTACCTGTGCGCATAGCTCCGGCATACGAAGCATATCCTTACGAATGTGCTTCAACTCAGTCAAAATCCGATCCATCATAGTGTTCTGTGTAGCTGAAGCCTCAGATGTACTGACTCCTGTTCTCCTTCCAGTAATGTTAGACTTTCTTGTACTGGATCTCTTGTTCTTTTCAGCCTGTTCCATTTTAATTTTGTTTAAGCGGTACTCTTCAGTAATGGTGTCATCGATCTACAACATAAAGAATCATACAGTCATATTTAATTAATAATAAATTCCATACTTTAAATGGACAAATATGTATGTAACCTATTACCATTCCAACACCACGACCATATTGAAAGTCGTACTTGTCTCTTTTCTTCGCTGCCGCTTCTGTCCAATTCCTCATCAAGGGGCTCAACAGCGCTAAAGGATCATACTATGGACCGGTGCTTGGCTGCACCTTCTCCCAATATAGATACTGCAAAACAAACAAAGAACCATTTAGCATGTGGTACAGTATTACTATATAAAACAACTATTCAATTTAAAAAACAAATCATACCTGCAGAAGTGCAAGGTTGCCACGTGGCCATTCCCTAACATGACCGGGTTGCAACACCATAGCAATCTCCGACAAACAAAACCGCAAAGTGAATGCATTCCAGTTGAACTTTTTTATCTGCCTGACATCTTGCACTAGTGCATAATAATTCTTCGGAATGTACTCATCAGACACTGGTGCAATTATAGTCCCTAACAGGACGAGAAACACCATTCGAACAAATTCATCGTCCGCGTTTTTATTTCTCACAATCTTCTCAATAAGATCATCAATCAATATTTTACCATTCTTCTTGTTAACAAAACTATCTGGAATTTTTTTTAATTGCTTTGCCTTGGTCCATACTCACAAAACTAGAAACGTCAACTCCTTCATTCTTCAAACCAAATATAGCGAACATATCATCAGGCCTTAGTGAAATCAATCCTTTTTTTCCGGCTGCCTCTTGCACCATGAATTTTTTACTACTAGGATTGTAACCTTGAATCATAAGCGCAAGCAAATTATCACGCATCTTGACCGAAGGTATTCGTAACATGCCCTCCATCTCCGTTTCGTAAAACGTAAATCGCTGACTTGGTGTTAACTTATTAACAAGACTAACCCACTTTTCTACGGAACATGCAATCACACCATCGATGTCCATACTGCATATAATAATATCTATGTGACGTTGCATGCAGCTAATGTGATATATACTATTAAAAATATTAAAAAAATATACCTGCCAGACGGCTACTACAGCAGGCGACGACGGGGCGTTGACGACCGGCGCTGTCGGCGACGGTGACGTCCACTAGTGCGGGGTGACGACGGGCGTTGACGGCCTGTGCTGACGGCGACGGCGACGGTGACGTCCACTAGTGCGAGGTGACGACGAGCGTTGACGGCGGGTGCAGACGCTGTCGGGCGGGTACAGACGTCGACTGGTGGGGGTGACGGTAGGCGTTGACGGCGGCGCGACGTTGTCGGGCGGGGAACGACAGTGCGAGCGGCGGCGGCGCGACGGGATCAGATCGGGCGCGTCCTCGGCACGTACGACGCAAACAACTGCATGCGCGACGTGATTGGCCGACGTGCGCGTTGTCGGGAATATTCCCTCAGATAGCGACGGCTCTGGCAGATTTTTTGCCGCGTCGGGCCCGCGGCAATTATTATGTGTGCGACGGCCCGTCTACTATTTCGTTACGGGCGACGGCAAGTTGCCTAGTTTAGTCCCACCTCGGCCGCCGAACGACGCCCTAACCAGCTTATATACAGGCGTCAGTTAACCCATACATGGTCATAATTAATACTGTGATGTGCCTCTACCTAACTGCTGGGTAGTACAACTGTCCGGGTTGTACTGACCCGGCAGTTGGGTAAAGTCACGTCGCAATATTAAATATGTATTTATTTATTTGCAGATTTTTTTTTCATTCATTATATTTTTTTTAAACTTTGCACGAAAAACATACATGTTTGTATTATTATTATTTTTTGAACTTTGCACGAAAAATATACATGTCGCAATATTAACGCCAAAATTTGTCGCGTTCCGACGCTGTACGGATTTTCTATGATTTTTCGCACCGAAAACACCTAAAACACTGCCCGCACGTGACGCAACTTGCGTTCGTAGTCCGTTTTCCTTCATCTCTGGCATGGGGTCCCCGGACGGGTCCCCACACGCGCCGCCAAAAGTTGGGTGCATTCCGGCAAACCCAACTGGCACTTGCTGTGCAACCAGGTGGTTTCGGTATGGGCGGAGGGGACCCTCGGTCGTACTTCTCCCGGTCGCATCCCCCAAAGCCGATCATTTTTTTTCACGGGCAACAGTGACCATGCAGGCCGTGCACGCCAAAATTTGCCGCGTTCCGACGTTGTACGGATTTTCTATCATTTTTCGCACCGAAAACACCTAAAACACTGCCCGCACGTGACGCAACTTGCGTTCGTAGTCCGTTTTCGTTCATCTCTGGCGTGGGGTCCCCGGACGGGTCCCCACGCGCGCCGCCGAAAGTTGGGTGCATTCCGGCAAACCCAACTGGCACTTGCTGTGCAACCAGGTGGTTTCGGTATGGGCGGAGGGGACCCTCGGTCGTACTTCTCCTGGTCGCATCCCCCAAAGTCGATCATTTTTTTCCACGGGCAACAGTGACCATGCAGGCCGCGCACGCCAAAATTTGTCGCGTTCCGACGCTGTACGGATTTTCTATGATTTTTCGCACCGAAAACACCTAAAACACTGCCCGCACGTGACGCAACTTGCGTTCGTAGTCCGTTTTCGTTCATCTCTGGTGTGGGGTCCCCGGACGGGTCGCCACACGCGCCGCCGAAAGTTGGGTGCATTCCGGCAAACCCAACTGGCACTTGCTGTGCAACCAGGTGGTTTCGGTATGGGCGGAGGGGACCCTCGGTCGTACTTCTCCCGGTCGCATCCCCCAAAGTCGATCATTTTTTTTCCATGGGCAACAGTGACCATGCAGGCCGCGCACGCCAAAAATTGTCGCGTTCCAACGCTGTACGGATTTTCTATGATTTTTCGCACCGAAAACACCTAAAACACTGCCCGCACGTGACGCAACTTGCGTTCGTAGTCCGTTTTCGTTCATCTCTGGCATGGGGTCCCCGGACGCGTCCCCACACGCGCCACCGAAAGTTGGGTGCATTCCGGCAAACCCAACTGGCACTTTCTGTGCAACCAGGTGGTTTCGGTATGGGCGGAGGGGACCCTCGGTCGTACTTCTCCCGGTCGCATCCCCCAAAGTCGATCATTTTTTTTCCACGGGCAACAGTGACCATGCAGGCCGCACACGCCAAAATTTGCCGCGTTCCGACGTTGTACGGATTTTCTATCATTTTTCGCACCGAAAACACCTAAAACACTGCCCGCACGTGACACAACTTGCGTTCGTAGTCCGTTTTCGTTCATCTCTGGCGTGGGGACCCCGGACGGGTCCCACACGCGCCGCCGAAAGTTGGGTGCATTCCGGCAAACCCAACTGGCACTTGTTGTGCAACCAGGTGGTTTCGGTATGGGCGGAGGGGACCCTCGGTCGTACTTCTCCTGGTCGCATCCCCCAAAGTCGATCATTTTTTTCCACGGGCAACAATGACCATGCAGGCCGCGCACGCCAAAATTTGTCGCGTTCCGACGCTGTACGGATTTTCTATGATTTTTCGCACCGAAAACACCTAAAACACTGCCCGCACGTGACGCAACTTGCGTTCGTAGTCCGTTTTCATTCATCTCTGGTGTGGGGTCCCCGGACGGGTCGCCACACGCGCCGCCGAAAGTTGGGTGCATTTTGGCAAACCCAACTGGCACTTGTTGTGCAACCAGGTGGTTTCGGTATGGGTGGAGGGGACCCTCGGTCGTACTTCTCCCGGTCGCATCCCCCAAAGTCGATCATTTTTTTTCCACGGGCAACAGTGACCATGCAGGCCGCGCACGCCAAAATTTGTCGCATTCCGACGCTGTACGGATTTTCTATGATTTTTCGCACCAAAAACAACCTAAAACACTGCCCGCACGTGACGCAACTTGCGTTCGTAGTCCGTTTTCGTTCATCTCTGGCGTGGGGTCCCCGGACGGGTCCCCACACGCGCCGCCGAAAGTTGGGTGCATTCCGGCAAACCCAACTGGCACTTGCTGTGCAACCAGGTGGTTTCGGTATGGGCGGAAGGGACCCTCGATCGTACTTCTCCCGGTCGCATCCCCCAAAGTCGATCATTTTTTTTCCACGGGCAACAGTGACCATGCAGGCCGCGCACACCAAAATTTGTCGCGTTCCGACGCTGTACGGATTATCTATGATTTTTCGCACCGAAAACACCTAAAACACTGCCCGCACATGACGCAACTTGCGTTCGTACTCCGTTTTCGTTCATCTCAGGCGTGGGGTCCCCGGACGGGTCCCCACACGCGCCGCCGAAAGTTGGGTGCATTCAGGCAAACCCAACTGGCACTTGCTGTGCAACCAGGTGGTTTCGGTATGGGCGGAGGGGACCCTCGGTCGTAATTCTCCTGGTCGCATCCCCCAAAGTCGATCATTTTTTTTCACAGGCAACACTGACCATGCAGGCCGCGCATGCCAAAATTTGTCGCGTTCCGACGCTGTACGGATTTTCTATGATTTTTCGCACCGAAAACACCTAAAACACTGCCCGCACGTGACGCAACTTGCGTTCGTAGTCCGTTTTCGTTCATCTCTGGTGTGGGGTCCCCGGACGGGTCGCCACACGCGCCGCCGAAAGTTGGGTGCATTCCGGCAAACCCAACTGGCACTTGCTGTGCAACCAGGTGGTTTCGGTATGGGCGGAGGGGACCCTCGGTCGTACTTCTCCTGGTCGCATCCCCCAAAGTCGATCATTTTTTTCCACAGGCAACAGTGACCATGCAGGCCGCGCACGCCAAAATTTGTCGCGTTCCGACGCTGTACGAATTTTCTATGATTTTTCGCACCGAAAACACCTAAAACACTGCCCGCACGTGACGCAACTTGCGTTCGTAGTCCGTTTTCATTCATCTCTGGTGTGGGGTCCCCGGACGGGTCGCCACACGCGCCGCCGAAAGTTGGGTGCATTTCGGCAAACCCAACTGCCACTTGTTGTGCAACCAGGTGGTTTCGGTATGGGCGGAGGGGACCCTCGGTCGTACTTCTCCCGGTCGCATCCCCCAAAGTCGATCATTTTTTTTCCACGGGCAACAGTGACCATGCAGGCCGCGCACGCCAAAATTTGTCACGTTCCGACGCTGTACGGATTTTCTATGATTTTTCGCACCAAAAACAACCTAAAACACTGCCCGCACGTGACGCAACTTGCGTTCGTAGTCCGTTTTCGTTCATCTCTGGTGTGGGGTCCCCGGATGGGTCGCCACACGCGCCGCCGAAAGTTGGGTGCATTCCGGCAAACCCAACTGCCACTTGCTGTGCAACCAGGTGGTTTCGGTATGGGCGGAGGGGACCCTCGATCGTACTTCTCCCGGTCGCATCCCCCAAAGTCGATCATTTTTTTTCCACGGGCAACAGTGACCATGCAGGCCGCGCACACCAAAACTTGTCGCGTTCCGACGCTGTACGGATTTTCTATGATTTTTCGCACCAAAAACACCTAAAACACTGCCCGCACATGACGCAACTTGCGTTCGTACTCCGTTTTCGTTCATCTCAGGCGTGGGGTCCCCGGACGGGTCCCCACACGCGCCGCCGAAAGTTGGGTGCATTCCGGCAAACCCAACTGGCACTTGTTGTGCAACCAGGTGGTTTCGGTATGGGCGGAGGGGACCCTCGGTCGTACTTCTCCTGGTCGCATCCCCCAAAGTCGATCATTTTTTTTTCACAGGCAACACTGACCATGCAGGCCGCGCACGCCAAAATTTGTCACGTTCCGACGCTGTACGGATTTTCTATGATTTTTCGCACCGAAAACACCTAAAACACTGCCCGCACGTGATGCAACTTGCGTTCGTAGTCCGTTTTCGTTCATCTCTGCTGTGGGGTCCCCGGATGGGTCGCCACACGCGCCGCCGAAAGTTGGGTGCATTCCGGCAAACCCAACTGGCACTTGCTGTGCAACCAGGTGGTTTCGGTATGGGCGGAGGGGACCCTCGGTCGTACTTCTCCTGGTCGCATCCCCCAAAGTCGATCATTTTTTTTTCCACGGGCAACAGTGACCATGCAGGCCGCACACGCCAAAATTTGCCGCGTTCCGACGTTGTACGGATTTTCTATCATTTTTCGCACCGAAAACACCTAAAACACTGCCCGCACGTGACGCAACTTGCGTTCGTAGTCCGTTTTCGTTCATCTCTGGCGTGGGGTCCCCGGACGGGTCCCCACGCGCGCCGCCGAAAGTTGGGTGCATTCCGGCAAACCCAACTGGCACTTGCTGTGCAACCAGGTGGTTTCGGTATGGGCGGAGGGGACCCTCGGTCGTACTTCTCCTGGTCGCATCCCCCAAAGTCGATCATTTTTTTCCACGGGCAACAGTGACCATGCAGGCCGCGCACGCCAAAATTTGTCGCGTTCCGACGCTGTACGGATTTTCTATGATTTTTCGCACCGAAAACACCTAAAACACTGCCCGCACGTGACGCAACTTGCGTTCGTAGTCCGTTTTCGTTCATCTCTGGTGTGGGGTCCCCGGACGGGTCGTCACACGCGCCGCCGAAAGTTGGGTGCATTCCGGCAAACCCAACTGGCACTTGCTGTGCAACCAGGTGGTTTCGGTATGGGCGGAGGGGACCCTCGGTCGTACTTCTCCCGGTCGCATCCCCCAAAGTCGATCATTTTTTTTCCACAGGCAACAGTGACCATGCAGGCCGCGCACGCCAAAAATTGTCGCGTTCCAACGCTGTACGGATTTTCTATGATTTTTCGCACCGAAAACACCTAAAACACTGCCCGCACGTGACGCAACTTGCGTTCGTAGTCCGTTTTCGTTCATCTCTGGCATGGGGTCCCCGGACGCGTCCCCACACGCGCCACCGAAAGTTGGGTGCATTCCGGCAAACCCAACTGGCACTTTCTGTGCAACCAGGTGGTTTCGGTATGGGCGGAGGGGACCCTCGGTCGTACTTCTCCCGGTCGCATCCCCCAAAGTCGATCATTTTTTTCCACGGGCAACAGTGACCATGCAGGCCGCACACGCCAAAATTTGCCGCGTTCCGACGTTGTACGGATTTTCTATCATTTTTCGCACCGAAAACACCTAAAACACTGCCCGCACGTGACACAACTTGCGTTCGTAGTCCGTTTTCGTTCATCTCTGGCGTGGGGACCCCGGACGGGTCCCACACGCGCCGCCGAAAGTTGGGTGCATTCCGGCAAACCCAACTGGCACTTGTTGTGCAACCAGGTGGTTTCGGTATGGGCGGAGGGGACCCTCGGTCGTACTTCTCCTGGTCGCATCCCCCAAAGTCGATCATTTTTTTCCACGGGCAACAGTGACCATGCAGGCCGCGCACGCCAAAATTTGTCGCGTTCCGACGCTGTACGGATTTTCTATGATTTTTCGCACCGAAAACACCTAAAACACTGCCCGCACGTGACGCAACTTGCGTTCGTAGTCCGTTTTCATTCATCTCTGGTGTGGGGTCCCCGGACGGGTCGCCACACACGCCGCCGAAAGTTGGGTGCATTTCGGCAAACCCAACTGGCACTTGTTGTGCAACCAGGTGGTTTCGGTATGGGCGGAGGGGACCCTCGGTCGTACTTCTCCCGGTCGCATCCCCCAAAGTCGATCAGTTTTTTCCACGGGCAACAGTGACCATGCAGGCCGCGCACGCCAAAATTTGTCGCGTTCCGACGCTGTACGGATTTTCTATGATTTTTCGCACCAAAAACAACCTAAAACACTGCCCGCACGTGACGCAACTTGCGTTTGTAGTCCGTTTTCGTTCATCTCTGGCGTGGGGTCCCCGGACGGGTCCCCACACGCGCCGCCGAAAGTTGGGTGCATTCCGGCAAACCCAACTGGCACTTGCTGTGCAACCAGGTGGTTTCGGTATGGGCGGAAGGGACCCTCGATCGTACTTCTCCCGGTCGCATCCCCCAAAGTCGATCATTTTTTTTCCACGGGCAACAGTGACCATGCAGGCCGCGCAAACCAAAATTTGTCGCGTTCCGACGCTGTACGGATTTTCTATGATTTTTCGCACCGAAAACACCTAAAACACTGCCCGCACATGACGCAACTTGCGTTCGTACTCCGTTTTCGTTCATCTCAGGCGTGGGGTCCCCGGACGGGTCCCCACACGCGCCGCTGAAAGTTGGGTGCATTCCGGCAAACCCAACTGGCACTTGCTGTGCAACCAGGTGGTTTCGGTATGGGCGGAGGGGACCCTCGGTCGTACTTCTCCTGGTCGCATCCCCCAAAGTCGATCATTTTTTTTTTCACAGGCAACACTGACCATGCAGGCCGCGCATGCCAAAATTTGTCGCGTTCCGACGCTGTACGGATTTTCTATGATTTTTCGCACCGAAAACACCTAAAACACTGCCCGCACGTGACGCAACTTGCGTTCGTAGTCCGTTTTCGTTCATCTCTGGTGTGGGGTCCCCGGACGGGTCGCCACACGCGCCGCCGAAAGTTGGGTGCATTCCGGCAAACCCAACTGGCACTTGCTGTGCAACCAGGTGGTTTCGGTATGGGCGGAGGGGACCCTCAGTCGTACTTCTCCTGGTCGCATCCCCCAAAGTCGATCATTTTTTTTCCACGGGCAACAGTGACCATGCAGGCCGCGCATGCCAAAATTTGTCGCGTTCCGACGCTGTACGGATTTTCTATGATTTTTCGCACCGAAAACACCTAAAACACTGCCCGCACGTGACGCAACTTGCGTTCGTAGTCCGTTTTCATTCATCTATGGTGTGGGGTCCCCGGACGGGTCGCCACACGCGCCGCCGAAAGTTGGGTGCATTTCGGCAAACCCAACTGGCACTTGTTGTGCAACCAGGTGGTTTCGGTATGGGCGGAGGGGACCCTCGGTCGTACTTCTCCCGGTCGCATCCCCCAAAGTCGATCATTTTTTTTTCCACGGGCAACAGTGACCATGCAGGCCGCGCACGCCAAAATTTGTCACGTTCCGACGCTGTACGGATTTTCTATGATTTTTCGCACCAAAAACAACCTAAAACACTGCCCGCACGTGACGCAACTTGCGTTCGTAGTCCGTTTTTGTTCATCTCTGGTGTGGGGTCCCCGGATGGGTCGCCACACGCGCCGCCGAAAGTTGGGTGCATTCCGGCAAACCCAACTGCCACTTGCTGTGCAACCAGGTGGTTTCGGTATGGGCGGAGGGGACCCTCGATCGTACTTCTCCCGGTCGCATCCCCCAAAGTCGATCATTTTTTTTCCACGGGCAACAGTGACCATGCAGGCCGCGCACACCAAAACTTGTCGCGTTCCGACGCTGTACGGATTTTCTATGATTTTTCGCCCCGAAAACACCTAAAACACTGCCCGCACATGACGCAACTTGCGTTCGTACTCCGTTTTCGTTCATCTCAGGCGTGGGGTCCCCGGACGGGTCCCCACACGCGCCGCCGAAAGTTGGGTGCATTCCGGCAAACCCAACTGGCACTTGTTGTGCAACCAGGTGGTTTCGGTATGGGCGGAGGGGACCCTCGGTCGTACTTCTCCCGGTCGCATCCCCCAAAGTCGATCATTTTTTTTCCACGGGCAACAGTGACCATGCAGGCCGCGCACGCCAAAATTTGCCGCGTTCCGACGGTCTACGGATTTTCTATCATTTTTCGCACCGAAAACACCTAAAACACTGCCCGCACGTGACACAACTTGCGTTCGTAGTCCGTTTTCGTTCATCTTTGGCGTGGGGACCCCGGACGGGTCCCACACGCGCCGCTGAAAGTTGGGTGCATTCCGGCAAACCCAACTGGCACTTGCTGTGCAACCAGGTGGTTTCGGTATGGGCGGAGGGGACCCTCTGTCGTACTTCTCCTGGTCGCATCCCCCAAAGTCGATCATTTCTTTTCCACGGGCAACAGTGACCATGCAGGCCGCGCACGCCAAAATTTGTCGCGTTCCGACGCTGTACGGATTTTCTATGATTTTTCGCACCGAAAACACCTAAAACACTGCCCGCACGTGACGCAACTTGCGTTCGTAGTCCGTTTTCATTCATCTCTGGTGTGGGGTCCCCGAACGGGTTGCCACACGCGCCGCCGAAAGGTGGGTGCATTTCGGCAAACCCAACTGGCACTTGCTGTGCAACCAGGTGGTTTCGGTATGGGCGGAGGGGACCCTCGGTCGTACTTCTCCCGGTCGCATCCCCCAAAGTCGATCATTTTTTTCCACGGGCAACAGTGACCATGCAGGCCGCGCACACCAAAATTTGTCGCGTTCCGACGCTGTACGGATTTTCTATGATTTTTCGCACCGAAAACACCTAAAACACTGCCCGCACATGACGCAACTTGTGTTCATACTCCGTTTTCGTTCATCTCTGGCGTGGGGTCCCCGGACGGGTCCCCACACGCGCCGCCGAAAGTTGGGTGCATTCCGGCAAACCCAACTGGCACTTGCTGTGCAACCAGGTGGTTTCGGTATGGGCGGAGGGGACCCTCGGTCGTACTTCTCCTGGTCGCATCCCCCAAAGTCGATCATTTTTTTTTCACAGGCAACACTGACCATGCAGGCCGCGCACGCCAAAATTTGTCACGTTCCGACGCTGTACGGATTTTCTATGATTTTTCGCACGGAAAACACCTAAAACACTGCCCGCACGTGACGCAACTTGCGTTCGTAGTCCGTTTTCGTTCATCTCTGGTGTGGGGTCCCCGGATGGGTCGCCACACGCGCCGCCGAAAGTTGGGTGCATTCCGGCAAACCCAACTGGCACTTGCTGTGCAACCAGGTGGTTTCGGTATGGGCGGAGGGGACCCTCGGTCGTACTTCTCCCGGTCGCATCCCCCAAAGTCGATCATTTTTTTCCACGGGCAACAATGACCATGCAGGCCGCGCACGCCAAAATTTGTCGCGTTCCGACGCTGTACGGATTTTCTATGATTTTTCGCACCGAAAACACCTAAAACACTGCCCGAACGTGACGCAACTTGCGTTCGTAGTCCGTTTTCGTTCATCTCTGGCGTGGGGTCCCCGGACGGTTCCCCACACGCGCCGCCGAAAGTTGGGTGCATTCCGGCAAACCCAACTGGCACTTGTTGTGCAACCAGGTGGTTTCGATATGGGCGGAGGGGACCCTCGGTCGTACTTCTCCCGGTCGCATCCCCCAAAGTCGATCATTTTTTTTCCACGGGCAACAGTGACCATGCAGGCCGTGCACGCCAAAATTTGCCGCGTTCCGACGTTGTACGGATTTTCTATCATTTTTCGCACCGAAAACACCTAAAACACTGCCCGCACGTGACACAACTTGCGTTCGTAGTCCGTTTTCGTTCATCTCTGGCGTGGGGACCCCGGACGGGTCCCACACGCGCCGCTGAAAGTTGGGTGCATTCCGGCAAACCCAACTGGCACTTGCTGTGCAACCAGGTGGTTTCGGTATGGGCGGAGGGGACCCTCGGTCGTACTTCTCCTGGTCGCATCCCCCAAAGTCGATCATTTTTTTTCCACGGGCAACAGTGACCATGCAGGACGCGCACGCCAAAATTTGTCGCGTTCCGACGCTGTACGGATTTTCTATGATTTTTCGCACCAAAAACACCTAAAACACTGCCCGCACGTGACGCAACTTGCGTTCGTAGTCCGTTTTCATTCATCTCTGGTGTGGGGTCCCCGAACGGGTCGCCACACGCGCCGCCGAAAGTTGGGTGCATTTCGGCAAACCCAACTGGCACTTGCTGTGCAACCAGGTGGTTTCGGTATGGGCGGAGGGGACCCTCGGTCGTACTTCTCCCGGTCGCATCCCCCAAAGTCGATCATTTTTTTCCACGGGCAACAGTGACCATGCAGGCCGCGCACACCAAAATTTGTCGCGTTCCGACGCTGTACGGATTTTCTATGATTTTTCGCACCGAAAACACCTAAAACACTGCCCGCACATGACGCAACTTGCGTTCGTACTCCGTTTTCGTTCATCTCAGGCGTGGGGTCCCCGGACGGGTCCCCACACGCGCCGCCGAAAGTTGGGTGCATTCCGGCAAACCCAACTGGCACTTGCTGTGCAACCAATTGGTTTCGGTATGGGCGGAGGGGACCCTCGGTCGTACTTCTCCTGGTCGCATCCCCCAAAGTCGATCATTTTTTTTTCACAGGTAACACTGACCATGCAGGCCGCGCACGCCAAAATTTGTCACGTTCCGACGCTGTACGGATTTTCTATGATTTTTCGCACCGAAAACACCTAAAACACTGCCCGCACGTGACGCAACTTGCGTTCGTAGTCCGTTTTCGTTCATATCTGGTGTGGGGTCCCCGGACGGGTCGCCACATGCGCCGCCGAAAGTTGGGTGCATTCCGGCAAACCCAACTGGCACTTGCTGTGCAACCAGGTGGTTTCGGCATGGGCGGAGGGGACCCTCGGTCGTACTTCTCCCGGTCGCATCCCCCAAAGTCGATCATTTTTTTCCATGGGCAACAATGACCATGCAGGCCGCGCACGCCAAAATTTGTCGCGTTCCGACGCTGTACGGATTTTCTATGATTTTTCGCACCGAAAACACCTAAAACACTGCCCGCACGTGACGCAACTTGCGTTCGTAGTCCGTTTTCGTTCATCTCTGGCGTGGGGTCCCCGGACGGTTCCCCACACGTGCCGCCGAAAGTTGGGTGCATTCCGGCAAACCCAACTGGCACTTGTTGTGCAACCAGGAGGTTTCGGTATGGGCGGAGGGGACCCTCGGTCGTACTTCTCCCGGTCGCATCCCCCAAAGTCGATCATTTTTTTTCCATGGGCAACAGTGACCATGCAGGCCGCGCACGCCAAAATTTGCCGCGTTCCGACGGTCTACGGATTTTCTATCATTTTTCGCACCGAAAACACCTAAAACACTGCCCGCACGTGACACAACTTGCGTTCGTAGTCCGTTTTCGTTCATCTCTGGCGTGGGGACCCCGGACGGGTCCCACACGCGCCGCTGAAAGTTGGGTGCATTCCGGCAAACCCAACTGGCACTTGCTGTGCAACCAGGTGGTTTCGGTATGGGCGGAGGGGACCCTCGGTCGTACTTCTCCTGGTCGCATCCCCCAAAGTCGATCATTTTTTTTCCACGGGCAACAGTGACCATGCAGGCCGCGCACGCCAAAATTTGTCGCGTTCCGACGCTGTACGGATTTTCTATGATTTTTCGAACCGAAAACACCTAAAACACTGCCCGCACGTGACGCAACTTGCGTTCGTAGTCCGTTTTCATTCATCTCTGGTGTGGGGTCCCCGAACGGGTCGCCACACGCGCCGCCGAAAGGTGGGTGCATTTCGGCAAACCCAACTGGCACTTGCTGTGCAACCAGGTGGTTTCGGTATGGGCGGAGGGGACCCTCGGTCGTACTTCTCCCGGTCGCATCCCCCAAAGTCGATCATTTTTTTCCACGGGCAACAGTGACCATGCAGGCCGCGCACACCAAAATTTGTCGCGTTCTGACGCTGTACGGATTTTCTATGATTTTTCGCACCGAAAACACCTAAAACACTGCCCGCACGTGACGCAACTTGCGTTCGTTGTCCGTTTTCGTTCATCTCTGGCGTGGGGTCCCCGGACGGGTCCCCACACGCGCCGCTGAAAGTTGGGTGCATTCCGGCAAACCCAACTGGCACTTGCTGTGCAACCAGGTGGTTTCGGTATGGGCGGAGGGGACCCTCGGTCGTACTTCTCCCGGTCGCATCCCCCAAAGTCGATCATTTTTTTCCACGGGCAACAGTGACCATGCAGGCCGCGCACACCAAAATTTGTCGCGTTCCGACGCTATACGGATTTTCTATGATTTTTCGCGCCGAAAACACCTAAAAGACTGCCCGCACGTGACGTAACTTGCGTTCGTACTCCGTTTTCGTTCATCTCTGTCGTGGGGTCCCCGGACGGGTCCCCACACGCGCCGCCGAAAGTTGGGTGCATTCCGGCAAACCCAACTGGCACTTGCTGTGCAACCAGGTGGTTTCGGTATGGGCGGAGGGGACCCTCGGTCGTACTTCTCCTGGTCGCATCCCCCAAAGTCGATCATTTTTTTTTCACGGGCAACAGTGACCATGCAGGCCGCGCACGCCAAAATTTGTCGCGTTCCGACGCTGTACGGATTTTCTATGATTTTTCGCACCGAAAACACCTAAAACACTGCCCGCACGCGACGCAACTTGCGTTCGTAGTCCGTTTTCGTTCATCTCTGGTGTGGGGTCCCCGGATGGGTTGCCACACGCGCCGCCGAAAGTTGGGTGCATTCCGGCAAACCCAACTGGCACTTACTGTGCAACCAGGTGGTTTCGGTATGGGCGGAGGGGACCCTCGGTCGTACTTCTCCCGGTCGCATCCCCCAAAGTCAATCATTTTTTTTCCACGGGCAACAGTGACCATGCAGGCCGCGCACGCCAAAATTTGTCGCGTTCCGACGCTGTATGGATTTTCTATGATTTTTCGCACCAAAAACACCTAAAACACTGCCCGCACGTGACGCAACTTGCGTTCGTAGTCCGTTTTCGTTCATCTCTGGCGTGGGGTCCACGGACGGGTCCCCACATGCGCCGCCGAAAGTTGGGTGCATTCCGGCAAACCCAACTGGCACTTGCTGTGCAACCAGGTGGTTTTGGTATGGGCGGAGGGGACCCTCGGTCGTACTTCTCCCGGTCGCATCCCCCAAAGTCGATCATTTTTTTTCCACGGGCAACAGTGACCATGCAGGCCGCGCACACCAAACTTTGTCGCGTTCCGACGCTGTATGGATTTTCTATGATTTTTCGCACCGAAAACACCTAAAACACTGCCCGCACGTGACGCAACTTGCGTTCGTAGTCCGTTTTCGTTCATCTCTGGCGTGGGGTCCCCGGACGGGTCCCCACACGCGCCGCTGAAAGTTGGGTGCATTCCGGCAAACCCAACTGGCACTTGCTGTGCAACCAGGTGGTTTCGGTATGGGCGGAGGGGACCCTCGGTCGTACTTCTCCTGGTCGCATCCCCCAAAGTCGATCATTTTTTTTTCACGGGCAACAGTGACCATGCAGGCCGCGCACGCCAAAATTTGTCGCGTTCCGACGCTGTACGGATTTTCTATGATTTTTCGCACCGAAAACACCTAAAACACTGCCCCCACGTGACGCAACTTGCGTTCGTAGTCCGATTTCGTTCATCTCTGGTGTGGGGTCCCCGGACGGGTCGCCGCACGCGCCGCCGAAAGTTGGGTGCATTCCGGCAAACCCAACTGGCACTTGCTGTGCAACCAGGTGGTTTCGGTATGGGCGGAGGGGACCCTCGGTCGTACTTCTCCCGGTCGCATCCCCCAAAGTCGATCATTTTTTTCCACAGGCAACAGTGACCATGCAGGCCGCGCACGCCAAAATTTCTCGCGTTCCGACGCTGTACGGATTTTCTATGATTTTTCGCACCGAAAACACCTAAAACACTGCCCGCACATGACGCAACTTGCGTTCGTAGTCCGTTTTCGTTCATCTCTGGCGTGGGGTCCCCGGACGGGTCCCCACACGCGCCGCCGAAAGTTGGGTGCATTCCGGCAAACCCAACTGGCACTTGCTGTGCAACCAGGTGGTTTCGGTATGGGCGGAGGGGACCCTCGGTCGTACTTCTCCCGGTCGCATCCCCCAAAGTCGATCATTTTTTTTCCACGGGCAACAGTGACCATGCAGGCCGCGCACGCCAAAATTTGCCGCGTTCCGACGTTGTACGGATTTTCTATCATTTTTCGCACCGAAAACACCTAAAACACTGCCCGCACGTGACACAACTTGCGTTCGTAGTCCGTTTTCGTTCATCTCTGGCGTGGGAACCCCGGACGGGTCCCACACGCGCCGCCGAAAGTTGGGTGCATTCCGGCAAACCCAACTGGCACTTGTTGTGAAACCAGGTGGTTTCGGTATGGGCGGAGGGGACCCTCGGTCGTACTTCTCCTGGTCGCATCCCCCAAAGTCGATCATTTTTTTCCACGGGCAACAGTGACCATGCAGGCCGCGCACGCCAAAATTTGTCGCGTTCCGACGCTGTACGGATTTTCTATGATTTTTCGCACCGAAAACACCTAAAACATTGCCCGCACGTGACGCAACTTGCGTTCGTAGTCCGTTTTCATTCATCTCTGGTGTGGGGTCCCCGGACGGGTCGCCACACGCGCCGCCGAAAGTTGGGTGCATTCCGGCAAACCCAACTGGCACTTGTTGTGCAACCAGGTGGTTTCGGTATGGGCGGAGGGGACCCTCGGTCGTACTTCTCCCGGTCGCATCCCCCAAAGTCGATCATTTTTTTTCCACGGGCAACAGTGACCATGCAGGCCGCGCACGCCAAAATTTGTCGCGTTCCGAAGCTGTACGGATTTTCTATGATTTTTCGCACCGAAAACACCTAAAACACTGCCCGCACGTGACGCAACTTGCGTTCATAGTCCGTTTTCGTTCATCTCCGGCGTGGGGTCCCCGGACGGGTCCCCACACGCGCCGCCGAAAGTTGGGTGCATTCCGGCAAACCAAACTGGCACTTGCTGTGCAACCAGGTGGTTTCGGTATGGGCGGAAGGGACCCTCGATCGTACTTCTCCCGGTCGCATCCCCCAAAGTCGATCGTTTTTTTTCCACGGGCAACAGTGACCATGCAGGCCGCGCACGCCAAAATTTGTCTCGTTCCGACGCTGTACGGATTTTCTATGATTTTTTGCACCGAAAACACCTAAAACACTGCCCGCACGTGACGCAACTTGCGTTCGTAGTCCGTTTTCGTTCATCTCTGGCGTGGGGACCCCGGACGGGTCCCACACGCGCCGCTGAAAGTTGGGTGCATTCCGGCAAACCCAACTGGCACTTACTGTGCAACCAGGTGGTTTCGGTATGGGCGGAGGGGACCCTCGGTCGTACTTCTCCTGGTCGCATCCCCCAAAGTCGATCATTTTTTTTCCACGGGCAACAGTGACTATGCAGGCCGCGCACGCCAAAATTTGTCGCGTTCCGACGCTGTACGGATTTTCTATGATTTTTCGCACCGAAAACACCTAAAACACTGCCCGCATGTGACGCAACTTGCGTTCGTTGTCCGATTCATTCATCTCTGGTGTGGGGTCCCCGGACGGGTCGCCACACGCGCCGCCAAAAGTTGGGTGCATTTCGGCAAACCCAACTGGCACTTGCTGTGCAACCAGGTGGTTTCGGTATGGGTGGAGGGGACCCTCGGTCGTACTTCTCCCGGTCGCATCCCCCAAAGTCGATCATTTTTTTTCCACGGGCAACAGTGACCATGCAGGCCGCGCACACCAAAATTTGTCGCGTTCCGACGCTGTACGGATTTTCTATGATTTTTCGCACCGAAAACACCTAAAACACTGCCCGCACGTGACGCAACTTGCGTTCGTAGTCCGTTTTCGTTCATCTCTGGCGTGGGGTCCCCGGACGGGTCCCCACACGCGCTGCTGAAAGTTGGGTGCATTCCGGCAAACCCAACTGGCACTTGTTGTGCAACCAGGTGGTTTCGGTATGGGCGGAGGGGACCCTCGGTCGTACTTCTCCCGGTCGCATCCCCCAAAGTCGATCATTTTTTTTCCACGGGCAACAGTGACCATGCAGGCCGCGCACGCCAAAATTTGCCGCGTTCCGACGTTGTACAGATTTTCTATGATTTTTCGCACCGAAAACACCTAAAACACTGCCCGCACGTGACGCAACTTGCGTTCGTAGTCCGTTTTCGTTCATCTCTGGCGTGGGGTCCCCGGACGGGTCCCCACACGCGCCGCCGAAAGTTGGGTGCATTCCGGCAAACCCAACTGGCACTTGCTGTGCAACCAGGTGGTTTCGGTATGGGCGGAGGGGACCCTCGGTCGTACTTCTCCCGGTCGCATCCCCCAAAGTCGATCATTTTTTTCCATGGGCAAAAGTGACCATGCAGGCCGTGCACGCCAAAATTTGTCGCGTTCCGACGCTGTACGGATTTTCTATGATTTTTTGCACCGAAAACACCTAAAACACTGCCCGCACGTGACGCAACTTGCGTTCGTAGTCCGTTTTCGTTCATCTCTGGCGTGGGGTCCCCGGACGGGTCCCCACAGGCGCCGCCAAAAGTTGGGTGCATTCCGGCAAACCCAACTGGCACTTGCTGTGCTACCAGGTGGTTTCGGTATGGGCGGAGGGGACCCTCGGTCGTACTTCTCCCGGTCGCATCCCCCAAAGTCGATCATTTTTTTTCCACGGGCAACAGTGACCATGCAGGCCGCGCACGCCAAAATTTGTCGCGTTCCGACGCTGTACGGATTTTCTATGATTTTTCGCACCGAAAACACCTAAAACACTGCCCGCGCGTGACGCAACTTGCGTTCGTAGTCCGTTTTCGTTCATCTCTGGCGTGGGGTCCCCGGACGGGTCCCCACACGCGCCGCCGAAAGTTGTGTGCATTCCGGCAAACCCAACTGGCACTTGCTGTGCAACCAGGTGGTTTCGGTATGGGCGGAGGGGACCCTCGGTCATACTTCTCCCGGTCGCTTCCCCCAAAGTCGATCATTTTTTTTTCCAAGGGCAACAGTGACCATGCAGGCCGCGCACGCCAAAATTTGTCGCGTTCCGACGCTGTACGGATTTTCTATGATTTTTCGCACCGAAAACACCTAAAACACTGCCCGCACGCGACGCAACTTGCGTTCGTAGTCCGTTTTCGTTCATCTCTGGTGTGGGGTCCCCGGATGGGTTGCCACACGCGCCGCCGAAAGTTGGGTGCATTCCGGCAAACCCAACTGGCACTTACTGTGCAACCAGGTGGTTTCGGTATGGGCGGAGGGGACCCTCGGTCGTACTTCTCCCGGTCGCATCCCCCAAAGTCAATCATTTTTTTTCCACGGGCAACAGTGACCATGCAGGCCGCGCACGCCAAAATTTGTCGCGTTCCGACGCTGTATGGATTTTCTATGATTTTTCGCACCAAAAACACCTAAAACACTGCCCGCACGTGACGCAACTTGCGTTCGTAGTCCGTTTTCGTTCATCTCTGGCGTGGGGTCCACGGACGGGTCCCCACATGCGCCGCCGAAAGTTGGGTGCATTCCGGCAAACCCAACTGGCACTTGCTGTGCTACCAGGTGGTTTCGGTATGGGCGGAGGGGACCCTCGGTCGTACTTCTCCCGGTCGCATCCCCCAAAGTCGATCATTTTTTTTCCACGGGCAACAGTGACCATGCAGGCCGCGCACACCAAAAATTGTCGCGTTCCGACGCTGTACGGATTTTCTATGATTTTTCGCACCGAAATCACCTAAAACACTGCCCGCACGTGACGCAACTTGCGTTCGTAGTCCCTTTTCGTTCATCTCTGGCGTGGGGTCCCCGGACGGGTCCCCACACGCGCTGCCGAAAGTTGGGTGCATTCCGGCAAACCCAACTGGCACTTGTTGTGCAACCAGGTGGTTTCGGTATGGGCGGAGGGGACCCTCGGTCGTACTTCTCCCGGTCGCATCCCCCAAAGTCGATCATTTTTTTCCACGGGCAACAGTGACCATGCAGGCCGCGCACGCCAAAATTTGTCGTGTTCCGACACTGTACGGATTTTCTATGATTTTTCGCACCGAAAACACCTAAAACACCGCCTGCACGTGACGCAACTTGCGTTCGTAGTCCGTTTTCGTTCATCTCTGGTGTGGGGTCCCCGGACGGGTCGCCACACGCGCCGCCGAAAGTTGGGTGTATTCCGGCAAACCCAACTGGCAGTTGCTGTGCAACCAGGTGGTTTCGTATGGGCGGAGGGGACCCTCGGTCGTACTTCTCCCGGTCGCATCCCCCAAAGTCGATCATTTTTTTTCCACGGGTAACAGTGACCATGCAGGCCGCGCACGCCAAAATTTGTCGCGTTCCGACGCTGTACGGATTTTCTATGATTTTTCGCACCGAAAACACCTAAAACACTGCCCCCACGTGACGCAACTTGCGTTCGTAGTCCGTTTTCGTTCATCTCTGGCGTGGGGTCCCCGGACGGGTCCCCACACGCGCCGCCGAAAGTTGGGTGCATTCCGGCAAACCCAACTGGCACTTGCTGTGCTACCAGGTGGTTTCGGTATGGGCGGAGGGGACCCTCGGTCGTACTTCTCCCGGTCGCATCCCCCAAAGTCGATCATTTTTTTCCCACGGGCAACAGTGACCATGCAGGCCGCGCACCCCAAAATTTGTCGCGTTCCGACGCTGTACGGATTTTCTATGATTTTTCGCACCGAAATCACCTAAAACACTGCCCGCACGTGACGCAACTTGCGTTCGTAGTCCGTTTTCGTTCATCTCTGGCGTGGGGTCCCCACACGCGCCGCCGAAAGTTGGGTGCATTCCGGCAAACCCAACTGGCACTTGCTGTGCAACCAGGTGGTTTCGGTATGGGCGAAGGGGACCCTCAGTCGTACTTCTCCTGGTCGCATCCCCCAAAGTCGATCATTTTTTTCCACGGGCAACAGTGACCATGCAGGCCGCGCACGCCAAAATTTGTCGTGTTCCGTCACTGTACGGATTTTCTATGATTTTTCGCACCGAAATCACCTAAAACACTGCCCGCACGTGACGCAACTTGCGTTTGTAGTCCGTTTTCGTTCATCTCTGGTGTGGGGTCCCCGGACAGGTCGCCACACGCGCCGCCGAAAGTTGGGTGTATTCCGGCAAACCCAACTGGCAGTTGCTGTGCAACCAGGTGGTTTCGGTATGGGCGGAGGGGACCCTCGGTCGTACTTCTCCCGGTCGCATCCCCCAAAGTCGATCATTTTTTTCCACGGGTAACAGTGACCATGCAGGCCGCGCACGCCAAAATTTGTCGCGTTTCGACGCTGTACGGATTTTCTATGATTTTTCGCACCGAAAACACCTAAAACACTGCCCCCACGTGACGCAACTTGCGTTCGTAGTCCGTTTTTGTTCATCTCTGGCGTGGGGTCCCCGGACGGGTCCCCACACGCGCCGCCGAAAGTTGGGTGCATTCCGGCAAACCCAACTGGCCCTTGCTGTGCTACAGGTGGTTTCGGTATGGGCGGAGGGGACCCTCGGTCGTACTTCTCCCGGTCGCATCCCCCAAAGTCGATCATTTTTTTTCCACGGGCAACAGTGACCATGCAGGCTGCGCACACCAAAATTTGTCGCGTTCCGACGCTGTACGGATTT
Organism: Triticum timopheevii; assembly: GCA_963921465.1. NCBI lineage: Eukaryota > Viridiplantae > Streptophyta > Magnoliopsida > Poales > Poaceae > Triticum > Triticum timopheevii. Next base: position 460,143,976 of record OY997264.1, on the reverse strand, counting down.
TCTATGATTTTTCGCACCGAAATCATCTAAAACACTGCCCGCACGTGACGCAACTTGCGTTCGTAGTCCGTTTTCGTTCATCTCTGGCGTGGGGTCCCCGGACGGGTCCCCACACGCGCCGCCGAAAGTTGGGTGCATTCCGGCAAACCCAACTGGCACTTGCTGTGCAACCAGGTGGTTTCGGTATGGGCGAAGGGGACCCTCGGTCGTACTTCTCCTGGTCGCATCCCCCAAAGTCGATCATTTTTTTCCACGGGCAACAGTGACCATGCAGGCCGCGCACGCCAAAATTTGTCATGTTCCGACACTGTACGGATTTTCTATGATTTTTCGCACCGAAAACACCTAAAACACCGCCCGCACGTGACGCAACTTGCGTTCGTAGTCCGTTTTCGTTCATCTCTGGTGTGGGGTCCCCGGACGGGTTGCCACACGCGCCGCCGAAAGTTGGGTGTATTCCGGCAAACCCAACTGGCAGTTGCTGTGCAACCAGGTGGTTTCGGTATGGGCGGAGGGGACCCTCGGTCGTACTTCTCCCGGTCGCATCCCCCAAAGTCGATCATTTTTTTTCCACGGGTAACAGTGACCATGCAGGCCGCGCACGCCAAAATTTGTCGCGTTCCGACGCTGTACGGATTTTCTATGATTTTTCGCACCGAAAACACCTAAAACACTGCCCCCACGTGACGCAACTTGCGTTCGTAGTCCGTTTCCGTTCATCTCTGGCGTGGGGTCCCCGGACGGGTCCCCACACGCGCCGCCGAAAGTTGGGTGCATTCCGGGAAACCCAACTGGCACTTGCTGTGCTACAAGGTGGTTTCGGTATGGGCGGAGGGGACCCTCGGTCGTACTTCTCCCGGTCGCATACCCCAAAGTCGATCATTTTTTTTCCACGGGCAACAGTGACCATGCAGGCCGCGCACGCCAAAATTTGTCGCGTTCCGACGCTGTACGGATTTTCTATGATTTTTCGCACCGAAAACACCTAAAACACTGCCCGCACGTGACGCAACTTGCGTTTGTAGTCCGTTTTCGTTCATCTCTGGCGTGGGGTCCCCAGACGGGTCCCCACACGCGCCGCCGAAAGTTGGGTGCATTCCGGCAAACCCAACTGGCACTTACTGTGCAACCAGGTGGTTTCGGTGTGGGCGGATGGGACCCTCGGTCGTACTTCTTCTGGTCGCATCCCCCAAAGTCGATCATTTTATTTCCACGGGCAACAGTGACCATGCAGGCCGCGCAAGCCAAAATTTGTCGCGTTCCGACGCTGTACGGATTTTCTATTATTTTTCGCACCGAAAACACCTAAAACACTGCCCGCACGTGACGCAACTTGCGTTCGTAGTCCGTTTTTGTTCATCTCTGGCGTGGGGTCCCCGGACGGGTCCCCACACGCGCCGCCGAAAGTTGGGTGCATTCCGGCAAACCCAACTGGCACTTGCTGTGCAACCAGGTGGTTTCGGTATGGGCGGAGGGGACCCTCGGTCGTACTTCTCCCGGTCGCATCCCCCAAAGTCGATCATTTTTTTTCCACGGGCAACAGTGACCATGCAGGCCGCGCACGCCAAAATTTGTCGCGTTCCGACGCTGTACGGATTTTCTATGATTTTTCGCACCGAAAACACCTAAAACACCGCCCGCACGTGACGCAACTTGCGTTCGTAGTCTGTTTTCCTTCATCTCTGGAGTGGGGTCCCCGGACGGGTCCCCACACGCGCCGCCAAAAGTTGGGTGCATTCCGGCAAACCCAACTGGCACTTGCTGTGCAACCAGGTGGTTTCGGTATGGGCGGAGGGGACCCTCGGTCGTACTTCTCCCGGTCGCATCCTCCAAAGTCGAACATTTTTTTTCCACGGGCAACAGTGACCATGCAGGCCGCGCACGCCAAAATTTGTCGTGTTCCAACGCTGTACGGATTTTCTATGATTTTTCGCACCGAAAACACCTAAAACACTGCCCGCACATGACGCAACTTGCGTTCGTAGTCCGTTTTCGTTCATCTCTGGCGTGGGGTCCCCGGACGGGTCCCCACACGCGCCGCCGAAAGTTGGGTGCATTCCGGCAAACCCAACTGGCACTTGCTGTGCAACCAGGTGGTTTCGGTATGGGCGGAGGGGACCCTCGGTCGTACTTCTCCCGGTCGCATCCCCCAAAGTCGATCATTTATTTTCCACGGGCAACAGTGACCATGCAGGCCGCGCACGCCAAAATTTGTCTCGTTCTGACGCTGTACGGATTTTCTATCATTTTTCGCACCGAAAACACCTAAAACACTGCCCGCACGTGACGCAACTTGCGTTCGTAGTCCGTTTTCGTTCATCTCTGGCGTGGGGTCCCTGGACGGGTCCCCACATGCGCCGCCGAAAGTTGGATGCATTCCGGCAAACCCAACTGGCACTTGCTGTGCAACCAGGTGGTTTCGGTATGGGCGGAGGGGACCCTCGGTCGTACTTCTCCCGGTCGCATCCCTCAAAGTCGATCATTTTTTTTCCACGGGCAACAGTGACCATGCAGGCTGCGCACGCCAAAATTTGTCGCGTTTCGACGGTGTACGGAATTTCTATGATTTTTCGCACCGAAAACGCCTAAAACACTGCCCGCACGTGACGCAACTTGCGTTCGTAGTCCGTTTTTGTTCATCTTTGGCGTGGGGTCCCCGGACGGGTCCCCACACGCGCCGCCGAAAGTTGGGTGCATTCCGGCAAACCCAACTGGCACTTGCTGTGCAACCAGGTGGTTTCGGTATGGGCGGAGGGGACCCTCGGTCGTACTTCTCCCGGTCGCATCCCCCAAAGTCGATCATTTATTTTCCACGGGCAACAGTGACCATGCAGGCCGCGCACGCCAAAATTTGTCGCGTTCCGACGTCGTACGGATTTTCTATGATTTTTCGCACCGAAAACACCTAAAACACTGCCCGCACGTGACGCAACTTGCGTTCGTAGTCCGTTTTCGTTCATCTCTGGCGTGGGGTCCCCGGACGGGCCCCACACGCACCACCAAAAGTTGGGCGCATTCCGGCAAACCGAACTGGCACTTGCTGTGCAACCAGGTGGTTTCGGTATGGGCGGAGGGGACCCTCGGTCGTACTTCTCCCGGTCGCATCCCCCAAAGTCGATCATTCTTTTTCCACGGGCAACAGTGACCATGCAGGCCGCGCACGCCAAAATTTGTCGCGTTCCGACGCTGTACGGATTTTCTATGATTTTTTGCACCGAAAACACCTAAAACACTGCCCGCACGTGACGCAACTTGCGTTCGTAGTCCGTTTTCGTTCATCTCTGGCGTGGGGTCCCCAGACGGGTCCCCACACGCGCCGCCGAAAGTTGGGTGCATTCCGGCAAACCCAACTGGCACTTGCTGTGCAACCAGGTGGTTTCGGTGTGGGCGGATGGGACCCTCGGTCGTACTTCTTCTGGTCGCATCCCCCAAAGTCGATCATTTTATTTCCACGGGCAACAGTGACCATGCAGGCCGCGCACGCCAAAATTTGTCGCGTTCCGACGCTGTACGATTTTTCTATTATTTTTCGCATCGAAAACACCTAAAACACTGCCCGCACGTGACGCAACTTGCGTTCGTAGTCCGTTTTTGTTCATCTCTGGCGTGGGGTCCCCGGACGGGTCCCCACACGCGCCGCCGAAAGTTGGGTGCATTCCGGCAAACCCAACTGGCACTTGCTGTGCAACCAGGTGGTTTCGGTATGGGCGGAGGGGACCCTCGGTCGTACTTCTCCCGGTCGCATCCCCTAAAGTCCATCATTTTTTTCCACGGGCAACAGTGACCATGCAGGCCGCGCACGCCAAAATTTGTCGCGTTCCGACGTTGTACGGATTTTCTATGATTTTTCGCACCGAAAACACCTAAAACACTGCCCGCACGTGACGCAACTTGCGTTCGTAGTCCGTTTTCGTTCATCTCTGGCGTGGGGTCCCCGGACGGGTCCCCACACGCACCACCGAAAGTTGGGTGCATTCCGGCAAACCCAACTGGCACTTGCTGTGCAACCAGGTGGTTTCGGTATGGGCGGAGGGGACCCTCGGTCGTACTTCTCCCGGTCGCATCCCCCAAAGTCGATCATTTTTTTTCCACGGGCAACAGTGACCATGCAGGCTGCGCACGCCAAAATTTGTCGCGTTCCGACGATGTACGGATTTTCTATGATTTTTCGCACCGAAAACACCTAAAACACTGCCCGCACGTGACGCAACTTGCGTTCGTAGTCCATTTTCGTTCATCTCTGGCATGGGGTCCCCAGACGGGTCCCCACACGCGCCGCCGAAAGTTGGGTGCATTCCGGCAAACCCAACTGGCACTTGCTGTGCAACCAGGTGGTTTCGGTGTGGGCGGATGGGACCCTCGGTCGTACTTCTTCTGGTCGCATCCCCCAAAGTCGATCATTTTATTTCCACGAGCAACAGTGACCATGCAGGCCGCGCACGCCAAAATTTGTTGCGTTCCGACGCTGTACGGATTTTCTATTATTTTTCGCACCGAAAACACCTAAAACACTGCCCGCACGTGACGCAACTTGCGTTCGTAGTCCGTTTTTGTTCATCTCTGGCGTGGGGTCCCCGGACGGGTCCCCACACGCGCCGCCGAAAGTTGGGTGCATTCCGGCAAACCCAACTGGCACTTGCTGTGCAACCAAGTGGTTTCGGTATGGGCGGAGGGGACCCTCGGTCGTACTTCTCCCGGTCGCATCCCCCAAAGTCGATCATTTTTTTTCAGCGGGCAACAGTGACCATGCAGGCCGCGCACGCCAAAATTTGTCGCGTTCCGACGCTGTACGGATTTTCTATGATTTTTCGCACCGAAAACACCTAAAACACTGCCCGCACATGACGCAACTTGCGTTCGTAGTCCGTTTTCGTTCATCTCTGGCGTGGGGTCCCCGGACGGGTCCCCACACGCGCCGCCGAAAGTTGGGTGCATTCCGGCAAACCCAACTAGCACTTGCTGTGCAACCAGGTGGTTTCGGTATGGGCGGAGGGGACCCTCGGTCGTACTTCTCCCGGTCGCATCCCCCAAAGTCGATCATTTTTTTTCCACGGGCAACAGTGACCATGCAGGCCGTGCACGCCAAAATTTGTCACATTCCGACGATGTACGGATTTTTTATGATTTTTCACACCGAAAACACCTAAAACACTGCCCGCACATGACGCAACTTGCGTTCGTAGTCCGTTTTCGTTCATCTCTGGCGTGGGGTCCCCGGACGGGTCCCCACACACGCTGCCGAAAGTTGGGTGCATTCCGGCAAACCCAACTGGCACTTGCTGTGCAACCAGGTGGTTTCGGTATTGGCGGAGGGGACCCTCGGTCGTACTTCTCCCGGTCGCATCCCCCAAAGTCGATCATTTTTTTTCCACGGGCAACAGTGACCATGCAGGCCGCGCACGCCAAAATTTGTCGCGTTCCGACGTTGTACGGATTTTCTATGATTTTTCGCACTGAAAACACCTAAAACACTGCCCGCACGTGACGCAACTTGCGTTCGTAGTCCGTTTTCGTTCATCTCTGGCGTGGGGTCCCCGGACGGGTCCCCACACGCACCACCGAAAGTTGGGTGCATTCCGGCAAACCCAACTGGCACTTGCTGTGCAACCAGGTGGTTTCGGTATGGGCGGAGGGGACCCTCGGTCGTACTTCTCCCGGTCGCATCCCCCAAAGTCGATCATTTTTTTTCCACGGGCAACAGTGACCATGCAGGCCGCGCACGCCAAAATTTGTCGCGTTCCGACGCTGTACGAATTTTCTATCATTTTTCGCACCAAAAACACCTAAAACACTACCCGCACGTGACGCAACTTGCGTTCGTAGTCCGTTTTCGTTCATCTCTGGCGTGGGGTCCCAGACGGGTCCCCACACGCGCCACCGAAAGTTGGGTGCATTCCGGCAAACCCAACTGGCACTTGCTATGCAACCAGGTGGTTTCGGTATGGGCGGATGGGACCCTCGGTCGTACTTCTTCTGGTCGCATCCCCCAAAGTCGATCATTTTATTTCCACGAGCAACAGTGACCATGCAGGCCGCGCACGCCAAAATTTGTCGCGTTCCGACGCTGTACGGATTTTCTATTATTTTTCGCACCGAAAACACCTAAAACACTGCCCGCACATGACGCAACTTGCGTTCGTAGTCCGTTTTTGTTCATCTCTGGCGTGGGGTCCCCGGACGGGTCCCCACACGCGCCGCCGAAAGTTGGGTGCATTCCGGCAAACCCAACTGGCACTTGCTGTGCAACCAAGTGGTTTCGGTATGGGCGGAGGGGACCCTCGGTCGTACTTCTCCCGGTCGCATCCCCCAAAGTCGATCATTTTTTTTCAGCGGGCAACAGTGACCATGCAGGCCGCGCACGCCAAAATTTGTCGCGTTCCGACACTGTACGGATTTTCTATGATTTTTCGCACCGAAAACACCTAAAACACTGCCCGCACATGACGCAACTTGCGTTCGTAGTCCGTTTTCGTTCATCTCTGGCGTGGGGTCCCCGGACGGGTCCCCACACGCGCCGCCGAAAGTTGGGTGCATTCCGGCAAACCCAACTAGCACTTGCTGTGCAACCAGGTGGTTTCGGTATGGGCGGAGGGGACCCTCGGTCGTACTTCTCCCGGTCGCATCCCCCAAAGTCGATCATTTTTTTTCCACGGGCAACAGTGACCATGCAGGCCGTGCACGCCAAAATTTGTCACATTCCGACGATGTACGGATTTTTTATGATTTTTCACACCGAAAACACCTAAAACACTGCCCGCACATGACGCAACTTGCGTTCGTAGTCCGTTTTCGTTCATCTCTGGCGTGGGGTCCCCGGACGGGTCCCCACACACGCCGCCGAAAGTTGGGTGCATTCCGGCAAACCCAACTGGCACTTGCTGTGCAACCAGGTGGTTTCGGTATGGGCGGAGGGGACCCTCGGTCGTACTTCTCCCGGTCGCATCCCCCAAAGTCGATCATTTTTTTTCCACGGGCAACAGTGACCATGCAGGCCGCGCACGCCAAAATTTGTCGCGTTCCGACGTTGTACGGATTTTCTATGATTTTTCGCACTGAAAACACCTAAAACACTGCCCGCACGTGACGCAACTTGCGTTCGTAGTCCGTTTTCGTTCATCTCTTGCGTGGGGTCCCCGGACGGGTCCCCACACGCACCACCGAAAGTTGGGTGCATTCCGGCAAACCCAACTGGCACTTGCTGTGCAACCAGGTGGTTTCGGTATGGGCGGAGGGGACCCTCGGTCGTACTTCTCCCGGTCGCATCCCCCAAAGTCGATCATTTTTTTTCCACGGGCAACAGTGACCATGCAGGCCGCGCACGCCAAAATTTGTCGCGTTCCGACGCTGTACGAATTTTCTATCATTTTTCGCACCGAAAACACCTAAAACACTACCCGCACGTGACGCAACTTGCGTTCGTAGTCCGTTTTCGTTCATCTCTGGCGTGGGGTCCCAGACGGGTCCCCACACGCGCCACCGAAAGTTGGGTGCATTCCGGCAAACCCAACTGGCACTTGCTATGCAACCAGGTGGTTTCGGTATGGGCGGATGGGACCCTCGGTCGTACTTCTTCTGGTCGCATCCCCCAAAGTCGATCATTTTATTTCCACGAGCAACAGTGACCATGCAGGCCGCGCACGCCAAAATTTGTCGCGTTCCGACGCTGTACGGATTTTCTATTATTTTTCGCACCGAAAACACCTAAAACACTGCCCGCACATGACGCAACTTGCGTTCGTAGTCCGTTTTTGTTCATCTCTGGCGTGGGGTCCCCGGACGGGTCCCCACACGCGCCGCCGAAAGTTGGGTGCATTCCGGCAAACCCAACTGGCACTTGCTGTGCAACCAAGTGGTTTCGGTATGGGCGGAGGGGACCCTCGGTCGTACTTCTCCCAGTCGCATCCCCCAAAGTCGATCATTTTTTTTCCACGGGCAACAGTGACCATGCAGGCCGCGCACGCCAAAATTTGTCGCGTTCCGAGGCTGTACGGATTTTCTATGATTTTTCGCACCGAAAACACCTAAAACACTGCCCGCACGTGACGCAACTTGCGTTCGTAGTCCGTTTTCGTTCATCTCTGGCGTGGGGTCCCCGGACGGGTCCCCACACGCGCCGCCGAAAGTTGGGTGCATTCCGGCAAACCCAACTCGCACTTGCTGCGCAACCAGGTGGTTTCGGTATGGGCGGAGGGGACCCTCGGTCGTACTTCTCCCGGTCGCATCCCCCAAAGTCGATCATTTTTTTCCACGGGCAACAATGACCATGCTGGCCGCGCACGCCAAAATTTGTCGCGTTCCGACGCTGTACGGATTTTCTATGATTTTTCGCACCGAAAACACCTAAAACACCGCCCGCACGTGACGCAACTTGCCTTCGTAGTCCGTTTTCGTTCATCTCTGGTGTGGGGTCCCGGACGGGTCCCCACACGCGCCGCCGAAGGTTGGGTGCATTCCGGCAAACCCAACTGGCACTTGCTGTGCAACCAGGTGGTTTCGGTATGGGCGGAGGGGACCCTCGGTCGTACTTCTCCCGGTCGCATCCCCCAAAGTCGATCATTTTTTTTCCACGGGCAACAGTGACCATGCAGGCCGCGCACGCCAAAATTTGTCGCGTTCCGACGCTGTACGGATTTTCTATCATTTTTCGCACCGAAAACACCTAAAACACTGTCCGCACGTGACGCAATTTGCGTTCGTAGTCCGTTTTCTTTCATCTCTGGTGTGGGGTCCCCGGACGGGTCGCCACACGCGCCGCTGATAGTTGGGTGCATTCCGGCAAACCCAACTGGCACTTGCTGTGCAACCAGGTGGTTTCGGTATGGGCGGAGGGGACCCTCGGTCGTACTTCTCCCGGTCGCATCCCCCAAAGTCGATCATTTTTTTTCCACGGGCAACAGTGACCATTCAGGCCGCGCACGCCAAAAATTGTCGCGTTCCGACGCTGTACGGATTTTCTATGATTTTTCGCAACGAAAACACCTAAAACACTGCCCGCACGTGACGCTACTTGCGTTCGTAGTCCGTTTTCGTTCATCTCTGGCGTGGCATCCTCGGACGGGTCCCCACACGCGCCGCCGAAAGTTGGGTGCATTCCGGCAAAACCAACTGGCACTTGCTGTGCAACCAGGTGGTTTCGGTATGGGCGGATGGGACCCTCGGTCGTACTTCTCCTGGTCGCATCCCCCAAAGTCGATCATTTTTTTTCCACGGGCAACAGTGAGCATGCAGGCCGCGCACACCAAAATTTGTCGCGTTCCGACGCTGTACAGATTTTCTATCCTTTTTCGCACGGAAAACACCTAAAACACTGCCCGCACGTGACACAACTTGCGTTCGTAGTCCGTTTTCGTTCATCTCTGGCGTGGGGTCCCCGGACGGGTCCCCACACGCGCCGCCGAAAGTTGGGTGCATTCCGGCAAACCCAACTGGCACTTGCTGTGCAACCAGGTGGTTTCGGTATGGGCGGATGGGACCCTCGGTCGTACTTCTCCTGGTCGCATCCCCCAAAGTCGATCATTTTTTTTTCCACGGGCAACAGTGACCATGCAGGCCGCGCACGCCAAAATTTGTCGCGTTCCGACGCTGTACGGATTTTCTATGATTTTTCGCACCGAAAACACCTAAAACACTACCCGCACGTGACGCAACTTGCGTTCGTAGTCCATTTTCGTTCATCTCTAGCGTGGGGTCCCCGGACGGGTCCCCACATGCGCCGCCGAAAGTTGGGTGCATTCCGGCAAACCCAACTGGCACTTGCTGTGCAACCAGGTGGTTTCGGTATGGGCGGAGGGGACCCTCGGTCGTACTTCTCCCGGTCGCATCCCCCAAAGTCGATCATTTTTTTTCCACGGGCAACAGTGACCATGCAGGCCGCGCACGCCAAAATTTGTCGCGTTCCGATGCTGTACGGATTTTCTATCATTTTTCGCACCGAAAACACCTAAAACACTGCCCGCACGTGACGCAACTTGCGTTCGTAGTCCATTTTCGTTCATCTCTGGCGTGGGGTCCTCGGACGGGTCCCCACACGCGCCGCCGAAAGTTGGGTGCATTCCGGCAAACCCAACTGGCACTTGCTGTGCAACCAGGTGGTTTCGGTATGGGCGGATGGGACCCTCGGTCTTACTGCTCCTGGTCGCATCCCCCAAAGTCGATCATTTTTTTTCCACGGGCAACAGTGACCATGCAGGCCGCGCACGCCAAAATTTGTCGCGTTCCGACGCTGTACGGATTTTCTACGATTTTTCGCACCGAAAACACCTATAACACTGTCCGCACGTGACGCAACTTGCGTTCGTAGTCCGTTTTCTTTCATCTCTGGTGTGGGGTCCCCGGACGGGTCGCCACACGCGCCGCCGAAAGTTGGGTGCATTCCGGCAAACCCAACTGACACTTGCTGTGCAACCAGGTGGTTTCGGTATGGGCGGAGGGGACCCTCGGTCGTACTTCTCCCGGTCGCATCCCCCAAAGTCGATCATTTTTTTTCCACGGGCAACAATGACCATGCAGGCCGCACACGTCAAAATTTGTCGCGTTCCGACGCTGTACGGATTTTCTATGATTTTTCGCACCGAAAACACCTAAAACACTGCCCGCACGTGACGCAACTTGCGTTCGTAGTCCGTTTTCGTTCATCTCTGGCGTGGGGTCCCCGGACGGGTCCCCACACGCGCCGCCGAAAGTTGGGTGCATTCCGGCAAACCCAACTGGCACTTGCTGTGCAACCAGGTGGTTTCGGTATGGGCGGAGGGGACCCTCGGTCGTACTTCTCCCGGTCGCATCCCCCAAAGTGGATCATTTTTTTTCCACGGGCAACAGTGACCATCCAGGCCGCGCACGCCAAAATTTGTCGCGTTCCGACGCTGTACGGATTTTCTATGATTTTTCGCACCGAAAACACCTAAAACACTGCCCGCACGTGACGCAACTTGCGTTCGTAGTCCATTTTCGTTCATCTCTGGCGTGGGGTCCCCGGACGGGTCCCCACACGCGCCGCCGAAAGTTGGGTGCATTCCGGCAAAGCCAACTGGCACTTGCTGTGCAACCAGGTGGTTTCGGTATGGGCGGAGGGGACCCTTGGTCGTACTTCTCCCGGTCGCATCCCCCAAAGTCGATCATTTTTTTTCCACGGGCAACAGTGACCATGCAGGCCGCGCACGCGAAAATTTGTCGCGTTCCGACACTGTACGGATTTTCTATGATTTTTCGCACCGAAAACACCTAAAACACTGCCCGCACGTGACGCAACTTGCGTTCGTAGTGCGTTTTCGTTCATCTCTGGCGTGGGGTCCCCGGACGGGTCCCCACACGCGCCGCCGAAAGTTGGGTGCATTCCGGCAAACCCAACTGGCACTTGCTGTGCAACCAGGTGGTTTCGGTATGGGCGGATAGGACCCTTGGTCGTACTTCTCCTGGTCGCATCCCCCTAAGTCGATCATTTTTTTTCCACGGGCAACAGTGAGCATGCAGGCCGCGCACGCCAAAATTTGTCGCGTTCCGACGCTGTACGGATTTTCTATGATTTTTCGCACCGAAAACACCTAAAACACTGCCCGCACGTGACGCAACTTGCGTTCGTAGTCCGTTTTCGTTCATCTCTGGCGTGGGGTCCCCGGACGGGTCCCCACACGCGCCGCCGAAAGTTGGGTGCATTCCGGCAAACCCAACTGGCACTTGCTGTGCAACCAGGTGGTTTCGGTATGGGCGTAGGGGACCCTCGGTCGTACTTCTCCCGGTCGCATCCCCCAAAGTCGATCATTTTTTTCCACGGGCAACAGTGACCATGCAGGCCGCGCACGCCAAAATTTGTCACGTTCCGACGCTGTACGGACTTTCTATGATTTTTCGCACCGAAAACACCTAAAATACTGCCCGCACGTGACGCAACTTGCTTTCGTAGTCCGTTTTCATTCATCTCTGGCGTGGTGTCCCCGGGCGGGTCCCCACATGCGCCGCCGAAAGTTGGGTGCATTCCGGCAAACCCAACTGGCACTTGCTGTGCAACCAGGTGGTTTCGGTATGGGCGGAGGGGACCCTCGGTCGTACTTCTCCCGGTCGCATCCCCCAAAGTCGATCATTTTTTTTCCACGGGCAACAGTGACCATGCAGGCCGCGCACGCCAAAATTTGTCGCGTTCCGATGCTGTACGGATTTTCTATCATTTTTCGCACCGAAAACACCTAAAACACTGCCCGCACGTGACGCAACTTGCGTTCGTAGTCCATTTTCGTTCATCTCTGGCGTGGGGTCCTCGGACGGGTCCCCACACGCGCCGCCGAAAGTTGGGTGCATTCCGGCAAACCCAACTGGCACTTGCTGTGCAACCAGGTGGTTTCGGTATGGGCGGATGGGACCCTCGGTCTTACTGCTCCTGGTCGCATCCCCCAAAGTCGATCATTTTTTTTCCACGGGCAACAGTGACCATGCAGGCCGCGCACGCCAAAATTTGTCGCGTTCCGACGCTGTACGGATTTTCTACGATTTTTCGCACCGAAAACACCTAAAACACTGTCCGCACGTGACGCAACTTGCGTTCGTAGTCCGTTTTCTTTCATCTCTGGTGTGGGGTCCCCGGACGGGTCGCCACACGCGCCGCTGATAGTTGGGTGCATTCCGGCAAACCCAACTGACACTTGCTGTGCAACCAGGTGGTTTCGGTATGGGCGGAGGGGACCCTCGGTCGTACTTCTCCCGGTCGCATCCCCCAAAGTCGATCATTTTTTTTCCACGGGCAACAATGACCATGCAGGCCGCACACGTCAAAATTTGTCGCGTTCCGACGCTGTACGGATTTTCTATGATTTTTCGCACCGAAAACACCTAAAACACTGCCCGCACGTGACGCAACTTGCGTTCGTAGTCCGTTTTCGTTCATCTCTGGCGTGGGGTCCCCGGACGGGTCCCCACACGCGCCGCCGAAAGTTGGGTGCATTCCGGCAAACCCAACTGGCACTTGCTGTGCAACCAGGTGGTTTCGGTATGGGCGGAGGGGACCCTCGGTCGTACTTCTCCCGGTTGCATCCCCCAAAGTTGATCATTTTTTTTCCACGGGCAACAGTGACCATCCAGGCCGCGCACGCCAAAATTTGTCGCGTTCCGACGCTGTACGGATTTTCTATGATTTTTCGCACCGAAAACACCTAAAACACTGCCCGCACGTGACGCAACTTGCGTTCGTAGTCCGTTTTCGTTCATCTCTGGCGTGGGGTCCCCGGACGGGTCCCCACACGCGCCGCCGAAAGTTGGGTGCATTCCGGCAAAGCCAACTGGCACTTGCTGTGCAACCAGGTGGTTTCGGTATGGGCGGAGGGGACCCTTGGTCGTACTTCTCCCGGTCGCATCCCCCAAAGTCGATCATTTTTTTTCCACGGGCAACAGTGACCATGCAGGCCGCGCACGCCAAAATTTGTCGCGTTCCGACACTGTACAGATTTTCTATCATTTTTCGCACGGAAAACACCTAAAACACTGCCCGCACGTGACACAACTTGAGTTTGTAGTCCGTTTTCGTTCATCTCTGGCGTGGGGTCCCCGAACGGGTCCCCACACGCGCCGCCGAAAGTTGGGTGCATTCCGGCAAACCCAACTGGCACTTGCTGTGCAACCAGGTGGTTTCGGTATGGGCGGATAGGACCCTCGGTCGTACTTCTCCTGGTCGCATCCCCCTAAGTCGATCATTTTTTTTCCATGGGCAACAATGACCATGCAGGCCGCGCACGCCAAAATTTGTCGCGTTCCGACGCTGTACGGATTTTCTATGATTTTTCGCACCGAAAACACCTAAAACACTGCCCGCACGTGACGCAACTTGCGTTCGTAGTCCGTTTTCGTTCATCTCTGGCGTGGGGTCCCCGGACGGGTCCCCACACGCGCCGCCGAAAGTTGGGTGGATTCCGGCAAACCCAACTGGCACTTGCTGTGCAACCAGGTGGTTTCGGTATGGGCGTAGGGGACCCTCGGTCGTACTTCTCCCGGTCGCATCCCCCAAAGTCGATCATTTTTTTCCACGGGCAACAGTGACCATGCAGGCCGCGCACGCCAAAATTTGTCACGTTCCGACGCTGTACGGACTTTCTATGATTTTTCGCACCGAAAACACCTAAAATACTGCCCGCACGTGACGCAACTTGCTTTCGTAGTCCGTTTTCATTCATCTCTGGCGTGGTGTCCCCGGGCGGGTCCCCACACGCGCCGCCAAAAGTTGGGTGCATTCCGGCAAACCCAACTGGCACTTGCTGTGCTACCAGGTGGTTTCGGTATGGGCGGAGGGGACCCTCGGTCGTACTTCTCCCGGTCGCATCCCCCAAAGTCAATCATTCCACAAATATACGTGAAAATCTTCTGTTTTACATCTGTTTCTTTGGGTCGGTTTTTTTCGATTTTAAAAGATTTTACTTACTCAGTTTTTATAATGTTCACTGGACATTAAAAATGTTCATGAAAGTAAAAATGTGAGTGCAATTATAAAAAGATGTTCGGACCATTCCACAAATCTATGTGATATTTATTAATAAATCATATGTTGAAAAACATGATCATCATTTTCTGAAAAAAGTCATAAATTTTCAAAGTATAATTACAAAAAAATTCGAATACAATCTGAGCTTCAAAAAAATTGCGTGAAAACTTATGCATGTTCACTGCAGATCTATAAATTTTCGTTAAAAAATTGGCGACTTGTAAGGTACAGAAGAGAGACAAATTGCCAACTAAAAATAGCACATTTTGATATACATTTCACTCCAGACCGTTGAAGCTACTAGGAAGCATCTGACACAACCAATACGAATTGTTTTTAGCAATGTTCTTATAGAAAATATTGTGAAACGAATTTGATTTGTTTTCTCCATAGAAGCAAATTCACCTAGGCCGGGAGCAAAATTTTATTTCTCTACATGCACATCTTCGGTTGAAGCATGTATATTCATGATAGTGAGAATAATTTTGTTTTTTATGGAAAGAAATTATTTGGTTGGTGGGGACAATATTGTGATTTTTTTCACCCAAAAAAATAAACCTAAATCACACTGCAAGCAAATTCTTCAATGGTCACATCTGAAACAATATTTGGTACGCCCACTTAATTAAACATGTCTTAATTAAACATGAAAACATAAAAACTTAATTAAACATGACTTAATTAAACTTAATTAAACATAACTAATTAATCCTAATCTACTACTCGATGAAAAAAAATCCTAATATACTCGTCCTCCTCGGAGTCGGCGAGGTCCACGATCTCCCCCGCTCCGACGTCACCGTCGTCTTCACCGTCGCCGTCGTCGCTGCTCTTGCCGCCGTCCTCCCAGTAGCCGTCGCCGCCCTGATCATGAGCAAGCTGCGGCTGCGCCGCTTCGATGGCCGCCGCGGCGTCGAGTGCGGCCTGCAGCTCGGCGGCCTCTGCTGCCGCCGCCATAGCCGCCGCCGCGTCGAGTGCGGCCTGCAGCTCGGCGGCCTCTCTCGCCTCCGCGGCCGCCGCTTCTGCCTGCGACGCCCGCAGTGCGATGAGGTAGCCGGGGCAGTCGTCGGGGTCGCCGTCCTCACGCAGTGCGACCTGCTCCGGCGGGATCTCGACGACGGGAGGGGAGGCGGGCCGGGCGATGGCGGGAACCAGACGGCGTGACGAGCTCGGTGACGGCGCGACTGCCGGAGGGGGACGGCGGGACGAGCTCGGAGACGGCGCGGCTGCCGGAGGGGGACGGCGGGGCCGGCGCGGGGCGGACGACGAGCCGCCCGGGCCCGACGACGAGCCGCCACTCCGCATCTCCCGACGGGCCTGCGCGACGACGGCCCAGAAATCCTTGCCCTTCCAAAACCTCGTGCGGCCGACGATGTTCCACCGGCCGCCCTCGTGCTGGCGGAGCTCGGCCGTCGTCGCGCCGGGCCCCCTCGTCGGGTACCCGTCGGCGGTGATGTGGAAGACACGCGGCAGACGGCAGCCCGGCGGCACCATCAGCCCGAGACGGATGAGCTCGTCCGTCTCCGGCGTGTCCAGGCTCGTCGGCCACGAGCTGCCGCCGCTGCCGCCGTCGGACGCCATGGAGGCCGCCGGGAATGGGAGCTCGTCGGCGGTGGAAGTGCGTCGGTGGGTGGGGTGAGCGGTCGAGGCACGTCGGTGGGTGTGGTGAGCGGTCGAGTGCGGGAGGCAGACGGGCGACGGGGGCGGTGTTTTAAAGGCAGCGTCGGTGGGTGGCGGCGCCGTCCGGTAGGTGACCGACGCCGCGGCGTAACGCCGGCATTAATGGCGCATCGGGCCGGCCGCCGCGTCGGGAACCGTCTTTGACCGACGCTGAGACGGCACGCAACCGCCCCGTCCACACACGTCGCGTCGTCTTATTTTTTTTTCGTCCAGCCGACGCCACGTCGCCACGAGTACGTCGTTCGTCGTTTTTTTATAGGGTCGTCGTCGTACGTACGCGTCGCGTCGTTTTTTTTCTAGGGTCGTCGTACTACGTGCGCGGACGGACGCGTCTACGGGGGTACTCGGCGTACAGCCCCGTCGCGCGGGCGGGTACAGCCCCGTCGCGCGGGCGGGGGCTTTTTATGTGCTGGGCCGATCCTACCCTTTTTTATGAAGAGGTACGGAACGATCTCACCCGTTGTTGTGTTTAGGGGGGTTGTACCGAAGAAGAAGTGTTAAATAGGTACTACAAAAACATACTAGGGTACTAATTCTGATCACCTTATATCGATGTGGTATACGAGGACTACTATATCAATCAATGCCACGTGAACGTACTGTTTCCTCAGTGATTGTATTTAAGAGCACCAATGTAATTGATACCTCACAATGCTTACATATTTCTCACTCCACTCTCCAACCCAGTAAATTATGTCAGCACTTTGAATTGTCGGTTTGTAAGTCCTGCACTTAGAGCATGGTTAATATATAGTCAGCTGCTGGCTATAAGCCTGTGCCATGTCATCTACAGCTCATCTTATTGCCAACATGTACAATAGTAGATTAAAAGAGTGTACTACTTTTTTATTATGTGGCCCACCTTTCATTCTCACAAAGTGCCTAGGAGCACGTGCTAGAGCTGGCTCTTCACGAAGAGCCCGCTTACCTTCTCTCTCCTCTTCTCTTTCCTCCAACTAAGCAGAAATATACTACTTTATTCCTTATAGCCCGCTGACTCAGCTCTATTGTACTTGCTCTTAGTACTAAACGAGTACCTGCAATGGTTATAACTTGAGGGCCTCAAAATTTACTGCATATCTATCTAGGTTCATAAAATCAAAATTTCATTGTAGGTTACCTATGGCAACTCCTTCTGGCCATATTGTTCTTTAAGTCGAATTAAGGCGACATTAAATGAGTAGAGGCGTCCAGATGCACAGGCAGAGGATTGAAGAAATGGACAGGACCCAGGTACAAGAGCACAAAAGAACAAGCAACCACCACAACTTGCCAAACAGGAAAATGGTAACCACCACAAAATCACAAAGTTTTAGGGCTTCTTTGATTCAAAGGATTCTCAAAGGAATTTTGGAGGGTTCTAATCCTTAGGAATTTTTCCTATCTTGGTTGTTTGATTCGTAGGATTGTAAACCATAGGAATTTTTCACAGGATTCATTTGCACTAGATTTCGTAGGAAACATCCCATCCACTCAAACCTCTTTGAAAGAATCCTGCGTTTTTTCTATGCACAATCAAACACTCGTACAATCCTGTAGGATTCAAGACGACATTCCACTCTAATCCCATGTTTTTTCTATTCCCGCGTTTTGGAAAACCTACGAATCAAAGAGGCCCTTAACCTGAATGGCAATCTCTGATATTGGTAGTAAACCCAAGGGGGGCAGGTCCTCACTCGACACTCGTCAGTGGTCATAGTTCATCACTGCACAGCTCTCCCACTCGGCCACTCCACTGCCCTCACTCCCACGCCGACACTCGCCATAATGCGCCGCCTACACCTCGCCGCCGCCGTCCTCGCCGTCTTCCTCCCCCTCGCCGTCTCCGCGGCCGGGGGCAAAGCAGCGGCAGCTAAGGCGCCCACTGCCCCGCCGGCCCCGCCGAACATCACGGCGGCGATGGCGAAGGGCGGGTGCAAGGCGTTCGCGGCCCTGGTGGCGGCCTCGCCGGACGCGCACTCCACGTTCCAGTCGGCCGGGGACGGCGGCGTGACGGCCTTCTGCCCCAGCGACGACGCCGTGAGGTCCTTCATGCCCCGGTACAAGAACCTCAGCGCCGACGGCAAGGCGTCGCTGCTGCTGTTCCACGCCGTGCCCGTGTACTACGCGCCGCGGAGCCTCAAGTCCAACAACGGCGTCATGAACACGCTCGCCACCGACGGCTCGGCCAACAACTTCAACTTCACGGTGCAGAACGAGGGCGAGCAGGTGACCATCAAGACGGACGCCTCCGACCACGGCGCGCGCGTCAAGTCCACCGTGTACGACAAGGACCCCATCGCCATCTACGCCGTGGACACGGTGCTGGAGCCGGTGGAGCTCTTCGAGCCGGCGGAGTCCCCGGCGCCGGCGCCGGCTCCCGCCCCTGTCGCGGACGCGCCCAAGGCTCCCAAGAAGCAGGCGCGCCACCGGCCTGTAGCGGACGCGCCCGGACCGGCCGCCGAGGACGCGGCGCCCGCCGACCAGAGGAAGAACTCTAAGAAGAGCGCGGCGTCCGCTGCCCCGTGTCTGCCATGGGCCGCAGTCCTGCCTGTCGCCGTGGCCGTGGCCGCCGCTCTGGCATAGCCGCTTGTCCTTCTTCGCGGTGGATCTGTACCTGTACGGGAGGTGGTGGTGTGTCGGTGGATTGCGTTGCGTGTGTCCTTTGTGTCTGTCGGTCAGTGCGTGTGCTCGTGCAGTGAAATTTCTATCTTTACTCTTTCTTGCCACATTAATGTTGTTTAGTACTGTATAAAACTATTATGTGATAAAGCAGTTTGAATCTCAGTTAGACCTAAATATTGGAAACCGATGGTAAAAAAGAAAAACGGGGTCTCAGTAACTTTTGGACTATTCTTCTGAGAATCCTTGTTTTTTTAGCATTTTTTGAGTGTTTGGATAGATCATGTTGTTCTCTGAAGCCGGCCAGCTTCGGCGCAGCGTGCAGCAGCCGTAGCCTGCAGTGTTTTCTCCGAATTTTTTATTAATAGTAATTATTGACCCAGTAATTTGGAAACTAGTGACAGGCAGGTGGAAATTTTAAAAATAGAAAGGATGCTAAGTACAATGGCATCCACAGTTGGATGCTATCGAGGTTAGCGTCCAGGTCTGGACGCTATTAGTAACTGCGTCCAGTAAAGTGCTTCGCCTAGCCATCAGATCCGACTAAACCGAGTCTTTCCTAATGACAGATAGAAGTTACGCGAGGTTTAAAACCCTAGTACGGATGCAGTCTTCGCTCCTGGATCTCGTCATGCGGTAAGCAATCTCTGGCAGCCGGCAACGCCGATCATCACAGGAGCGATATGGTCTCATCAGCCGCTCGCCATTAGGATTCTCCAATTGATTTTGTGCTTGGTTCATGTTAGTTGTTGTACTGTTCTATCGAATCTTCTTTGTTTTAATCTTCTATGCAATTGATACAATGGTTTACAAGCAGACACTTTATATATGATTGGATTGTTATTCCTGAATTACGGTCCTTAATTGGTTGGTTTGTGAGAAACCAAATTTTCAGTCGTGAGTCTATGGTAGATCAATTTGAAATTTTGATATTTACTTGTTGCATGTTCATGTTTGTAGGTGCATATAAGAACATGTTAAACGTTCTGGTTTACGTGGATGGTGAAGTGCAACATGGATCCATGGGTGTGGAGTATACCATTCCTCCCAAATTAACATTTCCAGCTTCCGAGAATACCACTTTTGAAGATATCAAGAGTGAGACATGTCAAGGACTTGGACATGTTAATGTCAGTGCTCAAACAAACCTGAATATCCAAGCTCGCTTTGATATTGGAGCTCCAGGACCACATTATTTTCAGTTAATTTCTATATATGAGGAACGAGGATGGAGCATGATTTTTGATAAGACCAAGTCCCGGACAACGTGGCAAGTGATAGAGTTATATGTTAACATCACGCCAAATCAAGACATGTTGAGCCAAGTCAGCGGTGGAAGCAACATACCAATAATTGAAAGTCAATCACAAAGGTATGGAAGTGCAGTGCACTCTTCATTGCATCAAACATCTATCAGTGGTTTTCCAAATTCTAGTTCACGTGGTCCTGACTTCGACATGGCACATGCTACATCTTCTACTCACGATACTGTGACAAATGATTTTCCAACAAGTACTGCCAATGACCCATATGATCAGGAGGATAAAGAGCCAGAGGAGGATTCTATGGGACATGATGATGACGATGAGCATGATTCTGATGTCGCACCTACCTAGAGTTCAGACGAAGATCCAGAACCAAGAGTTATGCATCATGTTAATGCATTTCCATTCATGCGTACATGTGGATAGAATAGTGTGAGAGCCTTTGGTGACATATCTATACTAACAGAGACGACAACAGATGAAAGTTATTTTGGATGCAAGAAGCACTTTCAAAGCCCATTGTCAGAGCAGCAAAATTTTTATTCAAAAGAGCACCTTAAAATTGCGATTGGTGAATTTCACATAAACATGACCCTGGAAGTGAAGTATAGCACAAGCAGTCAATCTAAACTTGTAGCAGAGTGTACTGATGACAGTTGCATGTGGAGGTTGTATGCAATACCAACAAAAATTGGTTCATGTTGGCAAATAAGGAAATGTCCTTATTCTCACACTTGTCGTGCACCGGCTAATAGAACTGACCATTCTCAGTTATCGGCCTCTATAATCGCAGATGTTATTCATGAAGCACTCAAGGATGACCTAGAGTTGAGTATAAAAAATGTGCAGGCATTGGTCAAACAACGTTACAGAAATATGAGACCATCATACAATAAGTTGTGGCGTGGAAGGGAGAAGGCCATAGCACAACTTTTTGGTAGCTGGGAAGGATCATACAATCTTCTCATTCCCTTCCTAGAGGCTATTAGAGTAAAAAATCTAGGTACAAAGTATGTTCTTCTATCAAAACCCATGACATTAGAAAGGCATAGAGAATTTAGATGTGTTGCTTGGGCATTTGGACCTTGCATTGCAGCAGTTCCCCACCTTCGACCTGTAATAAGTGTGGATGCATCATTTCTATCAGGAATATACAAGGGCCGATTGATAATGGCTTGTGGATATGATGCTAATAATAGGTTAATACCTCTTGCATTTGCCATTGTTGAGAAAGAGGACGCTATGAACTGGGGCTGGCTCATGAGATGGTTGCGGAGGGAGGTAATTGGTGTTGGAAAGTTCATGTGTGTGATTTCAGATCGCCACAAAGCAATTAAATGGGTGTTTAAGCATCCACACCTTGGGTGGAACGGAAGTGTTGGCGAGTGTGTGCATCGTTTTTGCTCTCAACATGTCGCAGAGAACCTATACAAAGCTTTTCGTGATGATAACATTTTGAAAATTTTCAAGTGGGCAGTCAAGAAAAAGAAACCTCGTAGGTTTGAGGAGGGCATGTCATCTATTGAACATACTTGGCCTGATGCAATAACATATCTTAGAAAGGTCGGTAAGTATTTGAGGAAGACAAAAATGAGCAAGAGAAGCCTGACAAAGTATTTCAATGCAAGGATGGGGGTTACCGATGGGGGATCATGACAAGCAATGGGTCTGAGTCCTTAAATAATGTGTTCAGGCTTTCTCGAAGGCTACCGGTGGCAGCAATTGTGGAGGAGACATTTTCAAAGTGCTTAGAGTGGTTTGTAGAAAGAAGGCGAAGTGCTCTTAACTTGGTTGAGGAGGCAACCAATGGTCCGAACGGGTGGACAATTGGTTAAAAGGGCCGACAAGGCAGGACAAATGCATGTTATTTCATATGGTGATGAAGTTGGAATATATGAGGTCAAGGTTGACAATGAAAGGGTTGCATTACACAATGGAGATCATGTTCTTTTTATTCATAAAGACTTCAAGTACAAGGTCACTCTCCAACCAAATGCTGCTCCATCTTGCGACTGCCTAAAGCCAAACCTGACCGGTGTGCCATGTGCTCATTTGCTTGTTGTTTGCAAGTATAGGAATCTAAATGAAAATCAAATAGTTCATTCATATTATTATTTTGAAGTACTTGCAAACACTTGGGCTGGGCAATTTCATCCTTACGGGAACCAAAATGAGTGGCCAACATATAATGGCCCGATTATTGTTCCTGACGTGAACTTAATAAATTGTGGGGGCGTCAACACAAAAGGATTTCGATGTACATGCATGAGATGCAAGGAAGGAGAATGGGACACCAAGCCCGACGTTCGACTGTAGACAATAACCAAACAAGTATATAAAGTAGTTTTGTAGTGGTGGTTTAGATGCAAACTTATTTTCACCTGATTTTAATATTCCGCATGTACTATTTCACTGTAGGTACATCATGTAGCCAAGGACAGACCATTTCATCGAGTCGAGGACAGACCAAAGAGAGGTCGAGTCAAGGGAAGAGCACGTCATCCAAAGGGAAGAGGCCGATTCAAGGGAAGAGCACAACATCCAATGGAAAGAGGACATGTCAGGGGACGAGCATATCATCCAGAGAGAAGAGTTCGAGTAATAGGAAAAGCACATCATGCAACCAATTATGGACGTGCTTACTAATTTGCATTTATGTTCGCACATTTTCCTTAAGATGTAAACAAAATTATACTCCGGATACGAGTTTGAAATTATTTTTTGGACACGAACCAAAAAATAACTTTGAGTGAAGAAATTCATATTCTGCAGCGAACTGAAGAACCTGACCTCCTCGCAAACATGACATTCGATTTATTTTCCTTTCATTGTAGCAATCTGGAATATTCTCATGAATGCGTGGCACAACAAAGCCAAAAAAAGTTTTGCAGTTTCCTGTGTCATGTCACAATCTAACACTATTTGACATGCCCTCTGTACTTTACGACTAAAATATGTTCACTTAACAAGAACTGTAGCAACAACCTAAAACTGAAGTAGTACAAGGAATTCTAACTTGAAAGACATTCTTTAGTAACCTTGGCAGGATACTTTCAGTACAACATCAGGCATACTTTCCAGCTTTCAGTTTAAGTTGGTAGATAACAAGTTGCACTAGACAGCAAGAATGAAGTAGAAAATGTCTTGAATCAAACTCTGACAAATTTAGCATTTGGTGACAAGGTGATGCCATATTCATACAAGGTAGGTTGCCACATGAACTCATCAAATAAGGAGTGAGAAAAATTAGTTGTTAAACTATTACAATCCATATTGGGGATGTCCATTCTAATCAACTGCTCGCTTCGGACTCCTAGATTGATGCCTACTAGTTCTAACCAGCTCACTAGAGTTGGTCTGTTGAGTAACTTGACCTACATCTTGTGTTGTAGGTTCTCCATCACTCACTGCTTCACCAGCCTTCAAGTATGTTGTAAAGCCTTTGCCATTCATTAAACACATTAGAATTGCTCTCTTTTGCGGGGCTTGGTGGCTGAGTAATATAGGAAACATCATCATCAGATGGAATATCTTCAATCTTCAGTGGTAACCTAGCCTCAGTGAGCATGTTTTGCAACCTAGGCTCCAAGTTCATATCTAAAAAATTTCCTATACAGGACCTCAATACATATTTCCCTATCTTCTTGCATCCACTAGTAGTAGCACATTTGATCCCCCATGCAACATTCTTTAACTCACGTAACCCCTGCAAGTGAAAACAAATATTGCATTACACATTTATTACTATATAATGCAAATAATACAATGAAAGTATTTCACACACTTACAATTCGAGCCGGTGGCAGACCACTAGGCATGTAGCCAGTCCATTCGATGCTATCTCGAGGATATGCAATAGGTTTATCTAGGCCGCCCAAGCACTGAGAATCAAAGAATATTGTGTACATACCATTTTGTTGGAACCAATGTATGTAATCAGGTAAACTAGATACATCGAAGGGAATTTCCTCTGGCAAAACACTTGCTTGAACATGATTGTATTCTTGAACATAATTGGCATGGAATTCCTCCCAATTATGTGATTTTCCTGTAGAATGTTCGCAGTCTCCGAACCTCTGCCTCGCCATGTGGAACAAAAGGTGGGACATCAAACGCGTGTGCATCACACCACTTTGCTCCAAAAACAGGGTTATAATCCAAATGTACTTCTTCATCTTCCTCTTCTTCAGGTTCCTCTCCTTATTTAGGCTTCTCAAAAATAACTTTAGGACGACCAAGTGGCAAACGAGACCAAGACCATAATTTTAGCAGCAATAAAGGGCCTGAAATTTCTAGTCTCTCCTTCTCAACACACATGCTCAATTGTCTATACAACAGATCAAGAGTAGCTGCTCCCCAATTATACTCTGTTGGCTGTCCTAAATTTTGCATAAATTAGAGATACATAACTGTCACTCCATCTCCAGATGTATCCGTAAAGACTATGGAGCCAAGGATTTCTAGAACAAGTGCATGAGCATGCTAATTAATCTCCCTATCCATTGGATTATCCGGCAACACATGGAAGCATTCTCGTAGTTTGCCCAAATTTAGAGAGTATTGTGAATCCCTCACAACAATATTATCATCACATTTTTGCCTTTTATTTTGTTTCATGTGTTGTTCATCCACGGGAATCCCAACCAACCTCTCAACTAATTCCAACCATGGGCATAAGCTATGCCAACAAGTGGTTTACCATGGATAGGCAGCCACCACAAACAACTGACGTCTTGCAGTGTAATAGTCATTTCTCCTACAGGTAAGTGAAAACTATTTGTCTCGGGCCGCCAACGTTCCACCAATGCTGATATCAAGTATTTGTCGACATTGATTTTCCTCATCTTTGCAATCTGATAAAAACCAAGGTTCTCTAAAGCTGGCCTACATAGAGGATCAAATGGAATGCCAACACGATGACACCGTACGTTCAAGGAAATATTAGGCTGCATTAATACAAACAGAAATCAGTTTAAGCCAAACACCAAGTGTAATAGACCACATGCAAATTCAACAAAGACTCACATTTTCCCAAGCTTTGGATATTTTATGTTGGCTGTGAGGCATCCATAATAAATCACTAAAACGCCCATTTGTATTCATTTCAGTACCTGTCACAAGATAAAAGGAACAAGTAAGCCTTCGGAGAAACCTCAGTAAATCATATTCTCTCTCAGTAAGAGCTATGCTTATGAAACCAATGACAAATCACTAAAGCAGCTGCATCAACAATATCAATCATTTACTGTCAACTACATACAAGTACCAGGTTACACACTTACACTCATGAAAATTCAGGAATAGACATTTTTTTGGAGCAGTATCAATACCAATCTATTAATCAGAAGAAGATACAAATACCATGCAATAAATAGAAGATATCTGCTAGCATCTACTGTAGTGTGCTATTCAATTGGAGATCAGGAAGAACATACAATTTGAGGGAAAAATAATAGTACCTACCGTCTGTGCTCCGGCGGGTGACGATTGAGCCTGTGAGGAATGCAGGGACGAGGAACGAAACAGATGTGGTGACCGCGGTCGAGAGAAGAGAGAAGGGTCGTCTTCGCCAATCTCGCCGTGGTGGCGCAACCTACTTCGACAGTGAGGAGGTGGACGAGGAGATTACAGGGAGGCGGCCTTGAGGAGTTTGGCGAGAGATGAGGTGGAGGGCGGAGGTGGCCGTGGATAGGTGGTCGTGGGGATGAGAGGTGGAGGACGGCGGCGGCGGCCGTGGATACGTGGTCGCGTGGACGAGAGGTGGAGGGTGGTGGCGGCCGTGGAAAGGTGGCCGAGGTGATAATGGGCGAAAGCTGCTGGATTGCGGATGGGGCCTAACCGAATGGTGGCCGTGATCGATGCTAGCGCCCCGATCTGGACGTTGCTTATACTAGCGTCCGCATGTGGACGCTGTAATGCCTAGTGTCCTTCCTATTTCTCAAAATAGGAATTATCCTTTCCTTGTTTCATAATTCCGTGATTATTAATTACTATTAATAAAAAATCGGGTGTTTTCTTCCGGCAGGAGTTTCCGCGGACCAGGGCATGGGAAAAGTGCACGAACTGATTTTCCTTTACGACATAATTATTGCATTACTCAATCAAAGGTTACAATCACGCATGACAATATCCAAAACACACTTTGACCATACCCAAGCCATAAAACAATTCGCCCTTGTCTACCAATATGCGCCAAAGCGTGACTAGAAGAGTTTTGAGTATGTTTGAGAATTTCTCTTATAAAGGATGCTAGAGTACCCGCCTTCTGGAAGTCTTCGCGGGCGAGAGTGCCCTCCACAACATCTGTTTCATGGTGGCAATGTCTGCCTCCCCGCCTCCTGTATGTCTCAGCGAGCGAGAGTACACTCCATAACATCTGTTTCGTGGTGGCAATGTTGTCTCCCCGCCTCCTGGAAGTCTTCGTGGGCGAGAGTGCCCTCCACGACATCTGTTTCATGGTGGCAATGCCGCCTCCGAGTGCGGACGACGTGCACATGAGCGACTCGCCTCGGGGGTCCATGACAGGTGGACCATGGGCGTGGTCGGGGCACAACAATGCGGCAATTTTGATTGTGCTCGCGCACACCCTCGCGCGTGCTGGACAACACGGGGCGGGGAGGCCGAACCCGCCTGTCGATATTAGCATGCGTTGGCTGAGGTCGAGGCTCCCATGGCTGGCTCCCTAAGGCTCTCCGCATTGTCCAATCGCACCCAGGTGACTCGCCTCAGGGGTCCATGACGGGTGGGCTGCGGGCGTGGCTGGGGCCACCGTCATGTGGTGTTTTCGGTTGCGCCCATGTGAGCCTTGTTGCGCATGTGTCCCGCACGCGATGGGCGGGATGGGTCCGCATAACAGCGTCCTTCGGGTTCGGTCATGCCAACTCAGCCGACGAGGCTATTTGGCTTAGTGTCGTGCCGAGTGGTTGATACGTCTCCAACGTATCTATAATTTTTGATTGTTCCATGCTATTATATTATCTGTTTTGGATGGTTTATATGCATTAATATGCTATTTTATATTATTTTTGGAACTAACTTATTAACCTAGAGCCCAGTGCTAGTTTCTGTTTTTCCTTGTTTTTGAGTTCTACAGAAAAGGAATATCAAACGGAGTCCAAACGGAATAATTTTTTGTGATGATTTTTTGGGACCAAAAGTCACCTGTAGGACTTGGAGATGAAGTCAGAGGAGTCCCGAGGCGACGACAAGCCGTCTCAGAGGTCCTCTAGCCCTAATCTTTGGCCTATAAATTCAGAAATATTCCCAAACCACTAGAAGTGTCCACCAAAATACATTTCCGCCGCTGCAACCTTCTGTACCCGTGAGATCCCATCTTGGGGCCTTTTCCGTCAATCTGCCGGAGGAGGATTCGATCACGGAGGGCTTCTACATCAACCCTATTGAACTTCCGATGAAGCGTGAGTAGTTTACCACAGACCTACGGGTCCATAGCTAGTAGCTAGATGGCTTCTTCTCTCTCTTTGATCTTCAATACAATGTTCTCCTCGATGTTCTTGGAGATCTATCCGATGTAATATTCTTTTGCGGTGTGTTTGTTGAGATCCGATGAATTGTGGATTTATGATCAGATTATCTATGAATATTATTTAAATCTTCTCTGAATTCTTATATGCATGATTTGATATCTTTGTATTTCCTTTCGAATTATCGGTTTGGTTTGGCCAATTAGATTGGTTCTTATTGCAATGGGAGAGGTGCTTAGTTTTGGGTTCAATCTTGCGGTGTCCTCACCCACTGACATAGTAGGGGTAGCGAGGCACGTATTGTATTGTTGCCATCAAGGGTAAAAATATGGGGGTTTCATCATATTGCTTGAGTTTATCCCTCTACATCATGTCATCTTCCTTAAGGCATTACTCCGTTCTTATGAACTTAATACTCTAGATGCATGCTGGATAGCGGTCGATGCGTGGAGTAATAGTAGTAGATGCAGGCAGGAGTCGGTCTACTTGACACGGACGTGATGCCTATATTCATAATCATTGCCTTGGATATCGTCATAACTTTGCACTTTTCTATCAATTGCTCGACAGTAATTTGTTCACCCACCGTATGTTTTCTTTCAAGAGAGAAGCCTCTAGTGAAACATATGGCCCCCGGGTCTATTTTCCATCATATATTTTCAGATCTGTAAACCAAAAAAACCAAAAATACCTTGCTGCAATTTATTTACTTTTTTTTTATGTTTTAGTAATCTTTTATATCCTTCTCTATCAGATCTCATGCTTGCAAGTGACCTTGAAGGGATTGACAACCCCTTTATCGCGATGGGTGCAAGTTTTTGATTGTTTGTGCAGATGCATAGATTGGAGACTTGCTTGTACCTCCTACTGGATCGATACCTTGGTTCTCAAACTGAGGAAAATACTTATCTCTACTTTGCTGCATCACCCTTTCCTCTTCAAGGGAAAAACCAACGCAAGCTCAAGAAGTGGCAGGAAGAATTTCTGGCGCCATTGCCGGGGAGGTTCTACATCAAGCCTACCAAGTACCCACCATGAACTCTCGTCTCTTCCATTACATTATTTGTCATTTGCCTCTCATTTTTCTCTCCCGCGCTTCTAAAATGTTTTCAGGAAATCACAAAATATTTGCCTTTTATTTGCCTTCTTTTCATTTGCCTTCTATGTCTTACTTGGTTTGTTTGCTTGTTCGCTTGGAATAATTGTGTATTTATTGAAAATCGGAAACAAAAAGGTTTAAGGATCCACTTAAAGTTTTCTACTTGGATCATCTTCGATCCATATGTGCTCGTGCTGACACCCCAACTAGTTTAGTTGAGGGAAAATCTTTAGATGAGCATGCTCATTTTGTGCGTCACCGTTTGTCTGAAAAAGGGAGACTCTTATGGAATCAAATAAATTGTTTGCTTTGTTATGCTTGGAATCTTTGTGAACTTTGTGATTTTACTTGTTGCTCTAAGAACTCTAAAAAACACTGATGACCCACAAGTGTAGGGGATCTATCGTAGTCCTTTCGATAAGTAAGAGTGTCAAACCCAACAAGGAGCAGAAGGAAATGATAAGCGGTTTTCAGTAAGGTTTTCTCTGCAAGCACTGAAATTGTAGGTAATAGATAGTTTTGTGATAAGATAAATAGTAATGAGCAACAAGTAAATAAAGTAAGTAAAGTGCAGCAAGATGGCCCAATCCTTTATGTACCAAAGGATAAGCCTGGACAATTTCTAATAATGATAAAGGAGCTCCCGAGGACACATTGGGAATTATCGTCAAGCTAGTTTTCATCACGTTCATATGATTCCCGTTCGGTACTTTGATAATTTGATATGTGGGTGGACCGGTACTTGGGTACTATCCTAACTTGGACAAGCATCCCACTTATGATTAACCCCTATTGCAAGCATCTGCTACTACAAAAATAAGTATTAAGGTAAAACTAACCACGGCATTAAGTGTATGGATCCATATCAGCCCCTAACGAAGCAACACATAAACTAGGGTTTAAGCTTCTGTCACTCTAGCAACCCATCATCTACTTATTACTTCCCCATGCCTTCCTCTAGGCCCAAATAATGGTGAAGTGTCATGTAGTCGATGTTCACATAACACCATTAGAGGAAAAGACAACATACATCTCATCAAAATATCGAACGAATACCAAATTCACATGACTACTAATAGCAAGACTTCACCCATGTCCTCAGGAACAAACGTAACTACTCACAAAGCATATTCATGTTCATAATCAGAGGAGTAATAATATGCATAAAGGATCTGAACATATGATCTTCCACCAAGTAAACCAATTAGCATCAACTACAAGGAGTAATCAACACTACTAGCAACCCACAAGTACCAATTTGTGGTTTTGATACAAGATTGGATACAAGAGATGAACTAGGGTTTTGAGAGGAGATGGTGCTGGTGAAGATGTTGATGGATATTGACCCCTCCCGATGAGAGGATCGTTGGTGATGACGTTGGTGATGATTTCCCCCTCTCGGAGGGAAGTGTCCCCGGCAGAACAGCTTCGCCAGAGCCCTAGATTGATTCCGCCACGGTTCCGCCTCGTGGCAGCGGAGTTTCATCCCGTAAGCTTGCCCCCGATTTTTTCCAGGGTAAAAGTGATGATGTAGCAGAATATGGACGCCGAAGGCCCACCAGGGGCCCAGGAGATAGGGGCGCGCCCTATGGGGGGGGGCGCCCCCTGTCTCTTGGATAGGGTGTGGGCCCCTGGCCTATTTCTTTCGCTCAGAAATTCTCATTAATTCCAAAAAGTTGTTTCATGGAGTTTCAGGACTTTTGGAGCTGTGCAGAATAGGTTTCCAACGTTTGCTCCTTTTCCAGCCAGAATTCCAGCTGCCAGCATTCCCCCTCTTCATGGTAAACCTTGTAAAATAAGAGAGAATAGCCATAAGTATTAAGATATAATGTGTAATAACAGCCCATAATGCAATAAATATGGATGTAAAAGCATGATGCAAAATGGACATATCAACTCCCCCAAGCTTAGACCTCGCTTGTCCTCAAGCGGAAGCCGAAATCGAAAAATATGTCCACATGTTTAGAGATAGAGGTGTCGATAAAATAAAATACGGACATGAGGGCATCATGATCATTCTAATAATAGCAACATATATAGATTTTGTCATATGATTTCCTATGCTCAAGTAATAAACAATTCACAATGTCAAGTATGGTTCAAAAACTTCATTGGGAACTAACAAACTATAATCTCAGTCATTGAAGCAATTGCAATTTATCGTAACATCAGAAAGAGTCAATAATAGATCTTTTCAGCAAGCTCACATACTCAACTATCTCGTAGTCTCCTATAATTGCTAACACTCACGCAATACTTGTGGTTATAGAGTTTCAGCCGGACACTGAGAAAGATAGGGGTTTATTGTGTTGCCTCCCAACGTATTCACCTTTAGGTGATGTCAACAATAATGGACCATGCTAACTTACATCCAATTGGATATATATATCATGATCTTTCAAACACGAGGATCTTGCCAAAGGATAAAATGAAAAAGGGAAAGGTGAAGATCACCTTGACTCAAGCATAAAGTAAAAACAACATAAAGTAAAAGATAGGCCCTTCGCAGAGGGAAGCAGAGGTTGTCATGCGCGTTTAGGGTTGATGCACAAAATCTTAATGCAAAAGAACATCACTTTATATTTCCCCTTGTATGTGGACCTTTATTATGCAGTCCGTCGCTTTTATTACTTCCACAACAAGTTCGTACAAAGCTTATTTTCTCTGCACTAATAAGTCATGCATATTTAGAGAGCAATTTTTATTGCTTGCACCGATGACAACTTACTTGAAGGATCTTACTCAATCCATAGGTAGGTATGGTGGACTCTCATGGCAAAACTGGGTTTAAGGATATTTGGAAGCACAAGTAGTATCTCTACTTGGTGCAAGGAATTTGGCTAGCATGAGGGGGAAAGGCAAGCTCAACATGTTTGGAAGGTCAATGACAATATACTTTAACTGAGATGTCGGAAAAACATAAACCATTACGTTGTCTTCCTTGTCCAACATCAACTCTTTTGGCATGTCATACTTAATGAGTGCTTCACAATCATAAAAGATGTCCAAGATAATATATTTATATGTGAACTCCTCTTTCCTTATCACTTCCTATTAATTGCAACGATGACCAAGGCTATGTTCATCAACTCTCAACGATTTTAATGCCTCATACTTTCTATGTGTGAAGTTATCACTATCCATAAGATCAATATGAACTCTTTTATTCTTTCTACTTTCTCAAGATCATAGCAACATAGCAAATCCCTTGACTCAACACTAATCTTTATTATAGATAACTCACGGACTCGATTACAAAAAGAGATCACAATGCAAAACTCAAAACTACTTGATATCAAAACTTCAAACTACTAGATCAAGATACTACTAAAAGGATCGAACCAAATAAAGAAGTAAAGATAGGAGTGTGATGATGATACGATACCGGGGCACCTCCCCCAAGCTTGGCAGTTGCCAAGGGGAGTGCCCATACCCATGTGATTATTTCTCCTTCTTCATGGTTGGTGTTATGATCTTCTTGGCGATGATGCCCTTCAGGATACGGTTCTCCTCCTCGAGCTTATTTACTTGTTGTTTGAGGTCCATAATTTCTTTATGGAGCTTGCCCGTAATGGCCAAAGCTCCTTTTACCCAAGGATGTTGCATAGCTTATGGAGAACACGTGAAACTCTTTTTCATATTTTCATAAGAAAGAAATCTAGAGTTGGAAGGGATGACCGAAGCAGGGACAGCCAGGCTAGGTAGTTCCCCCATAGTGAATTCTTCTTGGAGACGAGAGGTAACTTCTTGATCTTCCTCCATGGCATCTATCCTTTTCAAATCAGCCTCCATCTCATCCTCCGTTGATGGTCCAAAGTGATAGGCATCGCTATTTGCTCCTGGACCTGGCGTTGGGTGAGACACCCAGCTCTCCCCAACTGACTCCTGAGAAGACATCTTGCTTTATTATGCAATAGGAACAGCTCGAAACGAAAACAGAGGATATTTGCATGATACGGTGGTCAAAACCTTCGGGAGTATATATAATGATTTTTTACCGACCAAAATACGTAACGTGCAAGAAAACAGAGTCCGGGAGGCACACGAGGTGCCCACGAGACAGGGGGCGCGCCCTCCTCTCTCGTGGGAGCCTCGTGTCCCTTTCAGACTACTTCTTTCTTCCTAAAATTCTTAAATAATCCAAAACTGATAAAATTGCCATTGGAGTTGTTTTGGAGTCGGTTTACTTACGTACCACATACCTATACCTTTTCGGAGTCTGGAACGTTCTGGAAAGTGTCCCTTATGTATTCCTCAGGGGTTATGGTTTCAGTAATATTAGTTTCAACATTGATAGGATTACCTGAAATATAATGTTTATTTCTTTGACCGTTTACCACCCTCGGATTTGTGCCTTCGAAGTTGTTGATTTTTATAGCACCAGAACAATAGACCTCCTCGATAACGTAGGGACCTTCCCATTTTGAGAGAAGTTTTCATGCAAAAAATCTTAAACGAGAGTTGAATAATAACACATAATCTCCTATGTTAAACTCACGCTTTTGTATCATCTTATCATGCCAGCGTTTGACTTTTTCTTTGAAAAGCTTGGCATTCTCATAGGCTTGGGTTCTCCATTCATCAAGTGAGATAATATCAAACAACCTCTTCTCACTGGCAAGTTTGAAGTCATAATTGAGCTCTTTAATAGCCCAATATGCCTTATATTCAAGTTCAAGAGGTAAATGACATGCTTTTCCATAAACCATCTTATAAGGAGACATACCCATAGGATTTTTGTATGCAGTTCTATAGGCCCATAATGCATCATCAAGTTTTTTGGACCAATTCTTTCTAGATCTATTCACAGTCTTTTGCAAAATTAATTTGAGCTCTCTATTGCTCAACTCTACTTGACCACTAGACTGCGGATTATAAGGAGATGCTATTCTATGATTGACATCATACTTAGCAAGCATCTTACGGAAAGCACCATGAATAAAATGTGAACCACCATCAGTCATAAGATATCTAGGGACTCCAAACCTCAGAAAAATAACTTCCTTAAGCATTTTAATAGAAGTGTTATGATCAGCACTACTAGTTGGAATAGCTTCTACCCACTTAGTAACGTAATCAACAACAACTAAAATATGTGTATAACCATTAGAGGCAGGAAAAGGTCCCATATAATCAAAGCCCCAAACATCAAACGGTTCAATAACAAGAGAATAATTCATAAGCATTTCTTGACGTCTACTAATGTTGCCTATTCTTTGACATTCATCACAAGATAAGACAAACTTACGAGCATCTTTGAAGAGAGTAGGCCAATAAAAACCAGATTGTAGTACCTTGTGTGTAGTTCTATCTCCAGCGTGGTGTCCTCCATAGGATTCAGCATGACACTTGCGTAGGATCTGTTCCTGTTCATGCTCAGGCACACAGCGTCTAATAACACCATCTACTCCTTCTTTATAAAGGTGTGGATCATCCCAGAAGTAATGTCTTAAATCATAAAAGAACTTTTTCTTTTGCTGGTATGTGAAACTAGGCGGTATATATTTAGCAACAATGTAATTGGCATAATCAGCATACCAAGGAGCAGTACGAGAAGCATTGACGACCGCTAATTGTTCATCAGGAAAGCTATCATTAATAGGCAGTGGGTCATCAAGAACATTCTCTAACCTAGACAAGTTATCTGCAACGGGGTTCTCAGCTCCCTTTCTATCAATAATATGCAAGTCAAATTCTTGGAGCAAGAGAACCCACCTAATGAGTCTAGGCTTAGCATCTTTCTTTTCCATAAGATATTTAATAGCAACATGATTAGTGTGAATAGTAACTTTGGAATCAACAATATAAGGTCTAAACTTATCACATGCAAACACAACTGCTAAGAACTCTTTTTCAGTAGTAGCATAATTTCTCTGGGCAGTATCAAGAGTCTTACTAGCATACTGGATAACATTCAATTTCTTATCGACTCTTTGCCCTAAAACAACACCTACAACATAATCACTAGCATCGCACATAATTTCAAAAGGTAAATTCCAATCAGGCGGCTGAACAATAGGTGCAGTGATCAAAGCTTTCTTAAGTGTTTCAAATGCTTCTACACAATCATCATCAAAGACAAAAGGAATATCTTTTTGCAATAAATTAGTCAGAGGCCTAGAGATTTTAGAAAAGTCCTTAATGAACCTCCTATAAAAACCGGCGTGACCAAGGAAACTTCTTATACCTTTTATGTCCTTGGGACATGGCATCTTTTCAATAGCATCAACTTTGGCTTTATCAACTTCAATACCTCTCACGAAGATCTTGTGCCCCAAGACAATGCCTTCATTAACCATAAAGTGACACTTTTCCCAATTCAGGATGAGACTAGTGTCTTCGCATCTATGCAAAACTCGATCAAGGTTGCTCAAACAATCATCAAAAGAGATTTCATAGACGGAGAAGTCTGATACGTCTCCAACGTATCTATAATTTTTGATTGCTCCACTTTATTTTCCAATTTTATATTATTTTTGGGACTAACCTATTAACCGGAGGCCCAGCCCAGAATTGCTGTTTTTTGCCTATTTTAGTATTTCGAGGAAACAGAATATCAAACGGAGTCCAAACGGAATGAAACCTTCGGGAACGTGATTTTCTCATCAGATAAGATCCAGGAGACTTGGACCCTCCATCAAGAAATCCTCGAGGCGGTCACGAGGGTGGAGGGCGCGCCCCTCCCCCCTGGGCGCGCCCCCTACCTCGTGGGCCCCTCGAAGCTCCACCGACGTACTCCTTCCTCCTATATATACCTATGTATCCCCGTATGATCATAAGAGGAGCCAAAAACCTAATTCCACCGCCGCAACTTCCTGTATCCACGAGATCCCATCTTGGGGCCTGTTCCAGAGCTCCGCCGGAGAGGGCATCCACCACGGAGGGCTTCTACATCATCACCATAGCCCCTCCAATGAAGTGTGAGTAGTTTACTTCAGACCTTCGGGTCCATAGCTAGTAGCTAGATGGCTTCTTCTCTCTTTTTGGATCTCAATACAATGTTCTCCCCCTCTCTTGTGGAGATCTATTCGATGTAATCTTCTTTTTGCAGTGTGTTTATTGAGACCGATGAATTGTGGGTTTATGATCCAACTTATCTATGGAAAATATTTGATTCTTCTCTGAATTCTTTTATGTATGATTGAGTTATCTTTGCAAGTCTCTTCGAATTATCCGTTTGGTTTGGCCAACTAGATTGGTAGTTCTTGCAATGGGAGAAGTGCATGGCTTTGGGTTCAATCTTGCGGTGTCCTTACTCAGTGACAGAAAGAGTTGCAAGGCACGTATTGTATTGTTGCCATCGAGGATAACAAGATGGGGTATTTATCATATTGCATGAATTTATTCCTCTACATGATGCCATCTTGCTTAAGGCGTTACTCTGTTTTTAACTTAATACTCTAGATGCATGCTGGATAGCGGTCGATGAGTGGAGTAATAGTAGTAGATGCAGAATCGTTTCGATCTACTTGTCACGGACGTGATGCCTATATACATGATCATTGCCTAGATATACTCATAACTATGCTCAATTCTATCAATTGCTCAACAGTAATTTGTTCACCCACCGTAGAATACTTATGCTCTTGAGAGAAGCCACTAGTGAAACCTATGGCCCCCGGGTCTATTCTCATCATATCAATCTCCATCACTTTGTTTACTTGTTTTGCCTTTACCTTTTTACTTTGTATCTTTATACCAAAAATACCAAAAATATTATCTCTATCAGATCTCACTCTCGTAAGTGACCGTGAAGGGATTGACAACCCCTAAGCGTTGGTTGCGAGTTGCTATCGTGTTGTGCAGGTACGAGGGACTTGCGCGTGACCTCCTACTGGATTGATACCTTGGTTCTAAAAAACTAAGGGAAATACTTACGCTACTGTGCTGCATCACCCCCTCCTCTTCAGGGAAAACCAACGCAAGCTCGAGACGTAGCAAGAAGGATTTCTGGCGCCGTTGCCGGGGAGGCTTACGCAAAAGTCAACATACCAAGTACCCATCACAATCTCTATCTCTCGCATTACATTATTTGCCATTTGCCTCTCGTTTTCCTCTTCCCCACTTCACCCTTGCCGTTTTATTCGCCCTCTCTTTCTCAATCTCCTCCTCTTTTTTTCCCTTTGCCTTTTGTTGCTCGTGTGTTAGTTTGCTTGTTTGTCGCGATGGCCTTACCTAATTTTGGTGATCTTCACCTCAAAAGGCTAGAAGATATCGAAAACAATGTCAGGAAGTTTATGGTCTTGCAATTTGAGCATAATAATTTCTTTAGAAACGAGCTTAAGGAACAAAAGAGTTTTATAAGTTATATGAATAAAGAGCTCGATGATATGTCCAAAGAATTTGATGGTGTAAGAGCCCAAATTGCTCATCTTGAAAAAATGACCGCTGAAATTTCGGATATGCAAGCCACCTTAGTTAATAAGATGGCCGCTAAACTGAATAACTATGAAAATCAAGATGAAGATCTAAAAGTTATTGATGTGTCCCCTATTAAATCTTTGTTTTGCAATGTGAATCTTGATGAATCTGATTATGATCTTCCTTTACCTAGAAGGCGTTCTAAGAATTCTGAGTTTTTAGATCTTGATGATGAAATTGATAAAAGTGGGATTGAAAGAAATAAAAATCTAGATATCGCTAAACCCACTATTTTGGATCTCAAGGAATTTAATTATGAAAATTGCTCTTTGATTGATTGTATTTCCTTGTTGCAATCCATGTTAAATTCTCCTCATGCTTATAGTCAAAATAAGGCCTTTACCGAACACATTGTTGATGCCTTAATGCAATCTTATGAAGAAAAGCTTGAGTTGAAAGTTTCTATCCCTAGAAAACTCCATGATGAGTGGGAACCTACCATTAAAATTAAAATTAAAGATTATGAGTTTCATGCTTTGTGTGATTTGGGTGCTAGTGTCTCTACTATTCCCAAAACTTTATGTGATTTGCTAGATTTCCGTGACTTTGATGATTGCTCTCTAAACTTGCATCTTGCGGATTCCACTATTAAAAAGCCTATGGGAAGAATCAATGATGTTATTATTGTTGCAAATAGGAATTATGTGCCTGTAGATTTTATCGTTCTTGATATAGATTGCAATCCTTCATGTCCTATTATTCTTGGTAGACCATTCCTTAGAACGATTGGTGCAATTATTGATATGAAGGAAGGGAATATTAAATTCCAATTTCCCTTAAAGAAGGGCATGGAACACGTTCCTAGAAAGAAAATAAAATTACCATATGAATCTATCATGAGAGCCACTTATGGATTGCCTACCAAAGATGGCAATACCTAGATCTACCCTTGCCTTTATGCCTAGCTAGGGGCGTTAAACGATAGCGCTTGTTGGGAGGCAACCCAATTTTATTTTGTGTTTTTTGTTTTTGCTTCTGTTTAGGAATAAATAATCCATCTACCTTCTGTTTGGATGTGGTTTTATGTTTTAATTAGTGTTTGTGCCAAGTAAGACCTATAGGATAACCTACGATGATAGTTGATTTGATTCTGCTGAAAACAGAAACTTTGCACGCACGAATTTAGTTATGATAAATCACAGGAACGTGCTTTTGCGTTGATTATTTTTTCTGCTGATTAAACAAATTGTACAGGACTTCCTATTTTGGTAGAATTTTTAGAGTTCCATAAGTTTGCGTTAGTTATAGATTACTACAGACTGTTCTGTTTTTGACAGATTCTGTTTTGCGTGTGTTGTTTGCTTATTTTGATGAATCTATGGCTAGTAAAATAGTTTATTATCCATAGAGAAGTTGGAATACAGTAGGTTTAAAACCAATACAAATAAATAATAAGTTCATTACAGTACCTTAAAGTAGTCTTTTTTTTTTCTTTCTCTAACGGAGCTCACGAGATTTCTATTGAGTTTTGTGTTGTGAAGTTTTCAAGTTTTGGGTGAATTCTTTTGATGGATTATGGAACAAGGAGTGGCAAGAGCCTAAGCTTGGGGATGCCCATGGCACCCCAAAGATAATCCAAGGACACCAAAAAGTCAAAGCTTGGGGATGCCCCGGAAGGCATCCCCTCTTTCGTCCACTTCCATCGGTAATTTACTTGGAGCTATATTTTTATTCACCACATGATATGTGTTTTGCTTGGAGCGTCTTGTATTATTTGAGTCTTTGCTTGTTAGTCTACCACAATCATCCTTGCTGTACACACCTTTTGAGAGAGCCATATATGATTTGAAATTTGTTAGAATACTCTATGTGCTTCACTTATATCTTTTGAGCTTGATAGTTTTGCTCATAGTGCTTCACTTATATCTTTTGAGCTTGATAATTTTTGCTCTAGTGCTTCACTTAGATCTTTTAGAGCACGGTGGTGGATTTGTTTTAAAGAAACTTGATCTCTCATGCTTCACTTAGATTATTTTGAGAGTCATTAATAGCATGGTAATTTGCTTAATGTTAATATACTTGGTGTTCAAGATATGTGAAACTTTCTTTTGAGTGTGTTGAATACCAAGATAAGTTTGATGCTTGATAATTGTTTTGAGATATGAAGATGGTGATATTAGAGTAATGCTAGTTGAGTAGTTGTTAATACAAAGAATACTTGTGTTGAAGTTTGTGATTCCCGTAGCATGCACGTATGATGAACCGTTATGTGATGAGCTCGGAGCATGATTTATTTATTAATTGTCTTCCTTATGAGTGGCGGTCGGGGACGAGCGATGGTCTTTTCCTACAAATCTATCCCCCTAGGAGCATGCGTGTAATACTTTGCTTTGATAACTTCTAGATTTTTGCAATAAGTATATGAGTTCTTTATGACTAATGTTGAGTCCATGGATTATACGCACTTTTTCGCATCCTTCCACCATTGCTAGCCTCTCTAATACCGCGCACCTTTCGCCGGTATCATACACCCACCATAAACCTTCACCATACCTACCTATTATGGCATTTCCATAGCCATTCCGAGATATATTGCCATGCAACTTTCCACAGTTCCGTTTATTATGACACGCTCCATCATTGTCATATTGCTTAGCATGATCATGTAGTTAACATCGTATTTGTGGCAAAGCCACCTTTCATAATTCTTTCATACATGTCACTCATGAATCATTGCATATCCCGGTACACCGCCGGAGGCATTCATATAGAGTCATATTGTGTTCTAAGTATCGAGTTGTAATTGTTGAGTTGTAAGAAAAATAAAAGTGTGATGATCATCATTATTAGAGCATTGTCCCAAGTGAGGAAAGGATGATGGAGGCTATGATTCCCCCACAAGTCGGGATGAGACTCCGGACGAAAAAAAAGAGAAAAAAAGAGGCCATAAAAAAAAGAGAAAAGGCCCAAATAAAAAATAAAAAAATAAAAAAAATGAGAGAAAAAGAGAGAAGGGACAATGCTACTATCCTTTTACCACACTTGTGCTTCAAAGTAGCACCATGATCTTCATGATAGAGAGTCTCCTATGTTGTCACATTCATATACTAGTGGGAATTTTTCATTATAGAACTTGGCTTGTATATTCCAATGATGGGCTTCCTCAAAACGCCCTAGGTCTTCGTGAGCAAGCGAGTTCGATGCACACCCACTTAGTTTCTTTTGTTGAGCTTTCATATACTTATAGCTCTAGTGCATCCGTTGCATGGCAATCCCTACTCACTCACATTGATATCTATTGATGGGCATCTCCATAGCCCGTTGGTACGCCAAGTTGATGTGAGACTATCTTCCCTCTTTTTTGTCTTCTCCACAACCACCACTCTATTCCACATATAGTGCTATATCCATGCCTCACGCTCATGTATTGCGTGAAGATTGAAAAAGTTTTGAAAATGTTAAAGTATGAAACAATTGCTTGGCTTGTCATCGGGGTTGTGCATGATTTAAATACTTTGTGTGGGGAAGATGGAGCATAACCAGACTATAGGATTTTGTAGGGATAACTTTCTTTGGCCATGTTATTTTGAGAAGACATAATTAATTTGATTAGTATGCTTGAAGTATTATTATTTTTTATGTCAATATGAACTTTTGTCTTGAATCTTTCGGATCTGAATATTCATACCATGATTAAGAAGATTTACATTGAAATTATGCCAAAGTATCACTCCGCATCAAAAATTCTCTTTTTATCATTTACCTACTCGAGGACGAGCAGGAATTAAGCTTGGGGATGCCTGATACGTCTCCAACGTATCTATAATTTTTGATTGCTCCATGCTACTTTATCTACTGTTTTGGACTCTATTGGGCTTTATTTTACACTTTTATATTATTTTTGGGACTAACCTATTAACCGGAGGCCCAGCCCAGAATTGCTGTTTTTTTGCCTATTTCAGTATTTCGAGGAAACAGAATATCAAACGGAGTCCAAACGGAATGAAACCTTCGGGAACGTGATTTTCTCATCAGATAAGATCTAGGAGACTTGGACCCTCCGTCAAGAAAGCCACGAGGCGGTCACGAGGGTGGAGGGCGCGTCCCTCCCCCCTGGGCGCGCCCCCCTACCTCGTAGGCCCCTCGAAGCTCCATCGACGTACTCCTTCCTCCTATATATACCTACGTATCCCCGTATGATCAGAAGAGGAGCCAAAAACCTAATTCCACCGCCGCAACTTCCTGTATCCACGAGATCCCATCTTGGGGCCTGTTCCGGAGCTCCGCCGGAGAGGGCATCCACCACGGAGGGATTCTACATCATCACCATAGCCCCTCCGATGAAGTGTGAGTAGTTTACTTCAGACCTTCGGGTCCATAGCTAGTACCTAGATGGCTTCTTCTCTCTTTTTGGATCTCAATACAATGTTCTCCCCCTCTCTTGTGGAGATCTATTCGATGTAATCTTATTTTTGCGGTGTGTTTGTTGAGACCGACGAATTGTGGGTTTATGATCCAACTTATCTATGGAAAATATTTGATTCTTCTCTGAATTCTTTTATGTATGATTGAGTTATCTTTGCAAGTCTCTTTGAATTATCCGTTTGGTTTGGCCAACTAGATTGGTAGTTCTTGCAATGGGAGAAGTGCATGGCTTTGGGTTCAATCTTACGGTGTCCTTACTCAGTGACAGAAAGAGTTGCAAGGCACGTATTGTATTGTTGCCATCGAGGATAACAAGATGGGGTATTTATCATATTGCATGAATTTATTCCTCTACATCATGTCATCTTGCTTAAGGCGTTACTCCGTTTTTAACTTAATACTCTAGATGCATGCTGGATAGCGGTCGATGAGTGGAGTAATAGTAGTAGATGAAGAATCGTTTCGATCTACTTGTCACGGACGTGATGCCTATATACATGATCATTGCCTAGATATACTCATAACTATGCTCAATTCTATCAATTGCTCAACAGTAATTTGTTCACCCACCATAGAATACTTATGCTCTTGAGAGAAGCCATTAGTGAAACCTATGGCCCCCGGGTCTATTCTCATCATATCAATCTCCATCACTTTATTTACTTGTTTTGCCTTTACCTTTTTACTTTGTATCTTTATACCAAAAATACCAAAAATATTATCTCTATCAGATCTCACTCTCGTAAGTGACCGTGAAGGGATTGACAACCCCTAAGCGTTGGTTGCGAGTTGCTATCGTGTTGTGCAGGTACGAGGGACTTGCGCGTGACCTCCTACTGGATTGATACCTGATACGTCTCCAACATATCTATAATTTTTTATTGCTCCATGCTACTTTATCTACTGTTTTAGGCAATATTGGGCTTTATTATCCACTTTTATATTATTTTTGGGACTAACCTATTAACCGGAGGCCCAGCCCAGATTTGCTGTTTTATGCCTATTTCAGTGTTTTGAGGAAAAAGAATATCAGACGGAGTCAAAACGGAACGAAATCAACTGGAGAAGTTATTTTTGGAAGGAAACCCACCTAATGGACTTGGACCCCACGTCAAAAGATACGGGAGGTGCTCACGAGGGTGGGGGGCGCCCTCCCCCCTGGGCGCGCCCCCCTGCCTCGTGGGGCCCCCGTAGCTCCACCGACGTTCTCCTTTCACCCATATATACCTACGTACCCTAAAACTTCCAGAACAGAAGATAGATTGGGAGTTCCGTCGCCGCAAGCCTCTGTAGCCACCAAAAACCAATCGGGACCCTGTTCCGGCACCCTGCCGGAGGGGGATCCCATCACCGGAGGCCATCTTCATCATCCCGGCGCTATCCATGACGAGGAGGGAGTAGTTCACCCTCGGGGCTGAGGGTATGTACCAGTAGCTATGTGTTTGATCACTCTCTCTCGTGTTCTCTCTCGTGTTCCATCTATGGCACGATCTTGATGTATCCCGAGCTTTTCTATTGTAGTTGGATCTTATGATGTTTCTCCCCCTCTACTCTCTTGTGATGAATTGAGTTTCCCCGTTTGAAGTTATCTTATTGGATTGAGTCTTTTATGAACACTTGATGTATGTCTTGCGTGGGATAACCGTGGTGACAATGGGTTATTCTATTGATCCACTTGATGTATGTTTTGGTGATCAACTTGCGGGTTTCGTGGCACTTGGGAACCTATGCATAGGGGTTGGCACACGTTCTTGACTCTCCGGTAGTAGCTTTGGGGCACTCTTTGAAGTACTTTTATGTTGGTTGGATGAATCTGAGATTGTGTGATGCATATCGTATAATCATGCCCACGGATACTTGAGGCGACAATGGAGTATCTAGGTGACATTAGGGTTTTGTTGATTTGTATCTTAAGGTGTTATTCTAGTACGAACTCTTTTATAGATCGATCCGAAAGAATAGCTTTGTGGTGGTTTTGTACCCGACCATAATCTCTACGTTCGTTCTCCGCTATTAGTGTCTTTGGAGTGACTCTTTGTTGCATGTTGAGGGCTTGTCATATGTTCTATCTATGTTATTATTGTTGAGATAACTTACACTAGTGAAAGTATGAACCCTAGGCCTTGTTTCCTATCATTGCAATACCGTTTACGCTCACTTTTACCGCTTGTTACCTTGCTGTTTTTATTATTTCAGATTACAAAAACCTATATCTACTATCTATTTTGCACTTGTATCACCATCTCTTCGCCGAACTAGTGCACCTATACAATTTACCATTATATTGGGTGTGTTGGGGACACAAGAGACTTTTTGTTATTTGGTTGCAGGGTTGTT
This sequence comes from Triticum timopheevii, assembly GCA_963921465.1. Lineage (NCBI taxonomy): Eukaryota > Viridiplantae > Streptophyta > Magnoliopsida > Poales > Poaceae > Triticum > Triticum timopheevii. The sequence goes on along the minus strand of OY997264.1, from coordinate 460,100,266 downwards.
TGAGAGAGACCATCTTCATCCTACGCCTCCTACGGATTGATAAACCTTAGGTCATCCACTTGAGGGAAATTTGCTACTGTCCTACAAACCTGTGCACTTGCAGGCCCAACAACGTCTACAAAAAGAAGGTTGTGTAGTAGACATCAATACCTTGGTTCTCAAAAATGGAGGGAAATACTTATGCTACTGTGCTGCATCACCCCCTCCTCTTCGGGGAAAACCAACGCAAGCTCGAGACGTAGCAAAGTCATCCGTGAATACCTCACAAATCTTTTCACAAAAATCAGAGAATATAGCCATCATGCATCTTTGAAAGGTAGCAGGTGCATTACATAAACCAAAAGGCATACGTCTATAAGCAAAAGTACCAAAAGGGCAAGTAAAAGTAGTTTTAGATTGATTCTTCGCTGACACAGGTATCTGAGAGAAGCCAGAATAACCATCTAGAAAGCAAAAATGTGTGTGTTTGGATAGCCTTTCTAGCATTTGATCAATAAAAGGTAAAGGGTAATGATATTTCTTAGTAGCTTTATTTAACTTACGGAAATCTATTACCATCCTATAACCTGTAATAATTCTTTGCGGGATCAATTCATCTCTATCATTAGGAACAACGGTAATACCTCCCTTTTTAGGGACACAATGGACAGGGCTTACCCATTCACTATCAGCAACGGGATAAATAATACCTGCCTCAAGGAGCTTTAGTATCTCCTTTCTTACCACTTCCTTCATCTTGGGATTTAATCGTCTTTGAGGATCTCTAACTGGTTTGGCATATTTCTCCACTGAAATTTTGTGCTGACATAATGTGGGACTAATGCCCTTAAGATCATCCAGAGTATATCCAATAGCAGCTTGGTGCTTCTTCGGAGTTTTCAATAATCTTTCTTCTTCTTTCTCTGAAAGGTTAGCACTAATAATAACATGATATATTTCTTTTTCATCAAGATAAGCATACTTAAGATTACCAGGTAAAGGTTTAAGTTCAAACACGGGATCACCCTTGGGTGGAGGGGGATCCCCAAGGATTTCAACGGGAAGGTTATGTTTTAGCATAGGTTCCTGTTTAAGGAATACTTCATCTATTTCTTCCATTTCCTTCATAAACATATCGTTTTCATGGTCTAGCAAATATTGTTCTAACGGATCAGTTGGAGGAATAGCAATGGAAGCAAGACCAATAATCTCATCCTTACTAGGTGGTTCCCTTTCACGAGGTTGTCTACTAAACTTAGCGAAATTAAACTCATGAGACATACCATCTATGCCAACATTGACAATATTCTTTTCACAATTAATCTTAGCACTAGCAGTATTCAAGAAGGGTCTACCAAAAATAATAGGACAAAAATCATCTTGTGGGGAACCAAGAACAAGAAAATCAGCAGGGTATTTAACCTTCCCACACAAAACTTCAACATCTCTAACAATCCCAATAGGTTTAATGGTATCCCTATTAGCAAGCTTAATAGTAACATCAATGTCTTCTAATTCAACGGGTGCAATGTCGTGCATAATTTCCTTATAAAGATCATAAGGTATCGCACTAGCACTAGCACCCATATCACATAAGCCATGATAACAATGATCTCCTATTTTAACAGAAACAACAGGCATGCCTACAACAGGTTTGCCATTTACCTCTCGTTTCCTCTTCCCCACTTCACCCTTGCCATTTTATTCGCCCTCCCTTTCTCAATATCCTCCTCTTTTTTTCCATTTGCCTTTTGTTGCTCGTGTGTTAGTTTGCTTGTTTGTCGCGATGGCCTTACCTAATTTTGGTGATCTTCACCTCAAAAGGCTAGAAGATATCGAAAACAATGTCAGGAAGTTTATGGTCTTGCAATTTGAGCATAATAATTTCTTTAGAAACGAGCTTAAGGAACAAAAGAGTTTTATAAGTTATATGAATAAAGAGCTCGATGATATGTCCAAAGAATTTGATGGTGTAAGATCCCAAATTGCTCATCTTGAAAAAATGACCGCTGAAATTTCGGATATGCAAGCCACCTTAGTTAATAAGATGGCCGTTAAACCGAATAACTATGAAAATCAAGATGAAGATCTAAAAGTTATTGATGTGTCCCCTATTAAATCTTTGTTTTGCAATGTGAATCTTGATGAATCTGATTATGATCTTCCTTTACCTAGAAGGCGTTCTAAGAATTCTGAGTTTTTAGATCTTGATGATGAAATTGATAAAAGTGGGATTGAAAGAAATATAAATCTAGATATCGCTAAACCCACTATTTTGGATCTCAAGGAATTAGTTATGAAAATTGCTCTTTGATTGATTGTATTTCCTTGTTGCAATCCGTGTTAAATTCTCCTCATGCTTATAGTCAAAATAAGGCCTTTACCGAACACATTGTTGATGCCTTAATGCAATCTTATGAAGAAAAGCTTGAGTTGAAAGTTTCTATCCCTAGAAAACTCCATGATGAGTGGGAACCTACCATTAAAATTAAAATTAAATATTATGAGTTTCATGCTTTGTGTGATTTGGGTGCTAGTGTCTCTACTATTCCCAAAACTTTATGTGATTTGCTAGATTTCCGTGACTTTGATGATTGCTCTCTAAACTTGCATCTTGCGGATTCCACTATTAAAAAGCCTATGGGAAGAATCAATGATGTTCTTATTGTTGCAAATAGGAATTATGTGCCCGTAGATTTTATCGTTCTTGATATAGATTGCAATCCTTCATGTCCTATTATTCTTGGTAGACCTTTCCTTAGAACGATTGGTGCAATTATTGATATGAAGGAAGGGAATATTAAATTCCAATTTCCCTTAAAGAAGGGAATGGAACACGTTCCTAGAAAGAAAATAAAATTACCATATGAATCTATCATGAGAGCCACTTATGGATTGCCTACCAAAGATGGCAATACCTAGATCTACCCTTGCCTTTATGCCTAGCTAGGGGCGTTAAACGATAGCGCTTGTTGGGAGGCAACCCAATTTTATTTTGTGTTTTTTGTTTTTGCTTCTGTTTAGGAATAAATAATCCATCTACCTTCTGTTTGGATGTGGTTTTATGTTTTAGTTAGTGTTTGTGCCAAGTAAGACCTATAGGATAACCTACGATGATAGTTGATTTGATTCTGCTGAAAACAGAAACTTTGCGCGCACGAATTTAGTTATGATAAATCACAGGAACGTGCTTTTGCGTTGATTATTTTTTCTGCTGATCAATAAACAAATTGTACAGGACTTCCTATTTTGGTAGAATTTTTAGAGTTCCATAAGTTTGCGTTAGTTACAGATTACTACAGACTGTTCTGTTTTTGACAGATTCTGTTTTGCGTGTGTTGTTTGCTTATTTTGATGAATCTATGGCTAGTAAAATAGTTTATGATCCATAGAGAAGTTTGAATACAGTAGGTTTAACACCAATACAAATAAATAATAAGTTCATTACAGTACCTTAAAGTAGTCTTTTTTTTTCTTTCTCTAACGGAGCTCACGAGATTTCTATTGAGTTTTGTGTTGTGAAGTTTTCAAGTTTTGGGTGAATTCTTTTGATGGATTATGGAACAAGGAGTGGCAAGAGCCTAAGCTTGGGGATGCCCATGGCACCCCAAAGATAATCCAAGGACACCAAAAATTCAAAGCTTGGGGATGCCCCGGAAGGCATTCCCTCTTTCGTCCACTTCCATCGGTAATTTACTTGGAGCTATATTTTTATTCACCACATGATATGTGTTTTGCTTGGAGCATCTTGTATTATTTGAGTCTTTGCTTGTTAGTCTACCACAATCATCCTTGCTGTACACACCTTTTGAGAGAGCCATATATGATTTGAAATTTGTTAGAATACTCTATGTGCTTCACTTATATCTTTTGAGCTTGATAGTTTTGCTCATAGTGCTTCACTTATATCTTTTGAGCTTGATAATTTTTGCTCTAGTGCTTCACTTAGATCTTTTAGAGCACGGTGGTGGATTTGTTTTAAAGAAACTTGATCTCTCATGCTTCACTTAGATTATTTTGAGAGTCATTAATAGCATGGTAATTTGCTTAATCTTAATATACTTGGTGTTCAAGATATGTGAAACTTTCTTTTGAGTGCGTTGAATACCAAGATAAGTTTGATGCTTGATAATTGTTTTGAGATATGAAGATGGTGATATTAGAGTAATGCTAGTTGAGTAGTTGTTAATACAAAGAATACTTGTGTTGAAGTTTGTGATTCCCGTAGCATGCACGTATGATGAACCGTTATGTGATGAGCTCGGAGCATGATTTATTTATTGATTGTCTTCCTTATGAGTGGCGGTCGGGGACGAGCGATGGTCTTTTCCTACAAATCTATCCCCCTAGGAGCATGCGTGTAATACTTTGCTTTGATAACTTCTAGATTTTTGCAATAAGTATATGAGTTCTTTATGACTAATGTTGAGTCCATGGATTATACACACTTTTTCCCATCCTTCCACCATTTCTAGCCTCTCTAATACCGCGCACCTTTCACCGGTATCATACACCCACCATAAACCTTCCTCAAAACAGCCACCGTACCTACCTATTATGGCATTTCCATAGCCATTCCGAGATATATTGCCATGCAACTTTCCACAGTTCCGTTTATTATGACACGATCCATCATTGTCATATTGCTTAGCATGATCATGTAGTTGACATCGTATTTGTGGCAAAGCCACCTTTCATAATTCTTTCGTACATGTCACTCATGAATCATTGCATATCCCGGTACACCACCGGAGGTATTCATATAGAGTCATATTATGTTCTAAGTATCGAGTTGTAATTGTTGAGTTGTAAGAAAAATAAAAGTGTGATGATCATCATTATTAGAGCATTGTCCCAAGTGAGGAAAGGATGATGGAGGCTATGATTCCCCCACAAGTCGGGATGAGACTCCGGACGAAAAAAAAAGAGAAAAAAAGAGGCAATAAAAAAAAGAGAAAAGGCCCAAATAAAAAATAAAAAAATAAAAAAAATGAGAGAAAAAGAGAGAAGGGACAATGCTACTATCCTTTTACCACACTTGTGCTTCAAAGTAGCACCATGATCTTCATGATAGAGAGTCTCCTATGTTGTCACATTCATATACTAGTGGGAATTTTTCATTATAGAACTTGGCTTGTATATTCCAATGATGGGCTTCCTCAAAACGCCCTAGGTCTTCGTGAGCAAGCGAGTTCGATGCACACCCACTTAGTTTCTTTTGTTGAGCTTTCATATACTTATAGCTCTAGTGCATCCGTTGCATGGCAATCCCTACTCACTCACATTGATATCTATTGATGGGCATCTCCATAGCCCGTTGGTACGCCAAGTTGATGTGAGACTATCTTCCCTCTTTTTTGTCTTCTCCACAACCACCACTCTATTCCACATATAGTGCTATATCCATGGCTCACGCTCATGTATTGCGTGAAGATTGAAAAAGTTTTGAAAATGTTAAAGTATGAAACAATTGCTTGGCTTGTCATCGGGGTTGTGCATGATTTAAATACTTTGTGTGGGGAAGATGGAGCATAACCAGACTATATGATTTTGTAGAGATAACTTTCTTTGGCCATGTTATTTTGAGAAGACATAATTAATTTGATTAGTATGCTTGAAGTATTATTATTTTTTATGTCAATATGAACTTTTGTCTTGAATCTTTCAGATCTGAATATTCATACCATGATTAAGAAGATTTACATTGAAATTATGCCAAAGTATCACTCCGCATCAAAAATTCTCTTTTTATCATTTACCTACTCGAGGACGAGCAGGAATTAAGTTTGGGGATGCCAAATACGTCTCCAACGTATCTATAATTTTTGATTGCTCCATGCTACTTTATCTACTGTTTTGGACTATATTGGGCTTTATTTTACACTTTTATATTATTTTTGGGACTAACCTATTAACCGGAGGCCCAGCCCAGAATTGCTGTTTTTTTGCCTATTTTAGTATTTCGAGGAAACAGAATATCAAACGGAGTCCAAACGGAATGAAACCTTCGGGAACGTGATTTTCTCATCAGATAAGATCTAGGAGACTTGGACCCTCCGTCAAGAAAGCCACGAGGCGGTCACGAGGGTGGAGGGCGCGTCCCTCCCCCCTGGGCGCGCCCCCTACCTCGTGGGCCCCTCGAAGCTCCATCGACGTACTCCTTCCTCCTATATATACCTACGTATCCCCGTATGATCAGAAGAGGAGCCAAAAACCTAATTCCACCGCCGCAACTTCCTGTATCCACGAGATCCCATCTTGGGGCCTGTTCCGGAGATCCGCCGGAGAGGGCATCCACCACGGAGGGATTCTACATCATCACCATAGCCCCTCCGATGAAGTGTGAGTAGTTTACTTCAGACCTTCGGGTCCATAGCTAGTAGCTAGATGGCTTGTTCTCTCTTTTTGGATCTCAATACAATGTTCTCCCCCTCTCTTGTGGAGATCTATTCGATGTAATCTTCTTTTTGCGGTGTGTTTGTTGAGACCGATGAATTGTGGGTTTATGATCCAACTTATCTATGGAAAATATTTGATTCTTCTCTGAATTCTTTTATGTATGATTGAGTTATCTTTGCAAGTCTCTTCGAATTATCCGTTTGGTTTGGCCAACTAGATTGGTAGTTCTTGCAATGGGAGAAGTGCATGGCTTTGGGTTCAATCTTGCGGTGTCCTTACTCAGTGACAGAAAGAGTTGCAAGGCACGTATTGTATTGTTGCCATCGAGGATAACAAGATGGGGTATTTATCATATTGTATGAATTTATTCCTCTACATGATGTCATCTTGCTTAAGGTGTTACTCCGTTTTTAACTTAATACTCTAGATGCATGCTGGATAGCGGTCGATGAGTGGAGTAATAGTAGTAGATGCAGAATCGTTTCGATCTACTTGTCACGGACGTGATGCCTATATACATTATCATTGCCTAGATATACTCATAACTATGCTCAATTCTATCAATTGCTCAACAGTAATTTGTTCACCCACCGTAGAATACTTATGCTCTTGAGAGAAGCCACTAGTGAAACCTATGGCCCCCAGGTCTATTCTCATCATATCAATCTCCATCACTTTATTTACTTGTTTTGCCTTTACCTTTTTACTTTGTATCTTTATACCAAAAATACCAAAAATATTATCTCTATCAGATCTCACTCTCGTAAGTGACCGTGAAGGGATTGACAACCCCTAAGCGTTGGTTGCGAGTTGCTATCGTGTTGTGCAGGTACGAGGGACTTGCGCGTGACCTCCTATTGGATTGATACCTGATACGTCTCCAACGTATCTATAATTTTTTATTGCTCCATGCTACTTTATCTACTGTTTTAGGCAATATTGGGCTTTATTATCCACTTTTATATTATTTTTGGGACTAACCTATTAACCGGAGGCCCAGCCCAGATTTGTTGTTTTATGCCTATTTTAGTGTTTTGAGGAAAAAGAATATCAGACGGAGTCAAAACGGAACGAAATCAACTGGAGAAGTTATTTTTGGAAGGAAACCCACCTGATGGACTTGGACCCCACGTCAGAAGATACGGGAGGTGCTCACGAGGGTGGGGGGGCGCCCTCCCCCCTGGGCGCGCCCCCCTGCCTCGTGGGGCCCCCGTAGCTCCACCGACGTTCTCCTTTCACCCATATATACCTACGTACCCTAAAACTTCCAGAACAGAAGATAGATTGGGAGTTCCGTCGCCGCAAGCCTCTGTAGCCACCAAAAACCAATCGGGACCCTGTTCCGGCACCCTGCCGGAGGGGGATCCCATCACCGGAGGCCATCTTCATCATCCCGGCGCTATCCATGACGAGGAGGGAGTAGTTCACCCTCGGGGCTGAGGGTATGTACCAGTAGCTATGTGTTTGATCACTCTCTCTCGTGTTCTCTCTCGTGTTCCATCTATGGCACGATCTTGATGTATCCCGAGCTTTTCTATTGTAGTTGGATCTTATGATGTTTCTCCCCCTCTACTCTCTTGTGATGAATTGAGTTTCCCCATTTGAAGTTATCTTATTGGATTGAGTCTTTTATGAACACTTGATGTATGTCTTGCGTGGGATAACCGTGGTGACAATGGGTTATTCTATTGATCCACTTGATGTATGTTTTCGTGATCAACTTGCGGGTTTTGTGACACTTGGGAACCTATGCATAGGGGTTGGCACACGTTCTTGACTCTCCGGTAGTAGCTTTGGGGCACTCTTTGAAGTACTTTTATGTTGGTTGGATGAATCTGAGATTGTGTGATGCATATCGTATAATCATGCCCACGGATACTTGAGGCGACAATGGAGTATCTAGGTGACATTAGGGTTTTGGTTGATTTGTATCTTAAGGTGTTATTCTAGTGCGAACTCTTTTATAGATCGATCCGAAAGAATAGCTTTGTGGTGGTTTCGTACCCGACCATAATCTCTATGTTTGTTCTACGCTATTAGTGTCTTTGGAGTGACTCTTTGTTGCATGTTGAGGGCTTGTCATATGTTCTATCTATGTTATTATTGTTGAGAGAACTTACACTAGTGAAAGTATGAACCCTAGGCCTTGTTTCCTATCATTGCAATACCGTTTGCGCTCACTTTTACCGCTTGTTACCTTGCTGTTTTTATTATTTCAGATTACAAAAACCTATATCTACTATCTATTTTGCACTTGTATCACCATCTCTTCGCCGAACTAGTGCACCTATACAATTTACCATTATATTGGGTGTGTTGGGGACACAAGAGACTTTTTGTTATTTGGTTGCAGGGTTGTTTGAGAGAGACCATCTTCATCCTACGCCTCCTACGGATTGATAAACCTTAGGTCATCCACTTGAGGGAAATTTGCTACTGTCCTACAAACCTGTGCACTTGCAGGCCCAACAACCTCTACAAGAAGAAGGCTGTGTAGTAGACATCAAGCTCTTTTCTGGCACTGTTGCCGGGGAGGTGAGTGCTTGAAGGTATATCTTTAGATCTTGCAATCGAGTCTTTTTGTTTCTTGTTTTAGCACTAGTTAGTATATAAAAGAAAATTACAAAAAAATGGAGTTGAGTTTGTCTCATATGCTTAACCTTTTTAATATCTTTTGTGAGTATGATGGAAAGGATAATTGTGCTCAAGTGCTAGAAGAAGAAATCTCTAAATTGTTTGGCACTAAATATTTGTATGATGAGCATGATTGCAATGTTGTTAGTATGAATTCCTTGAATACCCGTGATGCTAATGATATGCAAAGCCACAATCTTGGGGAAGCTATGTTTGATGAATATGATATATTTTGTCCCCCAAGCCTTGATGAGCAAATTTACTATGATGAAAGCATGCCTCCTATCTATGATGATTATTGTGATGATACGTATGCTATAAAGAAAAAGGTTGCTTATGTGGAGAGTAGAAAATTTTCTATGCTTGTAGATCATGAAAAGAATGTTTTAGGTGCTGGTTATATTGTTGAATTCATTCATGATGCTACTGAAAATTATTATGAGAGAGGAACATATGCTTGTAGGAATTGCAATAATGTCAAGTTTCCTCTCTATGTGCTTAAATTCTTGAAGTTATGCTTGTTGTACCATCCTATGCTAGTTGATTATTGTTCCCATAAGTTGTTTGCTCACAAAATCCCTATGCATAGTAAGTGGGTTAGACTTAAAAGTGTTAGTCATATGCTTCATGATGCTCCCGTTATGTTTCAATTCTTATCTTTTATGTGAGCATCATTGTCATCATCATGCCTAGCTAAAAGGCATTAAAGAAAAGCGCTTGTTGGGAGACAACCCAATATTTATACTTACTGTTTTTGTGTGTCCACATGATTATACTCCTGTAGTAATTATGTTTTATAGCTTTTGTTTCAATAAAGTGCCAAGTAGAACCTTTGGGAAGACTTGGGTGAAGTTTATGTGATCTTGCTGTGAAAAACAGAAACTTTAGCGCTCACGAGTTTAGCTGCCATTTTTTACTGGAGAGTGATTTTAGGTTGATTCTTTTTGCAGATGATCAACATACAAATTACTCAGGTCCAGCAATTTATTTCATAATTTTTGGGGTTCCAGAAGTATATGTTTTATACAGATTACTACAGATTGTTCTGTTTTTGACAGATTCTGTTTTCTATGTGTTGTTTGCTTATTTTGATGAATCTATGAGTAGTATCGGAGGGTATGAACCATAGATAAGTTGGAGTACAGTAGATATTACACCAATTTGAGTTTAGAATGAGTTCATTACAGTACCTAAGTGGTGGTTTTATTTTCTTATACTAACGGAGCTTACGAGTTTTGTTTTGAGTTTTGTGTGGTTGAAGTTTTCAAGTTTTGGGTAAAGATTCGATGGACTATGGAATAAGGAGTGGCAAGAGCCTAAGCTTGGGGATGCCCAAGTCACCCCAAGGTAATATTCAAGGACAACCAAGCAACTAAGCTTGGGGATGCCCCGGAAGGCATCCCCTCTTTCGTCTTCGTTCATCGGTAACTTTACTTGGAGCTATATTTTTATTCACCACATGATATGTGTTTTGCTTGGAGCGTCAATTTATTTTGTTAGTTTTTGCTTTCTGTTAGTTATAATTGTGTTTTGCCTCTTTAGTTTCAATAAAAAAGTCAAGGATAGCCTTTGCCATGCTTATTTCGCTAGTTTGCATGTTGCTGTTTGAAAACAGAAAGTTTACCGCTGTTGCAAAAATTCCCTAGAAAAGTCAGAGCATGGTCTAACGTTGAATCTTTTTGCATATTGAGCTCTAATAAATTTATTACAGTGGTAATTTTAGTTCATAATTTTTAGAGTCAGGGAAGTATTGATACTCTTGCATTCTTCACAGACTGTACTGTTTTGGCAGATTGCTGTTATGTTTGCATTGTTTGCATATGTTTGCTTGTTTAATGATTCTATTTGAAGATAGGAGTATTAAATATGCAGAGGCATTTAGTATTCAATGTTGAATAATAATTTAAGTGATTTTCTACAGTATAATATGATAAGGTTTTGCATTGGTTTATATTAACCTATCTCACGAGTTCTTGTTGAGTTTGTTGTGAATGAAGCTTTTGATAAAAAGAGAAACCATGATATGAGAGGAATTAAGGAGACACAAAAGCTCAAGCTTGGGGATGCCCCGGTAGGCATCCCACCTTTCTTCTTCAACAACTATCGGTTAGTATCAGTTGAGCCTAAGTTTTTGCTTCTTCACATGAGTTGTGCTATCCTTGCAATGTAATTTTCTTTAGCTTTGCTTGCTGTTTGAATAAGTATCAAGATCTGAAATTTTTTAATGAGAGAGAGCCTTACACAAATTGGAATTTGCTAGAATACTCTATGTGCTTCACTTATATCTTTTGAGCTTGATAATTTTTGCTCTAGTACTTCACTTATATCTTTTAGAGCACGGTGGTGGATTTGTTTTAAAGAAACTATTGATCTCTCATGCTTCACTTAGATTATTTTGAGAGTCGTTAATAGCATGGTGATTTGCTTAATATTAATATACTTTGTATTCAAGATATGTGAAACTTTCTTATGAGTGTGTTGAATACTAAGAAAAGTTTGATGCTTGATAATTGTTTTGAGATATGGAGGTGATAATATCAAAGTCGTGCTAGTTGAGTAATTGTGAATTTGAGAAATGCTTGTGTTGAAGTTTGCAAGTCCCGTAGCATGCACGTATGGTTAAAATTGTGTAAAAAATTTGAAACATGAAGTGTACCTGGCTTGTGCACCCTTATGAGTGGCGGTCGGGGACGAGCGATGGTCTTTTCCTACCAATCTACCCCCCTAGGAGCATGCGCGTAGTACTTGGTTTTTGATGACTTATAAATTTTTGCAATAAGTATATGAGTTCTTTTGACTAATGTTGAGTCCATGGATTATACGCACTCTCACCTTTCCGCCTTTGCTAGCCTCTTCGGTACCGTGCATTGCCCTTTCTCACCTTGAGAGTTGGTGCAAACTTTGCCGGTGCATCCAAACCCCGTGATACGATACGCTCTGTCACACATAAACCTCTTTATATCTTCCTCAAAACAGCCACCATACCTACCTATCATGGCATTTCCATAGCCATTCCGAGATATATTGCCATGCAACTTCCATCATCATCATCATGACATACATTACTTTTGTCATATTGCCATTGCATGATCATGTAGTTGACATCGTATTTGTGGCAAAGCCACCATGCATTATTTTTCATACATGTCACTCTTGATTCATTGCACCATCCCGGTACACCGCCGGAGGCATTCATATAGAGTCATATCTTGTTCTAGTTTCGAGTTGTAATTCATATGTTGTAATGAAAGTGTGATGATCATCATTATTAGAGCATTGCCCCAGTGAGGAAAAGGATGATGGAGACTATGATTCCCCCACAAGTCGGGATGAGACTCCGGACGAATCAAAAAAAAAAAAGAAAGGCCCAAAAAAGAAAGGCCCAAAAAAAAGAGAAAGGCCAAAATAAAAAAAAGAAAGGCCCAAAAAAAATTAAAAAAATGAGAGAAAAAGAGAGAAGGGGCAATGTTACTATCCTTTTACCACACTTGTGCTTCAAAGTAGCACCTTGTTCTTCATGTAGTGAGTCTCATATATTTGTGCTTCAAAGTAGCACCATGTTTTTCATATAGTGAGTCTCATTGTCTTGTTCATACTAGTGGGAATTTTTCATTATAGAACCTGGCTTGTATATTCCTACGATGGGCTTCCTCAAATGCCCTAGGTCTTCGTGAGCAAGCAAGTTGGATGCACACCCACTAGTTTTCTTTTGTTGAGCATTCATAGCTCTAGTGCATCCGTTGCATGGCAATCCCTACTCACTCACATCGATATATATTGATGGGCATCTCCATAGCCCGTTGATACGCCTAGTTGATGTGAGACTTTCTCCTTTTTTGTCTTCTCCACATAATCCCCATCATCATATTCTATTCCACCCATAGTGCTATATCCATGGCTCACGCTCATGTATTGCGTGAAGGTTGAAAAAGTTTGAGATTATTTGAGTATGAAACAATTGCTTGGCTTGTCATCGGGGGTATAGAAGTTGGGAACATCTTTGTGTGACGAAAATGAAGCATAGCCTAACTATATGATTTTGTAGGGATGAACTTTCTTTGGCCATGTTATTTTGAGAAGACATGATTGCTTTGATTAGTATGCTTGAAGTATTATTATTTTTATGTCAATATGAACTTTTGTCTTGAATCTTTCGGATCTGAATATTCATATCACAATTAAGAAGATTTACATTGAAATTATGCCAAACTATCACTCCGCATCAAAAATTCTTTTTTATCATTTACCTACTCGAGGACGAGCAGGAATTAAGCTTGGGGATGCTTGATACGTCTCCAACATATCTATAATTTTTGATTGCTCCATGCTACTTTATCTACTGTTTTAGGCAATATTGGGCTTTATTATCCACTTTTATATTATTTTTGGGACTAACCTATTAACCGGAGGCCCAGCCCAGATTTGCTGTTTTATGCCTATTTTAGTGTTTTGAGGAAAAAGAATATCAGACGGAGTCAAAACGGAACGAAATCAACTGGAGAAGTTATTTTTGGAAGGAAACCCACCTGATGGACTTGGACCCCACGTCAGAAGATACGGGAGGTGCTCACGAGGGTGGGGGGGCGCCCTCCCCCTGGGCGCGCCCCCCTGCCTCGTGGGGGCCCCGTAGCTCCACCGACGTTCTCCTTTCACCCATATATACCTACGTACCCTAAAACTTCCAGAACAGAAGATAGATTGGGAGTTCCGCCGCCGCAAGCCTCTGTAGCCACCAAAAACCAATCGGGACCCTGTTCCGGCACCCTGCCGGAGGGGGATCCCATCACCGGAGGCCATCTTCATCATCCCGGCGCTATCCATGACGAGGAGGGAGTAGTTCACCCTCGGGGCTGAGGGTATGTACCAGTAGCTATGTGTTTGATCACTCTCTCTCGTGTTCTCTCTCGTGTTCCATCTATGGCACGATCTTGATGTATCCCGAGCTTTTCTATTGTAGTTGGATCTTATGATGTTTCTCCCCCTCTACTCTCTTGTGATGAATTGAGTTTTCCCGTTTGAAGTTATCTTATTGGATTGAGTCTTTTATGAACACTTGATGTATGTCTTGCGTGGGATAACCGTGGTGACAATGGGTTATTCTATTGATCCACTTGATGTATGTTTTGGTGATCAACTTGCGGGTTTCGTGACACTTGGGAACCTATGCATAGGGGTTGGCACACGTTCTTGACTCTCCGGTAGTAGCTTTGGGGCACTCTTTGAAGTACTTTTATGTTGGTTGGATGAATCTGAGATTGTGTGATGCATATCGTATAATCATGCCCACGGATACTTGAGGCGACAATGGAGTATCTAGGTGACATTAGGGTTTTGGTTGATTTGTATCTTAAGGTGTTATTCTAGTGCGAACTCTTTTATAGATCGATCCGAAAGAATAGCTTTGTGGTGGTTTCGTACCCGACCATAATCTCTACGTTTGTTCTACGCTATTAGTGTCTTTGGAGTGACTCTTTGTTGCATGTTGAGGGCTTGTCATATGTTCTATCTATGTTATTATTGTTGAGAGAACTTACACTAGTGAAAGTATGAACCCTAGGCCTTGTTTCCTATCATTGCAATACCGTTTACGCTCACTTTTACCGCTTGTTACCTTGCTGTTTTTATTATTTCAGATTACAAAAACCTATATCTACTATCTATTTTGCACTTGTATCACCATCTCTTCGTCGAACTAGTGCACCTATACAATTTACCATTATATTGGGTGTGTTGGGGACACAAGAGACTTTTTGTTATTTGGTTGCAGGGTTGTTTGAGAGAGACCATCTTCATCCTACGCCTCCTACGGATTGATAAACCTTAGGTCATCCACTTGAGGGAAATTTGCTACTGTCCTACAAACCTGTGCACTTGCAGGCCCAACAACGTCTACAAAAAGAAGGTTGTGTAGTAGACATCAATACCTTGGTTCTCAAAAACGGAGGGAAATACTTATGCTACTGTGCTGCATCACCCCCTCCTCTTCGGGGAAAACCAACGCAAGCTCGAGACGTAGCAAAGTCATCCATGAATACCTCACAAATCTTTTCACAAAAATCAGAGAATATAGCCATCATGCATCTTTGAAAGGTAGCAGGTGCATTACATAAACCAAAAGGCATACGTCTATAAGCAAAAGTACCAAAAGGGCAAGTAAAAGTAGTTTTAGATTGATTCTTCGCTGACACATGTATCTGAGAGAAGCCAGAATAACCATCTAGAAAGCAAAAATGTGTGTGTTTGGATAGCCTTTCTAGCATTTGATCAATAAAAGGTAAAGGGTAATGATCTTTCTTAGTAGCTTTATTTAACTTATGGAAATCAATTACCATCCTATAACCTGTAATAATTCTTTGCGGGATCAATTCATCTCTATCATTAGGAACAACGGTAATACCTCCCTTTTTAGGGACACAATGGACAGGGCTTACCCATTCACTATCAGCAACGGGATAAATAATACCTTCCTCAAGGAGCTTTAGTATCTCCTTTCTTACCACTTCCTTCATCTTGGGATTTAATCGTCTTTGAGGATCTCTAACTGGTTTGGCATATTTCTCCACTGAAATTTTGTGCTGACATAATGTGGGACTAATGCCCTTAAGATCATCCAGAGTATATCCAATAGCAGCTTGGTGCTTCTTCAGAGTTTTCAATAATCTTTCTTCTTCTTTCTCTGAAAGGTTAGCACTAATAATAACATGATATATTTCTTTTTAATCAAGATAAGCATACTTAAGATTACCAGGTAAAGGTTTAAGTTCAAACACGGGATCACCCTTGGGTGGAGGGGGATCCCCAAGAATTTCAACGGGAAGGTTATGTTTTAGCATAGGTTCCTGTTTAAGGAATACTTCATCTATTTTTTCCATTTCCTTCATAAACATATCGTTCTCATGGTCTAGCAAATATTGTTCTAACGGATTAGTTGGAGGAACAGCAATGGAAGCAAGACCAATAATCTCATCCTTACTAGGTGGTTCCCTTTCACGAGGTTGTCTACTAAACTTAGCAAAATTAAACTCATGAGACATACCATCTATGCCAACATTGACAATATTCTTTTCACAATTAATCTTAGCACTAGCAGTATTCAAGAAGGGTCTACCAAAAATAATAGGACAAAAATCATCTTGTGGGGAACCAAGAACAAGAAAATCAGCAGGGTATTTAACCTTCCCACACAAAACTTAAACATCTCTAACAATCCCAATAGGTTTAATGGTATCCCTATTAGCAAGCTTAATAGTAACATCAATGTCTTCTAATTCAAAGGGTGCAATGTCATGCATAATTTCCTTATAAAGATCATAAGGTATCGCACTAGCACTAGCACCCATATCACATAAGCCATGATAACAATGATCTCCTATTTTAACAGAAACAACAGGCATGCCTACAACAGGTCTACGTGTCTTAGTATCAGGTCTAGCAATATTAGCAGTTTCACCCAAGAAAGAAATAACATGCCCATCTAAGATCTCATCCAAGAGATCTTTAATCATAGCAATACTAGGTTCAGCATTAATTTGCTCAGGAGGTGTATAAGTCCTAGTATTACTCTTACGAACAACAGTCGAAGCTTTAGCATGATCTTTTATCCTAACAGGAAAAGGAGGTTTTTCAACATAAGCAGTAGGAACAATAGGATCACTATAGGTAATAGTCTTTTCTTCGACTGTAATAGGTGCAACTACTTTCACCTCAACAGGAGGATTATATTTAAACCACTTCTCTTTAGGGAGATCAACGTGATTAGCAAAAGATTCACAAAAAGTAGCTACTATCTCAGAGTCAAGTCCATACTTAGCGCTAGATCCACGAAAAGCATCAGTATCCATAAAAGATTTAACACAATTGAACTTAGGTGTCATACCTGACTCCTTACCATCGTCGGAACCCCAATCTTCAGAGTTGCGTTTAATTCTTTCCAATAAGTCCCATTTGAAATCAATAGTCTTCAGCATATAAGAACCAGCACAGGAAGTATCGAGCAGGTTGCGATTATCAAGAGAAAGCCGAGCATAAAAATTCTGAATAATCATTTCCCGAGAGAGCTCATGATTGGGGCATGAATATAACATTGACTTAAGCCTCCCCCAAGCTTGAGCGATGCTTTCTCCTTCGTGAGGCCAGGAATTATATATGTAATTATGATCACGTTGAACAAGATGCATAGGATAGAACTTCTGGTGAAATTCCAACTTCAATCGCTTATAATTCCAAGACCCCGTATCATCACATAGCCTATACCATGTCAATGCATCTCCCTTCAAAGATAAAGGGAAGACCTTCCTTTTGACAACATCATCGGGAATACCTGCAAGCTTAAATAATCCACATACTTCATCCACAAAGATAAGGTGTAAATCGGGATGCAATGTTCCGTCTCCTGCAAATGGATTAGCTAGCAGTTTTTCTATCATACCCGAAGGAATCTCAAAGTAAATATTTTCATAAAGTTTAGTAGGTTGAGGAGCAACTCTTTGCTCTTCTGGTTGGGGTGAAGATACCGCAAACAAGCCCCTCAAAGGATTAGTTTCCATAGTGACAAGTAACAGAAAATTTCAGCACACTATATAAATGTTTCCTTACCAAGTTTCACTCACCAAAAGCGCTACACTCCCCGGCAACGGCGCCAGAAAAGAGTCTTGATGACCCACAAGTGTAGGGGATCTATTGTAGTCCTTTCGATAAGTAAGAGTGTCGAACCCAACGAGGAGCGGAAGGAAATGATAAGCAGTTTTTAGTAAGGTTTTCTCTCCAAGCACTGAAATTGTAGGTAATAGATAGTTTTGTGATAAGATAAATAGTACCGAGCAACAAGTAAATAAAGTAAGTAAAGTGCAGCAAGGTGGCCGAATTCTTTATGTAGCAAAGGATAAGCCTGGACAATTTCTAATAATGATAAAGGAGCTTCCGAGGACACATTGGGAATTATCGTCAAGCTAGTTTTCATCACGTTCATATGATTCGCGTTCAGTACTTTGATAATTTGATATGTGGGTGGACCGGTACTTCGGTACTGCCCTAACTTGGACAAGCATCCCACTTATGATTAACCCCTATTGCAAGCATCCGCAACTACAAAAAGAAGTATTAAGGTAAACCTAACCACAGCATTAAGCGTATGGATCCATATCAACCCCTAACGAAGCAACGCATAAACTAGGGTTTAAGCTTCTGCCACTCTAGCAACCCATCATCTACTTATTACTTCCCCATGCCTTCCTCTAGGCCCAAATAATGGTGAAGTGTCATGTAGTCGACGTTCACATAACACCACTAGAGGAAAAGACAACATACATCTCATCAAAATATCGAACGAATACCAAATTCACATGACTACTAATAGCAAGACTTCACCCATGTCCTCAGGAACAAACGTAACTACTCACAAAGCATATTCATGTTCATAATCAGAGGAGTAATAATATGCATAAAGGATCTGAACATATGATCTTCCACCAAGTAAACCAATTAGCATAAACTACAAGGAGTAATCAACACTACTAGCAAGACCAATTTGTGGTTTTGATACAAGATTGGATACAAGATATGAACTAGGGTTTTGAGAGGAGATGGTGCTGGTGAAGATGTTGATGGAGATTGACCCCCTCCCAATGAGAGGATCGTTGGTAATGACGTTGGTGATGATTTCCCCCTCCCTGAGGGAAATGTCCCCGGCAGAACAGCTCCGCCAAAGCCCTAGATTGATTCCGCCAAGGTTGTGCCTCATGGCGGCGAAGTTTCATCCCATAAGCTTGCCCATGATTTTTTCCAGGGTAAAAGTGATGATATAGCAGAAGATGGACGCCGGAGGCCCACCAGGGGGCCCAGGAGATAGGGGACGCGCCCTAAAGGGGGGTGCGCCCCCTGTCTCCTAGACAGGGTGTGGCCCCCTGGCCTATTTCTTTCGCTTAGAAATTCTTATTAATTCCAAAGAGTTGTTTCATGGAGTTTCAGGACTTTCGGAGCTGTGCAGAATAGGTTTCCAACGTTTGCTCCTTTTCCAGCCAGAATTCCAGCTGCCGGCATTCCCCCTCTTCATGGTAAACCTTGTAAAATAAGAGAGAATAGCCATAAGTATTGAGATATAATGTGTAATAACAACCCATAATGCAATAAATATGGATATAAAAGCATGATGCAAAATGGATGTATCAAACACCTTCCCTACCTATGTGAGTTTAATGATAATGAAATCTTATCTTCTTATGAAAAGAGTGTTTATAGTTACTATGATATCGAACAAATTGAATAATTTGTTGCTTTTAAGGGTGCTTATGAAGTTGCTTCTTTGATCGAAAAGTATGATATTACTCTGTACAAATCTGAAAATTTTGACATACTTAAATATTGCTATGAAAACTATATATGCTCATAATGCCTATGTTAAGGAATTTATTAAGAGAATGTTCGCTTCTTAGGAAGAAAATAATGATATTCATGAATCTATAGATAATTATGATTCCGTTGATTCGATTGAAATATCCCTTGACGAACATGATGCTTGCTATTCTTATGGCCATGATGCCAATATTTATGGAGATGAATTTGCTGTAGTTCCTTATGTTAAACACGAGATTATTGCTATTGCACCCATACTTGATAGTTCCTTGAATCAAAAGCATGATTGCAATGATGTTATTATAAATTCTATTAATGCCAGTTTTGCTAATAATATGAAAAACCCCAAGTTTGGGGATGCAAGTTTTGTTATGTCCGCTACTTATTGCAATGGTCATGATTGGGGTGATGATGCTTCTTATGATCTTAAATATTTATTTAAGCCTCATGATGAATATGTTTACTATAATATTGAAAGTGGGTTTGGAAGAGTGTCAACTCTAGGTAATAATGATCCCACTATTTTGGAGAACGATCAATCTGAAGGAAATATGCCCTAGAGGCAATAATAAAGTTATTATTTATTTCCTTATTTCATGATAAATGTTTATTATTCATGCTAGAATTGTATTAACCGGAAACTTAGTGCATGTGTGAATACATAGACAAAACATAGTGTCCCTAGTATGCCTCTACTTGACTAGCTCGTTAATCAAAGATGGTTATGTTTCCTAACCATAGACATGTGCTGTCATTTGATGAACGGGATCACATCATTAGGAGAATGATGTGATGGACAAGACCCATCCGTTAGCTTAGCATCATGATTGTTACAGTTTCATTGCTACTGCTTTCTTCATGACTTATACATGTTCCTCAGACTATGAGATTATGCAACTCCCGAATGCCGGAGGAACACCTTGTGTGCTATCAAACATCACAACGTAACTGGGTGATTATAAAGATGCTCTACAGGTGTCTCCGAAGGTGCTTGTTGGGTTGGCATAGATCGAGATTAGGATTTGTCACTCCGTGTTTCGGAGAGGTATCTCTGGGCCCTCTCGGTAATGCTCATCACTATAAGCCTTGCAAGCAATGTGACTAATGAGTTAGTTGCGAGATGAAGCATTACAGAACGAGTAAATAGACTTGCCGGTAACGAGATTGAACTAGATATGTTGATATCGACGATCGAATCTCGGGCAAGTAACAAACCGATGACAAAGGGAACAATGTATGTTGTTATGCGGTTTGACCGATAAAGATCTTCGTAGAATATGTAGGAGCCAATATGAGCATCTAGGCTCCGATGTTGGTTATTGATCAGAGATGTGTCTCGGTCATGTCTACATAGTTCTCGAACCCGTAGGGTCCGCACGCTTAACGTTCGATGACGATTTGTATTATGAGTTATGTGTTTTGATGATCGAAGTTTGTTCGAAGTCCCGGATGAGGTCATGGATGTGACGAGGAGTCTCTAAATGGTCGAGACGTAAAGTTTCATATATTGGAAGGCTATATTCGGACATCGGAAAGGTTCCGAGTGATTTGGGTATTTTTCGGAGTATCGGAGAGTTATGGGAATTCGCCGGGGGAAGTTAATGGGCCTTATTGGGCTTTAGTGGAGAGAGGGAAGAAGGGCCAAGGTGGCGCGCGCCTCCCTCTGCCCAAACCGAATTGGACAAGGGGTGGGGGCGCAGCCCCCTTTCTTTCTCCCTCTCCCTCCTTCCCTTCTTCCCCACTCCGAAAAGGAAAGGGAATCCTACTAGGACTTGGGAGTCCTAGTAGGACTCCCTAGGAGGGCCGGCCTATCTCCCTCCCTCCTTTATATACATGGGGAGGGGGAATCCCAAAGGCACACCAAGCCTTCTCTTAGCCGTGTGCGGTGCCCCCCTCCACAGTTACACACCTCGGTCATATCGTCGTAGTGCTTAGGCGAAGCCCTGCGCTGGTAACTTCATCATCACCGTCGCCACGCCGTGCTGACGAAACTCTCCCTCGGCCTCAACTGGATCAAGAGTACGAGGGACATCATCGAGCTGAACGTGTGCTGAACGCGGAAGTGTCGTACGTTCGGTACTTGGATCAGTTGGATCACGAAGACGTTCGACTACATCAACCGTGTTATTGAAATGCTTCCGCTTTTGGTCTATGAGGGTACATGTACACACTCTCCCCTCTCGTTGCTATGTATCTCCTAAATAGATCTTGCGTGATCGTAGGATTTTTTTGAAATTACTGCGTTTCCCAACAGTGGCATCCGAGCCAGGTCTATGCGTAGATGTTATATGCACGAGTAGAACACAAAGAGTTGTGGGCGATAATAGTCATACTGCTTACCAGCAATGTCTTACTTTGATTTGGCGGTATTATTGTATGAAGCGGCCTGAACCGACATTACATGACCGCGTTCATGAGACGGGTTCTACCGACGTGCTTCGCACACAGGTGGCTAGCGGGTGTCTGTTTCTCCAACTTTAGTTGAATCAAGTGTGGCTATGCCCGGTCCTTTTTGAAGGTTAAAACATCACACTTGACGAAAAATCATTGTGGTTTTGATGCGTAGGTAAGAACGGTTCTTGCTA
Organism: Triticum timopheevii; assembly: GCA_963921465.1. Taxonomy (NCBI): domain Eukaryota; kingdom Viridiplantae; phylum Streptophyta; class Magnoliopsida; order Poales; family Poaceae; genus Triticum; species Triticum timopheevii. Next base: position 460,078,319 of record OY997264.1, on the reverse strand, counting down.
GAATCCCGTAGCAGCCACATAAAACTTGCAACAACAAAGTAGAGGACGTCTAACTTGTTTTTGCAGGGCATGTTGTGATGTGATATGGTCAAGACATGATGTGTTGTATGAGATGATCATGTTTTGTTAAAGTTATCGGCAACTAGCAGGAGCCTTATGGTTGTCTCTTTATTGCATAAGATGCAAGCGCCATATAATAGCTTTACTTTATCGCTTTGCAATAACAATAGTTACAAAAGCAATAGTTGGCGAGACGACCATGTGATGACACGTTGATAAAGATCAAGATGATGGAGATCATGGTGTCATGCCGGTGACGATGGAGATCATGATGGTACTTTGGAGATGGAGATCAAAGGCACAAGATGATGATAGCCATATCATGTCACATATTTTGATTGCATGTAATGTTTATCTTTTATATTCTTATTTTGCTTAGTTCGGTGGTAGCATTATAAGATGATCCCTTACTAAAATTTAAAGGTATAAGTGTTCTCCCTGAGTATGCACCGTTGCGACAGTTCTTCGTGCCGAGACACCACGTGATGATCGGGTGTGATAAGTTCTATGTTCACATACAATGGGTGCAAGCCAGTTTTGCACACGCAGAATACTCAGGTTAAACTTGACGAGCCTAGCATATGCAGATATGGCCTCGGAACACTGGAGACCAAAAGGTCGAGCGTGAATCATATAGTAGATATGATCAACATAGTGATGTTCACCATTGAAAGCTACTCCATCTCACGTGAAGATCGGACATGGTTTAGTTGATTTGGATCACGTGATCATTTAGATGACTAGAGGGATGTCTTTCTAAGTGGGAGTTCTTAAGTAATATGATTAATTGAACTTTAATTTATCATGAACTTAGTCCTGATAGTATTTTTCAAATTATGTTGTAGATCAATAGCTCGCGCTGTAGCTTCCCTATGTTTTTTATATGTTCCTAGAGAAAACTAAGTTGAAAGATGATCGTAGTAATGATGCGGACTGAGTCCATGATCTGAGGTTTATCCTCATTGCTGCAAAGAAGAATTATGTCCTTGATGCACCGCTAGGTGACAAAACTATTGCAGGAGCAGATGCAAACGTTATAAACATTTGGCTAGCTTAATATGATGACTACTTGATAGTTTAGTGCATGATGCTTTATGGCTTAGAATTAGGACTTCAAAGACGTTTTGAACGTCATGGACCATATGAGATGTTCCAGGAGTTGAAGTTAATATTTCAAGCAAATACCCGAGTTGAGGGATATGAAGTCTCCAACAAGTTCTATAGCTAAAATATGGAGGAGAATAGCTCAAGCAGTGAGCATGTGCTCAGATTGTCTGGGTACCACAATCGCTTGAATCAAGTGGGAGTTAATCTTCCGGATAAGATAGTGATTGACAGAGTTCTCTAGTCACCATCACCAAGTTACTGGAACTTCGTGATGAACTATAATATGCAAGGGATGATGAAAACGATTCCCGAGCTCTTCGTGATGCTGAAATCGATGAAGGTAGAAATCAAGAATGAGCATCAAGTGTTGATGATTGACAAGACCACTAGTTTCAAGAAAAGGGCAAAGGGAAAGAAAGGGAACTTCAAGTAGAATGACAAGCAAGTTGTCACTCCCGTGAAGAAGCCCAAAGCTGGACCAAAGCCTGAAACTGAGTGCTTCTACTGAAAAGGAAATGATCACTGAAAGCAGAAATGCCCTGAATATTTGGTGGATAAGAAGGATGGCAAAGTGAACAAGGGTATATTTGATATACAGGTTATTGATGTGTACCTTACTAGTGTTTATAGTAGCCCCTGTGTATTTGATACTTGTTCGGTTGCTAAGATTAGTAACTCGAAACATGACTTATAGAATAAACAACTAGTTGAGGGTGAAGTGAGATGTGTGTTGGAAGTGGTTCCAAGATTGATATGATCATCATCGCACACTCCCTATACTTTCGAGATTAGTGTTGAACCTAAATGAATGTTATTTGGTGTTTGCGTTGAGCATAAATATGATTAGATCATGTTTATTGCGATACGATTATTCATCTAAGACAGAGAATAAATTGTTATTCTGTTTACATGAATAAAACCTTCTATGGTCATACACCCAATGTTGATGGTTTATTGAATCTTGATCATAGTGATACACATATTCATAGTATTGATGCCAAAAGATGCAAAGTTGATAATGATAGTGCAACTTATTTGTGGCACTGCCGTTTGGGTCATATCGGTGCAAAGCGCATAAAGAAACTCCATAAAGATGGACTTTTGGAATCACTTGATTGTGAATCATTTGATGCATGCGAACCGTGCCTTATGGGCAAGATGACTAAAACTCTGTTCTCCAGAACAATTGAATGATCTAGTGACTTATTGGAAATAATACATACCGATGTATGCGGTCCAATGAGTGTTGATGCTCGTGGCGGGTATCGTTATTTTCTGACCTTCATAGATGATTTGAGCAAATATGGGTATATCTACTTAATGAAACACAAGTCTGAAACATTTTAAAAGTTCAAAGAATTTCAGAGTGAAGTGGAGAATCATCGTAACAAGAAAATAAAGTTTCTACGATCTGATCGTGGAGGAGAATATTTGAGTTACGAGTTTGGCCTTCATTTAAAACAATGTGGAATAGTTTCACAACTCACGCCGCATGAAACACCACAGTGTAATGGTGTGTCTGAACGTTGTAACCGCACTTTATTGGATATGGTGCGATCTATGATGTTTCTTACCGATTTACGACTATCGTTTTGGGGTTATGCATTAGAGACAGTTGCATTCACGTTAAACAGGGCACCGTCGGAATCTGTTGAGATGGCGCCTTATGAATTGTGGTTTGGCAAGAAACCAAAGTTGTCGTTTCTTAAATTTTGGGGTTGTGATGCTTATGTGAAAAATCTTCAACCTGATAAGCTTGAACCCAAGTCGGAGAAGTGCGTCTTCATAGGATACCCAAAGGAAACTGTTGGATACACCTTCTATCACAGATCCGAAGGCAAAATCTTTGTTGCTAAGAATGGATCCTTTCTAGAGAGGAGTTTCTCTCGAAAGAAGTGAGTGGGAGAAAAGTAGAACTTGATGAGGTAATTGTATCTTCTCCCTTATTGGAAAGTAGTTCATCACAAAAATCAGTTCCAGTGATTCCTACACCAATTAGTGAGGAAGTTAATGATGATGATCATGAAACTTTAGATCAAGTTGCTACCGAACCTCATAGGTCTTCCAAAGTAAGATCCGCACCAGAGTGGTACGGTAATCCTGTTCTGGAAATCATGTTACTAGACTATGGTGAACCTATGAACTATGAGGAAGCGATGATGAGCCCAGATTCCATGAAATGGCTTGAGGCCATGAAATCTAAGATGGGATCCATGTATGAGAACAAAGTGTGGACTTTGGTGGACTTGCCCGATGATCGGCAAGCCATATAAAATAAATGGATCTTCAAGAAGAAGACCGACTCAGACAGTAATGTTATTGTCAACAAAGCTCGACTTGTTGCGAAAGGTTTTCGACAAGTTCAAGGAGTTGACTACGACGAGACTTTCTGACCCGTAGCGATGCTTAAGTCTGTCCGAATCATGTTAGCAATTACCGCATTTTATGATTATGAAATTTGGCAAATGGATGTCCAAACTGCATTCCTGAATGGATTTCTAGAAGAAGAGTTGTATATGATGGAACTAGAAGGTTTTGTCGATCCAAAGGGTGCTAACAAAGTGTGCAAGCTCCAGCGATCCATTTATGGACTGGTGCAAGCTTCTCAGAGTTGGAATAAACGCTTTGATAGTGTGATCAAAGCATATGGTTTTATACGGACTTTTGGAGAAGCCTGTATTTACAAGAAAGTGAGTGGGAGCTCTGTAGCATTTCTAATATTATATGTGGATGACATATTGTTGATTGGAAATGATATAGAATTTCTGAATAACATAAAGGGATACTTGAATAAGAGTTTTTCAATGAAAGACCTCGGTGAAGCTGCTTACATATTGGGAATCAAGATAGATCAAGATGCTTGGTAAGATTTTTCAATGAGTAAATACCTTGGCAAGTTTCTGAAAGAGTTCAAAATGGATCAGTCAAAGAAGGAGTTCTTGTCTGTATTACAAAGTGTAAAGTTGAGTAAGACTCAAAGCCCGACCATGACAGAAGATAGAAAGAGAATGAAAGTCATTCCCTATGCCACAGTCATAGGTTCTATAAAGTATGTTGTGTTGTGTACCAGACCTATTGTGTACCTTGCCATGAGTTTGGTAAGGGGGTACAATAGTGATCTAAGAGTAGATCACTGGACATCGGTCAAAATTATCCTTAGTGAGGACCAAGGAAATGTTTCTCAGTGATGGGGGTGATAAAGAGTTCGTCGTAAAGAGTTACGTCGATGCAAGCTTTTACACCGATCCAGATGACTCTAAGTCTCAATCTAGATACATATTGAAAGTGGGAGCAATTAGCTAGAGTAGCTCCATGCAGAGCATTCTAGACATAGAATATTTGCAAAATACATACGGCTCTGATTGTGAGAGACCCGTTGACTAAACTTCTCTCACCAGCAAAACATGATCGCACCTTAGTATTCTTTGGGTGTTAATCACATAGCGATGTGAACTAGATTATTCACTCTAGCAAAGCCTTTGGGTGTTGGTCACATGGCGATGTGAACTATGGGTGTTAATCACATATAGATGTGAACTATTGGTGTTAAATCACATGGCGATGTGAACTAGATTATTGACTCATGTGCAAGTGGGAGACTGAAGGAAATATGCCCCTAGAGGCATTAGTAAAGTTATTATTTATTTCCTTATTTCGTGATAAATGTTTATTATTCGTGCTAGAATTGTATTAACCGGAAACTTAGTACATGTGTGAATACATAGACAAAACATAGTGTCCCTAGTATGCCTCTACTTGACTAGCTCGTTAATCAAAGATGGTTATGTTTCCTAACCATAGACATGTGTTGTTATTTGATTAAGGGGATCACATCATTAGGAGAATGATGTGATGGACAAGACCCATCCGTTAGCTTAGCATCATGATCGTTACAGTTTCATTGCTACTGCTTTCTTCATGACTTATACATGTTCCTCAGACTATGAGATTATGCAACTCCCGAATGCCGGAGGAACACCTTTTGTGCTATCAAACATCACAACGTAACTGGGTGATTATAAAGATGCTCTACAGGTGTCTCCGAAGGTGTTTGTTGGGTTGGCATAGATCGAGATTAGGATTTGTCACTCCGTGTTTCGGAGAGGTATCTCTTGGCCCTCTCGGTAATGCTCATCACTATAAGCCTTGCAAGCAATGTGACTAATGAGTTAGTTGTGGGATGAAGCATTACAGAATGAGTAAAGAGACTTGCCGGTAATGAGATTGAACTAGGTATGATGATACCGACGATCGAATCTCGGTCAAGTAACATACCGATGACAAAGGGAACGACGTATGTTGTTATGCGATTTGACCAATAAAGATCTTCATAGAATATGTAGGAGCCAATATGAGCATCTAGGTTCCGCTATTGGTTATTGATCGGAGATGTGTCTCGGTCATGTCTACATAGTTCTCGAATCCGTAGGGTCCACACGCTTAACGTTCGATGACGATTTGTATTATGAGTTATGTGTTTTGATGACCAAAGTTTGTTTGGAGTCCCGGATGAGAGCACAGACATGACGAGGATTCTCAAAATGGTCGAGACGTAAAGATTCATATATTGGAAGGCTATATTCGGACATCAGAAAGGTTCTGAGTGATTTGGGTATTTTTCGGAGTACCGGAGAGTTACCGGAATTCGCCGGGGGAAGTTAATGGGCCTTACTAAGCTTTAGTGGAGAGAGGGAAGAAGGGACAAGGTGGCACGCGCCTCCCCTGCCCAAACCAAATTGGACAAGGGGTGGGGGCGCAGCCCCCACTTTCCTTCTCCCTCTTCCTCCTTTCCTTCTTCCCACTCCGAAAAGGAAAGGGAATCCTACTAGGACTTGGGAGTCCTAGTAGGACTCCCTACACTTGGCGCGCCCCTAGGAGGGCCGGCCTCTCTCCCTTCCTCCTTTATATACGTGGAGAGGGGGCACCCCAAAGGCACACCAAGACTTATCTTAGCCGTGCGTGGTGCCCCCCTCCACAGTTACACACCTCGGTCATATCGTCGTAGTGCTTAGGCGAAGCCCTGCGTCGGTAACTTCATCATCACTGTCGCCACGCCGTCGTGCTGACGAAACTCTCCCTCGGCCTCAACTGGATCAAGAGTACGAGGGACGTCATCGAGGTGAACGTGTGCTGAACGCGGAGGTGTCGTACGTTCGGTACTTGGATCGGTTGGATCGCGAAGACGTTCGACTACATCAACCGCATTATTGAAACGCTTCCGCTTTCGGTCTACGAGGGTACGTGGACACACTCTCCCCTCTCGTTGCTATGTATCTCCTAAATAGATCTTGCGTGATCATAGGAATTTTTTTGAAATTACTGCACCCCCCAACACAATCTTATGATTTTTTTTATAAAAGTGGGTCTGGAGAAGTCATGACTTTATTTGGTGATAATCCCACTATTTTGGAAGAGTGTTAACTTTGCATGCATGTGGATCATGTAGAGAAAATTTTATGTGATAGCTATATTGTTGAATTTGAATATGATCCCACATGTAATTATTATGAGAGAGGAAAATATTGTGTTAGAAATTTTCATGTTACTAAATTACCTCTCTTTATGTTGAGATTGTTATTTTTCTTTCTTCTTCCTTGCGTATGCTAGTTTTTGCTTGCCTTGATAATTTGTTTTCTTATAAAATGCCTATGCATAGGAAGCATCATGAAGAGATCATATACTTGAAGCATTCCGACCATTTGGTGATCTTAAGAATGGCTCTTCGTGAAGATGATGTCTTGTGAAGATGTTCCTAAGAGTGGCTCTCCCATAGTGGAGTATAGGGGAGCAAATTGCGAGTCTTCACCAAGCGTATGCTAACAAGAAAGGTGTTCAAACTTGAGGCGGGCGTGATCGTCATCATCTAGCTCAAGTGGATTATGCGCAACACAAAGGTTTTTCTTGCTAGGGTTTCTATTTTACTAGTCTCATGGTGTTAGTTGGCAGAGCGGGTTATAGAATTGATTCTCGTACTATCAAGGGGGGCTCTTGAGTGAGTAGCTTGGCCGTATGATTCGTAGAGAGCTCAAACCATTGCATCCTTGGCATCATCTTTCTTGGTTCTTGTTTGGCTTTTCTCCATGTGAGCTTTGGAGCTTGTGGTCATCTTCATTACAAGCTCACGTTCATCGGAAACGGATTTCATATGCATCATGTATTATATTTTCGATGTTGAGTTTTTGCCGGTTCTACACTCATGGAGGTTTCACACCTCTATATCATTGGCATATTTCTCTTGCCACCTTTGAAGATTTCCAATCGCAATTTGACATCTCTTGTCGTTAGCTTTCTATCAAGCTTGAGTTCGTCGAAATCAGAGTTCATTTGCATAAGTTATGGCAGTTTTGGTCTTACTTACATTCTTCTGTTGTGCTTTGGCCTTTTGGGCAGAGGCCAAGCGGTAGTACCGCTAGTACCCACAGTAGTACCGCTTAGGCGGTACTTTCGCTTCTTGGTACCACGGCTAGTTCCATGGGCTGCCACTTGGTATTGGGCCAAAGTGGGGCAACCCTACACCGGCCTTATGGCCCAATAGTTGGAGGCGCCCCCTTGGCGGCTAGGGTTGTGGAAGAGAGGGTGCGTACCCCTTGGGATTTTAAACCCTAGATGGGGGTGCACCCCTTGGGGCAACCCCTCCTCCAAGCTAGCCTCCTCATTGGGCTATTATAAATGGAGGGGCGAGGCATGCTCAAAGGAGACACAAATTTTTGGTGCCTTTGATTGTGCCTCTCTCTCTCTCTCTCTCTCTCTCTCTCTCTCGTTTTCCACAATAGTGGGTCTCCATCCGAAGGGATGCTCCTCATGCTTCTTCTACGTTGACATTTCCTAGCTTTGGACGGTAAAGCGATGCCTGGTCACTGGTGTCGTACATGTGCAATACACAGAGGGATCGTGCGTTTGGTTCTTGTTCGAGGGACGGTTCAAGAGATTTCAAGAACGATCCTCGTGAACTCTTCTCTCGCTGCAACTTGAAGTTGGTAACGATCAGATCTAACCTTGTATGCATCTTCATAGTGATCCTGGGAACTTAATTTGTAGGGCATTTTTTGTTTTGTTTTCTATTACGTTTCTCAACAACAACTTCACATTGAAGTCGTCCGGCGGGAGGAAGAGGGGAGGGGGAGGTGATCTAACGAACTCAGCTATATCGGTTGGGTGAGTGTGTAGTATGTTTGCTCCGATCTCAAGCCATCTCAATGTATTTTTCTTCATAAATGAATTTGCCACCTCCTTGACCATTAGAACTGATAGTCTAAAGTTAATGTTGTTCAACCAAATTAATTTACTCGGATCAACCCATGTTTTGAGCTCACACCACGATCCTCAAATGATCCATCTTTTCTTTTGCCATCAGCGATCGTTCTTCCATGACACAATTCCTCGACCAACAAACTTTAATTCATACAAAGCAATGTTTTCTTTTCTTGCACCACATAGACATTTATGCTAGTATAAACAAAGAAGAGATGTGCCCTTACTCAATCCGGCCCGGGGAAATATCATGTGCTACCAACGTTTCGGTGATACCGTGATACGGGCTCTTGGCAACCGTTGGATCTCAGATCAAACGACTCTCGGGAGCTCTTGAACATTTTACAAAAAAAATTCATTCAAGAGTCTTGAAATTGCGTGCAGGTATAACAACTCCTCAGGTGCCGTCGGATCTGAGATCCAACGGTCCAGACGTGTGTATCATGGTAGCATATGAAGGCCAGTATCACCTGAAACTTTCCCATCCAGCCGTCCAGTTCCGATCAGACGGTAGACATGTGGCCGCAGCAGCAGCCCGCGGGTGGAGAGTTCCTCCCACAGGGCAGAGCCAGAGGAGGGAGGCCTTCCTTCCCCTTCCCCCCATCTTCTCCTTTACCTTATCGGCGTTATCGCCATCACCCGTCATAACTCGCGGCCGCACGCGTCGTACCAAAGGAGGGAGGAAAAAGGGATCTCCACTCCACTCCGCCTCCTCCTCCGCCCCGCGCGGTTCCAATCTGGTTCCCGGGCCAGCAATCCACGATGGGGAAGAACCAGGCGTACAAGGCGATGCAGCGGGCGCGGCTGGGCTCGTCCTCCGGCGCCCCCGGCGAAGGGGAGGAAGACGGCATGGTCGGTCCCCTTCCTCAACCCCCCCCCCCCCCCCCCCCCCCCCCCTCACCACAGATCCTTAATCTCCCCTAGTTCCAAGCTCGCAACCCATCTCTGATTGCTCCCCCCCGTGCAAACCCTATCGAGATCTGCCGGAACGGCCATGGCGAATCTTGCTGTTTGTAGATGCCTTTTCCCCTTTTGATGAGGGAACTTTTACTAACGAGGGCCGTCACAGACGGACGGTTCATTTCATTCTCCAGAGTGGCACGCGGCGCGCTTGGCCAGCCTCAACAAGACCCACACCCTCACGTGGGAGGAGTTCAAGAAGAAGCAGAAGGTATGCGCGGCCTGGACTTGCTCTCTGCTGGCTTTGTTGGTAGATTTAGTTTCTGCACTCTTGTAATTTTGGCCATGATTTTATCCATGCTGCTGCTTAAGCTCTGCGATGTGCTATTTGTGCTCCTATTTTATGTTAAATGTATGATGTATGCTGAATTTCAGGCATACTGCCTTGTATGTGATGCCCAAGTTTGTTTTAGCCTGGTGTGGAACGGCGATTCACTTTATAGTGCATATAGTAACGAATTAAGCTACGTTGTAGCATAGGAGGGGAATTAGCAGCCTGAACTTTGGCAGTGGAAGCTTGGTCCTGTGCCACCCAGGGTCCAGTCGTCCTTCCCCTGGTTTGCTGACCTTTGAGTTTCTCTAGCACCGGTTAGCCATCAGACATTTAGACTTGTGCTACTGTAAAAGGTAGTACAACCATTTATCAGTGGCACCGCTTATTGCAGACATCCATAATACTTTACCTAGCTTCAGAAGTCTAATGATGCCATTTGCTTGGTTTCGATTCCTTTACTTGTCTTGTTATCTTTGATAAATAGCATCTTAGATGGCGTATGTATATGCTGATTCCAAACAGATCAACCTACGGTCAGCATTAGTTGGGTTGGGGTTTACTTGGCAAATATTTATTGTTTTCTGCATCGACTCCACATACGGTTATTGGCTTACTGCAGACCAGCCTAAGCCTTTTTGTACTTATATAAGGTCACTGTGTAGCCATAGTTATCTATTATCAGTACCTCCATAGTCATTAATGATGCTCTTGTCCCCTATAGGACGAGGAACTAAAGAGAGGTGAGGTGGAGGCTGACAAAGATAAAATGATGAGAGAGTATAGAGCTCAACTGGATGCTGAAAGGGCCCAAAAGCTTGGCCGTGGAAGAGACGTTGTAAAGTCAAAATCATCATCTTCCAAGAAAGGTAAATCAACTTAATGACATGCTGAACGATGTTTCTTACATTTAGGTCCCATTAGGTGAAACTCTTTCTTAAATCTGTTCCATGTGTTAAGAGTTTTCTGACAAAGGATTATGGATACAGAAAAGAAGGAAAAGGACGCAAAGAAACGGATTAAAAAGAGGAGGAAGGTATTACTCTCAAATACAAATGTAATAATTGGCCACATTATGATGAATGGAGAACACCAAAAAGTATCCGCTATATAGATGATTCTAGATATAAGCATTTTTTTACCTTCTCCTGTTGGGATGAATTTGGGAAACAAAAATGGTCCTACTTGCTCACTTCTGCATTCTTACAGCACAGAAGTTCGTCAGAAAGTTCCAGCTCATCAGAATCATCAAGTAGTGATGATGAGGACAGGGGTTCAAGAAAATCCCGATCCCGATCAAGATCAAAGCGAAGTAAGAAAGATAAGAAGCATAGGTCCCGATCCAAGCATGCCGGAAGTGACAGCGAGGAGGAAGGCCCTGTTCGCCTCTCGAAATTCTTTGGGAATGCAAAGAATTAGATGCTATATCGACACGCCCAATACCAATTTGCTTGCTCCTGAGGTTATATCATTTTGAATTGTCAATTGGTGGGTGTTGATTGTATTCTATTGAGACGACTGTCAGAAGGTTGTGGGAACCAGTTTCCATGTTTCTCAACAGAATGTTTGGTAATTGGAGGTTTAGGTGTTGAACCATTATATGGTATCCTGCAACTTGTAAGAAATATCAAATCATTGTTACATTGTTGTACTTGATGGATAGTGACAGTACTCATATTCGATTTGAACTGCTTTAATTCTTTTCAGTACTTCATATTTAAATTATTATCTTCCTTTGGCTGATCTTTAGATCTTTATGTATTTGGTGTGAGCTATGAAAAATACAGTCCCCTCCGTCTCTATGCTTGATTAAATTCACTGAAAAATATATTAACATGTACAATACCAAATAAGTAAAATGTGAATATGTATATATTATAATGAAGCTGATGATATTGATTTGGTATTTGTGGATAAGCTTGGTCAAATAGAGAGTAGCTTGACTTCTAAAATAGTGATCTAACTGCCAATTGGCAGCTTTAGTACAACCTGAGGGAGTACCGCAAATTTTACCTTTCCCGGGTGTTCAATCTTTGGGCCTCATTCGGTTGAATCGTCTTTGTCTCGTTCCTACGCAAAAATAAGCTTTGAGTGGAGGTGTAGATTCCTTTAAAAACACAAAAAATGAGTAGTATTCCTATGAAATTCCTGTACAAATTTTCCTCTAAAATTCTTGTTCCTATGTTTTTCTTATAAAAATCCTCCAAAACGCCTTGCTCCTTACTCCCTCGATCTATATTAATTGTCATTTCTCAAAAAAAAAAATCTATATTAATTCACAGCTTTTCTTTAGGGGGAAAAAAACTTTAGTACAACGGAGGGAGTATTCAGTACTGCAAATTTTACTTTTCCCGGTGGTGTTCACTCTGTAGAAGGTCAGGTCGCCGTGCTACTTTGTTTACCAACAGAAACGTTTTCTTATAAATAGGTTATTAGTTTGCTTGGTTACAAGAGCGTCTGGGTGGTGTAGTTGGTTATCACGTTAGTCTCACACACTAAAGGTCCCCAGTTCGAACCTGGGCTCAGACAATTTATTTTAGCCTTTTTTGGCTCGTTGCTGTTTTTTTCTCTTTTTGCAATCGCGTCCATGGGCATCTCTCTTGCATATTTCTGTCATAGCTCCTTAACGTTCTACGTCATCTTGGTCTTTGCTGGGGAGAAGATTTTGGCAGTGATGATCTTCAAACAACGACAGCATATGCCAGTACCATGAGCACAATGGGACGATGAAAAATAGCTAGTCGTACATGTTAGTATATGGCAAAAATGCTCAATCTCTGTAATGTAGGAGTACACTAGGACAAAGTTTAGCTGGTGTAACAACTCCGCTGCTTAAAGCTAACCCAGAAGCAGTCACAGTATGGATAATCGGACAAAACAGATGACCCAGCTGCTCTTTTCTGTTTTGCTGTTCTTGTGCAGCTGCTCTTATCTGTTTTGCTGTTCTTGTGATTTCACACTATCAGCCACAGAACAGCCCTAAACTGCTGGGTGATCGAAAAACTTCCTATGCAGATTCTTCCAACTCTTCTCCAAAGCGCTCCAGCCTTGAAACCTCAGCATCGTAGTCACGGATCAGAGCGTGTTTGATCGAACCGTCATCCTCGCTCGCGTGTATTTGCTTCCCACCAAACCTGCAAGGCAAGGAATGTAGTTAAAAACCCTTTTCCTAGGTAGGAAACCAAAGCATGCACAATCTCGACATCAGTTCCTTCCTTCCTTTCTCCAAAGTGTTCACAAGATACTTTTTTTCCAACACTTGAAACGAATCTCGCAAATGGATTTGATAAACTCAGGATGCAGACCAAACATAACTATTTTTATGCTTTACGATATCAAAAACCAAGAGGAAAAGAACGGCGCAATGATTTTATGTTAAAACACCTACCATCTTCCATTCATCTTCTCTATGCATTTGAGACCATCTTTCCGGTCTTTGAATTTTACCAATACAACCCCTTGTGGATGATTTTCGCAAACCTGCCACAGCAACATGTAAACAAAAGTGGTAATCTGGAAAAGAGAGAAAAGAAAACACCAAAACTTACTGGTGGTTAGGGCCAGTTTGCTCAGTTACGACTCATTCTGGGGATTTTCTATATATTTCATCATTAATTACAACAAAGCTTAACACTAGTTCAGAGAGCCCCGCATGGGCAGATGTAAGATCAGATCTAATTTCTGGACAGGTGAAGATAGGAACAAGTAAATGAATCTCGTAGCAGCAGACTTATAGAGCATGGTGCTGAATGGTTTATAAATATACTTGCTACCATATAGTCCTGCTAAAATGAAACACACCAGCCCATACTTAGGTGGATTAAAGACCTTGGCTACTCAGCTTGCACACTCTCACCCATTAGTCTGTTTGCCTTTTCCAGACTAAGTAACACGTTCTCACAGGACCCGTACCCATATGGCCAGCTTAAGCATAGCAATAAACAAGGATCAGTCAGTTTGGTGTAGAATGCGGATGCAATTCTCCAGTATGTCTTTCAGAGACTGGTTACACAGGTTAAACTCGAAAAGTGGCAACAGCCAGGAACTTTCGTACTCCAAATGGTTCTTGATCATATCAAGCTTCTACATGATTAGGAAGAAGCACAGCTAAAGAAGCAAACAACTTTTTAGCATTCCCTTTTCTCTAATCAAACTAATCTATTTGTTATGATTTTCCTATGATGACAAGTAAAGACATATGAGTGCAATTAAAAATTACCTTGACATTGTCGATCGGACCAAACTTCACGCATTCCTCTCTAACATCTACCTCAAGTTCAGGAAGAAGGGTTTCATCATTCTGCAATGATCAGGAACTTCATTCTTAATAAAACCGACATGAGCAAAAAAGTTCCTAATTTCCTATACCAACAGGAGCAATCTGAAACGACTCATTTGTTCCATATGAAAAGGGCACGTCAAGCATACTTCCATAATTACTTACTCTCAATTCAGCAGGACTGAACATATTCGCCAAAATCACCTGAGTAGGAATCATCACCTTCTTATCATCATGTCCACCTAATAACAGAACATTGTCACAAGAATAAAAATAAGTAAATGGGATTTTGATCTCAAGATAAAGCTAGTTTGCTTGCAAGAAATGCAGATAATAATGAAAAAGTAACTGTTCATCAACCAACGGTGTAATGATAAATGAACATAACAATAGTTTTTGCAGCTTAATTCTTTTAGGGCTATCTGCCAGTAGGAAAAGATTTAGAAGCACATCATATTATTCTCAACAAGACACACCCCTAATTAGCATGAAACATGCAAAGCTTGAACACGACCTACAGTTCGGTTATGTCAACATTGAAGCAACAGAAACTTATCGCTGGGTACACGTATTCAAATCAACCATAATAAAAACAATTGACATAATTTAAAGATAGAAATTACCCCATCCCAGCATCTTATCTTCAACTTTCTTGCCTTTCTTTTTCTTTTGCTTATCTGCCTTCTTTGCCAAAAAAACGTCACCTGAAGCAGATGAAATCATTAGTAGTATATATTTTGCAGTTCATGTCGCTTTAATAAATTGTGAACTTACCTTTCTGCTGAAATTTGGCCACGCTAACAGTCATTAGGGTCTTACCACCAGGACGGAATGATGTTCCATCCAATAATTGAATTGCTAAAGGTACAGAAGGCTCCTGGATCATTGAAAGAGAAGTACACAGTAAATAAAATAAACATGCATAATTCTGTAGTAACTAGTAAGCTCAGTCAATCTGACAAGTTCAGTAAGGCAATACCTTGAGATAGGTCACAAGTGCGTCACCCTTTTTCCTGCCTGTTTCCTTGTCAGTATAGATCTTCACTCGGGGTTTCCTTGTCTCTGGATCCTATATCATCACAAACACATAATAAGTGCATCAGTAGTTCAGTACTCTGAAGCTCAGGAACAGAATATTGATTACGAATAAGATAAGAACAAAGCTATCCAAATATAGGATATACTACCTCTGTCCTAAAATATAAGGCGTTTTTGCAGTTCAATTTAAACTGCAAAAAACGTCTTATATTTTTGGGACAGAGTAGTACTCCCTCTGTAACTTTTTATAAGCAGTTTTTAGAGTCCATGACAGTGTCAAAAAGAAGTCTTATATTAAGTTACAGAGGGAGTAGTAAATAAATATCATAATCATGTACAGTTTAATCCATACAAAGATAATATATGGCTAAAATTTTCAATATGATGATATCTACTATCATCAATACCTACTACAAGTCCAGATAGCTGGAATTCACTAGATTTGACAGTCATGCTGAACACAAACTGAACATCTTTGACATGAAAACGTGAAGATAGAAAGATTCTGAACAAATCAAATTATGAATTTTGAGACACAGTAGTTACATGCATCTGTGAGTGTACTGACTACTGATAAAACCAAGTTTAGGAATGGGAAGACCATCAAGGTTCAAGATGAGAAATCAGTCTGATCAAGTTTAAGCTGTCTCTGCCAGAAATGAAAAAAAAAATGCATACCTCCTTTATAATTCCACACTTGGAAAATACCTCTACAATCTGCAAACGAAATCCACAATCAGATGTCAGAACTAGTAACTTTTTGTATAGCTATGAACATGTTATAGTTCATTTTGAGAACGGTCTTCCTACGAGGAAAACAAAGAGTAGCCTCAGCTTTTTGAGATAGAAAAAACTTACCTCCTCAGCCGTGACATCTTCAGGTAAACCAGTAACATAGACATGTGTGTTGACTTTGAGATCAAACCAACTTTCTGGAGGTTTCTGAGGTTCCTGCCCAAATAAAAACAGTTTTTAAGAATTAGCTTGTGCAAAACTTATCAAGTCCCTTAATTGTAACTTGAGAACTACCTTCTTTTCAGTTGGCTTCTCAGACTTCCGCTTCTTTTCTAGTCTTTTATCTACCTTCTCTGGCACTTTGTTTTCTTTTTCAGTTAAAGCATGGTTTTCATCCAATGTGGACGAGCCAGGAATATCTGGTGGTTGAAATACTTCTTCCTCGAGTGCAAAAGTCATGTCTTCAAGTTCATAGTCATCCTTTTTACGTGATATGACATTCTCTCCATTGTTGTCCATTTCACCCGATACATCATTCTGAGAAGGTACACAAGGAATCAGGTTAGCTGATAAACCCTGGTAATAAGGAACATTAAACAAGATGAATAAGAGAATGTGTTTTTCCTATGGAAGAACAGCTGGTGCAATACAGAATACTCTTATCAAGAAATATCACCTAGGCCTAAAGAATAAGGCATTGACAACACTAGCAATGACTAAGGGGAGCTAAATTAGATTCTCAGCTGAACCGCAACTTAGACTACTATTAGTTAAAATTAAAATGTAGTACCTATTTTTCGGGAATAAAACTTCCACCTAACATTGAAACTAATATTTGTAAATAGATACACAAAAAGGAAATGCGACGATGAACGATAAATCAAGAGAAAGTGTGTATGAACTTTAGAAGTTGGATTTCTTCAAAGTTGTTTATGGAAGGGTAAATTTTACGGAAAATTTTAAAACTGATGCAACCAGATCAAGCACATACAATAACTTTGTATTCATAACTTGGTGCAAATATTAGTGAAGTTTCGATAGTGTCAATTATATTTGGGGAGCCACCACAAGACATCTCTAAGTCATCGTGTATTGAGAGTTACAGGAGAGAGAACAATAAACTCCGATTGGATAGATGTTGATCATCAAGTTGTGAAGGATCACACTGGTTTACACTACAATTCCATTTCCAGAGTTGGTCTGTGAGAGTATGACTTGGTATTGTTTCTGATCAACATTTTTGCTTATTCGGACTCAATACTGAGTTGTTCATTTATTCCTTATGTACAATCATGAAAGATCAGGCAACCCTATAGAATCATCCTCTCTAGGTTGATTTATCAATAATAAATCAATGAGAATGTACGCTGTAAAGTTAAAAGAGGCTTCATTTCTCTAAAGTTGCGTATACAAAGGGTATATAACTATATATCCACACATAGTTTACTTCTTTGAAAGGGTAGCTGGAAGGCTGTTTCGGAGAGAAAGATAGAACTGATACTCCTGTCCAGGTTAAAATCTTACCATGGAGCAGGTAAGACTAATAGTAATAGATGGCACAAGCCCATCAGAAAATTTACTTTGACATGAAAAGACTAAGGTGCCACATGTCATGCAATAAATTTCCCGAACTAACAAGCCCTATACGCTAATAAATCATGTAGCTGAGATAGTCGGTACTTGTTCCACTATATGATTACAGCTAAGTGATCAGAAATCATGAATTTTCATCTGATAATGGTTATCTGGAAAGCCTAGCGTTGGAATAGAAAAGCAACACTTACTTGAGGAACCATTGCCCTCAGAGTACGATCCCACTTGTAGATGGTGCCGTCATCATCAGTAAATTCTTCCACACCATCTGGTGGGGACGCTGGCCGCTCATCGGGATCATCAATGACATGCCCTTTGCTTAAGTCACCATCTGCAGCCTTTGCTTTCAGCGCTTCCACCTCTGATTCAGCTTCTATAACCTCCTTCTGGAATTTCTCGAAATCATCTTCAGTTTCTGAAGAAACCATTTCGAAGAGCGTTAGGAGATACTTGAAAAGAACCATACTGAATTTGCTTTAAAGGGAATGTAGAAAGCCCTAAGCTCCTAACCTTGTTCAGGTTGATCCTTCTTTGTGACCCCAGAATGCAGCTCTGGAATCGAAGATAGTGGCGTCCATTCACTCCTCCCCTCCGCCCAGAGCATTGTGCTCTCGTTGAGGTACCCATTAGCAAAATGATCTGTACAGGGAGCCAAGTTCGTCAAATCCAGATCACATCGAAAACAAGACGCATAGATCTTCAGAATGTAAAAGGGCTACTAGCTGCCATTCTGAAACAGTATGCGCCTACAAAACAAGCAAGCAACCTCACAACATGACATAAACCCTATCTCGCAACCTGACAGTGCTAACAACTCATCGATGAGCCAGCTTTGGAGTTAGGAACTATAACGCAACAGTGGTGGATAATGCAGTGAATGACACTGTAGAATGATACATACACTCTACGGATAACCACATAGCACGAATTCAAAACTGCCATCTGGGCTACTACCGTTACTTCCATATCCATTGATTGAAGCATCAATGTACTGGTTACAAAGGAAATTGCGAGCTTATGAGTAACACGCCCAATTGACACGATCTAACAATACCAGGTACTGGGATTTGCACCACCCAGACTCGACACTTGCTGATACTCACAGGAAATACAAAACTAGCGAATAGGTGGGAGCCTTCCGGATTGCAGAAAGGCCACACGCGAAGTTTTTCTGATTTTGCGAGGATTCAATCCCAGCTTGCGAGTTACCGGCGTCCGCATTTCCACTAGCAGGTATAGCGAGAAGATTGGGTGTCGAAGGGGGGAGGAGGTACCTCGCAGCTCTGAGAGCGCGTAGGGGCCGACGTGCTCCTGGCTCGGGCCGAGGACGTACCAGCCCACCTCACCACCGCCCTCCATGGACCTCCGCGCGCGGGGAGCGGAGGCCGGGGCCGGAGATTCCGGTCTCGTCGCCGCCGGCGACGCGAAATCCTTTTTCGTGAAGCGACCGCCGGAGAGGGGGAGGAAATTTTTGGGGCTGGGGTTTCCAGAGTGGTCTAGACCTGGGTCGAGCCGGTGCCCTCCGATGGAAGCCGCTGCCGTCCGATCAAGAGGGTTTCACGATCAAGGTCGGTCCAGACCATACATGTGTAAAGTTTATTTTTCCCGAGAATTCATACACCTCTAAATCTATCCTGAGAGAATACTCGCGTGGAAGAGTACAATTTAAATGGGTTTGCTCTTTTTTGTCCGGCTGAGATGTAATTGTCTTTTATTCAAAATTTAGGTCTGATGATGCGCCACGATTCTGTTACTTTTCTGCCGCGTGATGAACCAACCTAACATTTCGAGGATGCTTTTCTTATCGGATTTCCTGCAAGCCACCTTTTATTGGTTGTCTTTCTCTTAGGGCGTGTTCTGAACCCCTCCCACTCCGAGCTTCACAAACTCCAACTAAAAAACGAAGCCGAAAGCATTAGCTCCGAGAAGCTGAAATCGCGAAGCTCTCACGAGCCGTAGTGCATTTTTGTGGAGCAAGGAAACCCCAACTTCTCAAATGGTTCTCGCTTTGCTCCCTCGTTCACCCCAAACTCTCACACCTCGAACCCTTGCCGCCGTCGCCACCGCCAGTCATGCCGCCACCCCCGCTGCCCCCTGTCGCCGGCTGGATCCCCTCCTCCGCATACAGATCCAACCATCCTGGCCTCTTTCCCGCCGGATCCCCTCCTCAGCGGCGCTCGTCCCGCCACCAGCTCGGAGCAGTGACCCCATGGCAATGGCCAGCTCACCAGTATGCCATTGACGCCGGAGCCAGGAACATCAGCCCACAGGCCGAGCCCCCTCGCCCAAACCAGAAGGTTAGCTCCAACAAAGATGGTCTACCTCTGTCAGACATGGTGTTCGTGTACTGTTGTGCATGAAAACTATTTTTTGTGCAGTGTAGTATGTGTACCGCTAACATATAAGCAGTATGAACTAGTACATGTCAGGGTGAATGTGATTTTTGACCTATAGTACTGGTAAGATATTAACAGTTTGAACTAGTATGTGCACTGCTAAGAGATTAGCAGTACTGCTAAGTTATAAGTGTATATGTGAAGTGTAGTTCAGATATGACATTTCGGTTTTGCAAAAAGCTTCAGTTTTCATATTATCCTAGTACATGCGAGGACCAATGTGACATGCATTTTTGTAGAGAAGTGTCAAGCATGACTGCTGAATGGAGCGTTGAAAACACTCAGATTGTCTGCGAGTTATTCGCCGAGCAAGTGAACACTCGAAATAGGCCAGGCAATTATTTGACCCCAAATGCATTTGATGAGGTGACAAGACAATTTAACATGAGAACCGAGCTTGACTGCACACATACGCAATTGAAAAACAAATGGGACAAGCTTAAAGGTGATTATGGGACAAGCTTCACAAATGGGACAATTTTAGCCAGATGGGACTATGTGAACAACACCGTATCACAAGATGATGAGTGGTGGAAGAAGGCTAAAATTGTGAGTTCTTTGGCTGCTATATCATGTATCTTAATTTAGCCATATCTCTTTATTTACTAATAGTGTGTTTCACTTGTTGTATTACAGGATATTAAAGGTTGTGCAAGTTCAAGAAGAAAGGACTTGCTAATGAAGAAAAGTTGCGGGTTATGTTTCGAGATATCACAACTGATGGTACTGACCATTGGAATCCCTCTTCTAGCATACCTCCCTCCTCTAGTGCAGCGGTGAAAGAATCCATCAATGTTGATGAGGTCGAGGATCTTGATTTGGACGATACGGAAGAATAAGCATCTCAGGCAACACCTAGTTCATCTAAAGTGAGGCTTGGAATCATCATTCCAAAGAAGAACAAGAAACCCAAGACCACACAAGTGTTGTGTGAGCAAGTTACAAGGATTAGTGACATTGCCGAGGCTTCTCATTCATCATTTCAGTCTTTCCTAAAGCAAGATGAGGCAAACTGTGTCACCTCGGTCATGGATGAAGTCATTGCTTATGGTGCAGCAGTTGATACCGACGAGTTCTTCATGGATAGCGAGTTGTTTGTGAAGAGGGCGCAAAGGGAGATGTTTCTTTACATGCCTCCTGACTCTCGAAAGGGTTGGCTGCGTAGGAAGTATGACTTGAAGTATGAGAAGTAGTTACTTCACATTCCATCTATGTGTGATGGTCGATTATCCTCTTGCTATCAAAACTATTTGTTTCTTTTATGTCAAACCTACTTCTTAAAGTATGTGAACTACTTGATACCATTCCATCTATTTATGTTACCATCTTTTATGTCTGTTGTTGAGCCTACTGTTTCCTATTTATTTATGCATTATGTCTATGTTGTTGATCCAATTGGTGCTAACTTGTGTTTCATATGTTGGTGATTGTTTATATGCAGATGTCATCAGATAGTGAAAGTGATGACGACACTAATTATGAAAGAAAGAAAATTATGGTTTTCCAATATCAACATGATATGGACATGCGTTGTTCAGGTGTGTCGTCCATAGTTGGTAAGTATTGTAAAAGTTGGGTCATGAAGGCAGAGCCTAGGACATCTAGGTTGACTAGTTTTGAATGGTTGCAAGAGACTATTGGCACACCCGGAGAGACGTACACAATGAGAATGAATGCACATGTGTTCTTTGATCTTCATGACAAGTTGGTGGGGAGTATGGCCTCAAAGAAACATGCTTTGTTACCATTTATGAGTCTCTTGCTATGTTCTTGTGAAACTTGGGGAGTTGTGAATCAAATAGGAGAACCCAAAATCATTTCAAACATGGAGCAGATACAGTCCACCTTAAGTTCCATGAGGTTCTACATTGTGTGATCAAGATGTCATCTCACTACATTAGGCCTCAAGACCCAAATTTTCACATTGTGCATGATAGGATTAAGCGTGACAAAAGGGCTTGTCCTCACCTCAAAGACAACATTGGTGCAAATAGATGGGACACATATTAGAGCTTCTATTCCGAAGGGACCTTCAAAGTAAGGTACATTAGAAGGACGGGTGCAACAACTCAGAATGTGATGGCAGTATGCGACTTTGATATGCATTTCATCTATGCTTCAATTGAACAACCGAGTTCTATGCATGACACAAGTGTGCTATTCCATGCAATTGAGAATGACAAGGCCACATTCCCGCATCACCCCAAGGGTTAGTATTTCTTGTTGTTACAACTTATGTAACATATCCTTCAACTCACAATCATGTTTGTTATTACTTTGTGTAGGCAAGTATTACCTTGTAGACGTCGGTTACCCTAACAGAGATGGCTATCTAGCACCCTACAAAGGAGAATGTTATCACGTCCCTACTTCCAAAGAGGTGCACCCTCAACTACTCCCGTAGAGAAGTTCAACCAGATCCACTCTTCCAAGCGTAATACCATAGAGAGAACCTTCGGTGTGTGGAAGATAAAATGGCAAATCTTGCTCAAGATGCCAAACTACTCGATTGCAACAAAAAAAATGATTGTTGCGGCTACCATGACACTACACAACTACGTCCGCCTCTATGACAAAGAGGATCTCCACTTTCATCCGTGTGAGAGGGATCTAGATTATGTTCCAACTATTCCTGATAGATACAAGAAGTATGCTATTCCTTCAAATGCATCGGATGCTTCAACAACGGCAGAAAGTGGCCCTAACATGGATTTGTTTAGGCATGAACTAGCTACCGCCATTACTCTTAGTTTGTGAAGTGATCATGTTCAGGATTTTAGATGTGTGACCATATTGATTTTCCAAACTTATATGCAAATGCAGCTTTTGTTGTATGACACATGAGATAACTAGTTTTTCTGCTAAATTATAACTTATGTTTGCTGGGAAAATTTGGGATCTTTCAAAATACTACATGATTGTTCTATATTTGTTGCTCCATATACCAAAGAAATGCTCTATGTACACGTTTCTGTACAGCAAAAGTCGCTGCAATAGCTACTGGGTAAAAAAATGTGCATGCATTCAACCAATGCATCAACACGTACGCCCAATCCTATTTGTCACATGCCAGCCAGCCCAAGCCATCAGAACTGTGTAAAAAAATCTGTTGCCAAATGGGCTACCTCCAGCCAGCCCAAAAGGGGCGCCCAACAGGCTTCTTGCCTCCCAGTTGGGCTGCAGCGCTGGGAGAAGCTAGT
The DNA here is from genome assembly GCA_963921465.1 of Triticum timopheevii. Classification (NCBI taxonomy): domain Eukaryota; kingdom Viridiplantae; phylum Streptophyta; class Magnoliopsida; order Poales; family Poaceae; genus Triticum; species Triticum timopheevii. The sequence goes on along the minus strand of OY997264.1, from coordinate 460,055,429 downwards.
GTCCCTCCAGAAAACTTTTCGATCACTGGCTGAAGTTAGAAGCTCGCTCCAGAAGCTGAAATTATGGATTCAGTGGAGTTGGGAGGGGTTTAGAACACACCATTAATGTTTTTTGACCTTTTTCACTTGTGGCACTTGCTTGTCCTCTTGTCCATTTTGCATCTTTTGAATAGAAAGAAATAAAGCTACATGGAGAGGTAGGGAGAACTGAAGAGAGAAGCGAGCACCTCGTTCTTTTTGCATGGTGATTCCGGTGGCTTTCCTCTCCCAGCGTAAAGTCATGTCGGGTGTAGCGGTTTGTTAGCTCGTTTGCTCATCCCTCCTGCTGCTACTCCCGAATTGGTCGTGCATGTTCATCTTTAGATCCCTTTTTGGTTTGTTTAGCCCCCGCCCCACCCCCAATTCCTAGGATTGGTAGGTGTTCATGTTTGATGCGACCCTTCCTATCACATTGTTTTGAGGCTATTCATATAGAGGGGTCTTTGTTCGGGTGGTTCTCCTCCGCAGCTCCGCTTGGGTTGGGATTGTTTGATTTTTATGGTTCTTAGATGTTGAACGGGGCTTATAATTATATGTGAATTTGGTTCAGTTGCTTGTGCTTAGCCTAGGACTAAGATTGTTGGATTCTACTGGTTTCCTAGCCTATGAAGTAAGAATGTATTTTTCTTAGATGTTACTGTGTTATATGGTCTTTGCGGTGGATGGTTTTTGTAGTTTTGCATGTTCTGAATATGGCGATTAGGTTTGTTAGTGGTTTGTTTAGTGCAAGTTTGCAAGGTTTCTATAGTAATTGGGAGGGGTATTGTATTTAACTGGAGTATTTGGTGTGTTGGATAGAATTTATGTATGCATGTAATTGTAGGTTTTGTGATTTGTCATTGTACAATGATAATGCTTGGTAGCTACTTTCTTTGTACTGGATTCATGTGTGGAACTTGCAATGTTTAGTCTGTTGAAGACATCTTGTTCCATTATGTAAGTATTGACTTAATGTGTTGTATTGCTTCTTTTCTTTGTCATGTATCAACATTAAATATAGTATTGACTATGAGATCTCATCAGTGGTGGATCTAGGCCCCATGTCGGGGGCCCAAGCCAGGGGCATGAGGCCCAAATCCTTTGTATAATGTAGCACAGTACCGTAACAGTTGCTACATTATACAAAGGGGCCCGAGGCGGCCCACTGGGATGGATCTGCCCCTGGATCTCATGATCCATTTTTTATCATATGGTTTATATGTGGCCTATTATAGGGATGTGTTGTGGTGTTATTATTTTTTATTCCTTCCATGTTGGTGTTGTAACTAGTACTTGTGTTTGTATCTAATTATTTAGTGAGGTGGTTGGTATGCTATACCGGGGGTGGCTCGTCGGGTGGTATTCCGAACAGTTGGTCGGGCACAAGGGCTAGCAGGCAGCCCCTTCATGCATGACTCCGGCTATCCGGCCTCAAGCAAACATTCGCTAATCTATGCTGGTTCAATGTGAAGTTGAACCCAAAAAAGTGCGCTTTCGTTTTTCATAGGGATAGTTCCTCGGCTTCATCGTCTCTCAACGAGGCATAGAAGCAAACTCGGCAAAGTTTACGACCGTCGTCGAACTCGAGATGCCAGAAATGATACGTGAAGTCTAGAAACTTGTTAGATGTGTGGCTTCCCTAAGCCGGTTCATCTCCCGGCTTGGGGAAAAGCACTCCCCTCTAAAGACTCATCCGGAAGAGCGAAAAGTTCCAATGGAGTGATGAGGCATAAACAAAATTCGAGGACCTCAAGCGTTGTTGGGGATATAATCCCATGATATAACCCGCCATAATGGGCCGAGATATTCAGGTGGCGGCTGATGAGCAAGACTCAAGATGGGTTGCGGTGCCGAGGGACAAGACTGACAGGGGGGCTCACCGAGCAGCCTGGCTTGTGGCCCACACTACAAAAAAACACACATCCATGACATTTTGGGCCGAATGAATTTTTTCCTGTCATGCTTATGACACTTCTATGACGATAATTGTGACAAAACCCGGTATCATCATAGATGTGGTGGGCTCCGACTTCTATGACAAAAAATCATGACAGAAAATGGACTTTTCGTCCTGGGCGAGCCGGAGATGCATGATACGTCTCCGTCGTATCTATAATTTTTGGTTGTTCCATGCCAATATTCTACAACTTTCATATACTTTTGGCAACTTTTTATATTATTTTTGGGACTAACATATTGATCTAGTGCCCACTGCCAGTTCCTGTTTGTTGCATGTTTTATGTTTCGCAGAAAACCCATATCAAACGGAGTCCAAACGGGATAAAAATGGACAGAGAATATTTTTGGATATTTGTGATATTTGGGAAGAAGAATAAACGTGAGACGGTGCCCGAGGGGGCCATGAGGCAGGGGGCGCCCCAGGGGGGTGGGCGCACCCCTGACCCTCGTGGGCACCCCGTAAGGCAGTTGATGCTCTTCTTTTGCCGCAAGAAAGCTTATTTTCGGAGAAAATCTTGGCAATGGTTTTAATCCAATCGGAGTTACGGATCTCCGGATATATAAAAAACGGTGAAAGGGCAGAATCAGAGAACGCAGAAACAGAGAGAGGCAGAGAGACAGATCCAATCTCGGAGGGGCTCTCACCCCTCCCACGCCATGGAGACCATGGACCAGAGGGGAAACCCTTCTCCCATCTAGGGAGAAGGTAAAGGAAGAATAAGAAGAAGGGGAGCTCTCTCCCCCTTGCTTCCGGTGGCGCCGGAACGCCGCCGGGGGGCCATCATCATCACCGCAATCTACACCAACACCACCGTCATCTTCACCAACATCTCCATCACCTTCCCCCATCTATATTCGGCGGTCCACTCTCCCGCAACCCGCTGTACCCTCTACTTGAACATGGTGCTTTATGCTTCATATTATTATCCAATGATGTGTTGCCATCTTATGATGTCTGAGTAGATTTTCGTTGTCCTATCGGTAATTGGTGAATTGCTATGATTGGTTTAATTTGCTTGTGGTTATGTTGCTGTCCTATTGTGCCCTCCGTGTCGTGCAAGCGTGAGGGATTCCCGCTGTAGGGTGTTGCAATATGTTCATGGTTTGCTTATTGTCTATGTTGTGTGAGTGACTGAAACACAAACACAGATAAGTGGGTCATGGCGTATGGGAATAAAGAGGACTTGATACTTTAATGCTATGGTTGGGTTTTACCTTAATGATCTTTAGTAGTTGCGGATGCTTGCTAGAGTTCCAATCATAAGTGCATATGATCCAAGAAGAGAAATTATGTTAGCTTATGCCTCTCCTACATAAAACTTGCTATCGGTCTAGTAAAGTAGTCAATTGCTTAGGGACAATTTCACAACTCCTACCACCACTTTTTCACACTCGATATATTTACTTTATTGCTTCTTTATCTAAACAGCCCCTAGTTTATATTTACATGCTCTTTATATTCTTGCAAACCTATCCAACAACACCTACAAAGTCCTTCTAGTTTCATACTTGTTCCAGGTAAAGCGAACATCAAGCGTGCGTAGAGTTGTATCGGTGGTCGATAGAACTTGAGGGAATATTTGTTCTACCTTTAGCTCCTCATTGGGTTCGACACTCTTACTTGTCGAAAGAGGCTATAATTGATCCCCTATACTTGTGGGTTATCAAGACCTTTTTGTGGCGCCATTGCCGGGGAGTCATAGCGTGGGGTGAATATTCTCGTGTGTGCTTGTTTGCTTTGTCACTAGGTAATTTTTATTTGATGTTCTTAGTTGTTTTCTATCTTTAGTTATGGGTAGGAAACACAAAATACCAAAAAAATTAGTTGTACCTACTACACCAATGGTTGAAGGACCACTCAAAATCTATCACACTCCTGAAGCTTTTTTCTTGGATCATCTTCGATCCCTTTGTGCTCGTGCTGAAACCCCAACTAGCTTAGTTGAGGGCAAATCTTTAGATGAACATGCTTGTTATGTGCGACACTGCTTATCTCAAAAAGGGAAACTTTTACTGGATCAAATACATCATTTGCAATGCTATGCTTGGAATTTATGTGAAATTTATGATGTTACTTGTTGTTCTGAAAACCCTAACAAACACCTTCCCTACCAATGTGAGTTTGATAATGGAATCGCATCTTCGTGTGCTAAGGGTGTTTATAATTACTATGATGTTCAACAAACTGAAGAATTTGTCGCTTTTAAGGGTGCTTATGAAATTGCTTCTTTGATTGAAAAGTATGATGCTACTCTCTACAAATCTAATTTTTTTGCCATACTTAAATATTGTTATGATTTATGCTTCTAACGCCTATGTTAAAGCATATATTGAGGACTCCTCCGCTGTCCAAGAAGAGACTAATATTTTGCAGGAGTCTATGGAAGAAGAAATTGATGAAACTGTGAGCTCATTGGATGAAAAATATGATGAGGAGAGCGAAGAACAAAAGGAGGAAGAGCGATTAGCTACCCGTGCCCACCTTCTAATGAGAGTAACTCTTCAACTCATACATTGTTTAATTTCCCTTCGTGCTTACCGAATGATGATTGCTATGATGATTATTATGATCCCATTGATTCTCTTGAAATACCCCTTTTTGATGAACTTGATGTTTGCTATGCTTGTGGCCAAGATGCCAATATGAATTATGCTTATGGAGATGAACTTGCTATAGTTCTTATGTTAAACATGAAATTGTTGCTATTGTACCCACGCATGATAGTCCTATTATCTTTTTGAATTCTCCAAACTACACAATATCAAAGAAGTTTGTGCTTATTAAGGATTATATTGATGGGTTGTGTTTTACTACTACACATGATGATTTTTATAGATATAATACGCATGTGCTTGCTGCTCCTACTTGCAATTATTATGAGAGAGGAACTATATCTCCACCTCTCTATGTTTCCCACATGATAAAATTGCAAGAAACTGTTTATACTATGCATTGGCCTTTACTATGTGTGCATGACATGCCGATGCATAGGAAGAGAGTTAGACTTCGTTATTGCTTGATATATGTTACTTTGTGCTCACTACTAAATTAAAAATCATTGTTAATTAAAATTGGCTTTGATATACCTTGGGATCCGGGTGGATCCATTACTTGAGCACTATATGTTGGGGAACGTAATAATTTCAAAAAATTTCCTACGCACACGCAAGATCATGGTGATGATATAGCAACGAGATGGGAGAGTGTTCGTCCACGTACCCTCGTAGACCATAAGCGGAAGCGTTAGCACAACGCGGTTGATGTAGTCGTACGTCTTCACGATTCGACCGATCCAAGCACCGAACGTACGGGGCCTCCGAGTTCAGCACACGTTCAGCTCGATGACGATCTCCGGCCTCTGATCCAGCCGAGCTCCGGAGATGAGTTCCGTCAGCACGACGGCGTGGTGACAATGATGATGTTCTACCGGCGCAGGGCTTCGCCTAAACTCCGCGACGATATGACCGAGGTGGAATATGGTGGAGGGGGGCACCGCACACGGCTAAGGAACGATCCGTAGATCAACTTGTGTGTCCATGGGGTGCCCCCTACCCCCGTATATAAAGGAGTGGAGGAGGGGAGGGCCGGCCCTCTTCTATGGTGCGCCCTAGGGGAGTCCTACTCCCACCGGGAGTAGGATTCCCCCTTTCCTAGTCCAACTAGGAGTCCTTCCATGTATTAGGAGTAGGAGACAAGGAAGGGGAAGAGAGAAGGGAAGGAAGGAGGGGGTGCGGCCCCTCCCCTTAGTCCAATTCGGAATAGGCCATGGGGGGGGGGGGGGGCGCGGCCTGTCCTAGGCAGCCCCTCTCTCTTTCCCGCAGGGCCCAATAAGGCCCAATACTTCTCCCCGGCGAATTCCCGTAACTCTCCGGTACTCCGAAAAATACCCGAATCACTCGGAACCTTTCCGAACTCCGAATATAGTCGTCCAATATATCGATCTTTACGTCTCGACCATTTCGAGACTCCTCGTCATGTCCCCGATCTCATCCGGGACTCCGAACTCCTTAGGTACATCAAAACTCATAAACTCATAATATAACTGTCATCGAAACCTTAAGCGTGCGGACCCTACGGGTTCGAGAACTATGTAGACATGACCTAGAACTATTCTCGGTCAATAACCAATAGCAGGACCTGGATGCCCATATTGGCTCCTACATATTCTACGAAGATCTTTATCGGTCAAACCGCATAACAACATACGTTGTTCCCTTTGTCATCGGTATGTTACTTGCCCGAGATTCGATCGTCGGTATCCAATACCTAGTTCAATCTCATCACCGGCAAGTCTCTTTACTCGTTCTGTAATGCATCATCCCGTAACCAACTCATTGGTCACATTGCTTGCAAGGCTTCTAATGATGTGCATTACCGAGAGGGCCTAGAGATACCTCTCCGACAATCGGAGTGACAAAACCTAATCTCGAAATACGCCAACTCAACATGTACCTTCGGAGACACCTGTAGTACTCCTTTATAATCACCCAGTTATGTTGTGATGTTTGGTAGTACCCAAAGTGTTCCTCCGGTAAACGGGAGTTGCATAATCTCATAGTTACAGGAACATGTATAAGTCATGAAGAAAGCAATAGCAACATACTAAACGATCAAGTGCTAAGCTAACGGAATGGGTCAAGTCAATCACATCATTCTCCTAATGATGTGATCCCGTTAATCAAATGACAACTCTTTTGTCCATGGCTAGGAAACATAACCATCTCTGATAAACGAGCTAGTCTAGTAGAGGCATACTAGTGACACTATGTTTGTCTATGTATTCACACATGTATTATGTTTCCGGTTAATACAATTCTAGCATGAATAATAAACATTTATCATGAAATAAGGAAATAAATAATAACTTTATTATTGCCTCTAGGGCATATTTCCTTCACTATATGACTAGCTTAATGGCTTTAAAGAAAGCGCTGCCAGGGAGACAACCCGGAAGTTTTAGAGAGTCATTTATTTCTGTTGATTGCTTTTATATAGTTTAAAAACAAAAAAAAATAAAGGGGAGAACCCAAAACTTTTCAAAAAGGAAAGTGAAAGTGAGAGAGACAAGCATTGTTGAAGTGGGAGAGCTCCTTGAACTTTGTTCATGCTCACAGAAACTTTGTGAATCTTAATTACAGAAACTTTTCATTAAAAATAATTATCCCCTTGTACAATCCCATTGTATTATAAAAATAATGTGCCAAGGTTTGCCTTTAGGATGTTTACAATGCTTGTTGGTTTGTACGGTGTAGGACAGAAACTTTGGCTGTAGTGCGCGATTTTACATTTTTTACTAGAACGTCAAACGGTTCTGAAGCTTTTTGCACTGTCTTTCTATATAAATTTTGTATTTTTCCTAATTTTGGTAGAATTTTTGGGGTAAAATAAGTATGGTGAATGTTCAGATTACTACCGACTGTCCTGTTTAAGACATGTTCTGTTTTTGATGCATAGTTTACTTGTTTTGATGAAACTATCAATTTCTATCAGTGGATTAAGCCATGGAAAAGTTATATTACAGTAGAAACAATGCAAAAACAAAATATGAATTGGTTTTCAATAGTACCTAGAGCAGTGATTTGCTTTATTATACTAACGGATCTTACCAAGTTTTCTGTTGAAGTTTTGTGTGGATGAAGTGTTTGATCGAGAAGGTCTCGATATGAGGAAAGGAGGAGAGGCAAGAGCTCAAGCTTGGGGATTCCAAAAGGCACCCCAAGTAAATATTCAAGGATACTCAAGCATCTAAGCTTGGGGATGCCCCGGAAGGCATCCCCTCTTTCTTCAACAAGTATCGGTATGTTTTCGGATTCGTTTCGTTCATGCGATATGTGCAAGTCTTGGAGCGTCTTTTGCATTTAGTTTTCACTTTTCTTTTATGCACCATGCTGATATGAGATAGTCCATGGTTGATTTATAGAATTCTCTTTGCACTTCACTTAAATCTTTTGAGTATGGCTTTATAGAATGCTTCATGTGCTTCACTTATATCATTTGAAGTTTGGATTGCCTGTTTCTCTTCACATAGAAAACCGCCATTTGTAGAATGCTCGTTTGCTTCACTTATATTTGTTAGAGCGTGGGAATATCTTTTGTAGAAAGAATTACACTCTCTTGCTTCACTTATATCTATTTAGAGAGATGACAGGAATTGGTCATTCACATGGTTAGTCATAAAATCCTACATAAAACTTGTGGATCACTGAATATGATATGTTTGATTCCTTGCAATAGTTTTGCGATATAGAGATGATAATATGTGGGAGGTTCCAGTAAATGGTTGTGTTTAGTAAGGATATTGGTGTTAAGGTTTGTGATGCCCAAGCATGCATGTATGGTCTACTAACTATGTAACCAAATTGGTGCGCATTGTATTTTGATTGTTTATCTTTGCGTGAAGGTCGGGGGCGCGCGATGGTTAACTCCTACCAACCTCCCCCTAGGAGCATGCGTAGTAGTACTTTGCTTCGAGGGCTAATAAAATTTTGCAATAAGTATATGAGTTCTTTATGACTAATGTGAGTCCATGGATTATACGCACTGTCACCCTTCCATCATTGCTAGCCTCTTCGGTACCGTGCATTGCCCTTTCTCACCTCGAGAGTTGGTGAGAACTTCGCCGGTGCATCCAAACCCCGTGATATGATACACTCTATCACACATAAGCCTCCTTATATCTTCCTCAAAACAGCCACCATACCTACCTATCGTGACATTTCCATAGCCATTCCGGGTTATATTGCCATGCAACTTCCATCATCATCATCATATACATGACTTGAGCATTCATTGTCATATTGCCTTGCATGATCGTAAGATAGCTAGCATGATGTTTTCATGGCTTGTCCCTTTTTTGATATCTTTGCTATGCTAGATCATTGCACATCCTGGTACACCGCCGGAGGCATTCATATAGAGTCATATCTTTGTTCTAGTATCGAGTTGTAATATCGAGTTGTCAGTAAATAAAAGTGTGATGATCATCATTATTAGATCATTGCCCCATGTGAAAAAAAAGAGAGGCCAAAGAAGCCTAAATAAAAAAAGGGGGCCAAAGAAGCCCGCTCAAAAAAGGGGGCAATGTTACTATCCTTTTACCACACTTGTGCTTCAGAGTAGCACCATGTTCTTCATATAGAGAGTCTCCTATATTGTCACTTTCATATACTAGTGGGAATTTTCATTATAGAACTTGGCTTGTATATTCCGATGATGGGCTTCCTCAAATGCCCGAGGTCTTCATGAGAAAGCAAGTTGGATGCACACCCACTTAGTTTCAGTTTGAGCTTTCATACACTTATAGCTCTAGTGCATCCGTTGCATGGCAATCCCTACTCCTCACATTGACATCAATTGATGGGCATCTCCATAGCCCATTGATTAGCCGCCTCGATGTGATACTTTCTCCTTTTTTGTCTTCTCCACACAACCTCCACCATCATACTCTATTCCACCTATAGTGCTATATCAGTGGCTTGCGCTCATGTATTGCGTGAAGGTTGAAAAAGCTGAAGCGCATTAAAAAGTATGAACTAATTGCTTGGTTGACACCGGGATAGGCATGAGGGATACCTTGTGTTAAGAAAAGGGGAGCATACAAGACTATATGATTTTGTAGGGACAACATTCTGTAAGCACTGATATTTTGAAAGGCATGATTGTTTGTTGGGATGCCTGACTATTATTGTTTTTTATGTCAAATGATAGACTATTGCTTTGAATCACTCGTGTCTTAATATTCATGCCATGATTAGATATATGATCAAGATTATGCTAGGTAGCATTCCACATCAAAAATTATCTTTTTATCATTTACCTACTCGAGGAAGAGCAGGAATTAAGCTCGGGGATGTTGATACGTCTATGTCGTATCTATAATTTTTGATTGTTTCATGCCAATATTCTACAACTTTCATATACTTTTGGCAACATTTTATATTATTTTTGGGACTAACATATTGATCCAGTGCCCACTATCAATTCCTGTTTGTTGCATGTTTTATGTTTCGCAGAAAACCCATATCAAACGGAGTCCAAACGGGAATAAAAACGGATGGAGAATATTTTTGGAATATTTGTGATATTTGGGAATAGGAATCAAAGCGAGATGGTGCCCGAGGGGGCCACGAGGCAGGGGGCGCGCCCCTGACCCTCGTGGGCACCCCGTAAGGCGGTTGATGCTCTTCTTTTGCCGCAAGAAAGCTTATTTTCGGAGAAAAATCTTGGCGAAGGTTTCAATCCAACCGGAGTTACGGATCTCCGAATATATAAGAAATGGTGAAAGGGCAGATTCAGAGAACGCAGAAACAGAGAGAGACAGAGAAACAGATCCAATCTCGGAGGGGCTCTCGCCCCTCCCATGCCATGGAGACTATGGACCAGAGGGGAAACCCTTTGTCGGTGTCAAAACCGGTGGATCTCGGGTAGGGGGTCCCGAACTGTGCGTCTAGGCGGATGGTTACAGGAGACAAGGGACACAATGTTTTTACCCAGGTTCAGGCCCTCTCGATGGAGGTAAAACCCTACTCCTGCTTGATTGATATTGATGATATGGGTAGTACAAGAGTAGATCTACCACGAGATCAAGGAGGCGAAACCCTAGAAGCTAGCCTATGGTATGATTGTTGTAATGGTTGTCTTGTCCTACGGACTAAAACCCTCCGGTTTATATAGACATCAGAGAGGGCTAGGGTTACACAGAGTCGGTTACAATGGTAGGAGATCTACATATCCGTATCGCCAAGCTTGCCTTCCATGCCAAGGAAAGTCCCATCTAGACACGGGACGGAGTCTTCAATCTTGTATCTCCATAGTCTTGGAGTCCGCCTAACGATGATAGTCCGGCTGTCCGGACACCCCCTAGTCCAGGACTCCCTCAGTAGCCCCTGAACAAGGCTTCAATGACGATGAGTCCGGCGCGCATATTGCTCGGCATTGCAAGGTGGGTTCCTCCTTCGAATAATTCATAGAAGATTGTGAACACCAGGATAGTGTCCGGCTCTGCAAAATAATTTCCACATTCCACCGTAGAGAGAATAATATGTACACAAGTTCAATCTGCTGACGTATTTTGCGGCATGACGTCATACCACCACCAAGCCTGTAATTGAATCATTTTTTTATTATACCACCTCAGCGCGTTTAGCGAAGCGGTTTCCTTGGCACGTCTTGTCGAAGCAGAGATCGTGTTCCCCTTATTGCCACGCCCCCTCTATCGGAGGCGAGTCCCGAACGGTCACGGGGACGGCTCTTGGTATTCTCCCTCTTTATAATGGGACCAAGACTTGTTTCTTTTCTTCAATCTTCAATCGAATCTACTCCTTGCCCCGAGTTCCAACACCCAGAGCCCCAGATTCGAGCGCTTCGAACCTTCAACAATGTCCGGCTCCGACCTACAGGGCCGGTGGATGCCCTCCTCCGTTATGGAAGAAGACGTGCTAAAGCTGCAAGAGGCCAAGTACCTGTCTTACGAGATTTTGCACAGGTTGCCCGCCAAAGGGCAAGTCATCCCCACCCCCGAGCCCGACGAGTATGTCGTGTTTGTATCCCACCTCCGTCGGGGCTTAGGCTTCCCGATGGATCCTTTCGTGAGAGGGCTCATGTTTTACTATGGGTTGGAATTCCACGACTTGGCTCCGGAGTCCATCCTCCATATTTCTACATTTATTGTCGTCTGTGAAGCCTTCCTCCGCGTCACCCCTCACTTCGGCTTGTGTCTTAAGACCTTTGACGTGAAGCTGAAGATGGTCGAGGGGCGTCAAGCAGAGTGCGGCGGGGCGGATGTGAGCAGAAGGACCGACGCTCCATGGCCCGAGGGCTCTTTCCAGGAGGAGCTCGGCTTGTGGCAGCAGGAGTGGTTCTACATAACCGCTCCCAGGGGCAGCAGGCAGAAGCCGCCGCCCATCTTCCGCTCGGGCCCTCCACAGCGGCTGATGTCATGGGTCAGCCAATGGCTCAACTGGGGGCCGCCAAAGGACGTGCCCCTATTGCAGGGCCGGATTCGAGACCTCCAAGCGAGGGAGATCGATCTGGTCATGGTGATGCAGGTCATGCTGATTAGGCGTCTCCTGCCCTGCAAACGCCGCCCTCTCCGGCTGTGGGAGTTTAATCCGGAGGGACCACTGATTCTCCAACACTTCATGGGTATGACACCCGTGGAGATGTACAAATTATTCTTCGGATCACGAGAGGCGTGTCCGGAATTGACCGAGGACGCCGGCCTAAGCTGCAATCGCCCCGATACACAAGTAAGTAGCTCCGTGTCCGGACATACCGTTTGTTTGCCTTTCTATGATTCGCCTTTTGACCAATTTCCTTCTAAACATGAGTGGATAGCGCAAGCAAAACTGATACGGTGTCCGGCCCCCCTCCCAGAGACCGCGCCGGATCCAGTGCTGGTCAGGATGCTGGAGGTTGCGCCTTCGGAGGAAGGCGAAGGGGAGAACAGAGGAACTACCGCCTCAACCAAGGAGGCTTTTGGGGATCGAGAATCCCTCCTTCCAGGGGGAGAAGAGGACCGCCTCCAAAAACCCGGAGGCCAAAGCCGCAAAGCGGGGGAAGAGATCTTCACCAGAGGGTCCTGCGTCCGGAGAGGCTCCGGGCGCACAGTCTCCCTTAAAGAATCAGCCCTCCAGCGAGCCGTAAGTGGAAAAAAGGGAGTTTTGTAATAAGGGACATCCCTATTTGTGCTTCTGAGGATAACTTAGGTTTTTACCTTGTAGTTCGGATCTCCGTCCTTCTCAGATGAGCTCGTCTTCGGGGGGACTCCGTATGGAGATGATGGAGAGCGAGACGCCTCCATCTGCCACACCATCGGATAGGGCGGACGAGCCTGAAGTGTCATCACGGAGGGTATCCCCGAGTCCGGCAGGGCCGAATAGTTCGGCACCAACTGGTGTGCGGCCGGGGGAGCTGAAGGATCTGCTTGAGAGGGCGTCTATCTCAGAAGGTCACCATACACTGATGAGTGCGGTGATTGAAAGAATCTCATCCGCCGAAGGCGGATTGCGTGATGCCGTCAGGAGTTTGCTGGCGGGGTTTGAGGTACGTAAAAATGACATACCATTTGACAGTTTTACACATAAAGTGCGCCCTGTATAGATAGTAGCCCCTGAGACTCGGTAGGGTGTCGAGAACGACAGCGTGCCGAGGATCAAAATCCCAGGTATTGATTTTCGCCTTTCCTATGCAGGTGGCGGACAGTTCGGTGGCTAGCCGGACTGATGGAGTTGCCGAACTAAAGCGGCAACTCGATGTCGCGGATGCGGACATCGCGCTAGTCAACAGGCGACTTGACGAGTCGCAAGGTAGGTTTCTTCTCCGTGGTCACCTAGTAAGGGAGCCGAAGCCCACCCCTTACAATATGTGTGCTTGACGCAGATGGTGCCGCTGCTGTGGAGAGCCTTCGGGCAGAACTTGCTCAAGCCAAGGAGCAAGCCAGAAGGAGTGATGCAGCTGCCTCGAGGGCGGCCGAAGAGCTAGAAGCCAAAAGGGCTGCACACTGCCGAAGCAGGGAGGAGATGGCCAAAATGGCCGTGAAGTTAAAATATGCTACCGACCGCAATGAGGTTATTGAAAAGGAGCGCCTAGCGGAGCGAGAAGACCTGGGGAAGGCCACCGCTGAAGCCAATGATGCCCGTTCTGCAATGCGGGCTATAAAGGAGGAGCTGCGCCAGGCCGGAGACATTGTGGCTGGCAAGCCCTTTCTGCTGCACCGAAGGTTTACAGATCCAAAGTATGCTCAGCTTGGCCAGCTGTGGGGTCCGGAGGATCCTTATATGGACTTAGCGACGAGTGTGGCGGATGCCGTTGTGCACTTCCGAAGTCAGAAGGATCACAAGACGGAAGAGCTGTTTTGGTCTCAATTCCATAGTCCGGAGCGTTCACTTTCGTTGACCGATCGGTTGGCCGAGTGGGCTGAGCTGAATAGATTGTCCGGACTTGCCATGACGGATATCGTGACTCATGTCTGGCCGGATAGGCCCAAGCCGAAGAGTTATTTTGGCTTATTGCAGCAATTTCTTGGGGCGGTGCCGCATATCAAGGCGATGAAGCGGTCGACCTGCATAGAGGGTGCATGGATGGCCCTCGCCCGTGTGAAGACACATTGAACAGAGATGGATGCCACCGCTGTTGCAACCCAGGGTTCGGACGAGAGCCGGTTACCCGCCGAGCACTATTTTGGAGAAGTTCTGCGTGGTGCTCGTGTAATAGAGTCGCAGTGCTCAAAAAATGTCACGTTCAAATGAACGTGTTGGTTTGTAAAACGATGTTTATGATGTAAGCGCTTTTTGTACTTGTGCGTTCAAGTATTGAAATATCTCCTGTCCGGCCGTTTATGTATACGTGTGTATAACCTGAAAGATGGCAGTCGTCGGCTTCAGCCCCCACGCACAAGGTGCGGGGGTGTTCGCAAAAAATAGTGCATTTTCACACTTAATCCGACGTCTCGGTCCTGTGAAGGAGGTGGTAGCGTAGCAAACGAGGCAACCGGACTATGATGCTTTATCACTTTCACTTAGCCATAGGAGTTCGAGGGTGGGGCTACGATATAGCCCCTAGGGGCACCACGCTCTCCGAATTTGGGGCGTGTATGTGCCTGACCGGGAAACGATCCTTCGTCAAAGCGGAGGAATTCTAAACATTCCGGTAGTCGATTGAGTGGTTGACCAGTCTCTCGCTGTATCATGACAGTCAGTTTTCGGCTTTCTCTGCTGAGGTGCTCGCCTGGCCGAACCGGGGCACAATCGCAGCAGTTCTCCTGGTGCTGCGTTAGCCGATGATACGGAACATAAGGCAGCAAAACACAGGAGCCGGGCAAACCCAACATTTGACCAAAGACATGATTCGGAGCTGATGCATATAAGGCCTAACTCGAGACGCCGAACACTCCCTGAGGTGTTTGGTCTTTATGATATCGGGCAGAACAATGCCCTAAGCCCCTAGTGTCCAGGTACACGCAAGGTCCTCTGACGCGGCCGATGCCAAAACGTCGTCTCCTCTCTAGTTATAATGAGAAACCAGGGGATATATAGCAACAAGAGACAGTAAAAAAGGTTTATGCAGGGTCTTAATCTGAAAAGAATCCTTGCAACGGGTCCCTACTGCACGTCTGCGCCTGTGTCTCCGTTGTGCTGTATCCTGGACGGGTGTAACACGCTGTTCCTCTGTAGAAGAGAAGAACTTAGTTTGAAAAGTGATCGTGCAAAAAATGAATTAAAAATTGAAATATGAATGAATGAATAAAGCTGAGCTTATAATAGCTCATACGCACAGCCCCTTGTAAAGGGGTGTGCGGCTAGGGAGCCCCTAGCTTATTTTATGCCGGACTCGTCTAGCCGTGTCCGGGGTCTTGAATGACCTTTTAATGAGATGATGCCGCGTGGACTGGGCATTTTAAGTGTAAGAGACGCGTAGTGTGGTATTGCATGAAAGCGGACAAAAGCTTCACGTCCCAATAGTGCTTGATGGCTACTTTTGAATGGGGCGACATGAAAGATTAGCTTTTCACGTTGGAAGTTGTCGGGTGACCCGAACACAACTTCTTGTAGTAACGAGCCCGTGCACTTGGCGTAAGGGCCTGGCGTCGCTCCTTTGAAGGAAGTGCGACTATGTCGGATTTTAGTAAGGTCTATCCCCAACTTGCGGATTGTGTCCGGATATAGCAGGTTTAAATCACTGCCGCCGTCCATCAGGACTTGTGTAAATTGTAGTCCGTCGATTATAGGATCCAATATCAGAGCAGTCCATCCTGCATTTCGAATACTTCTGGAATAGTCCAGGTGGTCGAAAGTAATTGGTTTTGACATCCAACCTCGAGGTTCCGCTGGGGTGGACCGTGCGATACCTGCTTTGGTGGGTGCCGCACTGTTGTTCCGTATTATCACGTGAAGTGAGTTTACTGTTTTGACTTCTTGTGGGAAAGTCTTTTGTTTCCCGGTGCTCTGCTGGTGGGGTTCATCGTCATCCTCGCTTGTCGCGTCGAGCCCCTTGTGTTCGGCGTTGAGTCGGCCGGACTGTTTGAAGACCCAACAATCTCGGTGGGTGTGGTTTGCAGGC
Organism: Triticum timopheevii; assembly: GCA_963921465.1. Lineage (NCBI taxonomy): Eukaryota > Viridiplantae > Streptophyta > Magnoliopsida > Poales > Poaceae > Triticum > Triticum timopheevii. Next base: position 460,039,393 of record OY997264.1, on the reverse strand, counting down.
CTTCCGGAAGTGCTGTGGATTTGACATATCCGATCCAAGATCTTGTTTAAGTTGGATAGCTCATCACTGTTGTCCTTAAGAGGCATTGTTTTGCTGTTCGGCCACGAGCTTTTGAATCCGGCATTGACCGTCGTGTTCTTTGGGCTTTTTTCTTTATTTCGGCGCTGATCCTTTCTGCGCCGTGATTTCCCGTTTCCATCTCTGATCTTGGATGTACTCGGTCGCTGGTGCTGCATCTTGCTAGCCAGGTGTCTTCCCCCGCGCAAAAGCGGGTCATGAGGCTTGTTAGCGCGGCCATTGTTCTCGGCTTCTCTTGGCCGAGGTGTCTGGCGAGCCATTCGTCTCGGACATTATGTTTAAAAGCTGCTAAGGCTTCGGCGTCCAGACAGTCGACTATTTGGTTCTTTTTGGTAAGGAACCTGTTCCAGAATTTGCGTGCTGACTCTCCGGGCTGTTGAGTTATGTGACTTAAATCGTCTGCATCCGGAGGGCGGACATAAGTCCCTTGAAAATTTGCTCTAAACACATCCTCGAGCTCTTCCCAACTTCCAATAGTAATTTTTGGGAGGCTTTTGAGCCAATGCCGAGCTGGCCCTTTGAGCTTGAGGGGTAGATATTTTATGGCGTGGAGATCATCTCCTCTGGCCATGTGTATGTGGAGGATGTAATCCTCAATCCAGACTCCAGGGTCTGTTGTTCCGTCGTATGCCTCTATGTTTACGGGTTTGAACCCTGCTGGAAATTCGTGATCCAGTACCTCATCGGTGAAACATAGTGGGTGTGCGGTGCCCCTGTATTTGGGTGTGCCGTTGTCTTTGAACACTCGGCGTGTTGTGTTGCTTCCTGGGGCCCTCTTTTTTGGCCCATAAATGGACCTGAACGGGCCGTCTGTTTTCCGCGGATCATAAGTCGGCTTGTGTGCGGCGCCGCTTATCGCTTTTGGCCTGTCATCTGGTCGTCTATTCGGCCAGGCGGCCTCTTTTCTTTTTGACTGTGGGGGCTCTATGGCCTCCTCGTCGAATTCTAGCAGCAGCTTGCGCTTCGGGTAGCTCTTTGTTTGGTGGCCATTGCAATATTTGTCCGCGGTCTTGAGTACTTTGCTCCACCTCATTCTGAGTATGTCTTCCACTGTTTTGAGCTTCCGTTTTTCCTTTTTCAGACTTCTTGCAGTGGCGACAAGTCTTTTGTGAAGGTTCTTATTCTCCGGTGGTGTGTCCGGCGTGAGGTCGTCTGGACTGTTGTTTTCGCCGGGCATGGATTGATTATCCGATTCGTCCTGTTCGGACGGTTGGTTGGTTGCATGTTCGTCGTCCACTGGTTTGCCCTGCTCCATTGCTGGGTCATTAGGAGTGCTGTTTTGGTCGAGGCGAGACTTAGGGCGGTGTCTGCATCGCCGTTTTGGTTGTTTGTCGGCAGGATTATCCTTTGCCGCGTCCCGTTGTTCCTCGTTATCGCTTCCTTTTGGGGTGTCCACCGTATATACATCGTGGGTTGGGGTGGCATTCCAGTGCTATGTAGGCGCTGGTTCTTGATCATCTCCGGCATCATCGTCCGTACCGTCGATGTCTTCGGAGTCGTAGTCTAGCATGTCGGTTAGATCGTCGACAGTGGCTACAAGGTGGGTGGTGGGTGGGCTTTGAATTTCTTCGTCGTCCGCATCCCAACCATCCTGACCGCAGTCCGGCCAGGGTTCTCCAGATAATGAGAGATGCTTTAGCGAACTTAGGATGTCGCCAAAGGGTGAGTGCTGAAAGATGTCTGCGGCGGTGAACTCCATGATCGGCAACCAATCGGATTCGATTGGCCGGGGCGCAGGAGGTTCGGAGTCCGGCGTCTCGGAGTCACGAGCTTTATAAGGGACAAGATCAAAATTCGGCTCCATCGCCGTAGAAGTTGCAGCTCCCGAGGCGGTGTCCAGCCACCTGTCCTCGATCTGCGCGGTCTGCTCCGAACTATGGGTTAGAGCGGACTCGTGTGCGGCCTCCAGGGCACTGTCCGGTGGTAGAGCTACATCATGCCCATCGTGACAGCGCGGCATGCTCGGCTGTGGCTCGAATCCATCAAAGATCAAGTCTCCGCGGATGTCGGCCGTGAAGTTTAGACTTCCAAACCTGACCTGATGGCCAGGGGCGTAGCTTTCGATCTGCTCCAGATGGCCAAGCGAATTGGCCCGCAGTGCAAAGCCACCGAACACGAAGATCTGTCCGGGGAGAAAATTCTCACCCTGGACTGCGTCGTTGTTAATTGAAGGAGCCATCAAGCCTATCGGTGACGACACAGAGGAACTCTCAATGAAAGCACCAATGTCGGTGTCAAAACCGGCGGATCTCGGGTAGGGGGTCCCGAACTGTGCGTCTAGGCGGATGGTTACAGGAGACAAGGGACACGATGTTTTTACCCAGGTTCGGGCCCTCTCGATGGAGGTAAAACCCTACTCCTGCTTGATTGATATTGATGATATGGGTAGTACAAGAGTAGATCTACCACGAGATCAAGGAGGCTAAACCCTAGAAGCTAGCCTATGGTATGATTGTTGTAATGGTTGTCTTGTCCTACGGACTAAAACCCTCCGGTTTATATAGACACCGGAGAGGGCTAGGGTTACACAGAGTCGGTTACAATGGTAGGAGATCTACATATCCATATCGCCAAGCTTGCCTTCCATGCCAAGGAAAGTCCCATCCGGACACGGGACGGAGTCTTCAATCTTGTATCTTCATAGTCTTGGAGTCCGGCTGACGATGATAGTCCGGCTGTCCGAACACCCCCTAGTCCAGGACTCCCTCACCCTTCTCCCATCTAGGGAGAAGGTCAAGGAAGAAGAAGAAGAAGGGGGGCTCTCTCCCCCTTGCTTCCGGTGGCGCCGGAATGCCGTCGGGGGCCATCATCATCACCGTGATCTACACCAACACCACCGTCATCTTCACCAACATCTCCATCACCTTCCCCCATCTATATTCAACGGTCCACTCTCCCGCAACCCGCTGTACCCTCTACTTGAACATGGTGCTTTATGCTTCATATTATTATCCAATGATGTGTTGCCATCTTATGATGTTTGAGTAGATTTTTGTTGTCCTATCAGTAATTGGTGAATTGCTATGATTGGTTTAATTTGCTTGTGGTTATGTTGCTATCCTATTGTGCCCTCCGTGTCGCGCAAGCGTGAGGGATTCCCGCTGTAGGGTGTTGCAATATGTTCATGGTTTGCTTATTGTCTGCGTTGCATGAGTGACTGAAACACAAACACAGATAAGTGGGTCATGGTGTATGGGAATAAAGAGGACTTGATACTTTAATGCTATGGTTGGGTTTTACCTTAATGATCTTTAGTAGTTGCGGATGCTTGCTAGAGTTCCAATCATAAGTGCATATGATCCAAGAAGAGAAATTATGTTAGCTTATGCCTCTCCCACATAAAACTTGCTATCGGTCTAGTAAAGTAGTCAATTGCTTAGGGACAATTTCACAACTCCTACCACCACTTTTCCACACTCGCTATATTTACTTTATTGCTTCTTTATCTAAACAGCCCCTAGTTTATATTTACGTGTTCTTTATATTCTTGCAAACCTATCCAACAACACCTACAAAGTCCTTCTAGTTTCATACTTGTTCTAGGTAAAGTGAACATCAAGCGTGCGTAGAGTTGTATTGGTGGTCGACAGAACTTGAGGGAATATTTGTTCTACCTTTAGCTCCTCATTGGGTTCCACACTCTTACTTATCAAAAGAGGCTACAATCGATCCCCTATACTTGTGGGTTATCAATGCACCTGCATGACATTCTTTGGGCCGTCCATGACAGTGGTAGAAGCGAGGGCGAGGAAAATTTTAGGGAGTTCCCGGTTACGGTGGGTGGTCGGGGCCGAGCGATGCATAGTGGTTTGTGTGTTTCTCTCGTACACGTACGCGCGTGTGTGCGAGGCGTTGCGCTCTAACTGAACCCGAGTGACGCGTTGGGCTCTAACTGAACCCGAGTGATTGCACTAGCTACGTTACTGAACCCCGATCGTTCCCTTGCTGTTAACTGTCCCTGATCGAGGGATTCCATCGCTACTGCTGCTAACTGAAGCCGATCAAACTTGCTACCTCTTAATGAATAGTGAACATGGGGGTTGGTTGAACGAGTCGAGACGTACGTGGTTGGGGTTGGATGAACAGTTCCCGCTGGGGATTGGATGAACAGGACCGTGGTGTGGTAGTAGTAGGCCGTTGCCGCTGGATGAACAGGACCCCGATCGAGGAGGCTGGTGGACGGTGGATGAACAGGACCCCGTGGAGGCTCCATGAATAGTACTTTGTGGAGGGTTGATGAGCAGGACCCCGTGGAGGGCTGGTTGAATAGTAGCCGGTGGAGGCTGGATGAACAGGACCCCGTGGATGAGCAGTAGCTGGTGGAGGCTAGTGGAAGTCGACGGTGGATGAACAGTAGCAGGTGGAGGCTGAAGTAAGTCAATGGTGGATGAATAGTAGCAAATGGAAGCTAGAGCGAGGAAGTAGACATTGGATGAACAGGACCCCATTTCAACAGTAGGTGCCCCAACACAAGTCCATTTCCTCCGTTTTGCAGTACACCACACCCCTCCCGATCAACAGGACCCTGTTTCGACCATAGGCGCTCCAACAGAAGTCCGTTTCCTTCATTTTGTGGCATGCCAGACCCTTCCCGATTAACAGGACCCCGTTTTGACCGTACGCGGTCGAACACAAGTATGTTTCCTCCGTTTTGCGGTATGCTAGACCCTTCCGGATGAACGCGACCCCATTTCAACCATACGTGGTCGAACAGAAGGCCCGTTTCCTCCGTTCTGCGATACGCCATGCCTCATTTCAGCTGTTCCGTCCAAGCCGGTTGGCTCCCGATGAACACGACATATTTCGTTGCCTCCCGATGAACACGACACATTCCGTTGCCTCCCCATGAACATAACACAGTTTCTCCATTTCGACCCAGCCGGTTGGCTTCCGATGAATAGGACGCCGTTGTTGCCGTCCGTGGCCTCTCCGTGTACATGAGCCCTGGCTGTACGTATGCGTGAGTACGCATTCGAGAGCCCGCCTGTATATACGTAGGTGACCATATTTTTTGGCATCTGGTTGTACATACGTGTACACGGGTTGGACTGGACTGCCTGAACTGCTACCGCTCCTTACTCGACCACGATTCATCATGGCATATAGACCGATCGACCGGTATGTACACAGACAACGCTACGTACGCTTCGATCGGGTGGGTCCCAACTGTCAGGGAGGATAAGGACGCACTTCCTTGCGTGTGAAGATATAGCTGGTGGGTCCCAACTGTCAGGGGGAAGAATCATTTTTTGCCCGTAATAAGGACGCACTTCCTTGCGTGTGAAGATATAGCTGGTGGGTCCCAACTGTCAGGGGGAAGAATCATTTTTTTGCCCGTAATAAGGACGCACTTCCTTGCGTGTGAAGATGTAACTGGTGGGTCCCAGCTGTCAGTGGGAGAAAACATTATTTTTAGGCTAAAAAGGATGAAGTTGCATGCATGCATCCATGGGAGTGGTGCGTCCCCACTGCCAGCCTCTCCACATACAGTCATCTTCCGACGACTCTTGTTTTTTGACCATGTTGACCACACCGTGTAGAGCGCATCAAGCCGGTGGATGACGGCGAGGCTCCAGACTGGAACGTCTCGGAGATGGGGAAGACGTGGCAGTGGAGTCATAGATGGAGAGGAGTGGGAAACTTCACTGGTTCGGGTGCAGGGTGGGCCTACACTTGGCAAAGAATAATAGGAGGTGCGGAGGAGTGGGGGGGGGGGGGGTGGCCTAGCCGTTGGATGTAAATCCAATGCCTTGCTTAGGCTTCGACCTTTGTATATTTATTTTTTGCGAAAGTGCTTAGGCTTCGACCTACTAGCCCACATGCAGCCAGTCCATTTGTTTTTTAGTCCATTTGATGGGCTAGGTGAAACAATGATGTAGCGTCTATTCAACCCATTTATATATTATGGTATTAAAGCCCATTTGCATTTTTCTCAAAATCTGCGGACTTGCTGGGCTGGGTGAAAATATCATGTTGGGCTGGACGGAGAAATATTATAAAAACATAAACACATGATTGCACCTCTATTAATGCATTGGTTAGTAAAATCTTTCCAAGCATATGTACGCAATCACCGGGAGTTAACTTGCCAAGTTATATATAAACAACTATTATTATTATTTTGTAAGAACATTCGATTTACGAAATAAAATATCATTTTAATTTGATGAGTTAATAGGACCTGGGGTATTATTATTTTTTAGGCTAGACGTAGGACAGTTGAGTTGGTTCTAGGGAATAGTACTGGGAGAAAACGCAGATTATAGCAAAAAAGAAAGTGGGAGAAAATTTAGATATAGGATTAATGAAAACAAAAAATAAAGGAAGTGGGAAGGTTTATAAAATGGTTGGACGAACGACAGGTTTAACGAAACCTTATGTTTTTTCTATTATATATATGTAATAAAATAAGATATAAATATAAATATATATACCATTATAGAAGGGAAAACATAGGTTCAGTTTTCCATCTTATAGAAAAATAGAACTGAGCTATGCGTCGTCTTGAAAAAACAAACATAACTTGGGTTGCGGATGTTATAGACAAGCTAGGCTGGGAGGCCCAGAGGCTGCTTGCTACCTGCTGGATCCAAAAAAAGTTGAAGCATGTCGTGGGCTGCACATGATAAACAACAAAACCTAGGCGATGGACCTGGTGGGCCCGGGACTGTTAGCCTCTCGACGAACAGTCGTCTCTAGATTCCTCTTGTTTTGCTGACCATGTTGGGAACGAAAGACGGCAGCGCGTGGCGTGAGCACCAAGGCGGAGGACGACGTCAAGACCTCGGACCGAACGAACCGGAGTGGGGGAAGACGCAGGTGGAGAGGAGTACGAGGGTTGACTTGTTTGGGTGTAGGGTGGGCTGGTGGAGGTGCCACCACCGGATAATGTGTGGGAGTAGAGGGATGGCCTGGCCAACGCCATAGGCTATGATGGATCACCGAGGCATGCGCGGCAGTGCTGCCAGCCGCTGTATAGGAAGAGGACGAAAGATTGAACAAAATAAAGAAATAGAAATGGATAGTTGGTTGGTCCCAAATGTCTATGTACGAGACCTGCTGGGTCTTCATCAACAACACACCATCTATTACCTTTTGGAGAGTGGTGTCTCCTTGATTAGTTAGGTGTCACTTGGGAGCCTCCGTCAAGATTGTGGAGTTGAACCAAGGAGTTTCTAAGGGCAAGGAGATCGCCTACTTCATGAAGATCTACCCTAGTGAGGCAAGTCCTTCGTGGGTGATGGCCATGATGGGATAGACAAGGTTGCTTCTTCATGGACCTTTCGTGGGTGGAGCCCTCCGTGGACTCGCGCAACCGTTACCCTTCGTGGGTTGAAGTCTCCATCAACGTGGATGTACGATAGCACCAACTATCGGAGCCACGCCAAAAATCTCCGTGTTTCCAATTGCATTTGCACACTCCAATCCTATCCCTTTACTTTCTTGCACGTTGCATGCTTTACTTTCCGCTGCTCATATACTCTTTGCATGCTTGCTTGAAATTGTGTTAATCTACCACCTCAACTTGAAAAACTAAAAAATTGCCAACTTTGTTTGTTGAGGGTCTAATCACCCCCCTTCTAGACACCTCTTCTCGATCCTTTCAATTGGTATCAGAGCTTTGGTCTCCATTGCTTTGGTTTAATAACCATTGGAGGAAGATGGATGAGTCTACGTTGGGGAGTCTTAGACGTAGAGTGCCTATGCTTGATGGAGAGTTCTTTAGTGAGTGAAAAAATGAGATGCTTGGAATTTTTCATGAATATCACTTGAACAAGTACATTACTACTCCTTGTGAACCCCTTGCTGATCCCTTGCATCCTACCCATGATGAGTCTCTTGACATGATTCACAATGTTAGAACTATCAATCTTATCACTAGAGGCTTGCCTAGAAATTTGATTGGTCACTTGCCAACTCTTGATTGTGCTTATACTATATGGAGATTCCTTGAGGAACGATTTCCAGACTATTCCTTGAAAAACTTAGATGAGATTCTTCACAAGTCTATTTCTTTGAATAAGATGAATCCCAATGATCCTAAGTTTGGAGGTTGTTTATTTGAGGTTACCAATCTTATGCGTGCCAAAAGAGATGTTGGAATCATTAGCAATATTATTTCTGAAGGTATTAGAATTCATAGAGATGAACATTGTCAAAATCATATATCTAATTAATCACTCTCTGTAGGATGAGATGATGATAATGACTTTGATCTTGAAGAGTCTATGAGACACTTTGGTCTTATGGCTAACCTTCGCGACTACATGGCTGGAGGAAAGGAATGGGTCCTTGATAGTGGATGCATCAATCACATGACCAGAGATAAAGATATGTTTCGTGAGCTTGCTGAAAACGACGGCCCTCGAAAGTATGTCACTTTTGATGATAACTCAAAGGGTAAGGTGGTTGGCCTCAGTAAGGTGGCCATCTCACATGCATCTCCACACAAAATCTTATGCTCGTTGAATCTCTTGGCTATAATCTACTTTCTGTATCTAGACTAGCTGACTTTGGTTTCAATGTCCTATTTACTAAAGTAGATTGCCAAGTGTTTCAAAAAGATAATCATAAAATGGTCTTTACCGGCATACGTAGAGGTGATCCATACATTATTGACTTCACTAAAAAGGCTCAACCTAGAACTTGCTTAATTGCTAAATCTTCCAAAGGTTGGTTGTGGCATAGACGGTTAGGTCATGTGGGCATGCGAAACCTTGACAAGCTTATTAAAGGTGATCATATCCTTGGTGTTAAAGATGTCATATTTGATAAGGATAGACTTTGCAGCGCTTGCCAAGCAGGAAAACAGGTTGGAGGAAGCCACCCCGTGAAGAACATCATGACCACGAGAAGACCGCTCGAGCTACTTCAGATGGATCTTTTCGGTCCCAACGCTTACAAAAGTCTCGGTGGTTACTCGTTTGGACTAGTCATCATTGATGATTTTTCAAGATTTACGTGGGTGTTCTTTCTTGATGATAAATTGCAGGTTCAAAAGATCTTCAAAAACTTTGCTGGGAAGGCCCAAAACCAATTTGAAGTGAAGATCAAGAAGGTTCGCAGCGACAACAGAACGGAGTTCAAGAACGCCAATGTGGACACCTTTCTTGACGAAGAAGGGATCTCACATGAGTTCTCGGCTACGTACACACCTCAATAAAACGGAGTTGTTGAGAGGAGGAACCGAACGCTCATTGAAATGACGAGAACGATGCTTGATGAATACAAGACGCCAAAACACTTTTGGGCAGAAGCGGTTGAGACAGCTTGTCATGCAATGAATCGTCTATATCTTCACAAGCTACTTGGCAAGACGGCATACAAGCTCCTCACTGGTAACAAACCCCAAGTTGGATACTTTCGGGTATTCGGCTCAAAGTGTTACATTCTTGACAAGCATCATCGTTCGAAATTTTCTCCTAAGTCTCATGAAGGTTTCCTATTCGGTTATGGCTCAAACTCTCACACTTACCGTGTCTACAACAATTTCACCCGAAAGGTTGAAGAGACGGTAGATGTGAAGTTTGATGAATCTAAGCTCACAAGTAGAGCAATTTCCAATTGATGTAGGTGAAAATATGCTTCGGAAGCAATCCAAGACTTGTCTATCGGCAAGGTTCGCCCAACGAAGGTGAAGGAGAGTACCTCGTCTGTCCAAGTGGAAGCCTCAACCTCACGCCAAGGTGAACCATGAGTTTACTTGGAGGCATCCACAAGTGGGACACGTCAAGACGATGAGAATGAGGATGTACAACAAGATGTACCTCTACGACCTCCTTCTCCACCTCCACGGGAGAATGATGACGCCAACAACAACGAAGAAAGACAAGAAGAAGAACAAGACAATGAAGAGGATGTTCCACCCCTACCCAAACAAAAGCTATCACGAGTTCGAGAAAGAGTCTCAAGAGGTCATCCTGTTGAACAAATCTTTGATGACATTCAAACCGGGAGAATTACTCGCTCTAAAACTCGTTTGGCTAACTTTTGTGAACATTACTCATTCATTTCTAGTATTGAACCTATGAAGGTTGAAGAAGCATTAGAAGATCCGGATTGGATAAATGCCATGCATGAAGAGCTACACAACTTTGAGAGGAACCAAGTGTGGACGTTGGTTGAAAAGCCTGATGAGAAGCATAATGTCATTGGAACCAAATGGGTGTTTCAGAACAAGCAAGATGAATACGAACAGGTTGTACGCAACAAGGCTCATCTCGTTGTTCAAGGCTACACTCAAGTCGAAGGTATGGACTATGGTGAAACTTACGCCCCCGTTGCTAGACTTGAGTCCATTCGCATCTTACTTGCCTATGCCAATCATCATGACATTACCTTATATCAAATGGACATCAAAAGTGCTTTTATCAATGGTGAAATTGAGGAGGAATTTTATGTTAAACAACCTCCCGGCTTTGTTAATCCTAAGAAACCCAACCATGTTTACAAACTTCACAAAGCTCTTTATGGTCTTAAGCAAGCTCCTAGTACTTGGTATAAATGCTTGACTAAGTTTCTTCTTGATAAAGGGTTTGAAATTGGTAAAATTGATTCTACACTCTTTAAAAAAAGGGTTAATGGAGAATTATTTGTGTGCCAAATTTATGTTGATGATATCATATTTGGATCAACTAACCCTCATTTTAGTGAGAAGTTTGGGAAGCTTATGTCGGAGAAGTTTGAGATGTCTATGATGAGTGAACTCAAGTTCTTTCTTGGTTTGCAAATCAAGCAAACTAAGGAGGGAACCTTTATCTCTCAAACGAAGTATACCAAGGACTTATTCAAGAAGTTCAACATGCAAGAATGCAAATGTATGAATACCCCCATGCCTACCAGTGGACATCTTGACTTGACAAAGGATGGCGAACCGGTTGACCAAAAGGTTTACCGCTCTATGATTGGTTCATTGTTATATCTATGTGCCTCCCGTCCCGATATCATGCTAAGTGTGTGCATGTGTGCACAATATCAAGCAGTCCCCAAAGAATGTCATCTTAAGGCTGTGAAAAGGATAGTGAGATACTTAATACATACACCAAATTTTGGCATTTGGTATCCTAAGAGGTCTTCTTTTGATCTTGTTGGCTACTCTCACTCGGACTATGCCGGTGACAAGGTTGATAGAAAGTCCACTTCGGGTACTTGTCAATTTCTTGGTAGATCTCTTGTGTCTTGGTCCTCCAAGAAACAAAACTCAGTATCCTTATCCACCGCTGAAGCGGAATACATTGCCGCTGGTTCATGTTGTGGTCAATTACTTTGGATGACCCAAACTCTTAAAGATTATGGGATATATGTGAAACATGTTCCATTGCTTTGCGACAATGAGAGTGCTATTAAGATTGCTCATAATCCCGTGCAAAACTAAGCATATTGAAGTTCGTCATCATTTCATTCGAGATCATGTTGCTAAGGGAGATATCAAACTTAAGCATGTTCATACCAACATGCAATTGGCGGATATATTCACTAAACCACTTGATGAGAAAGTGTTTTGCAGGTTGAGAGGTGAATTGAACATCATTGATGCCTCAAATTTGGAGTAGAAACTCCATGTGGATGCATGCAAGGCATGAGCCTTACTATGACTAATCCTTGACTATTCTCTTATGATGATGATCATATGTATTGGATACTCTTGTACTCTTGCATGCTATCTAACCCTTGTAGGAACTTGGATAAGCCCAACTCTATGAGATTGTAGCTCAATCACATTTTAAGCAATCTCTACATCTCCAAGTCTCTACGATGGTGGATGAAGACAAGGAAGCATGAAACCATTCAATATATATCCTTTGACTAATTCCTATATCAAATTTCATGATTATCACTTTGGATACACAAGTGCTCTACCTTGCAAGACTAATCCATGTAGGAAGATGAACTTCAACTACAAGGGGTGCTCCCATTTCTTGACGATCTACTTCAACTTGAGCACCTTACTCAAGTTCAACTACATGACCAAGTTCAACACCACCACCCGAGGTATGTCATTCCATCTTAGAGAAGCTTAACCCCAAGACATGGGTCAAAGCAACTCAACAAGATGAGAATACATCAAAATGCTTAAACGAAAAATGGCAACCCCATTTTGAGCTTAAACGATGAGTATGACCTATGATCAAGTGTCTTCACTTGACTCCTAAGTCAATATACTCTAACATAGGTGACTTTGTCGCCGACCAATTCTAGATGAAGCTCTCTGTTATTTCTTTGTGCTTTTGCATTTGTCTCATGCATCAAAAAAAACTTCATCTAGATGTCTTTTCTTTTCTCTGTTATTTTCTGCATTTCCGTGGGGACCCCGACTCATAAGTCGAGATCACCGAATGCACGTGTACAGTGATCCCAGAGATCAATGCTCACTGAACACACAGAAGCTGAATAGCAAGAGTCTTACATCCATACATACCGTCTTACACAAATTGTGACCATTATGGTCAAGTCTTACATTGATAAAGCCTTAAGGGCTGAACATCAAATGAAACACAAGCAACGGAAATCTTCGTCGATAAGTAGAACCCATGCCATCTGCCTTAACCCTACAGGCATTCTGACTGGGAAACGTCCTAGTTCGCATGTTCGTCTCCAAATAACTCTTCTTCGAACTCCGGTTCTTCCATGCCTGGTCAATTAAATAACCAGTGGCAAGCCAATGAGTACTTTGAATGTACTCGCAAGCAACACATGTTTTGGTTCAAGATACAACAATGCTTGGTATAGGTAAATTTTTGCAGAAAGCTAGTTTTGAGTGCAATGACATGTTCAACATCTTTGTAAGGCATGCATCAAGAGAATTCAAGTAACCATGAGGACAGGTTACAGATATCAACATAAATAGGGTGGGCACCAACCCATCTAACATAAATAGAGTGGGCACCAACCCATCTCAATCATGTCAAGTCCCTTGACTTGACCCGAGTCATTTTTATCAACACACACTCTTGGTTTGTAAACAAGTGGACGTAGCCCAAGAGCGGTTACCCAACTGTCCTTGACCGTGGACACGGCTATTCGAATAGTTTTACACTCTGCAGAGGTTGCACACTTTACCCACAAGATCCGGGGAACTTCCGTGTCATCCACGACCCGCGATACCTTAAGTACCCGGGGTAAGCACCCGATCACTACCTTTCCCTAGAAGACACTAACATGGAGTCCACTCGATTGGTAGTAACCCCCGTGCCCAACATTATCACATAATATTATCGTGGAGCCACGCTCCATAATCATTTCACATCACAAGCACGGGGTACCAACGGTGTGTCCGGTGCCCCATAAAAATGTTCTTGGTCGCCCTACCTGGCACGACCCCGTCCCGAGAGAGCGCACCAACAACTCTCCCGTCACTAGTAATGCAGGCCCCAAGCTAGTATCGGTCTAGGTACTCAATAATGCCCTTTCCCATATAAGGGTAGAGTGGTTGCGCATGTAAGGTTGGAATAACGGTCGCAACTTCGACCAATCCGTTTTGAAAACAACACACACTTTCCTCGGTACACCACTTCGTCATCAAGTGGTTACCCATCTCATCATCTCCCTCGGGCATAAGTGGCACCCGACGGGGTTTTCGAAAAGTCTTTTGAAAAAGCTTTGTCTCCTTCACCATGCATAAACCCGTCCCTTTTTGCGTAGCAACTACTTTAGCATCCTATCTACTGCCACCGACATAACCCTCATAAGAAGGTAGGGCCATGCACAATGCAAGTATCAACGAGGAAGTAACCGAGGCAACCACCCCACGTGGTTCACCGTCTCATCATGATTCCGATGCAATAATAATAAAGAGCTATATGACATGGATAAAAAGGGTTTCATAGACATGGTCAAAGGGCTGCTTGCCTTGGTTGGCTTGGTCTTCAAAGTCTTCAGGCCCTTCCTCTCCTTCTTCTCCAACTACTTCGTCAAACACGGGATCTAATCGTCGCAATAAAACAACGGATAAATGAGACAATAATAAAAACAGAAAAGTCAAAGTGCTCAGAAAAATGTCAACTTATTTTTGTAAAATACTAGGAGGAAAACTAGGAAGGGGAAAATTCTTGGTTTTGGATTTGGAGCTAGGGCAACAGAGTTGTGGATTTTCAAACAGAGGTTTTATTGTTCAAATTTGAATTTAAATTTGAACAGAGCAGAAAGGTGTAATGGATTTGCATGAAAGTTATATCAATAAATAGGTGGGATTATTCTAAGATTTTAGGAGTTGGAAATATTTCATTTGGATAAATATTTTGCCCTGTGGAATTTTTGGAAGGGAGACAGAAAAAGAAAAAGAAAAGTGGCGCTGTGCCACTGGGCCAGAGAGGCCACGGGCAGCAGGCCCAGAGGGGAAACCAGCCCACACGGGCCGCCACGTCGAAGGCGTAAAGGCAAAATACGCCTTCAGCCGACGGGCGAACCGGTGCGCGCGCGCGCGCGTTTTAAACCTGACGGGTGGATCCCACCCGTCAGGGCGTGAGGCTGACGGGATGGCCCCACGGCCGTCGTCATCTACCTTCGTCCAGAGGCGACGACGAGCTCGCCGGCGGCGATACAGAGCACGGGGAGGTGTGCGGGTGGTACCGTTGGACTCGGGGAGGTGTCGCCGTTCGGGTGGTGGTGGAGACGGTCGCCGGAGCAGCCTGGTTCGCCGGCGACGAGGTCACGCGGCGGAGGTGCTTCGGGCGTCGATGGATCTGGCCGTTCCCGGCTGCAAAAAGAGTGGGAAAGAGAGGGGAAAAGGTCAGCGACGCCTTGCGGTTCTAGATCGAGAGAGATCAGGGGCGGAGGAGGCCTGTACCGCGCGAACGCCGACGAGCCGAGGCGGCAGAGCTCGAGATCGATCTCGAGCTCGGGTGGCTTTGGAGATGAATGGGGGGTGCGGGAGGTTGATTAGGAGTGTGGGGGAGCGACAGGGAGCGAAAGAGGGGCTCGGGGTCGCCTTATATAGGCTGGCCGAGGTCCACCATAGGCGTGGCCTACGGGTGCCCGTGGGATCGGCTCGGGTGGCCGTTGGAGAGGGAATGGAGGGCTCGGGGTGTTCGTGGGAGTTGTGTAGGGTGCCAGGGAGAGAGAGGAGGAGCGAGACGAGCTGCACGCGGGCCACAGGGGTGGCGCGGGCATTGGCCGAGCGGGGCGGCGCTCTGGCGCGAGCTGCAGGAGAGAGAGGAGGGCGCGGGAGCAAGTGGGCGGCCTGCTGGCGTGGAGCAGACGTCGAGGGGCATCGACTGGCGCGCGGGGGAAGCTCGAGGTGGTCGGGAGACGCGGCGTCAACGGTCGGTGTCCTGCCGGGCGCTCCAGAGCACGACTTTGGCCGGCATCCGCGGCTTTCCCGCGTCCGCGCGCGTCCACTAGTGTCTGGAGGCTGTAGGGGGTGTGGGCAAAAGTGGGAGTGAGCCTTGGATGCTCTGGAGGGCTGAGGGGAGAGAAGGAGGCTGAGAGAGAGGGGAGAAGCTGCTGTCCAGAGAAGACAAATGGGGTTTCCCCCTCCCTCGTCATTGCTTCCTCGGGCAGAAAAGCATCCAAGTTACAGAGGGGAACGAGGAGGGGTTGTGGTTAAAAGATGGGCTCAAGGAGATTAGTGCAAGAGGCTGGAATTGGCATTTCAACATTCTGCCAGAAGGTGTTTGATGATGGTTTGGGCAAGTTAATAATTTCCACTTGCCATGAGACTCCACTGGGTGAGATGTCACACATAATTAGGGCCTTCCACCCATTTTGAGCTTATTTGGACAAAGTTGCCAATGCAACTTTTGCAAACCCTAAAAATTGGCAGGAATGGACTTGTGTAGATCCAGTTGAGTAGATCACTTCTCCCTGATGCACCACTTGGTGTGGTGGCCTTATTTAGTCATGTGATCAGGCTCACAAAAGTTGGGGTCATGGAGAAAAAGTTGGTAGTACAAAGTAGTTCAAATTTGATTCTGGTCAGAGAGGGTTTTGAGGCACTTTGATCAAGATATCTTCTTTTCCAACCTGTGCCATTTGGTCTAGTTGCATTATTAGACCATTGGAGCGTGTGCACCAAGTTTGAGAACATTTGGACATGTTTGGCAATGTAAAGTTGCTCAAACTTCAAAGTGGACAGAAATGGTTTTGAGGGGACTTCATGGGGTTATACTATTCTCCATGACATGATACTTGTCAAGATCATCAAGTAGGTCATATGTGACATGATAGAATTTTCTTGGAATTTTTGAAGAATATTTCCTTTGTAAATATTTCAAAAGCTTGAAATATCCAGAAAGGGTTTTTGAGGGATTTGACCAATATTTTGAACATGACCATGTGTTGAAACTCTTATATATGGAAAATACATGTCCACTGAGTTTCCCTAATTTTTGTCAAATATTTTTGAAACAATAAAATATTTTTTTCCTATTAAAGACCATTTCTGGCCTTAAGAAAAAGCTTTTAAATAAAATAGGAAAATAGCTTTTAAAATTATATTTTTGTGGTTTATGGGAGTCCTACATCTAATAGGATTCAAATATACTTTTTGAAATATTTTTCATAACCCAAATCAAGTACTTGCAGTGCAAACCTCAATTCAGGGGTTTTTGGAAAACTAAATTTAGAAAATACTTTTTGGCCAAATTATTTTTGTTAGAAAATTCTATATTGCACTATACACATGGCATGGTCATTGGGCAGAAGTTTGGGGCAAGGAGATGAAGTACAGAAGGTGGAGTAGTTGACTTTAAAGAGCACTTGAAAAGAAAATCACAGAGAGAAAACCAACTCCAAATAAAAGCCAAATAATGCAAAAGTTTTTGTTGGCCCAAACTTTCATGCTTTAATAATGCAAGTTAAATGTTAAAAAATGCAGGGTGTGACAGACCTACCCCCCTTACAAGAATCTCGTCCCCGAGATTCCTAAACTAGGCTTTAAAGAGATACGGAAACTCGGATCTAAGGTAGTCTTCACGCTCCCAAGTTGCTTCTGCTTCAGTGTGGTTGCTCCATTGGACCTTGAAGTACTTGATGGTGCGGCTTCGAGTGTGTCGCTCAGCCTCATCCAGAATGCAGATGGGCCTCTCACGGTAAGTCAAATCAGGCTGAAGGTCAATGGCTTGGTGATTGACGTCCTTGTAAAGTTCAAGCTTGTCTAGAACTTGGAGGCACTTTCGGAGTTGTGACACGTGGAACACGTTGTGCACATCGGATAGTTCAGGTGGAAGTTCCAACTGGCAAGCCACTTCTCCTCGTCGTTCAGTGATCTTGAAGGGGCCGATGTATCTTGGTGCAAGCTTCCCCTTAACATGGAAACGCTGGGTTCCCTTGAGAGGTGTGACCCAAAGATAGACATGGTCTCCAACTCGGAAGTTCATGTCTCTATGACGTGAGTCAGCGTAGCTTTTCTGCCTTGACTTGGCGGTCTTCAAACGCTCTCTGACAAGCTAGACTTGCTCTTCTGCTTCACGAAGGATATCAGGCCCAAAGACAAGTCCTTCTCCGGTCTCTGACCAATTGAGGGGTGTGCGGCATTTCCGTCCGTATAACACTTCAAATGGTGCCATCTGAAGGCTGGACTGATAACTATTGTTGTACGAGAACTCGGTGAAAGGGAGGCAGTCTTCCCACTTAGCTCCATAAGCTAAGACATAGGCTCAGAGCGTGTCTTCAAGTATCTGATTTACTCGTTCTGTCTGACCTCCGGTCTGTGGGTGGAAAGCAGTGCTGAAGGACAACTTGGTCCCCATGGCCTCTTGGAATTTCTTCCAGAACCTTGAGGTAAACTGGGTTCCTCGATCTGACACAATCTCCTTGGGAACACCATGAAGGCTCACGATTTGGTTGATGTAGAGACTGGCTAACTGGTTCCCCTTGTAAGTTGTTTTGACCGGAATGAAATGGGCCACCTTGGTCAAATGATCGACTATGACCCAGATGGAGTCATGTCCCTTGTTTGACCTAGGTAGTCCAGTGATGAAATCCATCCCGACTTTATCCCATTTCTACTCGGGAACCTTGAGTGGTTGGAGCAATCCAGCAGGTCGCTGATATTCAGCCTTGACTCTTTGGCATACATCACACTTTGCAACATAGGTGGCAATCTCCCTTTTAATCCCGTGCCACCAAAATCTTTCCCGCAGGTCTTGATACATCTTGGTTCCTCCAGGATGGATGGAATACGGGGTGTCATGAGCTTCTTGCAAGATCAGATTCTTGAGCTCAACCTTGTTGGGCACGCAAACGCGATTCCCAAACCACACAACTCCTTGCTCATCCTCTGAGAATCCTGGGGCCTTGCCTGCCTTGATCTTCCTCTTGATGCCTTCAATACTTTCGTGTCCCTTCTGAGCTTCCTTAATACCATCCATCAAGGTAGGCCTAACTTCGAGGTTGGCCAAGAATCCTGGTGCAACCAGTTCCAACTCGAAGCTTTCAAGTTCTTCATACAAGGCGGGTAGCTTGTCCTTAAGCATAGCATTCAAGGAACAAGCCTTCCTACTTAATGCATCTGCTACCACATTAGCCTTCCCAGGGTGGTATTGAACACTGAGGTCATAATCTTTGATCAACTCTAGCCATCTTCTTTGCCTCATGTTCAATTCCCTTTGAGTGAAAATATACTTCAGACTTTTGTGATCCGTGTATATCTCACATCGCTTCCCTAAGAGGTAATGTCGCCATGTCTTCAGGGCATGAACCACTGCTGCTAGCTCAAGGTCATGAGTAGCATAGTTCTCTTCATGAGGCCGTAGCTGCCTTGAAAGGTAAGCTACGACTCTGCCTTCTTGCATCAGAACACCTCCCAGTCCGGTTCTTGACGCATCACAATATATCACAAACTCCTTGTGTATATCTGGTGTGGCCAGAACTGGGGCAGTGGTCAGTCTCTTCTTCAGCTCCTGGAAGCTCTCTTCGCACTTCGGCGTCCATTCGAACTTCTTTTCCTTCTTCAAGAGCTGAGTCATGGGTCGGGCAATGCTTGAGAATCCTTCAACGAACTTGCGGTAATATCCCGCGAGTCCGAGGAAGCTTCTGACTTCCTTCACATTGCTTGGGGATTGCCATTCAGTCACGGCTTCAATCTTAGCGGGATCAACTGACAATCCTTCTTCAGTTAAAACATGACCCAAGAATCCAACTTCACGCAGCCAAAATTCACACTTGCTGAACTTGGCATACAGTTGGTGCTCTCGAAGCTTGTCTAGGACCATCCTCAAGTGTCGCTCGTGCTCTTCTTCCGTCTTCGAGAAGACAAGAATGTCATCAATGAAGACAACGACAAACTTGTCCAAATATTCCATGAAGACCTTATTCATGAGATACATGAAGTAAGATGGGGCATTGGTCAATCCAAAGGACATGACTGTGCACTCATACAGGCCATATCTGGTTACAAATGCCGTCTTCGAAATATCTTGGTGTTTGATTTTCAGTTGGTAGTACCCAGATCTGAGGTCGATCTTGGAGAACACCTTGGCCCCATTGAGTTGATCAAACAGATCTTCAATCTTGGGAAGTGGGTACTTGTTCTTGATTGTAACTTCATTGAGGGAGCGGTAGTCAATGCACAAGCGGATGGTACCATCCTTCTTTGCCACAAACAGAACAGGTGATCCCCAAGGGGAGGCACTAGGGCGGATAAATCCCTTCCTCAACTGCTCTTCCAGTTGCTTCTTCAATTCTGCTAACTCTTCCGATCCCATTCTATAAGGCTTCTTATAGATGGGTCCCGCTCCGGGTATGAGCTCGATGATGAACTCAATGTCTCGGTCAGGAGGCATTCCCGGTAGCTCATCAGGAAAAACATCGGGGTATTCGCATACTACCGGCACTTGCTCCAATCCAACTTCAGCCAGACAGTTGACTTGGTTGGCTTGAGTAGAGGAGGGGTTGGAGGCAAATTTAACTTCGACTCCTTGGTCATTGGTCACAGTGACAGTCCGGTTGGCGCAATCTATCAAGCCTTGGTGCTTGATGAGCCAATTCATTCCTAAGATCACATCCAAGCCTTGTGATCCTAAGACGATAAGGTCTGCTAGGAAGTCTACCCCATTAATGATAATCCTGACTCCTTTACATCCTATCTTGGCTCTCATCTCTGCTCTGGGGGTTTGTACCGCCATAGGGTTTTTCAGAGGTGTAGAGGTCATGCCACTTTTTAATGCAAACTTTTGGGTGACAAATGAATGCGTGGCTCCAGAATCAAACAAAACAGTTGCGGGTCCTGAATTGACAAGGAACGTACCCAGCACGACGTCCGGGTCTTCCTGGGCTTCTTCTGC
Organism: Triticum timopheevii; assembly: GCA_963921465.1. Taxonomy (NCBI): domain Eukaryota; kingdom Viridiplantae; phylum Streptophyta; class Magnoliopsida; order Poales; family Poaceae; genus Triticum; species Triticum timopheevii. Next base: position 460,019,093 of record OY997264.1, on the reverse strand, counting down.
AGTGACATGATTCACGCGACCCTTGCCATTGTTGGGCAGGTTGCGGGGAGCTTGGTTCCTTGGTGGCATTCCTCGGCCTTGTCCTGGGTTCTATGCATTGGGGTGCGGGGCGTGGGGCTTCTTGTTGGGGCAATTCTTGGAGTAATGGTCCGGCTGTCCACATCCAAAGCAAGTGACTTGGTTGGGGATGATGCTCTTGCCAGCATTGTTATTGGGGTTGTTGTAAGCTGGCCTGGGGTTGGCATACTGCTGAGGTGGATAGTTGGTGCGGGGTGCAGGAGCTCTTGGCTGCTGATAGGTTGGCTTGACCATAGCTGGCTGCCACGGGCAAGGCTTCTGGTTGCTGGAGCTACCCTTGCTGATCATCTTGCGCTTACGAGTGTCATACAAAGCACGTCGCTTGTCCTCAAGCATGAGTGCCTTGTTCACCAGATCAGGAAAGGTCGGGCAGTCACACACAACAAGCGAGTACTGCAGGGTCTGGTTAAGGCCTTCCATGAAGCGCTCCTTTTTGGCAGCATCAGTGCTAACATCCTCAGGGGCATACCTTGAGAGAACACTGAACTTCTGCATGTACTCCTTGACAGTGCTACTACCTTGCTTCAGGGCTCGGAACTCACGCTTCTTGATGGCCATGATTCCAGAAGGAATGTGGGCCTTGTGGAATTCTGTCTTGAAGTTATCCCAAGTGATGTTTTGCTCAGCATGCATAGCCTTGAATCCATCCCACCAAGCTCTGGCACTTCCCCCGAGACAGTGGGCAGCATACGCCACCTTCTCATGGTCCTCAGTGCATCCGACTAGTGCCAACAGCTCCTCAATGGTGCGGACCCAGTCGTCTGCATCCAGGGGTTCAGCAGTCTCGATGAAGGTGGGTGGTGCATGCTTCTTGAACTCCACCAATGTGGAACGTCCATGGCCGTGTCCCGCCGGCTGGCGATTGACAGCTTGAGCAATCATCTGGAGGGCTGCAGTGTTGGCTTGGCGTTCCTCTCGGAAGGCTTGGAGAAGCTGAGCCATGTCCATGTTTGGAGGAGGTGGTGGCGGTGGAGTCTGTCCTTGGGCTTGGTCCTGGCTGACTCCGGCTTCAGCAGAACCTCCGGCTTCTTGCTGCTGGGTAGAGGTACCAGTACGTGTTACAACAGGCATCCTGTTGGAGCGGTCAAGGTCTCATGATTGAGAAAATAAAATGAGGGAAAGCAATATAGATGGGACGCCTAGTAAGGGGGTGGGTGTGACACAAATTTAAGTTAAACAAGGGCCAGAAGGGCCAAACTCATGCATTAAAACCAAATGGGGGAATGTAGTCGTTTACAAGTTCCCGAAGGGAAAGTACGACTTCATCAAAGCAAGTTGAAAACAAACACAACACAACATGGTTTCATCTGAACCATTACATGGAATCAACTTCGCATAAGGGGTACACGACCTATCCTACCATAGGGTTACGGACTGGCCTATCCTAGTCCTGAACGGTGTCTAAGTGGTGGAATGCTCGGTCGGGTATTCTGGCTCCTCTGGGTCTTCCTCCTCATCTTCATTTGTCTTAGTCTCTTCGTCACTTGAGGGAGTGGGGGAGTGGAGGAGCTAAACACGGTGCTGCTTCGCCGGTGGCGTCGTGAAGAGGTTGCGATACTCCTTCGCCGTCATACGGCGTGGCTGAGATGATCCCTTGGCATGCGTGGCCTGTGGGGGTCGCCCGCCTCGATAGGCTACAACGGGCTGTCCAGGGGGTGCTCCATCCTTCTTGATCGTGTCCGCCTTCATCTAAGCTAGGCGGAGGAATTCCTTGGTCTCGTGGAGTTCCTTCCGAAGCTCCATCGACTCCGAGGCCAGGTGCTGTGCCAGGCTGTCGGCACACAAGCTGAAGTAGGTCTGGAAACGTAGAGAAATTCCTTCGTCCAAGGGTGGGGCTGGTGCGCTGCTCTCGTCATCACCTTCCTTACGATAAGGCAGGTAACGAGTGGCTGGCTCACTTGCCATCTCTGGCAGGAGATCCCGGAGGCGAGTCAGCGCCTTGAGGGCAGCAGTCTCCACGGCGAGGAGCAGTGTTGCCATCTGGGGTCCCTCAAAGAACCAGCTCGCCGGGGAGTCGTTCGCCCTCACGACTACCTCCACGTGATACTCCCTCTCGGTGCTGTTGATCCAGTGCTCGTGGTAGGAGAAGGTGGAGGCTCGAGTGAACTGGCACTTCCTGAGGCTATCCTCAAGAAGCACGGGAAATCCGGTGGTCAGGAAGTCCTCGGGTACGACGGCCATCTACAAAAGTGGAAGGGGAAGGGTCAATAGAGGGAATGTGACCTATGTTTGGGATACTATCATAAAACATAGGTATACAGGTAATCTCATGGATAGTCTCACTCTAACTAACGTCCATGCTAACTAAGGCTTCCTACAGTCAGGATGGCTCTGATACCAGCTCTGTGGGGACCCCGACTCATAAGTCGAGATCACCGAATGCACGTGTACGGTGATCCCAGAGATCAATGCTCACTGAACACACAGAAGCTGAATAGCAAGAGTCTTACATCCATACATACCGTCTTACACAAATTGTGACCATTATGGTCAAGTCTTACATTGATAAAGCCTTAAGGGCTGAACATCAAATGAAACACAAGCAGCGGAAATCTTCGTCGATAAGTAGAACCCATGCCATCTGCCTTAACCCTACAGGCATTCTGACTGGGAAACGTCCTAGTTCGCATGTTCGTCTCCAAAGATTTTAGGAGTTGGAAATATTTCATTTGGATAAATATTTTGCCCTGTGGAATATTTGGAAGGGAGACAGAAAAAGAAAAAGAAAAGTGGCGCTGTGCCACTGGGCCAGAGAGGCCACGGGCAGCAGGCCCAGAGGGGAAACCAGCCCACGTGGGCCGCCACGTCAAAGGCGTAAAGGCGAAATACGCCTTCAGCCGACGGGCGAACTAGTGCGCGCGCGCGCGCATTTTAAACCTGACGGGTGGATCCCACCCGTCAGGGCGTGAGGCTGACGGGCTGGCCCCACGGCCGTCGTTGTGTACCTTCGTCTAGAGGCGACGACGAGCTCGCCGGCGGTTATACAGAGCACGGGGAGGTGCGCGGGTGGTACCGTTGGACTCGGGAAGGTGTCGCCGTTCGGGTGGTGGTGGAGACGGTCGCCGGAGTAGCCTGGTTCGCCGGCGACGAGGTCACGCGGCGGAGGTGCTTCGGGCGTCGATGGATCTGGCCATTCCCGGCTGCAAAAAGAGTGGGAAAGAGAGGGGAAAAGGTCAGCGATGCCTTGCGGTTCCAGATTGAGAGAGATCAGGGGCGGAGGAGGCCTGTACCGCGTGAACGCCGACGAGCCGAGGCGGCGGAGCTCGAGCTCGATCTCGAGCTCGAGCGGCTCTGGAGATGAATGGGGGGTGCGGGAGGTTGATTAGGAGTGTGGGGGAGCGACAGGGAGTGAAAGAGGGGCTCGGGGTCGCCTTATATAGGCTGGCCGAGGTCCACCGTAGGCGTGGCCTACGGGTGCCCGCGGGATCGGCTCGGGTGGCCGTTGGAGAGGGAATGGAGGGCTCGGGGGTGTTCGTGGGAGTAGTGTAGGGTGCCAGGGAGAGAGAGGAGGAGCGAGACGATCTACACGCGGGCCATAGGGGTGGCGCGGGCATTGGCCGAGCGGGGCGGCGCTCTGGCGTGAGCTATAGGAGAGAGAGGACGGCACGGGAGCAAGTGGGCGGCCTGCTGGCGTGGAGCGGACGTCGAGGGGCATCGACTGGCGCGCGGGGGAAGCTCGAGGTGGTCGGGAGACGCGACGTCAACGGTCGATGTCCTGCCGGGCGCTCCAGAGCGCGACTTTGGCCGGCATCCGCGGCTTTCCCGCGTCCGCGCGCGTCCACTAGTGTCTGGAGGCTGCAGGGGGTGTGGGCAAAAGTGGGAGTGAGCCTTGGATGCTCTGGAGGGCTGAGGGGAGAGAAGGAGGCTGAGAGAGAGGGGAGAAGCTGCTGTCCAGAGAAGACAAATGGGGTTTCCCCCTCCCTCATCATTGCTTCCTCGGGCAGAAAAGCATCCAAGTTGCAGAGGGGAACGAGGAGGAGTTGTGGTAAAAAGATGGGCTCAAGGAGATTAGTGCAAGAGGCTGGAATTGGCATTTCAACATTCTGCCAGAAGGTGTTTGATGATGGTTTGGGCAAGTTAATAATTTCCACTTGCCATGAGACTCCACTGGGTGAGATGTCACACATAATTAGGGCCTTCCACCCATTTTGAGCTTATTTGGACAAAGTTGCCAATGCAATTTTGCAAACCCTAAAAATTGGCAAGAATGGACTTGTGTAGATCCAGTTGAGTAGATCACTTCTCCCTGATGCACCACTTGGTGTGGTGGCCTTATTTAGTCATGTGATCAGGCTCACAAAAGTTGGGGTCATGGAGAAAAAGTTGGTAGTACAAAGTAGTTCAAATTTGATTCTGGTCAGAGAGGGTTTTGAGGCACTTTGATCAAGATATCTTCTTTTCCAACCTGTGCCATTTGGTCTAGTTGCATTATTAGACCATTGGAGCGTGTGCACCAAGTTTGAGAACATTTGGACATGTTTGGCAATGTAAAGTTGCTCAAACTTCAAAGTGGACAGAAATGGTTTGGAGGGGACTTCATGGGGTTATACTATTCTCCATGACATGATACTTGTCAAGATCATCAAGTAGGTCATATGTGACATGATAGAATTTTCTTGGAATTTTTGGAGAATATTTCCTTTGTAAATATTTCATAATCTTGAAATATCCAGAAAGGGTTTTTGAGGGATTTGACCAATATTTTGAACATGACCATGTGTTGAAACTCTTATATATGGAAAATATATGTCCACTGAGTTTCCCTAATTTTTGTCAAATATTTTTGAAACAATAAAATATTTTTTTCCTATTAAATACCATTTGTGGCCTTAAGAAAAAGCTTTTAAATAAAATAGGAAAATAGCTTTTAAAATTATATTTTTGTGGTTTATGGGAGTCCTACATCTAATAGGATTCAAATATACTTTTTGAAATATTTTTCATAACCCAAATCAAGTACTTGTTGTGCAAACCTCAATTCAGGGGTTTTTGGAAAACTAAATTTAGAAAATACTTTTTGGCCAAATTATTTTTGTAAGAAAATTCTATATTGCACTATACACATGGCATGGTCATTGGGCAGAAGTTTGGGGCAAGGAGATGAAGTACAGAAGGTGGAGTAGTTGACTTTAAAGAGCACTTGAAAAGGAAATCACAGAGAGAAAACCAACTCCAAATAAAAGCCAAATAATGCAAAAGTTTTTGTTGGTCCAAATTTTCATGCTTTAATAATGCAAGTTAAATGTTACAAAATGCAGGGTGTGACAATTTCCCCGCATTCAATTCATTGCAAATCATTCAGTTAATTCCTTGCATATCCTTGTGAGATCTTATTTGCCTAGTGAGCTGAGGAGACAAGAAGTTGCTCTCTGGGTTGAACTCGGTCTCACCGGATTGATTTCTTCGGCTGAACCGAATCAACTCGGTGCCACCGATTGCAAGCACTCGGTGCTACCGATTTCAGTCCTGAGAAAAAAATCTGTGTCACTTGCATTCTGCATATTTGTCCCAGCTCCACTCTTTGAAACTTGTCCTCTACCAGCATCAATATTGCACGTGGCTTTGAAATGTGACTCGAAGACCAAACCTACTTGACTCATGCTCCAGAAGTCCCTTCTTGGAAATTGATGTCAAAGTGGGAGAGATAGCACATCAAAGAGGAAAGTTGTCTCGTGTCTTCAAGAGGGGAAAGACATGGTAGTATATGTTATGACTTTCTCTTGCTCTGATTTTCTTGTTTGCTCTGATTTTCTGCTACCCTATCTACTCCCATTATCCCATGTCAGATTCAGGGGGAGAAAGACATCTAAGGGAAGAAGATCTTTGGACTTCATTGCATATCTTTATTCTTGGTGACATGTCAATATCCAAGTAGAGTACCTAGTACTCACACTCTACATGTCATCCCAGTCTTGGTATTCTTGTGTTGTTTAGTTCTTGATCTGTCTAGTAGATGTTCTTGTGTTATCTAGCCTTGTTTACCCAGGTACATCTTCTTCAAAGCTAGCTCAAGACCACAACGTAAGTATATGCATTACACTCATGTGCATGAAGATCTCTTGCTGTGGTACATTTTTTGCAAGAGAGATTCATAAACATGAAGGTATATTTCCAGCATCTGTATCATTTGCTCTGACGCATATAGCCAAGACACATGTAACTCATTGCTTCCTCTGACATGTTTATGCATTCTCATACTCTTATGATCTATCATCACATGATTGCATACATGTAGGGGGAGCCAATGCAAGTTGCATGTCCGTCCAAAGCTTTACTTGCTATTCCTTTATATCTTTATCTAAAGCTTTGATGTATGTTGTCATCAATTACCAAAAAGGGGGAGATTGAAAGCACAAGTGCTCCCTGGGTGATTTTGGTAATTCATGACAACATATCTCTTGTTGGACTAATACCTCTACCTAGTATATTTCATATAAGTTCAATGTTGGAGTGGCATGGACATGGACAAGAGGATGTGGATCCCCTTCAAGATGCTAAGGAAAAATATTGGCAAAATCTCAAGACTCTACATTTTCAATTTTAGTGATCCAAGATCACATTGAGTCCATAGGAAAGCCAATACCATTAAATGGGGATGAGTTGTTGCTTAATGTCTTGCTTGATCAAAGTGGTTAGGTATATGCTCCAAAACCCTCAGCCACTTTCTCACATCCACATATGTCCTAAACCTAAATGTCAAACTCGGCCCCGCCGACTTTGTCTATCCGCGCCACCGAGTTTCATCTCATTCAGCCACTGCCAAACCCTAGTCACTTCGATGTCACCGATGGGATCTTGGTCTCACCGAGATGGGCTTGCAAACTCTTTGTGATCTATTGCAAAATTTTTGGTCTAACCGAGTTTGTTCAGACGTGTTTGCTTGACCAATCCTCTGTTTACTTATTACCAAAATCGGTCTCACCGAGTTTGAGTAATCGGTCAAACCGAGTTGACGTTTTACCCTAACCCCTGGACATCGGTCCCACCGAGTTGACCAAGTCGGTCCCACCGAAAACTCTAACGTTCATATTTTGACCTGAATCGGTCTGACCGAGTTTGCTCATTCAGTCCCACCAAGTTTGGGAATCCGTGTGTAATGGTTAGATTTTATGTGGAGGCTATATATACCCCTCCACCCATTCCTCATTCGAGAGGAGAGCCATCAGAATGTGCCTACACATCAAGCATTCATTTTCTGAGAGAGAACCACCTACTCATGTGTTGTGACCAAGATATTCCAATCCTACCATATGAATCTTGATCTCTAGCCTTCCCCAAGTTGCTTTCCACTCAAATCATCTTTACACCATAGCCAAATCTGTGAGAGAGAGTTGAGTGTTGGGGAGACTATCATTTGAAGCACAAGAGCAAGGAGTTCATCAACAACACACCATCTATTACCTTTTGGAGAGTGGTGTCTCCTAGATTGGTTAGGTGTCACTTGGGAGCCTCCGTCAAGATTGTGGAGTTGAACCAAGGAGTTTGTAAGGGCAAGGAGATCGCCTACTTCGTGAAGATTTACCCTAGTGAGGCAAGTCCTTCGTGGGCGATGGCCATGATGGGATAGACAAGGTTGCTTCTTCGTGGATCCTTCATGGGTGGAGCCCTCCGTGGACTCGTGCAACCATTACCCTTCGTGGGTTGAAGTCTCCATCAACGTGGATGTACGATAGCACCACCTATCGGAACCACACCAAAAATCTCCGTGTCTCCAATTGCGTTTGCACACTCCAATCCCATCCCTTTACTTTCTTGCAAGTTGCATGCTTTACTTTCCGCTGCTCATATACTCTTTGCATGCTTGCTTGAATTGTATTGTGTATGCTTGAAATTGTGTTAATCTACCACCTCACCTTAAAAAACTAAAAAACTGCCAACTTTGTTTGTTGAGGGTCTAATCACCCCCCTCTAGACACCTCTTCTCGATCCTTTCAACAAGGCACCCGAAGGTAATATTCAAGCACAACCAAGAGCCTAAGCTTGGGGATGCCCCGGAAGGCATCCCCTCTTTCGTCTTCTTCTATCGATAACTTTACTTGAGGCTATATTTTTATTCACCATATGATATGTGTTTTGCTTGGAGCGTCTTGTATGATTTGAGTCTTTGCTTTTTAGTTTGCCACAGTCATCCTTGTTGTACACACCTTTTGAGTGGGACACGCATGAATTGTGATTTATTAGAATACTCTATGTGCCTCACTTATATCTTTTGAGCTAGGCAATATTGCTCTAGTGCTTCACTTATATCTTTTTTAGAGCACATCGGTGGTTTTATTTTATAGAAATTGATGAACTCTCATGCTTCAATTATATTATTTTTAGAGTCTCTAAACAGCATGGTAATTTGCTTTGGTTATAAATTTAGTCCTAATATGGTAGGCATCCAAGAGGGATATAATAAACATTTCATATAAAGTGCATTGAATACTATGAGAAGTTTGATTCTTTATGATTGTTTTGAGATAGGAAGATGGTGATATTAGATTCATGCTAGTGAGTAGTTGTGAATTTGGGAGATACTTGTGTTAAAGTTTGTGATTCCCTAGCATGCACGTATGGTGAACCGTTATGTGATGAAGTCGGAGCATGATTTATTTTTTGATTGTCTTCCTTATGAGTGGCGGTCGGGGACGAGCGATGGTCTTTTACTTCCAATCTATCCCACTAGGATCATGCGCGTAGTACTTCGTTTCGATAACTAATAGATTTTTGCAATAAGTATGTGAGTTCTTTATGACTAATGTTGAGTCCATGGATTATACGCACTCTCACCCTTCCACCTTTTCTAGCCTATCTTGTGCCGCGCAACTCTCGCCGGTACCATACACCCACCATATACCTTCCTCAAAACAGCCACCATACCTACCTATTATGGCATTTCCATAGCCATTCCGAGATATATTGCCATGCAACATTCCACCGTTCCGTTTATTATGACATGCTTCATCATTGTCATATTGCTTTGCATGATCATGTAGTTGACATCGTATTTTTGGCAAAGCCACCTTTCATAATTCTTTCATACATGTCACTCTTGATTCATTGCACATCCTGGTACACCGCCGGAGGCATTCATATAGAGTCATATTTTGTTCTAAGTATCGAGTTGTAATTCTTGAGTTGTAAGTAAATAAAAGTGTGATGATCTTCATTATTAGAGCATTGTCCCAGTGAGGAAAGGATGATTGAGATTATGATTCCCCGACAAGTCGGGATGAGACTCCGGACGAAAAAAAGAGGCCAAAAAAATGAGAAAGGCCCAAATAAAAAAATGAGAGAAAAAGATAGAAGGGGCAATGTTACTATCCTTTTTCCACACTTGTGCTTCAAAGTAGCACCATGATCTTCATGATAGAGAGTCTCCTATGATATCACTTTCATATACTAGTGGGATTTTTCATTATAGAACTTGGCTTGTGCTACCTCTTGAGCACTGCGTTGGATTTCCCCGAAGAGGAGAGGATGATGCAGCAAAGTAGCGTAAGTATTTCCCTCAGTTTTTGAGAACCAAGGTATCAATCCAGTAGGAGACCACACACAAATCCCTCGTACCTACACAAAACAATAGCAACTCGCAACCAACGCTTAGGTGTTGTCAATCCCTTCATGGTCACTTACGAGAGTGAGATCTGATAGAGATAATATTTTTGGTATTTTTGATAGATAGATGCAAAGTAAAAAGTAAAAGGCAAAGTAAAAACAAAGCAAGTAAATAAAGCAATAGAGATTGATATGATGAGAATAGACCCGGGGGCCATAGGTTTCACTACTGGCTTCTCTCAAGAGCATAAGTATTCTACGGTGGGTGAACAAATTACTGTTGAGCAATTGATAGAATTGAGCATAGTTATGAGTATATCTAGGCAATGATCATGTATATAGGCATCACGTCCAAAACAAGTAGATCGAAACGATTCTGCATCTACTACTATTACTCCACTCATCGACCGCTATCCAGCATGCATCTAGAGTATTAAGTTAAAAACAGAGTAACGCCTTAAGCAAGATGACATGATGTAGAGGGATAAATTCATGCAATATGATAAAACCCCCATCTTGTTATCCTTGATGGCAACAATACAATACGTGCCTTGCAACCCTTTCTGTCACTGGGTAAGGACACCACAAGATTGAACCCAAAGCTAAGCACTTCTCCCACTGCAAGAACTACCAATCTAGTTGGCCAAACCAAAAAGGATAATTCAAAGAGACTTGCAAAGATAACTCAATCATACATAAAAGAATTTAGAGAAGAATCAAATATTTTCCATAGATAATACTGGATCATAAACCCACAATTCATCGGTCTCAACAAACACACCACAAAAAGAAGATTGCATCGAATAGATCTCCACGAGAGAGGGGGAGAACTTTGTATTGAGATCCAAAAAGAGAGAAGAAGCCATCTAGCTACTAACTATGCACCCGAAGGTCTAAAGTAAACTACTCACACTTCATCGGAGGGGCTATGGTGATGATGTAGAAGCCCTCCATGGTGGATGCCCCCTCCGGCGAAGCTCCGAAACAGGCCCCAAGATGGGATCTCGTGGATACAGAAGGTTGCGGCGGTGGAATTAGGTTTTTGGCTCCTTTTCTGATCGTACGGGGATACATAGGTTTATATAGGAGGAAGGAGTGCATCGGTGGAGCGTCAGGGGGCCCACGAGGTAGGGGGCGCGCCTAGGGGGGGCGCCCTCCACCCTCGTGACCGCCTCTGGCACTGCTTGGAGTAGGGTCCAAGTCTCCTGGATCACGTTCGGTTGGAAAATCACGTTCCTGAAAGTTTCATTCCGTTTGGACTCCGTTTGATATTCCGTTTCTTCGAAACACTGAAATAGGCAAAAAACAGCAATTCTGGGTTGGGCCTCCGGTTAATAGGTTAGTCCCAAAAGTAATATAAAAGTGGAAAATAAAGCCCAATATAGTCCAAAACAGTAGATAAAGTAGCATGGAGCAATCAAAAATTATAGATACGTTGGAGACGTATCAGGCATCCCCAAGCTTAATTCCTGCTCGTCCTCGAGTAGGTAAATGATAAAAAAGAATTTTTGATGCGGAGTGATACTTTGGCATAATTTCAATATAAATCTTCTTACTTGTGATATGAATATTCAGATCCGAAAGATTCAAGACAAAAGTTCATATTGACACAAAAATAATAATACTTCAAGCATACTAATCAAAGCAATCATGTCTTCTCAAAATAACATGGCAAAAGAAAGTTCATCCCTACAAAATCATATAGTTAGGCTATGCTTCATTTTCTTCACACAAAGATGTTCCCAACTTCTATACCCCCGATGACAAGCCAAGCAATTGTTTCATACTCAAATAATCTCAAACTTTTTCAACCTTCACGCAATACATGAGCGCGAGCCATGGATATAACACTATGGGTGGAATAGAATATGATGATGGGGATTGTGTGGAGAAGACAAAAAAGGAGAAAGTCTCACATTGACGAGGCTAATCAACGGGCTATGGAGATGCCCATCAATTGATGTCAACATGAGGAGTAGGGATTGCCATGCAACGGATGCACTAGAGCTATGAATGCTCAACAAAAGAAAACTAGTGGGTGTGCATCCAACTCGCTTGCTCACGAAGACCTAGGGCATTTTGAGGAAGCCCATCATTGGAATATACAAGCCAAGTTCTAATGAAAAATTCCCACTAGTATAAAAAGACAACTTATGAGACTCACTATCATGAAGATCTTGGTGCTACTTTGAAGCACAATATATGAGACTCACTACATGAAGGACAAGGTGCTACTTTGAAGCACAAGTGTGGTAAAAGGATAGTAGCATTGTCCCTTCTCTCTTTTTCTCTCTTTTTTTTTCTTTGGCCTTCTCTTTTTTTGGCCTTTCACTTTTTTTTTCTCTTTTTTTTCGTCCGGAGTCTCATCCCGACTTATGGGGGAATCATAGTCTCCATCATCCTTTCCTCACTTGGGACAATGCTCTAATAATGATGATCATCACACTTTTATTTTTCTTACAACTCAACAATTACAACTCGAAACTTAGAATAAAATATGACTCTATATGAATGCCTCCGGCGATGTACCGGGATGGTGCAATGAATCAAGAGTGACATGTATGGAAAATAATGCATGGTGGCTTTGCCACAAATACGATGTCAACTAAATGATCATGCAATGGCAATATTACAAAGTAATGTATGTCATAATAATGATGATGGAAGTTGCATGGCAATATATCTCGGAATGGCTATGGAAATGCCATGATAGGTAGGTATGGTGGCTGTTTTGAGGAAGATATAAGGAGGTTTATGTGTGATAGAGCGTATCATATCATGGGGTTTGGATGCACCGGTGAAGTTTGCACCAACTCTCAAGGTGAGAAAGGGCAATGCACGGTACCGAAGAGGCTAGCAAAGGTGGAAAGGTGAGAGTGCGTATAATCCATGGACTCAGCATTAGTCAAAAGAACTCATATACTTATTGCAAAAAATTAGAAGCCATCAAAAAATTCAAGTACTACGCGCATGCTCCTAGGGGGATAGATTGGTAGGAAAAGACCATCGCTCGTCCCCGACTGCCACTCATAAGGATGCACAAGCCAGGTACACTTCATGTTTCAAATTTGTTACACAACTTTAACCATACGTGCATGCTACGGGACTTGCAAACTTCAACACAAGTATTTCTCAAATTCACAATTATCAACTAGCACGACTTTGGTATTATCACCTCCATATCTCAAAACAATTATCAAGCATCAAACTTATCTTAGTATTCAATTCACTCAAAAGAAAGTTTCACATATCTTGAACACTAAGTATATTAACATTAAGCAAATTACCATGCTATTAACGATTCTCAAAATAATCTAAGTGAAGTATGAGAGATCAATAGTTTCTTTAAAACAAATCCACCACCTTGCTCTAAAAGATATAAGTGAAGCACTAGAGCAAAAATTATCACACTCAAAAGATATAAGTGAAGCACTAAGAGCAAAACTATCAAGCTCAAAAGATATAAGTGAAGCACATAGAGTATTCTAACAAATTCCAAATCATGTATGGCTCTTTCAAAAAGGTGTGTACAGCAAGGATGATGGTGGTAGACTAACAAGCAAAGACACAAATAATATAAGACGCTCCAAGCAAAACACATATCATGTTGGTGAATAAAAATATAGCTCCAAGTAAATTACCGATGGAAGTGGACGAAAGAGGGAATGCCTTCCGGGGCATCCCCAAGCTTTGACTTTTTGGTGTCCTTGGATTATCTTGGGGGTGCCATGGGCATACCCAATCTTAGGCTCTTGCCACTCCTTGTTCCATAATCCATCAAAAGAATTCACCCAAAACTTGAAAACTTCACAACACAAAACTCAACAGAAATCTCGTGAGCTCCGTTAGAGAAAGAAAACAAAAGACTACTTCAAGGTACTGTAATGAACTCATTATTTATTTATATTGGTGTTAAACCTACTGTATTCGAACTTCTCTATGGTTTATAAACTATTTTACTAGCCATAGATTCATCAAAATGAGCAAACAACCCACGTAAAACAGAATCTGTGAAAAAACAGATCAGTCTATAGCAATCTCTAACTAACGCAAACTTCTGGAACTCTAAAAATTCTACCAAAATAGGAAGTCCTGGACAATTTGTTTATTGATCAGCAGAAAAACTAATCACCGCAAAAGCACGTTTCTATGATTTATCATAACTAAGTTCGTGCGCACAAAGTTTCTGTTTTTCAGCAGAATCAAATCAACTATCATCGTAGGTTATCCTATAGGTTCTACTTGGCACAAACACTAATTAAAACATAAAACCACATCCAAACAGAGGCTAGATGGATTATTTATTCCTAAACAGAAGCAAAAACAAAAAATACAAAATAAAATTGGGTTGCCTCCCAACAAGCGCTATCGTTTAACGCCCCTAGCTAGGCATTGATAATTTTAACGATGCTCACATCAAAGACAAGAATTGAAGCACAAAGAGAGCATCATATAGCACGTGACAAACATATCTAAGTCTAACATACTTCCTATGAATAGGCATCTTATAAGCAAACAAATTATCGTAGCAAGCAAAAACTAGCAAATGTAAGGAAACGGAAAGAAACCATAGCAATTTCAACATAACGAGAGGTAATTTATTAACATGAAAATTTCTACAACCATATTTTCCTCTCTCATAATAATTACATGTAGGATCATAAGCAAATTCAACAAAATAGCTATCACAAAACATATTCTCAACATGATCCACATGCATGCAAAGTTGACACTCTTCCAAGATAGTGGGATTAACATTAACTAAAGTCATGACCTTCCCGTACCCACTTTTATCAAAAATATCATTAGATTGAACATACTCCAAATATGTGAGATCTAAAGTTGACACTCTTCCGAACCCACTTTCAATATTATTGCAAACATTATTATCAATCTCATATTCACCATGGGGCTTAAATAAATTTTTAAGGTTATAAGAAGAATCACCCCAATCATGATCATTGAAACAAGTAGTAGACATAGCAAAACTGGCATCCCCAAGCTTAGGGTTTTGCATATTATTTGCACAATTGAAATCAAGAGAATTTATAGTAAAATCATTGCAATCATGCTTTTTATTCAAGGGGTTATAGTGAATCTATTCATAAATTTCTTCATCACAATTTTCAGATTCACGAATTTCAAGCAAAACCTCATAAAGATAATCTAGTGCACACAACTCACTAGCAATTGGTTCAACATAATTGGATCTCTTAAAAAGATTAGCAAGTGGATGAGGATCCATAAACTTCTAGCAAGCAAAGATGCAAGCAAAAGGAAGGCACATGGAGACACAAGATCGAACGAAAGAGGGGCGAAGAAAACGGCAAGGGTGAAGTGGGGGAGAGGAAAAGGAGAGGCAAATGGCAAATAATGTAATGCGAGAGATAGGGATTGCGATGGGTACTTGGTATGGTTGACTTGCTTGCGTGAGCCTCCCCGGCAACGGCGCCAGAAATTCTTCTTGCTACCTCTTGAGCACTGTGTTGGATTTCCCCGAAGAGGAGAGGATGATGCAGCAAAGTAGCGTAAGTATTTTGTAGCGACCAGACCTCAAACAGTCTGATCTCTGTGCTCAGTGTCATCCCTGGATCAGTAATGCGGACACCACACAGTACTTGGAGGATTTATAATAGAGTAGCAATCACACACTTATTACATCGAATGTCTCAAAAGAGAACTTATTGAAATAAATATGGCTTAAGGCCATCTAAAATCGATAACAGCGGAAGGCTTGGAAGATAAGCGAGTCCATCAACTCCAACGGCATCACTGAGTATAGAACCACGACCTAAAAGCATCTTACTCGTCGTCTGAAAAGTCTGCAACATGAAACGTTGCAGCCCGAAAACGGGTCAACACATGGAATATGCTGGCAATGTAATACATAGAGAATAACAATGGAATAAGCTATACTACATGCATATTTGGCTGGTGGTAAAGCTCTATGGTTATAGTTTTTGCATAAAGCCAATTTTTCCCTACTGCAAAGGAATAAAGTTATTTAACTATCATGGTGGTTGTTAAACATTGAGAATGGTTGACAGCATTCTCAATCCCAATTAAAAAGTACTCATTAAACCCAACAAGATTAAATTAGAAGTAACATGATGAGATTCACATGATATCCAGGTACTAGATACTCAAGATGTCCATAACCGGGGACACGGCTAACCATGATTAGTTTATACACTCTACAAAGGTTTGCGCACTTTTCCCCACATGACTCGATCGCCTCCGCTTGGTTTCTCGCACTACATGGTGTTTGAGAAACGGATGACCGAGACATAGTCTTTCAGAAGCACTTGCACCTTACATAAGGGGTAGACCGTACCAACCTACATCCCCTACATCTGCTAGTCCACCCCGTAAGAGTTCGCACAACTTAGTCAACTATGCTAGAGCCCATAATAGCATGTGGCTGCACACGAAAGTTTCTAGTTTGAATAATCTCATGATCCCTTTGAGCCTGGGTGGCGGTCCAAAGAAATACAGGCAAGTCCTGATAGAAACCAGGTGCCTCAATCCACCCAGATGTGTGTTTAAGTTGCCACCTTAGATAAACCATTAATTAACAATCTCACATCTGTCATGGAAATTCACTCACCCAATCCACGTCTACTAGGATAGCATGGCATAATAAGCAAAGTAGAAATAACTCCCAAAGGTTTGATAATAAAACAGGTAATAGGTACTACCTCAATCTACTTCCCAAAACCCACAATTTAATTAGATCCTAATCATGCAATGTTCGAGGATTGATCTAATGCATAAAAACAGGGTAGTAGAAAGGTATGATCAAGTGTTACTTGCCTTGCTGATGATCCGCGAAACCTAGAGACTCGAAGTAAAAGGCGGCGCACTCCGGGTATTCTATCGCAGACAAACAAACAAACATACAATAAGTACTCATCTAATGCACAGGTAAAACTCGAATAAAAGATCTAACCAGAATGTTCAACTTAAGAACTCCGGTTTGCAAAAAGAAACAAACCAAACAAAGCAACGAAAGTCAAACGATTTCTCCAACTGTTGTTGGTGCTTCCCAGTTAGTCACAGTGACAAATTTAGTGGGGTCTACTGCGATACCTTCTCCGGATATAACATGTCCGAGAAATCCAACTTCCTTCAACCAAAACTCACACTTGCTGAACTTGGCGTATAGCTGATGTTCTCTGAGCTTCTCGAGTACCAAACGCAAGTGTTCCTTATGTTCCTCTTCATTCTTCGAGTACACCAAAATATCATCAATGAACACCACGATGAACTTATCCAAAAACTCCATAAAAACTTTTTTCATCATGTTCATAAAATAAGCTGGGGCGTTAGTCAGACCAAATGACATAACGGTATACTCATACAGCCCGTACCTGGTGGTAAAAGCCGTCTTCAGTATATCTTGCTCCCGAATCTTCAACTGATGGTATCCTGATCGCAAATCGATCTTGGAAAACACCTTAGCTCCTTGCAACCGATCAAACAGATCATTGATCATTGGTAGTGGGTACTTGTTCTTGATTGTTACTTCATTCAATCCGCGATAATCAACAACCATTCTTAATGATCCGTCCTTCTTCTCCACTAGAAGTACTGGCGATCCCCAAGGCGAAGAACTTGGGCGAATAAAACCTTTGTCCAACAACTCCTTAATTTGCTTCTTAATTTCCTCCAAATCTTGGGCTGGCATCCTGTACGGTCTCTTGGATATAGGCCCAGTGCCTGGCAGTAGTTCAATTAAGAACTCAATGTCTCTATCCGGTGGCATGCCTGGCAACTCTTCTGGAAATACATCGGGGAAATCCCTTACCACTGGTACTTCCTCCTGCACAACTCCTGATAAGGAATTTACATGTGCTTTTCTCGGCTCATGCCGTGATACATACTTGATTCTTCTTCCTTCAGGGGTGGTAAGCAAAATCGACTTACTGCAATCAATATTCCCTCCATACTTCGATAACCAATCCATGCCTAATATCACATCCAAACCTTGCGATTCCAAAACTATTAGGTCCGAGGGAAATACATGGTGTCCAATCCTTAATGGCAGTCGATCACACCATATACTAGCCGTATACTCCGCTCCGGGTGAGGTTACTAGCATGGGTGACCTAAGTGCTTGGGTCGGTAGTTTATATTTATCCACAAATCCCCTTGATATGTACGAATGCGATGCACTAGTATCGAAAAGAACAACTGCAGTAAATGTCTTAACCAAAAACTTACCTATTACTGCGTCTGGCTGAGCTTCAACCTCCTCCACGGTAACGTGGTTCACTTTCCCCCTGTTGAAAGGGTTTGGCTTCTTTCCTGAGCTTCCATTGCCATTTCCATTTTGGGCTTTTGGGCAATCATTTGCATAATGCCCAGTCTTACGGCACTTATAACAAGTGATATGGCTCAGGTCTGCCTTGGATGGTGTTGACGGATTGGTGCGGCTTTGTCCATTGCTTCCTCCATTCCCATTTCCATTCTTTGTGCCATTATGATTGTGCGAGCTGCCTCCTCCGTGAGTATGCTGAAAATGTCCTCCTGACTTTGGGGTAAAGCGTGACTTCTGCTGAGCTCTAGAATTGTACTTCCCGTGTGCATATTTCCTCTTACGATTATCAATCTGCTGCTGCTTCCCTTCAATCATAAGAGCACGATCTACTAACTCCTGGTAGTTATTGAAAGTGGCTACCATCAACTGCATGCTCAGCTCATCATTCAGTCCTTCTAGAAACTTCTCCTGCTTAGCTGCATCCGTAGCAACGTCATCTGGGGCATAACGTGCTAGCTTACTGAAATCATCCACATACTGGCCAACTGTCCGTCCTCCTTGGCGTAAGTTGCGAAACTCACGCTTCTTCATGGCCATAGCTCCCGCTGAAACATGGGCAGTACGAAAAGCTTGCTGAAACTGATTCCATGTGACAGTGTCTATAGGGTAAGTGGCTGTAAAATTCTCCCAACATGCCGCTGCGGGTCCGTCAAGCTGATGTGCGGCAAACTTCACCTTTTCTCCATCTGTGCATCCTGCAGTGGTCAACTCCCTCCCTATCTTACGGAGCCAATCATATGCTACTATCGGCTCGGTGCTACTGGAAAACACCGGCGGATTCAACCTTAAGAAACGTGCCAGATGGTCAACAGGTGGTGGTGGTGGGTTGTTGTTGTTGCTATTGCCTTGGTTCTGTACCAATGTTTGAATCAAGGTATTCTGCTGCTGAATCAACTGGGTGATCTCTGGTGGGAAAACAAACTCGGGGTCGCGTGTCGGAGGCATCTGAGGGTTTAAAGGGGAGGGGAGAGTTAAAAATAGAATGAGGTCTAGTGAGATAACACTACCCATATGCACATGAGACAAAATCACACAATATCATTCCAATCAATTCAAACAAGGGCATACAACGGTCTAACTATCGTTGCAAAAGTGCTTGGACTAAAACTAATTAAATGGTGGAAAATTCTACTACCGTTATGGTGGTCAACTAGAAAAACTGCTCCGATGCAGATTCCATGATATCTGCTCCAGCTTCATCAACATAGTCATCATCGCTGTCATCGGGATCCGAGTCAGTGTCGTCGATGATGATATAATTATCTGGACAAGTAGGTTCATCATCTTCTCCTCTGGGTGCTGATCCTCCCATGAATACTCCAATCTTCTCCTTAAGGTCACCGTTCTGTCGTACTAGAGCGACGATTTCTTCCATATAGTCTTTACGTGTAGCCTTGAGTTCTGCTTCTAGCTCCTTGATCTTGCTCATAGCCTTCTGTAGTTCCTCCATATCTGCGCACATCTGATTCTCCTGGCGTCGGATGTGTTGGTTTAACTCCTGAATATAAGCTGCGATTGATTTGTCCTTCCTGGTGGTGATCATCTCCCAATGCTCATCTCGGCGCCCACAAATCTGGTAGATATTATTCTTGAGACATCATGTTGGTACATCAAAGGTAAACTCTATTGGCTCCATGACTGGTGCAAGCGTCCTTCCTGGAATGTAGACTTGAATCCTCCAGCGCTCCTCTTCGGGTAAAGTGGCGTTGAAAGTCCCGGTGAAGTTTGGTACTCCTATGTTCAGGTATCTAGTGGCTTCCTTCAAGTGATATCCAAAAGGTGAATTCTCATCTGGTTGCGCGAACTTGATCCTTGCATCCGCCATCCTAAAGAATAGAAAAGATGAGGAGTCAGAAATGAGAAGAAAGAGTAGTGATCTAGAGTTTAAGCTTAGTGGCCATGTCCTACAGTCAGCGTGTGCTCTGATACCACCTTTGTAGCGACCAGACCTCAAATAGTCTAATCTCTATGCTCAGTGTCATCCCTGGATCAGTAATGCTGACACCACACAGTACTTGGAGGATTTATAACAGAGTAGCAATCACACACATATTACATCGAATGTCTCAAAAGAGAACTTATTGAAATAAATATGGCTTAAGGCCATCTAAAATTGATAACAGCGGAAGGCTTGGAAGATAAGCGAGTCCATCAACTCCAACGGCATCACTGAGTATAGAACCACGACCTAAAAGCATCTTACTCATCGTCTGAAAAGTCTGCAACATGAAACGTTGCAGCCCGAAAACGGGTCAGCACATGGAATATGCTGGCAATGTAACACATAGAGAATAACAATGGAATAAGCTATACTACATGCATATTTGGCTGGTGGTAAAGCTCTATGGTTACAGTTTTTGCATAAAGCCAATTTTTCCCGCTGCAAAGGAATAAAGTTATTTAACTATCATGGTGGTTGTTAAACATTGAGAATGGTTGACAACATTCTCAATCCCAATTAAAAAGTACTCATTAAACCCAACAAGATTAAATTAGAAGTAACATGATGAGATTCACATGATATCCAGGTACTAGATACTCAAGATGTCCATAACCGGGGACACGGCTAACCATGATTAGTTTATACACTCTGCAGAGGTTTGCGCACTTTTCCCCACATGACTCGATCGCCTCCGCTTGGTTTCTCGCACTACATGGTGTTTGAGAAACGGATGACCGAGACATAGTCTTTCAGAAGCACTTGCACCTTACATAAGGGGTAGACCGTACCAACCTACATCCCCTACATCTGCTAGTCCACCCCGTAAGAGTTCGCACAACTTAGTCAACTATGCTAGAGCCCATAATAGCATGTGGCTGCACATGGAAGTTTCTAGTTTGAATAATCTCATGATCCCTTTGAGCCTGGGTGGCGGTCCGAAGAAATACAGGCAAGTCCTGATAGAAACCAGGTGCCTCAATCCACCCAGATGTGTGTTTAAGTTGCCACCTTAGATAAACCATTAATTAACAATCTCACATCTGTCATGGAAATTCACTCACCCAATCCACGTCTACTAGCATAGCATGGCATAATAAGCAAACATAGAAATAACTCCCAAAGGTTTGATAATAAAACAGGTAATAGGCACTACCTCAATCTACTTCCCAAAACCCACAATTTAATTAGATCCTAATCATGCAATGTTCGAGGATTGATCTAATGCATAAAAACTGGGTAGTAGAAAGGTATGATCAAGTGTTACTTGCCTTGCTGATGATCCGCGAAACCTAGAGACTCGAAGTAACAGGCGGCGTACTCCGGGTATTCTATCGCAGACAAACAAACAAACATACAATAAGTACTCATCTAATGCACAGGTAAAACTCGAATAAAATATCTAACCAGAATGTTCAACTTAAGAACTCCGGTTTGCAAAAAGAAACAAACCAAACAAAGCAACGAAATTCAAACGGCGAAAGAAAACAACTTTGTTTTACTAATCTGGATCTAAGTCAAATTTTACAGAAGCAAAAACTTGTTTAAGTAGATTTTTCGGAAAGAGGGTTTTGAGACGAAATTCCAGGCGCTTGAATCGCCTGATTCCGATAAACGAGCGAAAAGTTATACTAAAACGAAAATCGGATCAGGAATCGCAATCAGAAAAATCGCGGATTAAACCGAGAAAAAGAAAAACGACGAACGGGTCAACGAACGAACGTTCGTTAACTAAACTAATCTGACGAACATGTTCGTTAAAACGAACGAACGAGCGAACGCTCGCTAATTAAACTAAACCGAAAATAAAACCAAGCTAACGAAAAAAACCCGAAACAAAAAAAACCCGAAAATAAACCGAAGGAAAAACCGCTCGGTTTTCTAAAAAAACCGGCACCGAAAATGAGGCGGCGGCGAACCTCGGCGAGCGTGCAGCGGCGGGGTCGGCGGGGTCCGGCGGCGGCGGCGGCGGCTGGCGCCGGCGGGCGGCTAGGGTTAGGGTTTGCGCGGGTGGGCCGACGGCGGCAGATCGGACTGGCGGGGCGGGGCGGCTGGCCTGGGGCGCCTGGGCGGCGCTATATATAGTGCCCCCCAAGCGGAGTCCCGCTCGGGCACGGACCGTAGGTCGGTTGCGTTTTTTTTAAATAATTCCGCGCAGAAGAAAAATAAAAAGAAATACTAAACGGGCTCCAAAAATCCCGAAATAAATTTTCCCCGGCTTCTAAAATCAAGCAGGACAAGATGAACATTTATTTGGGGCCTAAATGCAATTTTGAAAAACACGCATTTTTCCTAAATTCAAATAAAAGGCGAAAACTCCAAAATAAATCTTATTTGATTTTTTATTAAATCCTCATTATTTCTTTATTTTGGGAAAGTCATTTTATTCCCTCTCTGAAATTTTGGTAGTAGAAATAATTGAAGATAAAATAAATAAAATCAATGATCCTATTTTCAAAATTTGAGAAAAACTCAAATATGAAAATAACGAAATCCTCAACTCTCTCCGCGGGTCCTTGAGTTGCGTAGAATTTCTAGGATCGAGCCAACAATGCAAAAAAATATGATATGCAATGATGATCTATGTATAACATTCCAAATTGAAAATTTGGGATGTTACGTATTTCCCTCAGTTTTTGAGAACCAAGGTATCAATCGAGTAGGAGACCACGCACAAGTCCCTCGTACCTACACAAAAAGATAGCAACTCGCAACCAACGCTTAGGGGTTGTCGATCCCTTCACGGTCACTTACGAGAGTGAGACCTGATAGAGATAATATTTTTGGTATTTTTGTTAGATAGATGCAAAGTAAAAAGTAAAAGGCAAAGTAAAAACAAAGCAAGTAAATAAAGCGATAGAGATTGATATGATGAGAATAAACCCGGGGGACATAGGTTTCACTAGTGGCTTCTCTCAAGAGCATAAGTATTCTATGGTGGGTGAACAAATTACTATTGAGCAATTGACAGAATTGAGCATAGTTATGAGTATATCTAGGCAATGATCATGTATATAGGCATCACATCCAAAACAAGTAGATCGAAACGATTCTGCATCTACTACTATTACTCCACTCATCGACCGCTATCGAGCATGCATCTAGAGTATTAAGTTAAAAACAGAGTAACGCCTTAAGCAAGATGACATGATGTAGAGGGATAAATTCATGCAATATGATAAAAACCCCATCTTGTTATCCTCGATGGCAACAATACAATACATGCCTTGCAACCCTTTCTGTCACTGGGTAATGACACCACAAGATTGAACCCAAAGCTAAGCACTTCTCCCATTGCAAGAACTACCAATCTAGTTGGCCAAACCAAAAAGGAGAATTCGAAGAGACTTGCAAAGATAACTCATTCATACATAAAAGAATTCAGAGAAGAATCAAATATTTTCCATAGATAATACTGGATGATAAACCCACAATTCATCGGTCTCAACAAACACACCGCAAAAATAAGATTACATCGAATAGATCTCCACGAGAGAGGGGGAGAACTTTGTATTGATATCCAAAAAGAGAGAAGAAGTCATCTAGCTACTAGCTATGGACCTGAAGGTCTGAAGTAAACTACTCACACTTCATCGGAGGGGCTATGGTGATGATGTAGAAGCCCTCCGTGGTGGATGCCCCCTCCAGCGGAGCTCCAGAACAGGCCCCAAGATGGGATCTCGTGGATACAGAAGGTTGCGGCGGTGGAATTAGGTTTTTGGCTCCTTTTCTGATCGTACGGGGATACGTAGGTATATATAGGAGGAAGGAGTACGTCGGTGGAGCGTCAGGGGGCCCACGAGGTAGGAGGGCGTGCCCAGGAGGGCGCCCTCCACCCTCGTGACCGCCTTTGGCACTGCTTGGAGTAGGGTCCAAGTCTCCTGGATCACGTTCAGTTGGAAAATCATGTTCCTGAAGGTTTCATTCCGTTTGGACTCCGTTTGATATTCCGTTTCTTCGAAACACTGAAATAGGCAAAAAAACAACAATTCTGGGCTGGGCCTCCGGTTAATAGGTTAGTCCCAAAAGTAATATAAAAGTGGAAAATAAAGTCCAATATAGTCCAAAATAGTAGATAAAGTAGCATGGAGCAATCAAAAATTATAGATACGTTGGAGACGTATCAGCTTGTATATTCCAATGATGGGCTTCCTCAAATTGCCCTAGGTCTTCGTGAGCAAGCGAGTTGGATGCACACCCGCTTAGTTTCTTTATGAGCTTTCATAGACTTATAGCTCTAGTGCATCCGTTGCATGGCAATCCCTACTCACTCACATTGATATCTATTGATGGGCATCTCCATAGCCCGTTGATACGCCTAGTTGATGTGAGACTATCTCCCTCTTTTTGTCTTCTCCACAACCACCATATTTTATTCCACCTATAGTGCTATATCCATGGCTCATGCCCAGAAAGTTGAAAAAGTTTGAGAACATCAAAAGTATGAAACAATTGCTTGGCTTGTCATCGGGGTTGTGCATGATTTAAATATTTTGTGTAATGAAGATGGAGCATAGCCAGACTATATGATTTTGTAGGGATAGCTTTCTTTGGCCATGTTATTTTGAGAAGACATAATTGCTTTATTAGCATGTTTGAAGTATTATCGTTTTTATGTCAATATTAAACTTTTGTTTTGAATCTTACGGATCTAAACATTCATGCCACAATTAAGAAAATTACATGGATAAATATGTTAGGTAGTATTCCACATCAAAAATTCTGTTTTTATCATTTACCTACTTGAGGATGACCAGTAATTAAGCTTGGGGATGCTTGATACGTCTCCAACGTATCTATAATTTTTTATTGTTTCATGCTATTATATTATCTGTTTTGGATGTTTTATATGCATTAATATGTTATTTTATATTATTTTTGGGACTAACCTATTAACCTAGAGCCCAGTGCCAGTTCCTATTTCCCCCCTGTTTTTGAGTTTCGCAGAAAAGGAATACCAAACGGAATAAAACCTTCGCGATGATTTTTCTTGGACCAGAAGACAACCAGGAGACTTGGAGATGAAGTCGGAGGAGCCATGAGGCGGCCACAAGGACGGAGGGTGCTCCCAGGGGGTAGGGCGCGCCCCCACCCTTGTGGACCCCTCGTGCACCTCTTGACCTAATTCTTTCGCCTATATATTCCCATATATCCCCAAACCAACAAAGGCATCCAGGAAAATACTTTTCCGCCACCACAACCTTTTGTACCCGTGAGATCCCATCTAGGGGCCTTTTCTAGCGTCCTGCCGGAGGGGGATTCGATCATGGAGGGCTTCTACATCAACACCATTGCCCTTCCGATGAAGCGCGAGTAGTTTACCATAGACCTACGGGTCCATAGCTAGTAGCTAGATGGCTTCTTCTTTCTCTTTGATTCTCAATACCAAGTTCTCCTTGATGTTTTTGGAGATCTATTCGATGTAATACTTTTTTGCGGTGTGTTTGCCGAGATCCGATGAATTGTGGATTTATGATCAGCTTATCTATGAATATTATTTGAATCGTTTCGGTCTACTTGACACAGACATGATTCCTATATTCATGATCATTGCCTTAGATATCGTCATAACTTTGCTCTTTTCTATCAATTGCTCGACAGCAATTTGTTCACCCACTGTATTATTTGCTATCTTGAGAGAAGCCTCTAGTGAAACCTATGGCCCCCGGGTCTATTTTCCATCATATAAGTTTCCGATCTATAATTTTAGTTTCCGATCTACTATTCTTGCAATATTTTACTTTCCGATCTATAAAGCAAAAATACCAAAAATATTTACCTTATCGTTTATCTATCTCTATCAGATCTCACTTTTGCAAGTAACCGTGAAGGGATTGACAACCCCTTTATCGCATTGGGTGCAAGTTTGTTTGATTGTTTGTGCTGGTATTCGGTGATTTGTGCGTTGTCTCCTACTGGGCTGATACCTTGGTTCTTAAACTGAGGGAAATACTTATCTCTACTTTGCTGCATCACCCTTTTCTCTTCAAGGGAAAAACCAACGCAAGCTCAAGAAGTAGCAGTACCACGGAGCCCCCAAGGTTCTCCCTTGCGGCCCCAAGGCCCCCGCCGATTCTTACCTGTTCTTTAGCGCATACTTTTATTGCGGCCTGTGCCCCCCATTCTCGGATTTCTTTTGCTAGATTGTGTCTACCTTTAGGTTCCAACTGCTATATTTCTCCTCCAACGCCCTGACCTGCATGGTGGTTTTTGCACATTTCTATGAGAACTTTGTCGGGGTTACCCCCAATGTGGATCTGTTCTGCCACTTCTACGCTCCCCGGGTCGAGGACAAGTCATTATATGGCAGTGTGACATGAATCCCAAGGGGGAAGAAAGACCGATGGGATTACATCCCCGGGAAATTTCACAGCAAATGGGAAGAGTTGAGAGGCAATTGGCGTTGGATCCAGGAGAAGAATTTCCTAGCATTTTTCTTGCCGCGGACAAAAAGGATCAAACACAGCAACGACTGAAATAAATTCGGCGCCACCGAAGAGAAGCTTCCCGCGACGCTGAACAGAATTGCTCGCCTGAAGATCGTTGGACTGACCATAGAAATGGTGGAGTCGACTTCTTCCAGTGCTAGATCGCTCCATTATAGCAGAGGAACAGGCCTTCTTGGGACTACCAGAGCACCGGTGACAGAATGCAAATGTACCCCGGGCGCGAGAGCAACTTGACGGTAATGGGGCATGCCTAGCTCTGCCAGCAGCTGTTCCGGAGAGTCGGCACGTTCCACTTGCTGGCCACAGTCGTGTCGCTCCACATCAATTCAACAAGGACCACTATCTTGGCATGGATGCCTGAGTGCACCGCCAAAGGGGTCAAAGGAGACTGGAAATTGCCCAAGATGGAGGAAAAAATTATATGGGTCTCCAACTTGACGGAGGTGGCCTCCCGGAAAGAGACCGACCTCGTCAAAGCCACCATGGAGGATGAGGAAGCGTACATCATCAGCAGGGGTGCAGAGGCCCGGAGGCTAGAAGCTGAAGAAGCCGCAGGGGCTGTGGAGCTCGACGAAGAAGAAGAGAAGGATGAGGACAAGGAAGAACTCGTTGAGGAGGAGCAGGGAGAACTTGGCGGAGGTGAAGTTGCCGAGGCTGAGGCTCCCAGGAAGCTTGAAGGGGAGGAGCAAGAGGAGGAAGGCCCTCAAGCTAGGGAGCCAAAACACCATCTTCGAAGCATGGCTAGCCAAGAGCAAGTGGTCACCTCCCTAACATGATCCGCTTCTGCGGCAAAGAAGACCACCACCAGAACTGGGCGCCGGGAGGTGGCACGCTGGAAACCCGCCCGGCATTCCAAATCCAAGCCTTCATCATCCCGCCAAGAACCTGTTGGGGAAGACGAAGTCCCCCAACCGACAAGCTCGCCCTCACCTGCCATCAAGAAGGCTAGGGAGATTCCTCCGCCTCCCAAATATGACATGAATGCCCTACTCGAATCAGATGAGGAGTAAGTAAATCTTTGTTTCTTTTTTATCAAACTTCAACTTTTTCCAACTACTATTCTATCTTGACTTCTCTTGCTTTTCAGGGATGAAGAACCACTTGCGCAGTGGGCCAAATGTGCCAAGGTTTCGGAGGAGCACGGCTCTTCGCCAGGGGCTAGGCAAGGGTCACCAGTGGCTGGTGTCATTGTTGCTAGCCCCCAGCTGAGTCCTCCGTGCGAGGGCGCGCCCCTGGTCTGACTAGTCGCAATCAACATGGAAGTTCTAGTTCCCAACCCTAACAGGGAGATGGGAGAGGCCCACCATGAAAAAGAATGCCAAGAAGCGAATCCATCACGGGGTCCCCGTCAACCATCATACCGGAGAGTGCTTCTCCGACAAGGGCCTTCGCCGACGAACCTGTCCACACTGGTGCCACTTTTACATCAAAGAGCGTCGAGAGCAGTGCACTGACAATGCAGGTTACCGGGGAAGGTAATGTCCTTCCACAACAAGCACCGACAGGTAATCCTCTTGTCGTTACACTCTTCTTGTTGAATTTTTTCCTCGACTTGCAACTTGAATCTTATTTCTGCCCTTATTTTTCGCTCTGGTCCATAGTCCCAACTTCTCCCAAAGAAGGCGAGGTCTTCGAGGCAGTGACGGATATTGCAAAGGCTGCTGCTAAGGAGGCCACCAAGATTGCTGCTGCAGAGGATGTCGAGCAGGTCGTCGGGGACGTCCAGGAAGCCCCCACAAAAACGGAGGAGTCCCATGACAACATGCCTGATCCTGCTAAGATGGACATAGCTGAGGCACCCGTTGTCGATGCCACGCCAGCTCCCGCCACCCAACCAACAGCAACAACAACTTCACAAAACCCACCAAGCATCACGGGGCCGGGCACTTCTCAGCACGGACTTGGAGCCCCCAGCTCATCTGGGGCTGTGGGACCAAATTTTGACAAAGAATCTTGCTTCCCTTGGCCAAGAGATCCACAGATGTTGATGACATTACCAATGAAGCCAAGGATTATGCCTTCTTATAGACCATGGCCATTGGGTTCAAGGACATCCAAGGCAGGCACGACAAGAGTTGGAAACAAGTTTAGGAAGAGCGCAAATACGTAGATTCGGTCGACCAACAGCTAAAGGAGAAGGCGGAACAGTTGCGCACATGGTACAATGATCGATCCCGCGAGCTCGGAAATCAAGAGGAGAAGTTAGCGGCCGCCAAAGAGCAGGCAACAGTCTATGATGGCAAGTTGATAGAGTGTGAGGCGCTGCTCAACATCAGCGAAAAGGAGCTCGTCGCCCGGGAGCAAACCATTGCCGCCACTCTCTGCAGCAAAGGTGAAGAGATTGAAAAACTTGTGAATAGATACGTCTCCAGCGTATCTATAATTTATGAAGTATTCATGCCATGTTTGCAACAATTTTATATGCTTTTGGTATGATTTTATTAGAACTAACCCAGACCGACACTGTATTCAGCAGAACTACCATGGTGTCGTTTTTTGTGCAGAAATAGAAGTTCTCGAAATGGGCTGAAAATTTAGGGTGATTTTTTATGGACCAAAAGAGACCCTCGAAGCACCGGAGCTGGGCCAGAAGTGACCGAGGAGGCCACCAAGCCTAGGGGCACGCCCTACCCCCCAAGGAGGGCGCCCACGACTTGTGGACTCCTCCAGCCCCCCTTGACATGAGACCGACGCCAAAAATTCCTATAAATACCAAAACCCCCAGAAAGAACCGTAGATCACAAGTTCTGCCGATGCAAGCCTCTGTAGCCACAAAAAATCAATCTAGGCCATCTCCGGTACCCTGTCGGAGGGGACCATCATCACCGAAGGCCATGGATGAGGAAACCAGAGGGGGCCATCATCACCATGGAGGCCAAGGACCAGAGGGATAACCTCTCCCCATATAGAGGGAGGCCATGGAGGAGGAAGCACAAGAGGGAGAATCTCTCCCCTTCTCTCTCGGTGGTGCCGGAGTGCCGCCGGGGGAACCATCGCCGTGGTGATCATCTTCATCAACATCACCATCTTCATCACCTTCCTCATCTCTTTTAAGCGGCCCACTCTCCCGCACCCCGCTGTAATCCCCTACTTGAACATGGCGCTTTATGCCACATATTACGATCCAATGATGTGTTGCCATCCTATGATGTTTTGAGTAGATTTCTTTTGTCTTTTGAGTTGATTGATGATCTAGATTGGTTTGAGTTGTATGTTTTATAATGGTGCTATCCTATGGTGCCCTCCGTGTCGCGCACACGTGAGGGATCCCCGCTGTAGGGTTTGAAATATGTTCATGTTGTTAAGGAGTATTAGTATTGGTCTAGGAGTCCTTATTAGTCTATGTTCCCCTTGGGCCTTCAATAAAGTTAAGTTGCTTTCCCACATGTTTCGCTTATGGTGGGTTGCTAGAGTGACAGAAGCTTAAACCCGAGTAAAGGGGTTGTTTGCGTATGGGAGTAAAGAGGACTTGATACTTTAATGCTATGGTTGGGTTTTACCTTAATGATCTTTAGTAGTTGCAGATGCTTGCTAGAGTTCCAATCATAAGTGCATATGATCCAAGTAGAGAAAGTATGTTAGCTTATGCCTCTCCCTCATATGAAATTGCAATAATGATTACCGATCTTGTTAACAATTGCCTAGGACAATTTCGCACACCGATCCATCATTATTCCACACTTGCTATTTATGATATATTGTAATATATACTAGCTTTATGTTAACAACACCTGTTTTCATATTTTAGTTCTATGATATCATGCAGAGCTATCCTCTTCATACCCACAACGTAGTTTTATTTCTCGGTCCAGATGGAAGCAAACGTTCGGTGTACGTAGAGTCGTATCAGTGGCAGATAGGACTTGGGAGAATATTGATCTTACCTTTAGCTCCTTGTGGGTTCGACACTCCATACTTGTCACTTCCACCTATGGAAATTGCTACGATGATTCCTTGCACTTCGGGATTATCAAGCTCTTTTCTGGCGCCGTTGCCTGGGAGCAATAGCATGGGCTTGATATTCTCATGTGTGCTTGTTTGCTTTCTTCACTAAGTAGATTTTGTTTTCCCTTTTGTTTTTGTTCTCTTTAGTTGTGGGTGAAACAAATTTTTTTTAAAGAATGCAAAATACCAAAAATATTACTTGCCTCTTATGCCTAAAAACTTTTTCAAAAAGAGAAATGATTGGATGGTTATGCATTGGAGAAGTGAGCGTCGACCTTGAACACTTGTTCATGCTCATGGAAACAATGTAGAATTTTTCATGGAAGTTTCTCAAAAATAATTATCTCCTTGTATATATCCATTGTATTATAAAAATAATGTGCCAAGTTTTGGCTTTAGGATGATTAGATTTCTTGTTTGCTATGTGCGGTGCAAAAACAGAAACTTTGGTTGTAGTGTGTGAATTTAAATTTTTTACTGGAATGTCAAAAGTTTCTGAAATTTTTACACAGTACTGCTATGCAAAATTCTTGTTTTACCCTAATTTTTTAGAATTTTTGGAGTACATAAGCATACGAAATTTCCAGATTGCTATAGGCTGTCCTGTTTTTGACAGATTATGTTTTCTATTTGTTGTTCACTTATTTTGATGAATCTATGTGTAGTATCGGGGGGTATGAACCATGGTGAAGTTGGAATACAGTAGATATAATGCTAATAAGAAATTGGAATGAGTTTAAAACAGTACCTAAAGGTAGTGATTTGCTTTATTATACTAACGGATCTCATGAGGGTTTTCTTAAGTTTTGTGTGGATGAAGTGTTCGAAGATCGAGGAGTTATCGATATGAGAAGAATAAGAAGAGGCAAGAGTTCAAGCTTGGGGATGCCCAAGGCACCCCAAGTAAATATTTCAGGGATGCTCAAGCATCTAAGCTTGGGGATGCCCCTGATGGCATCCCATCTTTCTTCTCCAATAATTATCGGTATATCTCAGTTCTCGTTTTGTTCACATGATATGTGTCCTTTGTGTTTTTATTTTCCTTTATGCACCATGCTAGTATGAGATAGTCCTTCATTGATTTGTAGAATGCTTCGTGTGCTTCACTTAAATCTTTTGAGTATGGCTTTATAGAATGCTCTTTGTGCTTCACTTAAATCTTTTGAGTATGGCTTTATAGAATGCTTTTTGTGCTTAACATAAATCTTTTGAATATGGTTTTATAGAATGTTTCGTGTGCTTCACTTATATATTTTGAGCTTGGATATTGGTCAATCTATATTAATTCTAGAATGGTCTATGAACTTCACTTATATCTTTTAGAGTATGAATAAAATTATCATTGGAATTGGGCTTGGAAGAGTATCATTTAAATATCATGCCTAGCTAAAAAGGCATTAAAGAAAAGCGCTTGTTGGGAGACAACCCAATATTTACCCCTACTGTTTTTCTGTGTTATCATGATTATGCTACTGTAGTAATCATGTTTTATAGCTTTTGTTTCAATAAAGTGCCAAGTAAGACCTTTGGGATGATCTATGGTGGTAGTTGGTTTGATCTTGCTAAAAAAACAGAAACTTTTGCACTCATTGACAGAATTTTAAAAATGACAGAAGCGTGATTTTGATCTGAATTTTTTACACAAGATTGATATACAAATTGCCTATGTTTCCTAATTTTTCAGAATTTTTGGAGTATTATAAGTATGATTGTTGTTCAGATCATTACAGACTGTTCTAAATCTGACAGATTCTGTTTTCAATGCATAGTTTACTTGTTTTCTAGTTTCTATGGTTTACATTGCTCAATATAAATTGTAGA
The DNA here is from genome assembly GCA_963921465.1 of Triticum timopheevii. Taxonomy (NCBI): domain Eukaryota; kingdom Viridiplantae; phylum Streptophyta; class Magnoliopsida; order Poales; family Poaceae; genus Triticum; species Triticum timopheevii. The sequence continues at coordinate 459,987,001 of OY997264.1, read as the reverse complement.
AATGGTATGGTACAGTAGGAATTGTGTGATAACAATTATGACTCTTATCTTGACAGTACCAAAGTGAATGATTTGTCTTTATCATACCAACCCATCTCACGAAGTTCTGTTAAGTTTTGTGTGATTGAAGTTTTAAAGTTTTGAGTGAGATGTCGATATGAGGAGAATAAGGAGTGGAAAAACCCTAATATTGGGGATGCCCAAGGCATCCCAAGGTAATATTCAAGGAAGACTCAAGCTCCTAAGCTTGGGGATGCCCCGGAAGGCATCCCCTCTATCGTCTTCAAAACTATCGGTGTACCTTACTCAAAGCTATATTTTTATTCGTCACATGATATGTGTTTTGCTTGGAGCGTATTTTAATTTTACTAGCTGTGTGAATAAAATCCTCGGATCTGAAATATTGAATGAGAGAGAGTCCTCACATGGCTATTTAACTACTTGACTACTCATTGATCTTCACTTATATCTGTTTGGAGTAGTTTGTCATTTACTCTCGTGCTTCACTTATATCCTATGAGTAAATGGTTGAATGAATTGAATATAATAAATCTGAAATTATATATGTTTTATATGCATATCCCACGGGGAGTAATGACTCCACATATAAGGAGTGTAGGTGGTAAAATTTACTAAAAGTTAGCAAACACCGCATTGGTCACTTGAACAATTCATGAACAAATATTGAAGGATGAGATATTTCACATATAAATAGACTATCTTGGACATCTTCTACGATTGTGAGTCCCATTTATTATTTTCAAACTTGAGCAAATTAGTTGAAGTTGGACAAGGAAAACATAATGAGTTGTGTTTGGGTATATTTGTATAGAAGTTATATTGTTATGGATCCTCCAACATGTGGTGCTTGCTTAGGATCTTTTGCTAGCCAAAAATTTGTACTAAGTAGAGATACTACTTGTGCATCCAAAACCCTTCAACCCAGTTTCTTTCCATGAGTGTCCACCATATCTACCTATGGATTGAATAAGATCCTTCAAGTAAGTTGTCATCGATGCAAAAAGCAATAAAAATTGCTCCTAAATATGTATGATCTTTTATTGTAAGGGAAAATAAGCATTGTATGAACTTGTGATGGTAAAGAAATAAAAGCGATGGACTACATAATAAAGGTTGCTATCACAAAGGGCAATACAACATCACATTCCTTTGCATTAAGGGTTTGCACATCCAAAATTAAAAAGCGCATGACAGCCTCTGCTTCCCTCTGCAAAGGGCCTATCTTTTACTTTCATGTATTTAATTTCATGCAAAAGTCAATAGTATTCCTTCTTAATTCAACCTCAATTATTCTTTAGTTGGCAAGCATCATGTGGTGGGGAAAGATCCAAGCATATATGGCCATTCAAACATATTTTATCATCAATTATTATTGTAGACAATTATCTATATGATAAATAAGTTGGGAGGTGAAACATTAAGCCCCTATCTTTCTCTGTGTTCGACGGATGCTACTTGTTCTAAAAATATGCTTTCAGTGTTAGTAATCATGGAAGACTATATGATAGTCGAGTATGTGGAATTTGCTAAATCAAAGCTCTTACATAGACCCTTCCTGAAAATAAGATGAATTGCAATTGTTTGGTGACTGAAAGCATAGTTTGTTAGTTTTCAAGAAACTTTATGGTCTATACTTTAACAAGTGAATAGCTTGTTATTTCATCATGAGAAGTTTTATGAGATGAGCTACTGTTTATGATATATAATGATGCTAGAAAAACTGTTTGGAACTATCATTGACCAAATTTATTGCTAGCATTCACACTTCATAAATTATTTCTTTTATCATTTACCAACTCGAGGATGAGCAGGAATTAAGCTTGGGGATGCTGATACATGTCCAACGTATCTATAATTTACGAAGTACTCATGCCATGTTTGCAACAATTTTATATGGTTTTGGTATGATTTGATTAGAACAATCTCGGACTGACGCTGTTTTCAGTAGAACTAAAGTGGTGTCGCTTTTTATGCAGAAATAAAAGTTCTCGAAATGGGCTGAAAATTTACGGTGATTTTTTATGGATCAAAAGAGACCCCCGAAGCACCGGAGCTGGGCCAGGAAGTGACCGAGGAGGCCACAAGCCTAGGGGGCGCGCCATACACCCAGGGAGGGGCCCACAGCTTGTGGACTCCTTGAGCACCCCCTTGACGTGAGACCAACGCCAAAAATTCCTATAAATACCAAAACCCCCAGAAAGAACCCTAGATTGGAAGTTCTGCCACTGCAAGCCTCTGTAGCCACGAAAAATCAATCTAGGCCCTCTCCGGCACCCTGCCAGAGGGGGCCATCATCACCGTAGGCCATGGAGGAGGAAGTCGGAGGGGGCCATCATCACCATGGAGGCAAAGGACCAGAGGGAGAACCTCTCCCCATCTAGGGGCAGGCCATGGAGGAGGAAGCTAAAGGAGGAGAATCTCTCCCCCTCTCTCCCGGTGGCGCCGGAGTGCCGCCGGGGGAACCATCGCCACGGTATCGTCTTCATCACCTTCCTCATCTCTTTTAAGCGGTCCACTCTCCCGCACCCGCTGTAATACCCTACTTGAACATGGTGCTTTATGCCACATATTACGATCCAATGATGTGCTGCCACCCTATGATGTTTTGAGTAGATTTCTTTTGTATTTTGGGTTGATTGATGATCTAGATTGGTTTGAGTTGTATGTTTTATAATGGTGCTATCCTATGGTGCCCTCCGTGCCGAGCACATGTGAGGGATCCCCGTTGTAGGGTTTGCAATATGTTCTTGATTCGCTTATGGTGCATTGCTAGAGTGACAGAAGCTTAAACCCAAGTAAGGGGGTTGTTTGCGTACGGGAGTAAAGAGGACTTGATACTTTAATGCTATGGTTGGGTTTTACCTTAATGATCATTAGTAGTTGCGGATGCTTGCTAGAGTTCCAATCATAAGTGCATATGATCCAAGCAGAGAAAGTATGTTAGCTTATGCCTGTCCCTCATATGAAATTGCAATAATGATTACCGATCTTGTTAACAATTGCCTAGGACAAATCCTCCGGAAGGATGTTGAGAACAAGCGCTAAGAGCTGCAGAAGATGCATTCCCTCTGGACGAGAAGCTGCTCGACACAGCGGAACACCTCACTTCCCAGCTAGCCAAGATGGATATGAAGAGCTAGAGTTTCACCGTTGATGATCATGAGGTCGCCAGCTCCAGGCTGACCAAGTTCTTCAATGGTCTTATCGAGGCGTTGAAGATGTATCAAGAAGGTAGAAGTGCCTCCTTTGCCAATGAATCCCGGCAATTCGCACGAAGTGCTGCTCAACCTTGCTCACTGAAACCCTGGACTTGACCTCTCCAAGATCTACAAAAGGTTGCCGGAGGATACAAACGTCACTATTGCCGACAAGATTGCCGCGCCTCTTGCCGACAAGGTCCTCAAGGTGCCCAGGATCCAAGGCGATCACCGCGACTAGGATCATCGTCATGCCCACCATCATGCTGTCATTTGAAAGATACATTTGATCTTATGTTACACATGCACTGATTTCGTGATGTAATATGACTTTAAGTAGGTGTACAAACACACACTATCCCCTCGTTTTATTTTCTCTTGCCTTTCTCTTGCCTTTCTATAATTGAGCACCCTATGCATGCTGGAGGCTTGCCGGGGCAAACACTAGCCACGAGCGCTTTGGGGACGGATCCCTAGTAGCCTGCTGGTAGTATTGGCACTGGTAAGCTATCCTTCGGCGTTTTCAGTGTTGTTGCTCGAACAGTTGAGAGGACTTGAAACAGACAAAGGCGTGAATGATCATGATAAGGCTCCTTCGTGTGTAGGTTTCTTATACAAGCACAAGATTTAAATAAGGGAAATCGCAGAAAAATAGTAAAGGAATCTTAAGTTGAAAATTCTCCAACTTAGCTTCCTTTGCCGCAATCCTTGTTATGTGGAGTGGATCCCTTCCACTACCCTTCACAGGAAACTTTGTGCACGAGCAACTCTCCTATCCACATAATGGATATATACAAAGAATCGCGAAGTTCTGAGAACCCTGCTGGGGGAAGGGATAAACCTTATCCTGGCCTCGCCTTAATGATCTGAGGATATCGCTCGGGCGGATACCCAACGGGCTTGCTGCTGATGTCGCTTGAACTACGTCTTTATTTCCCCATAGAGGAAGGGATAATGCAGTATTGCTACAGTAGGTATTTCCCTCAGTTATGAAACCAAGGTATCAATCAAGTAGGAGAACCAAGCAATACTATGTAAATGGTACCTGCACACAAAGAACAAATACTTGCCCCGACGCGTAAGAGGGGTTGTCAATCCCTCCTCGGACAAAAGATAGATTGGTTTGTATGATTTTGGATAAATAGATCTCGCAATAACACAAAATAAAACAAAGAAAGAAAAAGTGCAGCAAGGTATTTTTGGGTTTTTGGAATAATAGATCTGAAAATAAAAGCGAATAAAAATAGATCTCAAAGCAAATATGATAAAGGATAGACCCGGGGGGCGTAGATTTCACTAGTGGCATCTCTCGAGAAAATAGCACATGGTGGGTAAACAAATTACTGTTGGGCAATGATACGTCTCCAACGTATCTATAATTTTTGATTGTTCCATGCTATTATATTGTCATTCTTGGATGTTTTACACTCATTTTATAGCAACTTTATATCAATTTTTGGGACTAGCAACTTTAAACCTCAAGTATCCGTGGGTATGATTATACTGTATGCATCACACAATCTCAGATTCATCTATTCAACCAACACAAAGAACTTCAAAGAGTGCCCCAAAGTTTCTACCGGAGAGTCAAGATGAAAACGTGTGCCAACCCCTATGCATAAGTTCACAAGGTCACTGAACCCGCAAGTTGATCACCAAAACATACATCAAGTAGATCATGTGATATCTGATACGTCTCTGTCGTATCTATAATTTTTGATTGTTCCATGCCAATATTATTCAACTTTTATATACTTTTGGCAACTTTTTATACTACTTTTTGAGACTAACATATTGATCCAGTGCCCAGTGTCAGTTCCTGTCTGTTGCATGTTTTTTGTCTCGCAGAAACCCAATATCAAACATAGTCCAAACGGGATAAAAATGGACGGAGATTTTTTTGGGAATATTTATGATTTTTGGGAAGTAAAATCAACGCGAAATGGTGTCCAGAGTGGCCACGAGACAGGGGGCGCGCCCTCCCCCCTGAGCGTGGCCTGGGCTCTCATGGGCCACCCGTAAGGCGGTTGACGCTCTCCTTTTGGCGCAAGAAAGATAATTTTATGAGAAAGATCTGGGCGAAAGATTCACCCCAATCGGAGTTACGGATCTCCAGATATAAAGGAAATGGTGAAGGGGTAGAATCTGAGAACGCAGAAACAGAGAGACAGATCCAATCTCAGAGGGGCTCTCGCCCCTCCCACACCATGGGAGCCAAGGACCATAGGGGAAACCCTTCTCCCATCTAGGGAGGAGGTCAAGGAAGAAGAAGAAGAAGGGGGCTCTCTCCCCCTTGCTTCCGGTGGCGCCGGAACACCGTCGGGGGCCATCATCATCACCGTGATCTTCACCAACACCGCCGTCATCTTCACCAACATCTCCATCACCTTCCCCATCTATATCCAGCGGTCCACTCTCCCGCAACCCGCTGTACCCTCTACTTGAACATGGTGCTTTATGCTTCATATTATTATCCAATGATGTGTTGCCATCCTATGATGTCTGAGTAGATTTTCATTGTCCTATTGGTGGTTGATGAATTGCTATGATTGGTTTAGTTTGCTTGTGGTTATGTTGCTGTCCTATTGTGCCCTCCGTGTTGTGCAAGCATGAGGGATTCCTGCTGTAGGGTGTTGCAATACGTTCATGATTCGCTTATAGTCGGTTGCTAGAGTGACGGAAGCTTAAACCCGAGTAAGGGGATTGTTGCGTATGGGATTGAAGGGGGGCCAATATATCTTAATGCTATGGTTGGGTTTTACCTTAATGAATGTTAGTAGTTGCGGACTGCTTGCTAATAGTTCCAATCATAAGTGCATAGAATTCCAAGTCAGGGATGACATGCTAGTAGTGGCCTCTCCCACATAAAACTTGCTATCGGTCTAGTAACATAGTCAATTGCTTAGGGACAATTCCACAACTCCTACCACCATTTTTCCACACTCGCTATATTTAATTTATTGCTTCTTTATCTAAACAGCCCCTAGTTTATATTTACATGCTCTTTATTATCTTGCAAACCTATCCTATCACACCTACAAAGTACTTCTAGTTTCATACTTGTTCTAGGTAAAGCGAATGTCAAGCGTGCGTAGAGTCGTATCAGTGGCCGATAGGACTTGAGAGAGTATTTGTTCTACCTTTAGCTCCTCGTTGGGTTCGACACTCTTACTTATCAAAATAGGCTACAACTATCCCATATACTTGCGGGTCAGCAAGACCTTTTTCTGGCGCTGTTGCCGGGGAGTCATAGCATGGGGTGAATATTCTCGTGTGTGCTTGTTTGCTTTATCGCTAAGTAATTTTTATTTGCTGTTCTTAGTTGTTCTCTATCTTTAGTTATGGATATGGAACACGAAATACCAAAAAAAATTAGGTGTACTTGCTACTCATGGAGATGGGGTAACTCCTAAAACCCTCGATTATCATTATGTGAGAGATATTATGTACTACTTTGATAATCCTGAGAAAACCCCATTCAACTTTATAATGGGAGACACATTGGATCAACGTGAATACTCTAGGGATTATCGCTTTACACAAAAGGGAAACTATTATGGGATCAAATTAATATGTTGCGTTGGTATGCTCGTCAACTATGCTTGAGATATGATATTATTTGTTGCTCTAGGATGAAGGCTCCACACCTTCCCTTTTCATGCAAATTCAATGATAATGAAACTTTAGCTTCTTATTCTAATGGTAGATATGATTACTATGATGTGGAACAAATAGAAGAATTTGTTGCTTTTAAGGGTGCTTATGAAATTGAATCCTTGTTTGGAAAGTATGAAGGTTTAGATGATGATATCTATAGGCCTGAAAATCTTGCTATACTTAGATATTGCTATGAAAATTATGAATACAATTACAATATTAATGCATTTATTGAGAAAGTCTCCGCTGTCCAAGAAGAGACTAATATTTTGCAGGAAGCTATGGAAGAAGAAATTGATGAAACTGTGAGCTCATTGGATGAAAAGATGATGAGGAGAGCGAAGAACAGAAGGAGGAAGAGCAGATTGATCACCCGTGCCCACCTTCTAATGAGAGTAACTCTTCAACTCATACATTGTTTAATTCCCCTTCGTGCTTAGCGAAGGATGATTGCTATGATGATTGCTATGATCCCGTTGATTCTCTTGAAATATCCCTTTTTGATGATGCTTGCTATGCTTGTGGCCAAGATGCCAATATGAATTATGCTTATGGAGATGAACTTGCTATAGTTCCTTATGTTAAACATGAAATTGTTGCTATTGCACCCATGCATGATAGTCCTATTATCTTTTTGAATTCTCCAAACTACACAATATCGGAGAAGTTTGTACTTATTAAGGATTATATTGATGGGTTGCCTTTTACCGTTGCACATGATGATTTTGATGAATATAATATGCATGTGCTTGCTGCTCCTACTTGCAATTATTATGAGAGAGTAACTACATCTCCGCCTCTTTATGTTTCCAACACGATAGAATTGCAAGAAACTACTTATACTATGCATTGGTCTTTACTTGGTGTGCATGAATTGTTCTTTTATGACATGCCGATGCATATGAAGAGATTTAGACTTCGTTGTTTCATGATATATGTTACTTTGTGCTCACTACTAAATTACAAATCATTGTTAATTAAAATTGGCTTTGATATACCTTGGGATCTGGGTGGATTTATTACTTGAGCACTATATGCCTAGCTTAATGGCTTTAAAGAAAGCGCTGCCAGGGAGACAACCCGAAAGTTTTAGAGAGTCATTTATTTCTGTTGAGTGCTTTTATATAGTTTAAAAACAAAAATAAATAAAGAGGGGAACCTAAAAACTTTTCAAAAAGGAAAGTGAAAGTGAGAAAGACGAGCATTGTTGAAGTGGGAGCTAGCCTTGAACTTTGTTCATGCTCACGGAAACTTTGTGAATCTTGATTACAGAAACTTTTCAACAAAAATAATTATCCCCTTGTACAATTCCATTGTATTATAAAAATAATGTGCCAAGGTTTGCCTTTAGGATGTTTACAATGCTTGTTGGTTTGTACGGTGCAGGACAGAAACTTTGGCTGTAGTGCGCGATTTTACATTTTTAACTGGAATGTCAATTGGTTCTGATTCCTTTTGCACTGTATTTATATACAACTTGTTTATTTTGAAAAATTTTGGTAGAATTTTTGGGGTACCATAAGTATGGTGGTTGTTCAGGTTGCTACAGACTGTTCTGTTTTCGACAGATTCTGTTTTTGATGCATAGTTTGCTTGTTTTCATGAATCTATCAATTTGTATTAGTGGATTAAGCCATGGAAAAGCTATATTACAGTAGAAACAATGCAAAAACAAAATATTAATTGGTTTGCAACAGTACTTAGAGTGGTGATTTGCTTTATTATACTAACGGATCTTACCGAGTTTTCTGTTGAAGTTTTGTGTGGATGTAGTGTCTAATCGAGGATGTTTCGATGTGAGAAGAAGGAAGAGAGGCAAGAGCTCAAGCTTGGGGATGCCCGAGGCACCCCAAGTAAATATTCAAGGAGACTCAAGCGTCTAAGCTTGGGGATGCTGGGGAGGCATCCCCTCTTTCTTCAACAAGTATCGGTATGTTTCGGATTCGTTTCGTTCATGCATTATGTGCAAGTCTTGGAGCGTCTTTTGCATTTAGTTTTCACTTTTCTTTTATGCACCATGCTGGAATGAGATAGTCCATTGTTGATTTATAGAATGCTCATTGTACTTCACTTAAATCTTTTGAGTATGGTTTTACAGAATGCTTCATGTGCTTCACTTATATCATTTGAAGTTTGGATTGCCTGTTTCTCTTCACATAGAAAACCGCCATTTGTAGAATGCTCTTTTGCTTCACTTATAATTGTTAGAGCGTGGTCATATCTTTTGTAGAAAGAATAAAACTCTCTTGCTTCACTTATATCTATTTAGAGAGATGACAGGAATTGGTCATTCACATGGTTAGTCATAAAATCCTACATAAACTTGTAGATCGCTGAATATGATATGTTTGATTCCTTGCAATAGTTTTGCGATATAAAGGGGGTGATATTAGAGTCATGCTAGTGGGTGGTTGTGGATTGTAGAGACACTTGTGTTGAGGTTTGCAAGTCCCGTAGCATGCACGTATGGTAACCATTGTGTGACAAATTTGAAGCATGGGGTGTTTCTTTGATTGTCTTCCTTATAAGTGGCGGTCGAGGACGAGCGATGGTCTTTTCCTACCAATCTATCCCCCTAGGGGCATGCGTAGTAGTACTTTGCTTCGAGGGCTAATAAACTTTTGTAATAAGTATATGAGTTCTTTATGACTAATGTTAGTCCATGGATTATACGCACTTTTACCTTTCCATCATTGCTAGCCTCTTCGGTACCATGCATTGCCCTTTCTCACCTCGAGAGTTGGTGCAAACTTTGCCGGTGCATCCAAACCCCGTGATACGATACGCTCTATCACACATAAGCCTCATTATATCTTCCTCAAAACAGCCACCATACCTACCTATTATGGCATTTCCATAGCCATTCCGAGATATATTGCCATGCAACTTCCATCATCATCATATACATGACTTGAGCATTCATTGTCATATTGCTTTGCATGATCGTAAGATAGCTAGCATGATGTTTTCATGGCTTGTCTGTTTTTTTGATGTCATTGCTATGCTAGATCATTGCACATCCCGGTACACCGCCGGAAGCATTCATATAGAGTCATATCTTTGTTCGAGATATCGAGTTGTAATATTGAGTTGTAAGTAAATAAAAGTGTGATGATCATCATTATTAGCGCATTGCCCCAGTGAGGAAAGGATGAAGGAGACTATGATTCCCCCACAAGTCGGGATGAGACTCCAGACTTAATGAAAAATAAAAGAGGCCAAAGAAGCCCAAATAAAAAAAAGAGGCCAAAGAAGCCCACCAAAAAGAAAGAAAAAAAATAAAAAAATGAAAAATAAAAAGAAAAAAAATGAGAGAAAAAGAGAGAAGGGGCAATGTTACTATCCTTTTACCACACTTGTGCTTCAGAGTAGCACCATGTTCTTCATAGAGAGAGTTTCTTGAGTTATCACTTTCATATACTAGTGGGAATTTTCATTATAGAACTTGGCTTGTATATTCCAACAATGGTCTTCCTCAAATGCCCTAGGTCTTCATGAGCAAGCAAGTTGGATACACACCCACTTAGTTCCTTTTGTTGAGCTTTCATACACTTATAGCTCTTAGTGCATCCGTTGCATGGCAATCCCTACTCCTCACATTGACATCAATTGATGGGCATCTCCATAGCCCGTTGATTAACCACGTCGATGTGAGAATTTCTCCTTTTTTGTCTTCTACACATAACCTCCATCATTATATTCTATTCCACCTATAGTGCTATATCCATGGCTTGCGCTCATATATTGCGTGAGGGTTGAAAAAGCTGAAGCGCGTTAAAAAGTATGAACCAATTGCTCGGCTTGTCATCGGGGTTGTGCATGATGGGGCCATTTTGTGTGACGAAACTGAAGCATGGCCAAACTATATGATTTTGTAGGGATAACCTTGCTTTTGCCTTGTTGTTTTGAAAAGACATGATTGCTTTATTGGTACACTTGAAGTATTATTGTTTTTGATGTCCAATGATAGACTATTGCTTTGAATCACTCATGTCCTAATATTCATGCCATGATTAGACATATGATCAAGATTATGCTAGGTAGCATTCCACATCAAAAATTATCTTTTTTATCATTTACCTACTCAAGGACGAGCAGGAATTAAGCTTGGGGATGCTGATACGTCTGCGTCATATCTATAATTTTTGATTGTTCCATGCCAATATTATTCAACTTTTATATACTTTTGGCAACTTTTTATACTATTTTTTGGGACTATGATCCAGTGCCCAGTGCCAGTTCATGTCTGTTGCATGTTTTTTGTTTCGCAGAAACCCAATATCAAACAGAGTCCAAACGGGATAAAAACAGACAGAGATTTTTTTGGAATATTTATGATTTTTGGGAAGTAAAATCAACGCGAAACAGTGTCCGGAGTGGCCACGAGACAGGGGGCGTGCCCTCCCCCCTGGGCACGGCCTGGGCTCTCGTGGGACACCCGTAAGGCGGTTGATTCTCTTATTTTGGCGCAAGAAAGATAATTTTATGAGAAAGATCTGGGCAAAAGATTCACCCCAACCGGAGTTACGGATCTCCAGATATAAAGGAAACGGTGAAGGCGTAGAATCTGAGAACGCAGAAACAGAGAGATAGATCCAATCTTGGAGGGGCTCTCGCCCCTCCCACGCCATGGGAGCCAAGGACCAGAGGGCAAACCCTTCTCCCATCTAGGGAGTAGGTCAAGGAAGAAGAAGAAGAAGAAGGGGGGCTCTCTCCCCCTTGCTTCCGGTGGCGCCGGAACACCGTCGGGGGCCATCATCATCACCGCGATCTTCACCAACACTGCCGTCATCTTCACCAACATCTCCATCACCTTCCCCCATTTATATCCAGCGGTCCACTCTCTTGCAACCCGTTGTACCCTCTACTTGAACATGGTGCTTTATGCTTCATATTATTATCCAATGATGTGTTGCCATCCTATGATGTCTGAGTAGATTTTCATTGTCCTATTGGTGGTTGATGAATTGCTATGATTGGTTTAGTTTCCTTGTGGTTATGTTGCTGTCCTATTGTGCCCTCCGTGTTGCGCAAGCATGAGGGATTCCCGCTATAGGGTGTTGCAATACATTCATGATTCGCTTATAGTGGGTTGCTAGAGTGACAGAAGCTTAAACCCGAGTAAGGGGATTGTTGCGTATGGGATTGAAGGGGGACCAATATATCTTAATGCTATGGTTGGGTTTTACCTTAATGAATGTTAGTAGTTGCGGACTGCTTGCTAATAGTTCCAATCATAAGTGCATAGAATTCCAAGTCAGGGATGACATGCTAGCAGTGGCCTCTCCCACATAAAACTTGCTATCGGTCTAGTAATGTAGTCAATTGCTTAGGGACAATTCCACAACTCCTACCACCACTTTTCCACACTCGCTATATTTAATTTATTGCTTCTTTATCTAAACAGCCCCTAGTTTATATTTACGTGCTCTTTATTATCTTGCAAACCTATCCTATCACACCTACAAAGTACTTCTAGTTTCATACTTGTTCTAGGTAAAGCGAACGTCAAGCGTGTGTAGAGTCATATCAGTGGCCGATAGGACTTGAGAGAGTATTTGTTCTACCTTTAGCTCCTCGTTGGATTCGACACACTTACTTATCGAAAGAGGCTACAACTATCCCGTATACTTGCAGGTCATCAATATCCCATCACCACAGATAAGCACTTGCAAGACATATGTCAGTGTTCTGGGAACGGGGGTCCCCAGACTTGCCTGCCTGCGGCATGCAGTGTGGATCAAGTGGTGGCCCAGTACGGCCCATCTTCATCAACCCAAGCTCAAGACCCTCGCGAGGGGCCAAGCCTCGCGGGGCAGACGATGCAAGGCTTCCTCAGGAGCGGCCTCGCCAGGCAGGCTTGCGAGGAGGCGGAGAGATCAAGGCAGGGGTACGTCGCGAGGTGCTCGTGATGCAAGCCATGATGATCGAGACCAGGCGGGTGCCGGCCTGCGCAGTGTCCTTGTTTCCTCTTTGGTGCAAAGGGGGCAAGCGCAGGCGCAGAGTACCGAGGCATCAGGCAAAGGTTACCATTTCAGTGCAACGAGACCAACACCAGCAAAGCGGCAGGACGGAGGTCACCGTGGAGCCCAAGATGGCGTCATCGCCAGTGCCTTTGGCAGTCGAAGACCAACTTTAGTCAGGATAACTTGTACTAGATGTTCCCCTTCAAAATGGCCGTTGTTGGCGCCCTTCCCGCTCAATATTTGGGAAGAGGACCAGGGCCTCTATATAGAGCTAGCCACCACAGTAGAAGAAAATCTGGATCTCACCCAGAGCCAACAGAGACGGAGCAATTCCTCTCCAAGCACACCACCACAATAACACCCCTCGCGAGGCAGTTCTTCCTTTGTACTGTTCATCATCAGCCCATGAGGCAATCCACCACACCACACACTGGATTAGGGTATTACACCACAATGGTGGCCTGAACCAGTATAAACCTTGTGTCCCATGTGTTGTTCATCATTTAGCTCAGATTCTCAGCGAGGCATTGGGACGTGGATCGGTAGGGGAAGATCTTCGCGCGCACCCTAGAGTTTGAACCTTAAGGGTTTTGCCGGAACCCGATATTCGACATTTGGCGCGCCAGGTAGGGGTGCGCCAGAATCTTTCTTCCGCTGTTCCGCGTTCGATCGTTCGTCGCGTCCATGGCTGACGCTCGCCGAGCTCGCACCGAGTGTCGGGCTGCTCTCGCCGCCCACGTCGCCCAGACGGCTCCCGTCGGTGGGCCTCCCCGTCATTCTCTGTCGCCTGCCGCCCATGCCACCATCGGCCCGGCGGGGAACGAGTAGCAGGCGTCGTCGCTACATCCCTCGATGCGGCGAGAAGGCCGCGCCGCCACTCCGTCGCTGACTCCAACTGGTTCGCCGTCTCACGCCCGTCATGCTCCTGTGGACGCGCATGCAGCGTTGCTCCTGGCAGGTGAGCTCTTGCACTACTGCCCCGTCGACGACCTCTACGAGGAGTGGCTCGCTCGCATCATTGAGCTTGTCAGCGCCGCAGGGGGCTCCCCTGCGCCGTCCCTCTCGCTTCCTCGCCCTCCGTCCTGCGCGGGTGATGCAGCTCAGGAGGTGCCTCCGCCACCTCCTCCTCAAGAAGGCGCCCTGGCTCCAAGGCGCGTGGCCCCTGGACGAGACCCACCGCGTCCAGCGCCCACGCGACAAGAAAGGAGCTGCCAAGAAATCCCTCGTCCCCAAGAAGTTGCTCGCGTGCTCCCCGCACCGGCATGCCATGACCGCATCCCCGCGCCAGCACATCAAGACCCCGCGCTGCCTCTGGCGGCGGTGCGCGGGAATCCCCAGGAGCAAGCCCCGCGTCAGCAAAGAGCTCTGGTGGCCACCGCAGGCTACCACGCCTTCACCATCGAGCTACGCAGTGTCGCCTGGCCGGGCAAGTTCAAGCCGGATCTGCCTCCTTGCTACGACGGCACTGCCAACCCTGCGGAGTTCCTGCAGCTCTACAAGCTGGGCATTGAAGCGGCCAACGGAGACGGGAAGGTCATGGAGAATTGGTTTCCCATGGCGCTCAAGGATGGTGCCCGCACCTGGCTCCTAAACCTGCCTTTCGGCATGATCTCATCTTGGGATGAGATGCGCACCCGCTTCATCGCCAACTTTCAGGGCACTCGCGACCGTCCTCCCGTCATGGGCGACCTGCACCGCATCAAGCAGCAACCTAGAGAAACCCTGCAGAAGTACATCCAGCGCTTTAATAAGGCTCGCCTCAAGATTCCCAAGGTGGCCGAGGAGGCCACCATCTCAGCATTCTCTGATGGCGTCCGTGACATCAAGATGAAGGAGGAGCTAGCCATCCACGAGGATCTTTGCACATCTCTGGAGCTGTTCAACCTGGCGACCAAGTGCGCAAGGGCTGAGGAGGGGCGCCTCTCCCTTCTCGAGCTCCCAGCTGCTGACCCGGAAGAGAAGAAAGCCAAGGCCAAGGACGTGAAGTGCAAAGGAGCAGCTGTGCTCGCAGCAGAGCCAGACACAAAGCGCGGTAGGGACCAGCCAGAGTCGTCCAAGGGCAGCCGGTACTGTGTGTACCATGACCTCCACACCCACAACACCAACGAATGCCAAGAGCTCAGAGCCGTGCAAGGACATGTTAGTCGATGCCCTGAGCGCAACGATCGGGGCTATAGCCGAGGAGGAGGAAGAGGTGGAGGACGATGGGACGACCGTGGCCCTCGCCAAGGGTGGTGTGACCGGCCTTGCAAGGACCGCTGGCAGGATCAGCCTCGCGAGGGGGCTTGGAGGGATCAGCCTCGTGAGGATCGCCCGCATGGCAACGCAGGCCTTCCTCCTCTGCCGCCACCACCAAGGAGGAATGACGACCATCATCAGGACGAGGGGGCTGGGGACTTCTAGGAGCCGCGTGCTATCGCTTGCATCTTGGGCAATGCCCAGGCCTCAGCCTCTCAGCGCATCTTCAAGTAGTTTGCTCGCGAGGTGAATGTAGTCCTCCCCAAGCTCGAGGCCACGCGCCCTCTCAGGTGGTCCACGTGTGCCATCACGTTCAGCTCAGCAAACCAGCTCAGGTGTGCGGCTACAGCCGGTGTCCTCCCAATGCTTTGTTCCCCAGTTATCAGCAACGTGCAAGTCACCAGGACCCTCATTGATGGCGGCGCAGGGCTCAACGTCCTGTCCGTCGAGACGTTCAACAATCTCCAAGTGCCATATGATCAGCTTCAGCAAACCAAGCCTTTCTCAGGCGTCACTGACGGCTCCACCACTCCGATAGGGTAGGTTCGCCTCCCTGTCACCGTTGGACAACGCAAGAACTACCGTACCGAGCTGATCGACTTTGATGTTGCCCACATTCGCCTGCCATACAATGCCATCCTCGGGTATCCAACCCTGGCCAAGTTCACGGTAGTGACTCACCATGGATACAATGTCCTCAAGATGCCAGGAAGCGGCGGAGTCATCACAGTCCCCTGCGAAGAGAAGGATGCGGTGTGCTCTCTCGAGCGTGCCTTCCAAGCTGCATCAGTCGAGGACCCAGACGACAAGAGTGGGAACCTTCCCGAGGCAGCTCCCAAGAAGAAGAAGACATCACCCAGCTCAAGGCCTTAGGAGTCAGGAGGCAGGCGCCTCTAGAGGCGTCGCACCAGGATCTGCGCCCGACCAAGGGGCGCCTCCCTCCATCGCATAGGAAGGCGCGCCGGACGGCCCTCCTCAGGCAGGGCTTGGGGGCTCTCTCCTGAAGGGCCTCTGACTTTGCCATGGTCACGAGGGAGGCGCTCGGGCACCACTTGGAGGCGTGCTTCGCGGCACGTTTCCCTTAGGAAGGCATGAGGCAAGGAGGGCCCAACCCTCAGGAGTTCATCACCAAGGCCACTCAAGAGCTGCAGGAATCAAGAGTCATGCGCGGCCATCGCCGCCTGCCCGGCGTAGCCCCCCATCCAGGCGAAGATGGCGGGCTGCGCGTCTGCATCGACTACCCAGGGCTCAACCGATTCGCGTCTCAGGAGCGTTTCTGGCCTTCGGCGTGGGACGTTGCGAGGGTCCACCGCACAGCTATGTTTGCATGCCTTTCGGCCTGCCGAACGCGGCCGCTGCTCACCAGTGCCTAATGAGGAGCATTCTGGAAGCTCAGGAGGTCAGGCACCGCGCGTTCCTGACGGAGATGGAGATGGACCTTAAGGAGCCGCCCGGACCCCCAGAGCCTCCCGAGGCTCAGGGCCCCGATGGCTCGTGAGGATCGGCTTCTTCACTGCGCATCGTCAGCTACTCCAACACCCGCTCTACAAAGATACTAGGTGACATCTTTCGAGTTTCATTTCAGCTGGGAGCGCCCTCAAGGCTACATCATTCCCATGTCGCGTGGGTCCGTCCCCGCGGCATGTATCCGTTTTGCTTATGTCTTCAGTTCGCCTTGCTGGGGGCGCCCCTCGGGCTGCATCATCCCTAAGCCGCTCGGGCCTGGCCTAGTGGCGTGTATCTTTCCTCCATCTACCCATGCTGATTTGCTCGTCATGCTTAACTTGCCTATGATTATCATCTCTCGCCCATCGCAGCCCGTTTTTCTCCCTCATGCAAACCGCTTGCATGTTAAAAGATGGGCGCCTGAGCATCGCGACTCAGGGGCTCTTACTGGCTATCAGCCCTCACCCCCTGGCCTTGCCCACGGCATCGCGACCTGGCATACCAGCGGCGGCTGAGCTTGCTCGAGGGCCGGGACCTGAGGACGTAGAGCATTTGCATCTAACCACCTTGCAGGAACACTCAGCCACCCAAGGCCCAAGATCAGGCGCAACCCTCCTTGAGGTAGGGCCTCGGAGTCCCGCGCTGGCTCACGAGTGCCCAGATACACCTCATCTAGCCCTACCGTGCCAGCCACGTGTCAGGGCGGGGCTGTACACGCCCCGGGGGCTCCTCCCGGAGGGGGGCCCCTCCCACATACCAGTGGAAGCACCATGCTCCGCGCTGGCTGACGACACTGCCGAGGAGCGGCTATGCCCATACACATGCGGAAACGCTATGCTCCGCGCTGGTGATAAACAACTGAGGGCAGCCCACGGCTGTATCAACCTCAGGGAGCCCCAGACCTCAGTGTTTGGCCTCATCGCAATGCCTCCCCTCGGGAGCGCCACGCGAGGGGGCTGGACACGGGGGCTGCGCCCGGGCCACGCCCGAGCGCATGCCACCTAGCCAGGTCCCTCGGACCTGGTCGCTGCGCGCCCCTCCCCGAGCGGAGCCAAGGTATGAAGACCGTTTGAGCGTCAAGGGGGACTCCTAAGCATCGCGACTCAGGAGCCTAACTAGTCACGTAGCCCCTCACTCCTTAGTTCCGAAAGGCTAATGGCGGTTGAGGTATGCGCGGGGCCGGGCCCTGCCGACGTAGAATGACAGATCTACTCCTACACCCCCTCCCTATTTGCCGTTTGCGCGTCAAGGGGGACTCCTGAGCATCGCGACTCAGGAACCTAACTTGCCACGTAGCCCCTCACTCCTTAGTCCCGTCATGGTGATCTGGTCGGGGCTAACGGCGGCTTAGGTACATGTGGGGCCGGGCCCTGCCTACGTAGAACACAAAGCAAATAGGAAGGAAACCGCAAAATCTTGCAAATTCAGAAGAAAATATTACAGACCATAAAACTATCCTCACGATACCAAACATAAGTTTAAAAGCCTCCACGAGGCACGGTGCATGTTGTAGGAGTTGAAACAGGAAGGAAGCCGCAAGAAGATCACCCTTGGGAAGCGCCGTCGCTCGTGGTGGGTTCGCGCTTGTCATCTCCACCTCCTGAGGCCGTGGAACCAGCAGCACCTCGCTTGGGCGCTGTGGTGAAGGCGCGGAACTTCGCCAGCATGGCCTCCGCTCGGCCCTTCATGGCCTCAGCAGCAGCGGCGGAGCGCTCGGCGTCCACAGACTCCAGCAAGTCATCAATGTTGGCGTCGGGGTTGCGGAGGTAGACGTGGCTGAGGATCCGCGTCAGCGCTGCAGAGGAAAGGACGCGAGCTTCAACCTTGGCCATGGGGCCGATGCCGATCACGACCTCTTCAAGCGCCTCGACCAGGAAAGGAAGCAGCTTGGCAGGGCCTTCCATGGCTCCGGCCAGCGGCTTCTCCAGACCATCATCATAAAGCGACTTCAGTGCTGTGCGAGATCTCACCTCGTAGTCCATGCAGGCCACACGATCCTCGGCCAGAACCTTCGCCTTGGCGTCCAGCTCAATCCTCTCCACCTGCAGCTTCTGCCCCAGCGTCTTCAGCCGGTCGCTTCTTCGACGGGAGCGGGTCGGGCCCCTCTCGGGGAGCCTTTCCTTTCTCCTCGGCTAAGAACCGGTGGATCGGCGCCATTAGCGTCAAGATGGAGGAGGAGCGAGGAAGAAGGAGCAAAGCAAGAAGAGATGTAAAGCAAGAAGAGATGGATTGCGGGGGCTCACACCACTACGTACTTATAGTCCAGAGGAGGCCAACTGGCGGCCTCCACGATCGCAGGTAATCATGACTTGGTTTTGCATGCAGGGACTCGTCAAATCGGGTAGTTGCCGAGGCGGCGTGGGGGAGCGGAGACGCCCACGTCCAATAAACCGCCACGCGACGACCAAGGCCGCAGGCTGTTGGGGCCCGCAGCGCTCCGCACTTGCCCTGTCGCTTCACTGCTAAGCCAAGTCCGAGCGTGCCTTGGGCCCGGGGGCTACTGTCGGCGTTCTGGGAATGGGGGTCCCCAGACTTGCCTACCTGCGGCCTGCGGCGTGGCTCAAGTGGTGGCCCAGTACGACCCATCTTCATCAACTCAAGCTCAAGACCCTCGCGAGGGGCCAAGCCTCGCGGGGCGGACGACGCAAGGCTTCCTCAGGAGCGGCCTCACCAGGCAAGCTCGCGATGAGGCAGAGAGATCAAGGCAGGGGTACCTCGCGAGGTGCTCGTGACACAAGCCATGACAATCGAGACCAGGCAGGCGCCAGGCGGGCGCCGGCCTGCGCAGTGTCCTTGTTTCCTCTTTGGTGCAAAGGGGGCAAGCGCAGGCGCGGAGTACCAAGGCATCATGCAAAGGTTACCATTTCAGTGCAACGATACAAAGACCAGTAGAGCGGCAGGATGGAGGTCACCGTGGAGCCCAAGACGGCGTCATCACCAGTGCCTTTCCTAGTCAAAGACCAACTTTAGTCAGGATAACTTGTACTAGATGTTCCCCTTCAAAATGGTCGTTGTTGGCACCCTTCCCGCTCAATATTCGGGAAGAGGACAAGGGCCTCTATATATAGAGCTAGCCACCACAGTAGAAGAAAATCTGGATCTCACCCAAAGCCAACAGAGACGGAGCAATTCCTCTCCAAGCACACCACCACAAGAACACCCCTCGTGAGGCAGTTCTTCCTTTGTATTGTTCATCATCAGTCCCTGAGGCAATCCACCAGACCACACATTGGATTAGGGTATTACACCAAAACAGTGGCCCGAACCAGTATAAACCTTGTGTCCCATGTGTTGTTCATCGTTTAGCTTAGATTCTCAGCGAGGCGTTGGGACGTGGATCGGTAGGGGGAAGATCTTCGCGCGCACCCCAGAGTTCGAATCTTAAGGGTTTTGCCGGAACCCGATATCCCACAACATACATCAAGTGTTCTCAAATCCTTGAAGAATCAATCCGATAAGATAACTTCAAAGGTAAAACTCAATCCATTACAAGAGAGTAGAGGGGGAGAAACATCGTAAGATCCAACTATAATAGCAAAGCTCGCGGTACATCAAGATCGTGCCGAATCAAGAACACGAGAGAGAGAGAGAGAGATCAAACACATAGCTACTGGTACATAGCCTCAGCCCCGAGGGTGAAATACTCCCTCCTCGTCATGGAGAGCGCCTGGATGATGAAGATGGCACCGGTGAGGGATTCCCACTCCGGCAGGGTGCCGGAACAGGGTCCCAATTGGTTTTTGGTGGCTACTGAGGCTTGCAGTGGCGGAACTCCCGATCTATTGTGTTCCCTGATGTTTTTAGGGTATATGGACATATATATAGGTGAAAGAAGTCGGTCAGGGGAGCCACGAGGGGCCCACGAGTGTGGGAAGCGTGCCCAGGGGGGTAGGGCGCGCCTTCCTGCCTCGTGGCTTGCTCGTTGCATCCCTAACGTATACTCCAAGTCTCCTGGATTGCTTCCGTTCCAAAAATAACTCTCCCGAAGGTTTCATTCCGTTTGGACTCCGTTTGATACTCCTTTTCTTCGAAACACTAAAATAGGCAAAAAAAAACAGCAATTTGGGCTGGGCCTCCGGTTAGTAGGTTAGTCCCAAAAATGATATAAAAGTGTAAAGTAAAGCCCATAAACATCCAAAACGGGTAATATAATAGCATGGAACGATCAAAAATTATAGATACATTGGAGACGTATCAAGCATCCCCAAGCTTAATTCCTGCTCGTCCTCGAGTAGGTAAATGATAAAAAACAGAATTTTTGATGTGGAATGCTACCTAGCATATTTCTCAATGTAATTTCCTTTATTGTGGCATGAATGTTCAGATCCAAATGATTCAAGATAAAAGTTCATATTGACAAGAAAACAATAATACTTCAAGCATACTAACAAAGCAATCATGTCTTCTCAAAATAACATGGCTAAAGAAAGCTATCCCTACAAAATCATATAGTCTGGCTATGCTCTATCTTCATCACACAAAGTATTTAATCATGCACAACCCCGATGACAAGCCAAGCAATTGTTTCATACTTTAGTATTCTCAAACTTTTTCAACTTTCACGCAATACATGAGCGTGAGACATGGACATAGCACTATATATGGAATAGAATGGTGGTTGTTGAGAAGACAAAAAAGGAGAAGATAGTCTCACATCAACTAGGCGTATCAACGGGCTATGGAGATGCCCATTAATAGATATCGATGTGAGTGAGTAGGGATTGCCATGCAACGGATGCACTAGAGCTATAAGTGTATGAAAGCTCAACCAAAGAAACTAAGTGGGTGTGCATCCAACTTGCTTGCTCATGAAGACCTAGGGCATTTTGAGGAAGCCCATCATTGGAATATACAAGCCAAGTTCTATAATGAAAAATTCCCACTAGTATATGAAAGTGACAACATAGGAGACTCTCTATCATGAAGATCATGGTGCTACTTTGAAGCACAAGTGTGAAAAAAGGATAGTAACATTGCCCCTTCTCTCTTTTTCTCTCTTTTTTGGGTCTTTCTCTCTTTTTATGGCCTTTTTTTATATGGCCTTTCTCTTTTTTTTCTGGCCTTTCTCTTTTTAAAAAAAAATCCGGAGTCTCATCCCGACTTGTGGGGGAATCATAGTCTCCATCATCCTTTCCTCAGTTGGGACAATGCTCTAATAATGAAGATCATCACACTTTTATTTACTTACAACTCAAGAATTACAACTCAATACTTAGAATGAAATATGACTCTATGTGGATGCCTCCGGCGGTGTATCGGGATATGCAATGAATCAAGAGCGACATGTATGAAAGAATTATCAAGGTGGCTTTGCCACAAATACGATGTCAACTACATGATCATGCAAAAGCAATATGACAATGATGGAGCGTGTCATAATAAACGGAACGGTGGAAAGTTCCATGGCAATATATCTCGGGATGGCTATGGAAATGCCATAATAGGTAGGTATGGTGGCTGTTTTGAGGAAGGTATATGGTGGGTGTATGGTACCGGCGAAAGTTGCACGGCACAAGAGAGGCCAGCAATGGTGGAAGGGTGAGAGTGTGTATAATCCATGGACTCAATATTAGTCATAAAGAACTCATATACTTATTGCAAAATGTCTACAAGTCATTGAAACAAAGTACTATGCGCATGCTCCTAGGGGGATAGATTGGTAGGAAAAGACCATCGCTCGTCCCCGACCGCCACTCATAAGGAAGACAATCAATAAATAAATTATGCTCCAACTTCATCACAAAGCGGTTCACCATACGTGCATGCTACGGGAATCACTAACTTCAACACAAGTATTCCTCAAATTCACAACTACTTAACTAGCATGACTCTAGCTAATATCACCATCCTCATATCTCAAAACAATTATCAAGCATCAAGTTGATCATAGCATCCAATTCACTTTCTATGATAGTTTTTATTATACCAAACTTGGATGCCCATCATTCTAGGACCAATTTTGTAACCATAACAAATACCATGCTGTTAAAGACTCTCAAAATAATATAAGTGAAGCACTAGAGCAAATGACAAACTACTCCGAAAGATATAAGTGAAGATCAATGAGTAGTTGAATAATTATGTAACTATGTTAAGACTCTCTAACATTTAAGAACTTCAGATCTTGGTATTTTATTCAAACAGCAAGCAAAACAAAAGAAAACAAAATGACGCTCCAAGCAAAACACATATCATGTGGTGAATAAAAATATAGTTCCAAGTATAGTTACCGATGAACGAAGACGAAAGAGGGGATGCCATCCGGGGCATCCCCAAGATTAGGCTCTTGTTTGTCCTTGAATATTACCTTGGGGTGCCTTGGGCATCCCAAACTTAGGCTCTTGCCACTCCTTATTCCATAGTCCATCGAATCTTTACCCAAAACTTGAAAACTTCACAACACAAAACTCAACAGAAAACTCGTACGCTCCGTTAGTATAAGAAAATAAATCACCACTTAGGTACTGTTGTGAACTCATTCTAAATTCATATTGGTGTAATAAATCACCACTTAATATACAACTTCTCTATGGTTCATACCCTACGATACTACTCATAGATTCATCAAAATAAGCAAACAACACATAGAAAACAGAATCTGTCAAAAACAGAACAGTCTGTAGTAATCTGTACCATTCGAATACTTATGTAAATCCAAAAATCCTACCAAATTAGGTAAACCTGAGAAATTTGTTTACAAATCCAGAGAAAAAAGAATTAGATCAAAATGACGTTTCTGTGAATTATCAAAACTAATTTACTGGGTGAAAAAGTTTCTGATTTTCAGCAGGATCAACACAACTATCACCGTAATCTATCCTAAAGGTCTTACTTGGTACTTTATTGAAACAAAAGCTATAAAACATGATTACGACAGTATCATAATCATGTGAACACACAAAAACAGTAGAGTTAAATATTGGGTTGTCTCCCAACAGGCGCTTTTCTTTAACGCCTTTCTAGCTAGGCATGACAAAGATGCTCACATAAAAGATAAGAATTGAAACATAACGGGAGCATCATGAAGCATATGACTAGCACATTTAAGCCTAACCCACTTCCTATGCATAGGGATTTTGTGAGCAAACAACTTATGGAAACCATAATCAACTATCATAGGAAGGCAAAACAAGCATAACTTTAAAACTTTAAGCACATAGAGAGGAAACTTGATATCATTGCAACTCCTACAAGCATATATCCTCCCTCATAATAATTTTCAGTAGAATCATGAATGAATTCAACAATATAACCAGCACATAAAGCATTCTTTTCATGATCTACTTGCATAGAAATTTTACTACTCTCCACATAAGCAAGTTTATTTTTTATGGCATACGTATCATCACAAAAATCATCATAAATAGGAGGCATGCTTTCATCGTAATAAATATTCTCATCAAAACTTGGGGGACTTAACATATCATCTTCACCAAACATAGCATCCCCAAGCTTGTGGCTTTGCATATCATTAGCATCATGGGTATTCAAAGAATTCATACTAACCAAATTGCAATCATGCTCATCATACAAAGATCTAGTACCAAACATTTTATTGCATTCTTCTTCTAGCAATTGAGCACAATTTTCCTTTCCATCATTTTCACGAAAAATATAAAAAAGATGAAGCATATGAGGCAAACTTAATTCCATTTTTTTGTAGTTTTCTTTTATAGACTAAACTAGTGATGAAACAAGAAACTAAAAGATTCGATTGCAAGATCTAAAGATATACCTTCAAGCACTCACCTCCCCGGCAACGACGCCAGAAAAGAGCTTGATGTCTACTACACAACCTTCTTCTTGTAGACGTTGTTGGGCCTCCAAGTGCAGAGGTTTGTAGGACAGTAGAAAATTTCCCTCAAGTGGATGACCTAAGGTTTATCAATCCGTGGGAGGCGTAGGATGAAGATGGTCTCTCTCAAATAACCCTGCAACCAAATAACAAAGAGTCTCTTGTGTCCCCAACACACCCAATACAATGGTAAATTGCATAGGTGCACTAGTTCGGCGAAGAGATGGTGATACAAGTGCAATATGGATGGTAGATATGAGTATTTGTAATCTGAAAATATATAAACAGCAAGGTAACAAGTGGTAAAAGTGAGCGTAAACGGTATTGCAATGCTAGGAAACAGGGCCTAGGGTTCATACTTTCACTAGTGCAAGTTCTCTCAACAATAATAACATAACTAGATCATATAACAATCCCTCGGCATGCAACAAAGAGTCACTTCAAAGTCACTAATAGCAGAGAACAAACGAAGAGATTATTGTAGGGTACGAAACCACCTCAAAGTTATTCTTTCTGATCGATCTATTCAAGAGTTTGTAGTAAAATAACATGAAGCTATTCTTTCCGTTCGATCTATCCTAGAGTTCGTACTAGAATAACACCTTAATACACAAATCAACCAAAACCCTAATGTCACCTAGATACTCCAATGTCACCTCAAGTATCCGTGGGTATGATTATACGGTATGCATCACACAATCTTAGATTCATCTATTCAACCAACACAAAGAACTTCAAAGAGTGCCCCAAAGTTTCTACCGGAGAGTCAAGACGAAAACGTGTGCCAACCCCTATGCATAAGTTCACAAGGTCACTGAACCCGCAAGTTGATCACCAAAACATACATCAAGTAGATCACGTGATATCCCATTGTCACCACAGATAAGTACTTGCAAGACATACATCAAGTGTTCTCAAATCCTTAAAGACTCAATCTGATAAGATAACTTCAAAGGGAAAACTCAATCCATTACAAGAGAGTAGAGGGGGAGAAACATCATGAGATCCAATTATAATAGCAAAGCTCGCGGTATATCAAGATCGGGCCGAATCAAGAACATGAGAGAGAAAGATCAAACACATAGCTACTGGTACATACCCTCACCCACGAGGGTGAACTACTCCCGCCTTGTCATGGAGAGCGCCGGGATGATGAAGATGGCCACCGGTGAGGGATCCCCCCCCCCTCTGGCAGGGTGCCAGAACAGGGTCCCGATTGGTTTTTGGTGGCTACTGAGGCTTGCAGCGGCGGAACTCCCGATCTATTGTGTTCCCCGATGTTTTTAGGGCATATGGACATATATAGGCGAAATAAGTCGGTCAGGGGAGCCACGAGGGGCCCACGAGGGTGGGGGTGCGCCCAGGGGGGTAGGGCACACCTCCCTGCCTCGTGGCTTCCTTTTTGCATCTCTGACGTATACTCCAAGTCTCCTGGATTGCTTCCGTTCCAAAAATAACTCTCCCAAAGGTTTCATTCCATTTGGACTCCATTTGATATTCCTTTTCTTCGAAACATGGAAATAGGCAAAAAACAGCAATTTGGGCTGGGCCTCCGGTTAGTAGGTTAGTCCCAAAAATGATATAAAAGTGTAAAGTAAAGCCCATAAACATCCTAAACGGGTAATATAATAGCATGGAACAATAAAAAATTATAGATACGTTGGAGACGTATCAGGCACTCAACTCGCGGATTCCTGAGGTGACATTGGGGTAATCTATGCATAGGGATTGATGCACGTTCTCATCTTTGTTTCTCCGGTAGAAATCTTGGGGCACTCTTTGAAGTTCTTTGTGTTGGATTGAGTATTATGAATCTGAAATTGTTTGATGCATATCATATAATCAACTCACGGATACTCGCGGTGACATTAGAGTATCTAGGTGACATTAGAGTTGGTTGATGTGTATCATATGGTGTTATTTTAGTATGAACTCTTGGTTAGATCAATCGGAAAGAATAGCTTGGTGTTATTTTAGTACGAACTCTAGGATAGATTGATCGGAATAGCTTTGAGGTGGTTTAGTACCCTACAAACAACTTCGTCTTATGTTCTCCGCTAGATAGGAACTTTGGAGTGATTCTTCATCACACGTTGAGGGATGGTTATATGATCCAATTAGATTAGCATTGTTGAGAGATTGCACTAGCGAAAATACGGACCCTAGGTCTTGTTTTCAAGCATTGCAATACCGTTTGTGCTCACTTTTATCGTTCGCTACCTTGCTGTTTTTATTTATTCGGATTATAAAAATATATTTCTACTATCCGTATTACACTTTTATCACCATCTCTTCGCCGAACTAGTGCACCTATACAATTTGCCATTGCATTGGGTGTGTTGGGGACACAAGAAATTTCTTGTATTTGGTTATAGGGTTGTTTGAGAGTGACCATCTTCATCCTACGCCTCCCGCGGATTGATAAACGTTAGGTCATCCACTTGAGGGAAAGTTGCTACTGTCCTACAAAACTCTGTGCTTGGAGGCCCAACACGAGTCTACAAGAATAAAGTTACATAGTAGACATCAGGCAATTGATATAAGGTCGAATAATTATGACGATATCCAGGCAATGATCATTATGTAGGTATCACTTCCAAGATTAGTAGACCG
The DNA here is from genome assembly GCA_963921465.1 of Triticum timopheevii. NCBI lineage: Eukaryota > Viridiplantae > Streptophyta > Magnoliopsida > Poales > Poaceae > Triticum > Triticum timopheevii. The sequence continues at coordinate 459,960,068 of OY997264.1, read as the reverse complement.
ACTCCTACCTGCATCTACTACTATTACTCCCCACATCGACCGCTATCCAGCATGCATCTAGTGTATTAAGTTCATGGAGAAACGAAGTAATGCAATAAGAACAATGACATGATGTAGACGATATATATTCATGTAGGAATAGCCCCCATGTTGTTATCCTTAATAGCAGCGTACATGCATGTCTTGCTGCCCCTTCTGTCACTAGGAAAGAACACCGCACGATCGAACCCATCACAAAGCACCTCTTCCCATGGCAAGAAAAATTGATCTAGTTGGCCTAACTAAACCAAAGATTCGAAGAAGAAATACGAGGATATAAGTAATCATGCATATAAGAGATCAAAGAAAACTCAAATAACTTTCATGGACATAGATCTGATCATAAACTCAAACTTCATCAGATCCCAACAAACACACCGCAAAAAGAGTTACATCAAATAGATCTCTAAGAGACTTTTGTATTGAGAATCAAAAAGAGAGAAGAATCCATCTAGCTACTGCCTACGGACCCGTAGGTCTATGATGAACTACTCACACATCATCGGAGAGGCACCAATGAGGATAATGAACCCCTCTGTGATGGTGTCTAGATTGGATCTCTTGGTTCTGGAACTTGCGGCGGCTGGAATTGTGTTTCCTCGACTCCCTTAGGGTTTATAGAATATTTGAGAATATATAGGGCGAAGAGGCAGTGCGGGAGGTCACCGAGGTAGGCACAACCCCCCTGGGCGCGCCCGGGCCTCTTGGCGTGCCTTGGTGGGTTGTGCTCCCCTCGGGCCTCCCCTCTGGTACTTATTTGGCCCAATGGGTGTCTTCTGGTCCAGAAAAATCTCCAAAAAGTTTTGCTGCGTTTGGCTCCATTTGGTACTGATATTCGGCAAAGTAAAAAACAAGCAAAAAATAGCAACTGGCACTAGGCACTATGTCAATAGGTTAGTCCCGAAAAAATGATATAAAGTTGCTATAAAATGATTGTAAAACATCCAAGAATGATAATATAACAACATGGAACAATCAAATATTGTAGATACGTTGGAGATGTATCAGTCGTGGCTCGCAATGCGACCAGCCTTATAAGGTGGTCACCCGTCAATGATGGGCGCGAACTCATCAACAATTAGGTTAATAACGCGCACCGTGTTGTCGGGTTAGCCTTCCATTCCCGGCATTCATCCAAAAGTGGTGCGAGTATTTCCTTGTTCGCTCGCCTAACAACAATTGTCATTGATTCCACCAAAGTCACGGATTCGGAGCATTCATCTATGTTTCTCAGGGCTCAACATTTCATCGTACTTGTGGTGGTTGCTGATGTTGCGACTACTAGAGCTACTGACACGGAAAATATCTCGGCTTGCATTTAATCAAGCATGGCTGCTTCGACAGTTGCGTTCGTCATTGTTGTTGTCTCCGCCAGAGGGTTGAAGTAGACGTTAGCCTCTGGCAGGTCATGACCACCATGGCGTTCACACCGTCCATGGCGACGACGCTGCCTGCAGACGCGTGCAATGGAAGCTTGGACGTGGAAGGCTTCACAGCCATGGAGCCCTTCTTCTTGGGCGACATGTGTGGTGATGATGATGAAGAAGAAACTCGATGGATTCGATGCGCTGCCTCCTGTCCAGGTTCATGTCGGTGTCTTCCCTACTGATACGTCTCCAACGTATCTATAATTTTTGATTGCTCCATGCTACTTTATCTACTATTTTAGGCAATATCGGGCTTTATTATCCACTTTTATATTATTTTTGGGACTAACCTATTAACCGGAGGCCCAACCCAGATTTGCTGTTTTATGCCTATTTCAGTGTTTCGAGGAAAAGGAATATCAGACGGAGTCAAAACGGAACGAAATCAACTGGAGAAGTTAATTTTGGAAGGAAACCAACCAGATGGGCTTGGAGTGCACGTCAGGGGATCCCCGGGCTGCCCACGACGGTGGGGGGCATGCCCCTCCCCCCTGGGCGCGCCCCCTACCTCGTGAGCCCCCTGGAGGTCCACCGACGTACCCCTTTCACCCATATATACCTACGTACCCTAAAACTTCCAGAACAGAAGATAGATCAGGAGTTCCGCCGCCGCAAGCCTCTGTAGCCACCAAAAACCAATCGGGACCCCGTTCCGGCACCCTGCCGGAGGGGGATCCCATCACCGGAGGCCATCTTCATCATCCCGGTGCTATCCATGACGAGGAGGGAGTAGTTCACCCTCGGGGCTGAGGGTATGTACCAGTAGCTATGTGTTTGATCTCTCTCTCTCTCTCTCGTGTTTATGGCACGATCTTGATGTATCCCGAGCTTTGCTATTGTAGTTGGATCTTATGATGTTTCTCCCCCTCTACTCTCTTGTGATGAATTGAGTTTCCCCTTTTGAAGTTATCTTATTGGATTGAGTCTTTTATGAACACTTGATGTATGTCTTGCGTGGGATAACCGTGGTGACAATGGGTTATTCTATTGATTCACTTGATGTATGCTTTGGTGATCAACTTGTGGGTTTCGTGACACTTGGGAACCTATGCATAGGGGTTGGCACACGTTCTTGACTCTCCGGTAGTAGCTTTGGGGCACTCTTTGAAGTACTTTTATGTTGGTTGGATGAATCTGAGATTGTGTGATGCATATCATATAATCATGCCCACGGATACTTGAGGTGACAATGGAGTATCTAGGTGACATTAGGGTTTTGGTTGATTTGTATCTTAAGGTGTTATTCTAGTACGAACTCTTTTATAGATCGATCCGAAAGAATAGCTTTGTGGTGGTTTCGTACCCGACCATAATCTCTACGTTTGTTCTCCGCTATTAGTGTCTTTGGAGTGACTCTTTGTCGCATATTGAGGGCTTGTCATATGTTCTATCTATGTTATTATTGTTGAGAGAACTTGCACTAGTGAAAGTATGAACCCTAGGCCTTGTTTCCTATCATTGCAATACCGTTTACGCTCACTTTTACCACTTGTTACCTTGCTGTTTTTATTATTTCAGATTACAAAAACCTATATCTACCATCCATATTGCACTTGTATCACCATCTCTTTGCCGAACTAGTGCACCTATACAATTTGCCATTGTATTGGGTGTGTTGGGGACACAAGAGACTTTTTGTTATTTGGTTGTAGGGTTGTTTGAGAGAGACCATCTTCCTCCTACGCCTCTCGCGGATTGATAAACCTTAGGTCATCCACTTGAGGGAAATTTGCTACTGTCCTACAAACCGGTGCACTTGCAGGCCCAACAACGTCTACAAGAAGAAGGTTGTGTAGTAGACGTCAAGCTCTTTTCTGGCGCCGTTGCCGGGGAGGCTAGGTAAGTGAAGGTATATCTTTAGATCTTGCAATCGAATCTTTTTGTTTCTTGTTTTAGCACTAGTTTATTTTATAAAAGAAAACTACAAAAAAAATGGAGTTGAGTTTGTCTCATACGCTTCACCTTTTTAATATCTTTCGTGAGTATGATGGAAAGGATAATTTTGCTCAAGTGCTAGAAGAAGAAATCTATAGAATGTTTGGAACTAATTATGTGAATGATGAGCATGATTGCAATGTTGTTAGTATGAATTCCTTGAATATCCATGATGCTAATGATATGCAAAGCCACAAGCTTGGGGAAGCTATGTTTGATGAATATGATATTTTTTGTCCCCCAAGCTTTGATGAGCAAATTTACTATGATGAAAGCATGCCTCCTATTTATGATGATTATTGTGATGATACGTATGCTATAAAGAAGAAGTTTGCTTATGTGGAGAGTAGAAAATTTTCTATGCTTGTAAATCATGAAAAGAATGCTTTAGGTGCTGGTTATATTGTTGAATTCATTCATGATGCTACTGAAAATTATTATGAGGGAGGAACATATGCTTGTAGGAATTGCAATAATGTCAAGTTTCCTCTCTATGTGCTTAAATTCTTGAAGTTATGCTTGTTGTACCATCCTATGCTAGTTGATTATTGTTCCCATAAGTTGTTTTCTCACAAAATCCCTATGCATAGGAAGTGGGTTAGACTTAAATTTGCTAGTCATATGCTTCTAGATGCTCCCGTTATGTTTCAATTCTTATCTTTTATGTGAGCATCATTATCATCATCATGCCTAGCTAAAAGGCATTAAAGAAAAGCGCTTGTTGGGAGACAACCCAATATGTATCCTTACTGTTTTTGTGTGTCCACATGATTATGCTACTGTAGTAATCATGTTTTATAGCTTTTGTTTCAATAAAGTGCCAAGTAGAACCTTTGGGAAGACTTGGGTGAAGTTTATGTGATCTTGCTGTGAAAAACATAAACTTTAGCGCTCACGAAATTAGCTGCCATTTTTTACTGGAGAGTGCTTTTAGGTTGATTCTTTTTGCGGATGATTAATAGACAAATTTCTCAGGTCCAGAAATTTATTTAATAATTTTTGGGGTTCCAGAAGTATACGTTTTATATAGATTACTACAGACTGTTCTGTTTTTGACAGATTCTGTTTTCTATGTGTTGTTTGCTTATTTTGATGAATCTATGAGTAGTATCGGAGGGTATGAACCATAGATAAGTTGGAGTACAGTAGATATTACACCAATATGAATTTAGAATGAGTTCATTACAGTACCTAAGTGGTGGTTTTATTTTCTTATACTAACGGAGCTTACGAGTTTTGTGTTGAGTTTTGTGTCGTTGAAGTTTTCAAGTTTTAGGTAAAGATTCGATGGACTATGGAATAAGGAGTGGAAAGAGCCTAAGCTTGGGGATGCCCAAGGCACCCCAAGGTAATATTCAAGGACAACCAAGAGCCTAATCTTGGGGATGCCCCGGAAGGCATCCCCTCTTTCGTCTTCGTTCATCGGTAACTTTACTTGGAGCTATATTTTTATTCACCACATGATATGTGTTTTGCTTTGAGCATCAATTTCTTTTGTTAGTTTTTGCTTGCTGTTAGTTAGAATTGTGTTTTGACTCTTCAGTTTCAATAAAAAAGTCAAGGATAGCCTTTTCCATGCTTATTTTGCTAGTTTGCATGTTGCTGTTTGAAAACAGAAAGTTTACCGCTGTTGCAAAAATTCCCTAGAAAAATCAAAGCATGGTCTAACATTGAATATTTTTGCATATTGATCTATGATAAATTTATTACAGTGGGAATTTTAGTTCATAATTTTTGGAGTCAGGGAAGTATTGATACTCTTGCATTCTTTACAGACTGTACTGTTTTGGCAGATTGCTGTTATGGTTGCATTGTTTGCGTATGTTTGCTTGTTTAATGATTCTATTTGAGGATAGGAGTATTAAATATACAGAGGCATTTAGTATGCAATGTTGAATAATAATTTTAGTGATTTGTTACAGTACAAAATGATAAGGTTTTGCATTGGTTTATACTAACCTATCTCACGAGTTCTTGTTCAGTTTGTTGTGAATGAAGCTTTTGATAAAAAGAGAAACCATGCTATGAGAGGAATTAAGGAGACACAAAAGCTCAAGCTTGGGGATTCCCAAGGCACCCCAAGATAATATTTCAAGAAGTATAAGGCATCTAAGCTTGGGGATGCCCCGGTAGGCATCCCACCTTTCTTCTTCAGCAACTATCGGTTAGTATCGGTTGAGCCTAAGTTTTTGCTTCTTCACATGAGTTGTGCTATCCTTGCATTGTAGTTTTCTTTAGCTTTGCTTGCTGTTTGAATAAAGTATCAAGATCTGAAATCCTTTAATTATATAGAGCCATACACAAATTGGAATTTTCTAGAATACTCTATGTGCTTCACTTATATCTTTTGAGCTTGATAGTTTTGCTCATAGTGCTTCACTTATATCTTTTAGAGCATGGTGGTGGATTTGTTTTATAGAAACTAATGATCTCTCATGCTTCACTTAGATTATTTTGAGAGTCTTTAATAGCATGGTAATTTTTTTAATGTTAATATACTTGGTGTTCAAGATATCTGAAACTTTCTTTTGAGTGAATTGAATACTAAGATAAGTTTGATGCTTGATAATTGTTTTGAGATATGGAGGTGATAATATCATAGTCGTGCTAGTTGGGTGATTATGAATTTGAGAAATGCTTGTGTTGAAGTTTGCAAATCCCGTAGCATGCACGTATGGTTAAAGTTACGTAACAAATTTGAAACATGAAGTGTACCTGGCTTGTGCATCCTTATGAGTGGCGGTCGGGGACGAGCGATGGTCTTTTCCAACCAATCTATCCCCCTAGGAGCATGTGCGTAGTACTTGGTTTTTGATGACTTCTAAATTTTTGCAATAAGTATATGAGTTCTTTTGACTAATGTTGAGTCCATGGATTATACGCACTCTCACCTTTCCGCCTTTGCTAGCCTCTTCGGTACCGTGCATTGCCCTTTCTCACCTTGAGAGTTGGTGCAAACTTCGCCGGTGCATCCAAACCCCATGATACGATACACTCTATCACACATAAACCTCCTTATATCTTCCTCAAAACAGCCACCATACCTACCTATCATGGCATTTCCATAGCCATTCCGAGATATATTGCCATGCAACTTCCACCATCATCATCATGACATACATTACTTTTGTCATATTGCCATTGCATGATCTTGTAGTTGACATCGTATTTGTGGCAAAGCCACCATGCATTATTTTCCATACATGTCACTCTTGATTCATTGCACCATCCCGGTACACCGCCGGAGGCATTCATATAGGGTCATATCTTGTTCTAAGTTTTGAGTTGTAATCCTTATGTTGTAATCAATAGAAGTGTGATGATCATCATTATTAGAGCATTGCCCAAAAAAGGCCAAAAGAAGAAGAAGAAAGACAGGCCCAAAAAAAAGAGAAAGGCCAAAAAAAAGAAAGGCCCAAAAAAATAAAAAATAAAAATAAAGGGCAATGCTACTATCTCTTTTTCCACACTTGTGCTTCAAAGTAGCACCTTGTTCTTCATGTAGTGAGTCTCATATATTGTGCTTCAAAGTAGCACCTTGTTCTTCATGTAGTGAGTCTCATAAGTTGTCTTTTTATACTAGTGGGAATTTTTCATTCTAGAACTTGGCTTGTATATTCCTACGATGGGCTTCCTCAAATGCCCTAGGTCTTCATGAGCAAGCAAGTTGGATGCACACCCACTAGTTTTCTTTTGTTGAGCATTCATAGCTCTAGTGCATCCGCTGCATGGCAATCCCTACTCCTCATGTTGACATCAATTGATGGGCATCTCCATAGCCCGTTGATTAGCCTCGTCAATGTGAGACTTTCTCCTTTTTTGTCTTCTCCACACAATTCCCATCATCATATTCTATTCCACCCATAGTGCTATATCCATGGCTCACGCTCATGTACTGCGTGAAGGTTGAAAAAGTTTGAGATTATGTAAGTATGAAACAATTGCTTCGCTTGTCATCAGGGGTATAGAAGTTGGGAACATCTTTGTGTGACGAAAATGAAGCATAGCCTAACTATATGATTTTGTAGGGATGAACTTTCTTTTGCCATGTTATTTTGAGAAGACATGATTGCTTTGATTAGTATGCTTGAAGTATTATTATTTTTATGTCAATATGAACTTTTGTCTTGAATCTTTTGAATCTGAATATTCATGTCACAATTAAGAAGATTTACATTGAAATTATGCCAAAGTATCACTCCGCATCAAAAATTCTTTTTTATCATTTACCTACTCGAGGACGAGCAGGAATTAAGCTTGGGGATGCTTGATACGTCTCCAACGTATCTATAATTTTTGATTGCTCCATGCTACTTTATCTACTGTTTTAGGCAATATTGGGCTTTATTATCCACTTTTATATTATTTTTGGGACTAACCTATTAACCGGAGGCCCAGCCCAGATTTGCTGTTTTATGCCTATTTCAGTGTTTCGAGGAAAAGGAATATCAGACGGAGTCAAAACGGAACGAAATCAACTGGAGAAGTTAATTTTGGAAGGAAACCAACCAGATGGGCTTGGAGTGCATGTCAGGGGATCCCCGGGCTGCCCACGAGGGTGGGGGGCGCGCCCCTCCCCCCTGGGCGCCCCCCCTACCTCGTGAGCCCCTTGGAGGTCCACCGACGTACCCCTTTCACCCATATATACCTACGTACCCTAAAACTTCCGGAACAGAAGATAGATCGGGAGTTCCGCCGCCGCAAGCCTCTGTAGCCACCAAAAACCAATCGGGACCCCGTTCCGGCACCCTGCCGGAGGGGGATTGAGGGAGTCCTGGACTAGGGGGTGTCCGGATAGCCGAACTATCATCATCGGCCGGACTCCAAGACTATGAAGATACAAGATTGAAGACTCCGTCCCGTGTCCGGATGGGACTTTCCTTGGCGTGTAAGGCAAGCTTGGCGATACGGTATGTAGATCTCCTACCATTGTAACAGACTCTGTGTAACCCTAGCCCTCTCCGGTGTCTATATAAACCAGAGGGATTTAGTCCATAGGACCGAACAACAACAACAATCATACCATAGGCTAGCTTCTAGGGTTTAGCCTCCTTGATCTCGTGGTAGATCCACTCTTGTACTACCCATATCATCAATATCAATCAAGCAGGAGTAGGGTTTTACCTCCATCAAGAGGGCCCGAACCTGGGTAAAAACATCGTGTCCCTTGTCTCCTGTTACCATCCGCCTAGACGCACAGTTCGGGACACCCTACCCGAGATCCGCCGGTTTTGACACCGACATTGGTGCTTTCATTGAGAGTTCCTCTGTGTCGTCACCGATAGGCTAGATGGCTCCTTCGATCATCAACAATGACGCAGTCCATGGTGAGACTTTTCTCCCCGGGCAGATCTTCGTATTCGGCGGCTTTGCACTGCGGGCCAATTCGCTTGGCCATCTGGAGCAGATTGAAAGCTACGCCCCTGGCCATCAGGTCGGATTTGGAAGCCTGAACTTCACGGCTGACATCCGCGGAGACTTGATCTTCGACGGATTCGAGCCACAGCCGAGCGCGCCGCACTGTCACGATGGGCATGACTTAGCTCTGCTGCCGGACAGTGCCCTGGAGGCTGCACACGAGTCCGTTCTGATCCTCAATTCGGAGCCGGCTGCGCAAATCGAGGATGGGTGGCTAGACACCGCCTCGGGGGCTGCTACATCTACGGTGATGGAGCCAAATACCGACCTTGTCCCTTGTGATGCTCGTGACTCCGAGGTGCCGGACTCCTTGCCGGACTCCGAACCTCCCGCGCCCCCTCCAATCGAATCCGATTGGGCGCCGATCATGGAGTTCACCGCCGCGGACATCTTTCAACACTCACCTTTCAGCGACATCCTGAATTTGCTAAAGTATCTCTCATTATCAGGAGAGCCCTGGCCGAACTACGGTCAGGACGGTTGGGATGCGGACGATGAAGAAATTCAAAGCCCACCCACCACCCACTTTGTAGCCACTGTCGACGATCTAACCGACATGCTAGACTACGACTCCGAAGACATTGACGGTATGGACGATGATGCCAGAGACAACCAAGAACCAGTGCCTACGGGGCACTGGAAGGCCACCTCGTCATACGATGTATACATGGTGGATACACCAAAAGGAAGCGATAACGAGGAACAACGGGACGCGGCAAAGGATAATTCCCCCGAAAAACAACCAAAACGGCGACGCAAGCGCCGCCCGAAGTCCCGCCTCGATAACAACAGCACCCATACCAACCCAGCCACAGAGCAAGGCGAACCGGTGGATGACGAACATACCACCAAGCAACCATCCGAACAGGATGAATTGGACGAGCAACCCATCCCCAGCGGAAACAACAGTCCAGACAATCTCACGCCCGACACACCATCGGAGCATAAGAACCTTCACAAAAGGCTCGTCGCCACTGCAAGAAGTTTGAAGAAGCAGAAGCAGAAGCTCAGAACAGCGGAAGACGTACTCAGAATGAGATGGAGCAAAGTACTCAAGACCGCAGATAAATACGGCAATAGCCACCAAGCAAAGAGCTACCCGAAGCGCAAGCTATTGCCCGAATTCGACGAGGAGGCCGTAGAGCTCCCACAGTCAAAAAGTAAAGAGGCCGCCTGGCCGGATAGACAACCAGATGACAGGCTAAGAGAGGCAAGCGGCGCCGCACACAAACCGGCACACGATCCACATAAGGATCCTCGCAAAAAGGATGGCCCGGTCAGGTCCATCTATGGGCCAAGAAAGAAGGCTCCAGGAAGCAACACAACACGCAGAGCGTTCAAAGATAACGGCGCACCTAAATACAGGGGCGCCGCACACCCACTATGTTTTACCGATGAGGTACTGGATCATGACTTTCCAGCGGGATTCAAACCCGTAAACATAAAGGCATACGACGGAACAACAGACCCCGGAGTCTGGATTGAGGATTACATCCTACACATACATATGGCTAGAGGAGACGATCTCCATGCCATAAAATACCTATCCCTCAAGCTCAAAGGGCCATCTCGGCATTGGCTCAAAAGCCTCCCAGAGAATACCATTGGAAGTTGGGAAGAGCTCGAGGATGCGTTTCGAGCAAATTTTCAGGGGACTTATGTCCGCCCTTCGAATGCAGACGATTTAAGTCACATAACTCAACAGCCCAGAGAGTCAGCACGCAAATTCTGGAATAGGTTCCTCACTAAAAAGAACCAAATAGTCTTCTGTCCCGACGCCGAGACCTTAGCAGCCTTTAAGCATAACGTCTGAGACGAATGGCTCGCCAGACACCTCGGCCAGGAAAAACCAAGAATAATGGCCGCGCTAACAAGCCTCATGACCCGCTTTTGCGCGGGGGAAGATAGCTGGCTAGCAAGATGCAGCACCAGCGACCCGAGTACATCCGAGGTCAGGGATGGAAATGGGAAATCACGACGCAGAAAAGATCAGCGCCAGAATAAGGAAAATGGCCCAAATAGCACGGCGGTCAACGCCGGGTTCAAAAGCTCTCGGCCGAATAATAAAACACTACCTCTCAAGGACAACAGTGACAAGCTATCCAACCTAAACAAAATATTGGATAGGATATGTCAAATCCACAGTACCCCCGGGAAACCTGCAAACCATACCCACAGAGATTGTTGGGTCTTCAACCAGTCCGGCCGACTTAACGCCGAACACAAGGGGCTCGACACACCAAGCGAAGACGATGACGAACCCCACAAGCAGAGCACCGGAAAACAGAAGACTTTCCCACAAGAAGTCAAAACAGTGAACTCACTTCAAGTGATAGCAAGGAAAAATAGTGCGACACCTACTAAAATACGCACCGTACAGTCCACCCCAGCGGAGTCCCAAAATTGGATGTCAAAACCAATTACTTTCAACCATCAGGATTACTCCAGAAGTACTCAAAACGCAGGAAGGACTGCTCTGATATTGAAGCCCATAATCGACGGACTACATTTTACACAAGTCCTAATGGATGGCAACAGTGATTTAAACCTGCTATATCCGGACACAATCTGCAGAATGGGGATAGACCCTACCAAAATTCGCCATAGCAGCACTTCCTTTAAAGGAGTGACGCCAGGCCCTCACGCCAATTGCACGGGCTCCTTACTACTAGAAGTTGTGTTCGGTTCATCCGACAACTTCCGTCGCGAAAACCTAATCTTCCATATCGCCCCATTTAAAAGTAGCCATCAAGCACTATTGGGACGCGAAGCTTTCGCCCGCTTTAACGCAATACCGCATTACGCGTCTCTTACACTTAAAATGCCCAGTTCACGCGGCATCATCTCATTAAAAGGTCATTCAAGACCCCGGACACGGCTAGGTGAGTCCGGCATAAATAAACTAGGGGCTTCCTAGCCGCATACCCCTTTACAAGGGGCTGCGCGCACGAACAATGAGAGCCAATAAAGCTCAACTTTATTCAGTTTTTAAATCATACTCTGTTTTAAACACATTTTTGCACGGTATCTTTCCAAACTAATTTCTTCTCTTTTACAGATGAACAGCGTGCTACACCCGTCCAGGATACAGCACAACGGAGACACAGGCACAGACGTGCAGCAAGGACCCATCGCAAGAATTCTTTTCAGATTAAGACCCTGTGTAAACCTTTCTTACTGTCTCTTGTTGATACACATCCCCCGGTTTCTTACCATAACCGAGGAGGAGGCTGGCGTTTTGGCATCAGCCGCGTTAGAAGTTCTCGCCCGTACCTGGACACTAGGGGCTTAGGGCATTGTTCTGCCCGTCATCATAAAGACCGAATACCTCAGGGAGTGTTCGGCGTCTCGAGTTAGGCCTTATATGCATCAGCTCTGAATCATGTCTTTGGTCAAATGTTGGGTTTGCCCGGCTCCTGTGTTTTGCTGCCTTACATTCCGTATCATCGGCTAACGCGGCACCAGGAGAACTACTACGATTGTGCCCCGGTTCGGCCTGGCGAGCACCTCAGTAGAGAAAGCCGAAAACTGACTGTCATGATATAGCGAGAGATTGGTCAACCACTCGATCGACTACCGGAATGTCTAGAATTCCTCCGCTTTGACGAAGGACCGTTTCCCGGTCAGGCACATACGCGCCCCGAATTCGGAGAGCGCGGTGCCCCTAGGGGCTATATCGTAGCCCCAGCCTCGAACTCCTATGGCTAAGTGAAAGTGATAAAGCATTATAGTCCGGTTGGCTAGTTTGCTATGCTACCACCTCCTTCACAGGACCAAGACGTTGGATTAAGTGTGAAAATGCGCCCTTTTGCAAACACCCCCGCACCATGTGCGTGGGGGCTGAAGCCGAAGACTGCCATCTTTCAGGTTATATACACATATACATTAACGGCCGCACAGGAGATATTTTAATACTTGAACGCACAAGTACAAAAAGCATTTATATTATAAATATGGTTTTACAAATCATACATGTCATTTGAACATAACATTTTTCGAGCACTGCGACTCTATTACACAAGCGCCCTGCAGGACTTCCTCAAAATAGTGCTCGGCAGGTAATCGGCTTCTGTCTGAATCCCGGGATGCAACATCGGTGGCATCCATCTCTGCCCAGCATGTTTTGACACGGCGAGAGCCATCCGTGCACCCTCTATGCATGTCGACCACTTCATCGCCTTGATATGCGGCACCGCATCAAGGAATTGCTGCACTAAGCCAAAATAAGTCTTTGGCTTGGGCCTTTCCGGCCATAGATGAGCCACGACATCCTTCATGGCAAATCCGGACAACCTATTCAGCTCAGCCCACTCAGCCAACCGATCGGTTAACGGAAGTGGATGCTCCGGACTATGGAATTGAGACCAAAAGAGCTCTTCCATTTCGTGATCCTTTTGGCTCCGGAAGTGCACGACCGCGTCCGCCGCACTCGCCGCCAAATTCAGATAAGGATCCTCCGCACCCCACAGCTGGCCTAACTGAGCATACTTCTGATCCGTGAACCTCCTACGCAGCAGGAAGGGCTTTCCATCCGCAATGTCTCCGGCCTGACGCAGCTCCTCCTTTATAGCCCTCATTGCAGAACGGGCATCCTTGGCTTCGGCGGTGGCCTTCTTCAGGTCCTCTTGCCCCGCTCGGCGTTCTCTTTCAAGAACCTCATAGTGGTCGGTAGCATCCCTCAGCTTTACGGCCATTCCGGCCATCTCCTCCCTGCTTCGGCAGTGAGCAGCCTTTTCAGCTTCTAGCTCTTCGGCCGCCTTCGAGGCAGCCGCATCACTCCTTCTGGCCTGCTCCTTGGCTCGAGCAAGCTCTGCCCGAAGGCCCTCCATAGCAGCGGCGTCATCTGCATCAAGCATACATGTTGTAAGGCGTGGGCATCATCTCCCTTACCAGGTGAGCGCGGAGAAACCGCTCACCTTGTGACTCGTCAAGTCGTCTATTGACCAGCGCGATGTCCGCATCCACAACATCCAGTTGCCGCTTCAGTTCGGCAACTCTATCAGTCCGGCTGGCCACCGAACGCTCCGCCCCCTGAATAGGAACGGTGACATCTTAACACTGAGTTTATGATCCTCGGCATGCCGTCACTTCTGACAATGTACCGAGTCTCAGGGGCTACTATCTATATAGGGCGCACTCTACGTGCAAAACTGTCAAAAGGTATGTCATTTTTACGTACCTCAAACCCCGTCAGCAAACTTCTGACGGCCTCATGCAACCCGCTCTCAGCAGATGAAATTCTTTCAATCACCGTACTCATTAATGTACGGTGATCTTCTGAGATAGACGTCCTCTCGAGCAGATCCTTCAGCTCCTCCGGCCGTACTCCAGTGGGTGTTGAACTCCCCGGCCCCGCCGGACTCGGGGAGACCCTCCGGGACGACACCTCAGGGTCGTCCGCCCCGCCTGACGGGGCGGCAGATGGAGGCGTTTCGCTCTCCATCATCTCCGGACGAAGATCCCCCGAAGATGAGCTCAGCTGAGAAGGGCGGAGATCCGAACTACAAGGTAAAAAACTTCGATTATCCTTAGAAATAAAAATAGGGATGCACCTTATTACAAAACTCCCCTTTTTCTACTCACGGCTTGCTGGAGGGCTGATTCCCTTGGGGAGATGGTGCGGCCGGGGCTTTTCCTGGCACAGGGCCCTCCGGTGAAGATTTCTTCCCCCGCTTTGAGGCCTTGACCTCCGGATCTTCGGAAGCGGTCCTCTTCTCCCCCTGGAAGGTGGGATTCTCGATCCCCCTTTCTTAAGAGCCTCCTCAGTAGGGGCGGTAGTTTTCCTGTTTTCCCCTTCGCCCTCTTCTGAAGGCGCAACCTCCAGCATCTTGGCTAACACGGGATCCGGCGTGGTCTCCGGGAGGGGGGCCGGACACCGTATTAGTTTTGCTTTCGCTGTCCACTCCTGTTCGAGGGATAGCCGGTTAAAAGGCAAATCTATGATAAATAAACGGACGATATGTCCGGACACAGGACTACTTACTTGAGTATCCGGGCGATTGCAGCTTAGGCCGGCGTCCTCGGTCAAGTCCGGACACATCTCTTGTGATCCAAAGAACAGTTTGTACATCTCCACGGGTGTCGTACCCATGAAGTATTGGAGAGCTCGTGGTCCCTCCGGATTGAATTCCCACAGGTGGAGAGGGCGACGTTTGCAGGGCAGAAGATGCCGAATCAGCATAATCTGCGTCACCACGACCAGATTGATCTCCCTCTCTTGGAGGTCTCGAATCCGGCCCTGCAATAGGGGTACATCCTTGGACGGCCCCCAGTCAAGCCCTTTGCTGACCCATGACGTCAGCCGTAATGGAGGGCCCGAGCGAAAGATGGGCGGTGGCCTCTGCCTGCTGCCCCGGGGAGCGGTGATGTAGAACCACTCCTGTTGCCACAAGCCGAGCTCCTCCTGAAAAGAGCCCTCGGGCCATGGAGCATCGGCCCTCTTGCTTACAACCGCCCCGCTGCACTCTGCCTGACGCCCTTCAATCATCTTCGGCTCCACGTTGAAGGTTTTGAGCCACAAACAGAAGTGAGGGGTAATGCGGAGGAAGGCTTCGCAGACGACAATAAATGATGAGATATGGAGGATAGACTCCGGAGCCAAGTCGTGGAATTCCAACCCATAGTAAAACATGAGCCCCCTCACGAAGGGATCCATCGGGAAGCCTAAACCCCGACGGAGGTGAGACACGAACACGACGCTCTCGCCAGGCTCGGGAGTAGGGATGACTTGCCCTTGGGTGGGCAACCTATGCGAAATATCGTAGGTTAAGTACCTGGCTTCTCTCAGCTTTAGCACGCCCTCTTCCGTGACGGAGGAGGGCATCCACCGGCCCTGTAGGTCAGAGCCGGACATTGTCGAAGGTCCGAAGCGCTTGAATCTGGAGCCCTGAGTGTTAGAACTCGGGGCGAGGGGTGGATTCGATTGAGGATTGAAGAAAAGGAACGAGCCTTGGTCTCATTATAAAGAGGGAGAATACCAAGAGCCGTCCCCGTGACCGTTTGGAACTCGCCTTCGATGGAGGGGGCGTGGCAACGGGCGCGGTTGGGTTACCCACATTCGTATTGATGGGAATCCCGGAATAAGGGGAACACGATCTCTGCTTCGACAAGACGTGCCAAGGAAACCGCTTCTCTAAACGCGCTGAGGTGGTATAATAAAAACGATTCGAGTAAAAGCTTGGTTGTGGTGTGACGTCACGCCACAAAATACGTCAGCAGATTGAACTTGTGTAAATATTATTCTCTCTACAGTGGTATGTGGAATTTATTTTACAGAGTCGGACACTATCCTGGTGTTCACAATCTTCTATGAATTATTCGGAGGAGGAACCCGCCTTGCAATGCCGAAGATAATATGCGCGCCGGACTCGTCGTCATTGAAGCCTGGTTCAGGGACTACTGAGGGAGTCCTGGACTAGGGGGTGTCCGGATAGCCGAACTATCATCATCGACCGGACTCCAAGACTATGAAGATACAAGATTGAAGACTCCGTCCGGATGGGACTTTCCTTGGCGTGGAAGGCAAGCTTGGTGATATGGATATGTAGATCTCCTACCATTGTAACCGACTCTGTGTAACCCTAGCCCTCTCCAGTGTCTATATAAACCGAAGGGATTTAGTCCATAGGACCGAACAACAACAACAATCATACCAAAGGCTAGCTTCTAGGGTTTAGCCTCCTTGATCTCGTGGTAGATCCACTCTTGTACTACCCATATCATCAATATCAATCAAGCAGGAGTAGGGTTTTACCTCCATCGAGAGGGCCCGAACCTGGGTAAAAACATCGTGTCCCTTGTCTCCTATTACCATCCGCCTAGACGCACAGTTCGGTACCGCCTACCCGAGATCCGCCGGTTTTGACACCGACATGGATCCCATCACCGGAGGCCATCTTCATCATCCCGATGCTATCCATGACGAGGAGGGAGTAGTTCACCCTCGGGGCTGAGGGTATGTACCAGTAGCTATGTGTTTGATCTCTCTCTCTCTCTCGTGTTCTCTCTCGTGTTCTATGGCACGATCTTGATGTATCCCGAGCTTTGCTATTGTAGTTGGATCTTATGATGTTTCTCCCCCTCTACTCTCTTGTGATGAATTGAGTTTCCCCTTCTGAAGTTATCTTATTGGATTGAGTCTTTTATGAACACTTGATGTATGTCTTGCGTGGGACAACCGTGGTGACAATGGGTTATTCTATTGATCCACTTGATGTATGTTTTGGTGATCAACTTGCGGGTTTCGTGACACTTGGGAACCTATGCATAGGGGTTGGCACACGTTCTTGACTCTCCGGTAGTAGCTTTGGGGCACTCTTTGAAGTACTTTTATGTTGGTTGGATGAATCTGAGATTGTGTGATGCATATCATATAATCATGCCCACGGATACTTGAGGTGATAATGGAGTATCTAGGTGACATTAGGGTTTTGGTTGATTTGTATCTTAAGGTGTTATTCTAGTACGAACTCTTTTATAGATCGATCCGAAAGAATAGCTTTGTGGTGGTTTCGTACCCGACCATAATCTCTACGTTTGTTCTCTGCTATTAGTGTCTTTGGAGTGACTCTTTATTGCATGTTGAGGGCTTGTCATATGTTCTATCTATGTTATTATTGTTGAGAGAACTTGCACTAGTGAAAGTATGAACCCTAGGCCTTGTTTCCTATCATTGCAATACCGTTTACGCTCACTTTTACCACTCGTTACCTTGCTGTTTTTATTATTTCAGATTACAAAAACCTATATCTACCATCCATATTGCACTTGTATCACCATCTCTTCGCCGAACTAGTGCACCTATACAATTTGCCATTGTATTGGGTGTGTTGGGGACACAAGAGACTTTTTGTTATTTGGTTGCAGGGTTGTTTGAGAGAGACCATCTTCCTCCTACGCCTCTCGCGGATTGATAAACCTTAGGTCATCCACTTGAGGGAAATTTGCTACTGTCCTACAAACCTGTGCACTTGCAGGCCCAACAACGTCTACAAGAAGAAGGTTGTGTAGTAGACATCACCTACCTGGCGCGCCAAAGATTCCGGTGCGGGTCGGCTATCTATGGGACGACTAGGCCCCTTTTTGGTTCGGCGGGGGGATTGCATACAACGCAAAGAGTAGGATCAACAGAGGATGCAGTAAGATTTACCCAGGTTCGGGCCGCTGAGAAGCGTAAAATGCTACTCCTGCTTTTGCGTATTGAATGTGGGTAATAACAATTGCACATGCATCGCTTTTCCCCAGCAAGGTGCAAGGAGAGAGCAGCTACACGGGCATGTGTGTGTTGAGTTTGGATGGGTTCGAACCCCTGTCCTGGTTGCCTTGGCCCTCCTTTTATAGCTTAAGGGGTTACCATAGTGGCCAAAGGGTCATTACATGGTGATTAGATAGCAACAGTGCTATCATACCTAACTCTTCTAGTTAGGACAAAAAGCATTAAATGCATCGCTAGGTGTCGCGAGGAGGAGAAGCCCGGGCAAGGATGCAACACCGCTTGCCCAACTAACTCCTATTAGCTTGACACACCATTTGGATGGGTGTCGATAAAGGTAATCTTCATTCTGGCGAGCCGCCACGTGCCCGATAAGCCCCACCAAACTGCCTGCAGGCTCGACACCTCATCGACGGTTGACTACCAGCTCGGTGAGGTGGAGCGCTGGTGTTTGGTGAAGTCTTGCCGGGTCTGGCGCTTGTCGGGCCTTCGTCTTGCCAGCATGGATGACTTCTAGTGCTTCATCCTATAGCTTAGCTTGTCTTGGTCTTCTTGATGTGCTTTATGACTTCGGTTAGTCTCCGTCGAGGCTCCTTGCCAGGGATGCTGCTATCGTCCGTGCATAAGTCTGGGGTACTAAGGACCCCGTTCTTAGTGCACCGACAATATCCCTTAAAAACGGGGCACGATCTCCATGTTGATGGAACGTGCAAATGGAGAAACTGCCTTGAACCGCGAACCGAGTTTTCATAATTGGCTTGTGGTTGTGATAGGTCATGACCCTTCGGCAAAAGTTGTCAGATAGGGACACTGTTCACACTTGAGCGACTGGCCTTCGGGGTTGAGTTACTTGTACACTTCAGAAGCTATGACGTGGCTCGGGGGACATGTGGCCAAAAATGATTAAAGTAATCACAGAAGGGAAGGAACTGGTCCACAAAGTCGATAATGTCTGCACATACCTCGGCTTCAAAGACTAGTTCGGGGGCTACTGAGGGTGTCCTGGACTAAGAGGTCCTCGGGCTGCCGACTTATCTCTCATGGGCCAGACTGATGGGCCGCTCTTGATTCATCAAAGGAAGGCCAGACTACAAGCGACTCTGTGCTCTGGTTAGCGAAATCTACATGTTTATCCCTTGATGGTGACCGACCATGTGTAACCCTAGGTACCCCTGGTGTCTATATAAACAGAAGGGTTTATCCCGTAGAGGGGGAGAACCATCATCATCATACCCACCTAGGGTTTAGTTCATCCGTTCTTGTGGTAGATCAACTCTGTAATTGTCATACAAACACATCATACAGCCAAGCAGGACATAGGGTTTTACCTCCTAGAGAAGGCCCGAACCTGGGTAAACATTGTCTCTATGTTCCCTGTTACCCATCGAACTAAGATCCACAACTCGGGACCCTCTACCCAAGATCCATCGGTTTTGACATCGACCAAAGGGAACACCACTCGTTACCCGTTAGCTTCTAGCATTGGGGCATTGACTCGGACAATATGGCTGGTGCTGTAGTGTGAACCGCACAGCTATGGAGTAGTAGCATCTAATTACACACCGAGACATGGGCATCAGTTTGAAAGTCGCGGTGGTGGTTTAAGGTGGGAAGATGTCCCACCAATCTGCTAGTGCATTTTGGCCCTGGCGTGTAGTACTAGCGGTGCCGACTATTGAACAATTTGTTATCAAGATGTTGATTGGAACACCACTTCATGTTTCGGGGCGAAAACTTTGATTCTGGCCTTTATTAGTCGCACTCAACAACAACAAACCTGGGTCATTGCGTTGTTGAAGACGTTTCCTACTTGTTGTTGTGCCGATCTTGATCGGTCTCGGTAATCAAGATGATTTTTGTGTCCAAGTCATCTCTAGTCGGACGTGGCAACGATGGCGCAATGACATTTATCCCTTCTTGAAGGCGTTGTTGCATAAGAAGTCGACTTAGTCGTAGATATAAATTTCATATCTTGTAATGATTAGATCATAGTTGCATTTGTTCTGAACTTTGCTTAACAATTAAAGAATGGTTGTGTGGATCACAACAATGAAAATGCTGAGGATTTTAACCTCCTTTTCAAAAGGCAAAGAAAATGGACATTGTGTCAAACACCTCATGTGCATGATCGGAGCCATTGGTCTCATCGTCATTGGCCATCGGGGTGGGCAGTGGTGCCGCAACCTTCTTCCTCGTCACCGCTTCTTCCATCGCCTTGGCCGATGGCGACACCTCTTCTTCTTGTCCGGCGAGAACGGGGGCAAATCGACCATGGGGAAGGGGCGATGGTGGTGGATGCGGTGTCGGGCTGCACCAATTGTTGCCCAACCGGCATCATTGTGTTGTGCTAGGCATTCCTAGCATCGCCAACGGAGGGTTTCCATATTGGGAAGGGGGTGGAGGCGGGGGAAAGAGGACATGCATATCCATTTACGTTGTGAAGGGAGCGCCGAGACATCGACGACATCATGCGGCCACTTGGAAGTTGAAAGTTTCCACTTCAAGTTTTCCGCATTTAATGAGAAAAATATGTGAGTAAGCAAATTTGAGTCAGTTGGGGTGCATTTGAGGGTCATTCCTCAAATTTTAGGTCATTTCTTAAGGGAAGGACCAGGTCTTGTTAACTTGAAAAAAAAGTAACAATTTTTTAAGTTACTTTTTACTAGGCAAGGCAAGAGACGCGTTATCTCCAAACCAATCAAAACGCAGAGATGTTCAAACAAAGTGGATGTTGTTCACTGTTTTAGAGAAGCAAATTTTGTTGCTGATAGTATAGCAAAGAGTTTCCTTAGTTCTAGAGCTTATGAGTTTTGTGATAGTGATATTCGGGACTTTATTTCTCACCGAATTGTAAATGATCTTGCTAATATTTGAGGAATAAAGTCTCTTGATGTTCAAAAAAAATATCAAAACGCACGACAGATGTTTAAAAAATAAATAAATCAAAACGCACGAGTGGAAACTCGCTACCGGTCCACACTCCACGTAAGCCAACGGGAAGATTCTTTTGCCAGGTTTCGCTACCGACACACCTGCCCCACTGGCTCCCGTGGAGTCCACGGCAAATGTGGCCGCCGAACCCGGCCGCGCGCCTCTCCAACGGCCGGCCGGCTTTTTCAAACTAGCCGTTGATGCTCCGCTCCCTCTTCGTCTCTTCCTCAAACGGTCGGATTCCTCCTCCCCCACCCCCATTTAATCCCCCCGCCTCCTCCCCCAAATCACCACACCTCACTCCCTCTCCTCACTCCTCACTCACAAGCCTCGCTCCTCCCTCTCCGCTCGCCGCCACAAGCATGGGCCTCTCGGTGATCGCGCCGCCGGCGGGCGACTCGGCGTCCCCGGCGCACCGCCGCGCGCGCCGCGCCTTCCTCGTCTCCAACTACATGATCCTCGGCGCGGCGTCCGGGTGCGGCTTCCTCACGCTCTCGCTCCGCCTCGTGCCCTCCGTCGACGGCTTCCTCCTCATCCTGCTCCACGCGCTCACCGTGGCGGCCGCCGTGGCCGGGTGCGCCGTCATCGCGGCGCCCGACCCGCCGCGCGGCCGCGTCTACACCGCCCACATGTCCGCCACCGTCGTCGTCTCCATCCTGCAGGGCGCCGCCGCCGTGCTCGCCTTCTCCCGCACCGCCGAGTTCCTCGCCGACGGGCTCAGGTCCTACGTCCGCGAGGAGGACGGCGCCGTCATCCTGCGCATGATCGGCGGGCTCGGCATCGCCATCTTCTGCCTCGAGTGGGTCGCGCTCGCGCTCGCCTTCGTCCTCAGGTACTACGCCTACGTCGACAGGGAGTGCGGCGGCAACCCCATGCGCCGCAGCGCCAAGGTCGGCGGCGAGGACGGCGCCGGCAACTGGCCGTGGCCGTTCCAGGTCTGATCCGCTTCAAGGATGATGATGCAGCAAGCAACTTATGATGTGGGGGAGGGGTGTCTGAAGGCGAGAAGGACTGAGAACCGATAGTTCTTGGGAGAAAAACTAGTGTTTGGTGATATATATAATTATTCGTTTATTGGGTTGTATTGTGTGGTGTGGTATATGATTATGTTGTACTGCAGCTGTTGCACCTCTATAACATTATTTGAAATTCCTGTTCAATGGACTCCATTTTGGTCATCTCGATAAGAATGTTATCAATACTATAGGACCGAACCAACAAATCTTTCTTTATCTGAAATATTACGAGATCTGACAAAAAATACGGCTTCCTGGCATCCTTGCAATTCGCTTCTGGGACACACACACTGCATCCTAGCCGATAACTGATACTCCCTCCGTTCCGAATTACTGTCTCGGAAATAGATGTATCTAGAACTAAAATATATCTAGATACATCCATTTCTACGACAAGTCCGAACAGAGGGAGTAGCTGATAGCTCATTTGGGGCTCCAGCGAAGTTTTCTGTCTTTTTTTCCGGGAATACGCAAAAATGCCTATCTTACGTTGATAGGAAGGGAGTGTACAAGAGAGCCTTTTTGAGGGTGGGATGCTTAGCCCACAATATACACGCATAGGCCAGCAAAAGATTGAGTCCGCGAGCACCAGCTCGAGCCCAGGCCCTAGCCTCGTCCTGAATAGACGCAAACAGCGTCGAGATGGAGGGGGTATTCCAGTCGAACACGCAATGGTTGCGCGGTGTTTCCAGCGAAGTTTTGTCTTGGGTCTCCCATTTTCTTCCCCTGTTTTATCCAAAGCCTGCTCGTTTCATGTCTCCTGATTTTACATCACACCCCAATTGCCACTCGACACATACAAGAGACAACACATAGTAACCTGATCACAACAACTATGTCCTGACGTCATTGCTTTAGATTTGAAATCACGAGCACAAAAGGCAGCGAGTGCACGCGGTAGTATTTGCATGCGATGTTTGCTCTGCCTTGGTCCTGCCTATTCGGCTGACGTGGATTCGGGGCTCTATCCCCTTCTCTTTTCTCCCGTGCGGACACGTTGCGGATGCTTGCGTTGTCCTCCTCCTACCCCACCGATTTCGACCTTCCTCGTCCTCTTTGCCCTCGTCGTCGCCACCCCGCTTCCGTCCTCTTCAACACCCTCGCCCCCACCCAGCCACCACCGTCGGGGTTGTTTCCACTTCTTGCCGCTGATGTCGCGGTCCGCACCCTACATCTCGTTGCCGCCCTCCGCACACCACCACCACCGCCAAAGGACGTTGAGTTTGACAGCCCAGCTCCCGGAACCGGCCAGGACGGGAGTCTTCACCAGCTGAGACTCGCCAATGACTGTGACTTCGCCGCCCACAAGGTATTCGGCCATTTGCTCGACCTATTTAGGAGTTACAAATTCATAACTCTGAAGGATCATGGTAGATAGCTCGGATGTTTTCTTTTGCAATAACATCATCTCTTCATCATTGTCCGAAGAATCGTCCGATGAGGTGAATGATGCTTTGGTTGCTATACTTCTTGTCAATGAACACATTTCAAAATTGCGACTATTGTTTAGGGGGGGGGGGGTCGGTAAAGGGCCATGCTCCTGGTTTGAATCGTAATAGAGAATGGGGCCATGTCCTACACTTTAACGACTATCCATTGCACAAAGCCACTATTCCCTGGCAAGCTTTTCCAGTGACGATTCCGGATGGCGAGACCATTGTTCAACCATATTCAAGGAGTGGTGGGCTATGATGATTACTTCGAACGCAAGCTAGATGCCCTTGGTAAGATTGGATTCTCCTCTTATCAGAAATGCACTGCATCTATTCGGGTGCTTGCATATGGAGTTCCCGATGATCTTGTTGATGTGTACAACGCATGAGTGAGTCCACAAGCCTTGATTCAGTATACATGTTCTGCAAAGTTATGGTTCAGGTGTTTGGCCGAGAGTATTTGAGCTAGCTATGGTTATATTCATGTTTGCCATGTAGTTTGAATCAAATTGAGCTATGAATGTTCAAATTTGTGTCCATATAAGGGATAAGGTTCCATACAAGGGCATAAATTTGAAGAGATCAGCTAGAGATGCTTTGACTTAGTTAAGTTGTTCAAGTCATTTGAAACTATGAATATACCTTGATTAGGAAGAACGTCATTTTACATTCATATTGTCTATCTACTTATGTGTTATTGTACTTCAGTATGCGACTACATATCAAGATTGTATACTTGTTGATCCTTTCATCTTTGATTGCAGTTGATTTGACTTGATTTAGTATGAGAAGATTGGGATACGAAACATCAAGGAGAATGCATCTCATATGTCACAAATATTCAAGGAAAAGGGTCTGGAACCGTTGATTTAGAGCTTATCTATTCTTTTGGATGGGCGAGTGCAATGCCGCAAGGAGATATCTCTTCTGATGAGGAAGTTGAATATGAAGGATGTGAGGCTGGAGGTGTCGCCCCAGAGATTGCACAATCTGTAGAGGACCCGAAATCTACATCTCCGATACAAATTTTTTGTACTACCTTACTAGCCGTGTGACATTGTTGTTTATAAACTTATACCTTTTAACCTTTAATCCGTGAAGAATACCTTGTAGACGAGCAGAAGCCATAAACTACTTGAAGCTCTCAAGATAGTGGTTCCTATTTGGTGTATAGTTCGTTGTATAACGACATAGCACATAGCCCCTCGCATGCCTATCCAACGTATGGGCTGGGAAAGTATCTGGTGCACCAGTGCTTGTGCTACTATTGGTGCACCGGACGCTCGTAACGTGTTCAAAAATGTTCGAAAAAATTGATTTCTTTAACCCATTCACTCAATATCAGTCTATGTTGATTTTTTTCATTTTTCTTTAAATTTTCCTTTTTCTTTATTTTTTCATTCTCAAACTTCTTTCAAATTTGTCAACATTTTTTTATACATTTGCTAACATTTTTTGAAATCACGATCATCAATTACAAATTTGCCAACATTTTTTGAAATTGTGAATATTTTTTAAACTCGTGAACATTTATTTAACAGGCGAACTTGTATTGAATCGATGAACATTTTTTGAATTGTGGGAACACTTTTAGAAATTCCCTAATATTTTGTTAATAAAAACGTATATAAAATTCAAGAATATTTTTGAATCAGCAAACATTCTTTGAACCGGTGAACTTCTTTGAAATTTGGGAATAATTTATGAAATTTGTGCACATTTTTTGATATTTTTGAACTTTTTCTGAAAATTCTTGAACATTCCTCAATTAGTGAATATTTTTTACAAAATTCACGAACCTTTTTTGAATACTTAACATTCTTATATTTTTCCGAACATTTTGTCAAAATCATGAACATTTTGGAATATGCGAACATTTTTCAAAATCGCAAATATTTTTTGAATCCATATGATTTCTTCAACATTTTATGAATTCACGAATATTTATTTATTACTAAGAAAATATTTCAATTTTTTCTATTTTTTGCAGTAGGTAACTTTTTGAAATGTTGAATTATTTTAAAGAGAAAAAACAGAAAAAGGGAAAAGGGAAAACAGATAAAAAAAGGCATCCCACCTCCCTCATGGGCTGGCCCAAGAACGTTTGCAGGAAGCAGCGGCCAAGAAAAATGTACTAGCGATTTCAAGGGAGCTCCCGTGCGCCCCTAGTGGGCCAGCCCACGAGCGGGGCTGAACGCACCAGTTTTATTAATTCGTTTTTTTACTATTTTTGCTTTTCGTTTTTATTCAAAATAATTCGTAATTTAGAAAAGTGAGCTTTGTAAAAAAATATTCGTGATTTCAAAAAATGATGTTTTTTTTGAATTTTAATGAAAATTCATTTATTTTGACGAACAAATATATATGAGCATTTTCCTAGTAGTGATGAACATTTTTTATATTTGATGAACAAAATTTGAATACGATGACATTTTTTAAACTTGATGAACAAAAATTGTATTTAAGAATATTTTTTTGAAAAATGGATGAATTTTTTTTGAATTCATTGAACAAAATTTGAAATTGACGAACAAATTTTGAGTTTGGTGAACAATTTTTTAAATCGATGATGAACAAATTTTGAACTGGTGAACAATTTTTGAAATCGATGAACAAATTTCGAATTTGATGAACATTTTTTGAATTCGATGAACAAATTTTGAATTTTGACGAACATTTTTTCAATCTGATGAACAAAAAAGAATTTTATGAACATACAAATTTGCAAGAAAAGAAAAAAAGAAAATGATCAAATTTTTAATTTCATGAACAAATTTTGAAATCGATGAACCAATTTTGAAATTGATGAACAATTTTTGAATTGGTGAACATTTTTTCAATTCAATGAACAAATTTTGAATTTTGATGAACATTTTTTTCAATCCGACGAACAAAAAAGGAATTTTATGAACATTTTTTCGAATCATTGAGCATTTTTACACATTGCGAACATTTTTTGAATTTGATACAAAAAATGTTCACAAATTTGGAAAGAAAAGAAATAAATAAAAAGAAAACAAAAAAGTGAAACAAAAAATAAAAAGAAAAAGAAAAAGGAAAAAGAGAGCTAAAAAATGAAAAGAAAAATAAATGGGATATGGGCCGGCCCATACGAACGCTCAGTGCGCCTGGGGGGTGCGTGCCTGGTCGCTCGGGGGCGCCCTATGCGCCATATAGGAACCCGCCGATTTCTACCCCTTGGTCAATTACGAACTCTCTTACAGCTCTCAAAAAGAAATTAGGAACTCTCTTGCTAAAATTTCTCCTCTACTAAGGATCTCCAACCACAGGAGTATCACATTTCAAGAGAGATCAATGGTATTGCTCATAATCTAGCTCATCAAGTTCTTAGATCCTCTACAGAGCCTGACATTTGCTGCTTTGCTTCATCTCATAGGAATTTGTCTTGCCCTGTAGTTTCTCTTCTCGCTGGTTTTAATTTTCAGGGTTTTGTTCTCCATGTTGTAAGATGCTATTGAGCTCAAATTGTAGGTCCTTGGATTTACTCTGACGCATATAAGACTACTGGAAAATCACACTTGCATCATACTGGACTTCAAACTTTTGGTCATTTGGTGGAAGGCGCATCAACAAACAACTTCATGACATAAGTCTACATACCACAGGACCCTTACCCTATTCTCGATGAAACTGTGGCTCTCCAGCTTGTTGTGGTGGATGTGAGTTAGTTCAGTTTTCAAGAAGTCTTAATTTGCAGAAAGTCATGTTTTTACATGGACAATTTAACATAGCATCACGGCGTGGTCTTGATGACTGATCAGGCATCATCTTGCTCATTACTTGAGCTACAAAGTGCACATTTCTGCAGTTATTTTAGCTGTAGCCTGCTATGGTGCTCATCAGGTTCTTACTTTCAATGTGGAACTTATCTTTAGATGTTCCAGTCAAGCTCATTGGCGCACTTTAGCTGTTCTTCTTGCAAATTCTGTTTGACTGCCCAGGAGGTGTAATCTTTGTTGTATCATGCAATTAAGCTTGATTTGAAATGGAATTGGCGCCTTGAGCGCCTCTCCTTTGTTAAAAAAAAAAAGAATGTTTGCGGGACATCGGGGGTGCGCGTGTCCTCCCTATTTGGCGTGCAGATTGGCAAATAGGAGGTTCTAAGCGACATACAACTCTCTTGCGATCAGACGTCGTTCAAGGGGACTGCTCCCATTTCCTATTTGGTACCCTCAGCGCCAGTTAAAGGCTATATTACAAATCAGCGCACCCTCCTCATCGTGTTTGGGCTGGGCCCATTTCATTTACATGAGACCTGATCTGTAAACTTCCTCACGGTTCAATACTAAGCTTTACTAAAAAAGGTTCAATACTAAGCACGATAACCAGCCAGGACACCTCGCCTTTCGTGACTACCTACTGCTCTTTTTTCTTCTCTGTTGGCGTCAATTTGTACTACCTCCGTCTAGGTGAATAAGTCATTTGCGTAGTTCTAGGTCATCGATTTGAGGAATTAAATATGTGTTGTATGTCATGAAAAGCATATCACTAGATTTCTACACGGATGTAGTTTCTAAATATATATTTTTTGTCACATATAATGCATATTTAGATAGTTAAATCGTCGACCTAGAACTACGCGAATGACTTATTCACCGAGACGGAGGTAGTAACACTAAAAGGAGTTTTTTTTCATTTTTCTTCGGCTGTTTTTTCTTATTTTTTTTATTTTTCCCTATTTATTGTTTTCTATTTTAAATGAGTGAACCTTTTCCTATTTACACAAACATTTTATCAAATCCATAAATTTTTTTGTTTTTTCTCTCTTTCTATTACATTTTTAAAAAAAAATTCATAAACTTTTTGAAAACCCATGAAATTTTTCAAAATTTTGCAAATTTTTAGCGAATTGCTTTTTCAAAATCCGGAACTTTAGTTCCATTTTTTTGCTAACTTTCTAGTTAATGTTTTTCAAATTTTTACAACTTTTACAATGTACTTCTTTTCTAAAATCTGTGAATTTTTTTCAAATCTATGACTTTTTTCGAAAGCGATGGACCTTTTTCAAATCCATGATTTTTTTTCCAAAATTGATGACCTTTTTTTCAAACATGAGAACTTTTTTTAAATTTGCAAACCTTTTCTAATCCAACAAACTTTTTTTCAAATTCATAAACAAAATTTGAATTTCATGAACTTTTCCAGTTTTGTGTACTTATTTTAAATTCATGAACTTTTTCAAATGCGTGAACATTTTTTGTATTCATGCTTGCACGTGCTCGCAAAAAAAACACGTTTGCTTCTCATGGAGGCACATATCTGCTTCCACGAGAGGCACAACTATACATCTCAAAAAGGAAAGAACGCATATTTTTTGGTGTCCACGGGAGGCACAGATTAGCTTATCGTGGAGGCACAACTATACTTCTCAAAAAGAAATAAAAAATGCATATATTTTTCCAACCACGGAAGGCACAGGTTTGCT
Source organism: Triticum timopheevii (assembly GCA_963921465.1). NCBI lineage: Eukaryota > Viridiplantae > Streptophyta > Magnoliopsida > Poales > Poaceae > Triticum > Triticum timopheevii. The sequence goes on along the minus strand of OY997264.1, from coordinate 459,931,212 downwards.
TACACGAAAGGCACAACTGTGCGTCTTGGAAAAGAAAAAGATTTGCACATATTAGCTTCTCATTGAGGCACATATTCTCAAAAAATATTTTAAAAACACTTTTTTTTCTTCCACGAGAGATATAGATTTGCTTCCGCGAGGGGCACCGGAAAGGGAAAAAAACATGTTTGTTTTCCTGCTTCCATGGGATGCACCTTTGGAAAATAAAAAATATTTTTTCTCTTTCGCGAGAAGTACATATTTGTTTCTTGAGGAAGCACAGATTTGCTTCGCGCGAGGCGCATGACCTGCCTTTTGGAAAGGGAAAAAGGTGGGAAAAATCTTCCAACTTAGTTTTCTTTTCTTTCGGTTGTGTTCCAGAACAAGTTCGTTGATACACATTAGCATGTGATCTAATTTCGTAAATTCGGCGGGATAAATTCAACAGTGAAAACGGTTCGAGATTTAGACGCACGGTTTAAAATATAAAGCGTTCTGAATAACAAATCTACAAAAAGAAGAAGAACGCCCAGGTTACGAGAAGTAGCGCACATGCAAGGCGTAATTTGTCAACTCTGAAAAGATGAAAGTGAATTTTGTAAGCGGTACCTTTTAATTAGTGATGTTGGACTAATACGATGGTCTTTGTGCGTGGACGATATCCGCTTGAAATGGACCCCCCTCCCCCCCCCCCCCCCGACACGCGCCACTCTCGGTGGAAATTAGTTCCGCCTTTTTTTAGGGGAATTAGTTCCGTCTTAGTATAATCTAGTTTTCCAAGCTTTTTACGTACTACCTATCATCCACCTCAGTTACGTGTCCAGTTTTCTGAACGGGGGAGAGCTCCCTGCGGGGCTCAACGATACGGCTATCACCTTAATCCCGAAAGTCAGGTACCCTCAGAAAATCTCTCAATACCGTCCTATTGCCTTATGTCCAGTTTTGTATAAAATTGCAGTCAAGACTGTGGCAAACAGACTTCGCCTCATTTTGGGTGATGTTATTGGTGATGAGCAGAGTGCGTTTGTGCCAGGACGCTTGATCACTGACAACGTATTAGTGGCCTATGAGTGTATTCATGCCATCAGGAGAAGAAAGAAGGGCAAAAATTATACATGTGCTGTCAAACTGGATATGCTCAAGGTGTATGATCGCGTGGAGTGGCACTACCTAGAAGCCATGCTGGTACAATTGGGCTCCGGGGATCGCTTTACCAAGCTTATTATGAAGTGTGTCACGTCTGTCAGATTCTCGGTTAAGGTTAATGGCGAGCTTCTACCTTACTTTAACCCTTCCAGGGGACTCCGCCAAGGCTGCCCAGTCTCACCTTACCTGTTCTTAGTCTGTGCTCAAGGACTAACATCGCTCCTCAACAATTATGCAGGTGCGTACATTGATAGAGGTATCCGTGTGAGCATCCATGCACCATGGGTTAGTCATCTTCTGTTCGCAGACGACAGTCTCATTTTTCTCGCTGCCAAGACCCAAAGTGCAGAACAGCTTGTGGAAATTTTACAAATCTATGAGGATTGTTCGGGCCAGGCGGTCAATAAAGAGAAGAGCTCCATCTTCTTTAGTGGCAATTCAGGGCAGTCTCTCCGTGCGCAAATCAAACATGTTCTAGGGATTGTAGCAGAAGCGTTCTCTGAGCGTTATCTCGGCCTACCTACAGCCATTGGAAGGATCACTAGCGGTACGTTCCATCATATCAGCGAACGTATTCGTAGCAAGATTAGTGGATGGTCGGAGAGGAATCTAGCATGTGCAGGGAGGGAAGTCCTGTTGAAATCCATTGCACAAGCTATTCCAACTTACAGCATGAGCTGCTTCCTAGTGACTAAAAAAGTCTGTAAGGAAATTACCTCGCCCATGGCTAAATACTGGTGGGGGAGTTCTATTGACAAGAAATCCTTGCACTGGTTGGCATGGGACAAGTTGACAGAGCCAAAAATCAAAGGAGGTTTAGGGTTTCGGGACCCCCAATTGTTCAACCTACCTATGGTTGGCAAGCAGGGCTGGCGTATTCTGACCAACCCGGATTCTTTGTGCTCAAGAGTGCTGAAGGGAAAGTATTTCCCACACACAGATTTTCTCCAAGCCTCGATACCAAAGGGGGCGTCCTATACTTGGAAGGCAATCATCGCAGGAAGACAGGCTCTGGAGAGGGGATTGATCCACCGTATAGGAGATGGATCATCAATATCCATTTGGGACGATCCTTGGATCCCGAACACAGTCACTATGAAACCTACCGGTCAACTAGGGGCGACGCCCTTACCCACTGTCTCAGAGCTGATAGATGACTATACTGGGAATTGGAATGTCAGTTTGGTCCGCCAAAATTTTCTTCACCCGGGCGCGGAGGCGATCCTTTATATACCCTTGAACAGATCAGGTGGGGAAGACGGTTTGGCGTGGTCGTTGGAAAAGTTGGATAACTATACTGTAAAATCAGCGTATCGCTCTCTCATGACTCGGAACGAGCTTAGTTCTCTAGAGGAAGGGACGATGACGGACACTTCATCAGCAAATAAACAGCTATGGACCAGACTTTGGAAACTGCGGGTGGTGCCGAAGGTTAGGGTTTTCTGGTGGAGGGTTTTGCGTGGAATCCTACCAGATTACATGACCCTACAACATCGGCACATCAAGCCACTTGGCCGCTGCGATCTTTGCAAGGCCACGAATGAAGACTTAATGCATGCACTTGTCTCGTGTTCACATGCCAAACAATTCTGGATTGCTGCGAAGGATCGGTTCGATCTCCATCTGCCGACACTGCATCCGCTAACATGGGCACGAGACATTGTGCTCGATGAGATGTTTTCTGACGAAGCTCGCTGTCAGATTATCACGATTATGCATGCAATATGGACCTCGAGGAACAAATGGACCCACGACCAGGAGGGCTTCTCCCCAGGGCAATCGATCAAGTGGATCCAAGAAACCCTCGCTATACTCGAGCTACCTGATCGTCGACCAAGTGTTCAGACGGGAAGGAGCTGAAACCCCCCCGGATGCGGGGTGGATTACCATCAATGTTGATGGCTCAGTATTCCCAGACGCGATGACAGGAGGAGCAGGCGGCGTTGCACGATCTCACATCTCGTTTGTGGGGGCATGGTGTAAGCCGTTAGAGGGGGTCTCGGATCCTTTCATTGCTGAGCTCCTCGCGTTTCGGGAGGGTGTGATCTTCGCTCATCTACGCGGGATGTCACATGTGATAATGCAGGTCGACTGCATGGAGCTGGTCACCCAATGGAGTTTGCGCGGCAATTCAAGATCTATTGCAGTGCCTATCTTTCAAGAACTTGAAGCTTTAGTCCTTAATTTTGTTTCTTTCTCGGTTCAGCATATTAGTAGGGAACTTAATTTCCCGGCCCATTTGTGTGCACAGCGTGCCTGTGCAGCGAAGGGCACGGACTGTTGGCTCAAAGCGAGTCCAGATTTCCTGGTCAATAGCTTACGGGCAGACTGTAACCGCATGATCATTCGTTAATAAAGTCAGAGTTCAATGCAAAAAAAAGTTACGTGTAGTGCATGCCGCCAACTAGTGGTACCATATACATTGCCCTTCCATGAAGTAAATAACATAAAACTACTACTTTACAGATTAAGATTTCAAAAAATCATCGATTTTTAATTTTTCTCAGATAACTATCAAGTGGGTGGTCGTGTGTTTTGAAAAACCCCAAATGCCCGTTGCTCAAAATTTAAACCTGTTTATGACATGTTGGGCCCGCACCTAAATGATCCGTCTATTTGACCGTTTGTTTGTCCGTTAACTGACATGTAGGGCCCTGTCTGAAAAAGCAATCGGGTCCCTGAAAGTTTTCTGAAAAAGCAATCGAGTCTCTGTGAGTTTTCAATCAAGTCCCTATAATACTTTTGCAAAATGCAATCAGGTCCCCAGATCCAGAGGAGGCGCACCCGCCATGGCAGGAGCTCGATCTCGAGCGCTCTGTTTGGAACCGCGACGCCACCTCCTCCGGGCGGCGAGCCACGCCCGCAGCGGTCGGATCAACGTCGAGCACCGCCTGCGGCCGGCGAGCTGCGCCCACATCGCCCTGATCCACGCCGCCCCTCGCCTGCGGCCGCCGCCACGCCCTGCCTCCCCTGCGTCGGCGGCCACACTCTGACTCCCCTGTGGCCGCTGCCATCCACACCATTCCTTGCCTGCGGTCGTTGCCACGCCCTGCCTCCCCTGCCTCGCATGCGGCCAACGCGATGCCCTGCGTCCCATGCCTCGAGCTTCTCAACCTCGACGCGGACGGCCTGCACCGCTGCTGGAGTGCGCACCTCCCGCCGCCGCGGACGAGGCCGGCCTCTGGAATGCCTCCTCGTCGCCAACTCCACCACCATGAGCTCCGACAAGAACCTCCCACGGCCATGGGAGGCTGGGGAGGGGAGGGAGGGTTGTCGCCGGCTCAGGAGGGGAGGAGAGGATTGCCGGCCGGCGATACACGGGGAAGTGAAGGGAAGAGACAGAGAGGAAGAAGAAAGAGAAGACAAAGACGAAACCGACATGTCGGCCTACATGTCAGTTAACGGTTAAACACACAGTCAAATAGACAGAATGTTCAGGTGCGGGCCTGAACTGTCATTAACATGTTTAATTTTTAAGCAACGGGCACTTGTTTTTTTTTCAACAACCGACCCCCGAGTTGGTAGTTATCAGTGAAAAATTAAAAACTGGCAGGTTTTTTTGGAACCCTAGCGTGTAAGAGCATCTCTAGAACACCCCGTGTAATGACCTAACCCGCAAAATAACCGTCAAAATACAGGTTGGCGCGAAAAATGCTGCCCGATCAGACCTCGCAAACGCGTCGGACCCGTATAAATTTTTGCGGGGCGCGGCAAAAGTTTGCCCTCAACCTTTAGATTCACGGAGTGGGAGGCCGACCTGAGCTCGCCCCTTATCCGTGGCGAGATTTGGCGCGAGGGAAATTTGCGCGCGGCCGTTCCAGCTCCCCCCTCCTTGGCCGCCATTGCCCCGTCACCGCTCGCTCCAGTCCATCTTCCCAGCTTCCCCGACCATTCTTCGCTGCCATGGAAGCCTCCCAGCCGTCCCCTGTCACCGCGGAGGTCGCGCACGCGCAATCCCCTCCGACCATGTCGCCCCTGCCGTCGCTCAAGGCACCACCGCCCCTGCCCGCAAGCGGTAGGGCTACGTGGTCGTGCAGGGCGGATATCCAGTTGGCCCCGTCGAGAAGGCACACGCGCCCAGCGCCGCCGTCGCTGCGCGATCTGCCCGGCCGCCGCCGGAGAAGGTGGGCAAGGTTTCGGGCGTGAAGCACAAGAAGGTTCCTACGACGAAAAGGACGACGCCTTCATCCACTCCCTCCGCCCTGGCAAGAGATTCCTGGATGATGTCGTTCAACAACGCTGCTTCCACCGCACGCGAGATGTTCCATGAAATGGCCGGAAGGTATGCCTCTTCGATTCCTTCTACTTGCTTCGCTTTTCGCCATTGTGGTAGCTCGTGAATTGATGTCACTCACTATAGCGATGGTTCAAACGATGCCACCGCCGAGTTCGTTAACTTATTGGACACCAACACCGTCGACATCGATCAAGCCCCGTTCGCTGATTTGATTACATTGAAAGGGAGGGTGGCGTGGATGATCATAATGGTGAAGATGAAGTGGAGGATATAGATGAGGGGCTGTATGAGCAAGCGCAAGCAAAAAAGGCGCGAGATCGAAGAACTACACGATGTTGGAAGACCAAATCTTGATCAAGGCTTGGAGTGTGGTGTCTCTAATTGCTTGCACAGGTACATCTCAAACTACCAAGAGGTATTGGCAAAGAATCGAAGATCAATACTTCTGCTTGATGGGAAAGCATCCCAATAGGACTCCACACACCTTTCGGTCTCTCCAAAGTCGTTGGGGCGTGATCAAGCTGATTTGTAGCCGTTGGGCTGCTTGCTTGGAATAAGTTCGCAATGCACCTCCAAGTGGAACAATGGAATCCGATTATGTGAGTTCGTTTTCACGGCCCATGTTGTGCAAATCATTTGTACCATTTGAAGTGATTGCATCATTTGACATTGTTTTAGTTGCGTAGGAGAAAATTTCCCAACAAAGATACAGAGACATGGAAGCTTCTGAAGGCAAATTTTTTAAACTAGAGCATTGTTGGGACTTGCTCAAAGGGTGTGACAAGTGTAAGTTGATAGAGAATCCCCACTGAAGAGAGGTTCACTTACGAACATGGATAAAGATGAAGATGATGATGGTCCATGAAACTTGAACAAGCCCGATGGTAACAAGAAGACAAAGGAGAAGATCAAGAGGGAACATGAAGTATCGAGATTGCGAGACAAGATAGATGCCATGGTGCAATCAAATGAGTTGATAGCGAAGACATTGGAGACAAAGAAAGAGTTGGCCGAGAAGAAGGCACGAGAGAAGCAAGAGAAGTGGCAATTGCTCAAGGACGAGGGGTTCCGCAAGGCGGACATTGAGGAGAGAAGAGCACGTGTCACTGAGAACAAAGTCATGTCCAAACTTCTTGCCGAAGAGAACACGATCATGACATTGAACCGCGATGACATGGACGGCATCACCAAAGAATGGCATGATATGGCAAGGAGAGACATGTTGAAGAGGAGGATGCTAACGGTAGCCGGTGCGTGTTATGGTGCCGGTGATGTTTTCTCATCAGGATTTTGAACCAATGCCGCTGATGCATTCAGTGCGCCCGGCGATGCTTTCGGTGCTGGAGCTGGAACAAGTGTCGGTGATGGATTCGGGGGCGGCGATGACATCGATGGAGGTGGTGCGGAGTGAAGATCATGACGACGGGTGAAAAGCGACCAAGATGATGGACGTGGTCGTCGCTTTTGCATGAAGTCCTTTTGCATTCGTCATACAAACTATGCTTTTATTTGCGCGCGAACTATGTTTTATTCTTTAAATTTGAACTCAATTGTTGGAATCGTTGTCAAATTCGGTTTAGGGGTTTTCGGATTTGCGGGCCGACGCGGTCTGCAGCCGAGCAGACCCCGCGTAGCCGACCGTAAAAGAGCAGAATTCCGCGAACTGTAAACGCATTACGTGGGTAGCCTCTACACGGGTCTACTAGAGATGCTTATCCCTTCCTAGCCGTCCCATGCTTAATGATTCGACCGACGTGATCATCAGTTTAGTCCGCCCGGCACCCGCACCCCAGAGAGATGAGATGACGACGACATGATCGCCCTGCCTTGGATTATTGTTAACTAAACGGTGCGCGAATGCGTGGCGCCATCAAGCCTTTAAAGTTTCCACGTCCACCGCTCACGCTTTCACATCCTCGATCTCATTTCGCGCATTTCTTCCGTGTCATATGATCATCGGCACCTGCGCTAGTGATAGTACAAAGACTAATTAACACGATCGACGCAACATTAGAAATGTGGCCCAGCACGACACATGCTCGGCGTTTGTCTCATGTGCAACTAAACAATACCATCTCCGTCCAGAATGGACGGTCGGTCGTGCACCGGTTCCCTTTTTTCTAGATTTTTTTAGAATATAAGTACGAATCAACTGCTCCCCCTTACCACCTAACATTACAAGGTGCAAGTGATTAGTGAGTAGTGACACTGAGGTCCACTTGGCGATCAACTACGTCGATCCGGCCCAAAGTGGTTAGCCTGTAGCGATTACGTGATTAACCTTGCGCGTTTGCTCTAGCTCGTTTTGTCTGCGCGGGCACTAGCTCGTGAAATGAATGGGAGATTCATACTATGTAGGAGTACATTCAGTGCACGCGGATATACCCCGAAATCAACGTTTCTTCCGTTTCCCCCAACGGGAAAGGAAAACGCATGTTACTCAAAGAAGACGGCGGAATTCTGATATTGCCGCGCGGCCTGTCAATTCCGTAATTGACATGTTACCGGTGAGCATGTGAGCCAGCTCCCCTGCCTTGAATCCATATTTTTGGAAACTACTCCCTTTATTTTAAAATAGATGACTCAACTTTATACTAAATTTGTATTGAAGTTACTATAAAATTGAGTCATCTATTTTGAAACGGAAGGAATAGTAGATGTGGCTTCTGCGCCGCAGAAGCTTCACCACGTTGTTTTTTGCGGGTAACTTTACCAAGACTGTTGATGTGCTTTAGTTCTCTCGGTAGATACGCCCACTATACATGGGTCGATAGCATAATTTGTGAATTGTGACGGACGGTTTCAATAACAGAAATCGGAAGGAGTGACCTCTTTTTCACTAAAGAAAACGCATGATTTATGACTTGTCAATTTTCGAACTTGGTGAGCAGCGATATGGTGTGTCTAGTCACAAACGATTCGTCAAGCAACAAAAGGAGAAAGAAAACGGGCGGGGGCAGGTAGCCATCGCGCGCGCGAGGCAGCGAGCAGAGAGCAGAGAGCAATCATGCATAGCAAAGCAATGGAGCAGCGCGAAAAGGCTCTGTCCTATCACTCGCGACTACCGTTGACTTGGTTGTGCGTGCTTAGCAAAAAAAAAAAAAAAGCATCTACGGCTGGACTTAGCAAATCTGCCTCCTTATACACCCACCGGTATATTCGGTGGCGTCCGCGGACAGCGTCCGACGGTCTCTCATTTGGGCTGACGGTCTCTCATTTGGGCTGCCAGACAGTCATACACCCCAAATTCAAACCCTTAAACTCATGGAAATGCATGCACGTCCATAGTACATCGTGAATGTCACACGTAAATGTTAAACATGTGTACATGTACGTAGGTCTGGGTTTCGTATGCAGTACTTGTAGTGTTTGTCTCTCTTTGTATGTACGTGTATCTTAAGAGACAAGATACCGGTCACACCCTTGTGTGTGTATATATATATATATATATATATATATATATATATGTGTGTGTGTGCGCGCGCGCGCGCGCGCGCGCGCGCGCGCGCGCCTAGTGCACAATCAATCAATTATCGATGCACCAAATCATTCTCTACATGGTATCTACCGCAAGTCGATCCTCCCGCTTCCGCCAACCCTAGCCGCCGACGCCGCCACCTCTCTCCACGCGCGTCTCCCCGCGCGTCCTCTCCTCCCCGCCGCATCGCCCTCCCGCCGCGCCGCACTTCTCCCACGCCGCGTCGCCCCCTTCCCCACACCCTCGCCGCCATGTCGTCCAACGCCTCCACCTACTCCAACCCCTTCACTGTCGACCCGGCTGAAATCCGCAACATCAACGTCCACGCACGCGTCCCCGTCGTCCTCGATGCCTCCAACTCCACGTACTTCGCGTGGAAGACGTACTTCTCGCTGCTCTTCCACGAGAACAACCTCGTGGATCATGTGGATGGCACCGTTGACTCCCGCGCCATGGTGGGCGACCCCGAGTGGACCGCGATCGACGCCACGATCATCTGGTGGTTATTCACCATCATCTCCAAGGACTTGTTCCACATGGTCGTGGGCGCCGGCGACGACGCCCGCGCCATGTGGGTTAAGTTGAATGGCCTCTTCATCGACAACAAGCTTCAGAACCGCGTTTTTTTGCAGCAGGAATTTTTTTGACTGTCACCAGGATGAACAGTCCATTGATGACTACTGCCGCCGCCTGAAGACGTTGGCGGATGAGCTCCGCGACATTGGCGCCAAGGTTGATGACGACCTCCTCCTCAGCACGCTCACCGTCGGCCTCAACGAGGACTTCGGCAACGCCGCCTCCAACCTCACCTTGATGCCAAGCCATCCTTCCCCAAGTTCGTGGCGTACTTGCTGCTGGAGGAGTGCTGGATGAAGGGGGTCAAGAAGCGTGTGCAGCATCACGCCCTCGCCACCGGCACCTCCCGTGGCGCTCCACCACCGGCCGCCCCACCCATGCCGCGCCAGCAGCCGCCGTCCCCTGCGCCTTCGGGGTACTCCCCCCTCCCGCCCGCGCCTCCCGGCCCTCCCGCTGCCCCCCAACAGCCGGGTGGCGAGCGCCGAGACAACCGCCGGGGGGGGGGGGGGGCGCAAGCAGCAACAGGCGCCGGGGGGGGGGGGGGGTCGTCAGCAGCAGCAACAGGTGACTCCTCCGTGGACGTATGTCACCAACCCGTGGACCGGCTTCGTCCACGCGTACTCGATGCCGGTCCCTCGGGCTCTTGCTCCGGGCATCCTCGGGCCTCGCCCGGCGAGCCACCAAGCCCTCTTCGCCACGCAGAATGCCGCTCCCTACAGCGGCTACGGTGTCGCGCCCGCACCCGCGCCCGCCTACGGCACCGTCGCCGCACCGGCCTTCGGTGCCGCCCCCGCGCCGGCTTATGGCGCAGCCCCCGTGTCGGCCTATGAAGGTTTTACCCTCCTCAGGTGCGCCGCCGTGGGACCCGACCCTTCTCGCTGCTCTGCACTCCGCCCCATCCCCAAGCTCCTATGGTGGCGGCGGTGACTGGTAAATGGACTCGGGCGCCACCATTCACATGACTGCTCATCTCGGTAACCTCACGTCTGCCATTCCTGTTCATACTCCCACTCGCATCACCGTTGGTAACGGTTCCTCCCTACCCATTACACATGTCGGTCATATGTCTTTTCCCTCTACTTCTACTCCCATCAATATGTCTAATGTTCTTGTGTCTCCTGACTTAGTCACTAATCTCGTTTTTGTTCGTCGCCTTGCTCATGAGAATCCTATCACTGTTGAGTTTGACGATATCGGTTTTTCTGTGAAGGACGCCCATACACGGATGGTACTTCACTGATGTGACAGGCCGGACGAGCTTTACCCGGTGCATCCCTCCGACGCCACCACCACCCGTCTTCCCGCCGCCTTCACCGCCAGTGTCGTTCTTTGGCATGCCCGCCTCGGTCACCCCAACTCCACCGTTATGCGTCAGATTCTTCAGAGTTTTTCTTTCTCATGTAATAAGATTGATGACCACACTTGTGAGGCTTGCCGTCTTGGCAAGCATGTTCGTCTTCCCTTTAGCGAGTCTACAAACATTTCCACCTTTCCGTTTCAGTTATTGCATAGTGATGTTTGGACGTCCCCGGTTGCGAGCAACACGGGCTACTTATACTATTTGGTGATATTGGATGGTTTTTCTCATTATGTGTGGACATTCCCTCTCCATCACAAGTCCGGCGCTCTTGCCACACTCACAGCCTTTATTCATATGTCACCACACAGTTCGGTCGTCCTATTCTCGCCTTGCAAACTGACAAGGAGTTTGACAACGTCGCCATCCACAATCTTCTTGCGTCTCACAACACCATCTTTCGCCTCACTTGTCCCTACACGTCCCAGCAGAATGGTCACGCCGAGCGCGTCATTCGCACTCTTAATGACTGTGTCCGCACGTTGCTCTTTCACTCCTACGTGCCTCCTCGGTTCTGGCCGGACGCGCTCGCAACCGCTAGCCTCCTTATTAACATTCGTCCATGTCATTCCCGCTGGAACTACACTCCTCACTAGCTCCTCTTCGGTGCGGTTCCATCTTATGATGGTCTTCGCATCTTCGGGTGTCTCTATTATCCTAGCACCGCGTCCACCGCTCCTCACACACTCGCTCCCCGGTCGCTTCCTTGCATCTTCCTTGGTTATCCTCCTAACACCAAAGGTTACCGGTGCTATGATCCAGTGTCCCACCGCATTTTCTCTTCGCGGCATGTGTACTTTGATGAGCTGGTGTTTCCGTTTCAGCAGGTACCGTCACCCTCGGCGTCTCCCGCGGCGTGGTTCGCCCCTGCCTCCACCTCTGGCGGACCACCCAGCCGCACACTGGGCTCGGTCCTGCCCCACGCTCCCCGCGCCGGCGGACCTGTCGCCTCGGCCCCCACCGCGGCCCCTGTCGCCGCGGCACCTGCTACGACCCTTGCCGTGGCCCCCGTCGCCGCGGCCCCCTCGGCCGCCCCTAACGCCGCGGCCCCTGCCGACGCGGCTCCCTCCGCGGCCCCCATCCCTGCGGCTACGCCCCTCACCGGTGTGGTCACTCGGGCTCGGACTGGGACACTTCGTCCTAGCACGTGCTACCCGTGGGACGAGTACGCGTGTGCTGCATCTACCTCGGCGCCGTCTCCGCTCCCCAACTCCGCTCGCGCAGCCCTTCGGGATCCGAATTGGCTAGCTGTGATGCGTGAGGAGTTTGATGCCCTGCAGTGGACCCGTACGTGGCAGCTTGTCCCGCGGCCTCCCCGTGCCAATGTCATCACTGGCAAGTGGGTCTTCCGCCAAAAGACTCGCCCCGACGGCTATCTCAAGCGCTACTAGGCGCGTTGGGTGGTGCGCGGCTTCCGCCAGCGTGCCGGCGTGGACTTCACCGACACCTTCGCCCCGGTTGTCAAACCGGGCACGATTCACGCTGTCCTCTAGCTTGTTGTTTCTCGCGCCTAGCCAGTCCACCAGCTCGATGTGTCTAATGATTTCTTGCATGGCCATCTCGATGAGAAGGTGTTCTGTCAGCAGCCTACTGGTTTTGTCGACACCGACTATCCGGACCATGTGTGCTTGCTCTCCCATTCTCTCTACTGGTTGAAGCAGGCACCTCGGGTCTGGTACCAGCGGATCGCGGCCTTCCTTCAGCAGCAGGGGTTCATGTCCACACGGTCCAATGCCTCCCTGTTTGTTTATCACTAGGGCCCCGCCACCGCATACCTCCTCCTGTATGTCGACGACATCATCCTGACTGCATCCTCGCAAGAGCGCTCCTTCAGCATATCACAGCTCGCCTCGGCACCGAGTTCGCCCTCAAGGACTTGGGGGCTCTCCAGTACTTCCTCGGCATCGAGGTCGTGCCCCGGGCCACTGGCTTCTTCCTGCACCAGCAGAAGTACGCCTACGAGATTCTGGAGCGAGCGGGCATGCTTAATTGCAAGCCTGCTCCTACGCCTATCGTCACAAAGGCTAAGGTGTCCACCGTCGAGGGTTCTCCGGCGTCCGACGCTCCCTTCTACCACTCCATCGTTGGTGCGCTTCAGTACCTCACGCTGACACATCCGGACATTCACTGTCCAGCAGGTGTGCCTTCATATGCATGCTCCTCGTGACACCCATTGGGCTCTAGTGAAACGTATTCTTCGGTACATATGTGGCACCACAGCCATGGGTCTCACCCTGACGGCATCACCTCACACCAGCCTTGTCGCCTACTCCGACACCGACTGGTCTGGGTGTCCCGACACTCGACGCTTCACTTCCGGCTACTTTGTCTACCTCGGACCCTCTCTGATTTCGTGGTCGTCTAAACGACAACCCACGGTCTCACGATCGAGTACCGAGGTTGAGTACCGGGCTGTGGCCAATGCCGTCGCGGAGTGCTCTTGGCTACGACAGCTACTTCAGGAGTTGCTATGTGAGGTTACCAAGGCGACGCTTGTCTACTGTACAACATTTCCACGGTGTACCTTGCTGCCAACCCTATCCATCACCGACGGACGAAGCATATTGAGCTTGACATCCACTTCGTCAGGGAGCACATCCCACTTGGTCGTGTTCGTGTTCTCCATGTGCCCACCGATCAACAGTTCACCGATGTTATGACGAAGGGACTACTGATGACCCACAAGTGTAGGGGATCTATCATAGTCCTTTTGATAAGTAAGAGTGTCGAACCCAACGAGGAGCAGAAGAAAATCACAAGCGGTTTTCACTAAGCTATTCTCTGCAAGCACTGAAATTATCGGTAACAGATAGTTTTATGATAAGGTAATTCATAATGGGTAACAAGCAATGAAATTAAATAAGGTGCAGCAAGGTGGCCCAATCCTTTTTGTAGCAAAGGACAAGCATGGACAAATTCTTATATAGAGAAAAGCGCTCCCGAGGACACATGAGAATTATTGTCAAGCTAGTTTTCATCACGCTCATATGATTCGCGTTCGTTACTTTGATAATTTGATATGTAGGTGGACCGGTGCTTGGGTACTGCCCCTTCTTGGACAAGCATCCCACTTATGATTAACCCCTACTGCAAGCATCCGCAACTACAAAAGAAGTACTAAGGTAAACCTAACCATAGCATGAAACATATGGATCCAAATCAGCCCCTTACGAAGCAACACATAAAGTAGGGTTTAAGCTTCTGTCACTCTAGCAACCCATCATCTACTTATTACTTCCCAATGCCTTCCTCTAGGCCCAAACAATGGTGAAGTGTCATGTAGTTGATGTTCACGTAACACCACTAGAGGAGAGACAACATACATCTCATCAAAATATCGAACGAATACCAAATTCACATGACTACTTATAGCAAGACTTCTCCCATGTCCTCAGGAACAAATGTAACTACTCACAAATCATATTCATGTTCATAATCAGAGGGGTATTAATATGCATTAAGGATCTGAACATATGATCTTCCATCGAATAAACCAACTAGCATCAACTACAAGGAGTAATCAACACTACTAGTAACCCACAGGTACCAATCTGAGGTTTTGGGACAAAGATTGGATACAAGAGATGAACTAGGGTTTGAGAGGAGATGGTGTTGGTGAAGATGTTGATGGAGATTGACCCCCTCCCTATGAGAGGATCGATGGTGATGATTCCCCCCTCCCGGAGGGAAGTTTCCTCGGTAGAATAGCTCCACCGGAGCCCTAGATTGGTTCCGCCAAGGTTCTGCCTCGTGGCAGCGGAGTTTCGTCCCGGAAGCTTGCCTCTGATTTTTTCCAGGGTAAAAGACTTTATATAGCAGAAGATGGGCACCGGATGGCTGCCAGGTGGCCCACGAGGCAGGGAGGCGCGCCTAGGGGGGTAGGGCGCGCCCCCACCCTCATGGACGGTGGGTGGCCCCCTCTAGTATTTCTTCTAATCAGCATTTTTTATTAATTCCAAAAATGACTTCCGTGAAGTCTCATGACTTTTGGATCTGTGCAGAATAGGTCTCTAATATTTGCTCCTTTTCTAGCCTAGAATCCCAGCTGCCGGCATTCTCCCTCTTCATGTAAACCTTGTAAAATAAGAGAGAATAGGCATAAGTATTGTGACATAACGTGAAATAACATCCCATAATGCAATAAATATCGATATAAAAGCATGATGCAAAATGGACGTATCAACTCCCCCAAGCTTAGACCTCGCTTGTCCTTAAGCGGAAGCCGATAATGAAAAATATGTCCACATGTTTAGAGATAGAAGTGTCGATAAAATAAAATACGGACAGGAGGGCATCATGATCATTCTTATAACAGCAACATATATATATATATATATATATATATATATATATATATATATATATATATATATATATATATATATATATTGTCATATGATTTCTTATGCTCAAGTAACAATCTATTCACAATGTCAAGTATGAATCAGAAACTTCATTGAGAACCAACAAACTATGATCTCGATCATTAAAGCAATTGCAATTTATCATAACATCGGAAAGAGTCAATATAAGAGCTTTTCAGCAAGTCCACATACTCAACTATCATTTAGTATTTCACAATTGCTAACACTCACGCAATACTTATGGGTATGGAGTTTTAATCGGACACAGAGAAAGATAGGGGCTTATAGTGTTGCCTCCCAACCTTTTACCTCAGGGGTAATGTCAACAATAATAGTTCATGCTAACTTACATCCAATTGGATATATATATCAGGATCTTTCCAACACGCGGTGCTTGCCAAAGGATAAAATGTAAAAAGGAAAGGTGAAGATCACCATGACTCTTGCAGAATGTAAAAGATAGAAGTAAAAGATAGGCCCTTTGCAGAGGGAAGCCGAGGTTGTCATGTGCTTTTATGG
Source organism: Triticum timopheevii (assembly GCA_963921465.1). Lineage (NCBI taxonomy): Eukaryota > Viridiplantae > Streptophyta > Magnoliopsida > Poales > Poaceae > Triticum > Triticum timopheevii. Next base: position 459,915,556 of record OY997264.1, on the reverse strand, counting down.
TTGGATGCATGAAATCTTAATGCAAAAGGAAGTCACTTTATATTGCCACTTGTGATATGGACCTTTATTATGCAGTCCGTCGCTTTTATTACTTCCATATCACAAGATCATATAAATCTTATTTTCTCCACACTAATAAGTCATACATATTTAGAGAGCAATTTTTATTGCATGCAACATGACAACTTACTTGAAGGACCTTACTCAATCCATAGGTAGATATGGTGGACTCTCATGGCAAAACTGGGTTTAAGGATGTTTGGAAGCACAAGTAGTATCTCTACTTGGTGCAAGGAATTTGGCTAGCAGAGAGGGAAAGGCAAGCTCAACATGTTGGATGATCCATGACAATGTACTTTATTCCGGATATAAGGAAACATAACCCATTACGTTGTCTTCCTTGTCCAACGTCAACTCTTTAGCATGTCATATTCTAATGAGTGCTCACAATCATAAAAGATGTCCAAGATAGTATATTTATATGTGAGAACCTCTCTTTCTTTATTACTTCCTATTAATTGCAACGATGACAAAAACTATGTTTGTCAACTCTCAACAACTTTTATTCAACATACTCTTTATTGTGAAGTCATTACTTTCCATAAGATCAATATGATCTCTTTTATTTCTTTTTATTCTTTTATTCCATCAAGATCATAGCAAGATAGCAAAGCCCTTGACTCAACACTAATCTTTATTATATATAGCTCACAGACTCGATTACATAGAGGGATCATAAAGCAAAAAGCAAAACTAAATCATACCAAAACTTTATTCTACTAGATCAAGATATTACTAAAAGGATCGAACTAAGTAAAATGGTAAAGATAGGAGTGTGATGGTGATATGATACTGGGGCACCTCCCCAAGCTTGGCAGTTGCCAAGGGGAGTGCCCATACCCATGTGTTTATGTCTCCTTCTTTAGAAGTGGTGATGATGGAGTTGTTGATGACGTAGGCTTGTCCTCTGTCTTCCAAGGCATAGGCTCACCATCATAGAAGGATGATTGAGTCTCTGGGATCCTCAAATCTGCAGCCAAACTCATCCTCTTGAATCTATATTCATACTCATAGTTTTGGTTTTGCAGGTCATAGATCTGGGCTTGGAGGTGCTCGATTTTCTCATGAAGCTTGAAGATGGTCTCCCCAATGTTCTTGGAGTCCAGCTTATGGTTGTTGGTGAACTCCGCGATCATCATCTGGTTGGCGTTGAGTCCGCGTTCCACCATACCTTGGCACTGGAAAACTTGTTGTTCCATTCATTTGAGTCTTGTCTCCACGCTTCCGGTCCTCCTTGATCCCTCAAAATCGCGGATGTGCAGCACCCCCTCATGCATCTCAATGGTTTGAGGGTGATGCAGCACCTCCGCGAGGTAGGGGTTGATGACCTTCTCGAAAAACTTGTCCTTGGGGGCGCTTGAAGACGTCATGGTGATCTAGATCTATTAGAAAAATAGCTCGAAACAAAGACAGAGGATATTTGCGTGATACGGTGGTCAAAACTTCCGGGAGATTATATAATGAATTTTTACCGACCAAAAGAAGTATCGTGCAAGAAAGCGGAGTCCAGAGAGCACACGAGGTGCCCACGAGGCAGGGGGCGCGCCCAGGAGGGTAGGGCGTGCCCTCCACACTCGTGGACGCCTTGTGTCCTTCCCGGACTACTCCTTATTTTCCTATTTTCTTAAATATTCCAAAACGGAGAAAAATTGCTGTTAGAACTGTTTTGGAGTCGGTTTACTTACCGTACCACGTACCTATTCCTTTTCGGAGTCTGAAACGTTCTGGAAAATGTCCCTTATGTATTCCTCCGGGGTTACGGTTTCAATAACATTAGTTTCAATATTTATGGGATTACCTGAGATGTAATGTTTGATTCTTTGACCATTTACCACCTTCGAATTCGTGCCTTCGAAGTTGTTGATTTTTATGGCACCGGAACGATAGACCTCCTCGATAACGTAAGGGCCTTCCCATTTAGAGAGAAGTTTTCCTGCAAAAAATCTTAAACGAGAGTTGTATAGCAACACATAATCACCTACATTAAACTCACGCTTTTGTATCCTTTTGTCATGCCATCTTTTAACTTTTTCTTTAAACAGTTTGGCATTCTCATAGGCTTGGGTACTCCATTCATCAAGTGAGCTAATGTCAAATAACCTCTTCTCACCGGCAAGTTTGAAATCATAATTGAGCTCTTTAATGGCCCAATATGCCTTATGTTCAAGTTCGAGAGGTAAGTGACATGCCTTCCCATAAACCATTTTATACGGAGACATACCCATAGGATTCTTATATGCAGTTCTATTAGCCCATAATGCATCATCAAGTTTCTTGGACCAATTCTTTCTAGACCTGTTAACAGTCTTTTGCAAAATTAATGTAAGCTCTCTATTGCTAAGTTCTACTTGGCCACTAGACTGTGGGTGATATGGGGATGCAATTCTATGTTTAACATCATACTCAGCAAAGCACCATGAATAAAATGTGAACTACCAGCAGCCATTAGGTATCTAGGGACTCCAAACCTCGGAAAAGTAACTTCTTTAAGCATCTTATTAGAGGTTGAAAGAACATGCGTAACCCCCATGTTTGGTTTTGGTAATTGATGCCAATCTCTATGGACTAATGGTTGTCTTGAGTTATATTTGAAGGATTTGTCCATAGGCTTTTCTTGAAGTCCATGTGTTGGTTTGAAGGAGTTTATGAGTTGACCAAGGTGCTATTAAGGAATTATCCAAAGATTGGTCATGTGAGTGTTGAGCTTATTGCAAGCATGTCTTGAAGAAGAAGATTGTGTGATCATTCATGTTTACCTTCAAGACATCATCCAAATGAAGAGAGTTGGAAAGATTCAAGGTTGATCAAGACTAAATCAAGAGTGAATCAAGTTGATCAATTCACAAAGCGTAGAAGATGTACCGAGAGGGATCAAGTGATCCCATGGTATCGTAAGCATTGTCCATTACACTTTGTGTACTAACCCATGGTCTATGTGAGAGTTCTATGTGGGGTTAGGTACATGTCCATGGGCTCGCGTTAAGAGGAAGATATCATACAACCCATGGAAAGGATGACATCAAGTGGTGATCGTCATCAAGATTGTCGTGTGCAAGTTCAAGTGGAGCATCACGAAGAGATCAAGTGCTTGAATCTTGCCATCCATTGTGGTGTCAATGTACTTGTGAAGATGTGCCGAAGAGTGGCTCACCCATAGTGGACTATGGGGGAGCAATCATCTAATCTTCATCGAGCCAACGCAATCAAGAAAGGTGGTCCAACTTGAGGGAGTCAAGATCATCATCATCTAGCTCAAGTGGACCATGTGCAAGGCCAAGGTTTGCCCATGATAGGTTTTCTATTTTACTGGTCTCGTGGTGGTAGTTGGGAGACCGGGTTATAGGATCGTTTGCCGTACTATCAAGGGGGGCTCTCAAGTTGGTAGCTTGATTGTATCGTTAGTAGAGAGATCAAACCATTGCATCCTTGCATCATGTTTCTTGGTTCTTGTTTTGGTTCTCTTTGTGAGTCTTAGAGCTTATGGTCATCTTGATGACAAGCTTGAGTTCATCGAAAACGGAGTTCGCATGCGTCTTCTATGATGTTTTCGGTGTTGGAGGTTTTACCGGTCTTCTCCGAGGAAGGGTTCTCACAATTTTCTTATGGGCCTTTTCTAATTTGCTTCTTATTGATATTTATTTCAAGATTGTGTTAGCCCTTGTTGCTATCTTTCCAACAAACTTGGTTTCATCGAATTCAGAGTCCGTTTGCAAAAGTTGTGGCAGTTTTGGTGTTCTGAAAAGGTTGCAGCGGTACTACCGCGAATTGGAGCGGATGTAATTTTTTACTACCGCTCTAGAGTGGTACTACTGCGGCTCCTGCAGCGGTAGTACCGCTCCGGACCAAAAACTCGTCCCAAGTCATGCGGTGGTAGGCATGGATGTATTTTTTTAGTACCGCTCGCATGCAGTAGTACCGCTACCCTTTGCGGTAGTACCGCGATCCCTAGCGATAGTACCGTGAGGACGAGCGGTAGTACCACTCTGGCGGTTCTACTGGCCTTTTTCCTCCTCGTTGTTGTTTTTCAAAGGGGTACTATCGCCCTAGCGGTAGTACCTCTCTGTGTGGGCTATGAGGATAACGGTTGGATTTTTTCCTCACCTATAAAAGGGGGTCTTCTTCCCCAATGGTCCTTATCCTTTGAGCTCGTGTTCTTCCCCCATTGTTGACCTTCTTCGAGCTTGCTAACTCTCAACCCTCCATGGATTCTTGCTAGTTTTTGAGGGAAAAGAGAGAGGAGATCTAGATCCACATTTCCACCAATCACTTTCTCCTCTATGTGAGGGGAACTGTCGGATTTCGGGTTCCGGCAGACCCTTGAGGTTCAAACACTGGAGTGCACGCGGAGATCACACCCCCAGCCTACCCATGTCTCACCGCCACACAAGGATCTAAGACTACACGAAGAACAACACAAGAGACACGATATTTATACTGGTTCAGGCCACCATTGTGGTGTAATACCCTACTCCAGTTTGTGGTGTGGTGGATTGCCTCTAGGGCTGGTGAGGAACAGTGCAAGGGAAGAACAGCCTCGCGAGGGTCTGTTCTTGGCTGAGGCGACGAACTGCTAGGGGAGTTCAGTCGCCTCTCTCTCTGTGTCTTGGATGCGGATCCGATCAGATCTCGATCCCCTACCCTGTGGGTGGCTAGTCCTATTTATAGGCGAAGGCCCCGGGCCTCTTCCCAAATATTGAGCGGGAAGGGCGCCAACAATTGGCCATTTTGAAGGGGAACATCTAGTATACTTATCCTGACTAAAGTTGGTCCTTGCCTGCCAAAGACCCTGATGATGACACTGGCTTGGGCTCCACGATGACCTCCGTTCTGCCGTCCTGCTGGTCTTGGTCTTGTTGCACCGAAATGGTTGCCTTTGCTTGATACCCTTGCCTGCGCTTGCCCCCTTTGCACCAAAGGGGAAACAAGGACTCTGCGCAGGCCGGCGCCCGCCTGGCGCCCGCCTGGCCTTGGTCTTCATGGCTTGCATCACGGGCACCTCATGAGGTACCCCGCCTTGATCTCTCCGCCTCCTCGCGAGCCAGCCTGACAAGGCCGTGCCTGAGGAAGCCTCCTGTCGTCCTTCCCCACGAGGCTTGGACCCTCGCGAGGGTGTTGAGCATGTGCTGATGAAGATGGGCCGTACTGGGCCACTCCTTGAGCCACGCCGCAGGCTGCAGGCAGGCAAGTCTGGGTACCCCCGTTCCCAGAACACCGACAGTAGCCCCCGGGCCCAAGGCGCGCTTGGACTTGGCTTAGCAGAGAAGCGAAGAGGCAAGTGCGAAGCGCCACGGGCCCCAATAGCCTGCGGCCTTGGGCGCCGCGTGGCGGTTAATTGGACGTGGGCGTCCTGGCTCCTCCACTGCACCTCGGCAACTGCACAAACTGATAAGGGAGCGGTACCCGTCTAGGCTTACCTTCTTTGCCTTTTCCTTCACTGCCCAGATACCCTTTCTTGCTCCTGTCCTTCTTGCTTCCGAAATCCCTAGATCTACTCCAACCCTGCATCCTAGCAAGGCATGGCGCCTCGCCAGACCCCAGCCGGAGCATGGTACTCGCCCGCCTTGGATCTCCCGAATGTGTCAGAGAAGAATCTTGCTCGGACGTGCTAGATGATGGCGGCACAAGGCCACGACGGGGCGGCCGCGCTCAAGGTTGGCACCGCCCTTCCTAAGGGCAGAGGAAGCACCTTCTACCCGCTCTTCGTGAGCGCCATCGCCGGCGGTCTGGTGCCCCCTTTTTCTGAGTTCTTCCTTTCTATTCTTCACCATTACAATCTGCAAGCCCTGCACCTCCATCCCAATTCCGTTCTTCTCCTAGCGATTTTTGCCTACTACTGCGAGGCTCATGTCGGGGTGAGGCCTTCTGTGGCCTTGCTGCGCCATTACTTCTACCTCCGGGTCTCCCGCGGCCCCATCACCGCGTGCGCGAGCTTGGTCGCGCACGGTAGCTCTAATGCCATCTCGAAGCCCGGGAAGAGAATTGAGGGCTTCTGGAGCAAGTGGGTCATGGTGGATGCTGGGCGCACCCATTCCCGGCTGATTCTGCCCACGGGGCAGCTCATGTCCGTCGACGCTTGGTCCCGCGCGGAGCTCGTTGATTCCCGTGCGAGGCCGGTGCTGGAGAAGATGGACGCGGACCTGTGGCCGGACAACATGGCGACGACGAAACTGACCGGGGCGTCGCTCCTGAGGGAGTTCCTGGAGCACCGGGTGGCTTCGCTCCGGGAACACTCTCTCCCGCTGTGGAAGCTTGGGGGGGCCGATGCCGCCCTTCGCTCAAACCTCGAAGTCATGGCCGACGAGGATCTGGCCGTGGTCCTCCAATCCTTGGTTGGGGGAAACGTGGCAAGGTTGGAGGATGCTCCCGTGCCCTTGTTCCTTCGGGATGATTGGGAGCATGTGGTGAACTCCATGTCCGCTTTCAACGAGGGCGGGCCTGTGCCTGCGGAGGTTCCTGAGGACCTGGCGGCCCTGGCGATAGTGAACGTATCCTCTAGTGACTCCAGCGGAGAGGAGGAGGAGGAGGAGGAGGAGGAGGACAAGGAGCCCGATTCGGAGGCGACCGACGGGGAGTCGAGAACGCCCCTCCCTCGGCGTAGGTCCCGCACTCTTTGCCTCATGCTGGATGACGATGAGGACGGCGACGAGCGGGGTGGCGAGAGCTCGCCCTGATCCCGAAGAAGGACAGGACGGGGCTGGTTCCCCGTGGGTCCGCTCCGACTCCGAGGCGATCCGCAGACACGCCTCCTGCTCCCGAGCCTCTTGAAGTTGACCCCAGCATCCGGCTTTCGGGCTTCAAGTTCGGCCGGAGGTTGCTTGAGCCCGCGAGCGATGACGAGTAAGTGCTCGATTCTCATTTTGCTTCCTGCTTTGTTGTTGAGGCTTGACGTCCATATTCCTTGGCTAGGCCGGTGCCTACCGTGAAGAAGCTGAAGGGGGCTCCTGAGGCTTCGTCCGAGGCAGCACCCCCATCCGTGGGAGAAGGGGGCGACAAGACGCGGGCCTCTCCTGCCCGGTCATCCTCGCGAGGCCTAGTGGGGCCAGTTGGAGCGAGCTTAACCCCTATGGCCCAAGCGACTCCCGCGGTGTCTTTGCCTGACGCCACTGCCGCAGTCGTCGGGGCGCAGAATGTCCTGACTCATGGTGCTGTGATTACGCTGCCATCTTCTCCTCCTACTCCGCCAACCGCTGTCTCTCTGGCTCCTCCTACTGTTTTGGATCGTGCTGCTGCTGAGCTGGACCGGCTGCGGAAAGATCTTCTGGGCGCCAACCCTCGCTTAGTGACCGGGCGCCTGGAGTTGGTCTCTGGCTAGGTCCGCTCTGATGCTTCAGTCCAAGCGGCGCTGGCTCAGGCCGCGACAGCCTGCGACGAGGAGAAGCAGGCCGTCCTTGAGGCGAGGGCCACTCGCGACGCTGCCTTGGGTGAGGTTGCGGATGTCCAGGGTCACTACAAGGTGCTGGAGAGCGAACTGCAAGGCCTGCGCGACCAGCTTGTCAAGGAGGCCCGTGTCCGCCAGGAGAAGGAGGAAGACATGAAGGCTCGCGAGGCTGCCGCCAAGGACCGGGATGCCGAGCTTGACGAACACCAAGGTCGCTTGGGTGCGCTGGAGCAGGCGTTGGAGGCGAAGAAGATCGAACTGGATGCCAAGGCGCGGGTCCTGGCCGAGGACCGCGTGGCCTTCGCGAAGCTGGAGGTGAAGGCTCGCACCCTGCTGAAGTCGGTCTATGACAGCGGCCTAGAAAGCCCGCTGGCCGGCGCCGAGGAGGGCCCCGCCAAGCTGCTTCCCTTCCTGGTCCGCGCCCTCGAAGTTGTCGCCCTCGGCCTTGGCCCCACGGCTGAGGCTGAGGCGCGCGTCCTTTCTTCTGTGGCGCTAACGCGCGTCTTCACCCACATCTACCTCCGCGACCCCAGCGTTGACCTCGACAGCCTGCTGGAGCCTGTGAGCGGTGAGCTTGCCGCCGTCGCTGCTGAGGCCGTGAAGGGTCGCGCGGAGGCTCTGCTGGCGAAGTTCCGGGCCTTCAGCACCAGGCCGAAGCGAGGCGCTGCCGGTCTTGAGGCTCCATGAGGCGAAGCTGCCCAGCGTAGCACCGTCACTAGCGGTGGCGCCGCCAAAAAGTGACCCCTTCTTGGCTCCCGTCCTGCTTTTAATTCCTGCAACATGCATTCTGCCTCATGGAGGCGTTTAAACTTGTGTTTGGCGTTGTCAAAGTACTCTATGGACTGTTATATTTGCTTTTGAATTTCTTGAGATTTGCGTTTTTCCTTCCTACTTGCTTGTGTTCTACGTCCGCAGAGCCCGGCCCCGCGCATACCTCAGCCGCTGTTAGCCCCGACCGGAAACCAGGATGGGACCAAGGAGTGAGGGGCTACGTGACTAGTTAGGCTCCTGAGTCGCGATGCTCAGGAGTCCCCCTTGACACACGAACAACAAGTAGGGAGGTGAGATGCATGGGTGAATTTACCGTTCTACATTGGCAGAGCCCGGCCCCGCGCATACCTCAACCACCGTTAGCCTTTCGAAACTAAGGGGTGAGGGCCTACGTGACCAGTTAGGCTTTTGAGTCACGATGTTCAGGAGTCCCCCTTGACATTCAAACGGCCTTCGTACCTTGGCTCCGCTCGGGGAGAGGCGTGCGATGAACCAGGCCCGAGGGGCTTGGCTGGGTGGCGTGCGCCTGGGCGTGACCCTGGCGCAGCCCCCGTGCCCAGCCCCCTTGCGCGGCACTCCCGAGGGGAGGCGTTACGAAGACGCCGGACATTGAGCTCTGGCCTCCCTGAGGTTGATGTAGCCGGGGGCCACCCTCAGTTGTTTATCACCAGCGCGGAGCATAGCGCTTCCGTATGTGTACGGGCATAGCCACTCCTCGGCAGTGTTGTCAGCCAGCACGGAGCATGGTGCTTCCATTGGTGCGTGGGAGGGGGCTCCCCTTCGGGAGGAGCCCCCGGGGCGTGTACAGCCCCGCCCTGACACGTGGCTGGCACGGTAGGGCCTGGCGAGGTGTATTTGGGCACCCGTGAGCTAGCGCGGGACTCACGTGGCCCTACCTCAAGGCGGGTTGCGCCTGGTTCTGGGACTTTACTTGTGACGTGTTCCTGCAGATTTGGTTAGATGTCGGTGCTCTACGTCCTCGGGTCCCGGCCCTCGAGCGGGGCTCAGCCGTCGCTGGTATGCCAGGTTGCGATGCCGTGGACAAGGCCAGAGGGTGAGGGCTGGAGAGCCAGTAAGAGCCCATGAGTCGCGATGCTCAGGTACCCCCCCCTTTAACGTGCAAGCAGCCGACATGAAGAAAGAAGGGTGTCATGGGCAAGCATCAAACAACGATCATGATGGGTCAAACGCACGACCCGAATAAACGCGAGAGGGATATATGCCACCGGGTCTGGCCCGAGTGACTTTGGGGATGATGCGGCCCAAGGGGCGCCCCCGATAAAGTAAGCTAAAAACATGAACTAAAGGGGATACACGCCATAGGGACGGACCCACGCAGCCTGGGAATGATGCAGCCCTGGGGGGCGCTCCCGGCTGAAAATGAAACTTGAAGGATGTCACCTGATGATGCTGAAGATGGAGGGATGCTGAAGTAGCAGACGGCGTGCACTGCGGGAGACGATCTTCACGAGCCCCCAGGCCCAGGGGCCTCGGGAGGCTCCGGAGGCGCCGGCGGCTCCTCGCGGACCATCTCCATTTCCGCCAGGACTGCGGAATGCCTGACCACCTGAGCCTCCAAGACGCTCCTCATGAGGCACTGACGCACAGCAGCCGCGTTCGGCAGGTCGTAATGTTGGGGAACGTAGTAATTTCAAAATTTTCCTACGCACACGCAAGATCATGGTGATGGCATAGCAACGAGAGGGGAGAGTATTGTCCACGTACCCTCGTAGACCGTAAGTGGAAGCGTTATGACAACGCGGTTGATGTAGTCGTACGTCTTCACGATCTGACCGATCCAAGCACCGAACGTACGGCACCTCCGAGTTCAGCACACGTTCAGCTCGATGACGATCCCCGGGCTCCGATCCAGCAAAGCTTCGGGGATGAGTTCCGTCAGCATGACAGCATGGTGACGACGATGATGTTCTACCGGCGCAGGGCTTCGCCTAAACTCCGCGACGATATGACCGAGGTGGAATATGGTGGAGGGGGGCACCGCACACGGCTAAGGAACGATCCGTAGATCAACTTGTGTGTCATGGGGTGCCCTGCCCCCGTATATAAAGGAGCAAGGGGGACGGGCGGGCCAAGGGGAGGAGGCGCGCCCAAGGGGGAGAATCCTACTCCAAGTAGGATTCCCCCTTCTTTCCTAGTCCAAGTAGGAGAGGGGAAGGAAGGGAAGGAGAAGGAGAAGGAAGGAGAGGGAGGAAAAAGAGGAAAGGGGGGCCGGCCCCGTAGTCCAATTCGGTTTGGGCTAGGGGGGCCACGCGCCCTGCCTCCTCTCTTCCACCACTTGGCCCATGAGGCCCATTGCTTCTTCCTCGTATTCCCGTAACTCCCCGGTACCCCCGAAAATACCCGAATCACTCGGAACCTTTACGAACTCCGAATATAGTCGTCCAATATATCGATCTTTACATCTCGACCATTTCGAGACTCCTCGTCATGTCCCCGATCTCATCCGGGACTCCGAACTCCTTCGGTACATCAAAACTTATAAACTCATAATAAAATTGTCATCGTAACGTTAAGCGTGCGGACCCTACGTGTTGGGGATATTACCACTGGGCGTGAACCGGCCTACCTAGGCCGGGTTAGCTTCATTAGTAGTTTAAAGGTGATTAAGCAGATGAAGGCCCAAGGCCTGTAGTCGGTTTAGAACCTGTAGCCGTAAACCGGCTTGATATGTAAACTTGCATTGTAAGTTAGGAATAGAGAGAGACCAACCGGGATACGAGTATGAACCGGTGTGGGACTCTATGGACCGACGGGCGTCACCCGTGTATATAAGGGGACGACCCGGCGGCGGTTCAAGGACAGACAACCAACAACTCGAGGCCTAGGCGAAGCTTGTTTGCTCCCTAGTCATCGAGACCATATCAATTCCATCACAACTAGACGTAGGCTTTTACCTTCATCGAAGGGGCCGAACTAGTATAAACCCTTGTGTCTTTGTGTCCGCTTTAACCCCTTCAAGTTAACCCGTAGTGATGGCTCCACGACTAAGTCCTTTTACCAGGACATCTGCCGTGACAATTCCACGACAGTTGGCGCCCACCGTGGGGCTATCGCACGACAGTTTGATGATCTTGGAGGGCAAGCTCAAAGGACTCGAAGGCTATGCTGTGGGCCGGATGACCAAGAGTCGTCACGGCAAGCTCTACATCGACGATGCAGGATGGGGTCCCGAAGCCAGCTCGATCGAGTACGGGTACCGGGTCCCCTTTGGTGGCATACACGTTTTTATCGGCAAGATTGGTGAGCCTGGGCCTGAGCCGGACATCTGCACCGACCTCGTCGAGATGGCTCAGCGTGCGAGATCTACCCAGGTTAAACCGGCCGTGAAGCGTGCCTTCGTGGGAGTCATCCACGGAGGAGAGCATGGGGACGAGTCAGAATACGGTAGCGAGACCGTCGTCTATTCCGGCGACGAGTCCTCAACCGGAGAGACCGAATCATTGTACCAGTTGCAAGACGACCAGATTAGGGGCTGTTCCGATGGCGACAGTATTCCGGACCCCCCAGGTCAGGTCAACCGGGTTGGAATATTCATGGCCGGCACGCAGGCGGCGAATCACTCTTCGACCGCACCAGCAATGCTCTCCGGATCAGCAGCGGCAGCGGCAGCAGGGGCAGGAGGCCTTGTGCGCCCGCCGGTTCAAGTCCTGTCTGACCTGTTTAACGCACTAGCGGTACTTATGGCAGAGGTTAATCCAGCGGATCAGGAGGCCCATGATGCGGAGGTTGCAAAGGTGAGAGAGCAGATCGTACAGGCCAAAGCCGACCTAGCAACAGAGAAGGACAGGATGGCCGCAGAGCGGGCCGCTTTGGACGCCCAGGCTTATAAGCTCATGCTCGACCAGAACGCATCACAAGAGGTCTTGAAGAGGAAGCACAGATCACGCCTGCCGTTAGGGTTCGACCCTCGAAATCTCTTTCACACTCCGGGAGCTGGAACCAGTAATCCGCCGGGGCACCTGGAGGTAAACCGGGTCAAGGCACCAGGGCCAGGAGCGACGGTCCAACCCCGCCTGATGGAGCCTCCTCGACAGAACATTGTGATTCCTCCGCCGGTCCAGACACCTCCGGGTCATTATTCTAATCCTATGGACAATCTTGTCGCAGCTGCTGCGCGATTGGAAGCTATCCCGGTCGAAGGAGACTCTCCGCAAGCAATCGAGACGCGCCGGGTTAAGGAACTTCTCCGGACCGCTTTGATTCAGCAGGAGGCATATTCATACAGCCGCGATCTAATTCATTCCACACCTCGTCCAAGCCGGAGCTATAGCAGGCGCATGGATGAACCGGCCGTATCAAGCAATACGCGGAACCGTGAAGCGGCCCGTGGCAATAGCCCGGCAGGTGGTATTCGTGATGCTCAGGATGTAGTGGACCGGGCCCGGGCACGAAGGGAAGCCGAGTTAGCAGCACAGAACAAGGCGGGTCATCTTACACCGGTTCGTCCTACCACCTCTGTCGGGCCAGGAGTCGAATCTAGCTTGGGAGTACCCTGTTTAGTCCCCGCTTTACGCAATGTATGCCTGCCCAAAGACTTCAAGGGACCGCGCAAGGTGCCGAATTACACCGCTGATTTATCTCCAGAAGCGTGGGTAGAGAGTTATGAGATGTCCATGGAGATGCTGGATGTGGATGAGACCGCGTGTGCAAAGTACTTCACCATGATGCTTGAAGGCACGGCCCGTACTTGGTTGAAGAGCCTACCGCCTAATTATATCAGTTCATGGGCCCAGTTGCGGGCCCGGTTTATCCAGAATTTCAAAGATACGTGTAAACAGCCTAAGTCCATAGTAGACTTGGTGGCTTGTGTTCAGGAGGATGGAGAATCAACAACCCATTGGGTGCGCCGCGTTTCGGAAGTCTTGCACTCGTCTGACAGGATCAATGCTGACTCTGCAATCTTAACCCTAGAGGGCAACTGCCGGTTTAAGCCTTTAAAGTTGAAATTGGGGCGTATGAAGTGGTTCTGTAATGACATGGGAACTCTCATGGCCGCTTTGGTGAAGTATGCTGATTCTGATAGTACCAAGGATCCCGAGACTGACGATAACGAAGCAGGGAAGGGAAAGAAGAACAGCAACCCCAAGGGGTATCAACACAAACCGGCGAGCCATGGAAACGGAGGCAAGCGTAAAGCAGATGGCAGCATGGACTTTGTGGCTAACACTAATGCGCAGGACAAGGGTCAACGACGCAGAAGTAAAGCGGCAAATCGTAATGGGGCTCCAAATCCTAACCCGGATCGCTTAAACTATTTGTTGAATCAGCCTTGTCCGAAGCACGGGACGAAGGAGACGCCGGCTAACAACCTTTGGAAGGATTGTTACATTATGCAGGAATTTAAGAACTCTAATGCCTTCCGGTATGACCGTGGGTCAGGTGGTGGCTCAGGATCCGGTTTCCATGGGCCAGGTCACGATGGAGCTTCCGGTTCAGGTTTCAATCAGGGCGGTCATAATAATCAGAATAATCAGAGTGGCCAAGGGGGTTACAACCAACAGCAGCAGCAGCAGCAGTCGGGTTATCAGAGCCAGCCAAAGCAGTTGAACAATGGGCAGTATCACGTTTTCATAACTAGCTTGGATAAGCACGACCAGAAACTCCACAAGCGAGCGGTGAACTCTGTTGAACCGGCCGTACCACGTTACTTACGCTGGTTGGAGCAGCCTATCGTGTGGAGCAGGGAGGATCACCCACCCCGGGTTGACAATCCGGGCCAGTTGGCATTAGTGGTAGACCCTCAGGTGGGAGGTTATAAATTCACCAAGGTGCTCATGGATGGAGGGAGCAGTATTAACATCCTGTACTACGAGACGTTCCGCCGTATGGGGCTAACAGACAAAGATCTCAGACCGTCTAATACGGTGTTCCACGGTGTGGTGCCTGGCAAATCAGCATATCCTGTTGGTAAGATAGCCCTGGAAGTGGCTTTTGGGGACGAGCATGATTCCCGATCCGAGACACTAACCTTTGAGGTGGTGAAAATCTGGAGCCCGTATCACGCCTTGTTTGGGCGGCCGGCTTATGCCAAATTCATGGCACGGCCTTGTTATATCTATTTGCAGCTCAAGATGCCGGGCCACAAGGGGACAATAACGGTTCATGGGAGCCGCAAGATTGCTTTGGAATGTGAGGAAGGTGATGCGGCCTATGCAGAGTCGGTTTGTGCCACGGAGGAGTTGAAATATTATAGGGACAATGTTGATCCGGCGGACATGACCCCTTTAAAGAAGCCAACTACGGAGCATGATTCAGATCTGATGTTCAAATCGGCGGCTGAGACCAAGCTTGTTGACTTCGTGCCCGGCGATTCGTCCAAGCAGTTCACTGTCAGTGCCAACTTGGATCCTAAATAGGAAAGCGCGCTCATCGAGTTCATCCGTGAGAACCGGGACATTTTTGCATGGAAGCCTTCTGACATGCCAGGTGTACCGAGGGAACTCGCTGAGCACACTCTTAATGTTGATCCCAAGTATAAACCGGTCAAGCAATTTCTCCGCCGGTTTAACGAAGAAAGGCGCAAAGCTATTGGAGAGGAAGTGGCCAGGCTCTTAGCGGCTGGCTTTATCATTGAAGTGTTCCATCCAGAGTGGCTTGCTAATCCGGTGTTGGTTCTTAAGAAAAACGGCACTTGGCGTATGTGTGTGGATTACACGGATCTTAACAAGGCTTGTCCAGCGGATCCTTTTGCCCTCCCCCGCATTGACCAGATTATTGATGCCACGGCGGGTTGTGAGCGTTTGAGTTTTTTGGATGCATATTCTGGGTATCATCAGATCAAGATGGTGGTTAAAGACCAGGAGAAGACGGCGTTTATTACTCCCTTTGGAGCCTTCTACTATGTATCTATGCCCTTTGGGCTCAAGAGCACCCAAGCCACTTACCAACGGTGTGTACAGAACTGCCTGCATAAACAGATCGGCCGTAATGTGCACGCCTATGTGGATGATATTGTAGTCAAGTCAAGGCAGAAGGAGACGCTGGTTGATGATTTGCGGGAAACCTTTGACAACTTGCGGGTTTACAAGATGATGCTTAACCCGGCCAAATGTGTTTTTGGTGTTCCGGCAGGCAAGTTACTGGGCTTTCTTGTGTCCAACAGAGGAATTGAGGCTAATCCGGAGAAGATTACGGCTATCACCTCCCTGGCTAAACCGAAGTATATCAACGATGTTCAACGTTTGGCAGGTCGGATCGCCGCGCTGAGCCGGTTTATCAGCCGCCTCGGAGAGAAGGCCATCCCTTTATACCAGATGTTGAGAAAGACAGATCAATTCATCTGGAGTCCGGCTGCTGATGAAGCATTGGAGGATTTGAAGCGGCAATTAGCCAATCCGCCCGTTCTTGCAGCTCCGGTTGACAAGGAGCCGTTATTACTATATGTAGCGGCCAATGCTCGCGCAGTTAGCGTGGCTATTGTGGTAGAACGCAAGGAGGCAGGCAAGGAATATCCGGTTCAGCGGCCGGTTTACTATATCAACGAGGTGCTTATTGAATCCAAGCAAAGGTATCCGCATTGGCAAAAGCTGGTATATGGAGTTTTTATGGCAAGCCGGAAGTTGAAGCAGTATTTCCAAGGGCACCCCATCACAGTGGTCAGTTCAGCTCCCTTGGGCGATATCATACAGAACCGGGAGGCAACTGGCCGGATTGCCAAGTGGGCTATAGAACTTGGGCCACACGGATTGAAGTACGTACCTCGGACGGCGGTGAAATCTCAAGCACTTGGAGATTTCATCAATGATTGGACTGAGTTGCAAGCACCAGAGGAGAAGCCGGATCACACATATTGGACTATCCATTTTGATGGATCCAGGCAATTGGAGGGCTCGGGGGCTGGAGTCGTATTAACTTCCCCGCGAGGTGATAAGTTTTGTTATGTTCTCCGCTTAATGTTCCCTTGTACTAATAATGCCGCTGAGTATGAAGCCTTGCTCCATGGTCTCCAGATGGCTAAGGAGATGAACCTAAGTCGGGTTAAGTGCTTCGATGACTCGGACCTCGTGGCTCAACAAGTGTCTGGCACTTGGGATTCTAAAGACCCACTTATGGCTGCATATCGTCGTGAGGTGGATAATATTGCGGGTCACTTCAAGGGTTATCAGGTGGATCATGTGGACCATCGAAAGAATGAAGCAGCGGACGCTTTAAGCCGGTTGGGCTCTCAACGTAAACCGGTCCCGCCTAATGTCTCTCTTGATGTATTGCACAACCCGTCAGTCAAGCTCCCGGGTGAAGCGGATTTGGCTATTCCTGATCCGGAGGCTCAATTGGTGGCAGCCCTGCATATTATACCGGATTGGACAGTTCCTTATCTTGCGTACATGAACCGGGGAGAGTTGCCAGAGGATGAAACTCTAGCCAGGCAGATAGTCCGGCGATCCAAGTCTATGACCATTGTCAATGGCGAATTGCATCATTGCAGTGTATCAGGGGCGTTTCAACGCTGCGTCTCTCCTGAGGAAGGCTGTGAAATCTTACATGAAATCCATGAAGAGGATTGTGGTCACCATGCCGGTTCAAAGTCTCTGGTGGCAAAGGCGTTTCGTCACGGGTTTTACTGGTTGACAGCTCATGCTGATGCGGAGGACTTGGTTAAACGGTGTGATGGCTGTCAGAAATTTTCA
This sequence comes from Triticum timopheevii, assembly GCA_963921465.1. Classification (NCBI taxonomy): domain Eukaryota; kingdom Viridiplantae; phylum Streptophyta; class Magnoliopsida; order Poales; family Poaceae; genus Triticum; species Triticum timopheevii. The sequence goes on along the minus strand of OY997264.1, from coordinate 459,898,699 downwards.
AGGCGTGCTCATGTACCGGCTCAAGAATTAAGGATGATTCCAATTACTTGGTCATTTGCAACATGGGGGCTGGATATGGTCGGACCTTTTAAAAGATCCAAGGATAAGAAAACCCACCTTTTGGTGGCAGTTGACAAGTTTACCAAGTGGGTTGAAGCGGAGCCTGTTAGCAAGTGTGATGCAGCTACCGCCTTGCAGTTCATTAAAAAGGTGATTTTCCGGTTTGGCTTTCCACACAGTATCATTACTGACAACGGTACCAATTTGTCCAAGGGCGCTATGAAGGAATTCTGTGAGCGTGAGCACATCCGACTTGACGTATCGTCAGTGGCTCACCCCTAGTCCAATGGGCAGGCAGAACGAGCTAATCAAGAGATTTTGCGAGGCATCAAACCCCGGCTTATGGTTCCATTGCAAAGAACACCGGGTTGTTGGGTTGAAGAGCTACCGTCTGTGCTATGGAGCATTAATACTACGCCCAACCGATCTACAGGACACACACCGTTTTTCATGGTCTATGGAGCAGAGGCGGTTCTCCCTAGTGATATCCGGCATGATTCGCCTCGTGTAGCAGCTTATGTTGAAGCGGACAATGAGACAGCATGGCAGGACGCTTTGGACCTATTGGATGAGGAGCGTGACATCGCAGCGGCCCGTTCGGCGATTTATCAACAGGATCTCCGTCGCTATCACAGTCGCCGGGTCAGAACCAGAGCTTTTCAAGAAGGAGATTTGGTGCTTCGACTCATCCAAGACCAGACGGATATGCACAAGTTATCCCCACCTTGGGAGGGGCCTTTCGTGGTCAGCAAGAATCTGCACAATGGGTCGTACTATCTGATTGACATTCGAGAGCATAAAGACTCACGCACATCAGAGGAGGAGACCAACAGGCCGTGGAACATAGCTCATCTTCGGCCTTACTACACTTGAGCCATCGGCTCTATCTATGTACATATTATGACAGTGTATATATTATCATTGATATAATAAAACCGGAGCGTCAGCTAAAGCGGGGTCTCTGTCCTTTCATATCATGTGTGGTTACATGGAGTGGTTCTGCTTTAAAGCGGCCTCCGGTTTACCCCTTGAGATTTGCTTTTCAAAAAAGCTTTGTGATATCACTTGGGGCCTTGGTCGTGTCCGAACCAATGCGACACCTTTTGATAGGCGAAAGCCACCAAATCACTTGGGGACATGGTCAAATCTGAACCAGTCACGCCTCTTGATCGGCCTAAGGCCACAAAATCACTTGGGGGCTTGGTCGAACCCGAACCATTGCCACGCCTTTTGATCAGCATAAGTGCCACGGTTTCATTTGGGGACCTGGCTGACTTGAACCATTGTCACTCCTATTGGGGGCTTGGTCCTGTCCAACCATGGTAACACCATCTGATCAGCTCAGTAAAGCATGTTTTTTGCAAACGATTTTTATCATTGCCTTTGCTTCCATATTTCTTTTATGACTATTCCTCAATTTTTGTTGTGTTTCCTTTAAACCAACAACACTTTTTTACCGGTTCAGCTGACGGAATTCGGTTCATTTTTAATCCGGAGGACTATGCCCGGTTTAACTTTCCTGTTAACATCATGGAGTAACAGGGGGGCTCATAAGGACCCGGCACAGTTTACATGGGAGTTGTTTTCCCCCTTTGACGGTAATGCTTTATAAAACCTCCGTTTCAAGCTTGGCTAAGCCAGCTTCATGCCCAGCGAGGGCAGGTATTTTGTATCACATATTTGATTATGTGTCTTAAATACATTGATGATATATATGTATCAAGATCATAAACCGGCTGGCGGTATAACCGCCACTGCAGTTCAAGATTTTCTGATTGCAGGAAATATAAATTGAGCATTTCAAGCAAAAGCATCAGTACTTATGCACGAAGGCATATTTAAAGCGGAAGTATTGGCTATTCTATTACAAGGCAGCGCGGTGCCCAAATAAGATCATTGTTCTTCTGGCGGATCATAATAAAGTTGCTATTTAAACCGGCTTCCGGTTCAAGCCTACTCATCATCCCGCGACGCTTCAGCTTCCTCATCTCTATTCATTGGCTGGAAATCAACAGTGGTCCAGTCGATTCCCATTAAAGCTTGAAAGACAGCCTCTTCATGGACCAGAGAAGACGGTTCAATATCAGAAGCGTAAGTATGCTTACGGTTTGGAGGAATCAGATTCTCCGCTTCAAGAATTGGTGCAGCCACACGTTTGTTCTGATCATTATACTGAGCTTGATAATGTGACAAGTCTGCCTCTTCAGCTAATTGACAAGCCAGAGGGCGCATTGCACGGTTTATCGCCCTCAGTTCATCTTCATTGAACTCTGAGCCATCTTCCTTCAAACTGGGATAGCCTTGAGCTGCTTCAACAGGATCAAAATCTGGCACCCATGCTTTTGCCCGGATCAAGGCATTAATTGCTCCGGTTCGAGCAGCAGATTTCTTCAGTTCTTCAATCCGGGCAGGAAGCATTGACAACCTCTTCAGAGTATCTTGGATTAAAGTGGGTGCCGGATTGTTATGAGATGCAGTGGTGATGATGCGCTGCGCTCCGGTATATAGCTGTTCAATTAAGGTGTAGGCAGCCTTCAGCTTCTTCCGAACATCTGACCCTAAGTGACCAATGCGTGTACCTACAACAATACAGGAAAGATTACAAACCAGATCTATTATAAGCAGGCCAGAGTTGTCAAAGAAACCAAAAGGAGCTTACCAAAGATAACAGCGGTCATGGAATGTACTTGCCGCTTTACGGCGGTCAGCTCATCTACCACCGGTTTAAGGGCAGCTTCAGCGTTTTCAGCTCTTTTTATTAAAGCGGCTTTCTCAGTGGCCCAATCAGCCCGCTCCTTCTTGAAGCCCTCCTTCAGCTGTTCTGTGATGCTCAAAGCGCTGGTTAATTCTTCCCTTGCCTTGTCGGTTTCAGCTTGTTGGGTTTTCAAGGTTGCCTACAGATCAGTAATCCGGTCCTCTTTGATCCTCACTTCAGCCTGCATAAAGACAGTGCTCAGCTTTAAGCAAATGGTACAAGAATTTGAAGTACCAACCACATAACAAGTTATACGCTTGATACTTGGGGGCTAATGCACCTTCAATCTTCATCTATTACTAAAATCGCAAAGTCCCAAGCTCAATACAGGTATTCAACTTGGCACTTGGGGGCTAATGGCTATTTGCTCAGTTATGTTCTGATATTAGAATTTTTATTGAAGTCCCGGTTTAACTATACTAAGTTGAACCGGCCCTTGGGGGCTACATTGATGGATTTTGAAAGTATGGAAGATTATATTCAAGTCCCGGTTTGAAGAAGGTTACAAACCGGCCCTTGGGGGCTAGGAGGATTAATACAGTGGCAGTAATTAAAGAAAGAAGAAGCACAAGGAAGTTACCTCAAATTTATCCTTCATCATCTTTACTAGACCAGCTTCACAGTCACGACTAGTATATAGCCGGTTCAAGTAACCAGAATGAAGATCCTGGGCACTCAGAGCAGCATATGTTTCCAGATTAACATCCCATTTGCCTTTGTTCATGGCAGAAAAATCTTCTTTCACAGTATGCTTGGCCAAAGCGACAGGATTCCCTGGTTCAAAGCGACCTACGCAGGTAATTACAACGTCATCATCCTTGGACTCGCTGGTTTGCGTTGGCGCGGTCAGTTTATCGGCAGGCTTCGAAGGACTAAGGGATCTTTCAATCCGGACGGAGCTGGCAGGCTGGTCAACAGGGACTGAGGTATTGATAGGCCTTTTCTCAGGAATAGCATCATCTTGCAAGGGAGGATCATTGGGAATATCCTCATGAACGAACGCTTCAACATCTGGTGCTTTATCCTGTTCAGGGGCGACATCTTCCTCGGCCGCTTTATCCAGGCGGGCTTTCTTGCTCGGTTTAGGTTTAGCCCTGAAAGAGAAGCAAAGAGTCAAGGAACATTATAAGTTATAACACAGTATACCAGAAGCATATGTTCAGCCTAACTTACCTGAGAACTGTTTTCAGTGGCGGCAGCTGAGTGGCCGATGATTCACCAGAGGAAGAATGAGAAGTAACCTGATAATCGGAGTCGGACGGATTAAGAGGTTGACGGATGAAACCTGCTTTAGGATATAAATTAATAAAAAGGTTGGAGACCTCGGAGCGGCATTTTCGAACCGGACTGTTTGGTAAACCGGCGGAGGTAACTACCTGGCCGCTGTGCCGGGTTGTGTGGCGAGCTTCATGTTGCTGAGTCTTCATAAGAAATTTGGGATCCAAGTAAGCAAGAGGATGAGAAAATTTAACTTTCCGGTTTGCTTGGCGAAATTTTGGCAAAGGCAAAGGATCTGAATCGGAAGAGAGAATAGTTACCTCAGCGACTTCAGCATTACTGGCTTCAGCGTCGTCCTGACAAGTATCATCATCAATAAGGCGTGTAAAAAGTAAGCCTAGTGAATTGAGTTCTACCTCAAGGTCCGAGTTACCCACATCATCATCAACAGCCGGATCAGATGAAGCAGTGGTCTTCCTCTTTTTAGCAGGCTTCTTGATAACCTTGGTCTTTGGCCGGGTTGACCATTCTGTTTTCTCCGGTTTATCTTGCGGAAGCTTCTTGCTCCAAAATGGATTATCACCCTGGTTAAGCAGCAATTGATGTCAGACAGAGATAGCAATAACAGGTTCAGTAAAAAGTACAATCAAAATCTTACAGCTAGTGGTTTGTTGGTAGCACAGAAAGGGAGCAGGCCGGTTTGAGCACAGAGGTGTTCCGGTTCGTTCAGCATTTTCTTCACAGCATCTGTGACTTCATCATCGGAGAGCTGGATGTTGGTGTGTCAAAGTGGGTCATCAACGCTACCAGTATATTTGCACATTAAACCGGAGCACCGGCCGAGAGGCAGTATGCTCCATGTTATCCAGCAGCGTGCGAGATCTACTCCTGTTAAACCGTTGGCCATGAAGGCTCGGAGCTTGGATAATTGTAGATCATATTTACTCCTCTCCTTGGCACTTAACCTTTGTGGGAAGGGGTGTGTATTGCTAAGCCGCTCTGGACGAAAGCCATGCAAAGGATTTTCATCATCAGGGGAAGTATCTTTGCAGTAAAACCATGTTGCATTCCATTCCTTGGGGTGACTGTGTAGTCTGGCATGGGGATAAGTGATTTCTTTACTTTTCTAGATTGCCATACCGCCCAATTCGGTATTGGGACCATCGGTGAATTATGTGCGGTGGTTTAAGTGGAAGCAGTCTCTGAACAATTCAACTGTGGGTTCCTCTTGAAGGTATACCTCATCGAGCACTTGGAAGTGACATAAATTGGTAACAGAATTGGGGCCAGTATCTTGCGGGCGGAGTTGAAAGTTGGCTAACACATCCCGGTAAAATTTAGAGCCGGGCGGTTTGAAGCCCCGGGCTAAATGATCTGCAAAGATCACAACCTCTCCCTCTTGAGGTGTGGGAGGACATTCATCACCAGGAACCCTCCAGTGGATAGTATCTTTGATGTCTAAAGCGCCGATCAAGAATAAATCATCCAGCTGAGTTTCTATGACGCGAGAAGGAACCCAGTTGCACTCATATACTTGTTTGGCCATGGGGAGATCTACAAGAGACAGGTGATTCCGGTTCAAGAATATGTTGGATAAAAGAAGGCGCTGGTATGAACAAATGCTAAACCGGAGGCAGTATATTTAAACCGGATTTCTATGAAGTGACCTCATATGGCTAAAAGAGTTCTGGCGGTTCAACCAGGGGACTAATGGTATATACCGGTTTATTAACTTTTTCTATATTAAGTTAAACCGCCTGATCTAAACATTGAAAGCAATTGAGGTTGCGGATGGCTAAGTATGCAGAAACAGGTTTCATAAGGTCTTATTGCAGCAATGGATCTGAAGCAAGTTTAGAAAAACATAAAATATTCAAAAGAGTAAAGCAGAACGGAAGTGAATCAATGGGTAGGTATGTAGATGAGATCTATGGACTTGAGCGTGAAACTACAGGCGGATGCTAAAAGGCTACTACTAATCAGAGCAGGGTTTCACAGATCTATCCAGGAGTCTGAGCATGAGCAAGCGATGAACGCGGCAAGAACATGAAACCCTAGAATAGATCTATGTTAAGAAGAAAAGAGGATTTACCAGAATCGAGGAAGACGCGGAAGGCTGCCGCGGTGCTCTGGTGCGTTCAGGTTGATGCAGCGGCCCAGGACGGTGCAGAGGTCAACGGCGGCGGCGGAGCTCCGAGGCTGGCGACGCGAGGAAGACGAAGAGAAAGAGACGAAGAGGAGGAAAGGAAATGACCCTTCGGTCCTATTTATAAGGCAAAGGACGTGTGTCAGGCGCACGGATCCAGGAGCCACAAAATTCGGAAGTGGAGCTGCTGCTTTGGGTGTAGCAGATCTATTAATAAAAGAAGGCGTTATAAATGTTAACTTCATGATGACGTCATGCCGGTTTACAGCAACCAGAGATGATGACGACAGGGCGGTTTACCAATTACCAGAAGATGCTGAAGACAAAGATTTTTGTGAAGGATTGACATGAACCAGTTCAAATCAATCTGGGGCCTAATGTTGGGGATATTACCACTGGGCGTGAACCAGCCTACCTGGGCCGGGTTAGCTTCATTAGTAGTTTAAAGGTGATTAAGCAGATGAAGGCCCAAGGCCTGTAGTCGGTTTAGAACCTGTAGCCGTAAACCGGCTTGATATGTAAACTTGCATTGTAAGTTAGGAATAGAGAGAGACCAACTGGGATACGAGTATGAACCGGTGTGGGACTCTATGGACCGACGGGCGTCACCCGTGTATATAAGGGGACGACCCGGCGGCGGTTCAAGGACAGACAACCAACAACTCGAGGCCTAGGCGAAGCTTGTTTGCTCCCTAGTCATCGAGACCATATCAATTCCATCACAACTAGACGTAGGCTTTTACCTTCATCGAAGGGGCCGAACTAGTATAAACCCTTGTGTCTTTGTGTCCGTTTAACCCCTTCAAGTTAACCCGTAGCGATGGCTCCACGACTAAGTCCTTTTACCAGGACATCTGCCGTGACAATTCCATGACACTACGGGTTCGAGAACTATGTAGACATGACCTAGAACTATTCTTGGTCAATAACCAATAGCGGAACCTGGATGCTCATATTGGCTCCTACATATTCTACGAAGATCTTTATCGGTCAAACCGCATAACAACATACGTTGTTCCCTTTGTCATCGGTATGTTACTTGCCCGAGATTCGATCGTCGGTATCCAATACCTAGTTCAATCTCGTTACCGGCAAGTCTCTTTACTCATTACGTAATGCATCATTCCGTAACTAACTCATTAGCTACATTGCTTGCAAGGCTTATAGTGATGTGCATTACCGAGAGGGCCCCAGAGATACCTCTCCGACAATCGGAGTGAGAAAACCTAATCTCGAAATACGCCAACCCAACATGTACCTTTGGAGACACCTGTAGTACTGCTTTATAATCACCCAGTTACGTTGTGACGTTTGGTAGCACCCAAAGTGTTCCTCCAGCAAACGGGAGTTGCATAATATCATAGTTACAGGAACATGTATAAGTCATGAAGAAAGCAATAGCAACATACTAAATGATCAAGTGCTAGGCTAACGGAATGGGTCATGTCAATCACATCATTCTCCTAATGATGTGATCCCGTTAATCAAATGACAACTCTTTTGTCCATGGCTAGGAAACATAACCATCTTTGATAAACGAGCTAGTCAAGTAGAGGCATAGTAGTGACACTATGTTTGTCTATGTATTCACACATGTATTATGTTTCCAGTTAATACAATTCTAGCATGAATAATAAACATTTATCATGATATAAGGAAACAAATAATAACTTTATTATTGCCTCTAGGGCATATTTCCTTCAGTCTCCCACTTGCACTAGAGTCAATAATCTAGTTCACATCGCCATGTGATTTAACACCAATATTCACATCTGTATGTGATTAATACCCATAGTTCACATCATCATGTGATCAACACCCAAAGGGTTTGTTCACATCGCTATGTGATTAACACCCAAAGAGTACTAAGGTATGATCATGTTTTGCTTGTGAGAGAAGTTTAGTCAACGGGTCTGTCATATTCAGAGCCGTATGTATTTTGCAAATATTCTATGTCTACAATGCTCTGCCCGGAGCTACTCTAGCTAATTGCTCCCACTTTCAATATGTATCCAGATTGAGACTTAGAGTCATCTGGATCAGTGCCAAAACTTGTATCAGGGTAACCCTTTACGATGAACCTTTTTGTCACCTCCATAATCGAGAAACATATCCTTATTCCACTAAGGATAATTTTGACCAATGTCCAGCGATCTACTCCTAGATCACTATTGTACTCCGTTGCCAAACTAGGGCAGAGTATACAATAGATCTGGTCCATAGCATGGCATACTTTTATAGAACCTATGACTGATGCATAGGGAGTGACTTTCATTCTCTTTCTATTTTCTGTCGTGGTCAGGATTTGAGTCTTACTCAATTTCACACCTTTGCAACACAGGCAAGAACTTTTTCTTTGACTGTTTCATTTTGAACTACTTCAAAAAATTGACAAGGTATGGGCTCATTGAAAATCTTATCAAGCGTCTTGATCTATCTCAATAGATCTGGATGCTCAATATGTAAGTAGCTTTACTGAGGTCTTTATTTTAAAGAACTCCTTTCAAACACTCCTTTATGCTTTGCAGAATAATTCTACATTATTTCCGATCAACAATATGTCATTCACATATACTTATCAGAAATGTTGTAGTGCTCCCACTCACTTTCTTGTAAATACAGGCTTCTTCAAAAGTCTGTATAAAACCATATGCTTTGATCACACTATCAAAGCGTTTATTCCAACTCCGAGATGCTTGCACCAGTCCATAAATGGATCGCTGGAGCTTGCACACTTTGTTAGCACCTTTTGGATCAACAAAACCTTCTGGCTGCATCATATACAACTCTTCTTCCAGAAATCCATTCAAGAATGCAGTTTTGACATCCATTTGCCAAATTTCATAATCATAAAATGCAGCAATTGCTAACATGATTCGGACAGACTTAAGCATCGCTACGGGTGAGAAAGTCTCATCGTAGTCAACCCCTTGAACTTCTCGAAAACCTTTTGCAACAAGTCGAGCTTTATAGACAGTTACATTACCATCAGCGTCAGTCTTCTTCTTAAAGATCCATTTATTCTCAATGTTTGACGATCATCGGGCAAGTCAACCAAAGTCCATACTTTGTTTTCATACATGGATCCTATCTCAGATTTCATGGCCTCTAGCCATTTTGCGGAATCTGGGCTCATCATCGCTTCCTCATAGTTCGTAGGTTCGTCATGGTCAAGTAACATGACTTCCAGAATAGGATTACCATACCACTCTGGTGCGGACCGTACTCTGGAAGACCTACGAGGTTCTGTAGTAACTTGATCAGAAGTTTCATGATCATCATCATTAGCTTCCTCAATAATTGGTGTAGGAATCACTGGAACTGATTTCAGTGATGAACTATTTTCCAATTCTGGAGAAGGTACAATTACCTTATCAAGCTCTACTTTCCTCCCACTCACTTCTTTTGAGAGAAACTCCTTCTCTAGAAAGGATCCATTTTAGCAACGAATATCTTGCCTTCAGATCTGTGATAGAAGGTGTACCCAACAGTTTCCTTTGGGTATAATATGAAGACGCACTTCTCCGATTTGGGTTTGAGTTTATCAGGATGAAACTTTTTCACATAAGCATCATAGCCCCAAACTTTAATAAACGACAACTTGGGTTTACTGCTAAACCATAGTACATACGGTGTCGTCTCAACGGATTTAGATGGTGCCCTATTAAACGTGAATGCAGCTGTCTCTAATGCATAAACCCAAAACGATAGTGGTAAACTGATAAGAGATATCATAGATCGCACCATATCTAGTAAAGTACGATTATGACATTCGGACACACCATTACATTGTGGTGTTCCAGGTGGCGTGAGTTTGTGAAACTATTCCACATTGTTTTAACTGAAGACCAAACTCGTAACTCAAATATTTGTCTCCGCGATCAAATCACATAAACTTTATTTTCTTGTTACGATGATTCTCCACTTCACTCTGAAATTCTTTGAACCTTTCAACTATTTCAGACTTATGTTTCATCAAGTAGATATACCCATATCTGCTCAAATCATCTTGTGAAGGTCAGAAAATAACGATACTTGCCACGAGCATCAACACTCATTGGATCGCATACATCGGTATGTATTATTTCCAATAAGTTAGTAGCTTGTTCCATTGTTCCGGAGAACGGAGTTTTAGCCATCTTGCCCAAAAGGCATGGTTCACAAGCATCAAATGATTCATAACCAAGTGATTCCGAAAATCCATCTTTATGGAGTTTCTTCATGCACTTTACACTGATATGACCCAAACGGCAGTGCCACAAATAAGTTGCACTATCATTATTAACTTTGCATCTTTTGGCATCAATATTATGAATATGTGTATCACTACGATCGAGATCCAACAAACTATTTTCATTGGGTGTATAACCATCGAAGGTCTTATTCATGTAAACAGAATAACAATTATTCTTTAACTTCAAATGAATAACCGTATCGCAATAATCATGATCAAATCATATTCATGCTCAACACAAACGCTAAATAACATTTATTTAGGTTTAACACCAATCTCGAAAATATAGGGAGTGTGTGATGATGATCATATCAATCTTGGAACTATTTCCAACACTCATCGTCACTTCCCCTCAACTAGTCTCTGTTTATTATGTAACTCCTGTTTCGAGTTACTAATCTTAGCAACCGAACAAGTATCAAATACTCAGGGGCTACTATAAACACTAGTAAGGCACACATCAAACACCTGTATATCAAATATACCATTGTTCACTTTGCCATCCTTCTTATCCACCAAATATTTAGGGCATTTCCGCTTCCAGTGACCATTTCCTTTGCAGTGTAAGCACTCAGTTTCAAGCTTTGGTCCAGCTTTGGTCTTCTTCACGGGATTGACAACTTGTTTGCCATTCTACTTGAAGTTTCCCTTTCTTTCCCTTTGCCCTTTTCTTGAAACAAGTGGTCTTGTCAATCATCAACACTTGATGCTCTTTCTTGATTTCTACCTTCGTCGATTTCAACATCACGAAGAGCTCGGGAATCGTTTTCGTCATCCCTTGCATACTATAATTCATCACGAAGTTCTAGTAACTTAGTGATGGTGACTAGAGAATTATGTCAATCACTATCTTATCTGGAAGATTAACTCCCACTTGATTCAAGCGATTGAAGTACCCAGACAATCTGAGCACATGCTCACTAGTTGAGCGATTCTCCTCCATCTTTTAGCTATAGAACTTGTTGGAGACTTCATATCTCTCAACTCGGGTATTTGCTTGAAATATCAACTTCAATTTCTGGAACATCTCATATGGTCCATGACGTTCAAAACGTCCTTGAAGTCCCGATTCTAAGCCGTTAAGCATGGTGCACTAAACTATCAAGTAGTCATCATATTGAGCTTAGCCAAACGTTCACAACGTCTGCATCTGCTCCTGCAATAGGTCTGTCACCTAGCGGTGCATTAAGGACATAATTCTTCTGTGCAGCAATGAGGATAAACCTCAGATCACGGATCCAATCCGCATCATTGCTACTAACATCTTTCAACACAGTTTTCTCTAGGAACATATCAAAATAAACATATGAAAGCAACAACGCAAGCTATTGATCTACAATATAATTTGCAAAATACTACCAGGACTAAGTTCATGATAAATTTAAGTTCAATTAATCATATTACTTAAGAACTCCCACTTAGACAGACATCTCTCTAGTCATCTAAGTGATCACGTGATCCAAATCAACTAAACCATGTCCGATCATCACGTGAGATGGAGTAGTTTCAATGGTGAACATCACTATGTTGATCATATCTACTATATGATTCACGTTCGACCTTTCGGTCTCCGTGTTCTGAGGCCATATCTGTATATGCTAGGCTCGTCAAGTTTAACCTGAGTACTCCGCGTGTGCAACTGTTTTGCACCCGTTGTATTTGAACGTAGAGCCTATCACACCCGATCATCACGTGGTGTCTCAGCACGAAGAACTTTCGCAACGGTGCATACTCAGGGAGAACACTTCTTGATAATTTAGTGAGAGATCATCTTAAAATGCTACCGTCAATCAAAGCAAGATAAGATGCATAAAGGATAAACATCACATGCAATCAATATAAGTGATATGATATGGCCATCATCATCTTGTGCTTGTGATCTCCATCTTCGAAGCACCGTCGTGATCACCATCGTCACCGGTGCGACACCTTGATCTCCATCGTAGCATCGTTATCGTTACGCCATCTATTGCTTCTACGACTATCGCTACCGCTTAGTGATAAAGTAAAGCAATTACAGGGCGTTTGCATTTCATACAATAAAGCGACAACCATATGGCTCCTGCCAGTTGCCGATAACTTCGGTTACAAAACATGATCATCTCATACAGTAAAATGTAGCATCACGTCTTGACCATATCACATCACAACATGCCCTGCAAAAACAAGTTAGACGTCCTCTACTTTGTTGTTGCAACTTTTACATGGCTGCTACGGGCTTAGCAAGAACCGTTCTTACCTACGCATCAAAAACCACAACGATAGTTCGTCAAGTTAGTGCTGTTTTAACCTTCGCAAGGACCGGGCGTAGCCACACTCGATTCAGCTAAAGTGAGAGAGACAGACACCCGCCAGCCACCTTTAAGCACGAGTGCTCGTAACGGTGAAACCAGTCTCGCGTAAGCGTACGCGTAATGTCGGTCCGGGCCGCTTCATCTCACAATACCGCCGAACCAAAGTATGACATGCTGGTAAGCAGTATGACTTGTATCGCCCACAACTCACTTGTGTTCTACTCGTGCATATGACATCTACGCATAAAACCTGGCTCGGATGCCACTGTTGGGGAACGTAGTAATTTCAAAATTTTCCAACGCACACGCAAGATCATGGTGATGGCATAGAAACAAGAGGGGAGAGTATTGTCCACGTACCCTCGTAGACCGTAAGCGGAAGCATTATGACAACGCGGTTGATGTAGTCGTACGTCTTCACGATCCGACCGATCCAAGCACCGAACGTACGGCACCTCCGAGTTCAGCACACGTTCAGCTCGATGACGATCCCCGGGCTCCGATCCAGCAAAGCTTCGGGGATGAGTTCCGTCAGCACGACGGCGTCGTGACGATGATGATGTTCTACCGGCGCAGGGCCTCGCCTAAACTCCGCGATGATATGACCGAGGTGGAATATGGTGGAGGGGGGCACCGCACACGGCTAAGGAACGATCCGTAGATCAACTTGTGTGTCATGGGGTGCCCCCCTGCCCCCGTATATAAAGGAGCAAGGGGGAGGGGGCCGGCCAAGGGGAGGAGGCGCGCCCAAGGGGGAGAATCCTACTCCTAGTAGGATTCCCCCTTCTTTCCTAGTCCAAGTAGGAGAGGGGAAGGAAGGGAAGGAGAAGGAGAAGGAATGAGAGGGAGGAAAAAGAGGAAAGGGGGGCCGGCCCCCTAGTCCAATTCGGTTTGGGCTAGGGGGGCCACGCGCCCTGCCTCCTCTCTTCCACCACTTGGCCCATGAGGCCCATTGCTTCTTCCTCGTATTCCCGTAACTCCCCGGTACCCCCGAAAATACCCGAATCACTCGGAGCCTTTCCGAACTCCGAATATAGTCGTCCAATATATCGATCTTTACGTCTCGACCATTTCGAGACTCCTCGTCATGTCCCCGATCTCATCCGGGACTCCGAACTCCTTCGGTACATCAAAACTTATAAACTCATAATAAAATTGTCATCGTAACGTTAAGCGTGCGGACCCTACGGGTTCGAGAACTATGTAGACATGACCTAGAACTATTCTCGGTCAATAACCAATAGCGGAACCTGGATGCTCATATTGGCTCCTACATATTCTACGAAGATCTTTATCGGTCAAACTGCATAACAACATACGTTGTTCCCTTTGTCATCGGTATGTTACTTGCCCAAGATTCGATCATCGGTATCCACTACCTAGTTCAATCTCGTTACCGGAAAGTCTCTTTACTCGTTACGTAATGCATCATTCCGTAACTAACTCATTAGCTACATTGCTTGCAAGGCTTATAGTGATGTGCATTACCGAGAGGGCCCGGAGATACCTCTCCGACAATCGGAGTGACAAAACCTAATCTCGAAATACGCCAACCCAACATGTACCTTTGGAGACACCTGTAGTACTCCTTTATAATCACCCAGTTACGTTGTGACGTTTGGTAGCACCCAAAGTGTTCCTCCGGCAAACGGGAGTTGCATAATCTCATAGTTAAAGGAACATGTATAAGTCATGAAGAAAGCAATAGCAACATACTAAACGATCAAGTGCTAGGCTAACGGAATGGGTCATGTCAATCACATCATTCTCCTAATGATGTGATCCCATTAATCAAATGACAACTCTTTTGTCCATGGCTAGGAAACATAACCATCTTTCATAAACGAGCTAGTCAAGTAGAGGCATACTAGTGACACTATGTTTGTCTATGTATTCACACATGTATTATGTTTCCGGTTAATACAATTCTAGCATGAATAATAAACATTTATAATGATATAAGGAAATAAATAATAACTTTATTATTGCCTCTAGGGCATATTTCCTTCATGTAAGGCATGCGAACATAGCTGTGGGGTGGGCCTTCGCAGCGCCCCACGCGTGAGGGCCAGAGGCGCTCCTGAGAGGCGGCTCGGTTGAGTCCTGGTATGTCGATGCAGACGCGCAGCCCACCATCCTCGCCTGGATGGGGAGCTACGGGGGGCAAGCGGCGGCTGCCACTCATGACTCTTGACTCCTGCAGCTCCTCAATGATCTCGCTGATGAATTCTTAAGAGTTTGGCCCTCCTTGCCTTGCTTCCTCCTGAGGGAAACGTGCGTTGAAGCACGCCTCCAAGTGGTGCCCGAGCGCCTCCCTTGTAGTCTTAGAAAAGTCGATGGCCCTCCAGAAGAGAGCCCCCGAGCCCTGCTCGAGGAGGGCGCCGGGCGTGCCTTCCTATGCGACAGAAGGAGGTGCCCCCTGAACGGGCGCGGACCTTGAGGGGCCTGCCTCCCGAGGAGTTGGGCCAGGCGATGTCTTCTTCTTCTTAGGAGTAGCCTCGGGAGGCCTCCCGTTCTTGTGATCTGGGTCTTCAATTGATGCGGCTTGGAAGGCACGTTCCAGGGAACACACAGCGTCTCTCTCTTCACAAGGCACTGTGATGACTCCACCGCTCCCTGGCATCTTGAGGACGTTGTAGCCGTGATGGGTCACGGCCATGAACTTGGCCAGGGCTGGGTACCCGAGGATGGCATTGTACGTCAGGCCGATGTGAGCAACGTCGAAGTCAATGAGCTCGGTGCGGTAGTTGTCGCGCTTCCCGAAGGTAACAGGAAGGCGGACCTGCTCTATCGGAACCGTGGAACCATCAGTGACTCCTGAGAAAGGCTTGGTTGGCTGCAGCTGATTGTATGGCACTTGGAGATTGTTGAACGTCTCGACGGATAGGACATTGAGCTCCGCTCCGCCATCGATGAGGGTCCTGGTGACTTGCACATTGCTGATGATTGGGGAACAAAGCATCGGTAGGACTCCTGCTGTGGCCACGCACTTGAGCTGATCCGTTGAGCTGAACGTGATAGCGCACGCTGACCACCTGAGAGGGCGTGTGGCCTCAAGCTTGGGGAGGACTGCATTCACTTCGCGAGCAAACTGCTTGAAGATGCGCTGAGAGGCCGGGGCTTGTGCGCCGCCCAAGATGCAAGGGATTGCGCGCGGCTCCTGGAAGCCTCCAGCCCCCTCGTCCCGGTGATGGTCTTCGTTCCTCCTTGGCTGTGGTGGCAGAGGAGGGAGGCCCGCATTGCCTTGTGGGTGATCCTCGCGAGGCTGATCCCTCCAACCCCCCTCGCGAGGTGGATCCCTCCAACCTCCCTCGCGAGGCTGGTCCTACCAGCGGTCCTTGCGAGGTTGGTCACGCCACCCTTGGCGAGGGCCACGGTCTCCCCATCGTCCTCCACCTCTTCCTCCTCCTCGGCCATAGCCCCTATTGCTGCGCTTGGGGCGTCGGCCAGCACGCACGTCTCGCACGGCCCTGAACTCTTGGCATTCGTTGGTGTTGTGGGTGTGGAGGTCGTGGTACACGCAGTACCGGCTGCCCTTGGATGACTCAGGCTGATCCCTGCCTCGCTTGGTGTCTGGCTCTGCTGCAAGCACGGCAGCCCCCTTACGCTTCACGTCCTTGGTCTTGGGCTTCTTCTCTTCTGGGCCAGCAGCTGGCAGCTCGAGGAGGGACAGGCGCCCTTCCTCAGCCCAGGCGCACTTGGTCGGCAGATTGAACAGCTCCAGGGAGGTGCACATGTCTTCATTGATTGCGAGCTCCTCCTTCATCTTGACGTCACGCACACCGTCGGAGAAGGCAGAGATGATGGCCTCCTCGGACACCTTGGGGATCTTAAGGCGAGCGCTGTTGAAGCACTGGATGAACTTCTGCAGGGTCTCTCTCGGCTGCTGCTTGATGCGGCACAAGTCGCTTATGGCCGGGGGCCGGTCGCGAGTGCCTTGGAAGTTGGCGATGAATCGGGTGCGCATCTCGTCCCAGGAGGATATCATGCTAGGAGCCAGGTTCAAGAGCCAGGTGCGGGCACCGTCCTTGAGCGCCATGGGGAACCAGTTCGCCATGACCTTCTCGTCCCCGTTGGCGGCTTCGATGCCCAGCTCATAGAGCTGGAGGAACTCAGTAGGGTTAGGAGTGCCATCATAGTGCGGGGGCAGGTCCGGCTTGAACTTGCCCGGCCAAGCCACGCTGCGCAGCTCGGCGGAGAAGGCACGGTAGCCTGCAGTGGCCGCGGGAGCCCTTTGGTGACGGAGAGCTTGATCTTGCGGGTCTCTGTGCGCTGCGGCCAGGTGCAGCGCGGGGTCTTGGTGCGCTGGAGCAGGTGCGCGCTTGTGCCGAGCCGGTGCGGGGAGCACACGGGCGGCTTCCTGGGGACGAGGGATCTCTTGGCAGCTCTTCTCTTGTTGTGCTGGCGTCGGACGGAGTGGGTTCCGCCCAGGGGCCATGCGCCTTGGAGCCAAGGTGCCTTCTTGAGGGGGAGGCGGCTGAGGCGCCCCCGGAGCTTCGCCGCCCGCGCAGGGCGGGGCGCGGTGCAACGAGAGGGACGGTGCAGGGGAGCCCCCAGCGGTGCTGACGAGCTCGGTGATGCGGGCGAGCCACTCGTCGTAGAGGTCGTCGACGGGACGGTAGTGCAGGAGCTCCCGCGCCAGGAGCAGCGCGGCATGCACGTCCGCAGGAGCGCGACGGGCGTGGGACGAGGAGCCGGCCGGTCGTAGAGGTGCGGCCTTCTCGCGCACTGATGGATGCAGGGACGACGCCTGCTGCTCGTTCCCCGCCAGGCCGGTGGCGGCGTTGACGGCAGGCGATGGGGAATGACGGGGGCGCCCGCCGACGAGGGCCGTCTGGGCGAAGTGAGTGGCGAGAGCGGCCTGGCGCTCGGCGCGGGCGCGACGTGCGCCTGACATGGATGGGATGGGCGGTGAAAACACGAGGCGACGGAAGGCAGATTCTGGCACACCCCTACCTGGCGCGCCAAATGTCGGATTTAGGGTTTCGGCAGACCCTTGAGGTTCGAACACTGGGGTGCACGCGGAGATCACACCCCCAGCCTACCCATGTCTCACTGCCATGCAAGGATCTAAGACTACATGAAGAACAACACAAGGGACACGAGATTTATACTGGTTCAGGCCACCATTGTGGTGTAATACCCTACTCCAGTTTGTGGTGTGGTGGATTGCCTCTAGGGCTGATGAGGAACAGTACAAGGGAAGAACAGCCTCGCGAGGGTCTGTTCTTGGTTAAGGCGACGAACTTCTAGGGGAGTTCAGTCGCCTCTCTCTCTGTGTCTTTTATGCGGATCCGATCAGATCCTGACCCCCTACCCTGTGGGTGGCTAGTCCTATTTATAGGCGAAGGCCCTGGGCCTCTTCCCAAATATTGAGCGGGAAGGGCGCCAACAATTGGCCATTTTGAAGGGGAACATCTAGTACACTTATCCTGACTAAAGTTGGTCCTCGCCTGCCAAAGACCCTGACGATGACGCTAGCTTGGGCTCCATGATGACCTCCGTTCTGCCGTCCTGCTGGTCTTGGTTTTGTTGCACCGAAATGGTTGCCTTTGCTTGATACCCTTGCCTGAGCTTGCCCCCTTTGCACCAAAGGGGAAACAAGGACTCTGCGCAGGCCGGCGCCCGCCTGGCCTTGGTCATCATGGCTTGCGTCATGGGCACCTCGTGAGGTACCCCGCCTTGATCTCTCCACCTCCTCGCGAGCCGGCCTGACGAGGCCGTGCCTGAGGAAGCCTCCTGTCGTCCTTCCCCGCGAGGCTTGGCCCCTCGCGAGGGTCTTGAGCATGTGCTGATGAAGATGGGCCGTACTGGACCACTCCTTGATCCACGCCGCAGGCCACAGGCAGGCAAGTCTGGGTACCCTCGTTCCCAGAACGCCGACAGGAACCCATTGGATCTAGATCTTGGAGTTCTTGGTGTTCTCCTTGTTGTTCTTGCTCTCATCTTTCTCCCTAGCATTAGTTGCTTCGGTGGGATTTGAGAGAGAAGGACTTGGGCACTCCGTGTGCCCTTGGTGTTGCATTTGGTGCATCGGTTTGAGTTCTCCACGTGATACGTGGAAGTTACAAGTTGAGAAGCTTATTACTCTTGGGTGCTTGGTACCCTTGAGCTTGTTACTCTTGGGTGTTTGGACACCCTAGAGCTTGTTCCTCTTGGGTGCCTTGGCGCCCTAGACGGTTGGTGTTGGTCGGAGCTCAATCATTGTGGTGTAAAGCTCCGGGCAAGCGTCGGGGTCTCCAACTAGGTTGTGGAGATCGCCCCGAGCAATCTGACGGGTACCGGTGACCGCCCCCAAGGGTTGCCAAAGTGTACGGGTTCGGTGATCGCCCCCAAGGGTCGCCATTTGTACGGGTTTGGTGACCGCCCTCAAGGGCCCCTTAGTGGAATCACGGCATCTTGCATTGTGCGAGGGCGTGAGGAGATTACGGTGGCCCTAGTGGCTTCTTGGGGAGCATTGTGCCTCCACACCGCTCCAAACGGAGATTAGCATCCGCAAGGGTGTGAACTTCGGGATACATCATCGTCTCCACGTGCCTCGGTTATCTCTTACTCGATCCCTTTACTTATGCACTTTACTTTGTGATTGCCATATTGTTCTTTGTCATATATCTTGCTATCACATAGTTGCTTATCTTGCTTAGCATAAGTTGTTGGTGCACATAGGTGGGCCTAGTTGTTTTAGGTTTTGTGCTTGACAAATTAACCGCTAGGTTTATTCCGCGTTTGTTCAAGCGTAAACCATAATTATTTTAAAGCGCCTATTCACCCCCCCTCTAGGCGACATCCTTGATCTTTCAACTGGTATCAGAGCCTCGTCTCTCTTTATTAGGCTTTACCGCCTAGAGAGTAAAGATGTCGACTAGGGGATTAGGATTCTCTAACACTCTTAGTTTCTATGGAACAAATGTTGATGTTTGGGTAATTCACATGCTTAATCACTTTAGAGTCATGGACCCAAATTTAGAGCGAATTGTAGATATGGGCTTTTCTCCTCCAAAGGATCCCCAAAGATTATCTTTAGAGGATGAGAAAAACTCTTGTCTCAATGCTCACACTTCTAATGTGCTTTTAGATTCTTTGAGCAATTTAGTTATATTTGAACTCATGTCGTTCCGGGATGCCCATGAGTTGTGGACGAAGCTTCAAGATAAATATGGTGTGTCCAAGATTTGTGGGGACGATTGTTCTCCCTCCAGCTCCGGTCGTATAGTCTTCTCAACTTCTTCTACTTCACCTACATGTTGTTTGCCACAAGGTAATGATATAGTGACTAGTGTTGGTCATTGCAATGATGATAGTATGCTTATTGTGGATGATCCTTCATCACTATATTATTGCAATGCTCCTTCTTTGGGCTTTAACACTTCGAGCACTCCAAATGTTTCACATGCTTGTGTTGATAGTCCTTGCATATCATGTAGAAATTGCTTGACTAAATCTCATGATGATATGCTTGCTATGTCTTGTTGCCATGATAAAAATGCATCTATTTCCTCGAATTGTTGTGCTAACAATGTAGAGGAAACCGAACACTCCATGGAACAAGATGTGGTGTTTAATGGTGCCTCAAGGGATCCTACATCATCATCTATTGCTTTTTGCCTTATGGCTAAGGCGTCAAAGGTATCTCCTACTTTGTACCCCAATATGTCTCTTGATAATGATTTTGATGCTAATGATGATGAGGATAATGATGAAGAGAATGATAATGTTGCCTCCTTAAAAACTAAGGGGGAAATGATTTTTAAAGCTCTTCATAAAATAAAATTGCTCGTTCCAACTTCATGGAAATAATGTCCATTGCCATTGATGGCAAGAAATACATTGAGGAGTTGGAATCTCATATAGAGGAGCATGAGGTCACCATTGAGAAAATGGAAGCTCATGAGCGTGATTACGCAAATGAGATCTCGGAGCTATCTCAAGCTCTTGAACATGAACAAACCACCTCTGAATCTCTTGAGGAGACTTTTGCTCTAGAATTATCTAGAGTGAGGGAATCTCATGATAGATCTCTTGAGGTGGCCAATGATTTCAAAACTAAAAATGCTAAGCTTAAAGTTGCTCATGCTAGACTCCTTGCGGACCTTGAGCACCTCGAAAATGGCTCTAGGGTCATTTAAGAGTGAGCTCATCGAACTCACCGAGTCTCATGCTCAACTTAAAGCTTCCTATTTGAAAGAGCTTGCCAAGTTTCCTTCTCCTATTGTTGTTAATGATGATGCTTGTGCTACTAACTCTATTACTTGTGAGGCATCCATTTTGAAGGAGAATGTTGAGCTACGGGCTCAACTTGAGTTGCTATCTAGCAATTATGGGAAATTGGAAGAAAGCCATGAAAAGCTCTCGAGCTCTCATGATGATCTTCTAGTATCCCATAATGTGCTAAAGATAGCTCATGAGGCCATGATTGCTAAGGTAACATCTAGTGAGCCTCATGTGGATACTAGCACTATTCTAGTCAAAATACTATATTGCCATGTGCTAGTCCTTGTAATTCATCTACTCACAATGTTGGCACATCTTGTGTTGAATTGCTTTCCTTGCCTTGTTGCTCTAACGATGAAGCTTATACTTCCTCTAGTACTTGTGTTGAGACTAACCATGTAGAGGAAATCAAAGAGCTCAAGGGCCAAGTCACTTCTTTGAAGAAAGACTTGGAAAAGAGTCATGAAGGGAAATCCACACCCAACAATATCTTGAGTGTGCAAAAATCCCCCAATGACAAAGGTGGACTTGGATTCAACTCTAATAAGAAGAAGAAGTCCAAGATGAACAAAAAGAAGGGCCAAGAACAAGTCAAGAATTCGGCCAAGATTGTTTGCTTCAAGTGCAAAGTAGAAGGGCATCATGTTAGATCTTGCCCATTGAAGAAGAAGGCCATTAGTGACAGGCAACAAGGAAAGAGGTCGCAAGTTCAATCTCATGCTCAACCTCAAGTTGAAGAAAGGCCACTTTCCAAGAAGACTCAAGTTAATGCTTCTCTTGTTGAGAAATCAAGTGAGAAGAAAGTGAAGAGTAGACGTTGCTACTTATGTCATGAGAAAGGCCATGTCGCTTCTTCATGCACTAGTGGTAACTTATCCAACCCAATTATTATTGATGATATCTATTCTCTTGGGAAGGATAATGTTGTCAATGTGTTTGCCAAGTTTGTTGGTACTCAAAGTGGTGTCAAGAAAAGAACCATTTGGGTAGCCAAGCCTATTGTGACTAACCTCTTAGGACCCAACTTGGTTGGGGACCACCAAGCTCAAACTTGATCAATAGGTGTTGTCTGGAGGGCATTGGAGACTTGGACACATTATGAAGAATTAAGGGGACTTCATCATTCCATTTGTCTCAAGCCAAGTTAATTGGATTATCGAGTTTCTATCTTATATCCAATGTGCCTCCTTGCGGTAACTCATACTTTAATTGTTTACATTGAAAGTTACTTGCCCCCATGCATGTTTTGGTTTTGTTCCTTGCATGTGTTTGTATATGTTGTGCTTCCAACTTGCTTATCTTGAGCAATCAAGTATGTGTGTGTTGGTTTGCACATCATGTACATGTGTGTCGTGCATTGAGCCTTTTTGCTTCTTGTTTGTATCCTAGTTGGCTCGTGTGAGAGATTAATGGAACATCCCATTTTGGGGGAGTGATGTGCTTTGTGCACCTCACAATCCTATAAATGTTTGTACATGAGGAATACCATCTAGTATTGATATTACAAGATTATCTAGTCGCTAGGTGGTATATCTCTCATGAGAAATTCAAATTCTAAAAATTCCATTGATTATCTCGTGTTGGATCCTCTTATTGCCTCTTGTTAAGTTCTTATTGGTATCACATTATGGGGGTGTAATATGCTATGTGCATATTACAAGCCTAGAAAATGTGTACATTTGAGATATTGTCACCTAGAATTGATATTGTAAATTATCTTGTTCCTAGGTGGCACATTAGCTCTACAAGTTGCAATTTGCTTGTGTGTGGTGTGAAGATGATGTTGGATATCCTTGCTATCTACCACCGGGAATTCTTTCCATCTACTTCTTGTATTTTGACAATTGGTAGTCACTTATGTGTGGTAGAATTTATTGATCATCTTTACATTCGCTTTTGTTTTACTTGCCTTTTCTCTTGCCAAGGATTGTGTCAACTCCCGTTGTCTTCCATACCACTTGTGGATCTTTTTTATTTCTTGTTCTTGTCTAGTGTTTTCTAGATATAGTGAAAGTGGTGATCCCACCTTGTGCATGTTTTATTCAAATGCAAATTCTCTATAATGCACAACTCGTGGGGGAGCTATCCTATTTTCTATAAAACACTTGTCTTGTGACCCTTATCTAGTGTGTGTTGGTGGAAGGCAAGCCGTTTTCTTTTTGGTACCTTGTGCCATCATGAAACTTTTTTGAGAGCTTGGTTTGTTTGGAACCATCCTCTCTTTGGGAGTTTGACATCTTTAATTCAGTGTGTATCAATGGTCTCATTCCTTGATGTATCTTTAATGATATCTTCCAAGTGATGATTTCTCTATTTGGTATCCTTATTCTCTTGGCATTTCGTTTTCATTTGGTATCGGTTCTTGAAAGTTTTGAGCATGCATGCTTACTTCATGTATTTTATTTGGCATGCTTTCTTTCTTTGACCCAATATATCGGGGAAACTCCACCTAGTCTCAATTTGGATGAGATGTGCATGAAATTCATTTTCATATCTATATGCACATATTTATGTGGAGTTTGTCCTATGTATTGGTGCTTCTAACTTTTTGGTCCCAATGAGTTTGGGTATCGTTTAGTTTGTGTTGTTCTTCTAGGAACATTTGGAGATGCATTGGATGCTCGGCTCACTCACAAGGAAGGTGTTGTCACCATGTGCTTATTGGAGTTAAGCTATGATGATCAATGAACTACTATCTACCTTCAATTAGTATCTACTACATCCTTCCAATGGTATCTCGGTAACAAGTATCATCATCTACTTCATGCACACATTTCTTGCATCAACCATGTGTAGGTTGTATCATGGCATGTATTCATTCTTTCTTGTGATACTTGTTTCCTTTCTCAAAGCATCCCAACAATGATCTCATGTTGCTAGTTGTGATGTCCTTGATGGTTGTGTGGTAGGAATTCATTTATATACAATAAGACCATATCTAGCCATGTGCTATGTTTCCAAGCAAATATCTTATTGGTATATGTATGACTTCCTTTTGGATATCTTATTCCTTCGTGTTGTAACTATGTCGGGTGTACACCCTTCTTTGTAGACATATATCATCATGATTTCGTCTACCTAGAACCTTATACACCTGAGAGAAATTACATCTCTAGATGATATCCTTTCTTTCACGTCCACCTTGTCTTTCTTTTGTTATTTCTTTGGTGGCTCCGTGAAAGATCTTGTCTTGAGTGCGGGTCTTATCTCGTTGCATCTTGATGCACTCTTTTGTGGTGAAGATCTTTTTCCTCATGCTTGTCTTGACGAGGCCTTTGCCATCTTAATTGGTATCCCTCGTCTTGATGAGGCTTTCATTTTCTATCTTCACCATGGGTTGTCACAAGCATAGGTTCTTTATATGCTTATTAGTGAGCTTGTGAACCCGTTTGCTAGTTGTGTGTGGGAATGACATGCCTTGCACCATGCATCTCATTCTTTCAAGACTATATTGATGCTTAATGCTCATCCGTACATTAGTCTTCTCAAGTGCATTGCATTGACTCACACACATCAGTTTTGGTTGAGCCTATTCTTAGTTGCCTCTATTACATGTTGCTCAACCATGTGCTTGTTGCAAGTGCTAGGCTTTGTCTCCTATTTGCCCACTTGCACTTGTTGTAAGTTTCTATTGATTTTGTGGGAGCTATGATCCTATTTTATGCACTTTGTATCCAATTACAAAACATTCTTATTTGTGCACAAATCATGGGGAGCTTCTCTAGTTTCTTTAGAACACTCCTCGTCTCATATCATAAGATCTTTCATTCATGTGGCTCATAGGATCTTTGGTCTAGTTGGTTCAATTGATATCCTTTGATTGCTTGCTTCAATTGGTATCTTTTGATTGCTTGATTGCTTGTTTCTCTCTTTGTTATGTCTTTGTGGCATATCATTCTTTTGCAATCTTTGGGCCTCAATATAGTTTGTGTTTCTCCAAGTATTTCCCGGTGGATATGTGTATTGCATTCCACTCTCTTGTTGAGAGATACACATTTTTTTGGAGCAACACTTGTTATATTGGCCTTCTAGGCTTTTCGCCCATTTTGGCAATCGATGCCAATGGGGGAGAAGTTTCAGAGAGTTTTGTGGCGAAGTTTAGAGAGTTATCTCCTCTTGCTTTGGTTTTGTTCCTTAGCGTTTGCATCTCATTCGCATGCACTATTGGTTGTTGCATTGCATGGTGATGCATAATTCCTTATATAAACTCTCTTGAAAGTGATTGTCATCAATTACCAAAATGGGGGAGATTGAAAGAACATGCGGTGCCCCCATGTTTGGTTTTGGTAATTGATGACAATCTCTATGGACTAATGGTTGTCTTGAGTTATATTTGAAGGATTTATCCATAGGCTTTTCTTGAAGTCCATGTGTTGGTTTCAAGGAGTTTATGAGTTGACCAAGGTGCTATGAAGGAATTATCCAAATATTGGTCATGTGAGTGTTGAGCTTATTGCAAGCATGTCTTGAAGAACAAGATTGTGTGATCATTCATGTTTACCGTCCAAATGAAGATAGTTGGAAAGATTCAAGGTTGATCAAGACTAAATCAAGAGTGAATCAAGTTGATCAACTCACAAAGCGTAGAAGATGTACCGAGAGGGATCAAGTGATCCCATGGTATGGTAAGCATTGTCCATTGCACTTTTTGTACTAACCCATGGTCTATGTGAGAGTTCTATGTGGGGTTAGGTATGTGTCCATGGGCTTGCGTCAAGAGGAAGATATCATACAACCCATGGAAAGGATGGCATCAAGTGGTGATCGTCATCAAGATTGTCGTGTGCAAGTTCAAATGGAGCATCACGAAGAGATCAAGTGCTTGAATCTTGCCATCCATTGTGGTGTCAATGGACTTGTGAAGATGTGCCGAAGAGTGGCTCACCCATAGTGGACTATGGGGGAGCAATCATCTAGTCTTCATCGAGCCAACGCAATCAAGAAAGGTGGTCCAACTTGAGGGAGTCAAGATCGTCATCATCTAGCTCAAGTGGACCATGTGCAAGGCAAAGGTTTGCCCTTGATAGGTTTTTTATTTTACTAGTCTCGTGGTGGTAGTTGGGAGACCGGGTTATAGGATCGTTTGCCGTACTATCAAGGGGGGCTCTCAAGTTGGTAGCTTGATCGTATCGTCAGTAGAGAGCTCAAACCATTGCATCCTTGCATCATGTTTCTTGGTTCTTGTCTTAGAGCTTATGGTCCTCTTTGTGAGTCTTAGAGCTTATGGTCATCTTGATGACAAGCTTGAGTTCATCGAAAACAGAGTTCGCATGCGTCTTCTATGATGTTTTCGGTGTTGGAGGTTTTACCGCTCTTCTCCGAGGAAGGGTTCTCACCATTTTCTTATGGACCTTTTCTAATTTGCTTCTTATTTATATTTCTTTCAAGATTGTGTTAGCCCTTGTCGCTAGCTTTCCAACAAACTTGGTTTCATCGAATTCGGAGTCCGTTTGCAAAAGTTGTGGCAATTTTGGTGTTCTGAAAAGGCTGCAGCGGTACTACCGCGAATTGGAGCAGATGTAATTTTTTACTACCACTCCAGGGCGGTACTACCGCAACTCCTACAGCTGTATTACCGCTCTGGACCAAAAACTCGTCCCAAGTAGTGTGGTGGTAGGCACGGATGTATTTTTTTAGTACCGCTCGCATGCAGTAGTACTGCTACCCTTTGCGGTAGTACCGTGAGGACGAGCGGTAGTACCGCTCCGGCGGTTCTACTGGCCTTTTTCCTCCTCGCTGTTGTTTTTCAAAGAGGTACTACCGCCCTAGCGGTAGTACCGCTCTGTGCGGGCTGTGAGGATAACGGTTGGATTTTTTCCTCACCTATAAAAGGGGGTCTTCTTCCCCAATGGTCCTTATCCTTTGAGCTTGTGTTCTTCCCTCATTGTTGACTTTCTTAGAGCTTGCTAACTCCCAATCCCTCCATGGATTCTTGCTAGTTTTTGAGGAAAAAGAGAGAGGAGATCTAGATCCACATTTCCACCAATCACTTTCTCCTCTATGTGAGGGGAACCCATTGGATCTAGATCTTGGAGTTCTTGGTGTTCTCCTTCTTGTTCTTCCTCTCATCTTCCTCCCTAGCATTAGTTGCTTCGGTGGGATTTGAGAGAGAAGGACTTGGGCACTCCGTGTGCCCTTTCCATTGCATTTGGTGCATCGGTTTGAGTTCTCCACGTTATACATGGAAGTTACAAGTTGAGAAGCTTATTACTCTTGGGTGCTTGGTACCCTTGAGCTTGTTACTCTTGGGTGTTTGGACACCCTAGAGCTTGTTCCTCTTGGGTGCCTTGGCGCCCTAGATGGTTGGTGTTGGTCGGAGCTCAATCATTGTGGTGTAAAGCTCCGGGCAAGCGTCGGGGTCTCTAATTAGGTTGTGGAGATCGCCCCGAGCAATCTGACAGGTACCAGTGACCGCCCCCAAGGGTTGCCAAAGTGTACGGGTTCAGTGATCGCCCCCAAGGGTCGCCATTTGTACGGGTTTGGTGACCGCCCTCAAGGGTCCCTTAGTGGAATCACGACATCTTGCATCGTGTGAGGGCATGAGGAGATTACGGTGGCCCTAGTGGATTCTTGGGGAGCATTGTGCCTCCACACCGCTCCAAACGGAGATTAGCATACGCAAGGGTGTGAACTTCGGGATACATTGTCGTCTCCGAGTGCCTCAGTTATCTCTTACCCGAGCCCTTTACTTATGCACTTTACTTTGTGATAGCCATATTGTTCTTTGTCATATATCTTGCTATCACATAGTTGCTTATCTTGCTTAGCATAAGTTATTGGTTCACATAGGTGAGCCTAGTTGTTTTAGGTTTTGTGCTTGACAAATTAACTGCTAGGTTTATTCCGCATTTGTTCAAGCCTAAACCGTAATTATTTTAAAGCGCCTATTCACCCCTCCCCCTCTAGGCGACATCCTTGATCTTTCAGAGGTGTTATGATCAGCACTACTAGTTGGAATAGCTTCTACCCACTAAAATATATGTATACCCATTAGAGGAAGGAAACGGTCCCATATAATCAAAGCCCCAAACATCAAATGGTTCAATAACAAGAGAATAGTTCATATGCATTTCTTGACATCTACAAATATTACCAATTCTTTGACATTCATCACAAGACAAGACAAACTTACGGGCATCTTTGAAGAGAGTAGGCCAATAAAAATCGGATTGCAATACCTTATGTGCAGTTCTATCTCCAGCGTGGTGTCCTCCATATGCCTCGGAGTGACACTTGCGTAGGATCTGTTCATGTTCATGCTCAGGTACACAACGTCTAATAACACCATCTACTCCTTCTTTATAAAGGTGTGGGTCATCCCAGAAGTAATGTCTTAAATCATAAAAGAACCTTTTATTTTGCTGGTATGTGAAACTAGGTGGCATAAATTTAGCAACAATGTAATTGGCATAACCAGCATATCATGGAGCAGTACGAGAAGCATTTATGGCAGCTAATTGTTCATCAGGAAAGCTATCATCAATAGGTAGTGGGTCATCAAGAACATTCTCTAACCTAGATAAGTTATCTGCAACGGGGTTCTCAGCTCCATTTCTATCAATAATATGCAAATCAAATTCTTGTAGTAGGATAACCCATCTAATAAGTCTAGGTTTAGCATCTTTCTTTTCCATAGATATTTAATAGCAGCATGATCAGTGTGAACAGTTACTTTAGAATCAACATATAAGGTCTGAACTTATCACAAGCAAATACAACTGCTAAAAATTCTTTCTCAGTAGTAGCATAATTTCTCTAGCCA
Organism: Triticum timopheevii; assembly: GCA_963921465.1. Lineage (NCBI taxonomy): Eukaryota > Viridiplantae > Streptophyta > Magnoliopsida > Poales > Poaceae > Triticum > Triticum timopheevii. The sequence continues at coordinate 459,870,019 of OY997264.1, read as the reverse complement.
CTGTCTAGAGTTTTACTAGCATATTGAATAACATTTAGTTTCTTATCAACTCTTTGTCCTAGAACAACACCTACAGCATAATCACTAGCATCACACATAATTTCAAAGGGTAAATTCCAATCAGGTGGCTGAACAATAGGTGCATAAATCAAGGCTTTCTTAAGTATTTCAAATGCTTCTACACAATCATCATCGAAGACAAAAGGAATATCTTTTTGTAAGAGATTAGTCAGAGGCCTAGAAATTTTAGAGAAGTCCTTAATGAACCTCCTATAAAAACTGGCATGACCAAGGAAACTTCTTATACCTTTAATGTCCTTGGTACACGGCATCTTTTAATAACATCAACTTTAGCTTTGTCAACTTCAATACCTCTTTCAGAAATTTTATGCCCCAAGACAATGCCTTCATTAACCATAAAGTGGCACTTCTCCCAATTCAAGACAAGACTAGTATCTTCGCATCTCTGCAAAACTCGCTCAAGGTTGCTCAAGCAATCATCAAAATAGGATCCATAAACAGAGAAATCATCCATGAAAACGTCAACAATCTTTTCACAAAAGTCAGAGAATATAGCCATCATGCATCTTTGAAAGGTAGCAGGTGCATTACATAAACCAAAAGGCATACATCTATAAGCAAAAGTACCGAAAGGGCAAGTAAAAGTGGTCTTTTCCTGATCCTCTGCTGACACAGGTATTTGAGAGAAACCAGAATAACCATCTAGAAAGCGAAATTGTGTATGTTTAGATAATCTTTCTAGCATTTGATCGATAAAAGGTAGAGGGTAATGATCCTTTTTAGTAGCTTTATTTAATTTGCAGAAATCAATTACCATCCTATAAGCTATAACAATTCTTTGTGGGATCAATTCATCTTTATCATTAGGAACGACAGTAATACCTCCCTTCTTAGGGACACAATGTACCCACTGACTATCAACAACGGGATAAATTATACCTGCCTCCAGGAGCTTTAGTATTTCCTTTCTTACCACCTATTTCATCTTAGGATTTAACCATCATTGGTGATCAATAACTGGTTTGGCGTCTTTCTCCAATTTTATTTTGTGTTGACATAGAGTGGGCTAATGCCCTTAAGGTCATCAAGAGTATATCCAATAGCAGCACGGTGCTTCTTCAGAGTTTTCAATAATCTTTCCTCTTCCTGTTCTGAAAGGTTAGCACTAATAATAACAAGATATATCTTCCTTTCATCAAGATAAGCATATTTAAGAGTATCAGGTAATGGTTTAAGCTCAAACATGGAATCACCCTTGGGTCATGGAGGATCCCCTAGAATTTCAACAGGCAAGTTGCGTTTCAAAATAGGTCCCTGTTTAAATAATACTTCATCTATCTCCCTCTTTTCATTCATAAACATATCATTTCCATAGCCTAGCAAATATTGTTCTAAAGGATCATTAGGAGGCACGGCAATAGAAGCAAGACCAATAATTTCATCCTTACTAGGCAATTCTTTATCATGGGGTTGTCTACGAAATTTAGCAAAGTTAAACTCATGAGACATATCTCCCAAACCAATAGTAACAACATCCTTTTCGCAATCTATCCTAGCATTAACAGTATTCAAGAAGGGTCTACCAAATATGATGGGACAAAAGTCATCTTGTGGGGAACCAAGAACAAGAAAATCAGTAGGATATTTAACTTTCCCACACAAGACTTCAACATCTCTAACAATCCCAATTGGTGAAATAGTATCTCTATTGGCAAGCTTAATGGTAACATCAATTTCTTCTATCTCAGCAGGTGCAATATCATGCATAATTTCTTTGTATAAGGAATGAGGTACACTAGCACTAGCACCCATATCACATAAGTCATGATAACAATGATCTCCTATTTTAACAGAAATAACAGGCATGCCTACAACAGGTCTATGTTTCTTAGTATCTGGTCTAGCAATTCTAGCAGCTTCATCACGGAAGTAAATAACATGCCCATCAATATCATCAGCCAAGAGATCTTTAACCATAGGAATACTAGGTTCAACTTTAATTTGCTCAGGTGGTGTAGGTGTTTTAGTATTACTCTTATGAACCACAGTTGAAGCTTTAGCATGATCCTTTATCCTAACAGGGAAAGGTGTTTTCTCAATATAAGTAGTAGGAACAATAGGATCATTATAAGTGATAGTCTTTTCTTCAACTTTAACAGGTGCAACTACTTTTACTTCAGTGGGAGGATTATATTTAAACCACTTCTCCTTAGGAAGGTCAACATGAGTAGCAAATGATTCACGGAAAGAAGCTACTATGTCAGAGTCAAGTCCATATTTAGTGCTAAATTCACGGAAAACATCGGTATCCATAAAAGATTTAACACAATCAAACTTAGGTGTCATACCTGACTCCTTACCTTCTTCGAGATCCCAATCTTTAGAGTTGCGCTTAATTCTTTCCAATAAGTCCCATCTGAATTCAATAGTCTTCATCATAAAATAACCAGCACAGGAAGTATCGAGCATGGAGCGATTGTTGAGAGAAAGCCGAGCATAAAATTTTTGAATAATCATTTCTCTTGAGAGCTCATGATTGGGGCATGAATATAACATTGACTTAATCCTCCCCAAGCTTTAGTGATGCTTTCTCCTTCGCGAGGCCAAAAATTATATATATAATTACGATCACGATGAACAAGATGCATAGGATAAAACATGTGGTGAAATTCCAATTTCAATCGGTTGTAGTTCCATGATCCCATATCATCAGATAGCCTATACCATGTCAATGCCTCTCCCTTCAAAGATAAAGGGAAGAACTTCTTCGTGATAACATCATCGGGCATACCTGCAAGATTAAATAATCCACAAACTTCATCCACATAGATTAGGTGTAAATCGGGATGCAATGTTCCATCTCCTGTAAAAGGATTAGCTAGCAGTTTCTCTACCATACCCGAAGGAATTTCAAAGTAAACATTTTCAGTAGGTTCGGTAGGTTGAGGAGAAACTCTTTGCTCTACTGGTTGGGGTGAAGATACCCCGAACAAGCCCCTCAAAGTATTATGTTCCATAGTAACAAGTGATAGTAAATTTCAGCACACTATACAAAATTTTCCTTACCAAGTTCCACTTACCAAAGGTGCTTCACTCCCCGGCAACGGCGCCAGAAAAGATTCTTGATGAGCAACAAGTGCAGGGGTCTATCGTAGTCCTTTCGATAAGTAAGAGTGTTGAACCCAACGAGGAGCAGAAGGAAATGACAAGCGGTTTTCAGTAAGGTATTCTCTGCAAGCACTGAAATTATCGGTAACATATAGTTTTATGATAAGGTAACTCGTAAAGGGTAACAAGAAATGAAAGTAAATAAGGTGCAGCAAGGTGGCCCAATCCTTTTTGTAGCAAAGGACAAGCCTGGACAAATTCTTATATAGAGAAAAGCGCTCCCGAGGACACATGGGAATTATCGTTAAGCTAGTTTTCATCACGCTCATATGATTCGCGTTTGTTACTTTCATAATTAGATATGTGGGTGGACCGGTGCTTGGGTACTGCCCTTTATTGGACAAGCATCCCACTTATTATTAACCCCTATTGCAAGCATCCGCAACTACAAAAGAAGTATTAAGGTAAACCTAACCATAGCATGAAACATGTGGATCCAAATCAGCCCCTTACAAAGCAACGCATAAAGTAGGGTTTAAGCTTCTGTCACTCTAGCAACCCATCATCTACTTATTACTTCCCAATGCCTTCCTCTAGGCCCAAACAATGGTGAAGTGTCATGTAGTCGACGTTCACATAACACCACTAGAGGAGAGACAACATACATCTCATCAAAATATCGAACGAATACCAAATTCACATGACTACTTATAGCAAGACTTCACCCATGTCCTCAGGAACAAACATAACTACATATTCATGTTCATAATCAGAGGGGTATTAATATGCATTAAGGATCTGAACATATGATCTTCCACCGAATAAACCAACTAGCACCAACTACAAGGAGTAACCAACACTACTAGTAACCCATAGGTACCAATCTGAGGTTTTGGGACAAAGATTGGATACAAGAGACGAACTAGGGTTTGAGAGGAGATGGTGCTGGTGAAGATGTTGATGGAGATTGACCCCCTCCCAATGAGAGGATCGATGGTGATGATTTCCCCCTCCCAGAGGGAAGTTTCCCCGGCAGAATAGCTCCGCCGGAGCCCTAGATTGGTTCCGCCAAGGTTTCGCCTCGTGGAGGCGAAGTTTTGTTTCGAAAGCTTGCCTTTGATTTTTTTTCCAGGGTAAAAGACTTCATATTACAGAAGATGGACACCGGAAGGCTGCCAGGTGGCCCACAAGGCAGGGGGGCGCACCCAGGGGGTAGGGCGCGCCCCCCACCCTCGTGGATGATGGGTGGCCCCCCTCTGTTATTTCTTCCGCTCAGTATTTTTTATTGATTCCAAAAGTGACTTCCGTGAAGTTTTAGGACTTTTGGAGCTGTGCAGAATAGGTCTCTAATATTTGCTCCTTTTCCAGCCCAGAATCCCAGCGGCCAGCATTCTCCCTCTCCATGTAAACCTTGTAAAATAAGAGAGAATAGGCATAAGTATTGTGACATAACGTGAAATAATAGCCCATAATGCAATAAATATCGATATAAAAGAATGATGCAAAATGGAAATATCAACTACCCACCTCGACATTGGAGGGCTTTCGGTCCAGTCTCTACGTCACCGGTGACGCTTCGACTGCGGGGGGGGGGGGGGGGTGAACATTGATACATCTCCAACGTATCTATAATTTTTGATTGTTCCATGCTATTATATTACCCCTTTTGGATGTTTATGGGCTTTATTTTACACATTTATATCATTTTTGGGACTAACCTACTAACCGGAGGCCCAGCCCGTATTGCTGTTTTTTGCCTATTTCAGTATTTCAAAGAAAAGGAATATCAAACGGAGTCCAAACGGAATGAAACCTTCGGGAGCATGATTTTTGGAACGAACGTGATCCAAAGGACTTGGAGTGCAAGTCAATAAGCAGCCGAGGCGGCCACGAGAGGGTAGGGCGCGCCCCCTGTCTCGTGGGCCCCTCAGGTGGCCACCGACATACTTCTTCCTCCTATATAAGCCTACGTACCCCAAAAACATCCAGGGAGCCAACGAAACACAATTTCCACCACCATAACCTTCTGTATCCGCGAGATCCCATCTTGGAGCCTTCGCCGGCGCTCCGCCGGAGGGGGAATCGACCACAGGGCTTCTACATCAACACCATAGCCCCTCTGATAAGTTGTGAGTAGTTTACCACAGACCTTCGGGTCCATAGTTATTAGCTAGATGGCTTCTTCTCTCTTTTTGGATCTCAATACAATGTTCTCCCCCTCTCTTGTGGAGATCTATTCGATGTAAACTCCTTTTGCAGTGTGTTTGTCGAGATCCGATGAATTGTGGGTTTATGACCAAGTTTATCTATGAGAAAATTTGAATCTCCTCTGAATTCTTTTATGTATGATTGAGTTATCTTTGCAAGTCTCTTCGAATTATCAGTTTGGTTTGGCCTACTAGATTGATCTTTCTTGCCATGGGAGAAGTGCTTAGATTTGGGTTCAATCTTGCGGTGTCCTTACCCAGTGACAGCAGGGGTTGCAAGGCACGTATTGTATTGTTGCCATCGAGGATAAAAAGATGGGGTTTATATCATATTGCATGAGTTTATCCATCTACATCATGTCATCTTGCTTAAGGCGTTACTATGTTCTTATGAACTTAATACTCTAGATGCAGGCAGGAGTCGGTCGATGTGTGGAGTAATAGTAGTAGATGCAGGCAGGAGTCGGTCTACTTGTCACGGACGTGATGCCTATATACATGATCATGCCTAGATAATCTCATAATTGTTCGCTTTTCTATCAATTGCTTGACAGTAATTCGTTCACCCACCGTAATACTTATGCTATCTTAAGAGAAGCCACTAGTGAAACCTATGGCCCCCGGGTCTATCTCTTATCATATTTGCTTCCAATCTACTTTTATTTGCATCTTTACTTTTTGCATCTATATTATAAAATACCAAACATGTGTACATGTACGTAGGTCTGGGTTTCGTATGTAGTACCTATAGTGTCTGTCTCCCTCTGCATGTACATGTATCTTAGGAGACAAGATACCGGTCGCACCCCTTGTACCTATATATATGTGCCTAGTGCACAATCAATCAATTATCGATGCACCAAATCATTCTCTACAGTAAATAAACATTTGTTGGTGATGGAAATACATTGCATAAAATTTACTTTAGGTGTCCAATTCAAACATTAGCCCTTTGGTTTTCGTTGTGGCCCACACATGCTCCACAATATCATTGAGTAGCTACGCATGCACCTTATGATCTAGAAGATTTTGATGCATCTGCAGGAAAATCATAAGTTGGTCTGCATCTTGATCTTTCGAGATGTGAACTTGTTCCCGGGTCATTTCAAAGTCATTGGTTGGGGCTACCCCATCACCCTCGTCCTCGACAATCATATTGTGCCAAATGACATAACATGTTATCAGCTGCCAAAAAAGTCTTTGATCCCCACATCATTGCAGCTCCGCAAACAATTCTCCAATGAGGCTAAAGCACTCTGAATGCCCTCTACACATCCTTGCTAATTGTTTGATGCATTGTTTCAAAGTGGCTTTATTTGTTGCCTTGGGGATCAGATATGATGGTCTTCACAAACACCGCCCATTGAGGATAGATACCATCGGCAACTTACGTAGTACCCCAGGTTGTAGTCGTGGTCGTTGACAGTGTACTTGCAAGCCGGCGATTCCCCATTGCCATGTCTCCTGAACAAGGGAGATCGCTGAAGCACATTGATGTCATTGTGAGAACCAGACATTCCAAAGGAAGCATGCTAAATCCATAAGTCATGTGACGCCACTACTTCCAGTGATGGCGACCTCTTTGGTGTGACTTCGGTATATTCTGCACAAACCTTCGGGGCGGTTCTTCCATTCCAATGCATGCAATCAATTGAACTGAGTATACCTAAAAAACCTCTTGCCTCTCCAATAGCCACCAACTTTTCTGTATCATGCACATTTGTTTCTCTCGGATACTCTACTCCAAACACCTACACCATGATGCATGCAAAACCCTGCAGTAGTCTTTAGGCATGTGCTCTCCCCATACGGACCATCTCGCCAATGGCATCGACGACATTACCAAGTCAAAGCATCCTCAGAGCAGCAGTGCATTTAAGCTTAGCAGAGAATGATAGTTATCCGCAACAATCCCTCGTGAGCTTCAAGTAGTCACCGTGTGCCTCCAACCCCTCCACAATGCTCAAGAACAGTGGTTTGCGCATACGAAAACGGCAATGAAACCATGGTTCATCAGGGAAAGTTGGGTCGGGAGCGGGAGCAAAGTACTCGTTGTAGAGCAGCCGTGCTCCAAAGACTCTATGCCGGTTCAGAACTCTTCTCCCTATGATCAAGCCCTTCAAGTTGAGAATGTGCTCCACCTCCCAGCCCATTTCCCGTTGGATGCTCATAAGCATCATCAACTCAGATTCTCTGTCCGAATCTGAGAAATTGAAGAACTCATTTTGAATTATTTTAGAAAGCCCTGTCGGTTCATACTCCTTGTCCAACGAACCATCCAATCCATCGTTTTGCCTATGAATAAAAAAACTGGTCAGACAATGTGTCAAACAAATAGAGGGTAAGGTGTAGTTAGAGGGTAAGGTGTAGTCAGACAATTATTTCATCAAGCCCTGTTGGTTCATACTCCTTGCAGAGTTCCTCAATGTCTAATTTGATGATGCATTTAGATAAAATCCTCAAATGTTGTTAAGAATATGCTAATAAGTGGCATGACTGTGAACTCAGAGCAACTCCAATGCAGTGACCCAAAATGTCCGCTCGCGTCCGTTTGGGTCGGCGCGGGCAAATGTGGAGGCCCAACACGCCGACCCAAACCCAAAACGCCTCAGCTTTGTGTCCGCGCTGACACATTTGCGGTCGAAATGCGTCGGTGCGGACGCGAAGTGGATGCCTCGCGCGCTTTCTCGGTGTCTGTCGCGTCCTCACCTGGCGCCCGTCCAACTACCACGGTCAGCTTAATTTAAAATGACCGCCCACCTCGGGCCCTTGCATTAGTGACGACGGTCGGCATTTTTTAATCCGAGCGTGCAGGGGGGTCATCCTCATCCGCTTTCAGAAGCCCCCCGTCCCCATCTCGCCACCCCTCTGCTCCCCCGTTGGCGGCAACCCTAGCCACCTCTAGCCAGCAAAGATGGGGTTCTTCTCCGACTCCGGCTCTGGCAAAGCCAAGGGCAAGGCCCCGGCTACCCCTCTCTCCCGCCTCCCCCCGCCTCCACCGGTGCCTTCTCGCCGGCCGAGGTAGCGCGTCAACGTGTTAGTGCACTAGGCAGAGTGGCATTGGCAGCACCGCGTCCCTCTCCCCTACCCGGATGTGACCCTGCCGCACGACTGGCATTTGGATCCGGAGAGGATCCTGGTGCCGGCGGTGCCATGGTCGGCCAGGGCACATGCGGAGGAGGTACGGCGCCGGGGGCACTGCTGACGCCGGAGCAGCACAGCAACGCCGCGTACGCCTTCAACCCGCCCAACTGGGCTCACCTTCAAGCACGAGGAGGTGGGGCGACGCGGCACGACGTCCGTGAAGTCGCCCGCAGCTCGCCGTCGCCGCCGTTCATCGTCCGCGACAAGGACTAGGAGGCGGAGGCCGCCTACTAGGCGGCCATGGAGGTTGTCCTCCGGGAGAGCGAGGAGGAGAAGTAGCGCAGGATGGCAGCAATGAAGGAGTACCAGGTCTTGCCGCCCATGGCTCTGCCATCCCCGGCCAAGGCCGAGCCGGAGCCGGGCCCTGTCAAGTGCTACTCCTGGATGGGAGTAGTGCGCGAGTGGGTTAGCGCACCGCCGGTCTAGATGAGGGCGACGCCAGCGCAGGACGCAGCATACCTCAAACAATGGCGCCAGCGCCGGCTGGCCGAGGAGCACCGCGACGGCGAATACCTTGAGATGCTCAAGCGCGACGCCAAGGAGGAGCCGCGCCAGGGCGAGGAAGCGGCGGCACAGGAAGCGACGACACAACCCGCGCCCGACGTCAACGTCATCTGGAACACGACGTTCCCCTGGGCCGCCCTGCGCCGACGCTCATCGACCTCACCGGCCCCGGTGATGATGAGGAGGACGCCTAGGGCAGCGCGCCGCCTCGTAGTTAGCTTTTTTATGTTAATTAATGTAGATGTGGATGCATGGACTATCGTCGTCCTTTGTGGCCGGCTTTAATGTTTAATTAATGTTTGTTTTTATTTTCAAAATGTTTTGTATTCCTTTTTTTGCACGCCATCGAAATAGGTCAGGCCAGTGTTGGGCGAATGCACTGACCCAAACATGGAAGCGGACGTTGGTGTTCGTCATGAAGGAAATATGCCCTAGAGGCAATAATAAAGTTGTTATTTTATATTTACTTATTTATGATAAATGTTTATTATTCATGCTAGAATTGTATTAACCGAAAAATTTATACATGTGTGGATACATAGACAAAACACCGTCTCCCTAGTATGCCTCTACTAGACTAGCTCGTTAATCAAAGATGGTTAAGTTTCCTAACCATAGACATGTGTTGTCATTTGATGAACGGGATCACATCATTAGGAGAATGATGTAATGGACAAGGCCCATTCGTTAGCTTAGCATTATTTTTTTTTGCTATTGCTTTCTTCATGTCAAATACATATTCCTCCAACTATGAGATTATGCAACTCCCGAATACCGGAGGAATGCCTTATGTGCTATGAAACATCACAATGTAACTGGGTGATTATAAATATGCTCTACAAATATATCCTAAGGTGTTTTTTGGGTTGGCATAGATCGAGATTAGGATTTGTCACTCCAAGTATCGGAGAGGTATCTGTGGGCCCTCTCGGTAATGCACATCATAAGAAGCCTTGCAAGCAAAGTGACTAATGAGTTAGTTGCATAATGATGCATTACGAAATGAGTAAAGAGACTTGCGGGTAACGAGATTGAACTAGGTATGAAATACCGAGGATCGACTCCCGGGCAAGTAACAAACCGATGAGAAAGGGAATAACGCATGTTGTCATAACGGTTCGACCGATAAAGATCTTCATAGAATATGTGGGAGCCAATATGAGCATCCAGGTTCCGCTATTGGTTATTGACCGGAGAGGTGTTTCGGTCATGTCTAAATAGTTCTCATACCCGTAGGGTCCGCACGCTTAACGTTCGATGATGATTTTGTATTATTTGAGTCATGTGGTTTGGTGATCGAATGTTTTTCAGAATCCCGGATGAGATCATGGACATGACAAGGAGTCTCGAAATAGTCGAGAGGTAAAGATTGATATATAGGACGATAGTATTCGGACACTGGATGTGTTCCGGGGTGTATCGGGTACATATCGGAGTACCGAGGGGGGGGGGGGTTAGCGGAACCCCCTAGGGGAATAATGGACCTTATGGGCCATAGGAGGGGAGCACACCAGCCCATAACGGCACCCCCTAAGGAAGGAGGCCGAATAGGAGAAGGAGGAGCGGGCTCGGCCCCCCTTTCCTTCCTCCTCCCTCTCTTCCCTTCTTCCCCCTTCCAGCAAAAGGAAAGGGGGGGGGGGCGAATTGGAATAGGGCCCCCAAGTAGGATTCCTCCTACTTGGGGCACCCAAGGCATCTCCCCTCCCCTCCCAACTATATATACATGGGGAGGGGGCACCTATAACACACACCAACCATTGTTAGCCGTGTGCGGCGTCCCCCCTCCACAATTTACACCTTCGGACATATTCTCGTAGTGCTTAGGTGAAGCCCTACGCGAATAACTTCACCATCACCGTCACCACGCCATCATGCTGACGGAACTCATCTACTTCCTCGACACTCTGCTAGATCAAGAGTTCGAGGGACGTCATCAAGTTGAACGTGTGTAGAACTCGGAGGTGCCGTACGTTCGGCGCTTGATCGGTCAGAACGAGAAGAAGTTCGACTACATCAACCGCGTTGGCGAACGCTTCTGCTTTCGGTCTATGAGGGTATGTACACACACTCTCCCCCTCTCGTTGCTATGCATCTCCTAGATAGATCTTGCGTGAGCATAGGATTTTTTTTTTGAAATTGCGTGCTACGTCTCCCCAACAGTGGCATCCGAGCCAGGTCTATGCGTAGATGATATGCACGAGTAGAACACAAAGAGTTGTGGGCGGTTATCATCATACTGCTGACCACCAATGTCTTATTTTGATTCGGCGGTATTGTTTGATGAAGCGGCCCAGACCAACCTTACATGACCACGTTCATGAGACCGGTTCCACCGACAGACATGCAACTAGTTTTGCATAAAGGTGGCTGGCGGGTGTTTGTTTCTCCAACTTTAGTTGAGTCAAATTTGACTGCGGCCGGTCCTTGTTGAAGGTCAAAATAGCAAACTTGATAAATCACTGTTGTGGTTTTGTGCCGTAGGTAAGAACGGTTCTTGCTAGAAGCCCATAGCAGCCACATAAAACTTGCAACAACAAAGTAGAGGACATCTAACTTGTTTTTGCAGGGCATGTTATGATGTGATATACGTTGTTATATGAGATGATCATGTTTTGTAAAAGTTATTGGCAACTGGCAGGAGCCTTATGGTTGTCGCTTTATTGTATGAAATGCAAACACCATGTAATTGCTTTACTTTATCATGAAGCGGTAGTGATAATTGTAGAACCAATAGTTGGCGAGACGACCATGATGCTACGATGGAGATCAAGGTGTCGAGCCAATGACGATGGAGCTCATGACGATACTTTGGAGATGGAGATCAAAAGCACAAGATGATGATGGCCATATCATGTCACATATTTTGATTGCATGTGATGTTTATCTTTATGCATCTTATTTTGCTTAGTACGGCGGTAGCATTATAAGATGATCCCTTAACTAAATTTCAAGGTATAAGTGTTCTCCCCGACTATGCACCATTGCGACAGTTCTTCGTGCTGAGACAGCACGTGATGATCGGGTGTGATAGGCTCTACGTTCACATACAACGGGTGCAAGCCAGTTTTGCACATGCGGAATATTTGGGTTAAACTTGACGAGCCTAGCATGTACAGACATGGTCTCGGAACACTGGAGACCGAAACGTCGAACGTGAATCATATAGTAGACATGATCAACATAGAGATGTTCACCATTGATGACTACTGCATCTCACGTGATGATAGGACATGGTTTAGTTGATTTGGATCACGTATCATTTAGATGACTTTAAGGATGTCTATCTAAGTGGGAGTTCTTAAGTAATATGATTAATTAACTTAATTTATCATGAACTTAGTCCTGATAGTTTTTGCATATCTATGTTGTAGATTAATGGCCTGTGCTACCGTTCCCTTGAATTTTAATGCGTTCCTAGAGAAAGCTAAGTGGAAAGATGATGGTAGCAACTACACAGATTGGGTCCATAACTTGAGGATTATCCTCATTGCTGCACAGAAAAATTATGTCCTTGATGCACCGCTAGGTGAAAGGCATGCTGCAGGAGCAGATGCTGATGTTATAAACGTATGGCAAGCTCGATCTGATGACTACTCGATAGTTAAGTGTGCCATGCTTTACGGCTTAGAATCGGGACTTCAAAGACATTTTGAATGTCATGAACCATATGAGATGTTCCAGGAGTTGAAGTTAATACTTCAAGCAAATGCCCGAGTTGAGAGATATGAAGTCTCCAACAAGTTCTATAGCTGCAAGATGGAGGAGAACAGTTCTGTAAGTGAACACATACTCAGAATGTCTGGATATCATAATCACTTGACTCGGCTGGGAGTTAATCTTCCAGATGATTGTGTCATTGACAGATTTCGCCAATCACTGCCACTTGACAAAGGCTTCGTGATGAACTATAACATGCAAGGGATGGAAAAGACTATTTCCGAGCTCTTCGCAATGCTCAAAGCTGCAGAGGTAGAAATCAAGAAGGAGCATCAAGTGTTGATGGTTAACAAGAACACTAGTTTCAAGAAAAAGGGCAAGGGAAAGAAAGGCAACTTCAAGAAGAATGGCAAGCAAGTTTCCACTCCCAGGAAGAAGCCTAAAGCTGGACCCAAGCTTGAAACTGAGTGCTTCTACTGCAAAGGGACTGGTCACTGGAAGTGGAACTGCCCCAAGTATTTGGCGGATAAGAAGGATGGCAAAGTGAACAAAGGTATATCTGATATACATGTTATTGATGTGTACTTTACTAATTCTCGTAGCAGTGCATGTGTATTTGATACCGGTTCGGTTGCTCATATTTGTAACTCGAAATAGGGACTACGGATTAAACGAAGATTGGTTAAGGACGAGGCGACGATGCGCATCGGGAATGGTTCCAAGGTCGATGTGATCGTCGTCGGCACGCTACCTCTACATCTACCTTCGGGATTAGTTTTAGACCTGAATAATTGTTATTTGGCTCCAGCATTGAGCATGAACATTATATATGGATCTTGTTTAGTGCGTGACAGTTATTCATTTAAATCAGAGAATAATGGTTGTTCTATTTATATGAGTAATATCTTTTATGGTCATGCATCCTTGAAGAGTGGTCTATTTCTATTGAATCTCCATTGTGGTGACGCACATATTCATAATATTGATGCCAAAAGATGCAAAGTTGATAATGATAGTGCAACATATTTGATAATGATCTGGAATAATGGAGCGAGCCAATGACTTATTAGAAATAATACATACTGATGTATGCAGTCCGATGAGTGTTGAGGCTCGTGATGGGTATCGTTATTTTCTGACCTTCACAGATGATTTGAGAAGATATGGGTATATCTACTTAATGAAACACAAGTCTGAAACATTTGAAAAGTTCAAATAATTTTAGAGTGAAGTGGAGAATCATCGTAACAAGAAAATAAAGTTTCTACGATCTGATCGCGGAGGTGAATATTTGAGTTACGAGTTTGGCCTTCATTTAAAACAATGTGGAATAGTTTCACAACTCACGCCACCTGGAACACCATAGCGTAATGGTGTGTCCGTACATTGTAACCGTACTTTATTAGATATGGTGCAATCTATGATGTCTCTTACCAATTTACCACTATCGTTTTGGGGTTATGCATTAGAGACAACTGCATTCACGTTAAATAGGGCACAATCAAAATCCGTTGAGACGACACCGTATGAACTGTGGTTTGGCAATAAACCTAAGCTGTCGTTTCTTAAAGTTTGGGGATGCGATGCTTATGTCAAAAGTCTTCAGCCTGATAAGCTCGAACCCGAATCGGGAAAGTGTGTCTTCATAGGATACCCTAAGGAAAAAATTGGGTACACCTTCTACCGCAGATCTGAAGGCAAGATCTTTGTTGCCAAGAATGGAACCTTTTTAGAGAAGGAGTTTCTCTCGAAAGAAGTGAGCGGGAGGAAAGTAGAACTTTATGAGGTAATTGTACCTTCTCTCAAATTGGAAAGTAGCTCATCCAAGAATTCCATTCCCGTGATACCTACACCAACTAGAGAGGAAGCTAATGATAATGATCATGAAACTTCAGATCAAGTTACTACTGAACCTCGTAGGTCAACCAGAGCATGATCCGCACCAGAGTGGTATGGGAATCCTGTTCTGGAAGTCATGTTACTTGACCATGACGAACCGTATGAAGAAGCTATGATGAGCCCAGATTCCGATAAATGGCTTGAGGCTATGTAATCTGAGATAGGATCCATGTATGAGAACAAAGAATGGACTTTGGTGGATTTGCTCGATGATCGGCGACCCATAGAGAATAAATGGATCTTCAAGAAGAAGAGGGGTGCTGATGGTAATGTTACTGTCTATAAAGCTCGACTTGTCGCAAAAGGTTTTTAACAAGTTCAAGGAGTTTACTATGATGAGACTTTCTCACCCGTAGCGATGCTTAAGTCTGTCTGAATCATTTTAGCAACTACCACATTTTATGATTATGAAATCTGGCAAATTGACATCAAAACTGCATTCCTTGATGGATTTCTTAAAGAAGAGTTGTATATGATGCAACCAGAAGGTTTTGTCGATCCTAAAGGTGCTAGCAAAGTGTGCAAGCTCTAGCGATCCATTTATGGATTGGTGCAAGCATCTCGGAGTTCGAATATACACTTTGATGAGGTGATCAAAGCATATGATTTTGTACAGACTTTTGGAGAAGCCTGTATTTACAAGAAAGTGAGTGGGAGCTCTGTAGCATTTCTAATATTATATGTGGATGACATATTGTTGATTGGAAATGATATAGAATTTTTGGATAGCATAAAAGGATACTTGAATAAAAGTTTTTCAATGAAAGACCTCGCAGAAGCTGCTTATATATCGGGCATCAAGATCTATAAAGATAGATCAAGACGCTTAATAGGACTTTCACAAAGCACATACCTTGATAAAGTTTTCAAGAAGTTCAAAATGGATCAGTCAATGAAAGTGTTCTTGCCTATGTTACAAGGTGTGAAGTTGAGTCAGACTCAATGCCTGACCACTGCAGAAGATAGAGAGAAAATTAAAGTCATTCCCTATGCCTCAGCCATAGGTTCTATCATGTATGCTATGCTGTGTACCAGACCTGATGTGTGCCTTGCTATAAGTTTAGCAGGGAGGTACCAAAGTAATCCAGGAGTGGATCACTGGACAACGGTCAAGAACATCCTCAAGTACCTGAAAAGGACTAAGCATACGTTTCTTGTTTATGGAGGTGACAAAGAGCTCGTCATAAATGGTTACGTCGATGCTAGCTTTAACACTGATCCGGATGACTCTAAGTCACAAACCGAATACGTATTTATATTGAATAGTGGAGCTGTTAGTTGGTGCAGTTCCAAGAAGAGCGCCGTGGCGGGATCTACGTGTGAAGCAGAGTACATAGCTGCTTCAGAAGCAGCAAATGAAGGAGTTTGGATGAAGGAGTTCATATCCGATCTAGGTGTCATACCTAGTGCATCGGGTCCAATGAAAATCTTTTATGACAATACTTGAGCAATTGTCTTAACGAAGTAATCCAGATTACACGAAAAGACCAAACACATCAAGAGACACTTCAACTCCATCCGTGATCTAGTCGAGGTGGGATACATAGAGATTACAGAATACGTACGGATCTGAATGTAGCAGACCCGTAGATAAGCCTCTTCCACGAGCAAAACGTGATCAGCACCAAGACTCCATGGGTGTTAGAATCATTACAATGTAATCTAGATTATTGACTCTAGTGCAAGTGGGAGACTGAAGGAAATATGCCCTAGAGGCAATAATCAAGTTGTTATTTTATATTTCCTTATTCATGATAAATGTTTATTATTCATTCTAGAATTGTATTAACCGAAAGCTTGATACATGTGTGGATACATAAACAAAACACCGTGTCCCTAGTATGCCTCTACTAGACTAGCTCATTAATCAAAGATGGTTTAGTTTCCTAACCTTAGACATGTGTTGTCATTTGATGAACGGGATCACATCATTAGGAGAATGATATAATGGACAAGACCCATTCGCTAGCTTAGCATTATGATCTTTCAGTTTTATTGCTATTGCTTTCTTCATGTCAAATACATATTCCTCCGACTATGAGATTATGCAACTCCCGGATACCGGAGGAATGCCTTGTGTGCTATCAAACATCACAACGTAACTGGGTGATTATAAACATTCTCTATAGGTATCTCCGAAGGTGTTTGTTGGGTTGGCATAGATCGAGATTAGGATTTGTCACTCCGAGTATCGAAGAGGTATCTCTGGGCCCTCTCGGTAATGCACATCATAAGAATCCTTGCAAGAAAAGTGACTAATGAGTTAGTTGCAGAATGATGCATTACGGAAGAGTAAAGAGACTTGCGTGTAACGAGATTGAACTAGGTATGAAGATACCGACGATTGAATCTCGGGCAAGTAACATACCGATGACAAAGGGAATAACGTATGTTGTCATAATGGTTCGACCGATAAAGATCTTCATAGAATATGTGGGAGCCAATATGAGCATCCAGGTTCCGCTATTGGTTATTGACCGGAGAGGTGTCTCGGTCATGTCTACATAGTTCTCGAACCCGTAGGGTCCGCACGCTTAACGTTCGATGACGATTTTGTATTATATGAGTTATGTGATTTGGTGACCGAATGTTGTTCGGAGTCCCGGATGAGATCACGAACATGTCGGGAGTCTCGAAATAATCGAGAGGTAAAAATTTATATATAGGACGATAATATTCGGACAGCGGAAGTGTTTCGGGGTGTATCGGGTACGTACCGGAGTACGGGGGGGGGGGGGGGGGGGTAACGGAACCCCCCGGGGGAATAATGGGCCTTATGGGACATAGGAGGGGAGCACACGAGCCCACAAGGGGTGGCGCCCCCCCCCCCCAAGGAAGGAGGCCGAATAGGAGAAGGAGAAGGGGGTTCGCCCCCCCTTTCCTTCCTCCTCCCTCTCTTCCCTTGTTCCCCCTTCCGATAAAAGGAAGGGGGGATTGGAATAGGGCCCCCAAGTAGGATTCCTCCTACTTGGGGCGCCCAAGGCAGCTCCCCTCCACCCTCCCACCTATATATACATGGGGAGGGGGCGCCTAGAACACACACCAACGATTGTTAGCCGTGTGCGGCGCCCCCTCCACAGTTTACGCCTCCGGTCATATTCTCGTAATGCTTAGGCAAAGCCCTACGCGGATAACTTCACCATCACCGTCACCACGCCGTCGTGCCGACAGAACTCATCTACTTCCTCGACACTCTACTGGATCAAGAGTTCGAGGGACATCATCGAGCTGAACGTGTGCAGAACTCGGAGGTGCCGTATGTTCGGTGCTGGATCGGTCGGAAAGAGAAGAAGTTCGACTACATCAACCGTGTTGGCAAACGCTTCTGCTTTCGGTCTATGAGGGTACGTAGACACACTCTCCCCCTCTCGTTGCTATGCATCTCCTAGATAGATCTTGCGTGAGCGTAGGATTTTTTTTAAATTGCATGCTATGTTTCCCAACACGTCGGGCTGACCCAAATGGAAAAAAGGCGGACAAATTCGCCGTCCGTTTGGGTCGGCGTGTTGGAGTTGCTCTCAGATATTTAAGAGCAACTCCAACGCAGTGACCCAAACGGACACGGATTTTATCCGCTTTTTATCCGTTTGGGTCTCCTGTCCACTTAGCGGACATGGGGCGGACACGGCGGCCACCCAACGCGCGAACACATAAGCGGACAGAGCGAACAACAACTATACCAGGCGCCAGGCCTCCTCCTCCGCCGCCGTTCCCCCACAGATCCCCATCGCGGCGAGCAGGGCCGGTTGGCGCCGCAGTTCCTCGGTGAAGGCCAAGAGGAGTAGCAGGAAGTGGCGGTGGGCGGCGAGCGCGGCGGCGGCCTGCGCAGGGGGCTCGCCGGTGAGCGCGGCGGTAGGCTGCGCATGTGGCCTCGCTCCTCCTCGCGATGGTTGTGGAGGCTGACGCCAGCTCGTGCGCCGTCACTGCTAGGTTGGATCAGGGATGGACACGAGCGGTCGAGCAGAGCGTCCGCTTTTGTCCGCTTCGTACCCATTTGTGCCCATACTTGGGCCAAGTTTGGGTTGCGAGGACAATAAAATGACAGCATGTGGACACGGACATCCGTTTGGGTCATTTCTTGGGCTAAGTTTTATGTCCGGATGATTCAAACGGTCAAAATGGACTCTGCGTTGGAGTTGCTCTAAGAGATGGTCGGGCGCTGTACACGGACGCACCCGGGCTCATCCACGGACATTCGAGGGTCAGGTTACAGGGCACGGCTGTAGTTGCTCTAGTCCTCTGCCCATGGGAGTGGCAGCAGCAGCTTTACGTTACAGGCGGCATTCTTGTTTCTGCCCATGGCGCGCATTCTTGTTTCTGCCTGCGCCACCGGCGGCGATGGCTGACGCGGGCGGTGGCGCGTGCAGGGCGTGGTGGTCGAGGGACACGGTGGCCGTGGTGACGGGCGCCAACCGGGGCACCGGCCACTCGCTGGCCGCGCGGCTCGCGGAGCACGGCCTCACCGTCGTGCTCACCGCGCGGGACGGCGAGCGCGGGGAGGCCGCCGCCGCGCCGCTCCGCGACCGCGGGCTCCCCGTCGTCTTCCGCCGCCTCGACGTCTCCGACCCCGCCTCCGTCGCCGCCTTCGCCGCCTGGCTCCGCGACACCGTCGGCGGCCTCGACATCCTGGTACGCCACGCCACGCCACCACCTCCCCTTTATCCTCCTCGCTTCCTCGCCCTAGGTGTCTGCATCTTCCCCGCACAAGGTCAAATCTTCGGAGCGCCACCAAAGTTATTCCCACCTTTGCCATGGATGGGATGGATCAGCCATGAATATCCACGATTCCACGCACCAACGCGCATCGTCATCCGTAGTAGCGCTCTCGCTTTGCATCGGATCAGGCCGAGCCTGGTCCCGTTTCACACCGCATTATTGCGCTCTCTGTCTCGGACAGGGCACGCAACACAACTCGAGCTCGCCAGCGCGTCGACCAACGGAATAAAAACGTCATGTCACTCTCAGAAAAGCCGCAAGAAGTGGCAGGCGGGGTACGGCGGCGCGGTGTGCGCAGCGCAGTTATGGCGTGCGTCCGACGGCCTTCCGTTCCCCGTTCGTCATCGGGGCCGTCTGCGCCGCCGGACAGCGACGGCCGGCCGGCAACCAGGTCCGACCTGACGACGATGTGTCGTGGTCTCGTGGAATATGTTACATGGCCGGTACAGTACGCACCTACACCTGGTTGCTTGCGTCCGGGGACCAACCCCAGCACTCAACCTGGTCAGGTTTTTGATGAACCGCACCACTCACAAGATATTGCTTTTACCAAGTGTGCCTCGTTGACTCGGAGTAGGTGATAATAATGTGCATCATCTACCGACTTTACCGGAGTTCTTGTACTTAATTCTACAGATTATTTTTTGCACTAAAGATTCTAGTATCATGTCAATTTTGTCGACGTTTGCGTAATCAACATATATTCAGAGTTTCAGACATTTCTAGTTTCAACTGCTTGAACTTACGGGTACATTCTTTATTGAAAATTTACAAAAGCACATGGGTCTTGCCCTTAGCCTTTAGTTGCAGCAAACGGATGCTTTCTGAGCGAGCCAAGCCAAGGATACAGTTCATCACACTGTTGTTATATAACCCAAACCAAGCTAAGGAAGATTCATTAATGCCAACTTTGTCAATGTTTGAGTAGTCATATATTCAGAGTTTCAGACATTTCTACTTTGAACTATTCAGATTTATGTTTCCTTCTTTATTGAGAAAGCACACGCGTCTTCCTTATTTCTAGCGAGCCAAGCCAAGGATACTTTTCAGCACACTGTTGTCATATAGGAGAAGAAACGAGCAGACTCTAAACAAAATGGTGGCCCCTAACAGAATGTATTCAATTCAATGTTAACATAGTTCACTACCCCACTCGGGCTGAGTTAGCACTTTCACGCCACTTAATCATGTAGAAGTACTGCCCATCTTATGGCTCTACAACTTTCAAGTCATCATCTGATGTGGAAAACTTTTCGAAAGCATACTTTGATACTTGTGATTTGAGAGCCGGAGAGTGAAAGGCATGATACGCCAGTCAGCACTCACTAGTGCTGTTTCCATTTCTAGCTCCAACACCAAAACCAATGAGAAAAAGGAAGTTGTTTCACGACCACGCAGGTTTAAAGAAGCAAGAGGGCATGGCCTTCCTTCCTCCGACGCTGGAATTAATGAAGTCGCATTCCTGTCTGTCGATGCAGGTGAACAATGCCGCCGTGTCGTTCAACGAGATCGACACCAACTCGGTGGAGCACGCGGAGACGGTCCTCAACACCAGCCGGATCTGCTGGCCAAGGTGCTTCTGCCCCTCTTCCGGCGATCGCCGGCCACCAGCCGGATCCTCAACATCAGCTCGCAGCTTGGCCTTCTTAACGTAAGTGTATGCATGTTCTTTCGGATCAGATGGATAGTAAGTATTTCAATGTTTGCAAACATGCCGTTGTGGGCTCGACTAGTCGATAACACAATCAAACTATCAAAGTGTGAACGCACGTGGCTAGCTATGTATAGAGACAAGAGAATTTTCAATTCTATCTCAAACCATATCGCAATCAGCAACGCCAGCAGCTCTACCTAATACCAGTACATTGTCCACTCACACTCCACAGAATGCATATATGTCCAAATTAAGCCACTCCATTTGAAATACCTAGTCTTTTCTTTCCTTATCGTTGAAAGAGCAAAGGGGGGAAGGTGCAACGTTTTCTTTCCACAAAACTCCAGGTTTGCTTTAGCTCTTCTGTTTAAAGATTCTCCAACCTATATCTGTATACCGTTCAATAGTACAGAGTTAAAAAAAAGGTACATAGTTAGGTGTTCAATCCTGCCCACCAGTATATTCTTAGTTAAAAATGGATCATTCAAAAGGGACCACCCTCGCCTTTTTCTTCCTTATAAATTGTGTAAGTTCCAAATTTTTGGTTCCTAGCTTGATCACATGGCAATTGGCAACATATGTCATAGAAAATGATAGTCTGTAAAACGATCATGCACATCTGGACAAGCATGGATGAATGGGAGGGGATTTTTGGGATCTGGGTACACAGGAACCCACTTGATAAAATTTACAAAAAACGTAAAACAGTACTCCCTCCATCACAAAATAACTGTCTCAATTCTAGTACAACTTTATACTAAAGTTAGTACAAAGTGAGACACTTATTTTAGGACGGAGGGAGTACAATATATCTTAATAATAAATGACCATTTGTGACCTGGGTAAAAAAGGGAAAATGGTAGTGCTACAATTTAAGTTCCAAAACATAGAAAAATGTGTTTTTTGGCTAAGCTTTAGTAAGTGGGTACACCTAAACCATCAGTCCATCACCATTCCAATATTTTGCTGGATGACGAGCAAATATAGTGTCTGCTGGCAGTTATGTAAGCTGTGTCAGAGGAACCACAATAGAGGCCAATCTGGTAATGGCAGGCCGTTTATAGCGTCGGAAGTTGATTACAATAGTCAGTAGGGTATGAGCAAATCTGGTTCAAGGGCATTATTAGACAGTTGAAACATGGCGGGAACATCCACAAGGGCTTGTCTGCGACGACTAATTTTGCAGAGACAGAAGCTAGTGCGCCCACTGCATGCTCGTAAGCTCACCTAACAGAAAAAAAGGGAAGTCTCGGCACCGCTGTTCCTATACCTGCACTCATTTCGTCACTAAGATTGTGGAAAACACACATTGGAACTAGGGACATGCGTAACTGTACTACTTAATGAGTACAGGCTACCATGCCAAGAAAGAAGGCATCATAGAGGTAGTGTGTGTGTGCGCGCGCGCGCGTATGGATGAGCGTGCGTATGTACTGTGTTCGAAAAAAAAGACTATCTTGACGCTTGGTGCTGTACGTTTATCCATGCGCAGAAGGTGCGCAACCCGTCGCTGAGGAGGCTGCTCCTGGACGAGGAGACCCTGACGGAGGGCAAGATCGAGGCCATGGTGTCGCAGTTCCTGGCGCAGGTCAAGGACGGGACGTGGGGTGAGCACGGGTGGCCCAAGGTGTGGACGGACTACGCCGTCTCCAAGCTGGCCCTCAACGCCTACACCCGCGTCCTGGCGCGGCGGCTGCAGTCCGGCGGCGAGCGCGTCAGCGTCAACTGCTTCTGCCCCGGGTTCACGCGGACCGACATGACCAAGGGGTGGGGCAAGCGCACCGCCGAGGAGGTGGCCGACTTCGGCGCCCGGCCCGCGCTGCTCCCGCCCGGCGAGCTCCCCACCGGCACCTTCTTCAAGTGGCGCACGCCGCAGCTCTACTCCAAGCTGTGAGACGGAGGATCGTGCGTCTCCGATGTTGTTGTGTAGTACGTCCCGTGCGTGGTCCATGGTTGCTGGAATTCTAGGCGCCCTGCTGTACGTCCGTGGTGGAGTAAATATCTCGTTTCAGTTTAGCCATCGTTGTTGCTAGTTCGCTGCTGCTCCTACCTGAGTGTACAATGGCTGATAAATCAGTGATATCTTCCGGGAAATCAAGCAGAATGTGAGCCTGTGTAGTGCTATCTTCCGGGAAATCAAGCAGAAGCACCGGCACTTTGTGTGTGGCAACGTCCCCTCTTGGCCAGATGGAGAATAATTTGGATGATCATGTCATAGCAGGGGCCGCCTTGGCTGGAACTAGGGCATCATGTTCGGTTCCTTGCTCCTCCAGAGATCGCTTGTATGCCGTTGGACATTGATTAATAAGGGTCAGAGTTTCGATGTTGTACTGATCGCGGCGCCGGCTGAGTAATACAGTTTATGCATGATGCAGGCCAAGCCAATACTTGGATATTTCTTTTTCTCTTTAGCTATGTGTAAATCGCTTGATTTTTAAATTTGCGTGAACATTGGAGTTTTTTTTGAAGCACCTAGAACTCATTTAGATGAGATATAATTTGGTCTCATTCATTTTGAAATCAAGAACAGATACAACACACAGATCTTATAGCATCACATCCAATGGCTATAAAAGGTGAACGAGAACAAATTATATCTCATCTAGACGAGTTCCAACAAAACTTTTTTTTAGGCAAGCGTAAACAGTGGTGTTGCCAACCAAATATGAGTAATGGGCCAGTTTTACCATTTATTTGGGCCATTTATCTATAAGTATTCAGAAGATTTTGCATTGGCTGGGAGACGGTGGCCAGGTTGGCGCAGCCGAAGCTCCGAGTGGGTAAGTTGATTTTCTAACGGTTGGTTCCTATGTTAAGATTCATGCTGTTTTTTTTTAATTATGTTCTTTCATTGCTTCTTAGTCCAGTTTTTTACTTGCCCTTTGTTTAGGGCAAGTCGATTTTTTTCTTAGGTTGAATTTTGACTCGTCTCTGTTAGGATTAAGTTGATGTTTCGCTTGAAACCCGTTATACATTGCTTGTTTTTGTTTGTATGCGTTTTTTGCTTTTGATTTTTTTTTCTACATAGGTATTTTTTACATGTTGGTGAGAGAAAATGTATACACACAAGTACTATACAGTATCTGTGTAGGTTATATTAGAGTATAAAAATTACACTGTTATATACTTATTATTTGCATATTAAAAAGTGCAATCTCAGTGCAAAGTTGCCCATGTTTTTTTAAGGTTCCTTTTTTTCTTTCATCTTAAAGGGTAATACTAATATCACTTATTTACTTTTTCTAAGAAAGCTACATTATTTTGAGTTTTTTTATTTTATTTCCATTTTCTGTGAGGGTAATACCAATGCCACTAATTTATTCTCTCCTAGGAAACTTTTTTGCGAAATTATTATATGCTTATTTTTGCATATTATAAAAACATAATTTCTGTGTAAATTTTGTGCAAATTATCATTATTTGTTTTAATTTTTCATTTTCTTTCTTCCTAAATGGTAATACCAGGGCCTCTAATGTATTTTTCTTAAAAAAATATTATTTTGATTTATTTTATTTTGGTTTTTAATTGATTTTCTTCTTTAAGGATAATACTAATGGCACTAATTTATTACTTCTTACTGTACTTCATTTCACGAAAAAACACTATTGTACGCATGTTCTTGCATATGATAAAAAGCGCAAATTCTGTGTAAATTGTGTGCAATTTTTTCCATTATTTATTCAAAAAATTTCTTTTCTTAAAGGGTAATGGCATGCTACTAATTCATTTTCCTTTGAATTTTTTATTATTTTGATTTTGATTTAGCTTATTTCAATTTTTTCTTCTTCTTTAAGTGTAAAATACTAATGCCACTAATTCATTCCTTCCTAGAAACCTTATTTGTACGGAAATTTCACTATTATAAGCTTATTGTTGCATATTATGAAAAACACAATTTATGTGGTTTTGTTTCATTTTTCTTTTTTTCTAAAGGGTAATACGAATGCCACTAATTCAGTCATTCTTAGAAAACTAATATTTTATATTTTAGTATTTATTTTATTTTCATCGTTTAGAAAACTACACATATTGTAAACCTGCCTGCGCATTTGATCATCACCCGCATGTGAAGATTAATTAAACTCTAACTTCACATAAATAAACAGTAGTGTAGTTAAGTTTCACTAGATCGATCGGTCAAAACTTACACACAGAAGATATATCTATGACCTCAAACACTTGTGTGTAGTTTTAGGGATCTCCCCACCAAAATATAATATTATAGCCAGCTAGCTTGTGTTGTCAGGCAAGGAAGACGTACGTCTGAAGCATGCACCACTCTCACTGGCCGTCGCCGGCTAGTATGTAGGTGCGCCCTCTTGTAAGAAAAAAATAATTCTAAATTTATTATTTCTTAGAAAACTTCATTTTTTTTCTTTATTTTTCATTTATTTTTTGTTTTTGTCTTATGTCTTATAGGTATTAGGTCAGTTTTTAGTATGTTCCAAACCAAGCCTAAGTATTTGGTGGCTTTTGTTTTGTGGTTACAAAGAGCCGAATGCTCCTCTAAAAAAATTAACTTACCCAAATTGGTGCAAGTTGATTTTGATTCTGAGAAAAAACGACTTACCCAAATTAGTGCAAGTCAATTTTGATTACCAGAAAAATTGGCTTACCCAGAAAATTTTCCAGACGACTTTCCCTAATCGTTCTCTTTCTTTTTTTTCCAACTTAAGGAGCCTCGAGCTACCAATTTCGTTGCATCAATGAAACCGATAGCACAACAAAGGTATAATCTGATTACCGAGGATTCATTTTTTAAGTTAGCTGACTACCATGCACTGAACTACCACAAAGCTATACGTGTGCCAGAACCTTCACCCAACTACTTATTACATAAAAGCAAACCTCAAAAAAAAAAACTCCACCTCTATCTCAGGGATTTCATACGGGGTCTTATTTTTTAGATTGCGGAGATAGAGCGACTTTAATGCATGGCACGTGGTATTGACGGCTTCGGCACAATGCTAGTAAGGAGATTTATAGTCATCAAGCATGGTTCTTGCCATCTCTATATGTGTCTCGTTCTTCCTCTCCACCACACCATTTGTTGAGGGGAGTATGTCATGGCATATTGGTGTTTGATCCGCCCATCACTCAACAACTCGTATATCGTGTAATTCTTTAACTCATTGTCATTATCACTTTGAATTGCCATGATCTGCTGATCGTGCTGACGTTGAGCTTCTTTGGCAAATTTGATGGTGTCATGTATTTCATATTTAGCCTTGGGAAAGAACACTCATGTGAAAGTGCAACTATCCCTAGGTGGTTTTGGTAATTCATAACAACATATAGCTCATTGAGCTAATGCTATTCCAAGACTATTGTTTCAGGGAATCTCAATGAATGGCATGGCATGAATGATGAAAGTGGATCCCTCAAAATACTAAGGACAAAGGATTGGCTCAAGCTCAAAAGCTCAAGACTCTTCATTTTACATTTTAGTGATCCAAGATCACATTGAGTCTATAGGAAAAGCCAATACTATCAAGAAGGGATGAGGTGTTGCTTAATGAGCCTCTTGCTTCATGTGCTTAGTGATATGCTCCAAAAACCCTCAACTACTTTCCCACATCCACAAATGACCTAAACCTAAAGCCAAAATCGGTCAAACCGATTCTTCCAATCTGGCGCCACCGATTCCAAAAGTCATAGCCACTGCCACAAACCCTAAGCAAATCGGTCTAACCGATAGGGATCTCGGTCTCACCGAGATGGGATTGTAATCTCTCTGTTTCCCTTCGTAACGTTTCGGTCTAACCGAAGTGAGCGATCGGTCCCACCGAGATTGCAATGTAAACTCTCTATTTCCTTTTTGTAACATTTCGATCTCACCGAAAAGAGCAAATCGGTCCTACCGAGTTTACCTGACCAACTCTCTGGTTAGCTAATTACCAAAATCGGTCTCACCGAGTTTGTGTAATCGGTCCTACCGAGATTACGTTATGCCCTAACCCTAACCGAATCGGTCTCACCGAGATGCATGTCAGTCCCACCGAAAATCACTAACAGTCACTAGGTTTACTAAATCGGTCTGACCGAGTTTAACGATTCAGTCCCATCGAGTTTGGTAAATTGTGTGTAACGGTTAGATTTTGTGTGGAGGCTATATATACCCCTCCACCTCCTCTTCATTCGTGGAGAGAGCCATCAGACTAAACCTACACTTCCAACTTACCATTTCTGAGAGAGAACCACCTACTCATGTGTTGAGGCCAAGATATTCCATTCCTACCATATGAATCTTGATCTCTAGCCTTCCCCAAGTTGCTTTCCACTCAAACCCTCTTTCCACCAGATCCAAATCCTATGAGAGAGAGTTGAGTGTTGGGGAGACTATCATTTGAAGTACAAGAGCAAGGAGTTCATCATCAACGCACCATTTGTTACTTCTTGGAGAGTGGTGTCTCCTAGATTGGCTAGGTGTCACTTGGGAGCCTCCGACAAGATTGTGGAGTTGAACCAAGGAGTTTGTAAGGGCAAGGAGATCGCCTACTTCGTGAAGATCTACCGCTAGTGAGGCAATTCCTTCGTGGGCGACGGCCATGGTGGGATAGACAAGGTTGCTTCTTCGTGGACCCTTCGTCGGTGGAGCCCTCCGTGGACTCGCGCAGCCGTTACCCTTCATGGGTTGAAGTCTCCATCAACGTGGATGTACGATAGCACCACCTATCGGAACCACGCCAAAAACATATGTGTCTTCAATTGCGTTTGAATCCTCCAAACCCTTCCCTTTACTTTCTTGCAAGTTGCATGCTTTAATTTCCGCTGCCTATACACTCTTTGCATGCTTGCTTGTATTGTGTGATGGTTGCTTGACTTGTCCTAAAATAGTTGAATCTGCCAAACTCTAAAATTGGGAAAAGGTTAAGTTTTTATTGGTCAAGTAGTCTAATCACCCCCTCTAGACATACTTCAAGGTCCTACAAGTGGTATCAGTGCCTTGGTCTCTATTTGCTTTGATTTCCATAGCTTTTGGTGGTCATAGCCTTGGTTTCACAACCTAGGAGAGTATGGCGTCTAGCGAGGGAAATTATCACCATAGATGTCCTTACTTTGATGGTACTAATTTTGCTAGTTGGAGGCATAAGATGAAAATGCATATTCTTGGACATAACCCCGCCGTTTGGGCAATTATTTGTATTGGCTTGCAAGGTGAATTCTTTGATGGAAGAGAACCGAACCGTGAAGCTAATGCGGAAGAATTGAAGATGCTGCAGTACAATGCTCAAGCATGTGACATCATCTTCAAAGGATTGTGCCCTGAAGAATTCAACAAGATCAGCCGTCTTGAGAATGCAAAGGAAATTTGGGATACTTTGATTGATATGCACGAAGGTACCGAGTCCGTCAAGGAATCGAAGTTGGATGTGCTCCAAAGTCAGCTTGACAAGTTCAAAATGAAGGATGGTGAAGGTGTCGCTGAAATGTACTCTAGGCTTGCTCTTATCACAAATGAGATTGCCGGCTTAGGGAGTGAAGAGATGACTGACAAATTCATCATCAAGAAAATCCTAAGAGCATTGGATGGAAAGTATGATACCGTGTGCACATTGATCCAAATGATGCCAAACTACAAAGATCTCAAGCCAACGGAAGTCACTGGAAGAATTGTTGCTCATGAGATGTCACTCAAGGATAAGGAGGAACTTCACAACAAGTCAAGTGGTGCTTACAAAGCCTCAAGTGAAGCCCCCACATCATCAAGTGAGAAACAAACCTTCAATGAAGAATTAAGCTTAATGGTGAAGAACTTCAACAAATTCTACAAGAGTAGAAGCAAAGAAAGAAGCTCCAAGTCAAGGTCTTATCATGACAAGAGATCTTCTAGTCAAGAGCGTAATTGCTACAATTGTGGGAAGCCTGGACACTACTCCAATGAGTTTACGGCACCCTACAAAAGAAGAGAAGATTCTCCAAGAAGAAGGAGCAAAAGAGAAGAATCACCACCAAGAGAGAGGAGGAGCAGAGATGATCGTTATGAACGAAGACCCTCACGGAGAAGCAAGGATTCGGAAAGAAAGGACAAGTCATCAAGGAGCTACACAAAACGAAGACATCAAGCTCATGTTGGTGAATGGGTTTCCGGCTCCGACTCCGACAAACACTCCGAGAGAAGCTATCACTCCGACTCCGAATATACTCAAGATGAAGGTGTTGTCGGTCTAGCACTTGTGTCAACCAACTCCTACGACATATTTGATTCACCAAATGAAGGTGTTGGAAGATGCTTCATGGCCAAAGGTCCAAAGGTAACACATCCCGAGTATGTTGATTTCAATAGTGATGAAGATGACTTGCTTGTGGATGATGATTTACTTATTGACAACTCTAGTGATGGATACTATGATGAAACGTCAATTAATCATGCTAATCAAACGAATGACAATGATAAGGAGAAAATTGAGCTTCTAACTAAAGAACTAAACACTCTTAAGTTGGCTCATGAAACTATCTTCGAAGATCATCGAGAACTTTTAAGGGCTCATGAGAAGTTACGCTTTGAAATGCTCAATCTTGAGCAAGAGCATGAGTTCTTAAAGGCAATCAATGATGATCTCCGCAAGAAAAGTTCTTCTTACATTGCCAAGCGTTTACTCTTATCTACTTACATGCCTCAAGTCAAGTCTAGTAACAAGTACAAGAAAGATACTTCCTCTGGTAGTAACAATAATAATGTCAAATCCAATATTGTTGCTTCTAGTAGTTCTCTTGATTCCACTAATGATTCTCTTAGCCAAGTTACACTTGAGCAAGAAAATAGTTTATTGAAGGGAATTATAGAGAAAGGTGTTTACAAGAGCCTTGCCGGGAGTAAGCAATTCGAGGAAATCGTACGCAAGCAAGGAAGGCATCGGAAGAATCAAGGTGTTGGTTTTGAACGAAAGTTCAACGCCAATGGAGTTGAGTGGGAAGAAGATCAATACCCCAAGACAAAGTTTTTTCCTCAACAAGAGAAGTATGATCCTACTTCCTTCAAGGGAACACAAGCTCAAGATGATCTTCCACCACAAGACCACAAGAACAAAGGCAAGGACAAGCTTCAAGAGGAGATTGATGCATTTGAAGAAGCACCCAAGGCCTTGGTCAAGTGGGTTCCCAAGACTACGTCAAGTTCTACTTCATCAAGTACAACTACAACTCCAAGGATTCCCATCAAGATGATGTGGATCCCGAAGAAGAAGAACTAGAGAGTTCTTGAGGGTGACTCCGCCAACATTCTTCACTCATATCATTTTGGCAAGAACAAGTGCAATCAACTTTCACATCTTGCACTATTTCAAGGAGTCACAAACCCTCATGTTGGTAAGGCAAGGGACAAGGTAACCTAATGTTTTCATGGACATCATCTTGTGTGTGCATCACTCTATGTCTATGGATATCCTTGTTTGTTCCTTGTGGGACTAACCCATGTAGGCAAGTTGAAAGTGCAACTCACTCCAAAGGATTGCTCCAAATGATCTACATCAACATTGAGCATCTACATCTTCAACACCTACATGAAGTCATCATCGACAAAACCCAAGGTTAGTTCATCCCTCTAAGGGGGGGTCTCACATCTAGGGGGAGCTTAACTCTAAGAATTGAGTCAAAGCAACTCTAATGGTGTGAACACATTAATGCATAATGTAAAAGTGGTAACCCCACTTGAGCTTAAATGATGAGTATGACCTATGATCAAATGTCTTTCATTTGACTCCTAAGTCAATATACTCATATATAGATGACCTAGTCATCGCCAATTGTTTGATAGATGCTAGAATTGGTTGTGCATGCTTTGCCACATATTTCAATTGCCATCTTATTATGTGAGCATGTTGGTGCATATTTTACTCATTCAAGGACATCCACTTGTTGTTTTGTTTGTTTGGTTTCTTTTCTTTGAGCCAAGTGGATGGACAAGAATGCCTAAGAACCTTCTTTAGCTATCTATGCTTTTCTCATCTCAAACTCTATTCATGCTACATCACAAAATTTGATCTAGTCAGATTCGAACCACTCTATGTGAGGAGCACTCGGAGTCCCTGATTCGTCATGGACTTAAACTTCCAAAACCTCTTTGCGATTCTCGGTCTGACCGAATCCTCCATTTCGGTCCTACCGTGATCATTAAGTTGATTTGAGTTTTCAATCTCGGTGCAACCGATTTGAACTTTTCGGTCACAGCGAGTTACTGTAACTGAACAGAGTTATGCATCTCGGTGCCACCGAGTTGTTCCACTCGGTCACACCGACAGGGTCGGGCTATATATAGACATGGGCAAAATTTTGGAAATTTCTCTGAAACCCTTCGCCCGCGCAACAGCTCGCTCTGCCATCGTGGTCTTCGGATCGTCTCCTCGTCGCCAGCAGCCTCCTGTCGCTGGTCTCCGCCGCCGTCAACGGGTTTCATCCCCGCCGTTGCCACCGTAGCAATTCCACCGCCAAATTAGGGTATGTACTTAATCTTTGTGCTATCCACGTCTGATTCCTGGCACATTGTTTTCGTATTGATTCTTGCCACGATTGAAACTCTTCTATCCAGCCAAAGTAGTTCATAGATTAGACGTGATTCAAATTTTTAGGTTTAGGTTTCCGCCGAAACCATCTCGGACCCACCGAGTTGAAAAACTCGGTCTCATCGATTTGGCTTATGCCATTGCACTAGTGACTCTCGGTCTGACCGAGAATTACTAATCGGTGCAACCGATTTGAGAATTCTGTGAAACCCTAGCAGTCTCGGTACCACCGAACTGAAACTCGGTCCAACCGAGAACATCAGTTTAGGTTCCAAAACTGCTTCGGTATCACCGAATGTGAAAATCGGTGGATCCGAAATGCTTTCTGTGGAAAACTAAAACTGAACTTTTGAGTCATTCTTTTGCAAAAACCTCTGCATTTTGTGATGCTCATCTTTTCTATCTCATCTATAACACTTCACAGGGTCAGCAGTCAGCTTGTGCAGAATGTCTGATCAAAGTGACAGCCAAAACAGGGCAGAAGAGCAGATGAACTTGAGTGAGGGCACTAGTCCCTCCATTACTTCAGATGAAGGGAGCAGAAGTACTCCTATCAATTTGCCTAAGGCTGCAACTAGGCAAAGGAGGAAAAGAACTTTAGATTCAGAGGATGAAGATTACAAGGCTGAGGAAGATGAGGCTACTTCCAAGAAAGTGGTGCTCAAGTAGGAATATGGCTCAGCAAAAGAAATAAAGCCAGGCATGAAGATTAAAAGGCCTGCAAGAAGGCAACCTATGCCCAAGGCCAGAGCATCAACTCAACTGCCTGAAAATCCTGATCCCAAAGAGCCAGCTGATGAAAGCAAGAAGAGGAAGGAAAGGGTCAAGAAGACCATAGCCAGAGTTGTAGGGCAACCTTCAATGATGGAAGAGGAAGAGCTTGCTGCACCAGCACCAAAGGCACCAAAGCTTATGGGTGATGCAATCAGATCTGGGGCTGCAACATCTAAGCCCAAGGAAGCACTCAAAGCTGCCCCCAAGGCCAAGTCTGCACCAAAGAGGAATACTAGGAGTATTCCAGCTACTAAGAAGAACAAGGCCCCAGTGCCTGAGGGTGCTGAGGAGGAAGATGAAGAAGGATAGGTTCTAAGGAAGCTCAAGCCCAAGATACCAGACCACAATGATGTCAATCCTGTGGCTGAGGACATGAGAATCAGGAAGGATTCAGGGCTGAGACTGTGGAGAATGGCAGATCCATATGCCACAAGGAGAAGAACTGCTGTTGACTACAGGTTCCATACAAAGGAACAACAGGACTTCTATGAAACAATTCTGTTGGACAAGAAGCCCATAGTCTGTGACATGAGGTGGATTGACTGGAAATACATCAAGGAGAATGAAGAACACTATCCTGGAGTGCAAGACAGCTTTGTTGCTTGTGGAGTTGCAGATTTTGTTGGGCAAAAGCTCACAAATTGGAATGATGAACTTATCATGCAATTCTACTCCACAGCACATTTTTACCCAGATGGTAGAATAGTTTGGATGTCTGAAGGAACAAGGTACCAGTCCACTGTAGAAGAATGGGCAAGTCTGATAAATGCCCCAAAGGAAAATGATGATGATCTGGATGTGTATGCCAAGAAGAAAATGGGACACAATACCATGGCACACATGTACAAGGAGATCCCAGACAAAGCCCTAGAGACTTTCACTTTTGGATCAGTTCACTTTCTGCTGTCAGGGTTGACAACCATAAATTGGATTCTGAGGCACACTTTGTTGCCCAAGTCAGGTGACCATAACATGATCAGAGGGCATGCCATCAATATGTTGCATTTATTTGATGTGCCACAAAAATTCAAAGTCATGAGCCTTATAATTGAAACAATCAAGAGGACTGCAGCAGATCAGAAGAGGAGCTGTGGATATGCACCTCAGATTCAAGAATTGATAAACTCAAAGATGGGCACAGGAAAATATCAGTTGGATAAGGAACACTTTCCACTTTATCCAGACTTTGAGGACAATGAGGTTGTCATAAATGAGGATGATCCATCATCAGTTCAAGCTCAGGAGAAGAAGGAGAAGGCAAGGAAGGAGAAGGCTGCCAAGATGCCAACTCAAGAGGAGGCATCTGAATATTTCTTGAAAACCAAACAGGAGCAGCTTGGTTACTTGATAGCATCATCTCTGAGGATTGAGAAGGGGTTGGCCACCCTAACTCAAAACCAGGAGAGCCTGGAAAGAATCATGGAACAAAAATTCTATGATCTAGATGTCAAGGTAACTGAGATTCAGTCAGTTGTGGAGCAGCTGCAGGATGACATGCAGGAGAGGAAGGGCAAGACTACCACCAATGTGTTTGCCAGAGTACCCAGAGCCCAGAGGTCAGTTGCAGTGCCAGTGACAGACACTAGAGCAACAACTTCAGTACCAGCTACTGCCCCTTCAGCTCCATTGCAACCAGCTTCAGCATCAACTCCAGCACCCTCTACATCAACTGAAGCCTTCGTCCTTGGAGTTATCAGGACACCACCACCAGAAGATCAAGCCTGAGAGTCAATCTAGCACTATGCATTTTTTATGAACTTTTTGGTAACTTGTTGCCAAAGGGGGAGAAAAATGTATAGATCATAGGCTTCGAGAGAGAGAGAGTGTGTTGCTTTTGTTCTCTCTTGCTTTATTTGGTGGTTTTTCAATCTTTGTTTGCTTTTGGTTGAGATACTATGCTTGTGAGACATTGATGATCATGTGTTTGATCATAAGCTACACTTATGCATGTTTGATGATATTATCCTATCTATCTTATGTGATCACTCACTATGCTTGGTGATGAGTGCATGTATTCATTGTCTATTATTTTGAGCGCTCCACCAAGATGTATGTGACATGGAAGAGTAACTCATGAGCCTAATTCATTGTGCATTTGCAGTCCAAAGCAAATCTAAAACTATGCACAAATTTAGGGGGAGCTCTTGCTTATCACATACTTCTCAAAGCAACGATGTTATTTAAATGTTATTATCATTTGTCGAAGCTTTGATCTATATGTTGTCATCAATTACCAAAAAGGGGGAGATTGAAAGTGCAACTATCCCTAGGTGGTTTTGGTAATTCATAACAACATATAGCTCATTGAGCTAATGCTATTCCAAGACTATTGTTTCAGGGAAGCTCAATGAATGGCATGGCATGGATGATGAAAGTGGATCCCTCAAAATTCTAAGGACAAAGGATTGGCTCAAGCTCAAAAGCTCAAGACTCTTCATTTTACATTTTAGTGATCCAAGATCACATTGAGTCTATAGGAAAAGCCAATACTATCAAGAAGGGATGAGGTGTTGCTTAATGAGCCTCTTGCTTCATGTGCTTAGTGATATGCTCCAAAAACCCTCAACTACTTTCCCACATCCACAAATGACCTAAACCTAAAGCCAAAATCGGTCACACCGATTGTTCCAATCCGGCGCCACCGATTCCAAAAGGCATAGCCACTGCCACAAACCCTAAGCAAATCGGTCTTACCGATAGGGATCTCGGTCTCACCGAGATGGGATTGTAATCTCTCTGTTTCCCTTCGTAACGTTTCGGTCTAACCGAAGTGAGCGATTGGTCCCACCGAGATTGCAATGTAAACTCTCTGTTTCCTTTTTGTAACATTTCGGTCTCACCGAAAAGAGCAAATCGGTCCCACCGAGTTTACCTGACCAACTCTCTGGTTAGCTAATTACCAAAATCGGTCTCACCGAGTTGTGTAATCGGTCCTACCGAGATTACATTATGCCCTAACCCTAACCGAATTGGTCTCACCGAGATGCATGTCAGTCCCACCGAAAATCACTAACGGTCACTAGGTTTACTAAATCGGTTCGACCGAGTTTAACGATTCGGTCCCATCGAGTTTGGTAAATTGTGTGTAACGGTTAGATTTTGTGTGGAGGCTATATATACCCCTCCACCTCCTCTTCATTCGTGGAGAGAGCCATCAGACTAAACCTACACTTCCAACTTACCATTTCTGAGAGAGAACCACCTACTCATGTGTTGAGGCCAAGATATTCCATTCCTACCATATGAATCTTGATCTCTAGCCTTCCCCAAGTTGCTTTCCACTCAAACCCTCTTTCCACCAGATCCAAATCCTATGAGAGAGAGTTGAGTGTTGGGGAGACTATCATTTGAAGCACAAGAGCAAGGAGTTCATCATCAATGCACCATTTGTTACTTCTTGGAGAGTGGTGTCTCCTAGATTGGCTAGGTGTCACTTGGGAGCCTCCGACAAGATTGTGGAGTTGAACCAAGGAGTTTGTAAGGGCAAGGAGATCGCCTACTTTGTGAAGATCTACCGCTAGTGAGGCAAGTCCTTCGTGGGCGACGGCCATGGTGGGATAGACAAGGTTGCTTCTTCGTGGACCCTTCGTCGATGGAGCCCTCCGTGGACTCGCGCAGCCGTTACCCTTCGTGGGTTGAAGTCTCCATCAACGTGGATGTACGATAGCACCACCTACCGGAACCACGCCAAAAACATCTGTGTCTTCAATTGCGTTTGAATCCTCCAAACCCTTCCCTTTACTTTCTTTCAAGTTGCATGCTTTAATTTCCGCTGCCTATACACTCTTTGCATGCTTGCTTGTATTGTGTGATGATTGCTTGACTTGTCCTAAAATAGTTAAAATCTGCCAAACTCTAAAATTGGGAAAAGGTTAAGTTTTTATTGGTCAAGTAGTCTAATCACCCCCCCTCTAAACATACTTCATGGTCCTACATCATGTATATCTCATATAGTTATCGACAACGATAAGGCAAAACCTCGTCACACCTTAAATATCATAAGATGAAGGTCCAAATGAAGGAGCTCAAAAGGCCTCGTCATTTTGATGATAGTCAATGTCTTATCCTTCTTTCTGAAGGAAATATGCCCTAGAGGCAATAATAAAGTTGTTATTTATATTTCCTTATTTCATGATAAATGTTTATTATTCCTGCTAGAATTGTATTAACCGGAAACTTAGTACATGTGTGAATACATAGACAAAACAAAGTGTCCCTAGTATGCCTCTAATTGACTAGCTCGTTAATCAAAGATGGTTATGTTTCCTGACCATAGACATGTGTTGTCATTTGATGAACGGGATCACACCATTAGAGAATGATGTGATGGACAAGACCCATCCTTTAGCTTAGCATAATGATCCATAAGTTTTATTGCTATTGCTTTCTTCATGACTTATACATGTTCCTCTGACTATGAGATTATGCAACTCCCGAATACCGAAGGAACACCTTGTGTGCTATCAAATGTCACAACATAACTGGGTGATTATAAAGATGCTCTACAGGTGCCTCCAAAGGTGTTTGTTGGGTTGGCATAGATCAAGATTAGGATTTGTCACTCCGTGTATCGGAGAGGTATCTCTGGGCCCTCTCGGTAATGCTCATCACTATAAGCCTTGCAAGCAATGTGACTAATGAGTTAGTTGCGGGATGAAGCATTACGCAGCGAGTAAAGAGACTTGCCGGTAACGAGATTGAACTAGGTATGAAGATACCGATGATCGAATCTCGGGCAAATAACATACCGATGACAAAGGGAACAACGTATGTTGTCGTGCGGTTTGACCGATAAAGATCTTCGTAGAATATGTAGGAGCCAATATGAGCATCCAGGCTCCGCTATTGGTTATTGATCGGAGATGTGTCTCGATCATGTCTTTATAGTTCTCGAACCCGTAGGGTCCGCACGCTTAACGTTCGATGATGATTTGTATTATGAGTTATGTGATTTGATGACCAAAGTTTGTTCGAAGTCCTGGATGAGATCACGGACATGATGAGGAGTCTCGAAATGGTCGAGAGGTAAAGATTGATATATTGGAAGGTTATATTCGGACACCGGAATGGTTCCGGAGTGATTTAGGTATTTTTCGTCGTACCCGGAGGTTACCGGAACCCCCCTCCCCCTGGGAAGTAGTGGGCCTTAGTGGAAAGGAGAGGAGGGCCGCAAGGGTGGCCGCCCCCCAGGTAAGTCTGAATTGGACTAGGGAGGGGGCGGCGCCCCCTCTTTCCTTCTTCCTCTCTTCCTCCTTCCCTCTCTCCCCCTCTTGGAAAAGGAAGGGGAGTCCAACTAGGACTGGGAATCCTAGTTGGACTGCCCCTATGGCGCGCCCCTCCTGGCTGCCGGCCTCCTCCTCTCCCTTCTTTATATACGTGGCCAGGGGGCACCCTAAAGCACAACAGACAATCTCTTAGCCGTGTGCGGTGCCCCCTCCACAGTTTAACACCTCGATCATATCGTCGTAGTGCTTAGGCGAAGCCCAGCGCCGGTAACTTCATCATCACCGTCGCCATGCTGTTGTGCTGACGGAACTCTCCCTCGTCCTCAACTGGATCAAGAGCACGAGGGATGTCCTCGTGCTAAACGTGTGCTGAACACGGAGGTGCCGTACGTTCGGTACTTGGATCGGTTGGATCATGAAGACATTCGACTACATCAACCGTGTTACTAAATGCTTCCGCTTTCGGTCTACGAGGTACGCGGACACACTCTCCCGTCTCGTTGCTATGCATCACCTAGATAGATCTTGCGTGATCGTAGGATTTTTTTTTGATTTACTACGTTCCCCAACACTTTCAGGTAGCTTTTCGACAATACAAGCACTACAAACTTGCCCTTTGGCAAAAGTTACATTGATTATTCCAAGAATGTGCTAGCCCTTTAGAAGAGATTGTAAATTCTCATACCCATGTGGGCTAGCCTACGACACAATAGCCACCCCATATCAGCTAGCCTACGTCTCAATAGCCACCACACACCGGCCTTGGGCATTAGTGTGTTATAAGATGTGAGTTATCTTTCGAGAAATCATCCACATAAAAGGTTATCTTCAACATGCCCAACAAAGACCACTTTGAAATCATCTCTTCTAAAGACCATCATATGAAATTCACCGAAATGTGAATCATAACCGACACGTGCCCATTGAATAGTGGAAAGTAAATTGTATTGGAAGGATTTAACAATCATGACTTTCAAAAGTGAAGCATCACTAGAGATTACCACCTTTACCAAAACCACCAATACCTTGATGTTCGAGGCTTGAGTGCATCAACGAACTCCACGAGCATATTGCTCCCTCCGGTCATATGATTTCTGCATCCACTATCGATCGCACATTGAGTTCCACCCGATGTATAGTCCTGCATGAATCAAGCCTTGACTATAGGTACTCATTTTTGAATGGATCCTAGAGTGTTAGGAACAAGTGTCTTAGGAACTCAAATAGTCCAAGCATAATTGTCACATTTAGTGCCAACAAATTTAGTATATGGGTACCCATCCTTTCCTTTCATAAGGGCATAGGATGGATTGTTCTTTTCGGTAAAGTCATCGAGAGTAGCATTGTCCCAAATGACATTACTACCCCAAACTTATCCTTCCTCTCCTCCTTTTGTTTGTGACCTTCTTGAACAAAGGCAATTATTTGAGGTTGGGTATGTGCATCTTTCCTTCTTCTTATTCTTCTGGCTCTACTTCTTCTTCTTGGACAAGGGATCATCAGGTCCCTCCTTGGCAAAGCATTCCTTTTGATTTCTTGAAAGGTCATTTAAGCTCTTTCCACCTTGGATACAAGACATAAGGCCCTTCTCGAGTTGAGCTTCCAAGTTCTCATTCTCCTCAAGGAGCGATGCATAGTCGAGTGAAGAAGTATAGGCATCATCAATATATTAATGGGAGGAGTGGTGGTGAGTGACTTAAAGACGACAACCTTAAGTGGAGCATAATACTCAGTGAGAGCTATGAGCTCACCCTTGACAAGATTAGAGAGTTTTTCAATGAGCTCATAATCCTCAGAGTGTTTACATGGTCAACTTGAAGCTTGGCATGTTCAGGTTCTTCGGATCGATTTAAGGGTTCAACAAAGGCGACTGCGGCTCTGGGGCGCTAGTCCTTAGGGACGTATGCATGAAGACTTTCTGACTATCTTGACAAAGTTAGACCAGCTCCGGTATGAGAGTGGCGACAACATGTCATTGTAGCGATGACAGTGGTCGTTCAGTGGTCTAGAGACATCAATATAATTTTTATTATGTTTAGGATGATTCGCACTTCTGATAACAAACCTTTATAATTGACCCGAGTCGTCCTATATATACTAGCAAATGGTACATGCTTCGCAGGTGAGAATGGACAAAATTTGCTAATTGATTATGTGCCCCGTGCTCAGCAATTAAGATAATGATCCTCAGTTACTAAAAAAAAACTCATACCAAACACAAGAATAGAAGAAAGTTTTACGTACAGGAAGTCACATCCTAATTCCATAGAACAAGCAATTACTGGGGCCAAACATTGAGAGGAGCCCAATCCTATCGCATTAAGTAATATCCTATGCACAGTTACAAAGAGCCAACACCTCTAAATTCAACCTAACATGTCAAGCCACTGCATTCCTTTCAAGCCATAGGAGATCCGGCTACTTGTTGACTAAAAAGTAGCATGCGGCTGCACTGCTCAGGGAGACCATTTGCAGAGGCACAACGCCAGGATTGTTCTGGAAGATAGTGGAAAAGGCACCAGCTACTGTAGCCTGCGAATCCAGGGGTTCTCAACCATCAGATCAACATAGTTACCGGCTGTGATTGAATGTTCTGAGAAGGGAGTTTGAAGTTCAAAACTGGCGCACTATATAGACTAGCAAATGGTACATGCTTCGCAGGTGAGAATGGACAAAATTTGCTAATTGATTATGTGCCCCGTGCTCAGCAATTAAGATAATGATCCTCAGTTACTAAAAAAAACTCATACCAAACACAAGAATAGAAGAAAGTTTTACGTACAGGAAGTCACATCCTAATTCCATAGAACAAGCAATTACTGGGGCCAAACATTGAGAGGAGCCCAATCCTATCGCATTAAGTAATATCCTATGCACAGTTACAAAGAGCCAACACCTCTAAATTCAACCTAACATGTCAAGCCACTGCATTCCTTTCAAGCCATAGGAGATCCGGCTACTTGTTGACTAAAAAGTAGCATGCGGCTGCACTGCTCAGGGAGACCATTTGCAGAGGCACAACGCCAGGATTGTTCTGGAAGATAGTGGAAAAGGCACCAGCTACTGTAGCCTGCGAATCCAGGGGTTCTCAACCATCAGATCAACATAGTTACCGGCTGTGATTGAATGTTCTGAGAAGGGAGTTTGAAGTTCAAAACTGGCGCACTATATAGAAGTATAGAAGTATAGATATAGATGTAACTCTAATTATCTCAACATGCGTGATTCCACATTATCAAAATTGTTGTAGGTGTTAGATTTACTAGATTGATTTGTTAGACTACTCACAATGGGAAGTATCATATATTAGTATCATGCATACTATGGTTTGTATGGCTCAATTTGTAAATCTCTCCAAGCAAGGTAGATGGTGAGTGATGGAATGGATTTCTTAATTTGCAAAAATATTTAATTAATACACTCGTTTTTCTCAAAAAGTTATGTTTACCGATACATTAATTACAATGCATGCATTCATGACCATTAAATTAATGACCTAAAACTTCCACATGCATTGGTTAGTTTTTTCTCGATCTTTGCATGCAATGATTTAATGTATCTTGAAATTTGAACATGTGGTGGTGAGTAGTAAAATTGAGACTTATAAAATGGAAAAACATTTTTTTAGATGAGCCCTATAAGCCGAAAATGAGAGAGTATGATACTAGTATATGGTACTACCTCCGTAGTGCATAGTATTTGAGATTAGTAATTGCCATGCACGAGACATATTATGATACGGTATATTCTTTATGAAAGAAACCCCCTTCCAATTTTCATTAAGAAAACCATTATTATGATACGGTATCTACCTATGTTACTTTAATTCTTCTTTTTTTCTTTCATTGTCTATCACATCGGTGTGTTTGCTAGTCTCGAGTGCATGATAACGGTTAAGAGACCACCAATATGGCCAGCCTTAAAGTCTATCTGATCTGCGTATGAGAATTATCTATCATGCAACATGCATTAGTGCATTAAGTGGATTTACATCACATTGTGACATGCACAACTTTTCATGTCAACTTTTTTTTGCTTATGCAGAAAATTCGCACATAGTATAAATCGTAACAAATGAATTAATATTCTGCATGATTTTTAGAAACTATACATCCAATTCTATGGCAACAGATGTGGTATTATCTCGTTCTATTTAAAAAAGAAGGCGTCCCGGGATTTTTCAAGCTGTTTGCCCGTGATTCTTTTTCCAGAACTTGTTTGCCCGTGACCGAAGAGTCCAAACGAGATTTGTTAGCGACGGCCGCTGCGGGGAATCCCCGATTCCCGGGCTCAGAACAAGCCCACGGGCTTGTTTAATCAGGATTGCCCACGCTTTTAAAAACTACTAGTAGTAGAAGCATGCTCTAGTTCGCTTCCGGAAAGCGAACGCCGGAAGGGCCACTCTACGCTAGGCGAGGAAAGGTTAAGCTGGACGTGAAAGCAGGTGGGCGCGCTGCCGGCGCCGCTACAGGCTAGTAGTAGCACCACCACCACTAATCACACTGTTCGTCGTTCACTGTCACTGCTGAGAGACGAGACCAGCTTGGTGTGCTTTTCCAGCCGAAAAGAAGGGCAAGAAACATCAATCATGCACGCCTACTCGTACCACAAACCTTTTGTTTACGGAGGCAGATTGGTTCAGATTATGCTATGTTATTCGCGGCGTGTAGAGCTGTAGTAGTTCTTGCTTTCCCGCAGGGCCGTCTGCACGCCAATATTCTTCATATTCTAGCCGCCGCCGCCTGTCCAAGCGCACCACACACCGGCAGATAACTCGCTCTCGAGAATGTGGTGATTGCGACGGGTCGGCCGAACCTTCCTCCCCGATACACGGCAGCGCCTCAGCTGCCTGTCCAGCACACGATTCTGATCTGCCCCCTTGCCTCTTCCCTCGAAATGAAGTGGCCGTATCGACGCTGGCGTGCGCGCGCCCGAGGGGCGCGCACTGCATTTGCATGACGCCCGTTCGCGAGCTCTCGCCGGGCAAGGCACGCTGGGAGCACGCGCGACGCGCCGGTGTTTTGACCACCGGCCGGCCGGCGGGCACTGTCGGGTTCTGAACGTTCCTTAATTGGGCTGCTCGTAGTACGTCTGCAGTGCCCAACGGCAGGCGGGGTTCGTATGGGTTGTTCATACTTGATGCCGATCACACGTACGCGCATTTACCTCCATCCACTGAACGTCTGAACCGATCCGAGTAAATGCTTAGCCGAGGAGGCTCCGGCTGGCTCCCTCGCCGTCACGCGGGGCCCTGCACGGGGGTTAGCCGTTGCGTCGGTTGCTCTTGCCCGGCCGTTCGGTACCTACCACAGCACTTTCACTTTGCCGCCGGCCGGGCTAGGCCAGGCCAGAGCGAAATGGCACGCAGCAAAAGCAAGATGCAGAATCAGAATCAGAAGCAGAAACACACACAGCAAAGGACACAATCCACCAAACGTACTAGTAAAAACATCGCACTGGATGGCTGCTCAAATTTGTTCATGCGTGACATGATATCGACAACAACACAAGTGAGAGAGAACAAAAGAAAAACGACGAGGGGTAAGTGAGTGAACGGGAAGCAAACAGGGGAAGGAAGCTTCACGCCACGCCAGTGCTACGCTACCGACGATCGGGGCTCCGCCCGCTTCCGCTCCCGTTGTTGCGTCTCCGCCACCGGCTCGTCGTCGCCCTCCGACTCCGACTCCGCCAGGACCATCCGGCGGAGCGGGCTGGGGCCCAGGCGCCGGCGCTTGGCCGCCGTGGCGTGCCGCCGCCGGATCACCTCCATCTGGTTCCGCCGCCGCGTGGCGCCCTCGTCCACCACGAACCGCCGCATCAGGTGGTCGTCCGTCAGCGACTTGCCGCGGAACACCGGCCGCCTCGCGCCCTCTCCGCCGCCCGACGCCCCGCGGTGCGGCTCCGCCCCCGGCGGCGGGGCCACCAGCGGGTTGACGTTGGCGTTCGCGCCGCACCCGGACGCTGACGCCGACGACGCGCGCGGGTAGCTGTAGCTCCGGCGCGGCGCCACGTCGCCCGGCTGGAAGTAGAGCGACGGCTCGTTGTAGGAGGAGATGGGCGCGCAGAGGCAGACGCGCGTGAAGGACGCCGCCACGTTCAGCGACGACGACTTGCGCAGCCTGCCCGGGCCGGCCGGCGCCGCCGCAGCCTTGCCGGTGGCCGACACCCCCGCCGCCGCGGCCGCCTTCGTCGTCGTCGGCGCCCCCGCCGGCTGCTTCCAGATGAGGAGCAGCAGCTCCACCGCGCGCTGGTACCACGGCGACTTCTTGGACAGGCCTCTCGCTCTGGCCGCGCCGC
This sequence comes from Triticum timopheevii, assembly GCA_963921465.1. NCBI lineage: Eukaryota > Viridiplantae > Streptophyta > Magnoliopsida > Poales > Poaceae > Triticum > Triticum timopheevii. The sequence continues at coordinate 459,826,311 of OY997264.1, read as the reverse complement.
CGCCGTCTTTCGATCTGCATGCAAGACATCAATCACGTCAACCGACACGAACTCGAGAATTGTCTTAGCTCGCTCACAGGATCGATGGGACATGGGAGGGTGTGTGTACCTTGGTTGGTGTGTGTTCTTGGCCATGTTTTGCACCAAGAGGTGGTGGAGGAACATCTGGGCCGGCGCACGCGGGGAGAAGACGGTGAGGAGTTGAACTGAGGTCACATCAGGCTGTCACATTCCCTACCGGCATGCGATGCGAGTGAGAGGATCCATGGTCATGCACCGGGCTGGAGTTAGTTAAGTTAAGGCCTCGAGAGGAGGGGCAGTTTGGTCTTGTTGCTCTGGGTTGCACTTGGAGCAGTACACCGCAGGAGCATGTCAAAGTTCTCTGGAGGGAATATGGCTTTTTTGGGGGACCATTTCCAAAACTTAACTACGGAACGGGAAGACCCAGCTGATCAAGCAATATATATGTACTCTGGGGCCTGGGCCTGTGGTGGGAAACGGAACTGAATTGCTACTGAAAGATTCGATGATGGTGCTTTGTAACGTCACGCTGAAAAGTGTGTGCGCAGTGCAAAAGATACATACGATTTGATGTGCTCTGTCCACCAAGTAGGCATGAGCCGTCAATTTTTAACTTAAGGTCCAATGGCTCGTAGGAGTGTTACCTTAAGTTCAGCTTTGATAGTGTCGTGGACACCATGCCTGAGGGTGCCTGATACGTTGATGCCTATTTTTAAGGCGAGGGGCTATTTTTAGTGTGCCTCTTGCTTCGACAAAATAGGAAACAGATTATAGTGACCTTAAATATCGAAGGCGAATTAAGGAAACACATAACTATTAAGATCAATGTTATTTCTTTCAAATTTGGTTTCATTACAACTTCACAAAGCAACAAGACACGGTATTTTTTTTTTGGGCACTGCTAGGCGTCGGTCGACCCCCCCCCCCCCCCCCCCCCCTCGGGTCGCATCCAGTGCGTTGATGCGCTGTCTCCCATGGGTCAGATCAGCCCAGTGGCGGATCCAGGATTTTAGATTTGGGTGTTCAATTTTTTTTAACCCAATGTGATACCTAAAATATTTACATAGCAAGAACTTTTCCCCCTATCACAGTTGACAATACCTCAAATATCTTAAGGACATGGCTAATATTGAAGATTATTGACTGTGCAACCCTACATTTTTCATGGTAATAAACAAGGCATGACGTCTTGCAGAAAAAATCTTGCACTCAAATTGTAACAACATTTCTTTCAAGTAACAATGGTAATAGGGCGTCTATGTAAGTAAATGAGATGGTTCAAAATAGAGATGGTAACTGGGAGCCAGGGGATCAAGATAGTGGTGCTGGGCCAGTCAGGTCGTGCACAAGTGTGCCAAAACGAGATGGTCTTGTTGGACGAGATGCACGACGCATGTAAATGAACATGATACATTGCTTAAACTACATCATAGTTAACACACATAACTAATATACACCATATATATAGTTTTCTTGCCAAAAAATTTGGGACATCTGTACACCCATGACCACAAGTGGATCCGCCCCTGGATCAGCCCAACCACACCTTTTTGTTTTTGCTCCAAAAAACACACCAAAACTCACACAGGGCACAAAGCACCATCTCATAGCCGGTCGCAGGCCCTTGCACAACTGTATGTAATCCATATTAATAAAATCTCTAAAAGGTCTTAAATTTAGGAACGGATGTAGTATGTATGAAAGTCACTATTTGTAACGGGAGAGCATCAAATCTCACAAGATTTTCTTTTAGTTGGGAAGAATATATCTTATTCCTCTTTTGATTGCTACAGTTTTTTATTACCTTTGGGCAATTGATGGTAGAAGCTATGATCTTACTACCTCCTATGAAGTAAGTGGGAGTGCTTAAAATTCATCCCAAGAAGATTAGGGTTCTGCCCTGTCGCCATTGCCACCGGTCCGTCCTGCCTCCAGTGACCCTTGGGTCTTGGAGGTGCGGCGGACCTGGGATCTCGTCCTTGATTTGGGTAAACTTTGTGTCTTGGTTGGGGCGGCGAGATCCCAGATATAGAATAATGTCCTCCTTTCTTATTGCCGCTTCGGCGGTATGCCTAGCGCCACAACACAGGGCATGTGGAGGTATATATGACCCTTCTGATCTACGCTCATCCCAACGACAGTTGCTACTCTAGTGCATTGAAGCTTTGGGGCCTTAGCCCGTCTTTCCAAGTGTCTACTACAATAAGATTTGCTCGGCTCCAGGTAGGGAGGGACGATGATGACGGCGCGTCTTTGGTTCATTCCAATTCTAGTTGTCGTTTCTAGGTGATCCATGGATCGGCGAGTTCTAACTTTTACCACTCGTGATGATATTTGTACTTCTGTTGCAAATTATTAATAGATCGTAGGACTTGTTGGCAAAAAACACTGTTACTGATGGTTGCAATAGAATGGCTAGTCACCACTTCTAGAACGTGACCCTAGCAGAATACATCAGCCTCTTATAAAATGCAGTATTCTTATGTCGCATACCTAGTACAATACAAGCAACCGCAAGAACGTACGTATGTCCTACTAGTATATATTATCATGCATCCATGATTTCGGGAGAGACCAAACCAACGCCGCGGAATTCCAGCGCTACATCTCAAAGAAGAAGCAAAGATATACATATTCAGGTACTAGCCTTTTTACAAGCTTGATCGACACTGCTGTCTTCTTTTTCTTTGCTGCATGCATAGCATGTTAGCATGCATCCGCTTTTCCGTTAGCCATGATTCCTCCCAGGCAATGCAATGGAGCTACCGAAGAATTTTAAACCCCAGCGGCGATGGGCCAAAGCGATATCGCAACTCTGGCTTTTTGCATGGACTGCATCATACCAGTATCATACAGTACAATAACAGTTCTAGTGCTAGCGAGCAACCAATGGCTACCGGGCTACACCTGCACGGCTAGGGAGGTGGTTAAGGCCGCATCGGTTTGAGCCATACTATATTCTCTCGTGGTCGGCCAATACCGAATCCATCTGGTACTACGTAGTACCACGGGCTGCGATGTTACAGTGTACTACATGTCTCTGCATTTGGAGCCTGCATCAGCAAAGATTTCTTCTAGTCCTTGTACTACGTACTAAGATATATGCTACCACCCCTATGCTATGGCTACTTTATATTGCTGGTACTACAGAATTTAATAGGGGTTTAGGTCATTTCAACGTCCTTATGTACTTCACGCAATGAAATTTCTTCCCATGTACCGATTTGAAATTGAAACGGTTGGGTGCGCAAGACCGATCGTCGAGGTTTGTTTTCCTTTGATCGATCAACTACCTTTGTGCCTCGAGGGTATGGAAAAGCTGATTAGCAAAATTTAATCTGATGTGCTCTCTAGAGTTAAGGCTCTAGTGCCTAGGTTGGAAGGACACGTTGGTGGACCGAGAGGAACGGCGTGCCCTTGGCCGACGATGAGAGGGGAACAGGAACATGGAGGGGGTAGAAAGGCCAGGCGGCCAGGGCACAACTGTTCCCATCGTGGAGCACCTACGTACATGCATCACATTATACATGCTCCATGATGCAAATGAGGAACTGATCAAGCTTAATTAATTGAACATTTTTTATGGCCGGTTGATGGATCGGCGCGGGGAGGGAGCCATGATGATATCCGTGTTGGATCGGAGGTGTAAAAGAGGGCAAAAGCTAGCTCATAGGCCATGGGAAAGGCGAGGGAGGGAGGGGAAGGAAAGGGGCCACGATCGTTCAGACCTTGATGCCGCCTTGTTAGGCTGGCCTCGCCGCTAAAGATGGAGGATCGTATCCATCTCCATCATTCGGTTTCGTCGAGCTTTAGCTTTAGACCTTGGCTTGCCGCCCGGCCCGGCCTCGCGTCACTGGACATGCACGTCGCAAAAGCAGAGTGAGATGGCACCGCGTGGAGGAACGGATGCCGGATGGGCCACCGCGAAGTGCTAGGAAGTGGGTGGTACTAAACGAAGCTCCATCGATCGGCGATATTCTTCCCGGGCGAGGCCACCAGACTGCGGCCCGAACCTAGAATCTCACTTCAGTTTTGACGGCCTGAAGAATCTCTCCATAGTTGGATTGGTCTCTCGTCCGTTCGGTAGGGCTCTCGTGATGATCTTGTGCCCGGCCTCTATCAAGAGCTACGCACAAATGGCGATGTATTTGCTTGCCTGCAGTTACAGGAAGAAAAGGAAAATGCTTCGTGGTGGCCGCGATTCTGTTATAGCCATTGGTGGCCCAGTTACCGGTTTATTAACTGGGTGATTGCATTTTTAGATTAGGATCCTGATGATTTCAGTAACCTGCGTCTAAACGAGTTTCTGCCTTATTCTTTTCACGTGATACTAAAGGGATTACCGTGGCGGTGGCAATGTCGGGGCGGCGGCCCCGGAAGGTGCTGCTGGTGGGCTGCGCAGGCGTGGCGTGCTACTTGGTGGTTTGCGGCGGTTGTGGCGACCAGGCTTATGTGGCAACGATGATGGTGGGAGCGATGTCGACGACGCGGCAATGGTTGCGATAGTCGGCTCTTCTCTGGCGTGTCCGCGGTTTTGCCTCGGTTTGTTTGTTGCCGTGGAGTCGAAGCTGCGGCGGCAGGGCCCTGTGTGTATACGATGACTGGCTGCAAGTGGCCCGTTCGGTGATCTTCCGTGGCGCCAGCTTTCGCCTAGTTTTGTTCTTCTGAGTTCTCCGTCAGAGTCGGAACTGCGTTGTCTGGCTGCAGGTCGACATGTTGTCGATGAGGATAGGCTTTGCCTTGTGTGTGTTAGTCTTTGGGAGTGGGCTTGGCCCTTGTTGTTTCGGTTTTTGCCCAGTTTTCCGTAATTAACTGGACAATTCTCTTCTGCTTAATTAATAGATGAGGCAAAAAGGGATTACCGTGAACCGAGACCTTCTCTAGCGCTCTGTTCTGACGAAGTACGAAGCATCTGCAACAGGGAAGGTTGGCGCAGTGAACAGAGCATCTGCGACTCAACCTGTTCTTTCGATGCAAGAAAGAAGCCGAATCTGTGATTGAGGCTACTGAGTGGGAGAAAGAACTTTGGCCGGCACGGCACGGCAGGCAGCTGGAGCTGGTCAAAAGTCTGGTCAGCCAAGGCCTATCTATAGTGCTCAATTTGCCGCCACATCATGGATATGCATGGGCCTCCCTCCCCCCTCCTCTCGTAGCCGCTGGTAGCTGGTCCATGCTTGCATCCATGGAGGGGACAGCAGCAGAAACCCCACGACGGGCCGTAGGTCCGAAGCAATCGAGTTCGCCGTCTGGCCCCGCGCCGTGCTTGCCATGTTCCTTTGCAGTAGCAGGAACGCGACGCCACCATGGGTTCATGCGTCTTCACGTTTGTTTGTGTGTGGTGGTGTGCACGCGACCTGCCATCGATCGTGTTTTCGTGCAGGCCTGTGTAGCTCTGGGCGGACGGGACGATTCGGAGCCAAGGCTCAGCTCGGCCCGCCTACGAACAGTAAATAATTAAAAAAATATAGTGAGCAACTTCAAAAACTAAAATAAAATTGGCATGCATGATGCTTGGTGCGTAATGGCGTGTGGTGTTTCGACAGTTGAGGAGTTCGTGAGAAAAAAAAACAAATCTCCACCTCTTTTTACCTACTAATAAAGCAATTAGTGGTACGTCGTCGCTGTTTTTACGAAAAAGTCCTTGTGATTTAGAGTAATAAACCCGCAGTCCATATAATAAAGTCAATCGAACCGGTATGACGAGAAAGAAAAAAAAACAGCCTCCCGATCTAGCTCGTACGCCGCCGCCTCGTGCTCTGCTCCTCCCCGAGGCCCCTCGCTCGATCTGGACCAGCAGGTCCCGAGCGCCTCGGCCTGCTCCTCACGCCGGCGTCCCGCGCCACTGCCGCCGACCTCCAGCCGTTGTCCATTACCCTCTCCCCCACACTCTATCTCTCTTCTTCTCCCTTTCTTTTCTCTCTCTCAAATCTTGTCTCTGTCAGGAACGACAGCGCCATGGATCCCGATGTGAAGCTTCACTGCAGCCTGATCTGACCTGGGAGGGGGTCGCGTTGCGCTCGGGCGCCGCATCAGGTGGCGGTGGCGAGGTGGGAGGAGAGCACGGAGATGGGCGCGCGGAGACGAAGGAGGAGAAAAATGGAGAGGCGGGGAGGCTACGCTCGGGGTCCGCATCAGGCGGCGACAGCGAAGCGGGAGGTGCGCACGGAGACGAAGGACCCGAGAATGGAGGCGTCCGGGAGCGAGGACTTCGCCGACGTCAAAGCCACTGCCAGGCGGGACGCGCAGGCACGCGAGGGGCGCATGGCTCCTCTCCTGGTGCGGCACACGAGGGAATGAGGCGGGGATCGAGCTGCCGGCACACCACCCGCCGTTCACCCTTGCTCCACACTTCGTCGGAACTCCATCTGTTGGTTCTGCACTTAGGTATTCACTGAAGCAAACTTTGTAATTTCCTGATATATCTTAATGATTGTTGAAGCCAAACTCGCATCTCATCTGCTTTTTAATAGTTTTGCAAAATTTACTTTCTTGAACTGATGGTCTGAACTCTGAAGTGGTGTCTTATACATGGTTAGATAATGTAGTGGGGAATTTTTCTGATGTACAACCTATATATCAGAAATGGTTGAGCTTGGAATGATCTGTCCCGGTTATTAGTGTTTGTGTTCCTGTAGATCAAATATCTATTTGTAATTTTGGATTAGTATATTTGCTTTGAAAGTCAGAATTGCATTTACTGTTTTCTTTTTGGCGCAAAAAGAAGTAGTTAGTGTTAAACATATGTTAGACAGAGCTACTTACCAATGGCAATTTGTCTGGAGATCTGATGTTTTTTGTACATTATTGTGGCTGAAAACCTGAAACGATTTGTGTAACTGATAGTCTGTTGCTTTACTTCTACACTGCTTAATTAACCTGCGATTAATTTTGATATTTGATTTTTGGCAAGAATCATCGGACTATAGATTATTGATCATGCATGAAACGTTTTAAAGGAAGCGAATCTACATTTGCATGCTCGGTTTGAAGACTTGCCAGCTGGGTGAAGAAGCTTTCTGACAAACATCCAAATCACTCTAATAGGCCCAAGTTGAGCATATGTTAGATGGTCTGGATGACATGGATGGTGCTGAGGATGTCCCTTTTGATGAGCTCATAGGCATGCAAGGCTTAGTATTTCACTTGGTTGAGAATGCAATTACAGTAAGGATCTCTTCTTTGTCTTATTTTAGTTAGACAAATGTGTTTCCTTCATGTTTACATGTATCTGATGTTGTTTCATTTTATTTTCTTAAGATATGTATTACATACAAGTCTGATGGATTCAAGAGAATGAAGAGTAAATAATACTATACTATAAATACGTCAACTACAGATAACCCTCCCAACTACAATGTTGCACCTGACAACCTCCTACTCAACGAGGCCAAGCTATCTGCAGGGGACCATGCCCCTGGACGTTCCTAAGAGGTATGGACCTAAGGATGGCCTTGCTTGCACTATATTGTAGCAATATAATCCATAATGCATGCAGTTTGCTTTCTCCCTTTCTCCCATGGACTCTGAATATGATATCCACCGTCCTTTGTAGGTTCATTAGTTTACTTTTTGTTGATGCAAAAATTAATATGTAGTTGTAACCGCAGGTGTGCTGCTAGATGACCTTCTTGCTGCTGAAACAACAGATGCTTGTAACTGCAGCTCCTGCTAACATGCAAGCTGGATGAGCACCGGGCATATTTGCTACGATGATGAACAAACATGCAAATGACTGCAGAAACAACAGCTGATGGAGCTGTGGTTCTTGGAAACCCAGTTGCTCCTCCTGTTAATGGGGATGTGTATGCGGATATCAGCCCTGAGAATGTTGTGGTCCAGTGACACCGAAGTTTGCATTATTTCTGTCCTAGACTTGTGCAGACCATCTTTCTATGGATGGTCTTCTGTTCATATTAAATGTGAGCTACCGCGTACTGAGATGTGTTTCGAACTTATTTTGTGTGTGTGTGCAGAAGATAGTGCAAATGTGCTAATTATTTGGTTGAAGCATCTGCTGCAGAGGTTGAGGTAATTAGTGCTACTTTAGCTGCTATAAAGGCCAGACAAGTTGGAGATGAGATGAGCATTTTATCATATTGCTTTGCCTGTAATAACCAAAATTGATTGATTTAGTTTCACACAACATAGATAATTATATCGTCAGGTTCAATTTTACTTATGAAAGTTGAACATTTCTTATCTTGTTAGATTTCCTCTTTGTAAGTTCTAGGACTTTAGTTAATTGAATATCTTAAGGCATGCATGCCAGAACTTTCCAGATGGTAACACTTGATGCAATTCTGTTCCTACTATTCTTACCTGATACTACCTGGACGACCTTCAAGGATCAATAACTTAATCCTTTTAGGTTTTCTACTTCTTTCTCCAGTACAGACATAATATTGTTTGGTGCTTCCCAATATTTGGACGTGAAAGTAGAGAAGCTTTACATTTCAAGAAATATTAGATTATCAATAAGAAAATATGGTCCAAGCCGGACTACTACTTCTAAATGTTTTGTTTTTCACCAAAGGGGATATTTTACTTCTCCTAATCATGGTCGCCGTGTAACCCGATGATAGTAGGATGGTAAATAACTACATCCTTTTTCGGCATGGCAAAAAAAATACATCCTACCCATTTGATGATTTGCAACTGCAGCTGAACAATAATGAAAGAAAAAAGAGTACATGCTTTACATAATGTACCTACAACAACAATAGGTTGCCCCACCAAACATCACCAGAGGACTGAGAAGGAAAACGACGCTTCCTCAGTCAGGTTCTATTGGCCGTTGTAGCATTAGCATGATGAAGATTCTGGAACAGTGCATGACATGTCCAAGCCCAAGGTCTTCCCTTAGTGTGAAGCACCTGAGCTGGCGTCGAGCAATATCCCTTGAATATTATTTCATTGTGTTCTTTCTAGGTGTGCAACCATATCAGCTGCACCAAGGAGCTCCATGCACGGGGCACGGCGGTACTACTTCCCACAAAACCTATTATAAACAGTGTGCTAGCTATCAGGAATGTGCATATTCATGGAAGAGCTTTGTGCAAAAAATTAGGAGAAAGAGAAACATAAGAGACATTTCAGCAAGTTTACTTATGGAGGCAAAAAATAATTCTACTTATCACTGTAATACGAGTTGTAATACGAGAAAAGACGTGTGATATTATCTTTTTTCTCCCATTGCAACGCACGGGCATTTGTGCTAGTAATAATAAAGCAAATTGGGTTTTTTTCGTCCGTCATGCACTTTTGCAGAAACCCCCCGCATTTTCTATAAATTAACCCGCAGTACACACTTAAGTCACAGCCGAACCGTTATTTTACAGTTTTACGAAAACCCCCCTGATGTCTTAGATAATTCACCCGCGGATCATATATAAGTCAAACAAATGTTATTCTAAATTATCCATATCTTTTAAACCGTAACTCCGATTTTAACATGTTATATATGAAAATTGATTAGAAAATGTGTAGAATCTGAATATGATGTTATTTTTGTTTGTTAAATATTTTTAAAATATTATTTTGGAAGATATTTAAGTCAAACAAATGGTTTTCTTAATTATCCATATCTATTAAACCGTAACTCCGATTTTAACATGTCATATATGAAATTTGATTAGAAAAATATGTAGAATATGAATATGATATTTTTTTTACGTATTAAATATTTTAAATTATTATTTTAAAAACAAACTTGTAACCTATAGGGTACATTCGTTTTTCTTTCGTACCGCGGTGATCTGGATTGCAAATAAACAACCACTAAAATCATATAGAGACGAAAGAAAACATCGATAATCACATATGAGCACCTTTGAAAAACCTGGCAGGGGAAAAACAACATTCAAACACGCTTTGGTTTGAGTGAATACTGAGGCCACTGCCAGTGAGGGTCAGAAGGAGGATAAGAGGCAACACAAATATGATGCCTCGCTAAAATAAAGGGCATGGACATATTATGGTCATTGGGTTAAGAGTGTGTGTTATTTTTATCTCCCGTTGCAACGCACGGGCTCTTTTGCTAGTTTAACTTATGAAAGAAACTTTGAAAGAGTGTACTATATAGATCATAATTTTTAATAGGGAAACAAGTATTGGTGTTTTGACGCTCAGTCATGCGGATCATAAACACAATGCAGCCCAGACAATCAAACATGCCAAATTTGCATTACCAGGGTCTGGTTGGGCTAGCCTATCAAACGCGTCATGTATTTCTGTTGTTTCGAAGCTTCTACCTATCAAGTATAAGTGGCGCTAAAAAAACATATCAAGTTCCACTTGGGCCCAGATCTTGCGTAATAAGTATCTTCACTCTAAAACCTTGTCCCAGGTGACAGTGAGGCCGACTGATTCACCATTTTGGAAAGGATTGATGAGAGTTAAACCACTCTTTTTCAATAGGACAAGGTTCGTAGTCGGTAACAGAGCTGCTACAAGGTTCTGGGAGGATACGTGGCTTGGGGAGACGCCCCTTGCACCTCAATATCCTTCTTTGTATAACATTGTTCAACGTAGAGATGCTTACGTTGCAACAGTTCTGCACTCCACTCCACTCAATATTCATTTTCGGAGGACGCTAGTTGGAAACCGTTGGGAAGCCTGGCTCCATCTTGTGAGAAGATTGGTGGATGTCCAGTTGTCTCAACAGGCAGATCAGTTGTGTTGGAAACTCACTAAGAACGGAGTGTTCTCGATCAAATCCATGTATCTGGATGTTATTAACTCTAGCGTGATTCCCACCTCAAAGCATGTCTGGAAAGTTAAGGTTCCTTTGAGAATCAAAGTGTTTATGTGGTTTGTGCATAAACAAGTTATTTTGACAAAGGATAATTTGGCAAAACGTAACTGGATAGGCTCTACCAGATGCAGCTTGTGCAACCAGAATGAATCAATCAAACACCTCTTTCTTGATTGTCCGCTGGCCAAAATTTTGTGGCGGTCGGTTCACATAACTTTCAATATTAATCCGCCGAATTCTATCAACACGTTATTTGGGACGTGGCTCGATGGGATAGATTCAAATACAGCGAGGCACATTCATGTAGGCGTTTGTGCTTTATTTTGGGCAGTCTAAAACTGCAGAAATGATCTGGTTTTTAACAGAACAACAAACATTCACTTTTTGCAGGTTATCTTCAGGGCCACTGCGTTGATCCGTATGTGGTCGCTACTCACTCCGACGGAGGCCAAGGAGCATTTGGTTACTGCGTCTACCCGATGGGAGATGGTAGCACGGGATATTTTCAACCGGTTTGGATGGCGGTCATGTAATAGGATAGGCATGTGGTGCTCCTATATTTTTGTGCCAGCCGGTTGTGGCTTTGCTGATGCGGAGCATCCCACGGTCATCCCCATGTACACTCCGACTACTCTCCAAACCCCAAAAGGACTTATGACGAGACCTCAACGATACGCCATTGGACTCAAGGTGAACTCGCTCCTTTCCGAACCGTCACTTTTCACATGTGAGACATGGCTACTACCTCATGCATGGACCTTGCATACACTCAGGTACAACCGAGACGACCATGGAGGATCCAAGGACCGAGGCCAAGCAGGGAAGAGGAGAAGGAAGAAGAAGCAGGGACAAGCTTCTCGAAAGCCCGTAACTTCCGGCCTGCCCGGAACCTCCGGCCCCCAGAGTCCAGACCAGCCCCGAGCGCGCCAACTCTCTGGTTATCCCGGAACCTGGCCGGAACCTGCCCGGAACTTCCGGAGCCCGGAACTTCCGGCCTGCCTGCGTGCAAAGACTCGGACCAAGGGCCCATGTATCCCCCCTCTCACTTACCCCTCCGCGGGCTAGCACTATATATACTCCCCCACCTCCTCCTAGTTAGAGTTAGCATTGGATAGCTCATATTTGTGTGAGATCCTTGCTCATCCACTTGGATACTTCTCCTCGGAGTTTAGGACCTCTTCGGAGAAGATCCCCCAAGCGGATTCAAGACCCCTTTCTAGGGAAGACCGTCAGACCTCCGTTAGGAGAAGAACGGTCCTTTGTATCCTTACCTTTGTTGATTGTGGATCATATGTATCTCTTTGTGTTCGGTGATCTAGCACTCGTGTGATTGATTCTCTTCCGGTTTCGTGATTCTCTCTCGTTCTCCCCGTGATTTCCCCTTTGTGCTTCCATGTGTTCTTCGTGAATCTCCATAGCGACCTCTCCAAGCGTGAAAGATCGTCCACATAGGGTTTTATCCTACATCATCTTGGTATCATGAACCACGTTGATCACGTTTTTGGAGCCCCTACCCCTCTTTTTCTAGCTTGATTTTGTTGATTTCGTCCTAAATCCGAAAATCCCCACCAAAAATAGCCCCCTAAATTTTTTTGTGATTTGTTGGTTTTGATGATGTTTTGTTGATTTTGATCCATGGATTTGCTTGGTTTCAAGTGGATCTAGCATTCCCCTTCTTTTCCCCCATTTCCATGCATGAAATCTCTCCAATTTTGACCTTGGAAATCGAGTTTTTCCGCCCCCGTTCTCAGATCTGGAATTTAGGGTTCGTCCCGGACGAAATTCCACGACCCCCGGAACTTCCGGCCTCCCCCGGAACTTCCGTCCTTACCCGGAACTTCCGTCCTTACCCGGAACTTCCGGGCTAAACAGAGAGTTTACCCAAAGTCCCTGGCACTTTTTCCGCGACCCCCGGAACTTCCGGAGCCCGGAACTTCCGGCCCTAGGCCCGGAACTTCCGGCCTAACCAGAAAGTTTCACCGAAATTTCAGCAACAGCCTCTTTCACCTTTTTCATCATAACTTTTCGCTCCGAACTCCGATTTGAGTGTTCTTTGGCTCGTTTTGAAGCTATCAACGTGCCCGAGGTCCTTACATTGGTTTCACCACCATTTGACTCCATCAAATTTTTGAAACTTTGGCATCTTTGCCTAGGTCTTCCACCATAACATCCGCATAGCCACCATCGACTTCCGCAACCTAACACATGTTGGTCCCCATAGCATTTGAGGTTGTTTGAGTAGTGACTTGAGTCTCCTAAGGTGTTTAGGCTACTTAGGGACGGTTGCTTCTTCCTCAACCACCACCATAACTTCCGCATAGGCTTGCCCACAATACACTTCCGCCACCCCCAACTTAACCCAATAGTTGTTTGAGCTTCTTTGAGTTGTGGCTTGTGTCTCCTAAGGTGTTTCGGCTACTTAGGGACGGCAACTTCAACTCCGACACGTGTATAGCCCATCATCCCACTTCCGTTTTGCCAAGTGCAAACCACCACCGCATTCCCGCTACCACCATTTGACATTTGACGTTTGAGATTTTGAGTTCGCGGTTTTTCCGTTTCCTAAGGTGTTTCGGCTACTTAGGGACAAGACTCCATCATCTTGGTTTCTACATCAAGAACACCACCACTCATCATCGCCGGATGGTAACCTCCATATCATCTTGGTATCGTGGTATCCCTCCATTGTATATTCCCCTTGCCATTGCATTGTTAACCCCTAGCCCATTTTGCATTACTTGCCTATCGAGACTAGCCATTTGAGTATTGCCGGCAACTTTACTTGTGCACATTAGTGATCATACTTCCCATAGCATACATACCATATCATCGTGGTGCATATCTTGGTATCATATCGTGTGTCACAAGTTTGTTCCCGCATATACACAATTGCTATCTTCGTTTGTGCATTGTGCAAAAGTGGCCATACAAAAAATAAATAAAGCTTTTAAGCAAAAGAAAAAGAGAGAGCAAAGAAGCTTGTAAGCAAGTGCCATAGCATCATACCACATTGCATATAAGATTTTCATATCCGATCATCTTGGATCATCTTGAGAGAAACAACGGGAACCATACATACATAGCATACTTGGGATAAAAGTTGCTACATTTTGCATCTTATAGGTTGTGCACAAGTGTCGTATCTGCCTATTGAGCAATCGTGCTAGCGTCTCTCTTGAGTTGTGCAACACGAGCGTTTTCCGTGGATTCCACATTTTGTGCTCATTCCTTGGTTGCACGACCCCATTTATCTATCCGTGTGTGTGTTTCCGTGTGCCACATATTGCTATTGGTCCATTTGTTTCACTTGCGAATTTGTGAATCTCTTTCAACATTATTGACTCTTGCTAACATTTCGCATCAAATTTTTGTGCCACTATCCTCACCGAGCTCCACCATAAGCTTTACTTGTGTAGGTGTGAGAACCGACAAGAATTGGTACCAAAAGTGCTATTTCATTGTCCGCATTTAAGTGAACTTGATTCATTGTCAACATCGGTCAAGGTACATTGATATAAGTTCTTCTCTTTCTCCCACTCATATTTGCTCGAGTCTTGTATGGATAGGCAAGGCATTTCCTCTCCGGTCCTCGACAACAACGACGGCGTGAACGACTACATCACCAAAGCGTCTATCTTCGATCTACAACGACAAGTGCAAGGCACACAATCAAGATTGCGAGAGCGCATCGAGAACATCTCCATCGACATTCATCACTCCGAAGCAAGGAGAAGGGACTACATCGACAAGAAGCTTGCCGCACATAAAGAGGAGCAAGATGCAAGGATGGAGGAGATTAGAGCCTTGATCAAGTCTTCTTCCACTTCGTCATCTTCAAGGCGGCGACATTCAAGCCACAAGTCTTCGGAGCGCAAACAAGATGCAAGCGCAAGTCGTCTAAGTCAACATCTACATGGCGACCGCCATCACGTTCGTGATCAACATAGTCATGAAGGACAAGTCACCTCCAAGCATCATGCGCACGACGACGACGAATGCCAACAAGCTCAAGCACGACAACGACATCATCATCATGAAGATGCTCCACAAGCGCAAGTGTACAAGTCCCAACAAGCCCTACTTCATGCCAAGTCCAAGCTTCATGAGCACAAGAGAAGACCGCGAGACGCGCACCACCAAGACGGCGCTACAGCTACAACAACCACTTCGGCATCTTCGCCAAGTGCTATCAAGGCATCTTCGCCTTTGGACGTACGGCATCTTCGCCTACTTCCCACGTGTACGCCTACATCGACTTCATCAAGTCCAAGGCGACCACCTACAAGCAAGGGCGACACTTACATCTTCGGAAGCCCCTCAAGGAAGATGGCCGAGCATGGGAAACTCCCTTCGGTCATGGAGACGAGCTATGAGGTGCCACACCATATGGGCCTCCAACACCAAGACGACGACAAGACGGTCGAGCAAGGGCCATCCCCTTCGACCACGGCGACGAGCGCGCACCTCTTCAACAACATGAAGACGACGCCCACATTGGACTCCTCCTTTGAGTCAAGCTACGCGACCGCGCATGGAGACATTTGCACCAACATCTCTCCGACACCCACATATGAAGAGATGCCCCAAGTGCCATGTGAGGAGAGCCACCACCACATGAGTGACATGAGTGACTCCACCGTACGTGACATTGAGAGCATTTCCTATGAGAGGATGAGTGTGACCACCACTAGCCCTACACATGAGAGCATGCCACACATCCTATGTGAGGTTGAGCGCCATTTGAGTGACTCCACCAACCATATGAGTGAGAGCATCCTTGAGGGAGTGAGTGAGTCACAACACTTAGAGAGTGAGGTAGTTGACACGGCATGTGAGGCCACTATGATTTCTAACGACTTAACCTCTACTCCTAGTGTGTTTTCTTCTTTGGTGCTAGGTCTCCTACATGACGACATGCCTATCCTTGACGAGTCCATCCCTCCAATGGGAAAACCGATGGCCATGGTGGACGATGATGCACCCCCCACATGGTTCCATCAAGATGAAGATGACAACGAGATGATCTTCAACACCTCACCTACAACACATGAGCGACGCTCCAACGGTAACATAGGTGATGGTGCTTCTCTCGTCCCACTAGTGGACTCTCTTGACATCGATTGCTCCCATGATGTTGATCCACCTATTACCATGATTCATGCTAGTGAAACTTCTTCATGCCTTGACTTACCTATTTATGATGAATATGATGATGAGCATGTTGAGTTGCCTAGTTGTGATGCTATGCTCCATAGGATATCATGTGAAAATTCTTTTGGTCACATCATGTTTGACAACCCTTTGAACTTGTCATATGCTATGAGTGAGATCTCCCATATTGCCTCATTTCAATCTCAACACAGTAACTATGCATGCCCCATTAAAATCAATCCTATTTGCACTTATGGCATAGATGACGAGATGATGGTCATTGGCTTTTGCTTCTCTTGTGATGATATTGCCATGCTTCCTTTACATGATTTGCGCAATTCATCTACTATACCATGCCATGATCACATTGAACCAAATATGCATTGTTTTGAATGTTGTCAATATTCTCCATGTGATGTTTCTACTCTTGCTCATGAGGAGACCCCCATAGTTTCCTCATACATATTAGGAGATCTTGATGCATTTCATACTTTGCATGATTCTCATAATAGTGTACACCATATGCATTCCATGAATAACAATGCTCTAGATATTTCTCATGATGCATTACACAATTTGAGTCTCCATTATGCCATCCATAACAACAAACCTATCATGATGGATGACATGTTTCTATATCGCGCATCTCATTTATTTGAACATTGGATATTTTGTGCTAACCGACACAAGCACGTGCGCATCATAATGGATGATGTGTACATATACCATGCACACACAATTTTTCCTTTGTCTTTATTTTGTGTAGGTACTCATGTATACTCGTCAACCTCTCAATCCCAAGAGTTGACGAAACGAGCTCTTGAGAGCAACGATGCTTTGGGATCCCGTGGACTATCCTTACCACCGTTCCCTTCGCGCAAGGACTACGCGCATCTCTTCAACTTGGCTCTCACACGACTATGGGCTATATACCATTTGTCCCCTTATGCTCATTTTACCGTGTTCACTTTGCATGTTATACTTGCTTCTATGCCTTTGCCATGCAATTGTGACCCTTGCTTGCATCTACCCATGATTGACCCTATGTGTATTTGCATGCTTGGTAGAGATCCTTGTTGCTTTTGCCATGTTTATCATGTGCCCCATGCTATTGATGCTTGTTGTGTTGGGAGAGTCATGATGCCCCATTGCTATTTACATATGGCCTCTCTCCACTACATTGATGATATTT
Organism: Triticum timopheevii; assembly: GCA_963921465.1. Lineage (NCBI taxonomy): Eukaryota > Viridiplantae > Streptophyta > Magnoliopsida > Poales > Poaceae > Triticum > Triticum timopheevii. The sequence goes on along the minus strand of OY997264.1, from coordinate 459,809,194 downwards.
TGCTCATATCTTGCTTTCATGCTTGTGCTATGTCATGTGAATTATTCATGCACACTATTTGCACCAATGACATGCTTGCCATGATTCCTCCTAGTATGTTGCATCTTCGCGCTACTAGTTTGCTTGACTTGATCGCTATGATCGCTTGCTATGTTGCATCACCCATGTTCCACTATTACTTGCTTTCTTGGGTTGATGACAAATATGTTCATGCCTCTCACGTGATATATCTTGATCATTGTCTCTTGTGTACATTAGTTGCCTCTTTCATATCCACTTGTATTGAGTGCAACCATACTATGCTTATTAATCTTGGAGACTTTGACACCTTACTTGTGATGCATGCTTGTTTGATTGAGCCTATTGCATTTGGTTGTTCTCGCATCATATGCCTCCATACTATGCAATACTCCCTTGTCATTTCTTATGATGAGCATGATACATACACTTGTTGGGTATCTTACCACACGAATGATAGGTTTTGCATTTCCGCTAACCTCATTTGTTTTTCCGAGTGTTTATCATGTTCTTTCATTTTGGAGGATTCACAAGGCGGTGCCGTTATGCGACATATTGGCTATGTGAAGGCATACATGATGTACGACTCCAACATCTTTGGGAACTTTCTTGAGGTGAACTCCTTCCCTTTGAGCCATCCTCAAATACGCATATTGGATGGGTCATTTTTTCATTGTTGTTTCCTTCTTGTTGTCTACATGATACATCTCACGAATGGAGGAGCGACATTGGAAATTGGCTCTATGGACCTTTACATTGAGGAGCGCTCGGACTTCTTGGATGCACCTTCGGATTTCCACTCATGCCACGACATCGAGCATTGGTACATCAACACTCCTTTGGCACATTGCACTCACACCTACATATTTGTTGATTGTGCTCCCACATGTCATGCTCGATGGACATATCATACTTACCACAAGTTTGCACCTCATGCATGGATTGACTCACATTATGATTGCCTTGTTGCATCTTGTATTCCCATGTCATCCATGATATATGAGCTTGTGCATTTCCTTAGCAAATTTGTTGTGGTCTACCTTGATGGCATATTCATACATCATGACCATATTGTCGACCATCAACTGCATGATAATATCCACATGTTGAGCATCCATTGCCATGTTCATGCATTTGATAAACCATCCCATTATGACATCATTTTGCACCGTGGTTGCATTGCTCATACTCATAACACAATTGTGTGCACAATGATTGCATTTGTTCCCATGAATGCTATGCATACCATTCTAGATCATCTTGATAAGCTTCATGCGCTTTGTCACACACTATCCCTTCGCATGGACTCACGCTTAATTGATGGACATTTTGTGTGCGCTAACCATAGTATTTCCGAGTGTCGCTTGTGTTTGCTCATTTTGCATGTACAACATACCGGAGACACCTTGGAGTACTTGGATTGCGCAATGCCTTCACCTACGTCCAACTACACGTCCGCCCATGACACCTGTTTCCATGGTGATGAGGATCACGATCCGAGGTCGGATCTTTCCCAAGGGGGGGGGGAGATGATGCGGAGCATCCCACGGTCATCCCCATGTACACTCCGACTACTCTCCAAACCCCAAAAGGACTTATGACGAGACCTCAACGATACGCCATTGGACTCAAGGTGAACTCGCTCCTTTCCGAACCGTCACTTTCCACATGTGAGACATGGCTACTACCTCATGCATGGACCTTGCATACACTCAGGTACAACCGAGACGACCATGGAGGATCCAAGGACCGAGGCCAAGCAGGGAAGAGGAGAAGGAAGAAGAAGCAGGGACAAGCTTCTGGAAAGCCCAGACCTTCCGGCCTGCCCGGAACTTCCGGCCCCCGGACCTTCCGGCCTGCCCGGAACCTCCGGCCCCCGGAGTCCAGACCAGCCCCGAGCGCGCCAACTCTCTGGTTATCCCGGAACCCGGCCGGAACCTGCCCGGAACTTCTGGAGCCCGGAACTTCCGGCCCTGCCCGGAACTTCCGGCCTGCTTGCGTGCAAAGACTCGGACCAAGGGCCCATGTATCCCCCCTCTCACTTACCGCTTCGCGGGCTAGCACTATATATACTCCCCCACCTCCTCCTAGTTAGAGTTAGCATTGGATAGCTCATATTTGTGTGAGAGCCTTGCTCATCCACTTGGATACTTCTCCTCGGAGTTCAGGACCTCTTCGGAGAAGATCCCCCAAGTGGATTCAAGACCCCTTTCTAGGGAAGACCATCAAAACCTCCGTTAGGAGAAGAACGGTCCTTTGTATCCTTACCTTTGTTGATTGTGGATCATATGTATCTCTTTGTGTTCGGTGATCTAGCACTCGTGTGATTGATTCTCTGTCAGTTTCGTGATTCTCTCTCGTTCTCCCCGTGATTTCCCCTTTGTGCTTACGTGTGTTCTTCGTGAATCTCCGTAGGAACCTCTCCAAGCGTGAAAGATCGTCCACATAGGGTTTTGCCCTACATCATTTGCTTTTCATGTTTTGCTCTTCGTGAGCCTTTGTTTACTACTGTGTGCGAGACTTGGAGACTTATGTTGGATCTTTTACTTTTTAATAATATTGGCCGTATGCATCATTCTGATGCAGAGGCTTGGGTGAATCCCCTTTTCGAAAAAGTAGAGATGGGATTGCTTTCTTTCTATAGCCACCCCAAACATGAAACTAACCCAGGTATGGTAAGCCAATAGCTCTCCACCCCAAGAGTTGATATTGAGCTTGGAGAATCTATCAAATCCTTGATCATGTGCCATGTATAAATGGAGAATCTGCATACTTTGGATCCACTCCTTTCTTATACCGCACCCTCTGCCTATTACGATCAATACCTAGAAAGTTGTTTCCTTGGGAGAAGAGGTAGTTCACAATCCAGTACTAAAAAAAGGCAAATGTGCTAATCTCAAAGTGACAAATCAATTGTATTACCTCGGCATATCCCCTTGGGATATCACATATATCACTATCTGAAATATCACTATTCGAAATATCTCATATTTGTGCACGCAGAGATCCTCACGCTTAGTAGGCTTTATCTTGCCTAACAACCAACTATCAAACATTTGTTTTATGAAAAATGAAACATTATCATGGCAAAAATGTGAATTTAGAATAACCATCATCGCATTAATCAAAATCTTCAAAACCAAGCTCAAAGTGATGCCCTGGCATAATGAGCTGAACTTGGCCAAAAGGACTAGATCCATAACATAAAAAGGCATCATTTATTTTTCTTTGTCAGGTCAAATATCACAAACATCACCTGCAAACATCAATCAAGAATTCATCTACATTAATCAAGAATTCATCTATGTGTTCGTTGATACTCCAACAGTCTTGATGCCATAAAGCTCACTGTCAAAACCAAGATCGAATGTTGTTGCCTGACTAGCAACATGGTTATCCAACTTCACTGCCTCATTTGTTTTTGCATATGAAATGCATATTTTCAAAAATAAAATATTAGTTGCAACCGGTGATTAATAAAATAACAATAACAATAATGTTGCCCTGCAAATATCGAACCCAACTCATCTATACAATTTTCTTTGATGGAACGAAGTGTCTCCTCTATGTGCGTAGTTTAAACCTGATCATCAATCTTCTCAATCATGGATCAATCAATGATGACACTATACTCACCACTTAGCCTCTTCACGATATCTTGTTCCCACTAAGATCCATAAGATCTCTCATTGTTGATGCACTTGAACAAACTTTTCAAATGTTGCCGGATTTTGATGAGAAAGATTGATAAGATCACCCATGTTCTCAAATTCAAGACCTAGGGTAGCATCATCACCCTTATCCTCCACGATCATGTTGTGCATGATCAGACAACATGTCATCACCTCCCATAGGGTCTCCGGATCCCATTGTTTAGCAGGTCCACGAACAACTGCAAAACCTGCCTGCAAAACTCCAAAAGCCCTCTCAACATCCTTCTGAGTTGCTTCTTGTCGTTGGGCATAGTGAGACTTCTTCCAACCAATTGGGTTAAAGATGGTGTTCACAAAGGTAGCTCAAGGAGTATAGATACCGTCAGCCAGATAATATGCATGCCCATTGATAGTATAGTGGCAAGTGCTACTTGTGAGATGCGTTGGGATTTCCTCGAATAAGAGAGGATGATGCAGTACAATAGAGATAAGTATTTTTTCCTCAGTTAAGAACCAAGGTTATCAATCCAGTAGGAGAACCACACAACCCTCATGAACATCACCTGCACACAAAATAACAAATACCTGCACCCAACGCGAACAAGGGGTTGTCAATCCCTTGGCGATTAATTGCAATGATCAAATCTTGTATAGGTAGATGGATAAATAAAACACAAAATAAAATAAAGCGAAGAAAATTGTAGCAGGGTAATTTTTGGTTTTTCATATATGATGAAAATAGACCCGGTGCCATAGTTTTCAGTAGAGGCTTAATAGCAGACGGTGGGTAAACAAATTATTGTTGGGCAATTGATAGAAAAACGAATAATCATGACGATGTCTAAGGAAATGATCATATATATAGGCATCACGTCTGAGACAAGTAGACTGAAATGATTCTGCATCTACTACTATTACTCCACACATCGATCGCTATCCAACATGCATCTAGAGTATTAAGTTCATAAAGAACGGAGTAACGCCTTAGGTAAGATGACATGATGTAGACAAAGTAAACTCACGCATGAATAAACCCCATCTTTTTATCCTTAATTGCAACGATAAAATACGTGTCATGTCCCCTTCTGTCACTGGGATTGAGCACCGCAAGATCGAATCCATTACAAAGCACCTCTCCCATTGCAAGAAAAATCAATCTAGTTGACCAAACCAAATCAGTTGATCGGAGAAAAATACGAAGCTATAATAATCATGCATAAAAGAGTTCACAGAAGACTCAAATAATATACATAGATAATCTGATCACAAACTCACAATTCATCGGATCCCAACAAACACACCGCAAAAAGTGATTACATCGAATAGATCTCCAAGAACATTGAGGAGAACATTGTGTTGAAGATCAAAGAGAGAGAAGAAGCCATCCGGCTACTAGCTATGGACCCGTAGGTCTATGGTAAACCACTCACACACCATAGAAGGAAAGTAAGGTTGATGTAGAGCCCCTCCGTGGTTGAATCCCCCTCCGGCAGAGTGCCACAAAAGTCCCTAGATGGGATCTCTTGAGAACATAAACTTGCAGTGGCGGAAATAGGGTTTTGGTTGGCTCTTTATTGGTTTCTCGGTTTTAGAGAATTTGTATAGGCAGAATTAGGTCAAACGGAGCAAAGGTGGGCTCACGAGGCACCAGGGCGCGCCCTGGTGGCTCGTGGCCACCTCCTTCGCCTTCTGACTTTCTCCCGAAGCTTCTAGTGTCTCTTTTATCCAGAAAAAATATCCAAAAAGTTTCGTGGCATTTGGACTTCGTTTGGTACTGATATTCTAAAAACAAAAATAAGCAAAAAAACAACAACTAGCACCGGGCACTGAGTTAATAGGTTAGTCCCAAAAAATGATATATGATTGCATATAAAACATCCAAGATTGATACTATAATAGCATGGAACAATAAAAAAATTATAGATACATTGTAGACGTGTCAAGCATCCCCAAGCTTAACTCCTGCTCGTCCTCGAATAGGCAAATGATAAAAACAAAAATTTTGATGTGGAATTCCACCTATCATGTTCATCATGTAATCTCTATTTTGTGGCATGAATATTTAAGATCCAAATGATTCAAAGCAATAGTCTATAGTTTGACATAAAAACAATAATAATAAGGCATACTAACAAACAATCATGTCTTTCAAAACATCAACGCTAAAGAAAGTTATCCCTACAAAATCATATAGTCTTGTCATGCTCCATCTTCTTAACACAAAATATTTATCATGCACAACCCCTATGACAAGCCAAGCAATTGGTTCATACTTTTTAACGCGCTTCAACTTTTCAACTCTTACGCAATACATGAGCGCAAGCCATGGATATAGCACTATGAGTGGAATAGAGTATGGTGATGGAGTTAATATAGAGAAGACAAAAAAGAAGAAAGTGTCACATTGACGAGGCTAATCAACGGGCTATGAAGATCACCATCAATTGATGTCAATGCAAGGAGTAAGGATTGCCATGCAACGGATGCACTACGAGCTATAAGTATACGAAAGCTCAAAAATAAACTAAGTGGCGTGCATCCAACTTGCTTGCTCATGAAGACCTAGGGCATTTGAGGAAGCCCATCGTTGGAATATACAAGCCAAGTTCTATAATAAAAAATATTATCACTAGTTATATGAAAAAAGAAAGCATGGGAGACTTTCCATATGAACAACATGGTGCTACTTGGGAGCACAAGTGTGGAAAGTATAGTAACATTGCCCCTTCTTTCTTTTCTCTCATCTTTTTTCTCATTTTTGTTGGCCTCTTTTTTATGGGCTCTTTTTGGTCTCTTTCTCTTTTTATATATTTCCTCACTTGGGACAATTCTCTAATAATGAATATGATGATCATCACACTTCTATTACTTACAACTTGAAAGAAAATTACAACTCAATAGTAGACAAAAATATGACTCTATGTGAATGCCTTCGACGGTGTACCGGGATGTGCAATGATCTAGCATAACATGTATAAAAAATGATGAACGGTGGTTGAGCCACAAATACTATGTTAGCTATATGATCATGCAAATCAATATGACAATGATAATGTGTGTCATAATAAAACAGAACGGTGAAAGTTGCATGACAATATATCTCGGAATGGCTATAGAAATGCCATAATTGGTAGGTACGGTGCATGTTTTGAGGGAGATATAAGGAGGCTCATGTGTGATAGAGCGTATCATATCACGAGGTTTGGATGTACCGACGAAGTTTGCACCACATCTCAAGGTGAGAGGGCAATACACGGTACCGAAGAGGCTAGAAAATTGCTAAAAGGTGAGAGTGCATATAATATATGGATTCATATTAGTCATAAATAACTCACATACTTATTGCAAGAAGAATGTTTTAAGGAGGGGCAAGTGCAACTGCTTCAAACGTGAGCTTAAATGTGAATGAAAAATCAATGGTATATCTGCACTAAATTCTCGTTTAAAAATATGCAAGAAGAATCCTAATACTAATACAGATGGTAAGCAACCTACTTTGCAAGCTACACAAAATAAAAAGGATGGTAGCAAGTGCACACTTACTGTTTGGAGGTTTGATCCTGAAAATGCTTAGGGATGCTTTTGCTGAAATGATTATTACAAATGAGCTCCCTTTTGCATTTTCTGAGAAAGAAGGGTTTAGAAAGTTTATGTCCAAGGCATGCCCACGTTTTAATGGCCGTCTAGGAGAACAACTGCTAGGGAAGTTGTTAGCATGTTTAATGTGCAAAAACAAAAGCTGTTTTTTTCTAAGGAATCATGTGAAAGAGTATGCCTCACCACTGACACATGGACTTCTGCCCAGAAATAGAACTATATGTGTGTTACAGCACATTTCATTGATAGTGATTGGAAGCTACACAAGAAGATAATAGGGTTTTTCCTTAGTACACGGCCATAGGGGGGGCATTGGGAAGGACTTGGAGATATGCTTGGTAGATTGGGGGCTTGATAAAGTTTTCACAATACCTGCTGACAATGCTTTTGCTAATGACGGTGCTAGAAATTAAAGAGTCTCGCTTCGGTATAACCCCCTCGCAAAACGTATAAAGGGTAATATAGACTTTTCACAAATCATACCCACTTATGTGAAGTGGGCTTCTATACGCCGCACGTTGCGAATAGTTAAAAAAACCCAAAAGCCCAATTACGAGGGTTCAAACCTGGCACCTAGTACAAATTACTGCCCACTATTTGCCAGACAAGCTGATGACGTTCTTTGGTATATTAGGAAAATGCGCGTGATAAAAACCAGTACTCATGAGAATTTTGGAAACGCGATTTTTTCATGTTTGTTTCTTTATTGATTTTTTTCTTTTCTGTTTCTTTTCTTCTACTTTTTTTTCAAAATTGTTTAAATTTTTAAAAGATGTTCAAAATTTTAAAAATTGATTTTTTAGCAGACTGTTGCAAATGTCAAAAATTGTTCGCATTTCCATAAAATGTTTCGTAAATTGGAAAAGTGTTCAGATTTTAAAAAACGTTCCCATTTTGTAATACAATTTGGAATTTCAAAAACTGTTCACGTATTAAAAAATATTTTCAATTAAAAAAGTTACCATTTTTGAAAAAAGTGCGCATTTTCAGAAATTGTTCTATTTTGAGGTTGAGAGAAACTTTAAATTTGGAATAATTTTTTGACAGCGGTGAATCTTTTCACATGTGCCAAGCCGACTCCGTGCATGCAAGGCCCAAGATACTGTGGAGTTTTTTCCTCGTGCGAGGCCGTTGTGGTATGTTTCCATGTACGTGTATGTACCGGACGGAAGCAATAGAGGCGCTGCCGTTTTGTCCCACCTCGTCCAGACACACATCTGGGGGTGGAGATCTCGGCTATATAAAAACGCATGCGGAGGTATGCTACTACATAGCATAAGAAATTTCAACACGTTCAGCAATTACGGTACAAACTGTACACCGAACCGAATCATCCGGTTAACCGAATTATCGATTAGTGATTTCTGATATATTTTAGTTTTCAGCTTTGTCAATCGAATTTAAATTTAAAACACGAATGGTAGAAACCAAATATTTAGGCTCGGGCACAACTAGGCGACGCTATTGCTGATTTGATAAAATGTCATTGATTTTGAAAAAAATGTTAACAAATTCGAATTTTTCGTAGATTTGCAAAAAAAAGTTCACTAAAACAAGCTGCAAAAAAATTTGAAAGAGAAAAGATTCACAAATTTAAGATAAAATTCACAAATTTGTTTTTTCTATTTTAAAAATTTCATGCATATGGAAAAACAGAAAAAAAGGAAAAAGAAAAAACCCAGAATAAAACAGAACAAAACCCAGTTTAAAAAAACACAAAATACATTTTGTGCATAAGAAGCGGAAAAAAGGCAAATGGGCACACAAACTATCCTGTCCAGTTGGTTAGTTGAACTTGTAGTATACATTGAGGGTTAGAATTCGAATCTCCTGTATATCTTCAGAAATAAATAAATGATCCATATCAGTCTCCTTCATTGATGCGTTTAGGGTGGTTGTACCGAAGAAAAAGTGTAAATTATATCAAAGTTGTGGCAAATCCGGCAAGGGAGGGTGGGAGAGGGAGGGCGATGGGAGGATAAGAAAGTGGAGGAGGGGAGGATAAGAAGGTGGAGGAGGGGAGAAACAAGAGAATGAGTGGGAGGAGCGAGGGAAATTGTACGTCCATAGCCAAGCTGTAAATGTTGTTGATGGTTGAATTAAAACGGTGCAATGGAAGGTCTGGTTGCTGGAAATAAAACACTACCTCAATGTAGCATTATGAAATAATGAAGGGACTATCAACACGACAAAGCATACTGATGAAATTTCCATTGGTCGCTGATAAAGCAAAGCCGTTCCCAATCTTGGAACGTCGTGCCAATGAAAAACTCTTAAAGGCGTTCCATGGGATCAAAGGTTCTATTTTTATCCCGCAAAAAAAATGCAGCCGAACAGGTGCATAGAACATGCGTGATGTTGCCAAAAGCCAAAATGGGCTTGTGCGTGCACGTGAAATTGAATTGGCCAGAAGCTGCAGGGTCACTACTACCTGGTAAAAAAATAATTTCATTTTGGCTGGGGGGGGGGGGGGGGGGGGGGGGGGGGCATGGCCCCCTCAGACTTACAAGTAGCTCCACCGTTGGGGGAGGGTGGCCTTTGACATTGAAAAGGGCTGGGTTTTTTTGTCCATCACCTACGAGATCTTAGGGGCAGTGTTCACAACCAACAATATCACGTGCCTCCTCGCGAGAAAGGTGGATGCCATGGGGAACTTGCTGGCTCATCCTACGGTGTATTCTTTTGGAGGGAAGCATTGCCGCGGTCTGCTCAGTTGTTGGTAAACAACAAACTTAATATGACCGCCACAAAATCGTAGATCCATCACGCATAATCATCACATTATTGCAGGTTATTGCCTTCTCATTAAGTTTCAACAACACAAACGGATAAGCACTTGTCTCATGGTTGTTCAGGCTATATCCACATCATCACTTGTTGCCCTGTTTCGTGGAACAGTACTTGGTAAGTTTTTCTTCTCGTTGTCATTAATCAATCAATTCGTCCGGGGTTTAGTTTAGTGGTTGTGACTTTGATCTTTGTGTGTGAAGGAAATACATTACTAATCTCCACTTTTGAGTTGTCTGTGACGATGTGGAGTCTAGGTATATACACCTATTTTGCCTCTCCGATGGGTCACAGTTCCACCTACACAGAACCCTTCTTACTATCAACCCTTCCTGCTGTAGCCACGGTGGTGATCCTTAAGGTATAAATAAATTATAAAATGCGCAACAATTGATGCCATTATACTCTTTAATTGACTTTGATTTTTCGTTAGATGACGATGCATATCGGCACGCAGACCTGGTCGTTCGCCTTAGGCGCACGAATCTTGCTAAACATAAGCATATTGTTTTGAGTGAAAAATGATCAACTTATTAATAGGCAGACAGATTACACTTATATATATATATATATATATATATATATATATATATATATATATATATATCCTACCACCCGGTGGTAGTTACCCCACATGTCTCATATACTAGCATGTGGTACTATGTATACTATTTTATTATTTTAAATATGTTCATATATTATATCTAAGATATTTCAAGACAAGTTACATGAAAAAATTGCACATGAGCCCATAGTTTTTGTTATATTTGTGAAATATGTATATATTTGTACGTAAAAAAGAGCATACTCAAAAAATGGTACATACTACCTAAAAATTTCTATATATACTACCTAATCATTGTTATATACTATATACTACACGTACATACTCTCGATTTCGACAGATACTATATACAACATGCAAAACGCAAGTGGTAGTAACTATCACTGCTTGTAGGAAACATTTGTCCTATATATAATAATGATTAGGTAGTATATATACTAATTTTTAGGTAGTATGTACCTTTTTTGAATATGCTTTTTTTACATACAAATATGTACGCATTTCACAAATATAACAAAAACTATGGACTCATATGCAATTTTTTCATGTAACTTGCTTTGAAATAGTTTAGATATAGTATATGAACATATTTAAAATAATTAAATAGTATATATAGTACCATATGGTAGTATATGAGACATGTGGGGTAACTACCAACGGATGGTAGGACGGATTTTCTCTATAGAGATACGTCGCATTCGCATAAGTCGTGATGATTGGAACCGATGCAACAGTTAGAAGAGAGGGGAAAGAGAGATGCGTGGGTTGCTTGCTGGAAGGCAACTGCATGCCGCAAGACAAGTGGAGATTTTCCCTCTAATTACTACAAGCTAATTAATCACAACACCCCCCTAATCTACACCTGTACATGTAATATCTTCACACACTTGTCCAGGTATGATAATCGTCTCCAAGATTTTCCATTGTAGTATCATCACCTCAAAAATATCCTTCTTCAAAAATTGTTCAATAGAATCCTTGATGAGAATCTGAAACATAAACTCACAAAGAGAAAGATTGCAATATGATGTTTTGAACCGGAATAGTTCAGGGTGACACTCCCCCTTATACTTGCAAGTCCCGAAGTCGCCGCATACCAATTCCATGAATATATTTCTGGAATGTAGAATTTGGAAGAGACTTGGTAAATAAATCCGCAAGATTTTCACATGATTTAACTTGCAAGATGTTTATTTCCCCACTTTTCTGAAGATCATGGGGGAAAACCCGTTTAGGAGAAACATGCTTATATTACTCTTGATGTATCTTGTTTGCATTTGTGCAACACTAGCCGCATTATCTCTATAGATAATGGTAGGTGATTCTATAGAACCAATTCCACATGACTGTTGTATGTGGTTTATCATTCTGCGAAGCGAGATAAATTCGCGTGATGCCTCAAATAATGAAATTATTTCAAAATGATTGGTAGATATTGCCACCAGAGTCTGTTTAGAAGGATTCCATGATATGGCAGTTCTGTCATATAGGAACACAAAACCGGATTGCGACCTGGCATTATGGGGATCAGATAAATAGCCAGCATCTGTGTATCCAATCATACTAGAGTCCTGATTTCCCTGGAACTGAAAAAATAGGCCAAGATCCTTTATGCCTTGGATATATCGAACGATATTCTTCACTCCATACCAATGATGTTTGGTGGGAGCTACGCTATGTCTAGCAAGTAGATTCACTACAAATGCGAGGTCAGATCTCGTGCAATTTGCAAGATACGTGAGTGCTCCAACAACGATGAGATATGGAACCTCGGGTCACAATATTTCTTCTCCGTCCACTACTGGAGTCAGTATCTTGACCGTCAGCTAGCTCTTTGCCGTCTGCTAGCTGATGGTAAAGAAGGTCTTTGCCATTTGCTTACAGAAAGCCGACGACAAAGAAGAAGCGGACGACAAAGATATTGTTTGCCGTCAGCCGTCTCTTTGCCGTCCGCTAGCTGACTGCATAGATGCATTGCCGTCAGCGAGCAGACGAAAAAGAGGGAGGGTGGCCCACTAGCGAGAGACACTTAACGACCACTTTCTTTGCCGTGTGCTAGTCGACGAGAAAGAAAGTGCCCAAACTAACGTCCGTTAGCTAGGCTCTTTGCCGGCTGCTAGCAGATGGCAAAGAACCGTGCCCTAACTAAAAAGCCAACACGCCCGCACCCGACCCCTCTCTCTTTGTCCCCTCTCTTCGCCCCATGCCCGAGCCGCTGCGGCCCCGTGCCACCCCCGTCGCTGGCCGCCCCGCCCCCGTGCCGCCGCCGCCCCGCGCCACCAACATCACCACCCCGCCCTGGCGACCTCCTCTCCGCCTCGGTGACCCCCTCTCTGCCCCACGCTAACCCCGTCGCTGCGCCGCCCCTGCCGCCCTGGCGACCCCCTCCTCCACCCCGTGCCACCCCGACCTCGCCCGTTGCTCCTTCGACCACACGCATCAAAGTCAAGTAAGTGTGCCACTCTTAATGGTGCCCTAATTGCGGCAGGTTTTTTAGAGTGATTTTGTACAAGAATCAACACATGGTAAATCCTCAATAAAACCCCCAAATGTGGATATTTGAATTAAAGAAGTGATTCAATGCTTGTTAGCAAATTATAGAACTAGGATTGTAGAACTAGTTGCTGCATTGTAGCGATGTTTAGATGCTTATCCTAGATTTTAGTTTATAACATAACTCATGTTGAGCATTGTCTGCTAGCTCATCCTAGTATATTGAACATTACCCGGCTTTTTTGATGCAGAACTATGATAAATTGGTAATATTAGAGCATATGACGAGTTTGTTGTTTCAATTAGCACAAGTATATATCACAAATATATTATACACATATACACACACATTACATCAATTATATTATAAAATATTTAGTAGCTATGGGAATCACCGGGTAGTTCAATGGTAAAACACATGGCCATGCTACCAAGCAACCCAGGTTCAAATCAGTTTCCTTGGGTGTGCTAGTAGCCCTAGGCGGCTAGGCTAAGGACAAGCTGAGATGGCTTCAAAGGTGATTTTGATCATAGTAATTAATTAGAGTAAATGAGACACAAGATGCTACTGGTTCCAGGAAAAATAGTTTTACAAAGTATGCGCATAATAAAGATATAAAGGAATCAGAGCAATCTAGTTTCTGAGATAGACTATTCTCTCTTGTTCCAGGGCTGCATTACTTTGTGTAGTTTCTTTACTAGATGTTCTTAGCAAGTTAAAAGGGGAACTGCAACAATTATTTTGCTTGGCAGATCTTTTTATTGTAATTACTTAAGTTGTAATCATGGCTCATTTTATAACAAATGGTTCATGGTGTTGGAGAGTACAACCGAGCATTGTTGGGAGTAGATCAAATTATAGCATATTGTTAGTCAAATTAAAACCAAATGTTACTCCAAGTAATTGCAACTTGTTAATTAAAGGATCATTTGTAATTTCAGTAGTTCTACTTGCATCTGTAGTTTCAATTAAAGGATCGTCTATAGTTTCAATATCGTTGGTAGTGGTAATGTTTTCTTATTGGTATCACCATCAATTTGGTTTATATTTTCAGGTTTGTTTCATGTCTAAAGAAATCCCTAGTTTCGAAGGGTTCTAGCTGTTGCCATCATATGTCTACAAGTGCGTTGCTTTTTGAATGTGAAATGATAACTTGGTGTAGTTGATTATCTTCTGCTCAAAACTTCTGCTGCTGTAATGTTGTAAGGGTAGTAATTGGTCTCTTCTGCTGCTTATCAGAGATGGGGGGAGGCCACCACCGCAGGCTATGCTCTGCCACACTGGAGTACGAGTTGGATGGTTTCGAGTTCTTCACGATCATACTTGAGAATTCCTCCATGAGGCAGGTATATAAAAGGAGAGATCTCCCCTTCAACCATCTCTTTATGATAACTCTGTTGTTTGCTACATCACTCCTTGACCCATGTTGTAGAGGCTGCCTGACACTTCTATGAAGATGCTGGACGGCCATCGGCCAAAGAATGTGAAGCTGCGACAGGCTGGCAGCGGGCTTTGCAGGCATTGGGACGTGGTGGTGGTGATCAGGTACGGCCACATGTACCTGTGTCATGGCTGGGAGTAGTTCGTCCGTGCCTATGACCTGCGGCACATGTACTTGTCTTCAGGCACGACGGCGATGCGATGCTCACCGTGAAGGTGTTCGACACGACTATGTGCCGCATGCGCTACCAGGACAACGACAATGCCAGTACATTCTGCCTCTTCTTCCTCTACATTTGGCTTTGTCTCACATCGATTATTTAAAAAAATTGTTGCATTTGGTTAGGCAATGGGAGCAGCAGCAACAACTCTGGCTATAACAAAAGCAGCAGCGAGGATGATGCGGAATGGAGTGGAGAAGAAGAGGACCAGAGTGGGGATGAGGAGGTGCAGCCTATTCTGTCTGACGATGACCTCGCGATGGTGGTGGATGATGATGGCTAAGCGATGGTGGTGGCTGGCGATGGGCAAGCGATGGTGGTGGCTGACGATGGGCAAGAGATGGTGGTGGCTGACGATGACCTAGCGATGGTGCTGCCTGAAGATGGCCTCGTGATGGTGGTGGTGCCTAACAATGACCTCGCGGTCCCACAGCTGGGCGACATGACCATGCCAATTGTGGTAGAAGACTACATCCCACTACCTCGCCGCTCTAAGCGCATCAGGATGATAAAGGAGAAGGAGAAGAAGGAGGAGTGAAGTATGCCAGGTATGTCAGATCTCCAAAATGATCTATACTTAGCTTTGTTTCCTCCGAAATGACCTAAGTTAGCTCTAATATGCTAAGTTATCTCTAATATGCTTAGTTACCTAGGTTTTCTCAATAATGTCATACACTTAGCTTACTTATGTAAAAAATGGCAAGCTTACTTAGGTTTGAAATGGCATAACAATCTTGGTAACCTCATATATGTCATATAGTTAGCTTAGTTTCCTCGAAAATGACATAATAAGCCTAATTAGCTCCAAAATGATCAATTTTACCTAAGTTAGCTCCAAAATGACCTACGTTAGCTCTAAGTTAGCTCTAAATGCTAAATTAGCTCTAATGTGCTTAGTTACCTGGGTTAACTGAAGAAAGACCTATACTTAGCTTACTTATGTCAAAAATGACATAATATGCTTAGTTAACTCAAAAATGGCATAATTAGCCAGGTTAGCTCCAAAATGAACAATTTTACCTAGGTTAGCTCCAATATGATCCATTTTACCTAGGTTAGCTCCAAAATGACCAAGTTTACCTAAGTTAGCTCCAAAATGACCTAAGTTAGCTCTAAGTTAGCTCTAAAATGCTAAATTAGCTCCAATATGCTTAGTTACTTGGGTTAGCTCAAGAAAGACCTATACTTAGCTTAGTTATGCAAAAAATGGCATAATATGCTTAGTTAACTAAAAAATGGCATAATTAGCTAGGTTAGCTCCAAAATGAACAATTTTACCTAGGTTAGCTCCAATATGATCCATTTTACCTAGGTTAGCTCCAAAATGACCAAGTTTACCTAGGTTAGAAGAAGAAGATGATGAAGAAGAGGAGATGAGAAAAAGAAAGAGAAGCTAAATTCTTCTTCTTCTTCTTTTTCTTCTTCCTTTTCTTCTTTTTCTTCTAGCTAGTCTTCTTCTTCTTCTTCTTCTTCTTCTAAGTTTCATCTTTCCCAATTTGTAGATTTGCTTTACATGAGGAAGCTTGCATTGATGGAGTGTACTCTTCTCCTTGTGCCTCCTTTTTGTTTATGGAAACTTTTTGGAAACTTCTCTTGGGTATGTATCTATGAATGGATATGTTGTTGGAAATTCTTGTTGGAAATCATTGTATGTTGGATATGCTGTTGGAAACTTGTATGTTTCTTATGTTGTTCAAAATTTATTGTTGGTATGATTGTTGAAATTATTTTCTATGTGTATATATATATCTGTGAAATTCTGTCAAATTGAATGAATTAAAGAAAAAAAGGGGCTATACAGGCACTTTGTCGTCTGCTGGCAGACGGCAAAGAGCTTTGCCATCAGCCAGCGGACAGCAAAGCTGCCACATGGCAGCTACCTGTACAACCTAGGGGCACTGGGCTGGCCTATATGGTTTCATTGCCGTCTGCTGGCGGACGGCAAAGAACTTTGCATCTTTTCCGTCTGCCAGCAGACGGCAAAGCACACTGTTAACCCCTTAATGGCCCTAAGATGGCACGTGTGCCGTCCAGGTCCTTTTCCATCCGCTAGCTGATGGCAAAGACCATTTCATCTTTGCCATCCGCCAGCAGACGACAAAGAGGCCTTTGCCGTAGCCTATTCAGCTGGACCTATTGCCGTCTGCTGGCTGACGGCAAAGTGCCTGATTCCTGTAGTGATCATCCCTTGGCCTGAATGGATCTTTCTCTACATCTAGAGAACGAACCACCATGGTTGTTTTAGATGGGTAGGATTTGTCCATATTGAATTTCTCCAATATTTTCTGGATATAGGCAGCTTGGTATACCATGATTCCTGAGGGAAGATGCTCAAGTTGAATACCTAAGCAAAATTTGGTTTTACCCAAATCCTTCATTTCAAATTCCATCTTTAGGTGATTGCCTGGTTCATCAATGTCTTCTGTGTTGCCAATGATGTTAAAGTCATTGAAGTACACTGAAATGATGCAAATCCTGTAGAGGACTTTTTGTAGAGACACATGGGCAATCACTACTATTGGGGTAACCTTTCTGTATAAGGAACTCATTGAGTCGGTTGTACCACATCCATCCGAACTGTCTTAAGCCATATAATGACTTGTTCAATTTTACACAATACATGTTGTGTTTTGTGCTTGTACTCGGGATAGAGATTCCATTCGGAACCTTCATATACATGTCGAAATCTAGTGACCCATAAAGATATGCGGTCATGACATCCATCAACTACATAGATAGATGATTTTGCACTGCCAAAGATATAAGGTATCGGAAGGTGGTTCCACTCATTACAGGAGAATATGTCTCATTGAAATCAAGGTTGGGTTTCTATGTGAAACCTTGTGCTACGAGCCTTGCTTTGTATCTCATCACCTCATTGTTCTCGTTCCATTTCCAGAGAAAAACCCATTTGAATCTGACAGGGAAAACATTGGGAGGTGTCGGTATTGCTTCAGTGAATACCTTTGTTTTGATAAGCGAGGCAATTTCTGTTTGCATTGCGTCACTCCATTTAGGCCAGTCAGAGCGCTTTTGGCACTCAACGATATTCCTTGGATCATGATCATCCAGAAGGATATCTACAATTTTTTTAGCAAAATAAATCTCGACAGTCGTAGACTTACGATAGAAAGATTCTCCAGAATCGATATAGTTGATGGAAATTTCCTGCACCCCTAGTGACTCTTTATGCTTTCTCAATACACGTGAGTCTGGGTATTCTGATGGCCCAACCACTCTGAAGCAGGGTTGTGGAGGTTGCCCTTCCACTGGGTGTATTCTACCCATAAGGTGTTTGTCAACGTTGAGCTGACTTGCATTTACTGAATCTGAGGTTTTTCTCCTCGATTTCCTTTTGTTGCTTGCTGGAAGCTTGTTCCCGATCAGAGGTTGTACTACTCCCCATCTTTTTAGGAACAGGGAGTTGAGTGGTTTTTATTGGTATCTCCACCCTTTCGGGTGCATTTCTGGCCAGATTTGAGGACTTTGTAACACCTTTTAGACCAGTAAGTGAATCTGGCAGGTTATTTGCAAGATGTTGCAAACTAATGATTTTGTGAACTTAGAGTTCAGTCTCTTGGGTAAATGGATCAGATGACGAAATGGCTTGAGCATTCCAATCAATTTCCGGTCATTCTTTCTAGTACTTGAAATTTCTCCTAATGCCGGAAAGTGCTCCTCATTAAATATACAATCAATGAGATGGGCTGTGAACAGGTCCCTAGTAAGGGGTTCTAGGTACTTAATAATCGACGGTGATTTGTACCCCACATCGATCCCCAGTTTCCTATGTGAGCCCATGGATGTCCGCTGTGGTGGTGAGATCGGGATGTATGCTGCACATCCGAACTTACGCACATGGGAAATGCTAGGAGGATTTCCACATACCAATTGCAGAGGGAAAGTATTGTGATATGCAATAGGCCTCAATTGTATCAAGTTAGCAGCGCGTAGAACCGCATGACCCCAACAAGAGGTTACAAGTTACAATTCATTAAGAAATGTCTTGAAGTGAGTTTGATCCTCTTAACCAATGATTCATCCAAACCATTTTGTGTATGAACATATGGAATAAAGTGTTGAACTTCAATCCCCGGGGCCATGCAATAATCATTGAAAGCACGTGAGGAGAATTATGCAGCATTGTCCATGCAAATTGACTTAAGTTGAGTTTCTAGATAACGGGCTTTTAATTTAATGACTTGCCTCATTATCTTGGCAAATGCATAGTTTCACGTAGAAAGAAGACACACGCGTGACCATCATGTAGATGCATCAATTAGAACCATGAAGTACCAGAAAGGTCCAGATAATGGTTAGATGGGACCAAAATGTCTCCTTGAATGCGTTCAGGAAACTGAAGTGGTTCATCATGCATTTTCAGGTGAGATAGCCTCCAAATTAGCTTTCTCGTGGCACAAGATGTGCGCACAAAGTCTGAAGATTGAGGAAATTTTAACTGAAGCAAATTATGACCAGTGGAATTGCTAGTACTTTTTCATCATCCCTATCCAGGGATGGCCTAGGCGAGCACGCCAGGTTTGAAGTGCATCAACATTTTGAAAAATTAGTTTGTATGCAACATGCTCTATGGGTTTGATGTACATATAGTACAAACCAGATGATAGAGAAGGAATTTTTCATGTACCTACTTGCCATATCCTTGATATTTGGTGAAGAGTAGATACTCTTCTTTGTTGTATTCATGGGTTTCAATGTGAAAGCCATTTTTATGGATATCTTGATAACTGATCAGGGTATGTGATGAGTCGGGATACAACAAAACATCCTCAATTGTCACTTGTATACAAACTGGGAGGGTAAATATGGTAGTCCAGTACCAACGATTACTGTATCGCGCCCAGCGATAGTTAGAATATCTCCATTCATCTTTTTTAGAGTTTGGAAATATTTCATCTCCCTCAGTATGGAGTTGTGGTTGCACTGTTTATGACCAACAAGTATAGGGGATCTATCATAGTCCTTTCGATAAGTAAGAATGTTGAATCCAACGAGGAGAAGAAAGAAATGACAAGCGGTTTTCAGCAAGGTATCCTCTGCAGGCACTGAAATTATTGATAACAGATAGTTTTGTGATAAGATAATTCGTAACGGGTAACAAGTGACAAGTGTAACAAAGGTGCAGCAAGGTGGCCCAATCCTTTTATAGCAAAGGACAAGCCTGGAAGAACTCTTATAGAAAGCAGAGCGCTCCCGAGGACACATGGGAATTATTGTCAAAATTGTTGACGTTGGACAAGGAAGAGAACATAATGATTTATGTTTGTTCATATTCACATAGAAGTTATATTATCATAGATCCTTCAACATGTGGTGCTTTCCCCTATCTTTTCAAGCCAAAACTTCCGCACTAAGTAGAGATACCACTTGTGCATCCAAAACCCTTAAACCCAAATCTTGTTTGAGAGTCCACCATACCTACCTATGGATTGAGTAAGATACTTCAAGTAAGTTGTCATCGGTGCAAAAAGGGCAATAAAAATTGCTTCTAAAAGTGTAAGATCATTTAGTGTAAGGGAAAATTGAGTGTTGTACGAACTTGTGATGGCGAAGAATAAAAGTGAAAGACTGCATAATAAAGGTTGCCATCATAAGGGGCAATATAACATGACGTTCTGTTGCACTAAGGGGTTGAGCATACAAAAAAAAGCGCATGGCAAACTCTGCTTCCCTCTGCGAAGGGCATATCTTTTACTTTCATGTATTTACTTTCATGCAAGAGTCAAAGTTCTTCTCTCTATTCCTTTTTATTTTCTCCTTTGGAAAGCATCATGTGGTTAGGAAAGATCTAGGCACATATATCCTGTTGAATATGGGTAGCATGAGTTATTATTGTTGACATCACCCTTGGGGTGAATGCGTTCAGAAGCGAAACTATAAGCCCCTATCTTTCTATGTGTCTGGTTGAAACGTTTTGCTCATGTGTACGCGGTGAGTGTTAGCAATCATAAAAGACCAAATGATGGTTGCATATGTGGACTTTCCTAAAGGCTCCGGTACGTGACCCTTCCTCAAAAGGTGATGAATTGTAGTTGCAAAGTTGACCGAGAACATAGTTTGTTGGTTTCCAATAGAGTTTATGCTTTATACTTTGATGTTGTGATGAATTGTCACTTGTTCATGAGAAGTCTATGATAAAAGTTCTAGGATAAAAGTTTTATGTTCAAGTTTGTTGCTATTATAATAAGTTACATGATGCTGGTATGTCCGTATTTTTGTTTTTATCGTCACCTCTCTCTCTAAGCATGTGGACATGTTTTTCGATTTCGGTTTTTGCTCGAGGGCAAGCGAGGTCTAAGCTTGGGGGAGTTGATACATCCATTTTGCATCATGTTTACCTACAGTTATTTATGTTGTTTAATTGTATAATAATGCTTTTTGGAGTAATTCTAATTCCTTTTCTCTCATAATATGCAAGGTATACACAGGGGGGAGAATTTTGGCAACTGGAAATCTGGACCTGAAAAAGCTACGTCAGGCTACCTATTCTGCACAATTCCAAATGAGCTGAAACTTTATGAGGATTTTTATGGAATATTTGAGGAATATTGGAGCAAATAAGTACTAGAGGGGGCCCACCAGGTGGGCACAACCCACCTGGGCGCGCCAGGGAGCCCAGGCGCGCCCTGGTGGGTTGTGCTCACCCAGGCCCACCTCCGGTGCCCCTCTTCTGGTATATAAGTCATTTTGACCTAGAAAAAAAGTAAAGGGAGGACTTTCGGGATGAAGCACCGCCGTCTCGAGGCGGAACCTGGGCATGATCACTTTTGCCCTCCGGCGGAGTAATTCTGCCGGGGGAACTTCCCTCCTGGAGGGAAATCATCGTCATCATCATCACCAACAATTCTCCCATATTGGGGAGGGATATCTTCATCAATATCTTCAACAACACCAACTCCTCTCAAACCCTAGTTCATCTCTTGTGTTCAATCTTTGTACCGGAACTATAGATTGGTGCTTGTGGGTGCCCAGTAGTGTTGATTACATCTTCTAGTTGATTACTATATGGTTTATTTGGTGGAAGATTATATGTTTAGATCCATTATGCTATTTAATACCCCTATGTTCTTGAGCATGATTATCATTTGTGAGTAGTTACTTTTGTTCTTGAGGTCATGGGAGAAATCATGTTGCAAGTAATCATGTGAACTTGATATGTGTTCGATATTTTGATGATATGTATGTTATGATTCCCTTAGTGGTGTCATGTGAACGTCGACTACATGACACTTCACCATATTTGGGACTAAGGGAATGCATTATCGAGTAGTTATTAGATGATGGGCTGTGAGAGTGACAGAAGCTTAAACCCTAGTTTATGCGCTATTCCGTAAGGGACCGATTGGATCCAAAAGTTTAATGCTATGGTTAGAATTTATTCTTAATACTTTTCTCGTAGTTGCGGATGCTTGCGAGGTGGTTAATCATAAGTAGGAGGTTTGTTCAAGTAAGAACATCACCTAAGCACCGGTCCATACATACCAAATTATCAAAGTAGCGAACACAAATTAAGCTAACATGATGAAAGTGACTAGATGAAATTCCCGTGTACCCTCAAGAATACTTTGCTTATCATAAGAGACCGTTTTGGCCTGTCCTTTGCCTCAAAAGGATTGGACTACCTTGCTGAACTTTTTCTACTACTATCGTTACTTTCTCGTTACAAATTATCTTGCTATCAAACTACTCTGCTACTTACAATTTTAGCACTTGCAAACATTACCTTGCTGAAAACCACTTGTCATTTCCTTGTGCTCCTTGTTGGGTTCGACACTCTTACTTATCGAAAAGGCTAACATTGACCCCATATACTTGTGGGTCATCAATCTTTGACCAAGTAAACAAACTAGCATCAACTACAAAGAGTAATCAACACTACTAGCAACCTATAGGTACCAATCTGAGGTTCTGAGGCAAAGATTGAATACAAGAGATGAACTAGGGTTTGAGAGGATATGGTGCTTGTGAAGATGTCGATGAAGATTGACCTTCCCATGATGAGAGGATCGTTGGTAATGATGACGGCTTTGATTTCCCCCTCCCGGTGGGAAGTTTCCCCGGCAGAATCGCTCTGCTGGAGCTCTAGATTGCTCCTGCCCAGGTTTCGCCTCGAGACGGTGGCGCTTTGTCCCGAAAGCTCTCTTCTAATTTTTCTAGGTCAAAACCCTCCATATAGCAGAATATTGGCACCAGGTGATGGCCAGGGGGCCCACAAGCCCTGGGGGGGGGGGGGGGGTAGGGCGCGCCCCCCAGTCTTGTGGCCACCTGGTGGGTACCCTTCTGTAGTTTCTTCGCCCAATATTTTTTATATATTCCAAAACATTCTCCATAAAGTTTCAGGACATTTGGAGTTGTGCAGAATAGGTATCTAAGATTTGCTCCTTTCAGGTCCAAAATTCCAGCTGCCGGCATTCTCCCTCTTCATGTAAGTCTTGTAAAATAAGAGAGAAAAGGCATAAGTGTTATACCATAATGTGAAATAATAGTCCATAATGCAATAAATATGAGCATGAAAACATGATGCAAAATGGACGTATCAACTCCCCGTGGCACCCTGGCTCAGAGAAACCGGAACACCCCGTATTCCAGCCCAGAGATCAAGTCTTCTGGAATATGACACTGCTTGGCATAGAACAAATCAACTCTTTATTACAAATACTCGGAGTACAAGGGTTCGAGTAATACAACGGAATATCTCGGCACGGCGACACTACGCCTGCGAAGGTTGCTCTATACTAGCAGCAGAACAACTCGAAGTAGCAGAACAACAATGACAGTGATGGACTCCACTCCGCAGGGACTCTGGCTGGAACACTTATCCTAGCTCGCAAACTTGGGATCCTCGGCAAGCAAGCAAACACGGCATGACTTGCAGACTGGCATGACATGCCAGGTGAGTACGTTGAATGTACTCACAAGCTCACAGCAGCCAAAAGCAATCAAGACAAACAACAACATGGCATTTACATGTTAAACAATTATAAGCATGATATCACTATAACAATATCAGATGAGCATGGCATTTACATGTTGAACATACCACATCTAGCATCATATGAAAAGAGCATGGCAAAGATACTCATGATATGCACAGGATGGTATTAACATGCAACAAGTTTAACATATATATCGTGAACCAACTTACTCTGATCGGAGGTTACTTTGTAACCACCACATGTACCACTTACCATTGTGGACATCACACGACACCTCAGGATCAAATCAAGCTTGGTATCAACAATACCATAGTAATCATTACATGACCACAAGGAGCTTGATCCTTATCCGTGATTACCGCATAACACCACAAACATCAACCCGCTTCGGTATCCACAATAGCAATGTGATCCTCTCACGATCACATAAAGATCAACCAACTCCTTTCCTCATTGAACCAGGGTTGTTCATTAGTTAGGTTATTATTACTGTTGACCCATAGTGTGACCTACTACGAACTGTGTCCGTGACCGAGGACGCGGCTATCGATACACTGTACCCACACTACAGAACCCAAGGCCTCATGCTCCCATTCGGGTGGACCAACGGTGTTCTGACAAAACCGATCTACTGCATGACACCCTCCCGGCCACTTCGACTAACTCCCCTTTGGGCTAAGTCCTGGGTGGCCCCGATGTCACTTCATGACACCCAACAGCCACCGTCATGGCAAAACATAAATGGTCCCAAATGGGGACAATGGATCCATACAACTCGGGCACACAAGGTTATTGCCACCTACAGGTCCAGGGCAGCACGCGCACCTAACCTTCCCTAGTTGGAGGAAACCGGCGAGAGGCATGACAAAGACCCAGTCAGGGCCTCCCATAAAGGCATATGTGGTTGCACTGGTCAGTTCGATTTAATGGCACTATGACTCAGCCAACAGATGTTCAAGTTCGATTAATATCCGGTTAAACTTGAATGCAATGAGTTGAGTCATGACAATGTAACATCATGAACAACATGAACATGGATGGGAAAGCATAATCATGGATCATAACATGAACAACATGCAAGCATTTAATCCACTAGATGCGAGCATGGCATAGAGGTGAACATGAACAACATCAGTATAACAGACGATCAAGATGCATGCAGGCATATCATCAACATTTGCATGCACTAACTTCAAGAACTAACCATGAGCATAATGCTACTAACAAGTACTCAATAACTAGCAGGATGCACATGGACAGAGTACAAGAAGAAGCATGTAGCACGACCATATAAAGTATTCACAAAAATATTAATATGCACACAATATTTCAGTATTCAAGTAGGAACCAAGATTATTGCAAGGCAATCATGCAAGTGGCTGTCGTGGCTTGTCTGGGGTGGAAGAGATCGCCGGGGAGAAGTGCGAAGCATTCACGGAAAGATTCGCCGAAAACAGTTCTCTCTCGGAGGGGGCTATTTGGGGCAAGGGCAAAATGGTCATTTTCACAATGTGTAAACATTATGAAAATGGCACCAACATGACAGGCTCGACGAGACGAAAACGTGAGCTTTGGAATCACCTTGTTCAGAGTTAGGAGCGCGAACATATAAGCGTTTGAAGGACAGGGACTGATCTGTAAAACTTTTATTCACAGACAGGCCCCTGGAGGCTAAAACAGAAGGCACCTTTGGGCAGAATACATTTTCTGCGAAGGGAAACATATTTTTCTGTCGTTGTGCAAATAGAATATGCCTTCAGGAACCGTATCACTTACATGTGGGGTCCGGGAAACAGGCGGGGCCCGCCTGGCTGGGATTCGTCTTCTTCCTCCCGTTCTCTCGACAGAACAAGGAAGAGGCAGAGGCGTTCGGCCGGGCACCAGCCCTGGCGGCTACGGCCACCTCCGACCGAGGGGCTGGCACCAGTGGGCGCGGGGCGGTGCGCCGCTCCCTCCTGGGGCAGCAGCAGCGCCGAAGCGGGGCAGGGGCGACGGCGGCAGTAGGTGACAATGGTGGACTCCGGTGACGGGCCCGGCCAACTCCGGCCACCCCCGGGCGAGCAGAGACCACCGGCGGGTTCATGTGGACATGAAACTTCCGTCCAGGTGGTGCACGACCGTCGGGGAGGAGCGGAACGGTAGGGCATCGCGGATGCAGAGCGAAGGGGGCGGCGGCCAACCTTGGGGGCACGCAGCCACGGCAACTCCGGCGGCACGAGGAGGGGATGGGGAGGTGCGCCGGACTCCAGTGGAGGTAGTGTGAGGTCAGATGGTGGGGAAGAGGCTCAGGCTAGCCGGAAACAAGAAGGGGCCGAGGCGGCCATGGCGACGACGGTAGACAGAGAAGAGGGAGAGGGACTCCAGTGGACTTGGAGAGCCGAGAAGAGGGCAGCGAGCTGCGGAGGACCTCGAGGAAGCTACTTATAGCCGAGGGAGGGGCTCTAGAGCACTCGGGAGAGCTTCGGCTAAGCAACAATGGAGGTGGGGGCGATGGTCAGGTCACGGGCACGGCTGCCAGCGCTCAACGATGGCGAAACAAGAGAGGGGCAGAGCACAGGGCAACACAGAGGCTCACGGGGAAGCTCTAGGACAAGGAGATGCATCGATACGATGAAGGAATGAACGACAACAGCGCCACGGTTTCCAGAGCGCGTTGGTTTGGCATGTCTGCCCCATGATCAACGCATGAACTGGCGCACGCGGTGCACGGTGATCAGCCAAATCATGTCGGGGAGACAAGGGAGGCAACGCATGTCGCCAAGGAAGAAGAAACCAAGCATAGTGGGCAACGGTGTGATCACAGGGAGCAGGAAACCAAATGCACAACAAGGTGTTTGTTGCTTGCTGTGGCTCACGTGCTTGGTGATCAAGGCTGAGATTTAACTGGGTTCGATCACTCACTAAGGTTATTAAGATGGGAGGGTTTCAGCTCAAGAAGAGGGGTTTAGCTAGCACTTGTAGTACAAAGTGCCACACTGCCCAAAAATGCAAATATTTAAGTTGCACTCACAAACTTGCTTTTATTGAGCTGAAACTTGGCAAGGCACAATGATTTAGACATATGAAGAGGCTATAAAAGTTTCATGCTATTTGGACTTGCCAAAATAGTACTTGCTTCACAAAGCATCTCTCTAGACAAAAACTTAGTAAAAACACAGGGAAAATGCCTACATGAAATGAGTCCAAATTTTGTGGAGAGGATTTATATGGGTAGGATCATGTCCTCGTAATGTTTCAGCAATATTGAAGCAATATAAAATATAGTTGCTTCACTAACTGAAAAATCAGACCAGAAACCAAGATTTGATGGTGAGCTCACTTGGAGAGGTTTAATGAGCTCAAATTTTGATGACAACTATGTTTTGATCATATGAAGGATGTGGAAAAGTTTTAACTCATTTGAATATGCCTAGCTTGTACCTCCTTCACAAAGTCTCACCAGAAACTTTGGAAATTAGCTGAAAACTATTTACTAGGCAAATGAAGTTGAATTTTGGTATATGCCAAATATATGGATAGGAAAGAGTGTCCAAAAAGTATGGGGTCAATCAGAAAGATATAAATGACACTTCCTTCACAAAGTGCCATTTAGGTAGAATAGGAAAAGAATTATTTGAGAATTATTATTGAACATGGCAAGGACAAGTTTTTCCATATTTGAGGAAGATTTACCCAAGAAATTTATGAGAATTATTTGGGAAGTTTGGGAGTGATAGAAATATAGGTTGCTTCACAACCTAGGGCAAATAGAATTAGTACTTAAATGGAAAAAGGAATATCCTCAAGAAAAAGAATATTGGGGTTGGTCCAAGCTGGAAATGGCATGGTCTAGATATGGCTATTAGGATGGCAAGCCACTTAGGAGAGGAATAAAGGGTGACCTCCAGGTTTCAAGACCGCACAGCCACAGAAAAGCAATCCAAATCAAAATTCCAAAGAAAATCGAAACGAAAAGAAAGGGCCAAAAATCAGGGTGTGACACTCTCCCAAGCTTAGACCTCGCTTGTCCTCAAGCAAATCCACATGTATAGAGATAAAGGTGTCGATGAAATAAAATACGGACATGAGGGCATCATGATCATCTTTTAGAACAACAATATATTGGCATATAACTTCTCATGCTAAAGTGATAATTCGTTCACAAGGTAAAGTATGAACCAAAAACTTTATTGGAAAACTAACAAAATATGATCTTGATCATTGAAGCAATTGCATTTATCATAACATCGGAAAGAGTCAATATAAGAGCTTGTCTAACAAGTCCACATACTCAATCATCTTCTAGTCTTTCATAATTGCTAACACTCACGCGATACTTATGAGATCAAAGCTTCAATCAGACACATAGAAAGATAAGGGCTTATAGTTATGCCTCCCAACTCTTTACCTCAAGGGTAATGTCAACAATAATAACTCATGATCACCTACATCCGAGTGGATATATGTGTCTAGATCTTTCTCCAACACATGACGCTTGCCAAAAGAAAAAGGGAAAATATAGGGAATGGTGAGGATCACCATGACTCTTGCATAAAGGTAAGTACTAAAAGTAAAAGATAGTCCCTTCGCAGAGGGAAGCAGTGGTTGTCATGCGCTTTTGGTGGGATGCATGAAATCTTAATGTAACTGAACGTCACTTTATATTGCCGCTTGTGATAGAAAACTTTATTATGCAGTCCGTCGCTTCTATTTCTTCCCCATCACAAGGTCATATAAAGTTTATTTTCCTCACACTAATAGATCATACATAATTAAAGAGCAATTTTTATTGCTTGCACTAATGATGACTTACTTGAAGGATCTTACTCAATCCATAGGTATGTATAGTGGACTCTCATGGCAAAACTCGGTTAATGGTGTTTGGATGCACAAGTAGTATCTCTACTTGGTGCGGGATTTTTGGCTTGTATGAGGTGGAAGCAAGCGTCACATGTTAGAGGATCCATGACAATATAACTTCTATTCGGAAGTAAGTAAACATAACTCATTATGTTGTCTTCCTTGTCCAACATCAACTTATTAGCATATAATATTTTAATGAGTGCTTGATGCGGCTTGAACTACGTCGGTATTTCCCCAAAGAGGAAGGGATGATGCAGCACAACTATGATAGGTATTTCCCTCAGTGATGAGACCAGTATTATGGAACCAGTAGGAGAACCACGCAACACTATGTAAGCGGTACCTACACACAAAGAACAAATACTTGCAACTTGACGTGTAAGAGGGATAGTCAATCCCTCCCGGGTAAAAGATAGATAAAATTGTAGTGGATTGGATAAATAGATCTCGTATGAACGCGAAATAAATTAAATAAAAAAGTGCAGCAAGATATTTTTGGGTTTTTGGATTAATAGATCTGAACATAAAAGCAAATAAAAATATATTTCGAAGACAAATATGATAAAGAAGAGATCCGGGGGACGTAGATTTCACTAGTCGCTTCTCTCGAGAAAACTAGCATACGGCGGGTAAACAAATTACTGTTGGGAAATTGATAGAACTTCAAATAATTATGACGTTATCCAGGCAATGATCATTCTATAGGCATCACGTCCAAGATTAGTAGACTGACTCCTTCCTGCATCTACTACTATTACTCCACACATCAACCGCTATCCAGCATGCATCTAGTGTATTAAGTTCATGGAGAAACAGAGTAATGCAATAAGAATGATGACATGATGTAGACAAGATCTATTCATGTAGGAATAGACCCCATCTTGTTATCCTTAATAGCAATGATACATACGTGTCATGTCCCTTTCTGTCACTGGGATTGAGCACCGTAAGATTGAACCCATCACAAAGCACCTCTTCCCATGGCAAGAAAAATCGATCTAGTCGGCCTAACTAAACCAAAGATTCTAAGAAGAAATACGAGGCTATGAGTAATCATGCATATAAGAGATCAAAAGACTCAAATAACTTTCATGGATAAAAACATAGATTTGATCATAAACTCAAAGTTCATTGGATCCCAACAAACACACCACAAAAACAGTTACATCAAATAGATCTCCAAGATACCATTGTATTGAGAATCAAAAGAGAGAGAGGAAGCCATCTAGCTACTAACTACGGACCAGTAGGTCTATAATGAACTACTCACACATCATCGAAGAGGCACCAATGAGGATGATGAACCTCTCCATGATGGTGTCTAGATTGGATCTATGGTTTGTGGAACTTGCGGTGACTGGAATTATTTTTCATCGAATCCCCTAGGTTTTATGGAATATTGGGGTATTTATCGAGCAAAGAGGCGGTGCGGGAGGCCATCGAGGTGGGCACAACCCACAAGGGCGCGCCTGGGCCCCCAGGCGTGCCCAGGTGGGTTGTGCCCCCCTAGGGGCATCCCTCTAGTACTTCTTTGGCCCATCTTGTGTCTTCTGGTCCAGAAAAAATCTCCAAAAAGTTTCGCTGCGTTTGGACTTCGTTTGGTATTGATTTTCTAGGAAGTAAAACAAGCAAAAAAACAACAACTGACACTGGGCACTATGTCAATAGGTTAGTCCCCAATCTTAAGATATTCTTACTCCTTATTCCTTCATCCATCGTGATCTCACCCAAAACTTGAAAACTTCAATCACACAAAACTCAACAAAACCTTCATGAGATCCGTTAGTATAACAAAGCAAATCGCTACTCTAAGTACTGTTGCAAACCCATCCATATTTTATTCTTGCATTATATCTACTGTATTCCAACTTTGCTATGGTTCATACCCCCCTATAGAGTCCATGGATTCATCAAAATAAGCATACGACGTAAAGAAAACAGAATCTGTCAAAAACAGAACAGTCTGTAGCAATCTGAAAAATTAGAATACTTATGTAACTCAAAACATTCTGAAAAATTAGGACAACGTGGGAAATTTGTATATCAATCTTGTGCAAAAGTTTTAAAGCAAAAGCATGTTTCTGTGATTATGAAAATTATTTTACTGGGCGCAATTTTTTTCTTCCAACAAGATCAAATCAACTATCCCCCAACATGACCCCAAAGGATTTGCTTGTCACAAACACTAACTAAAACATAAAAAACACAATCATAACAGAGGCATAATTGTTCAAACACTCAAGAACAGAAAGAAAAAGACAAAAATAAATTTTATTCATTAGGTTGCCTCCAAACAAGCGCTATGCTTTACGCCCCTAGCTAGGCATAAATCATAGTTTCAAGTATTGTCATCTTTATTCCTAAATCCATAAGATGCCCTCATGATTGATTCGTATGGTGGCCTTCTTGTACTAGGGAAGTTTTCCATACCCTTCCTTAGTGGAAATTGAAATAATATTGCCGTCTTTCATATCAATCATGTCACTGATAGTACGTAAAAACGGTCTACCAAGTATAATTGGAGAAGCAGGATTGCAATAAATATCAAGAACAATAAAATCTATGGGCATATAATTCCTATTTGCAAGAATAAGAACTTCATTTATTCTTCCCATAGGCTTTTTAATAGTAGAATCTGCCTAGTGCAAATTTAAAGAACACTCTTCAATATCGGTAAGACCAAGCACATCACATAAAGATATCAGAATTGTAGAAACACTAGCACCCAAGTCACATAAAGCAAAACACTCATAATTACTAATCTTGACTTTGATAGTAGGTTCCCATTCATCATGTAATTTTCTAGGAATTGAAATCTCTAATTCCAACTTTTCTTCCCAAGCTTTCATCATGGCATCAACAATATGTTTAGTAAAAGCTTTATTTTGTTCATAAGCATGAGGTGAATTAATCATGGATTGCAACAAATAAGTAAAACCAATCAAAGAGAAACTATCATAATTAAAGTCTTTGTAATCCAAGAGAGTGGGTACATCACTAGTTAAAGTTTTGACCTCTCCAAACCCACTTTTATCAATTTTTTCAACAAGATTTTCACCCTCCGAATCATTGGGACGCCTTCTAGATAAAGTTGACTCATCTACGGTCCCTTTATCATCAATTTTGATCTTACTAAATAGGGAATCAATAGAGGAAACACCAATCACTTTAAGATCTTCATCACTTTTATGCAAGCAATCACTAGAAAATGCCTTCTCTAAAAATTCTCTTTTATCTCTAAGCATAGCGGTTCTTTTTCTTACTTTCATCCATAGAAACATATAAAGCTTTAATTGATTCCTCAACCTTAGGCACAAAAAATTTCATCTTGAGATTTTCTACATCATGAGAAATCTATCAATGCTTTTAGACATATCATCAATCTTATTCAACTTTTCTTCTATCGTAGCATTCAAAACCTTTTGAGTATTAATAAATTCTTTAATATTATTCTCAAGATGAAAGGTGTTCCTATTATTATTGTTAGAAGGATTACCATAGGAATTACTATAATTATTAGAGGAATTACTATGAAAAGGCCTAGGATTGAAATTACCTCTATAAGCATTGTTATTAAGATTGTTGTGCGAGATAAAATTCACATCTATGGCATCACTATTAAAATTCACATCGAGGTAGTTGTAACGCCTCGAATTAGATGCGCCACATGTCTTCCGTTTATTCGTCGTCTTTGCCATGTCATGTGCTTGCGTGTTGCATTTTGCCATGCCATCATCTGCATTGCATCCTCATGTTTTTAAAACTTGCATCCGGTCTCTTTCTCCGTTGTCCGTTTCATCATCCGACACTCCCACATGCACCCGGCGCACCCCTTTTGTCTCTTTTCGTGAGTGGGAGAAAAACGTTCTCGGAATGGACCGATATTTGTCAAGTGGCCTTGGTACACCACCGGTAGACCGCCTGTCAAATTTCATTCCATTTGGAGGTCGTTTGATGCCCCAACGGTTAACCGGGTAACCGCAAAAGCCTCTTCTCTGTTGAAGCCCGACACCCCTCCAAAACAGCCCAATAACCCATCTAAGCCCCCTCCACGCTCTCCATCGTTGGATCACGATTGTGTGGGCGAAAACCGCACCTCATTTGGACTCTCCTAGCTTCCTCTACCTATAAATTAGTACCCTCCCCAAAATTCGTGGATGAAACACTAGTCATCTTCCTCCTCGCGCCGCTGGACATGTCCATCCGCGCCGGACATGTCTAGCCGCCACGTCGTCCGGCCAATCCGGAGCCGCCGCCTCCCGCACCCAACCAGGAGGCAACACGTCACCCCGCCGCTCCCCTCCACCGCGCGGGCCCGCGAGCCCATCCGTGGCCAGCCAGGCCCGGTTGCCGTCGTCGCACGCCCGCTGGTGCGTGCTCGCACCCGCAACCTTGCCGTCCGGTCACAGTTCCTCCCGAGCGCCGCCAATCCCGCGTCTGGCGACCAGACCTCGCCGGAGATGAGTGCTCCGCCGCCCTGCCCGTCGTCTCCTTCCCCCCTTCGCTCGTTCTTCTCTCCCTCACCTTCCTCTTCCTCTCCCACAGGAGCTCCTGCCATGGACGTCCCGCCGTCACTGCAACCAGATCCCTCCTCCCCGAGCACCGCCATCGACCACCGTGGCCGGATCCGGGGTCCCCATGTCTGGATCCACCCATTCCTAGCCTTCCCTATGCCCACCGGAGTCCCACGCCCCCTCACCGCCAGCGTTGACTTCCGCCATGGCTGCTCTATATGAGGAATGGATCTCCCCCGACCTGGATCTTAGTTTCTGCGATGGGTATTTTTTTTCACTAAGTCCTGAAATTCTTACCTGGTGATGCCTTGTTCCACATGTTATATCTCCATGACTATGGCTCCGTTTCATCCATATGATATGTCAAATGTTCATATCAGATTGCTCTTCATGATGGAGTAGTTTGCATGCATGTTAGGATTCATTTTGATGCCTTAACCTTCGTTGCAAAACTGCTATATGATATTGACTGTTGGAATCTGCTGATTGTCAACATCATTTGTGCATCTTGTGAGTGCCACAACTTTGTCCCTGTTGACGCTATGATGATGATCTTGATATGCGCATGTTCTGCTCTTCATGCTATACATTTTGGTTTGCTTTGAGTTCATGTTAGGGTGCATCTTGATATCTTAATCCCTGTTGCAAAAGTGCATGTTGCTGTTAACTACTGAAAACTACTGTAACTTGCTAGTTTCTCATTTCGTTGCATTTTGTGTGTGCAGCCTATGGGCATGATGTCTATATGTTTTAGGAGCATATTTTTGACATATTTACACGGATGCAATCCATGTATTTTATGTGCCCTGTAGTGAGTGCATCAAGCTTGTGAAGTGGGCTACTTGCTGTTAATGTTCTGTCAATGCTGAAACTGCTATATCATGTTGCCATGTTTGCTTCGTGCTACCAATTAATCCATGCATAATATGGAGATACTTCGTTGACATGTTTTGTTTTCTATGTTATGCTTTATCATGCCATGCCTTTTGATGCCTCATATATGTCATGTAGCATTTCTTTTCATTGCCATGAACATGCTCATATAATGTTCCAGATTTCTGTTAACTTCATGATGCCTTGTTGTGAGCTTGTTGTTAAGTGATCCATGCCTCTTCTAGATATTCTCTAATTACATGTTTTGAAGCATGCTATGAGTCCTTTGTTCTCATGCCATGGTTGCTAATTTTGGATGTCATATGCCTCTGTTCCATGCTTGCAAACATGCTATCATAATGTTGCTGTTTTACACTTGCTGAAACTGTTTCAACATTCAATCTTGTCTTGTTGGTTCCTACAAATCCATGAGCCATATGTATATGATGCCATAATGTTATTTGCTCTTTGTTAGGTGTATTTTGATTCCATGCCCTTGGTTTCTATGTTTACTTGCTGTAGAGTGTCTCTTTCTTGCTCTCAAGTTGTCATCATATTAACTCTGCTCATGTATATGCTCCTGGGTTATAAAGTTGCATTTTGCATTGATCATATGGGTTTAATCTTGATGCCTATGAAACTGAACCTTAATGATATTTGAATTATGTTATCTCTACATGAAGTGCGTGTCAAGTTTGTGCTCACAAGATTCTTGTAGCATGTTGTTTCGATGTTTGCAAAGTACCTAGTTGCTGTTCTGGGCAGATTGTTGTTATATCTTGTTTGGAGTGTATGTGTTGCATTGCTGCTCCATTTTGAGCATGTTCTATATGAAACTTGCTTAGAATTGCATGTAGTTTCATCATGTCATGTTGAATCCTTGTTTTGGGTGTGTCTATTTTATGTTTGAATGCATTTTGCATCAATGCCATGTGTAACTTGTTTTGCCCATATCTTCTAGGCCGTATCTCCGAATTATTTGAACTTTATATGTAACTTGACTAGAAATTTGTGTAGAGTGTCTTGGTGATCTTTAACTTGATGTTTAACAACTTTAACTTAATGTTTTGTTCAGAACAGTACCAATTTCGAAATTTGCATATGGGGTCTTTCCAGAATTGCTATATGTTGTTCCCGGCCTCATTTAAACTTGCTTTGATGTGTTGTTCTTGTATGCATCATCTCTTGCCATGAGTAGCATCATGTAGTCTTGTCATGCATCATACTTGGTTGAGCATCATGTATTGTTTATGTGTTGTGTGTTTACCATGTTGTTTGCTTCTTTCTGGTTGTGCTTCTTCTCGATAGTTCCTGTTTCGTTGTGATCGTGATGATTCGTTCGTCTATGCTTGGTTCGTCTTCATCCGTTTGTCTTCTTCATGGAATCGTTCTTCTTCCTAGCGGGATCTCAGGCAAGATGACCGTCACCTTGGATCTCACTACTATCATTGCTATGCTAGTTGTCTCGATGCTATCGCTATGTCGCGTTACCTACCACTTGTTATCAAGCCTCCCAAATTGCCATGAAACCTCTAACCTTTTTCACCCTTCCTAGCAAACCGTTGTTTGGCTATGTTACCGCTTTGCTCAGCCCCTCTTATATCGTTACTAGTTGCATGTGCAGTTTCAGGTTGTTCCATGTTGGGACATGGATTTCATGGATATCTTGGGATATCACAATATCTCTTATTTAATTAATGCATCTATATACTTGGTAAAGGTTGGAAGGCTCGACCTTATACCTGGTGTTTTGTTCCACTCTTGCTGCCCTAGTTTCCTTCATACCGGTGTTATGTTCCTTGATTTTGCGTCCCTAACACGGTGAGGGGTATGGGACCCTCTTGACTGTTTGCTTTGAATAAAACTCTTCTAGCAAGGCCCAACTTTGGTTTTACATTTGCCTATCACCTATTTTTTCCCTAGGGAGTCGCCCTCCCGATGGTCATCTTTATTTAGCCCCCCGGGCCAGTGCTTTTCGGAGTGTTGGTCCAACCTAGAGCCACTTGCGGTGCCACCCCTTCTTCTGGGGTCTTCGGTTGCCGATGTAGTGTTCATCCGGTCGTGGCCTAAGACGAGATACGCGCGGCTACTATCAGGTGTCGGCATGCCAGGAGGTCTTACTGGATTTGTTTTACCATTGTCGAAATGTCTTGTGCACCGGGATTCCGAGTCTGATTGTGTGTCCCGTGATGGAGGATTGTCTCTGCGGATCGTGAGCTTGTCATGGGCTAAGTTGGGACACCCCTGCGGGGTTTAAACTTTCCAAAGTCGTGCCTGCGGCTATGTGGCAGATGAGAATTTGTTAATATCCGGTTGTAGAAGACTCGAAGTTGACTCAATTAAAATACACCAACTGTGTTGAGTAACCGTGATGGTCTCTTTTCGGCGGAGTCCGGGAAGTGAACACGGTTTGGGTTATGTTTGAACGTTAGTAGCTCAGGATCACTTCTTGATCATTTCTAGTTTGCGACCATTTGCGTAGCTTCTCATCTTACTCTTGTATTCGTAAGTTAGCCACCATACATGCTTAGTCGGTGCTGCAACCTCACCACTTTGCCCCTTTCCTACCATTAAGCTTTGCTAGTCTTGATACCCATGGTAATGGGATTAGTGAGTCCTCATGGCTCACAGATTACTACAACAACAGTTGCAGGTACAGGTTATGCGATGATCATGACGCGAGAGTGATGTTTACTCGTGTTAGAGTTCTTCTTCTCCTTCGTCGATCTTGGGTTAGGTTCCGGGTCGGTAGCCTGGGCTAGCAGGGTGGATGTCGTTTGATTACTGTTTGTGTTGCATCCGTAGTCGGATGTTGATCTCTTGTATGATGTTGATGTAATCTTTTGGCCTTGTAGGCCTTTCGTATGTATCACCATCTATTATGTAATGTTGATGTAATGATATCCACCTTGCAAAAGCGTGTCAATATGCGGTTCTATCCTTGGGGGGACCTTCGAGTCTCTTTAGGATAGTATCACATATTGGGCGTGACAAGTTGGTATCAGAGCCTCGACCGACCATAGGATCCCCCTTGATTGACCGTACAATTTGGCCATTGTCGAGTCTAGAAGAAAACTTTTTGGAGTCTAGTTATATTGGAGAGTAGGACTACTTTTTACTCCTCTGCCCCT
Source organism: Triticum timopheevii (assembly GCA_963921465.1). NCBI lineage: Eukaryota > Viridiplantae > Streptophyta > Magnoliopsida > Poales > Poaceae > Triticum > Triticum timopheevii. The sequence continues at coordinate 459,772,102 of OY997264.1, read as the reverse complement.
TCGTGGTTCTGGTAAGGAATCTTGATGTAGATGTTTCGACTTACTCCTCTTCCCCTTCAATTTTTTTAGGATCTCGCAGTTAGTTTTTGTCTGTTGTGTTGTCAGCTCTTTGTTTCCAGCGCACTTCTCTTCGAGTTATTCCATCCTCTTCTACTTTTGCATCATCGATTCTCAGTTTCCCTAATGGAGTTCGATCCTTTTAAAGTTCAATCCTCAGTTCTTTCCAACCAGCGACATTTTCCCCGTCCCAAGTTGTTTTCTTTTCCCACCCGCCCACCCTTTTTCTTCTGGGAGCCGGAGTCCGTAATCGAGTATCCATCCTACTCGTGTGAAGCCTTTGCATTCTCTCCTCAATTATTTCAACCAACACTTTTCTATTCAATTATTCGTCGTTCCAAGTTTCCTGTGCTTTTCCCGCCCTCTCACCCCTTATATTCCCGGAGTCCGAGACTCTATTCGAGCAGCAATTTCATCCGTGCGGGGCCTATTCATTCGTTCCTCAATTGTTTCAACCGGTGATTTCTGCTACCTCTTGAGCACTGCGTTGGATTTCCCCGAAGAGGAGAGGATGATGCAGTAAAGTAGCGTAAGTATTTCCCTCAGTTTTTGAGAACCAAGGTATCAATCCAGTAGGAGATCACGCACGAGTCCCTCGTATCTACACAAAATGATAGCTACTCGCAACCAACGCGATTAGGGGTTGTCAATCCCTTCACGGTCACTTACGAGGGTGAGATCTGATAGAGATGATAAATAATATTTTTGGTATTTTTGATATAGAGATGCAAAGTGAAAAGTAAAAGGCAAAGTAAAAACAAAGCAAGTAATAAAATAATGGAGATTGATATGATGAGAATAGACCCGGGGGCCATAGGTTTCACTAGTGGCTTCTCTCCAGAGCATAAGTATTCTACGGTGGGTGAACAAATTACTGTTGAGCAATTGACAGAATTGAGCATAATTATGAGTATATCTAGGTATGATCATGTGTATAGGCATCACGTCCGAGACAAGTAGATCGAAACGATTCCGCATCTACTACCATTACTCCACTCATCGACCGCTATCCAGCATGCATCTAGAGTATTAAGTTAAAAACAGAGTAACGCCTTAAGCAAGATGACATGATGTAGAGGGATAAATTCATGCAATATGATAAAAACCCCACCTTGTTATCCTCTATGGCAACAATACAATACGTGCCTTGCTGCCCCTGCTGTCACTGTGAAAGGACACCGCAAGATTGAACCCAAAGCTAAACACTTCTCCCATTGCAAGAACTACCAATCTAGTTGGCCAAACCAAACGGATAATTCGAAGAGACTTGCAAAGATAACTCAATCATACATAAAAGAATTCAGAGAAGATTCAAATATTATTCATAGATAAGCTGGATCATAAACCCACAATTCATCAATCTCAACAAACACACCGCGAAAAGAAGATTACATCGAATAGATCTCCACAAGAGAGGGGGAGAACATTGTATTGAGATCCAAAAAGAGAGAAGAAGCCATCTAGCTACTAGCTATGGACCCGAAGGTCTGAAGTAAACTACTCACACTTCATCGGAGAGGCTATGGTGTTGATGTAGAATCCCTCCGTGGTAGATGCCCCCTCCGGTGGAGCTCCAGAACAGGCCCCAAGATGGGATCTCGCGGATACAGAAAGTTGCGGCGGTGGAATTAGGTTTTTGGCTCCGTATTTGATCTGACGGGGGTACGTAGGTATATATAGGAGGAAGGAGTACGTCGGTGGAGCAACAGGGGGCCCACGAGGTAGGGGGGCACGCCCTAGGGGGGGCGCCTCCCACCCTCGTGACCGCCTCTTTTGTTCCTTGGAGCAGGGTCCAAGTCTCCTGGATCACGTTCGGTGAGAAAATCATGTTCCCGAAGGTTTCATTCCGTTTGGACTCCGTTTGGTATTCTGTTTCTTCGAAATACTAAAATAGGCAAAAAAACAGCAATTCTGGGCTGGGCCTCCGGTTAATAGGTTAGTCCCAAAAATAATATAAAAGTGGAAAATAAAGCCCAATATAGTCCAAAATAGTAGATAAAGTAGCATGGAGCAATAAAAAATTATAGATACATTGGAGACGTATCAAGCATCCCCAAGCTTAATTCCTGCTCGTCCTCGAGTAGGTAAATGATAAAAAAGAATTTTTGATGCGGAGTGATACTTTGACATATTTTCAATGTAAATCTTCTTAATTGTGGTATGAATATTCAGATCCGAAAGATTCAAGACAAAAGTTCATAATGACATAAAAGTAATAATACTTCAAGCATACAAATCAAAGCAATCATGTCTTCTCAAAATAGCATGGTTAAAGAAAGTTATCCCTACAAAATCATATAGTCTGGCTAAGCTCTATCTTCATCACACAAAGTATTTAATCATGCACAACCCTGATGACAAGCTAAGCAATTGTTTCATACTTTAGTAATCTCAAACTTTTTCAACTTTCACGCAATACATGAGCGTGAGCCATGGACATAGCACTATAGGTGGAATAGAATGGTGGTTGTGGAGAAGACAAAAAGGAGAAGATAGTCTCACATCAACTAGGCGTATCAACGGGCTATGGAGATGCCCATTAATAGATATCAATGTGAGTGATTAGGGATTGCCATGCAACGGATGCACTAGAGCTATAAGTATATGAAAGCTCAACAAAAGAAACTAAGTGGTTGTGCATCCACTTTTGAGGAAGACCATCATTGGAATATACAAGCCAAGTTCTATAATGAAAAATTCCCACTACTATATGAAAGTGACAACATATGAGACTCTCTATCATGAAGATCATGGTGCTACTTTGAAGTACAAGTGTGGTAAAAGGATAGTAGCATTGTCCCTTCTCTCTTTTTCTCTCATTTTTTTGTTTGGGCCTTTTCTTTTTTTTATGGCCACTCTTTTTTTTATTTCGTCTGGAGTCTCATCCCGACTTATGGGGGAATCATAGTCTCCATCATCCTTTCCTCACTGGGACAATGCTCTAATAATAATGATCATCACACCTTTAGTTTTCTTACAACTCAACAATTACAACCCAATACTTAGAACAAAGTATGACTCTATATGAATGCCTCCGGTGGTGTACCGGGATATGCTCTGAATCAAGAGCGACATGTATGAAAATTATGACGAGTGGCTTTGCCACAAATACAATGTCAACTACATGTTCATGCAAAAAGCAATATGACAAAAGTAACATGTGTCATATGAACGGAACGGTGGAAAGTTGCATGGCAATATATCTAGGAATGGCTATGGAAATGCCATGGTAGGTAGGTATGGTGGCTGTTTTGAGGAAGGTATATGGTGGGTATATGATACCGGCGAAAAGGTCGCGGTATTAGAGAGGCTAGGAATGGTGGAAGGGTGAGAGTGCGTATAATCCGTGGACTCAACATTAATCAAAAGAACTCATGAATTTGTTGCAAAAATTTAGAAGTCATCAAAAACCAAAGCACTACACGCATACTCCTAGGGGGATAGATTGGTAGGAAAATACCATCGCTCGTCCCCGACCGCCACTCATAAGGAAGACAATCAATAAATAAAATTGTGCTCCGACTTCATCACAAAGCGGTTCACCATACGTGCATGCTACGGGAATCACCAACTTCAACACAAGCATTCTTTAAATTCATAATCACCCCAACTAGCATTGCTTTGATATTATCACCTCCATATCTCAAAACAATTATCAAGCATCAAACTTATCTTAGTATTCAACGCACTCAAAAGAAAGTTTCACATATCTTGAATACCAAGTATATTTTCTTTAAGAAAATTACCGTGCTATTAACAACTCTCAAAATAATCTAAGTGAAGCATGAGAGATCAATAGTTTCTTTAAAACAAACCCACCACCGTGCTCTAAAAGATCTAAGTGAAGTACTAGAGCAAAAATTATCAAGCTCAAAAGATATAAGTGAAGCACATAGAGTATTCTAGCAAATTCCAAATCATGTATGGCTCTCTCAAAAGGTGTGTACAGAAAGTATGATTGTGGTAAACTAACAAGCAAAGACGCAAATAATACAAGATGCTCCAAGCAAAACACATAACATGTGGTGAATAAAAATATAGCTCCAAGTAAATTACCGATGGAAGTAGACGAAAGAGGGTATGCCTTCCGGGGCATCCCCAAGCTTTGACTTTTTGGTGTCCTTGGATTATCTTGGGGGTGCCATGGGCATACCAAAGCTTAGGCTCTTGCCACTCTTTGTTCCATAATCCATCAAAAGAATTCACCCAAAACTTGAAAACTTCACAACACAAAACTCAATTGAAATCTCGTGAGCTCCGTTAGTGAAAGAAAACAAAAAACTACTTTAAGGTACTGTAATGAACTCATTCTTTATTTATATTGGTGTTAAACCTACTGTATTCCAACTTCTTTATGGTTTATAAACTAATTTATTAGCCATAGATGCATTGAAATAAGCAAACAACACACGAAAAACAGAATCTGTCAAAAACAGAATAGTCTGTAGGAATCTGTAACTAACGTAAACTTATGGAACTCTAAAAATTCTACCAAAATAGGACGTACTGGAATTTTTTTTATTGATCAGCAGCAGAAAGAATCAATGCAAAAGCACGTTTCTGTGATTTATTGAATTTTTTCTCGTGAGCGCAAAGTTTCTGTTTTTCAGTAGAATCAAATCAACTATCATCGTAGCTTATCCTATAGGTTCTACTTGGCACAAACACTAATTAATATATAAAAACACGTCTAAACAGAAAGTAGAAACAAAATTTAATACTAAACAGGAACAAAAACAAAGAACAAAAAATAAAATTGGGTTGCCTCCCAACAAGCGCTATCGTTTAACGCCCCTAGCTAGGCATAAAAGCAAGGATAGATCTAGGTTTTGCCATCTTTAATTTTCAGTTTTTTAGCGGAGTCATGCTCGAATCCGGGAGGTTCTTTACGTTTCCCTTCATACTCGGAAATTTTTGGATCCAAAGAGTCCAACCGCTCATTACAAAGGGTAATCAACATATTCATGCGGTGAAGATTTCCGCTAACACTTTTAAGAGGCTCAAGAGATTTTTGTAAAATTTTTGTTACTTCGCAAATCTTTCCAAACACTTGGGTTTCTTCTTGGGTAGGATGTGGTCTTCCCTTTTGAGGTAGTGTTCCCACTATTCCCTCTATAATTTCATGCCAATGATAGGATCGATTTCAATAAAGTTTCCCTTGGCAATGCAGTCCAAAAGTTGTCTCTGCGTCATATTTAGCCCAACATAAAAATTGCGAAGAAGAATTCTAAATTTCACCTCTAGGGTGCACTTGCGATAAGATTCCATCATCCTATACCAAGCATCTTTCAAATTTTCTCCTTGCCTTTGCTTAAAGTGAAGAACTTCAAACTCGGGAGACATAGGAGCGGATAAGGAACTAGCCATAAAAAACAAGGTAAACGATCAAGCACAAGGGCGACGGAAAAAGGAAAGCAAAAAGAGAGGGTGAATAAAACGGCAAGGGTGAAGTGGGGGAGAGGAAAACGAGAGGCAAATAATGTAATGCGAGAGATAGGGATTGTGATGGGTACTTGGTATAGTTGACTTTTGCGCAAACTCCCCGGCAATGGCGCCAGAAATTCTTCTTGCTACCTTTTGAGCACTGCATTGGATTTCCCCGAAGAGGAGAGGATGATGCAGTAAAGTAGCGTAAGTATTTCCCTCAGTTTTTGAGAACCAAGGTATCAATCCAGTAGGAGATCACGCACGAGTCCCTCGTACCTACAGAAAACGATAGCTACTCGCAACCAACATGATTAGGGGTTGTCAATCCCTTCACGGTCACTTACGAGGGTGAGATCTGATAGAGATGCAAAGTGAAAAGTAAAAGGCAAAGTAAAAACAAAGCAAGTAATAAAATAATGGAGATTGATATGATGAGAATAGACCCGGGGGCCATAGGTTTCACTAGTGGCTTCTCTCAAGAGCATAAGTATTCTACGGTGGGTGAACAAATTACTGTTGAGCAATCGACAGAATTGAGCATAATTATGAGTATATCTAGGTATGATCATGTGTATACGCATCACGTCCAACACAAGCAGATCGAAATGATTCTGCATCTACTACTATTACTCCACTCATCGGCCGCTATCCAGCATGCATCTAGAGTATTAAGTTAAAAACAAAGTAACGCCTTAAGCAAGATGACATGATGTAGAGGGATAAATTCATGCAATATGATAAAAACCCCATCTTGTTATCCTCGATGGCAACAATACAATACGTGCCTTGCTGCCCTTGCTGTCACTGGGAAAGGACACCGCAAGATTGAACCCAAAGCTAAACACTTCTCCCATTGCAAGAACTACCAATCTAGTTGGCCAAACCAAACGGATAATTCGAAGAGACTTGCAAAGATAACTCAATCATACATAAAAGAATTCAGAGAAGATTCAAATATTATTCATAGATAAGCTGGATCATAAACCCACAATTCATCGGTCTCAACAAACACACCGCAAAAAGAAGATTACATCGAATAGATCTCCACAAGAGAGGGGGAGAACATTGTATTGAGATCCAAAAAGAGGGAAGAAGCCATCTAGCTACTAGCTATGGATCCGAAGGTCTGAAGTAAACTACTCACACTTCATCGGAGAGGCTATGGTGTTGATGTAGAAGCCCTCCATGGTAGATGCCCCCTCCGGCGGAGCTCCGGAACAGGCCCCAAGATGGGATCTCACGGATACAGAAAGTTGCAGCGGTGGAATTAGGTTTTTGGCTCCGTATTTGATCTGATGGGGGTACATAGGTATATATAGGAGGAAGGAGTACGTCGGTGGAGCAACAGGGGGCCCACGAGGCAGGGGGTGCACCCTAGGGGGGGGTGCCTCCCACCCTCGTGACCGCCTCTTTTGTTCCTTGGAGCAGGGTCCAAGTCTCCTGGATCACGTTCGGTGAGAAAATCACGTTCCCGAAGGTTTCATTCCGTTTGGACTCCGTTTGATATTATGTTTCTTTGAAATACTTAAATAGGCAAAAAACAACAATTCTGGGCTGGGCCTCCGGTTAATAGGTTAGTCCCAAAAATAATATAAAAGGGGAAAATAAAGCCCAATATAGTCCAAAGCAGTAGATAAAGTAGCATGGAGCAATCAAAAATTATAGATACGTTGGAGACGTATCAATTTCTCGTCTAGTTCATCTTGGTTCTTCTCGCTTTCTTCCCGGTCGATCCAATTCAAGCTTTTTTGTTATTGATCATATTTTTTCATCGACTCAAGTGTGTTTCCTCTTGCTCGTTCGCCTCTCGCCATTTAATCATTCTGGAGTGATGAAGACATCTCAGAAGATTCGTGGTTGCCTTCAAAATTATTTTGAGGTTGTCACCTCATTCAAATCTTTCAATCGTTCTGGTGCATCATTTCTCATTCAAACAATCCTTTCCAACGGTGTTTCTTTCAGTGGGCCCTAACCCACAGGTCTTTTCCCAGGATCTTACCCGACTCATCTGATTTTCCCAGAGGTATTCTCAAGTTCTTTTGAAGTTTGACGTAAGTATGAATTTCATCAGTCAGATGCCTTCTCCAAGATCACTTTCAAATTCTCTTATGTTCGGAACAATCTTTCCTCTTCTCATTCTCCCGGAGTATCTCAACAATTTTGGTGTTGCTTCTCGCCGTCATTCTCAACATCTGAATAACGAAGTGGAGTTTTTCTTAAATCTTGCATGTTCTCTCGAGGATTCTTGGTTCTACGTCTTGTTATCCTCGCAAATTATCCCGTTTGTCAGAAATTCTTCTATTTCCCATCTGGAGTATCTCAGGAGTTGTCTTCTATTTCGATCATTCGGAAGCCATCATTTCATAAGATTTCTTCGTCCCAAGTTTTCAGCTCCATTTGTTCCCATATTTGTACCGGTGCTTCTTTCAAGCATTCTTTAATCAGTTCACGATCTCTTTGTTCTCTTGCATTTTAATTCCTCAAGTATCTTCGTTCATTTTCTAATTCTTCCCGGTGATTCATTCTCTTTTCGTCATTCGTTTCAATTCTTACGGTGGCTCGTTCATGATTCTTTCTATTGTTATCGTATCCATTCATTTGTTATTTCCAGTCCTACCGGTGGTTCATGAAGATTTTTCCCAAGTGTTGTGCTATATCTCCCCTTAATCTTTTCCCAATGTGAATAAGTTGTATGCAATCCATTGCTTCTCATCAATTTAATAGGTGGAGGATAAGCATAACATAATCCTTATTCTTCTTTCTTCAAGTGGATTAATCTCTTCTTTTCAGATTTTGTTCATCTTATCACATTCTAGGTTCAAAGTGTTTTCATTTTTTCTTTCTTGGAGTTCAAAGCTTCCTCGGCCATCCCGTCGGAACCTCCATCGAAATCATCGCAAGGATTTAATCTTATCCCTTTCATCCTTCAATTTTATCTCGTCATCCTTTTTGTTACCGGAGTTCTTCATGGTGGTTCATAAGGATTCAATTCATTCTTCAAGTGTTCGTTAAGATTCTTTTGGAGGAGCTCAAGTATCTTTCCTTCTTGCCTCTCGAAGTGCAATTAATTTTCCGTAGTCTTTTGAAATGGTGTTTTGCATTTCTTCATTCTTCTCAGTTATTTAATCTTTTCCGCTTGTGGTCAGCGATCACCTCATAATTCTGAGATATTATCTGTAAGTCCACAACAAGCAATTCTTTTGTTGTTGAATTTCCAATAACTCCATTCAATGCTTCCTTCTAAGGATGCTTTCTATTTCATTCATGGTAGAAGTTGTCATCTTCTTCCCCGTTCTTCTCATTCCACTCTTTCAAGTCTTCCGGAGGCATTGTGTTGTTCCTCTCGTTAATTATCATTCCATCTAGTTAAGCTCATGTTCTTTAACCTTCCATGTTAAGATGGAGTGCTGCCGGAATTCTTTCGCTTTTATTCCTTTTCTTTCTTATTCTAACAGGAGTGGTTTCAGAGTCCATCGTGTTCACTGAGCTTTTGATTCTCATCATAGTCATCATTCCACTTTCCTACCCAGTGCTCTCAACTTTGTTCATCCTCTCTCTTTTGTTCTTATTTCACCTCATCCCTTTTCCCTTCCGTCTCGGTCCTAAGATCTCGGGATGAGATCTCTTGTTAGTGGAGGAGAGCTGTAACGCCCTGAATTCGATGTGCCACGTGTCTTCCGTTTATTCGTCGTCTTTGCCATGTTATGTGCTTGCATGTTGCATTTTGCCATGCCATCAGCTACATTGCATCCTCATGTTTTGAAAACTTGCATCCGGTCTCTTTCTCCGTTGTCTGTTTCGTCATCTGACACTCCCACATGCACCCGACACACCCCTTTTGTCTCTTTTCATGGGCGGGAGAAAAACGTTCTCGGAATGGACCGATATTTGTCAAGTGGCCTTGGTACACCACCGGTAGACGGCCTGTCAAATTTCGTTCCATTTGGAGGTCGTTTGATGCCCCAACGGTTAACCGGGTAACCGCAAAAGCCTCTTCTGTGTTGCAGCCCAACACCCCTCCAAAATAGCCCAATAACCCATCTAAATCCCCTCCATGCTCTCCGTCGTTGGACCACGATCGTGCGGGCGAAAACTGCACCTCATTTGGACTCTCCTAGCTCCCTCTACCTATAAATTAGTCCCCTCCTCGAAATTCGCGGATGTAACCCTAGTCATCTTCCTCCTCGCCCGCCGGACATGTCCAGCCGCCACGTCGTCCAGCCAATCCGGAGCCTCCGCCTCCCGCGCCCAACCAGGAGGCGACACGTCTCCCCCACCTCACCCCTCCATCGCGCGGGCCCGCGAGCCCATCCGTGGCCCACCGGGCCTGGTCACCACCGTCACACGCCTGCAGCTCCTCCCGAGCGCCGCCAACCCCGCCTCTGGTGACCGGACCTCGCCGGAGATGAGTGCTCCGCTACCCTGCCTGTTGTCTCCTTCCTCCCTCCGCTTGTTCTTCTCTCCCTCACCTTCCTCTTCCTCTCCTGCAGGAGCTCCTGCCATGGCCGTCCCGCCGTCACCGCGACTAGATCCCGCCTCCACGAGCACCGTCGCCGACCACCGCAGCCGGATCCGGGGTCCCCATGCCCGGATTCACCCATTCCCGGCCTTCCCGATGCCCACCAGAGTCCCACGCCCCCTCGCCGCCGGCATTGACTTCTGCCATGGCTGCTCTGTACGAGGAATGGATCTCCCTTGACCTGGATATCAGTTTCTGCGCTGGGTAATTTTTTTCACCAAGTCCCAAAATTCTTACTTGGTGATGCCTTGTTCCACATGTTATCTCTCCATGACCATGGCTCCGTTTCATGCATATGATATGTCAAAATGTTCATCTCAGAGTGCTCTTCATGATGGAGTAGTTTGCATGCATGTTAGGATTCATTTTGATGCCTTAACCTTCATTGCAAAACTACTATATGATATTGACTGCTGGAATCTGCTGATTGTCAACATCATTTGTGCATCTTGTGAGTGCCACAACTTTGTCCCTGTTGATGCTATGATGATGATATTGATATGCTCATGTTCTGCTCTTCATGATCTACATTTTGGTTTGCTTTTCGTTCATGTTAGGGTGCATCTTGATATCCTAATTCCTGTTGCAAAAGTGCATGTTGCTATTAACTACTGAAAACTGTTGTAACTTGCTGATTTGTCATTTTTGTTTCATTTTGTGTGTACATCCTATGGGAATTATGTCTACATGTTTTAGGAGCATATTTATGCCATCTTTATAGAGGTGCAATCCATGTATTTTTATGTGCCCTGTAGTGAGTGCATCAAGCTTGTGAAGTGGGCTACTTGCTGTTAATGTTCTGTCAATGCTGAAACTGCTATATCATGTTGCCATGTTTGCTTGATTCTACCAATTAATCCATGCATAATATGGAGATGCTTAGTTGACATGTTTTGTTGTCTATGTTATGCTCTATCATGCCATGCCTTTTGACTTCATGATGCCTTGTTGTGAGATTGTTATTGAGTGATCCATGCCTCTTCTAGATATGCTCCAATTACATGTTTTGAATTATGATATGATTAATTTTTTCTCATGCCATGTTTGCTAATTTTGGATGTCATATGCCTCTGTTCCATGCTTGCAAACATGCTATCATAATGTTGCTGTTTTACACTTGCTGAAACTGTTTCAACATTCAATCTTATCTTGTTGGTTCCTATCAATCCATGAGCCATATGTATATGATGCCATAATGTTATTTGCTATTTGTTAGGTGTATATTCATGCCATGCCCTTGGTTGCTAAGTTTACTTGCTGTAGCATGTCTCTTTCTTGCTCTCAAGTTGCCATCATATTAACTCTGCTCATGTATATGCTCCTGGGTTATAAAGTTGCATTTTGCATTGATCATATGGGTTTAATCTTGATGCCTATGAACCTGAACCTTAATGATATTTGAAGTATGTTATCTGTACATGAAGTACATGTCAAGTCTGTGCTCATAAGATTCCTGTAGTATGTTGTTTTGATGTTTGCAAAGTGCCTAGTTGCTATTCTGGGCAGATTGTTGTTATATCTTGTTTGGAGTGTATGTGTTGCATTGTTGCTCCGTTTTGAGCAAGTTCTATATGAAACTTGCTTAGAATTGCATGTAGTTGCATCATGTTAGGTTGAATCCTTGTTTTGGGTGTGTTTGTTTTATGTTTGAATGCATTTTGCATCAATGCCATGTGTAAATTGTTTTGCTCATATCTTCTAGGCCGTATCTCCGAATTAATTGAACTTTATATGTAACTTGACTAGAATTTGTGTAGAGTGTCTTGGTGCTCTTTAACTTGATGTTTAACAACTTTAACTTAATTTTTTGTTCAGAACAGTACCAATTTCGAAATTTGCATATGGGGTCTTTCCAGAATTGCTATATGTTGTTCCCGGCCTCATTTAAACTTGCTTTGATGTGTTGTTCTTGTATGCATCATCTCTTGACATGAGTAGCATCATGTAGTCTTGTCATGCATTATACTTGGTTGAGCATCATGTATTGTTTATGTGTTGTGTGTTTACCATGTTGTTTGCTTCTTTCCAGTTGTGCTTCTTCTCGATAGTTCCTGTTTCGTTGTGATCGTGATGATTCGTTCGTCTATGCTTGGTTCGTCTTCATCCGTTTGTCTTCTTCATGGAATCATTCTTCTTCCTAGCGGGATCTCAGGCAAGATGACCGTCACCTTGGATCTCACTACTATCATTGCTATGCTAGTTGTCTCAATGCTATCGCTATGTTGCGTTACCTACCACTTGTTATCAAGCCTCCCAAATTGCCATGAAACCTCTAACCTTTTTCACCCTTCCTAGCAAACTGTTGTTTGGCTATGTTATCGCTTTGCTCAGCCCCTCTTATAGCGTTACTAGTTGCAGGTGCAGTTGCAGGTTGTTCCATGTTGGGACATGGATTTCATGGATATCTTGGGATATCACAACATCTCTTATTTAATTAATGCACCTATATACTTGGTAAAGGTTGGAAGGCTCGGCCTTATGCGTGGTGTTTTGTTCCACACTTGCCGCCCTAGTTTCCGTCATACCGGTGTTATGTTCCTTGATTTTGCGTCCCTAACACAGTGAAGGGCGTGGGACCCTGTTGACAGTTCGCTTTGAATAAAACTCTTGCAGCAAGGCCCAACTTTGGTTTTACATTTGCCTATCACCTATTTTTTCCCCTAGGGAGTCGCCCTCCCGAGGGTCATCTTTGTTTAGCCCCCCGGGCCAGTGCTCTTCGAAGTGTTGGTCCAACCTAGAGCCACTTGCGGTGCCACCCCTTCTTCCGGGGTCTTCAGTTGCCGTACGTAGTGTTCATCCGGTCGTGGCCTGAGAAGAGATTCGTGCGGCTACTATCAGGGTGTCGGCACGCCGGGAGGTCTTGCTGGATTTGTTTTACCATTGTCAAAATGTCTTGTGCATCGAGATTCCGAGTCTGATTGGGTGTCCCGCTATGGAGGATTGTCTCCGCGGATCGTGAGCTTGTCATGGGCTAAGTTGGGACACCCCTGCAGGGTTTAAACTTTCGAAAGCCGTGCCTGCGGTTATGTGGCAGATTGGAATTTGTTAATATCCGGTTGTAGAAGACTCGAAGTTGACTCAATTAAAATACACCAACCGCGTTGCGTAACCGTGATGGTCTCTTTTCGGCGGAGTCCGGGAAGTGAACATGGTTTGGGTTATGTTTGAATGTCAGTAGCTTAGGATCACTTCTTGATCATTTCTAGTTTCGACCGTTTTCGTAGCTTCTCATCTTACTCTTGTATTCATAAGTTAGCCACCATACATGCTTAGTCATTGCTGCAACCTCACCACCTTACCCCTTTCCTACCCAATAAGCTTTGCTAGTCTTGATACCCATGGTAATGGGATTACTGAGTCCTCGTGGCTCACAGATTACTACAACAACAGTTGCAGGTACAGGTTATGTGATGATCATGACGCGAGAGCGATGTTTACTCATGTTGGAGTTCTTCTTCTCCTTTGTTGATCTTGGGTTAGGTTCCGGGTCAGCAACCTGGGCTAGCAGGGTGGATGTCGTTTGAGTTTCTGTTTGTGTTGCATCTGTAGTTGGATGTTTATCTCTTGTATTATGTTGATGTAATCTTGTGGCCTTGTAGGCCTTTTGTATGTATCCCCATCTATTATGTAATGTTGATGTAATGATATCCACCGTGCAAAAGCATGTCAATATGCGGTTCTATCCTTGGTGGGACCTTCGAGTCTCTTTAGGATAGTATCGCATATTGGGCGTGACAGTTGACAAAGGCACATAATTAAGATCAATAGGAGCACTTTTACTAGCAATCAATTTCATAAGAGCATTGATTTTTTCACTCAACGTAGAAACTTCTTCAACCGAATTAACCTTTTTACTAGTAGGTGCTCTTTCAGTATGCCATTATGAATCATTTGCCTTAATATTCTCTAGCAATTTGGTAGCTTCACCCAAAGTAATTTCCATAAAATTACCACCCACGACATAGTCTAAAACATTTCTAGAAACATAATTCAATCCCGCATAAAATTTTTGTATGATCATCCAAAGATTTAAACCATGAGTAGGACAGTTTCTTAGCATCAATTTCATTCTTTCCCAAGATTGCGCAACATGTTCATGCTCAAGTTGCTTAAAATTCATGATTTGAGTCCTAAGAGAAATCTATTTTGTGGGCGGAAACTACTTAGTAATAAAAGCATCTTTGCACTTATCCCAAGAATCAATACTGTTACGAGGCAAAGAATAAAACCAATTTTTTGCACGATCTCACAAGGAAAACAGAATAATTTCAACTTCACAATACCATTGTCCACATCTTTTTTCTTTTGCATATCGCATAATTCTATGAATGTGTTAGGATGGGACTTGGCATCCTCTTAGGCAAAATTGATCTTTCATGACAAGATTCAACAAAGAGGCATTAATATCACAAGATTCCGCGCTAGTGGCGGGAGGAGCAATCGGAGTGCTAATAAGATCATTGTTGTTGGTATTAGAGAAATCACACAACTTGGTCTTCTCTTGAGTCATCGTGACTATGCAACAAGATTACACTCAAAAACAGATCTGGCGAGAAAAAGGCGAACGAAAAAAAGAGGGCGAATCAAACCGCAATTTTTTGTGAAGTGTGGGAGAGGAAAACGAGAGGAAAATGGCAAATAATGGAAATTGCAAGGAGATGAGATTTGTGTTTAGGAACCTGATAGATGTTTATGATGTCACCCCGGCAATGGTGCCAAAAATTGCTTTTGATGTGGCTTGAACTACGTCGGTACTTCCCCAAAGAAGAAGGGATGATGCAGCATAGCTACGGTAGGTATTTCCCTCAGTGATGAGACCAAGGTTATCGAACCAGTAGGAGAACCACGCAACACTATGTAAATGGTACCTGCACACAAAGAACAAATACTTGCAACCCGACGCGTAAGAGGGGTTGTCAATCCCTCCTGGGTAAAAGAAAGATAAAATTGTAGTGGATTGGATAAATATATCTCTTGGGAATGCAAAATAAACTAAATACCAAAAAAGTGCAGCAAGATATTTTTTGGTTTTTGGATTAATAGATCTGAAAATAAAAGCAAATAAAAATAGGTCTCAAAGGCAAATATGATAAAGAAGAGACCCTGGGGCGTAGATTTCACTCGTGGCTTCTCTCGAGAAAAATAGCATACTGCGGGTAAACAAATTACTGTTGGGCAATTGATAGAACTTCAAATAATTATGATGATATCTAGGCAATGATCATTATATAGGCATCACGTCCAAGATTAGTAGACCGACTCCTGCCTGCATCTACTACTATTACTCCACACATTGACCGTCCAACATGCATCTAGTGTATTAAGTTCATGGAGAAACGGAGTAATGCAATAAGAACGATGACATGATGTAGACAAGATCTATTCATGTAGGAATAGAACCCATCTTGTTAAACTTAATAGCAACGATACATACGTGTCATGTCCCTTTCTATCACTGGGATCGAGCACCGTAAGATCGAACTTATCACAAAGCACCTCTTCCCATGGAAAGAAAAATTGATCTAGTCGGCCTAACTAAACAAAAGATTCTAAGAAGAAATACGAGGCTATAAGTAATCATGCAGATAAGAGATCAAAAGACTAAAATAACTTTCATGGATAAAAACATAGATATGATCATAAACTCAAAGATTGTCGGATCCCAACAAACACACCGCAAAAACAGTTACATCAAATAGATCTCCAAGAGACCATTGTATTGAGAATCAAAAGAGAGAGAGGAAACCATCTAGATACTAACTACAGACCCGTAGGTCTACAATGAACTACTCACACATGATCGGAGAGGCACCAATGAGGATGATGAACCCCTCTGTGATGGTGTCTAGATTGGATCTGTGATTTCTGGAACCTGCGGTAGCTGGAATTGTTTTTTGTGGACTCCCCTAGGGTTTCTGGAATATTGGAGTATTTATAGAGAAAATAGGCTATGCGGGAGGCCACCGAGGTGGGCACAACCCACCAGGGCGTGCCTGGTGTTGGGGAACATAGCATGCAATTTCAAAAAAATTCCTACGCTCACACAAGATCTATCTAGGAGATGCATAGCAACGAGTGGGGGAGAGTGTGTCTACGTACCCTCGTAGAGAGAGAGAGGGGAAGCGTTTGACAACGCGGTTGATGTAGTCGAACTTCTTGTACGTTCAGCGCGATGACGTTCCTCGCCTTCTTGGTCCAGCAAGGTGTCGAGGATGTAGATGAGTTCCTTTGGCACGACGACATGGTGATGGTGATGTTGAAGTGATCCACGCAGGGCTTCGCCTAAGCACTACGAAGATATGACCGGAGGCGTAAACTGTGTAGGGGGGCACCGCACACGGCTAACAATTGTTGTTGTATGTTCTAGGAGCCCCCTCCCCATGTATATATAGGTGGAGAGGGAGGGGAGCAACAAGGGGGCACTCCAAGTAGGAGGAATCCTACTTGGGTGCCTCCCCAATTCGGCCTCCCTCCTTCCATAAGTTCCGGAGGGGGAAGGAAGGAGGAGAGAGGAGGTAAGGAAGGGGGAGGCTGAATCCCTCCCCTTCCTTCTCTCTTCCCCTCTTTCCTACTCCTCTGGTTCGGCCCATATGGGGCACACAACAGCCCCTGATGGCTGCTGCGTTTCTCCTCTTGGCCCATTAGGCCCATATCTTTTGCTGGGGGTGCTCGGAACCCCTTCCGGTGACCGGATATGTACCCGGTACCGTCCGGAACACTTCTGGTGTCTGAATACTATCGTCCTATATATCAATCTTTACCTCTCGACCATTTCGAGACTCCTCGTCGTTTACATGATATCATCCGGGACTCCGAACAACATTCAGTCACCAAATCACATAACTCATATAATACAATATTGTCATCGAACGTTAAGCGTGCGGACCCTACGGGGTTGAGAACTATGTAGACATGATCGAGACACCTCTCTGGTCATTAACCAATAGCGGAACCTGGATTCTCATATTGGCTCCCACATATTGTATGAAGATCTTTATCGGTCGAACTGTAATGACAGCATAAGTTATTCCCTTTGTCCATCGGTATGTTACTTGCCCGGGATTCGATCATCGGTATCTTTATACCTATTTCAATCTCGTTACCGTCAAGTCTCTTTACTCGTTCGTAATTCATCATCCTGTAACTAACTCATTAGTCACTTTTCTTGCAAGGCTTCTTATGATGCTCATTACCGAGAGGGCCCATAGATACCTCTCCGATACTCGGTGTGACACATCCTAGTCTCGATCTATGCCAACCCAACAAACACCTTCGGAGATACCTGTAGAGCATCTTTATAATCACCCAGTTATGTTGTGACGTTTGATAGCACACAAGGCATTCCTCCGGTATCTGGGAGTTGCATAATATCATAGTCAAAGGAATATGTATTTGACATGATGAAAGCAATATCAATAGAATTGAACGATCATAATGCTAAGATAACAAATGGGTCTTGTCCATCACATCATTCTCCTAATGACGTGACCCCATTTATCAAATGACAACACATGTCTATGGTTAGCAAACTTAACCATATTTGATTAACGAGCTAGTCTAGTAGAGGATTACTAGGGACACAGTTTTTTGTCTATATATTTGTCGGATTTCGGGATCCGGCAACCCGTGAGAGGTTCGAACACTAGGGTGCGTGCGGAGAACTCAATCTGCCTAGCGTGCCTACTCGTGATCCTCCCTAGCCTAGCGCGAAGAGCTCACAGAGACACAAAGACACAGGGATTTATACTAGTTCGGGCCACCATTGTGGTGTAATACCCTACTCTAGTGTGGTGTGGTGGATTGCCTCGAGGGGCTATGGATGAACTAGTTACAAAGGATGAACAAGCCTCAGGAGGTGGGGTGTTCTTGAGTTGGTGTGTTGCTCGGGGAGGAATCGATCCCCCTATATGGTGGTGGCTAAGCCCTATATATAGTGCCTTGGTCGTCCTCGCAAATATGAGTGGGAAGGGATCCCACAACGGCGGGATTTGAAAGGGGACAAGAAGTACAGTCTATCCTGACAAAAGTAGTCTTCGCCTGCGAAAAGCCTCTCGTTGTGACGCCGCGATGGGCTCCGTGATGACCTCCATCTTGCCATCCTGGCGGCCTTGCTCTCGTTGCACCAGAATGGAAACCTTTGGCTGATTCCTCGGGACTCTGCGCCTATGGCTTGCCTGCGCCCTGTACCCGCCTGGCGCCTGCCTGGCCTTGGTTGTCATGGCTAACGTCAGCTGAGCCTCATGAGGTAGCTGCATAGATCTCTCCGCCCCTTAGGAGCCCTCCTGAGGAGGCCAGCTCCTTCAGGGGTCTTGGCGTCATCCGCCTCGCGAGGCTTGGCCCCTCACAAGGGTCTCGTGGCATTGATGTTGAAGCTGGGCTGTACCAGGCCATCGATGGAGCCACGTGGTGGGCCACAGGCAGGCAAGACTGGATACCCCCAAGTCCAGGACACCGATAGTAGCCCTCGGGCCCAAGGTGCGCTCGGACTTGGCTTCCAGGCGTAGCCAAGGGGCAAGGGCAGAGCGCCGCAGGCCCTAACCGCCTGCGGCCTTGACGTGTGGCGATTGATGGGACATGTGCGACTCTGCTTTCCCACGCTGCCTCGGCAACTGCTCGACTTGACTAGTCGATGCTGCATGCAGGGGGTCATGATGGCGCAATGTCGTGGAGGCCGGCGGTTAGCCTCCCTTGACTATAAATGTGAGGGAGGGGCGGAGCCCCCTGTCCATCTTCCCTTCGCCTTGCTCCCGCTTGCTTCTTTCCTCTCCGTCTTGCTCCCATGGTGTCGCCGAAGAGGTTCTTAGCGGCCGAGAAAGGGAAGGCCCCCAAGGAGGGGCCAGCCTCCCCTCCTCCCAAGAGGGGCCGTGTCCGTCCTTGCAAGCATCCTGCGGTCCCTCCAGCAGCATCCAGGGGGCGCGGGCACGCACCCCCCAAAGGCAGCGTTGCACCGGGCGCCCGTGGTGGCACCTCCTCCCGCGGCGGGGGCTACCGGCCCGGAGCAGCCCCCATGATGAAGGGAGACGCGCCGTGATCGTGCACCCACCTCGGCCGCGCTTTTCTTCGCTGGAGGTGCACCCCGAGTTCGTGGTGTGGTCGGAGAGCCCGGCTGGCACCTTGCTCCAGCTCCCTCGCTTCTTCTCCGGCGAGCTTCCTTCTTCGGGGCTTGCTGGCCTCTGGCTGCAGGCTGATGGGTGCTGCAGCCGAGCCTCGTGGGTCAGCACCGAGGTTTTCGCCTCCGGTAGCATGGTGTTGATCCGCGGCTGGCTGATTTTTGCCCACGCGCGTGGTCTGGGCGAAAGGTGCACCCTCCACTTCAAGTACGACGGTCTGGCGACCCTCTACGTGAGGGTATTCAAGGGGGACGGCCGCTGCGTGGGGTGCTGCCTGGAGGACAACAACGACGATGATGGTGGCGACGATGAACTTGGCCTTGGCGATGCGCCCTCCTCCTCTTGCGACGGCAGCTCTTCCTCGTGCGAGAGCTCGAGCAGTGGTGGATACGACCGGCCTCATGTCATCGTGCTCGTGTCAAGGACACCGGTGGCTCATCCCTTCATGGCGCTCCAGTGAAGCAGGAGAGGAGCCCAGCCTGAAGCTGGGGGCCAACGAACTTGGACTCGAGGCTGGTGGCCCCAGATCTCCTGTTGGAGAATTGGTGGAGCGCCGGGCTACCTTGAGGCGCCGCTTGAGGATGTGGCGTTGGTGCCAAGTCTGCACGCCTTCGGGACTTCCTTGTTTAGCTTTTCCTTTCTCCTGCAAATCAAAAAAAAGAAGAATGTGCCCTGCGAGGGCATGTAATGAACTGCTGCTGCTATGCCTTTTTATGTTATGGTTGCTGTCCTTGATGCCGTGTTGCAGTATTTTTAATTTGAGCGGGTCAAGGTAGGAAGGCTTAGCTTGATACGTGCAGTCTTCCTTTGCCTCGTGAGGACCTGACCTTAGGTATTTGGGAGGGCCCCCAGGGTGCGCGCCCTGTGCCCTCCGGAGACACGCCCTGGGCCCTCAGGAGGTGCAGTAGGGCAGAGATATCCCTTGAAGGAAAAGAAAATTGTTGAGCGACTTACTCCCCCTTACGCAATCCCCCTTCCATAGGGTGATCTGGATTTGTTGCACGGCGTCGCGCTGCCCGGGGGGCATGGACATGAGGGGTGTTGTCGCCAGCGGATTCGATCGAGGGCTCTTCGCGAGGATAAATCCGAAATAATGGGGTTTGGCGCGGTGCGTGCACGCAAAGACGAGCCCTGGGCACACACACCTACCTAGCCCCACGCGCGAGGAGCGCGAGGAGAAATGGCGGGCGACTTCCACCCCCCCTCACGTCCTTAGACCAAAGCATCTCAGGAGAAAACACACTTGAGGAACAAGTGCTCACGAATACAAAATCCATTAAAAAACTTACTAAGAAAAACCATAAGCAACTTCAGAAAGCAAATGAACAGCCGCGTCTGGCACCTAATCTAGTCTTCTCATCAGCGCGGAGCTAAGTGCTGCCACTTGGACGTGGGAGGGAGCCCCCATGAGGCCCCAGGGCGACTCTCAGGAGACTCCAGGGCGTGTACATACCCACTCATTATTACATGATAGTGTCACGAGTGGAGACCTTCACAGGCCGGAGCCTTGCTTCACAGGACAGAGCCTTTCTTCAGGGGTAGAACTTCCGGAGGTGCTGGATGTTCCAGGTGTTCTGGATGGGGACCCCGTCTTGTGTCTCCAGGCGCGCGGCGCCAGGCCTAGAGACACTGGCAACCCTAAATGTCCCACATGGGAGAGAGCTTATGCAGCCCCTCCCTAGAGAGCACCTGCCTCAGGATGAGATCGTCCACCTCTAACGTCCTAGAGCGGACGCTATGGCAATGGTACCGCCGCAGCGCCTGCTGGTACCTCGCTGCCCGGAGCGAGGCTTGATGGCGGCGTTCCTCCCCCAGCACGACATCCATCCTCCGCGTGGCGTCCTGCTGCGCTTCGTCGAATGCCAGGACCCGCGTGGAGCGATGCTTGACCTCGTGAGGGAGAACCACTTCTGCTCTGTAGACGAGGAAGAAAGGCCTTTCTCCTGTTGGCTTGGTCATGGTGGTGCGGATGGACCACAACACAGGCTGCAGCTCGTCGAGCCAGCCCCTTCCTCGAGCTTCTTCTTGAAGGTGCGGGTCTTGAGGCCACTCAGGACCTCCGCATTGGCTCTCTCAGCCTGTCCATTGCTCCATGGGTGTCCTACTGAGGCGTAGCAGACCTGCGTTCCAAGGTTAGCATATTATGTTTTGAAAAGATTGCTTGTGAACTATGAGCCATTGTTGGTGATGATGCGATTGGGGACCCCAAATCGGCTCACAATTCCCTTGATGAACTTGACGGCTGATCCTGCTGGGATGGTGCTCACGGCTTCTACCTCCACCCATTTGGTGAACTTGTCGATGGCAACATAGAGGTATCGGTAGCCCCCTGGCGCCTGAGGGAATGGCCCCAAGATGTCCAGCCCCCAGACCACAAATGGCCACGTGAGTGGGATCGTTTGGAGGCCCTGTGCAGGCTGATGGATCTGATTGGCGTGGAACTGGCATGCTTGACAGGAGCGCACCAGCTCGATAGCGTTGTTGAGCGCGGTGGGCCAGTAGAAGCCACTGCAGAACATCTTGCCCACCAGGGTGCGGGACGAAGAGTGGTGCCCGCAGTCCCCACCATGTATGTTCGCCAGCATCTCGAGCCCCTGTTCCCTGGAGATGCACCGTAAAGAAACGTCATTGGGCCTCCCGCGGTATAACTCACCGTCATTGATGCAGTATGTGGTGGCCTGGCGAGCCACATGCTCGGCGTCCTCCTCCTTCTCTGGTAGGGTCCCCTGAAGCAAGTACGCCCTAAACTCCTCCATCCAGCACCCCTCCTCAGGCTCAAGCACGAGCAGCAAGCGGGCTCCTGAGGGATGACCACAGGCTGGGGCTCCCGTCTCTGGTGCCTACGGCAAGTCCTCCTGAGGTGGAGCTGGAGTTGTGACATGCAGGACCGTAGATGGATTGAAGAGCCGCTCCTCAAATACCCCTGGCTCCTGAGGGAGCCTACAAGAGGCCCTTTTGGCGATGTCGTCTGCTTCCTTGTTCGTCCCGCGCGGCACATGCTGCAGCTCCACACCCATGAACCGCTTCTCCATCTTGCGCTCCTCTTCAAGGTACGCCTCCATGTGTTCATCCTTAGGCATGTATTCCTTGTTCGAGAAGTTGACGAGAGGCTGGGAATCGCCTTTGATGGTGAGGCACTTTACCCCTAGCGCGACAGCGGCTCTGAGCCTGCCGAGCAAGCCTTCGAATTCTGCGATGTTGTTGGAGACCTTCTCACCCCGCTGAAAGCAGAGTTGTACTGCATAGCAAAGCTTGTCCTTGATGGGCGAGATGAGGACGACCCCTGCCTCTGCGCCTTGCCGAGCAAATGCCCTGTCGAAGTACATGACCCATCCATCTGGTTCTTCGTCTCCTGGCAGGAGGGAGCGGTCCTCGCCTTCTCCGTGATCTAGAGCGTCGGTCCACTTGGCCACAAAGTCAGCGAGGGCCGCGCCCTTGATGACCCTAGTGGTACTGAACTCGAGATCGAATGCTTGAAGCTTAATGTTCCATTCAGCAACTCGCCTGGCTGCATTCGGGCTCCGGAGCACCCTCTCTAGTGGGTATGCTGAGATAACGTTGATGGGGTGGCCTTGAAAGTAGTGGCGCAGCTTCCTGGAGGCGACTAGAAGTGCGAGCAACAACTTCTATGGCATGGGGTATCATGTCCGGGCCTCCCTCAGTACTGTGCTTACAAAGTAGACGGGGTGCTCAACGAGGGAGGAGGCATCAGCAGAATCTTGTTCTTCATGGGGGCACAGGTCCCTTTTGGCCTCATGAGGCTTGTGCTTTGGAGCCTTGATAACCATGGGGTCATTCATAGCCTCAGGAGGAATGTTGGCCGCTCTGCCGGCGGAGACTTCATATGCCTTTCCTGGGGTGTGCTGCACTTCGCTTGCTGGTTGTGCACCTTGCTACGGCTTCTTAACCGGGCGTTCCTTTCTTAGTGCCACCAGGGCGGCGCTCGCTGAGTGCAGGGTTGCTGCCAGATAGAGCACCACGGGCTCAAGAGGGCGCGGTGCCACCATCACGGGCGGACTGGTCAGATATCACTTGAGGTCCTGGAAGGCTGCGTCTGCCTCGGGGGTCCACTCGAATGGCTCCTTCCTTTTCATCAGCTTGAAAAACGGGAGGGCGCGCTCCCCCATCTTGGAAATGAAGCGTCCAAGCGAGGTTATGCTGCCAGCCAGTTTCTGCATCTCCCTCAGGGTCTGTGGGGGGTTCATGTCTTCTATTGCCTTGACCTTTTCCGGGTTTACCTCGATCCCTCTATGCGATACCAAGAAGCCCAACAGCTTGCCGGAGTGGACCCCGAACACACACTTCTTGTGGTTGAGCCGAAGATCCACCATGCGCAGGTGATACGTCTCAAACGTATCTATTATTTTTGATTGTTCCATGCCATTATATTACCCCTTTTGGATGTTTATGGGCTTTATTTTACATATTTATATTATGTTTGGGACTAACCTACTAACCGGAGGCCCAGCCCGTATTGCTGTTTTTTTGACTATTTTAGTATTTCGAAGAAAAGGAATATCAAACGGAGTCCAAACGGAATGAAACCTTCGGGAGCGTGATTTTTGGAACGAACGTGATCCGGAGAACTTGGAGTGCAAGTTAAGAAGCAAACAAGGCGGCCAGGAGATAGGAGGGCACGCCCACCCCTCCTAGGCGCGCCCCCTGTCTCTTGGGCCCCACGAGCGGCCACCGACGTACTTCTTCCTCCTATATATACCCACATACCCCGAAAACATCCAGGGAGCCAACAAAAAACAATTTCCACTGCCGTAACCTTCTGTATCCGCGAGATCCCATCTTGGAGCCTTCACTGGCGCTCCACCGGAGGGTGAATCGACCATGGAGGGCTTCCATATCAACACCATAGCCCCTCCGATGAGTTGTGAGTAGTTCACCAAAGACCTTTGGGTCCATAGTTATTAGCTAGATGGCTTCTTCTCTATTTTTGGATCTCAATACAATGTCCCGCCCTCTCTTGTGGAGATCTATTCGATGTAAACTCTTTTGGTGGTGTGTTTGTCAAGATCTGATGAATTTTGGGTTTATGATCAAGTTTATCTATGAGAAATATTTTAATCTTCTCTAAATTCTTTTATGTATGATTGAGTTATCTTTCAAGTCTCTTCGAATTATCATCTTGGTTTGGCCTACTAGATTGATCTTTCTTGCCATGGGAGAAGTGCTTAGCTTTGGGTTCAATCTTGCGGTGTCCTTAACCGGTGACAGAAGGGGTTGCAAGGCATCTATTGTATTGTTGCCATCGAGGATAAAAAGATGCGATCTATATCATATTGCATGAGTTTATCCCTCTATATTATGTCATCTTTCTTAATGCGTTACTCTGTTCTTATGAACTTAATACTCTAGATGCATGCTGGATAGCGGTTGATGTGTGGAGTAATAGTAGTAGATGCAGGCAGGAGTCGATCTACTTGTCGCGGACGTGATGTCTATATAAATGTCATGCCTAGATAATCTCATAATTATTCGCTTTTCTATCAATTGCTCGACAGTAATTTGTTCACCCACCGTAATACTTATGCTATCTTGAGAGAAGCCACTAGTGAAACCTATGGCCCCCGGGTCTATCTTTTATCATATAAGCTTTCAATCTACTTTTATTTGCATCTTTACCTTTTGTATCTATATTATGAAATACCAAAAAAATATTTATCTTATCATACTATCTCTATCAGATCGCACTTTTGCAAGTGGCTGTGAAGGGATTGACAACCCCTTTATTGCGTTGGTTGCGAGTTCTTTGTTTGTTTGTGTAGGTGCGTGGGACTTTTGAGGAGCCTCCTACTAGATTGATACCTTGGTTCTCAAAAACTAAGGGAAATACTTACGCTACTTTGCTGCATCACTGAGGGAGTCCTGGATTAGGTAATAGGGGGTCCCCTGCCTCCTATTACCATTAGCCTTAGACGCATAGTTTGGGACCCCCTACCCGAGATCCGCCAGTTTTGAGAGTTCCTCTATGTCGTCGCAGCAAGGCTCGATGGCTCCTTCAATCATCATCAACAACGCGGTCTAGGGTGAGACTTTTCTCCCCGGGCAGATCTTCGTGTTCGGTGGCTTCACACTGCGGGCCAATTCGCTTGGCCATCTGGAGCAGATTGACAGCTACACCCCTGGCCATCAGGTCAGGTTCGGAAACTTGAACTACACGACCGATATCCGTGGAGACTTGATCTTCGACGGATTCAGGCCTACGCCAGGAGCGCCGAGCAGTCACGACGAGCACGGCTTAGATCCGCTGTCAGACAATATTCAGGATATCGCACCTGCAGTAGCTCCAGACCTAAATTTGGGACAAATCGCGTCATCCGAGGACGGGTGGATGGACCCCGCCCCGGAGGCCACATACTCATCGGCGTAGAGCCGAACACAGACTCCACCTCTAAGGAAGTCTGTGTCACCAGACCCCCGGACTTGTGTCCGGCTGTAGGTTCCAGACCGTACGCACCCGGGCCCATCGAATCTGATTGGGCTCTGGTAATGGAGTTCACCACTGCGGATATCTTTCAGCACCCACCCTTCAGCGACATGCTGAATTCATTAAGGTCTCTCTCTTTGTCAGGAGACTTTTGGCCGAACTATGTCCGGCCCGAGTGGGAAGCAGGCGACAAGGAAATTCGTTACCCACCCACCACCCACTTCATTGCCACTGTCGATGATTTAACCGACGTGCTTGACTTTGACTCTGAAGACATCGACGGTGTGGACGATGGTGCAGGAGAAGAACAGGAACCACTGCCCATGGGGCGCAGGACAGCCACCTCCTCGTATGATATATATATGGTGGACACTCCCAAAGAAACCAATGGCGATGAGGCAATAGAGGTTAACTCCTTAGGGAAGAAATCAAAGCATGGGCGTCATCGGCGCCGCTCTAAGCCCCGCCACAGCAATACCGGCACAGGAGATGAAAACAATCCGTATGGTGCCGAAGATGAATACAATCCCGATCAGCCTGCCTTCGAACAGGCCGTGCAGGAAGACGGGTAGGTTAGCCCAGATGAACAGGCGACGGACGGATACTTGGAGGAGGACAACTACATGCCTCCATCCGAAGACGAGGTGAGCCTTGTCGACGATGAATTCGGCGTGCCTGAGGATCCCGTAGAGCAGGAGTGCTTCAAGCGCCGGCTTGTGGCCAGTGCAAGAAGCCTGAAAAAGAAGCAGTAACAGATCCAAGCTGATCAAGATCTGCTCACAGACAGATGGACTGAGGTCGTGGTAGCCGAGGAATACGGACTCAAGCACCACACCAAAGGTTACCCAAAGCACAAGTTGCTACCTCAACCTAAAGCCCACACTACCAGCACAGGACGAGGCTGACCGGCCACCTCGTGGCCGGGATAAAACGGCGTATCAGCCCGAATACCAGCCCGCACCCCCATGCCAATACACTATGGCCCAGGGCAATAGGCAGGACCTGTGAGACATACTGGAAAACAAACCAGGACAGATAAGATCGATCTACGGATCACGGGGGCACGCCCCAAGACATGACGATGGTCATCATGCCGGATACACTATCAACAAGTCTGGCCGGGCCGAACATAGCCGATCAGACTTATTCGAAATGCATAGTAACATAGCCCGGCATAGAGGCGCCACACACCCCCTCTGCTTCACTGACGAAGTAATGGATCGAATTTCCAGAAGGGTTTAAACCCATAAACATCGAATCATACGATGGCACAACAGACCCCGCGGTATGGATCGAAGATTTCCTTCTCCACATTCACATGGCCCGCGGTGACGATCTACATGCCATCAAGTATCTTCCCCTTAAACTCAAAGAACTGGCCCGACACTGGCTGAATAGCCTGCCGCCAAATTCCATCGATAGTTGGGAAAACCTGGAGGACGCATTCCTCGACAACTTCCAAGGCACTTACGTGAGACCACCAGATGTTGATGACTTGAGTCACATTACCCAATAGCCCGGAGAGTCAGCCAGGAAATTCTGGACTCGGTTCCTAACTAAAAAGAACCAAATTGTCGACTGTCCGGACGCCGAAACCTTGGCAGCCTTTAAGCATAATATCTGCGACGAGTGGCTCGCCCGACACCTCGGCCAAGAAAAACCGAAGTCCATGGCGGCCCTCACAACACTCATGACCCGCTTTTGCGCGGGCGAGGAAAGCTGGTTGGCTCGCAGTAGCACCACGCCAAGAAACTCCGGCACTTCAGATGTTCGCGACAGTAACGGCAAGCCACGGCGCAACAGACATAAGCGTCAGAACAATGGCAACAACACCGAAGACACGACAGTCAACACCGGATTCAGTGGCTCAAAATCTGGTCAGTGAAAAAAGCCGTTCAAAAGAAACAATCCAGGATCGTCCAGTCTGGACCGCATACTTGATCGCTCGTGCCAAATTCACGACACCCCTGATAAGCCAGCCAACCACACTAACAGAGATTCATGGGTGTTTAAACAGGCCGTCAAGATAAATGCCAAAAACAAGGACAAGGGGCTGCACAACAATGATAACGAGGAGCCCCGGCATCCGAACACTGGGGGACAGAAGCAATTTCCTCCCCAGGTGAAAACGGTAAACATGATCTATGCCACCTACATTCCCAAACGGGAACGAAAGCGAGCACTAAGGGACGTCTATGCGATGGAGCCAGTCGCCCCAAAGTTCAACCCATGGTCAGCCTGTCCGATCACTTTTGATCGTAGGGACCACTCTACCAACATCCGTCACGGCGGTTCAGCCGCATTGGTCCTTGACCCAATCATTGATGAATTCCACCTCACGCGAGTCCTTATGGATGGTGGGAGTAGGCTGAACCTGCTTTATTAGGACACAGTGCGCAAAATGGGCATCGATCCTTCAAAGATCAAACCCACCAAAACCACCTTTAAAGGTGTAATTCCAGGAGTAGAGGCCTGTTGTACGGGCTCCATAACACTGGAAGTGGTCTTCGGATCCCCGGATAACTTCCGAAGCTAGGAGTTAATCTTCGATATCGTCCCTTTCCGTAGTGGCTATCATGCACTGCTTGGACAAACCGCATTCGCCCGATTCAATGCGGTACCACACTATGCATACCTCAAGCTCAAGATGCCAGGACCTCGCAGGGTTATAATAGTCAATGGAAACACAGACCGCTCTCTCTGTACAGAAGAGCACACTGCAGCCTTGCGGCAGAAGTACAAAACAGCCTTCCCCGGCAGACCGCCAATTCGGTGATAACAACCCCGAACACCGTCAAGCGAGTCCGGAGTACTCTGCAATAGGACCGCCAGGCACGCCAAGAGCGCGACTAGCAGTCCGGCCTCCGCCCTAGCTCCATTCAAGTAGCATTTGTGCCGCACGTACACAATTACGCACTCAAAATACCATGGGAATAGGCGGAGGCGCAATGGTGATGCGGTCCATAGTGCGGTTCAACCGCCAGAAGACCCACATACTTTAATAACCTTCTTTCTCTTTCAGGACCCTACTTTCGGGCAGCCCCTTCAGAGAACCATATCATCGGACTTATCACAGGAGGGAAAACCAAGGAGGTAGAAGGCTTTGCGCACAAAGGGAATACCCAGGTGGTATTTATGAATGATCGTTATACCTGTTTTACATACCCGCATGCGGCCCGCCCTTGGATAGGACATGTCAAATAGTCCTATTTCCTCTTGCATAAAGCATTAATTGTACACATAATCTTGGACGTATTATTTAAATAACAACGGGAAATAATATATAGCGTCAACTTATTATTCCTATCTTCACATTTTCCCTAAAAATGTTTGTTTAATATTGCATCTGTAGACTTTGGTAAATTCAGTGTGCCAGGGTCTTCTTATGGTACCCCATAATACGGCAAGATAAGTCCGAACACTTTCGACAATGCGGCACCCCGAACTTATAGCATTATATGGATCATCTCCGAATCATGTCTTGGGTCAATAGTTGGGTTTGCCCGGCTCCCTTGTTTTGGTACCTTATGTTCCGTTATATCGGCTAAGGTAGCGCAGGGAGAACTACTGCGATTGTGTCCCGGTTCTTTCGGACGAGCACCTCAGTAGAGAAAGCCGAAAACTGTCTGTCATGATGCGGCGAGAGATGGTCGCTATTCGAGAGGTCTTAAATCCTTAAAGATTTTCTCCGCTTCAGGCGAGGAATCGGCCTTGTCCGATTTAGGCGTGTATAGCGCTCCAATTCGGCTTTCCGAATTCTAGGGGCTTCGCCGAAATTTAAACTTGTAGACTTCTGTGGCTAAGTGAGAGTTATAAAGCCGCATAGTCTGATTGCCTTGTTCGCTGTGCCAAACACCTCCTTAAAGGACCAATTTTTTTGGATAAAGAGTGTTTGGGTTTTCCATGAACACCCCAGTACTAGTTACGTGGGGGCGGAAGCCGACGACTGGCCTACTTTCAGAATTTTATAAATAGCCGCACAGAAGGTAATATTTTAAATCAACAAAGCGCCATATAGCGCAAACAAACTCGTTTTCATATTACAAAGACGACATGAGTACATTCACTCAAAGATTATGTCCTTGGTACATTCATCGGCCATGAGGCGAGCGCCTTTCATAACGCCATCATAATATTTCTCGGGGTAGCGATGCGCCTTGCCCTCCGGCGGTCAATCCTTCACCAACTTCTCTGCATCCAGCTTGGCCAAATGCATCTTCGCACTGGCAAAGGCCCGGCGGGCACCCTCAATACAAACGGATTGCTTGATAACTTCAAGCCGCGGACAAGCATTTACCATCCGCTTTATAAGGCTGAAGTAGCAGTCGGGCAGGGGCTCACCAGGCCACATCCAGACTATGAAGTCCTTCATGGCCACTTCGGCCGCCCTGTGGAGTTCAACCAATTGCTTCAGTTGGTCACTCAGAGGCATTGTGTGTTCGGCTCCAGTATACTGGGACCAGAACAACTTCTTCATCGAGCTCCCCTCTTCGGCACGATAGAACTCCGTGGCATCCGATATGCTGCGTGGCAGATCTGCGAATGCCCCTGGAGAGCTCCAAATTCGGGTAAGTAAAAGAAATGTCTCCTCCACATGCTTGCTTTGCATAATGAATGCCTTACCCGCCGCTATCTTCTTGGCCGCCTGGATTTCCTTTTGGGCCTTTTGGGCTTCGGCCTTGGCGTCTTTCGCACCCTGAAGGGCCTTTGCAAGCTCAGACTCTTGCGTCTTGAAGTCATGCTCCAAGGACTCGAACTTCTTGCCGAGCTCCTGGAGCTCTTGCTGTACCTCGCCCACCCTAGCATCTTGCTTTTCGCGCTCAATACGCTCCGTGGCTGCCTTGTCTTTGGCCTTGGATAGTGCTTTCTTCAGGGCTGCCACTTCGGTCATGGCCCCTATTAAAAATCATGACGCTTTTTTGTTAGAGTCTCCATTTTTTTCTCCTATATATGACACATGGACAGGGTATCACTCACCTTTGTTCTCTTCGAGCTGCCTCTTCGTGAGGCTGAGCTCCTCTTCGGCCTGCTTCGGGTCTCGTTCGAGTCCGGTGACCTCTGCTGTGCGGGAAGCAGCGACAAGCAGCACCGCTTGCTTATTCACATAGATATATACTGTTAGATTCCTGCGGTTTAGAGTTGACCCTCCGTTTGGCTTTTCTTTCCGAACACCAAACAAAGTATCAGGGGCTACTGTCTATTGGGTGATAATTTCTCACACTTTTGACTACTTACCTCAAAGCCTGTTAGGAGTCTGGTGTAGGCTTCGGTCAATCCGCTTTTGATGGACCGAACCTTCTGAATCACCGTACTCATAAGAGTACGGTGCTCTTCATCAATGGAAGCTCCACGAAGCACTTCTAGCAGACTATTCGACGCCTCCGGTGCGATGGAGGTCATCGGCATGGCCGGCTCGGCCTCCCTAGCGAGGGGCTGCCTACCCGAATCCGAAACCTTTGGAGGTTTCGGTGAAGTGTCCGGCTGGGAGCCCAACTTGCTGCGGATCTCGTCAGCATAATCTATGCGGATCTTACCCCCCATGTGCCCGGTGTCTGGAATTTCTCCTTGGGGCATCTCCAGAACTTCCTTCCCCTGCTCTGGTAACCTTTGGGACAACACCTCCGTGTCATCCACAGACAGAGGGGAGGTGGCCGTCGGGAGCAAATTCATTGCCGAATCACTCAGAGACCCATCCGAAGAGGATACCTCGGGATGGGACATGGCCAGACTGCATATGCGTGTTCGGCGTTATAACAATCTATGAAGTTAAGTCGCACGAAAAGTATTACAAAGTGCGGATACTTACGATCTCACCAAGGGCTTGCCCGTGGGCAGCCACTCCTCCTCGCTGTAAGCGGCCGTGGTGGAGTGATTCGGAAGGGACGCCTTTCCCTTCTTTGGCGTCCTAGCATCCCCCTGTGGGGCGGCTTTTCTTTTCTTCTCCTCCCCAATGCGGGGAGGGGGAATTTCTTCGTGTTTCCCCCCGTCTCCGCGGGAGGAATCTGCCTCGCCGTCCTCGGACGACGAGTCTATTACAACCTTGCGCCGGAGACCCTTCTTGGTCCCCGTGGCCGCCTTCTTAGACCCTTCGGCCTCCTTGGATGGGGCGGCCCTCTTCTTCTTCACCTCCCCTTCATGGGAGGAGCGCGCCTCATCGCCTTTGGACAAGGCGTTCGGTGCGACCTTGCACCGGAGACCCTTCATGGTCCCCGTGGCCTTCTTTTCGGCCTTCTTTTTCGACGCCTTGTAAGGCGCGGGAACTAGCATCTCCGTCAGGAGTGCGGTTGCTGGATCTTCCGGTAGTGGAGCCGGACAGTCGATCCGCTCCGCCGTCACCACGTAATCCCGATTAGATGAACATGGTGACTTCAAATCCTCCCATGAATATGCTGGGAAAGGTACATCTAGTGATGATTAGTAAACTTACTGAATTGGCAAGCCGCGTGGCGCAGAGTCCGCGGTCCTCATATGTGGGAGGAGTTACTTCGGTGGCCTTGAACAGCACCTTCTAGACGTCCTTATGCATCGTACCGAAAAGCTCTTGCAGCGTATGGTGTTCGGCCGGATCAAACTCCCACAGATTGAATGCCCATCTTTGGCACGAAAGGATTCGGCGGGAGAGCATAACCTGGACCACGTTAACAAGCTTGATCTTCTTGTCCATCATGTTTTTAATGCAGTTCTGAAGTCCTATCAGCTCCGCAGGTTTGCCCCAGGCCAAGCACTTATTTTCCCAGGAAGTGAGCCGCATGGGGATTCTGGATCAGAATTTGGGGGCAGCCACCCAGTTGGCGTCGCGCGCCTCAGTGATGTAGAACCACCCCGATTGCCACCCTTCCACGGTCTCCACAAAGGAGCCGTCAAGCCAGGTAACATTGGGCATCCTTCCCACCATGGCGCCTCCGCACTCTGCTTGCTGGCTGCTCACGATCTTCGGCTTCACGCAGAAGATCTGTAGCCATAGGCCGAAGTGGGGCTTGATGTGGAGGAAGGCCTCGCACACGATGATAAACGCCGAGATGTTGAGGACGAAATTTGGGGCTAGATCATGGAAGCCAGCCCATAGTAAAACATGAGCCCACGGACAAAGGGATGAAGTGGAAATCCTAGTCCACGGACGAAATGAGATAGGAACACTACTCTTTCCCGAGTCTTTGGAGTGGGGGTGATCTGTCCCTCCACCGGAAGCCTGTGCGCGATGTTTGCGGCCAGGTATCCGGCCACCCGAAGCTTGGTAATGTCCTCCTTCGTGACGGAGGAGTTCATCCACTTGCCTCCCGCTCCGGACATGCTGCGAATGGTCCTACGGAGAAGGTGAGAACTTGGGAGCTGGGGCTTGAGAGTGCGAGAATGGATGAGCAAAGGAGGAAGAAGGCGTGGGTAAAAATGGGAGATCCTTATCCCTTTATAGAGGTGGCGAAAACGGTGCGCCTCCCCGCTTGCCTGATGAAATCGCTTATTTTCCAAGCACCACGTTAATAGCACGGTTGGGTTACCCATACCCGTATTAATGAGGATCCCGTGATAAGGGGACATGATCTATACTTCGACAAGACGTGCCGAGGAAACCGCCTCGCAATATGTGTGGTGGCTGGTTGTGGGAAAATGGTTTGAATAATGACTCGGCCATGGTGTGATGTCACGTTATCTAAAGTTGTCAGCAGATTATATTTGTGGAATATTGCTCTCTCTACGGTGGTATGTGAAAATCGTCTTGCAGAGCCAGACACGATTTAAGTGTTCGAGATTTACTTTGGAGTATTTGGAGATGGAACCCGCCTTGCAATGCCGAAGACAGTCTGCGCGCCGGACTCATCGTCATTGAAGCCTGGTTCAGGGGATACAGAGGGAGTCCTGGATTAGGGGATATCCGGACAAACGGACTATATACTTTGGCTGGACTGTTGGACTATGAAGATACAAGACTCAAGACTTCGTCCCGTGTCCGGATGGGACTCTCCTTTGCGTGGAATACAAGCTTGGTGATTCGTATGTTAGATCTCCTTCTTTGTAACTGACTTTGTGTAACCCTAGCCCCCTCCGGTGTCTATATAAACCAGACGGTTTAGTCCGCAAGACAAGGACAATCATAATCATAGGCTAGCTCCTAGGGTTTAGCCTCTATGATCTCGTGGAAGATCAACTCTTGTAATACTCATATCATCAAGATCAATCAAGCAGGAAGTAGGGTATTACCTCCATCGAGAGGGCCTGAACCTGGGTAAAACATCGTGTCCCTGCCTCCTGTTACCATTAGCCTTAGACGCACAGTTCGGGACACCATTTTGACACCGACAATCACCCTTTCCTCTTCAAGGAAAACCAACGCAAGCTCAAGACGTAGCAAGAAGGATTTCTGGCGCCGTTGCCGGGGAGGTCTTAGCTCAAGTCAAGACATACCAAGTACCCATCACAAACTCATCTCCCTCGCATTTACATTATTTGCCATTTGCCTCTCGTTTTCCTCTCCCCCACTTCACCCTTGCCGTTTTATTTGCCCTCTCTTTCCCAATCTATCTCTCCTTTTTCGCTTGCCTTTTTCTGTTTGCTTGTGCGTTGGATTACTTGTTGCCATGGCGCAAGATAATACCAAATTGTGTGATTTCTGCAATACCAATAATAGTGATTTCCTTAGTACTCCGATTGCTCCTCTTAATGATGTTGAGTCTTGTGAAATCAATACTGCTTTGCTGAATCTTGTTATGAAAGATCAATTCGCCGGCCTTCCTAGTGAAGATGCCGCTACTCATCTAAACAAATTTGTTGATCTGTGTGATATGAAAAAGAAGAAAGATATGGATAATGATATTATTAAATTGAAGTTATTTCCATTCACTTAGAGATCGTGCTAATGTTTGGTTTTTGCCTTTGCCTAAAAATGGTATTGATTCTTGGAACAAGTGCAAAGATGCTTTTATCCCTAAGTATTTCCCTCCTGCTAAGATTATCACTCTTAGGAACGATATTATGAATTTTAAACAACTTGATCATGAGCATGTTG
Organism: Triticum timopheevii; assembly: GCA_963921465.1. Classification (NCBI taxonomy): domain Eukaryota; kingdom Viridiplantae; phylum Streptophyta; class Magnoliopsida; order Poales; family Poaceae; genus Triticum; species Triticum timopheevii. The sequence goes on along the minus strand of OY997264.1, from coordinate 459,737,549 downwards.
CCCAATCTTGGGAAAGAATGAAATTGATGTTTCGCAATTGCCCTACTCATGGTTTGAATTTATGGATGATCATACAAAAAAATTATGCCGGTTTGAACTTTGCTTCTAGAAATCTCTTAGATTCGGCCGCGGGAGGCACGTTTATGGAAATCACGTTAGGAGAGGCTACAAAAATTCTTGATAATATTATGGCTAATTATTCTCAATGGCACACCGAAAGATCTTCTAGTAAAAAAGTGCATGCTATAGAATAAATCAATGTTTTGTGTGGAAAGATGGATGAACTTATGAAGTTGTTTGCTACTAGAAATACTCCTCTTGATCCCAATGATATGCCTTTGTCTACTTTGATTGAGAATAATAATGAATCTATGGATGTGAATTTTGTTGGTAGGAATAGTTTTGGAAACAATGCTTATAGAGGAAACTTTAATTCTAGACCGTTCCCTAGTAATTCCTCTAATAATTATGGAAATTCCTACAATAATTCTTATGGTAATTTTGATAAGATGCCCTCTTATTTTGAGAATAGTGTGAAATAATTTATGCTATCTCAAAAGAATTTAATGCTTTGCTTGAAGAAAAATTGCTCAAAGTTGATGATTTGGCTAGGAATGTTGACAGACTTTCACTTGATGTGGATTCTCTTAAACTCAGATATACTCCTCCTAAGCATGATATCAATGAGTCTCTCAAGTCCATGAGAATTTCCATTGATGAGTGCAAGGAAAGAACCGCTAGATTGCGTGCTAAGAAAGATTGCTTTGTAAAGGTGTGTTCTTCTAGTTTCAATGAAAATAATGATGAAGATCTTAAAGTTATTGATGTGTCCACTATTAGATCTTTGTTTTGCAATATGAATCTTGATAATAATGGGACTGGAGATGAGTCAACTTTAGTTAGAAGGCGTCCCAAGAATTTGGAGTTTTTAGATCTTGATGCTAAATTTGGTAAAAGTGGGATTGGAGAGGTCATGACTTTAAATAGTATTGAACCCACTATTTCGGATTTCAAGGAATTTTATTATGATAATTGTCCTTTAGAAGGCTGTATTTCCTTGTTGCAATCCGTTGTTAATTCTCCTCATGCTTATAGTCAAAATAAAGCTTTTACCAAAACATATCATTGATGCCTTGATGCAATCTTATGAGAAAAAACTTAATTTGGAAGTTTCTATACCTAGAAAACTTAATGATGAGTGGGAACCTACTATAAAGATTAAAATTAGATCATGAGTGTTTTTCTTTGTGTGATTTGGGTTCTAGTGTTTCCACGATTCCGAAAACTTTATGTGATATTCTAGGTTTACATGATCTTGATGATTGCTCTTTAAATTTGCACCTTGCGGATTCCACCATTAAAAAGCCAATTGGAAGAATCAATGATGTTCTCATTGTTTCAAATATAAATTTGGTGCCCGTAGATTTTATCGTTCTTGATATTGATTGCAATTTTTCTAGCCCTATTATTCTTGGTAGACCTTTCCTTAGAACGATTAGCGTGATTATTGATATGAAGGAAGGGAATATTAGATTCCAATTTCCATTAAAGAAAGGCATGTAGCTCTTTCCAAGAAAGAAAGTCAAATTACCTTATGAATCTATCATGCGAGCTACTTATGAATTGAGTGCCAAAGATGGCACTACTTAGATCTATCTTCGCTTTTATGCCTAGCTGGGGCCCTTAAACGATAGCGCTAGTTGGGAGGCAACCCAATTTTATTTGTGTTTTTTGTCTTTGTTTCTGCTTAGTAATAAATTTTGCATCTACCTTCTGTTTAGATGTGTTTTTATGTTTTAATTAGTGTTTGTGCCAAGTAGAACCTATAGGATAACCTATGATCATAGTTAATTTGATTCTGCTGAAAAACAGAAACTTTGCACGAACGAATTTAGTTTTGTTAAATCACATAAACGTGCTTTTGCGTTGATTCTTTTTGCTTCTGATCAATAGACAATTTTTCCAGGATTTCCTATGTTGGTAGGATTTTTAGAGTTCCAGAAGTTTGCGTTAGTTACAGATTGCTACAGACTGTTCTGTTTTTGACAGATTCTGTTTTTCGTGTGTTGTTTGCTTATTTTGATGCATCTATGGCTAGTAAAATAGTTTATAAACCATAGAGAAGCTGTAATACAGTAGGTTTAACACCAGAATAAATAAAAAATGAGTTCATTACAGTACCTTATGTGGTGGTTTTGTTTTCTTTCACTAACGGAGCTTATAAGATTTCCTGTTGAGTTTTGTGTTGTGAAGTTTTCAAGTTTTGGGTAAAGATTTGATGGACTATGGAATAAGGCGTGGCAAGAGCCTAAGCTTGGGGATGCCCATGGCACCCCAAGAAATTCAAGGATAGCCAAAAGCCTAAGCTTGGGGATGCCCCGGGAAGGCATCCCCTCTTTCGTCTTCGTTCATTGGTAACTTTACTTGGAGCTATATTTTTATTCGCCACATGATATGTGTTTTGCTTGGAGCGTCGTGTATTATATTAGTCTTTGCTTTTTAGTTTTCCACAATCATCCTTGCTGTACTCACCTTTTGGAAGAAGCCTACTTGATTAGAATTTATTAGAATATGCTATGTGCTTCACTTATATCTTTTGAGCTTGATAGTTTTTGCTCTAGTGCTTCACTTATATCTTTTAGAGCACGACGGCGGCTTAATTTTGTAGAAATTGCTAGTCTCTCATGCTTCACTTATATTATTTTGAGAGTCTTTTAGAACAGAATGGTATTTTCTATGGTTATAAAATTGGTCCTAGAATGGTAGGCATCCAAGTTGGGTATAATAGAAACTATCATATGAAGTGAATTGGATGCTATAATCAATTTGATACTTGATAATTGTTTTGAGATATGGAGGTAGTGATATTAAAGTCATTCTAGTTGGGTGATTATGAATTTAAAGAATGCTTGTGTTGAAGTTAGCAAGTCCCGTAGCATGCACGTATGGTTAAAGTTGTGTAACAAATTTGAAACATGAAGTGTACCTGGCTTGTGCATCCTTATGAGTGGCGGTCGGGGACGAGCGATGGTCTTTTCCTACCAATCTATCCCTCTAGGAGCATGCGCGTAGTGCTTGGCTTTTGATGACTTATTAATTTTTGCAATAAGTATATGAGTTCTTTTGACTAATGTTGAGTCCATGGATCGTACGCACTTTTACCTTTCCACCATTGCTAGCCTCTTCGGTACCGTGCATTGCCCTTTCTCACCTTGAGAGTTGGTGCAAACTTCGCCGGTGCATCCAAACCCCGTGATATGATACGCTCTATCACACATAAACCTCCTTATATCTTCCTCAAAACAGCCACCATACCTACCTATTATGGCATTTCCATAGCCATTCCGAGATATATTGCCATGCAACTTTCCACCGTTCCGTTCATCATCATGACATACTTTACTTTTGTCATATTGCCATTGCATGATCATGTAGTTGACAGCGTATTTGTGGCAAAGACACCATGCATAATTTTTCATACATGTCACTCTTGATTCATTGCACCATCCTGGTACACCGCCGGAGGAATTCATATAGAGTCATATCTTGTTCTAGTTTCGAGTTGTAATTCATATGTTGTAATCAATAAAAGTGTGATGTTCATCATTATTAGAGCATTGTCCCAAAGAAAGAAAAAAAAGAAAGGCAAAAAAAGGCCCAAAAAAAGAAAAAAAAAGAAAAAAGAAAAAGAAAAAAAATGGGAAAAAGGAAAATAAATAAAACGGGCAATGTTACTATCTCTTTTTCCACACTTGTGCTTCAAAGTAGCACCTTGTCCTTCATGTAGTGAGTCTCATATTTTGTGCTTCAAAGTAGCACCATGTTTTTCATATAGTGAGTCTCATAGGTTGTCATTTTCATATACTAGTGCGACTTTTTCATTATAGAACTTGGCTTGTATATTCCTACGATGGGCTTCCTCAAATGCCCTAGGTCTTCGTGAGCAAGCAAGTTGGATGCACACCCACTAGTTTTCTTTTGTTGAGCATTCATTTATAGCTCTAGTGCATCCGTTGCATGGCAATCCCTACTCCTCATGTTGACATCAATTGATGGGACTCTCCATAGCCCGTTTATTATCCTCGTTAATGTGAGACTTTCTCTTTTTTTGTCTTATCCACACAATCCCCATCATCATATTCTATTCCACCCATAGTGCTATATCCGTGGCTCACGCTCATGTATTGCTTGAAGGTTGAAAAAGTTTGAGATTATTTAAGTACGAAACAATTGCTTGGCTTGTCATCGGGGGTGTAGAATTTGGGAAAATCTTTGTGTGACAAAAATGAAGCATAGCCTAACTATATGATTTTGTAGGGATGAACTTTCTTTAGCCATGTTATTTTGAGAAGACATGATTGCTTTGATTAGTATGCTTTAAGTGTTACTATTTCTTTTATCAATATGAACTTTTATTTTGAATCATTTGGATCTGAACATTCATGCCACAATAAAGAAAATTACATTGAGAATTATGCTAGGTAGCATTCCACATCAAAAATTCTGTTTTTATCATTTACCTACTCGAGGACGAGCAGGAATTAAGCTTGGGGATGCTTGATACGTCTCCAACGTATCTATAATTTTTTATTGTTCCATGCCATTATATTACCACTTTTGGATGTTTATATGGGCTTTATTTTACATATTTATATTATTTTTGGGACTAACCTACTAACCGGAGGCCTAGCCCGTATTGCTGTTTTTTTGCCTATTTCAGTATTTCGAAGAAAAGGAATATCAAATTGAGTCCAAATGCAATGAAACCTCCGGGAGCATGATTTTTGGAACGAACATGATCCAGAGAACTTGGAGTGTAGTCAAGAAGCAAACGAGGCATCCAGGAGATAGGAGGGCGCGCCCACCCCTCCTGGGCGCGCCCCTGTCTCCTGGGCCCCACGAGCGTCCACCGACGTACTTCTTCCTCCTATATATACCCACGTACCCCGAAAACATCGAGGGAGCCAACGAAAAACAATTTCCACCGCCATAACCTTCTGTATCCGCGAGATCCCATCATGGAGCTTTCGCCGGTGCTCCGCCGAAGGGGGAATCAACCACAGAGGGCTTCTACATCAACACCATAGCCCTTCCGATGAGTTGTGAGTAGTTTACCACAGACCTTCGGGTCCATAGTTATTAGCTAGATGGCTTCTTCTCTCTGTTTGGATCTCAATAAAATGTTCTCCCCCTCTCTTGTGGAGATCTATTCGATGTAAAATCTTTTATGGGTTTGTCGAGATCCGATGAATTGTGGGTTTATGATCAAGTTTATCTATGAGAAATATTTGAATCTTCTCTGAATTCTTTTATGTATGATTGAGTTATCTTTGCAAGTCTCTTCGAATTATCAGTTTGGTTTGGCCTACTAGATTGATATTTCTTGCCATGGGAGAAGTGCTTAGCTTTGGGTTCAATCTTGCGGTGTCCTTACCCAGTGACAAAAAGGGTTGCAAGGCACGTATTGTATTGTTGCCATCGAGGATAAAAAGATGGGGTTTATATCATATTGCATGAGTTTATCCCTCTACATCATGTCATCTTTCTCAATGCGTTACTCTATTCTTATGAACTTAATACTCTAGATGCATGCTGGATAACATTTGATGTGTGGAGTAATAGTAGTAGATGCAGGCAGGAGTCAGTCTACTTGTCGCGGACGTGATGCCTATATACATGATCATGCCTAGATAATCTCATAATTATTCGCTTTTCTATCAATTGCTCGACAGTAATTTGTTCACCCACCGTAATACTTATGCTATCTTGAGAGAAGCCACTAGTGAAACCTATGGCCCCCGGGTCTATCTTTTATCATACAAGCTTTCAATCTACTTTTATTTGCATCTTTACTTTTTGCATCTATATTATAAAATACCAAGAAAAATATATATCTTATCATACTATCTCTATCAGATCTCACTTTCGCAAGTGGCCCTGAAGGGATTGACAAGCCCTTTATTGCGTCGGTTGCGAGTTGTTTGTTTGTTTGTGTTGGTGCATGGGACTTTTGAGGAGCCACCTACTGGATTGATACCTTGGTTCTCAAAAACCGAGGGAAATACTTACACTACTTTGCTGCATCACCCTTTCCTCTTCAAGGAAGACTAACGCAAGCTCAAGAAGTAGCAGCAGGCTGGCGAACGTCTCCTCCAGATCTCCTATCAGGGTCCTGGCCTCCTGAGATTTCACCACTATGTCATCGACATATGCCTCCATGTTCCTCCCAACCTGCTAACCCAGGGTGATGTGCATCAACCGCTGAAATGTTGCTCCGGTGTTGCGCAGCCCGAAGGGCATGCAGGTGTAGCAATACACCCCGCATGGGGTGAGGAATGCCGTCTTCTCCACATCCTACACGGCCATCTTGATCTAGTGGTAGCCGGAGAAGGCATCCAGGAAGCACAACAGGTCGCACTCGGCGGCCGGTTTCGAGGATCTGGTTGATGCGAGGGAGCGGAAAAGGATCTTGAGGGCAGGCCTTGTTGAGGTTGGTGAAGTCGACACACATGCGCTCTTTCCCTTGTTTCTTGGGGACGATGACGGGGTTCGCCAGCCACTCTGGGTACCGCACCTCTCTAATGACCCTTGCGGCTTGTAGCTTACGGGTTTCCTGGATGATGAATGCCTGCTTCTCGGTGGACTGTCGGTGAGCCTTCTGCTTCACCGGCCGCACATTTGGGCATACTCTCAGATGCTGCTGGATTATCCCCCTCGGGACCCCGGCCAGGTGTTTGGGTTCCCAGGCGAATACATCCTTGTTGGCTCGCAAAAATTTGATCAATGCCTCCTCTTGATCCTGCGGGAGGCCAGCCCCTATGGTGAAGGTGGTGCTGGCCGTCCCATCCTCGCAAACGAGCACTTGCTTCGTCACGGCCCGGTCCTGGGAGAACAACTGCTTCTTCTTGGCTGGTGCTACCTCTGGGGCATCCTGATCCTCGTTCTTGCTGGGCACCGCGGTCGCGGCTGTCTTCAAGGTGAGCTTGAGGGCCTGCAGCGCATCTTTGGTGTCCCCTGACAACGTGAGGACATTGTTGCTGCCCGACATCTTCATGAGGTTGTATGCGGGATGGGTCGTAGCCATAAACTGTGCCAAGGCTAGATATCCTGGAATAGCGTTGTATGACAGGCTGATCTTGGCAATGTCGAAGTCGACGAGCTCGGTGCGGTAGTTGTCATGGGTCCCGAAGTTGACAGCGAGGCGGATCTGCCCCAGGGGCCTGGTAGAACCGTCTCCTATTCCAAAGAAGGGCTTGGAGGGGCGGAGCCGGTTGGGCGGTACATGGAGCAGGACGAACACCTCCAGGGAGAGCATGTTGAGGCCGGCTCCGCCATCGATGGGGGTCTTGGTGATCACCACGTGGCAGATGGTGGGGGTGCAGAGCATCGGGAGCGCGCCTGCTCCCGTCGTGGCAGCAGGGTGATCTTCGGGGCCGAAGGCGAGGTCACCTTGGGGCGCCGCCCAGACCGGGGGAGCCCCTGAGCCTGCCTGAGTGTTGCCTGCCCGCCGGTATAATTGCTTGACGTGGCGGTCAGATGGTGGCGCCTGCGAGCCGCCTAGGAGAGCTGCAACGACCGGGGGGCACCGACGCCGCGTAGTGGGCGAGGAAGAGGTCGCGCAGCTCCTCCAAGGAGGCCACAGATGATGCCGGCAGGTTGAGCAAGCAAGCGCGTGGCGCACCTATGAGGGCCATGGGGAACCAGTTGGCCTTCACCTTGTCGTCTCCACCAGCCGCCCAAACTGCTTCCTCGTATGCCTGAAGGAAGGGGGCTGGATCTACCGCGCCATTGTAGCGGGGCGGCATCTCCGGTCGGAACTTGTGCGACGACTGTACTTGCCGCAGGGAGAGGGCGAAGCGGCGTAGCCACAGTGCTTCGCGCGTCGACGAGGCCGACGGAGGACTGCCCGCCTTATGGGTCAGTGGCACGATCCGGAGTGTGACACTCCAATTTTTTTTTGTTTTCAGCAAAAGCCTTGCTTGGTTTGAAGAAGGTCATTTAAATCCTTCCTAAAACCTCTCTCTCTCAAAAACTTTTTCCCTTGGCAAGGGCTTGGATATTTGCATCCTGTGCAACCCTGGTATTTGGTTATTAAAAACCTTTCTTCTGAGTTTCCATTCTCAAAAACATTTCTTGGATTTTTCTTTCTTTTAAAAAGAAACCCTAAAGGTTTTGGAGCTACTCTTTTGTTTTGAACCATCCTTAGTTTTACCATGTCTCATGTGGTAAAACCTCCCAAAACCCCTCCTTCCTCTTTGGAGCAATCCAAACATTCTGCCCCAACAAATTAAATCCATTTTTGGATCTTTATCCATTTATTTTTCTCCCCAAAACAATTCTGTCTTTTATTTTAAGCCTAGGTGATTTGCAAAGCAAGTACCTAATTCCCTTTGAGTTTTGATCTCAAACCAACTCCTCTGGATAGTCTTCAGCACCCACAACGTAGAACCATCAAGATCCACTCTTCCTCTTTTCAAAATTTTCAAGTTTCAACCTCTGCAAGTTTGGACCAGATTCATCATTTTTGATGAAATTCATATCTCATCTTCCCCAATAATTCTACCAAAATTCAGGCAGCCCCCAGATACAATGAGAGGCCACCCCACCAAGGTTGTCAGAATCGCGATTTTGAATCGGATCGGAGCTTTGATGGTAGGATCGCAAATCATAGAATCTTCACTATCAGAATCGTAGAAACGTAGATTCTAAGAACTAAAATCGTAGAATCATAGGGGTTAGTTTGGATCGTAAAGTCGTAGAATCGTATAACAGAATCGCGATTCTGACAACCTTGCACCCCACCAAAAATCGGCTCAAGGAAAATTCCCCACATGCCAAAATCATTTCGTCGAACACTTGGCCGGCACTGTTCCTGTGCACTTTCAGAAAGTTTAGTGTTTCAGGGAGATTCAGTATCGTTTTCGTCAGAGTGTGGTCACCGATCCATAGTGCGTCCTGGCGCGTTGCGCACAGCCCTTTCTCCCTGGACAGAGCACCACACATCCGCTTGGACGGACGCAGGCGTTGGTGGCGGCGAGCATCTCCAACGTCGGCAGCCTCTGCGGTGGCAGAGCCAACCGTGGCGGCCAACGGAGCCAGCACCGGCTCGTTACGTCGTTCTGCGCCGCCCATTGCTCCCTAGCCCTCCACATGGCTCATGCATGCCAGCGCACCCCTGCAGCACTGACGCCATGGCCCGGCAAGTACAAGGCGCGCCCTCTGCCACCGACGGGCCCGCGCCGCCCCGTTCCGTCGAATCCACCCAGGACTCCTAATCCAAGCTTGTTTAGCGTCTAAACGGAACCAGTGGAACTCCACGTTGATGCCCAACTCCCTAAACCTCCCCGACCAAGCTCTGCGCCACCATAACCATCGCCGGAGAACTCCGTTCATGGCCACTGCCTTGGATCACCTATAAAATGGAGCCCCGAGCTCGTTCTCGAGCACGCACCACCACTGCACCCCACCAGTACCCCGCCAAGCCACTAGGAGAACCTCGAGGAGGTCTCCTCCCCCAACTCCGGCCATCCCGATCCGCCTCGGCCACCAGCTCGAATCACTTTGGTGAGGCCATCCTCGATGCCCAAACCTCGTCAGTAGCAACCTCGAGCACCTAGTGAGCTAACCCCAGCTTCGATTTGACCTTCGCAGCCCTTCCCGACGAGATCCAACTCCACCCGAGCCGCCGTCCGCCGGAGCAAGGGCCGCCGTCGACGTAGTGCTCGCCGGCGATCACCACCACCACCCACCGACGCGGAAGGACACGCTGAACACATAGGTACCACCCGATCCCCCTGCCTCGCCATGGATCGCTGTAGGTGACCACCGCAGCTCTCGGGCGCCGGCGGGCTCTGTGCTTCCCCGTTTAAACATTTAAACATGACAGGTGGGACCCCCTCGTCAGTGTTTTCTATTTTTTCAGATCGTTTTCTGTTTTATCAGTTGACCCCCTGGGAAGTTTCTGTTTCATTACAGAGAGGTCCCCGGACTTAAAACCTTTATAACTTTAAACAGAAACTGATTTTTGATTGATTCTTTTTCTGTCATCTTTATTTTTCTGTCTAGTTTTTTGTCATATTTATTTGAAAAATAATTGGAACACTTTTATGTGCACTCGCGGTATTTACGTTAAGTACGTATTTTTCTTTTACCGTAGATACCGGAGGAGGTGACGGAGCCGCGAACTTCGCCAAGTTAGACTCCGACTACTCAGAACCAATCAAGCATGTTTGAACTTTTGATATGATGAGCGGTTGTTGCATGTTTGCATTTAGTAGTTTCATGGCATGTTTATGAGCATTTCGTTAAATGTTATATTTCATGCAAAGATGAGGCAAGTGACTTTCGGAAATCCATACGTTGTTGGATATAAGTTTGCATGGCCATGTGATGGCATGAGGATGGGTAAGATGGCAGTGTTGTAGCATGTCAGTCTTATGCCAGACCATTTGACTTCAGTATCAACGTGAACCAAGTCACGTTCCCATTCGTTTTCCTTCCTGTGCTACCACATGTTTTCCGCAAGGAATATGGCTTAGTAAGTTGCAACCGCTTTCCTGGTGCACACCAAATAGAGAGGCCATGATGAGGGTTCCATGGCCCTGGATTAAAGCCCGTCATCCGGTCAGGGGGCATGGGTGTTTCCGGTTGGGACCGAGAGGGGGGCACCCCTTAGAGCGCGCGTACAGAAATTTGATCCCATGCTATTCGAGGTTGTGACCTCCCTGTCTCAAAGTTTTTCTTGGATGTTGTCTAGGGTGATTCCTGGCATCGTGAGGTGGAATGGGTGTCTACTGGTTAGATGTGTTTCTACCGAAAAACCGTAAACGGAACTAGTCCTTCGTGACTACGGAAATCCGTTGGCTGTGGGCAATTAGTACAAACTCTACAGAGTCAAAAAATCCTTTGAATCATCTTGTACATGTCCAAGTACTGTGTTCATCTTATCTTGTCAATTGTCAGTCTTAGTGACAAAACTCCGGTGAATCACATGAGTATTAAGTCCAGTTAAAAGTTTATTCTTGTGGATGGACTAAACTGTTATTTACTTTGGATATAAGCCCTTTCTGTGATGTCGCTCAGACGTCCGACTGTGGCATACTTATTATTTACTTTTGTTATAAGCCCTTTCTGTGATGTCGCTCAGACGTCCGACTGTGGCATACTTGTTATTTACTTTTGATATAAGCCCTTTCTGTGATGTCGCTTAGACGTCCGACTGTGGCACACTTGTCATTTACTTTTGATATAAGCCCTTTCTGCGATGTCGCTCAGACGTCCCACTGTGGCACACTTGTTATTTACTTTTGATATAAGCCCTTTCTGCGATGTCGCTCAGATGTCCGACTGTGGCACACTTGTTATTTACTTTTGATATGAGCCCTTTCTGTGATGTGGCTCAGACGTCCGACTGTGGCACACTTTTCATCTACTTTTCAATATAAGCCCTTTATGTGGTGTCGCTTAGACGCCCGACTGCGGCATGATTATTTAATTGTTACCTTTCGAGGCGTCGCTCCAGACACCCGATCGGTCTTCAGTTGTTTGTTGGGATTTCGGGAGGACTACCGCCCGACTTCCTTTTTACTTATCATGTCGTGCAAATATTTATTATTTGAATGAGCATTATTATTTTTGGTCATGACGCATTCATGCATGCATTTGTTATATCTTTTGTTCGAACTGTCTTGCGAGTACTTACAAAGTACTCACCTGGCTTGTTGATTTGGCCAGATGTTGATGAAGGTGGTCTCATGGATGAAGAGTTCGATAGCGAGTCTGACGCCTGGAGGAGCCCCAGTCAGTCCCTTGCGATCCTGGATTTGGTCACTGTGTTATATCTGCTTCCGCTACCCTAGAAATAAATTCATCGAGCCTCACCTCAACGCTCGATGAGCTGCCAGTTTAGGAGTCAAGTTATCCACCACCACTTTTATCTCGAGCTAGTAGCATGTCGTCACATCCCTATGTCATAACCGCCCTTATGTACAATATTGGCGTGTTTGTAATAAATTGTTGAGCAACCTCAGCTCAACCTTGTAATATATTTGATGCTACTGGTCTTCTGTATTCAAGTATTTGTCTACCAGTAAGGATAACTCTTCCTATACTGGGATCAAGAGATCGATTTCTCAATAAGTATTTTATTGAAAAACCGGTCGTGACAAACTTGGTACCAGAGCCAGGCTGACTGTAGGAAGCCACTAGGTGCGATCGCTAATCGGTTATTAGCATAGTAGAGTTCATTCATATTCTTACAAATGTAGTCATTTTCCGACAGTCAGCATAAATTTATGATCTGACCATTCAGAATTTTCGCCTACTTTTGTAGATGGCTGGCAACGACTGTGAGTCACAGGTGTTCGCCAACGTGCCTGAGGGGTTCGTCAAGCTCCTCTCCTTCATCGTCCAGGTCGCGATGGGGCCATCAGTGTGCCCAGTCTTCACACTCTACCCACACAAGATCAACGACGGTCTGATCATGAACCCGGCCGCGGTGCAATTCAAGGGAGGGCGTGTTGAGTTACGCCGCTTCTAGTTCTTGGGGAGAGCCATGCCTATGGAGAGGCATGCTATGCAGATGGCTGCCCGTGAGGCGATAGCTCATCTCCGGGATGTTCTTCCTTCAATGAAGACTCGTCGCTACCGCTACCTTCCATGCCACGTGCCATACACCTATCACTACTCATTCGCTTGCCCAGAGGAGAGCGAGACGAGGCCTTTGAGATGCTTGTCGAGTACCTCCGAGCTCTGGAGGCAGCCTTCGACAGCATGGTGGACGACCTTGTAGCTGCCCGCATGGACTTTGTCCATGGCTGTGCCACCAACAGGAGGGAGCTCCTGCACACCGCTCCACCGCTGACGTTCATCTCGTCCTCGGCATCTCATTCACCTACCATTCTCGCCACTGCTCGTCGCCTGCCTACCACCGAGGAGTTCAACCAAGTCATTGCACCCACTCCAGTTCGTTCTGCACCACCTATTGCGCTCATTCCTATTCGTGTTACTCCGCCTATGGCACCCGCTCCACCAGCTCAGCGCAGCGCTTCACGTCTGGAACCTATTAGGGAGGAGGAGGTTGAGTCCCCAGCCTCACTGCGCCTCACCCTCGGCAGGCCAAGGGAGATCCTCACCATCTCCGACTGAGTACGCTTAGCCGCCATGCGATGTACCGACTTGTACTATATGTTTATATGTACATAGGTTGTGAGAAGTAGCTTGCTTGCGCATCATGTAGGGTCTGGATAAGTGCACTAGCCTAAATAACATGTCAGGAATATGTACACATATCCTGAGTGATGTATTGTATAATTACTGCTCGCATGTAAGATATGTAATAGTCCTTCTCCGTGCGCAACCGTTTATATTCTTGAAAAATCCTGGAGCTTTTAAAATTTCCGTATTTGTGAATTTATTGGCTGTTGCGACTCAATTTCTCTTCTTACGAGTTTTACAAAATATATCCCCAGAGTGAAAGATGTATCGTCCTTGGACGCGCTCCATGCCAATTCCGCCAGAGGAAAATTATGGCACACCACCAAACAACAATTTCACACAGGGGCAGTCAAGTCAAGAGGACAGTGAAACAACATTTACCCAAGTATGTCGCCTTTACAAACAGAGTCAGTAACGACATCAGGAAATGATGAACCAAGTCATCAATATGGGAAATCACCGTGGACAGTATCAGCAGCAATCCAAGTTGTCTAAGCTACAGAAGATGCATCCCCCAACATTTTCTCATACTGACAAACCTCTTGAGGCTGACGACTGGCTTCGAGACATGGAAAGAAAATTAGTTATTGCACAGTGTTCAGACCGTGAGAAAGTACTATATGCACCGCACTATCTCACTGGAGCAGCTGCATCATGGTGGGAAAATTTCCTACACATGCACCCCAACGAAAATGAAATAACCTGGGAGGAATTCAAAGAAGGTTTTCATGGGGCACACATTCCTAAAAGTGTTATGAAGATCAAGAAGAGAGAATTTGATGACCTCAAAGAAAGGACCATGACGGTGTCAGAATACAATAGCCAGTTTACTCTACTGTCCCGCTACGCCAACGAAGAGCGTATGACTGAGAGCAAGAAGATGGAAAAATTCTTGGAAGGCCTGGCACCCGCGCTTAGATGCCAGTTGGTTGTGCACACTTTCCCAGATTTCAAGACACCGGTGGATAAGGCCATTACCTTGGAAAATGAGAGATGCAGCTTGGAGGATTTTCGCAAGCGAAAAAGGGACCAGACTACTCAGGCTCGAAACCACCGAAGCAAGACGGATTTACAGAAAGGTGGGACACACAAACCCACGACGAATAATTCACGCCCAATCAAGAATTTCCATGCAAGGGACAAGGAGTTCACATATCGCCCAGGCGTTACTTGCTACGCTTGTGGAGAAGAAGGGCACTATGCCAAGGAGTGCTCCAAGCCAAGGAACTCGACCCCAAAGCCGAACAATGGTGGCAATAATTCAGCGCCCAAGCGAAACAATTTCAACCCCAATAACAGCCACAGGAAGGGTCATCTGAACCACGTGACCAAAGAGAAAGCACAGAACGCCCCAGATATTGTACTCGGTACGTTCCCTGTCAACACAATACCTGCCATGGTTTTGTTTGATTCTGGAGCTTCTCACTCATTCATTTCGAAGAGATTTGCTTTGCAAAATAATTTTTCGATGCTTCCCTTGGAAAAATCCATGATCATCAAGTCCCCTGGGATTAAGCTAGTGACCCAGAGTTACTGTCAAGGTGTGGTTATTGAATTTGAAGGATTGAAGTTTTACGCCAACCTTATTGTGTTGGAAAGTAAATGACTGGATGTCATCCTAGGGATGGATTGGTTAACCACCAACAAAGGTTTTATTAACTACTTCAACCGGACCGTAATTCTCACCCATCATCACGGGAAGACAATAAAGGTTTCAGCCAAAGAAAGACAAATATCTCGACAACCGAGGTTAAACAAGGTGGACATTTCTGAGTTAAGCAAGGTTCCAGTAGTGTGTGAATTTCCAGACGTATTTCCCGAAGAACTACCAGGCATGCCACCAGACCAAGAGATAGAATTCAGCATTGAGCTAGCACCCGGAACCGCTCCCATTTACAAGAAACCATACAGAATGGCACCATCTGAGTTGGTAGAATTGAAGAAGCAAATAAAAGAATTGTTGGACAAAGGATACATACGAGCCAGTTCCTCACCTTGGGGTTCACCAATTTTATTTGCCAAGAAAAAGGATGGGACACTAAGATTGTGTATAGACTATCGAGCACTTAACATGGTCAAAATCAAGAACAAATACCCAATGCCACGGATAAATGATTTATTTGATCAGCTCGCTCAGGCCAAAGTCTTCTCAAAAATTGACTTAAGGTCGGGATACCATCAATTAAAAGTGCGAACAGAAGATATCCCCAAGACAGCCTTCACCTCCAGATATGGACTGTACGAGTTCACAGTAATGCCGTTTGGACTAACAAATGCCCCCGCATATTTTCTTCACCTCATGAACAAAGTATTTATGAAGTTTATGGACAAGTTTGTTGTGGTATTCATTGATGATATTCTGATATACTCCAAGACACCAGAAGAGCACGCTGAACATCTCAGAATTGTACTAGGAGAACTCAGGAAACATCAACTGTACGCCAAGTTCAGCAAATGTGAATTTTGGCTAAGACAGGTGGGTTTTCTGGGCCACGTACTGACCCAAGAAGGTATTGCCGTAGACCCGGAAAAGGTCAAGGCCGTACTTGGCTGGAAACCACCAGCCAGCGTAACGGACGTACGAAGTTTCTTGGGAATGGCAGGATACTACCGAAGATTTATTGAAGGATTCTCCACCATAGCAAAGCCAATGACGCACTTACTCAAGAAAGACAAGAAGTTTGAATGGACGAAAGCTTGTGAGAAAAGCTTCCAAGAACTAAAAAGGAAATTAACAACGGCACCAGTATTAATTGTGCCAGACATACACAAGAATTTTGAGGTGTATTGTGACGCATCCCGGAAGGGCCTCGGATGCGTATTGATGCAAGAAGGCAAGGTAGTTGCGTATGTCTCCAGACAACTTCGCAAGCATGAAGAAATTATCCTACTCATGACCTAGAGTTGGCAGCAGTCATCCATGCACTCAAAGAATGGAGACACTTTCTACTTGGAAATCGTTGTGAAATATACACAGACCATAAGAGCCTCAAGTATATTTTCACATAGCCGGAACTCAATTTACGACAACGACGCTGGTTGGAATTAGTGAAGGATTATGATGTCGGAATCCACTATCATCCTGGAAAAGCAAATGTAGTGGCAGATACCCTTAGTCGGAACCCCAGCTCGGGCAACGACAGCATACCAAATTTGAGACCAGAATTTCAGCAGGAATTTGCCAAACTCAACCTAATAATGGTCACCGAAGGCAGTGTGTCGAATTTGGAAATACAACCTACTGTGATTGAAAAGATTAAGGAGGCTCAGCATGGACACCCCAGCATTGATGGCATAAAAAAGAAAGTGAGTTTGGGCAAGGCCTCAGAATTCAACATAGATGAGCAGGGAATATTATGGTACGGAGAAAGACTTTGCGTACCAAATATCAAGGCCCTCAAACAGCAGATTCTAGCTGAAAGCCACACCGCTCCGTATTCAATCCATCCTGGAGGAACAAAAATGTACAAGGACCTTCAGGAAAATTTTTTGTGGTACGGTATGAAAAGGGACATAGCCACATTCATTGCATGTTGTGATTCTTGTCAATGCATCAAGGCCAAGCACCAGAAACCAGCCGGGCTATTACAGCCAAACAAGATACCCGAGTGGAAGTGGGACGAGATTGGAATGGATTTCATCGTTGGACTACCTCGGTCACGACACGGAAATGATGCCATATGGGTCATAACCGACAGATTAACTAAGGTGGCACATTTTATCCCGGTGAAGACAACTCACACCACTCAGAGGCTTGCCAGACTTTATCTTGCCCGTATCGTCTGCCTGCATGGGATCCCAAAGACCATAATATTTGGCAGAGGCATACAATTCGTCTCTAGGTTCTGGGATCACCTACAACAGGCACTAGGTACTCAACTAGCATTTAGTACCGCATACCACCCCCAGACTGATGGACAGACAGAACGCGTAAACCAAATTCTAGAAGACATGCTGAGAGCATGTGTCCTCACCTATGGAACTAGTTGGGAAGAAAGCTTGCCATACGCAGAGTTTGCATACAACAACAGCTACTAGGCCAGCCTACAAATGGCACCATTTGAAGTTCTGTACGGGTGAAGATGTCGTACACCACTAAATTGGTTAGAAACCAGAGACAGCCATATCTTCGGCCTAGATATGCTCAAGGAGGCTGAGGAAAAAGTTAAGATGATTAGGGATCGACTCAAGACAGCTCAAAGTCGACAAAAGAGTTATTACGATCAAAAGCATCGGGGAATCAGTTTTGAACCCGGAGAGTTTGTGTACCTACGAGTATCTCTTATGAGGGGTCTGCAACGATTCAAGATTAAGGGAAAGCTAGCACCAAGATTCATCGGACCATTCTGTATAGTGGCCCGAAGAGGCACGGTAGCCTACCAGCTAGACTTACCCGAAGAATTATCCGATGTCCACGACGTGTTCCACGTCTCGCAGTTGAGGAAGTACGTGAGCAACCCAGAGAAACAAGTATCCCATGAAAACATTGACGTGCAACCAGACCTCACCTACCGGGAGCATCCAATAAAAATATTAGAGGAGTCTGAAAGGAGGACCCGACAGAAAAACATCAAGTTTTTCAGAGTTCAGTGGAGCAATCACACCGAGAATGATGCAACTTGGGAAAGAGAGGATTTTCTTCAGACAGAGCACCCACACCTGTTTGAGGATCAGCTGAAATCTCAGGGACGAGATTTTTCCTAAGGGGGTAGGTGCTGTGACACTCCAATTTTTTTTGTTTTCAGCAAAAGCCTTGCTTGGTTTGAAGAAGGTCATTTAAATCCTTCCTAAAACCTCTCTCTCTCTCAAAAACTTTTTCCCTTGGCAAGGGCTTGAATTTTTGCATCCTCTGCAACCCTAGTATTTGGTTATTAAAAACCTTTCTTCTGAGTTTCCATTCTCAAAAACATTTCTTGGATTTTTCTTTCTTTTTAAAAGAAACCCTAAAGGTTTTGGAGCTACTCTTTTGTTTTGAACCATCCTTGGTTTTACCATGCCTCATGTGGTAAAACCTCCCAAAACCCCTCCTTCCTCTTTGGAGCAATCCAAACATTCTGTCCCAACAAGTTAAATCCATTTTTGGATTTTTATCCATTTATTTTTCTCCCCAAAACAATTCTGTCTTTTATTTTAAGCCTAGGTGATTTGCAAAGCAAGCACCTAATTCCCTTTGAGTTTTGATCTCAAACCAACTCCTCTGGATAGTCTTTAGCACCCACAACCTAGAACCATCAAGATCCACTCTTCCTCTTTTCAAAATTTTCAAGTTTCAACCTCTGCAAGTTTGGACCAGATTTATCATTTTTGATGAAATTCATATCTCCTCTTCCCCAAAAATCGTACCAAAATTCAGGGAACCCCCAGATACAATGAGAGGCCACCCCACTGAAAATCAGCTCAAGGAAAATTCCCCACATGCCAAAATCATTTCGTCGAACACTTGGCCGACACTATTCCTGTGCACTTTCAGAAAGTTCAGTGTTTCAGGGAGATTCAGTGTCGTTTTCGTCAGAGTGTGGTCACCGATCCACAGTGCGTCCTGGCGCGTTGCGCACAACCCTTTATCCCTGGCCAGAGCACCGCACGCCCGCTTGGATGGACGCAGGAGTCGGTGGCGGCGAGCATCTCCAACGCCGGCAGCCTCTGCGGTGGCAGAGCCAACCGTGGCAGCCAACGGAGCCAGCACCGGCTCGTTACGCTGTTCTGCGCCGCCCATTGCTCCCTAGCCCTCCGCGTGGCTCATGCATGCCAGCGCACCCCCGCAGCACCGTCGCCGTGGCCCGGCAAGTACAGGGCGCGCCCTCTGCTGGCGACGGGCCCGCGCCGCCCCGTTCCGTCGAAGCCACCCAGGACTCCTAATCCAAGCTCGTTTAGCATCTAAACGGAACCAGTGGAACTCCACGTTGACGCCCAACTCCCTAAACCTCCCCGACCAAGCTCTGCGCCGCCGTAACCATCACCGGAGAACTCCGTTCACGGCCACCGCCTTGGATCGCTTATTAAATGGAGCCCCGAGCTCGTTCTCGAGCACGCACCACCACTGCACCCCACCAGTACCCCGCCAAGCCACTAGGAGAACCTCGAGGAGGTCTCCTCCCCCAACTCCGGCCGCCCCGATCCGCCTCGGCCACCAGCTCGAATCACTCCGATGAGGCCATCCCCGACGCCCAAACCTCGTCAGTAGCCACCTCGAGCACCCAATGAGCTAACCCCAGCTTCGATTTGACCTTCGCAGCCCTTCCCGACGAGATCCAACTCCACCCGAGCCGCCGTCCGCCGGAGCAAGGGCCACCGTCGATGTAGTGCTCGCCGGCGACCACCACCACCACCCACCGACGCGGAAGGACACGCTGAACACATAGGAACCGCCCGATCCCCCTGCCTCGCCGTGGATCCCCGCCGGCGACCACCACAGCTCTCGGGCGCCGGCGGGCTCTATTCTTCCCCGTTTAAAAATTTAAACCTGACGGGTGGGACCCCCTCGTCAGTGTTTTCTCTTTTTTCGGATCGTTTTCTGTTTTATCAGTTAACCCCCTGGGAAGTTTCTATTTCATTATAGAGAGGTCCCTGGACTTAAAACCTTTATAACATTTAAACAGAAACTGATTTTTGATTGATTCTTTTTCTGTCATCTTTATTTTTCTGTCTAGTTTTTTGTCATATTTATTTAAAAAATAATTGGGACACTTTTCCGTGCACTTGCGGTATTTACGTTAAGTACGTATTTTTCTTTTACCGTATATACCGGAGGAGGTGACGGAGCCGCGAACATCGCCAAGTTAGACTCCGACTACTTAGAACCAGGCAAGCATATTTGAACTTTTGATATGATGAGTGGTTGTTGCATGTTTGCATTTAGTAGTTTCATGGCATGTTTATGAGCATTTCGTTAAATGTTATATCTCATGCAAAGATGAGGCAAGTGAGTTTCGGAAATCCATACGTTGTTGGATATAAGTTTGCATGGCCATGTGATGGCATGAGGATGGGTAAGATGGCAGTGTTGTAGCATGCCAGTCTTATGCCAGATTCAGTATCAACGTGAACCAAGTCACGTTCCCATTCGTTTTCCTTCCTGTTCTACCACATGTTTTCCGCAAGGATAATGGCTTAGTAAGTTGCAACCGCTTTCCTGGTACACACCAAATAGGGAGGCCGTGATGAGGGTTCCATGGCCCTGGATTAAAGCCCGTCATCCGGTCAGGGGGCATGGGTGTTTCGGGTTGGGACCGAGAGGGGGGAACCCCTTAGAGCGCGCGTATAGAAATTTGATCCCATGCTATTCGAGGTTGTGACCTCCCCGTCTCAAAGTTTTTCTTGGACGTTGTCTAGGGTGATTCCTGGCATCTTGAGGTGGAATGGGTGTGTACTGGTTAGATGTGTTTCTACCGAAAAACCATAAACGGAACTAGTCCTTCGTGACTACGGAAATCCGTTGGCTGTGGGCAATTAGTACAAACTCTGCAGAGTCAAAAAATCCTTTGAATCATCTTGTACATGTCCAAGTACTGTGTTCATCTTATCTTGTCAATTGTCAGTCTCAGTGACAAAACTCCGGTGAATCACATGAGTATTAAGTCCAGTTAAAAGTTTATTCTTGTGGATGGACTAACCTGTTATTTACTTTGGATATAAGCCCTTTCTGTGATGTCGCTCAGACGCCCGATTGTGGCATACTTATTATTTACTTTTGTTATAAGCCCTTTCTGCGATGTCGCTCAGACGTCCGACTGTGGCATACTTGTTATTTGCTTTTGATATAAGCCCTTTCTGTGATGTCGCTCAGACGTCCGACTGTGGCACACTTGTCATTTACTTTTGATATAAGCCCTTTCTGCAATGTCGCTCAGACGTCCGACTGTGGCACACTTGTTATTTACTTTTGATATAAGCCCTTTTTGCAATGTCGCTCAGATGTCTGACTGTGGCACACTTGTTATTTACTTTTGATATAAGCCCTTTCTGTGATGTCGCTCAGACGTCCGACTGTGGCATGCTTGTCATCTACTTTTTGATATAAGACCTTTATGTGGTGTCGCTTCGACGCCCGACTGCGGCATGATTATTTAATTGTTACCTTTCGAGGCGTCGCTCCAGACACCCGATCGGTCTTCAGTTGTTTGTTGGGATTTCGGGAGGACTACCGGCCGACTTCCTTTTTACTTATCATGTCGTGCAAATATTTATTATTTGAATGAGCATTATTATTTTTGGTCATGACGCATTCATGCATGCATTTGTTATATCTTTTGTCCGAACTGTCTTGCGAGTACTTTCAAAGTACTCACCTGGCTTGTTGATTTGGCCAGATGTTGATGAAGGCGATCTCATGGATGAAGAGTTCGATAGTGAGTCCGACACTTAGAGGAGTCTCAGTCAGTCCCGTGCGATCCTGGATTTGGTCACTGTGTTATATCTGCTTCCGCTACCCCAGAAATAAATTCATCGAGCCTCACCTCGACGCTCGATGAGCTGCCAGTTTAGGAGTCAAGTTATCCACCACCACTTTTATCTCGAGCTAGTAGCATGTCGTCACACCCCTGTGTCATAACCGCCCTTATGTACAATATTGGTGTGTTTGCAATAAATTGTTGAGCAACCTCAGCTCAACCCTGTAATATATTTGATGCTACTGGTATTCTGTATTCAAGTATTTGTCTACCAGTAAGGATAACTCTTCCTATACTGGGATCAAGAGATCGATTTCTCAATAAGTATTTTATAGAAAAACCGGTCATGACACGGAGGTCAAGGAAGAGGATTCCGACGCACCCCTACCTGGCGCGCCAAATGTCGGATTTCGGGATCCGACAACCCGTGAGAGGTTCAAACACTGGGGTGCATGCGGAGATCTCAACCTGCCCAGCGTGCCTACTCGCGATCCTCCCTTGCCTAGCGCGAAGAGCTCACAGAGACACAAAGACCCCTTGATTTATACTAGTTCGAGCCACCGTTGTGGTGTAATACCCTACTCTAGTGTGGTGTGGTGGATTTCCTCGAGGGGCTATGGATGAACTAGTTACAAAGGATGAACAAGCCTCAGGAGGTGAGGTGTTCTTGAGTTGGTGTGTTGCTCGGGGAGGAATCGATCCCCCTCTATGGTGGTGGCTAAGGCCTATATATAGTGCCTTGGTCCTCCTCCCAAATATGAGCGGGAAGGGATCCCACAACAGCGGGATTTGAAAGGGGACAAGCAGTATAGTCTATCCTGACAAAAGTAGTCTTCGCCTGCGAAAAGCCTCTGGTCGTGACGCCGCGGTGGGCTCGGTGAGGACCTACGTCTTGCCATCCTGGCGGCCTTGGTCTTGTTGCACCAGAATGGAAACCTTTGGCTGATTCCTCGGGACTCCGCACATGTGGCTTGCCTCCCTTGCACCGAAGAGGAAACCTGCGCTCTGTATCCTCCTGGCGCCCGCCTAGCCTTAGTCGTCATGGCTCACGTCAGTTGAGCCACATGAGGTAGCTGCATAGATCTCTCTGCCCCTCAGGAGCCCTCCTGAGGAGGCCAGCTCCTTCAGGGGTCTTGGCGTCATCGGCCTCGCGAGGCTTGGCCCCTCGCGAGGGTCTTGTGGCGTTGATGTTGAAGCTGGGCTGTACCAGGCCGTCGATGGAGACACGTGGTGGGCTGCAGGCAGGCAGGACTGGATACCCCCAAGTCCAGGAGCTGACAGTATTCACACATGTATCAAGTTTCCGGTTAATACAATTCTAGCATAAATAATAAACATTTATCATGAAATAAGGAACTATAAAATAACAACTTTATTATTGCCACTAGGGCCTTTTTCCTTCAGTCTCCCACTTGCAGTAGAGTCAATGATCTAATTCACATCGCCATGTGATTTAACACCAATAGTTCACATCGTCATGTGATTAAGACCCATAGTTCACACTGCCATGTGACCAACACCCAAAATGTTTACTAGAGTCAATAATCTAGTTCACATCGCCATGTGATTAACACATAAAGAGTACTAAGGTGTGATCATGTTTTTCTTGTGAGAGAAGTTTAGTCAATGGGTCTGCCACATTCAGATCCGTATGTAGTTTGTAAATTTCTATTTCCGCAGTGCTCTGCATGGAGATACTCTAGCTAATTGCTCCCATGTTCAAGACGTATCTAGATTTACACTTTGAGTCATCTAGATCAGTGTCAAAGCTTGCATCAACGTAACTCTTTAGGATGAACTCTTTATCACCTCCATAATAGAGAAAATTTCCTTAGTCCTTGTCGGTGTCAAAACCGGCGGATCTCGGGTAGGGGGTCCCAAGCAGTGCGTCTTAGGATCAATGGTAACAGGAGGTAGGGGACACAATGTTTACCCAGGTTCGGGCCCTCTCGATGGAGGTAAAACCCTACTCCTGCTTGATTAATATTGATGATATGGGTAGTACAAGAGTTGATCAACCACGAGATCAGAGAGGCTAAACCCTAGAGGCTAGCCTATGGTATGATTGTTGTTGTATATGTCTATCGACTAGCCTGGCCTCGGTTTATATAATGCACCAGAGGCCTAGGATAACAAGAGTCCTAGCCAAATACGCCGGTGGGGGAGGAGTCCTTGTCTTGATCGCCAAGTCTTGCAGAATCTTCCTTGTATGCGGCAGCTATCCGGACTGGCCCATGAGTATATGGCCATGGGGGTCCTTGGCCCAATCTAACAGATCGGGAGATGACGTGGTGAGTACCCCCCTAGTCCAGGACACAGTCAGTAGCCCCCTGAACCGGTCTTCAAGTTAGGGACGCTCCTCGATTCTTCCGAACTGTTCTTCATCTTCAGTCGTTGGTCTTGAAAACTGGTTCAACAAATCTTCTCATCTTCGATCTTGAGGATCGCCAAAATGCATTCGACGAGTTTACACGTCGGGTATCCGAGGAGCCCCTTTAAGTTTCCGGCCTTTATCAATGCCTTGTTATTCTTATGCCACACCTCGGGTTCGAAGTTGTTCCCGGGAGGCAGTGTCCTCTTGCGTCCGAGCTCTAACGCTGGACTGCATTCAAGGTATCTCTTGCAGCCGAGCACCAATGCCGGCCTGCTTTCGAGCTCCAACGCTGAAATGTATCTGAACTCCAACGCCGGAATGTATCCGAACTCCAACGCCGGGCTGTGTCCAAGCTCCAACGCCAGACCATATCCAAGATGTCATAGATCATCTTGGTCCAAAAAAGTTGAAGGAGTTAGCCGAGCTTAATGCCGGAAATGCCGTCTAAGGAGCCAGCCATTTGCTTCCGAGCTATATGCTGAACTGCTTCCGAGGTGGTTAAGCAGCTCGGTCATGGGATGATTTTTGGTCAATGTTTTTTATTGATGCAATTTATTCTCTGACGAGATATATAGCCAGTAGCCCTCAAGGTGTGTATCGGTCTAAAACCCGAGATGCACATGAAGGATGACATAAGACCGCTGATCCCCGGAGCCGCAGAGACTCAGGTTGATTTGCAAAAATCGGTCTGAGGATCAAGTCCTATCTCGGCAGAATACTTCGGGACACAAAAAGCGGCGTGCTCAGTTCTCAAGACTCAGGTTGGGTGCGGCCGACCAACCTGAGGATCAAAATCTCCTCGGAAACTGTATTGCACTTAAAATTTTCTGCATAGAACAGGCAATGCAGTAGCCCCCGAGACACTAGTCGGGTGGCAACACCAGATCAAGGGATCGATGTGCCCCTTTAATACTTGTAAATAATAAGCCCGAAGCCCAGTAGCTCCCGAGCCTTAATGCCGGCACGGGAGGCCGAATTAAGGATCGATATCCATAGTAAAATCACAAATTATCTGTAATGACCCTATGTATCCAAGTACTTTACGTCATTATTGCTCGGATCCACGTTGTACAAAACTTTGTTGACCGACCATCGGCTTCCACCTCCTCGGCCAATAGCTGAGGAGTGTTTGTCCTACTTTATAAAGCCTTTATGAGGGCAAAGATTTACAACAAACAAGGCAATCTGGCCATACGGTTTTATAAACAAAGGTACGCAGAGAGACATGTTATATTACTGTTTAATAGAAGAAATGTCTTCCAAAGAAAATAGTCCCGCTATCGGTTCCTTTCTTTGGGTTGTCATGCTAAGCATGATCATGAAACCTCAGCTCCAATGTAAGAGCAAAATATCGAGGATTTAGTTTGGGAGGCCAGTTAATAGCCCCCGGTAGTGTTCGGTGACAATCGAGGTCAAGCTGTAAACACTTCGACCATTGTTATGAATGGCCCGTCGTTTAACGCCGTCATTGGATCGCCGACCAGTTTACGCTTATTATGACAGTCAGTTTTTGGCTTTCTCCACTGAGGTGCTTAACCATGTGAGCTGGAAGCATAATCGCAGTGGTTCTCCCTTTGCACACCTAGCTGAACAAAGCGGAACATAGGAGGCAAGCGCAGGAGCTGGGCAACCCAAATATTGACCGAAGACACAATTCGAAACCGATGCAAATATAGCAATATCCGAGAATGTTTTTGCCGAATCTCTAAAGGTGTCCGGCGTTGCACTGCGAGACTTGTGCTGAAAACACACAAATAGTTTAAAAGTGCCATGGGCTCGAAAAGCCAAAAAAACTTATTCAAAAGGTTAATGTACGAACTAGATCAAGTGTTCGGTGCCAATCCGAAAATTGGACTTTAGAAAAAAAAAGGTGCTTTTGCCGTGCTTTAACATGACACTTCCTATCTCAAAACTTCAAGCGGGTCAGCCTACGGCTTCAACCTCCTATCCCGAAGGCGGAGTACTTCTTGCTAGGCCAGTTTAGCAAACTAAACTCTAGTAGCTTTGAGAGGGAAATTAGGCTCCCTGGCTAGTGACCGCACACTTGTGTCGAAAAAAGGAGTGATAAATAATAATAAAAACTTTGCAACGACTAAGAAGAAAAACACTTATCATAAAACGGCTCATATAAATTTAAGAGCCCCCAAGTGACTTGGGTAAAAGAATGATTGCATGTACCGAAGTACTTATATCATATCTATGTTCAACTGAACTTTAAAAGCGTCTTAACCGACCGTCGGCTTCTCCTTCTTCGGTCAAGGACTGAAAATTGTTATGTACTCCATCTGTCGAGAATATCGACGGTGTTTCCAATAACCAGGCAATCAGGCCATAAGGCTGTAACAGACAAAGCGCGCTCAGGGAACTTATGCTATATTACTGCGAAGTGTAAGAAGCATCTTCGAAGAAAATAGTACCCCCATCAATACCTTTGTTTGGTGCTCATTGTTATTATGAGACTTGTGCAATAGATTTTTTGTACTCATGAGTTCCGTTGTGTGCCGACCATGATTGAAAACAATAAGAGCGCTAGCTTTCGGCTTCACCCAGTCTGAGGTCCGGCTCGGGTGACCCGATCGTGACAATCGCAGAGGTGCTCCCTTTACTCCCTAGCTGAACAATTGGGAACGTAGGGGTAAGCACAGGAGCCAGGCAACCCAGCTTGCAAATCGCTTAAGTCAATATGGTGCATATTGTGGCGTAATACACGAACAAGGAACAAAGCCGTACAAGTATAACCATATGCAAGAGGAAAAAGCTTCATGAAGGAAGCCCCCAAGTAAACGAGGTATTTGAATTTGCGCGTCATAAACAAAGTTTGGACAAGGAAATTTTTACAAGCAACTTTTTTCCAAAAAAGTATAATGCTTGTCCGAGCCGAACACAAGTTAAAAATTTAAAACTTTGAGCATGAAGACAACTTAGCTGGTTAATGTGTTCGGTATTGATGATGCGGTCCGAGCTTGATGCGGGACAAGGTTCCATCCCCGAGCCGTTCCCGAGGTGGCGGAGCAAAGAGCTCGGCACTCCAAAGTGGTGACATAGCACGGTCAATGCAGGACGGCAGGGTGATGCCGAAGTCCCCGGCATGGGGTAATGAAGTGTTGACGAAGCCCCCCGTCCAGCCGAGGTGATGCCAAAGGATATGGTCCGGCTGGATCATTTTCCTGTGCACAAAAAATAGTGCAAACCGGAGATAATAGTAATAATAATAAAAAAAATCGTTGCATAACAAATAATTTATGCAAAATGAGTAATAAAAGAAATATGGCCTGGTGCCGAAGTTAATGTCGATGCAGGGCGGCAGCGTGATGCGGTAAAGGCATGGCAAGTCCTGAATTCACAGGTCGGTTCGAGTTCCGGATGCGGCGTTCGCCGAACTATGTACGGAAACTGACCGAACCACCATGCGACCATCGTTAATGCGGCCACCATTTGATAGACATGCGTACATATGACGGACAAACCTGAGTAATAATTCATTGGGAAAAATGAACCCTAACTAGCAAAAAATACTAGGATTAATAGCACCTGGCTTATTTGTTGTAGGAATCCGAAGAAAGGTGATTCCCAAAATTGGGACTCGATCCGCAAACCTATCACCTGATGGGCGATAAAGCAACGACATGGCGATGCTGGCAAAGGTTGGTTCGCCGAGGCAAAGTCCTCGGTCCAGTTAACGTGACGGAGCTGGTCGGCCAGCGACGCCGAAGTCTCCGGAGTAGGTTGATGAAGAGATGATGAAGCCCCCGGTCCAGCAATGCAGGTCGTGACGTGGTCGATGCCGGCTTGATGAAGTGACCGTGTGGTGATGTAGGTGTGCCCGCTCCGTGTAATCCGTGGGGCGGCGATGTTGGTGGCGATTTATCCTTCGCGATGCCGAACTATTGTTCGACTAGCCGAGATGATGATCCGAAGAAATTGAGCTTGGCTCAACAAAGCGACGACGTGTCTAACGCAGGTCGGCCACCGTGGAGTGATGTTGTCGGGCTGGTTTGACACCGGCGCGACGGTGAAGTTTGTATTGCAAGAATACTTTTAATACTACTGGGATGTGTTTGAGAATAAAACACAACACCCCATACGAAAACTTCCTTCAAAAGTGATGTCCGAGATCCCGTTCATAAAGAAGATGAATTCGGGTCGGATTCATTCTCGTGCGGAAAACATATCCAAAAAGTGATGCACTAATCGGAAGTTTCCTGGAGTTTGGACGGTCGGATCGAGCTGAATTTTTTGCAGGTGGTAGATATGGGAATTCCGCAGCAAATCAACGGTTGGATCCTCCAAAGGACATCCGAGCTAGATGCTGGATACCACGCCCTAAACTCGTCCGGATAATCGTCCAGCTTCAAGAGGGCTCCGGTATATCGGAGATTGCCGGAGATTCCTCCATCGGAACTCGACAAAATTTTTGCAGGGTTGTTGTAGACTTAATTCCGCATAGTTCCACCGAAGTAATCGTTTAAGCGACACTCGAGGAGGCGGTGGCGGCGGATACAAGTTTGCTGTCCAGAAAAACAGCATGGTCGCCAGAGGGCAATGTTGACGTTGAGCCCCCGAGCTCCATGAATGACTCCTCCATGATCTTGATAGAGATCGGTGTTGGTTTTGATGAAGGCCTTCATCCGAACGTGACAATCGGAGGTAGGGCGCAGTCCTCGGTCAAACCAAGGTGACCAGTCGAGCTGGTGACGAAGAAGCCGACGTCGCAGTTGACCTGGAGTCGAGCCATTGATCCTTTCGTCGACCACACAGCGGAACTCTCAATGAAAGCACCAATGTCGATGTCAAAACTGGCAGATCTCGGATAGGGGGTCTCAAGCAGTGCGTATTAGGATCAATGGTAACAGGAGTCAAGGGACACAATGTTTACCCAGGTTCGGGCCCTCTCGATGGAGGTAAAACCCTACTCTCTTTATCTTCTGCCGTGGTCGGGTTTTGAGTCTTTACTCAACTTCACACCTTACAGTATAGCCAAGAAATCCTTTTTTGACTGATCCATTTTGAACTCCTTCAAAATCTTGTCAAGGTATGTACTCATTGAAAGTCTTATCAAGCATCTTGATCTATCTCTATAGATCTTGATGCCCAATATGTAAGCAGCTTCAACGAGGTCTTTCATTGAAATTTGTTTATTCAATTATCAATTTATGCTATCTAGAAATTCTACATCATTTCCAATCAACAATATGTTATCCGCATATAATATTAGAAATGCTACAGAGCTCCCACTCACTTTCTTGTAAATACAGGCTTCTTCAAAAGTCTGTATAAAACCATATGTTTTGATCACCTCAGCAAAGGATATATTCCAACTCCGAGATGCTTGCACCAGTCCATAGATGGATCGCTGGATTTTGCACACTTTGTTAGCACTTTTAGGATCGACAAAACCTTCTGGTTGCATCATATACAACTCTTCTTTAAGAAATCCATTAAATAATGCAGTTTTGACGTCCATTTTCCAAATTTCGTAATCATAAAATGCGACAATTGCTAACATGATTCAGACAGACTTAAGCATCACGACGGGTGAGAAAGTCTCATCATAATCAACTCCCTGAACTTGTCGAAAACCTTTTGCAACAAGTCAAGCTTTATAGATAGTAACATTACCATCAGCGCCAATCTTCTTCTTGAAGATCCATTTATTATCTACGGGTCGCCAATCATCGGGTAGATCCACCAAAGTCCACACTTTTCTCATACATGGACCTATCTCAGATTTTATAGCCTCAAGCCATTTATCGGAATCTGGGCTCATCATAGCTTCTTCATAGTTTGTAGGTTAGCCATGGTCCAGTAACATGACTTCCAGAATAGGATTACCATATGCTACGTCTTGAGCTTGCGTTGGTTTTCTTTGAAGAGGAAAGGGTGATGCAGCAATAGTAGCGTAAGTATTTCCCTCAGTTTTTGAGAACCAAGGTATCAATCTAGTAGGAGGCTCCTCAAAAGTCCCACGCACCTGCACAAACAAACAAAGGACTTGCAACCAACACAATAAAGGTGTGGTCAATCCCTTCATGGCCACTTGCGAAAGTGAGATCTGATAGAGATAGTATGATAAGATAAATATATTTTTGGTATTTTATGATATAGATTGGAAAAGTAAAGATGCAAAATAAAAGTAGATGGAAAGCTTATATGATAAAAGATAGACCCGGGGGCCATAGGTTTCACTAGTGGCTTCTCTCAAGATAGCATAAGTATTACGGTGGGTGAACAAATTACTGTCGAGCAATTGATAGAAAAGCGAATAATTACGAGATTATCTAGGCATGATCATGTATATAGGCATCACGTCCGCAACAAGTAGACCGAGTCCTGCCTACAACTACTACTATTACTCCACACATCGACCGCTATCCAACATGCATCTAGAGTATTAAGTTCATAAAGAGCAGAGTAACACATTAAGAAAGATGACATGATGTAGAGGGATAAACTCATGCAATATGATATAAACCCCATCTTTTTATCCTCGATGGGAACAATACAATACATGCCTTGCTGCCCCTGCTGTCACTGGGAAAGGACACCGCAAGATTGAACCCAAAGCTAAGCACTTCTCCCCTTGCAAGAAAGATCAATCTAGTAGGCCAAACCAAACTGATAATTTGAAGAGACTTGCAAAGATAAACCAATCATACATAAAAGAATTCAGAGGAGATTCAAATGTTTCTCATAGATAAACTTGATCATAAACCCACAATTCATCGGATCTCGACAAACACACCGCAAAAAGAGTTACATCAAATAGATCTCCAAGAACATCGAGGAGAACATGGTATTGAGATCCAAAAAGAGAGAAGAAGCCATCTAGCTAATAACTATGGACCCAAAGGTCTGTGGCAAACTACTCACAACTCATCGGAGGGGCTATGGTGTTGATGTAGAAGCCCTCCATGGTCGATTCCCCTCTGGCGGAGCGCCGATGAAGGCTCCAAGATGGGATCTCGTGGATGCAGAAGGTTGCGGTGGTGGAATTATATTTTCGTGGCTTGTTCTGATGTTCTCGGGGTATGTGGGTATATATAGGAGGAAGAAGTAGGTCGGTGGCCGCCCGAGGGGCCCACGGGAGGGGGGCGTGCCCTCCACCCTCATGGCTGCCTCGGCTGCTTCTTGACTTGCACTCCAAGTCCCGTGGATCACATTCGTTCCAAAAATCACGCTCCCGAAGGTTTCATTCCATTTGGACTCCGTTTGATATTCCTTTTCTTCGAAATACTGAAATAGGCAAAAAAAAACAGCAATACGGGCTGGGCCTCCGGTTAGTAGGTTAGTCCCAAAAGTGATATAAATGTGTAAAGTAAAGCCCATAAACATCCAAAACGGGTAATATAATAGCATGGAACAATAAAAAATTATAGATACGTTGGAGACGTATCAAGCATCCCCAAGCTTAATTCCTGCTCGTCCTCGAGTAGGTAAATGATAAAAATAGAATTTTTGATGTGGAATGCTACCTAGCATAATTCTCAATGTAATTTTATTTATTGTGGCATGAATGTTCAGATCCAAATGATTCAAAATAAAAGTTCATATTGACATAAGAAATAGTAATACTTCAAGCATACTAATCAAAGCAATCATGTCTTCTCAAAATAACATGGCTAATGAAAGTTATCCCTACAAAATCATATAGTCTAGCTGTTGCTCTATCTTCATCACACAAAGTATTTAATCATGCAAACCCCGATGACAAGCCAAGCAATTGTTTCATAGTTTAGTAATCTCAAACCTTTTCAATTTTCACGCAGTACATGAGCGTGAGCCATGGACATAACACTATATGTCGAATAGAATGGTGGTTGTGGAGAAGAGAAAAAAGGAGAAGATAGTCTCACATCAACTAGGCGTATCAACGGGCTATGGAGATGCCCATTAATAGATATCAATGTGAGTAAGTAGGGATTGCCATGCAACAGATGCACTAGAGCTATAAATGTATGAAAGCTCAACAAAAGAAACTAAGTGGGTGTGCATCCAACTCGCTTGCTCATGAAGACCTAGGGCATTTTGAGGAAGCCCATCATTGGAATATACAAGCCAAGTTCTATAATGAAAAATTCCCACTAGTATATGAAAGTGACAACATAGGAGACTCTCTATCATGAAGATCATGGTGCTACTTTGAAGCACAAGTGTGGTAAAAGGATAGTAGCATTGTCCCTTCTCTCTTTTTCTCTCTTTTTTTCTTTTTTTTTCTTTTTTTTCTTCTTTTCTTTTTTTTTCTTTTGGCCTTTCTCTTTATTTTTCTTTTGGCCTTTCTCTTTTTCTTTTTCTTTTGTAAAGTCTGAAGTCTCGTCCCGACTTGTGGGGGAATCATAGTCTCCATCATCCTTTCCTCACTGGGACAATGCTCTAATAATGAAGATCATCACATTTTTATTTACTTACAACTCAAGATTACAACTCAATACTTAGAACAAGATATGACTCTATATGAATGCCTCCGGCGGTGTACCGGGATATGCAATGAATCAAGAGCGGCATGTATGAAAATTATGAAGGTGGCCTTGCCACAAATACGATCTCAACTACATGATCTTGCAAAGAGCAATATGACAATGATGATGCGTGTCATATAAACGGAACAGTGGAAAGTTGCATGGCAATATATCTCGGAATGGCTATGGTAATGCCATAATAGGTAGGTATGGTGGCTGTTTTGAGGAAGGTATATGGTACCGGCAGAATTTGCGCGGCATAAGAGAGGCTAGCAATGGTGGAAGGGTGAGAGTGCGTATAATCCATGGACTCAACATTAGTCAAAAGAACTCAGATACTTATTGCAAAAATCTACAAGTCATCAAAAACAAAGTATTACGCGCATGCTCCTAGGGGGATAGATTGGTAGGAAAAGACCATCGCTCGTCCCCGACCGCCACTCATAAGGAAGACAATCAATAAATTAAATTGTGCTCCAACTTCATCACAAAGCGGTTCACCATACGTGCATGCTAAGGGAATCACAAACTTCAAACAAGCATTCTTTAAATTCATAATCACCCAACTAGCATGACTCTAATATCACTACCTCCATATCTCAAAACAATTATCAAGTATCAAATTGATCATAGCATCCAATTCACTTTTTATGATAGTTTTTATTATACCCAACTTGGATGCCTACCATTCTAGTACCAATTTTATAACCATAGCAAATACCATGCTGTTCTAAGAGACTCTCAAAATAATATAAGTGAAGCATGAGAGACTAATGATTTCTACAAAATTAAGCCACCAACGTGCTCTAAAAGATATAAGTGAAGCACTAGAGCAAAAACTATCTAGCTCAAAAGATATAAGTGAAGCACATAGCATATTCTAATAAATTCTAATCAAGTGGGCTTCTTCCAAAAGGTGTGTAGAGCAAGGATGATTTTGGTAAACTAAAAAGCAAAAACTAATATCATACATGACGCTCCAAGAAAAACACATATAATGCGGCGAATAAAAATATAGCTCCAAGTAAATTTACCGATGAACGAAGACGAAAGAGGGGATGCCTTCCCGGGGCATCCCCAAGCTTAGGCTTTTGGCTATTCTTGAATATATTGGGGTGCCATGGGAATCCCCAATATTAGGCTTTTATCACTCCTTATTCCA
Organism: Triticum timopheevii; assembly: GCA_963921465.1. NCBI lineage: Eukaryota > Viridiplantae > Streptophyta > Magnoliopsida > Poales > Poaceae > Triticum > Triticum timopheevii. The sequence continues at coordinate 459,703,952 of OY997264.1, read as the reverse complement.
TAGTCCATCAAATCTTTACCCAAAACTTGAAAACTTCACAACACAAAACTCAACAGGAAATCTCATAAGCTCCCTTAGTGAAAGAAAGCAAAACCACCACATAAGGTACTGTAATGAACTCATTATTTATTTATATTCGTGTTAAACCTACTGTATTTCAAGTTCTCTATGGTTCATACCACTTAATACTAGCCATAGATGCATCAAAATAAGCAAACAACACACGAAAAACAGAATCTGTCAAAAATAGAATAGTCTGTAGCAATGTGTAACCCACGAATACTTCTGTAACTCTAAAAATCCTTCCAAAATAGGAAGTCCTGGGAAATTTGTTTATTGATCTATAGAAAAAATAATTAACACAAAAGCACGTTTCTGTGAATTAACAAAACTAAATTCATGCGTGCAAAGTTTCTGTTTTTCAGCAGAATCACCGTAGGTTATCCTATAGGTTCTACTTGGCACAAACACTAATTAAAACATAAAAACACATCTAAACAGAAGGTAGATGCAAAATTAATTACTAAACAGAAACAAAAACAAAAACACAAATAAAATTGGGTTGCATCCCAACTAGCGCTATCGTTTAACACCACTAGCTAGGCATAAAAGCGAGGATAGATCTAAGTAGTGCCATCTTTGGCACTCAATTCATAAGTAGCCCGCATGATAGATTCATAAGGTAATTTAATTTTCTTTCTTGGAAAGTGCTCCATGCCTGTCCTTAATGGAAATTGGAATCTAATATTCCCTTGCTTCATATCAATAATCGCGCCAATCGTTCTAAGGAAAGGTCTACCAAGAATAATAGGGCAAGAAAGATTGCAATCTATATCAAGAACGATAAAATCTATGGGCACCAAATTTCTATTTGCAACAATGAGAACATCATTGATCCTTCCCATTGGCTTTTTAATGGCGGAATCCGCAAGGTGCAAACTTAAAGAGCCATCATCAAGATCATGGAAACCTAGAATACCACATAAAGTTTTCGAAATCGTGGAAACACTAGCACCAAAATCACATAAAGCATAACACTCATGATCTTTAATTTTAATCTTTATAGTAGGTTCTCACTCATCATTAAGTTTTCTAGGTATAGAAACTTCCAAATTAAGTTTTTCATCAAAAGACTGCATCAAGGCATCAACAATATGTTTGGTAAAAGCTTTATTTTGACTATAAGCATGAGGAGAATTCACAACGAATTGCAACAAGGAAATACAACCTTATAAAGAACAATTATCATAATCAAATTCCTTGAAATCCAAGATAGTGGGTTCAATACTATTTAAAGTCTTGACATCTCCAATCCCACTTTTACCAAATTTAGCATCAAGATCTTTCCGAATCATTGGGACGCCTTTTAACTAAAGTTGACTCATCTCCATCCCATTATTATTAAGATTCATATTGCAAAACAAACATCTAATAGGGGACACATCAATAACTTTAAGATCTTCATCATTATTTTCATGGAAACTAGAAGAACACACTTTTACAAAGTAATCTTTCTTAGCATGCAATCTAGCGATTCTTTCTTTCCCCTCGTCAATGGAAATTCTCATGGCTTTGAGAGACTCATTGATATCATGCTTAGGAGGAGTAGATCTAAGTTTTATAGAATCAACATCAAGCAAAAGTCTATCAACGTTCCTAGCTAAATCATCAACTTTGAGCAATTTTTCTTCAAGCAAGGCGTTAAAATTCTTTTGAGAGATCATAAATTCTTTCACACTATTCTCAAAATCAGAGGGAATATTATTAAAATTACCATAAGAATTATTGTAGGAATTTCCATAGTTATTAGAGGAATTACTAGGGAACGGTCTAGGATTAAAGTTTCCTCTATAAGCATTGTTTCCGAAACTATTCCTACCAACAAAATTCACATCCATAGATTCATTATTATTCTCAATCAAAGTAGACAAAGGTATATCATTGAGATCAATAGGATCACCCTTAGTAGCAAACAATTTCATAAGTTCATCCATCTTCCCACTCAAAACATTAATTTCTTCTATAGCATGCACTTTTTTACTAGTAGATCTTTCGGTGTGCCATTGAGAATAATTAGCCATAATATTATCAAGGAGTTTTGTAGCATCTCCTAAAGTGATTTCCATAAACGTGCCTCCTACAGCCGAATCTAAAAGATTTCTAGAAGCAAAATTCAATCCGGCATAAAAATTTTGTATGATCATCCATAAGTTCAAACCATGAGTAGGGCAATTGCGAATCATCAATTTCATTCTGTCCCAAGATTGGGCAACATGCTAATGATCAAGTTGTTTAAAATTCATAATGTCGTTCCTAAGAGGGATGGTCTTAGCGGGAGGAAAATACTTAGAGATAAAAACATCTTTGCAATTGTTCCAAGAATCAATACTATTTTTAGGCAAAGATGAAAACCAAAATTTAGCACGATCTCCAAGGGAAAACATAAATAACTTTAATTTAACAATATTCTTATCCGTATCTTTCTTCTTTTGCATATCACACAAATCAACAAAGTTGTTTAGATGGGTAGCGGCATCTTCACTAGGAAGGCCGGTGAATTGATCTTTCATAACAAGATTCAGCAAAGCAGTATTGATTTCACAAGACTCAACATCATTAAGAGGAGCAATCGGAGTACTAAGGAAATCATTATTATTGGTATTGGAGAAATCACACAATTTGGTATTATCTTGCGCCATGGCGACAAGTAATCCGCACACGAGTAAACAGAAAAAGGCAAGCAAAAAAGAGAGGAGATTGGGAAAGAGAGGGCAAATGAAACGGCAAGGGTGAAGTGTTGGAGAGGAAAACCAGAGTCAAATGGCAAATAATGTAAATGCGAGGGAGATGAGTTTGTGATGGGTACTTGGTATGTCTTGACTTGAGTGAAGACCTCCCCGGCAACGGTGCCAGAAATCCTTCTTGCTACGTCTTGAGCTTGCATTGGTTTTCCTTGAAGAGGAAAGGGTGATGCAGCAATAGTAGCGTAAGTATTTCCCTCAGTTTTTGAGAACCAAGGTATCAATCCAGTAGGAGGCTCCTCAAAAGTCCCACGCACCTACACAAAAAACAAAGAACTTGCAACCAACGCAATAAAGGGGTTGTCAATCCCTTCACGGCCACTTGCGAAAGTGATATCTGATAGAGATAGTATGATAAGATAAATATATTTTTGGTATTTTATGATATAGATTGGAAAAGTAAAGATGCAAAATAAAAGTAGATGGAAATCTTATATGATAAAAGATAGACCCGGGGGCCATAGGTTTCACTAGTGGCTTCTCTCAAGATAGCATAAGTATTACGGTGGGTGAACAAATTACTATCGAGCAATTGATAGAAAAGCGAATAATTATGAGATTATCTAGGCATGATCATGTATATAGGCATCACATCTGCAACAAGTAGACCAACTCCTGCCTGCATCTACTACTATTACTCCACACATCGACCGCTATCCAACATGCATCTAGAGTATTAAGTTCATAAAGAGCAGAGTAACACATTAAGAAAGATGACATGATGTAGAGGGATAAACTCATGCAATATGATATAAACCCCATCTTTTTATCCTCGATGGCAACAATACAATACGTGCCTTGCTGCCCCTGCTGTCACTCGGAAAGGACATCGCAAGATTGAACCAAAGCTAAGCACTTATCCCATTGCAAGAAAGATCAATTTAGTAGGACAAACCAAACTGATAATTCGAAGAGACTTGTAAAGATAACACAATCATACATAAAAGAATTTTGAGGAGATTCAAATATTTCTCATAGATAAACTTGATCATAAACCCACAATTCATCGGATCTCGACAAACACACCGCAAAAAGAGTTACATCAAATAGATCTCCAAGAAGATCGAGGAGAACATGGTATTGAGATCCAAAAAGAGAGAAGAAGCCATCTAGCTAATAACTATGGACCCAAAGGTCTGTGGCAAACTACTCACAACTCATCGGAGGGGCTATGGTGTTGATGTAGAAGCCCTCCATGGTCGATTCCCCTCTGGCGGAGCGCCGACGAAGGCTCCAAGATGGGATCTCGTGGATGCAGAAGGTTGCGGTGGTGGAATTATATTTTCGTGGCTTGTTCTGATGTTCTCAGGGTACGTGGGTATATATAGGAGGAAGAAGTAGGTCGGTGGCCGCCCGAGGGGCCCATGAGATAGGGGGTGCGCCCTGTAGGGGTGGGCGCGCCCTCCACCCTCGTGGCCACTTCGGCTTCTTCTTGACTTGCACTCCAAGTCCTCTGGATCACATTAGTTCCAAAAATCACGCTCCCAAAGGTTTCATTGCATTTGGACTCCGTTTGATATTCCTTTTCTTCGAAATACTGAAATAGGCAAAAAAAATAGCAATACGGGCTGGGCCTACAGTTAGTAGGTTGGTCCCAAAAATGATATAAATATGTAATGTAAAGCCCATAAACATCCAAAACGGGTAATATAATAGCATGGAACAATAAAATATTATAGATACGTTGGAGACGTATCACCATACCACTCTGGTGTCGATTGTGTTCTGATTGACCTACGAGGTTCGGTAGTAACCTGATCTGATGTTTCATGATCATCACCATTAGCTTCCTCTCTAGTTGGTGTAGGCATCACGGGAACGGTTTTATCTAATGAGATACTTTCCAAATTGAGAGAAGGTACAATTACCTCATCAAGTTCTACTTTCCTCCCACTCACTTCTTTTGGGAGAAACTCCTTCTCTAGAAAGGTTCCATTCTTGGCAACAAAGATCTTGCCTTCGGATATGTGGTAGAAGGTGTACCCAATTGTTCCCTTAGGGTATCCTTTGAAGACACACTTCTCCAATTTGGGTTCGAGCTTATCAGGCTGAAGCTTTTTGACATAAGTATCGCAACCCCAAATTTTAAGAAACGACAGCTTAGTTTTATTGCCAAACCACAATTCATATGGTGTCATCTCCACGGATTTAGATGGTGCCCTGTTTAACGTGAATGCAACTATCTCTAATGCATAACCCCGAAAGGATAGTGGTAAATCAGTAAGAGACATTATAGATCGCGCCATATCTAATAAAATATGGTTACGATGTTCAAACACACCATTACGCTGAGGTGTTTCAGGTGGCGTGAGTTGTGAAACTTTCCACATTGTTTTAAATGAAGGCCAAACTCGTAACTCAAATATTTACCTCCGCGATTAGACTTGTGTTTCATTAAGTAGATATACCCATATCTGCTCAAATCATATCTGAAGTTCAGAAAATAACGATACCCGCCGCTAGCCTCAACACTCATCGGACCACATACATCAGTATGTATTATTTCCAATAAGTGATTGGCTCGCTCCATTGTTCCGGAGAACGGAGTTATAGTCATCTTGCCCATGAGGCTTGGTTTGCAAGCATCAAATGATTCATAATCAAGTGATTCCAAAAGCCCATTTGCATGGAGTTTCTTCATGCGTTTTACATCAATATGACCTAAACGGCAGTGCCACAAATATGTTGCACTATCATTATCAACTTTGCATCTTTTGGCATCAATTTTATAAATATGTGTATCACTACAATCGAGATTCAATAAACCATTTAGATTGGGTGTATGACCAAAGAAGGTTTTATTCATGTAAATAGAATAACAATTATTCTCTAACTTAAATGAATAAATGTTTTGTAATAAACATGATCTAATCATATTCATGCTCAACGCAAACACCAAATAACACTTATCTAGGTTCAACACTAATCCCAAAGGTAGTGGGAGTGTGCGATGGTGATCATATCAACCTTGGAATCATTTGCAACACACATCGTCACCTTGCTTTTAACTAGGCTCTGCAACTCATGTTTCAAGTTATTAATCTTAGAAAATGAACCGGTATCAAATACCTAGGGGTTACTACGAACACTAGTAAAATACACATCAAGAACATGTATATCAAATATACCTTTGTCCACTTTGCCATCTTTCTTATCCGCCAAGTATTTGGGGCAGTTCCACTTCCAGTGACCATTTCCTTTGCAGTAGAAGCACTTAGTTTTAGGCTTAGGTATAGCTTTGGGATTCTTCACGGGAGTGGCAACTTGCTTCTCATTCTTCTTGAAGTTCCCTTTCTTTTCCTTTGCCCTTTTTCTTGAAACTAGTGGTCTTTGTTAACCATCAACACTTGATGCTCTTTCTTGATTTCTACCTTCGCCTATTTCGGCATCGCGAAGAGCTCGGGAATCTTTTTCATTATGCCTTGCACATTATAGTTCGTCACGAAGTTCTAGTAGCTTGGTGATAGTGACTAGAGAGCTTTGTCAATCACTATCTTATCTGGAAGATTAACTCCCACTTGATTCAAGCGATTGTAGTGCCTAGGAATTCTGAGCACATGCTCACTAGCTGAGCTATTCTCCTCCATCTTGTAGGAAAAGTACTTGTCAGAGGTCTCATACCTCTCGACACGGGCATGAGCCTGAAATACCAATTTCAGCTCGTGGAACTCATATGCTCTGGGGCATTCAAAACGTCTTTGAAGCCCCGATTCTAAGCCGTAAAGCATGGCGCACTAAACTATCAAGTAGTCATCATATGGAGCTTGCCAAACATTCATAACATATGCATCTACTCCTGCAATAGGTCTGCCACCTAGCGGTGCATCAACGACATAATTCTTCTGTGCAACAATGAGGATAATCCTCAGATTACGAACCCAGTCTACATCATTGCTACTATCATATTTCAACTTAGTTTTCTCTAGGAACATATAAAAAACATAGGGGAGCTACAAGGCGAGCTATTGATGTACAACATCATTTGCAAATACTATCAGGACTAAGTTCATGATAAATTAAGTACAATTAATCAAATTACTTAAGAACTCCCACTTAGATAGACACCCCTCAAGTCATCTAAATGATACGTGATCCAAATCAACTAAACCATGTCCGATCATCACATGAGATGGGGTAGTCATCAATGGTGAACATCTTTATGTTGATCATATCTACTATATGATTCACATTCGACCTTTCGGTCTCCTAGTGTTTGGAGGCCGTGTCTGTACAGGCTAGGCTCGTCAAGTTTAACCCGAGTATTCCGCGTGTGCAAAACTATATTGAACCCGTTTTATTTGAACGTAGAGCCTATCACACCCGATCATCACATGGTGTCTCAGCACGAAGAATTGTCGCAACGGTGCATACTCAGGGAGAACACTTATACCTTGAAATTAGTTAGGGGATCATCTTATAGTTCTACCATCGTACTAAGCAAAATAACATGCATAAAGATAAACATCACATGCAATCAAAATATGTGACATGATATGGCCATCATCATCTTATGCTTTTGATCTCCATCTCCAAAGCATCATCATGATCTCCATTGTCACCGGCTTGACACCTTGATCTCCATCGTTGCGTCGTGGTCGTCTCGCCAACTATTGCTTCTACAACTATCGCTACTGCATAATGATAAAGTAAAGAAATTACATGGCGTTTGCATTTCATACAATAAAGCGACAACCATAAGGCTCATGCCAGTTGCCGATAACTTTTTGTCATGGTATTTCCTCGACATATGCCAAGGGATGGCTTATCATGTGTGGGGACATGAGTGCATTGCCGAGCTCTAGAAGCGGGAGTAGGCAAGACCTTGAATGACGCCGGATATTACCCAGGTTCGGGGCTCTCCGGGGAGATAACACCCCTAATCCTGCTCTGCGGGGTCTCCGCATAACTATGATCAAATAGAGTGGCTACAAGGGTGCTCCTTGAGCTGCTTCGGCTAGAGGTGGAAGAAGGCCAGCTAGCTCTACCTCTCCCTAGCTACGTGGGTGTGTGGTGGCTAGAATGGTGAACCCTTTGCATGGGTGAGGCTGGGGGGTTTATATAGGCCAACCCCCCGGGGGTACAATGGTAATCCGGCTAGTTGTGGGACCCGACCGTCAGTGTCTCTGGGCTCCGGCTTCTCTGTTGACCGCTGGGGCCCACCGCCTGGTGGGCCGCGCCTGTTGCCGTGAACTTGGCCGATAGGTAGGGCCCGCCGCTCACGGGCCAGGAGGACTAGCCACTCTGTAGCATCGCCTCTAATGACGGTAGCTTGGTCGGTGGGCGTATGGCTATAGTACCGTCGCCTGGCGGGCGATTACTATAGCCACACCCCGTTACTTCTGGTTGATGGCGCACAGACTCCAACGACAGGGACGACCGCCTGGTAGGAGTCGGCCTCCCCTTGTGGCCGCCTGTTCTGGCCTTGCCGCCTTCTGGTGACACGCGGGCAGGTGGGGCCCGCCGTCTGTGTGCCATACCGACCGCCCGTCCTGGGAGCATGGCCCTGTGTGACATAGGCGCCATCATGGGTCGTGGGGCTACAGTGTCATGTCACGTGAGGGGTGTCCGCTTGGTACGCCCGCACTGTGGCCATGTTCCATCCGGGATTCGGGGGTGGCAGGTTGCACTATTGCCATGCCTTGTCTTGTCGTGGCAGGTGGGTGCAAACTTTGAGGGGGCGTGAGGCCACCTGGTAGGAGCCGGCCCATGCCCTCACCGCCTTCTGGGGTGCACCTCCTTCTTGGGGTCCGCCTCGTTCTAGGAGGCGGCCTGTTGGCACCAGCCGGCCGTGTGGGCTGGCCTTGCGACCAGTCAAGATGAGGGGCTTGGCCAGCCCCGATGTCTTAAAAACTATTGAGGTGCGGATGAGGCTACCCAGGGTCTATCCCCCTGCCTGTAGTCCCCGAAGCTGGTAAGGTTCTATGGCTTTGGGTAGCCAGAGAGCCTCAGCAGTTTCCCTCTCAAGTGGTCTTCCGCCTTCTGCTCCGTCCGGCTGGGAGGACTCGGGTGCCAGGAGCCGGACATGGTCGTGGCCGCCTGGTGGAATTCGAATAGTCGTGGTGGGGGCCAGGTGGTGCACCAGCTTGGCGACAGGCTCGCCACTCGTTGCCCGCCCTCCATGCAGTGCCAGCCGGCCAGGCCAGCCTGCTAGCCCACACGCGTGACGGGACGTCGCCACAGGCCCAAGCCTGCCACCACAGGGCCTCGGCACGCGCGCGGATCCGCTGTGGCCGAGGCAGACGGTTGCACTTCCAAGGCATGATTAATACACGTCGTTACAGCGCGGAGAACGCGGGGTTGTGGGGGGAGTGGATGCAATTAATCTTGTGCCCCCATGTCTCGCCCCCCTCGGCTCCGCCACCGGGGGGCTATAAGTAGGAGGAGGAAGGGGCGGCAAGATGCACGTGTGCCCTTCTCCCCCTTCATCTTGTCTTTCTCCTTCTTCTTCCTCTTGCTGCCGCTTCACCTCCTCTTCTCACCGGAACACTGCTGCAGCCTGCCGTTGTAGGACTTTTTCGCGCCGCAACCGCCTCGCACCGCTGCCGAGCATGGAGCCCATGGCGCACAATTGTCGTGCAGGTGACTGGGACGGCTCCAACGTCCACGACGAGCACTTGGAGTTCCTCCTCCAGACGCGGAGGCTCCCTCATGCCTCAAACGTCAAGGTGCATGTTCCTCCCGAAAGGGAGATCTCGCCGGCACCAGAGGGCAGCGAGCGCGTCGTCTTCCGGTCGCACTTCCTCCACGGCTTTGGTCTGCCGGTGAGCGAATTCCTCCGCTCGTTCCTCGACTTCTATGGAGTGCAACCCCACCACCACACGCCAAACATGGTGGTGCTGCTCTCCGCCTTCGTCACCCTCTACGAGGGATATCTCGGCACGCTTCCCACACTCGAGCTGTGGGGAGAACTATTCGACTTGAAGCTCGGCACTGATGCCAAGAACGAGGCAGCCCAGTGTAGAGCCTGCGTCGCGGTGCGGCGCACCGGATCCGTGACCCACTTCCAGGCTCTCGCCCTACTGCAGTCGGCCAAGCTGTGGCAGAATTCGTACTTCTACATCGAGAACATCCACCCGTCGCGAAAGTATGTCAACCTGCAGGCTTATGTAGCCGGTCTGCCTGCCGAGCCCTGCACCAACTAGAAGTATCGGCCGAAGAACCTGACGGCCACCTCCGCCACCGCTCTCGCCCGACTCCAGGAGATGATGGAGTTGGAGGGCCTCAAGGCCTTAGATCTGCTGGCCGCCTTCGTGCAGCGCCGGGTGCTACCTCTTCAAGCTCGACCCCACATAATCAGCAACATGAGTGGGCCCCGGGATCCATCCTGGATGTCCACCAAGGTGATGCCGGACAAGGAGTTGGTCCGGATGGTGAACTTTTTCTCTGACTGCAAGCTCTCGAAGACGGATTGGCGGTTCGGCAAGCCGCCGTACAGCCGGGCTAAACCGGCACCTTCGATAAGTCTGTTGATTTTCTTTCTCTTTGCTGTTCCAGGTTCTTCTTGCCGCCTGAGCAGTCGGCCATGGTGCAGTGCCTCCCGGGCCAAATGGCCACCGACGCACTAGGCCGAGGTGACCAGTACCTGGCGGACCGGGCGGTGAGCGACGCGGACAACCCTGACTTGGGGGTGGCTGCGATGGAAGAGGACGATGCCACAGGCAGTGGCGGTGAGCGGTCGGGCGGCTTCTTAGGAGGCGGCCTTGGGGAGTGGCCGGACGAGGAGGAGGAGGATGACGAGCCACACCGCAGCCATGGTGCCTATAAGGCGGGCGCCAGCTCCTCGGCTGCGCTGACTACAGTAGCATGCGCACCGAAATGCCGGGACGATGCAGGGTTGTTCGGTAGCCAGCCCAAGAAGGTCAAGACCTCGGCCGCCGCGACCAAGCGGCAAGAGGCTGCGGCAAAGGCGGCCCTTTTCCAGAAGGGCCTGAGGCCGCGCTCGGTGGTATCTACATAAGTACTTTGATCTTCCTACAGTCGCTTTGTGTTTGCTTCCCTTATAGTCTTTTCATTAGTTTTTCTTGTTTCCCGGAACAGGGCTCCGCTATCTCTCTCGCGGGCCCCATCTGCCTCGGTGGTTGGGGCGGCCGATAGCTCTGCGGGCCCCCACCGCATGGATCCACTTGCCACCCCCAGGAGGCAACGGAGAAGAACGCGCGAGAGGCGCGAGAGGAGCGGGAGGCCGCGGCCCGGGAAGAAGCGGAGGTGGCCAAGGCTACAAAAAAAGGGCGCATGCCTAAGCGGTGAGCAAGGAGCAGGCGGATGTGGCCGCCAAGGCGCAGGAGGCGGAGGCTTCCTGTGGTCGGGCCCGGGGTCCATTGACCTACAGCACGTGGAGCCGCTGGTGCCGGAGGTCCAGGTGCCGATTGGCGGGGCTAGCATTGACCAACCGACCTTGGAGAGGGGAGGGGGCGGCCCTGTTGCTTTGGAGGCGGAGGTGGTTCCACGCGTGCCGACTGCCGACGCACAAGGTAGCCAGCCTGACGCGCTGCAGGTGGTGCCATCCGATGGCGGGTTGGTGGTCGGTCCGATTCCCACAGTCCGCGTTCCCGCGCGCCAGCTCCCGGCGAGGTCAAGCTCGGTGCCAAGGCCGATGGAGGTCGGCGCCACCAGCTCGATGACGCCCACACCAAGGCCACCAGTGCCACATCAGCGGACTGGACGTCTAGGGGCAGCACTAGTGTACCGAACGTGGCTGTGCAGGACGTCTTGGCCCAGTTCAGCACCCAAGGCACCGCCCTTCAGCGATCCATGCAGGAGTTCTTGGCGATGCGAATGGCCGTCCGAGTACGCACTTGCTTCTTGTTTTTATAAACTCTCACAATCTTCTGGGGGGGGGGGGGGCGCACCAGCACACCCACTGGGTGTAGTCCCCGAGTTCTGGGCTGGCTGCTGAGTAGGCAACTCGGAACTTTAAGGTAAGTTCCAAGTGCTAACTTGTTTCTTTTTCTTCTGTTGTCTTTGTTGCAGGACTACCATTACCTCCGCGTGGCCGCCTACAACTCCTAGAACCAGGAGTTGGCCAAGCGGACCAGCGACTTCAACCAGAGCCGGAGTAAGCACTCCGTCTTTCTTCTCATAGGGGCGCATCAGTGCACCTGTTGGGTGTAGCCCCCGAGATTCGGGCCGACTGCTAAGCAGTCGGGACGGATCATCCGACAACTAATCTTTTGTTGATGTTGATGTCTTTTCTTTCTTATCTTTATTGAGGCGGCCGCCGAACTGCAGCAGCGCCTGGGCGAGGTCCAAACCGAGCTTCGCACCAAGGAGCAGGAGCACAGCCAGGCGGCTCAGGATTGCGAGCGCCTGACCAAGGAGCTAGCGGCCCAGGTAGAGCAGCACAAAGCGGAGCTCAAGAAGCTGAAGGAGAGCGAAGACTCCCTCAAGGCCGATTTCGAGACTCAATGTTCAAATTGGGCTGAGAAGGAGAAGTTCCTGTCCGTCGGCTACGGCGAGATCGAGTAAACGATGGTAATTTATTTCTTCTTCTTGAGCAGCCACCGACTGCTGCGGGAGCCGACCTCTGTCTTCTAATCTTTTGACCTTCTTCTTGCGTAGAGTTCTTCTCAGGTTACTCCGTCGCTGTCAGCCAGACCATCGAGGCGCGGCGCAAGGTGCGAAGGGCGGCAGACGTGGATATTGCGCCCAACGCGGCTGCAGCCGGCCCACCGGATGCTCCGCCACCTGCAGCGCGTCGCAGCTCAGGTGCTGACCGCCCTCTGGCCAGATGCTCAAGTTCCACGCACCCCCAGCCGGATTGCCGACAGGCTGGAGGTGGCAGTCGGTCGCTTCGAGGCCTGGAAGGGCGTTGTGGCTCGGGCGGGCGCCTGGACGGCCTTGGAGTTAGCCAAGGCTTGGTACCCTTGCCTGGATATGGCCCGGCTGGCCACCTTCCAGTGGGAGGCCGGTTCGGAGCTGGCGGCGGTGGGTCCTGTGCTCACTCAGCGCATGGCGGCGATCGCCGAGTACGTCGATACCACCGTATTCATCCTCGAACTGGACGAAGAGGGCGCTGAGGTGCCACCCAACTGGTTCGGGCTGAACCCGGCGGATGTGGAGGACTCAGCGAAGGAGATCGCCTCCAGCAATGAGGGTGAAGACAACGAGGGAAAGGATGGCAAAGACGACACACTGGAGGATGGAGCGGAAGGCCAGCCTCAACCCGATCGAGCCTCGAACAGCGAGCCAGGGTGGCTGCGTCGACTTCTGCTGACGCTGACCGGGCTGAGACTCACCAGTTGGCTGCTCCACCATCCGGTGCCGCTGCCTCCACCAACCTCTCGGACCCCCTGCTGCTCCTCTGCCCTAGGCAACCATTTTATCTTATCTTTTCCTGTTCTTGTAATCTTTTGAACAAGTACGTTAAATTCGCGAAATTCCGCCCACTGGGGATGTATGTTTAAACTTGATGAATGTTGGCCATGGGCCTTTTGCAACGTATATAAGTTTAAATCCCCACATTTTTGCATGTGTTGCCGGGTTCCTGTTCGATTTTGCCTCTCTCTTTTTGGCTTTTTTCTCTGTCGTGTTCTGTTGGCCACCTCCCTATCAACCGGACAACCGCTCTGTGGTCTATGGATGGGTCAGGGACTTGGGCGCTCTTCAGAACGGGCAAGTTACTTCAGCCACGTAGAGTATAGCTTAACCGAGCGAGAAGCTGGCCTGCTGGCTGCTGAGCAGCCGGACGAGGGAGGCGAGGAGCCAGCTAGGCATAAGTCGGCATTTTCCTTAGTCGGATTTTGTGTGGACAGTGTTTCCGTCCTTTAGCTCTTCGCTAGTCGAACAGTCGCGCCGCGAGCTGTGACTTGGAGCGAAGAGAGGGCTTTGGAGTTGGCACACTACTAGTCGGCTCTGCTTGGTGCAAACTTAGGCCAAGGCGGCAAGCCTCAGGTCGGCTGGCCGGAACCCGGACGTGGCAGGAATAGAAAAAACTCAATGATAGCACAAGCTTAACTTATAGATAAAAATGTAGCCTCCGAGTGCACCTTGGGGGACCTGAGGTCTTGTACTTAATACAAAAGTTAGTGTGGTACATACGCTCAAATCAACTGTTAAACGGGCGGAGCAGATTTGCATTCCATGGCTGCTCCGTCTCTTCGCCGGCTGTGCATCGCTTGCATGCCCTGGGCTTCTGGGTGCCGATGATGTAGTACGAGTCGTTGCCCAGGGCCTTGCTAATGATGAAGGGACCTTCCCAAGGTGCCGCGAGCTTGTGTTGCCTGGCTGATTGCTGGATCAGGCGGATCACGAGGTCGCCTTTGCGGAAAGAATGCGGCTTGACATTCTTATTGTGGTAGCGGCGTAGGCTCTGCTGATAGATGGTGGACCGGCTGCACACCAGTAGTCGGGCCTCTTCCAGCAGGTCAATGCCGTCTTCTCGCGCCTCTTTTGCTTCTGCCTCCATGTACATGGTGACCCGAGGTGAGTCGAACTCGATATCCGTAGGGATGATAGCCTCGGCACCGTAAACAAGGAAGAAGGGCGTGAAGTCGGTAGATCTGTTGGGCGTGGTCCGAAGGATCCAGAGGATGGACGGCAGCTCGTCTATCTAGCAGTCGGCCGACCACTCTAGCGGCTCAATCAGGTGGGGCTTGATGCCAGACAAGATGATGCCGTTTGCTTGCTCCACCTGTCCGTCTGACTGTGGGTGTGCAACAGACGCTAAGTCAAGTCGGATGCCCTGATTTGCACAAAAACGGGCTAAGGTGCCTTTGGCGAAGTTGGTGCTGTTGTCGGTGATGATTCTGTGGGGAACGCCATATTAGACAATGATGTCGGCGATGAATGTGATAGCAGTCGGACCATTCAGCTTCTTGATTGGCTTGGCTTCTATCCACTTGGTGAATTTGTCGATGGCGACCAGCAGATGAGTCATGCCGCCGTGTGCTGTCTTGAAAGGACCCACCATGTCCAAACCCCACATGGCGAATGGCCAGGTGATGGGGATGGTCTTGAGGGCGAAGGCCGGTAGGTGTTGCATGGTGCTGAACATCTGGCACCCTTTGCACTTCTTGACCAACTCTTTGGCATCGCCCAAAGCAGTCGACCAGAAGAATCCATGGCAGAAAGCTTTAGCTACGAGGGACCTAGAGGCGGCATGGTGGCCACATTCGCCTTGATGGATATCTCTGAGGATTTCCATGCCCTTCTCTGGCTCCATGCAGCGCTGGTAGACACCGGTCACGCTCCGCCTGACGAGCTCTTGGTTGACGATGGTATAGGCGCCTGCTCTGCGCTTGATCTGTCGGGCTAGCACTTGGTCGACTGGTAGCACGCGGTTGACCAGATAGTTGTGGATGGGCTGCGCCCAAGATGGGGCCGCCACCACTGTGAATACAGTGACTGACATGAGGGGGTCCAGGTTGGGAGGCGGCGGGTTGGGGCGGTCCGCTCCTGAAGGTGCTGATGAAGTCTCCAGGCCGACTGCAGAAGCCCTCGAGCCGCCTGCTAGGGTTCCTGGGCCGAATGCTAGTGCTGCAGCCCCCAGGCGGCCTGGTGAAGTCCCCAGGCTGACTGCTGAAGTCCCCGAGCCGGATCCGACTGCTCCAGGGGCAGCCGGCACGAAGATGGAGTCACACTCCGGCGAGGGCTTGATAGACGGCTTGCGGAGGTGCTCGAGGGAGACGCCGGCTAGTATGGCTTGCTGGGTGGAGCCAATGCGGGCGAGAGCATCTGCTGCATAGTTGTCGGCTCATGGCACGTGGATGAACTCGCACCCGTCAAAATACCCGCTCATCTGCTGGAGGAGGAAGCGGTAGCTTGCCATGTTGGCATCCTTGGCGTCCTAGTCACCGGACGACCACTGGACCACCAATTCTGAGTCGCTCTATAGCAGAGGATGCGGTAGATGCCGATTTCTTTGGCCAGTCAGAGCCCGAAGATGAGCGCCTCGTACTCGGCTATGTTGTTGGAGGCGGCGAAGTGGATCTGCAGTGTGTACTTCAGCTTGTCGCCCTTGGGAGAGGTGAGGACGATGCCAACTCCTTAGCCGGTGCGCATCTTTGAGCCATCAAAGTGCATCCGCCAATGCGTAGAATCCTGCGCTGGTAGCAAGTACTAGGACTCGGTCGAGTCAACAAGGAAGTCGGCCAATGCTTGGGACTTCATGGTGGTGCGGGGCTGGTAGAGGATGGTGTGCGGAGCCAGCTCGATGGCCCACTTGGCTACCTGGCCCGAGGCGTCTATGTTGCCCAGGATCTCAGGAAGGGGAGCAGTGCAGACAACCATGATGGAGTGCTCTTGGAAATATTGCTTCAGCTTCTTGGCGGCAAAGTACACGCCGTAGCACATCTTCTTGTAATGGGGGTAGTTCTGTTTGGAGGCCGACAGGACCTTGCTCAGGTAGTACACCAGCCTCTGGACCAATTGGACCTTGGCGAATTCTGGATGCTCGACGACAATCACCGTGCTGATGACTCGGTTGGTGACGGCGATGTAGAGGAGCATGTGCTCTTTAGCAGCCAGAGCCGCCAGGATGGGCGACATTGACATCATACGCTTGAGCTGGAGGAAGGCGGCGTCTGCCTGGTCATTCCACTCGAAGCAACTGGTTTTCTTCACGAGCAGGTACAGAGGGAGTGCCTTCTTGCCCAGCCAACTAGTGAAGCAGTTGAGGGATGCCAGGCACCCGGTGAACCTTTGGACGTCACGCAGCTTGGTGGGTTTCTCCATCCGCTCGATGGCCTTGATCTTGACAGGGTTGCACTCGATGCCGCGTTCTGAGACAAGGAAGCCAAGGAGCTGGCCGACTGGTACACCGAAGACACATTTCTCCAGGTTGAGCTTGATGTTGAAATGGTGCAGGTTCTCGAAGGTCTCCTTGAGGTCTTCCATCAAGGTGCCTCATTTTTCCGTCTTCACCACAATGTCGTCCACATAGACATGGGCATTGCGTCCGAGTTGCTTCAACGAGCACTTCTGCATACAACGTTGGAAGGTGGCACCGACATTTCTCAAGCCGAACGTCATGGTGATGTAGCAGAAAGCACCGAATGGTGTGATGAAGGCGGTCTTCACGCAATCAGCTAGATCCAGCTTGATCTGGTGGTAGCCAGAGTAGGCATCAAGGGAAGACAACAACTCGCATCCGTCTATGGAGTCGATCACTTGATCTATCCGGGGCAGTGCAAACGAATCTTTGGGGCAGGCTTTGTTGAGATTGGTGTAATCAATGCACATGCGCGACTTGTTGTTCTTCTTCAACACAAGGCCAGGGTTGGCAAGCCAGTCCGGGTGACACACTTCCATGATAAATCCGCTTGCTAGAAGCCGAGTGATCTCTTCTCCAACAATTCGTCTCTTATTTTCTGACAGGTGTTGGAAGGGTTGTTTGACCGGCTTGGC
Source organism: Triticum timopheevii (assembly GCA_963921465.1). Classification (NCBI taxonomy): domain Eukaryota; kingdom Viridiplantae; phylum Streptophyta; class Magnoliopsida; order Poales; family Poaceae; genus Triticum; species Triticum timopheevii. The sequence continues at coordinate 459,686,808 of OY997264.1, read as the reverse complement.
ATGTGGCCTCACGTGCAGTTTGTGCTCGGCGAAGTCCGCCGGGACACCCGACATGTCTTTGGGGGACCATGCGAAGATGTCTCGATTTTCACAGAGGAAATCGATGAGCTCGCCTTCCTATTTGCTGTCAAGGCCAGTGCTCATGATAGCAAACCTTTTCGGTTGCTCCTGGTCCAGGGGGATCTGCTTGGTCTCTTTGGACGGCTGGAAGGAGGCCCCTGATTCCGCCTCCTTGGGATCTCGGCACGTCCGGCTTCTCGCTGGCCATGGTTACCATCCGGTCAAGGAGTTGTTTTTCTTGGGCGATGACAAGGGACTCGGCCAGCCGGCTGCTGGCAGCAGCACAATCTTGCGACTTCTTGTAATCTCCGGCAACGGTGATGATGCCCTTAGTGCCCGGCATCTTGGCCTTCAGGTATGCATAGTGTGGGATCATCATGAACTTGGCCAGTGCAAGGCGGCCCAAGAGTGCGTGGTAGGGGCTGTCTTGGTCAACCACCTCGAACCAGATCGGCTCGCGGAGGAAGTGATCCCTGTCGCCGAAGAGGACATCAATCTTTATCTTGCCAATTGGGGAGCAGGAAAGGCCGGGAACTATGCCATGGAAGACAGTCCGGCTTGGCTAAAGCTGCTTGGCCTTGATACCTAGCCACGCCATGGTTTCGCGGTACAGGATGTTGATGCTGCTACCACTATCTATTAGAACTCGGCTGAAACGGCAGGTCCGCCTCTCCGTTGCAAAGGTTGCTTCGAGCACCAGGGCATATGATCCCGGGTTGGGCATCACAGCTGGCTAGTCATCTTGGCTCCAGGTGATGGGCCTCTCAGACTAGTGCATGCAGGTGGGAACCTCCAAGCTGATGGTTAACCTCTCGGTGCTGCTGCCGCTTGCTGTGCTTGTCGCTGGCTTCACTCGTGAAGACGACGTAGGTGGCATGCTCTTCAGGGAACTCGTCTTGGATGGCGTCGACAGGTCGAGCTGCCGGCTGCTTAGCCGTCGGAGCTGGAGGGTCGGCTGGTGGGGGAGGTGGGAGGGCCTCGCCCTTGGTGATCCGAGCTAGCCAGTTGCACTTCCGAGTGGTGTGGTTGGATGGTTTTGCGCCGCTATGGAACTTGCATGGGGCATCGAGGGCTTGCTCGAAGGAGAGGGTGGGCAACCATGCTCCCTTGCCAATTCACTGCCGCTTGGGGGCGGGCTGACTAGTCGGTTGCTGATATCTGACTGCTGCTACCTGCCGATTGTTGGAAGTCGGCTGCTGGGCCTTGCGCTTGTTGTTCTGCTAGCGCCGGTTGGTGTCACCGGACGGTGTTTCAGAAGCCGGAGGGAGCACCTTCCCGGATGCGTCCACTTGGAGCTCTGACTTCATCGAGGACTCAGCCGTCACGTACTTGTCCGCTATGATCAGCAGCTCATCTAGGGTGGCCGGCTCATCACAGAGGAGCTAGTGCTTGAGTAAGGTGCCTTCTCCACAGCTGGCGGTGAAGTACTCTATGGCTTGCACTTCATGCACCCCTTCGCAGGAGTTGCGTAGCTCGCCCCAGCGTGTTAAGTAGTCGCAGGTGGACTCAGTCGGGCCTTGGACGCACATGGAGAGTTGGCGAGGCTTGGGCGGCCGCTTGTAGGTGCTGGTAAAGTTGCGGATGAAGACTTCGGTGAAATCCTGCCAGCTGTTGACGCTGTTCGACTTGAGGCTATTAGCCACGTCCGGGTCGTGCCCTCGAGCATGAGAGAAACGTACTACATAGCAACATGCCTGTTGCCGCTTTCTATGTTGACTGCGGTGGCGTAGTCAACCAGCCAATCCTCCGGCTTCACGGAGCCGTTGTACTTGGGGGTGTCTCGTGGGAGCGAGAACCCTTCGGGAAAGGGCTTGTCGGGTGGTAGGTGCGAGATATGCCAACGGATGGCTTATCATTGTGGGAGCTAGTAAGACATCGCGGTGCCTGGAAACGGGATAAGGCGAATACATGCACGCCGGCGGATCTTACCCAGGTTGGGGGCTCTCCGTGGAGATAATACCCCTATTTCTGCTTTGTGGGGTCTCTGCATGATCACTAGATCGATAAGAAGCTACAAGAGGCTCCTTGAGCTGTTCGGTGGGAGGAGGAAGAAGGGCAAGGCTAGCTCTCTTCTCTCCCTATGGTAGTGTCTAAAACACTATGAGATCAACCCTTTGCATGGGTGTCCCAGGGGGTTTATATAGGCCTACCCCCCGGGGGTACAATGGTAATCCGGCTGGGCGTGGGTCCAGGCCGTCAGTGTCTACGACCGCCGGCTTCTCCACCGGCTATTGGGGCCCGCCAATTGGTGGGTCCCGCCGGCTGCCGGCCCATTGGTCGACAGGCCGGCCCCACCGCTTGGGGGGTCTTGTCGGGGGCTGGTTACTGTTGCCTCGCCTCTGATGACGAGGGCTTTGTCGAGGTAAGCATGGCTAGAGTGCCACCGCCTTGTGGGCTCTCACTGTAGCCTTACCTCGTCTTGTCTGCTTAATGGTGCGCGCGCTCCGAGGAGGGGAGCAAGCCGGCTATAGGAAGCCGACCCGGCTTCAGGCCGGCTAGGGGAGGTCAGGCCGCCTTCGGATGTCTCTCTGATCGAAGGGGCCCGCCACCTACGGGCCGTACTGGCGACCCGTCGTGGATGGCGTCATGATCTGCACGGCAACAGTGCCTCGCCGGACAGGAGATGGCCGCCCCGTACGGCATACTGTAGCCATGCGTGTTCCGGGATTTGGGGGTGGCAGGGTACACTGTAGCCACGCCCTGTCCCGTCACCGTTATGGGGGGTGGACTTTAGGGTGCGGCCCACGGCCGTCTGCCAGGGGCCGGCTTCTGGAGTCGATCCTCTAAGGCCGGCTTCTTGGAGTCGGCCCTATCGTGGCGTCCTCCAAGGGATCTTTATGTCCGGGCTGCCTTTCGCCAGCCGGCCTATGCGATAGCCGGCCGGAAGTAGGCAGCCCCGTGTCTTGGGTGCTTCAAGGCCTTGTCGGCCCATTGTTTTTTTCTGAGGGCCAAAGGGAGACGGCTAGGCTACTCGTGGTCGTTTACTCCGACAGTACTCCCCGAAGTTGGTTGGGCTTCGCGGCTGAAGGGGGATTCGAGAAGCTCGGCCAGCTTCCTATCCTGAAGAGCCGGCAGCTAGGAGCAGGCCTCCCATGCGCGTGCCTTCTTGGCGACGCCTCCTCGAAATCCGAAGGCGGGAACCAGCTGGCGCGCTGGCCAGGCGGCGGGCTGACCGCCAGCCAACCGCGCGCCATGTGGCACCCTTCGGCTGGAAGGGCCTGCCAGCCCACGCGCGTGACGGGACGCCACCACAGGCCGGGGCCCGCCACTTCCGCGCCTCGGCCTGCATGGATCTTCTATGGCCCGAACCGACCGCACGTCTTCTGGCGGCGGTTCCCACTTGCCATAAAGGAGAGCTTATCGCGGGTCATGGGGGAGTGGGCGCAGTTAATCCCACGCCCCCCGCGCCTTGCCTCCTCGGCTTCACCGCACGAGGCTATAAGTAGGGGCGAGGGGGGGGAGCGGCAGTCGTTCGCACGCTCGCCCTTACTCTGCCTCCTCCCTCTTCTTCTTCATTGCGGTAGCGCTTCACCGTGCTTCCCCTCCGCCACTCTCTCTTCTTTCCAGCATGCCACAAGCTCGCTGCCTCCGCGCCGAGCACTTTCCGCCGTCGCGTTCACCATCATGGCTCTGACGTCGAGCTCCTGGAACGGCTCCACCGTTCGTGACGACCACATCGATTTTCTCCGCAAGACGCGGCGGCTGCCGGGCAAAGATCTTGTGCGGGTCCGCCTCGCGCTAGCGAGCGAGGTTTCGCCGGTGCCGGAGGAAGGCAAGCGAGTGATCTTCTACTCACATTGCCCGTGCGGCGTCGGTCTCTCCGCGAGCGGCTTCGTCCGCGTGTTTCTCGACTTCTATCATCTCCAACCGCGCCACCTCACCCCCAACACGGTGGTGCTGCTATCGGCCTTCGTCACCTTGTGCGAAGGTTTCCTCGGCGTCCTCCCCACCATCGAGCTGTGGGGGGAGTTTTTCCAATCCAAGCTCGGCACGGTCATCGCAGGCGTGCCGGCTCTGTGCGGCGCCTTCATTGCCATGAGGAGGTCCACCGCCGACAACCCATTCCCTCCTATCGCGCTGATCCAGTCGGTGAAGCTCTAGCAACAGTCTTATTTTTACGTGAAGAACATCGCGCCAAACAGCGACTATGTCAACTTGCCGGCTTACATAGCTGGCCCGCTGCCTGGGAGGTAGCCTTCATGGTCCTTCCGGGCCAGGTCACTGATGCTGGCTGGAGCTGGTGCCGTCGCCCGGCTTCGGGTGTTGATCCAGTCGGAGCGCCTGACTGGGCCCGACTTGATTGCCGCCTTCGCCGAGCGCCGAGTACTTCCGCTTCAAGGCCGCCCTCATCTGATCTGTCAGATGAGCGGCCGCTTTGACCCCAGCCGGCTCAGCACCAGAGAGATGCCTCACAACGAGGTATCTTACCTGGTAAACCACATCGCCAACTGCAAGCTCACCGAGGAGTGGCAGTATGGCAAGGAACCATACTCTCGTGCCAACCCCCCGCCCGTGGTAAGCCTTTCTTTCCTTTCTTCTTTTCTTGTTGCCGAGTTCTTTCTGGTCGGCTCTTGACCAGTCGGCTTGTCTTCAATCAGAACCCCCTTCTTCATCCTTCGGCCAGGACCGCGGGGCCGGAGCGCGAGATTGCCCCCGTCCGCGAGGCGGACGACCTTGATGACCCCGACTTGGGGCGGCCGCCCTGGACGACAACGCCGTTGGGGGAGGCGGCGAGACAGGCGGCTCCGGCTTCACCGCCGGCTTTGACGACTGGCCCGACAATGACGAGGCCGATCCCATTCCGTGCCGCCAGCCGGTGACCGACCCCCAAGGCGCCGGCCCATCCGACGGACCGACCGCACGAGGCGGTGCGTAGAAGCGTCGGGCGGCCCCGACTCTCTTCGGTGGCCGGCCGAAGAAGCCCAAGGGATCCGCGGCTGCGACCAAGCAGGACGAGGCAGCCGCGTAGGTGGCCCGCTTCCGCAAAGTGGTGAAGCAGCCGGTCCTTACGCACTTTTCTTTCTTTCTTTAGTTGATGTTCATCAAAGTCCTTTCTCCGTTTCGTCAACCAGGGCCCCGCTGTCTCTTGAGCGGGCTACCACCGCCTCCATAGTCGGCGGAGCTAGAGGATCTGCGGGTTCCCGCCGCATAGACCCCCACGCCGAGCTTCAGGCGGCGATGGAGCGAAATGCGCGGGAGGAGCTGGAGGCGGAGGAGCGATGGGCAGCCACTGCCGAGTCGGCCCAGGAGATGATGGCGGAGTTGGCCGAGGCGGAGGCCGACGCGGCAGCCAGGGCCTAGGTGGAGGCTGAGGCTGTAGAGAGGACGGCGGAGGCCCTGTGCGGCCAGCCTTCACAACTTTTCATCCCCCTCTCCTCCACGGCCCTGGACATCCCGGTGCCCCCGTTGGAGGAAATCGTACGTGATCCGCCGGCGATGGAGAGGGAGGGGGGCGGCGTAGTCGTCCTGGAGGGAGAAGTGGTGCCGCCTCCATCGGCCGGGACCTGCCAAGGCGGCCTGCCCAAGGTGCCACCTGAGCAGCCGGCTGGAGGAGAGCCTACTTCAGGGGCGGATCTTGTGGTCTTGTCGCCGACTCGTCGGCGCGCAGGGAGGGCGGCTTCAGAGCTGGATCCGCAGGGGGCCGCCGGCTCCAGCTCATTGTCACATGATCTGGAGTCCGCCACCGTTAGCTCGCCAGGGTGGACGCCGGGCGGTGGGACATCTGCGTTGAACTTGGCGGTGCAAGATGTCCGTAGCCGGCTTCAGGCTCAGGCCACCGTGCTGAAGCAGTGTACCCGAGAGTTTCTTGCGACACAGGCGGTCGTTCGGGTGAGTTCTCTTGCTCTTGATTTTTTCCGTGGGGGCGCGTCAGCGCACCCACTGGGTGTAGTGCCCGAGTTCCGAGTCGGCTATTGAGCAGGCGGCTTGGAACTTCTTCGAAGACTTTGTTTTAATCATTTGTTCTTGCTCGCTTCTTCGTCCTGTTTGCAGGATTATCACAACCTCCACGCTGCTACCTTTAACTCCCAGGTCCGGGAGGTGAACCAAAAGGCCACCGATCTGTCGGAGAGCCGGCGTGAGTGTCTTTGTCCTTTTATCTCATGTGGGGGCGCGTCAGCGCACCCACTGGGTGTAGTCCCCGAGATTCAGGCCGACTGCTGAGCAGTCGGGTCGGATCTTTCTTGCCGACTTCTTTCTTAATTTCTTCTTTCCATATCGGCAGGAGCCAACGCCGACTTGAGGCAGCAGCTGGGTGTGGCCCAGACCGCCCTTCGCACCAAGGAGGGTGAGTTCAGCGCCTTGGCTTAGGAGCGTGACCACCTGGCCAAGAAACTGGCCGACCAGGAGGAAAGCCACAAGGCGGCCCTGAAGGCGGCGCAGGACAGCGAGGCCGCCCTCAAAGCCGAATACGAAACCGAGGCGGCGAGCTGGGCCGAGGCAAGGCAGGCTCTGAGCGAAGGCTACGGCCGAGTCGAGGATTTGGTTGACGGTAGGCCGCCTTCTTCTTCATTCTTTTGCTTGTCCTTGTGAGCCAGTTTATCTCCTGACTTGCTATGTTTCTTTCTTCTTTGTGAAGAATACTTTCCTGGCTATTCCGTCGCCGCCAACCAAGCCATGGAAGCACACCGTGAGGCCCGGCGGCAGGCTGGGGTTGAGATCACACCGGATGCCAACCGGTCGCTTGAAGAGCAGCTTCTGGCGATCCAGGCCCGCCTCCAGCCGGCCTACCGCATGCTCCAATTGCTTCAGCGTGCCGGAGCACAGGTGCTGGCCGCCCTTTGGCCTGGCGAAGTAATTCCTCGCACCCCAGCCGTACTGCCGACTGGCTGGAGGTAGCAGTCGGCCGCCTCGAGGCCTGGAAGGCTTCAGCAGCTCGATCCGGCGCTTGACGGGCGCTAGAGTTCGTCCGGGCTTGGTACCCTGGGCTGAACTTGGACCAGCTGCGCACCTGGCGGCAGGAGGCTGACGAGGAGCTACAAGCGGTGTGGCCGGCTATCATCTAGCGCGCCTCGGCGATCGCCGACTTTACCGACACCAGCGCCTTTGCTCCAGAGGTGAACGAGGACGGCATCGCGCAGCCGGAGGAATGGTTCGGACTGAACCCGGTCGACGGTGAAGACTCGGCGGAGGAGATGGACTCCAGCGACGAGGGCAAAGAGGAGGAGGAGGAAGACGGCGAAGACACTGTGCCGGATGTTGAAGCAGCCAGCCAGCCTCAGCTTGACCGTGCCTCCATCAACGAGGCGAACGCGAATGCTCCTCCTGCCACCGGTGATGACCAGGCCGAGACTCGCCAGCCGGCCACTCCTCCAACCGACACCGCCGTCTCCACCAATCTTCCTGACGCTCCGGGCGCTCCCTTGGCTTGATTCGCTGTTTTTACTTTCCTGCTTGTCACTCTTTGAATAGATTTGTTATCTTTGCGCAATTCCACCCACTGGGGGTGTATTCAAACTTTGTTGAATGCCGGCCTCTCGAAGGCCTTTTGTGTAAATATTATTATGCATGTGCTTGGCTTCCATTCCTACTTGCTTTTTATCTCTCGGCTTTTTTCCTTTGCCGCCTTCCCTTGGTTGCCGCCTTCCCAGCCGGACAGCTTCTCTACAGTCTGTGGCCGGGTAAGGAGTTCAGCCGTCTGGGAAGGCAAGTACTCAAGCTTTCTTAGATTGTAGTGGAGTAGGAAGGGAAGCCGGCCAGCCGGCTGCTTCGACATCCGGTTGGCGAGATGGGAGCCGGCTTGTGTTATGTAAGTTTGTTAGTCCGTAGCCGTTTTTCATGTGGGCATCCTTTCCGCCTTTGGCTCTTGCTAGTCGGGCAGCCAATTCTTCGAGCTATGAATTTCGCAAGAGAGGGCTTGGGTGCCGGCACATTACTTGTCTGACTGCAGGTAGAACTTGGAGGTAACTCAAGGCGGCAAGTCCCCGGGCCGACTAGTCGAACCCGGTGCCGGACGAAGAAAATGAATGTAGTGGCGTAACCATGGGTATGATACCCAGCATACATAGATAAAATAGGGTAGTCCCCGAGAACTCCTCGGGAAGCCCGTTGTCTCATGCTTAATACAAAAGGTAGCATGATACATACTGCATTTCAACTGTAAAATCTTCGTAGAAGATTGGCGTTCCACGGGCGCTCCGACTCTTTGCCGGAGTCGTCTCTCTTGCACACCTTCGGCTTCTGCGCGTCGATTTGGTAGTAGGAGTCGTTTCCCAGAGCCCGGCTGATGACGAAGGGGCCTTCCCAAGGGGCCGAGAGCTTGTGCTGGCCGGCTGTTCGCTGTATCAACCGGAGCACAAGGTCTCCCTCTTGGAAAGCTCTTGGCTTGACCCTCCGACTGTGTTAACGGCGTAGACCTTACTGGTAGATGGTGGACCGGCTGAGACCTAACAACCGGCTTTCTTCCAGGAAGTCGACGTCGTCTTCTCGTGCTTCCTTAGCCTCCGCCTCCGTGTACATGGTGACCCGAGGTGAGTCGAACTCGATGTCAGTTGGGATGACAGCCTCGACACCATATACAAGGAAGAAGGGGGTGAAGCCGGTTGACTTGTTTGGGGTAGTGCACAAACTCCAGAGGACGGCCGGCAGCTCGTCGAGCCAGCAGTCGGCCGAACACTCCAGTGGCACGACCAGTCGGGGCTTGATGCCGGAGAATATAAGGCCGTTTGCTCGCTTGACTTGGCCGTTTGACTACGGGTGGGCAACGGACGCTAAGTCCAGTCGGATGCCCTGTGTCGCGCAGAAACGTGCCAGTGCTCCCTCGGCAAAATTCGTGCCGTTGTCGGTGATGATGCTGTGTGGTACTCCATACCGGGTTGTAATGTCTACAATGAATGTCACGGCAGTCGGCCCATTCAGTTTCTTGATCGGCTTTGCTTCAATCCACTTGGTAAATTTGTCCATGGTGACAAGCAGATGTGTCATGCCATTGCGCACCGTCTTGAATGGGCCGACCATGTCCAGCCCCCAGAAGGCAAAAGGCCAAGTGATGGGGATGGTCTTGAGTGCAGAAGCCGGCAGGTGTTGCTTGGAGCCGAAGACTTGGCACCCTTTGCAGTGTTTGACTAGTTCCTTGGCATCCTCCAAAGCAGTCGGCCAGAAGAATCCATGGCGGAAGGCCTTGGCGACGAGTGCCTTGGAGGCGGCGTGTTGGCCGCATTCACCTTGGTGGATGTCTTCGAGGATTGCTATGCCTTTCTGTGGCTCGACGCAGCGCTGGAAGACTCCGGTAGCACTGCGCCTAACTAGCTCTCGGTCCATTATTGTGTAAGCTCCGGCTCGGTGTTGGACTTGTCTTGCCGAGATCTCGTTAGTTGGCAGCTCTCCGTTTATTAGGAAGCGGAGGATGGGCTGAGCCCATGATGGAGCCGTGAATTCTTCGATTGCCAAAATGGCTACTGCAACCAGGGTGGGTGGGCTGGGTTGTGAGGAGTTGGAGTCGGCCTGCGCCTGCTGTGCTATTGCAGTCCCCGGGCCGGGTTCGACTATGGCAGTCCCCGAGCCGGCTGCCGAAGTCCCCGGGCCGCCTGCCTGGTCCCCCAAGTCGGATCCGACTGCGTCGGGGTCAGGCGGCATGAAGATGGAACTGGATTCCGGAGACGGCTTGACAGATGGCTTGAGGAGGCGCTGGAGGGCGACACCGGTTGGTATAGCTTGCCGGGTGGAGCCTACTCGTGCCAGGGCATCTGCTTGTTCGTTGTCGGCCCGTGGCACGTGAAGGAACTCACACCCCTCAAAGTATCCGCTGATCTGCTAAACGAGGAAACGGTATCTTGCCATGTTTGTGTCCTTGGCATCCCAGTCGCCAGATGATTGCTGAACCACCAAGTCCGAGTCGCCATAACACAGGATCCGACGGATGCCGAGTTCCTTGGCTAGCCGGAGCCCGTGTATGAGCGCCTCGTACTCGGCCACATTGTTGGAGGCGGCAAAGTGGATTTGCAATGTGTATCTGAGTTTGTCGCCCTTGGGAGAGGTGAGGACGATGCCGCCTCCCAAGCCGGTGCGCATCTTGGATCCGTCAAAATGCATCCGCCAATGAGTGGAGTCAGGGGCCGGTGGTAGGTACTGGGTCTCGGCCCAGTCGACAAGGAAGTCGGCCAATGCTTGGGACTTGATGGCGGTGCGGGGCTGATAGTAGATTGTGTAAGGAGCTAGCGCAATGGCCCATTTCGCCACTCGACCGGATGCGTCCCGGCTGCCTATGATCTCGACAAGCGGGGCAGTGCATACGACCGTGATGGGATGTTCTTGAAAGTAGGGCTTGAGTTTCTTGGAGGCGAAGCACACACCATAGCACATTTTCTGATAGTGCGGGTAGTTCTGCTTTGAGGTGGACAATACTTCGCTCAAATAATATACCGGCCTCTGGACTGGCTGAGCTCGGCCTTCTTCTGGATGCTGGACCACGATGACTGTGCTGACCACCCGGCTGGTGGCGGCAATGTAGAGGAACATGGGCTCCTTCTCAGTTGGGGCCGCCAAGACAGGCGGCGTGGACGCCATCTTCTTCAGCTCGTGGAAAGCTTGGTCCGCCTGGTCATTCCACTCAAAGTGAGTGGACTTCTTCATGAGTCGGTAGAGGGGGAGAGCCTTCTCTCTGAGCCGGCTGATGAAGCGGTTCAAAGACGCCAGGCATCCGTTGAACTTTTGGATGTCTCACAGCTTGGTAGGGATCTTCATTCTCTCTATGGCCTTGATCTTCACTGGGTTGCATTCGATGCCGCGTTCGGAGACCAGGAAGCCTAGAAGCTGGCCGGCTGGTACCCCGAACACGCACTTCTCCGGGTTGAGCTTGATCTTAAACTGGCGCAAATTCTCGAAGGTCTCCTTGAGGTCTTCCAGCAGGGTGCCGTGCTTCTCCATCTTCACCACGACATCGTCTACGTAGACGTGGGCATTTCTGCCGAGTTGCTTGAGGAGGCATTTCTGCATGCAACGCTGAAAGGTGGCACCGGCATTTCTCAAGCCGAATGTCATGGTCAGGTGACAGAAAGCTCCGAATGGGGTGATGAAGGCGGTCTTCAAGCGATCAGCTGGGTCCAACTTTATCTGGTGGTAGCCTGAATAAGCATCCAAGAAACTCAATAGCTCGCATCCGGCTGTGGATTCTATCACTTGGTCAATCCTTGGCAGGGCAAATGGATCTTTAGGGCAGGCTTTGTTGAGGCTGGTGTAGTCAATGCACATGTGCCATTGCTTGTTTTTCTTCAACACTAAGACTGGGTTGGCCAGCCATTCGGGAAAGAACACTTCCATAATGAATCCGGCTGCGAGGAGCCGGGCTATCTCTTCGCCGACAACTCTTCTCTTCTCTTCTGATAGGCGGCGCAAATGCTGCCTGACCGGCTTGACGTTAGGTCAGACGTGTAGCTTGTGCTCGGCGAAATCCGTTGGAACACCCGACATGTCTTTGGGAGACCATGCAAAGACGTCCCGATTCTCACGGAGGAAATCGACGAGATCACCTTCCTATTTGCTGTTAAGGCCTGTGCCTATGACAGCATGCCTCTCCGGGTGTTCCGGGTCTAGGGGTATCTTCTTTGTCTCCTTGGCCGGCTGGAAAGAACCTTGAGCTTCACATTCTTTGGGGTCAGGAGATAGGGCCGGCTGCTTGCCAGCCAAGGCCACAACTCTATTCAGCATCTTCTTCTCTTCGGCGATTACGAGGGACTCGGCCAGCCGGCTGCTGGCTGCTGCACACTCAGAAGACTTTTTATAGTCTCCGGCTATGGTGATAATGCCCTTGGAACTCGGCATCTTCATCTTGAGGTAGGCGTAGTGGGGCACAACCATAAACTTGGCCAACGCTGGTCAGCCAAGCAATGCATGGTACGGGCTCTCCAAATCCACTACCTCAAACCATATCGCCTCTCGGCGGAAATGATCTTTGCCCCCAAAGAGGACATCCATCTTGATCTTGCCGATTGGTGAGCAGGACACGCCGGGTACGATGCCGTGGAACACGGTCCGAATTGGCATGAGTTGCTTCGGCTTGATGTTGAGCTTCTCCATTGTATCTCATACAGTATGTTGATACTGCTCCCGCCATCTATCAGCACGCGGGAGAAACAGGCAGCACGCCTTTCTGTCGCCAGGGTGGCATCCAGAACCAAGGCATAGGAACCAGGAGATGGCATCACCTCTGGGTGGTCATCCCAGCTCCAGCTGATGGGCCTCTCCGATCAGTGCATAAACTCGGGGTTATTGGAGGCGACCGCGTTGACTTCTTGCTGCTGCCAGCGCCGGCTACGCCGATCTTCTGTCTGGCTGGTGAACATGACGTAAGCAGCTTGCTCATCGGGGAACTCGTCTTGGATAGCTCTGACTGCAGGCCGAGCGGCCGGCTGCTGCAGGGCAGGAGGCGGCTGGCCTACAGGCGGAGGCGGCAACAGCCCCTTGCCCTTGGAGATTCGGGTGAGGCAATGGCACTTCCGAGTTGTGTGGTTGGACGGCTTCGCACCGCTGTGGAACTTGCAGGGGGCATCGAGAGTTTGCTCGTAGGAGAAAGCCGGCTGCCAAGCCGGCCTGCCACCCTTCTGCTTTTTGGGAGCCGGCCGTCCTTCGGGCTGCTCTTCTTTGACCGTAGCCACCTGCCGGCTAGTGGAAGGCAGCATAGGGGCCTTGCGTTTGTGGTCGCTTTGATACGGGCGCCGGCTTGATTCTCCAGACGGCGTCTTGGGAGCCGGCGCCAGCACTTTTCAAGAGGCGTCTAACCGGAGCTCAGTCTTCATTGTAGAGTCGGCCTTGGCATACTTGTCCGTGATGATCAGTAGCTCGTCAAGGGTTGCTAGCTCGTCGTAGAGGAGTCGATGCTCGAGTAGAGTGCCCTCGCGGCACCCGGTAGTGAAGTACTCTATGGCCTGAACTTCGTGCACCCCTTCGCAGGAGTTGCGGAGCTCGGCCCAACGCGTGAGGTAGTCGCGGGTTGATTCGTTGGGCCCTTGTATGTACAAGGAGAGCTGTCGGGGCTTGGGGGCCCGGTTGTAGGTGCTGGTGATGTTGTGTATGAAGGCTTCGGTGAAGTCCAGCCAGCTGTTGATGCTGTAAGGCTTGAGGATGTTGAGCCAGGTGCGCGCCGTGCCTTGGAGCATCAGGGGGACATATTTCACGCAACGCGTCTGTTGCCGTTTGCTATGCGAACTGCGGTAGAGTAGTCGATCAACCCATCTTCCGGCTTCACAGAGCCGTTGTACTTGGGCATGTCTCTTGGGAGCGAGAACCCTTTGGGAAAAGGCTCATCGCGGATGCGGAGGCCGAAACAGGGTGGGCCGACATCATCTTCTTCTTCCAGGGCCAGGGATCCCGCAAGGCGGTCGATCCGATGGCGGGCATCATTCTCACAGACTCCTTCACGGCGACCAAGTCGGCCGCTGAGAGTCAGATGCTCGACAGGCGGCGGGGTGGGATATCTTCCCCCGCGAGGCGGAGGAGGAGGTGGGTCGCCTCGTTGTTCCACGCCTTGGGGCCGGCCTTCTGCGTCGCGCTCGATGGTGATTCGAGTCCGGCTGCGGCTACCATCCGGCTCCTTCTCTTGTCTTGTACGGGCACCACCCGTGGTCGGCGTATGCGACGTCGCGCCATGCTCTCGACGAGGGGGGCTTCCACCTCGGACGCCAGCTTTGTGCCGCTCTGCGGCCGCGTCGATCAGCTGTTGGATGCGTCTGGTCATGTAGGGGAGCTTGTCGGCCCCCAGTCCGTTTAGCTCGTCTACGACCGACTGGGCGGTGCATAGATTCTCGAGGGGCGTGGCATAGACTGGGCGGTCCGCTCCCAGTATGCTGGCGATGGCCGCGCCGCGTTTCTTGACGACGCCGACTCGGCTTGGCCCTTCTGGAGGCGGCGTGCCGAAGGCGGCGCAGTCGACTTCGCGCTGGTGGGCTTTCATGAGGCGTCTCATGGAGGCAATCCTCTGGCCCTCCGCGAGGAGGGCAAGGCGGCGTGCCTCCAGCGTCTCAGCGTCAGCGTCCGCCGGGGTGGGGGCGGATAGATCGTGCAGCGTAGCCTACAGGGCGTCGCGGGCGTTCTCGTCGAAAGTGACGCTGTGGCTGATGACTAGCACTTCGGTGACGGTGCTACCGCCACTGTCGGCTCGAGGGAGAGGGCCGTCGAAGATGATCACGTTGGTGGGGAAGGCATCGAGCGACGCCGTGTCGGAGTCGACAAGCATCAGGTCGGTGGAGCCGACCGACTCCAAGTCCGCGGTAGGCTCACCAGAGACGTGGAGTTGGTCGAGGAGGATGACGAGGCGGCTCTCGGGGCAGCCTATGCCCGCGTCGGATGCGGGCTCGTCGGAGATGCGAGTCTCGCCCAGAAGGTCAGCGAGGCAGCTCGCTGCGCAGGCGTCATCGATGCTTTGCAGCGCATCGGGGCAAGCGCCATCGGGCGTGCCGGGCTGGCTATGCTCGCTGGGGAGGAAAAGGGTTCCCGTCCAGAGCAGGTCTCCGGACGACGGTGCACCTGGCCCCATGGTGGGCGCCAAATGTCGGGTGGTAGGTGCGACATATGCCAATGGATGGCTTATCGTTGTGGGAGCCAGTAAGACATCGCCGGTGCCTGGAAACGGGATAAGGCGAAGACATGCACGCCGGCGGATCTTGCCCAGGTTGGGGGCTCTCCGTGGAGATAATACCCCTACTCCTGCTTTGCGGGGTCTCCGCATGATCACTAGATCGATAAGAAGCTACAAGAGGCTCCTTGAGCTGTTCGGTGGGAGGAGGAAGAAGGGCAAGGCTAGCTCTCTTCTCTCCCTATGGTAGTGTCTAAAACTCTATGAGATCAACCCTTTGCATGGGTGTCCCGGGGGGTTTATATAGGCCTACCCCATGGGGGTACAATGGTAATCCGGCTGGGCGTGGGTCCAGGCCGTCAGCGTCTACGACCGCCGGCTTCTCCGCCGGCTACTTGGGCCCGCCAACTGGTGGGTCCCGCCAGCTGCCGGCCCATTGGTCGATAGGCCGGCCCCACCGCTTGGGGGGTCTTGTCAGGGGCTGGTTACTGTTGCCTCGCCTCTGATGACGAGGGCTTTGTCGAGGTAAGCATGGCTAGAGTGCCACCGCCTTGCGGGCTCTCACTGTAGTCTTACCTCGTCTTATCTGCTTAATGGTGCGTGCGCTCCAAGGAGGGGAGCAAGCCGGCTATAGGAAGCTGGCCCGGCTTCAGGCCGGCTGGGGGAGGTCAGGCCGCCTTCGGATGTCTCTCTGACCGAAGGGGCCCGCCGCCTACGGGCCATACTGGCGACCCGTCGTGGATGGCGTCATGATCTGCATGGCAATAGTGCCTCGCCGGACAGGAGATGGCCGCCCCGTATGGCGTACTGTAGCCATGCGTGTTCCGGGATTCGGGGGTGGCAGGGTCCACTGTAGCCACACCCTATGCCGTCACCATTATGGGGGGTGGACTTTAGGGTGCGGCCCATGGCCGTCTGCCAGGGGCCGGCTTCTGGAGTCGATCCTCTAAGGCCGGCTTCTTGGAGTCGGTCCCTCAGGGGCCGGCTTCTTGGAGTCGGCCCTATCGTGGCGTCCTTCAAGGGTTCTTTATGGCTAGGCCGCCTTCCGCCAGCCGACCTATGCGATAGCCGGCTCGAAGTAGGTGGCCCCGTGTCTTGGGTGCTTCATGGCTCGGTCGGCCCATTGTTTTTTCTGAGGGCCAAAGGCAGCCGGCTAGGCTACCCGTGGTCATTTACTCCAACAGGGCTCGTCGCGTATGCGGGGGCCTAAACAAGGCAGGACGACTGCATCTTCTTCTTCTAGTGCCAGGGATCGAGCAAGTCGGTCTATCCGGTGGCGGGCGTCATTCTCTCCGACTCCTTCATGGTGGCCCAGCCGGCCTCCGAGAGTCGGATGTTTGACATACGGTGGGGAGGTGCGTGTCTCCCTGCATGGGGGAGGCGGGCGGTCATCGCGCCGTTCCACTGATCTTGGGTAGCCGTCTTGTCGTGCTTGATCGTGATGTGTGTGCGCCGATTGCGGCTAGCAGCCGGCTCCAGGTTCCTCCGACCGGGAGTACTGACTGTTGGGGACTGAGAGGTCGCACCGTGGTCACGGCGAGTGGGATGATTCTCATCGGTACGCTAGGTTCCACCACACGACGTCCAGCTTCTTGCTGTGCGTGATGTGCGTGCGCCGACTGCGGCTAGCCGCCGGCTGCGGGTTCCTCCGACCGTGAGTACCGACTATTGGGGACCGAGCGGTCGCAGCGTGGTCACGACGAGTGGGACGATTCTCATCTTGTACGCCAGGTTCCACCACATGACGACCAGCTTCCTGCTGCGCGGCAACCGCGTCAAGGAGCTGCTGGAGTCGCTCTGTCATGCAACGCTTCTCGTCGCCCTCCCGGTTGTCCAGCTCGTCTACCACCGTCTGGGCAGTGCGCAGGTTCTCCATGGGGGTAGCGTAGTCCGGGCGTTCGACTGCCAATATGCCCGTGATGGCGGCGCCACTTTGTCAGACCGCGCCGATCCGAGTGGGCTCTCTAGCAGCCGAAGTGCCTCCTACATCGCGGTCGATCTCGCGCTGGTAGGCATCAGTGAGGCGCCTCATGGTGGCCAACTGGTTGGTGCTGTCGAGAAGTGATACGCGATATGCCTCCAGCGTCGCGCCTTCCACGACTTCCTCGACTGGAGCAGCGAGGGCTCGGTGGGCCGCCTGCAGCGGATCCCGGCCCGCTCTGGCAGAGGCTCCGTCCTGACTAATGACCAGCACCTCTGTGACAATGTTGGTGCTAGTGATGCTATCCGGAGAGGCGAGTAGGTCATCGATGATCTCCATGTGGTCGGGTAGACATCAACATCTGCCGCGTCGGAGTCGATGAGCATCTCGACGGGCGGATCGGTGGAGTTGACGGACTCCGAGTCGGAGGCTGATAACCCACAAGTGTAGGGGATCGCAACAACTTTCGAGGGTGAAATACAACCCAAATTTATTGATTCGACACAAGGGGAGCCAAAGAATATTCTTGAGTATTAGGAGTTGAGTTGTCAATTCAACCACACCTGGATAACTTAGTATCTGCAGCAAAGTATTTAGTAGCAAAAGTTGTATGATAAAGGTAACGGTAGCAACAGTAAAGATAAATGTTTTTGGGTTTTTGTAGTAGTTGTAACAGTAGCAACGGAAAAGTAAATAAGCGAAGAACAATATATGAAAACCTCATAGGCAATGGATCAGTGATGGATAATTATGCCGGATGCGATTCCTCATGCAATAGTTATAACATAGGGTGATATAGAACTAGCTCCAATTCATCAATTTAATGTAGGCATGTATTCCGTAAATAGTCATACGTGCTTATGGAAAAGATCTTGCATGACATCTTTTGTCCTACCCTCCCGTGGCAGCGGGGTCCTAGCGGAAACTGTCGGCGTTCTGGGAACGGGGGTACCCAGACTTGCCTGCCTGCGGCCTGTGGCGTGGCTCAAGGAGTGGCCTAGTACGGCCCATCTTCATCTACACAAGCTCAAGACCCTCGCGAGGGGCCAAGCCTCATGGGGCGGACGACAGGAAGCTTCCTCAGGCACAGCCTCGTCAGGATGGCTCGCGAGGAGGCGGAGAGATCAAGGCGGGGTACCTCACGAGGTGCCCGTGACGCAAGCCATGACGACCGAAGCCCGGCGAGCGCCAAGGGGGCGCCGACCAGCGCAGAGTCCTTGTTTCCTCTTTGGTGCAAAGGGGGCAAGTGCAGGCAAGGGTATCAAGCAACGACAACCATTTCAGTGCAACAAGACCAATACCAGCGGAGTGGCAGGATGGAGGTCATCGTGGAGCCCAAGCCGGCGTCATCGTCAGAGTCTTTGGCAGGCGAGGACCAACTTTAGTCAGGATAAGTGTACTAGATGTTCCCCTTCAAAATGGCTAATTGTTGGCGCCCTTCCCGCTCAATATTTGGAAAGAGGACCAGGGCCTCGCTCTATAAATAGGGCTAGCCACCACTGTAGAAGGAGATGGGGATTCAATCCTTCCCAAGAGGCATCACCTCCACAAGAACTCCTCCCCTCGCGAGGCGGTTCTTCCTTTGTATTGTTCATCATCAGCCCCTGAGGCAATCCACCACACCACAAACTAGAGTAGGGTATTACACCACAATGGTGGCCCGAACTAGTATAAACCTCGTGTCCCTTGTGTTGTTCTTCGTGTAGTTTAGATCCTTCGAGAGGCGACGAGATGTGAGTAGGTAGGAGGTGTGATATCCGCGTGCACCCCAAAGTTCGAACCTTGAGGGTCTGCCGGAACCCGAAATCCTACAGAAACTAAGGGATATTAAGGCCTCCTTTTAACAGAGAACCGGACCAAAGCATTAACACATTGTGAATACATGAACTCCTCAAACTACGGTCATCACCGAGAAGTATCCCGATTATTGTCACTTCGGGGTTGTCGGATCATAACACATAATAGGTGACTATAGACTTGCAAGATAGGATCAAGAGCACAAACATATATTCATGAAAACATAATAGGTTCAGATCTGAAATCATGCCACTCGGGCCCTAGTGACAAGCATTATGCATAGCAAAGTCATAGAAACATCAATCTCAGAACATAGTGGATACTAGGGATCAAACCCTAACAAAACTAACTTGATTACATGGTAAATCTCATCCAACCCATCACCATCCAGCAAGGCTACGATGGAATTACTCATGCATGGCGGTGAGCGTCATAAAATTGGTGATGGAGGATGGTTGATGATGACGACGGTGACGAATCCGCCTCTCCAGAGCCCCGAACAGACTCCAGATCAGCCCTCCCGAGAGAGATTAGGGCTTGGCGGCGGCTCCGTGTCGTAAAACGCGATGAAACTTTCTCTCTGATTTTTTTCTCCGCGAGACGGTGGAGGTCCAGGGGGGCCACAAGATAGGGGGCGCGCCCTACAAGGGGGGGGGGGGGGGCGCCCCCCTGTCTCGTGGACAGGCCCTGGGCCCCCTGGTGTATTTTTTCGCCTAGAAATTCTTATTAATTCCAAAAAGTACCTCCGTGGATTTGCAGGTCATTCCGAGAACTTTTCTTTTCTACACATAAAACAACATGATGGCAGTTCTGCTGAAAACAGTGTCAGTCCGGGTTAGTTTCATTCAAATCATGCAAGTTAGAGTCCAAAACAAGGGCAAAAGTGTTTGGAAAAGTAGATACGTTGGAGACGTATCAACTCCCCCAAGCTTAAACCTTTGCTTGTCCTCAAGCAATTCAGTAGATAAACTGAAAGTGATAAAGAAAAACTTTTACAAACTCTGTTTGCTCTTGTTGTTGTAAACATGAAAAGCCATCATTCAAGTTTCAACAAATATTATGAACTAACCATACTCACAAATAACACTTGGGTCTCACAATTACTCATATCAATAGCATAATCACCTAGCGAGCAATAATAATAAAACTCGGATGACAACACTTTCTCAAAACAATCATAACATGATATAACAAAATGGTATCTCGCTAGCCCTTTCTGAGACCGCAAAACATAAATGCAGAGCACCTTTAAAGATCAAGGACTGACTAAACATTGTAATTCATGGTAAAAGAGATCCAGTCAAGTCATACACAATATGAACCAATAATAATGAACGCAAATGACAGTGTGCTCTCCAGCGGGTGCTTTTAATAAGAAGGTGATGACTCAACAAAAAAGTAAATAGATAGGACCTTCGCAGAGGGAAGCAGGGATTTGTAGAGGTGCCAGAGCTCGATTTTAAAATAGAGATTGAATAACATTTTGAGCGGCATACTTTCGCTCTCAACGCAACACCTATGAGATGGCTGTATCTTCCATACTACATGCATTATAGGCAGTTCCCAAACAGAATGGTAAAGGTTTATACTCCCCAACCACCAACAAGCATCAGTCCATGGCTTGCTCGAAACAACGAGTGCCTCCAACATACAACAGCCCTGGGGGAGTTTTGTTTAATTATTTTGATTTGCTTTGATCTTTTGGATCATGGGACTGGGCATCTCGGTTACCGGCCCTTTCTCATGAATGAGGAGCGGAGTCCACTCCTCTTGAGAATAACCAACTTAGCATGGAAGATATAGGCAGCCCTAGTTGTAACATGAGCTACTCGAGCATACAAAACAGAATTTCATTTGAAGGTTTGGAGTTAGGCACATACAAATTTACTTGGAACGGCAGGTAGATACCGCATATAGGTAGGTATAGTGGACTCATATGGAACAACTTTGGGGTTTAAGGAGTTTGGATGCACAAGCAGTATTCCCGCTTAGTACAGGTGAAGGCTAGCAAAAGACTGGGAAGCGACCAACTGAGAGAGCGACAACAGTCATAAGCATGCATTAAAATTAATTCACACCAAGCATAAGCATGAGTAGGATATAATCCACCATGAACATAAATATCGTGAAGGCTATGTTGATTTGATTCAACTACATGCGTGAACATGTGCCAAGTCGAGTCACTCGATTCATTCAAAGGTGGATACCATCCCATCATACCACATCATAATCATTCTAATAGCATGTTGGCACGCAAGGTAAACCATTATAACTCATAGCTAATCAAGAATGGCACAAGTAACTATAATCTCTAAATGTCATTGCAAATATGTTTACTTCATAATAGCTGACTCAGGAACGATGAACTCATCATATTTACAAAAACAAGAGAGGTCGAGTTCATACCAGCTTTTGTCATCCCAATAAGTCCATCATATATCGTCATTATTGCCTTTCACTTGCACGACCAAACAATGTGTATAATAATAAGAGTCTACGTGCATTGGACTAAGCTAGAATCTGCAAGCATTCAACTCAAGAGAGAAGACAAGTAATATGGGCTCTAAATTAAATAAACAATCATGCATATAAGAGCCACTAAGCATTTTCAATATGGTATTCTCGACCGCCAAAGGAAAGAAAAGAAAATAAAACTATTTAAATGGGAAAGCTCCAAACAAGTAAAAGAAGAAGGAGAAATCTTTTTGGGTTTTCATTTTAGTTTCTACTACAAGCATGGAAACTAAACTAACTAATTTATTTAGGTTTTTCTCAAGGTTTATCAAACACACAAGAAGAAAACTAGAAAAAGGAATTTAAACTAGCATGGATAATACAATGAAAGAGTATGAGCACCGACAACTAGTGTGTGAACATGAATGTAAAGTCGGTGAGAAATACGTACTCCCCCAAGCTTAGGCTTTTCGCCTAAGTTGGTTTAATACCAAGGATCCCCTGGCTGATATCCATAAGTGAAACCGGGGTTGTGCTGAGATGCAGCGGCAACCGCCTCCTGACCTACAGCGTGTTGGCGAGCTGCCTCCACTCCCCTCTCGTATTCAGCTGCTTCCTCTCTGGTGACGACATATCTTCCTTTTGCCTGATAATCAAAAAGGTAGGGAGCAGGAAGAGTAACAGGGACGACGTTGCGTCTGTCATAGATTAGTCGATAATGGAGGAATTGTTCATTCCTCTCAAGAAAATGATGACTAAACATAGCTTATTTATCGAAATAAACATGAGGTATTATCATATCTCTTTCTCGTGGGGCTATACCAAGAAAATTAGCCACACGTATTGCATAAATTCCTCCAAAGAAATTTCCCTTTCTACTATTATTCTGCAACCTACATGCAACTATTGCCCCCAAGTTATAACCTTTAAAATTGAACACCGCACTCTTGAGGATACTCAGATCAGGTACACACATGTGACATGCTTCATCCTTACCGTTAATACATCTACCAATAAAGAGAGCAAAATAATGTATAGCAGGAAAATGAATGCTCCCTATGGTAGCTTGTGCTATGTCCCTAGATTCTCCCACAGTAATACTAGCAAGAA
Organism: Triticum timopheevii; assembly: GCA_963921465.1. Lineage (NCBI taxonomy): Eukaryota > Viridiplantae > Streptophyta > Magnoliopsida > Poales > Poaceae > Triticum > Triticum timopheevii. Next base: position 459,664,960 of record OY997264.1, on the reverse strand, counting down.
AATCTCTAAATTAAGATTTGTGAGGATCATTAATATTACCCCACTGCGGGAGTTTGCAAGCAGTTGTAAAATCCTCTAAGTCCATGGTGTAAGATGTATCATAAATATCAAATAGGACACTAGGAGAATTACGCGTACAGTTATATTTAAACCTCCGCACAAAGGAATCAGTCAATTGATAATATTGAGGACACTTATCTTGTAAGAAGTCCTCCAGCTCGGCATTACGCACATACGCGTCAAATTCTTCCTTAAAGCCTGCTTCGACCATAAAATCATCGGATGGCCACTCACAAGCCCATACAATTGCGTCCCTTGGCAAATTAACATCTTGTTCACGTATAGCAATTCTTGGCCCTTTCTTTGCTGAGGAACGTCCTTGGTACATTCTTCTAAGCATATTTATTTTTCTGAAAATTTCTGAAATTTTAGTAACTTCAAAATAAAAGAGAACAAGACTAAACAAGATTGATAGCAACTACTTCTACAAGTGCCTAGAGCCCATATCATGCATTAGAATTACTTGGAACCTCAAAAATTTAACATGCAGGCTCAAGAACATGGTCACCTAAGCAGCAAAAAATTGCAATGAATAAAGCACTAGAACAAAAACTAATTGGACCAATGGAGGAGTCACATACCAAGCAACAATCTCCCAAAGCAGTTTTGTGAATGGGGCTTTGAGCTAACAGATCGAAAATCGCAGCAAAATGAGCTAGAACTCGTGCTTGAGCTGGATGGGGATTTTTTGGGTAGAAGATGAAGTGTGTGGGTGCTGGCATAAGTGGAGGGGAGCCACCAGGGGCCCACGAGACAGGGGGCGCGCCCTACAGGGGGTGCGCCCTCCTCTCTCGTGGCCTGGTGCTTGCCCCTCCTGCAGTGTTTTCAGTGCCTAAAATCCTCAAATATTCCCCAAAAAATCATACTAAATTTGCAGGGCATTTGGAGCACTTTTATTTTCGGACTATTTTTTTAATGCACGGATAAGTCAAAAAACAGACGGATAATACTATTTTTGCTTTATTTATTCTAATAACCAGAAAGTAAAAAGAGGGTACAGAAGGTTGCGCCTTCTAGTTTCGTCCATCTCGTGGTCATCAAAATGAACCCACTAACAAGGTTGATCAAGTCTTGTTAACAAACTCATTCCGAATAACACGGAACCGGAGAAATTTGAATAAAACTAAGTTACCTCAACGGGGATATGAAAATCCCCAACAATAAGAATATCGTACTTTTTCTTGATAGTAGGTAGGGGAAATTCAAAACCTCCAAAAATAATTGTTGGAACTTTTTCAATAGAATTGATGCTATGAACTTGAGATTGTTTCCTCGGAAAGTGTACCGTATGCTCATTGCCATTAACATGAAAAGTGACATTGCCTTTGTTGCAATCAATAACAGCCCCTGCAGTATTAAGAAAAGGTCTACCAAGGATAATACACATACTATCGTCCTCAGGAATATCAAGAATAACAAAGTCCGTTAAGATAGTGACATTTGCAACCACAACAGGCACATCCTCACAAATACCGACAGGTACAGCAGTTGATTTATCAGCCATTTGCAAAGATATTTCAGTAGGTGTCAACTTATTCAATTCAAGTCTATGATATAAATCGAGAGGCATAACACTAATACTGGCTCCAAGATCACATAAAGCAGTTCTAACATAATTTTTTTAATGGAGCATGGTATAGTTGGCACACCCGGATCTCCAAGTTTCTTTAGTATTCCACCCTTAAAAGTGTAATTAGCAAGCATGGTGGAAATTTCAGCTTCCGGTATCTTTCTTTTATTTGTGATGATATCCTTCATATACTTAGCATAAGGATTTACTTTAAGCATATCAGTTAAGCGCATACGTAAGAAAATAGGTCTAATCATTTCAGCAAAGCGCTCAAAATCCTCATCATCCTTTGACTTGGATGGTTTAGGAGGAAAGGGCATGGGTTTCTGAACCCATGGTTCTCTTTCTTTACCGTGCTTCCTAGCAACAAAATCTCTCTTATCATAACATTGATTCTTTGATTGTGGGTTATCAAGATCAACAGCAGGTTCAATATCTACATCATTGTTATTACTAGGTTGAGCATCTACATGAACTCATCTCCGGATTGTGTTTCAACATCAGAGATAGAAGTTTCATTGGGATTCTGAAGTGTTTCTACATTAGGTTCACTAGAAGTTTGCAAAGTCCTATCATTCTTCTTTTTCTTCTTCTTAGAAGAACTAGGAACATCTAGATTATTATTCTGAGAATCTTGTTCAATTCTTTTAGGGTGGCCTTCAGGATACAAAGGTTTCTGAGTCATTCTACCAGTTCTAGTAGCCACTCTAACGGCAAAGTCATTTTTATATTCAACTCATCAAGCAAATCATTTTGAGCTTCGAGTACTTGCTCAGCTTGAGTAGCAACCATAGAAGCATATTTGCTAACGCGGTGAAGTTCATCTTTAACTCTAGCCAGATTATCACCTACGCGTCCTATCTCGAAAGCATTATTCTTTAACTCTCTACCAACATAAGCATTAAAACTTTCTTGGCTAGCCATAAAGTCATCAAATTCATCCAAGCATGGGATATGAAATTTAGTAGAGGGTATTTCAACTTTATCATATCTATAGAGAGAATTTACCTTTACTACATGTGTCAGGTTATCAAGACAATGTGGTTCTTCAAGCGGTAAATTAAGACCATGTATTTCTTCAATAGGTGGTAAATTCTTAACATCTTCAGCTTTAATACCTTTTTCTTTCATTGATTTCTTTGCCTCTTGCATATCTTCAGGACTGAGAAATAAAACACCTCTCTTCTTCGGAGTGGGTTTAGGAATAGGCTCAGGAGTTGGCTCAATTATTCAGGAATTACTTCAGGAACTGGCTCGGGAAGAGTCCAATTATTTTCATTAGTCAACATATTATTCAATAATATTTCAACTTCGTCGACTATTCTTTCCCTGAAAACACAACCGGCACAACTATCCAAGTGGTCCTTGGAAGCATCGGTTAGTCCATCATAAAAGATATCAAGTATTTCATTTTTCTTAAGAAGATGATCAGACAAAGCATTAAGTAACCGGAGAAGCCGCCCCCAAGCTTGTGGGAGACTCTCTTCTTTTATTTGCACAAAATTATATATTTCCCGCAACGCAGCTTGTTTCTTATGAGCAGGGAAATATTTAGCAGAGAAGTAATAAATCATATCCTTGGGACTACGCACACAACCAGGAGCAAGAGAATTATACCAAGTCTTAGCATCACCCTTTAATGAGAACGGAAATATCCTAAGGATGTATAAATAGCAAGACTTCTCATCATGAGTAAACAGGGTGGCTATATCATTCAACTTGGTAAGATGTGCCACAACAGTTTCAGATTCAAGGCCATATAAAGGATTAGATTCAACTAAAGTAATAATATCAGGATCAACAGAGAATTCATAATCCTTACCAGTAACACAGATAGGTGAAGTAGCAAAAGTAGGATCGGGTTTCATTCTAGCATTAAGAGACTGCTGCTTCCATTTAGCTAATAATTTCTTAAGATCATTTCTATCATTGCAAGCAAGAATTTTCATAGCAGCTGCTTCATTCATAACATAACCCTTAGGAACAACAGGTAATACATAATCATTGGGGGAACGTTCATCATCACTGTCGGGGGGATGAACCCCAGGCAGGCAACGGAACCCGGATCTATTTCAAAAACAGCGGGGCCCGCATCGCCCCGCAAACCGGCGTGTGCCAGTCCAGTTCGCTCGACCCGGCAAGGCGTGCAACTCAGCCAAGACCCTCGACTCGGCAAGGTACGTCGACCCGGCCGCAGTGACCGGCGCAAGGCAGCTCAACCCGGCGCAACCTTGGCTTCCCCAGCAAGCCAGCCCACCCGTGGCGTCCACGGCAACCCAACCACGGGTCAACTCCCGTCCCATTCAGGCCATACAATGGGACGAGACCGCAATCACCGATGACCAAGACTACAGTGCCCCCGCCCATGCCCGTGGTCAGCCAGAGCGTGGCAACAGTGCCCCTTACCTACCCACTGACCAGGGCTGGCATGGCAACAGTGTCCCCGCCCTCACCACTAACGACAGCAAGCGGCGGCCTGACGGAGAACACTGTGCGTGGCTCAACTCGGCCACACCATGACGATCGACAAGATGGTGCACAGTCTCCCTAGGCACGCGGGGTCCGCACCTAGGGAAACCCGGCGAACCACAAGCCCCCAAGCGGGACCCAGCCCGGTGTCCCGGACACCGACAATATGGACCCACCGACTCGGCATATTACCATTGTAACCCTGCGTGGGTTGATCTATAAAACACCCCAAGAGTCCACGCCCACAGGGGCACGGCATGATACGTGAGATCCCCGGCATGCAAAGCCACTCGAGATAAACCAAGCAAGATAGGACTAGCCACTAGCTAGCAACACCAGGGAGAAGGAGCAACCCGAGCCTCGGCCAGCCTCCTTCCTCCTCAATACAGCTCCAGGAGCGACATTGTACTATCGACCATCCAACTAAACTCAATAAGACTAGGGGTGTTATCTCTCCGGAGAGCCCCGAACCTCGGTATGTCTGGTGTCCCGCGCCCGCGCATATCAACCTCGCCTCCCAAGCCAACCAGTTCCCTCGAGCCTCCTCCTCTCTTTAGCCATCCCTTGGCATCTGCCGTGCACCCACCACGACAGTTGGCGCTCACCGTGGGGCAGCTCGAGGAGTTGGCTGGAAGCATGCTTCAGATGGGGCCCTTCTCCTACTCCGACGAGTCCATCGCTCTGGCGGACGACGTCATCGGCGTGATCGCCGCCTCCTTCACCGTGCTGCCCATCTCCGATGCGCTCGCGGTCAACGAGTACCCCAGCGAGGTGCTCAGCTACTCCGACTCCCTGCTCCCTCTCAGCGGAGGATTCACTGCCGGGGCGATGGACGCCTGCGTGGAGGTCTTCGTCACCGGCGATGGCGCCTCTTCCTCGTCGAGCAAGGCGAGAGGAGTCGCTGAAGCCGCGGCCGCCACGGCACGGATGGAGCCGTCCGACCCGCTACGCGCCATGATGCAGAGCCTCCGCATCCCCATCGGCACCGACGTCAATGCCACCAACGTCGCTGAAACCCGAACCTAGCTCCAGGACTGGCGCCAGCAGTTGCTGGACCTGTCCGAGCCGCTGGCCGCCACCAGGCGCCGCCTGGAAGCTGCTCAGATGGAGCACGACGCCGCCCATGGATTCACGCCCGCCACAGCTGAGCCAAGCCGGGTCGATACTCGCGCCCGGGGAGGAGCGATCGGCCAGGCCTTCGGCGCCATTCGGACCGTCTACGAAACCCCAGTCAAGAACATGCGCGCTGCGGAGGCAGCCGCGGTCGGCCTCGACCAACTTGCGGGCGAGGAGCTCAAGGAGCGCATCGGGCGGATGCACGAGCTCCTCCACGCGGCCAACACCCAGCAGGATCGCCTCAACTAGCTCGCCAAGCTGGCGGGGTCCGGCTCCGCCCGCCTTGGCGGACCCGGCGAACTCCTGCACACGGCCTCCTCGTCGCCCAGCGAGGCGCACTCCGGCCAAGCCCGAACCCGGCGCAACACGGCCGGCACCGCCGCCGATGCTCTGGGCAACGAGCCCGCCCTAAAGGCCCAGCGGGGACCCGGCCAGCCTGGTCGGTGTCCGGCTCCAGCCGACCCGGCCCCTTGGGGCCTGGCCGCCAGTCGACTCGGCCCGCGCGCCATCGATGACGCCGACGCATGCCACGGCATCGATCAGCTCGCTCGCTCCCTGGAGGTGGAGGAGAGCGGCGCTATCGGGCCGGCGTGTTTCGGCCCACGCATCCGGGGGGAGCCCTTCCCCAAGGGGTTCGTGCTTCCCCGCGACACCCCCAAGTACAATAGGACTGTGAAGCTAGAAGACCGGCTCACCGACTACACCACGGCCGTTGGCAGCACTGGTGCCAATCGTCATCTTGTCGTGCGCTACGCACCGCTCATGCTCCAAGGATCGGCCCGCACATGGTTGAACAGCCTGCCGATGGGCAACATCAACGCATGGGTCGATTTTGAGGAAGCATTTGTCCGCAACTTCACGGGGACGTACAGACGGCCCAGTCGCCCCAGCCAGCTCGCCATGTGCGTGCAGGGGCCAACGGAGACCGGCCGCGAGTACCTCGCACGCTGGACCGAGCTCCGGAACAGCTGCGATGGCGTCCATGAAGTCCAGGCGATCCAATACTTCATCAGCGGGTGCCGAGACGGCACCCTCCTCAAGCACAAGTGTTGGTGTCAAAACCAGCGGATCTCGGGTAGGGGGTCCCGAACTGTGCATCAAGGCAGATGGTAACAGGAGACAAGGGACACGATGTTTTACCCAGGTTCGGGCCCTCTTGATGGAGGTAAAACCCTACGTCCTGCTTGATCAATATTGATGATGTGTGTTACAAGAGTGGATCTACCACGAGATCAAGGAGGCTAAACCCTAGAAGCTAGCCTATGGTATGATTGTTGTTCGTCCTATGGACTAAAGCCATCCGGTTTATATAGACACCGGAGAGGGCTAGGGTTACACAGTGTCGGCTACATGGGTAGGAGATCTACATATCCGTATCGCCAAGCTTGCCTTCCACGCCAAGGAAAGTCCCATCCGGACACGGGACGAAGTCTTCAATCTTGTATCTTCATAGTCTTGGAGTCCGGCCGATGATGATAGTTCGGCTATCCGGACACCCCCTAGTCCAGGACTCCCTCAATAGCCCCTGAACCAGGCTTCAATGACGACGAGTCCGGCGCGCATATTGTCTTCGGCATTGCAAGGCGGGTTCCTCCTCCGAATAATTTATAGAAGATTGTGAACACCAGGATAGTGTCCGGCTCTGCAAAAATAAATTCCACGTACCACCATAGGGAGAATAATATTACACCAGTTCAATCTGCCGACGCGTTTTGTGGCGTGACATCACACCACTACCAAGCCTTTACTTGAATTGTTTTTATTGTACCACCTCAACGCGTTTACCGAAGCGGTTTCCTTGGCACGTCTTGTCGAAGCAGAGATCGTGTTCCCCTTATTCCGGGATTCCCATCAATACGGACGTGGGTAACCCAACCGCGCCATTGATTGCGGCGCTTGGGAGATAAGCGAGTTTTACCAGGCCGGTGGGGACACATGTTTTTGTCCTCCCATATAAGGGGATAAAGATCCAACCCTTTTACCTACGCCTTCTTCCTCCTTGGCTTATCCACCTCCGCGAACTCAAGCTCCAGCGCCCATGTCCGCACTTCTCACCTCAACCTTCTCCAACTATGTCCGGAGTGGGAGGCAAGTGGATGGCCTCCTCCGTCATGGAGGGGCAGATCCAGAAGCTGCACGACGCCGGATATTTGTCCAGCAACATCGCGCACCGGCTCCCCGACGAGGGAGAGCTCATCCCCACCCCCAGGCCCCATGAGAGGGTAGTATTCCTTCCCCATTTCCTCCGCGGACTGGGCTTCCCACTTCATCCCTTCGTCCGGGGGCTCATGTTCTACTACGGCCTGGATTTCCATGATCTGGCCCCGAATTTCATCCTCAACATCTCGGCGTTCATCGTCGTGTGCGAGGCCTTCCTCTGCATCCAGCCCCACTTCGGCTTGTGGCTCAAGACTTTCAGTGTCAAGCCGAAGGTTGTGAAGGGCAGCCAAGCGGAGTGCGGAGGCGCCATGGTGGGCAGGATGTCCAACGTTACTTGGCTGGAGGGCACTTTCGTGGAAACCATTAAGGGGTGGCAATCGGGGTGGTTCTACATCACTGAGCCGCGTGACCCTGATTGGGCAGCGGCCCCCGAATTCAGATCTGGCATTCCTACACGGCTCACCTCCTGGAAAGAGAGTGGCCGGATCTGGGGTGATTCGGAGGAGCTGACCGGACTCCAAGCCTGTATCCAAAAGCTTGTGGACAAGAAGCTCAAGCTTGTCAACATAGTCCAGGTCATGCTCATCCACCGGATTCTCCCGTGCCAACGACGGGGTTTCAACATGTGGGAGTTCGATCCGGCGCAGCACCAGACTCTGAGCAGGCTCTTCGACACTACGTACGAAGATGTCTGGAAGGTGCTGTTCAAGGGCGCCGAGGCTCCCGCATCCGCTACCGAAGATCGCGGATTCAGCTCGCAGTGTCCGGCTGACGAGGTAAGTGATTTTGTCCTTTACGGAACGCTCGTTTTCCATAGTTTGACTCTATGCGGGATCTAAACTCCCTTTTCCTTTGACAAGACTGGCTGGCGAAGGCCGAACAGACTATCTGGCCGGCCCCATTGCCAGAGGACTCAGCGGACTCTATGCGGGATCTAAACTCCCTTTTCCATTAACGGGGCTGCTGGCTCCGGCTCCCCACGTGGTGCCGGAGAAGAAGGCCAAGAAGAAGGCCCCAACGAGGGAGGCCAAAGGGTCCAAGAAGGGAAAAACTCTTCCCCCGGACTGCTCTGCCAACGCCAGTGACGACGACGAGGACTAGCCTCCAAGGTCCAAGCCCCTGGCGAGATCGTGAGTATCCGGACTCCCGAATAACTTCATGGATTTTATTTTTCGCCACACAATGTCTTTCTAATGCCGCATACAACCATGCACTCCACCCAAGGACGATCTTCCCACTTTGTCGAGCGGGTCTTTAGGTGCGTCGGATATGGATTCTCTTCCGACCGCCTCCACCCCCCGTGACACGGACGATGCCGAGGTAGGATCCCGGGAAGGGACCCGCCAGGAGGAGGAGGCCCCAGAGGTGTCGCAGGACAACCTCCCGGACTTTGCATCGGACTCGGCTCCGGATCCCATAGTGGCTCCGGAGTCCGGCGAGCGGCCCCTTCGTAAGAAGGGCAAGACCATGACGCCGGCAGCCTCCGCCCAACCGGAGGCGCCGGATAGCTTGCTGGAGGCGCTCAATGGCGCCTCCATCAAAGAGGAACACCACACTGTTATGAGTGCGGTGATTCAGAAGGTGCAGCTCGCCAAGAGAGGGCTGACCGAAGCCTGTAGCAGCCTTCTAACAGGCTTTGAGATAAGAATTTTGATATATGTAAAATAGTACCGCATAGACAGTAGCCCCTGATGCTCGGTTCGGTGTTCGGAAAGAAAAGCCAGACTGAGGATCTAAGAAGATATACGCAGGAGTCATAAAAAATATGTCAATATGGGATTGTAGGCTGCGCTGCTGACCTCTGCCGCACTGACTGCGGAGGTCAATACTTTGAAGGAAAGCATCGAGTGGTCCGAGAACGAGCTCGGCCGTGCCAAGAAGCAGCTCGAGGACAAGGAAGTTGAGTAACACCTTATTAAAATTGTACCTTACAGAAAAGGATTTTGGTTGCAAAAAGAATGACAAGGATAACATGGGTATTGCAGGGGCCACTAACGAGGTGGCGACCCTGAAAGAGGCGGTGGCCGCGACCGAACGCAATGCGGCCGCGGAGCGCACCGAGCGAGAGAAGCAGGAGGCGCGGGTGGCGGAGGTACAGCAAGAGCTCCAGGATCTCGTGAAAAAACATGAGATCCTGGAGCGTGACTCGAAGACTCGAGAGTCTGAGCTTGCAACGGCTCTTGAGAGTGCCAAAGCCCGAAGCCTACAAGGCCCTCCAGGAAATCAAGGCGTTGAAGAAAATAGCAGTGGGTAAGGCATTTTTCATGCAAAGTAAGCATGTGAGTGTTAATTACCTGTTGCTTACCCGAATTCGGAGCTCTCCAAGAGCGTTCACAGATCTTCCTCGCAGCGTGTCCAATGCTGCCGCGTTCTACCGGGCCGAGGAGGGGAGCTCGACATAGAAGGTCTTCTGGTCTCAGTATGCTGAGGCCGGACATCCAGTGCCCCTTAGCGACCAGCTGAAGTAGCTGGTCGAGCTCCACAAGGCGGCCGAACAGGCCATGAAGGTTCTCATAGTTCGGCTGTGGCCTAAGGAGGCCATGCCTGTGAGCTACTTCGGCCTGGTGCGGCGGCTGGTGGATGCGTGCCCGTGGGTTGAAGTCATCAAGCACTCCGCCTGTATTGAAGGTGCCCGTCGGGCCCTTGCTCACGCAACGGTGCACTGGGGCAAGATGGATGCCCAGAAGCTCGTGACGGACCCGCCACCAGAGGGCAAGGAGCATCGCACACCCGAGATGTATTATAAGAGTGTGCTGAAGGGCACCCGCACTATTGCGGGTGAGTGCTCCAAAGATGTAATATTTGAGTAGACTCGCATTTTGTTATCCTGTGCGCTAAAAACTTAGTTCATTTGCGCTAAGCAACTCATTTTAATTTAAAATATTACCTTCTGTGCGGCTGTTTATCAAATCTGAGAGATGGCAAGGCGTCGGCTTCAGCCCCCATGCCACGAGTGCTGGGGTGTTCAGGATAAATTTGAGCACTCTTGTTCCCATATTTGGGTCCATCTAGGGAGGCGCTCAACACAACGAACAAGGCAACCGGACTTATAATGCTTGAACACTCTCACTTAGCCATAGAATTCTATAATTTTAAATTTCGGTGAAGCCCCTAGTCTTCGGAAGGCCGAATTTGGGACGCTATCCACACCTGGGCCGGACTAAGTCGGCTCCTCGCTCTAAGGGGCATAAGTCTTTAAGGACTCGCAAAAAACCTCTCGAACAGCGACCAGCTCTCGCCTCATCATGACGGTCAGTTTTAGCTTTCTCCACTAAGGCGTTAACCCAGCTCAACTGGGGTGCAATCGCAGTGGTCCTCCCAGTGCTACCTTAGCCGATAGAACGGAACGTAAGGTACCAAAACATGGGAGCCGGGCAAACCCAACTATTGACCCAAGACATGATTCGTAGCCGATGCGTATAATGCTATAAGTTCGGGGTGCCGCACTTGTGAAAGTGTCCGGACTTATCACACCATGATGCGGGAAACGTAAGCCCCTGGTGTATTAGCCGTACCAAAATGTACGGATGCAACATGTCATAGATGAACATATGTATAAGAAAGAAATGCAATTGGAAGCAAAAAGGTGCTGCATTACTTTATTCAAGAAAAACTGCTATAAGTGCAGAACGATACAAATGGTGTGATAAGCAAGGGATGGGACTGTGAAACATGTCCCCCTCCAGGGGTAGGCTGCGGAATGGTGCATAAAACAGATTTAATGCTCGTAATGGAGACCACCTGGATATTCGTTGTAGCCTTTCTCCTTCCCTGGCTGTTGCATCGTGAGTTCGGCATGTCTACTGCCGGACAGGGCCTCTGACGAACAGAGTCCTGTGGGAAAAAAATAAAAAATAAAAAAAAGAACGACACACTTGAGAGCCCCTGGTGTGGTTGAGCCGCAGTCTGGGCCTATCGTGGTCGTGCCCCTCTCCGCATGCCCATGGTATCTTCAGAGCGTAATGGTGTACGCGAAGGACCTGTCTTGACGTTTTATAGGGGCTGGGGTAGGGGCCGCACTGCTACGCGTGCTCGGAACGTGCCAGGTGGTCTTGTTGTAGGTTACTCCGGGCGCGCTTAGCTGTGTCCGGCTGCTTAACAGCCGGACTCGAAAATTGCCTTAAGAGGCTGCATTGTACTTCTGCCACAAGAGCCGTTGTATGTTCCTCCGTGCGGAGAGAATGTTCAGTGTTTCCGTTGACCGTGATGACTCCTCGAGGGCCTGGCATCTTGAGCTTGAGGTATGCGTAGTGCGGCACCGCGTTGAACTTTGCAAACGCGGTACGTCCGAGCAGGGCATGATAGCCGCTGCGGAACGGAACTATGTCGAAGATTAACTCCTCGCTTCGGAAGTCATCCGGGGATCCGAAGACCACTTCCAGTGTAACTGAGCCTGTACAATTGGCCTCTACGCCTGGTATGATGCCTTTAAAGGTCGTCTTGGTAGGTTTAATCCTTGAGGGGTCTATGCCCATTTTGCACACTGTATCCTGATAAAGCAGGTTCAGGCTGCTGCCGCTGTCCATCAGGACTCTGGTGAGGTGAAATCCATCGATGATTGGGTCTAAGACCAATGCGGGGAATCCGCCGTGGCGGATGCTGGTGGGGTGGTCCCTTTGGTCAAAAGTGATCGGGCAGGAGGACCATGGATTGAACTTCGGGGCAACTGGCTCCATCGCATATACATCCCTAAGTGCACGCTTCCGCTCCCTTTTGGGGTATGTGCGTTGCGTATATCATGTTCACCGTCCGCACCTGTGGGGGGAAACCCTTCTGTCCTGTATTGTTCGGCGGTCGGGTCTCTTCCTCGTCATCGCTATGCAGCCCCTTGTCATTGTTTTCGGTAATTAACTTGCCTGCCTGCTTGAATACTCAACAGTCCCTGTTGGTATGGTTAGCTGGCTTTTCGGGGGTGCCATGTATCTGGCACAAGCGGTCAAGTATTCGGTCCAAATTGGACGGACCCGGAGTAGTTCTTTTGAATGGCTTTTTCCGCTGACCGGGTTTAGAGCCTTTGAATCCGGCATTGACTGTCGTATCCTCGCTGTTGTCGCCGTTAATGCAGCGTTTGTTTTTGTTACGATGCGACCTGCCATTACGGTCCTTGATATCTGGACTGCCAGAATTTTTGCTGAGGTTGTTGCTGCGTGCTAGCCAGCTTTCCTCACCCGCGCAAAAGCGGGTCATGAGTGATGTGAGGGCTGCCATGGATTTTGGCTTTTCCTGTCCCAGGTGCCGGGCAAGCCACTCGTCGCGGATATTATGCTTGAAGGCCGCGAGGGCCTCCGCATCCGGACAGTCGACGATTTGGTTTTTCTCGGTTAAGAACCGTGTCCAGAATTGTCTGGCCGATTCGTCTGGCTGCTGAATTATGTGGCTGAGGTCATCACCGTCTGGTGGTCGCACATACGTGCCTTGGAAGTTATCGAGGAATGCAGCTTCCAGGTCTTCCCAACTCCCAATTGACTCTGCTGGCAAGCTGTTAAGCCAATGCCGGGCTGGTCCTTTAAGCTTGAGGGGGAGATATTTGATGGCGTGAAGATCGTCACCGCGGGCCATGTGGATGTGAAGGAGATAGTCTTCGATCCAAACCGTGGGGTCTGTTGTGCCATCGTAAGATTCAATATTCACGGGTTTAAACCCTTCGGGGATTTGATGATCCATTACTTCATCTGTGAAACATAGTGGGTGTGCGGCGCCTCTGTACTGGGCGATATCATGACAGAGCTCAAAAGAGCTTTGTCTGTTTTGTTCGGCCCGGCCGGACTTACTTTGTCCGGCGCGACGGTTGTCGTCACGTATCATGGGGCTCCCACACGATCCATAGATCGATCTTGATTGTCTTGCCCTATCCTCCAATATATCTCGCAAGTCCGGAGCGTTCCCCTATGGCCTTGTGCTTTTCGAGCGATGCTGAGTTACGGGTCTAGTGAAGGGCCTAGAGGCCTCTCTGTCGCGACCACGGGGTGGTCGATCAGCCGTATTGTCTCCTGGTGATGCAGGTTCATACGCCTCCTCCTCTAATCAGGGGAGTAGCTTGCGATTAGGGTAGCTTTTGGAGGGGCGTTCGAGCTCATGCTCTTCAGCCGCGAGGACTTCAGTCCATCTGTCGGCTAGCAGATCTTGATCAGCTCTAAGCTGTTGCTGCTTTTTCTTGAGGCTGTTCGCCGTGTCCATAAGCCTGCGTTTAAAACGCTCTTGTTCGACGGGATCCTCAGGCATGACGAATTCATTGTCGTCGAGGCTTGCCTCGTCTCCGGAGGGAGGCATATAATCCTCTACCTCTCCTTCTGCCGCTCTCTCATGAGGGCTGGCATCTCCGTCCTCCTGCGCTGGATCTTGCCGGAGTGGGTCGTCTTCGGCACTGTCCGGTGTATTATTATCTCCGGTGCCGGAATCTTCATTCTTGCTGTGGCGGGATTTAGAGCGGCGCCGCTGACGCCGGCGCTTGGTCTGTTTCTTGGAGGGGTCATCCTCCGCTGTTCCTTCGCCATTCCCATCCTTTGGGATATCCACCATGTATATGCCATATGATGAGGTGGCTTTCCAGTGCCCGGTGTGCGCTGGTTCTTGGTCGTCTCCGGCATCGTCGTCCATACCGTCGATGTCTTCGGAGTCGTAGTCTAGCATGTCGGTTAGATCGTCGACAGTGGCTACCAAGTGGGTGGTGGGTGGGCTTTGAATTTCTTCGTCGTCCGCATCCCAACCGTCCTAACCGCAGTCCGGCCAGGGCTCTCCTGATAATGAGAGATACTTTAGCAAACTCAAGATGTCACTGAAAGGTGAGTGTTGAAAGATGTCCGCTGCGGTGAACTCCATGATCAGCGCCCAATCAGATCCGATCGGAGGGGGCGCGGGAGGTTCGGAGTCCGGCAAGGAGTCTGGCACCTCGGAGTCACGAGCTTCATGAGGGACAAGGTCAGTGTTCGGCTCTATCGCCGTAGAGGTTGCAGCCCCCGAGGCGGTGTCTAGCCATCCATGCTCGATCTGCGCAGCCGGCTCCGAGTTGAAGATCGGAGCAGGTTCGAGTGCGGCCTCCAGGGTACTGTCCGGCTGCAGAGCTAAATCATGCTCGTCGTGATAGTGCGGCACGCTCGGCTGTGGCTCGAATCCATTGAGGATCAAGTCCCCGCGGATGTCAGCCGTGAAGTTCAAACTTCCAAATCTGACCTGACGGCCAGGGGCGTAGCTTGCGATCTGCTCCAGATGGCCAAGCGAATTGGCCCGCAGTGCAAAGCCGCCGAATACAAAGATCTGTCCGGGAAGGAAGGTCTCACCCTGGACTGCGTCATTGATGATGATCGAAGAAGCCATCGAGCCTATCGGTGACGGCACAGAGGAGATCTCAATGAAAGCACCAATGTCGGTGTCAAAACTGGCGGATCTCGGGTAGGGGGTCCCGAACTGTGCATCTAGGCGGATGGTAACATGAGACAAGGGACACGATGTTTTACCCAGGTTCGGGCCCTCTTGATGGAGGTAAAACCCTACGTCCTGCTTGATTAATATTGATGATGTGTGTTACAAGAGTGGATCTACCACGAGATCAAGGAGGCTAAACCCTAGAAGCTAGCCTATGGTATGATTGTTGTTCGTCCTATGGACTAAAGCCATTTGGTTTATATAGACACCGGAAAGGGCTAGGGTTACACAGAGTCGGTTACAAGGGTAGGAGATCTACATATCCGTATCGCCAAGCTTGCCTTCCACGCCAAGGAAAGTCCCATCCGGACACGGGACGAAGTCTTCAATCTTGTATCTTCATAGTCTTGGAGTCCGGACGATGATGATAGTTCGGCTATCCGGACACCCCCTAGTCCTGGACTCCCTCAACAAGCTTCTACGCTCCGAGCCGGCTACCATGGCCACGCTCATGGTGACGACGGACAAGTACGCCAACGCCGACTACGCCATGAAGATCCAAGTGGCGCTAGATTAGGCTGGCAAGGCGAAGCCGGTCCCTCCTTAGAAGTCGTCCGTCGAAAGCAGCCGGCAGCAGCACCACCAGAACAACAACCACAAGGCCGAGCAGCCGGTGCAACGTCACGACAACCGGCTCATCGCGGTTGCCGAGCCCACGGCGGACCCAGCAGCGAAGCGCCAGCAGACCGGCAAGATGGCGTGGCAACCTGCCATGAGCTTTGAAGGGATGCTCGACGCCCCATGCAAGCATCACAGCGGCGCAAGACCCTCCACGCACACGCTTCGACAGTGCGCCATCACCAAGCGCATCATGAGGGGCGACGTTCCGCCTCCTCCGGCACCGGCTCCGGCTCCGGGCGCGGGGCAGCTGCTTCCGCCTCCACCGCCGCCTCCCGCCAGCGGCACGATGTGGAACGACTCCTACCCAGACCAGAACGCGGCCTATGTCATCTTCACCAGCCTCGGCGACGACAAGTGCGGCGAGCGCCTCCTCCGGCAGGAGGTGAAGACCGTCGTCCCGGCCAAGACGGATTTCATGCATTGGTCGGATCGCCCGATCACCTGGACCCGGGAGGATCACCCGGCAGTCATGCCGAGTCCGGGTGGATACGCCCTCGTCCTCAACTCTACCATCGGCGCGCGGCGCACCTGCAAGTTCTCCCGAGTCCTCATCAACGGCGGCAGCAGCATCAACATCCTCTACCGCGACACGATGACCAAGCTCGGCCTCAAGGCCGAGGACCTGGAGCCGACCCAGACCGTCTTCCAGGGCATCGTACCCAGCCTCTCCTGTTCACCCATTGGCTGGGTCCGGGTCGACGTCCTGTTCGGCGACAGCAGCCACTTCCGACACGAACCAATCTGGTTTGAGGTGGTGGACCTGTCCAGCGCGTATCATGCACTGCTGGGCCGGCCCGCGCTCGCGAAGTTCATGGCGGTCCCTCACTACGCATACCTGAAGATGAAGATGCCGGGTCCCAAGTGTCTCATTACCGTCACCGGCAACTACCGCATGTCTCTGGAATACGCCCGAGACAGCGCCAAGCTGGCCGAGTCGCTGGTCATTGCCGAGGAGCGGCGCCAGCTTGATCGGATCGTCGCCCTGGCCGGCGAGGCTTCCGACGCGTCGATCCCGACCTTGGACCTGGCAGATGAGGCCGCCTTCGAGCCCTCCAAGGAAACCAAGAAAGTGAAGCTGAACCCGGAAGACCCCAGCTGCAGCAAGTACGTTGTCGTAGGCGCCCTCCTCGACAACAAATAGGAAGGCGAGCTCGTCGACTTCCTCCATGAGAATCGGGATATCTTCGCATGGACCCCCAAAGACATGCCGTGTATCCCGAGGAAGTACGCCGAGCACAAACTCCATGTCCGCAAGGACGCCAAGCCTGTCCATCAACCCCTCCATCGATTTTCCGAAGAGAAGAGAAGAAACATTGGTGAAGAGGTTGCCAAGCTCTTGGCGGCCGGTTTCATAATGGAAGTGTTTCACCCCGAGTGGCTGGCCAACCCAGTCCTCGTCCTGAAGAAGAATAAGACCTGGCGCATGTGTATTGACTACACCAGCCTCAACAAGGCCTGTCCCAAGGATCTGTTCACCCTCCCGCAGATCGACCAGGTCATCGACTCGACCACCGGGTGCGAGCTGCTGTCCTTCCTGGACGCCTACTCCGGCTATCACCAGATCAAGCTGGATCCGGCCGATGCTCTGAAGACGTCCTTCATCACGCCCTTCGGGGTGTACTACTGCATCACCATGTCGTTCGGGTTGAAGAACGCCGACGCCACCTTCCAACACTGCATGCAGAAATGCTTGCTACCGCAACTCGGCAAGAACATCCACGTGTACGTGGACGATATCGTGGTGAAGACCAAGCAGCACCTCACACTCCTCGACGATCTGAAGGAAACATTCGCCAACCTCCGTGAATACAAGGTCAACCTCAACCCAGAAAAGTGCGCCTTTGGCGTCCCAGCCGGAAAGCTACTCGGCTTCCTCGTCTCGGAATGTGGCATCGAGGCAAACCCGGAGAAGATCAAGGCCATCGAGCGCATGCGCAAGCCAACCCGGCTGCGTGATGTCCAGAAGTTCACAGGCTGCCTGGCCTCGGTCAGCCGGTTTCTGAGCCGGCTGGGCGAGAAGGCACTGCCCCTGTACCAGCTAATGAAGAAAACAAGCCCGTTCGAGTGGAACGGCAAGGCAGACGAAGCCTTCCAAGACCTCAAGTGCATGCTCTCCACCGCACCCATCCTGGCCGCGCCGACCGACAAGGAGCCGCTGTTGCTCTACATAGCTGCGACCTCGTGGCCGGTCAGCACGGTGCTGGTGGTCGAGCGACCGGAGAAGGGCAAGATCCAGGTCGTCCAGCATCCGGTCTACTACCTGAGCAAAGTGCTCTCCACCTCCAAGCAGAACTACCCGCACTACCAGAAGATGTGTTACAGCGTGTACCTCACCACCAAGAAGCTGAAGCAGTACTTCCAAGAGCATGTCATCACCATCATCAGCACGGTGTCGATCGGAGAAATCATCGGGTGCCGTGACGCCTCTGGCCGGGTCGCCAAATGGGCGATCCAGCTAGCCGGCCACACCATCCTCTACGAGCCCCGCACCACGATCAAGTCTCAGGCCCTGGCCGATTTCCTTGTCGACTGGACCGAGACCCAGTACCTGCGGCCGCCTCCCGACGTGACGCATTGGCGCATGGACTTCGACGGGTCCAAGATGCGACTCGGCTTAGGGGTCGACATCGTATTGTCATCTCCGAAGGGCGACCGACTCCGCTACGCGCTCCAGATCCACTTCGCCGCCTCCAACATCGTCGCCGAATACGAAGCCCTTGTGCACGGCCTCCGGCTCGCCAAGGAACTCGATATCCGGTGCATCCTGTGCTACGTCGACTCGGGCTTGGTGGTGCAGCAGTGCTCCGGCGAGTGGGACGCCCACGACTCCAACATGGCAAGCTACTGCTTCCTCATCCAGAAGCTGTCTAGATCCTTCGATGGTTGCGAGTTCCTACACGTCCCACACATGGAGAACGAGGCAGCCGACACGCTCGCCAAGATCACCTCGTCACGTCAAGCCATCCCGTCCGGCATCTCCCTCGAGCACCTGCGCAAGCCGTCCGTCAAGCCGTCGCCGGACTCCAAGTCCATCCACGTCCTAGAAGACACGGCCGTTGCCACCAACCCGGGGACTGCTGAACCCACGGGGACTGCTGAACCCGGCCCGGGGACTGTTGAACCCGGCCCGGGGGCTGCTCAACCCGGCTCGGTGGCTGCTCACCTTAACCCGGCCACCATCACCCCGGACCCGGCCGTCGCCGTCGCCTGCCCGGGGGCCGCTCAACCCGGCCCAGGAGCCGCCGACTCGGAACCCACCCAAGTGGCCGTCTTCACCGCCATCACGGCCCCGTCTTGGGCCCTGCCGATATCAGAATGGATGGAGAACGGGGTTCTCCCCATGGACGAGACCGAGGCTCAGCAAGTTCAGCGTCGGGCGTCCGCCTACAGCATCATCAACAACGAGCTTGTCAAGCGCAGCTCTACTAGCGTGTTCCAGCGCTGTGTCGAGCAGGACTGCGGCATCGACATCCTCCTCGACATTCACCAGGGCGAGTGCGGGCACCACGCTGCATCTTGATCCCTCATGGCCAAGGCGTTCCGCCACGGCTTCTACTGGCCAACGGCCCTCGAAGACGCCGAGTCGCTCGTCCTCAAGTGCGAAGGATGCCAGTGCTTCAGCAAACGCAGCCACTAGCCAGCGTCAGCACTCCGCACCATACTGATCGCCTGGCCCTTCGCAGTTTGGGGACTCGACATGGTGGGAACCTTCAAAACCACTCGAGGCGGCATGACGCACTTGCTGGTGGCAGTAGACAAGTTCACCAAATGGATCGAGGCAAGACCAATCAAGAAACTGGACGGGTCAACAGCCGTCCGGTTCATCAAGGACATAGAGGTGCGCTACGGCATACCGAACAGCATCATCACCGACAACGGCACCAACTTCGCCAAGGGCGCGCTCGAGCAATACTGCTCCGTCTCCGGCATCCGCCTCGACCTGGCCTCCGTGGCACATCCGCAGTCCAACGGGCAAGTCGACTGGGCCAACGGACTCATCCTGTCCGGCATCAAGCCGTGACTCCTCGATCCACTCGTCCGCTCACCCGGTAGTTGGCTCGACGAGTTGCCCGCCGTTCTCTGGAGTCTGCACACAACACCAAACCGGTCAACCGGGTTCACCCTGTTCTTCCTCGTCTACGGATCCGAAGCCGTCATCCCGACCGACATCGAGTTCGACTCGCCGCACGTCACGATGTACACCGAAGCAGAAGCAAGAGAAGAACGCGAAGACGGCGTCGACCTGCTCGAAGAGGCGCGCCTTCTGACACTTAGCCGCTTGGCTATCTACTAGCAAGACCTGAGGCACTACCACAACAAGAAGATCAAGCCTCTCGCATTCCGCGAAGGCGACCTCGTCCTCCGACTCGTCCAAGAGAAGGCATGCTAACACAAGCTGTCCTCTCCATGGGAAGGCCCGTTCATCGTGAGCAGGACTTTGCATGACCGCAATGCCTACTACCTCATTGGCGCGTGCAAATCGAAGTAGCGCAAGAGGGACACCGCCGGTGAAGAAACGACCCGGCCGTGGAACGCGGAACTCCTCCGTCCGTTTTAAAGTTAGCCACATGAATGTATGTATCAACGCCTTTTGTAAGCATATGAAACTATGGGGTCCCCGAACGAGACTCGGGGGCTGCCTTTTGCCGACCAATTTATTGCGTCCATATTTCACATCACATTACTACCGAACCCGGCCACCGGCTCGACTAGCTCGACCCGGGGGCTCGGGGGCTGGCCGGCTTGATCACCACCCCGTCGCTTTACTTAGTGATTCCTGATAAAGTTAGGATGCCGCGGTCCCCCACTTCGCCCTAAAACCGCAGATCTAGCTCTGGCTGACGGCGGGCAAGCACAACGGGCTAAAGCTCCCCTACGATTCATACACTAAGTCAAAGCCGCTGGGTCGACCAACCCGGCCCGACGCTCGTCAACTAAGTTAGCTGCACGACCGGCTGCTCACCAACCGGCCAAGCAGGATTGCCGCCAGCCGGCCCAGTGGGTGTTTCGCTCGCGCTCAAAGCTTCTAAGGACGCAACTCCTGCGGCCGCCTCTCGAAGAGCCGAACTCCTTGTCACGGACCGGAGCCTCGGCCGTCTGACTCGCGGGGGGGGGGGGGAGTTTCAGAGAGGTGCAACGCATGAAATAAGTTCGAAAAAAGCAGAAGGCAAAAAGCAAATAAATACTCACAACATTTACACATAAATGTTTCAAGCAAAGGCCCACGGCCCGAGTTCATTACACCCTGAAAACCCCGAGTGGGTGGGTGGACCTTCTACTTAACAAAATTGTCTACAAAGATTCTCAGGCATTCCCAGCACCGCGTCACGACGTCGACGGCTCCCCCCGGCCGGCCTCCGGGTCCAGCAAAGCACCGGTGTCCTCTTAGGCTTCCGCGTCGCCGTAGACGCCCGTCTCCTCCGAGCTGCCCTCCGGGTCGCGAAGAAGCAAGCCGTAGTCGTCGCCATCCACGACCGCGCCATCTTCCGTCCGCTCCGGATGGAACTCGTCGTGGAAGGCGAACTCGGTGATATAGCTGGCCCGGGAGGCGATCCGGCTGGCCTGCTCCTACAGTAACTGCTCCGAGCCAGTGCGCTGACTCATCAACGCGTCTAGCTGAAGATACGGATGCCAAGACAGCGCGATCCGGAGCGCCATCTTAAAACCGGCACGGGTGGCGGAAACGCGCCAGTCGTTAAGTCGATCCGGGCCCATCTCCAACCAGCACGCCAGGCGCGAGAAGCTGCGCGGATGGATGGAGTCTGGCCACAAGGCCGCGTCATCGCAGTGCCGGCTCGAGACAGCCGCTCCATCTGCGTCCCCAAGACCCACAGTCGGGCCTTAGCAGCGGCAATGATCTCCAGGAAAGTCCAGGCCGTCAGCGGATCTGTTCCGGACCCAACAACGCCGGTCGGGTCGCGCTGATAGCGGACAGCTTCCTCCGCCAGCCACTGTGTCTCCGGAAAGGCCCCTGTAGTCAAAAAAGAAGCAAGTCAGAAGAGAAACAAAGAAGAAAGGGCTAGGGTCCCAACCTGGCAAACAACCAAGAAGCAACACTTACTCGAGAAAGACTCTTCCAGGTGCTGCGCCTCGAGCAACGTACCACGTCGCTCCCGCTCCAAGACACCGTCCCGCTCCCCGAGCGCCTTCTCCAGGTCAGCCGCCTTAGCGAGGGCCGCCTTCAGCTTGGCATCCTTGTCTTCGGTCGCCTTCTCGGCCGCCTCTCGGCGGCGTGCCTCAGCCTGGCGGGCCTCCTCAGCCCTGGTGGCCTGCTCCCGCAGACGCTCCACCTCGGCCTGGAGCCGGCCCTTATCGTCGACCAGCTGGCCGCGCTGCTGGTCCGCCTCGACCAGGGCCTGCTGTGTCTCCACCAGCTTGGCGGCCTCCGCCTTAAGAAGCTCCACCTCGGCCTCGAGGTGGCTCTTGTGGCCTGCCAGCTACTCGTGCAGCCAGTTGGCCTCGTCAAGAGACCGCCGGGCCACGGCCGCCTCTGCCTTCGCCTGCACCACTTCGACGCCAAGACGGCCGGAATCAGCAACATGCCGGTTATAGTGATGACCAGCTCGGAATAGCCGGGTCCGCCAAGACAGCACCTCGGCTGCGAAGAAGATGAACTCAGCAGAAAGAAAAAGACAAGACCTAATATTTGGCCCAACTGTTACACAGTTGGCCCGAATCTTGGGGGCTACACCCAGTGGGTGCGCTAGCGCCCCCACTAGAAGAAAAGAACACAACAAAGTACCTGCGGAGACGCGAAGCTCCTCCTCCTTGGCGGTGAGCTGCTCCTTGAGCTCCCAATGCTTGCCCAGGAGCCGGTTGAAGGTGGCAACCCGGAAGGCGTCAAGGTGCTAAAAAAGAAGACCAAAGTCAACACAAGGCCAACGCTCATAAGGTTCGACCCAACTACTACATGGTTGGCCCGAACCTCGGGGGCTACACCCAGTGGGTGCGCTGGCGCACCCCCACAATGTTGAAATCACAAGAAAGCAAGAAGGAAAGAAGAACTTACCAAGACGGCACGCTCCAAGTCGCGCGTCCGCTCTACCTCGGCCTGGGCAAAGGCCTCAAGCCGCTCCGTCCGACCTCGAAGGTTGCGGCTAACGGCATCCAGCGCCGCGTCCTCTTGGGTCTGGGGCCCAAAGACGGCCGCGCCACCACTTCGCGCGGGCGGCGGCGCGGCAGCTCGGCGCCCTCCCGTGCGGAGCACCAAGGCACGCCAACCGCTGGCTGCTTGCGACACGGTCAGCACCTCCTCTGACGCCCCTCCCGGCGTCGTCACCTCCTCGGACGCTGGGACGCCCTGCGTCGCCACCTTAGGCACCGCCGCCTGCGGTGCCTCCTCCACAACCGACGGCGCTTCCGGCACCACAACCTGCAGTGCCTCCTCCAAAGCAACGCCGCCTCCACCACCATCGGTTCCCACACGCTCGACCACGCCGGCCCGCGGCGGGGTTCCATCCCCCACTTCCATGACCTCCCGGTCGAGGACCACCACCTCAGCCCGGCCTCCGCGGCCGCACTCCCTCAGCATCGACGGCTCGAAAACCGCCGCTGGCACCACCGTGCCCTCCGGCATCTCGCGCCAGGCCAGCTACGCGTCGCCTCGCGCCCATGCCGCCGTCGCGTCGGTCCAAGCCCGGACTGACACCGCCTCCAACTCCGCCTCGACCCGGTTCCTATCCTGCCAGACCAAGGCCTCGGCATCATTCGGGTCTAGGCCGAGGTCCGAGTCGCCCCGTCCCTCCTCCCCGGCCATGCCGGTGAGGTCGAACCGGCTCCTACGGAACGCAGCCTCCTCGGCGGCCGCGGCCTCCGCTGCCGCCCTCGCCAGTGCGATCGGTGACCTGAAGAAAAAGAAGAATGAGCAAATGCAAGACTAGGTTGGCCCAAGAAATTAGGGCGCAAGCAAGAAACAAGACTTACCCTAACAAGACTGGGCCCGAGGTCGGCTTCCCGCGCCTCTTCTTGGCCGGCCTCCCAGGCTCGGCCGGATCCGCCGTGCGCTTCGAGGCCCGGGGTCGCGGCGCGACACTGTCCTTCCCGTGCGGGCGGCTCGGCACCGTCCCACGCGAGGGCCCGGCTCTGCCCACCTCGCCGCCTCCCCCGCCCAACGCCGCTACAGCAACAACAGGCGTCAGCGTCGCCAACGCCGCAACACGGCCAAACGATCCAAGACAAATGAAGAAGAGAAAGGCTCAAAGCTTACCCATGCGACGCCCAACGTCGGAGTTGGACTCGGCCACCTCCTCGCCGCCGTGAGCCGGGGGATCCCCTGGTGCCATCGGCGCCACCTGCAACGGAGCCCGGGCGTAAGGGTGCCGGCTCGAGATCAGAAGAATCTCCCGTGACGCGTCGGGACGAATGAGAAGATGCGCGGCGGAAACGTAGCAAGACCAGATGCTCACCTGCGGCGCCGGGTTCACCTGGCTATCCAGAGCCTTGCCAAATCGCCAGTCCTCTCCAAGGTTGGCCTTGGAGATGTCGTTCACGCCTCGCGCGACCTGC
The DNA here is from genome assembly GCA_963921465.1 of Triticum timopheevii. Lineage (NCBI taxonomy): Eukaryota > Viridiplantae > Streptophyta > Magnoliopsida > Poales > Poaceae > Triticum > Triticum timopheevii. Next base: position 459,641,037 of record OY997264.1, on the reverse strand, counting down.
ATCGCAGACAACCGCGTGGATCCCATCCGGTTGGGATCCTGAAGCCCGATCATCTCGCTGCTGAGGCAGGAGCGCCTCTAAAGCGGGAGAACCCGGCGGGTGATGAACGCGGCAAGGAGGTCAGTGCCAGTGAGCCCCTCCTACGTCCTCATCACCGTGACCCGCTCGCAGAGGTTGACAATCTCCTGCGACGGGCGCCGGAGCGAGTAGCCCCAGTTCGTTTTTGCCCGCGGCGGCGCGATGGCAAAGGGGGGAAGGTTGATGTGGTCTGCACCGTGGTTGCGGATGTAGAAGGAGTTCTGCCACTTCTTGGCAGAATCCTCGAGCGGGATCTTGGGGAAGTCCGCCCCCGACCGCTTTGAGATGACGGCGGACCTGCAGTCCGTGAACTCTCCGGCCGACGGGCCCTGCTGCTTCAAGGAGAAGAAGCGCGCCCAGAGATCAATGGTGGGCTCAACCCCCAAGTACCCTTAGCATAGGGTCACGAAGCTAGAGAGATGGACGATGGCACCGGCGCGGAGATGGTGCGGCTGGAGCCCGAAGAACTCCAAGAACCCGCGGAAGAAAGTGCTCACCGGCAACCCGAAGCCGCGCTCAAAGTGCATGAGGAAGATGACGCGCTCCTACCCCTCGGGCCAGGGCCTCTTCTCGCCGTGCGGCAGACAGACACCGACGTCCGTCTCCCACGGCAGGCGCCGCGAGGACCGAAGGTAGGTGATGTCATCGGCGGTGACGGTCAAGCCCATCCAGGAGCCCGACGACAGCAACATCACCGGAAGAAAAAGAGGAAGAAGGACAACGGAGAAGGTCTCTGCTCGAGGCCGCGGGCGCAGCTGTCTGTTGGTGGCAAGAAGCATAGCGAGAGCAGGGGGACAGGAGGGCGCGAGCGAGAATAATGTCGCCGCCCCCTTGCCCCCCGATTTATAACCCCAGTTCAAACATGGGGAAGTGGGATCATCAGCACGCTCTTGTTCCACTACCCCACAATAAGTGCACACGTACACACGCACTAACTACACGGGGAAGTGCAACCGGCCCCCAGACGCCGCAATAAATCCACGCGCATGGCCAGGAGCACGCGGCGGCGGGCCTCGACCTGTCGCCCAGTCTCGTCACGCGTGGCTTGTCAGGCCCCTCAAACTTCCGGGCACCACATGGTGCCTGCGTGAAGCCCGAGGGATTGCCTCAAGATTCGACGGACTCCTCGGTTCCTGGCACGGCCGGGACGCCGCGATCCGGTTTTCGAGAAAACCGGCACACAGTGGGTGTTGCCGGACCCGGCGTTCACAGATTCTGCCTTGCTCAAGGGGGAAGCTGCGAAGGCCCGCTCATCCAAAGACGGCGGACCTTCACAGCTTCGGGGACTACTGTCAGGGGGATGAACCCCAGGCAGGCAACGGAACCCAGATCTATTTCAAAAACAGCAGGGCCCGCATCGCCCCGCAAATCGGCGTGCGCCAGGCCGGGTCGCTCGACCCGGCAAGGCGCGCAACTCGGCCAAGACCCTCGATTTGGCAAGGTACATCGACCCGGCCGGAGTGGCTGGCGCAAGGCAACTAAACCTGGCGCAACCTTGGCTTCCCCAGCAAGCTAGCCCACATGTGGCGTCCATGGCAACCCAGCCACGGGTCAGCTCTTGTACCATCCAGGCCGTACGATGGGACGAGACCGCAATCACCGATGACCAAGACTACAGTACCCCCGCCCATGCTCGTGGTCAGCCAGAGCGTGGCAATAGTGCCCCTTACCTACCCGCTGACGAGGGCTGGCATGACAACAGTGTCCCCGCCCTCACCGCTGACGACAGCAAGCGGCGGCCTGACGGAGAACACTGTGCACGGCTCGACTCGGCCACGCCATGACGATCGACAAGACGGCGCACAGTCCCCCTAGGCACGTGGGGCCCGCACCTTGGGGAACCCGGCGAACCACAAGCCCCCAAGCGGGAGCCAGCCCGGTGTCCCGGACGCCGACAATATGGACCCACCGACTCGGCATATTACCATTGTAACCCTGGGTGGGTTGATCTATAAAACCCCCCAGGAGTCCACGCCCACAGGGGCACGGCATGATACGTGAGATCCCCGGCATGCAAAGCCACTCGAGATAAAGCAAGCAAGATAGGACTAGCCACTACCTAGCAACACCAGGGAGAAGGAGCAGCCCGAGCCTCGGCCAGCCTCCTTCCTCCTCGATACAGCTCCAGGAGCGACATTGTACTATCGACCATCCAACTAAACTCGGCAGGACTAGGGGTGTTATCTCTCCGGAGGGCCCTGAACCTGGGTATGTCCGGCGTCCCACGCCTGCGCATATCAACCTCGCCTCCCAAGCCCACCAGTTCCCTCGAGCCTCCTTCTCTCTTTAGCCATCCCTTGGCATCTGCCGTGCGCCCACCACGACAATCACTATCATCAATTATAGGTTCTTCAATATTTTCATTCCCCCTAACTCTAGCAAGTTGTTCATCTAGAAATTCACCTAATGGCAAGGTAGTATCACGCACAAAAGTAGTTTCATCATGCATAGCAGAAGTGGCATCATCAATAACATGCGACATATCAGAATTCATAGCAATAGGAGGTTTAGGTGTCCCAAGCCTACTAATAACGGAAGGAGAATCTAATGCAGAGCTAGATGGCAGTTCCTTACCTCCCCTCGTAGTTGAGGGAAAAATCTTGGTCTTAGCGTCTTTCAAGTTCTTCATAGTAATCAATAGATATAAATCCCAAGTGACTCAGAGAAAAGAGCTATGTTCCCCGGCAACGGCACCAGAAATTAGTCTTGATAACCCACAAGTGTAGGGGATCGCAACAGCTTTCGAGGGTGAAGTACAACCCAAACTTATTGATTCGACACAAGGGGAGCCAAAGAATATTCTTGAGTATTAGCAGTTGAGTTGTCAATTCAACCACACCTAGATAACTTAGTATCTGCAGCAAAGTATTTAGTAGCAAAAGTGGTATGATAATAAAGGTAACGGTAGCAACAATAAAGATAAATGTTTTTGGGTTTTTGTAGTAGTTGTAACAGTAGCAACGGAAAAGTAAATAAGTGAAGAACAATATATGAAAAGCTCGTAGGCAATGGATGGATAATTATGCCGGATGTGATTCCTCATGCAATAGTTATAACATAGGGTGATATAGAACTAGCTCCAATTCATCAATGTAATGTAGGCATGTATTCCATAAATAGTCATACGTGCTTATGGAAAAGAACTTGCATGACATCTTTTGTCCTACCCTACCGTGGCAGCGGGGTCCTAGCGGAAACTAAGGGATATTAAGGCCTCCTTTTAATAGAGAACCAGACCAAAGCATTAACACATGGTGAATACATGAACTCCTCAAACTACGGTCATCACCGAGAAGTATGCCGATTATTGTCACTTCGGGGTTGTCGGATCATAACACATAATAGGTGACTTTAGACTTGCAAGATAGGATCTTCATGAAAACATAATAGGTTCAGATCTGAAATCATGGCACTCGGGCCCTAGTGACAAGCATTAAGCATAGCAAAGTATTAGCAACATCAATCTCAGAACATAGTGGATACTAGGGATCAAACCCTAACAAAACTAACTTGATTACATGGTAAATCTCATTCAACCCATCACCGTCCAGCAAGCCTATGATGGAATTACTCACGCATAGTGGTGAGCATCATAAAATTGGTGATGGAGGATGGTTGATGATGACGACGGCGACGAATCCCCCTCTCCGGAGCCCCGAACGGACTCCAGATCAGCCCTCCCAAGAGAGATTAGGGCTTGGCGGCGGCTTTGTGTCGTAAAACGCGATGAAACTTTCTCTCTGATTTTTTTCTCTGCGAGACGAAAGATATAGAGTTGGAGTTGAGGTTGGTGGAGGTCTAGGGGGCCCACTTGATAGGGGGGCGCGCCTTACAGGGGGGGTGCCCCCTGTCTCGTGGATAGGCCCTGGGCCCCCTGGTGTTTTTCTTTCGCCCAGAAATTCTTATGAATTCCAAAATGTGCCTCTGTGGATTTACAGGTCATTCTAAGAACTTTTCTTTTCTACACATAAAACAACATCATGGCAGTTCTGTTGAAAACAGCGTCAGTCCGGGTTAGTTTCATTCAAATCATGCAAGTTAGAGTCCAAAACAAGGGCAAAAGTGTTTGGAAAAGTAGATACGTTGGAGACGTATCAGAGGCGAGCCCGTTGGCGAGGTGGAGCTTGCCAAGGAGGTCGATGAGGCAGCTCTCGGAGTTGGCCGATCCCGCGTCAGCTGCAGGCTCGTCGGTGTGGTGGACTACACCGAGGAGGTCGGCGAGGGATCTCACGGCGCAAGTGTCCTCCACGCCGTGCAAGCGCCGTCTGGCGTGCCAGGCTGGCAACGATCACTGGGAAGGAAACGGGTTCCCGTCCAGAATGTGTCTCCGGCCAACGATGCGCTTAGCCCCTCGGTGGGCGCCAAATGTCGTGGTATTTCCTCGACATATGTCAAGGGATGGCTTATCATGTGTGGGGACAGGAGTGCGTTGCCGGTCTCTAGAAGCGGGAGTAGGCAAGACCTCAAATGACACAGGGTCTTACCCAGGTTCGGGGCTCTCTGGGGAGATAACACCCCTAATCTTGCTCCGCGGGGTCTCCGCATAACTATGATCGAATAGAGTAGCTACAAGGGTGCTCCTTGAGCTGCTTCGGCTAGAGGAGGAAGAAGGCAAGCTAGATTTACCTCTCCCTAGCTACGTGGGTGTGTGGTGGCTAGAATGGTGAACCCTTTGCATGGGTGAGCCTGGGGGTTTATATAGGCCTTCCACCCAGGGGTACAATTGTAATCCGGCTGGTTGTGGGACCCGACCGTCAGTGTCTCTAGGCTCCGGCTTCTCCACTGATAGCTGGGGCCCGCTGCCTGGTGGGCCCCGCTTGCTGCCGTGAACTCTACCGATGGTTTGGCCCACCGCTCGCGGGCCAGGAGGACTATGCCGCACTGTAGCCTCGCCTCTGATGACGGGGGCGTATGGCTATAGTACCGACGCCTGGCGGGCGATTACTGTAGCCACACCCCGTCTCTTCTTGTTGATGGCGCACAGACTCCAAGGGGAGGGACGGTCACCTCCTAGGAGTCGGCCTCCCCTTGTGGCTGCCTATTCTGGCCTTGCCGCCTTCTGGTGATATGTGGACAGGTGGGGCCCGCCGTCTGCGGGCCACACTGACCACCCGTCATGGGAGCATGGCCTTGTCTGACATAGGAGACATCATGGGCCGCGCGGCTACAGTGTTGTGTCAGGTGAGGGGTGTTCACTTGGTACGCCCGCACTGTGGCCACATTCCATCCGGGATTCGGGGGTGGCAGGTTGCACTGTTGCCATGCCTTGTCTTGTCGTGGCAGGTGGGTGCAAACTTTGAGGGGGCGAGGGGCCGCCTGGTAGGAGTCGGCCCATGCCCTCGCCGCCTTCTAGGGTGCGCCTCCTTCTTGGGGTCCGCCTTCTTCTAGGAGGTGGCCCGTTGGCACCAGCCGGCCGCATGGGCCAGCCTTGCGACCAGTTGGGCTGAGGGGCTTGGCCAGCCCCGATGTCTTAAAAACTATTGAGGTGTGGATGAGGCTACCCAGGGTCTATCCCCCCGTCACTTTCACAAAACATGATCATCTCATACAACAACGTATATCACATCATGTCTTAACCATATCACATCACAACATGCCCTACAAATATGGCACAAAACCACAACGGTGATTTATCAAGTTTGTTGTTTTAACCTTCAACAAGGACCAGCCACAGTAAAATTCGATTCAACTAAAGTAGGAGAAACAGACAACCGCCAACCACCTTTGTGCACAACTAGTTGCATGTCTGTCGATGGAACCGGTCTCTTGAACATGGTCATGTAAGGTTGGTCCAATCCACTTCATCCAAAAATACCACCGAATTAAAATAATACATTGGTGGTAATCAGTATGACGATCACCACTCACAACTCTTTGTGTTCTACTCGTGCATAACATCTACGCATAGACCTGGCTCGGATGCCACTGTTGGGGAGCGTAGCATGCAATTTCAAAAAAATTCCTACGCTCACGCAAGATCTATCTAGGAGATTCATAGAAAGGAGAGTGGGAGAGTGTGTCTATGTACCCTCGTAGAGTGAAAGCGGAAGCGTTTGACAACGCAGTTGATGTAGTTGAACTTCTTCTAGCTCCGACCGATCAAGTACCAAACGTACGACACCTCTGAGTTCTGCACACGTTCAGCACGATGATGTTCCTCGACTTCTTGAGCCAGCAAGGTGTCGAGGAAGTAGATAAGTTCCGTCAGCACGGTGGCTTGGTGACGGTGATGGTGAAGTGATCGATGCAAGGCTTCGCCTAAGCACTACGAAGATATGACCGGAGGCATAAACTGTGGAGGGGGCGCCGCTCACGGCTAACGATTGTTGTTGTGTGTTCTAGGCGCCCCCTCCCCATGTATATATAGGTGGGAGAGGGAGGGGAGCAGCAAGGGGGTGCCCCAAGTAGGAGGAATCCTACTTGGGCGCCTCCCCAATTCAGCCTCCCTATGACACTCTCTCTCTCAAAACTTTTTTGTTTTTGTCTTCAGCAAAAGCCTTGCTTGGTTTGAAGAAGGTCATTTAAATCCTTCCTAAAACCTCTCTCTCTCAAAACTTTTTCCCTTGGCAAGGGATTGGATTTTTGCATCCTCTGCAACCCTAGTATTTGGTTATTAAAAACCTTTCTTCTAAGTTTCCCTTCTCAAAAACATTTCTTGGATTTTTCTTTGCTTTAAAAAGAAACGCTAAAGGTTTTGGAGCAACTATTTTGTTTTGAACCATCCTTGGTTTTACCATGCCTCATGTGGTAAAACCTCCCAAAACCCCTCCTTCCTCTTTGGAGCAATCCAAACATTCTGTCCCAACAAGTTAAATCCATTTTTGGATTTTTATCCATTTATTTTTCTCCCCAAAACAATTCTGTCTTTTATTTTGAGCCTAGGTGATTTGCAAAGCAAGTACCTAATTCCCTTTGAGTTTTGATCTCAAACCAACTCCTCTGGATAGTCTTTAGCACCCACAACCTAGAACCATCAAGATCCACTCTTCCTCTTTTCAAAACTTTCAAGTTTCAACCTCTGCAAGTTTGGACCAGATTCATCATTTTTGATGAAATTCATATCTCCTCTTCCCCAAAAATTCTACCAAAATTCAGGCAGCCCCCAGATACAATGAGAGGCCACACCACCGAAAATCAGCTCAAGGAAAATTCCCCACATGCCAAAATCATTTCATCAAACACTTGGCCGGCACTGTTCCTGTGCACTTTCAGAAAGTTCAGTGTTTCAGGGAGATTCAGTGTCGTATTCGTCAGAGTGCTATCACCAATCCAGAGTGCGTCCTCGCGCGTTGCGCACATCCCTTTCTCCCTGGCTAGAGCACTGCACGCCCGCTTGGACGGACGCAGGCGTCGGTGGCGGCGAGCATCTCCAACGCCGGCAGCCTCTGTGGTGGCAGAGCCACCCGTGGCGGCCAACGGAGCCAGCACCGGCTCGTTACGCCGTTCTGCGCCGCCCATTGCTCCCTAGCCCTCCGCATGGCTCATGCATGCCAGCGCACCCCCGCAGCATCGTCGCAGTGGCCCGGCAAGCACAGGGCGCGCCCTCTGCCGCCGACGGGCCCGCGCCGCCCCGTTCCGTCGAATCCACCCAGGACTCCTAATCCAAGCTCGTTTAGCGTCTAAACGGAACCAGTGGAACTCCAAGTTGACGCCCAACTCCCTAAACCTCCCCGACCAAGCTCTGCGCCACCGTAACCATCGCCGGAGAACTCCGTTCACGGCCACAGCCTTGGATCGCCTATAAAAAGGAGCCCCGAGCTCTGTCTCAAGCACGCACCACCACTGCACCTCACCAGTACCCCGCCGAGCCACTACGAGAACCTCGAGGAGGTCTCCTCCCCCAACTCCGGCCGCCCTGATCCGCCTCGGCCACCAGCTCGAATCACTCCGGTGAGGCCATCCCCGACGCCCAAATCTCGTTAGTAGCCACCTCGAGCACCCAATGAGCTAACCCAAGCTTCAATTTGACCTCCGCAGCCCTCCCCGACGAGATCCAACTCCACCCGAGCCGCCGTCCGCCGGAGCAAGGACCGCCGTCGACGTGGTGCACGCCGACGACCACCACCACCACCCACCGACGCGGAAGGACACACTAAACACATAGGTACCGCCCGATCCCCCTGCCTCGCCGTGGATCGCCGCCGGTGACCACCGCAGCTCTCGGGCGCCGACGAGCCCTGTTTCTCCCCTTTGAAAATTTAAACCTGACGGGTGGGACCCCCTCGTCAGTGTTTTCTCTTTTTCCGAATCGTTTTCTGTTTTATCAGTTGACCCCCTGTAAACTTTCTGTTTCATTACATACAAGTCCCTTTATTTTTCTATCTAGTTTTTTGTCATATTTATTTGAAAAATAGTTGGAACACTTTTCTGTGCACTCGCGGTATTTACGTTAAGTACGTATTTTTCTTTTACTGTAGATACCGGAGGAGGTGACGGAGCCGCGAACTTCGCCAAGTTAGACTCCGACTACTCAGAACCAGGCAAGCATGTTTGAACTTTTGATATGATGAGTGGTTGTTGCATGTTTGCATTTAGTAGTTTCATGGCATGTTTATGAGCATTTCATAAATGTTATATTTCATGCAAAGATGAGGCAAGTGAGCTTCGGAAATCCATACGTTGTTGGATATAAGTTTGCATGGCCATGTGATGGCATGAGGATGGGTAAGATGGCAGTGTTGTAGCATGCCAGTCTTATGCCAGACCATTTGACTTCAGTATCAACGTGAACCAAGTCACGTTCCCATTCGTTTTCCTTCCTATGCTACCGCATGTTTTCCGCAAGGAATATGGCTTAGTAAGTTGCAACCGCTTTCCTGGTACACACCAAATAGAGAGGCCGTGATGAGGGTTCCATGGCCCTGGATTAAAGCCCGTCATCCGGTCAGGGGGCATGGGTGTTTCCGGTTGGGACCGAGAGGGGGGCACCCCTTAGAGCACACATATAGAAATTTGATCCCATGCTATTCGAGGTTGTGACCTCCCCGTCTCAAAGTTTTTCTTGGACGTTGTCTAGGGTGATTCCTGGCATCATGAGGTGGAATGGGTGTGTACTGGTTAGATGTGTTTCTACCAAAAAACCGTAAACAGAACTAGTACTTCGTGACTACAGAAATCCGTTGGCTGTGGGCAATTAGTAGAAACTCTACATAGTCTAAAAATCCTTTGAATCATCTTGTACATGTCCAAGTACTGTGTTCATCTTATCTTGTCAATTGTCAGTCTCAGTGACAAAACTCCGGTGAATCACATGAGTATTAAGTCCAGTTAAAAGTTTATTCTTGTGGATGGACTAACATGTTATTTACTTTGGATATAAGCCCTTTCTGTGATGTCGCTCAGACGTCCGACTGTGGCGTACTTATTATTTACTTTTGTTATAAGCCCTTTCTGCGATGTCGCTCAGACGTTCGACTGTGGCATACTTGTTATTTACTTTTGATATAAGCCCTTTCTGTGATGTCACTCAGAGGTCCGACTGTGGCACACTTGTCATTTAATTTTGATATAAGCCCTTTCTGCGATGTCGCTTAGACGTCCGACTGTGGCACACTTGTTATTTACTTTTGATATAAGCCCTTTCTGTGATGTCGCTCAGATGTCCGACTGTGGCACACTTGTTATTTACTTTTGATATAAGCCCTTTCTGTGATGTCGCTCAGACGTCCGACTGTGGCACGCTTGTCATCTACTTTTCAATATAAGCCCTTTATGTGGTGTCGCTTAGACGCCCGACTGCGGCATGATTATTTATTTATTTACCTTTCGAGACGTCGCTCCAGACACCCGATCGGTCTTCAGTTGTTTGTTGGGATTTTGGGAGGACTACCGCCTGACTTCCTTTGTACTTATCACGTCATGCAAATATTTATTATTTGAATGAGCATTATTATTTTTGCTCATGACGCATTCATGCATGCATTTGGTATATCTTTTGTCCGAACTGTCTTGCGAGTACTTTCAAAGTACTCACCTGGCTAGTTGATTTGGCTAGATGTTGATGAAGGCGACCTCATGGATGAAGAGTTCGATAGCGAGTCCGACACCTAGAGGAGTCCCAGTCAGTCCCGTGCGATCCTGGATTTTTTCACTATGTTATATCCGCTTCCGCTACCCCAGAAATAAATTCATCGAGCCTCACCTCGACGCTCGATGAGCTGCCAGTTTAGGAGCCAAGTTATCCACCACCACTTTTATCTCGAGCTAGTAGCATGTCGTCACACCCCTGTGTCATAACCGCCCTTATGTACAATATTGGCGTGTTTGTAATAAATTGTTGAGCAACCTCAGCTCAACCCTGTAATATATTTGATGCTACTGGTCTTCTGTATTCAAGTATTTGTCTACCAGTAAGGATAACTCTTCCTATATTGGGATCAAGAGATCGATTTCTCAATAAGTATTTTATTGAAAAACCGGTCGTGACAAACTTGGTACTAGAGCCAGGCTGACTGTAGGAAGCCACTAGGTGCGATCGCTAATCGGTTATTAGCATAGTAGAGTTCATTCATATTTTTACAAATGTAGTCATTTTCTGACAGTCAGCATAAATTTATGATCTGACCATTCAGAATTTTCGCCTACTTTTGTAGATGGCTGGCAACGACTATGAGTCACAGGTGTTCGCCAACGTGCCTGAGGGGTTCGTCAAGCTCCTCTCCTTCATCGTCCAGGTCGCGATGGGGCCATCAGTGCACCCAGTCTTCACACTCTACCCACACAACCTCAACGACGGTCTGACCATGCACCAGGCCGCAGTGCAATTCAAGGGAGGGCGTGTTGAATTATGCCGCTTCCGGTTCTTGGGGAGAGCCATGCCTACGGAGAGGCATGCTATGCAGATGGCTGCCCGTGAGGCGATAGCTCGTCTCCGGGATGTTCTTCCTTCAATGAAGACTCGTCACTACCGCTACCTTCCATGCCACGTTCCATACACCTGTCACTACTCATTCGCTTTCCCCAGAGGAGAGCGAGACGAGGCCTTTGAGATGCTTGTCGAGTACCTCCGAGCTCTGGACGCAGCCTTCGAAAGCATGGTGGACGACCTTGTAGCTGCCCGCATGGACTCAGTCCATGGCTGTGCCGCCAACAGGAGGGAGCTCCTACACACCGCTCCACCGCTGACGTTCATCTCGTCCTCGGCATCTCATTCACCTACCATTCTCGACACTGCTTGTCACCTGCCTACCACCGAGGAGTTCAACCAAGTCATTGCACCCACAATAGTTCGTTCTGCACCACCTATTGCGCCCATTCTTATTCGTGTTACTCCGCCTATGGCACCCGCTCCACCAGCTCAGCGCAGCGCTTCACGTCTGGAACCTATTAGCGAGGAGGAGGTTGAGTCCCCAGCCTCACTGCGCCTCACCCTCGGCAGGCCAAGGGAGATCCTCACCATCTCCGACTGAGTACGCTTAGCCGCCATGCGATGTACCGACTTGTACTATATGTTTATATGTACATAGGTTGTGAGAAGTAGCTTGCTTGCGCATCATGTAGGGTCTGGAGAAGTGCACTAGCCTAAATAACATGTCAGGAATATGTACGCATATCCTGAGTGATGTATTGTATAATTACTACTCGCATGTAAGATATGAAATAGTCCTTCTTCGTGCGCAATCATTTATTTTTCTTGAAAAAATCCTGGAGCTTTTAAATTTTTTCGTATTTGTGAATTTATTGACTGTTGCGACTCAATTTCTCTTCTTACGAGTTTTACAAAATATATCCCCAGAGTGAAAGATGTCTCGTCCTTGGACGCGCTCCATGCCAATTCCGCCAGAGGAAAATTATGGCACACCACCAAACAACAATTTCACACAGGGGCAGTCAAGTCAACAAGACAGTGAAACAACATTTACCCAAGTGTGTCGCCTTTACGAATAGAGTCAGTAACAACATCAGGAAATGATGAACCAAGTCATCAATATGGGAAATCACCATGGAAAGTATCAGCAGCAATCCAAGTTGTCTGAGCTACAGAAGACGCGTCCCCAACATTTTCTCATACTAACAAACCTCTTGAGGCCGACGACTGGCTTCGAGACATGGAAAGAAAATTAGTTATTGCACAGTGTTCAGACCATGAGAAAGTATTATATGCACCGCACTATCTCACTGGAGCAGCTGCATCATGGTGGGAAAATTTCCTACACATGCACCCCAACGAAAATGAAATAACCTGGGAGGAATTCAAAGAAGGTTTTCATGGGGCACACATTCCTAAAAGTGTTATGAAGATCAAGAAGAGAGAATTTGATGACCTCAAAGAAAGGACCATGACAGTGTCAGAATACAATAGCTAGTTTACTCTGTTGTCTCGCTACGCCAACGAAGAGCGTATGACTGAAAGCAAGAAGATGGGAAATTCTTGGAAGGGCTGGCACCCGCACTTAAATGCCAGCTAGTTGTGCACACTTTCCCAGACTTCAAGACACTGGTGGATAAGGCCATTACCTTGGAAAATGAGATACGCATCTTGGAAGATTTTCGCAAGCGAAAAAGGGACCAGACTACTCAGGCTCGAAACCACCGAAGCAAGACGGATTTTCAGAAAGGTGGGACACACAAACCCACGACAAATAATTCACTCCCAATCAAGAATTTCCATGCAAGGGACAAGGAGTTCACATATCGCCCAGGCATTACTTGCTACGCTTGTGGAGAAGAAGGGCACTATGCCAAGCAGTGCCCCAAGCTAAGGAACTCAACCCCAAAGCCAAACAATAGTGTCAATAATTCAGCGCCCAAGCGAAACAATTTCAACCCCAATAACAGCAACAAGAAGGGTCATCTGTACCACGTGACCAAAGAGGAAGCACAGAACGCCCCAGATATTGTACTCGGTACGTTCCCTGTCAACACAATACCTGCCATGGTTTTGTTTGATTCTGGAGCTTCTCACTCATTCATTTCGAAGAGATTTGCTTTGCAAAATAATTTTTCGATGCTTCCCTTGGAAAAATCCATGATCATCAAGTCCCCTGAGATTAAGCAAGTGACCCAGAGTTACTGTGGAGGTGTGGTTATTGAATTTGAAGGATTGAAGTTTTACGCCAACCTTATTGTGTTGGAAAGTAAAGGACTGGATGTCATCCTAGGGATGGATTGGTTAACCACCAACAAAGGTTTTATTGACTGCTTCAACCGGACCGTAATTCTCACACATCATCACGGGAAGACAATAAAGGTTTCAGCCAAAGAAAGACAAATATCTCGACAACCGAGGTTAAACAAGGTGGACATTTCTGAGTTAAGCAAGGTTCCAGTAGTATGTGAATTTCCAGACGTATTTCCCGAAGAACTACCAGGCATGCCACCAGACCGAGAGATAGAATTCAGCATTGAGCTAGCACCCGGAACGCTCCCATTTACAAGAAACCATATAGAATGGCACCATCCGAGTTGGTAGAATTGAAAAAGCAAATAAAAGAATGGTTGGACAAAGGATACATATGAGCCAGTTCCTCACCTTGGGGTTCACCAATTTTATTTGCCAAGAAAAAGGATGGGACACTGATATTGTGTATAGACTATCGAGCACTTAACATGGTCACAATCAAGAACAAATACCCAATGCCACGGATAAATGATTTATTTGATCAGCTCGCTCAGGCCAAAGTCTTCTCAAAAATTGACTTAAGGTCGGGATACCATCAATTAAAAGTGCGTACAGAAGATATCCCCAAGACAGCCTTCACCTCCAGATATGGGCTGTACGAGTTCACAGTAATGCCATTTGGGCTAACAAACGCCCCCGCATATTTTGTTCACCTCATGAACAAAGTATTTATGAAGTTTATGGACAAGTTTGTTGTGGTATTCATCGATGATATTCTGATATACTCCAAGACACCAGAAGAGCACGCTGAACATCTCAGAATTGTACTAGGAGAACTCAGGAAACATCAACTATACGCCAAGTTCAGCAAATGTGAATTTTGGCTAAGACAGGTGGGTTTTCTGGGTCACGTACTGACCCAAGAAGGTATTGCAGTAGACCCGGAAAAGGTCAAGGCCGTACTTGGCTGGAAACCACCAGCCAGCGTAACGGACGTACGAAGTTTCTTGGGAATGGAAGGATATTACTGGAGATTTATTGAAGGATTCTCCACCATAGCAAAGCCAATGACGCAGTTACTCAAGAAAGACAAGAAGTTTGAATGGACGGAAGCTTGTGAGAAAAGCTTCCAAGAGCTAAAAAGGAAATTAACAACGGCACCAGTATTAATTGTGCCAGACATACACAAGAATTTTGAGGTGTATTGTGACGCATCCCGGAAGGGCCTCGGATGCGTATTGATGCAAGAAGGCAAGGTAGTTGCGTATGTCTCCAGACAACTTCGCAAGCATGAAGAAAATTATCCTACTCATGACCTGGAGTTGGCAGCAGTCATCCATGCACTCAAAAAACGGAGACACTTTCTACTTGGAAATTGTTGTGAAATATACACAGACCATAAGAGCCTCAAGTATATTTTCACACAGCCGGAACTCAATTTACGGCAACCACGCTGGTTGGAATTAGTGAAGGATTATGATGTTGGAATCCACTATCATCCAGGAAAAGCAAATATAGTGGCAGATGACCTTAGTCGGAACCCCAGCTCGGACAACGAAAGTATACCAAATTTGAGACCAGAATTTCAGCAGGAATTTGCCAAACTCAACCTAATAATGGTCACTGAAGGCAGTGTGTCGAATTTGGAAATACAGCCTACCCTGATAGAAAAGATTAAGGAGGCTCAGCGTGGACACCCCAGCATTGATGGCATAAAAAGGAAAGTGAGTTTGGGCAAGGCCTCAGAATTCAACATAAACGAGCAGGGAATATTGTGGTACGGAGAAAGACTTTGCGTACCAAATATCAAGGACCTCAAGCAGCAGATTCTAGCTGAAAGCCACACCGCTCCGTATTCAATCCATCCTGGAGGAACAAAAATGTACAAGGACCTTCAGGAAAATTTTTGGTGGCCCGGTATGAAAAG
Organism: Triticum timopheevii; assembly: GCA_963921465.1. Taxonomy (NCBI): domain Eukaryota; kingdom Viridiplantae; phylum Streptophyta; class Magnoliopsida; order Poales; family Poaceae; genus Triticum; species Triticum timopheevii. The sequence continues at coordinate 459,625,972 of OY997264.1, read as the reverse complement.
GGACATAGCCACATTCATTGCATGCTATGATTCTTGTCAACGCATCAAGGCCGAGCACCAGAAACCAGCCGGACTATTACAGCCAAACACGATACCCGAGTGGAAATGGGACGAGATTGGAATGGATTTTATTGTTGGGCTACCTCGGTCATGACACGGAAATGATGCCATATGGGTCATCACCGACAGATTAACTAAAGTGGCACATTTTGTCCCGGTGAAGTCAACTCACACCACTCAGAAGCTTGCCCGGCTTTATCTTGCCCGTATCGTCTGCCTGCATGGGGTCCCAAAGACTATAATATCTGACAGAGGCACACAATTCGTCTCTAGGTTCTGGGATCACCTACAACAGGCACTAGGTACTCAAGTAGCATTCAGTACCGCATACCACCCCCAGACTGATGGACAGACAGAACGCGTAAACCAAATTCTAGAAGACATGTTGAGAGCATGTGTCCTCACCTATGGAACCAGTTGGGAAGAAAGCTTGCCATACGCAGAGTTCGCATACAACAACAGCTACCAGGCCAGCCTAAAAATGGCACCATTTGAAGCTCTGTACGGGCGAAGATGTCGTACACCACTAAATTGGTCAGAAACCAGAGACAGCCATATCTTCGGCCCAGATATGCTCAAGCAGGCCGAGGAAAAAGTTAAGATGATTAGGGATCGACTCAAGACATCTCAAAGTTGACAAAAGAGTTATTACGATCGGAAGCATCGAGGAATCAGTTTTTAACTCGGAGAGTTTGTGTACCTACGGGTATCTCCTATGAGGGGTCTGCAACGATTCAAGATTAAGGGAAAGCTAGCACCAAGATTCATTGGACCATTCTGTATAGTGGCCCGAAGAGGCACGGTAGCCTACCAGCTAGACTTACCCGAAGAATTATCCGATGTCCACGACGTGTTCCACATCTCCCAGTAGAGGAAGTACACGAGAAACCCAGAGAAACAAGTATCCCATGAAAACATTGACGTGCAACCAGACCTCACCTACCGGGAGCATCCAATAAAAATATTAGAGGAGTCTGTAAGGAGGACCTGACAGAAAACCATCAAGTTTTTCAGAGTTCAGTGGAGCAATCACACCGAGAATGAAGCAACTTGGGAAAGAGAGGATTTTCTTCGGACAGAGCACCCACACCTTCTTAAGGATCAGCTGAAATCTCGGGGACGAGATTTTTCCTAAGCGGGTAGGTGCTATGACACTCCAAGTTTTTTTGTTTTTGTCTTCAGCGAAAGCCTTGCTTGGTTTAAAGAAGGTCATTTAAATCCTTCCTAAAACCTCTCTCTCTCAAAACTTGTTCCCTTGGCAAGGGCTTGGATTTTTGCATCCTCTGCAACCCTGGTATTTGGTTATTAAAAACCTTTCTTTTGAGTTTCCCTTCTCAAAAACATTTCTTGGATTTTTCTTTCTTTTAAAAAGAAACCCTAAAGGTTTTGGAGCTACTCTTTTGTTTTGAACCATCCTTGGTTTTACCATGCCTCATGTGGTAAAACCTCCCAAAACCCCTCCTTCCTCTTTGGAGCAATCCAAACATTCTGTCCCAACAAGTTAAATCCATTTTTGGATTTTTATCCATTTATTTTTCTCCCCAAAACAATTGTCTTTTATTTTAAGCCTAGGTGATTTGCAAAGCAAGTACCTAATTCCCTTTGAGTTTTGATCTCAAACCAACTCCTCTGGATAGTCTTTAGCACCCACAACCTAGAACCATCAAGATGTAATCTTCCTCTTTTCAAAATTTTCAAGTTTCAACCTCTGCAAGTTTGGACCAGATTCATCATTTTTGATGAAATTCATATCTCCTCTTCCCCAAAAATTCTACCAAAATTCAGGCAGCCCCCAGATACAATGAGAGGCCACCCCAACGAAAATCAGCTCAAGGAAAATTCCCCACATGCCAAAATCATTTCGTCGAACACTTGGCCGGCACTGTTCCTGTGCACTTTCAGAATGTTCAGTGTTTCAGGGAGATTCAGTGTCGTTTTCGTCAGAGTGTTGTCACCGATCCACAGTGCGTCCTCGCGCATTGTGCACAACCCTTTCTCCCTAGCCAGAGCACCGCATGCCCACTTGGACGGACACAGGCGTCGGTGGCGGCGAGCATCTCCAACGCCGGCAGCCTCTGCAGTGGCAGAGCCACCCGTGGCGGCCAACGGAGCCAGCACCGGCTCGTTACGCCGTTCTGCGCCGCCCATTGCTCCCTAGCCCTCCGCGTGGCTCATGCATGCCAGCGCACCCCCGCAGCACCGTCGCCGTGGCCCGGCAAGCACAGGGCGCGCCCTCTGCCGCCGACGGGCCCGCGCCGCCCCGTTCCGTCGAATCCACCCAGGACTCCTAATCCAAGCTCGTTTAGCGTCTAAACGGAACCAGTGGAACTCCACGTTGACGCCCAACTCCCTAAACCTCCCCAACCAAGCTCTGCACCACCGTAACCATCGCAGGAGAACTCCGTTCACGGCAACTACCTCGGATCGCCTATAAAAAGGAGCCTTGAGCTCGTTGTCGAGCACGCACCACCACTGCACCTCACCAGTACCCCGCCAAGCCACTAGGAGAACCTCGAGGAGGTCTCCTCCCCCAACTCCGGCCGCCCTGATCCGCCTCGGCCACCAGCTCGAATCACTCCAGTGAGGCCATCCCCGACGCCCAAATCTCGTCAGTAGGCACCTCGAGCACCCAGTGAAATAACCCAAGCTTCAATTTGACCTCCACAGCCCTCCCCGACGAGATCCAACTCCACCCGAGCCGCCGTCCGCCGGAGCAAGGACCACCGTCGACGTGGTGCACACCGACGACCACCACCACCACCCACTGACGCGGAAGGACACGCTGAACACATAGGTACCGCCTGATCCCCCTGCCTCGCCGTGGATCGCCGTCGGCGACCACCGCAGCTCTCGGGCACCGACGAGCCCTGTTTCTCCCCTTTGAAAATTTAAACCTGACGGGTGGGACCCCCTCGTCAGTGTTTTCTCTTTTTACGAATCGTTTTCTGTTTTATCAGTTGACCCCCTGGAAACTTTCTGTTTCATTATAGATAAGTCCCTGGTTTTAAAACCTTTATAACTTTTAAGCAGAAACTGATTTTTGATTGATTCTTTTTCTGTCATCTTTATTTTTCTGTCTAGTTTTTTGTCATATTTATTTGAAAAATAATTGGAACACTTTTCTGTGCACTCGCGGTATTTACGTTAAGTACGTATTTTTCTTTTACCGTAGATACCGGAGGAGGTGACGGAGCCGCGAACTTCGCCAAGTTAGACTCCGACTACTCAGAACCAGGCAAGCATGTTTGAACTTTTGATATGATGAGTGGTTGTTGCATGTTTGCATTTAGTAGTTTCATGGCATGTTTATGAGCATTTCGTAAATGTTATATTTCATGCAAAGATGAGGCAAGTGAGTTTCGGAAATCCATAAGTTGTTGGATATAAGTTTGCATGGCCATGTGATGGCATGAGGATGGGTAAGATGGCAGTGTTGTAGCATGCCAGTCTTATGCCAGACCATTTGACTTCAGTATCAACGTGAACCAAGTCACATTCCCATTCGTTTTCCTTCCTGTGCTACCACATGTTTTCCGCAAGGAATATGGCTTAGTAAGTTGCAACCGCTTTCCTGGTACACACCAAATAGAGAGGCCATGATGAGGGTTCCATGGCCCTGGATTAAAGCCCGTCATCCGGTCAGGGGGCATGGGTGTTTCCAGTTGGGACCGAGAGGGGGGCACCCCTTAGAGCGCGCGTATAGAAATTTGATCCCATGCTATTCGAGGTTGTGACCTCCCCGTCTCAAAGTTTTTCTTGGACGTTGTCTAGGGTGATTCCTGGCATCGTGAGGTGGAATGGGTGTGTACTCGTTAGATGTGTTTCTACCGAAAAACTGTAAACGGAACTAGTCCTTCGTGACTACGGAAATCTGTTGGCTGTGGGCAATTAGTAAAAACTCTGCAGAGTCAAAAAATCCTTTGAATAATCTTGTACATGTCCAAGTACTGTGTTCATCTTATCTTGTCAATTGTCAGTCTCAGTGACAAAACTCCGGTGAATCACATGAGTATTAAGTCTAGTTAAAAGTTTATTCTTGTCGATGGACTAACCTATTATTTACTTTGTATATAAGCCCTTTCTGTGATGTCGCTCAGATGTCCAACTGTGGCATACTTTATATTTACTTTTGTTATAAGCCCTTTCTGCGATGTCGCTCAGATGTCCGATTGTGGCATACTTGTTATTTACTTTTGATATATTTCTGGGATGTCGCTCAGACGTCCGACTGTGGCACACTTGTCATTTACTTTTGATATAAGCCCTTTCTGCGATGTCGCTCAGACGTCCGACTGTGTTACACTTGTTATTTACTTTTGATATAAGCCCTTTCTGCTATGTCGCTCAGATGTCCGACTGTGGCACACTTGTTATTTACTTTTGATATAAGCCCTTTCTGTGATGTCGCTCAGACGTCTGACTGTGGCATGCTTGTCATCTACTTTTTGATATAAGACCTTTATGTGGTGTCGCTTCGACGCCCGACTGCGGCATGATTATTTATTTGTTTACCTTTCGAGGCGTCGCTCCAGACACCCGATCGGTCTTCAGTTGTTTGTTGGGATTTCGGGAGGACTACCGCCCGACTTCCTTTTTACTTACCAAGTCATGCAAATATTTATTATTTGAATGAGCATTATTATTTTTGCTCATGACGCATTCATGCATGCATTTGGTATATCTTTTGTCCGAACTGTCTTGCGAGTACTTTCAAAGTACTCACCTGGCTTGTTGATTTGGCCAGATGTTGATGAAGGCGATCTCATGGATGAAGAGTTCGATAGTGAGTCCGACACTTAGAGGAGTCTCAGTCAGTCCCGTGCGATCCTGGATTTGGTCACTGTGTTATATCCGCTTCCGCTACCCCAGAAATAAATTCATCGAGCCTCACCTCGACGCTCGATGAGATGCCAGTTTAGGAGTCAAGTTATCCACCACCACTTTTATCTCGAGCTATTAGCATGTCGTCCCACCCCTGTGTCATAACCGCCCTTATGTACAATATTGGCGTGTTTGTAATAAATTGTTGAGCAACCTCAGCTCAACCCTGTAATATATTTGATGCTACTGGTCTTCTGTATTCAAGTATTTGTCTACCAGTAAGGATAACTCTTCCTATACTGGGATCAAGAGATCGATTTCTCAATAAGTATTTTATTGAAAAACCGGTCGTGACACTCCCCCTTCCATAAGTTCTGGAGGGGGAAGGAAGGAGGAGGGAGGAGGTAAGGAAGGGGGAGGCTGAATCCCTCCCCTTCCTTCTCTCTTCTCCTCTTTCCTTCTCCTCTGGTTCGGCCCATATGGGGGCCGCAGCAATCCCTGTTGGCTGCTGCATTTCCCCTCTTGGCCTATTAGGCCCATATCTTTTGCCAGGGGTGCCCGGAACCCCTTCTGGTGACCCGATATGTACCCGGTACCCTCCGGAATACTTTCGTGTCGGAATACTATTGTCCTATATATCAATCCTCACCTCTCGGCCATTTCGAGACTCCTTGTCATGTCCGTGATCTCATCCGGGACTCCGGACAACATTTGGTCACCAAATCATATAACTCATATAATATGATATCGTCATCGAACGTTAAGCGTGCGGACCCTACAGGTTCGAGAACTATGTAGACATGACCGAGACACCTCTATGGTCAATAACCAATAGCGGAACCTAGATGCTCATATTAGCTCCCACATATTATATGAAGATCTTTATCGGTCGAACCGTAATGACAACATACGTTATTCTGTTTGTCTATCAATATGTTACTTGCCCGATATTCGATTGTCGGTATCTTCATAACTAGTTCAATCTCGTTACCGGCAAGTCTCTTTACTCGTCACTTTGCTTGCAAGGCTTCTTATGATGTGCATTACCGAGAGGGCCCAGAGATACCTCTCCGATACTCGGAGTGACAAATCCTAATCTCGATCTATGCCAACCCAACAAACACCTCCGGAGATACCTGTAGAGCATATTTATAATCACCCAATTTTGTTGTGACATTTGATAGGCATTCCTCCGCTATCCAGGAGTTGCATAATCTCATAGTCGAAGGAATATGTATTTGACATGAAGAAAGCAATAGCAATAAAACTGAACAATCATAATGCTAAGCTAACGAATGGGTCATATCCATCACATCATTCTCCTAATGATGTGATCCCGTTTATCAAATGACAATACATGTCTATGGTTAGTAAACTTAACCATCTTTGATCAACGAGCTAGTATAGTAGAGGCTTACTAGGGACACAATATTTTGTCTATGTATTTACACATATATCAAGTTTCCAGTTAATACAATTCTAGCGGGAATAATAAACATTTGTCATGAAATATGGAAATATAAAATAACAACCTTATTATTGCCTCTAGGGCATATTTCCTTCACCTGGGCCCCCAGGTGCACCCAGGTGGGTTGTGCCCCCCTCAGGGCACCCCTCTGGTACTTCTTTGGCCCTTCTTGTGTCTTCTAGTCCAGAAAAAATCTCCAAAAAGTTTCGCTGCGTTTGGACTCTGTTTGGTATTGATTTTCTGCGAAGTAAAAAAACAAGCAAAAAACAGCAGCTGGCGCTGGGCACTATGTCAATAGGTTAGTCCCAAAAAATGATAAATAGTTGCTATAAAATGATTGTAAAATATCCAAGAATGATAATATAACAACATGGAACAATCAAAAATTATAGATACGTTGGAGATGTATCAGCATCCCCAAGCTTAATTCCTGCTCATCCTCGAGTAGGTAAATGATAAAAACAATTTTTGTGTCTGGAATGCTGCCTAACATGTTCATCAGATATTCTTTTCTTTTGTAGCATGGACATTCGGACTTTTATATGAATCAAAGCAATAGTGTAGTTTTGACATGAAGAATTCAATACTCAAGCATATCAACAAGCAACAATGTCTTCTCAAAATATCAATGCTAAAGCAAGTTATCCATAGCCCATTCTACTCAATAATTGATACATTCATGAAACACACTCGCATATTAGCTACACCCAATGCTCAAGTATGATCATAGTGCCCTTAGTTGGTGCTTTATAAGAGAAGATGGAGACTCAAATACAAATAAACATTGCATAAAGTAAATTGAAAGGCCCTTCGCAGAGGGAAATAGGGATTTGTAGAGGTGCCAGAGCTCAAAGCGAAAAAATATAGAGATAAAACATTTTGGGTGGCATGCCTTTCCTGTCAACAAAAACGATCAAGTAGTTCCCAATACTTTCCATGCTAGATATATCATAGGCGGTTCCCAAACAGAAAATAAAGTTTTTTCCTTTTTCCACCATACTTTCACATTCCATGGCTAACCGAATCCATGGGTACCATCCATACCAACACTTTCCAAGGAATTTATTATTTGACAACATAAAGTAAATTCAATTTTTCATTTCGGGACTGGGCATCCCTAATACCATTGTCGTACTCTCGTGCAATGACAAGTGAATAGACGCTCATCTTGAGAACAACACATCTAGCATGGAAAAATATCAGCCACCCCTTACCGTTTCAAGAGCGGTACGAGCACACAAAAAGGAAATTTATTTTGAAATTAGAGATGGCACATACAAATTTGCTTAGAACGGCATGGAAATACCGCATATAGGTAGGTCTAGTGGACTCGTGCGGCAAAATTGGGTTTAAGGTATTTGGATGCACAAGTAGTAATCATACTTAATGTAAGTGAAGGCTAGCAAAAGATTGAGAAGCATCCAACCAAGAAACGAAAAGTATCATAAGCGAGCATTAAGCATAACTAACACCGAATAATGCACCACAAGTAGGATGTAGTTTCATTGCATAACTATTGACTTTCGTGCTTGCATAGGGAATCACAAACCTTAACACCAATATTCTTACTAAAACATAATTACTCATTAACATGGCTCAAATATCACTATCAACATATCGCAAAAATATTACAAAGAATCAAGTTTATTTTGTCCAATGATCTTCATGAAAGTTTTTATTATATCCCTCTTGAATATCTATCACTGTGGGACTAATTTAATATGTTGCTTTTGATAGCTCAAACAAATTTAAGTGAAGAACATGAGCATAAAAAATTTCTTCTCTCAAAATGATATAAGTGAAGCATGAGAGAATTTCTAAAAAAAAGTTACTAACTCCCAAATAAATCTAAGTGAAGCATGAGAGCATTTCTTCAAAAATAATAAAGCACAACATGACAAAAAAGATATAAATGAAGCACTAAAGCAATTCCGCAGCTCGAGAAAAATTTAAGTGAAGCAAATAGAGCAATTCTAACAAATCATGGCATGATTTTGGCTCTCTCAAATAGGTGTGTTCATCAAGGATACTTGACTTAAACTAAAAAGAAAAACAAGCAAAAACTTATATAATACATGACACTCCAAGCAAAACTCATGATATTTGACGAATAAAAATATACCTCCAAGTAAAATACCGATGGTCATTAGAAGAAATAGGGGATGCCACTCGGGGCATCCCCAAGCTTAGTTGTTTGTTCATCCTTGAATATTACTTTGGGGTGCGGTAGCATCCCCAATCTTAAGCTCTTCTTGCTCCTTATTCCTTCATCCATCGTGATCTCACCCAAAACTTGAAAACTTCAATCAAACAAAACTCAACAAAACCTTCGTGAGATTTGTTAGTATAACAAAGCAAATCGCTACTCTAAGTACTGTTGCTAACCCATTCATACTTTATTCTTGCATTATATCTACCATATTCCAACTTTGTTATGGCTCATACCCCCTGATAGAGTCCATAGATTCATCAAAATAAGCATACAATGCAAAGAAAACTATGTTTATATGTGAACCTCTCTTTCTTTATTACTTCCTTTCAATTGCAACAATGACCAAAACTATGTTTGTCAACCTTCAACAAATTTTAATCATCATACTTCTTATATGTGAAGTCATCACTCTCCATAATATTATTATATAATATTTTTATTTCTTTATTCTTTTCTCTTCTTTTGTTTTCCAAGATCAAAGCAAGAAAGCAAAGCCCTTACTCAAAACTACTCTTTATGATATAACTCTCACACTCGATTACACAGATAGGACCCAAAGAAAAACTAAAGTACTAGATCATATTAAAACTTTCATTGCACTAGATAGAGATATAACCAAAAGGATTGAACTGAAGTAAACAATAAAGATAAAGATGTGATGGTGATACTATATCGGGGCACCTCCCCCAAGCTTGGCACAAGCCAAGGGGTGTGCGCATACGCGTGTACTCAAGTCTCCTTCGGAGGTGGTGGTGACGAAGTTGATGATGTGGAAAGTTTGTATTTGGTCTTACAAGGCATAGGCTCACCGTCATAGAAAGATGAACGATTCTCTGGAATCCTCAGATCTACAGCTAAACTCACCCTTCTAAATCTATACTCATGCTCACAATTTTGATTTTCCACATCGTAGATCTGCGCTTGAAGGTGCTCTATCCGCTCATGGAGCTTGAAGATAGCCTCTCCAATATTAGCGGCATCTAGCTTGTGGTCACAGGTGAATTCCATGATCATGGAGTGGTTGGCATTCAGTCCATGTTTCACCATCCATTGGCACTTGAATATCTCTTGCTACACTACTTCGAGCCTGGTCTCCACGGTTCCGGTCTTCTTCGGCCCTTGAACATCATGGATGTGAAGCACCTCCTCACGCATCTCAGTGGCCTGCAGGTGTTTCGTCACCTCCTGAAGGTAAGGGTTGATGACCTTCTCAAAGAACTTGTCCTTGGGGGTGCTCGGAGACGTCATGGCGATCTAGATTTGTCAGAAAAATAGCATGGAGCAAGAATAGAGGATTTCTCCGTGATGCGGTGGTCGAAACCTTTGGGAGATTATATAATGAATTTTTATCGAGCAAAAGAAGTAATCTGCAAGAAAACGGAGTTCGGATAGCACATGAGGTGGCCACAAGCCAGGGAGGTGCACCCAGGGGGTAGGCCCCCCCCCCCACGGCATGTCGCCTCCTCATGCACTATTTAGACTACTTTTTATTTTTCTAATTTTTTAAATATTCCAAAACGGAGTAAAATTGCCTTTGGGAAACTTTAGGAGTCGGTTTACTAACCGTATCACAAACCTATTCCTTTTCAGGGTTCTACCGTGTACTAGAAGGTTTCCTTTATGTACTCCTCCGATGTTATGGTATGAGTAATATTAGTTTCGACATTTATGGGTGTACCTGCGATATAATGTTTGATTCTTTTCCCATTCACCACCTTCCGATTATTGCCTTCGGCATTGTTCATCTTGGTGGAACCGGAATGATACACTTCTTCGATGATGTAAGGACCTTCCCGTTTGGAGAGAAGTTTTCCTACAAAAAATCTTGAACGTGAATTGTATAGCAAGACTTGGTCACCTACATTGAATTCACGCTTTTGTATCCTTTTGTCATGCAATCTTTTAACCTTTTAACCTTTTCTTTAAACAACCTGGCATTCTAATAGGCTTTAGTTCTCCATTCATCAAGCGAGCTAATGTCAAATAACCTCTTTTCACCAACAAGTTTGAAATCATAATTGAGTTCTTTAATTGCCCAATAAGATTTATGTTCTAGTTCCAGAGGTAAGTGACCTGCTTTTCCATAAACCATTTTATATGGAGACATACCCATAGGATTTTTGTAAGAAGTTCTATAAGCCTGTAATGCATCATCAAGTTTCTTAGACCAATTCTTTATATACCTATTGACAGGCTTTTGCAAGATAAATTTATTTTGCTATTACTTAATTCTACTTAACCACTAGACTGAGGATGATATGGAGATGCAATTCTATGGTTAACATCGTCCTCAGCAAGCAATTTACGGAAAGCACCATGAATGAAATGTGAACCACCATCAGTCATTAAATATCTAGGGACTCCAAACCTCGGGAAAATAACTTCTTTAAGCATCTTAATGAAGTGTTATGATCAGCACTACTAGTTGGAATAGCTTCTACCCACTCAGTAACATAATCAACAAGAACCAAAATATGAGTATACCCACTGGAGGAAGGAAAAGGGTCCATATAATCAAATCCCCAAACATCAAATGGTTCAATAATAAGTGAATTGTTCATAGGCATTTCCTGACATCTACTAATGTTCCCAATTCTTTGACATTCATCACAAGACAAGACAAACTTACGAGCATCTTTGAAAATAGTAGGCCAATAAAAGCCAAATTGTAATACCTTGTGTGTAGTTCTGTCTCCCACATGGTGTCCTTCGTATGACTCGGAGTGACACTTTTGTAGGATTTTTCCTGTTCATGCTCAGGTATACAACGTCTAATAACACCATCTACTCCTTTATATAGATGTGGGTCATCCCATAAATAATCTCTTAAATCATAGAAAAACATTTTCTTTTGCTGGTATGTGAAACCATGTGGTATAGATTTAGCAACAATATAATTAGCATAGTCTGCATACCATGGGGGTGCTATGAGAAGAATTTATGATAGCTAATTGTTCATCGGGAAAACTATGTCAATAGGTAGTGGGTCATCAAGAATATTTTCTAACCTAGACAAGTTGTGTGCTACGAGGTTCTCAGCTCCCTTCTTATCAATAATATGTAAATCAAATTATTGTAGTAAGTGAACCCACCTAATGAGTCTAGGTTTAGCATATTTCTTTTCCATAAGGTATTTAATAGCAGCATGATTAGTGTGAATAATTACTTAGGAATCTACAATGTAAGATCTGAATTTATCACATGCAAACACAACTGCTATAAATTCCTTTTCAGTAGTAGCATAATTTCCTTGAGCTCTATCTAGAGTTTTACTAGCATAATGGATAACATTTAATTTCTTTACAACTCTTTTTCCTAGAACATCATCAACATCATAGTCACTAGCATCACACATAATTTCAAACGGTAGGTTCAAATCAGGCGGTTGAACAATATGTGTAGAGATTAAGGCTTTCTTAAGTATTTCAAAGGCTTCTAAACAATCATCATCAAAAAAATGGAACATCTTTTTGCAAAAGATTAGTGAGAGGCCTAGAAATTTTAGAGAAGTCTTTAATAAATATCCTATAGAAACCAGCATGACCAAGGAAACTTCTGAAAGAAAATATGCCCTAGAAGCAATAATAAAGTTATTATTCAGTTCCTTAATTCATGATAAATGTTTATTATTCATGCTAGAATTGTATTAACCATAAACTTAGTACTTGTGTGAATACATAGACAAAACATATAGTCCCTAGTATGCCTTTACTTGACTAGCTCGTCAATCAAAGATGGTTATGTTTCCTAACCATAGACATGTGTTGTCATTTGATGAACGGTATCACATCATTAGGAGAATGATGTGATGGACATGACCCATTCGTTAGCTTAGCATTATGATCGTGTCAGTTTCATTGCTACTGCTTTCTTCATGACTTATACAAGTTCCTCAGACTATGAGATTATGAAACTCCTGAATACCAGAGGAACACTTTTTGTGCTACCAAATGTCACAACGTAAATGAGTGATTATAAAGGTGCTCTAAAGGTGTCTTCGAAGGTGTTTGTTGGGTTGGCATAGATCGAGATTTGGATTTGTCACTCCGTGTTTCGGAGAGGTATCTCTGGGCCCTCTTGGTAATACTCATCACTATAAGCCTTGCAAGCATTGTGACTAATGAGTTAGTTGTGGGATGAAGTATTGCAGAACGAGTAAAGAGACTTGCCGGAAGCGATATTGAACTAGGTATGATGACACCAATCATTGAATCTCGGGAAAGTAACATACCGATGACAAAGGGAACAACGTATGTTGTTATGCGGTTTGACCGATAAAGATCTTTGGAGAATCCGTAGGAACCAATATGAGCACCAGCTTCAGCTATTGGTTATTGACCAGAGACATGTCTCGGTCATGTCTACATAGTTCTCGAACCCGTAGGGTCCGCACGCTTAACGTTTGATGACGATTGGTATTATGACTTTATGTGATATGTTGTACTGAAGGTTGTTCGGAGTCCCGGATGTGATCACACACATGATGGGGAGTCTCGAAATGGTCGAGAAATAAAGATTGATATATTGGAAGACTATGTTTGGACATCAGAATGGTTCCGGGTGAGTTCGGGCATTTACCGGAGTATCGGGGGGTTACCGGAACCCCCCGGGGAGTGTATGGGCCTTATTGGGCCTTAATGGGAGAGAGGAGGAGGTGGCCAGGTGGAGGGCGCACCCCCAAGCCCAATCCGAATTGGGTGCCCCCCTTTCCTTCCCTCTCTCTCCCCCTTCCTTCCTCTCCTACTCCAACTAGGGAAGGGGGAATCCTACTCCCACTGGGAGTAGGACTCCCCTCTTGGGCACGCCATGAGAGGGCAGGCCCTCCCCCTCCTCCACTCCTTTATATATGGGGGAGGGGGCACCCCATAGACACACAAGTTGACAATTGTTTTAGCCCGTGTGCGGTGCCCCCCTCCACAGTTACACACCTCGGTCTTATCATCGTAGTGCTTAGGCAAAGCCATGCGCCGGTAACTTCATCATCACCGTCACCACGCCGTTGTGCTGATGAAACTCTCCCTCGACCTTAGCTGGATCTAGAGTTCGTGGGACATCACTGAGATGAACGTGTGCAGACCGCAGAGGTGTCGTACCTTCGGTGCTAGGATGGGTCCGATCGTGAAGGCGTACGACTACATCAACTGCGTTGTGATAACGCTTCCGCTTTCGGACTACGAGGGTACATAGACAACACTCTCCCCTCTCGTTGCTATGCATTAGCTAGAGATAGATCTTGCGTGATCGTAGGATTTTTTTTTGAAATTACTACGTGCCCCAACAGTGGCATCTGAGCCAGGTCTATGCGTAGATGTCATATGCACGAGTAGAACACAAAGAGTTGTGGGCGATAATAGTCATGCTGCTTACCAGCATGTCATACTTTGATTCGGCGGTATTGTTGGATGAAGCGGCTCAGATCGACATTACGCGTACGCTTATGCGAGACTGGTTCTACCAACGTGCTTTGCACATAGGTGGCTGGTGAGTGTCTGTTTCTCCAACTTTAGTTGAATCGAGTGTGTCTACGCCCGATGCTTGTTGAAGGTTAAAACAGCAAACTTGATGAAAAATTGTTGTAGTTTTGATGCGTAGGCAAGAATGGTTCTTGCTAGAAGCCCGTAGCCGCCACGAAAAACTTGCAACAACAAAGTAGAGGACGTCTAACTTATTTTTGCAGGGCTTGCTGTGATGTGATATGGTCAACACATGATGTGATGTAAATTGTTCTATGAGATGATCATGTTTTGTAACAAAGTTGTCGGCAACTGGCGGGAGCCATATGGTTGTCGCTTTATTGTATGCAATGCAATCGCCATGTAATTGTTTTACTTTATCACCATGCGGTAGCGATAGTCATAGTAACAATAGTTGGCGAGATGACAACGACACTATGATGGAGATCAAGGTGTCGCGCCAGTGACGTTGGAGATCATGACGATGCTTCGGTGATGGAGATCATGAGCATAAGATGATGATGGCCATATCATGTCACATATTTTTGATTGCGTGTGATGTTTATCCTTTATGCATCTTATTCTGCTTAGAACATCGGTAGCATTATAAGATGATCCCTTACTAAATTTCAAGGTACAAGTGTTCTCCATGAGTATGCACCGTTGCTATAGTTCGTCGTGCCGAGACACCATGTGATGATCGGGTGTGATAACCTCTACGTTCACATACAATGGGTGCAAGCCAGTTTTTGCACATGCAGAATACTCGGGTTAAACTTGACGAGCCTAGCATATGCAAATATGGCCTTGGAACACTGATACCAAAAGGTCAAGCGTGAATCATGTAGTAGACATGATCAACATAGTGTTGTTCACCATTGAAAACTACTCCATCTCACGTGATGATCGGACATGGTTTAGTTGATTTGGATCACGTGATCACTTAGATGATTAGAGGGATGTCTATCTAAGTGGGAGTTCTTAAGTAATATGATTAATTGAACTTTAATTTATCATGAACTTAGTACCTGATGGTATTTTGCATGTCTATGTTGTTGTAGATCAATGTCCCGTGCTACCGTTCCATTGAATTTTAATGCGTTCCTAGAGAAAGCTAAGTTGAAATATGATGGCAGCAGCTACATGGATTGGGTCCATAACTTGCGGATTATCCTCATTGCTACACAAAAGAATTATGTCCTAGAAGCACCGCTAGGTGCCAGGCCTGTTGCAGATGCTAATGACGATGTTAAGAACGTCTGGTAGAGCAAAGCTAATGACTACTCGATAGTTCAGAGTGCCATGCTTTACGGCTTAGAATTGGGACTTCAAAGACGTTTTGAACGTCATGGAGCATATGAGATGTTCCAAGAGTTGAAGTTAATATGTCAAGCAAATGCCCGAGTTGAGAGATATGAAGTCTCCAACAAGTTCTACAACTGCAAAATGGAGCAGAATAGTTCTATCAGTGAACACATACTCAAAATGTCTGGGTATCATAATCACTTGACTTGGCTGGGAGTTGATCTTCCAGTTGATTGTGTCATTGACAGAGTTCTTCAATCACTGCCACCAAGCTATAAAGGCTTCGTGATGAACTATAATATGCAAGCAAGGAACAAGACTATTCCCGAGCTCTCCACGATGCTAAAGGCTGCGAAGGTAGAAATAAAAAAGGAGCATCAAGTGTTGATGGTCAATAAGACCACAAGTTTCAACAAAAAGGGCAAAGGTAAGAAAGGGAACTTCAAGAAGAATGGCAAAAAGGTTGTTGCTCAAGAGAAGAAACCCAAGTCTGGACCTAAGCCTGAAATTGAGTGCTTCTACTTCAAAGGGACTGGTCACTGAAAGCGGAACTGCCCCAAGTATTTGGTGGATAAGAAGATGGCAAAGTGAAAGTTATATTTGATATACGTGTTATTTATTTGTACTTAACTAATGGTCGCAGTAGCGCGTGGGTATTTGATACTGGTTCTGTTGCTCATATTTGCAACTCAAAACAGGGGCTACGGATTAAGCGAATATTGGCTAAGGACGAGGTGATGATGTGTGTGGGAAATGGTTCCAAAGTCGATGTGATCGCGGTCGGCACGCTACCTCTACATGTATCATTGGGATTAGTTTTAGATCTGAATAATTGTTATTCGGTGCCAGCGTTGAGCATGAACATTATACCTGGATCTTGTTTAATGCGAGACGGTTATTCATTTAAATCAGAGAATAAAGGTTGGTCTATTTATATGAATAATATCTTTTATGGTCATGCACCCCTGCTGACTGGTCTATTTTTGTTGAATCTCGATAGTAGTGATACACATACTCATAGTGTTGAAGCCAAAAGATTGAAGTTTAATAATGATAGTGCAACTTATTTGTGGCACTGCTGTTTATGTCATATCGGTGTAAAGCGCATGAAGAAACTCCATGTTGACGGACTTTTGGAATCACTTGATTATGAATCACTTGGTGCTTGCGAACCGTGCCTTATGGGCAAGATGACTAAAACTCCGTTCTCCAGAACAATGGAATGAGCTACTGACTTATTGGAAATAATACATACTGATGTATGCGGTCCAATGAGTATTGATGCTCGTGGTGGGTATCATTATTTTCTTACCTTCACAGATGATTTGAGCAGATATGGTTATATCTACTTAATTAAGCATAAGTCTGAAACATTTGAAAAGTTCAAAGGATTTCAGAGTGAAGTGGAAAATCATCAACAAGAAAATAAAGTTTCTACGATCTGATCATGGAGGAGAATATTTGAGTTACGAGTTTGGTCTTCATTTGAAACAACATGGGATAGTTTCACAATTAACGCCACCTGGAACACCACAACGAAATGGTTTGCCCGAATGTCGTAATCGTACTTTATTAGATATGGTGCGATCTATGATGTCTCTTACTGATTTACCACTATCGTTTTGGGGTTATGCTTTAGAAACGACTGCATTCACTTAAAATAGGGCACCATCAAAATCCGTTGAGACGACGCCTTATGAAATGTGGTTTGGCAAGAAACCAAAGTTGTCGTTTCTTAAAGTTTGGGGTTGCGATGCTTATGTGAAAAAGCTTCAACCTGATAAGCTCGAACCCAAATCGGAGAAGTGCGTCTTCATAGGATACCTAAAGGAAACTGTTGGGTACACCCTCTATCATAGATCCAAAGGCAAAATCTTTGTTGCTAAAAATGGATACTTTCTAGAGAAGGAGTTTCTCTCGAAAGAAGTGAGTGGGAGGAAAGTAGAACTTGATGAGGTAGTTGTACCTTCTCCCTTATTGGAAAGTAGTTCATCACAGAAATCAGTTCACGTGATTCCTACACCAATTAGTGAGAAAGATAATGATGATGATCATGAAGCTTCAGATCAAGTTACTACTGAACCTCGTAGGTCTTCCAGAGTAAGATCTGCACTAGAGTGGTACGGTAATCCTGTTTTGGAAGTCATGTTACTAGACCATGATGAACCTACAAACTATGAGGAAGTGATGATGAGACCAAATTCCGTGAAGTGGCTAGAGGCCTTGAAATCTGAGATGGGATCCATGTATGAGAACAAAGTGTGGATTTTGGTGGACTTGCCCGATGATTGGCAAGCCATAGAAAATAAGTGGATCTTTAAGAAGAAGACCGATGCAGACGGTAATGTTACTATTTACAAATCTTGACTTGTTGTGAAAGGTTTTCGACAAGTTCAAGGAGTTGACTACAATGAGACTTCTCACCCGTATGATGCTTAAGTCTGTCCGAATCGTGTTAGCAATTGCTGCATTTTATTATTATCAAATTTGGCAAATGGATGTCAAAACTGTATTCCTGAATGGATTTCTAGAGGAAGAGTTGTATATGATGCAACCATAAGGTTTTGTTGATCCAAAGGGTGCTAACAAAGTGTGTAAGCTCCAGCGATCCATTTATGGACTGGTGCAAGCCTCTCGGAGTTGGAATAAATGCTTTGATAGTGTGATCAAAGCATATGCTTTTATACAAACTTTTGGAGAAGCCTGTATTTACAATAAATTGAGTGGGAGCTCTGTAGCATTTCTAATCTTATATGTAGATGACATATTGTTGATTGGAAATGATATAGAATTTCTGGATAGCATAAAAGGATTCCTAAATAATAGTTTTTCTATGAAAGACCTTAGAGAAGCTACTTACATATTGGGCATCAAGATCTATATAGATAGATTAAGACACTTAATTGGACTTTCACAAAGCACATACCTTGATAAAGTTTTAAAGAAGTTTAAAATGGATCAGTTAAAGAAAGGGTTCTTGCCTGTGTTACAAGGTGTGAAGTTGAGTCAGACTCAATGCCCAACCACTTCAGAAGATAGAGACAAAATGAAAGTCATTCCCTATGCTTCAGCTGTAGATTCTATCATGTATGAAATGCTGTGTACCAGACCTAATGTATGTATTGCTATAAGTTTAGCAGGGAGGTACGAAAGTAATCCCAGAGTGGAGCACTAGACAGCGGTCAAGAACATCCTGAAATACCTGAAAAGGACTAAGGATATGTTTCTCATTTATGGAGGTGAAAAAGAGCTCGTCGTAAGCGGTTACGTCGATGCAAGCTTAAACACTGATCCAGATGACTCTAAGTCGCAAACCGGATATGTATTTTTATTGAATGGAGGAGCTGTCAGTTGGTGCAGTTCAAAGCAGAGCGTCATGGCGGGATCTACGTGTGAAGCAGAGTACATTGCTGCTTTGGAAGCAGCAAATGAAGGAGTTTGGATGAAGGAATTCATATCCGATCTAGGTGTCATACCTAGTGCATCGGGTCCAATGAAAATCTTTTGTGACAATACTGGTGCAATTGCCTTGGCAAAGGAATCCAGATTTCACAAGGGAACCAAGCACATCAAGGACGCTTCAATTCCATCCATCATCAAGTGTCGTAAGGGGACATAGAGATTTGCAGGATACACAAGGATCTGAATGTTTAAGACCCATTGACTAAGCTTCTTCCACGAGCAAAACATGATCAGCACCAAAGCTCCATGGTTGTTAGAATCATTACAATGTAATCTAGATTATTGACTCTAGTGCAAGTGCGAAACTGAAGGAAATATGCCCTAGAGGCAATAATAAAGTTAGTATTTATTTCCTTAATTCATGATAAATGTTTATTATTCATGCTAGAATTGTATTAACCGGAAACTTAGTACATGTGTGAATACATAGAAAAACTTATAGTCCCTAGTATGACTCTACTTGACTAGCTCATTAATCAAAGATGGTTATCTTTCCTAACCATAGACATGTGTTGTCATTTGATGAAAGGGATCACATCATTAGGAGAATGATGTGATGGACATGACCCATCCATTAGCTTAGCATTATGATCATGTCAGTTTCATTGCCACTGCTTTCTTCATGACTTATACAAGTTCCTCAGACTATGAGATTATGCAACTCCTGAATACCGTAGGAACACTTTGTGTGTTACCAAACGTCACAACGTAAATGAGTGATTAAAAAGGTTCTCTACAAGTGTCTCTGAAGGTGTTTGTTGGGTTGGCATAGATCGAGATTAGGATTTGTCACTCCGTGTTTCGGAGAGGTATCTCTGGGCCCTCTCGGTAATACTCATCACAATAAGCCTTGCAAGCATTGTGAATAATGAGTTAGTTGCGGGATGACGTATTACAGAACGAGTAAAGAGACTTGCCAGTAATGAGATTGAACTAGGTATGATGATATCGACGATTGAACCTCGGGTAAGTAACATACCGATGACAAAGGGAACAACATATGTTGTTATGCGGTTTGACCGATAAAGATCTTCGTAGAATATGTAGGAACCAATATGAGCATACAGGTTCCGCTATTGGTTATTGACCAGAGACGTGTCTCAGTCATGTCTACCTAGTTCTCGAACACGTAGGGTCCGCACGCTTAACGTTCGATGACGATTGGTATTAAGAGTTTATGTGATATGTTGTACCGAAGGTTGTTTGGAGTCCCGGATGTGATCACGGACATGACGAGGAGTCTCGAAATGGTTGAGACATAAATATCGATATATTGGAAGACTATGTTTTGATATCGGAATGGTTCCTGGTGAGTTTGAGCATTTACCAGAGTACCGGGGGGTTATCGGAACCCTCCGGGGAGTGTATGGGCCTTATTGGGCCTTGTTGGGAGAGAGGAGGAGGCGGCCAGGTGGAGGCCCCCCCCAAGCCCAATCTGAATTGGGTGGGGGCCCGTCCCCCCTTTCCATCCCTCTCTCTCCCCCTTCCTTCCTCTCCTACTCCAACTAGGGAAGGGGGAATCCTACTCCCACTGGGAGTAGGACTCCCCCCCTTCGGCGCGCCATGTGTGGGCCGCCCTCCCCCTCCTCCACTCCTATTTATACAGGGGACGGGGAACCCCATAGATAAATAAGTTGACAATTGTTTTAGATGTGTGCGGTGCCCCCCTCCATAGTTACACACCTCGATCATATCGTCGTAGTGCTTAGGCAAAGCCTAGCGCCGGTAACTTCGTCATCACCGTCACCATGCCATCATGCTGACGAAACTCTCCCTCGACCTCAGCTAGATCTAGAGTTCATGGGACGTCACCGATCTGAACGTGTGCAGATCGCAGAGGTGTCGTACCTTCGGTGTTAGGATCAGTCGGATCGTGAAGACGTATGACTACATCAACCGCGTTGTCATAATGCTTTCACTTTCGATCTACGAGGGTACGTAGACAACACTCTCCCCTCTCGTTGCTATGCATTAGCTAGAGATAGATCTTGCATGATCATAGAATTTTTTTGAAATTACTGCGTTCCCCAACAACTTCTTATACCTTTGATATCTATAGGGCATGACATTTTTTTCAATTGCATCAACTTTAGCTTTATCAACTTCAATACCTCTTTCGAAGATTTTATGTCCCAAGACAATACCTTCATTAACCATAAAGTGGCACTTCTCCCAATTCAAGACAAGGTTAGTTTCCTCACATCTCTGCGAAAATCGATCAAGGTTGCTTAAGCAATCCTCAAAATAAGACCCGTAAATGGAAATTCATCCATGAAAACCTCAACAATCTTTTCACAAAAGTCAGAGAATATAGTAGTCATACATCTTTGAAAGGTAGCAGGTGCATTGCATAAACCCAAAGGCATACATCTATAAGCAATAGTACCAAAAGGGCATGTAAAAGTAGTTTTTCTTGATCATCTTGTGACATATGTATTTGAGTAAAACTAGAGTATCCATCTAGAAAGCAGAAATGTGTATGTTTTGATAGTCTTTCTAGCATTTGGTCAATAAATGGCAAAGGATAATGATTTTTCTTAGTAGATTTATATAATTTTCTAAAATCAATTACCATTCTATTACATGTGATAATCCTTCGTGGGATAAGTTCATTTTTATCATTATGAACTACAGTAATACCTCCCTTATTAGGAACATAATGTACATGAATTACCCATATACTATCAGCAATAGGATAGATTATACCTACTTCTAGAAGCTTTAGTATTTCATTTCTTACCATTTCTTTCATCTTAGGATTTAACCGTCGCTGGCGATCAACAACTGGTTTAGCATCAGGTTCCATATTAATTTTATGCTGGCATGGAGTGGGACTAATGCCCTTAAGATCATTAAGAGTATATCCAATAGCGTCACGATGCTTCCTCAGAATTTTCAATAGTCCTTTTTCTTCATGCTCTGAAAGGTTAGCACCGATAATAACAGGATATATCTTCTTTTCATCAAGATAAGCATATTAATTTCAAAGTATCAGGTAATTGTTTAATCTCAAACACAGGATCACTCTTGGGTGATAGAGGATCTCCAAGAATCTCAACAGGCAAATTGTGTTTCAAAACAGGCATTTGCTTAAAGAATATCTCATCTATTTCATGTCTTCCATCCATATGCAAATCATTTTCATGGTCTATCAAATATCGTTCTAAAGGATCAATAGGAGGCACGGCAATAGAAGCAAGACCAATAATCTCATATTTACTAGGTGACTCTTTATCATGAGGTTGTCTATGAAATTTGGAGAAATTAAACTCATGAGACACGTTACTGAAACTTACACAAACAGTTTCTTTTTCACGGTCTATCTTAGCATTAACCGTGTTCAAGAAAGGTCTACCAAATATTATGGGACAAAAATCATCTTGTGGGGAACCAAGAACGAGAAAATCGGTAGGGTATTTTATTTTCCCACACAAGACTTCAACATCTCTGACAATCCCAAGCGGTTTAATAGTATCTCTATTTGCGACTTTAATAGTAACATCAATATCTTCTATCTCAGTAGGTGCAATATCATTCATAATTTCGTGATATAAAGTAAATGGGATAGCACTAACACTAGCACCAAAATCACATAAGCCAAGATAACCATGATCCCCTATTTTAACAGAGACAATAGGCATGCCAACAATAGGTCTATGTTTAACTTTTTCATTGGGTTTGGCAATTCTAGTAGCTTCATTACAGAAATTAATAACATGCTCATCGATATATTCAACCAAGATATCTTTAACCATAGCAACATTAGGTTCAACTTTAATTTGTTCAGCGGGTGTATGTGTCCTAGTATAACTCTTATGAACCACAGTTGAAGCTTCTACATGTTCTTTTATCCTAACAGGAAAAGGTGGTTTCTCAATATAAGTAGTAGGGGTAACTGGATCAACATTATAAGTAGTGGTTTCTTCCCTAGCTTCAATGGGTTGTACTACTTTCACTTAAATGGGAGCATGATATTTAAACCACTTCTCCTTAGGGATATCAACATCAGTAGCAAATGACTCACAGAAAGAGGCTACTATATCAGAGTCAAGTCCATATTTTGTGCTAAAATTCTTAAAAGCATCGGTATCCCTAAAAGTTTTAACACAATCAAATTCAAGCTTTGTACCTGACTCCTTACCTTCGTCGAGCTCCCAATCCTCAGAGTTGAGTTTAATTCTTTCCAAGAGACCCCATTTGAATTCAATAGTTTTCTTCATAAGAGAGCTAGTACAAGAGGTATCGAGCATGGATTGATCATTACGAGAAAGTCGAGCATAAAAATTCTATATAACAATTTCTCTTGAGAGCTCATGGTCAAGGCATGAATATAACATTGAGTTAAGCCTCCCCCACGCTTGAGCAATACTTTCCCCTTCACGAGGCCAAAAATTATACATATATAATTCTGATCATGATGAACCCATAGGATAAAAATTCTGATGAAATTCCAATTACAATCGGTTGTGATTCCAATTCCAATATAATCACATAGCCTATACCATGTCAATGCCTTTACTTTCAAAGATAAAGGGATGACCTTCCTCTTTACTTCATTTCCGGGTAAACATGCAAGCTTAAATAATCCACAAACTTCATCCACAAAGATTAGATGCATATGAGGATGTATTGTTCCATCTCCTGCATAAGGATTAGCTAGCAGCTTCTCTATCATACCCTAAGGAATTTCATAATAAATATTTTCAGTAGGTTCAGTAGGTTGAGGAGAAACTCTTTGTTCATCCAGTCGGGGTGAAGATACCCCGAACAAGCCCCTCAAAGGTTTAGTTTCCATAGTGACAAGTGACACTAAATTTCAGCACGTAATATAAATTTCTCCTTACCAAATTCCACTCACCAAAGGTGCTTCACTCCCCGGCAACGGTGTTGGAAAAGAGTCTTGATGACCCACAAGTATAGGGGCTCTACCATAGTCCTTTTGATAAGTAAGAGTGTGAAACCCAACGAGGAGCAGAAGGAAATGACAAGCGGTTTTCAGCAAGGTATTCTCTGCAGGCACTAAAATTATCAGTAACAGATAGTTTCGTAATAAGATAATTCATAATGGGTGACAAGTGACAAGTGTAACAAAGGTGCAGCAAGGTGGCTCAATACTTTTTATAGAAAAGGACAAGCCTGTGCGAACTCTTATATAAAGCAAAGTGCTCCCGAGGACACATGGGAATTATTGTCAAGTTAATTTCCATCATGCTCATATGATTCACGTTCGCTACTTTGATAATTTGATATGTGGGTGGACCAGTGCTTGGGTGCTGTTCTTACTTGGACAAGCCTCCCACTTATGTTTAACCCCTCTGGCAAGCATCTGCAACTACAAAAGAAGAATTAAGATAAATCTAACCATAGCATGAAACATGTGGATCCATATCAACCCCTTACGGAGCAACACATAAACTAGGGTTTAAGCTTCTGTCACTCTAGCAACCCAGCATCTACTTATTACTTCCCAATGCCTTCCCCTAGGACCAAATCATGGTGAAGTGTCATGTAGTCGACGTTCACATAACACCACTAGAGGAAAGACAACATACATCTCATCAAAATATCAGACGAATACCAAATTCACATGATTACTTATAACAAAACTTCTCACATGTCATCAGGAACAAATGTAACTACTCACAAATCATGTTCATGTTTCAAGATCAGAGGGGTAATAAATACCTTTAGGGATCTGAACGTATGATCTTCCAACAATTAGATCAACTAGCGTGAACTACAAAGAGTAATCAACACTACTAGCAACCTATAGGTACCAATCTGAGGTTCTGAGGCAAAGATTGAATACAAGAGATGAACTAGGGTTTGAGAGGAGATGGTGCTAGTGAAGATGTTGATGAAGATTAACCCTCACGTTGGGAGGATTGTTGGTGATGACGATGGCTTCGATTTCCCCCTCCTGGAGAGAAGTTTCCCAGGCAGAATCGCTCTGCCGGAGCTCTAGATTGCTCCTGCCTAAGTTCTGCCTCGAGACGGCGGTGCTTCATCCTAAAAGCTCTCTTCTGATTTTTTTCTAGGTCAAAACCCTCCATATAGCAGAAGATGGGCACCAGATGATGGCCAGGTGGCCCACAAGCCCTAAGGCGCGCCCTAGGGGGTAGGGCGCGCCCCCAGGCTTGTGGTCACCTGGTTGGTCCCCTTCTTTTCTTTGCCCAATATTTTTTATATATTCCAAAACAATTCTCCGTAAAGTTTCAGGACATTTGGAGTTGTGCAGAATAGGTATCTCAGATTTGCTCCTTTCCGGTCCAGAATTCCAGTAGCCGGCCTTCTCCCTCTTCATGCAAGTCTTATAAAATAAGAGAGAAAAGGCATAAGTATTGTAACATAATGTGAAATAACAGTCCATAATGCAATAAATATTAGCATAAAAACATGATGCAAAATGGGCGTATCAACTGTGCACAAGGCACAATTCCTCTTCCATCGGATTGTCACCGTAGATAACTATATATAAGACAAAGAACTTTCAATAAGAAAATCTCATGTAAATACATATAATACAATCTTATTTCTATCAAATATGTTGATGCAATTACAATCTTATTATATCAAATGTGCTGATTTGATATAATGACAATAACACTACTTATGTTCTCATTACTACATCACAAATGGACATAGCTAAATAGACCACTTAGGAGATTGTGGAACTAGTCAAAGTCTCCAAACACGTCATTTGAGGTATACTCAATCATCATGTTCTTCGTGTCAGTAGGATCCTCTGGCTGATAGAGTGCCATGGTGTTGCTTGGCCCAGGAGGAACATCCTGTGAAATACTGGCTCCATTGGCGTTGTTTGGATGAAAAGGTTGAAGTTGGCTTGAACCTCTTCCCTTGAGGTGCTCTACGTCCCTGGGATTCCTGGTACAACAAAACAAGATACTTTGGGATCTTTCACTTGTCACTGGGGTGCATGTAGCATCCAAACTTGTTGCAAAGTTGAGATTTATCATGCTTGGGGTTTGCAGTGCATTTTCCCTTGTCTGAGTTCCTAGACCTCCTGTTCCTATTGCGCTTTCGCTTGTTCTGGAAATTTGATTGATTGCCCCTAAAGGCACCATCAAACCTTTGTATATTTGCGACATTCATTTGAACTTCAAGTAAAGGTTGTGCCCCAACTGGGCATTGGGAGCCATTCTTAGCGAGTAGCTCATCATGCTTCAGCCTGAAGTAACATATGAATAAGCTCGGAATAGACAATATAGTTGCGAGAACGGTATTGCTACTGGAGGATCCTGTCTGAACGGAGCATAGCAGATAAAGTTTTCGCTATGTTCTCTGCATTTGTAGGTTCCTTCCCGCAAAAATGCAATTTGAAACTTATCTTATGAACCTTGTGGTTGTACTCATGGAGACTTGAAATCCTGAACACGAAGGTGAGTCCAATCACGGAGTGCTTCTGGCAGGATGACTGCCTTCTGTTGTTCATATCTCGTTCTAAGGGATAGAAACAAAGTACTGGGAGATTCCTCCTCTAAGTACTCAGACTTTAGATATGGGTGAATATGGTGCCTTATAATGTATAAAGCTGTAGAGTTTTGTTGTTCAGTCAGTGGTGTGGCTCCCATCGGTAGAGGAGTCCCCGAATCCTAGATTGCACACGATATCCCACGGGAAGCAAGACTAATATTGGGGTTCATGGCCCATGTAGGGTAGTTGTGGCCATTGAGGGCAAGCTCCTCAAATTCTTTTGTGATCATTTTGTTTACCTACATGGGTGAACCAGAGATAATTAATTTACAGAGGGTAAATTAAAAACCATCATGGTTGCATTGCAATAATGGTGAAAAATTTGATACTCAAGTGAAGAACTTGAATAGTGTAGACCTTAGTTGATTGAATATAACACGTCGAAGATCACATGGATCTCACAGTAATAGGCTACATAATCTGACAATATCAATAGATGCACTTGTTTCTATTACCTTGTGTATATTATCAATTTAAATATAAGGAATTACACATTGAAGGTAATGGTTTGTCGAAATGGACAAAATGTAGACCGTGATTCCAAATGTAACGAGGGAGGCGTGTATGAAAAAAATTGCAAGTTTGTTGTATGAGAGAAATTAATCTCAATCATTGAAACATGTTCTAGAAAATTGGTATGTGGTTAACACATTGAACATGTTATTTCCAGATATTGTCTGGTACTTTATTTACATTATCAAATACATTACATAATGTAAGAATACACCTACAAATATTTACACAAATCCTAAAAATAGAGTAATCTAAATACCAGACTATATTGTAAATAACTACATGTACATAGGCTAAACAATAGTAAACAGTGATAAATTACTGCTACAACTACTGTTAAAAGAATTAAATATAAGAATATCTATACAAAAAACTTGCTGTGATTCAGCCCATAGCCAAAGCCACCTGGAGTGGGGGCGGTCGTCCGGCCTTTATATGGCTGGGCTATCTAGGCTTAGGCCCAAAGCCAGGTGGAGGTTACCTCAATGGGGATATGCATCTCCCCAACAATGAGAGTTTAATATATATTTTTTGACTAACGGGAGAGGAAATTCAAAACCTCCAATAGTTATTGCAGCAACTTTTTCAATACAATTGATACCACTAACTGAGCTTTGTTTCTTCACAAAATAAACCGTATGCTCATTACGGTTGACATGAAAAGTAACATTGCTTTTATTACAATCAATAATAGCCCCTATAGTATTAAAAAAGGGTATACCAAGGATAATCGACATGTTGTCTTCCTCGGGCATATTAAGTATAACAAAGTCTATTAAGATAGTAACTTTTGCAACTACGACAGCCACGTCCTCGCAAATTCCAATAGGTATAGTAGTTGATTTATCAGCCATTTGCATGGATATTTCAGTAGGTGTGAGCTTATTCAAATCAAGTCTTCTATATCAAGAGAAAGCATAACACTAACATTGGCTCCTAAGTCACGTAAAGTTGTTTTCACATAACTTCTTTTAATGGAGCATGGTATAGTGGGTATTCCCAGATCTCCTAACTTCTTAGGAACTCCACCCTTAAAAGAATAATTTGCAAGCATGGTGAAAATTTTAGCTTTGGGTATCTTTCTTTTGTTAGTAACAATATCTTTTCATGTACTTAGCATATGGAGGCATTTTCAAAGTATCAGTCAAACGAGTACGCAAGAAAACATGCCTAAGCATTTCAACAAAGCTTTCAAAATCTTCCTTGTCCTTATTTTTTGGAGGTTTAGTTGGGAAGGGCATAGGTTTGTGAAACCATGGCTCTCTTTCCTTACCATGTTTTATAGCAATGAAATCACTTTTATCATATCTTTTATTCTTAGGAGGTGGGTTATCAAGATCAACAACAGGTTCTATTTCTACATCATTATCAGGTTCTTTATCCTTATTTGGTTGAGCATCATCATGAACATCATTATCAATATCATTTCTAGATATATTATTCAATAGTTCTTCAGCATGTCCAATAGTTCGTTCCCTGAAAACTAAACCAACACAACTATCTAGGTAGTCCCTAGAAGCATGGGGCTGGCGTTTTGGCTACCGGGAGCATTTTCTCCCGGGTGAACAGTAATGCGAAAAAATATGTTAAATGTTTTCAAAAAAATCTGAATTTTTTTGTAGATGCATGAAAATTTTCATGCAAAACGGAGCTGCGATGTTTCTTCGGCAAAAAAAACAAATTTGGGATGACATTTGGGGTAACTTTTGGTGTTCGTTTTTTTGTACATGACAAAATGTTTACTCTTTTTGCCTCAAAATTTGCAGGTAGCATTTGGATGTGACTAAGTACACGAACAAATTTTATCTTGATTTTTTTCCATTTCAAGATTTTTTTTGGCCCCGGGAGCCAAATTGACTTTCCGCTAGAAGCATCGATTAGTCCATTATAAAAGATACCAAGTATTTCATTTTTCTTGAGAGGATGATCAGGCAAAGTATTAAGTAATTGGATAATCCTCTCCTAAGCTTGAGTGAGATTCTCTTTTTCAATTCGCACAAAGTTAAATATTTTTTGTAAGGTAGTTTGTTTCTTATAAGCAGGAAAATATTTTTCAGACAAGTAATATATCATATCCTGGGGACTACGCACACAACTAGGAGCAAGAGTATTAAACCATTTCTTAGCATCGCCCTTTAACGAGAAAGGAAACAACTTAAGAATATAGTAACAGCGATTTTTTCCTCATGAGCAAACAAGGTGGCTATATCATTCAATTTAGTAAGGTGTGTCACAATAGTTTCAGTTTCATAACCATGAAAAGGATCGGATTCAACCAAGGTAATCAACTCAGGATCGACAAAGAATTCATAATCCTTATTAGTAACAAAGATAATAGAAGTAACAAACTTAGGATCATATTTCATCTTCTCCATCATAGATTTTTCTTTAAGCTTACTCAATAATTTCTTAACATCATCTCTATCATTACAAGCAAGAAATTCTCTAGATATCTCCCCATCCATAGCATAGCCATCAAGTATTTCAACTCTAGTGGGAGATCTAGGCATAATAGGTGAATCAAAAATTTCATCAGTTTTAGCAGTTTCAAGTTCTTTAGCTTTAGCAAGCTATTCATCAAGAAATTCACCTAGTGGCACAACATTATCAAGTAGAGTACTAGCATCATCATAAATATCATTCATAGCAGAAGTAGCATTTTCAATAACTTGCAACATATCAGATTGAATAACAGGTGGCGGTGTTGCAAGCCAACTCAATATAGATGGTGAATCAAGTGCGTAGCTAGATGGCAGTTCCTTATGTCCCCTTGTCTTAGAGGGTAAAATCTTAGTTATAGTGTCTTTAAGATTCTTCAGTGTGATTAACAGATATAATTCCCAAGTGACTCAACAAATAGAGCTATGCTCCTCGCAACGGCGCCAGAAAAAGGTCTTCATAACCCACAAGTATAGGGGATCACGACAGTCTTCAAGGGTAGTATTTCAACCAAATTTATTGATTTGACACAAGGGGAGCCAAAGAATATTTGTAAGTATTAGTAGTTTAGTTTTCAATTCAACCACACCTGGAGAACTAAATATCTGCAGCAAAGTGTTTAGTAGCATAGTAATATGATAGTTGGATAGAAGTGGTAATAGTAGCAATACTAACAGTAACAGGAACAATAGCAGTTTTGTAGTAATTGTAACATCAGCAACAATAGTAGTAACTTAGCAAAAAAATAAGGAAAGCGTAGGCATTGGATCAGTAATGGATATTTGTGTTGGATGATATTCATCATCACTACAAAAAAATACACTTCCGTGATGATACGTGTTTTTCACAGCAGGTCGCGTTTTTTGTCATGCATGTACATCCATGACGATTTTATGACAGAATCAAGATAGTCATACATGTGCTGTCGTAGAAGTGTTCCATGACATTACCAAAATTATCATCACAGAAGTGTCCACTTCCATGACGATAAATCGTGCGTCACAGAAGTGCTTTCGTCAAGGGTGACCGACACGTGGCATCCACCGTAACGGAACGCCGTTAAGCTATCGGGTCGGGTTTTGGATCCGATAACCCGTTAACAGCCCCGGCCAATGGGGATTTTCCACGTGTAAAATTATCATTGGTTGGAGGAAACACGTGTCGGCCCATCGTTGGGACAGATGTCATCCACTCATTGGACGGAAGGCGCCTATGATACGTCGACATGTGGCACGGCCCAATAGAGGCCCATTCATGTGAAAAGGCCGGCCCGTTTGACTTGGTAAAAAGTTGGCGGGCCGGCCCATGGAAAGCCTGTTAACGGCCTGTTCGCATATAGCCCATTTACAGCCCGCTAACCCAACGCCCGTTGCGCCCTATTCGAATTAGGCCCAGTAGCGTCATCCGGGCCATCCAATATGATTCCAGCCCATTTTCACTTCTGGCGCATGTATGGCCCATGACGTCTTTCGGCCCATATGAGGCCCTATGTAACTCTTGGCCTATTAACGGCCCGTGGTGAAACTGGCCCATAATGAACAGTGTATCACTTTACACCCATTAACGGCCCGTGGTGAAACTGGACCGTATTGAATAGTGTATCACTTTATACCCATTAACGGCCCGTTATTCCATTGGGCCATTTCCAGCCCATGTTATCTTTTGGCCTTCTCAGAGCCCATTCATTGTTGGGCTCATTTCCAGCATTCGTTTACTTATGGTCCGTTACTGTCATTTTCTGCTTGTGGGCCAAATTCAGCCTGTGGTTATAGTCGGCCCGTTTGTGGTCCGTTAATACGTTGGGCCGTTTTCATAGCGTCATCAAATACGGCCTATTAACGATGGCCCGTTATGGTCGGCCCATGAACAGACGATTCCAACTCTAGTCCGTTTACAGCCATAATGCGGTCTGTTTGGCCCATGTTTGGCCAATCAATCATACGGCCCGTATAAGGCCCATTGATGATACGGCCCGCAGAAGGCCCATTGTTTCTATGGCCCATAGGAGGCCCATTGTTTATACGGCCCGTAGAAGGCCCATTGTTTCTGCGGCCAGTAGGAGGCCCAGTGTCACTACAGTAAATATTAGCCCATGGTTATTGTGGCCTACTTTAAAAAAAAGGTTATTGCAGACACTAGCAAACCGCGGAAAAAGAACTGCAATGACTACAAGCAAACAAATAAACAAGACAACAAGGAAATAAATAAGCAAGCAACTAACGCTAGGCTATCACGACTATTACACATATTACATCCACTGGGCATCAAAGTTCGCCACTAGTGCAAATATAGGGAACAAAGCAGCATATCATATACACTGGTTGTCAAAGTTGGCGACCAACGCAAATAAACACCGCAGCAAAACAAATCCAGAACTGAAACCACTTCAGAAGATCTCAAGAAACAATATCCTGGGTACCCATAATGCTGGCAAGATGCTTAGCAAGCTTATTAACTTTCTCTTATTTGGCGCTTAAATCCTCCAGCGCTTGCTGTTGCACCAGAAAATATGCATCTAAATTCTGCAGGGACTTCCTCAGCCCTTTAGCTTCCTGTCGCAGCACATCTAATCGATGTCTTTCAACTTGAAGTTGAGACTCAAGAAGACGAACTGATTCAGGCAGCGAGTTCGAAGAGCTTGTGCCAGCAGTAGTGGCCAGTAACTCGAACACTACATCAAGACAGGACTTTTGGGTTCCCTCACTGTTGTCAAGATAGTTTTTATCAGCTTTCTTGGAGACCAACAGGGATGTCTCACTATCTTGAACCTTATCTGCATTACTTCCTTTACCATTGGATAACGCGGTACTGTTCTCCAATATTTTATCCGCATTCTAAAAGAGAAACAAGCAGACACATCACATGTTTACCATGTTTTATATGAAACACATTTTGGTAAATGAGTTCGTAGTAAAGTGGACATGATAACATCATGAAACAAACATATATCTATGTACCATGGTCACTTTATGGTCTATATCATTCTAGTTTTTGTTGCCAAATCTAGATAGAGACACAGTTCAAATAATATTTGTTCAAGACAAAGCAGAATAGACAGAATATAAGTGTGGGTAACTATAGAGCAATAACAACACTTGTAATGTGCATCCGAGGCAACGTTACAACAGCAAACCAGTTAAAGAAACATGTTTAAAACATACCTGTTGCACCATTGGAGTTTGAATTCCATCCTTCAAATTTGAAAATAGTTGGTATGAGTAAATACAGTAATGCAAGAGCAAAGGAGTATGAACCATAGCTACAAAACCTAACCTGAGAACAAATCTTCTTCTCCTTTAAGCGTTGAGTTGGGATTTAGAGTGGTGGTCCTCGTGCTTTGGGCACTGCAGTTCCCTTACTAACTGCTTGTGTTTGGGTGCTCTGTGGTGGAGACGGTGCTGTGTCAACTGGAACTGGGTTACTATCTGCCGGGGTTGGGGTTAGAAGGGGTGTAGCTGGTTCTCTGTCCAACTGGGTAGGGGTACAATCTGCGAGAGTCTGGGTTATGTGTGGTGGATCTGGTCCTTGGGCAAGTACAACCATGGTTCTATCTGCATCAACTGGTAGCACTATCGTTTCTAAAGATCGTGTTGTTACTCCCTTAGATACTGCCATCACGCTCTCCAATTCAAATGGCTGATAAACAAGAAAAGTAATTGAAAGTATAGACATTGTATGATAGATAGGTGCAATGGATAGTGGGGAATAAAAGAGGGCATGAAATAATTCATATTTATGTTGTCTAACCAAACAGGATAGCATGACACAATTTCACATATATGATGGCTAACTAAACAGGATAGCATGACACAATTTCACATTATGATGGCTAACTAAAAAAGATGGAAAAGACATAGTTCAAAATATTAGACTATGTAAACAGGTGACATGACATAACTATATAATGTGTTTATTAAATAGGTTGGCATGCCATAATTCACATACATTCACGGATAGAATGTCATAATTCAAAATATGATGACTGTAAACACTAAACAGGATGAGATGATATAACTATATGATGTCTTTATTAAATGGGTTGCCATGCCATAATTCAGATAGATGATGTGTGTACTATGTAAACATGATGGCATTCACTACAAGAAATATGTCAACTTATGACCTTCTATCAGTGACCCTGGAAGAATTGGTCATAGATTTATGACCATTTGAGACCAATTGGTCAAAAGTTGTTCGAGGGGATCCAAACCCTAAACCATTGCGACCATTTTAGTCAGAAAGGTCATAATTTCCTTACATGAAATGGTCATAAAGCTAACAGCGCTAGTCCGCTGCCTTATTTCTAGTTGTTAACGACCAATATAGATGGTCATAGCCTTGTAAATTGTGGTGGGTTGCTATGACTAGGCGCCACCTCATCAGTTTTGCCTATGTGTCATGTCCATGTGGCAGTTTTTGCCCTAGGTTGTGAAGCAACCTATATTTCTGTCATTCCCAAAATTCCCCAAAAAATCTCATAAATTCTTTGGGTCATATCTTCGTCAAATATGTAAAAACCTTCCTTGCCTAGTTCAAAAATAATTCAAAAATATTCATTTTCCTATTCTGTTCACAGTAACAGTTTGTGAAGTAAGTACCACTTTGGCATGTCCAAATAGTATCCATTTTCTACAGTGCTTTCCTATGCCCAAATAACCATCCTCCACCAAATGCCAGCTCAATCCATTCATTATTTTGAGCCGATCTTCAACATTCGTATTTATGTCCAGTGTGGTGGTTTGCAAAGCAAGTACCACCTAGGCTCCTCCTTTTGAGCTGAAAATTTGTGAAAACGGTCTTCTTAGTAACTGATCATCCTCAGCCAAAACTCACGCCCATTAGCCATGTACATTTCCCGTACCGCTAATCAAACACTTGGCTGCTAATTCATGTTTGAGCATCGATTGGTCTCCTCGTGAGAATCTTATGTTGTAATTTTCCTCCTAGCACCAACCTGGGGAGTGCCCAACCCACTAGACATGCCTAGGCCGCCCAGAACACATGGCAACGCCACGGTCACGCGGTGACCACGCGGCGGGCATGCAAGTTTACGCGCTCTAGAGTTGGGGCCCTTGGCCACCGCCCAAACCTCGACGTATCGCCACCAAACCATGTATTTATGATTAAATAGGTCCTTATGTAACTAGAAATGATTTTTGGAAAAAATAAATAGCAAACTATGAGGCAGCTGCAGTTCAAATTTGACCCGCTTCCAACTGAATCGGCAGAAATTTGTCTTTTTCACGAGGGGTGGATCAAAAAAATTTACACCAGACCATTTTGTCAATTGTGCATTAAATATGTCCTAGTATTTTATAAAAATGATTTGGTCCAATTTTGCAACAATTATTTGGTAGTTCCTTCACAAAAAAACCTCCTTTTGGGCACTCGAAAAATGGAAAATGGTTTTTTCGTCCAACGAAAATGAAAACTTCCTTAGGCAACATTGTTTGCTATTCCAATATGCACCCTTGTGCACAATATGAGATCATTTGAACAAACTATGCCATGAATGTGGCCATAAGATTGATCATTTGGCTTGAAAGCCATGAATCTTCACAATTGATAGCTCATTTCTGAGAACACTTCTTTAAAATAATTACCGTATTACAAGTTTATTATTTTTCCTGGAAACTTGGTCACATATAATGACACAATGCGAAGGTTTTCCAATTTTTTGATTTTTTTTGAATTTTTTATGCCCGTTTCAAAATGCGGTCAAAACGGCGGGCTTGACTGTTCCTAGCTAGTGGTTGAATCTTGGAATTTTTTTTGTGTTTCTATGATTAAATAGATACTTATGTACCTAGAAATGATTTTTGGAAAAAATAAAGAGCAAACTATGAGGCAGCTACAGTTCAAATTTGACCCGTTTCCAACTGAATCGACGACAATTTGTCTTTTTCATGAGAGGTGGATCAAAACTTTTTTCACCCAACCATTTTTTCAATTGTGCATTATATATGGCCTAGTATTTTAGAAAAATGATTTGGTCCAATTTTGCAACAATTATTTGGTAGTTCCTTCACAAAAAAACCTCCTTTCAGGCACTCGGAAAATGAAAAATGGTTTTTTCGTCCGAAGAAAATGAAAACTTCCTTAGGCAACATTGTTTGCCATTCTAATATGCACCCTTGTGCACAATATGAGATCATTTGAACAAACTATGCCATGAATGTGGCCATAAGATTGATCATTTCACTTGAAAGTCATGAATCTTCACACTTGATAGCTCATTTCTGAGAACACATTTTTAAAATAATTACCGTATTACAAGTTTATTATTTTTCCTGGAAACTTGGTCACATATATTGACACAATGCGAAGGTTTTCAATTTTTTGATTTTTTTTGAATTTTTTATGCCCGTTTGAAAATGCGGTCACAACGACGGGCTTGACCGTTCATAGCTAGTGGTTGAATCTTGGAAAACTTTTGATGTTTCTCTAATTAAATATATACTTATGTACCTAGAAATGATTTTTGGAAAAAATAAATAGCAAACTATGAGGCAGCTGCAGTTCAAATTTGACCCGCTTCCAGCTGAATCGGCGGGAATTTGTCTTTTTCACCAGAGGTGGATCAAAACTTTTGACACCCAACCATTTTGTCAATTGTGCATTAAATATGTCCTAGTATTTTATAAAAATGATCTGGTACAATTTTGCAACAAATATATGGTAGGTCCTTCACAAAAAACCTCATTGCGGGCACTCAAAAAATGGAAAATGAATTTTCCGTGCAAAGAAAATGAAAACTCACTTTGGCAACATTGTTTGGAATTCCAAGATGCACCCTTGTGCACAATATGAGATCATTTGAACAAACTATGCCATGAATGTGGCCATGAGATTGAGCGTTTGGGTTGAAATCCATGAATCTTCATGCATGATAGCTCATTTCTGAGAACACTTTTCTAAAAAAAATTCCGTATTACAAGTTTATTATTTTTCCTAGAAACTTGGTCACATATAATGACACAATGCGAAGGTTTTCCAATTTTTTGATTTTTTTTGAATTTTTTATGCCCGTTTCAAAATTCGGTCAAAACGGCGGGAATGACCATTCCTTGCTAGTGATTGAATCTTGAATTTTTTTTGGTGTTTCTCTAATTAAATAGCTACTTTTGTACCTAAAAATGTTTTTTGGAAAAAATCATGAGCAAACTATGAGGGGGTTGCAGTTCAAATTTAACCCGCTTCCTGCTGAATCAACAAGAATTTTTTTAAATGACAAAAAATAGCTAGAAGGATCGGAAATGCATACAAATTGGTTATCACCCATAAAATGTGGTCTAAATTACGTGAAAATTTTAGTGATGCCATTTTGCAAAATAGTTTTGGCAGCTGCTTCAAAAAATACCCTGTTTTTAGGTCTAAGAAATAATTTTAAATACCTCATATTTCGAACCAATCAGGAGGCAGCCCACGGATCACCCCCAACTGTACTCGATCTGAGCCGTCCACACCCTCCCGCAGTCCCTCAATCTAGCACCTCTCGCTCGTTCCCTTAGTCATAGGCACACCCTTCCCCCTGAGTCCCTCGATCCAGATCCAGATCCAATTCCGCCGCCTCCCTCACCGACCGCCGGCGCCTCCTTCGCCGATCACCATCACCGACCCCCGAGCCCCAACCCTCCGCTCCCTCTTCTCCCGTGGCCTCACCTCCTACCCGGACCCTCCCCTCGAGGCCGTCTGGTTCTTCTTCGTGCTCCCCGTGGCTAGGGTTTCGGGGGCAGCGCTCACCACTTCAACACCGCCGGCGACCACAACCACAACCACGGCCTCCACCTCCACTCCCTAGACGGAGATCCACTCGATTCCTCCCCCTCCCCCGATTCCTCTCCAATCCCGCTGGCTGGAGATCCACTCGAGCTCCCCCGTGATTCATCTCCAATCCCGCCGCCGTCCCCGGCTCCTCACCACAAGCTCCAGCAAGCCCGCCCTCCCCGCGCCCCTTAGCAGCGGCCGCCGCGCCTTGCGGCTTGCGAGGCGACGAGCTCCGCAGCGCCTCCGAGGACCGTGCCCGGAGGCCGCTGCCGTCCTCCCCGACAAGGCAGCTGCCGTCCTGGCGGCGTGCCTAGGCCCCGCGGCGCCGGACCAGCCCGGGTGGGTGCCCCTCGTCCCCACTTGTTTTCCCCCTCCGATCCGATCGATCCGCAGGAGGCTGTAGCTGACCCCCTCTCTCACCTTGCCTTATGGATGCATATCCATCGAGGGATACACCATCGCCGGTTGGGGAGCAGGATCTGGCGCTGGGGTTCAAGGTCAACGCCAAGGGCACTGCTGCTGCACGCCTTCATCAGCGTTAACACCTTCTTCAGCGAGACTGGTGCTGGGAAGCATGTCCCCCGTGCTGTTTTCGTTGCCTTGAGCTCACAGTGATTGATGAGGTGAGGACTGGCACTTCTTCAGTGAGATTGGTGTTGGGAAGCATGTACTACTGGTTGCAGCGTTACCCTTCTAAGTTTACCGGGCTCGATAAGGCATTAGGTGTCTTTAAGATTGCTGTTAGGACAATACTGCAATTCAGGTTGTGAGCATATCACTTATTCCTGAGCAGAATGGTAGTATTTGCTTTAAGCAGAGTAGAAAAATGTTCAGTGTTAATTTGTTGTGTATATACGAGTAGCTCAAAACTTGTTGCCAAAAATAGAATAATTCATGTCTTGCTTGAACTAGACAAGGAAGACCTAATCAAGCTGAGTCTGAGTGAGTGGTAAACAATATAGAGCTCGGATGCTAATCAAGCTGATTTAACTAGTAGATGTCTAGATTAAACCTGTCCATTATTAACCCCTGCTCCTTGATGATGTCGAGCTCCACATCCACAATATGTAAATGTGTCAACGTTAATATTGCACTGATCCTTACTGTTTTGTTGGCTTTAGTTAACTTTTTTTCATATAATAAAAACGTGATCTTGTTATACAATTTTGGGTTCTGTCAATTAATAGTTTGGAAAGCCTACAAGCCCTCTTATAGTTAACTAAAAGGTTGTTGAACATTTTTAACAACTGACTATTGGACATTCCCATGCTGTACATCATTGATTATGTACAACTTGGTACAAAATTGGTCTGATATTAGTTTTATATCACAAAAGTAGGGAGGTTCCTGCTGCTTATTAGTATCAGCTTTGGATTATTACTGTGTTTGGTTCACCACTGTACCGATTATCTTGGTGAGCATTTGTTTAATAACTGGAATACATTGTTTGCTGGGAACTCTATTTACCTTTGCATGCTATTACAAATGTCTGTGAGGGTCCTTTGTGCTACTACTATAATTTCATTCATGATTTCTGCACATAGATTTCTCATCCTGCTATAAAATTGCTTGTGCCTGAATCTGTTTGCCGTTGCTAGTCAGAAGTCGATTATTACTGGTGTGTTCAGGATTCTATTTCTATAATCTAAAATATGTGTTAATTCTGATACAGCGTAAAGAGCTATGTGACCCCTCCTGGATGGGGCTTCGGTTGGACCTCTGATTGGGCTCCCCATAGACTTTGACCCAAGGTAAACACGAATTTGCTTTTATTGTTGCTGCACATGTCCCTGTCTTATAGAGAATAGTTTATGAGCAAACCCTGTGGTAACAAAACCATATGTCATGGGAGTGTGACATGTACTGTTTGTGAATGCCTGTGATTGGATTATTGGATATCTGCTGATTATATGTCCTTGTCCATCATTGTTTGGTTGTTCTTGCAAGCATTATTAGTTAGGTTGTGTAGGTGCCAAATTCTGCTTCTAGATTAGTCTATTGTACCTGGGCCCTTCGCGGTGGGGTTTGGACCCTGTGTCTGGGTTATTGTTATTGAACTTTGGGCCCGACCATGGACTTTTTGGGCCTTCATTTCTGTTGGTGGTTCTGAATTTGTGTACCTACAGTTCTACAAAATTGATATGACTGATTGTTTTGTTACTTGGACAATAACTTGCTATTTATGTACCTATAGTTCTAGTTTGTTGCTGCTCAATGCTCACATTCGTTTCTCATCCTTGCTATTTATGTTGGCTGACATAACTAGCCTGTTGCTCTTATGCGACCAGGATCCTCGTGACAGGGTTTGTCGGAACCGCCATCGCTTTAGAGTGCTTCTCCGGCGCCGCCATCATCACCAAGCGCAGGGAGTACCTGTACCTCGGTGGCCTGACCTCTTCTGGCATGTCGATCCTTCGACATGAAACTATATGCTCGGTTTCTTCTCTTCCTTTTGGTGTGCATGCCATTACTACATGGTGACCACGTAGGTAAAGCTTGCAAGTCGATGGCAGTTACAGTTGGCGACTGGAAAGAAGCGCACACCTAGGTCGATCTATCTGCTGGTCGCTGCGAGCATTTTTTCTTCTAGTGTGGTCCAGGCCAATGGCAGCATGCATACATTTATATTTACTGGAAATGCATGCATTTCTTTAAATGCATGGCAAACAAAAGTCGTTGCTGCTGCTAGGATAGGACTGAGCAGTAGCTTGCCGGCTAGCTAGTGTATGTTGAATTGTTGATCAACTCGCCTTTGGGCTGGCTGCTAGTACACCTACGTATAGCTACCTAGGTAGGAGTAGCTATGTGGCTCATGTAGTGGATTATTAAAATATTACAATCTCTTGATCAGCAATGAAAAGCATCGAGATGCAGCTTTATACTGGCATGCGAGCGTATGCATGCAGCATGCTGTGTATGTGCACACTTGTGTACATCGGTAGCAACAATATGCAGTGATGGTTTTGCTAGTAAAAATATACCAGCACTTACATAGTATACATTGGGTGCCAACATTTGTGATTCCTGTCAATATGGTTTTGCTCCAATCATTGCCGCGCACTACTGGGGCTTGACGCAGGGCGGTAAATGGCTGCGGGTTCTCCTCGACGATCCAGCACGACTCTGCTCGCCATTCTTCCCATTTGCTGCGGAGCTCTCCCTCCAGATAAGCGTCCTTCTTGCCAGTTCTCGAGATCCAGGCGATTCCGCCGGCAAGGGGCTCTCCCCTCTCGACTCGGGGCATAAAGAAGTGGCGGAAAAGGGCTACATTTGGATGGACTCCGACAAAGTTTTCGCAGAGATGTGCGAAAACTGCCATGGTCAGAACGGCGTTGGGGGTGAAGTCAAGGAGGCGGAACCCGTAGGTGTTCATGATATCACAGAAAAATTCAGAGAAGGGCGGGCAGAGCCTGCAGTAGAAGAACAACGCGAAGAAGGGGTACCCGTTCGGAGCCAGTCTCGAAGCGGCAGCTGAGAGTACCCTCGTGCGCGGATGCGCTCGCGTCTCCGTCGACCAGAAGAGGTAGTAGTACTCCCTCAGCTCCTTCGCGTCAAGCTGAGGGGGAAATATTGCCCGCTCCTTTCGCAGCGCCACGAGCCGCTGCGCCTCGGCTGACTTCACGCCCTTCCCCTTGTCGGCTTTCGGAGCCATGGCGGAGGTGGTGGGGGAGATCGACGGCGTCGGTGGTGCCGGTGGCAATGGGGGGCGGAGCGCTGCTCTCTTTCGACTTTGGGAAGATGGGGGGGAGTGGCGGAGATTTCCGAGAATGGAGTAGCAACCGGCGAGATGGACGAACCGCCCCTGTTTCCCCTGCTTATAAAGAGGGAGGGGGCGGACGTTCCGCCCTTCCGAATAAAGAAACCACCCACGATCTCTCCCACGATGCCGCATTCAACGCGTGCCGTTGGGGGAGGGCGCGGTGGATACGGAGTAATATACGGCGTAACCCAGGCCGCGCGTGCCCGTGCCCTGCTTTGGGCCTGGCCCAACAGCGCTCGGCACCGTGTGTGGCCCAGGCCCGGGGGCTCTTGTCGGTGTACTAGAGTAGGGGTACCCTAGTATCCCGAACTTGTGCACGGACAGTTGCAGCACCCCGCGGCAAGGCTTGCCGGGCGACCGCCAAGATCCTCCATGATTCCTTTGGAGCCATTCAAGAACAAAGTATTCAAGCCAAGGAGACAAGGCCCCGGCGAGAGGAGCTTGTCGGGAAGGCCAACCAAGGCATCTCAAGGAACTTACCGCGACGCGCCACGCGTCCCGGCAAGGCCCGGTGAGCGACAAGCTTCCGGGCGCGACAAGACAACGACCGCGGCAAGGCGCTTGCCGCGACAAGCTACCACCCTGTACCCGCGCTCCGGCACATCCACCAACGTGTTGCCCTGGGGCCTTTCTAGGCGCGCGTGGCAAGAGGCTGTGCAGCCAGCGGTGCGAGGTGGCAAGCGACACTGACAAGATTACCATCGTGGCGAACGGTGGCGTCCCTGACGGTCCTTTTCTGCACTGTTTGGGTGACACAGACGGGCATTTAATGCCTTTGTCCCCTGCTGTCAGAGTTAGGTAGGATACACTGTACAGGTAGTTGTACCAACCGCAACTCCTTTTCCATTTTTACCCTTGTCTACGTTGCCACCTGTCGGTGACCCCTTGAGCATATAAAAGGAGGCCCATGCGCAACGTAGAGGGGGGTTCGGCTCAGTTCGAAGGGAGAAAAACACTCACGCTCGGTCTCGTTAGCTGCTAGAGTGTACTGTAGCACTCAGCGCTCCGGAGCAAGAACATAATACACTAAAACATGCAGCAGTAGGAGTGTTATCTCTCCGGAGAGCTCCGAAGCTGGGTAAACTGCCCGTGTGCTTCGCCTCGATCCGCTCTTCGTGCGATCTCCGCCCCCCACCGAACCGAAAGGGGCTCGTTCCGCCGGTCCCATAGGTGTTCGTGGATCAGCTTCCCAGACATCTTTGGCACGCCAGGTAGGGGGGCATCGAGATTGTGTGAATCTGATCCGGCGTTCACACGAGCTAGATCTTCAACCTCTTCATCGACATGCCACCGAAGAAGAAGGCTTTGGGGGCAACTGTTCCATCCACGTCGATCCCACCACCACCGGAGCAATCGGGTGGTGGAGTAGACGCCGGCGGAAGAACGGGCATCGACGAGGAAGCTCACGGTGCTGCCAGGTCCAAGGACAAGGCTGCGCAGACCTCAGCGTCCGTACATGCACCGCGCCCATCTCAGGAGGCGCAGGACCGACAACGTCATGGTATTCGCAGTACCATACGTTTGTTGGACCAAGATCGAGCTGGTGGGTCTCGGGGTGCTCAAGACCAGCATGCACGCCAACGTGCTGACACGAGCGAGACACGGTCGCTCAGACGAGATACTGCTCCTTCTAACTTAGTTAGAAGTCCGAGCATATCCCGTTCCTCGCACCGTTCGCCACTTCCGCCCACCACTCCAGCAGAAGCTTTGGCGCGAGCTCAGCTGCTCCTGGATTACCCTCCAACGGAAGACAAGATCGATCAATGGAGGGCCACCATTCAGAGTCTCATCGGCTTCGCCAACGGTGACACTCCGCGACAGTCGAATACATCGCTGCCGCGGCAGGACCGCCAGGCACGAGCCGGTGGCGACGAAACCGGTGGGGGTGCAACCACCATGCACTCTCCACCCCGAAGGCCAAGATCGCCGACTCGCCGGATCCACCTCGACAGCGACTCCGCTGCATCATCGGATCCACGAGCTCGTCGTGATCAGCGCCAAGTTCTTCACAAACGACAGCAAGAAGACGCTCGTATTCGCATCGAGCGCCGAAGAGAAGCGCGGCGTCAATCAGACCAGCGCGCTGGGCCCTCTGTCGACATGCATGCACCAGGGGAACCAGGCGACTTGCCGTACGCGGTAGGTTGCCCTGCGTTCACTCGTGAGCTGCGGCAAGTCCAGT
Organism: Triticum timopheevii; assembly: GCA_963921465.1. NCBI lineage: Eukaryota > Viridiplantae > Streptophyta > Magnoliopsida > Poales > Poaceae > Triticum > Triticum timopheevii. The sequence goes on along the minus strand of OY997264.1, from coordinate 459,583,036 downwards.
GGCCCAGCACGAAGAATTTCAAGCCAGACGTACCAGAGCAGTACGTCGGCAAGACGCATCCGTCGGAGTTCCTCAGCATCTACACCATCGCGGTGCAAGCTGCCGGGGGACGGGACGACAAGATCCTTGCCAACTACTTCCCGCTGGTGCTCAAACCCAATGTCAGATCCTGGCTCATGCACTTGCCGGACAACTCCATATCCTCCAGGGCTGACCTGTGCCATCAGTTTGTCGGCGCCTTTACAGGCGGCCACAAGCCTCACGGCCAAGAGAGCGATCTTCATCTGCTCGCCCAGAAGGAAGGAGAGCCCCTGCGCAAGTACATTCAGAGATTCAGCCGCGTACAGCACAACATCCCAGATGTCCACCCTTCCGCGGTAATCAGCGCGTTCCATCAGAACATGCGAAACCACAGGATGCGGGAGGAGATGGCGATGTGCAAGATCAGAGACGTGAGTGAGCTATATGCCCTGGCCGACAAGTGTGCACGTGCTGAGGAAGGGAGAAAACTCCCCGGAGAGAATACAGGAGCAGGAGGATCTGATAGTGAGGATGCTGCCCCGACAAAGAAAAACCGGCGGCGGAACAACAACAAGAAGAAAAGCAAAGATGTGCTAGTTGTTGAGCAATCCGGCAAGGAAGCCAAAGCTGGTAGCTCCGGCAAGGAGATTGCCGTGGGCACTAACCACCAGTCTGTGGCGGTCGCCGACAAGCAGGACGGCCCCAACAAGCAGTACTGCAAGATCCACCACACCAGGGGCCATGACCTCCAGAGCTGCAAGAAGGTCGAGCAGCTTGTCGAGCAGCAAAAGGCTGAATACAAGCGACGCGACAAGGAGAAGGCCCAGGAAGGTGCTGGAGGAGCCGGCAAGAAACGCCCCGGCCGAGGAGGACGCCGCAGCAAGGCCAAGCAGCGGCAAGGAGACGGACCTCCCCGCGGCCGCGACAAGGATGAAGATGACGACGACGATGAAGATATGGATGATGACGAGACCGATGAGCAGGAGTTTCAGAAAGCCACAGAGGTCCTATGCGTTGATGGCGATGCTTCTCTACATACTTCACACCGCCAGCTCAAGCAGTGGGTGCGGGAAGTCAATGCAGCAGAGCCACCCGTCGAGTCACGCAAGCCTCTGAAATGGTCCAGCACGCCTATCATCTTTGATATTGAGGACCACCCTGATTGCATAACTGCAGTCGGGTGCTTGCCGATGTTGGTTTCACCAACTATTCGCAACCTCAAGGTCACTAAGATGCTAGTTGACGACGGGGCAGCTTGAATCTGATCTCCTCCGTGGTACTCCAGAAACTCCAGATCCCTGACGGCGAGCTCGAAGAGACCGGCACATTCGAAGGAATCAATCCGGGAAGAAGCAAGCCGAAGGGAAAGATCTCGTTGCCGGTGACATTTGGCAGCGAGTTGAACTTCAGGACTGAGAGGGTCACTTTTGACATCGCTGACTTTCCATTGCCTTACAATGGGATACTCGGCCGTCCAGCACTCGCCAAATGCATGGCAGCCTCTCACTATGCATACAACATGCTGAAGATGCCAGGCCCGATAAGTGTCATCTCTGTCCCTGGCGACAAGAAGGATGCTCTTATCTGCGCCGACAAGATCTACCAGGAAGCAGCAGCCGCAACAGATCGCAGATCACTTGCCGTTGAAGCTCCCGGGGGGAAGAAGAAGACCAAGTCCAGCAAGAGTTCTGATGCCCACTCCGGCAAGCGCACCTCTTCGGAGTGCTACACTACCGTTGAGGACGCACCATCGAGCTCCACCGGCAAGTGTAAGAAGACAATGGTAGCTCCACCAGAGACCAAGAATGTGTCCGCCAAGGAGGATGGCACTGGTGGTACCTTCACCATCAGTGCCACCCTCGACCCTAAATAGGAAAGCGCGCTCGTTGCATTCCTGCGGGCGAATGTCGACGTGTTTGCATGGCAACCGTCTGACATCCCCGGTGTTCCCAGGAAAGTAATCGAGCACCATCTTGCCGTCTGTCCTCATGCGCGGCCCGTCAAGCAGAAAGTCAGAAAACAGGCAGTGGAGCGCCAAGAATTCATCGCGGAAGAAATCAAGAAGTTGGAAGCAACAGGCCTTGTCAGAGGAGTGCTCCATCCTACGTGGTTGGCCAATCCTGTAGTCGTGCGCAAGGCAAACGGGAAATGGAGGCTTTGTATCGACTTTACCGATGTCAATAAAGCTTGTCCCAAAGACCCATTTCCCTTGCCGCGCATTGACCAGATTGTTGACTCCACAGCCGGATGTGACTTGCTTTCATTTCTTGATGCATACTCGGGATACCATCAGATCTTCATGGCAGAAGAGGATGAGGAAAAACCCGCATTCATCACCCCATGTGGCACATACTGTTTCATACGGATGCCTTTCGGTTTAAAAAATGTTGGTTCGACATTTGCAAGAGTAGTCCATGATGCTTTTGAACCACAAATGCACAGAAATGTGGAAGCCTACATGGATGACATAGTGGTCAAGAGCAAGGACAAGGCAACTCTGATCCAAGATTTAGACGAAACCTTTACAAATCTGCGCAAGATCAACCTCAAGCTTAACCCCGAGAAGTGTGTGTTTGGAGTCCCCTCCGGCAAGCTTCTCGGGTTCTTCGTGTCTCAGCGCGGAATTGAAGCCAATCCCGACAAGATCAAGGCCATTGAGCAGATTGAAGCACCAAAGCACGTCAAGGATGTACGAAGACTTGCCGGTTGCATAGCTGCTCTCAACAGGTTTATCTCTAGGTCTGCTGAGCGCGCCCTGCCATTTTTCAAAATACTGAAAAAGGCAGGTCCAATGAAATGGACTCTGGAAGCGGAGGCTGCGCTGCAGGACTTAAAGAGATACCTGTCCTCCACTCCAACACTTGTCGCACCTAAGCCACAAGAGAAGTTGCTGCTGTATATAGCGGCAACCAATCAAGTGGTTAGTGCTGCGTTAGTAGCCGAGAGGGAGCCAGATTATGAGCCAGCAACCACGGCAAGTGCATCCAGCGACAAGGAAGGGACTTCACCGGCAAGCTCTGGTCCCGAAAAAGATGGATCTGCGCAGACACATGAAAAGACGCAGAAAAGAATGGTGCAGCACCCAGTTTGCTTTGTCAGTTCCCTTCTGCAGGGGGCTAGGTCAAGGTACTCTGGTGTGCAGAAATTGCTTTTCGGCCTTCTCATGGCCTCGAGAAAGCTGCGCCATTACTTCCAAGCACATGAGATCATAGTCGTCACTCGTTTTCCGCTGAAGAGGATACTGCAAAATCCAGAAGCAACAGGCAGGATTGTCGAGTGGGCACTGCAACTGTCAAGCTTTGGCCTCAAATTTGAGAGCACTTCAACTATTCAAAGCAGAGCATTGGCAGAGTTCATAGCAGAGTGGACACCAACACCAGATGAGGAAATTCCAGAAACGAGCGTCCCCGTCAAGGAAGCAAGCAAAGGGTGGCTGATGTACTTTGATGGTGCCTTCTCGCTGCAAGGCGCCGGTGCCGGCGTGCTACTTGTTGCACCCACCGGAGAGCACCTCAAGTACGTAGTCCAGATGCACTTTCCCAAGGAGCAAGCAACAAACAATACTGCAGAGTATGAAGGTTTGCTTGCCGGTCTCAGGATCGCAGCAGACCTTGGGATCAAGAAGCTCATTGTCAGGGGTGACTCACAGCTTGTCGTCCACCAAGTGAACAAGAATTATCAGAGTCCATTGTTGGAAGCTTACGTTGATGAAGTGAGAAAGCTAGAAGAGCACTTTGACGGCCTACAGATGGAACATATTCCAAGAGCTCAGAACGACATTGCCGATGGCCTGTTGAAGTGCGCCGCACTAAAGTTGCCTGTGGAACCAGGGATCTTTGTGCTCAAGCTGACTCAACCGTCCATAACGCCATCAACTAGACAGAGCAAGAAGAGGAAGTTGATTTCTGGTGACTATTTTCCGGCAGAGCTCCCCGAAGCCGCTGCCAAGAAGGTCCTCAAGATCAACACCAAGGATGCTGAGGAACAGTCTGCTCCGACAAGCCCTAGGGTTTGTTCCGTTGAAGCAGATGCTCCCAACAAGTTTTGCTCCGGCAAGCTTGCCGGGGAACGTCAAGCTCCGGCTGAACCACAGGTTCTCGCCGTAGAAGCGGATGTTCCCGCAGCAGCAGATATGCCTTTAGTCCTTGTTGTCGAGCCACAAGCTCCAGCATGGGCGCAGCAGATTGTCCATTTCCTTCAGACAGGAGAACTTCCCGAAGAGCAAGAAGAAGCAGAAAGAGTAGCCCGGCAGTCAAATATGTACCAGTTTGTCGACAACACACTGTACAGAAGAAGACTCAATGGTGTGAAATTGAAGTGTATTCACCGGGAAGAAGGACAAAAGCTGTTGGCAGAGATACATGGAGGCATATGTGGCCACCACATCGGCGCAAGAGCACTTGCCGGCAAAGAGTTCCGGCAAGGTTTCTTTTGGCCGACAGCCGTCCAGGATGCAACTGCACAAGTAACCAAGTGTGAAGCGTGCCAGTTGCATTCCAAGCAGATACACCAGCCAGCTCAAGCTCTCTAGACGATCCCTTTATCCTGGCCATTTTCGGTCTGGGGGCTCGACATCCTCGACCCCTTTCCCCGAGCTGTCGGGGGCTTTGAGTACTTGTACGTTGCAATCGACAAGTTCACAAAGTGGCCGGAAGTAGAAGCAGTGAGGAAGGTGACAACACAGTCAGCAGTCAAGTTCTTTAGGTCGATTGTTTGCCGCTTCAGAATCCCTAACAGGATCATCACCGACAATGGCACACAATTCACGAGCCGCACCTTCATGCAGTATGTCCAAGATCTTGGCGCCAAGGTCTGCTTTGCTTCTGTTGCTCATCCGAGAAGCAACGGTCAAGCAGAGAGGGCGAATGCTGAAGTGCTGCGTGGGCTCAAGACCAGGACTTTCGACAGGCTGAGCAAGTGCGGAAAGAACTGGATTGAGGAGCTGCCGATGGTTCTTTGGTCGATCAGAACGATGCCAAATCGAGCCACTGGCCAGACAACATTCGCTCTAGTCTATGGAGTAGAGGCAGTTCTCCCCACGGAACTCGTATACGGGTCACCTCGAGTGCTCGCTTATGATGAGCTTGAGCAAGAGCAGCTGCGACCAGATGACGCGCTGCTCCTTGAGGAGGACCGTCTTCGGGCCGCTGTACGAGCTGCTCGATACCAGCAAGCTTTGTGCCGCTACCATAGCCGCAAAGTCAATGCCAGAAGTTTCGAGGAAGGCGACCTTGTTCTTCGGCGCGTTCAGTCCGCCAAGAATTCCAACAAGTTGACACCGAAGTGGGAAGGCCCTTACCGGGTGAAACGAGTCACTAGGCCTGGCGCTGTCCGCCTTGAGACCGAAGATGGCATTCCGGTGAGCAACTCCTGGAACATTGAGCATCTTCGTAAGTTTTACCCATAGGGCGCGGTTGCCGGAACCTGTTCCGGCAACCACCTTTTGTACAAGTCTTGCCGATGTTGCATGTAATCCTTTGTACAAAGCCGGGCGCAGACCCCGTGCATAAGTAAAGCTCACGTGCCCCGCACATCTTGTCGATTACATGCTTTCTCCTATTTTTTGCATGCGTTATCTAACACTTTGTGCAGCACCTACCCCGGTAAGCGATAACGAGCCATAAGGCTCCATATTTTTATTTTCTCTTCTTTCTTTGTTCTTAAAGAAAGGAAGGTTCCCCCGCCCACAAGTTTGCCGGGGGGAAAGGAGAAGATAATGGTGTGGACCAAGCGCCGCTCGAGGAAGTTTCGCCTTGCCGGGAAGCAAACCACAGAAAAGCTAAGTTGCTAAAGTTTGAGCAATGAGTTTTAAATTTTTTTAAGTTATCTTCCTCGAACAACCGTGCTTTGTATGGAAAACCTATGCGTGGAGGAACCAACTCGTAGCTAGTTGCGCCCTTACTTTGTTTCGAGTCCGCTCAACAACTTAAGTGAGCTGCGACTAGTTGCGACAAGGTTTCTTGTCGGTAGCGGCACCGCCAGCAGGCTGCTGACGTTCCGCGCTCAGTTCTCGCGGCTAAGGTACCTGCACCGACAAGTTCCCTAAAAGCGTAGGGCAAAAACATACAAAGGAAGGGATAAAGTAAAGGAAATAACATAGCAATCTCTACCCAAAATAGAGTTATATTACAAGATAGCTTGTCGCAGCTCTAACAGATTGTTCTCGCGATACGACCAGCAGCGACAAAGAGAAAAGAAAAGACGGGCGGCCTAATCTACGCGATCACCCTCAACCCTCTTGATCTCGCTCACCTTGTCCACAATGGGTGCGACAAGGGCCTTGAGCGCTTCCAGATCAGCATCCGGCGGCAAGGACGTGAGGACGTTGGTGAGGTTGAGGCCTGGGTTGCGGAAGGCCACCTTCACCAGCACCTTCTGAAGAGCCCCCTCGTAGATCCTGCGCGACTCATCGGCCAGCTGCTTTGGGATCTTCTCCCAGAGTCGCTGGAGGGCCGTTGCCACGCCTTTGAAGAACAAGCTGAGCTTGGCGCTGGGCTGGAGGTGCTCATCAGAGGAGTACCCGAGATCCTCCATCCCCAACTGCGCCAACTCCCCGTCGATGGCTGCGGCAAGATCCATGAGACCCTCGGTCCAGTGCTCCACAGTCTCCCTGAAAGCGTCGTGGGCGGCAGCAGCATTCGCCAGCAGCGCCTCGTCGGTCTTGATCTTCTCCTTCAAGGCCACCTCCTGCTCCCTAGCGCCGTCCAGCATCTTGGCCAAGGTGGCCAGCTTCAACTCGAGATCCGTGTTGGAGTCCTTGGCGGGGCTAAGCTCTTTGCTCCTCTCAGCGAGACGACCCTGCAGCTCACCATGAGCAGCGGCGTCCTTCTCGCGCTCACGCTTGAGCACAGCAAGCTCCTCGCCGCTCGCTTTGAGATCAGCCTCCAGCTGCGCCATCTTCATCTCCAGCTCCTTCTTGGCGGCCTCGGCAGCTGCGGCAGCATCCTTTGCTTCCTTGAGAGCCCCGCCAATCGCTTGCTCGCGCGCGGCAAGCTCCTCCTCGTGGCTGTCAAGGTTGACCTTGCGCTGCGCCAATTCACCTTCCTGCGCACATAGCTTCTCGGCAGCGAGCCACTGCTGCTCTTCAACCTCAGCCTTCCCGAGGAGGAAGGCTTTCCGCTCCTCGGTGAGTTGCTCTTGCTCCTCTTCTAAGGATCGGAGAGCTTACTGCCTGAGACCCCGGAGCTCCTCCGCGCGCTTCTCGATGTCCACTCCCGCCTTCGCGACAAGCGCTTCCCGGGATGCCAGCTTGGCTTGTCGGGGGCGGTAAAGCGATAACAGCTTCCGCAGCAACCGCTCCTCCTCAGGCTCGTCGCTGCTGCTGCTTGGCGCGTCAACTAGTGTCAGCCTAGCGGAGGCGAGCACCTCTCCATCCAAAATCTCCCCTTCGACCGGCACCCTGGAGCTTGACGCCCAGGGGAGCATGATGAAGATGCCATCGCCGGCCTTCAAGTAGGCACCGGGCTGAGGCTCTTCGGAGCCTGGCGCTGCAGCAGCGGCGGAGGGATCGGCGGTCGGTGTAGCGCCTGACACTCCTGCGGCCTCAGGGCCGTCAGTGCAATCGCCGGATCCCTCACCAGCTTCTGCGGCGGCAGCTTTGGCGGCCTCTTCGCTGGCGGGATCATCAGCGCCGGCCTCTTCTTTGGTGGCAGTGGCGTCGTTGTTGTTGCCGCGCGCGTCCTCCTCGCCGGCGACCTCGGTTTCCATCGGCTCCATGGCAGGTGGATCTGACAACCGAAGAGGGGAGAAAAGTCAAGCAAATATTCAAAAATAAAATCAGAAGAAGAAGAACCCAAGGGAAGTTCTCAAGCGAGGGGTTTACCTGGATCTGCAGCCGCGGTCTCCGCCACCTGGGGGCCGCTGGTGCTATCCCTTGCTGGAGAACTGTCCCTTGCCGGGGAATTCTCCCTTGCCGGAGAACGCTCCCTTGCCGGGGAATCCTCCCTTGGTGGTGTAGTCGAAGCAGATGGCATTTCGGGAGCGGCTTCCGGGCACTCCTGGTGAGGCTGCTCTGCTCCTACACAAAACAACAGTCAGATATCAGCAATGAAAGAGTACCCATGCGCGCCTGACAGCAAGAAGTAAACTATATGCTTACGCTGGGGGCTGCGCTGGGGGCTGCTTTGGGGAATAGTTGCCGGGTCCGGCAAGGTGGTCTCAGACACATCCCCTGCTGTCGCGGTGGGTTCGTCCTCGATGACAATCACCGGGACTTTGGCTCTCTTCGCCGCTCTCTGGGCCAGAGTCCTAAAAAGGAATGAGTTCGGAGTAAAGCAAATCAGAGACAAGGCAAAACAACAAAAATTGAAGAACTACAAGTACATCGAGGAATGTTACTCTTCTTCTTCCTCGTCGGAGCTGAGCGCGGAGAGATCGAAGTCCGGCTCGCCTCCGGTGCGACGAGGCGGAGGAGTAGGGTCCCTTGTCCGCCTGGCAGGAGCAGTAGCAGTGGACCAGGAAGGCCCCGCTCCAGTTGCCGCAGCAGCGTGAGGTGCTCCCGCGGCAATAGTGCTTGCCGTGGTAGAGCGTCGCGCGGTGCGGTGGCTGTTGACTCGTCTGCCGCCCCGCTACGTCCCCGGCATTGCGGAGATGCCTTCTTGGTGGAGCTGGGGGCTCCACTTGCGGCGAGCTGGCTGAAGGTGGGGAGGAGGAGGAGGAGCCGATCTGCAACGGGTCGCCCGCGCCCTCGGCGGGCTCGCTCGACTCAGATTCAGGCCCGACAAGCTCTTCCTCGCCGACAAGCTCCTCTCGCTCGGCAAGGCTTGCCGTTTCTGCTGCCTCTACCTCCTCCACGGTGAATTCAAACTCGCCCGCGGCAGCGGCTGCCACCGCCTCTTCCAGCCTAGTGGCGATGCGCTGCATCTCCGCATTGGTGGTGTCGCGCGTGAGGCTCTTCTGTTCATCGGGGCGGACCGGCACTTCTACCAAGCTGTCGAAGAACTCCTGCACGATGTCGTCTGCAGGCTCTTGCCAAGTTGGAACAATTCCATGCGAATCGCACAACGGCATCATTGCACGGATGCGGTCGAGCAAAGAGTTGTTGCATAGCGGAACGACTCCCCTCGGCAACATGAATGGATGTTAAGGGTCGTGCTTGAACAGCTCCAGGAGCATCGCGTCCAGTTCCAGGACAGTGAAGTTGAAGTTGAGGCCCGGACGCAGCCTCATGATATCCGCCGAGTTCTGGAACTCCCAAGCGGGTCTCCGCCTCTCCTGAAGGGGGGCGAAGCGGCGGCGAAGAAAATCTGCGCCAATGGCGCCTACGGTGAGCCCGGCAAGCCTGAGGCGTAAGATCCGGGTGACGGCAATCTTCAGCCTATCATCTTCTGGGGCCACGTTGCTCCAATCATTGCCGCGCACTACTGGGGCTTGACGCAGGGCGGTAAATGGCTGCGGGTTCTCCTCGACGATCCAGCACCACTCTGCTCTCCATTCTTCCCATTTGCTGCGGAGCTCTCCCTCCAGATAAGCGTCCTTCTTGCCAGTTCTCGAGATCCAGGCGATTCCGCCGGCAAGGGACTCTCCCCTCTCGACTCGGGGCATAAAGAAGTGGCGGAAAAGGGCTACGTTTGGATGGACTCTGACAAAGTTTTCGCAGAGATGTGCGAAAACTGCCATGGTCAGAACGGCATTGGGGGTGAAGTCAAGGAGGCGGAACCCGTAGGTGTTCATGATATCACAGAAAAATTCAGAGAAGGGCGGGCAAAGCCCACAGTAGAAGAACAACGCGAAGAAGGGGTACCCGTTCGGAGCCAGTCTCGAAGCGGCAGCTGAGAGTACCCTCGTGCGCGGATGCGCTCGCGTCTCCGTCGACCAGAAGAGGTAGTAGTACTCCCTCAGCTCCTTCGCGTCAAGCTGAGGGGGAAAGATTGCCCGCTCCTTTCGCAGCGCCGCGAGCCGCTGCGCCTCGGCTGACTTCACGCCCTTCCCCTTGTCGGCTTTTGGAGCCATGGTGGAGGTGGTGGGGGAGATCGATGGCGTCGGTGGTGCCGGTGGGAATGGGGGGCAGAGCGCTGCTCTCTTTCGACTTTGGGAAGAAGGGGGGGAGTGGCGGAGATTTCCGAGAATGGAGTAGCAACCGGCGAGATGGACGAACCGCCCCTGTTTCCCCTGCTTATAAAGAGGGCGGGGGCGGACGTTCCGCCCTTCCGAATAAAGAAACCACCCACGATCTCTCCCACGATGTCGCATTCAACGCGTGCCGTTGGGGGAGGGCGCGGTGGATACGGAGTAAGATACGGCGTAACCCAGGCCGCGCGTGCCCGTGCCCTACTTTGGGCCTGGCCCAACAGTGCTCGGCACCGTGTGTGGCCCAGGCCCGGGGGCTCCTGTCGGTGTACTAGAGTAGGGGTACCCTAGTATCCCGAACTTGTGCACGGACAGTTGCAGCCGCCAAGATCCTCCGTGGTTCCTTTGGAGCCATTCAAGAACAAAGTATTCAAGCCAAGGAGACAAGGCCCCGGCGAGAGGAGCTTGCCGGGAATGCCAACCAAGGCATCTGAAGGAACTTACCGCGACGCGCCACGCGTCCCGGCAAGGCCCGGTGAGCGACAAGCTTCCGGGCGCGACAAGACAATGACCGCGGCTAGGCGCTTGCCGCGACAAGCTACCACCCTGTACCCGCGCTCTAGCACATCCACCAACGTGTCACCCTGGGGCCTTTCCAGGTGCGCGTGGCAAGAGGCTGTGCAGCCAGCGGTGCGAGGTGGCAAGCGACGCTGACAAGATTACCATCGTGGCAAACGGTGGCGTCCCTGACGGTCCTTTTGTGCACTATATGGGCGACACAGACGGGCATTTAATACCTTTCTCCCCTGCCGTCAGAGTTAGGTAGGATACACTGTACAGGTAGTTGTACCAACCGCAACTCCTTTTCCATTTTTACCCTTGTCTATGTTGCCACCTGTCGGTGACCCCTTGAGCATATAAAAGGAGGCCCATGCGCAACGTAGAGGGGGGTTCGACTCAGTTCGAAGGGAGAAAAACACTCACGCTCGGTCTCGTTAGCTGCTAGAGTGTACTGTAGCACTCAGCACTCCTGAGCAAGAACATAATACACTAAAACATGCAGCAGTAGGAGTGTTATCTCTCCGGAGAGCTCCTAAGCAGGGTAAACTGCCCGTGTGCTTCGCCTCGATCCGCTCTTCGTGCGATCTCCGCCCCCCACCGAACCGAAAGGGGCTCGTTCCGCCGGTCCCATAGGTGTTCGTGGATCAGCTTCCCAGACAGTAATACAAAAAAATGATGGCATGATATGATTCACATACATGATGATTGGCTAAACAGGATGGCGTTGCATAATTCACATATATAATGCCTTTGCAACAAGATAGCATTGTATAATTCACATATATATTGTCTTGCAACAAGATGGCAATGCATAATTCACATATATGGTAATTAGACACTGAACAGGTGGCATTCACACAAAGCATGTCTAAACTAATCAAATGACATAGCAATGCGAGACACCATACACACGATATGAGCAACATAACCCTGCCAAGTTAAAGCATACACCTCGGGGGGGGGGGGGATAGGACTGGTCATCTGTCTCTGAATCCTCCTCTGAGGAGCTATCCGTAACCAGCGAGATATGCGCTTCGTCAGATAACATAGTCTGCTCTAAAGACCTTGTTTTCACTCCAGAATTTTCCATCACCGTGTCAAATGGCTGATGCACACGAAGAGCAGTTGAATGTACTAACATTGTTGACAAATGTAATATGTAACGAAAAAAAGTATGGCCTGATATAATTTACATATAAGATGACTGGCTAAGCAGGATGGCATTGCAAAATTCACATATATGATGCCTGGATAAACAAGATGGCGTTGCATAATTCACATAAGTGATGAATGAACTAAACGGATGGCATTCACACAAAGGATGTCTAAACTAAGTAGATGACATATTTGATGTATAAAGTAAGCAATGCAAGACACCATATGCATGATATAACCAACATCAGCATGCCAAGTTAGAGCAAAGACCTCAAGGGGTAAATAGGAGTTGTCTTCTCCTTCTGAATCCCCCTTAGAACAGATATCTTCCTCTCGATTACAATCCAAAATGCGTGGAGGGGGGCTGCCTTTGCGCCTACCATGGAGCAATGTCTGCATGAAATTTTATTGCCATGCAAGGCTCGTCTCTTTTGCTCTACATGTTCAGTTCCATTGTTTACAATAACTGTCATGCATACGAATAAAACATAGCGAGATTATGTAAGGAGTGCATGTAGAAATCCAGAGTGATGGTAGCAACCTGTGGATAGACGCAAAACCAATAATAGCAGGCGGATAATGGCTTCAGTAAAAAAATACAGATAATGGCTTCTTTACTGTTTGTTTCCCACCCAACATGAAACTCACAGTAGACACCGGAGATTAACCAGATAGTAGATAGATACTATTGATAGCGGCCCCGATATGTACCCCACAACCATTTAAAAACTCAAGTTTGACCATCAGTTTGGATTTGACTCAGAGTCTAATCGGTGAACAGGACGATAAAGTAGCATGTAATATTAAGCGATGCATAACGTAAGCAGACACGAAAGAGTGCGACCTCTCTTGCGGACCCGTGTAGTCCTCGAGGTCATCTGCTCGGTTGATGATGGTAATGCAGTTTTCATGGCTGCCAGCAGTAGGGAAGAAGATCTGAGGCGGCGAAAGACAGTCTGGAGGCCGGATCCCTACTGTGCTGGACCCTTCTGTCGTTGGAGCAGCTGAGCTGGGGTGGACGACGACATAGCAGGAGCGGGACAAACCATGCAAGGTTTTCTTTGACAACTATCTGTAAGAGATGTAATTCTGTAAGGGCTTGTTTGAATTGGAGGATTCCAACAATGCAGGGATAGGAAATAGACAGCAATATGATAGGAATGCACGTGCAAAACAGAGAATTTAAAAACACAAGATTTCTGCCAATCTGGGTGTTTGATTCACAACAATTGGAAGATCACAGGATGCAAAGAAGCATGGTGAAATTAAGTCAAACCACAAGAAAATGTATGGTTATAATGCTATTATGCTACTATCTCTTAGTCTTGTGCTTCATGAATAGGAATTTGAAAAGGAGGACAAGTGAAAATTAAAATTCCTACGTTTTTATTTCAAGGAGACACTAAAGAAACAAATCTGTGTGCTCAGTGGACAATATATATAACATGTAGAGTAAAAAAGAGATGCATACAACCTCTTTGGAGAAGCCATGTCGATCTCAGCGTGATTGGGTTGGCCAGTGAGGATGCTCCGGCTGACTTTGCTATCGGAGGAGGGTAAGAAGATCTTAGGCGTCTGGAGATGGAGCCCGAGGTACTGCTCCGCTGTGATGGAGGGTTTCGTTGTTGGAGCAGCTCCGATGAGTTGTACGGCGCAGCGGGACAAGAGAGACAACGAACAACGTTAACCTGAGTGGAATTCTAATAGCATCTCCAATACATGACGTAAAATACATAACCACAAAGTGCTAGATGTAAAATACATCAGCCGCTCATCTCTGAACTTAACTGTCGAAACTGAACTTAACTGTTGAAACTGAATTTTACTGTCGAAACTGAATTTTGCTGTCGAAACTGAACGCACTAGCAAGGTGAGGCTACACGTCGGTCGATAGACTTTTTCATCTCTGGTCAGTCGATTTTGCAGCCATTGGATACAAAATCAAGGGCATGCGGTTCATCTTCAACCTCCACCCCCCTGAGCCGCCAGCCACCACCAGCCAAACAGCAGCCCCCCGCCGCCCGCGGCCGGCGATGCGCCGCCCCGCCCGCCCCGAAAACACTCCCCACCGCCGGTCCACCGCCGCCCTGGCCATCCCTCTAGGCCACCCCCGTGCCGAGCTTTTTCTCCGGCGATCCCCACCCCACCGCCCCCATGCTGAACCCTAAGATAGATACTGGGGTACCTCTCCGGCGAGCCCCCTTCCCCGCTGCGGCTGGTTCTTCCTTCACCCCGGCGAGCCCACCCCTTGAAAATCGACTGACCCAAAAGTCGATTCAGTCGACTGAAGTGTAGCCAAATCGGAGCAGCTTTGCAAGCAAGAGCAAGAGTGAGAGCAGCAGCGCGAGCAAGAGCAATAGCAAGAGCAGACCAGGCAGGGGACAGAGAGCAAGAGCAGAGCAGCAGTGCGAGTGAGAGCTAAAGCAGCAGCTCCTACTGATGTGGACGTCGCCGCCGAGGGAGCGACACCATGGAGGAAGTGGCTGGCGATGCCGCCGTGGATGGAGCCGTGCCGTGTTGGCTCGGGACCGAGCGCCGGTAGCACCATGAGATCGAATCAAGAAGAAAATGCGGCAATTAGTGCACAACCTCTTTGGTGGCGCCGATTAGGCCGCAGCTTCATCCGAGGAAACGGTGATGATGATGCTATTTCAGTGGTGCAGGTGAAGACGGCGGTGTGGGAATGGAGGTGGCGCAAAAGACGAGGGGAACGTCGGGGCAGCTCCTTGGAGGTGGAGGACGGGGGGCTGAACCGGCGGGATGATGAGATCGACGACGGATCCTCATCCGGTACGGTGGATGAGGGACGTCAAGGTGTTGCCGTGGACGACGTCAAGAGGCTCTGGCTGGGTGGCGGACGAAGCAGGGTGTGGGGTTTCATCACGGGTTTTTGCAGCCTTGGTGTACGAATGGGTGGGCGGATGGGATGGCAGTGGGGAACCATGGCTTAGAGACGCGCTTGTCCGAAATGTGGGGTAAGTTACAAAAGTACCCCCCACCGATTTGAGGCGGTTCATTCGGTTTAGGGTGCCACGGGCATTTCTCGTGTCGGAATTTCACAGGAGGTGGGAGTTTTTGCGCGCGTTGTAATTTCGGAATAGCAAGGCGCGGGTTGAGATGGAGGGAGTTGTCGGAGCACAACGAGACAAAGATATATCTTAAATATTTCGGGCTAACAGGGTGCGGGTTGAAATTTCCGGACAAGCCTAATGTGTACTGTACCAAATCAATGCGCACTAGAAATGTCATTCAAAACTTTGAATTCATGTTATGTTCAATTAAAATATTTCGCTACGTGTATAATGCATGCAACCTACTACTCAAATG
The DNA here is from genome assembly GCA_963921465.1 of Triticum timopheevii. Classification (NCBI taxonomy): domain Eukaryota; kingdom Viridiplantae; phylum Streptophyta; class Magnoliopsida; order Poales; family Poaceae; genus Triticum; species Triticum timopheevii. Next base: position 459,567,964 of record OY997264.1, on the reverse strand, counting down.
AACGTATTAGTGCATTCCAAACGTATATACTACCGCTTCAATATGAACTAAATTTGAATAAGATCTACAGTAATGATTGTTGTGAAGTCAAAGCATTTGAATTCGTTTCTCTGTTTTAGTAAGATCTACAATCATTATTATTGTCAAGTTAAATGATCGTTTGTGTATTATCTTCACAGCACACCACATGATTAGTCTCGAGTTACATATGAACTATGTGTACTATATGAACTCGAACAAGATTTTTTGAATCCATTTTATTTTGATTTCAAATCACATTACATTTCTAGCTCTAGCTAGATCTTCATAATCTAAACCATGTCTCATATTTATAATGTGTTTATCACATAATGTATGGTGCCCCGCCCCCTACGCCTAAAAGTATTTAGACGTGAGTTGCAAACACCACACATTACCACAAATTCAAATAAAATGTGAGAATGTTCGATATATAGTATTGTTTAGATTGCTCGATATTTAGTTGTAAGCTGTAAACGCCACACATTATCACAAATTCAAATCAAATGTGAGATTGTTTGATGTATAGTATGGTTTAAATTGTTCGGCATTTAGCTGTGAGTTGCAAACGCCATGCATTATCACATTATGGTATAACATGTGCACAACACGTCTATCACCACTATATTCATGCATGCAATGTTTAAAACACTATAATCTCCTATTCAAATATATGAATCCGCTTTCATATCAAATTAAGATCTCTGTTAGTCTCTTACACCCACACAATCCTCTAACCTTTGTAGCTACCACTAACTTTCTCTCGTGCATGCACACGCCCTCCTCACCCTCCCCCTCCCTCGGCATTCTATCCACCGGCACATTCATTTTTTTCTTGAGGTCGTTCTCCCAGAGTCTCCACAACTCCTTTCCGACACACACTGATCGATAAACCTCTCCGGCGATGCCTGCCTACAACATACACACACACCTTCAATATCCTCCTTTATGTGTCCTTGCCTCGTGTCTCTCATACGGTCAGACACACGTGTAAACTCTCACCCCTCTTTTCATCGATCTCACAACCGCACACTCCTCCCCCTATCTAGCTAGTAGTTGGGCCTCTCGCACCACCTCCTAGCTCCATTCTCTCTGTCTATCCGTCTCGCTGGGCCTTATTTGCCTCTAAAAAATGGACGTACACCGACCGATCTCTCACTATACATATAGCTAGCTAGGTCCTTATAACTCGTTTTTACCCACACGTCGATCGATCTACCTCATTAGTTGTGTCTCTCCCTTCCTCCGACAAACAACAATTGATCTACCGATCTAGTTAGGCTTGCTTACCAAACACATGGTTCCCCTTCATCAGCCATGGATGCGTCCCGACAGATCTATCACGCACAGGCACACACAGAAACACATCCCCACTCTTATTGATAACATTGCAGTTCCACCCTCAATTTGTCTAGTAGGCCTCTCCCAACATCTCCGAGAAGCAACTCCATCACCCATCCAGCACTCTACACCTCTTCCTCCCTCTTCCTCCCTCTCTCTTCTCTGTCCCATCATATTTCCCGTCCTTCAGTTATGTATGGATGTCGATCGATCTCCCTCAAGGCATAGCTGGGTCTTTCCTTCTCAACACATATACGAGTCATTCTACCTCTATAGTTAGGCCTCTGCCTACCCCTTCCCCCACCCCCTCCCCCACACACTGATACATTGAGTGCTCTAGTCATGTCTCCCTGCCACACACAAACTTGACATGTCCCCTCTAACTTTCCGGTAGGCCAGTCGCGCTATGTCTTTGACTTGCACACACACACAATTTTGATGGCTCTCTTCATCGATCTCACACCCACCCATTTGATCCTCTCTTCAACTCTATCGATAGCTATGACCCCTCCCTCTCTTCTCGTGGATTGCCCGACCCTCTATGTATGATATGGATATGCCTCCATTTCACACACATTGCATGCAAAATTTTGTTTGAGATGTCATCGACACATATTCCCACAAATAATTCACGAAATCAACCCCCCACCCCACCCCACCCCAAAACAAAAAACACTCACGAACATGGTTTGTATCTCTCACACACACCCACGTAGGTGGGGGACATGCACGAAGAGAAGAGGTGCATGCATGGTGCACGTACTCCCGTCTCTTTCCCAACCACACCCGCGCGAGTACACGGTGGAGCTCATTTCTGTATGAAAAAGGCAGCCCACATGGTAATTTGGCACGTGTACTGGTTGTCCACTTTATGAAGGGAGGATCGTCTGCCACGGGTGAACAAACAAATAGCAACTTGACGCGTTATGTTAAATTAAAAAAAGAGGCAAACCATGTGGGGACTACCTTAGAGGCAAGGCTCTATACACTGGAGTACTTTTGATGTGTCCCGTCAACTCGCAGAACAAGGAGAAGCTTGCTTAGTACGCCGTCTCCCCCGCCCACGGGCGTGGTGGCTCGCAGGATGGGGTGAAGCTTGCTCCGCCTTACGCCCGCTCCCTCGCCCATGCACGCGGTGGCTCGCAGGACAAGGAGAAAAATTTACTACTCCCTCCGTTTACTCCTCGTCCCTACTACCTTGGTTATAGAGATTGTATCATATTGTTTGGAATATATATGTCCTTTAGTAGATTTCAATATGAACTACTAGTACATACTCCAAACACTGATGTATATAGACGTATTTTAGAGTGTAGATTCACTCATTTTGCTCCGTATGTACTACTACCTCTGTCCGGGTTTATTGGTCCCCATTGTATTTCGTGCCAAATTTTGACCATAGATTAAACTAAGAAAATGTTCACACATGTCACCAAACATTATATTTTTGAAAACTATGTTCAAATATGAATCCAATGAGATAATTTTTCTTGACATGCATTAACATTTTGTTAGTTAAATGCTTAGTCAAAATTTGGCACAAACTATAAAAGGGACCTATAAACCAGGACGGAGGTAGTAGCACTCTCCCTCGCCCCTCGACCCTCGCCCACGTGGTGGACGTGCAGCAATTCATTCGGTCTCATATAGCCAGAACGATATACTCCCTCCGTTCCAAAATAGATGACCCAACTTTATACTAAAGTAGTACAAAGTTGGGTCATCTATTTTGGAACGGAGGTACTGCACTACCATTATTGCTCGACTTCCCAAAGAGGCGAAGAGCTAATCGCAAGTTTAATATTTTGGAGATGCCAAGTGCAAGGTTATAGGAGAACGAGTAGTAGGTGTCGCGTCATTTATAAATAAAGTTTTTTTTATTCAGTGGCACGTACGAAATATGATAGGTTCATATGGAGAGAAAAGGAAACCACTCCACTATATACATAGTCAGGATGGGCCAGCCTACACGGTTGCTTACTGGGGTTGCTCTCTTCACACTCTCGCACAAAACGACTGTGGCCACATCTCTAACATCCCGACGGATCAAGTCCGCTTGGGGAAGGGGTGGATGCCTAGTGTAGATGCGGTGGCCGTCGCCGACGGCGAAAACCCACTGTCGGCACGTCCCGATCAGGGGTCCCCGCCATTCTCTCTCACAAAGCCGGTGAGGTTGCCTTCGTCCCTTGCTCACTGCCGCGACATGGGCAGTTACCGCCTCCCTCCTCCCTCCACAAGGTTGAGCTACGTCCCTCAGGTACAACTCCCTTTACAGCCGGCGTGCACCACTGGTCCAGCTGCCCACATCACTCCCTGTGGATATTCACTACAAAAAAATACACTTCCGTGATGATACGTGTTTGTCATAGTAGGTCGCGTTTTTTGTCATGCATGTATATCCATGAAAAATTTATGTCAGAATCAAGATAGTCATACCTGTGCTGTCGTAGAAGTGTTCCATGACATTACCAAAATTATCATCACGGAAGTGTCCACTTCCATGATGATAAATTGCGCGTCATAGAACTGCTTTCGTCAAGGGTGACCGACATGTCACATCCACCGTAATGGAACGCTGTTAAGCTATCGGGTCGGATTTTGGATCCGATAACCCGTTAACAGCCCCGACCAATGGGGATTTTCCACGTGTAAAATCATCATTGGCTGGAGGAAACAAGTGTCGGCTCACCGTCGGGGCAGATGTCATCCGCTCATTGGACCTAAGGTGCCTATGATATGGCGACACGTGGCACGGCCCAACAAAGGCCCATTCCTATGAAATAGCCGGCCTGTTTGACTTGGTCAAAAGGTGGCGGGCCGGCCCACGGAAAGCCTGTTAACGGCATGTTCGCATATAGCCCATTTACAGCCCGCTAACCTAGGGCCCGTTACGCCCTATCCGAATTAGGCCCAGTAGCGTCATCTGGGCCATCCAATATGATTCAGCCTGTTTTAACTTCCGGCCCGTGTGTGGCCCATGACTTCTTTCGGCCCATATGAGGACCTTTGTAACGCTTGGCCCATTAACAGCCCGTGGTGAAACTGGCCCGTAATGAACAGTGTATCACTTTATACCCATTAACGGCCCGTTATTCCATTGGGCCGTTTCCAGCCCAAGTTATCTTTCGGCCTTCTCAGGGCCCATTGATTCTTGGGCTCATTTGTAGCATTCGGATACATACGGCCCGTTACTGTCATTTTCTGCTTGTGGGCCAAATTCAGCCCGTCGTTACAGTCGGCCCTTTTGCGGACCGTTAATACGTTGGGCCGTTTTCATGTCAAAAAAACCTATGGGGCTATTTTCATAGAGTTATCAAATACGGCCTATTAATGACCCGTTATGGTCCACGAATAGTACGACCCATGATTGGCGAAATGATGATACGCCCCGTAGAAGGCCCATGGATCCTACGGCCCATATGAGGCCCATGGATAGTACGGCTCGTAGAAGGCCGATGGACCCTATGGCCCGTAGAAGTCCCATTGATCCCTAAGGCCCGTATAGAAGGCCGATGGATCCTACGGCCCATATACAAGGCCAATGGTCCTACGGCCGAACGAAGGCCCATGGATCATACGGCCTGCAGGAGGCCCATGGTTACAACAGTCCGTGTGTTGCCATGATTATTTTGGCCTAGTTACCAAAAATAGGCTATTGTGGCCACTAGAAAACACAGGAAAAAAACTGCAGTGACTACAAGCAAACAACTAAACAAGACAATAAAGAAATAAATAAGTAAGAAATTAGGGCTAGCCTATTACCGCTATTACACATATTACATCCACTGGGCATCAAAGTTCGCCACCAGTGCAAATATAGGGAACAAAGTAGCATATTACATACACTTGGCCATCAAAATTGGCCACCAGTGCAAATAAACGCGGCAGCAAAACAAGAGCATAACTGAAACAACTTCAGAAGAGCTCAGGAAACGTTATCCTGGGTATCCACCATGCTGGCAATAAGCTTAGCAAGTTGATTAGCTTTGTCCTGTTTGGCGCTAAAATCCTCCAACGCTTGCTGTTGCACCAGAAAGTATGCATCTGAATGCTCCAGGGACTTCCGCAGTCCTTCCGCTTCTTGTCGCAGCACAGCTGATCGATGTCTTTCAGCTTGTAGTTGAGACTCAAGAAACCAAACTGATTCAGACAGTCAGTTTGAATAGCTTGTGCAAGCGGTAGTGGCCAGTAACTCGAATACTAAACCAAGACAGGACTTTGGGGCTGTCTTGCTATCTTCAAGATAGTCGTCCTTAGCTGTTTTATCAGCTTTGTTGGAGACCAACAAGGATGTGTCACTATCCTGAACCTTATCCGCGTTACTTCCTTTACCATTGCTTAATAAGGCACTCTTCCCCAATATTCTGTCAACATTATAAAAGAAGAAACAAGCAGACACATAACAAGTTTAGCATGTACTAGTATATGAAACTCATTTCGGTGAACCAGTTCATTAGTAAGGCGAACAGGATTAAAGTACCAAGTCTTCTATTGCCAAGTACTAGTACATAATAAAAGCATCAAACAAACATATATCTATGTCCTATGGTCACTTCATTGTCTTGCCAAATCAAAATAGAGACATGGTTCAAATCATATCAGTTCAAGACAAAGCAGCAGTGAAAGAATACAAAGCGTGAGAAACTACACGGCACAACAATATTTCAGATGGGTACCATGGTCTACATGTACAACAACACTATTGGCTCTGTTGTGATGCTAGTAATGTGCATGATATGAAAGTCAACTGTATACACAATTGAAATTGAAATCAAAAGAGCTTTTGATAAGAGCAAACCTATTAAAGAAACATGCGTGAACATACCTGACGTGCCATTGGAGTTTCGATTGGATCCTTCAATTTAAAAATAAGTTTGTATGAGTAAAAACAATGATACAAGAGAAAAGCAATCATAGTTAAAAAAGGCGCACATAAGCGAGCACTTAAGGGCGCCTAGGCTCTAGGCGTTGGCAAAACGCATTGCACATAACTACGCTTAATCTGTGCATAACTGCGCATAAGCATGCGCTTTGGTCAGTAAAGTGCAAGGCGGTGGCAAAACGCACAATTAACGCCTAGCGCTTTTTTGAACTATGATAGCAATGGAATCTTAAATTAGAATAGTTGTTCTTCAGGTTTAGGCACTTGTTCTACATGAACTGAGTACATTAAAACACAAGAATATAATACTTAAAATAGAAAATGAGCTCATAGACCTTACCACATTCTTGGTTCAGGACCAGTACAGAACAAGGCGTTCCCAGTCATCGTCCAGTAAATGTGTCTCAGGAGAACGTAAGGGAATTTGATGAGTTTCTTTGCCGGTGAAGTACGTTTTCTTCAGGTAATTCCGATACTGTCACCAAGCATTCTTGAAGATAGCAGAGGTATTAGCACAGGTTACCTCATCCTGAGTTTCCAAATCGGTCCTTCTCTATAGAGAAAAATGGGAAAATTTGCTGTATTATAACCATCATGGAGGTAGGATGTATGGGACGAAGCAAAGTAATTGCCATGAATAACATTACTTACACATAACTCCTGGACAAACACCTGCAACTAGCATTTTCCTTCATCTTCGGTATAATATTTCCAAGATGGGAAGATACGCACATACGATTTAATAACATCAAATGCGATAGATGCTAAACTACGACTGGCTGGTTGTGCTTCCTCCACGGGAATAGGCGTACTAACTGGTGGAGCTGGGGTTCGCCGTGATAGTACTGGCCTGTTGGGCACTGGAGATGCCTTACTAACTGCTCTTGTTTGGGAGATCTGTGGTGGAGATGGTGTTGTGTCAACAGGAACTGGGTTACTATCGGCTGGGGTTTGGGTTATGTGTGGTAGGGCTGGTTCTTGTGCATGTACAACCTGGGTGCTATCTCCACCAATAGGTAGCACTGTTTTATTTGAAGACCGTGTTTTAATCCGCTAGATACTGGCATCACCCGCTCCAATTCAAATGGCTGATAAACAGGAAACATAGTTGAATGTACATACATTGTATGAGAGATAGATGCAATAGATAGTGTGGAAAAAAGAGGGCATGAAATAGTTGACATGTATATTGTTTAACTAAAACGGATAGCATGACATAATTTCACATATATGATGTCTATCTAAACTGGATAGCATAGCATAACATAATTCAAAGATATGATGAATAACAAAACAGGATCGCATGACATAATTCACCTACATGTTATCTAAGTAATCAGGATCGCATCATTTAATTCACATATGTGATTTATATGCTAAACAGAGGGCATTCAATATGATGTCTGGACTAAGAACATGGTGTTGAATGTTGTGTATATGATGTCTAAACTATGCAATGCAAGACACCGTATGCATGATATGAGCAGTATAACCGTGCCAAGTTAGAGAAAATACCTCAGTAGGGGAATAGGACTGGTCATCTGTCTCTGAATCCATCTCCGGGGAGCTATCGGGACCCAACAAGAGATCTGCTTCGATAGGTAGCACTGTCTGCTCTAAAGGCCTTGTTTTCACTCCAGATTTTTCCATCTCCCACCCAAATGGCTGACTCACAGGAAGAGTAGCTTAATGTACAAACTTTGTCGACAAATGGAAATGTAATGAAGAAAAGGATGGGCAAGATATCATTCAAATATATGATGCCTGGTTAAACAGGATGGCATTGCACATTTCACATATATTATGGCTGGCTAAAAGACATGAGACTGCATAATTCCCATATATGATATACAAACTAAACAGGTGGCATTACAGAAAATGTCTAAACTAAGCAGATGACATATATGATGTCAAAAGTAGGCACTGCAAGGCAACATATGCATGATATGACTAACATCATCATCCAAGGTAGATCAAACACCTTGGGGGGGGGGTAAATAGGAGTGGTCAGCGGCGTCTGAATCCGCCTCAGAACAGATATCTTCCTCTGGATTACAATCTGGAGAGGGGTGGGGAGGGTTTGCCATTGAACCCACCATGGAGAGATGTCTGCATGACATTGTATTGTCGCGCAAAACTCTTCTCTTTTTCTCTACATGTTCAGCATGACTGTATACAATATCTGACATGCATACGAAGAAATATGGTGAGATTATGTAAGGAGAGCATGCAGAAATTTAGAGTGATGGTAAGAACCAGTGGATGGATCCAAAAATAATGATAGCAGGCTGATGATTGCTTTAAAGTAATAAAAAGACAGATGATGATTGCTTTACTATTTGTTTCCCACCCAAGATGAACAACATAGGCATACCCTAGGTGAACCAGATATTAGACAGATATACTATTCATTGCTGCCTCGATATGTGCCCCACAACTAATTTAGAACTCAAGTTTGAACATGAATTTGGACCTGAGTTGGGAGTCCAAAAGCTGAACAGGACGATAAAGTAGCAGGTAAGTTTAAGCAATGCATAGCATAAGCAGAAACAAAGGAGTGCGACCTCTCTTGTGGACCCGTGTACTCCTCAGGTTCATCTGCTGAGTCAATGATGGTGATGCCGTTGGGTTGCGTGCTGGTGGCAGGGAAGGAGATCTGAGGTGGCAAAAGACGGTCAGGAGTCATGATGTCTGGTTTGGTGGATGCTTCTGTCGATGGAGCAGCTCAAGTGAGGTGGAGGACGTCGCGGCAGGAGCAGGACAAACCACACAAAGTTTCCTTCGACAAGTACCTGTAACTGAAGTAATTCTGTAAGGGCTCATTTGGCTTGCATGATTCTTAAAATGCAGGGATAGGAAAAACACCGGAATAGGATAGAAAATTGCACATGGTAAACAGAGCATGTGTAAACACAGGATTTCTATCAACTTGGGTGTTTGGTTTATAGGAATTGGAAGAGCAGAGGAATGCAAAGAAACATGGCCAAAATAAAGAGAAACCATATGAAAGCGTGTACAGTTAGAATGTTATTCTGGCACTAATGCCCTTGGTCTTGTTTTCATGCATAGGATTTTGAAAAGTAGGTCCAGGTGGATGTTTTGCTTCATTCCTTTCAACAAAATGCATGAATAATTGAATAGTAGAGTGCCATTGGAAAATTCCCTATTGCTATGTTTTTCCGTAGAACCAAAATAGCCCTAATGGATCGACGTGAATGTATAGTAATAAGTGACGCAACAAGTGTACAACCTCTTTGCCGTAGCCATGTCGACCTCAGCATCATTGGGTTGGTCGCTGAAACAGTTGAGGCAGAGGTGGCTGTCGGAGGTGTGGAGGAAGATCTGAGGAATCTGTAGACGGCGTCCAGGGCACTGCTCTGTTGTGATGGATCGTTCTGTCGTTGGAGCAGCTCCGGTGAGCCGTAAGACGTCGAGGCTGAAGCAGGACAAGACAGACATCATCAATCTCAAGTGGGATTCTAATAGCATATCCAATAGATGATGAAAAATGGATGTAAAATTAACATCACCAAAAACCACCTGACCACAACAGATGAGGTAAAAAACTGTTGACTCTGAACTTAACTGTCGAAACTGAAGTTAACTGTGGAATCTGAATGCTACTGTAGAAATTGAACGCAATGGTAGCAGAGAGACACTTGACATGTAGTTTAGGGAGGGCCTGCAGTTCATCTTCAACCTGCACACCCCTGAGCCGCCTGCCACCACCGGCCGAACCGCCGGCCCCAGCGCCGCCTCGCCGCCCCGAAACAACTTGCCACCATCGCCCCAGCCAGCCCTCTAGCCCCCCCGCCCCCACCCTGAACCCTAAGATAGATAGTGGGGTACCTCTCCGGCGAGCCCCCATCCCCGCTGTGGGTGGTTCTTCCTTAACTCCGGCGAGCCCCCCCCCCCCTGAAAATCGACTGACCCAAAAGTCGATTCAGTCGACTGAAGTGTGGCTTAATCGAAGCAGAGCAGTAGCACGAGCGAGGGGGAGAGCAGCAGCAGCAGCTGGGCGAGCGATCGATCGAGCGAGAGACGGAGCAGCAGCAGCTGCGCGAGCGAGCGAGCGAGATCCGGTTGATATGGACACCGCCGCCGAAGGGGCCTCGCACTGGGCGAGAGCCACCAAGGAGATGTCGCCTGCGGCGCCGGCTTCAAGGTAGCCACTCCATGGCGGTGCGGGATGGAGCACCGTCGGCGCCGGGAGGTCGAGTTAAGGAGAAGGTGTGATGCGATGAGTGTACAACCTCTTTGGTGGCGCCGAGTAGGCCTCGGCTTCTTCCGAGGAGTCGGTGAGGATGCTGCGGTTCCGGTGGAGCAGGTTAAGGCGGCGCTGTGGGGATGGAGTAGCAGCGATAGACGAGGCGATCACCGGAGCAGTTCCTTGGAGGTGGAGGACGAGGCGGCTGAACCAGCGGGACGGCGAGATGGACGACGGATCCTCATCCGGGGAGGTGGACAAGGGACGTCGAGCTGTTGCGGTGGACGACGTCGTCGGGGAAGAGGCTCCGGCTGGGCAGCGGTGACGTGGCCGACGGAGGAGGGTGGGGTTTCGCGGATGGAGCGGAGAGGTTACGGCGGCCTGGAATTTCGAATGGCGAAAAGGGGGCGATGGGAGGGGGTGAAGCATGACTTAGGGACGCACTTGTCCAAAATGTAGGGCGTGTTACAAAAGTACCCCCCACCGATTTGAACTAGCGGCCCTTTCGGCTCAGGGTTAGAAGGGGGATTTCGCGTGTCGGGATTTGGCAGCTGGAGGGAGTTTTCACGCGTGTTGTAATTTCGGGATAGCAAGGTGCGGGTTGTGAAGGCGCCAGTTTTGGGAGCACGATATCTGAATTTTCGGGATATAACAAGACGCGGGTTGAATTTTACGGACAAGCCTAACGTGTAGTAATATTGTACTTGTACGTACCAAATCAATTCGCACTTCCCTCAACAAAAAAGAAAACGAAAAAACAAAACTATTCACACCACACAAAGAGAGAGTCTTGCCCCGTTTTACTATACAAATGCAATTCAAAGCTACTCCCTCCTTCCATCTATATAGGGCCTAATGCGTTTTTCGATGCTAACTTTGACCAAATATTAGAGCAATGATATATGACATGCAACTTACACAAAGCACACCGTTAACTTCGTCTATGAAAGGTTCTTTCAATGATATAATTTTCACATTGTGCATGTCATGTACTATTAATCTTGTCAATAGTCAAAGGCGGTCTTAAAAATCTCATTACGCCCTATATAGATGGAAGGAGGGAGTATGAATCCATGTTATGTCCAATTATTTTTTTCGCTTTGCTGTATAATGCATGTAACCTACTCATACCAACATTTTAGTGCATTCCAAATGTCTATACTACCACTGCAATTCAAACTAAATTTGAATTCGTTTCTCTATTTCAATAAGAATCTACAATCATGATTGTTGCCAACTTCAACCATCATTTGTGTATTACCTTCATAACACACCACATGATTACTATAGAGATAGATATGAACTATGTGTACTACATGAACTCGAATTCTATTTTTTGAATATACTTGATGTTGATTCCAAATAATAGTACATTTGATGTACTAACTATATATTCATAATCTAAATCATGTTCCATATGTACACCATGTTTATCACACAAAGTATAGTGCCCCACCCCCTACATTATGACAAGTATTTAGACCTGAGTTGCAAAAGCCACACATTAGCCCAAATTCTAATCAATGTTGTACATTATGATATCTTCTTCAAGTATCCGTATCCACCTTTTTATAATGAATTATGATCTTTGTTCGTCTTTTACACCTTCACGATCCTCTTCTATTTGTAGCTAGCTAGCGCTAACTTTCTATCGTGCATGCACACGCCCGCCCCCTCACACACCCTTAGTGTCCCCTCCATCACGCACGTTCATTATTTCTCTTTAGGTCGTCCACCAGCGGTGTGTGTAGGCCCCCGGCTCCTTCTTTCTGGCACACACCGTTCGATATACCTCTCTAGCCAAGTGTGCCTACAACAAACACATATATACTTCCCCTCTTCTCTTCTCACCGTCCATGCCCCCATATGTCCAATACGATTCCACGCAGGTGCACACTCCCGCCCCTCTTTTCATTAGTCACATGCTCGCACACTCCTCCCCCCTCGACATGGTAGGCCTCTCGCACCACCTCCTAGCCACACTCTCTCCCCCTGTCTGCCTCTCCGGACCTTATTTGCTTCTAACACATGCAGGCGTGTATATGAACTAATCTCCCTACATATAGCCAGGTCGACAATAATTCGTTTTCACCAAGCACCGATACACTTACCTCGCTAGTTATGTCTCTCCTTTTCTCGGACACACGACGGTTGATCTTCCTATGTAGTTACGCATGCTTACCACAACCATATCTTCTCCCCTCATCATCCTTGAATACCTCCCGACCTGTCTCTCACACGCACGTGCATAGATAGACAGACATCCCCCACCCTCTCTTATTGATATTGCACTCATACCCTTCGTTTGTCTAGCAGGCCTCTCCCACCATTTGTGAGACGCCACTCCACCACCAACCCTCCGATGCTCTACCTTTGTCTTTTTCCCAACCTTATTCCTGTGCTACACATATCCATGGATGTCGATCGATCTCCCTCAATACATAGCTAGGTCTCTCTCCTTCCCCAGACATATACTAGTCGACCGGTCTCTACCCCCCCCCCCCCCCCCCCCACATGCACACACCGATAGTTGAACGTTGTAGGTAGGTATCCATGCCACGGGGAAGAACTGCACCTCTGCCCTCTCAAATTCCAGTAGGCCAGCCGCCCTGTATCTTTGACGTGGGCAAACACAAATTCGATGGCACTCTTTATCGATCGCGCATCCACACACTTCATCCCTGTTTTCAATTCTATCGATATCTCATGTCCATGACTCCGTTTCACACACATTGCATATGTTACGTTTTTCTGATTGAGATATCATCAACACATTGCCTCTGTTTCGCACAAACCATCTCTCTGACACCCACCCACGTACGTACCTGCACCTAAAGAAGAAGTGCACGCAGGACGCACGTACTCACGTCTCGTTCCCGGCCACACCCGCGCGGGTACACGGTGGAGTTCGTTTCTGTACGAAAAGGCAGCCCACGTGATAATTTGACGCGTGTAGCGGTTGTTTACTAGAAGGAGGGTCGGGTACCATGCCTAGAATATAAAACAATTGCTGTGGGGAAAATGGAACAATGGGTTTGTCTCTCGTGAGTCTCTTCACACAATCTCACATAAGGCCGCCGTGGCCTCTCTCTCTCAGCGTTGGTCAGTGATCTGACCGCATCCCGTCCGCCAGCGGAAAGGGAGGATGTGCATCGTTTCTCCGTTCGACGGCGTTGAGGTAGCTCATCCTGATCTGCGGTACTCGCCGTTCTCTCTGACCAAGCTCCGGCGCGGTAGGGCCTTCGCCACTTGCTCGCTGCCGCAGTATGGGCAGATCGCGGCTACCGGCGCCCTCCTAGTAACATCCCCAACGACCCTCAGGTACAGCTTCCTCTGGCCTTGCTCCACTGCCCATCTTCCCACGTTGCTGCATGTGGATCTTCTTTAGTTGTTTGCTTAAATCGTATCTCGACCGGCGTACTTTCCATCTTGCAATCTCGTCCTCAAACCATTTTTGATAAACCACCATGTGCTATCTTTCCCTTTTTACATGGAACATGCTTCTTTTTTGTCGGCGTATGTGTCTTCAACTCGTGTTATTGGGCAGTAATTGTTTCCTTTCGACCTCCTTTTGCAAACAGGGCTATCCATTTTCACCTCGTTGCTATTGCGACCTTTTGGTGAACTGCACAAATCACTTTTCTAAAGAGTGTTTTGTGCTGTTCCGCCAAAATGTCACACGGGCAACGTTTTTACATTTCTGTGGGACTGCGGAAAGGGAGATTGGTTTTGCTATCCTCCTCATCCAACTCTGTGCCTAATCTTCTCCGACAAGAAGTTAGTCCTAAAGAGAGATCGTAGAGGTGATCGGCTTCTATTTATGTGTGTTATGTTTCATCATCTAGTTCCACTATTATTGTAATCACACTGACTGGATATCTTTGCAAATAGGGATGGTCCGCCCGATTTTAGTGGAGCTGCACAAAATGATCGGATTGTGGTGTCCTTCATACACCTCTTTTTTGGCTACAGAGCTGGGTGAAACTAGCTGCCAAGCAATGAACACTATGCCAAGGAAATGGAGCCATGCCTACGAACAACATCGATCAATTATATTTTTTCTTTATTTGTACACCTTCTCACAACCTTGTCTTCAGTTGTGATGTGAATATTGCCGCAGATCTGCGATCCATTGAGATGCATTAGCCATGGTAGTTTCATTTGTCTTTGATGGAATGTTGTAACGAGATAATCTCGAGGCAAGACACATGAATCCTAAGTTGAAACCTTTTTTTTCTGCGGGAACCAGAGTTGAAACCTTCATAGCATCACAGTACAATTTCATCAAAATTATGCGTACATATAAACAAATCCTGAAGGATTGATAGCAATGCCAGAAACAATTCAACTTCGTTTCGCCGACATGTTGGACATCCTTCATCCGGCTCCACCTGCCATGCAACAATATTGAGTGCACAACACAACTTCAGGGAAAGATTCACCCTGGTCGTTGCGCCGCAGTAGTAATGACTAGTGAGCAGTCAAATCACAGAGCCCCACCTTCACCACAGTAAGTTGCTCGGACGAAGCAACCATCATTTCTCTGTTCCTTGAATCCGCTGGTACTCCCATATTCCCACAGTAAAGTTGCTCGGGCGAATCAACCATCACTGCATCCGCTCATGTGTGATGACCACAGGAGCTATCCATTCAGATTGCATGTTAAAAAAATAAAGGTCGATAATTAATGCGGAAAACTTTCAAAAAAAAACTAATGCGGCACTTCGGGCCAACGCGGCTAGATCGCATTTTGCATGAGAAATTACACACCATGTTTCGTTGACATGTGGTCCCGTTCCAACATATCAGTGAGACGACGGCGAGTAGTAGGAGTATTTCCGAACCGACGTGTAGGCCGGGGCGCCCCTTCGTGAACCGTGGCAAACTGGCAACCGTCCACCGACGCTTCGCCTTTCCCTCTCGATTTGGAACTGCTGTCGCACGCTCTTCCTCTCCCTCCTCCATTTTCCTTCAGCCCTTCACGCTTTCTTCTGCCATTGTTCGATCGTCTTCTCCATGGAGGGAACAGGACGGAAACGACCCCATTATTTTTGCCCCGATCTGAAAGATGACGTGGTGGAGGAACTCATTGATCAGTGCGACGTCATCACCTCGGCTAGCATGGCAGGTTCGTTCAAGCCCATTCTTGACTCAACTAATAACATCATTACAAGGAACCCAAGAGTCAAGGAACGGTTTGATCTCCCCTATCTTCTTCGCTGTGACCCTGATGACCAGCGCCGTCACGATGGAGGCCTCGCCCTATGAAAGTTGATGCCACTTGATAATGATACGTATGATGTTAAGATGCCATCGCTTGAGGGCAAGGCCTGGGCAGGCAGAAATGGAGATTGGGTTGCTTATATTGGGTCCAACTGCGAGTGGGAACTTGTGAATGTGTACACTCGTGACTGGGTTCCACTTCCAAAAATCTCAGCAGACTACCCAGAGGTTGAGCACACCGGTATTGTACACACGTTCAAATACAATCATGGTGACTGTCTTCTATAGAAGATAGCAATTTCTCGAGTTCCCACCCGCTCTTGGAATTACAACAACTATGAAGTTGTTGCTATCTTTGACAAGCTTGTTGCCGTTGTTGCTGGTTTGACTCGATGGACATTGCTCAAAAATCAGTTTCTGTACACGGATGAGTACTGTGATGCAATTGAATACGAGGGCCTCTTGTGTTTGCTGCCACCACTCGTGGCATTGTTTTTGCATGGAATCGTTATGATTTCGGTACGTTTGTCTTCCATCGTAATTATAATTGTTTCATCCACATGCATGCGGGTTAGCAAGTTTCCCTTTACTAATTAACCTTCTTCTTGTGTTTCCAAGGTCCTATGAAAATTCCACCACCTCTACTTGAAAATTTTTATAACCAAGGGGGAGATGACGATGGTGATGATGACGAGCATGAGGACGAGCAGCGCCCATATAGTCGTTGGTGCCTGGCAACTAATTCCGATGAAACGTGCATTGCAATAGGTTATCGGATGAGGCCAATCATCAACAATAGTAGTACACTATTTATACTAGCTTCACATGCTTCGCGCGTCATGCGGGTGTTTTTACTTTAGTCATATTGTACTACGTAACCAGCACCTCGAATCCTCGATACTAGTAGTACTATATAGTACCAGTAAGTAGTAGGAGTAGTAGGGTGGCATGGGCCAGAACAAGCATTCACGTCCAGGAGTGCGGCACACGGCACCAGCACAACTTCCATCTGACACCATATTTCTTGGAGTCCGTGCTAGAGCAATCTCTTCAACCTCATCGTTTCTCTAACTTAGCCATCGCACGGCGGGCAAGGTGGGGGTTTGCCGATAGTCAGTTTCCTCAACTGCGGTTGTCGGTGTCAAAACCGGCGGATCTCGGGTAGGGGGTCCCGAAATGTGCGTCTAGGCGGATGGTAACAGGAGACAAGGGACACGATGTTTTTACCCAGGTTCGGGCCCTCTCGATGGAGGTAAAACCCTACTCCTGCTTGATTAATATTGATGATATGGGTAGTACAAGAGTGGATCTACCATGAGATCAGAGAGGCTAAACCCTAGAAGCTAGCCTATGGTATGATTGTTCACTACAAGAAATATGTCAACTTATGACCACCACTATTGGTCACTGAATGGTCACAAATTTCCATTTATGACCTTTTTGTGACCAAAAACATAAGGTCAAAAGCTGGCCGTCGTAAACTGACTATAGCGACCTTTAACAAAAGGTCGTTGATCCTATGACCTTCTGTTTTGGTCACTAGCTCTCTCTCCAGGCCACGTAGGCATCTAGCGTGGCAATCTGATGTGGCACAAGATTCAGCCCGGTCCAATTCGATTTTCTACATGGGCCTAGCCCAACAATTCGGCCATTTTACTGTATATTTTCTCTATTAATTTTCTCTAGCTACATGGGCCTGGCCCAACAATTTGGCCTTTTTTATTTTGGGCCATGGCCTTTTTAGGACCATTTCATTAAGCCTATTTTTCTGGTTTTTCAGAAATGCACAAGGTTCTGATCCACTATAGTTTGGGCCGCAGCCTTTTTAGAGCCCAAATATTATTTTGTCAAGTAGAACATTCAGTATTTTTCATTCATAGATTTCAATTTACACATTTGAACAACAAAATATCAATAACTCTTTCTATTAACTGACTAAATCCAAAGATCATCCAGTCAAATACTCACAAGAGCAAATACACGTATGCACGTCCAACTTCCACATACAATCAAAAATAGATACACAAGGGTGGCACATCGCCAACTTAATTCCTACAAGGCCGTGATGGTGGTATCTACGATGTGCAGGAGAAACGTTCAGGACATCCTCTTCCTCTTCTTGTTACCTGCGTTCTTGAGCTGCAAGAGGACACAACACCATTAAGCACAGTTGGTCAGACCATATTGACAGGAATCACAAATGTTGGCGCCCAGTGTATACTATGTAAGTGCTGGTATATTTTTGCTAGCAAAACCATCACTACTGTGCATGCATGCTTGGTTTATAAGCTTCATCCATATAGTTGGCACCATCGCTGCATATTGTTGCTACCGATGTACACAAGTGTGCACATACACAACATGCTGCATGCATACGCTCGCATGCCAGTATAAAGCTGCATCTCGATGCTTTTCATTGCTGATCAAGAGATTGTAATATTTTAATAATCCACATAGCTACTCCTACCTAGGTAGCTATACATAGGTGTACTAGCAGCCAGCCCAAAGGCGAGTTGATCAGTAATAAAACATACACTAGGTAGCCAGCTATGTCCTATCCTAGCAGCAACAATGACTTTTGTTTGTCATGCGTGTAAAGAAATGCATGCATTTCTAGTAAATATAATGTATGCATCCTGCCATTGGCCTAGACCACACTAGAAGAAAAATGCTGCAGCGACCATTGGCCTAGACCACAAGGGCAAACATGATATTGCATCCCATGAGGCATGGAGGAGGATCTCTTATGATGACCATAGCAGCACTTCATCTTCACCTTGTCATCCTCACCGTTTTTGCATAGACTTCTCCTAGAGCCAGCTTCCCGCTCGTCGACTTGCCGTGCTTGCGCCGGATCTGCTGCTCCTTGATTGAGTTCCACAGCTTCTCCACCGCCTCCCGCTGCCAGGCGTGAACCGCCCCATGCTGTCGTATGCATGCCACCCCAGGATGTCGATGGTCATCTGCGTCCTGACAAAACCAAGCCATAGCAAACTGAATTTCTGACAAAACCAAGCCACATTGAACTGAATTTTAGAACAATAGACAAAATATGTGGCATGCATATAAATGGGGCGTGCACAGGTCTGTCAGAGGACTCACCACGGTATCCTGTAGCGCCGAGCAGCAGTCTCGAGGCACTTCAGGAAGGCTTCGCCCCGTGACTTCATCGTTATCATCGTCCACTGTTGCCACTGCCAGGGCTGAGATGGCATCTTTGATCTTCCCTACAGCCTTTGGAAACTACAGAATAAGACACCGATCCATTAGTGCAAAATACACAAGCCAATTAAGCATGTTCCTCCAATATTATGCAATCTCAAATGCAAACAGGTAACAACACCTATTTATATGCATAAACTAACTAAGATTTTCTAGCAAGATAGATGGCAGCACAGTTGACCTTGAAGGGCAGTAAGAAATTTCATCATCTTATCATTGGTCCGAGAATCAATATAGTGTAAAATTTCTGAGAAAAAGATGCATTTTTTAGAGACAAGATAGTGTACAAGAACAAGACACGGTCTGTAGATTAGCCAAAGTGAGATGGGTATGAGGTTACAACAGTAACATGATGACATACATTTGAGGTTACAGTACTTCCCTCACATCTCATAGCTAATATATGACCATCACCGACGACCATAAACAGTGGTTTTAGCCCCAAGCCACCAGCTCACCAAAAACAGCAAGACAAGATGGCTTGGGGCTAAAACCAGTAATCAATCGTCTACACGTATATATCTAGTCAATAAAATATCTACTACACAAGTGCATACAGTACTCAACATTCACTCAAAGTATGTTGTGCAGGATCACACCATTCCATTTTCAATCAAAGTACAATAGTACATCACATTTTTGGATGATCACCAAAGGCAAAACTACTCCTGACTATGATCATCAACATCTACTACTGCTAACTACTCCATGTGCAATCCTCAAAGTGGAAGCATTAGTGTATCAACAAAAGGAACTCACATACAATAGAACTTGCGCAATAGTGTATCAACACCCCAAAGGAGGCATTACAAAATTCTCAAAGTGGAAGCAGAAGAATATAATGAGATGTCACCATATGTATGTGCATAATAATTCTACGTATATAATCTGACTTGATTTCTTTCTTAAAAAAACATGACATGCTACAATATCAATACGCATGTGAGCAATTTTGACCTTTGCAAGGAGTAACAAAACTGACAATACAGAAACATGACATGTCACGAAGATGCGTGTTGGGTTGAATTCCATATTGACCGACTCTTGTCTGCTACAATATCAAGTAACTGATACGAGTATCAAGACTGATTAAGGTGGTTCAAGTAGCAAGACTTTGAGAAGGCCCAGAAGTTAGCTACAGTACCTGAGGAACACTTGGACCAGAGGAATGCTGCCATTTCACCCTGCTCTCTGCCTACGCTTTCCTGCAGAAGAAAATGGCTCAAATTTTATAGCAACACCACCACGGATCAATGCGCCTAGCATCAGTACCGGTGGAACCAAATTTGGCACGCACAGAAAGAATTGAAACGAAGACCATTAGCCATACAATTTTTTATCTACTTGCTGTAGGTGATTAGTTAAGTTCCAGCAATTATCAATTTGCAAATTAGCGTTCTAAGACTTAAAAATAATAATGAACAACGGATCACCTTTTGTACACATGTAACCATAAAATTACAAGCAATTGGGGTTGGAGGTGCTGTCGGGGCTTCGGCCTTGGCTAGCAGCGGCGGCGACAGTGCTAGCAAGCAGCAGGCTACAGAGAGCAAAAGCAAGCATCTAAAGAGCAGTAGGCGCGGCCAGGGGAAGGGGTTGTTGCACACGGGTGGCTGTAGGGGTGTGGCCAGGTCGTGCGCAGGATGCAGGGGAGGGGCCGGGACGAGGGCGACCATTGGCGTGAGCGGACGGGCGACGGCGCGCGAGCAGCAGCGATGGCACGACGGCACCAGCAGGTGCGGTCGTGGCGGCAGGGTCGGGTCGCGGACAAGCCCGAGCACACGCGCGTGAGGGCGCGGGCAGGGTGCGGCCTCGGCGAGGTAGGGCGTGGGTGGTGCACGGCCACGCGAGGGGCGGCTGGCGCGGTGAGCACGAGCCCGCAGGGAAGTGGTGGGCGGCGCAAACGGTGACTAAACAAGGGGGAAAGCGAGGGAATCGGTGGATTCGCTCACCAGGATGACGGCGATGATGGCGATGCATCCCGCCATGATGCTGAGATGCAAGCACAGCTCCTTGTACGCCGCCTCCTTGCTTGGCTTCCGGGTGCGGGGAGGGGCTGGGGAGGGAGGTCGCTATGGAGGTGGGGGCGGTGTTGGGTGTCGGTGGCGGGATTGTTGCGGTGGAGGTAGGGGTGGGGAGAGGAGGAGCTTGAGTGGATCTGCAGCCATGGAGGAGAGGGGAGAGGAGGCGGTGGCGGCGATGGATCTGGAAGGGAGGCGGCGATGGATTGGGTTGCGGGGCTCGCAGTGAGGTGAGACGAGGGAGAGATGGTGAGGGAAGCGAGGGACGAGGTCGGCAGCGGTGGGTTAGGAGGACGGCGAGGTCGGCGGTGGATCGGGAGGCGGTGGGGTGAGATTGGATCGGGAGGTGGCTGCGGTGGCGAGCAGATGGGGGGAGAAGGGCGCGATGGGGGAAGGGGTGTGATGTGAGCTAGGGTTTGTGCTGCGGTGGGGTGGATTGACGGATGGATGTGGGATGGTGAGATGGATGGATGGATGGATGAGTGCCATGTCATCGATCCGTGGGAATGGTTCTGATTGGTTCGGAAAATCTGTGATTTAAAAGAGTTTCCAAGTACAAAAACTAGAGGGATTTTGTGAAGTAGCTATCAAATATATTTTGCAAAAGGGTACCACACAAATTTTCACTAGAGTTAGACCACATTTTATGGATAAGGACCAATTTGTACGCATTTCTCATCTTTCTAGCTATTTTTAATCATTTTTCGAGTGCCCCAAATGATGTTTTTTTGTGAAGAACTTACCAAATAATTATTGCAAAATTGCACCAAACCATTTTTCAAAAATACTAGGTCATATTTAATGCATAATTGACCAAATGGTTGGGTGTAAAAAGTTTTGATCCACCTCTGGTGAAAAAGACAAATTTCCGCCGATTCAGTTGGAAGCGGGTTAAATCTGAACCGCAGCTACCTCATAGTTTGCTCTTTATTTTTTCAAAAAATCATTTCTAGGTACATAAGTATCTATTTAATCAGAGAAACACCAAAAAAATTATAAGATTCAACCACTAGCTAGGAACGGTCATTCCCGTCGTTTTGACCGCATTTTGAAACGGGCATAAAAAATTCAAAAAAAATCAAAAAATTGGGAAACCTTCGCATTGTGTCATTATATGTGGCCAAGTTCCCAGGAAAAATAACAAACTTGTAATACGACAATTATTTTAAAAAAGTGTTCTCAGAAACGAGCTATCACGTGTGGAGATCAATGGCTTTCAAGCCAAATGATCAATCTTATGGCCACATTCGTGGCATAGTTTGTTCAAATGATCTCATATTGTGCATAA
Organism: Triticum timopheevii; assembly: GCA_963921465.1. Taxonomy (NCBI): domain Eukaryota; kingdom Viridiplantae; phylum Streptophyta; class Magnoliopsida; order Poales; family Poaceae; genus Triticum; species Triticum timopheevii. Next base: position 459,545,762 of record OY997264.1, on the reverse strand, counting down.
GGGAACATATTGGAATGGCAAACAATGTTTCCTAAGGAAGTTTTCATTTTCGTTGGACGAAAAAACCATTTTCCATTTTTTGAGTGCCCAAAAGGAGGTTTTTTTGTGAAGGACCTCCCAAATAATTGTTGCAAAATTGGACCAAATCATTTTTCTAAAATACTAGGCCATATTTAATGCACAATTGACAAAATGGTTGGGTGTAAAAAGTTTTGATCCAGCTCTCGTGAAAAAGACAAATTTCTGCCGACTCAGGTGGAAGCGGGTCAAATTTGAACTATAGCTACCTTGTAGTTTGCTCTTTATTTTTTTCAAAAATAATTTCTAGGTATGTAAGTATCTATTTAATCATAGAAACATCAAAAAAATTCCAAGATTTAACCACTAGCTAGGAACGGTCATTCCCGCCGTTTTGACTGCATTTTGAAACGGGCATAAAAAATTAAAAAAAATCAAAAAATTGGGAAACCTTCGCATTGTGTCATCGTATGTGGCCAAGTTCCTAGGAAAAATAACAAACTTGTAATACGGAAATTATTTTTAAAAAAGTGTTCCCAGAAACGAGCTATCATGTGTGGAGATCAATTGCTTTCAAGCCAAATGATCAATCTTATGGCCACATTCATGGCATAGTTTTTTCAAATGGTCTCATATTGTGCACAAGGGTGCATATTGGAATGGAAAACAATGTTGCCTAAGGAAGTTTTCATTTTCGTTGGACGAAAAAACCATTTTCCATTTTTCGAATGCCCGAAAGGAGGTTTTTTTGTGAAGGAACTACCAAATAATTGTTGGAAAATTGGACCAGATCATTTTTATAAAATACTAGGCCATATTTAATGCACAATTGACAAAATGGTTGGGTGTAAATTGTTTTGATCCACCGCTCGTGAAAAAGACAAATTTCCGCCGATTCAGTTGGAAGCGGGGCAAATTTGAACTGCAGCTGCCTCATAGTTTGCTCTTTATTTTTTTCAAAAATCATTTCTAGGTAAATAAGTATCTATTTAGTCAGAAATACATGGTTTGATGGAGAGACATCGAGGTTTGGAAGGTGGCCGAGGGTCCGAACTCTAGAGCGCGTAAGCTCGCATGCCCGTCGCGTGGTCACCGCGTGACCGTGGCGTTGCCATGTGTTCTGGGTGGCCTAGACATGTCTAGTGGGTTGGGCACTCCCCATGTAGGTGCTAGGAAGAAAATTACAACATAAGATTCTCACGAGGAGACCGATCGGTGCTCCAACATGAATTAGCAGCCAAGTGTTTGATTAGCGGTACGAGAAATGTAAATGGCTAATGGGCGTGAGTTTTGGCTGAGGATGATCAGTTACTAAGAAGACCGTCTTCACAAATTTTCAGCTCAAAAGGAGGAGCCTAGCTGGTACTTGCTTTGCAAACCACCACACTGTACATAAATACGAATGTTGAAGCTCGGCTCAAAATAATGAATGGATTGAGCTGGCATTTGGTGGAGGATGGTTATTTGGGCATAGGAAAGCACTGTAGAAAATGGATACTATTTGGACATGCCAAAGTAGTACTTCCTTCACAAACTGTTACTCTGAACAGAATAGGAAAATGAATATTTTTGAATTATTTTTGAACTAGGCAAGGAAGGTTTTTACATATTTGACGAAGATATGACCCAAAGAATTTATGAGATTTTTTTGGGATTTTTGGGAATGACAGAAATATAGGTTGCTTCACAACCTAGGGCAAAAACTGCCACATGGACATGCCACATAGGCAAAACTGATGAGGTGGCGCCTAGTCATAGCAACCCACCACAATTTACAAGGCTATGACCATCTATATTGGTTGTTAACAACTAGAAATAAGGCAGCGGACTAGCGCTGTTTGCTTTATGACCTTTTCGTGTGAGGAAATTACGACCTTTCTGACCAAAATGATCGCAATGATTTAGGGTTTGGAGCCCCCCGAACAGCTTTTGACCAATTGGTCTGAAATGGTCATAAATTTATGACCAATTCTTCAAGGGTCACTAACAGAAGGTCATAAGTTGACATATTTCTTGTAGTGGTTGTTCGTCCTACGGACTAAAACTCTCCGGTTTATATAGACACCAGAGAGGGCTAGGGTTACACACAGTCGGTTACAATGGGAGGAGATCTTCATATCATATCGCCAAGCTTGCCTTCCATGCCAAGGAAAGTCCCATTCGGACACGGGACGGAGTCTTCAATCTTGTATCTTCATAGTCCGGGAGTCCGGCCAAAGGTCATAGTCCGGCCATCCGGACACCCCCTAATCCAGGACTCCCTCAGTAGCCCCTGAACCAGGCTTCAATGACGACAAGTCCGGCGCGCAAATTGTCTTCGGCATTGCAAGATGGGTTCCTCCTCCGAATACTTCATAGAAGATGTTGAACACAAGGATAGTGTCCGGCTCTGCAAAAATAAGTTCCACATACCACCGTAGAGAGAATAATATCCCCACAAATCTAATCTGCTGACGTATTCCGCAGCGTGACATCACGCCACGGCCAAACCTTTATTCGAATCATTTTACTGTTCCACCTCAATGCGTTTAGCGAGACAGTTTCCTTGGCATGTCTTGTCAAAGCAGAGATCATGTCCCCTTATTCCGGGATTCTCATCAATACGGGCATGGGTAACCCAACCTTGCCTTTGGTATGACTCCCTAATTGAAAGCGAGTCCCAAACGGTTACGGGGAGGGCTCTTGGTATTCAACTCCTTTATAAAGAGACCAAGGCTCGACTCCTTTCTTTTCAATCCAATCGAATCCGCCCCTCGCTTCGAGTTCCAACACCCAAAGCTCTAGTTTTAGGCGCTTCGGACCTTTGACGATGTCTAGCTCCGACCTTCAAGGCCGGTGGATGCCTTCCTCTGTTACGGAAGAAGATGTGCGAAAGCTGAGAGATGCCACGTATCTAACCGGCGAAATCTCGCATAGGCTGCCTGCTCAAGGGCAGGCCATTCCCACTCCCCAGCCCGGTGAGAGCGTGGTGTTCACATCTCACTTCCTTCGAGGGCTAGGCTTCCCGATCGATCCCTACGTGAGGGGGCTTTTGTTTTATTACGGGCTGGAGTTCCACGACTTAGCTCCGGAGTCCATCCTCCAAATCACATCATTCATTGTCGTGTGTGAGGCCTTCGTCCATATTACTCCTCACTTCGGATTGTGGCTTAGAACCTTCAAGGTGGAACCGAAGATGATCGAGGGGCAGCACGCCGAGTGCGAAGGAGCTATAATAAGCAAGATGGCCGACGCTCCATGGCTCGAGGGCTCTTTTCAAGAGTTCGGCTTATGGCAACGGGACTGGTTTTACATCACAGCCCCCAGGGGCACCACATGGGTGGCGCCACCTGCTTTTCGCTCGGGTCCCCCACCACGGCTAGCGTCATGGGTCAATGAAGGGCTTATCTGGGGGCCGCTCAAAGACATGCCCTTGCTACAGGACCGCATTCGAGATCTTCTAGAAAGAGATATCAATTTGACCGTAGTGGCGCAAGTTATGTTGATTCGCCGCACACTGCCCTGCAAACGTGGCCATCTCCGCCTGTGGGAATTCAACCCGGAAGGACCACGAGTCCTCCAACACTTTATGGGCACGACGCCCGTGGAGATGTACAAATTGTTCCTCGGATCACAAGCCAGGTGTCCGGATTTGTCTGAGGATGCAGGTCTAAGCTACAATCGCCCGGACGCTCGAGTAGGTAGTTCCGTATTTGGACATGCCACCCGTGTTTCCATCATAAAATTTCCCTTAACAGAGTTGTCCTTTGAACATGAGTGGATAGTGAAGGCAAAGCTTATCAGGTGTCCAGCCCCCCTGCCCGAGACCGCGCCGAATCCCATGCTAACCAGGATGCTGGAGGTCGTGCTTTTGGTAGAAGGCGAAGGGGGGAACCAAGGAACTACCGCCTCCATGAAGGAGGCTGTTAGGAAGGGAAGAATTGAAAATTCCCTCGACCAGGGAAAGAAAAGGACTGCCTCTAAAGACCCGGAGGTGATGACCTCGAAATGGGGGAAGAAATCTTTGCCAGAGGGTTCGAAATATTACCTTGCAGTTCGGATCTCAACCCTTCTCAGCAGAGCTCATCTTCAGGGGATCTTCGTCCGGAGATGATAGAGAGCGAAACGCCTCCCCTTGTTGCACCGTCTCACGAGGCAGGAGACCCCGAGGTGTCGTCTCGGAGGGTTTTTCCAAGTCCGGACCCTGGAAAAGGTCGTCAGGCTAGTCCGGCACCCTCTGGTGCGCGGTCGGAGGGGCTGAAGGATCTGCTTGGGAGAGCGTCAATCTCAGAAGAACAAAGTATGTTGATGAATACGGTGATTGGAAGGATTTCATCCGCGGAAAGCGAATTGTACGAGGCTGCCAGGAGTTTACTAACAGGCTTTGAGGTACGTAAAAAGGTGTACCTTTTGGTAGAGCCGCATATTAAATGTGCCCTGTACAAATAGTAGCCTCTGAGACTCTGTGTGTCGTCAAGAGTGACGGCGCGCAGAGGATCATAACCCCAGGTATAACATGTCACCTGTTTTATGAAGGTGGAGAGGCGTTCGGTGGCTAGCCGGACTGATGAATCTCCGAGCTAAAGCGACAACTTGACGTGGCGGATGCCGACATCGCGCTTGTGAATAAGCGGCTAGATGAGGCACAAGGTATGTTCCAAAGACATCTGATAAGAGGAGTTTGGTGCGCGTGCCTTATAAGATATGTGCTTGATGCAGATAGTGCTGCTGCCGTGGAGAACCTTCGGGCGGAACTTGCCCGAGCCAAGGAACAAGCAAGGAAAAGTGATGCGGCTACCGTGAAGGCGGCTGAAGAGCTAAAAGCCGAACTGGCTGCTCATTGCCAGAGCAAGAGAGTAATGGTCGAGATGGCTATAAAATTGAAGGATGCTGCTGACCGCTGTAAATTTCTTGAACAAGGAGATAAGGCAGCTCAGAAGGATCTTGAAAAGATCACTGCCGAGGCCAAGGATACTCGCTCTACAATGAGAGCTATGAAAGAGGAGCTGCGTCAGGCCGGAGATATCACGGCTGGAAAGCCCTATATGCTGCGGATGAAGTTCGGAGACGCCAAGTATGCTCCGTTAGACCGGCAGTGGAGTGCGGAAAACACTTATCTGGATTTGGCAGCTAGTGCGGCAGACGCGACCGAACACTTCCGCGGTCGAGGTAACCATGGATTGGAAGAGCTTTTTTGGTCGCAGTTCCACAATCCAGAATGCCCACTTTCGGTATCCGACCGTTTGGCCGCCTGTGCGGAGCTGGACAGGTTATCTGGACTCGCCATGAGGTATGTTACGAGTCGTCTGTGGCCGGAGAAGCCAGAGCCGAAGAGTTATTTTGGCTTGGTGCAGCAATTCCTTGGTTCGATGTCGCATGCTGATGAAATGAAGAGGTCGGCGTGCATAGAGGGCGCACAGATGGCTCTTGCCCGTGTCAAAACATACTGGGCGGATATGAAGGCCAGTGTTGTTGCATCCCGGGATTCGGACGAAAGCCGAGTACCTGCCAAGCACTACTTTGAGGAAGTTCTTCATGGCGCTCGTTTAAGAGAGTCGCAGTGCTCAAAGGATGTTGTGTTCGAGTAGCGTGTACTACTGTAAAACGAATATGTTGATAGAATATAAAGGCTTTTTATACTTGTTCTTGCAAGAATTATGATGCCTCCTGTGCGGCCGTTTAATGTATATATGTATATAACCTAAAAGATGGCAGTCGTTGGCTTCAGCCCCCACGCATAGAATGTGGGGGTGTTCGCAAAAAGGCGCCTTTTCACACTTAATCCAACGTCTTGGTCCTATAAAGGAGGTGGTAGCGCAGCGAACTAGGCAACCGGACTATAATGCTTTATCACTTTCACTTTGCCATAGGAGTTTGACAGTGGGGCTACTGAATAGCCCCTAGGGGCACCGCGCTCACCCGAATTCGGGGCGCGAGTGTGCCTGACCGGGAAGCGGCCCTTCATTAATGCGGAGGAATCCTAAAGATTCCAAGAGTCATCGAGTGGTTGACCAGTCTCTCGCTATATCATGACAGTCAGTTTTCGGCTTTCTCTACTGAGGTGCTCGCCTGGCCGAACCAGGGCACAATCGCAGTAGTTCTCCTGGTGCCGCGTTAGCCGATATAACAGAACGTAAGGCAGCAAAACACAGGAGCCGGGCAAACCCAACATTTGACCAAAGACATGATTTGGAGCTGATGCATATAAGGCCAAACTCGCGACGCCGAACACTCCCTAAGGTATTCGGTCTTTATGAAGACGGGTCAAAATAGAGCCCTTGGTAAAAAAGCCCCTGGTGTCCAGGTACACGCAAAATTCTGGCGTGGCCACATGCCAAGACGCCAGCCTCCTCCTCGGTTATAGCGAAAACCGGGGGATGTTGTCAACAAGAGACAGTAAAAAAGGTTTATGCAGGGTCTTAATCTGAAAAGAATCCTTGAAGCGGGTCCCTACTGCACGTCTGCGCCTGTGTCTCCGTTGTGCCGTATCCTGGACGGGCGTAGCATGATGTTCGTCTGCGAAAGAGAGGAACTTAGTAAAAAATAAGCGTGCGAGAAATCTATATTAAAATAAACAAAATATAGTTGGAGCAAGAATTGAGCCGTATTGTCTACTGGCGTGAACACGCGGAGCCCCTTGTATAGGGTTATGCGGCTATTAAGCCTATGTACGTTTATGCCGGACTCGTCGAGCCGTGTCCGAGATAGTAGGGCTGGATTAGTGTGTGACTGTCCAGGCGGCCGCACCTTTACCCGTACTTTGGGGGTCAATTGATATTCCCTTGTAATGAGATGATGCCTCGTGGGCCGGGCATTTTAAGTGTAAGGGATGCATAATGCGGTATTGCGTTAAAGCGGGCGAAAGCTTCACGTTCCAGTAGCGCTTGATAGCGACTTATGAATGGGGCGATGTGGAATGCCAGCTTTTCGCTTCGGAAGTTGTCGGGTGAGCCAAGCGTGACTTCTAACGAAAGGGAACCCATACTCTGGGTATCTGGACCCGGCGTGACTCCTTGAAAGGAAGTGTTGCCGTGTCAGATTATAGCTGGGTTTACCCCTAGCTTGCAGATTGTGTCCTGATATAACAGGTTTAAGTCACTGCCGCCGTCCATAAGGACTCTTGTAAATTGGAGTTCGTCAATAATCGGATTCAAGACCAAGGCAGTCCATCCTGCGTTCTGGGCTCCTCTGGAGTAATCATGATGATCAAAGGTGATTGGTCGTAACAACCAGTGGCGGTGCTCCTCTGGGGCTGGCCGTATGGCGCATGTCTTTGTAAGCGCCGTTCTATTTTTTCCTTTTGTCATCTGAAGTGAATTTACTATTTTGACTTCTTGTGGGAACTTCTTTTGTTCTCCGGTGTTCTGCTTGTGGGGTGCGTCGTCATCCTCGCTTGGTGTGTCGAGCCCCTTGTGTTCAGCGTTGAGTTTGCTGGACTGCTTGAAGACCCAATAATCTCTATGGGTATGGTTTGCAGGTCTCCCGGGAGTACTGTGGATTTGACATACTTTGTCTAGGATTTTGTTGAGGTTAGACAGCTCGTCCCTGTCTTCTTTGGGTGGCGGCTTTTTCTGATTTTGCCGAGAGTTTTTGAATCCGGCCTTGACTACCGTGCTCATCAGGCTGTTATCCTTGATTCGGCGCTGTTCTTTGTTACGGCGCGGTATCCCGTTTCCATCTCTGAGCTTGGATGTGCTTGGGTCGCTGGTGCTGCTTCTTGCCAACTAGCTATCCTCTCCTGCACAAAAGCGCGTCATGAGGCTTGTTAATGTGGCCATTGTTTTTGGCTTTTCTTGGCCGAGGTGTCTGGCGAGCCATTCGTCTTGGACGCTATGTTTGAGAGATTCTAGGGCCTCGGTGTCCGGACAGTCGACTATCTGATTCTTTTTAGTAAGGAATCTGTTCCAGAGTTTCCGTGCTGACTCTCCGGGCTGCTGAGTTATATGAGTCAGATCATCTGCATCCGGAGGTCCGACATAGGTCCCTTGAAAATTTGCCCGGAGAGCATCCTCGAGCGCTTCCCAACTTCCCATGGTGTTTTCGGGAAGGCTTTTAAGCCAATGCCGGGCTGGCCCTTTGAGCTTAAGGGGTAAGTATTTATGGCGTGGAGGTCATCTCCTCTGGCCATCTGTATGTGGAGGATATAATCCTCGATCCAGTCTCCAGGGTCTGTTGTTCTGTCGTATGCTTCTATGCTCACGGGCTTGAATCCCGCTGGAAATTCATGATCCAGCACCTCATCGGTAAAACATAGGGGATGTGCGGCGCCCCTGTATGTAGGTGTGCCGCGATGTTCGGATATTTTTTGCATTGCATTGCTCACTGGAGCTTGCTTTCTTGGCCCATAGATGTATCTGGTTGGGCCAGTTTTTTGATGCGAATTCTTGGACGGATCGTGCGCCGTATTAAGTGCGGTGCCATTTGTCGCTTGAGATCGATCGTGGGGTCTTCTATCCGACCTTGTGGCTTCCTTATTTTTTGACTGTTGGGGCTCTATGGCCTCTTCATCAAATTCCGGTAGTAGTTTCCGCTTCGGATAGCTCTTTGTGTGACGACTGTTGCCGTACTTGTGTGTGGTATGGAGTACTTTGCCCTAGCTAATCCTGAGTGCATCTTCCGCTGTTTTGAGCCTCCGCTTCTGCTTTTTCAGGCTACGTGCAGTGGCAAAGAGCCTTTGGTGGAGGTTCTGATGTTCCAGCAATTTGTCCAGCGTGAGGTCGTCCGGACTATTATGTTTCCCGGGGATGGGTTGTTCGGATTGTCCGCCCTGTTTGGACGGTTGCTCGATGGCATGTTTGTCTTCCGTTGATTCGCCCTGCTCTATGGCTGGGTCTTTGTCGAGGTGGGGCTTGGCATGGCGCTTAGGCCGCCGCTTTGATTGTTTTTCGAGGGAGCGATCCCTGGTTGCGCCCTTTTGATCCTCGTTGTCATTTCTTTTAGGTGTGTCCGCCATGTATACATCGTATGATGAGGTGGATTTCTAGTGCCCTATAGGTGCTGGTTCTTGGTTGTCTCCTTCGTCGGTGTCCATACCGTCGATGTCTTCGGAGTCGAAGTCGAGCATGTCGGTTAGATCATCGACAGTGGCTACAAAGTGGGTGGTGGGTGGGTTTTGAATTTCTTCGTCGTCAGCATCCCAACCCTGCCGACCATAGTCCGGCCAGGGCTCTCCTGACAAAGAGAGAGAGACTTCAGTAAATCCAGGATATCGCCAAAGGGCGAGTGCTGAAAGACGTCCGCAGCGGTGAACTCCATGATCGGAGCCCAATCGGGTTTGATCAGAAGGGGTGCGGAATATACGGAGTCCGGAACTGAGTCCGGCACCTTGGAGTCACGGGCCTTGCAAAGTACTAGGCTGGTATTCGGCTCTATCACCATAGAGATTGTGGCTCACGGGGCGGCGTCCAACCGTCCATACCCGACTAGCACAGTCGGCTCCGGGCTAATGATCGGAGCGGACACCTGAGCGGCACTCTGGGCACTGTCCGGCGGGAGAGTTAGATCATGCCCATCGGGGCAGTGTGGCACGCTCGGCCATGGCTCGAATCCGTCGAAGATCAAGTCCCCACGGATGTCGGCCGTGTAATTTAAGCTTCCAAACCTGACCTGATGGCCAGGGGCATAGCTTTCGATCTGCTCCAGATGGCCAAGCGAGTTGCCCCGCAGTGCAAAGCCGTCGAATACAAAGATCTGTCCGAGGAGAAAGATCTCACCCTGGACCGCGTCGTGGTTGATGATCGAAGGAGCCATCGGGCCTAAAGGTGACGACACAGAGGAACTCTCAATGAAAGCACCAATGCTGGTGTCAAAACCGGCGGATCTCGGGTAGGGGGTCCCGAACTGTGCGTCTAGGCGGATGGTAACAGGATAAAAGGGACACGATGTTTTTACACAGGTTTGGGCCTCTCGATGGAGGTAAAACCCTACTCCTGCTTGATTAATATTGATGATATGTGTAGTACAAGAGGGGATCTACCACGAGATCAGAGAGGCTAAACCCTAGAAGCTAGCCTATGGTATGATTGTTGTTCGTCCTACGGACTAAAACTCTCCGGTTTATATACACACCGGAGAGGGCTAGGGTTACACAGAGTCGGTTACAATGGGAGGAGATCTTCATATCGTATCGCCAAGCTTGCCTTCCATGCCAAGGAAAGTCCCATCTAGACACGGGACGGAGTCTTCAATCTTGTATCTTCATAGTCCGGGAGTCCGGCCAAAGGTCATAGTCCGGCCATCCGGACACCCCCTAATCCAGGACTCCCTCAGCGGTCCCACTTATAAGGCCAACTCCAATGCTCTATCAATATATGGATGTACTCTTCTTCCCAATACAAAAACATGCATCCATTCTACTCCCTCCGTTCTACTATTTGTCAAAATATATATGTATCTAGACATGTTTTAGTATATAGGCACATCCATTTTTGGACAAATGGAAGTCAAGTATTTTGGAACGGAGGGAGTACACAATAAATTTTTTAAGTTAGCACAACTAGTCTAATCCGAGAGCAAAACAGAAGATTTGGTCGGGTTCTTCCTCCTTTTGCCGACACGTGGGACATCCAGCATCCAGATCGTGTCATGAAAGAAAATAGAGTGGTAGTTGATAAGTTGAAGCCACGAGATGTGCATCTTGGGTTAAACTGTAAATAGAATCTTACTACTCTTGAGTAACTCCAAAAGCGGCCACCGAAGATCTTTCTTGGATTTGTTTTTCATCACCAGCACGTCGAGGTGAAAGATGTGTACATTCAGTGGGTCCGCTTGCGTTTTCACTGACATGTGGGACCGCATGTGAGAAAACAGACGATGGGCTCCGTGCATCCGCTGGCTGGCTCAGAAGAGAGATAGAAGAGTGTTGAGCACGGACTGCAGGAAATTTGTTCTACATAACCAGCACCTTGATATTCGCGTGTGGTTGTTTCTAGAATAAAAAAGGAGGTACCTCTACTTATGTTACTCCCACTATGCCTAGCCTAAGGTTAGTAGGTGACCTTGTGCTTGGATCTTCGTCTCTTCCGGAAGTCGATGGTTCTACAGTAGTGCTTCTGGCAATCTGACACCAAATGAACTGCTGCACGTCCACTGCTTGTAAGCAAAAGTTTCTCCTCGTGCTACGAGCCACCGCGCATGCGTTGGCGAGGGACAAGGCGTAATCAAGCTTCTCTTCGTTCTGCGAGTTGATGGGACACATCAAAGTTATTTACTAGTAGTACGTACTCTCTCCAAAAAAGGGCTGACCATGTCATTGCTACCATCCCGTGCTCCGTCGTTGAGTACGTGCACTATTCACGTGCCATTAACGTGCCATCGAGGAGAAAAAAATATTGCGTAGGTGCCATCGAAGTGCACGACTCACTTACGGAAAAGGGTTTCCCCCCGCTTTCCCCCCTGCATGACTCACTTATGCACTTCTTATCTGATTATCTCCATTTTCTTGCATGACATGTGCACCTTGATGCTAGATGTCTCGCGTGTTGGGAAAAGGATGAAAAAAGCTCACATAAAATAAAAGAGTTGAAGAGCATAGATTCCCAAGGACCGAGGAGGAGCAAGGAACCTCACGATGGAGCGTCTGCAAGGAACCTTGCGCGTTTTCCCCTATTTTTTGCCGCCTGCCCACCTATAAACAACTAAAAGAACATGAACTTTTTGCTAACCACTAGAAACGGTACATCAGGATGCTAAGTTGAAGATGTTTTATACTCCCTCCGTTCCCAAATATAAGTCTTTTTAGATATTTCAATAAGGGACTACATACGAAACAAAATGAGTGAATCTACACTCTAAAATATGTAAACAAGCGAACGCACTAACTCCATCCGATCCAACTCATGCACATACACGCATAGCATGGAGCACACAACGCACGCACACAAGATGTGCATGCACACACGCTCGGCCGTAGAAAGCATGTGAATAACACATGCATGCGCACACACTCGACTGCATGGAGGCGTGCGCCATCTATGGCGACGTCCGGTTCGTCGTGCTACGGCGAAGCTCGCATGCAACAGCGCGTACACATCTCTTGCAGCACCTCTTTGCCGTCGTTGCTCAACTACTAGTTGGATACGAAGACGACCGCAGCCTCGGTCTTAGAGCTAGCACCGATGGAAAAACATGGCACGCTGCACGCACACGAGCACATACGGAGTGCCCACGACGTGGTGGTGGTGCGTCCCCAGTCGCCTCTACTCCTTCTGTGCACGTTGTCTATCAAGGCGGCTGCATGCTAATGATGATGTGGGTGAGATCTTCTAGGACTCAGATGACGACGAGGAAAATTATGAGACACAAGGTGACGTACACCGTCAAGGTCCGCGAGGAAAATTAGGAGTAAGTGCTTAGATGTGCTTAGATCAAGTACAATAGAGCTGAGTCAGCGGGATATAAGGAATAAACAGTAGTATATTTCTGCTTAGTTGGAGGAAAGAGAAGAGGAGAGAGAAGGTAACGGGCTCTTCGTGAAGAGCCAGCTCTAGCATGTGCTCCTAGGCACTTTGTAGTACATGTTGACTATAAGATGGGCTGTAGGCTTATAGCCAGCAGCAGGCTATACTATTAATGCTCTTTAGATGAGGTGCTAAGTGCATTAAATGGCTTAGTAACTCAAGTGTTCAATGCATAGGTGCTTAGTTTATTGGTGCCACATCATATTTTACGCCTACGTGGCAGGTTTGCAGCTATACATGGTGGAGCACTGGGAGAGGCCAAGGCTGGTCATAGTGGGGAGTAACTTGTACTGTAACATATTACTATGTTACTCTAAACATCTCTATAAACCGGAAAGGAGGGAGTAGTAACATACACTAGTGCCATATGCAGAGTACGGGAGCACATGATATTTCCTCGTCCGGACCGATCCCAAGTTGGCTTCTCACCTTCTTGGCCCAACAAAAAACCCTCCCCCCTCCCACGCGCGCTTCCCGCCCGGCGCCAGCTGAGCCCGCCGCTCCACATTGATGGCAAGTTAGGGCGACGCGACCTCTCACTGCTTCCGCCGTTGAAGCGGCGCACCGACCGAGGGCACCGCCCGCTGCATGCCCGGCATTTCAGACTACACAGTGGATAGCAACTTTTAGAGCAAGTACTAGTACTATAATTAGATGACATAAGCAGGCTATAAGGATTTAAATATAGTATTTGTGCTTAGTTGAAGGAGAGAGAAGAGGAGAGAGAAGAGAAGCGGACTGTAAATGTGTAGCCGGTTGTACTCCAACATACTCTACTTTGTGAGACAAAAGGTGGGGCCATTATTAATGATATTGTATTTATACTAAAGGGACTAACGGACGCCTTAATTACTCTGTTTTTTTGAGACAAACCTTGGTGCGGCTATTATTGAATTTTTTTGAGCTATTATTGACTTGGATGTGGGGTTTGGGGGCCAAAGGCCTACTATTATACTCCGACCTGACATGCTCTACCCTAGCCGCTGCTGTATCATATGGTTTCGCACCGTTCTAGATCTTAGTGCCGCCACGCAATTCTTCTCCAGCCCTCCTTCCGGCGCGCACCGCGAGAAGGGACTGCAGTCCTCCGAACCCCTCCTTTCGTGATCCTGTACGGGAGAGGCGCGATCAGGTTTTTGGGGAGCACACTCCTCTGACTGCTGCCAGCGACGACTTCCTCAATGACAGCCTTCTTGCCCGACCTCGGTAACCTCTTCATCAACGACATGAGTGACAACATCAACCACATCGGTTCTGCTCCCGCTGCACAGTATGTGATTCTGTCCTCCTGGTTTAGTCCGCATCATTACTTTGATGTTTGCAATTGTCGTCATGATCTATTTACTGCTGATTCGGATTAAATCTCATACTAAATTGCTCATATATTCAACAATCCAATCCAAAAACCTGATCACAGGCAATTTACTCCAAGTTGTTTTGCTGCGCTTTTGAAGCCGCCTACTTTTAATGGGGTGCAATATAAAAGGTGGTGCACAAGAGCAGTATATTGGTTTCAGATCATGTGCTGCTATGACGCCACTAAGGGTAAGCCTCAGGGCGATCTTAATCCTATGCAGGAGGAAGCTTTTCAGAACATGGATATCCTCTTCAAACCCGCCCTGCTGAGTGTTCTTGAAGATTCCATTGTGGATTCATATATGTTGTTTGACAGCGGCAAAGACATGTGGGCTGCGCTTGAGGCCACGTTTGGGCCCTCGGGCGTTGGCAATGAGTTGTACGTCATGGAGCAATTCTGTGACTACAAGATGACTGATGAGCGCTCTGTTGTTCAGCAGACTCATGAGATACAGTCACTCTCTAAGGAACTTGAGTACTTTAAGGGTGTGTTGCCGGACAAATTTGTTGTTGGGACCATCATTGCCAAGCTTCCACCTTCGTGGAACGATTTTGCTACTTCTCTGAAAAACAAGAGACATGAGTTTTCTGTTTTGGATCTCATTAGCACTCTTGATTTTGAGGAGAAGGCGAGAGCAAAAGACACACGTGCTCAGGTCGCCGAGGGAGCTTCTAGTGCCCACATGGTACATGAGAAGAACTTCCAGCCCAACCAGCCCCAAAACAACAAGAACAAATCTCAGGGGAAAGGCAAGTTTGATGCAAATAACAAGCCGTCGCATTCTACCAACTTCAAGAAGAATTCTCATAACGGGAAGGGATACAAACCTCAATTTTGGTAGCACCGCACAAAATTTATATGGCTGCATCTACTTGTTGCACCTCATGGTGCTCCAGGTATTCCTACATTCGTAACTAGGTACAATGACCACCGCAAGATGAAATTAGCTTATTCGCACGTTGACTTGCTGAATGCAGTGCGGAACGATCCTGTCATGTCTGGAGGAGCAAACAAGCAGTGCAGCCGAAGGTCGCAACCAAGGACTTATGAAATTATATGTAATCTTCCTCAGGCAGGTCAGTATCCCCTTCGTCCAGATGATCGTGTTTTGTCATGCCTGGCTATTGATATGTGCTACTATTTTGCAACACCGTTTAAGTATAGCTACTGTTTTCCTATCTTTTCAGATTCAGGACAATGAATAGGATATCAGGGGAACTGCACAATATGGACCCATGTTGAGTCATCTCTATTGCCTCATGTGTTTGCTGCAAATGTGTCAGCATAAATTGCAAGATGAGGCAGCTAGATAGCTGTGGAGTTGCCAACATGCTCAAAGTGCTTGCAACATTGAGAAGAAACAAGCATGCCTAGGAAATTAATGCGTGTGCAGGGAGGCCCTTTGCTTAGAGAAGCATCGATGGATTTTATTTCTTTCCACACCTTCTCACATTTTTGTATATTGGTTATAGTATGGTGAATCATTGAGATGCATAGACATGCTGAACTTTTGTTCTTCTAAATGTTAGTTTAATGTGAGTGTCTGCATCCAGTACCGCATCCTCTAATTTGGTGGATGCACACAGAGAAAATAAATCTCCTTAATTTACTGCATAACCACCCTATTAAATAGGCCTAGTAACAAACCAGGTGCATGCAGCGGTCGGCGGACACATGCATCCTGCATGCATGGCCAGTCATGCAGCAACGCAAAAGAAGAGAGCGGTTCTTGGGAAAAAGCGAGTAGTTAGTGCAGCGTTCCTTATAAACACGAACAACTCGATCTCCCGCTTCCGTCTCCCCACCCAATTACCCCTGCTCCCCAATCTTCCTCACTCCTCCAGAAAACCCCGCTCACCTTCTTCCTCACTCGTACAGAAAATGCCTTCTCTTCTTCTTCCACTCCTACATAAATCCCCAGCCCTCCTTCTTCCCCACTCGCACTGCCACGAGGCTCGTCTCTGGCTACTTTGCTCAAACCTGTGAGCTCGGCGCGACGCCCACAAGGAAAATGGAGTCAGCTGGCCCCAGCGCCAAGAAGATGAGGCTCCCGCCAGCGGCGACGCCGGTTGTAGATCCCGCACACGGTAGCACGGGGAGACGCGGCGAGCCCCCCCCCCACCCGGATATGAGGAACCAATAGAATCTCCGGTGGACCGCATCAGCGATCTCCCAGACGTCATCCTTGAGGAGATCATCTCGCTTATCCCCACCAAGGATTGCTGCCGCAGACAAGTCCTCTCAACTTAGTGGCGCCCTCTATGGCGCACCCCGCCCCTCAATCTCAGCTGTCGTCAAATATCTGTCCTTCCTGAATTTGATCTCATCAGAGCCATCGTCTCTTCTCACCAGCAGGGCCCCGTTCAATGCCTCTGCATCCCGACAAGCTACCTGTTGTCCATACCCGGCAAGGTGGACGCTTGGCTGACATCCCCTGAATTCGGAAAACTCCAGCAGTTTGAGTTCTACCATTACCACAAAAGTTTCATACCACAAACATACCAAGAATTCGTGCCCACACCATCGTTGTCCATCTCACGATTTTCCTCCTCTCTCCACACCGCCACCTTCGCCCAGTGCCATATACCAAACGATCTGGTATAAAATCTTCAACTCCCACTGCTAAAAAAACTTTCGCTTGTGGTGGTTTATCTGTCAGAGGCCTCACTGCACAGCATCATCCACTCCAGTTTCCCTGCCCTGGAGAGCTTGCTGATTGTTTTGGGAATAGAAATCGGTATCAGTTGTCTCCAAATAAATTCACCTCACCTTAAAAGCATTGGAATTTGTTTTGAAGGACAGCAGCTCATCATCGAAGATGCCCCTTCACTTGAAAGGTTGCTCCTTGATAATTGTTATACACCTTCAGAAATAATTGTCGTCTCTGCGCCCAAACTGGAGACCTTGGGTGTAATTCATGACCCGTTTAATAATCACACGGAGTTGGGGTTTGGCTCGTCACCTTTTCAGGTACCGTATATTATCATCTACACATTTGTAATCATATGCTGCATTTTTCATTTGTGCACATAAGTTTTATATCATCTTGGAGTACACTTTGGGTACTAATGTTATGTTATATGCTCAATGAAGAGTTCGTCCATTGATAGCCTATCAATGCTGCTGGATTCTGTCAAGATCATGTATATCAGAATGTATAGTTTTGATCTAGACATAATTATTGGCTTGTTGCGATGCTTTCGATCTCTGGAGAATTTATACATAGAGGTGATGATTTCATCCACATTGAAAGCCCGTATATATTGTACTAGAATTAACTATTCAGCTGTCATTCTTTCGACATACTCTTTTTTCAGACCTTAACTGTTTTCAATCTTCATGTCTACTTAGGCAGAACCACATGGAGAAAAACATATAACCAATCATTGGCGTAATAAGCACAAGGATTTTCTTAGTTCTCATGACATTCGTTTGAGGACAATAACGATGGGACGATATGCATCCAACCAGGCAAACAGAAGCTTTGTCACATTCTTCCTGTTGAATGCGAGGTTACTATTGTCCATGAGGCTTAATTTTTACAGCGAGAGATTTCTCACGGACGAACATGTTGAATAGCAAAAATAGAAGTTTCAGGTGGACAAATGGGCTTCTAAACGTGCTCGGCTTCTATTTACAACAAGTTGTAGACATCCTAAAATAAATTTTTTTGCACAGGATGTTGATTTTATGGATCAGACCGATCCATTTGTTTGTGACTGCAAAAAAGAGTGGTTGGGTTAGATGTTACTGTCATGTTCAATCTAGGTTTTGTCTAGAAATTTGATGAACAATTAATCCTTGGGCTTTTTGTACCATTTGTATGCTTGACTTGCATGTTGTTGCCCTTGTACTCCCCTCGACCTGCCACTACACTACCGCATCTTTCATGGCTGTTGTTCATTCCCGTTTGAGGCCTTGTCGTCGTTCTCCGCCTTGGTTAGCTCGCTGTGCTAGCCGCAGTCTGGTGTTGTCAACATGGTCAACAACCAAGAGGAATCAGGAGATGACTATACGTGGAGAGGCTGACAGTAGGGACCCACCAGGGTCATTGTATTTCGCAAGCAGGTGCCTCGTTATTACAAGCCAAAACAATACTTCCTCCTAATTGTTTGACAACTAGGTTCCACGCCATTGTCAATGCAGTCAATAAACGAGAAAATTACACAACGAGCAGATAACACCAGGGACCCAGCAGCTCGCCCAGTTGTTTTTCAGTTTCAGAGACGGAGCTCAACTGCGCGCTGTGCGGGGGCTGAGGCCCGTCTAGCCCACGCTTACGCTTTTATTAAGCACATGACGAGCCCAGTTGATATTTTTTTCTTTCTGAAATTGGCTAGCCCAGTTCTTTTTTTGGAGAATACCAAAACCGAGGCCTACTTGCTTTTCTCAGCCCAGCTGGGCTGCAAATCTTTCAAGACGAGGAGGAGGGATAAGAAATGGGCATCCCCAGAAAACGGGCTATAAGTTGTAAGAAATGGGCTCTAAATTTTTAAACCAAAGCCAACTGGCAATTGCATTAAAATATCATTTTTCAGGATTTCTCTACTCTCTACTCTTATAAAAACCAAAGCCAACTGGCAATTACATTAAAATATCATCTTTTCACCCACAAGATAAACTACTCATACAAATGCATCTTCATGTTCCATGCAACGAACGGGCATCTTGCTAGTTAAGATTCTAAATTTCATTCATTTTTTTGCGGAGAATTGTTTTTTGAATTTTATTTTGATATATTTTTTTGAAAACTATTTTTAACATGACTTGAAATTTCGTGATTAAAAGAGTTCGGACCCCACTGAAATATGCAAAATTTCGTTGAATTTTTTAGCAGTGCCCAGAATATATGGTCTGTAATGCTAATAAAAAGAATATGAGCTTCAAATATCCTTAAGAATTAGCAAATGGGCTGTAAATTATTGAAAATAATGGCTAATGGGTTGTATGTTGTCTTCCATAGATTTGGAGGCTGACTTCTGGGCCTACTAGGTTGATGATGACGCTATCCTAAATTTTTTTTGACGCTTACACAAGGCTTTGTCAACTTAGTCAACACACAGTAGTGACTGTTGGATGTCCATCCAATGGCCGCCGTGCTTCTTCAATCTCTGATCTTCCTGCTCGAGCCTCCCAAACCAGCGACGGTGGGACTGCCTGCTCCCTCCTCCCGTGGCTGGCTGTGCTGCCGCCAGGCCATCCCTCTAACCACCCACACATCCTGTTATTTTTCGGTGACATCAGCCTCACCGCGCAACCAACCAGTCAGTGCTCGTTCTCCCCTCAGCGTGGGCATCCGCTGCGGTGGCTTCGCCGGCTCCGGGTGGTTCTCTTCCTGGGCCCCGCCCTCGTCCATCGCGTTTGCGCTCTCGGCGCGGCGAGGTCAACATGGTCAACAAACAACAGCCATCAGAAGATGCTGACAGTAGGGGCCCACACAGGAAAATGCCTCCTTATTACACGCAAAATAATGATTCCTCCACCTGATAGCTGGGACCCACCGGAAGGGTCTCTGTATTTCGCGAAAAAAACGTTCCCCCCGCTGTCAGCTCGGACCCGCCGGAAATTCCTCCTTATTACGCACAAAAAAATGAATACTCCCCCTGCTAGGTGGGACTCACCTTGGTGGGAGGCTGACTTGTGGGCCTACTAAGTTTACGGGGATGGAGGGCTTTGTCAACTTAGTCAACATGAACGACTCTAGCTCCAGTGACCGTACGATGTCCATCCAACGGCCGTAGTGCTTCTTGAACCTCTGGTCTTCGTGCTCCAGCCGCCCAAAGCAGCGCCAGTCGTGCCGCGTGCTCCTGCCTCTCGTGGCCGGCTGTGATGCCGCGGAGGCCTCACCGCCCCCTACTACTCCCACCGCTGGTCAGGCCATCCCTCTACTCACCCACACCCCCTGTTATTCTGCGACGACGGCAGCCTCACCCTCGTACTCCTCTTCGCATGGGCATCCACTGCTGCGTCTTCCCCGGCTCCGCGTCGTCCCCTTCCTATGCCTCGCCGTCGTCCACCACCGTGGTGCTCTCGGCGTGGTGTGGTCAATGTGGTCAACGACCGACTTCCATCGGAAGAGTACTGTGCATGGAGAGGCTGACAGCTGGGTCCACGGCGGCCGCAAGGAAGTGCCTCCTTATTACGCGCAAAATAATTATTCCTCCACCTGACAGTGGGGACCCACCAGACGGGCCACCGTATTTCGCGAAAAAAACGTTTCCCCCTGACTGCTGGGACCCACCAGCTACATCTTTGCACGCAAGGAAGTGCGTCCGGGCAAAAAAAATGATTCGCCCCCCTGACTGCTGGGACCCACCAGCTACATCTTCGCACGCAAGGAAGTGCGTCCGGGCAAATAAAAACGATTCGCCCCCCTGACTGCTGGGACCCACCAGCTACATCTTCGCAGGCAAGGAATTGCCTGATAGTCGGGACCCACCTAGTCGAAGCGTACGTAGCATTGTCATTCTGGTCGCGAACGTGTAAGTACATACTAGTCGTAGTAGAGGCGCGCACGTACACGTACGTACAGCAGCGAGGGTGCAAGAAAGAAAATACGGCCACGTACATACATATGGGCAGGGTCTCGAACGCCTACTCGCGCATACGTACATGGCTGGGTCGGAACAGAGAAACAACTTCGTCGTCATCGTGTTCATGGGAAGGCAACAGAATGCGTCGTGTTCATCGGGAGGCAATGGAACGCGTGGGAGCCAACTGGTTGGGTCGGAACGGAATGCGTGGTCGTGTTCATCGGGAGGGCTTGGACGGAACAGGCGATGGAAACGAGGCCTGGCGTACCGCACAACGGAGAAAACGGCCTTGTGTTCGACCGGCCACGTTCGAAACGGGGTCCTGTTGATCGGGAGGGGCCTAGCATACCGCAAAATGGAGGAAACGGACCTCCTACGGTCGAAATGGGGTCCTGTTGATCGGGAGGGGCCTGGCGTACCACAAAACGGAGGAAACGGACCTCCTACGGTCGAAATGGGGGTCCTGTTGATCGGGAGGGGTGTGGCGTACCGCAAAACGGACGAAACGGACTTGTGTTGGAGCGTTACGGTCGAAACGGGCGGGGGGGGGGGGGGGGAGGGGTGTGGCGTACCAAAAAACGGGACTCCACGGGATACTGTTCATCTCCACGGTGGACCTCCTCCAGCCTCCACGGGCTACCGTCGACCTCCTCCAGCCTCCACGGGCTCCTGTTCATCCAGCCTCCACCGCACGCTACTCCACCGGCTACTGTTCAACCACCCCTCCACGGGCACCCCTCCACCGTCTACTATTCATCTAGCCCTCCACACGACGGGGTCCTGTTCAACCACTCCTCCACGGCCACCCCTCCATCGTCTACTGTTCATCCAGCCCTCCACACCACGGGTTCCTATTCATCCAGAGGCAATGCCACTGCTCACTGTTCATCCACCCCCCCCCCCCCCCCCCCGCAACGCTCACTGTTCATCCCAGAGGCAGCATCGATCGGCTTCAGTTAGCAGCAGTAGCGAAGGAATCGCTCCATCGGGTTCAGTTAACAGCCATCGATCGATCGCTCGGGTTCAGTAACACGTAGCCTGCAGTGCAATCGCTCGGGTTCAGTTAGAGCCCAACGCCTCGCTCGGCTTTAGTTAGAGCCAACGCCTCGCACACACACGCGCGTACGTACGAGAGAAACACGCATCGCTCCGCCCCCGATCTCCCATCGTAACCGACAACTCCCCGAAATTTTCCTCCCCTCGCTTCTACCACGGTTTTTTCCGTCATGGACGTCCCAAAGAATGTCATGCAGCTGCATCTCGGGCCCGCCCAGGACGAAAAGCCCATTTTCTGTCATGATTTTTTGTCATAGAAGTAGGAGCCCACCACATCTATGATGAGACCGGGTTTTGTCACAATTATAGTCATAGAAGTGACATATGTATGACAGAAAAAAATTCGTTCGGCCCAAAATGTCACGGATGTGTCTTTTTTTGTAGTGATTTCTCTACTTCTTTTCCCCGCACATACCTGATACCTCTAATGGCTTCTACATACTGTATTTGTGATGGGTTTATGTCTCATCAACTAGTCCCAGTAATCTTATTCTAATCACGCTTCTTCAATTCTTTGCCACAGGGATGCTCATCTCGATTTTGCTGAAACTGCACAAAATGATCCGATGGTCAAAAGGTCGCAAACTTCATTTATTAGGAAGCTCGAACGTTTCCAGCAAATTGAAGCCTAGCCAAGGTTCACGGTTCAAGGGCTAGGGACTGCATGGATCATTTTTTTCTTTAGCTGCCTATGTTCTAAAATAAGTGTCAACTTTAGTAGTAGTACAACTTTGTACTAAAGTTTGCACAAAGTTGAGACACTTATTTTGGAATGGAGGGAGTACATATTTGCTATGATCTGTCAATCATTGAGATGCAATAGCATGCATGTTAGTCTCCTTTGTATTTGATGAAATGTTGCAACGGGCAACCTTGGATGCAAGATACATGTAACAGGAGCTGGAAGCTTCATAGCATTGTACAAATTTATCTCGCTGATAAATTACAGTACGTAGTACTATACTAGTACTTCCTCCGTTTCTAAATACTCCCTCCATCTCAAAATTCTTGTCTTAGATTTGTCTAAATACGGATGTATCAAGTCATGTTTTAGTATTAGGTACATCCGTATCTAGACAAATCTAAGACAAGAATTTTGGGATAGAGGTAGTATAAGTCTTTGTAGAGATTTCACCATGAACCACATGCGGATGTATATAGATGCATTTTAAGTGTAGATTCATTCATTTTGTTCCGTATGTAGTTCACCTAGTGGAATCTCTACAAAGACTTATCTACTAGTAATAGCTAGCCCCCACCACTAGGAATTCTCTATCCTCTCCTTGAGCCACATTATCAAAATTGATGTAGCTTTTAAATGAAGTAAATCAGTCCATAATATCCGTCTGATCTAGACGTTGAGAGGCTCCACACTAAGCCACATGCAAGCATGCAGAAATACTGTGGCACATGCATGTGAGTGGGTTTTAAATCACATCAACATGTCGGCATGCAAGCATGCACCAGTAGCATGCACGTAAGTGAGTTTTTAAGTCCCATTAACATGTCAAAAAGAAAAATATAATCCCATTATGCAGTAGGAGTTGGCTGATCTTTTTTCCTTACGTGGGATGATCTAAATGATGATGGGAGTTTATTTAGTTTGGCTACCACATTTGTCATGCAGTTATAGAGTTTTTTTTAGTTCTACGAAATCGATAATTTTGTGCCGAGAGATATACCGCTGTTCCGCGGCAACGCGCGGGGACTCATCTAGTAATATTTAGGAACAGAGGGAGTACTATGTAAAGAGTTAGGAGTCGCACAGTGATAGTGTGAGGTGGGCCATGTAATCACTGAGCCTACGTGTTTTAACTGCTCTTGCACTCCTCCGCTGTAAGAATGGAGAAAATTGTAATCTGGTAGTAGTAGTACCTCCTTTCGCCGAAAGCGTGGGACATCCAGCAGTCCTACCACCTCAATAATAAAGACCAATGAGCCATCAAATCACATAGACCCAGCAGTAAGTTGGATGGACGGAGCAACCATCACTCTTGCGCCAGTGAGAGGTCGCGTCCGCTCTACCCGGGCATGAATGCGGCACCGATTCTTTGGAGTGGCACTGACCGCTACGGGCGGTAAGCGCGCGCGGGCAATGGAGGGGCTTTGGGTGGGCCAGGCAGGTCAGGAGCGGGCGTGGCAGCTATCCACATGTCCCTACCGGACACGCCCGGAAACAAGAGGATGCACCAACTCTCACGGCTAAAATCGTACACTACACACCATCTCTCTGTAGGAGTAGGTCGATCTGTCGCACTCTCTAACACACACATGCTGTTAAACACACACATACACACACGTACGCACGCACGCACCTTCGTCCCGTTGCACCTTCTAATGTGACTTATTACACCTAGACGGAGGGAGTAGTAAGTATACATACGAGATACAGTGGCACACTAACTTAAGTCGAATACAAGTGCCCAAAATTTGTGTGCATGTTATAATATGGATTCACTTAAAATAGTACATGAGCGAACATAGGGATCAATTGGACAGTGTTCCCGAGCAGTAGCGAGATGTGTGAGGTAAGATACACCACTGGCGCTTTTAATTTTTCTTATTAATTTGTTTGTTTCACCCTCTGACTGGTGGGACCAACGTACTACGTGGAGAGAGGTAAGGTGACTAAGGCTGCATTATTTCTGCACCACTGTGGATAGTCTTACCACCAAAGCCACATGACATGATTATGAATTAAATCCCAATGACTCCCACACACACACACACAAAAACACGGCATGCTTGTCACACGAATGCAGGAATGTTAAAAGGTTATTTTCCTCTCGTTGAACATAATGGGAGGGTTGTGTAGCTGGTTAGCCTGTTCACTCATCAAACTTGAGGTCTTGGGTTCGATAACTACACTTGAGCATAATTTTTGCCAGGAGGATTCTTTGACTGGTCAAAATGTTTTCTAGGGTTTGCACACTTCACGCTATCTCTCCAGTATATATATACACGCTGGAGCCTCAGCACTTGTAATTGCTCTCTTCACACTCTCTCGCCCTCTCCTGCTGGAGCCTCAGCGCTTGTAGTTGCTCTCTTCACACTCTCTCGCCCTCTCCCGCTGGAGCCTCAGCGCTTGTAGTTGCTCTCTTCACACTCTCTCGCCCTCTCCAGATCTAAACAAGACATCATTGGCCTCTCTCTCCCCTCACTGCTGCTCAAAGAGCCGGCAGGATCCGTCTGCCGGGAAGGGAAGGAGGCTTAACGCTGTCGCCGTCGGCGAGGGAGAGAATCCACTATCAGCGCAGCTGTTCACTTTCCACCCAGCGGCGGCGTGGGAGGGCCTTCGACCCCTTCTTCTTCTTCGCTGTCCCGTCGCCCACCGAACCACGCCCCAAGAACCTTAAGGTATATTTTACTTACTCCACATGCATTGCTCTAGCTGCATGTATACCATGAATCTAGGACTGGTTCAAAGAGGAAAGGAGTGGGGGAAAGTAGTGGGAAAAGTTGTATATAGCATGAATCTAGGACGTGGTTCAAAGAGGAAATGAAGGGGCAAAGTTGTATAGCATGAATCTAGGACGTGGTTCAAAGAGGAAAGGAATGGGGGAAAGTAGTGGGGAAAGTTGTATCGCATAAATCTAGGACGTGGTTCAAAGAGGAAAGGAAGGGGCAAAAGTACTAGTTCAAAAAGGAAAGGAAGGGACAAGGCTGTAGAGTTTGAGCAGGACTAGATATGTTGCGCTCACATAGGGAAAGGTGTCTAAAGATAACAAAACTGGGACCAACACAAATATGCTCCTTGGTTGTTTGTTCTTTGTTGCAACAGACTGTGCATGACCATAGTACATCGGTAGATGCACATGGTGCTGGTGCGTCCACTGTCCCATGCAACTCATTAGCTGTTGTTAATCTAAGGCCCTGTTTGGTTAAAAACTCCCTAGTCCCTACCTGCTTGGTTCCGGGGACTAAACATGGAGTAGAGGTTATCAAATGACATGCTAAAAGACAATGTTACCCCTAGTAATGAACTAATAGAAACAAGGTGTGATGCGTGGCAGGGGCAATTGTTGGAAAAAGTCCCAAAAACACTCCCTCGGGGTCTTCTTTCTTTAGTCCCAAATGCCCACTTTTAGTCCCTAAAAGTCCCTCCTATTTGGTTTAGATGGGACTGACACGAAGTTTTTTTAGTCCCTACACCAAAATGTCCCTGTAAACAAACACCCTCTAATAATGCCACTGGAAAATTGATGCAATGCCACAGTTAAAAGCAAATTACATGTTTAACAAATTTTATTGTTAATATAATCTCTATGTTAATATTAATCAATGCCACCGTTTGAGAAATGCTACTGTCTTGCTTTCTTTCCCATTTAGATAAGGTAGATGCTTCTTTTTGTTGGCTTCTGTGTCATCCATCGTTATTGACCACTAATTGTTTCCTTTGCACCTCTGTGTAAACAGGGTTATCTACTTCACCTCGTTGCCGTTGTGACCTTTTGTTGCACTGCACAAAACACTTTTGTTTTAAGAGTGTCTTGTGCAGTTCAACCAAAATGTCACACCGACAATATTGCTTGATTGCTTGATCTTAGTGGAACTGCACAAGAGGAGATATTACTACCTATCCGTTAAGGCGAATTTGGTTCAGATCTTCTTCTTGTGAGTTGTTTGAATTCTGCATCATGAGAGGTCTTCTTATTGAACCAAGTGATGAAGGGGAAGAACAAGCGGAAGAAAAACAAAAATCAACTCCCGGTGTTGTAATGAAGCACTGGAACTGTGATGATACAAGTAATGATATAGTTTTGCATCTTAATTTATTGCTATGGCTGGAACGAGCAATTGTTTTTCCACTGATTTGATGCCATACGTAATTATCTCTACTTGTGCAAAAAGGGATCTTCTTTAAAATGCCATATGTTTTAGTGGAACTGCACAAGAAGATGTTGGAAACATTAAACTAATCGAGGAGTATATAGTAAGCATGGCCACCCCCGTAGATAGCAACAGATGGTTCCGGAGAAGTGCTTCATCTGTATGCTCTACACAATCAGCCTCCTGACAAAGGTTGGTACTCCCCCACTGATTTCATCCATATGATTGAGCTTTGTCATATCTATTGGTATTGTGCTACTGTTTAGATACTGTCATGAAAAAGTGGTATTGTCCTTGAGAAGTGCTTCATCTGTGCTGTTTTAAATATTTCCTTTCCTTTTTTTGAGAAAATAGGGATGCTAGCCTTTAGTAGTCCTCTTGTCTTTGCACAGCAGGATCATCTTCCTCTGAAGAAGAATATGGAGTACGTGAAGTGACCAGTTCCGATTATGCCAAGATGAAGAAGCCCTGTCTATCTTCTCATCAGAAGGAGCAGTTGAAGGATGGTTACATTACTCCCCACAAGACCAAACTAACTTCAGCTCAGAAGGACTGACAAATGTCCATTTTTTTGCTGTGACGCGCGAGTACAATGTTGTTCTAGGATTCTTTCTGGTGAGTTCTATTTTTCTAAAAGTGTGCTCTACATGGACCATGTATGTGCCTGTTGAAACTGTCAATTCATAGTACAGTTTGCTTTATACTAATTACTTTTTTGTACTCCCTCCGTCCGAAAATACTCATCGGAGGAATGGATGTATCTAGATGTATTCTAGTTCTAGATACATTCATTTTTATGCATTTCTCCGACAAGTATTTCTGGATGGAGGGAGTATTTGTGCAAACAGGGGTGCTCAGCTTGATTTCAATGGGAACTGCTCAAAATGTTCATGAATACATCGAATCATTCATTTCCACCACAAGAAAGGAGGTGCCCATAAGTTCAAGGCGTTGCAACATATAATGGCGAAATCATACAAGCTACGCGCGAATTTGGTTGATTTTGGTGGAACTGCACAAAAAGAACAACTGGTTTATTTAGCACGAGGTGCCATGGCAATGTCCCAACTGATGGAAAACCCTGCCCATTCCACAATCCTAGGCATTTGATATTTTGGAATGGGACAACCTTGTCAAAATTTGCACATTGATTTTAGCAAGATATGAGTTTGATATTTTCGAATGGGACGCCCTTTGCTGTCAGCAGCGTCGATCAATTTTTCTTTATTCTTTAGTTGTGAAGTAAATATTGCCTCTGACACGTGAGTCGTTGAGATGCATAATCATCGATTGTTTTGAATATTCTCTATGAATTGCCAAGCCTGTGTGTTTGATTGCAATGTGCATAAACGCTAAAAAGCTACTCAAACTCTTTGTACTCCTTCTGTTCCTTTTAACTTCGCACATTGTGAAAGTTCATACTTTTTTGTATAAGATTGATCAAAGTAGAGATACTTTGACTGTAGACAAAACTTGTATGCAGACTAGAAAGGACCGGAGGGAGTACATGTGAAACTGTTGCAAACGAGGTGATCACCCTGGGAATAATGCTAGTACGTATTGTTTTGCATGTTCATCCAATGCCAGTGATACAGGAATTCGAACTAATCGAAATAAATTCATTCATACATGGTCGGATTTCATGTAAACATGCTGGATTTCATTACATTTCATACATTCTTCAACTAAAAAGGGGTGCGATGGAGGTATAATTAATTAACCGAAGCTACGCACCTATGTCCCACTGTGCCGAAGAGAATCTTCAGTGACTTAATGCAGGTGCAGTTGCATAACTTACATGTGGCCTGTTGGGCCCACGTATCAGTCAACCAACTGCACCAGCAGTTAAGTAGAAGCAATGTTCTTCTCCAGCGCAGCTCTCCGACTCCACGTCGCCGCCAAGAAGCTAACCGGCTGTCAATGGTCAACCCGCCTAGCTTGGCTTCAACCGGAGGGTAGCAGCTGTGGCCTTACATGGAACCGAGCAGCGGCGACCTACCGTGTTCTACTCTTCCTCGTTTTCTGTGTGGCGCGGCCTCGTTGGCAGCGGGGCGGGGCCTTGGCGGAGCCGGCAATGTCCTTTGTCTCGTTGCCGGCGGGCGGCGCCTCAGTGGAGCGATGGAAATCCTCCCCCACGTTGCCGGCAGGGTGGGGCCTCGGCTGAGCCGGCGATGTCCTCTACCTCGTTGTTGGTGGGGAGGGGGCTCGACGGAGCCGGCGGTGTCCTCTGCCTCGTTGTTGGCGCTGCGGGGCCTCGGCGGAGCAGGGCCTCATCGATGCCAGCGGAGTGGGGACTCGTCGGAGCTGGCATTGTCCTCTGCCTCGTCCTCGGGCTCGCCAAACAGCGCCTCGCCCACTTCATCGCCCTCTTTGCTAGCCTCTTTGTAGGCGGCCGCAGCCTCCGCCACCCGCATGCGGTATCACCAGCGCTCGTGGCGGCCCTTGCGGGCGGAGCGGTATGAGTCGAGCAGCGCCTCCTACTCTGCCCGCTCCGCGGCGATCTGCTCCTCCGCCTGCAGGTGCTCCTAAGGAGATGGTGGTTGTAGGCGGCGTCGGCCTGCACCTCCCGAAACTGCTCCTCATGCATCTGCCTCACCCTGTCGATATATTGGGCACGGGCCTCGCCGATGGTCATGGTGCAATGCACCGGCGAGGATGGCACGGAGGAGGGGGTTGGCGCCGGATCGTCGACTACCATGTTCTCCATTGGGACATCATCGTCCCCCGGCTACCTGCCAGCCAGCCGGTCGACAGCAATGGCTGCCATCTCCTGTGGTCCATCGTCCGCCCGTCCCAAAGAGTGCTGCAGCGCGAGGAAGCCATGGTGGGCAGTAGTGGTGTGGACAGGAGAAAGGGAACGGATGCGGATGACTGCGGCTATGGCCGGCGCAGCAGTTTATATAGCAATGGTGGGCGGGCGGAGGGACGGACGTGTGGCGTCGGAGTAGCCGCCTCGGCAACCGTGTATCATTAATGTGTGCAGCAAATGGACGGACGGACGACACTTGTGTCGTTTGAAGGCGGAGCAATCGCCTGCACTGGGAAGCGGGGCGGCCGGTGCTGACCGTTTCGGGCAGAAAGCGCGCGCGGGCGAGGAGATGACTTTACTTGGAGAGGATAACAATGGGGACCCACCAGGTCCATAGCCTCACGTATGCAAGTGCCTCCTTATTATACACACACACACACACACACACACACACACACACACACACATATATATATATATATATATATATATATATATATATATATATATATATAACTATAATTTATTTTGCTTCCTCCTGGTTTCCTGACATCACGGTCCCACACCATTGTCAACCTATGTACTCCCTCGTTTCATAGGGCTTATCTCAAAATTTTAGTTTTTCCATTTTATAAGGCTCAATTTGGTTGTTTTCCATCACATGTTCAGATTCCAAGGTGCATTAAATCATTGCATGCAAGTATTAAGAGAAAATTGACGAATGCATGTACTTTATGCATGCATGCATTGCAATTAATGCATTGACAAACATAATTTTTTGAGGATAACAAGAGCATTAATGAGGTGCTTTTGCAAAACTACAAAAAGTACTCCACCACTCGCCATCTACCTTGGTTGGTGAGATTTTTGAATTGAGCTCTATAAACCGAAAAGGAGGGAGTAGTCAATAAACGAGAGAATTGCACAAGAAGCGGCCGACAGCTGGGACCAAGCAGCTCGAGCAGTATTTGTGTTTTTGAGGTGTGAGCACTGCAGAGTTTTTTGATGTTTACCCCAGATATTAATTTTTCTCCTCTGAACAACAACAAAAACATCGCTGCAGGTATTAACTAGGCGTGCTGTGGCCCGTCTAGCCCAGGCCAGATATCCAACCCAGATATTAATTTTTTTCAAGCTGAAAATGGCTAGCCCAACTATACTTTTTTTAGGAATACCCATGCAAGGTCAAGTTGTTATTCTCTACCCCACTGGGCTGCAAATCTTTCCTAGGAGGGATGCATTAGGCTTAACAAGAAAATGGGCTTTAAGAAATAATGAATGGGATGTAATTATAAAAACTGGGTAGTAACTATAAAAAATGCACCAAACAGTGATTACTCTATAAAATATTATTTTTGGATATTGAAAATTTTAATTTCATTAATTGTTGCGAGCCCAATGCTTTGTTGGATTTTTACGTAATATAAATTTATATTGAAATTGTATTATCTGACTAGAAATTTTGGGATAAAAATATTCGGATCCCATCAAAATGTGGGAAATTTTATTGAATTTTGTTTTGAACGGTTGGTTGAAATGGGCTGTACATTTAACAAACTATAAATGGGCTGTAGTAAATTCTGTTAGAATTCAAAAATGGGCTACACATTCTTACAAATCTCAAATGGGCTATAAGTTCTCTGCCACACACTTCTGGCCTTACTAAGTTGACGCGTCCCCTAAAAAACAGAGTTGACGCGTATGCAAGGCTTTGTCAACTTATAGTCAACATAGGGTTCCTTCAGCAGTGGTCGTTGGATGTCCATCCAACGGATGCCGTGCTTCTTCTTCAATCTCGGATATTCTAGCTTCTCCCGCCCAAAAAATGATTCCTCCCCCTGACATCTGGGCGCACCGTTTCGGAAGCTGACCTGTGGGCCTACTAAGTTGACATACCAAGGGCTTTGTCAACTTAGTCAATATAAACGATTCTAGCTGCAGTGATAGTACGATGTCCATCCAACGACCGTCGTGCTTCTTCAACCTCTGGTCTTCTTGCTCCAGCCGCCCAAAGCAGCGCCGGTCGTGCCGCCTGCTCCTGCCTCCCGTGGTCGGCTGTGCTGCCGCGGAGGCCTCACCGCCCCCTACTACTCCCACCGCTGGCCAGGCCATCCCTCCACTCACCCACATCCCCTGTTATTCTGCGGCGACGGCAGCGCAGTCGAACCAGTGAACCCTCGTACTCCTCTCCTCGTGTGCATCCACTGCCGCGTCTTCCCCAGCTCCACGTCGTCCCCTTCCTAGGCCTTGCCGTCGTCCACCGCCGTGGTGCTCTCGGCGCGGCGTGGTCAACGTGGTCAAGGAACGACTTCCATCGGACATGGACTATACATGGAGAGGCTGACAGCTGGGTCCATGGCAGCCGCAAGGAAGTGCCTCCTTATTACGCGCAAAACAATTATTCCTCCACCTAACAGTGGTGACCCACCGGACGGGCCACCGTATTTCACGAAAAAAATGATTTGCCCCCTGACTGCTGGGACCCACGAGCTACATCTTCGCACGCAAGGAAGTGCATCTGGGAAAAAATGATTCGCCCCTGACTACTGGGACCCACCAGCTACATCTTCGCACACAAGGAAGTGCGTCTGAAAAAAAAACAATTCGCCCCCCGACTGCTGGGACCCACTAGCTACACCTTCGCACGCAAGGAAGTGCGTCCGGGCAAAAAAAATGATTCACCCACCTGACTGCTGGGACCCAGCAGCTACATCTTCGCACGCAAGGAAGTGCGTCCGGGCAAAAAAACCAAAGCAATTCGCCCCCCTGACTGCTGGGACCCACCAGCTACATCTGTGCAGGCAAGGAAGTGCTTGACAGTCGGGACCCACCTGGTCGAAGCGTACGTAGCATTGTCATCCTGGTCGCGAACGTGTACGTACATACTAGTCGATGTAGAGGCACGCACGTGTCGTAGTAGAGGCGTGCACGTGTCGTAGTAGAGGCGCGCACGTAGCATGTACACGTACGTACATCGGCCAGGGTGCAAGAAAGAAAATACGGCCACGTATGTGTACATACGGGCAGCGTCTCGAACACCTACTCGCGCATACGTGCGGCGAGGGCTCGTGTTCATGGGGAGGCAACGGAATGCGTCGTGTTCATGGGGAGGCAACAGAATGTGTCGTGTTCATCAGGAGGAAACGGAATGCGTGGGAGCCAACCGGCTGGGTCGGAACGAAATGCGTGGTCGTGTTCATCGGGAGGGCTTGGACAGAACAAGCGATGGAAACAAGGCCTGGCGTACCGCAGAACAGAGGAAACGGCCTTGTGTTCGACCGTCCACATTCGAAACGGGATCCTGTTCATCGGGAGGGGTCTGGCGTACCGCAAAATGGAGGAAACGGACCTCCTACGGTCGAAACGGGGGTCCTGTTGATCGGGAGGGGTGTGGCGTACCGAAAAACAGACGAAACAGACCTCCTACGGTCGAAACTGGGGTCCTGTTGATCGGGAGGGGTCTGGCGTACCACAAAACGGATGAAACGGACCTCCTACGGTCGAAACGGGGGTCCTGTTCATCGGGAGGGGTGTGGCGTACCACAAAATGGGACTCCACGGGATACAGTTCATCTCCACCATCGACCTCCTCCAGCCTCCACAGGCTACCGTCGACCTCCTCCAGACTCCATGGGCTCCTGTTCATCCAGCCTCCACCGCACGCTACTCCACCGGCTACTGTTCAACCACCCCTCCATCGTCTACTGTTCATCCAGCCCTCCACCGTCTACTTTTCATCCAGCCCTCCACACCACGGGGTCCTGTTCAACCACCCCTCCACGGGCACCCCTCCATCATGTACTGTTCATCCATCCCTCCACATCACGGGGTCATGTTCATCTAGAGGCAACGCCACCGCTCACTGTTCATCCACCCCGCCCCCCCGCAACGCTCACTGTTCATCCAATCGATCGGCTTCAGTTAGCAGCAGTAGCGAAGGAATCGCTCGATCGGGTTCAGTTAACAGCCGTCGATCAATCGCTCGGGTTCAGTAACGCGTAGCCTGCAGTGCAATCGCTCGGGTTCAGTTAGAGACCAACGCCTCGCTCAGGTGCAGTTAGAGCCAACGCCTCGCACACACGCGCGTACGTGTACGAGAGAAACGCGCATCGCTCGGCCCCCGACCTCCCACCGTAACCGGGAACTCCCCGAAATTTTCCTCGCCCTCGCTTCTACCATGGTTTTTTCCGTCATGGACGGCCCAAAGAATGTCATGTAGCTGCATCTCCGGCCCAACCAGGACGAAAAGCCCATTTTCTGTCATGATTTTTTGTCATAAAGTAGAAGCCCACCACATCTATGATGATATCGGGTTTTGTCACAATTATCGTCATAGAAGTGTCATATGTATGATAGAATTTTTTTTTATTTCGGCCCAAAATGTCACGGATGTGTCTTTTTTTTGTAGTGCATATAACAGTCACAACCTAGAGTGCTCCAATTCATCAATGTAATATAGGCATGTATTTCGATACAGTCATACGTTCTCATAATAAGAACTTGCATGACATCTTTTGCCCTACCCTCCCTTGGCAGCGGGGTCCATAAATAAATCTAAGGGATATTAAGGCCTCCTTTTAATAGAGAACTAGAACAAAGCATTAGCACATAGTGAAAGTGCAACTAATCCCCGGGTGGTTTTGGTAATTCATAACATCATATAGCTTATTGAACTAATAGCCTTTCAAGTTAAATGTTTCAGAAAGTTCAATGATTGGCATGGCATGGACTAGAGATGTGGACCCCTCAAAATGCTAAGGACAAAGATATGCAAAGGCTCAAGACTCTTCATTTTCATTTTAGTGATGCAAGATCACATTGGGTCCATAGGAAAGGCAATACTATTAAAAGGGGATGAGGTGTTGCTTAATGGCTTGCTTGCTCAAAATGCTTAGTGATATTGCTCCAAAACCCTCAACCACTTTCTCATTTCCACATATTTCCAAAACCTAAAGTCAAACTCGGCCCCACTAATTTGATCTATCCAGTGAAACCGAGTTCACTTGACATAGTCATAGCCAGAAACCCTAATCAATTCGGTCACACCGATACGGCTCTCGGTCCTACCGAGATGGCTTTGAACCTCTCGGTTTCCCTTCGTAACATTTCGGTCTCACCGAAATGAGCGATCGATCATTGCAAACTCTCTGTTTCCTTTTTGTAAAATTTTGGTCTCACCGAAATGAGCGATCGGTCCCACCGAGTTTGCTTGACCAACTCTCTGTTTGATTAATTGCTGAAATCGGTCTCACCAAGTTCATGCGATCGGTCTCACCGAGATGAGGTTTTGCCCCGGCCCTAGCACATCGGTCCAACCGAGTTAATCTCGTCGGTCCCACTGAGATTCCTAAGGTTCACATTTTGAACTGAATCGGTCGCATCGAGTTTCTCTATTTGGTCTGACCGAGTAGGGTAAAAAGTGTGTAAGAGTTAGATTTTGTGTGGAGGCTATATATACCCCTCCCCCCCCCTTCTCCATTTGTGAGAGATCCATCAAAACATGCCTACACTTCCACTACTCATTTTCTGAGAGAGAACCACCTGCTCATGTGTTGAGACCAAGACATTCCAATCCAACCACAAGAATCTTGATCTCTAGCCTTCCCCAAGTTGCTTTCCACTCAAATCATCTTTCCACCATAGCCAAATCTGTGAGAGAGAGTTGAGTGCTGGGGAGACTATCATTTGAAGCACAAGAGCAAGGAGTTCATCATCAACACAACATCTATTACCTTTTGGAGAGTGATGTCTCCTAGATTGGTTAGGTGTCACTTGGGTGCCTCCGTCAAGATTGTGGAGTTGAACCAAGGAATTTGTAAGGGCAAGGAAATTGCCTACTTCATGAAGATTTACCCAAGTGAGGCAAGTCCTTCGTGGGCGATGGCCATGGTGGGATAGACAAGGTTGCTACTTCGTGGACCCTTCATGGGTGGAGCCCTCCGTGGACTCGCGCAACTGTTACCCTTGGTGGCTTGAAGTCTCCATCAATGTGGATGTACGACAGCACCACCTATCGGAACGATGCCAAAAGTCTCCGTGTATACATTGTTTTTGCCCTCTCCAAAGCCTTCCCCTTTTACCTTCATATGCAATGTTTTACTTTCCGTTGCTACACTCTTAGAATTGCATGTGTAGGTTGATTGCTTAACTTGTGCTAAGTTGCTAAAATCTGCCAAAACTTTAAACTGGGAAAATGCTAGGTTTTTATTTGGTCAAGTAGTCTAATCACCCCCCTCTAGACATACTTTCGATCCTACACTTAGTGAATACATGAACTCTTCAAACTGCGGTAATCACCGGAAATAATTTCAATTGTTGTCACCTTGGGGTATGCGGGTCATAACACGTATAATAGGTGCATACAACTTGCAAGATAGGATCAAGAACTCAAATATATTCAGGAAAACATAAAGGGTTCACATATGAAATCATGGCACTCGGGCCCTAGTGACAAGCATTAAGCATACCAACATCAATCTCAGAACATACTGGATAATAGGGATCAAGCCGTAACAAATTGACTCGATTACATGACAAATGTCATCCAACCCATCACT
Source organism: Triticum timopheevii (assembly GCA_963921465.1). Classification (NCBI taxonomy): domain Eukaryota; kingdom Viridiplantae; phylum Streptophyta; class Magnoliopsida; order Poales; family Poaceae; genus Triticum; species Triticum timopheevii. The sequence continues at coordinate 459,510,225 of OY997264.1, read as the reverse complement.
GTCCAGCAAGCCTACGAAGGAATTACTCACTCCCGGCATAGAGCATCATGGAATTGTTGATGGAGGATGACTGATGATGACGTTGGCATCGAATCCCCCTCTCCGGAGCCCCGAACAGACTCTAGATCAGCCCTCCCGATGAAGAACACGAGGTGGCAGTGGTGCCATAACGTAAAACATGATGATTCTTTCTCTCTGATTTTTTGTCCATGAATAGGTATTTATGGAGTTGGAATTAGGGCAACCAGAGTCTCCAGGGACCCACAAGCCTGGGGGCGCGCCCCCAAGATTGTGGCTCTTGGGTGGGCCCCCTCCAGTAGTTCACTTCGCCAATATTTTTTTATATATTTTGAAAATATTCTTCGTAAATTTTCAGCTCATTCCGAGAAATTTTGTCATGTAATCGAGTGGTATCAGAGCTTTGGTCTACATTTGCCTTTGGTTTCACATCCTAGGAGAGTATGGCGTCTAGCAAGGGAAATTACCACCATATAGGTCCTTACTTTGATGGTACTAATTTTGTTAGTTGGAAGCATAGGATGAAAATGCATATCCTTGGACATAACCCCGCCATTTGGGCTGTTGTGTGTATTGGTTTGTGATGACCCACAAGTGTAGGGGATCTATCATAGTCCTTTCGATAAGTAAGAGTGTCGAACCAAACGAGGAGAAGAAGGAAATGACAAGCGGTTTTCAGTAAGGTATTCTCTACAAGCAATGTAAATTGTAGGTAACAGATAGTTTTGTGATAAGATAATATGTAATGGGTGTCGGTGTCAAAACCGACAGATCTCGGGTAGGGGGTCCCGAACTATGCGTCTGAGGTTAATGGTAACAGGAGGCGGGGGACATGATGTTTACCCAGGTTTGGGCCCTCTCTATGGAGGTAATACCCTACTTCCTGCTTGATTGATCTTGATGATATGAGTATTACAAGAGTTGATCTACCACGAGATCGTAGAGGCTAAACCCTAGAAGCTAGCCTATGATTATGATTGTTTCTGTCCTACGGACTAAACCCTCCGATTTATATAGACACTTGAGGGGGCTAGGGTTACACAGAGTCGGTTACGGAGAAGGGAATCGGCATATCTGAATTGCCAAGCTTGCCTTCCACGGAAAGGAGAGTCCCACCCGGACACGGGACAAAGTCTTCAATCTTATATCTTCATAGTCCATCAGTCCGGCATAAGAATATAGTACGGCTGTCCGAGGACCCCCTAATCCAGGACTCCCTCAGTAGCCCCTGAACCAGGCTTCAATGACGATGAGTTCGGAGCACAGATTGTCTTCGGCATTGCAAGGCGGTTTCCTTCTCCGAATACTTCAAAGTAGATCTTGAACACAAGAATCGTGTCCGGCTCTGCAAAACAAATTCCACATACCACCGTAGAGAGTACAATATTCCACAAGTCTAATCTGCTGACAACTTTTCCATAGCATGACATCATGTCGTGGCCCAGTCATTATTCGAACCATTTTCTCAACTTGCTACTACACATCTTGCGAGGCAGTTTTATTGGCACGTCTTGTCGAAGCAGAGATCATGTCCCCTTATCACGGGATTCTCATCAATACAGGCATGGGTAACCCAACCGCGCCATTAGCATGGAGCTTGGGGAATAAGCAAGTTTCCAGGGCAAGTGGGGAGGCGCATGATCCCTGCTGCCTTTATAAGGAGACAAGGATTCCCCTTTTTTCACCCACGCTTTCTTCTTCCTCTACTCATTGATACGTCAATTTTGCATCATGCTTTTATATCAATATTTATTGCATTATGGGCTGTTATTACACATTATATCTCAATACTTTTGGCTATTCTCTCTTATTTTACAAGGTTTACCATGAAGAGGGGGATGCTGGCAGCTGGAATTCTGGCTGGAAAAGGAGCAAACATTGGAAACCTATTGTGCACTGCTCCAAAAATCATGAAACTCCACGAAACCTATTTTTGTATAATAAGAATTATTGAGCAGAATAAGTACACCAGGGGGCCCACACCCTATCCAGGAGGGTGCCCCCCCTATTGGGCGTGCCCCTGTCTCCTGGGCCCCCTGGTGGACCTCCGGTGTCCATCTTCTGCTATATGAGGGCTTTTACCCTAGAAAAAATCGTGGGCAAGCTTACGGGACGAAACTCCACCGCCACGAGGCGGAACCTTGGCAGAACCAATCTAGGGCTCTGGCGGAGCTATTCTACCGAGGACACTTCCCTTCGGGAGGGGGAAATCATCAACAACGTCATCACCAACGATCCTCTCATTGGGAGGGGGTCAATCTCCATCAACATATTCACCAGCACCATCTCCTCTCAAAACCCTAGTTCATCTCTTGTATCCATTCTTGTATCAAAACCACAAATTGGTACCTGTGGATTGCTAGTAGTGTTGATTACTCCATGTAGTTGATGCTAATTGGTTTACTTGGTGGAAGATCATATGTTCAGATCCTTAATGCATATTATTACCCCTCTGATTATGAACATTATTATGCTTTGTGAGTAGTTACGTTTGTTCCTGAGGACATGGGTGAAGTTTTGCTATTAGTAGTCATGTGAATTTGGTATTCGTTCGATATTTTGATGAGATGTATGTTGTATTTTCCTCTAGTGGTGTTATGTGAACATCGACTACATGACACTTCACCACTATTTGGGCCAATAGGAAGGCATAGGGGAGTAATAAGTAAATGATGGGTTGCTAGAGTGACAACAGCTTAAACCCTAGTTTATGTGTTGCTTCATTAGGGGCTGATTTGGATACATATGTTTAATGCTGTGGTTAGGTTTACCTTAATACTTCTTTTGTAGTCACGGACACTTGCAATAGGGGTTAATCATAAGTTGGATACTTGTCCAAGTAAGGGCAGTACCCAAGCACCGGTTCACCCACATATCAAATTATCAAAGTACCGAACGCGAATCATATGAGCGTGATGAAAACTAGCTTGACGATAATTCCCATGTGTCCTCGGAAGCTCCTTTCTCATTATTAGAAATTGTCAAGGCTTATCCTTTCCTACATAATGGATTGGGACACCTTGCTGCACTTTATTTACTTTGTTTACTTGTTACTCATTACTATTTATCTTATCACAAAACTATCTATCACCTACAATTTCAGTGCTTGCAGATAAAACCTTACTGAAAACCGCTTATCATTTCCTTCTCCTCCTTGTTTGGTTCGACACTCTTACTTTTCGAAAGGACTACGATACAACCCCTACACTTCTGGGTCATCAAGACTCTTTTCTGGCACCGTTGTCGGCGAGTGTAGCGCTTTTGGTGAGTGGAACTTGGTAAGGAAACATTTATATAGTGTGCTGAAATTTTCTGTTACTTGTCACTATGGAAACTAATCCTTTGAGGGGCTTGTTTGAGGTATCTTCATGTAACACCCCGGATGTAACTTTCCATCTTTGTAACTCCAACTCTTGCCATTATCGGCCATGTGTTATGATATTCCCTCCGTGGTTGGGTTTAGTCTTTTCTTTTGCATTTTATTAATGTCATGCATATCATATCATGTCATCATGTGCATCTCATTTGCATACGTGTTCGTCTCATGCATCCGAGCATTTTCCCCGTTGTCCGTTTCGCAATCCGACACTCCCACATGCACCGGCGCACCCCTCTTGTCTCTTTTCGTGTGCGGGTGTTAAACGTTCTCGGAATGGACCAAGCCTTGCCAAGTGGCCCTGGTATACCACCGGTAGACCGCCTGTCAAGTTTCGTGCCATTTGGAGGTCGTTTGATACTCCAACGGTTATCCACATAACCGCAAAGGCCTCTTTTGTGTTGCAGCCCAACACCCCTCCAAAACAGCACAATAACCCATCTAAGTCACTTCCATGCTCACCGTCGTCGGATCACGATCGTGTGGGCGAAAACTACACCTCATTTGGACACTCCTAGCTTCCTCTACCTATAAAAACACCTCCCCCTCCGAAATTCCGGATCAAACGCTAGCCCCGCTCCTCTCCCCACCGCCGGACATGTCCGATTTGGGCCGGACACGTTTGCCCGCTGCTCCGGGCCAACCGGGAGCCTCCACGTGTCGCTCCAGCGCCCGCCGTCGCCGCCGGCCCGCCCGGCCCCCGCGGCCCGCTCCTCCGACCCGCGCCCGGCCGCGCCGCCCCGCCGCCGCGCTCCTCCGCCTCACCGTCCGGCCGCCGGCCCCGCCTCCGCCGTCGCAGCGCCGACCTCCGGCCGGCCTCGCCCCGCCGGACTTCCCCGAGCTCCTCTCCGGCCCCCTCCCGACCAGCACCTCCGGCGCCACCTCGATCTGCGCGCCCTGAGCCAGATCGGATCTGGAACCATAGGTTGACTTCTTTCTCCCCCGAATTCCACCGTCTTTTTCTGTCAGTAATTTTGTTGCATGTTCGTCGCACCACAACTTTGCACCCGTGGCTCCGTTTTAGGCATGTAGCATACCGAATTGTTCGTCTCGACGAGTACATCATTTCATCTCATTGCATCATTTTATTTTGAGCTCATCTTGATGCCCTAAAAGCTGTTGGAAGAGTGCTTCATAATGTTAGTTTCAGATTATCAGAACATGCACTTTTGTCATTTTTGTCTTGATTGATGTGTGCATCTTATGTACTTGAGCCCTACATGTGTTTTGAACTATGCCATGCCATCTTTACAGAGGTGCTTACCATGTATTTTTGTGATCAATGTGGTGACTAGCAAAAGCATGCAAACTAGGCCTCGTGATATTGCTGATTTTAGTCCCTGTTCTGCTGATATTTTGATGCCATGTAAACATGATGCTACAGAGAGATGCATGCATACTTTGAGAGACTTCAGTAAGGGTGTTTTGAACATATGGTTATGCTCTATCCATCCATCCCCCTGGTTGCATTTATGGAGTAGTCTAGCATGTCATTTTCTCTCTCTACTTTTGCTTCAAAATGTTTCCTGGCAGATTGTTTACATGTTATTCAATTTTGCCAAGGTTGTTGTAGTTGATCCGTGTATGCTATGATGTTGTTCTTGCCATGTATAGCTTCTATGCCATGTCTTCTTAATGGATGTATGCTAAGTTTATCATGAAATGCTTTGTAGTGAGGGCATCGAGCTCGCGAAAATGCCTTCATAATTCTACCAATGCCATGCTCTGTTTGCTGAATCTGTTAACGAAACTTGCTATGTTTACATGGGTGTCATCATATCTTATGGTCCTTTTTGGCTCATGGTCACTATGCTTTGAGTAGAATCATGTCATGTCTTGCTTTTCTATTATAAGTTCCTGTAGCATGTTGATAACTTGCTCTGAACATTGCTTCGTGATGCTGTTTATGACATGTCCAACCTGATATTTTTTGCACTTTCGCCATGCTTGTTTGAACTTGTTATGTTGTGATTTAGCCGTAGCTCAGTGTTTCTCTTTTGTTAAGCATCTCTTGTAGATCACTACCATATGCTTTGTTTTTATGTTGGGGTGCTGTAGCATAGTTTCTTGTTGCATGATAAGTAGCATCGTGCTGTTAATCGCAGCTTTGTGCCATTCTTGTTTTGCTTGCCATTTGCAAACCGTGCATCCGTTTCCGGTGATCCTTATATCGATTTCAACCGAAATCATCTCATATTTACAGCGGCATACTTGGTTTGCCAAGTTGATGCCTTGTTCATCCTTTTCCTCCCGGAGTACGCATATGCATTGCATATCACATCTCGCATATCATGACATGTATTGCATCATGTTGCTTGTGCATTGCACCATGATTTATTGTGGTTCCTTTGCTTGTGTTCTTGCTTTGGGTAGAGCCGGGAGATGAGTATGTGCATGAGGAACCTGTTGAGTACGCTAACGAGGATCAAGCCTTCGACAACTCTGAGAACCTTGCACGCAAGATGACCATACCTTCGATATCACTTCTATCTTTGCTTTGCTAGTTGCTCGCTCTATCGCTATGTTAGCTCTACCTGCCTCTGTTTATCATGCCTCCCTATTGCCATGTCAAACCTCTAACCATCCTGTCCTAACAAACCGTTGTTTGGCTATGTCACCGCTTTTTCTCAGCCCCTCTTATAGCGTTGATAGTTGCAGGTGAAGATGAAGATTGTTCCTGGTCGGAACATGGATATTTTGGGATATCACAATATCTCCTGTTTAATTAATGCACCTTATATACTTGGTAAAGGGTGGAAGGCTCGGCCTTATGCCTGGTGACTTGTTCCGCTCTTTCCTCCCTAGTTTCCGCCATACCGGTGTTATGTTCCTTGATTTTGCGTTCCTTACACGGTTGGGTGATTTATGGGACCCCCTTGACAGTTCGCTTTGAATAAAACTCCTCCAGCAAGGCCCAACCTTGGTTTTACCATTTGCCACCTAAGCCTTTTTCCCTTGGGTTTTCGCGAGCCCAAGGGTCATCTTTATTTTAACCCCCCCCGGGCCACTGCTCCTTCGAGTCTTGGTCCAACCTGTCAGCCGCCGGTGGCCACCAGGGGCAACTCTGGGCTGGCCTATCGGAAGTTTGGACAACTCGGTGTGCCCTGAGAATGAGATATGTGCAGCTCCTATTGGGATTTGTCGGCACATCGGGTGGCTTTGCTGGTCTTGTTTTACCATTGTTGAAATGTCTTGCGAACCGGGATTCCGAGGCTGATCGGGTCTTCTCGGGAGAAGGTATATCCTTCGTTGACCGTGAGAGCTTGTGATGGGCTAAGTTGGGACACCCCTGTAGGGTATATTATCTTTCGAAAGTCGTGCTCGCGGTTATGAGGCAGATGGGAATTTGTTAATGTTCGGTTGTAGATAACTTGACACTTGACTTCATTAAAATGCATCAATCGTGTGTGTAGCCGTGATGGTCTCTTCTCGGCGGAGTCCGGGAAGTGAACACGGTTTGAGTTATGTTTGACGTAAGTAGTTTCAGGATCACTTCTTGATTGCTTCTAGCTTCTCGAACATTGCGTTGCTTCTCTTCTCGCTCTCACTTGCGTATGCTATCCACCATATATGCTTAGTGCTTGCCGCAGCTCCACCATATTACCCCTTTTCCTACCTATGAGCTTAAATAGTCTTGATCTCGCGGGTGTGAGATTGCTGAGTCCCCGTGGCTCACAGATTCTACCAAAATAGATGTAGGTGCTGAGGATACCGGCGCAGATGGCGCAACCGAGCTCAAGTGGGAGTTTGACGAGGACCTTGGCCGTTACTATGTATCGTTTCCAGATGATCAGTAGTGGTGCCCGGTCAGGACGATCGGGGATCTAGCATTTGGGATTGTCTTCTTTTCATTTGGATTTGACCGTAGCCGGTCTATGAGTGTATTTTGAATGATGTATGATCTTAATTATGTATTGTGTGAAGTGGCAATTGTAAGCCAACTCTCTTTATCCCATTCTTGTTCATTACATGGGATTGTGTGAAGATGACCCTTCTTGCGACAAAACCACCATGCGGTTATGCCTCTAAGTCGTGCTTCGACATGTGGGAGATATAGCCGCATCGTGGGTGTTACAAGTTGGTAATCAGAGCCATCCCCGACTTAGGAGCCCCTGCTTGATTGTTTGCTGGCGATGTTGAGTCTAGAACAAAAATGTTTTGAGTCTTAGGATTATATATATTGGAGAGTAGGATTCTTTTTACTCCTCAGTCCCTTCGTCGCTCTGGTGAGGTCTCCTGACGTAGATGTTTTGACTTTCCTCTCCTCAAATTTCACTAAAAAAATTAGGATCACGCGGGTATCTTGGAATCGTTCCGATGGTTTTGTGACGAGAACATTGTTCTTGGTGCCTCCTGTCTATTATGTGGCTTTGACCCGGGGAGTTGAGCTCTGAGGTGTTGCCGTCACAATTTTATCGTTGCAGTTCTGGAATACCTGAGTTTTGCTGACATCGAAAATCTCTTGTATGCAGTTGTTGGTGAGATAACCTCGACGCCACCCAGTACTGGGGCGGGAGTTCGGGAGTATTGCCATAACTCATATAACGGATGCTTTTTCGAAGGTTGAGGTACATGATTTCCGAAGGTTTCTTGGTTATGTGTTGACGGATGGATACAGCTGGATGTAGGGATTGTTAGTTTGGGTGAGATATATTGCTTCTCCTGTATCCCCAACACCTGATTACATAACCAGAAAGTTTCGGGAGTTTATAGGTGGGTTCAAGTAGCTCTAGCATTTCTTCCCGTAGATATTTGGTTTGTGATTGGGTAATCCTTACCACTTATTTGTTCCAGTTGCACCTTGTTTATTTCATTCGTCAATCTCTTATCAAGTGGCTTCTCACCTTAATGGATGTGTGATGTTTGCTTTGGAATTCATTTGTTCATACTTGTTCGAATGTTTATTGTGAAGACTATATGTTGCAATTTCTATCTGTTGATTCAACTTGTCTATCTGTCTATCAAGTTGCTAACGGATGTCACCCTCTTCAGGATGGCTCCGCCAACGCGTCAGAATCCGGAACGCAATGATGGCAGTCAGGCGAACCCTCCACCTCCACCTCCGCCTCCGGAGGCATGGCAAGCTTTGATGGCAGCCACAAATGCCAATGCCCAGATGATGATTCAGCTCATGCAAGAGCGCAACCAAGGCCAAGGCAACCAAGGGAATCAAGGTCAAGGGCAGTTCAATCATCAGCCTCAATTTCCTACCCTCAACCAATTCCTTGCAAATCAGCCGAAGTCTTTCAGCTACTGTGTCGAAGCCACAGACGCCGATGATTGGCTCGTGGATATCAACAGACATTTTGAATGCAGCAATGTCAGGCCTGAGGACTATGTCAAGTTCGCTTCTTTTCAGCTCAAGGATCAAGCAGCTGATTGGTTCCAGCAATACAAGGATTCTAGAGGAGGTCGAGTGATTACTTGGACTGATTTCTGTCGGGACTTTAAAGCTCACCATATTCTTACCAGTGTTGTTGAGAGCAAGCGTGAGGAGTTCCGCAATCTCAAGAAAGGCAACATGTCAGTGTATGAATACAACAAGCAGTTTCAGAAACTTGCTCGCTTCGCTAAGCAAGATGTTCCTGATGAGAAGAGCATGATCTATCAATTCAGAGGTGGCCTTAGAGAGGATCTGCAGTTAGCTCTCGTTCTTGTTGATCCTACTCAGTTTGATCAATTCTACAATATGGCACTCAAGCAAGAAGGTGCTCAGCTCAAGTGTGAGGCTTCTAAGAAGAGAATCAGGGATGTAGTGCAGTCTTCTTCTTCCTCACAAGTGGCAGCTAAGCAGCAGAAGTTCTACCTTCCTCCTCCTCTGTTTTGTCAGCCTTACCATCAGAAGAACTCAGGTGGTCGTGGATCTTCCCACCCACCCAACCCAGGCTATCAGAACAAGTCCCAGCCTCAAGCTTCAAGGTCAAATGCTCCTTATCATCGTCCGCTCTCAGAAGTGACTTGCAACAAGTGCCAGCAGAAAGGTCACTATGCGAACAAATGCTTCAATCAAAGGCGCCTTCCTCCTCCTCCTGTGAGATCTTCAAGCAATGCAGTGGTCAAGCATAATTCCAAGTTTGCAAAGGTCAACATGATGAATGCAGCTCAGGCAGAGGATTCTTCAGATGTGATCATGGGTAATCTTCCTGTTAATGATATTCCTGCAAAAGTCTTATTTGATACTGGCGCATCGCTTAGTTTCATCTCAAGACCATTTGCATCTAAGCATGAGTTGTCTTTCCAAGAATTGCCTAGACCGTTAGCAGTTGTCTCTCTGGGTAAATGCATGAACGCAAGCTACATGGTTCCGGATGTTTCCATCAAGATGGGCGACTATAAATTTCTGTCTTCTCCAATTGTTCTTGGCGACTCTGATATTGATCTAATTCTCAGGATGGACTGGCTTTCTAAGCACAAGGCTCAGCTTGATTGTGCTGCCAGGCAAATTCAATTGACACACCCTTCTGAGGATGTTATCATCTATGCCGCTCGTGATGAAACCATTCGGTTGTTTTCTCTCAATGAGAAGGGCGAGTTAGATGCAATTTCTCAAATTCCAGTCGTTTCTAAGTACCAAGATGTCTTTCCAGAAGAGCTTCCGGGTATGCCTCCTCATCGTCCAGTCGAATTCGTTATTGATCTTGAGCCTGGAACTGAACCCGTTTGCAAGCGTCCATACAAGCTTGGACCCAAGGAGCTGAAGGAATTGAAGAAACAACTCGATGAACAAGAGAGTCTGGGTTTGATCAAACCGAGTTCATCTCCATGGGGTTGTGGAGTTCTTTTTGTCCAGAAGAAGGATGGCACGGACCGACTTTGCGTCGATTACCGTCCATTGAACAAGAAGACAATCAAGAACAAGTATCCACTTCCCAACATCAATGAGCTTTTCGAGCAACTCAAAGGTGCTAAAGTATTCTCCAAGCTTGACCTTCGTATGGGTTATTATCAAATTCGCATTCGTGAACAAGATATTCCCAAGACAGCATTCAGAACATGCTATGGTTCTTATGAATATACTGTCCTGTCTTTCGGCCTTGTCAATGCTCCTCCAACGTTCTCTCGCATGATGAACTTTATCTTCAACCCCTACACAAATGAATTCGTCTTGGTGTATCTCGATGATATCTTGGTCTTTTCCAAGAATAAGAAGGATCATGCCAAACATTTGCGATTGGTGCTCGACAAGCTCAGAGAGTATCAATTCTACGCGAAGTTTTCCAAATGTGAGTTCTGGCTTGATGAAGTTCTTTATCTTGGTCATATCATCTCCGCCAAGGGCATTGCTGTTAATCCCGCGAAGGTGTCTGCAGTTGTGAATTGGGAACCTCCTCAGAATGTCAAACAGCTCCGCAGCTTTCTTGGTCTTGCAAGTTATTGCTGAAGATTCATTGAGAACTTCTCTAAGATTGCAAAGCCTCTTTCCAACCTCCTCCAGAAGCATGTCAAGTATGTCTGGACGCCTGAGTGTGACGTCGCTTTCAACACCCTCAAAGAGAAGCTAGTCATGGCTCCTGTCTTGACTCCTCCTGATGAATCCAAGCCATTTGAAGTGTTCTGTGATGCTTCTCTACAAGGTCTCGGTGCTGTGTTGATGCAAGAGAAAAAATTGTGGCCTATACCTCTCGTCAGTTGAAGCCCAACGAAAAGAACTACCCCACTCACGATCTTGAGTTGGCGGCAGTTGTCCATGCATTGATAACATGGAGACATCTCTTATTGGGAAGGCAAGTGGACATTTTCACAGATCACAAGAGCCTCAAGTATATCTTCACTCAACCCAACCTTAACCTCAGGTAAACTCGATGGGTCAAAATGATTCAAAAGTACAATCCGAGTATTGAATATACTCCTAGCAAGGCGAATGTGATTGCAGATGCTCTGAGCAGAAAGGCTTATTGCAACAGTCTAATTCTCAACCCATGTCAACCGGATCTTTGTGAAGCTTTCCGCAAGCTGAATCTTCAAGTTATTCCTCAAGGCTTTCTTGCCAACCTGATAGTCTCTCCTACTTTGGAAGATCAAATTCGTGAGGCACAACTCCTGGATACCATGGTGAAGAAGGTGAAACGTGGTATTGACAAGGGCATTCCCAAATACAAGTGCTATCGCGTGGATGACAAAGGTACTCTTTTCTTTGAGGATCGTATTGTGGTTCCTAAAGGCGATCTGAGAAAAGTCATCATGAACGAGGCACACAATTCCCTCCTATCCATTCATCCTGGAAGTACAAAGATGTACCATGACCTCAAGCAGTCGTATTGGTGGACTCGAATGAAGCGAGAGATTGCGCAATTCGTGAATGAATGTGATGTCTGCAGAAGGGTGAAAGCAGAACACCAACGACCAGCTGGTCTCCTCCAACCTCTTGCTATTCCGGAATGGAAGTTTGACCATATCGAGATGGACTTCGTGACTGGTTTTCCTAAGTCCAAGCGTGGGAATGATGCTATCTTTGTTGTCATTGACAAGGTTACTAAAGTGGCTCATTTCCTTCCTATCAAAGAATCTATCACAGCAGCTCAGCTGGCAGAGCTATACACCTCCAGAATTGTCTTCTTGCACGGTATTCCACAATTTATATCTTCAGATCGTGGAAGCATCTTCACTTCTAAGTTCTGGGACTCCTTTCAGAAGGCCATGGGCACCAACATTCGTTTCAGCACAGCTTTCCATCCTCAAACAAGTGGCCAAGTCGAGCGAGTCAATCAAATCCTTGAAAATATGCTCAGGGCTTGTGTCATTTCCTTCGGTATGAAGTGGGAAGATTGTCTTCCATATGCCGAGTTCTCCTACAACAACAGCTTCCAAGAGAGTTCGGGCAAGGCCCCATTCGAAATTCTCTATGGCAGAAAGTGCCGTACTCCTCTCAATTGGTCCGAGACAGGTGAACGCCAACTTCTTGGCAACGACTTGATCACAGAAGCCGAAGAAATGTGCAAAGTCATTCGTGAGAATCTCAAAGCCGCGCAATCGCGCCAAAAGAGTTACTATGATAGCAAGCACCGTGATTTTTCTTTTGAAATCAGAGACCATGTCTACCTCCGCGTCTCTCCAATGAAAGGCACTCGTCGCTTCGGTATCAAAGGGAAGCTTTCCCCTAGATACGTGGGTCCTTTCAAGATCATTGGCAAAAGAGGCGATCTCGCCTATCAACTTGACCTTCCATCCAACTTTGCAAACGTGCACGACGTGTTTCACGTGTCACAGCTTCGCAAGTGCTTCAAGACTCCTGAGCGCACTATCAACTTCGAAGAAATCGACCTCCAAGAAGATCTCTCTTATCATGAGCACCCCGTTGCTATTCTTGAAGAAACCGAGCACAAGACTCGCAACAAGTCAATCAAATTCCTGAAAGTGAAGTGGTCACACCATTCAGACCGTGAAGCCACCTGGAGCGCGAGGATCACCTCCGTTCGAATATCCGGATTTCTTTCAGTCCTAGATCTCGGGACGAGATCCTCTTGTACTGGTGGAGTGTTGTAACACCCCGGATGTAACTTTCCATCTTTGTAACTCTAACTCTTGCCATTATCGGCCATGTGTTATGATATTCCCTCCATGGTTGGGTTTTGTCTTTTGTTTTGCATTTTATTAATGTCATGCATATCATATCATGTCATCATGTGCATCTCATTTGCATACGTGTTCGTCTCATGCATCCGAGCATTTTCCCCGTTGTCCGTTTCGCAATCCGACACTCCCACATGCACCGGCGCACCCCTCTTGTCTCTTTTAGTGTGTGGGTGTTAAACGTTCTCGGAATGGACCGAGCCTTGCCAAGTGGCCCTGGTATACCACCGGTAGACCGCCTGTCAAGTTTCGTGCCATTTGGAGGTCGTTTGATACTCCAACGGTTATCGCATAACCGCAAAGGCCTCTTTTGTGTTGCAGCCCAACACCCCTCCAAAACAGCCCAATAACCCATCTAAGTCACTTCCATGCTCTTCGTTGTCGGATCATGATCGTGTGGGCGAAAACTACACCTCATTTGGACACTCCTAGCTCCCTCTACCTATAAAAACACCTCCCCCTCCGAAATTCCGGATCAAACCCTAGCCCCGCTCCTCTCCCCGCCGCCGGACGTGTCTGATTCAGGCCGGACACGTCCGCCCGCTGCTCCGGACCAACCGGGAGCTGCCACGTGTCGCTCCGGCGCCCGCCGCCGCCGCCGGCCCGCCAAGCCGGCGCCCGGCCCCCGCGACCCGCTCCTCCGCCCCGCGCCCGGCCGCGCCGCCCCGCCGGCGCGCTCCTCCGCCTCGCCGTCCGGCCGCCCCACCGACGCGCGTCGCGCGGCCGGGCCACGCCGCCCGCGCCCTGGCCACGCCGCCCGCGCCCCGACGCCGCCGGCCCCGCCTCCGCCGTCGCCGCGCCGACCTCCGGCCGGCCTCGCCCCGCCGGAATTCCCCGAGCTCCTCTCCGGCCCCCTCCCGACCAGCACCTCCGGTGCCGCCTCGATCCACGCGCCCTGAGCCAGATCGGATCTAGAACCCTAGGTTGACTTCTTTCTCCCCCGAATTCCACTAAGTCTTTTTCTGTCAGTAATTTTGTTGCATGTTCGTCGTACCACAACTTTGCACCCGTGGCTCCATTTTGGCCGTGTAGCATATCGAATTGTTCGCCTCGACGAGTAAATCATTTCATCTCATTGAATCATTTTATTTTGAGCTCATCTTGATGCCCTAAAAGATGTTGGAAGAGTGCTTCATAATGTTAGTTTCAGATTCTTATCAGAACATGCACTTTTGTCATTTTTGTCATGATTGATGTGTGCATCTTATGTACTTGAGCCCTACATGTGTTTTGAACTATGCCATTCCATCTTTACAGAGGTGCTTACCATGTATTTTTGTGATGAATGTGGTAACTAGCAAAAGCATGCAAACTAGGCCTTGTGATATTGCTGATTTTAGTCCCTATTCTGCTGATATTTTGATGCCATGTAAACATGATGCTACAGAGAGATCCATGCATATTTTGAGATACTTCAGTAAGGGTGTTTTGAACATATGGTTATGCTCTATCCATCGATGCCCCTCGTTGCATTTATGGAGTAGTCCAGCATGTCATTTTCGTGCTCTACTTTTGCTTCAAAATGTTTCCTGGCAGATTGTTTACATGTTATTCAATTTTGCCAAGGTTGTTGTAGTTGATCCGTGTATGCTATGATGTTGTTCTTGCCATGTATAGCTTCTATGCCATGTCTTCTTGATGGGTGTATGCTAAGTTTATCATGAAATTCTCTGTAGTGAGTGCATCGAGCTCGCAAAGATGCCTTCATAATTCTGCCAATGCCATGCTCTGTTTGCTGAATCTGTTAACGAAACTTGCTATGTTTACATGGGTGCCATCATATCTTCTGGTCCTTTTTGGCTCATGGTCACTAAGGGACTTTTGATCTATGCTTTGAGTAGAATCATGTCATGTCTTGTTCTGCTATTATAAGTTCCTATAGCATGTTGATAACTTGCTCTGAACATTGCTTCGTGATGCTGTTTATGCCATGTCCAACCTGATATTTTTTGCACTTTCGCCATGCTTGTTTGAACCTGTTATGGTGTGATTTAGCCATAGCTCAGTGTTCCTCTTTTGTTAAGCACCTCCTGCAGATCACTTCCATATGCTTTGTTTTTATGTTGGGGTGCTGTAGCATAGTTTCTTGTTGCATGCTAAGTAGCATCGTGCTGTTAATCGCAGCTTTGTGCCATTCTTGTTTTGCTTGCCATTTGCAAACCATGCATCCGTTTCCGGTGATCCTTATATCGATTTCAACCGAAATCATCTTATCTTTCCAGCGGCATAATTGGTTTGCCAAGTTGATGCCTTGTTCATCCTTTTCCTCCCGGAGCACGCTTATGCATTGCATATCACATCTCGCATATCATGACATGTATTGCATCATGTTGCTTGTGCATTGCACCGTGATTTATTGTGGTTCCTTTGCTTGTGTTCTTGCTTTGGGTAGAGCCAGGAGACGATTACGTGCACGAGGAACTTATTGAGTACACTAACAAGGATCAAGCCTGCGACAACTCTAAGAACCTTGCATGCAAGATGACCATACCTTCGATATCACTTCTATCTTTGCTTTGCTACTTGCTCGCTCTATTGCTATGTTAGATCTACCTGCCACTGTTTATCATGCCTCCCTATTGTCATGTCAAACCTCTAACCATCCTGTCCTAGCAAACCGTTGTTTGGCTATGTCACCGCTTTTGCTCAGCCCCTCTTATAGCGTTGATAGTTGCAGCTGAAGATGAGGATTGTTCCTGGTCGGAACATGGATATTTTGGGATATCACAATATCTCCTGTTTAATTAATGCACCTTATATACTTGGTAAAGGGTGGAAGGCTCGGCCTTATGCCTGGTGACTTGTTCCACTCTTGCCGCCCTAGTTTCCGTCATACCGGTGTTATGTTCCTTGATTTTGCGTTCCTTACACGGTTGGGTGATTTATGGGACCCCCTTGACAGTTTGCTTTGAATAAAAATCCTCCAGCAAGGCCCAACCTTGGTTTTACCATTTTCCACCTAAGCCTTTTTCCCTTGGGTTTTCGCGAGCCCAAGGGTCATCTTTATTTTAAACCCCCCGGGCCAGTGCTCCTTCGAGTGTTGGTCCAACCTGTCAGCCGCCGGTGGTCACCAGGGGCAACTCTGGGCTGGCCTATCGGAAGTTTGGACAATCTGGTGTGCCCTGAGAATGAGATATGTGCAGCTCCTATCGGGATTTGTCGGCAACGGGTGGCTTTGCTGGTCTTGTTTTACCATTGTCGAAATGTCTTGCGAACCAGGATTCCGAGGCTGATCGGGTCTTCCGGGGAGAAGGTATATCCTTCGTTGACCGTGAGAGCTTGTGATGGGCTAAGTTGGGACACCCCTGCTGGGTATATTATCTTTCGAAAGCCGTGCCCGTGGTTATGAGGCAGATGGGAATTTGTTAATGTTTGGTTGTAGATAACTTGACACTTGACTTCATTAAAATGCATCAATCGTGTGTGTAGCCGTGATGGTCTCTTCTCAGAGGAGTCTGGGAAGTGAACACGGTTTGAGTTATGTTTGACGTAAGTAGTTTCAGGATCACTTCTTGATCGCTTCTAGCTTCTCGACCGTTGCGTTGCTTTTCTTCTCGCTCTCACTTGCGTATGATAGCCACCATATATGCTTAGTGCTTGCCGCAGCTCCACCATATTACCCCTTTTCCTACCTATGAGCTTAAATAGTCTTGATCTCGCGGGTGTGAGATTGCTGAGTCCCCGTGGCTCACAGATTCTACCAAAACAGATGCAGGTGCCGAGGATACCGGCGCAGATGGTGCAACCGAGCTCAAGTGGGAGTTTGACGAGGACCTTGGCCGTTACTATGTATCGTTTCTAGATGATCAGTAGTGGTGCCCAGTCAGGACGATCAGGGATCTAGCATTTGGGGTTGTCTTGTTTTCATTTGGATTTGACCGTAGCCGGTCTATGAGTGTATTTTGAATGATGTATGATCTTAATTATGTATTGTGTGAAGTGGCGATTGTAAGCCAACTCTCTTTATCCCATTCTTGTTCATTACATGGGATTGTGTGAAGATGACCCTTCTTGCGACAAAACCACCATGAGGTTATGCCTCTAAGTCGTGCTTCAACACGTGGGAGATCTAGCCGCATCGTGGGTGTTACACTTCACCCCGACCAGAAGAGCAAATAGTTGCTCCTCAACCTACTGAACTTTATGAAAATATTGACTTTGAGATTCCTTCGGGTATGATAGAGAAACTGCTAGCTAATCCATTTACAGGAGACGGAACATTGCATCCCGATTTACACCTTATTTTTGTGGATGAAGTTTGTGGATTATTTAAGCTTGCAGGTATTCCCGATGATGTTGTCAAAAGGAAGGTCTTACCTTTATATTTTAAGGGAGATGCATTGACATGGTATAGGCTATGTGATGATACGAGATCTTGGAATTATAAGCGATTGAAGTTGGAATTTCACCAGAAGTTCTACCCTACGCATCTTGTTCATCGTGATCGTAATTACATATATAATTTCTGGCCTCGCGAAGGAGAAAGCATCGCTCAAGCTTGGGGGAGGCTTAAGTCAATGTTATATTCATGCCCCAATCATGAGCTCTCCTGGGAAATGATTATTCAAAAATTTTATGCTCGGCTTTCTCTTAACAATCGCAACCTGCTCGATACTTCCTGTGCTGGTTCTTATATGCTGAAGACTATTGATTTCAAATGGAACCTATTGGAGAGAATTAAACGCAACTTTGAAGATTGGGGTTCCGACGATGGTAAGGAGTCAGGTATGACACTTAAGTTCGATTGTGTTAAATCTTTTATGGATACCGATGCTTTTCGTGGATTTAGCGCTAAGTATGGACTTGATCTGAGATAGTAGCTTCATTCTGTGAATCTTTTGCTACTCACGTTGATCTCCCGAAAGAGAAGTGGTTTAAATATAATCCTCCTATTGAAGTTACATTAGTTACACCTATTACAGTTGAAGAAAATACTATCACCTATAGTGATCCTATTGTTCCTACTACTTATGTTGAGAAACCCCCATTTCCTGTTAGGATAAAGGATCATGCTAAAACTTCGACTGTTGTTCATAAGAGTAATACTAGGACTTTTACACCTCCTGAGCAAATCAATGTTGAACCTAGTATTGCTATGGTTAAAGATCTCTTGGATGATGATTTAGATGGGCATGTTATTTATTTCTATGGTGAAACTGCTAATATTGCTAGACCAGATACTAAGATAGATAGACCTGTCGTAGGCATGCCTGTTGTCAGCGTTCTAGGAACGGGGGTCCCCAGACTTGCCTGCCTGCGACCTGCGGCGTGGCTCAAGCGGTGGCCCAGTGCGACCCACCTTCATCGGCTCAAGCTCAAGTCCCTCACAAGGGGCCAAGCCTCGCGGGGCGGACGACAGGAAGCTTCGTCAGGAGCAGCCTCATCAGGCGGGCTCGCAAGGAGGCGGAGAGATCAAGGCAGGGGTACCTCGCGAGGTGCCCGTGACGCAAGCCATGACGATCGAGGCCAGGCGGGCACCCCCAGGGCTGGGATCATCTCCAGCAGTATCAGGTGACATCTTTCGAAGTTCCATTTTCAGCTGGGAGCGCCCCTAGGGCTGCATCATTCCCAGGCCGCGTGGGTCTGTCCCTGTGGCATGTATCTCTTTTGTCAATATCTTTAGGTTACCTTGTTGGGGGTGCCCCTCGGGCTGCATTATCCCCAAGCCGCTCGGGCCTGGCCCAGTGGCACGTATCCCTCTCGCTTTCATCTGAGCTAATTTACTATCCCATGCTTAATCTGCTTGACTTAATCGCCTTCTCGATTGACACCAATCTTTGGAGTTTCTATCCCTGGCACGACGCTTGTGCATGGATCCGTCCCTGCAACATCGACAAACCTGAGCGGCTGAGCTCTGGCCGCGGCAGCCCCGCAAGGCACCACCTCACCAGGCCCTCAGTGCCCCCATCTCTCCCTCAGAGCAACCGGCGGCTGGCTGACAATTGTAATGGCAAATCTCGTTTTCCTTGTGGTGAGTTTACAGGGTCTCGCTAGGGATAGCATCGGGCGAGGCCTTCGCAGTCTCTCTTCCTCTCTCGCCTGCACGAGCCGCTCGCGCGTTAAAGGGGGGGCACCTGAGCATCGTGACTCACGGGCTCTTATTGGCTCTCCAGCCCTCACCTCCTGGCCTTGTCCACGGCATCGCGACCTGGCATGCCAGCAACGGATGAGCTCTCTTGAGGGCCGGGACCCGAGGACGTAGAGCACGAAGGGGAGTGCAGGGGAGAAGGAGGAAGCTCGCGAGGACCTCACCGGGCGACTCCCCAGCTACAGACGTGCGGGTGTGGTGCTGCGCCGTGAAATGGCCCCAAACTCCTGAGATAAGTCGCCATCTACGGAACTGCTAGCTAACGCAACACCGACTATGCACCTAATGCGGCCCTATAACAGCGACGTTGCGCTCCTTTCTCACCGAGCGACGGCTGCTTGAGCGCCAAGGGGGACCTCCTGAGCATCGCGCCTCGAGGGCTCTTACTAGACCTCGGGCCACTCACCTCCTGGCCTTGACCACGGCATCGTGACCTGGCATACCAGTGACGGCTGAAGCCTGCCTTGGGACCGGGACCTGTCGGCGCAGAGCACCAGGCCCTCTTGAGGTTAGAAAGGAGGAACCAAGCCGGGACAGGACAAGCATCTCACACTGCATCGCGATAAGGATCATATTAACAAAAGGGATTACAGACTCTTTACATACACCCACGGGGTGCTTCCTTGATTCCCCGCAGGAAACAAAAGAAGCGAATCCTAAAGAGCCCTAACTACGGGAGCCGCAGCAGCAGACGCCATCATCAACAGTGGGCCATGTGGGGCTAGCGCCAACCCCATCTAGATCAACCGCGCCGACCGCCAGGCGCGCCGGCTTTGCTCTGGGCGCGACGTGAGCTCGGGGGCTCATAGCTGTCATCGCTCGTCTCTGGAGTCAGCAGAAGTTCGGGGGAGTCGTTGGACCCTTCGGCATGCCCGCTGCTACCAGAGGAGATGCTGGAGAAGCAGGCGGCAGGCCTGGCCCTCGCCGCTCCAGAGCTCCGGCCGCCGTCTCTGGGGCAGCACTCCAGCCGGCGTCCTTCCACGTCGAAGACCTTGAAGAGCATCAGGGAGGCACTGTCGTATTCCAGATGAATCACGAGGGCGCCCGCCATTCGGCAGACCCTGGCGATCTCGCCCCAGCCTCGGGTCATGAAGACCTTTCCAAGGGCAACAACCTCGACCTCCGCTTCGGTCACGCGGGTGCGGCAGTCGGCGTGTTGTAGCCAAAGCTCCCGAGGCCCCCTCGGCGGCATCTCGAAGGCGAAGGAGGCAGGAAGGCGGATCCAAGAGCTCGGAGGCATGGCGGCGTGAAGCACGAGCTCGCGGGAAGAGTTCACAGCATGGACTCCAGGGGGGACGATGCGCGTCGTCGTGATTCGTCGGCAACGCCAGTGACGCGGGCGGCGCCGCTCGGCGCCCTCTTCCCCAGGGCCCTCGTCCTGGGTGTACAAGGGTCATGGATATCCGGGAGGAGGCCGCTCGTACCAAGTTTACGATGCCTCCTGCTGAGCACCCTCATCTCGGTGGTAGGGGACTGGCCGCTTCTTCAGCGGGAGTGGGACGGGCCCCTCTCGGGGGCCCTTTCCTTTCTCTTTGGTCGAGAGCCGGCGGATCGGCGCCATCATCGTCGAATTGGAGGAGGGGCAAAGAAGAAGAGGCAGAGTAAGGAGAGATGGACTGGAAGGGCTCGCGCCGTTCCGTACTTATAGCCGGAGGAGGCCAACCATCGGCCTCCACGATCACAGGTAATCATGACCCATTTTGCATACAGGGACTAGTCCGGGCGCACCTTGGGCCCGGGGACTACTGTCGGCGTTTTGGGAACGTGGGTCCCCAGACTTGCCTGCCTGCGGCCTGCGGCGTGGCTCAAGCGGTGGCCCAGTGCAGCCCACCTTCATCGGCTCAAGCTCAAGACCCTCGCGAGGGGCCAAGCCTCGCGAGGCGGATGACAGGAAGCTTCCTCAGGAGCAGCCTCATCAAGCGGGCTCGCGAGGAGGCGAATAGATCAATGCAGGGGTACCTCGCGAGGTGCCCGTGATGCAAGCCATGACAATCAGGTCAGGCGGGCGCCGGCCTGCGCAGTGTCCTTGTTTCCCCTTTGGTGCAAAGGGGCAAGCACAGGCAAAGGCATCATGCAAAGGTTACCGTTTCGGTGCAACAAGACCAAGACCAGCAGAACGGCAGGATGGAGGTCACCGTGGAGCCCAAGACGGCATCGTCGTCAGATTCTTTGACAGTCGAAGACCAACTTTAGTCAGGATAAGTGTACTAGATGTTCCCCTTCAAAATGGCCAATTGTTGTCGCCCTTCCTGCTCAATATTTGGGAAGAGGACCAGGGCCTCTCTCTATATATAGAGATAGCCACCACATTAGAAGAATGGAGAATATCACCTAGGGGGATCCAAGAAACCAACCCTTCAAAAGGGAAAACACCACCACAAGAACATCCCTCGCGAGGCTGTTCTTCCTTTGTATTGTTCATCATCAGCCCCTGAGGCAATCTACCACACCACACACTAGAGTAGGGTATTACACCACAATGGTGGCCTGAACCAGTATAAACCTCGTGTCCCCTGTGTGTTCATCTTTGTAGCCTAGATTCCTTGTGAGGCTTCGAGACGTGAGTTGGTAGGAGAGAGATCTTCGCGCGCACCCCAAAGTTTGAACCTCAAGGGTCTGCCGGAACCCGAAATCCGACACCTGTTATTTCTGTTAAAATAGGAGATCATTGTTATCATTGTTTATGTGATATGGGTGCTAGTGCTAGTGCGATACCTTATGGTTTATATAAAGAAATTATGCACGACATTGCACCCATTGAATTAGAAGACATTGATGTTACTATCAAGCTTGCTAATAGGGATACCATTAAACCAATTGGGATTGTTAGAGATGTTGAAGTTTTGTGTGGGAAAGTTAAATACCCTGTTGATTTTCTTGTTCTTGCTTCCCCACAAGATGAATTCTGTCCCATTATTTTTGGTAGACCCTTCTTCAATACAGCTAGTGCTAAGATTGATTGTGAAAATGATATTGTCACTATTGGCTTAGATGGTGTGTCCCATGAGTTTAACTTTGCTAAGTTTCGTAGACAACCTCGTGATAGGGAACCACCTAGTAAGGATGAGATCATCGGTATTGCTTCCATTGTTGTGCCTCCTATTGATCCGTTAGAACAATATTTGCTAGACCATGAAAATGATATGTTTATGAAGGAAAGAAGAGAAATAGATGAAGTGTTCCTTAAACAGGAACCTGTGCTGAAACATAATCTTCCCGTTGAAATTCTTAGGGATCCCCCTCCACCCAAGGGTGATCCCGTGTTTGAACTCAAACCTTTACCTGATAATCTTAAGTATGCTTATCTTGATGAAAAGAAAATATATCATGTTATTATTAGTGCTAACCTTTCAGAGCAAGAAGAAGAAAGATCATTGAAAACTCTGAAGAAGCACCGAGCTGCTATTGGATACACTCTGGATGATCTTAAGGGCGTTAGTCCCATGTTATGCCAACACAAAATTAAATTGGAGGATGATGCCAAACCAATTAGTGATCCTAAACGACAACTAAATCCCAAGATGAAAGAAGTTGTAAGAATGGAGATACTAAAGCTCCTTGAGGCAGGTATAATTTATCCCGTTGCTGATAGTGAATGGGTAAGTCATGTCCATTGTGTTCCTAAAAAGGGAGGTATCACTGTCATTCCTAATGATAAAGATGAATTGATCCCGCAAAGAATTATTACAGGTTATAGGATGGTAATTGATTTCCGTAAATTAAATAAGGCTACTAAGAAAGATCATTACCCTTTACCTTTTATTGATCAAATTCTAGAAAGACTATCCAAACACACACATTTTTGCTTTCTAGATGGTTATTCTGGTTTCTCTCAAATACCTGTATCAGCGGGAGATCAATCAAAAACTACTTTTACTTGCCCTTTAGGTACTTTTGCTTATAGACGTATGCCTTTTGGTTTATGTAATGCACCTGCTACCTTTCAAAGATGCATGATGGCTATATTCTCCGATTTTTGTGAAAAGATTTGTGAGGTATTCATGGATGACTTCTCCGTTTATGGATCCTCTTTTTATAATTGTTTGAGCAACCTTGATCGAGTTTTGCAAAGATGCGAAGACACTAGTCTCGTCCTGAATTGGGAAAAGTGTCACTTTATGGTTAATGAAGGCATTGTTTTGGGGCATAAGATTTCCGAGAGAGGTATTGAAGTCAACAAAGCCAAAGTAGATGATATTGAAAAGATGCCATGTCCCAAGGACATAAAAGGTATAAGAAGTTTGCTTGGTCATGCCGGTTTTTATAGGAGGTTCATTAATGACTTTTCTAAGATCTCTAGGCCTCTGACTAATTTATTGCAAAAAGATATTCCTTTTGTCTTTGATGATGATTGTGTAGAAGCATTTGAAAAGAAAGATGCTAAGCCTAGGCTCATTAGATGGGTTCTCCTGCTCCAAAAATTTGATTTACATATTATTGATAGAAAGGGAGCTGAGAACCCTGTTGCAGACAACTTGTCTAGGTTAGAAAATGTTCTTGATGACCCACTGCCTATTGATGATAGCTTTCCTGATGAACAATTAGCTGTCATTAATGCTTCTCGTACTTCTCCCTGGTATGCTGATTATGCTAATTATATTGTTGCTAAATTTATACCTCCTAGTTTCACATACCAGCAAAAGAAAAAGTTCTTTTATGATTTAAGACATTACTTTTGGGATGATCCACACCTTTATAAAGGAGTAGATGGTGTTATTAGACGTTGTGTGCCTGAGCATGAACAGGAACAGATCCTACGCAAGTGTCACTCTGAATCCTATGGAGGGCACCACGCTAGAGATAGAACTGCACACAGGGTACTACAATCTGGTTTTTACTAGCCTACTCTCTTCAAAGATGCGCGTAAGTTTGTCTTATCTTGTGATGAATGTCAAAGAATAGGTAACATTAGTAGATGTCAATAAATGCCGATGAATTATTCTCTTGTTATTGAACCATTTGATGTTTGGGGCTTTGATTATATGGGACCTTTTCCTGTCTCTAATGGTTACACACATATTTTAGTTGTTGTTGATTACGTTACTAAGTGGGTAGAAGCTATTCCAACTAGTAGTGCTGATCATAACACTTCTAATAAAATGCTTAAAGAAGTTATTTTTCCGAGGTTTGGAGTCCCTAGATATCTTATGACTGATGGTGGTTCACATTTTATTCATGGTGCTTTTCGTAAGATGCTTGCTAAGTATGATGTCAATCATAGAATCGCATCTCCTTATCACCCGCAGTCTAGTGGTCAAGTAGAGCTGAGCAATAGAGAGCTCAAATTAATTTTGCATAAGACTATGAATAGATCTAGAAAGAATTGGTCCAGAAAACTTGATGGTGCATTATGGGCCTATAGAACTGCATACGAAAATCCTATGGGTATGTCTCCATATAAGATGGTTTATGGAAAAGCATGTCATTTACCTCTTGAACTTGAACATAAAGCATATTGGGCTATTAAAGAGCTCAACTATGACTTGAGACTTGCCGGTGAGAAGAGGTTGTTTGATATTAGCTCACTTGATGAATGGAGAACCCAAGCCTATGAGAATGCCAAGCTATTCAAAGAAAAAGTCAAACGCTGGCATGATAAAAGGATACAAAAGCGTGAGTTTAACATAGGAGATTATGTGTTGTTATTCAAATCTCGTTTAAGATTTTTTGTAGGAAAACTTCTCTCTAAATGGGAAGATCCCGACGTTATCGAGGAGGTCTATCGTTCTGGTGCCATAATAATTAACAACTTCGAAGGCACAAGTCTGAGGGTGGTAAACGGTCAAAGAATTAAACATTATATTTCAGGTAATCCTATCAATGTTGAAATTAATATTATTGAAACCGTAACCCCGGAGGAATACATAAGGGACACTTTCCAGAACGTTCCAGACTCCGAAAAGGAATAGGTATGTGGTACGGTAAGTAAACCGGCTTCAAAACAACTCCAATGGCAATTTTTATCAGTTTTGGAATATTTAAGATTTTAGGAAGAAAGAAGTAGTCCAAAAGAGACATGAGGCCCCCACGAGGGTGGAGGGCGTGCCCACCCTTACTGGGCGCGCCCCCCTATCTCGTGGGCACCTCGTGTGCCTCCCGGACTCCGTTTTCTTGCATGTTACATATTTTAGTTGGTAAAAATTCATTATATATACTCCCGAAGGTTTTGATCACCGTATCATGCAAATATCCTCTGTTTTCGTTTCAAGCTGTTTCTGTTTCAGATCTAGAGCATCATGGCATCTCCAAGCACTCCCAAGGACAAGTTTTTGACAGGGTTATCAACCCCTATCTTGTGGAGGTGCTGCAACACCCTCAAACCATCGAGATGCATGAGGGGGTGCTGCACATCCGCGATGTGGAGGGACCAAGGCGTACCGGAAGCGTGGAGACAAAGCTCGAAGCCGTGGAGCAGCAAGTTTTCAAGTGCCAAGGGATGGTGGAGCGTGGACTCAACGCCAACCAGATGATGATCATGGAGTTAACCAACAACCACAAGCTAGATGCCAAGGTCATTGGGGAGACCATCTTCAAGCTTCAAGAGAAAATCGAGCATCTCCAAGCCCAGATCTATGACCTAAAAAACCAGAACTATGAGTATGAATATAGATTCAAGAGGATGAGTTTGGCTGCAGATTTAAGGATCCCGGAGACTCGATCATCCTTCTATGATGGTGAGCCTATGCCTTGGAAGATGGACGACAAGCCTACATCAGCAACAACTCCTACTTCACCACCTCCGAGGACATAATCACATGGGTATGGGCACTCCCCTTGGCAACTGCCCCGGTATCGTATCACCATCACACTCCTATCTTCACCATTTTATTTAGTTTGATCCTTTTAGTAGTATCTTGATCTAGTAGATTGCAGTTTTGATATCAAGTAGTTTTGAGTTTTGCTTAGTGATCTCTTTTTGTAATCGAGTCCGTGAGCTATCTATAATAAAGATTAGTGTTGAGTCAAGGGCTTTGCTATCTTGCTGTGATCTTGAGAAAGTAGAAAGAATTAAAGAGTTCATATTGATCTTATGGTTAGTGATGACTTCACATATAGAAAGTATGAGGCATAAAAATTGTTGAGAGTTGATAAACGTAGTTTTGGTCATCGTTGCAATTAATAGGAAGTGATAAGGAAAGAGAGGTTCACATATAAATATATTATCTTGGACACCTTTTATGATTGGGAGTACTCATTAAGTATGACATGCTAAAAGAGTTGACGTTGGACAAGGAAGACAACGTAATGGTTTATGTTTTCTCACATCTCAGTTAAAGTATATTGTTATTGACCTTCCGAACATGTTGAGCTTGCCTGTCCCCCTGATGCTAGCCAAATTCCTTGCACCAAGTAGAGATACTACTTGTGCTTCCAAATATCCTTAAACCCAGTTTTTGCCATCCGAGTCCACCATACCTACCTATGGATTGAGTAAGATCCTTCAAGTAAGTTGTCATCGGTGCAAGCAATAAAAATTGCTCTCTAAATATGTATGACTTATTAGTGCAGAGATAATAAGCTTTGTACGAGCTTGTTGTGCAAGCAATAAAAGCGACCGACTGCATAATAAAGGTCCACATACAAGGGGCAATATAAAGTGACATTCTTTTGCATTAAGATTTTGTGCATCCAACCCTAAACGCACATGGCAACCTCAGTTTGCCTCTGCAAAGGGCCTATCTTTTACTTTATGTTTTTACTTTATGCTTGAGTCAAGGTGATCCTCACCTTTCCCCTTTTTCATTTTATCCTTTGGCAAGCTCTTCGTGTTTGGAAGATCATGATAGATATATCCAATTGGATGTAAGTTAGCATGGGCTATTATTGTTGACATCACCTAAAGGTGAATACGTTGGGAGGCAACACAATAAGCCCCTATCTTTCTCAGTGGCCGGCTGAAACTCCATAACCACAAGTATTGCGTGAGGGTTAGCAATTGTAGAAGACTACAATATAGTTGAGTATGTGAACTTGCTGAAAAGCTCTATTATTGACTCTTTCTGATGTTATGATAAATTGTGATTGCTTTAATGACTGAGATTATAGTTTGTTAAGTTCTCAATGAAGTTTTTGAACCATACTTGGCATTGTGAATTGATTGTTACTTGAGAATAAGAAATCATATGATAAAATCTATATATGTTGCTGTTATAAGAACGATCATGATGCCCTCATGTCCGTATTTTATTTTTATTGACACCTCTATCTCTAAACATGTGGGCATATTTTTCGATATCGGCTTCCACTTGAGGACAAGCGAGGTCTAAGCTTGGGGGAGTTGATACGTCCATTTTGCATCATGCTTTTATATCAATATTTATTGCATTATGGGCTGTTAATACACATTATATCTCAATACTTATGGCTATTCTCTCTTATTTTACAAGGTTTACCATGAAGAGGGGGGATGCCGGCAGCTGGAATTCTGGCTGGAAAAGGTGCAAACATTGGAAACCTATTCTACACTGCTCCAAAAATCCTGAAACTCCACAAAACCTATTTATGGAATTAATAAGAATTACTAAGCGGAAGAAGTACACCAGGGGGCCCACAACCTGTCCAGGAGGGTGGGGGCGCGCCTCCCCCTACTGGGCGCACCCCCTATCTCCTGGGCCCCCTGGTGGCCCTCCGGTGTCCATCTTCTGCTATATGAGGGCTTTTACCCTGGAAAAAATCGTGGGCAAGCTAATGGGACGAAACTTCACCGCCACGAGGCGGAACCTTGGCGGAACCAATCTAGGGCTCTGGCGGAGCTGTTCTGCCGGGGACACTTCCCTCCGGGAGGGGGAAATCATCACCAACTTCATCACCAACGATCCTCTCATCGGGAGGGGGTCAATCTTCACCAGCACCATCTCCTCTCAAAACCCTAGTTCATCTCTTGTATTCAATCTTGTCTCAAAACAACAAATTGGTACCTGTGGGTTGCAAATAGTGTTGATTACTCCTTGTAGTTGATGCTAATTGGTTTACTTGGTGGAAGATCATATGTTCAGATCCTTAATGCATATTATTACCCCTCTGATTATGAACATGATTATGCTTTGTGAGTAGTTATGTTTGTTCCTGAGGACATGGGTGAAGTCTTGTTATTAGTAGTCATGTGAATTTGGTATTCGTTTGATATTTTGATGAGATGTATGTTTTCTTTTCCTCTAGTGGTGTTATGTGAACGTCGACTACATGACACTTCACCATTATTTGGGCCTAGAGGAAGGCATAGGGGAGTAATAAGTAGATGATGGGTTGCTAGAGTGACAGGCGCTTAAACCGTAGTTTATGCGTTGCTTCGTTAGGGGCTGATTTGGATCCATATGTTTAATGATGTGGTTAGGTTTACATTAATACTTCTTTTGTAGTTGCGGACGCTTGCAATAGGGGTTAATCATAAGTGGGATACTTGTCCAAGTAAGGGCAGTACCCAAGCAGCGGTTCACCCACATATCAAATTATCAAAGTACCGAACGCGAATCATATGAGCGTGATGAAAACTAGCTTGACAATAATTCCCATGTATCCTCAGGGTCTCCTTTCTCATTATTAGAAATTGTCAAGGCTTATCCTTTGCTACATAAAGGATTGGGCCACCTTGCTGCACTTTATTTACTTTGTTTACTTGTTACTCGTTACTATTTATCTTATCGCAAAACTATCTATCACCTACAATTTTAGTGCTTGCAGAGAAAACCTTACTGAAAACCGCTTATCATTTCCTTCCGCTCCTCGTTGGGTTCGACACTCTTACTTACCGAAAGGACTACGATAGATCACCTACACTTGTGGGTCATAACTCATCTATTCTCGAGCTCCAATGCCCAAGCTCTCACCTTCTCCGTAAAAACATTCCGAACATGTCCGGAGCGGGAGGCAAGTGGATGGCCTCCTCCATTTAGAAGGAGGACATCAAGAAGCTTCAGGAGGCCGAATACTTGTCCAAAGACATCGGGCATCGGCTTCCGGCCGAAGGGCAGATCATCCCTACCCCGAAACCCCGGGAAAGGGATAGTATTCCTCTCCCACTTCGTCCGCGGGCTGGGATCCCCCCTCCACCCGTTCGTTTGTTCTACTATGGGCTGGACTTCCATGATTTGGCCCCCAACTCCATCCTCAACATCTAGGCATTTATCGTCGTGTGCGAGGCCTTCCTCCGCATCACACCCCACTTCGGCCTATGGCTGAAGACCTTCAACGTGAAGCCAAAGGTAGTGAGCGGCCAACAAGCAGAGTGCGGAGGCGTCATGGTGGGCAAGATGCCCAATGTCACCTGGCCCGAAGGCTCCTTTGTGGGGACTGTGAAGGGGTGGCAATCGGGGAGGTTCTACATCACCGAGCCGCGCGACGCCAATTGGGCGGCGGCCCCCGAATTTTTATCCGGCGTCCCCATGCGGCTCACCTCCTGGCAAGAGAAGGGCGTAGCCTGGAGCTCAGCGGAAGAACTGACCGGACTTCAGACATGCGTCCAAAATATGATAAGCAAGAAAATCAAGCTTGTCAACATGGTCCAAGTTATGCTCCTCCGCTGGATTCTTTCGTGTCAGAGATGGCTTTGCAATCTGTGGGAGTTCGACCCTGCCAAACACCAGATGTTGCAAGAGTTCTTCGGCATGACGCACGAAGACGCCTGGAAGGTGCTCTTTAAGGCCAATGAGGTACCACCACCCACTACCGAAGATCGCGGGCTCAGTGCAAAACACCAAGCCAATCTGGTAAGTTTTCATATTTGCAAGATATGCCTTTTACTAGCACATCCGCAGGAGGAATCTAAGCCTCCATGCCAATCTTACATGCCTGGGTAGCGATAGCGGAGCAGATTAACTGTCCGGCTCCGCTACCTGAAGATCCAGAATCGCCTCTTCTAACGAAGATGCTGTTTCCGACTCCCTATGAGGTGCCAGAGAAGAAGGCCAAGAAGACGGCCGCGAGGACCAGAGATGGTCTCTGGCGCAAGGTCGCACCGAACATGATGTCCGAAGGCACCGAGACGCACTCCTCCACTGAAGACGAAGAGGAGGAGGAGGAGGAAATCCACCCCCCCTACCGGGGGGAGAAAGAAGAGGAAGGCCGCCATGCATGGGGAGGATGAGGTGTCCAAGAAGGGAAAAACCTTCCTTCCGGACCATTCCACCGCAGCCACCAACAGTGGCGAGGAGTGGGAACCCAGGGTCAAGCCCCTGGCTAAGTCGTAAGTATCCGGACACAATAGTATTTCTGGTATGTTTGCTTTATCGCTTCTTAACGTGCCAGACATGCACCTGCAGTCCAGCCAACTCCAACATCGAGATATCCTCCTCTTCGGAGGGATCGCTGGACCCGTTGGCGATGAACAGCGAGTCTCTTCTGACAGCCTCCTCCCCCAAGGCCACGGACGAAACCGAGGTGCTGTCTCGAAGGATTCCAGGCCAATTGGAGACAGCTTCGGAGACGCCTCCAGGCGAAACCCCAGTTGCTAGACACATGGGGGAAAGACCCCGACAGACTCTGATAATGGGGGCCGCAGCTAGTTTGGCCCCCAGCCGACTACGGCTCCGGAGACCCAAGTGGTTCCGGATTCAGGCAGGTAGCCCCTCCCTAAGGAGGGCGAGCCGCCTGTACCGATGACCTCTGTCCATCCAGAGGCACCGGACAACTTGCTCAAAACGCTTCACAACGCTTCCATTGATGAAGAACACCGTACTCTTATGAGTACGGTGATTGAGATGGTCCGGTCCGCCAAAAGCGGATTGACTGAAGCCTGCGCTAGCCTTCTAACAGGCTTTGAGGTAAGTAATAAAATTGTGAGAGAATAACACAGTGTAGACTGTAGCCCCTGATGCTCTGTGCGGTGTTCGGAAAGGAAAGCCGAATAGAGGATCAAATAATATTCGCAGTAGTCTAACATAAGATGTCTATGTAAATAACACGCGTCGCTGCTGGCCGCTGCCGCCCGTACTGCCGAGGTCTCTGGACTAAAGCAGGACCAGGAGAGAACCGAGGGAGAGCTCGTCCTCATGAAGAGGCAGCTAGAGGAAAGTCAAGGTACGTAATACCCTGCCTGTATACTTATGAAGGATAAATGGTTTCTGCTGATAAAAGCGTCATGAACTTTTATAGGGGCCACGACCGAAGTGGCGGCCCATAAGAAGGCACTGGCCGAGGCCAAAGACAAAGCGGCCAAGGAACGCGCCGCGTGCGAGAAGCAAGAGGCCCGGGTCAGCGAGGTCCAGCAAGAGCTCCAGGATTTCATCCATAAGTATGAGTCCTTGGAGCGTGACTCGAAGACTCAAGAGTCCGAGCTTGCCAAGGCCCTCCAGAGCGCACAAGACGCCAGCGCCAAATCCTAAAGGGACCTCTAGGAGATCCAGGAGGCCAAGAAGATTGCAGCAGGTAAGGCATTTGCTATGCAAAGCAAGCATGTGAAGGAGACATTCTTTTTACTTACCCGAATTTGGAGTTCTCTAGGAGCGTTTGCGGATCTTCCCCATAGCATATCAGATGCCGCAGAGTTCTACCGAGCCAAAGAAGGGAGCTCAATGGAGAAGTTGTTCTGGTCTCAATATCTTGGGACAGAACATCCGATGCCCTTGAGCGACCAGCTGAAGCAACTGGTCGTGCTGCACAAGGCAGCCGAACTGGCCATGAAGGACCTCATAGTGAAGCTATGGCCTGCCGAGCCTATACCCAGCAGCTACTTCGGACTCGTGAAGCGGCTTGTGAGTGCCTGCCCATGACTTGAAGTCATAAAGAGGTCAGTTTGCATTGAAGGTGCGCGGATGGCCTTTGCTCGTGCAAAGATGCATTGGGAGAAGATGGACGCCACGACGCTGATGACCGAGGGGCCTCCGAAGGGCCAGGAGCACCGCCGACCCGAAAATATTATGACAGTGTCCTGAAGGAATCCCGCCTTGTGGCAGAGCAATGTACAAAGGATGTAATCTTTTATGAATGCATTCATTGTATCATGTAATATGAAACAAGTTCATTTGCGCAATATAATGCTTGTTGATTTAAAATTTTACCTCCTATGCAGCCGTTTTATAAAATCTGAGAGTTGGCCAGTCGTCAGCTTCTGCCCCCATGTATCTAGTACAGGGGTGTTTGGGATAACTCTAAACACTCTTTATCCAAGTTTTTGGTCCTTTAAGGAGGTGTCTAGCACAACGAACAAGCCAATCGGACTATACAGCTTTATCACCCTCACTTAGCCATAGAAGTTCTATAATTTTATATTTTGGCATAGCCCCTGGTATTCGGAAGGCCGAACTTG
Organism: Triticum timopheevii; assembly: GCA_963921465.1. Lineage (NCBI taxonomy): Eukaryota > Viridiplantae > Streptophyta > Magnoliopsida > Poales > Poaceae > Triticum > Triticum timopheevii. Next base: position 459,477,930 of record OY997264.1, on the reverse strand, counting down.
GGGTGCTATACATGCCTAAATCGGACAAAGACCGATTCCTCGCATAAAGCGGAAAAAATCTTTAAGGATTTGAAACCTCTCGAACAGCGACCAGCTCTCGCTGCATCATGACAGTCAGTTTTCGGCTTTCTCTACTGAGGTGCTCGTCCGGAAGAACCATGACACAATCGCAGTAGTTCTCCCTTTACTACCCTAGCCGATATAGCGGAACGTAGGGTAGCAAGCACAGAACCGGGCAACCCAACTACTAACCCAAGACATGATTCGGAGCTGATGCATGTAATGCTCTAAGCTCGGGGTGTCGCACTGTTAAAAGTGTTCGGACTTTCTTGCCGTGTTATGGGGTACACTGAAGCCCTTGGTGAACTAAAAGTACCAGAATGTACGGGTGCAATTTGTAATAAATAAACAGTCAAGGAAAAAAATGAAGCAATAAGCTGACGCTGCAAATTATTTTCCATTGTTATTTGAGTAATACGTTAAGGCGTATGTATACAAATAGTGCGATAAGCAAATAGGGACATTTGACATGCCCTTAACCAAGAGCGGGCTGCGTTTGGGTATGTAAAACAGGTATAGCGATCGTTAGCATAGACCACCTGGGGATTCCCTTGTACGTCAAAGCTCCTTTCTTCCTTGGTGTATCCATCCGTGATGGGTCCCATGATGAGGTTATCGGAAGAGCCTCAAGAAGAGAAGAACCTGAAAGAAAGTAAAAGGTGAAGGTATGCGGATCCCGGGGCGGTTGAGCCGCATTGTGGACCGCGATCTAGTTGTGCCTCCGTCTATCACTACAAAAAAATACACTTCTGCGATGATACGTGTTTGTCACAGTAGGTCGCGTGTTTTGTCATGCATGTACATCCATGACAAATTTATGACAGAATCAAGATAATCATACTTGTGCTATCGTAGAAGTGTTCCATGACATTACCAAAATTATCATCACGGAAGTGTCCACTTCCATGATGATAAATCGCGCCTCACAGAAGTGCTTTCATCAAGGGTGACCGACACGTGGCATCCACCGTAACGGAACGCCGTTAAGCTATCGGGTCGGGTTTTGGACCCGATAACCCGTTAACAGCCCCGACCAATGGGGATTTTCCATGTGTAAAATCGTCATTGGCTGGAGGAAACACGTGTCGGCTCATTGTTGGGACAGATGTCATCCACTCATTGGACAGAAGGCGCCTATGATACGTCGACACGTGGCCCGGCCCAACAGAGGCCCATTCCTATGAAAAGGCCAGCCCGTTTGACTTGGTCAAAAGGTGACGGGTCGGCCCATGGAAAGCCTGTTAATGGCCTGTTTGCATATAGCCCATTTACAGCCCGCTAACCCAAGGCCCGTTACGCCCTACCCGAATTAGGCCCAGTAGTGTCATATGGGCCACCCAATATGATTCCAGCCCGTTTTCACTTCTGGCCCATGTATGGCCCATGAAGTCTTTTGGCCCATATGAGGCCCTATGTAACTCTTGGCCTATTAACGGCCCGTGGTGAAACTGGCCTGCAATGAACAGTGTATCACTTTAGACCCATTAACGGCCCGTGGTGAAACTGGCCCATAATGAACAGTGTATCACTTTATACCCATTAATAGCCCGTTATTCAATTGGGCCGTTTCCAGCCCATGTTATCTTTCGGCCTTCTCAGAGCCCATTTATTCTTGGGCTCACTTCGAGCATTCGTTTACTTATGGCCCATTACTGTAATTTTCTGCTTGTGGGACAAATTCAGCTTGTGGTTACAGTCGGCCCGTTTGTGGTCCGTTAATACATTGGGCCACTTTCATAGCGTCATCAAATACAGTCTATTAACGATGGCCCGTTATGGTCGGCCCATGAACGGACGATTCCAACTCTAGCCCGTTTACGGCCATAATGCGGCCTGTTATTGGCCCATGTTTGGCCAATCGATCATACGGCCCGTATAAGGCCCATTGATGATAGGGCCTGTAGAAGGCCCATTGTTTCTACGGCCCGCAGAACGCCCAATGTTTCTACGGCTCGTAGAAGGCCTACTGTTTCTACGGCCCGTAGAAGGCCCACTGTTTCTACGGCCCGTAGGAGGCCTAGTGTCACTACAGTAAATATTAGCCCATGGTTATTGTGGCCTAGTTTTAAAAAATAGGTTATTGCAGCCACTAGCAAACCGCGGAAAAAGAACTGCACTAACTACAAGCAAACAAATAAACAAGACAACAAGGAAATAAATAAGCAAGCAACTTATGCTAGGCTATCACGGCTATTACACATATTACATCCACTGGGCATCAAAGTTCACCACCAGTGCAAATATAGGGAACATAGCAGCATATAAACACCGCAGCAAAACAAGTCCAGAACTGAAACCACTTCAGAAGAGTTCAAGAAACAATATCCTCGGTACCCATAATGCTGGCAAGATGCTTAGCAAGCTTATTAACTTTCTCTTGTTTGGCGCTTAAATCCTCCAGCACTTGCTGTTGCACAAGAAAGTACGCTCTGAACTCTGCAGGGACTTCCTCAGTCCTTCGGCTTCTTGCTGGCTGAGACTGAAGAAGCCGAAGTGATTCAGGCAGTGAGTTCGAAGAGCTTGTGCCAGCGGTACTGGCCAGTAACTCGAACACTACATCAACGCAGGACTATGGGGTTTTCTCACTGTCAACAAGATCGTTTTTATCACCTTTGTTGGAGACCAACAGGATTGTCTCACTATCTTGAACCTTATTTGCATTACTTTCTCTACCATTGCATAGTGGGGTGCTCTTCTCCAATATTCTGTTTGCATACTACAAGAGAAACAAGTAGACACATCACAGGTTTAGCTTGTAGTATACCAAACTCATTTTGGTAAACCGGTTCAGTAGTAAGGTGGACACGATAACAGCATGAAACAAACATATATCTATGTACTATGGTCACTGTATTGTCCATATCATTCTACTTTATGTTCCCTAATCAAGATAGAGACACAGTTCAACTCATATATTTTTAAGACACAGCAGCATAGACAGAATATAAGTGTGAGAAACTACACAGCATTGGCAGCACTTGTAATGTGCATCACATGAGAACATAACTGTTTATACAACTTAAACTGAAATCAACATAGAGCAAGAAGTTAGAACAGTAATCCAGTTAAAGAAATAGGTTTAAAACATACCTGTTGCGCCATTGGAGTTTCAATTGGACACTTCAAATTTGAAAGTCGTTGGTATGAGTAAAACAGTGATGCAACAGCAAAGGAGTATGGACCATAGCTATGGAATCTGACCTGAGAACAGTTGCTCTTCTTCTTTAAACGTGGAGTTTGGGTTAGCTGTGGTGGTCTTCATGCTTTGGGCACAGCAGTAGCTTTACAAACTGCTCGTGTGGGGGTACTCTGTGGTGGACATGGTGCTTTGTCAACTATAAGTGGGTTACTATCTGCTGGGGTTGCGGTTAGATGGGTTGTAGCTGGTTCTCTGCCCAACGGTGTAAGTGTGCAATCTGGAAGAGTCTCGATTATGTGTGGTGGGGCTAGTTTGTGGGCCAGTACAACCATGGTTCTATCTACATCGACGGGTAGTACTATCTTTTGTGAAGAACGGGTTTTTGCTCCCTTAGATACTGCCATCACCCCCTCCAATTCAAATGGCTGATAAACAAACAAATTGAACGTACAGACATTGTATGATAGACAAATGTGGTAATTCACATATATGTTGTCTAACCAAACAGGACAGCATGACACAATTTCACATATATGATGCCTAACTAAACATGATAGCATGAAACAGTTTCAGATATATGATGGATAACTTAACAGGATATAATGGCATAATTCAACATATGATGAGTACCTAAACAGGATGCAATGACAAAACTATATGATGTCTTTCTAAAATAGGTTGGGATGAAATAATTCACATACATGTTGTCTAAGTATACAGGATGGCATGATATAATTGACATAATTGATTCATATACTAAGCAGCTGGCACTCGCATGTATGATCTCTAAACTAAGCAGATAGAATTCAATATTGTGCATATGATGTCTAAAGTAAGCAATGCAAGACACTATATGCATCATATGAGAAATATAAACATTGTAACTTAGAGCATACACCTCAGGTGGGATATAGGACTGGTCATCTGTCTCTGAATCCTCCTCTGAGGAGCTCCCTGTAACCATCAAGATATATGCTTCAACAAGTACCATTGCCTGCTCTGAAGACCTTGTTTTCACTCCAGATTTTTCCAAGTTAGAGCATCCACCTCGGGGGGGGGGGGGGGATATGACTGGTCATCTCTCTCTGAATCCTCCTCTAAGGAGCTATCTGTAACCAGCAAAAAATCTGCATCGACAGGTAGCACTGACTGCTCAGAAGACCTTGTTTTCACTAAAGATTTTCCCATGACCGACTCAAATGGCTGATGCACAGGAAGAGTAGATGAATGTATAAACATTGCTGACAATGGAACACATTATGGAAAAAACATGGCACGATACAATTCACATATACGATGACTGGCTAAACAAGATGGCATTGCATGATTCACGTATATGATGCCTGGCTAAAGAAGATGGCATTGCATAATTCCCATATACTCCCTCCGTTCCTAAATATTTGTCTTTTTAGAGATTTCAAATGGACTACCACATACGGATGTATATAGACATATTTTAGAGTGTATATTCACTCATTTTGTTCCATATGTAGTCACTTGTTAGAGCAAACACCTCAGGTGGTAAACAGGCATGGTCGGCTCCTTCTGAATCTCCATCTGAATAGTTATCTTCCTCTGGAATACTACCTGGAAATGCAGGAGAGGGAGGGGGGGCACTTCGCCCACCATGGAGCAGCGTATGCATGACATTATATTCGCACGCAACGGTCTTCTCTTTTTCTCTACATGTTCAGTACGATTGTGTACAATATCTGACATGCATAATAAAAAAAGTTAAATTTTGTAAGGCCTAATGGGTGCATGCATAAATCAAGACTGATGGTAGCAAATGAGTGGATGGATCCAAAACTAATGATAGCATGTAGATTATAGCTTCAGTTTAAAAAGATAGACAATGGATCATCTATTGTTTGTTGCCCACCCAACATGAACCACATAGAAGACCCCAGATGAACCAGATAGTAGACAGATACTATTCGTTGCTGGCTCGATATGAGACCCACGGGCAATTCAAAACTCAAGATTGAATGATAAAGTAGCAGGTAATAATAACCGATGTATAACGTAAGCAAACACGAAAGACTGCGACCTCTCTTCCGGAACTGTCTAGTCCTCAGGTTCATCTTCTTAGTCGATGATGGTAATGCAGTTGGCGTGGCTGCCGACAACGGGGAAGATGATCTGAGGCGACGAAAGAAAGTCTGCAGGGGGGATCTCTGCTACAGTGAACGCTTCTATCGATGGTGCACCTCAGGTAGGGTGGATGACGGCACGGCAGGAGCAGGACATAACACACAGAGTTTTCTTTGACGCCAATCTGAAAATGAAGTAAATCTGTAAGGGCTCCTTAGAATTGGAGGATTCTATAAACGCAGGGATAGGAAAAACACAGGAATAGGATAGGAATGCACGTGCAAAACAGAGCATTTGGAAACATAGGATTTCAGTCAACCTGGGTGTTTGGCTCACATGAATTGGAAGAACAGAGGAATGGAGAAACAAAGTGATGCGATGACTGTACAACCTCTTTGGCATAGCCTTGTGGACCTCAGCATCATTGGGTTGGACGTGGAGGATGGTGATGATGCTGGTGTGACTGTCGGAGGCGGGGAAGAAGATCCGAGGCCTCTGGAAACGGCGCCGAGGGTACTGCTCCGCTGTGATGGACGGTTTCATCGTTGGAGCAGCTCCGCTAAGGTGTACGGCGACAAGGCTGAAGCATGACAAGACAGACAACTTTAATCTGAAGTGGGACCCTAATATCATCTGCAATAGATGATGTAAAATACATCACCAAAAAGTGCTATATGTAAAACGCATCAGCCGCGCCACGGCCGCTTCGACAGATGCTGTAAGTACTGTTCACTCTGAACTTAACTGAAGAAAATGAACTTCATAGTCGAAACTGAATTTTACTGTCGAAACTGATTGAACTAGTAACAGAGCATTGCAACAGATGTTTAGGGCGTTCGAGCACTAGTAGCAGAGAAGCAGTGATCTAAATCAGCAGACGCTTGAGCAGGGAATGCACTAGCAGAGAGCAAGTCGTGCAGTAGCACCGCGAGCGAGTGCTAAAGCAGCAACTCCTGTAGCTGCCGGAGGTCGTGCAGCAGCAGCAGCATCGCAAGCGAGAGCAAGAGCAGAGCAGCAACACGAATGAAAGCAGGAGCAGTGCAGCAGTCCGACCGACAGCAAGAATAGAGCCGCAGCGCGAGCGAGAGCTGGAGCAGCTGCAGCTAGTGCCATTGTGGAAGTTGCCGCCAAGGAAGCAATGACATGGGAGAGAGACGCCGTGGATGATGTGGCCGGCGACGGCGCCGTCAATGGAGACGCCATATCTGCTCGGTATCGAGCACCGGCAGCCCCGTGAGATCGAATAAAAGATAAAATGCGGCGGTGAGTGCAGAACCTCCTTGGTGGCGCTGAGTTGGCCTAGGCTTCATCGGAGGAATTGGTGAGGGTGCTGCGGTTCCGATGGGGGGCGCTGTGGGGATTGATGTGGCGCGATACACGAGGCGAACATCAGGGCAGCTCCTTGGAGGTGGAGGACAGGGCGGCTAATCCGGCGGGACGACAAGATCGATAACGGATCCTTATCCGGTGCGGTGGATGAGGGACGGCGAGCTGTTACGGTGGACGACATAGTCAGGGAAGAGTCTCCGGCTGGGCGACGGTCGGGAGGCCGACGGAGGAGCGTGGGGTTTCACGGGTTTTGGCGGCCTCGGTGTACGAATGGGGGGGAGGGGGGCGAAGGGGGAGGGGGGAGCCAAGCTTATGGATGCGCTTGTCCGAAATGTAGGGTAAGTTACCAGTGTACCCCCACCGGTTTTGACACCGCGACATGGAGCTTCATTTTCGGCTGAGGGGTAGAAGGGGGATTTCATGTGTCTGGGCTGCGGGAGCGATTTCGGATGAGGAGGGAGTTCTCGCGCACGTCCAAATTTCGGGATAACAAGGCGCGTTGCGGGTGGAAGAAGCGGGAGTTTCAAAGGAGGTGAGACAAAAGATACTCGAGCTTGAAAATTTCGGGATAACAAGGTGTGGATTCCTTGTTCGGCAGAACAAACTTAACGTGTAAAAAATATCATACAGGACACAAGAGAGTCATGTCCCCTTTTACTATATTGCTATAGATGCCATTGAAAAAACTACAAGAAAAATGTAAAAAAAACCTGGGAGAACATGATTACCCTGCACAGTACCAAATCGATTCGCACTTCCCTCAATAACAACAAAAAACAAATCAATTCCCACCAAAGAAAGAGTAATGTCCCTTTTTATATGATTACAGATGCCATGATCTCGAATTTCAATTTTTGAATCCACGTTATGTTGAATTCAAATATATCATTAGGTGACCTTGCGGTTTATAATTGATGTAGTCATACATTTTGATCTTCCATCATATATGAACATTTTACTCCACCATGTGAACATATATATTGTCGTCTACCATATGGACTAAATTTGAATCAATTTTCCTTATTTGAATATGATTGTTGTCAAGTTATACAATAATTTAAATATTATCTTGATAACAAAACGACATGCATATAGCAGTAATCATATTTCACTATGAACTACATGTACCATATGCTCTCCAATTCAAATATCTGTATCCATTTTATGTTGAATTCAAATCATAGTACATTATTGGTCTAGGTAGCGAGATGTTCGGGATAATCTAAACCCTATTTTCATACGTATAATTTTTGGCTGAATTGGGACAAGTTTTGGTATAAGCCTCTTGCAAAACTGGAGATTCTCTCAACAAGCCTCGTGGTTCCGAGAGGGAACGTGTCATCTTTGTGTGCGAAACGATATACGCTGCCTCCCCCCTGATTTTATTTACAGAGGCAACATAGAACTATATGAGTGCCCTGTTAAATTTTGGATTTATTTCGGGTTCATTTGACCTTTTTATACATTCATTGAGTTTCTGGAGTTTTAATGTGCATAATCTAAATATAAATTGCATGCACATGCTCCGGTGCACTAAAGTGGGTTGAAAAATCACATGTGTGTACTTGGTTGAATTTCTAGGTCCCATGGAAGAAATGAGAATGAAATTCAAACATCCGGGTGTCATGACTCTGCCGAGAACATCGAGAAACTTAGATTTTAAATTCATGTAATGAAACTTGGCATGGTGTCGTGTCATGGAACTAACATGTTGTGGTAAAAAATTGGGCTGATTTGGAAGCTCGTGGTTCTAAGAGGGAACGTGCCACCCCCCTCCCCGCCCTTGAGTTTCTTAACAAAGGCAACATAGAACTACAGTAGTGCCATGTTAAATTTTGGAATTATTCCGGGTTCGTTTGTAGTTTTTATACATTAATTGAGTTTCTGGTCATTTAATGTGCATAAGTCAAATTTGAACTACAAGCACATGCTCTTGTGCACCAAAGTTGGTTGAAAAATCACATTTGTGTCCTCGGGTGAATTTCTAGGTCCCATGCAAGAAATGAGAATAAAATTAAAACATCTGGGCATCATGGCTCGGCCGAGAACATTGAGAAACTTGGTTTTAAAATTCTTGTAAATCCAAAACACGTCTGTAAATCATGAAACTTGGCATGGATGTCATGTCATGGTACTACCATGTTGTGGTAAAAAATGGCCGAATAGGAACAGATTTTGGCAAACCGAAGCTTCTCTCAAGAAGGCTCGTGGTTCTGAGAGGGAACGTGTCACCTTTGAGTGCGAAACGATATACGTTGTCCCCCTTGAGTTTATTTACAAAGGCAACATAGAACTACATGAGTGCCCTGTTAAATTTTGGAATTATTCCGGCTTCGTTTGGCCTTATTTACACATTAATTGAGTTTTTCGTCATTTAATTTGCATAATTCAAATTTGAACTACAAGCACGTGCTCCCGTGCACCAACGTTGGTTGAAAATCACATTTGTGTCCTCGGGTGAATTTCTACTCCCATGCAAAAAATGAGAATAATATTTAAACATCTGGGCATCGTGGCTCGGTCAAGAACATTAAGAAACTTGGTTTTAAAATCATGAAACTTGGCATGGTGTCATGTCATGGTAGTACCATGCCGTGGTAAAAAAAATTGGCCGAATAGGAACAAATTTTTGTATAAGCTTCTTGCAAATCGGAGCTTCTCTCAAGAAGGCTCGTGGTTCTGGGAGGGAACATGTCACCTTTGTGTGCATAATTCAAATTTGAAATACAAGCACATGTTCTAGTGCACCAAAGTTGGTTGAAAAATCACATGTGTGTCCTCGGGTAAATTTCTTGGTTCCATGCAAGAAATGGGAATGAAATTCAAAATTCTGGGCATTGTGGCTGGGTTGGAAACATTGAGAAACTTAGTTTTTTAATTCCTGTAAATCCAAAACACGCATGAAAATAATGAAACTTGGCTTGGTGCCATGACATGGCACCAACATGCTGTGGTAAATTTGCAATCCGATTTGCGAAGGCGCACACATTAACAATCAACAAAGTCATTTTGGAACAAGTGTTGTCATGTTACAATCGGAAACACAAGTATTGAAACCGTGGGCGTTCTACTTACTAGTACCATTTACGTGCCGCCACGCGTCCCCATTTTTTATTAGCTAGGAGGCGCCATGCAGGGTAGCTATTTGAGTACGAGAGGCGTGCGATCAGACCCCTGCGCAGGCTTATCAGGAGGAGAGCCCTTTGACCTCCATCTGCCGTCCACCTCTCTCCCAAGGTCTCCATTAATGGCGCCCGAGCCTCTGTTTAATGGCGTGGCTATGTCTCACTCGACTGATATTTAAGAGAAAAAAAAAGAAAATCTGACAGCACGGATCTTGATGTAAGATCCGACGGACCTATATAGCATCTACTGTGACTTATAGCAAGACTGATGAATATATAAGGACGATTTTTTTTATCAAAGAAGGGCTTGCCCCTTTTGATTTTCATTACTTAAAACCACCACAATTCACAAGAAGTTCAGCACAACTCCAGCCTAACACGAAGGACTAAAATTTACTCCCTCCGTTCCATAATATAAGACGCTTTTTGACACTAGTATAGTGTCAAAAAGCGTCTTACATTATGAGATGGAGGGAGTACCAGATTGAAATCGCAACATCCCAAGAGGCCTACAAAGGCCAAACATCCGTGCTAGAACCCAAAATTTCACAACCGACGACACAATCCACATCCTAAATAGATTATTACATCAAAATAAACCAGGAAGCTGAAGGAAGCCCAGCAGCAACTAGAAGAACAGCAACGCCAGGGTCGCCACAGCAAGAGTTTTCTTCATTCCAGCCTTGCAACATTGATCTTCCACAGAAAGATAAGGACGATTAATTGTCTTACATAATTAGAAAGATAATTAAAAAATCCACATGCGGCTACGCCCGAAATACACAAGGGCAAAAGAAGAAGGAAGACAAGGATCTAGCTCGCTGGTCTCTACTTTCTTGATGCGTTGCTGCAGGCTACGGGAACTAGTCTCCGCGGCGAGCGGCGATGATCTCTTTCGTGTCCTCAAGACGCTGCTTGAGAACATCCACGGATTCCTCCACCAGCCTTTGGCGCTCGTTGCGGAGCATGTCATTCTCGTCCATAAGTTTCTTGACGATGATGCCGGTCCTCTTCAACAAGGCACTAGTCACCTCCTGCTGGTCTGCACTTCGGACGATCTTCTCCCTCAGCAGGTCGCGCTCAGCCCGGAGCCTCTCATTGGCCTCCCTTAGTGGTCGGATGACGCCGGTAGCCTGTTCAAATGAGGCTTTCACGTCGTCCTGCAACCTCGCCAAGCCGGAGATCTGATCCATCAGGCTATGGACGATCGCATGCATGCGCCTATAACAGTCGTCGCCTGCCCACAAGAAATTTTCCCAAGCCGCCGCGGCGCGGCGGGACATCTCTACTGCATTCGTGGCACGGCGGGACATCTCTGCTGCTTCCGCGGCGCGGCCGGACCAGTCTGCTGCATCGACGGTGCGGCGGGACCTCCGTGCTGCTTCAGCGGTGCGGCGGGACCTCGGTGCTGCTAGTTTCGCGCGGCGAGACATGTCGGCTGCTCTTGCAGCGAGGCGGGACATCTCTCGTGCTTCCGCTTCCATGCTCGCCTCTCCCTGCTGGCAATCTCTCGACCCAGAACTCACGCTGGCCATGGCAAACGCAAGGGAGGATGCTGAATGACTTGTTTGTTTTTGTGGATGAGGAGTTGAGGAGGAATGTGTAGTCATCTTGGCATACTAGTATTTATAACCGAGTATTAATATGGTCCTAAGTGGGAAACTGTTTAGGTTGTGATCGGTGTGAACAGGTTTGGAATTCAATATAGCGTGGTACTAATACGCTCCTAAGTGGGAAACCGTTTAGGTTGTGATCGGTGTGAACAGGTCTGCAATATAGCGTGGAGTAATTTGGAATGTGACGAGACGCAAGCTCAAAATTTATAAATACCCATGTGGCAAGATCTAGGCTAGTCCTTTTTTCAGACGCATTAAACCTATCTCTTGGGACTTCTCGCACGCACCATCGTGCCACCCACAAAAACGTGTACTCTGAGTTTGGTAGTACGTTATACAGGAAGAGAAGAGGTGCACGCACGCACTCGTCCTTTCACACACGCGTCTGTTTTTTCTCGAAAAGGAGGATGATGACCCCCGGCCTCTGCATCTGGGGGTCACACACGCATCTGTAGCTACGAATTGTAGTGCTCACAACCATCCGATTGGCTCTATCATGGATGTACCTAAATACTAAAACATGTCTAGGTACATCTATATTTTGACAAATGGAAGGCATGTATTGTGGAACGGAGGGAGTGCTTGTCATCAAAATGGATAAAAAGAGACGTATCTAGAACTAAAATACGTCTACATACATCTCCTTTTATCCATTTTGATGACAAGTAGTACTTCTTACCCAAAGGAACTTTATATCCAACAGACACAAAACATCCGTTCGACTATTGGAAATTACTGATTTGATGTCGAAGTAATTGCTGCATCGCCACCAAAACCCACCATTTCTTAAGCTAAAGTGGACCAAGGTAATCCCTATATTAGCATATTACTAAGATAAATAGAAGGCACTGTCGAAACATTTAGGACGTGAGCTTGTAAATCTGAATGTGGAGGGACACAAGCTTAGCCCCGACCAGCAGCTTGGGTGGAACTGTCAAGAAGGTCAGCTCCTGCACGTCGATGTCGCCGGGATCCTTGCTGCTTGTCACCTCCATTTCCACCTCGACGGCGTCGGTCGTGCCTTTGGGCTCCCCCGGCGGGCCGTTCGCCCACAGCTTGGCCCAGTAGTGCGGCAATGGGGACGCCCCTGCTCTACGTCCCCGCTCTGATGCAGACGACCGACACGGCGATAGGAGCGCCGATGTCGAGCACGCCGCCGACTAAGAAAAACGCGCGGCGGTCCTCCTCCGCGAACAGCAAGAGTCGTGGCTTCGACAGTGGCACTTGCAGCTGGAGCACCTTGCCATACTGGATCCTGTGCACGGGCATGGGATGCGCGTTGCTGATGTGGTGGTAGAGCGCCGGCGGCGGGCCTTCGTAGCCGCAGACAGGCACGGGGCATTTGCAGGGTGCGAGCGGACACACACTCTGGTGAACGGCGAGCTTGTGGTAAGTGATGTAGAGCCCACAGCCTTCGTGCGGGCACTCCACCCTCAGCGATGAAACGACGGCGTCCACCGCCGTGTTCCGCACGTCGAAGCCACCGCCGCGCTCGCACTTCTGGCACTGCCGCTGGTTCTCGGGGCGCTCGACACGGCAGTCCGCGCAGGCCAGGTGCCCTCCCTTGCACTGCAGAAATCAATTGAAGAGCACATCAATCAAGAAACCTGCACCTTGCTCAATCAGCCGAATGGACGAGGTGTATTCGAACCTCATACACTGGAGGCGTCAAGGGGCGGAGGCACACGGGGAAATTGAGCATGGTGAGGTCCATCGAGACCTTAGTGAGCTCCCTCGTCGGTTCCTGTTTCGTCTGCATGATCTCGCCCTCCTTGTGCACAACCATCTCTCGCTTGGGCCGGGGCATTACAAAGCTTTAGCGTCACATATTTTATACTCTACGCATAACTGTCCTCCTTCATACCAAGGAAGGCAGTAGTTTGAGTTTTCTGGACAAATTTGCCCCTGCGCATGAGTAAGCTGCATAAATATCGACAGTAAATGCGCATGCAATGGTTGGCTGGTCCTCCTTCCTTTTCGCTTGATTTGGCTTCCCCAGGCGGTCAAGCCACATCCGGCGCTGCACGTGTTTGCATGTAGCCATTTTCTGCTTTGGAAACTGGCACAATTAATGGGGGCAGAACTAATCGAGCGGGGCACAGATGGAAACCAACACAGACGCGTAGGCTAATCTGAGAAAAACAAGAAAAAGTTATACACAAAGTAAAAGGAATCGGAGGGAGTACTACTTCAAGGTGCATTAAATCAACACATGCAAGTATCAAAGGGAGAGTCACGGCATGCATGCATGTGTTGTAATTAATGCATCGGTAACCCTAAATTATTGAAATATATCGAGTGCAGTGCTTTGATGTGTCACATCAACTCGTACATCAACTAGAAGTTTGATTATCCTCTGCCTCACGGACTTAACTGCACCTACCTTTGGTTGTATGACAGGTTGGCCACACACCTGTCGGGCCCACCTGTCATACACGCAAAGATAGGAGCGTCCCTCCCTCGCCCATCAGTGTGGTGGCTAGCAAGACTAGGAGAAGCTTTCTCTACACGCTCTCCCTCCCGCACGCGGTGGACATGCAGCAGTTCAATCGGTGTCAGATGGCAAGAAGCGTACTGTAGTACTCCTCCAGTGCAGTAGTACACCATCATTGTTCGACTTCCCGAAGAGGCGAAGAGCCAAGCACAGCCCGGGCACTCGCGTGGCAGTTTCATGTGTAGAGTAGTCTAGATAGCATGTACCGTGCCTGTAAGCTTAAAATCGTTGGGGTCGGCTCCATGCTATGTGGCCGTCTCGAAGTTTTTTTTAAATTAAAATAGTCTTCTTGCCCTACCTGTCACCCTGGTGATTGTAGTTTGCATGCTCATCTTGTCAAGACAGGAATATATATATATTAATTTGTTTTTTTTTCAAAAAGGAGGGACTCCCCAGCCTCTGCATCAGAATGATGCATACGGCCACATATATTTTAATTTGTGGTGGGTAAATGTTAGAGGTTGCAACAAATATATTGTACACTGCGGGTCTTTCAGCCAAGTTTAGAGGCAAGCATGTGGGGCCAGTGCTATGATGTGTCGCGTCAACTCGTAGAACGAGGAGAAGCTTGATTTTACTACACGCCTTCTCCCTCGCCCATGCGCGCTGTTGCTCGCAAATGAGGATAGGCTTTTGCTTAGTAGTACTTCTACAACAAGCTATCCGTCCTGCTCGCGGTGGACGGACATGCAGCAGTGGATTCGACACTGTAGAAGCAGTAGTATTAACATCATTGTTCGTCTTCTTGAAGAGGCGAAGAGCCAAGCGCAAACCGAACATTGAAGTTGCGAACATTGGAGCACGCATATAGCCAGGCTCTTGCATGCGACAAAATTGCTATGTGAGCCCACTATTGTATTAGTACGTACAACTACTTGCTAGTATAGCCCTGTAACCAGAAAGGAGTATTTGCCCTTCTAGAGATTTCAACAACTGACTAGACTACACTGAGACGAAGTACATATGGAGCAAAATGAGTGAATCTGCACCGTAAATAAATACGTACTAGTTCTATCGTTTTCCTCTCCGAGGTGCAAAATATTGAGTATACTGACTAGTCTCTTTTTGACACGCATTTAGGTTGTTTTTTTTTGACACAGTACAGACGCAAGTGCTCATATACACGCGCATACACTCACCCCTATGAATGCACACATGCACGTCACTAAGTATCATCTTGAAATTTATGAAGTCACCATAGGCACCTCATCGTCGACGGGTCCATAGGTGCTAGAATGCCAAGGAGGAAGAGGGTAGCGGTTCCCGAGACGTTGAACGGACAATGATGCATCCTCAATTACATGCAGAGGGAATTAATTGGAGAAGCAGACTAGAGCCAGCATGATGTGAATGCAATAGAGTTTGGACTCTCATATAATAAAGGCACCCCACCACTCCAATCCATCTACTCCCAAGTCTCTACGCAACACTGCTCACTCCAATCCAAGACCAAGTGACCAGAAGCCACAAGCACCTATGGAGGCGATGGACGCGAGCGGCAGTCAGCTGTGCCAAATCATCCAAGGCGCCGGCCTGCGGCCCCGCACCGCGCAGCGTTTCCAGACGGTGCTAGCGACCGCAGGCATCGTAGCCCTCGTCGACACCGGCTTCGCCTCTCGCATGGACGACATGATGGTCAACTCCATCCGCAAGTTGACCGCCGTCAAGAAGCGCGGGGACGACCTTGCCGTACTGCTCCAGCCCGCGCGCCCAGGCTCCTCATTGCCTGCCACCCTCATCGGCCTAGATGGTGACGAACTCTTTCAAGCCCTGGTGGCCCTGCAGGTGCTAGAGGTCACGACGAAGAATGTGCACCTCGAGGCCGCGCTCGCCACGCAGCACCTCGCCATGCAAGAAACCGTTGACCCGCACATCCATGTCTACAAGGAAATCGTCTACATAGGCCACTACAAGGCAAGCGAGGACAGAAAGACATTGGCCTTCTTCCAGCAGCTGGAATCTTTGGATGCCATTGTTCAGAAGCACGTCGACCTGGCCACGAAAGCCGGTGCTACTTAGGCGCCATTCGGTGGGCCGGCGCCCTGAGTCGAGGAGGTGGACATCGTCGATGGATGCATCTCTTCTTCTTGCCTCCTGTAACCAGCACTGCATCGCCTCGTGACCTTAATGTTTTACTAGTATAGTACTCCCTCCATTCCCAAATATAAGTCTTTCTAAAGATTCCAGCAAGTAAATAAATGCAGGTCGACGAATTCTGGCCATATATGCATATTTATATCTAGCTATTGTACTTGTTGGCTATAAACTTGACTATATGTGACATGGCAACATCATATAGCCAGCAGATGGCTATATTATTAACCATGCTCTTAGAGAGTAGAAGAGAGAAACGAGGGAGGAGGGCTAGCTGTAGCACGGACGCTGTTGTCAGATGGGACTCGTGTTTATAGAATAGGAGTACTGAGCACTCGTGACTCTTTTTTTTTTGAGGGAAAATTAGTCGTATGTCTAGTACCACTAGTTGGGTGCGTGCGACCTATAGCTATCATCACTTTAGGTCTACTTTTCGAACCGTGGCTACGCTTCACAGTACATATTTTTCACGCATTTATCCTCCTATATGTACTCCTAGGCTATTTCCACATACTCCCATTTGCCGACATGTGGGACATAGAGCATCTGGGTCGTAGTGCATGCACGACTCAGAGCATATGCCGGGGTACTTTACATTTTAGACCTCACGAATTACATGCAAACCCCCCGCAGAAGAATAAATAAATCAATGAATTACTACATGAAACCGGATTATTTTCGTGGAAACCGGAGCACGTTCATTAAATTTTGGACATAACACGTTTATAAAAAATGACCGGAGCTAAACCAGTCTAAGGGCCTCTTTGATTTTTCCCGAAAAAGGGCCTCTTTGATTCGCAGGATACTGAAAACACAGGAATGGGGAAAGTATGATGGCGATGAACCGAGACGAGGAGAACTCTAACTCAGTTAGAGGTTAGAGTTAGATTCTAACCCTGAACTAACTCTAAACCAAAGAGGTGTATGGATGGCAGGGTTAGATTGACAATAAATGCTCTATCTCAATCATTTGACTATTGGACCCTATTTTTAGTCAGACTAAAACAAGTCCCTTGGATCCAAGCACCCTCTTGGTGTGGCCGGCTCTTCTGTAGCATCCTCCCGTTCACAATTGACATAAATGAACCATCTATACAATCAAGCATGCAAAACATGATAATTTTTTCTTTGTCCATACAAATGAGATATCCCACTTAAACATACAAGTCGTCAATCAAGCTTCACAAAATAAAAAAAACACTTCATGAAATAAAGAATGAGTTAACTCATCACAGAAGTTGTTCATGATAGGGAGGGAGCCCGGAGCCCCTCATGCACGGAGGGAGGAGCTCCCCATCGTCGCTCTGGAGGAAGGCTTTGTAGAGCCCAAGCCCCGGGAACCCCTCCGACACCGGCCCTTGCGAGTTGAAGTCGACACCGGCATGGGTAGCAGGGCCGCTTGCCACCGACTGGGAACTTAATATTTGGGCCTCTATAAATAATGCAAGCCTGTAACTAAAATACCTAGAAAGGTGAACTGAATCTTTGGGCCTCTAGAAATAATGCAAGCCTGAAACTGAAATACCTATAAAGGTGAACTGAATCTTTGGGCCTCTAGAAATAATGCAAGCCTGAAACTTAAATACCTAGAAAGGTGAACTGAATCTTTGGGCCTCTAGAAATAATGCAAGCCTGAAACTGAAATACCTAGAAAGGTGAACTGAATCTTTGGGCCTCTAGAAATAATGCAAGCCTGAAAATGAAATACCTAGAAAGGTGAACCGAATCTTTGGGCCTCTAGAAATAATGCAAGCATGAAACTCAAATACCTAGAAAGGTGAACTGAATCTTTGGGCCTCTAGAAACAATGCAAGCCTGAAATTGAAATACCAAGAAAGGTGAACTGAATCTTTGGGCCTCTACAAATAATGCAAGCCTGAAATTGAAATACCTAGAAAGGTGACCTGAATCTTTGGCCTCCAGAAAGATTTATTACCTCCTCAAGCAGCATCAAACAATTCCATGCGTGCACCACAAATCTATAGCAAGTTTGATCAGGATCTACTTTTCCAAATCAGAATTAGCGCTAGAGCAAGCAAGAGCAATGATATGGCCGTGAGACAGAGAAGGAACAAACAAACTCACCCCTCTCGCGACCTCCCTGGTAGATGCACCGCCGCCGCACACGACAGAGGGAGAAAAACGACTGGTGAAGGGGGAGCGGGGCGACCTTCAAAGGTCAGAGGGAGAGGGCGGCCGGAGTAGGGCAGCGGAGGCCGAAAGGAGAGGGCGGTCGGAGGAGAGAGAGGGTGAGCGGTGCTTGGGCGGGCGGCCCTATGGGGAACAGAGAGGAGTCGTGCGAGAGGGGGGGAGCGATCTGGTGCGGGCAGGTGAGATTTTTTTAGGGGAGCGATCTGGTGCGGGCAGGTGAGATTTTTTTAGTTCTCTTTTAGTGGGCCCAGGATAACTAACCCAATTAGAACCTCTCCATCGGGCTAGTTTTTTTAGCTGGGTTAGAGCAAACTAGCTCAAACTAACCCCTCTTGTTTCAATAATTTGAGGCTATTTCAACCCAAACTAGCTCTAACTCAGGGATCCAAACAAAGAGGAGTGTTACTGTACATGCTACAGTGTGGACCATAGCACATTGTTTTTTATGGCCATATCACCACATTATTGTTTTCTATGCTGGTTCACTGGGTTATCGTGGTTCGCACGGCTGGTTCACTGGGCTGCCATGGTTCGCACTCCTCCGACCTGAGTAGTACTCCCTCCGTTCCTAAATATAAGTCTTCGTAGATATTTCACTGTGGACCACATACGGATGTATATAGATGCATTTTATGTGTAGATTCACTCATTTTTCTCTGTATGTGGTCCATAGTGAAATCTCTCCAAAGACTTATATTTAAGAACGGAGGGAGTAGTATAGTACTAGTATATACCGCATCATTCTTTGCTCCTTCTTACTACTCCGACACGTGGGAGAGCCAGCATCCGGGTCGACGTGTCATGCACCAGATTAGAGCGCGGAACAGAAGGGGGGCATCACCCCGGTCTGAGCGCCAGTAATTCATGACTATAGTGAGTGGTCATATCACGAGTCTTTCCAGCAGTAATACGTCATCAAATCGCACAGCCCCACTCGCTCACCCTACTCGCCTCTCTGTCAAACCGCCTACTCGAAAACTGCCGCACGTACTGCCCGGGAAAAGCCCCGCCCTAAACTTTTAACTATGTGAAAATAGTTCGAGCTTGTTCGTTCTATATAAATACAGTACTTACTGTATGTTTATTCACCCGTGGGGTTGTTCAATGAATGGAGGGGCGGGGAGCACAAGTGAAAAATACTACCTCTGTCCGGGTTTATTGGTCCCCATTGTATTTCGTGCCAAATTTTGACCATAGATTAAACTTAGAAAATGTTCACGCATGTCACCAAACATTATATTTTTCAAAACTATGTTCAAATACGAATCCAATGAGATAATTTTTCTTGACATGCATTAAGATTTTGTTAGTTAAATCTTTAGTCAAAATTTGGCACAAACTATAAAAGGGACCTATAAACCAGGACGGAGGTAGTACTGTAGTAGTAGTAAGTAGGAGTCGTAGAGTAGTCACCTTAAATAGAGAGTTTCTTTTCTTTAATGCCACGTACACAAATTGAAACACTTGTTGTGGAGAGAAAAAAGATAATCACTCCACTATATATGGACGCAGGGGCCTGAGCGCTCGCTTTACTAGGGTTGCTCTCTTCATTCTCTCATCCTCTCTAGATATAAACAAGACAGCGGTAGCGACATTTTCTCTCTGCTCACCGCTGGTCACAGATCCGGCCGGATCCCTTCGGCCGGTGTGTGTAGAGGACTAAAAGGTGCATCGTTCACGCGGTCATCGCCGCCGAGGGAGGAAACCCACATCTGCCGGAGGGGCCCGATCCTCTGCCCGTGCCGTTCTCTCCGACACAACACCGACTCGGGAGGTCCTCCGACCCTTCTTCCTCCCTGCCGTATTGTCCGCAGATCCGACCTACCACCGCCGACATCCCGGCAACCCTCAGGTATAAGTTCTTCGAAATCGGCCTTGCTCTACTGCCCCAGCTCCCCACGTGTCTGCATGTGCATCTTTTTCTACTCCCATCAGCTCTTCCAAAGCCACCTAAATTTTTAGTATTATTAGAGGTAAAGCTACTTCATGCAATCGAATCTAGGGCTTTGTTCAAACAACAAGGAAAGGGGGGAAAGTTGTAGCATGAATCTAGGACTTGATTCAAAGAGGAAATAATATGGTGAAAGTAGTAGAGGATACCCAACCGGTCTCTTGGTTGAAAAGGGAAATAATGGGAAAACACAGTACAAACTGGATAAGGAACAGATCTATTATTGGTTGAAAAAAGGATAGAAAGTGGTGGCTGGTGGACAAGTCAACAGAGTATGTCCAGGATTAGATTTGCTGCCATCACATAGTAAAAGGTCTCCAGGATTAGATTTGCTGCCCTCACATAGTAAAAGGTCTCAGTATTAGATTTGCTGCCCTCACATAGTAAAAGGTCTCAGGATTAGATTTGCTGCCCTCACATAGTAAAAGGTCTCAGGATTAGATTTGCTGCCCTCACATAGTAAAAGGTCTCCAGGATTAGATTTGCTGCCCTCACATAGTAAAAGGTCTGCAGGATTAGGTTTGCTGCCCTCACATAGCGTGAACAAGCTCGGCATCACCACTTTATGCCTCCTTGTAGGTACATTGTGTTGATGCTCCACTGTCGCATGTCCTTATACCAACCTTTTGCTGTTTTTTTTGCGGGTAAACCAACCTATTGCTGTAAGGGCGCATGTAAAATGAAGTGATCACACTGTTACCTTAGGGACATGTCTAACCAGTGTTATTGTTAATCTAATGCCTCTAGTGATAAGATGCAATTAAACGGTGTTACAAATGGCACTCCTGTTGTTTTCCCGAGTATGATAAGTAAGTTGCTCCTTTACGCTGCTGAGTGTCCTGGTGTCCCCATGGTCCCATGCCCTTAAACCAACTCTTTAGCTGCTGTTGATTTACTGTGTCTGGTAAACAAGAAATGCCACCATTAAAGTAATCCTATATCTGAGGAATATCATTGTTGATCGTAATGCTTCTGGTAACATGAAGCATTGCTGACGTTTTAAAATTTCTACTGTCCTTGCGTGATTGCCATGAACATAATTAAGATGCTTCTTTTCATTTTGTATATGTTTCGTATATTCTTATTGACCAGCAACTGTTTACTTTCTATCATTTTGTGCAGATAGGGATATCCATTTCACCTTGTTGCTATTGTGACCTTTTGGTGAACTGCACAAAAGACTTTTTTTTGGAATGAGTGTCTTGTGTAGTTCAACTAAAATGTCACGTGGGCAACATCTCTCAATTTTGGTGGAACTGCACAAAATGGTAAACTAAAGTGAAACCATGCTCTCCTGTCTCCTTGTTTGTGCTATGCAAACATGCTATGCAAACAGGAATACTCTACTACAGATGTTGTGACGGTCAAGAGCAACATCTCTCAATTTTGGTGGAACTACACAAAATGGTTCAACTAAAGTGAAATCATGATCTCATGTCTCCTTGTTTGTGCTTTGCAAACATGCCGTCCAAACAGGAATACTCTACTACAGATGTTGTGACGGTCAAGAGCATTCGCCAAGTTCTTCGATTGTATGACATGGCTAGCCAAGATGGATTTAATCTCGATATTCACTTTATCAAAAGGCTCTAATGGGTTGGTTCTAAATCTTGCAAGCTGGGAATCAGTGAGATGTGTAGGCATCTTTGTTGTACTTATTATTTGAATCTTATTTGTTGGTTCTGAATCTTGCAAGCTGGGAATCAATGAGACGTGTAGGCATCTTTGTTGTACTTATTATTTGGATCTTATTTGTTGGTTCTGAATCTTGCAAGCTGGGAATCAATGAGATGTGCAGGCATCTTTGTTGTACTTATTATTTGGATCTTATTTGTTGGTTTTGAATCTTACAAGCTGGGAAACACGGCATGATGATGCAGAGGGCAGCAACCATAACAAACAATTCAAACTTGATAGTATTATCTTTGTGAAAGTGCGACAAATGTGCTGATCGTGTGCGTCCTGAGAATAATAATTCTAATTGTTGTGCATGTTGATCCCGCGGCACTGATAGAACGAGCCAATGCATTGCTTGTTTTAAGTATAAATTTCTATTAAAGCTAATTAAATTTAAGTAAAGTGACCACTAACTCATGTTATTACAGTACCAATACAGACCCGCTCGTGAACCGACGTGTGGCCGGAGTAGGTTTCTTAATGGAGGCGTTTGAATGTGCAACGGACGAGGGAGGGGTAGTAACTGTTGTCGCCTGTACACACTCAGCTTACTGTTGAATCCAGTTCCCCAAGAGCTAAAAAATGAACTGCTGCTGCCGCCTACACACTCATTCACTCGAAGAGACTCCAGTGGCGATCCGAGGGGTGAGCCTGCTGGATATGGACTTCAGAAGGGAGTTAGTTCGCCGTTCATTCCTATGGCTGCACCATGTTGAATGTGATGTACACCAACGATACGGACTTGGTGAAGCTCTGCCTCGCCTCAGTCCTATGGTTGCACCAGGTTCTGGAGCATTCGCCCGTTTCATCGGCAGCGCCGACTGCACCTTCGCTACGGTGGAGAGAAGGAAGAACGCAACGATTCGGCCATCTGGTGCAACAAGCTTGTCGACATCCAGAAGCAATACAAGATCATTAGCAACAGGCAGGAGAAGGACTTCATGGTTGACCTCGCCGAGACCATCATCGACCCCTGATACGCCAACATGAAAGAAGACAACCTGAACACGTGGGAGGTACCTCTGAATCTAGCCTACATAACCTACACGGCCAAGGACGCATACGCATGCTACGACATGTACAAGAAGATCTTGGACATGAGGGCGTGTCTGCTTCCCATAACCGACAAGTACACGGACAGCCGCAGCGTCATGATCAAGTGTGCCAGGAAGGTCTAGATGTTGTACTTTATCTGTTTATAAGCACCTTTATCATCTGAGTGTTTCATGCATTAGCCTATGTGTCGTAATTATCTGTGTTGTCCGAAATATTTCTTTTAAGAACCCATTAACCTGATTGCTTTTTTAGTGGCTATTTGCTAATGTATGTAAACTAGTTCACTTGTCCGTAAAAAAACTAGTTCACTTGGCTGCCGTGCTTTGAATCTCCTTCCTCCCAAGATATTCCTCTCCTCAGGTGGACCCAGCAGGTCTCTGAATTTTCTCCCACTTTCTTTTTCGATGTAAACTGAGTTTTCTCCCAGTACTTTCCCCTAGAACCAACTCAACTGTCCCACATCTAGCCTAAAAAATAATAATACCCCACGTACTATTAACTCATCTAATTAAAATGATATTTTATTTCATAAGTTGGAAGTTCTTATAACATAATAATAATAATTGTTTATATATAACTTGCCAAGTTAACTCCTAGTGATTGCGTACATAAGCTTGCAAAGATTTTACTGACGTGCAATCATGTGTTTATGTTTTTATAACATTTCTCCGTCTAGCCCAACATGATATTTTCACCGAGCCCAGCAAGTCCGCGGATTTCGAGAAAAATGCAAATGGGATTTAAACGGGCTGCATAGATGCTACATCATTGTTTCACCCAACCCACCAAATGGACTAAAAAAACAAATGGACTGGCTGACATGTGGGCCAGTATGTCGAAGCCTAAGAAGGCGTTGGATTTACATCCAACGGTCGGCATTCTTCTTCAATCTCTCGTCTTCTTCCCCCAGCGCTGCCAGAACCGCCTGCTCCAGCCCTCGGCGTCCAGCGGCGTTGTTTTGCGCTCCTCAGCGAAACGCTACCCCACTGACGGCCAGGCCATCCCTCCACTCCGCACCTCCTATTATTCTTTGCCGAGTGTAGGCCCACCCCGCACCCGAACCAGTCAAGTTTCCCACTCCTCTCCGTCTGCGACTCCACTGCCGCGTCTTCCCCATCTCTGGGTCATTCCAGTCTAGGGCCTTGCCTTCGTCCATCGCCTCGGTGCGCTCGGCGCGGCGTGGTCAACATACGAGAGTCATCGGAAGAGGACTATACGTGGAGAGCCTCACGGCTGGGACCCACGAGGTCCATGGTCGCATGCAAGGAAAGTTCCTCCTTATTACGCATTGTACGTGGGAAGGGCTTCTGTATTTCGTGAAGAAAAACGTCCCCCTCGCTGACAGGTCAGACCCACCAGCTATATCTTCGCACGCAAGGAAGTGCCTCCTTATTACGCACCAAAAAATGAATACCCCCCTGCTAGCTGCGACCCACCATAGTGGGTGGCTGACTTGTGGGCCTACTAAGTTGACGAGGACGGAGGGCTTTGTCAACTTAGTCAATATGAACGATTCTAGCTCCAGTGACCGCACGATGTCCATCCAACGGCCATAGTGCTTCTTCAACCTGTGGTCTTCTTGCTCCAGCCGCCCAAAGTAGCGCCGGTCGTGCCACGTGCTCCTGCCTCTCGTGGCCGGCTGTGATGCCGCGGAGGCCTCACCGCCCCCTACTACTCCCACCGCTGGCCCAGGGTATCCCTCTACTCACCCACACCCCCTGTTATTCTGCGGCGACAGCAGCCTCACACCGCAGCCGAACCAGTGAACCCTCATACTCCTCTCCGCGTGGGCATCCACTGTCGCGTCTTCCCCGGCTCCTCGTCGTCCCCTTCCTAGGCCTCGCCATCGTCCACCGCCTTGGTTCTCTCAGCGCGGCATGGTCAATGTGGTCAACAACAGACTTCCATCGAAAGAGTACTGTACGTGGAGAGGCTGACAGCTGGGTCCAAGGCCACAACCCAGTCTTTTTGCGATTTGCCAAGTAAGTCACTTTGTCAGGCCTATTGGGCTGCAAATCTTTCAAGACAAGGAGAGCTGGATTCGGCTGGCCGAGAAAATGGCCTATCAGTAATGAGAAATGGGTTGTACATTATTAAAATACATCAAACCGGCAATTAGTTTCAAATATCTTTTTTTCATTTCGAGATTTTAAATTACATTAATTTTTATGTGTGGAGAATTTGTTGGATTTTATATTGATATACATTTATTTTTAAAATCAGTTTGAATGTGAGTCGAAATTTCGGGATTAAAAACAGTTCGGACCGCACCGAAATATGCAAAATTTCGTATAATTTTTTAACCGTGGCCACAATATGGGTTGTAATGCTAACAAAAAGAATATGGGCTCCAAACAAAACCTTAAGAATTAGAAAATGGGTTGTAAATTATTAGAAATAATGGCATATGGGCTATATGCTATTTTCCATAGATTTGAGGCTTTCCTAAAAAAAAGGTTGACGCACAAGCAGTGATTGTTGGATGGCCATCCAACGGCCGTCGTGCTTCTTCAATCTCTGCTCTTCCTGCTCCAGCCGCTCAAACAAGCGCCGGCGAGACTGCCTGCTCCCTCCTCCCCGCGGCCAGCTGTGCGGCCGCGCAGGCCTCACCGCCCCACCGTACTCCCATCGCTGGCCTAGCCATGCCTCTACTCACCCGCACCTGCTGTTATTCTCCAGCGATGGTAGACGAACCAGTAAACCCTCGTTCAGTCGTACTCCCCTCCGCGTGGTAAACAACTGCGGAGTCTTCCCTGCCTCTGTGTCGTTCCCTTCCTAGGCCTCGCCGTCGTCAACCACCCTGGTGCTCTCGGCGCGGCCTGGTCAACGTGGTCAACGACCAACATGCATCTAAAGTGGACTGTACGTGGAGAGGCGGACAGCTGGGTCCACGGCCGCATGCAAGGAAATGCCTCCTTATTACGTGCAAAATAATGATTCCTCCACCTGTCATCGGGGACCCACCGAAAGGGCCTCAGTATTTCGCGAAAAAAATGTTACCGCCGCTGACAGCTCGGACCCAGCAGCTATATCTTCGCACGCAAGGAAGTGCCTCCTTATTACGCACAAAAAAATGAATACTCCCCCTGTTAGCTGGGACCCAGTATAGTGGAAGGCTAACTTGTGGGCCTACTAAGTTGACGGGGATGGAGGGCTTTGTCAACTTAGTCAATATGCATGATTCTAGCTCCAGTGACTGTACGATGTCCATCCAACGGCCATAGTGCTTCTTCAACCTCTGGTCTTATTACTCCAGCCGCCCAAACCAGCGCCAGTCGTGCCTCGTGCTCCTGCCTCCCGTGGCCGGCTGCGATGCGGCGGAGGCCTCACCGCCCCCTACTACTCCCACCGCTGGCCAGGTCATCCCTCTACTCACCCACACCCCCTGTTATTCTGTGGCGACGGCAGCCTCACACCGCAGCGAACCAGTCAACCCTCGTACTCCTCTACGCGTGGGCATCCACTGTCGCATCTTCCCCGGCTCCGCGTTGTCCCCTTCCTAGGCATCGCCGTCGTCCACCACCCTGGTGCTCTCGGTGTGGCGTGGTCAACGTGGTCAAGGAACGGCTTCCATCGGACCTGGACTGTATGTGGAGAGGCTGACAGCTGGGTCCACGGCCGCAGCAAGGAAGTTCCTCCTTATTACGCGCAAAATAATTATTCCTCCACCTGACAGCGGGGACCCACCGGGCGGGCCACCATATTTCGCGAAAAAAACATTTCCCCCTGACTGCTGGGACACACCAGCTACACCTTCGCACGCAAGGAAGTGCGTCCGGGCAAAAAAAATGATTCGCCCCCCTGACTGCTAGGACCCACCAGCTACATCTTCGCACGCAAGGAAGTGCCTGATAGTCGGGACCCACCTGGTCGAAGCGTACGTAGCATTGTCATTCTGGTCGCGAACGTGTACGTACATACTGGTCGATGTAGAGGTGCGCACGTGTCATAGATGTAGAGGCGCGCACGTGTCGTAGTAGAGGCGCGCACATAGCATGTACACGTACGTACAATGGCGAGGGTGCAAGAAAGAAAATACGGCCACGTACGTAAATACGAGCAGGGTCTCGAACGCCTACTCGCGCATACATACATGGCTGGGTCGGAACGGAGAAACAGCGTCGTCATCGTGTTCATGGGGAGCCAACCGGCTGGGTCGCAACGGAATGCGTGGTCCTGTTCATCGGGAGGGCTTGGATGGAACAGGTGATGGAAACGAGGCCTGGCGTACCGCACAACGGAGGAAACGACCTTGTGTTCGACCGGCCATGTTCGAAACGGGTTCCTGTTGATCGGGAGGGGCCTGGCGTACCGTAAAACGGAGGAAACGGACCTCCTACGGTCGAAACGGGGGTCCTATTGATTGGGAGGGGTATGGCGTACCGCAAAACGGACGAAACACACCTCCTACGGTCGAAACAGGGGTCCTGTTGATCGGGAGGGGTGTGGCGTACCGCAAAACGGATGAAACGGACTTGTGTTGGAGCGCTACGGTCGAAACTGGGGGGAGGGGTGTGGCGTACCGCAAAATGGGACTCCACGGGATACTGTTCATCTCCACCGTCGACCTCCTCCAGCCTCCACGGGCTACCGTCGACCTCCTCCAGCCTCCACGGGCTCCTATTCATCCATCCTCCACCGCGCGCTACTCCACCGGCTACTGTTCAACCACCCCTCAACAGTCACCCCTCCACCATCTACTGTTCATCCAGCCCTCCACACCACGGGGTCCTGTTCAACCACCCCTCCACGGCCGCCCCTCCACCGTCTACTGTTCATCCAGCCCTCCACACCACGGGTTCCTGTTCATCCAGAGGCAACGACACCACTCACTGTTCATCCAACCCCCCCCCCCCCCCCCACACACACACACACAACGCTCACTGTTCATCCCAGAGATAGCATCGATCGGCTTCAGTTAGCAGCAGTAGCGAAGGAATCGCTACATCGGGTTTAGTTAACAGCCATCGATCGATCGCTCGGGTTCAGTAACGCGTAGCCTGTAGTGCAATTGCTCGGGTTCAGGTAGAGCCCAACGCCTCGCTTGGCTTCAGTTAGAGCCAACGCCTCGCACACACGCGCGTACGTACGAGAGAAACGCGCATCGCTCCGCCCCCGACCTCCCACCATAACCGGCAACTCCCTGAAATTTTCCTCCCCCTCGCTTGTACCACGGTTTTTTCCGTCATGGACGGCCCAAAGAATGTCATGCAGCTGCGTCTCCGGCCCGCCCAGGACGAAAAGCCCATTTTCTGTCATGATTTTTTGTCATAGAAGTAGGAGCCCACCACATCTATGATGATACCGGCTTTTCTCACAATTATCGTCATAGAAGTGTCATATGTATGACAGAAAAAAAAATCCGTTTAGCCCAAAATGTCACAGATGTGTCTTTTTTTGTAGTGTATGCCCATGGTATTTTAAGTGTGTAATTATGTACGCGCGGCACGAATTTCACCGCTTGATTGGTACTAGGACGGAGGCCGAATTGCTAGGTGAGCTCTGGACAGGTCGGACGATCCTGTTGCAGAGTAGTTCAGACTCGGTTGACGGTGTCCGTGGGCTTTATTGCCGAATTGAGGGTCTGCCTAAGGAGGCTGCTCTGTACTTCTGCTACAAGGGTCATGGTGTGCTCCTCCGTACGGAGGGAGCGCTATGTACTTCCATTGAGTATTATAACACCACGAGTTCCGGGCATCTTGAGCTTGAGGTGGGCACAGTGTGTCACCGCATTGAATCAAGCGAATGCGGTTCGTCCAAGCAGTGCGTGATCACCACTGCGGAAGGGGACGATATCGAAGATTAAATCCTTGCTTCAGAAGTTGTCCGGGGATCCGAAGATCACTTCTAGTGTGATTGAGCCTGTACAACAGGCCTCTACACCTGGTATGACACCTTTGAAGGTGGTTTTGGTGGGTTTGATCCTTGACAGATCGATACCATTTTGCGCACTGTATCCTGATAAAGCAGGTTCAGGCTGCTGCCACCGTCCATGAGGACTCGTGTGAGGTGGAATCCGTCAATGATAGGGTCAAGGACCAGTGTGGCTGAGCCGTCATGTCGAATATTGGTCGGATGGTCCCTGCGATCAAAGGTGATCGGACAGGAAGACCATGGGTTGAACTTTGGGGTGACTGGCTCCATCGCCTAGATGTCCCTCAGTGCGCGCTTCCGCTCCCGCTTGGGAATATGGGTGGCGTATATCATATTTACCGTTTTTACTTGGGGAGGAAATTTCTTCTACCCCCTGTGTTTGGTGTCCGGGGCTCCTCGTTGTCATCACTATGCGACCCCTTTTCCTTGTTGTCGCCATTTAGTTTGTCAGCCTATTTAAGTACCCAACATTCTCTGTTGGTATGGTTGGCTGGTTTATCGGGGGTGCCGTGGATTTGACATGGACGATCGAGTATGCGGTCCAGACTTGATGGGCCCGGGTTGTTTATTTTAAATGGCTTTTTCCATTGACCGGACTTGGAGCCATTGAAGCCGGTATTGATGGTCGTGTCTTCGGCGTTATCGCCATTATTGCAACGCTTGTGTCTGTTGCATCGGGGCTTGCCGTTGCTACCGCTGGCATCTGAAGTGCCAGGATTTCTTGATGTGCTGTTGCTACGAGTCATCCAGTTATCCTCGCCCACACAAAAGCGGGTCATGAGTGTCCTAAGAGCTGTCATGGACTTTGGCTTCTCTTGGCCAAGGTGTCGGGCGAGACATTCGTCATGGATGATATGCTTAAAGGCCGCTAGGGCTTCGGCATCCGGACAGTCGATGATTTGGTTCTTTTTAGTTAAGAACCGAGTCCAGAATTTCCTGGATGACTCTCCGGGTTGTTGGGTTATGTGACTTAAGTTATCAGTGTCCGGTGGTTGCACATAAGTGCCCTGAAAGTTTTCAAGGAATGTGTCTTCCAGGTTCTCCCAACTGCCAATGGAGTTTCCCGGTAGACTATTTAGCCAGTGCCAAGCTGGTCCCTTGAGTTTTAGTGGGAGGTACTTGATGGCATGGAGATCATCGCTGCGTGCCATGTGAATGTGGAGAAGGAAATCTTCAATCCATACCGCGGGGTCTGTTGTCCCATCATATGGTTCGATGTTTACGGGTTTAAACCCTTCTGGGAATTCATGCTCCATTACTTCGTCAGTGAAGCATAGGGAGTGTGTGGCGCCTCTATGCCTGGCTACATCGTGACATAGTTCGGATGAGTCTGGTATGCTGTATTCGGCCCGGACGGATTTGTATTTGGTATATCCGGCGTGGCGGTCATCATCACGTGTTGGGGCACGCCCCCGCGGTCCGTAGATCGATCTTGACTGTCCTACTTTGCTTTCCAATTTATCTGGCAGGTCATGCGTGTAGCCCCGGGCCTTCATGTTTCTATTTGTTTGGCGACGGAGTGCGGGCTGGTGTTCAAACTAATACGCCGCTTTATCTCGGCCACGAGGTGGTCGGTCAGCTACATCCTGCGCTAGTAGTATAGGCTCTAGTGCATCGTCCTTGAATTGAGGTAACAACCTGCGCCTCGGGTAACTTTTGGTTGGGCGCTCGAGTCCGTATTTCTCGGCCACTAGGACCTCAGTCCATCTATCAGTGAGCAGATCTTAATCAGCTTGAAGTTGCTGCTATTTTTTCTTCAGGCTCTTCGCAGTGGCTATCAGCCGACACTTGAAGCGCTCCTGCTCGACGGGATCCTCAGGCATGGTAAATTCTTCGTCACCGAGGCTCACCTCATCTTCAGAGAGGGGCATGTAATTTTCATCCTCCGAGTCTTCATTCATGGCCTGTTCATTGAGGCTAGCTTGCACGTCCTCCCGTCCGGCCTATTTGAAGCTTGGCTGGGCGGGATTGTTTTCTCTTCGGCATCATCTGGAGTGCTATTGTCTCTTGTGCCGGTATCGCTGTTTCTACCCTGGCATGGTTTAGAGCGGTGCTGCTGACGTCAGCGCTTTGGCTGTTTCTCAAGAAGATTATCCTCCGTTTCATCCTTTTGATCCTCGCCATTGTTTTCTTTGGGTGTGTCCACCATATATATGTCATATGATGAGCTGGCTGTCCAGCGCCCTGTGGGCGGTGGTTCCTGTTCTTCTCCGACATCGTCGTCCATACCGTCGATGTCTTCGGAGTTGAAATCAAGCATGTCAGTTAAGTCGTCGATAGTGGCTATTAAGTGGGTGGTGGGTGGGTAATGAATTCCTTCATCGTCCGCTCCCCACTCAATCCAGACATAGTTCAGCAAAGAGTCTCCTGACAAGGAGAGACATTTTAATGAGTTTAGCACGTCACCCAAGGGCGAGTGCTGAAAGATTTCCGCGGAGCTAAACTCCAAGATCGGCGCCCAGTTAGATCCGATGGGTGCGGATACGCGCGTTTCGGAGCCTATGGCTGGAGACGAGTCCGAGGGCCAATGACACAGACCTTATTGGAAGTGAAATCTGTGTTTGGCTCTATCTCTGTTGAGTGTGCGGCTTCCGTGGCGGGGTCCATCCTTCCGTCCTCGGATGGCACGATCTGCACTGGATCGGAAGCCAGGGCAGCTACAGGTGAGATATCCTGAACACCGTCCGATGGCAGATCTAGGTCATGCTCATTGTGGTTGTAGGGTGTACCTGTCATGGGCTCGAATCCGTCGAAGATCAAGTCTCCGCGGATGTTGGCAGTGTAGTTCAGGCTTCCAAAACTGACCTGATGGCCAGGGGCGTAGCTATCGATCTGCTCTAGATGGCCAAGCGAGTTGACCTGCAGTGCGAAGTCGCCGAATACGAAGATCTGTCCAGGGAGGAAAACCTCACCCTGGACCGCGTTGTTGTAGATGATTGAAGGAGCCATCAAGCCTTATGGTGACGACACAGTGGAACTCTCAATGAAAGCACCAATGTCAATGTCAAAACCGGCGGATCTCGGGTAGGGGGTCCCGAACTGTGCGTCTGAGGCTAATGGTAACATGAGGCGGGGGACATGATGTTTACCCAGGTTCTGGCCCTCTCTATGGAGGTAATACCCTACTTCCTGCTTGATTGATCTTGATGATATGAGTATTACAAGAGTTGATCTACCACAAGATCGTAGAGGCTAAATCCAAGAAACTAGCTTATGATTATGATTGTTCCTGTCCTATGGACTAAACCCTCAGGTTTATATAGACACCGGAGGGGGCTAGGGTTACAAAGAGTCGGTTACAGAGAAGGCAATCGGCATATCCGAATTGCCAAGCTTGCCTTCCATGCAAAGGAGAGTTCCACCCGGACACGGGATGAAGTCTTCAATCTTATATCTTCATAGTCCATCAGTCCGGCATAAGCATATAGTTCGGCAGTCCGAGGACCCCCTAATCCAGGACTCCCTCAACGGATAACAAGCAATGAAAGTAAATAAGGTGCAGCAAGGTGGCCCAATCCTTTTTGTAGCAAAGGACAAGCCTGGAAAAGTTCTTATAAAAGTGCTCCCGAGGACACATGGGAATTATCGTCAAGCTAATTTTCATCACGCTCATATGATTCGCGTTCGTTACTTTGATAATTTGATATGTGGGTGGACTGCTGCTTGGATACTGCCCTTTCTTGGACAAGCATCCCACTTATGATTAACCCCTATTGCAAGCATCCGCAACTACAAAAGAAATATTAAGGTAAACCTAACCATAGCATGAAACATATGGATCCAAATCAGCCCCTTATGAAGCAACTTATAAACTAGGGTTTAAGCTTCTGTCACTCTAGCAACCCATCATCTACTTATTACTTCCCAATGCCTTCCTCTAGGCCCAAATAATGGTGAAGTGTCATGTAGTCGACGTTCACATAACACCAGTAGAGGAAAGGCAACATACATCTCATCAGAATATCGAACGAATACCAAATTCACATGACTACTAATAGCAAGACCTCACCCATGTCCTCAGGAATAAATGTAACTACTCACAAAGCATATTCATGTTCATAATCAGAGGGGTATTAATATGCATTAAGGATCTGAACATATTATCTTCCACCAAATAAACCAACTAGTATCAACTACAAGGAGTAATCAACACTACTAGCAACCCACAGGTACCAATCTGAGGTTTTGGTACAAATAGTGGACACAAGAGATGAACTATGGTTTGAGAGGAGATGGTGCTGCTGAAGATGTTGATGGATATTGACCCCCTCCCGATGAGAGGATCGTTGGTGATGACGATGGTGATGATTTCCCCCTCCCGGAGGGAAGTTTCCCCAGTAGAACAGCTCCGCCGGAGCCCTAGATTGGTTCCGCCAAGGTTCCGCCTCGTGGCGACGGAGTTTCGTCCCGTAAGCTTGCTTATGATTTCCTCCAGGGTAAGAGACTTCATATAGCAGAAGATGGGCACCGGAGGGCTACCAGGTGGCCCACGAGGCAGGGGGCGCGCCCAGGGGGGTAGGGCGCGCCCCCACCCTCGTGGACGGTGGGTGGTCCCCTCGGGTAGTTCTTCCACTGAATATTTATCATTAATTCCAAAAATGACTTTCGTGGAGTTTTAGGACTTTTGGAGTTGTGCAGAATATGTTTCCAATATTTGCTCCTTTTCCAACCTAGAATCCCAGTTGCCGCATTCTCCCTCTTTATGCAAACCTTGTAAAATAAGAGAGAATAGCCATAAGTATTGTGACATAACGTGTAATAACAGCCCATAATGCAATAAATATCGATATAAAAGCATGAAATGGACGTATCATTTCCCCCAAGCTTAGACCTCACTTGTCCTCAAGCGGAAGCCGATATCGAAAAATATGTCCAGATGTTTAGAGACAGAGGTGTTGATAAAAAATAAAATATGGACATGAGGGCATCATGGTCATTCTTATAACAGCAATATATATATATATATATATATATATTGTCATATGATTTCTTATGCTCAAGTAACAATCTATTCACAATGTCAAGTATGATTCGGAAACTTCATTGAGAACTAGCAAACTAAAATCTCAGTCATTGAAGCAATTGCAATTTATCATAACATCAGAAAGAGTCAATAATAGAGCTTTTCAGCAAGTCCACATACTCAAGTATCATTTAGTCTTCCACAATTGCTAACACTCACACAATACTTATGGTTCTGGAGTTTTACTCGGACACGGAGAAAGAAAGGGGCTTATTGTGTTGCCTCCCAACCTTTTACCACATGGTTAATGTCAAAAATAATAGTTCATGCTAACTTTCATCCAATTGAATATATATATATCAGGATCTTTCCAACACAAGGTGCTTGCCAAAGGATAAAATGTAAAAAGGAAAGGTGAAGATCACCATGGCTCTAGTAAAAGGTATAAGACAAAAGTAAAAGGTCAAGATGCAAAAGAACGTCACTTTATATTGCCACTTGTGATATGAAACTTTATTATGCAGTCCGTTGCTTTTATTAATTCCATATAACAAGATCGTATAACGCTTATTTTCTCCACACTAATAAGTCATACATATTTAGAGAGCAATTTTTATTGCCAGAAACATGACAACTTACTTGAAGGATCTTACTCAATCCATAGGTAGGTATGGTGGACTCTCATGGCACAACTGGGTTTAAAGATATTTGGAAGCACAAGTAGTATCTCTACTTGGTGCAAGTAATTTGGCTAGCATGAGGGGGAAAGGCAAGCTCAACATGTTTGAATGATCCATGACAATATACTTTAACTGAGATGTGAGAAAACATAACCCATTACGTTGTCTTCCTTGTCCAACATCAACTCTTTAGCATGTCATACTTTAATGAGTGCTCACAATCATAAAAGATGTCCAATATAGTATATTTATATGTGAGAACCTCTCTTTCTTTATTACTTCCTATTAATTGCAACGATGACCAAAACTATGTTTACCAACTCTCAATAACTTTTAAGCCTCATACTCTCTATATATGAAGTCATTACTATCCATAATATCAATATGATCTCTTTTATTTCTTTTTACTCTTTTATGTACTTAAGATAATAGTAAGATAGCAAAGCCCTTGACTCAACACTAATCTTTATTATATATAGCTCACAGACTCGATTACATAAGGGGATCACAAGGCAAAACTCAAAACTAACTCATACCAAAACTTTATTCTACTAGATCAATATATTACCAAAAGGATCGAACTAATTAAAACGGTAAAGAAAGAAGTGTGATGGTGATACGATACCGGGGCAACTCCCCCAAGCTTGGCAGTTGCCAAGGGGAGTGCCCATACCCATGTGATTATGTCCTCAGAGGTGGTGAAGAAGGAGTTTTTGATGATGTAGGCTTGTCGTCCGTCTTCCAAGGCATAGGCTCAAAATTGTAGAAGGATGATCGAGTCTCCGGGATCCTCAAATCTGTAGCCAAACTCATCCTCTTGAATCTATATTCATACTCACAGTTTTGGTTTTGGAGGTCATAGATCTGGGCTTGGAGGTGCTCGATTTTATCATGAAGCTTGAAGATGGTCTCCCCTATGTTCTTGGTGTCCAGCTTGTGGTTGTTAGTGAACTCCGCTATCATCATCTGGTTGGCGTTAAGTCCGCGCTCCACCATCCCTTGGCACTTGAAAACTTGTTGTTCCATTGCTTCAAGCTTTGTCTCCACGCTTTCGGTACTCCTTGGTCCCTCCACATCGTGGATGTGCAACACCCCCTCGCGCATCTCAATGGTTTGAGGGTGATGCAGCACCTCCGCGGTATAGGGGTTGATAACCCTCTCGAAAAACTTGTCCTTGGGAGCGCTTGAAGACGTCATGGTGCTCTAGATCTGTCAGAAAAACAGCTCGAAACAAAGACAGAAGATTTTTGCGTGATATGGTGGTCAAAACCTTCGGGAGATTAAATAATGATTTTTTACAGACCAAAAGAAGTATCGTGCAAGAAAACAGAGTCTAGAGAGCACACGAGGTGCGCACGAGGCAGGGGGCGCTCCCAGGAGGGCAGGGCGTGCCCTCCACCCTCATGGAGGCCTCGTGTCCTTCCCGGACTACTTCTTATTTTCCTATTTTCTTAAATATTCCAAAACGGAGAAAAAATGCTATAAAAACTATTTTGGAGTCGGTTTACTTACTGTACCACATACATATTCCTTTTCGGAGTCTGAAATGTTCTGGAAAGTGTCTCTTATGTATTCATCCAGGGTTACGGTTTCAATAACAGTAATTTCAACATTTAATGGGTTACCTGAGATATAATGTTTGATTCTTTGACCGTTCACCACCTTCGGATTTGTGCCTTCGAAGTTGTTGATTTTTATGGCACCGGAACGATAGACCTCCTCGATAACGTAAGGGCCTTCCCATTTAGAGAGAAGTTTTCCTACAAAAAATCTTAAACGAGAGTTGTATAGCAACACATAATCACCTACATTAAACTCACGCTTTTGTATCCTCTTGTCATGCCATCTTTTAATTTTTTCTTTCAACAGTTTGGCATTCTCGTAGGCCTGGGTTCTCCATTCACCGGCAAGTTTGAAATCAAAATTAAGCTCTTTAATGGCCCAATATGCCTTATGTCCAAGTTCGAGAGGTAAGTGACATGCTTTTCCATAAACCATTTTATATGGAGACATACCCATAGGATTCTTATATGCAGTTCTATAAGCCCATAATACATCATCAAGTTTCTTGGACCAATTCTTTCTAGATCTATTAACAGTCTTTTGCAAAATTAATTTAAGCTCTCTGTTACTCAATTCTACTTGACCACTATATTGTGGGTGATATGGAGATGCGATTCTATGATTAACATCATACTTAGCAAGCATTTTACGAAAAGCACCATGAATAAAATGTGAACCACCATCAGTCATTAGGTATCTAGGGACTCCAAACCTCGGAAAAATAACTTCTTTAAGCATCTTAATAGAGGTGTTATGATCAGCACTACTAGTTGGAATAGCTTCTACCCACTTAGTAACGTAATCAACAGCAACAAGAATATGTGTATACCCATTAGAGGCAGCAAAAGGTCCCATATAATCAAATCCCCATACATCAAATGGTTCAATAACAAGAGAATAATTCAGAGGCATTTCTTGACGTCTACTAATATTACCAATTCTTTGACATTCATCACAAGACAAGACAAACTTCCGGGCATCTTTGAAGAGAGTAGGCCAATAAAAACTGGATTGCAATACCTTATGTGCAGTTCTATCTCCAGCATGGTGTCATCCATATGCCTCAGAGTGACACTCGCGTAGGATCTGTTCCTGTTCATGCTCAGGTACACAACGTCTAATAACACCATCTACGTCTTCTTTATAAAGGTGTGGGTCATCCCAGAAGTGATGTCTTAAATCATAGAAGAACTTTTTCTTTTGCTGCTATGTGAAACTAGGTGGTATAAATTTAGAAACAATGTAATTAGCATAATCAACATACCATGGGGCAGTACGAGAAGTATTTATGACAGCTAATTGTTCATCAGGAAAGCTATCATCAATAGGTAGTGGGTCATCAAGAACATTCTCTAACCTAGACAAGTTGTCTCCAACGGGGTTCTCAGCTCCCTTTCTATCAAATAATATGCAAATAAAATTCTTGGAGTAAGAGAACCCATCTAATAAGTCTAGGTTTAGCATCTTTCTTTTCCATGAGATATTTGATAGCAGCGTGATCAGTGTGAATAGTTACTTTAGAATCAATAATATAAGATCTGAACTTATCACAAGCAAATACAACTACTAAGAATTCTTTTTCAGTAGTAGCATAATTTCTCTGGGCAGTGTCTAGAGTTTTACTAGCATATTGAATAACATTTAATTTCTTATCGACTCTTTTACCTCAAACAACACCTACAACATAATCACTAGCATCACACATAATTTCAAAGGGTAAATTCCAATCAGGTGGTTGAACAATAGGTGCAAAAATCAAAGCTTTCTTACGTATTTCAAATACTTCTATGCAATCATCATCGAAGACAAAAGGAATATCTTTTTGCAATAAATTAGTTAGAGGCCTAGAAATTTTAGAAAAATCCTTAATGAACCTCCTATAAAAACCGGCATGACCAAGGAAACTTCTTATATCTTTAATGTCCTTGGGACATGGCATCTTTTCAATTGCATCAACTTTAGCTTTATCAACTTCAATACTTCTCTCAGAAATTTTATGCCCCAAGATAATGCCTTCATTAACCATAAAGTGGCACTTTTCCCAATTCAATACGAGACTAGTATCTTCACATCTCTACAAAACTCGATCAAGGTTGCTCAAGCAATCATCAAAAGAGGATCCTTAAACGGAAAAATCATCCATGAATACCTCACAAATCTTTTCACAAAAGTCAGAGAATATAGCCATCATGCATCTTTTAAAGGTAGCAGGTGCATTACATAAACCAAAAGGCATACATCTATAAGCAAAAGTACCGAAAGGGCAAGTAAAAGTGGTCTTTTCTTGATCCTCCGCTGACATAGGTATTTGAGAGAAACTAGACACTACTAGGGAAAAGGCTAGCAGCAGCGCGGGTTTTAGGTGTATTAGTAGCACGGGGATCGGTGCTACTAATAAGGCGCTACAGCTAACATGTAGCAGTAGCGCGTGCTCACCAGCGCTACTGCTACACA
Source organism: Triticum timopheevii (assembly GCA_963921465.1). Classification (NCBI taxonomy): domain Eukaryota; kingdom Viridiplantae; phylum Streptophyta; class Magnoliopsida; order Poales; family Poaceae; genus Triticum; species Triticum timopheevii. The sequence goes on along the minus strand of OY997264.1, from coordinate 459,439,610 downwards.
AGTGTAGCAGCAGCGCGCTTAACGAAAGCTCGCTACTGCTAATAGCTATAGCGCGCTTCTCCTACGCACTACTGCTATCCTAAATACTAGTAGCAAGTTGTTGTTTCCCACACTACTAATAAGTAATTGTGAATTAAAAAAATAAATTTAGATGCAGTTGCTTCCATCAGAGACACGTCCAATGAAAAATAAGCTCAGGTCACAGAACCATCTTTAACACTTGAAGCATTCATAGATACAATAGTGAACATCTGAACAGGAAGAAATCACGACATCCAAGATCATATGCACACAACTATCATTGAAAGGTGGGTACTTTCCCTAGCTTTCCATCAACCTAAACAGACCACTTCTCTAGATGTATCTACCAAGACTCGGAGTTTAGACGTTGGTGGACCTCCCCCCAAACTGTGGCGTCGAGGTCCTCCTCCTCGGCGACCTCCGGCGTCGAGATTACCTGGATAATCATCCATGCGACGCGGTCGCCGGTCTTCACAGCCAAGTCCACCTCCGAGTCGTTGAAGAGCACACTGCCCACCGGGCCACGGTAGTCCGCGTCAATCAACCCTGCGCCCATGTCGGGAAAGTGAAAACTAGTTAGTTAGCATCCACATCCAAATCTAGTAGGGTATTTTATTTCTTTCTAGCACATGCACATGAATCAATAGTGACAACCAGAGTAACAGTACATCATTAAAAACTAGCATACAGTTCAGAGTTGGAAACTACAGAGACTAAAATTTACATGGATTGTTCTAGGCATCTAGCCCAAGAAAACAGAGCACTAGCTAGTTGTTCCATGAAACGATCAGATGGTACAAGAGATATGATTCGTATCCTCTATGAGTTCACACTCTACTCACAGCCAGCCTTAGCGACACGTTGGATCCTGCAAAACCTTGAATTCATTGTTCCTACCGCAAGGCATAAGCCTGTTCAAATTACCAAGGTGTGCAGATATGAATTGTACTACACATGAAGTATTCGCGGAATTCTGAAGCACTCTGTTCTCAGGATCACCAGGTGCTACTTGTTTGTGGCTCTCAGCCTCATCGACATGTTGCCGTCCGGTCCACCGAGACTGCCAATCGTCGCCTCGTACGTCCTGGTGGCCAACAGGGTGGACGACGCCCAGTGCTCAACTTGGACGGAGGAGTTGCTGCGCCTGGGAGGTTCCTCGCCTGTATGGTTCATCTTGTTGAGCTGCCAAAATACACACACAAAATCATGTCGGAGCAAATCGCCATAAACTTTTTTTACAAAACTGCTTGCCAAATCCCCGTGTAGTGAATTTGCTATATAATTTAATGCTGGACTTTTTCTAATACACTAAACTTGCATACAACATATTCATAACATCACTTCTCCTAACTGCACTATGATCTATCCATTCAAGAGAGTTTGAACTTGCTAGCATCATCTCCTAACTGCGTCCATCTCATTATCTTTTACAAAACAATTCTCAACATGGAGCAAATAACAATAGGAAGGAGGCCACCACCCTGCACATACAACATCAACATGCAAGCTAGGGGCACAAACATACAGTAGCAAGCATGAATTTTGTAGACTGGGAATTAAAGAAACATTAGTAAGTTGGTAGTACACATGACACACAGAAATAGTGAGTAGGAGTACATGGTTTTGAAGTAGTATCTATAGTAATTTGCTACCTTATTTTCAGGTCACACACTCACAATGCAGTAACTGTAAACTACTTCCAAGTTACCAAATTGAAAGGTTGCAACGACGATACTGTATGCTAGATGAATTGTATGGTTGAAACAGAGAAAACTCAAAGAATAGGAATACACGACCAACCTTGCCATTGATGATAGAATTTCTTCTCGCGCATTCCTCCTCTGATTTGTCGGATTTTGAGCAGCAAATGATCGGACTTCCCACTGAAACATACATAAGAAAACATTTTCAACACCTAATTCACTAGAGATGACTCACCAAGGTAACCATGTTCCCCTAAGCAACCGATGAACAATGAATAATTTTTCATATCTGAAGAACAAAATTTGGATGGTGGTAACACCAAAGCGGCATATGGTTGCTATAAGGTTTTTTTAGTCCGAAGAATGGTAACATAAATGTAATGGATGATTCTTCGATTTGTTTGGTTAGGTTGCCGAAGGCAGTCTATTAGGCCATCACAAATATTTTAAGGTGGTGTTGATAATCAGCTTGGCCGTGAAAATATTTTGTGTGTGAAACAGGGTCCAGTAGATTGGAAAGAGACAGCCCAACAGCAATCAGACGTGAAGCATAAATGTTGATGATGTTACTACTCTTGATGGCATGACGTCAGTTGAACATTCTGTGTCTGAAGAACTATGTGCTGCAGGATCTAACACATATCAACTTCCACCACCCTTGCCGTTATTTGTAGAAGCAAATATAAATGCTTAGTGTTGACTCAACAAAAATTGCTGAAAATACTAGCACACCAACTGAAGGTAACCGTGCAACGACACAGATTAATCTTGAACTGCCTCACCAACTGAAGAAAATAATACAGTAGTTTAATTTTCAGTTACATTTGGAAACTTACCCTGACGGGTTAATCTTACTATTATCTACTGACCCTAACTCTTTAATCTTGAGAATTTGCACATCTAAACATGTGCATATAGCTTAAGAATTCAGACAAACAAACAACCTTCTGATGGCATACAACAATTTTCATCAATCAGATTTACATGCCACTTTTTTCAGCAGTTAGCTGCAAGACTTCCTACAAGAAACATACTTACCCTGAGGCCTTCCCCGCTGGCCTCCCCCATCAGATCTGCGCTCGTCAGCGGCCCTGCATTCACAAGCAAGCACATCATATTATACCTGCAGAACCGCAGCGAGCGAGTACCAAGAAGAAAACAAACATATTGTTGGCCTTACGAGGCAGCGCGATGGCGGATTCACGGGAGAAGGGCATGGGCACGCCGGTGGGCCCGTTGGCATCGTCGCCATCGCCCGGTCCCGGCGCCTGCTGCGGGGAGGAAGCGGAGACGGAGGAGACAACGGAGCAGCGGGGGCGGACGGAGACAGCGTGGAAGGGCAGCCGCCATGGACGCGCCCCCACGGCGGGGCTGTAGGTTTGGGGGGAGGGGGGAGGGGGCGTCGCATCCAGCAAGGTGGAGGAGTTGTGCGTTGATGAGGGACAGACTGGGGAGATGGAGGAGGCGGCGCCGGTGTGGGAGCAGGAGGCGTGGCGGCTGTGAGGAGAAGGGAATGAGAAGGGTGGTAGGTGGGAGTGGATCAGGTGGATGGTGCAGCAGTAAGTAGTAGCGTGTGTTGGCGAAACGCGCTACTCCTAAGTACTTTAGCAGTAGCGCGTCTATGGAAAGAGCGCTACTACTATACCTAGTCTGGAGGCAACGCCCTGGCAATTTTAGTAGTAGCGTTGTTCTCTCCTAGCGCGCTACTGCTAAAGGGATATTAGTAGCGCGGTTTTGTAGAGAGCGCTACTGCTATTTAGCAGTAGCGTCTGTTTTTAAACAGCGCTGCTGGTAAGTTTCTGTGTATAAGCTTTTCCCTAGTAGTGAGAGTAACCATCTAGAAAGCGAAAATGTGTATGTTTGGATAGTCTCTCTAGCATTTGATCAATAAAAGGTAAAGGGTAATGATCTTTTTTAGTAGCTTTATTTAATTTGCGGAAATCAATTACCATCCTATAACCTGTAATAGTTCTTTGCGGGATCAATTCATCTTTATCATTAGGAACGACAGTAATACCTCCCTTCTTAGGGACACAATGGATAGGACTTACCCACTGACTATCAGCAATGGGATAAATTATACCTGCCTCAAGGAGCTTTAGTATTTCCTTCCTTACCACTTCTTTCATCTTAGGATTTAATCGTCATTGATGATCAATAACTGGTTTGGCACCTTCTTCCAATTTTATTTTGTGTTGGCATAGAGTGGGACTGATGCCCTTAAGATCATCAAGAGTATATCCAATAGCAGCACAGTGCTTCTTCAGAGTTTTCAATAATCTTTCCTCTTCTTGCTCTGAAAGGTTAGCACTAATAATAATAGGATATATCTTCTTTTCATCAAGATAATCATATTTAAGAGTATCAGGTAATGGTTTAAGCTCAAACATGGGATCACCCTTGGGTGGAGGAGGATCCCCTAGGATTTCAACATGCAAATTGTGTTTCAAAACAGGTCCCTGTTTAAAGAAGACTTCATCTATTTCCCTTCTTTCATTCATAAACATATCATTTTCATGGTCTAGCAAATATTTTTCTAATGGATCAGTAGGAGGCATGGCAATAGAAGCAAGGCCAATAATTTCATCCTTACTAGGCAAATCTTTATCACGGGGTTGTCTACGAAATTTAGCAAAATTAAACTCATGAGACATATCTCCTAAGCCAATCGTAACAACATCCTTTTCGCAATTAATCTTAGCATTAACAGTATTCAAGAAGGGTCTGCCAAATATGATGGGACAAAAGTCATCTTGTAGGGAACCAAGAACAAGAAAATCAGCAGGATATTTAACTTTCCCACACAAGACTTCAACATCTCTAACAATCCCAATTGGTGAAATAGTATCTCTATTGGCAAGCTTAATTGTAACATCAATATCTTCTATCTCAGCAGGTGCAATGTCATGCATAATTTCTTTATATAAGGAATGAGGTATTGGACTAGCACTAGCACCCATATCACATAAGCCATGATAACAATGATCTCCTATTTTAACAGAAATAACAGGCATGCCTATGACAGGTCTATGTGCCTTAGCATCAGCTAGCGATTCTAGCAGCTTGTTCACAGAAATAAATAACATGCCCATCAATATTATCAGCCAAGAGATCTTTAACCATAGCAATATTAGGTTCAACTTTAATTTACTCAGGAGGTGTATATGTTCTAGTATTACTCTTACGAACCACAGTTGAAGCTTTAGCATGATCCTTTATCCTAACAGGGAATGGTGGTTTCTCAATATAAGTAGAAGGAACAATAGGATCATTATAAGTGATAGTCTTTTCTTCAACTATAACAGGTGCAACTACTTTTACTTCAGTGTGAGGATTATATTTAAACCACTTCTCCTTAGGGAGATCAATTTGAGTAGCAAATAATTCACAGAAAGAAGCTACTATCTCAGAGTCAAGTCCATATTTAGTGCTAAATCCACGAAAAGCATCGGTATCCATAAAAGATTTAACACAATAATACTTAGATGTCATACCTTACTCCTTACCATCGTCGGAATCCCAATCTTCAGAGTTGTGTTTAATTCTTTCCAATAAATCCCATTTGAATTCAATAGTCTTCATCATAAAAGACCCAGCACAAGAAGTATCAAACATGGTGCGATTGTTGAGAGAAAGCCAAGCATAAAAGTTTTGCATAATCATTTCTCTTGAGAGCTCATGATTGGGGCATGAATATAACATTGACTTAAGCCTCCCCCAAGATTGAGTGATGCTTTCTCCTTCGCGAGGCAAAAAATTATATATATAATTGCGATCATGATGAACAAGATGCATAGGATAAAACTTCTGGTGAAATTCTAATTTCAATCGTTTATAGTCCCAAGATCCCATATCATCACATAGCCTATACCATTTCAATGTGTCTCCCTTCAAATATAAAGGGAAGACCTTCTTCTTAATAACATCATCACGCATACCTGCAAGCTTAAATAATCCACAAACTTCATCCACATAGATAAGGTGTAAATCGGGATGCAATGTTCCATCTCCTGCAAAGGGATTAGCTAGCAGTTTCTCTACCATACCCTAAGGAATGTTCAGTAGGTTGAGGAGCAACTCTACGCTCTACTAGTCGAGGTGAAGATACCCCGAACAAGCCCCTCAAAGGATTAGTTTCCATAGTAACAAGTGACAGTAAATTTCAGCACACTATATAAATATTTCCTTACCAAGTTCCACTCACCAAAGGCGCTTCACTCCCCGGCAACGGCACCAGAAAAGAGTCTTGATGACCCACAAGTGTAGGGGATCTATCGTAGTCCTATCGATAAGTAAGAGTGTCAAACCCAACGAGGAGCGGAAGGAAATGACAAGCGGTTTTCAGTAAGGTATTCTCTGCAAACACTGAAATTGTAGGTAACAGATAGTTTTGTGATAAGATAATTTGTAACGGGTAACAAGCAATGAAAGTAAATAAGGTGCAGCAAGGTGGCCCTATCCTTTTTTTAGAAAAGTACAAGCCTGGACAAGTTCTTATAATGAAAAAAGCGCTCCCGAGGACACATGGGAATTATCGTCAAGCTAGTTTTCATCACGCTCATATGATTCGCGTTCGTTACTTTGATAATTTGATATGTGGGTGGACCGGTGCTTGGGTACTGCCCTTTCTTGGACAAGAATCCCACTTATGATTAACCCCTATTGCAAGCATCCGCAACTACAAAAGAAGTATTAAGGTAAACCTAACCATAGCATGAAACATATGGATCCAAATCAGCCCCTTACGAAGCAGCTTACAAACTAGGGTTTAAGCTTTGTCACTCTAGCAACACATCATCTATTTATTACTTCCCAATGCCTTCCTCTAGGCCCAAATAATGGTGAAGTGTCATGTAGTCAACATTCACATAACACCACTAGAGGAAATGCAACATACATCTCATCAAAATATCGAACGAATACCAAATTCACATGACTACTAATAGCAAGACTTCACCCATGTCCTCAGGAACGAACGTAACTACTCACAAAGCATATTCATGTTCATAATCAGAGGGGTATTAATATGCATTATGTATCTAAACATATGATCTTCCACCAAATAAACCAACTAGCATCAACTACAAGGAGTAATCAACACTACTAGCAACCCACAGGTACCAATCTGAGGTTTTGGTACAAAGATTGGACACAAGAGATGAACTAGGGTTTGAGAGGAGATGGTGCATGTGAAGATGTTGATGGAGATTGACACCCTCCCGATGAGAGGATCATTGCTGATGACAATGCTGATGATTTTCCCCTCCCGGAGGGAAGTTTCCCTAGTAGAACAGCTCCGCCGGAGACCTAGATTGGTTCTGCCAAGGTTTCGCCTCGTGGCGGTGGAGTTTCGTCCCATAAGCTTGCTTATGATTTCTTCCAGGGTAAGAGACTTCATATAGTAGAAGATGGGCACCGTAGGGCTGCTAGGTGGCCCACGAGGCAGGGGGCGCACCCAGGGGGGTAGGACGCGCCCGCACCCTCGTGGACGGTGGGTGGCCCCCCTCAGGTATTTCTTCCGCTGAATATTTATCATTAGTTCCAAAAATGACTTTCGTGGAGTTTCAGGACTTTTGGAGCTGTGCAGAGTATGTTTCCAATATTTTCTCCTTTTCCAGCCCAGAATCCCAGCTGCCAGCATTCTCCCTCTTTATGCAAACCTTTTAAAATAAGAGAGAATAGCCATAAGTATTGTGACATAATGTGTAATAACAGCCCATAATGCAATAAATATCGATATAAAAGCATGATGCAAAATGGACGTATCAGTTTGCTAGGAGAATTCTTTGATGGAAGAGAACCAAATCGTGAAGCAACTCCGGAAGAGTTAAAGATGTTGATATACAATGCACAAGCTTGCGATATCCTCTTCAATGGATTATGCCCTGAAGAATTCAACAAAATCAACCATCTTGAGAATGCAAAGGAAATTTGGGATACTTTGATTTATATGCATGAAGGTACCGAATCTGTCAAGGAATCCAAATTGGATGTGCTTCAAAGTCAACTTGACAAGTTCAAAATGAAGGATGGTGAAGGTATCACTGAAATGTACTCTAGGCTTGCTCTCATCACAAATGAGATTGCCAACTTAGGAAGTGAAAAGATGACTGAAAGATTCCTCGTCAAGAAGATCCTAAGAGCTTTGGATGGAAAATATGATACCATGTGCACTTTGATCCAAATGATGCCCAATTACAAAGATCTCAAGGCAACTGCAGTCAGTGGAAGAATTGTTGCTCATGAGATGTCACTCAAGGATAAGGAAGAGCTTCACAACAAGTCTAGTGGTGCTTATAAAGCTTCATGTGATACTCCTGCCACATCAAGTGAAAAACAAGTCTTCAATGAAGAATTGAGCTTGATGGTGAAAAACTTCAACAAATTCTACAAGAGTCAAGGTCCTACCATGACAAAAGATCTTCTAGTCGTGATCAAAATTGCTACAATTGTGGAAGACCCGGACACTACTCCAATGAGTGTACGGCTCCCTACAAAAGAAAAGAAGACTCAGCTAATAGGAGAAGTAGAAGAGATGAATCACCTCCATGAGAGAGAAGGAGTAGAGATGATTGTTATGAACGAAGACCCTCTCACAGAAGCAAGGATTCAGAAAGGAAGGACAAGTCATCAAGGAGCTACACAAAACGAAGACATCAAGCTCATGTTGGTGAATGGGTATCCGGTTCTGAATCCGACAACCACTCCGAGAGAAGTTATCACTCTAACTCCCAATATACTCAAGATGAAGGTGTTCTCAGTCTTGTGCTTGTGTCAACCAACTCCTCTGACATATTTGACTCACCAAATGAAGGAATTGGAAGATGCTTCATGGCTAAAGGCCCTAAGGTATCACACCCCGAGTATATTGATTTCAATAGTGATGAAGATGATTTGCTAGGTGATGATGGTTTGCTTGTTGATAATGCTAGTTTTGAAAACTATGATGAAATTGCTATTAATGATGCTAATCAAGATGAAACGAATGACAATGATAAGAAGGAGATTGAGCGTCTAACTAAAGAACTAAACATTCTTAAGTTGGCTTGTGAAACTACTTTGGAGGATCATCGAGAACTTTTAAAAACTCATGAGAAGCTACGCTTTGAAAAGCTAAACATAGAGAAAGAGCATGGTTTCTTAAAAGCAATCAATGATGATCTTTGGAAGAAAAGTTCTTCTTACATTGCCAAGCACTTACTCTTGTCTACTTACATGCCACAAGTAAAATCTAGCAACAAGAGTAAGAAAGATTCTTCTTCTAGTAGTAACAATAATCATGCTAAATCCAATATTGTTGCTTCTAGTAGTTCTCTTGATTCCACTAATGATTATCTTAGCCAAGTTACACTTGAGCAAGAAAATAGCTTATTGAAGGGAATTATAGAGAAAGGTGTTTACAAGAGCCTTGCCGGAAATAAGCAAATTGAGGAAATTGTACGCAAGCAAGGAAGGCACCGGAAGAATCAAGGTGTTGGTTTTGAATGAAAGTTCAATGTCAAAGGAGTTGAGTGGGAAGAAGATCAATACCCCAAGACGAAGTTTGTTCCTCAACAAGATAAGTATGACCCTACTTCCTTCAAGGTAACACAAGCTCAAGATGATCTTCCAGCACAAGAGCACAAGCTAAAAGACAAGGGCAAGCTTCAAGAGGAGATTGATGCATTTGAAGAAGCTCCTAAGGCCTTGGTCAAGTGGGTTCCCAAGACTACATCAAGTTCTACTTCATCAAGTACTACTACAACTCCAAGTATTCCCATCAAGTTGATATGGATTCCAAAGAAGAAGAACTAGAGAGTTCTTGAGGGTGACTCTGCCAACATACTTCACTCATATTCATATTGGCAAGGACACGTGCAATCAACTTCCACATCTTGCACTAGTTCAAGGAGTCACAAACCCTCTTGTTAGTAAGTCAATGGACAAGGTAACCAAATGCTTTCATGGATATCATCATATGTGTACTTCACACACTGTCTATGGATATCCTTGTTTGTTCCTTGTAGGACTAATCCATGTAGGTATTGAAAGTGCAACACACTTCAATGGATTGCTCCAAATGATCTACATCAACATTGAGCATCCACATCTTCAACATCTACATGAAGTCATCATCGACAAAACCCAAGGTTAGATCATCCCTCTAAAAGGGGATATCACATCTAGGTGGAGCTTTACTCTAAGAATTGAGCTAAAGCAACTCTAATGGTGTGAACACAACAATGCTTTATGTAAAAGTGGTAACCCCACTTGTGCTTAAACGATGAGTATGACCTATGATCAAATGTTCTCATTTGACTCCTAGGTCTATATACTCATATATAGATGAACTAGTCATCGACAATTGCTTGATAGATGCTAGAGTGTTTGTGCATGCTTGGCCACATATTTCATTTGCTATCTTATTGTGTGATCATGATGGTTGCATAATTTTCTCCATTCGAGGACATCCATTTGTTGCTTTGATTGTTTGCCTTTTTATTTTTGCCAAATGGATGGACAAGAATGCCTAAGTACTCGCTCTAGCTATCTATGATTTTCTCGTCTCAAACTCTATTATTTCTCCATCACAAAGTTTGAACAAGTTGAATTCGGACCCTCCGGGTGAGGAGCACTCGGAGCCACTGACCCATCAAGGACTTAAACTTCCAAAACCTCTTAATGCATCTCGGTCAGATCGATCCACCATACTCGGTCTCACCGATATCATTAGGTTGATTTATGTTTTAACCTCGATGCAACCGATTAGAACTGTTTGGTCACACCGAATTGCAGTAACTGCTCATAGTTTTGCATCTCGGTGCAACCGAGTTGTTCCACTCGGTCACACTGACAGTGACTTGGGTATATATACTCCACGGGTTGGACTTTGGAAATTTCTTCAAACTCCCAACCGCGCCTACCCAGCTCTGCCGACCCTCCTGGTTTCCCGATCGTCTTCTCATCGCCAGCGACCTCCTCCTGCTGGTCTCCGCCGCCGTCAATGGAAATCACCACCGCTGTTGTCGTCGTAGCGAGTTCGCCGCCAAGTTAGGGTACGAACTTGACCTCTTTATGCTTTCTTTAACTCCAATTCTTGCACATAGATCAATGCCAAGTTTCTTGCCATGATTGACATTAATATATCCACCTAAAACTTCCTTTAGATTAGATTTAATGTAAAAACTTAGGGTTAGGTTTCCGCCGAACTCATCTCGGACCGACCAATCTGAAAGTCTCGGTCTCATCGATTTGGCTCAGGCCATTGCACATGTACTAATCGGTCTGACCAAAGTGTATGAACTGGTGTGACCGAAACCACTAACTTTGTGAAGCCCTAGCATCTCGGAGTCACCAAACTGCATCTCGGTCTGACCCAAATCTCATGTTTAGACTCTGCAGCTGCTTCGGTGTCATCGACTTTGCCAAATCGGTAGCTCCGAAATGCTTTCTGCGGAAAACTAAAATTAAGTTTTTGTGTTAACTTTTTGCCAACATTTGTGCTTTGTGATGCTCATCTACTCTGCCTATTCCTATCTATTCACAAGGACAGTTTCAGAGATGTCAGACAACAGTGATAGCTAGAACAGGTCAGAGGAGCATGCTAATCTGAGTGAGGGCACTAGTCCCTCCAACATCAGCTTTGATGAAGGAAGCAGAAGAACCCCAAGCAATCTGCCAAAAGCCACTGTCAGGCAAAGGAAGAAGAGAACTTTTGACTCGAAGGATGAGGATTTTGAAGTTGAGGAGGTAACCTCAAAGAAGAAGGTTGTCAAGAAGGAATTTGGTACTGCTGCCTCCACCAGGCCTGGCATGCATAAGAAAGCTCCAGCTAAGAGAATTTCCATGTCCAAAGCCAGAGCCTCAACTCAAGCTACTACTGAACCAAGAGAAGAAGAGGCTGCTTGAGGAAAGAAAAGGAAAGAAAGAGCCAAGAAGACTATGGCCAGAGTCATTGACAATCCTTCTATGATCAGAGAGTATGATGATGAAGAAGAGGAGGAAGAGCATGTTGTACCTCCTACAAAAACCCAGAAGCTTATGGGGGATGCTATCAAGTCTGGGGCTGCCCCATCTAAGCCCAAGACATCCCCAAGCCTGCTGCTTCTCAAGCTTCAAAGCCATCTGCACCAAAGAGATACACCAGGAATATCTCTGCTGCTGAGAAGAACAAGGCCCCACTGCCTGAAGTTCAAGAATAAGAGGAACATCAAGTGCTCAGAAAGCTAAAGCCCAAGATACCAGATCATGATGATAACCATCCCATTGGTGAGAACATGAAGGATAGGAAGGATGCAAGACTGAGACTATGGAGACAGTCTGATCCTTATGCTGTGAGGAGAAGGACTGCTATTGACTATATATTCCACACCAAGGAACATCAGAACTTCTATGAAACTGTGCTGCTGGACAAGAAGCCCATTGTCTGTAATATGAAGTGGGTTGACAAGGAATATATTGATAACAATGTTGATTACTTCATTGGAGTGCATGACAGCTTCATATTGAATGATATGGACAAGTTTATTGGATAGAAGCTGACAAAATGGAATGATGAGATGATTATGCAGTTATACTCCACTGCACACTTCTATCCGGATGGCAAGATAGTCTTGTTGACTGAAGGCACAAGATATCAATCTACTCACTACAAAAAAATACACTTCCGTGATGATACGTGTTTGTCGTGCATGTACATCCATGACGATTTTATGACAGAATCAAGATAGTCATACCTGTGCTGTCGTAGAAGTGTTCCATGAAATTACCAAAATTATCATCACGGTAGTGTCCACTTCCATGATGATAAATCGCGCGTCACAGAAGTGCTTTCGTCAAGGGTGACCGACACATGGCATCCACCATAACGGAACGCCGTTAAGCTATCGGGTCCGGTTCTGGATCCGATAACCCGTTAACAGCCCCGACCAATGGGGATTTTCCATGTGTAAAATAATCATTGGCTGGAGGAAACACGTGTCGGCTCACCGTTGGGACAGATGTCATCCACTCATTGGACCCAAGGCGCCTATGATACGTCGACATGTGGCACGGCCCAATAGAAGCCCATTCCTGTGAAAAGGCCGGCCCGTTTGACTTGGTCAAAAGGTGGCGGGCCGGCCCACGGAAAGCCTGTTAACGGCCTGTTCGCATATAGCCCATTTACAGCCCGCTAACCTAGGGCCTGTTATGACCTCTCTGAATTAGGCCCAGTAGCTTCATTTTGGCCGTCCAATATGATTTCAGCCTGTTTTAACTTCCGGCCCATGTACCGCCCATGACGTCTTTCGACCCATATGAGGCCCTTTGTAACTCTTGGCCCATTAACGGTCCGTGGTGAAACTGGCCCGTAATGAATAGTGTATCACTTTATACCCATTAACGGCCCATTATTCCATTGGGCCGTTTCTAGCCCAAGTTATCTTTCGGCCTTCTCAGGACCCATTTATTCTTGGGATCATTTCTAGCATTCGGTTACTTACGGTCCGTTACTGTCATTTTCTGCTTGTGGGCCAAATTCAGCCCATTTTTACAATCGGCCCGTTTGTGGCCCGTTAATATGTTGGGTCGTTTTCATGTCAAAAAAACCGTTGGGCTGTTTTCATAGAGTTATTAAATACGGCCTATTAACGGCACGTTATGATCCATGAATAGTACAGCCCATGATTGGCAAAATGATTATACGCCCCGTAGAAGGCCCATGGATCCTACGGCCCATAGAACGTCCATGGATCGTACGGCCGGTAGAAGACCCATGGATCGTTCGGCCCATAGAAGGCCCATGGATCCTACGGCCTGTATAGAAGGCCAATGCATCCTATGGCCCATAGAAGGCCCATGGATCATACGGCCCGCGGGAGGCCCATGGTTACAATAGTCCGTGTGTTGCCATGATTATTTTGGCCTAGTTACCAAAAATAGGTTATTGTGGCCACTATAAAAACACAAAAAAGAACTAGAGTGACTACAAGCAAACAACTAAACAAGACAATAAGGAAATAAATAAGCAAGCAATTAACGCTAGCATGTTACCGCTATTACACATATTACATCCACTGGGCATCAAAGTTCGCGACCAGTGCAAATATAGGAACAAAGCAGCATATTACATACATCGGCTGTGAAAATTGGCCACCAGTGCAAATAAACGCGGCAACAAAACAAGAGCATAACTGAAACAACTTCAGAAGAGCTCAAGAAACGTTATCCTAGGCAGCCACCATGCTGGCAATAAGCTTAGCAAGCTTATTAGCTTGTAGTTGAGACTCAAGAAACCGAACCAATTCAGACAGTGAGTTTGAATAGCTTGTGCAAGCGGTAGTGGCCAGTAACTCGAACACTAAACCAAGACAGGACTTTGGGGTTGTCTCACTGTCTTCAAGATAGTCTTCCTTAGTTGTTTTATCAGCTTTGTTGGAGACCAACAAGGATGTGTCACTATCCTGAACCTTATCTGCATCACTTCCTTTATCATCGCTTAATAAGGCACTCTTCCCCAATATTCTGTTAGCATTCTAAAAGAAGAAACAAGCAGACACATAACAGGTTTAGCATGTACTAGTATATGAAACTCATTTTGGTGAACCAGTTCATTAGTAAGGTGGACAGGATTAAACTACCAAGTATTCTATTGCCAAGTACTAGTACATAATAAAAGCATCAAACAAACATATATCTATGTCCTATGGTCACTGCATTGTCTTGCCAAATCAAAATAGAGACATGGTTCAAATCATATTAGTTCAAGACAAAGCAGCAGTGAAAGAATACAAAGCGTGGGAAACTACACGGCACAACAAGATTTCTGATGGGTACCACGGGTCTACATGTACAACAACACTATTGGCTCTGTTGTGATGCTAGTAATGTGCATGATATGAGAAGTCAACTGTATACACAATTGAAATTGAAATCAACAGAGCTATTGATAAGAGAAAACCTATTAAAGAAACATGCATGAACATACATGTTGTGTCATTGGAGTTTCGATTGGATCCTTCAATTTAAAAATAACTTTGTATGTGTAAATACAATAATACAAGAGCAAAGCAGTATACACGATAGCAATCATAGTTAAAAAAAGGCGCGCCTAAGCGAGCGCTTAAGCGTGCCTAGGCTCTAGGAGTTGGCAAAAAACATTGCGCATAACTATGCTCAATCTATGCATAATTGCAGATAAGCATGCGCTTTGGTCAGTAAAGCACAAGACGGTGGCAAAACGCACAATTAACGCCCAGTGCTTTTTTGAACCATGATAGCAATGGAATCTTAAATTAGAACAGTTGTTCTTCAGGTTTAGGAACTTGTTCTACATGAACAGAGTACAGTAAGACGCAAGAATATAGTACTTAAAAATAGAAAATGAGCTCATAGACCTTACCACATTCTTGGTTCGGGACCAGTATAAAACAAGGCATTCCCAATCATCGTCCAGTAAATGTGTCTTAGGAGAATGTAAGGGGATTTGATGAGTTTCTTTGCCGGTGAAGTACGTTTTCTTCAGGTAATTCTGATACTGCCACCAAGCATTCTTGAAGATAGCAGAGGTATTAGCACAGGTTACCTCATCCTGAGTTTCAAAATCGTTCCTTCTCTATAGAGAAAAATGGGAAATTTTGTTGTATTATAACCATCATGGAGGTAGGATGTATGGGACAAAGCAAAGTAATTGCCATGAATGACATTACTTACAATAACTCCTGGACAAACACCTGCAACTGGCATTTTCCTTCATCTTCAGTATAATATTTCCAAGATGGAAGATACGCACATACGATTTAACAACATCAAATGCGGTAGATGCTAAACTACGACTAGCTGGTTGTGCTTCCTCCACAGGAATAGGCGTACTAACTGGTGGAGTTGGGGTTCGCCGTGGTAGTACTGGCCCTTTGGGCACTGGAGTTGCCTTACTAACTGCTCTTGTTTGGGAGATCTATCGTGGAGATGGTGGTGTGTCAATAGGAACTGGGTTACTATCTGCTGGGGTTGGGGTTAGATTGGGTGAAGTTGGTTCTCTGTCCGTCGCAGTAGGGGTACAATCTGCGAGAGTTTGGCTTATGTGTGGTAGGGCTGGTTCTCGTGCATGTACAACCGGGGTGCTATCTCCACCAAGAGGTAGCACTGTTTTATTTGAAGACCGTGTTTTTAGTCCGCTAGATACTGGGATCAACCGCTCCAATTCAAATGCCTGAAATAGGAAACATAGTTGAATGTACAGACATTGTATGAGAGACAGATGCAATAGATAGTGTGGAAAAAAGAGGGCGAGAAATAGTTGACATGTATATTGTTTAACTAAAATGGATAGCATGACATAATTTCACATATATGATGTCTATCTAAACTGGATAGCATAGCATAACATAATTCAAAGATATGATGAATAACTAAACAGGATCGCATGACATAATTCACCTACATATTATCTAAGTAATCAGGATCGCATCATTTAATTCACATATGTGATTTATATGCTAAATAGAGGGCATTCGATATGATGTCTGAACTAAGAACATGGTGTTGAATATTGTGTATATGATGTCTAAACTATGCAATGCAAGACACCATATGGATGATATGAGCAGTATAACCGTGCCAAGTTAGAGCATACACCTCGGTGGGGGAATAGGACTGGTCATCTGTCTCTAAATCCATCTCTAAGGAGCTATCGGGACCCAACAAGAGATCTGCTTCGACAAGTAGCACTGTCTGCTCTGAAGGCCTTGTTTTCACTCCAGATTTTTCCATCTCCCACCCAAATGGCTGATTCACATGAAGAGTAGTCTAATGTACAAACATTGTCGACAAATGGAAATGTAATGAGAAAAGGATGGGCAAGATATCATTCAAATATATGATGCCTGGTTAAACAGGATGGCATTGCACATTTCACATATATTATGGTTGGCTAAAAGACATGAGACAACATAATTCCCATATATGATATAGAAACTAAACAGGTGGCATTACAGAACATGTCTAAACTAAGCAGATGACATATATGATGTCAAAAGTAGGCACTGCAAGGCAACATATGCATGATATGACTAACATCATCATGCCAAGGTAGAGCAAACACCTTGGGGGGTAAATAGGAGTGGTCAGCGGCGTCTGAATCCACCTCAGAACGGATATCTTCCTCTCGATTACTATCTGGAGAGGGGTGGAGAGGGTTTGCCATTGAACCCACCATGGAGCGATGTCTGCATGACATTGTATTGCCACGCAAAACTCTTCTCTTTTTTTCTATATGTTCAGCATGACTGTGTACAATATCTGACATGCATACGAAAAAAATATGGTGAGATTATGTAAGGAGAGCATGCATAAATTTAGTGTGATGGTAACAACCAGTGGATGGATCCAAAAATAATGATAGCAGGCTGATGATTTCTTTAATTGAATAAAAAGACAGATGATGATTGCTTTACTATTTGTTTCCCACCCAAGATGAACAACATAGGCATACCCTAGGTGAACCAGATATTAGACAGAGATACTATTCATTGCTTCCTCGATATGTGCCCCACAACTAATTTATAACTCAAGTTTGAACATTAATTTGGACCTGACTTGGAGTCCAAGAGGTGAACAGGATGATAAAGTAGCTGGTAATTTTAAGCAATGCATAACATAAGCAGGAACAAAATAGTGTGACCTCTCTTGTGGACCCATTTACTCCTCAGGTTCATCTGCTGAGTCGATGATGGTGATGCCGTTGCGGTGGGTGCCAGCGGTAGGGAAGGAGATCTGAGGCAGCGAAAGACGGTCAGGAGTCGTGATGTATGGTTTGGTGGATGCTTCTATCGATGAAGCAGCTCGGGTGAGGTGGACGACGTTGCGGAAGGAGCAGGACAAACCACACAAAGTTCCCTTCGACACCTACCTGTAACTGAAGTAATTCTGTAAGGGCTCATTTGGCTTGCATGATTCTAAAAATGCAGGGATAGGAAAAACACCGGAATAGGATAGTGCACATGGTAAACAAAGCATTTGTAAACAGAGGATTTCTATCAACTTGGGTGTTTGGTTTACAGGAATTGGAAGAGCAGAGGAATGCAAAGAAACATGGCCAAAATAAAGTGAAACCATATGAAAGCGTGTACAGTTAGAATGTTATTCTGCCACCAATGCACTTGGTCTTGTTTTCATGCATAGGATTTTGAAAAGTAAGTCCAGGTGGATGTTTTGCTTCATTCCTTTCAACAAAATGCATGAATAATTGAATAGTAGAGTGTCATTGGAAAAATTCCTATTGCTATGTTTTTCCATTGAACCAAAATAGCCCTAATGGATTGACATGAATGTATAGTAATAAGTGATGCAACAAGTGTAAAACCTCTTTGCCGTAGCCGTGTCGACCTCAGCATCATTGGGTTGGTCGCTAAAGTAGTTGAGGCAGAGGTGGCTGTCGGAGGTGTGGAGGAAGATCTGAGGAATCTGCAGACGGCGTCCAGGGCACTGCTCTATTGTGATGGATCGTTCTGTCATTGGAGCAGCTCCGGTGAGCCGTAAGACATCAAGGCTGAAGCAGCACAAGGTAGAAATCATCAATCTCAAGTGGGGTTCTAATAACATCTCCAATAGATGATGTAAAATAGATGTAAAATTTACATCACCAAAAACCACTTGACTACAACAGATGAGGTAAAAACTGTGACTCTGAACTTAACTGTTGAAACTGAAATTTACTGTGGAATCTGAATGGTACTGTTGAAACTGAACGCAATGGTAGCAGAGAGGCACTTGACATCTAGTTTAGGGAGGGTCTGCAGTTCATCTTCAACCTGCACCCCCTGAGCCGCCAGCCACCACCGGCCAAACCGCCGACCCCAGCGCCGCCTCGCCACCCCGAAACAACTCCCCACCACCGGTCCGCCGCCGCCCCAGCCATCCCTCTAGGCCCCCCGCCACCACCGTGAACCCTAAGATAGATAGTGGGGTACCTCTCCGGTGAGCCCTCGTCCCCGCTGCGGGTGGTTCTTCCTTAACTCTGGCGAGCCCCCCCTGAAAATTGACTGACCCAAAAGTCGATTCAGTCGACTGAAGTGTAGCCAAATCGGAGTAGAGCAGCAGCACGAACGAGAGGGAGAGCAGCAGCAGCAACGCGAGCGAGCAAGCGAGAGACGAAGTAGCAGCAGCTGGGCGAGCGAGTGATCGAGCGAGAGCTGGAGCAGCAGCGACAGTGCGAGTGAGTGAGCGACAGTCAGAGCAGCAGTAGCAGATCTGGCTGGTATGGATGCCGCCGTCGAAGGGGCCTCGCACGAGGGGAGAGGCGCCGTGGATATGTCGCCCGTGGCGCCGGCTTCAAGGTAGCCGCTCCATGTGGGTGCGGGATGGAGCACCGTCGGCGCTGGGAGGTCGGGTTAAGAAGAAGGTGCAATGCGATGAGTGTACAACCTCTTTGGTGGCGCTGAGTAGGCCTCGGCTTTGTCTGAGGAGTCGGTGAGGATGTTGCGGTTCCGATGGAGCAGGTTAAGGCTGCGCTGTGGGGATGGAGCAGCCGCGATAGACGAGGCAATCGTCGGAGCAGCTCCTTGGAGGTGGAGGACGGGGTGGCTGAACCAGCGGGACGACGAGATGGACAACAGATCCTCATCCGGGGAGGTGGACGAGGGACGTCGAGCTATTGCGGTGGACGATGTTGTCGGGGAAGAGGCTCCGGCTGGGCAGTGATGAGGTGGCGGACGGAGGAGGGTGGGTTTTCCTGGCTGGAGCGGAGAGGTTATGGAGGTCTGGGATTTCGAATGGCGAAAAGGGGGTGATGGGAGGGGGTGAACCATGACTTAGGGACGCGCTTGTCCAAAATGTAGGGTGTGTTATAAAAGTACCCCCTACTAATTTGAACTAGCGGCCCTTTTAGCTCAGGGTTAGAAGGGGGATTTCGCGTGTCGGGATTTGGCAGCTGGAGGGAGTTTTCACGCGCATTGTAATTTCGGGATAGCAAGGCGCGGGTTGTGAAGGTGCCAGTTTTGGGAGCACGATATCTGAATTTTTGGGATATAACAAGGCGCGGGTTGAATTTTAGGGACAAGCCTAATGTGTAGTAATATTGTACTTGTACGTACCATATCAATTCGCACTTCCCTCAACCAAAAAGAAAACAAAAAAATAAAACTATTCACACCACACAAAGAGAGAGTCTTGACCTGTTTTACTATACAAATGCTATTCAAAGCTACTCCCTCCTTCCATCTAAATAGGGCCTAATGCGTTTTTCGATGCTAACTTTAACCAAATATTAGAGCAATAATATATGACATGCAACTTACACAAAGCACACCATTAAATTCGTCTATGAAAGGAGCTCTCAATGATATAATTTTCACATTGTGCATGTCATGTACTATTAATCTTGTCAATAGTCAAAGGCGGTCTTAAAAATGCATTACGCCCTATATAGATGGAAGGAGGGAGTATGAATCCATGTTATGTCCAATTAAATTTTTTCGCTTGCTGTATAATGCATGTAACCTACTCATCCCAACAATTTAGTGCATTCTAAATGTCTATAGTACCGCTGCAATTCGAATTGAATTTGAATTCGTTTCTCTATTTCGATAAGAATCTACAATCATGATTGTTGCCAACTTCAACCATCATTCGTGTATTACCTTAATAACAAACCACATGATTACTATAGAGATAGATATGAACTATGTGTACTACATGAACTCGAATTCTATTTTTTGAATACACTTGATGTTGATTCCAAATAATAGTACATTTGATGTACTAACTATATATTCATAATCTAAACCATGTTCCATACATACAGCGTGTTTATCACACAAAGTATAGTGCCCCGCCCCCTACATTATGACAAGTATTTAGACCTGAGCTGCAAAAGCCACACATTACCCCAAATTATAAACAATGTTCTATGTATTATACATAGTACTAGCAAGATGCTCATGCGTTCCACAGAACATCAACATGATCAAGGGGAGGCCTAATTTGCAAATATGGAGAGGGGTGTGGGTATCTTTTTTTAAAATTGCCATAGTTTCCTTCCTATCCGCCAGATATAAATCGGACGGCCTATATTGCAGGATGGCAGGCAAACCATCATCAATAACTCCATTTTTTTAATAAGAGTAAAGATAAAATATATTATATGCAGTATAACATGTTCATAACCACACCATGTGTATCACCGTTATATATATTCACACATGCATCGGTTTAAAACACTATGATAAATTCTTCAAATATCCGAATTTTCTTTTTATAATAAAGTATGATCTCTATTCGTATTTTACACCCACACAATCCTCTTATCTTTTTAGCTAGCGCTAACTTTCTCTCGTGCATGCACATGCCCGCATCCCTCTCACCCTCCCTCGGCATTCTCTAGCTCCATCGCGCAAATTCATTTTTTCACTTTAGGTCGTTCACCCACGGTGTGTGTAGGCCCCCATCTCCTTCTTTACAACACACATCGATCGATTTGCCTCTCTAGCCAGGTGCGCCTAGCACAAACACAAGATTCCCCTCTTCTCTTATCACCGTCCATGCCTCACTCCCACCACTCTTTTCATCGATCTCGTACTCGCACACTCCTTCCCCCTCGATATAGTATGCCTCTCGCACCACCTCCTAGATGCATCCCTCTCTCTCTCTATCCTTCTCCCCGTGCCTCATTTGCTCCTAACACACACATGCATGTATACCGATCGATCTCCCAACATATACCTAGGTCGACTTTAACTATCCCCCCGATCGATCGACGTACCTCACAAGTTATGTCTCTCCTTTCTCTAACAAAGGACGATTGATCTTCCTATGTAGTTATGTCTGCTTACCACAGCCATATCACCCCCCTCATCGTTCGTGCATGCCTCCTGACCCGTCTCTCACATGCACGTGCACACACAGGCAACCATCCCCTCTCTTATTGATATTACAGGCGTGGCCTCCGTTTGTCTAGCAAGCCTATCCCACCATTTATTAGAAGCAACTCCACTACCACCCCCTCCAACACTATAGCTCTGTCTCTCTCCCAACCTTATTCCTCTCCTACACATATGCATGAATGCCGATCGATCTCCCTTCATACATGAGGTAGATCTATTTCCCTTAATACATGAGGTAGGCCTCTCTCCTCCTCCACACATATAACAACCATTGTACCTCTATAGTTAATTAGGCCTCCCTCCCCCCCCCCCCCAACCACACACCGATAGTCGAGCGATGTAGGTAGGTATCCATGCCACAGAGACAAACTACACATGTCCCCTATCACGTTCCAGTAGGCCAGCCACTCTATATCTTTGACATGGGCACACACAAATTCGATGGCACTGTTTATCGATCGCGCGCACACGCGCACACACACACAGCATTCCTCTCTTCAATTCTATGGACACCTCAAGCCGATGATACCTCCACTCTCTTCTTGTGGATCGTCCCCTCTATATATATGATATATCCAGGACTCTATTTCACACACATTGCATATGTTACATTTTTTGATTGACCCCCCCCCCCCCCAAAAAAAAACTCTCACGAACCCACACACTATATCTGTCTACGTTTGTATCTCTCTCACACAACCCCACGTAGGTGGTGTACGTATACAAGAAGAGAATAGGTGCACCTTGCACGTACTCATGCTTCGTGCCTAGCCACACCCGCGCGGGCACACGGTGAAGCTCATTTCTGTATGAAATGGCAGCCCACATGCTAATTTGAACGTGTGTAGCGGTTGTTTACCTACGAAGGCCATGTACCACGCGTGCACGAAGCAAAGTTCGACTTGATGCGTTGGCGCGTTATTTTTAAATAAAGTTATATCACTCAATGGCACATACACAGAATATAAAACGATTTTTATGGAGAAAAAGGTAGTCCGCTCCACTATATACAATGGAGCCTGCCTGCCTGGTTTGTCTCTCTTTAGAGTATCTCACACAAGGCTGCGGTGGCCTCTCTCTCTCTCTCTCACTGTTGGTCACTGATCTAGCTGCATCCCGTCCACCGGTGAAAAGGGAGGAAGTGCATCGTTTCTCTGTTCGACGGCGCCAAGGCAGCACGTCCCGATCTGCGGTACACGCCGTTCTCTCTGACCAAGCTCCGGCGCGGTAGGGCCTACACCACCTTCTCGCTGCCGCAGTATGGGCAGATTCCGCCCGCCGCCGCTCACCTAGTTACATCTCGATGACCTCCAGGTATCCCCTCCGGCCTTGCTCCACTGCCCATCTTCCCACGTCGCTGCATGTGGATCTTCCATACTCCCTCTGTTTCAAAATAGATGACTCAACTTTGTACTAACTTTAGTATAAAGTTGGGTCATCCATTTTGGAAAGGAGGGAGTAGTTCTTTGCCCAAAACGTAGCTCGTCCGGCGTACTTTCCATATTGCAATCTCGTCCTCACACCGTTTTAGACAAACACAACCGTGTTGTTATCTTCCCTTAGCACAAGGAATATGCTTCTTTTTTGTCATAGCATGTGTCATCAACTATTATTGGCCAGTAAGTGTTTCCTTTCTACCTCCTTTTGCAAACAGGGCTATCCATTTCACCTCATTGCTATTGCGACCTTTTGGTGAGCTGCACAAATCACTTTTTTCTTAAGAGTGTTTTGTACAGTTGTACTAAAATGTCACACGGCCAACGTCTCTATATTTCAGTGCGACTGCACAAAGAGGGATATGGTTTGCTCTATCCTCCTCATCCAACTCCGAGCCAAATTTTCTCCAACTAGTTAGTCTTAAGAGAGACTGCAAAGGTGACCGACTTCTATTTGTGTGTTTATTGTTTCATCAGCAGTCCTCTATTATTGTAATCAAACTTAATATCTTTGGAACAGGGACGCTCCGCTCTATTTTAGTGGAACTGCACAAAATGATCGAAATGTTGCATGCTCCAGACAGCTACTTTTTTCCCAACATGCCTTGTTGATTTAGACAGAGCTGGGGGGACGTTGCTGCCAATGAAAGCATGGATTAATTTTAATTAACACCTTCTCACAACTTTGTCTTCAGTTTGATGTAAATATTAGCTCTGGTCTGCTAATAATTGAGATGCATTAGCAAGGAAGTTAGTTTTCTATTGTTTCCGAAAGAGCATCGATGGCAAGACACACGAAACAAAACCTGAAAGCTCACACCATTGTACAATTTCATGTCGCTGGAAAATTATTTGTATAGTACGTCAATTATGTAAACAAACGCTAGAAGCCTCTTTAGCATCCGGGTCCATGTGCCAAGCACAAAATTATACTCCTTCGTTCCTAAATATTTGTCTTTTTACAAATTTCAAATGGGCATATTTTAGAGTGTAGATTCACTCATTTTGCTTCGTATGTGTACTCCCTCTGTTCCTAAATACTCTATTTGTCGTTCTAGAGATTTCAACAAGTGACTACATACATAGCAAAATGAGCGAATCTATACTCTAAAATATGTCTATATACATCTGTATGTAGTAGTCCATTTGAATCTCTAAAAATACAAATATTTGAGTAGTCACTCATTGAAATCTCTAGAAAGACAAATACTCCTGAGTATATTTAAGAACCGAGGCGGTAGTGCATGACCGAATGGGAGACTCAGCCCGGTCGTTGCGCCGCATTAATAGTGAGTAATGAGCAGTCAAGTCATAAGCCCCACCTTTCCCATTGTAAGTTGCTCGGAAGAAGCAACCATCAATACGCTCTTCTTTGAATCCACTCATACTACTCCATCCGTCACTGTTTATAGAGCGCGCTTCAAAAAATGAAAAAGTCTCTAGGACCAAGGCGACTAGCGATCGGCCTGAAAAATAGCATTGGTAATTATAGCACGACGTCTATTACTAGAGGAAATAATGCGTACACACATGCATGCAGTGCTTCCACCCCGGGTACACACATGCATGCACTTACTCCACTCCGTAGTACATCGAGAGAAAATTGTGGACTTGATTGCGATTACCACGCCCTAATTAATTGAGCATTAAACCAAACGTGTCTAAAGTCTCTCTGGTGGTGGAAATACATTGAGAGAAGTGCATCATAATGAAGCGCGCCCTGTAAACTGTGACGGAGGGAGGAGTAGTATGAAGGTGCAAAACCTATTACGCATACGGTCAGTCGGTCAACGCACCTCTTGGCATATCACTGACATGTGGGACCCGAGTGTGAGCAAACCGATCTCAATTGATGGCAAAATGGCTAACCCGCCGTTCCTTGTGAGAAATGAGGAGCGAGAACGCACAGATGGGCTCGCACAGAGGCCAAGATATATTCAAGCATGGTTGATCGATATCATCATTGCATGTTGGGCTGCCGTTTTCCACCCTTCTCCGGAATAAATGGGTACTTTATCAGAGATTAAAAAATAAGAGTACAGACGCTGCACCATGCGGTTCTAGTAGTAGTACTACTCGTACTACTAAACCTTGAGCTTGGCTCTTCGCCTCTTCGTGAAGTCGAAAAATGATGGTACTCCGCATGTTGGGTACTATAGTGTATGCCTCTCACAATATGACACTGAATGGACTGATGCATGTCCACCGCCTGGGCGAGGGTAGGTTGCATTAGTCAAAAGGCGTAAGTGAGCTTCACCTTGTCCTGCAAGCTTCTCCTCATTCTGCGAGCTCACAGGACACACCAAAAAGTAGTGCTAGTCCATACTCCCTCCTTTCCGGTTAATATCGCTTAATCTTTTTTGCGGGTAAATGAGAGAGCTTTATTCATATATAAGCATTCTTAGGACGATCAACCAAGACACTGGTCACTAAGAAGCGAGGTACCTCCCAAAAAAGAAGCAGGAAGCGAGATGTTTCATCAAGCCAGCTCTCGGCCACATTCAGAGTGCAGCAAGCACGGTTCACACAAAGATGCGCCGCAAGGTTTGCTGACCTGTTTACATGTTGAATAACAAAAAAAATATTACTGAGCGCTCCTATTTGTAATAGGATATGAGCCAGAATTAAGCGAGAATTGTGGCGAGTGTTCCATGCAATCAACTTTCATTATCACATGCGAGAACCCTCGAAGAGAACCAAATGTGTTGAAGATTGCTTTATCACATTTTAAAAATATAATAAGAGTGCAGGCGCTCCTCCATCTGGTTCCTAGTACTAGTATAGGAGTACATACCTCTATAGACTATAGTAGTAGTACTAGTACTAGTAAACTTTGCGCTTGGCTGTTCGCCTCTGCAAGAAGTCGAACAATAATAGTACTAGTATAGTGTATGCTTCTGGCAATATGACACTGAATTAACTATTGCACATCCACCGCCTGAGCAAGGGAGAGCTTGCATTAGTCAAAAGTTTCTCCTTGTCCTGCGAGCCACCGCGCGCAAGCTTCTCCCGTCCTGCAAGCTTCTCCTCGTTCAGCAAGTTGACGGGACACAGCAAAGTAATGCTAGTCCATACTGCCTCCTCTCTAGTTAATATGGCTTAATTTCAAACGAGATAAATACACTGTCTGTCATTGTATATTTGTAAAAATACGGTCAGTGGACTTCATAATACGCTCATTACGCTCAATATATGCATTTTCCAGTGTTTATACGGTCACTAGCTCACCCTGGCTGAGTATGTGTGTGCATGCACGTGTAGGTTGAGCACTTGAGCGTGACCGTGTTCGTTCTGTCGTGTGCTCAGACATGCATGCATTTGGGCGTTGCGCACATTTTTGCGTCCATGTGTACGTGTGAATGTTGCATACACGTAGGGGGAGTACGTGTTGGGGCCACTAAGGAGCAGTCAAATCACACAGTAAGTTAGTCGAAAGAAGCAACCATCATTTCACTCTTCAGTGACACATACACAATATAAAATGGTTGATAGGGAGAGAAAAAGAAAACCACTATATATATACACTAGCAGGAGACTAAGCTACAAGCCTGCTTGCTTGGGTTGCTCTCTTCACAAGCATAGAACGACGGTGGCCACACCGCTGGTCACATATCCGGCCTGATCCCGCAGCTGGGGGAAGGGAACAATGTTCTGTGTAGATGCGGTCGACATCGGCGAGGGAGAAAACCCACAGTCGATGCGTCCCAATTGGGGGTCACCGCGGTATGGGCCGATGTCGCGTCCCAACCGCCCTTCTAGCTACAGCCCGACATCCCAGGTAGTCCATCTTCCTTTTGGAGCCAGCTTGCTCCACTGTCGCAGCTCCCCACGTAGCTCCATCTCCATGTCGATCTTTCTCTACTTCTACCGGCTTCTACTTGTGATGAGTTTATGTCTCATGAACTAGTGCCAGTACTATTATTCTAATCACACTTCTTAAATATCTTTGCCATCAGGGATGCTCGGATCGATTTTAGTGGAACCGCACAAAAGCATCGTATGATCCGAGGGTGCTAGCCGTCTTTCCGTCGACAGATTCTACCTGGCCAGGAAATTAAATCCTGTTTAGGGTTTAGGGTTAAGTCGTAGTGACCCCATCAGTAGTTTTTCTTTCGTACACGCTCTCACAACTTTTGTATTTAGTTGTGAAGTTAATATTGGCTATGATCTGTGAATCATTGAGATGCATCAGCATGCGTGTTAGTTTTCCTTTGTATTTGATGGAATGTTGTAACAGGGCAACCTTGGAGTAGGAATGAAAATGGAGTGGAAAGTTTCCCTTTTTCTGGAAAAAGAATGGAAACGGAGAGAAACCAACGTTTCGTTTCGTTGGATCACGCCATGGAGCAACATTTAAATCACGTCTGTCACGTTCGTGTCTCACCCTCCTCCCCGGCTCGACCCCACATGGTCGCTCGGCATGCCACTCACCGCAAACCGAGTATATGATAACTTTCCCGCCTGCTTGTCGATGGATCGCGCCATGGAGTACTAGCACTACTGGAAGAGATTGACGAGTTGGGGGAGGACAGCTAGCTATAGCACAGACTCCCAAGAACTTTTTACATGCATGTTGTGGGAGGCTATTGCGACCTTTGAACGCGGAGCAGTTGCGTGCACCAGGAAGCGGCACGGGCGACACTCTCTCGACCGGCGCGCTGCTTCAATGCCGGCAACAGTGAGAGGTCGCGTTC
The DNA here is from genome assembly GCA_963921465.1 of Triticum timopheevii. NCBI lineage: Eukaryota > Viridiplantae > Streptophyta > Magnoliopsida > Poales > Poaceae > Triticum > Triticum timopheevii. Next base: position 459,411,918 of record OY997264.1, on the reverse strand, counting down.
GCTCTGGCCGGGCATGAATGCTGCACCGACCGTTTTGGGCGGGAAGCACACGCGGGTGATGAAGTGGGTTCGGGTTGGTCAGGAGCGGCTGTGGCCGCGGTCCGGACGCCTGCAAACAAGAGATGGTGTACCTTAATATTGCTACATATATAATTAACAACGTAAATAATGTGCCAGTCGAACAAATATGATTGGAGATGGAGATGGAAATGGAATTTTACGTAAACACGGATATGCATGTCTATGTCTATGTGTGTGTGCGCGACGACTCTCGCGACCTGGAAGTGGGGGCGTGTTTTTGATCAAGTTTTCTTTCTTGGTACGTTAAAATATTGTCCGCTAGTTTTTGTTTATTTTTTCCGGGAATGCATGTATTCTATTTAAAACCACTGCTATGGAGAGATTTTTTTACTCAATTATAGCCTCTTGTTTGATAGAGTTTCTCGCATCTCGCTCTCTCACCCTCTCCATATCAAAACAAGATGACAGTGTCCACTCTATCTCTCTCCTCACCGGTGGTCACAGATCCGGTCGAATCCCGTTCGTTGCGGGAGGTGAGGAGGTGCAGCATTGACGTTGTCGCCATCGGGGATGGAGGAAGCTGATGCGCACCATCCTCTCGGAGCTGGCGCTGGCGCGGACGAAGGTCCTCCGCGCCCTTGTTCTCTGCCGTCATGTGGGCAGATCCCGCCCCCCTCCTAAACGACATCTCGCCCACGTGAGGTATAACTTCTTGTACCGGTCCAGCTCCCCAGGTTGCTGTGTGCGGGTTTTCTTCTATGCGACTACTCCCCAGCTCCCCATGTATAGTAGCTAGGGTTCGTCGGCTGGTCCAACATCACCTAATATTATAGAGGAAATGCCACTCGAAAAGTTGTCCTGATTTATGCCTCGGTGGAGGTATACATGTTGTTTCGACAAAAAGTACATGGTGGTTGTGCGGTCATTGTCCATATGCTCCTATTGCTGCTGCTAATCTAATACTATCATTGGTTAAATGAAGAAATGATTTTTTCTCGGGTATCCTCGTTTAGGTCCCATCAAGATAATCATGACGCTTCTGCTTGTTGGTGTACTTTTCATTAATTCTTATTGACAATTGAGATGTCATTGTTAATCTTGTAAAACAAAGTAACAACACTATATCCCTTTTTTATATTTTTGGAAACAGCGATGCGTATCTCCATACCCTGGCATGTATTCCTCAATTTTAGTGGAACTGCACAAAATTAGATGGCAATTGTTGTTCCGCCTCACTGCCCTCTGCCACGTGGTTCTTCCTTCCTCGAGCTTGATTACTAAGAAGAAACAGACCACAGTGAGGATTTGTCAAACTTCATAGGTGCCTCACCCAAACTTGATGCCAAATGGATGATGCATCACCACGATGACCTATCGATGCTCATGGTTGCGCATCATGGTTGCGTCGGCTGGTGAAGCTGATCGATTTTCAATGAAAAACAAGCTATCTTCCATCAGTGCTCTTTGCTTGTTACGCACAAAGATGATATCCTTCGTCAGTTCACCTTGGTTGCGTTGGAGACGCAGTCATCTTTCACGTTGGTGCAATTTTATTACACAATTGGCTATGAACCAAATGTTTCCTCGAAGAAGGATCGACGTTGGTACTAAGAGCATAAGTTTCGTATTGATTTCTAAGCCTTCTCACAACTTTGTCTCTGGCTCCCCTATAATTTTATGGGATTGTCCATCTATTAACTTTGATTAAAAAAATGGTGTGGACTAAAAACCCGGATGGATGTAGTAGCCCTCCATTTTTATTTACTCCGCATATTAGATTTGATTGAAGTCAAACTTTGTAAAGTTTGACCAAGTTTAGGCCGAACACAACAAACCATAATTATTAGAGAGGGCAAATTGTACATGCTCTCAAACCTTTCCGATAATTGAAATTACTTTATTTGTACACACTCTCACACATTTCCGATAATTTGGTGCATGTGTGGTTCTTCACTTAAGGGAGGGTAGTGTACCACATGTGAAGGACAGGAAGTGCGACCAGGACGCGTGGATCGTTAGTTCATCAGAAGTAGTAGTACTTTTCTTCACTGATACGTTAAATAAAGAGTTTCCTTTCATACTTACACAATTTAAAACGATTGTTATGGAGAGAATAAGAAAACCACTCCCCTATATATTAGTCGTATACACGAGTACTATATGGACGCATCTTCATTGACTTTACTGCACCTGCCTTTGGGTTTATGACAGGTGGGCCAAAATGTGGCTAGCCCACCTATCATACAGCCAAAAGCAGGTGCAGTTAAGGCATCGGAGCTCAGTCCGTACTATAGTATATATATAAGCTGGAGCCTCAGCGCTTGTTCGCTAGGGTTTGCACTCTCCACACTCTCGCCGCACTACATATATATATACACGCTGGAGGCTCAGCGTTCCTTTGCTAGGGTTTTCTATATCCACAGTCTCTCACCCTCTCTTCACCAGATCTAAACAAGACTATGTTGGCCTCTTGTCTCTCTCTCCCCCCTTACAGCTGGTGAAGGAGGCGTACGGATCCCGTCGCACCGAGAAGGGGAGGAGGTGCAGCATTCACTCTATCGCCTTCGGCAAGGGAGGCAATTGATACGTCTCCAACGTATCTATAATTTTTTATTGTTCCATTCTATTATATACCCGTTTTGGATGTTTATGGGCTTTACTATACACTTCTATATCATTTTTGGGACTAACCTATTAACCGGAGGCCCAACCCAAATTGTTGTTTTTTTGCCTATTTCAGTGTTCCGAAGAAAAGGAATATCAAACAGAGTCCAAACGGAATGAAACCTTCGGGAGTGATCTTTTTGGAACAAACGCGATCCAGGAGACTTGGAGTGGACGTCAAGAAGCAGCCGAGGCGGCCACGAGGGTCCAGGGCGCGCCCCCACCCTCGTGGGCCCCTCGTGGCTCCCCAGACTGACCTCTTTCGCCTATATATACCTCCATGCCCTGAAGACATCAAGGAGCACCACGAAACCCTATTTCCACTGCCACAACCTTCTGTACCCGTGAGATCCCATCTTGGGGCCTTTTCCGGTGCTCCACTGGAGGGGGAATCGATCATTGAGGGCTTCTACATCATCGCCAAGGCCTCTCCGATGAGTTGTGAGTAGTTTACCATAGACCTTCGGGTCCATAGTTATTAGCTAGATGGCTTCTTCTCTCTCTTTGAATCTCAATACAAAGTTCTCCTCAATCTTCTTAAAAATCTATTCGATGTAACTCTTTTTGCGGTGTGTTTGTCGAGACCCGATGAATTGTGGATTTATGATCAAGTTTATCTATGAGAAATATTTGAATCTCCTCTGAATTCTTTTATGTATGATTGGTTATCTTTGAAAGTCTCTTCGAATTATCAGTTTGGTTTGGCCTACTAGATTGATCTTTCTTGCAATGGGAGAAGTGCTTAGCTTTGGGTTCAATCTTGCGGTGTCCTTTCCCAGTGACAGCAGGGGCAACAAGGCACGTATTGTATTATTTCCATCAAGGATAAAAAGATGGGGTTTGTCGGATAAGGGGTTTCGGCAAAACCCTTAAGGTTCGAACTCTGGGGTGCGCACGAAGATCTTCTCCCTACCGAAACATGCCCACAACCTCGCCGTGATTCTAAGCTAGCACGATGAACAACACAAGAGACACGAGGTTTATACTAGTTCGGGCCACCATTGTGATGTAATACCCTAATCCAGTGTGTGGTGTGGTGGATTGCCTCTTAGGCTGATGATGAACAGTACAGGGGAAGAACAACCTCGCGAGGAGACGTGTTCTTGTGGTGGTGTGTTTGGAGAGGAGTCGATCCGTCTCTCTTGGCTCTCGATGAGATTGCCTTCTACTATGGTGGCTAGCCCTATTTATAGAGGCCCTGGTCCTCTTCCCAAATATAGAGCGGGAAGGGAGCCAACAATGGCCATTTTGAAAGGGGACAGCTAGTGCAAGCTATCCTGACTAAAGGTGGTCTTCGACTGCAAAAGGCACTCGTGATGACGCTGCCTTGGGCTCCACGGTGACCTCTATCCTGCCGTCCTGTTGGTCTTGGTATTGTTGCACCGATATGGAAACCTTTGCCTGATGCCTCGGTACTCCGCGCCCGCGCTTGCCCCCTTTGCACCAAAGAGGAAACGAGGACATTACGCAGGCTGGCGCCCGCCTGGTCTTGATCGTCATGGCTTGCGTCATGAGCACCTCGTGAGGCACCCCTTGCCTTGATCTATCCGCCTCCTCGCGAGCCTGCCTGGTGACGCCGCCCCTGAGGAGGCCTTGCGTCGTCCGCCCCGCGAGGCTTGGCCCCTCTCGAGGGTCTTGAGTGTTTGTTGATGAAGATGGGCCGTACTGGGCCGCTGGCTGAGCCACGCAGCAGGCCGCAGGCAGGCAAGTCTGGGGACCCCCGTTCCCAGAACACCGACAGTAGCCCCCAGGCCTAAGGCGTGCTCGGACTTGCCTTAGAAGCGAAGCCAAAGGGCAAGTGCGGAGCGCCGCGGGCCCCAAAAGTCTGGGTCCTTGGTCGCCGCATGGCGATTGATTGGACGTGGGCGTCTCCGCTTCCCCATGCTGCCTCGACAACTGCCCTACTGACAAAAGGCTGGTGTGGGTAAGGCTTGCCTTCATTGCTCTCCTTCGTCTTGCTCCAGATCCCCTTTCTTGCTTTTCCACTTCTGAAATCTCCAGATCCGCACTGTTCCTTCCCCTCAGCAAACAACGCCGCCCTGCAAGGCCAAGGCCGACATGCTGCCAGCTTGGTATTCACCGGCCCTGGATGCCCCCAACATGTCGGAGAAGAATCTCATCACTACGCACTTGATGACGGCGGTGGAGGGCAGCGAGATGGGGGAGACCGAACTCTGGGCTAGCTCCGCCGAGCCGGAGGTTAAGGGGAGCATCTTCTACCCCTCCTTCATGAATGCCATCATCGCCGTCCTTGTTCCTCCCTTCTCCGAGTTCTTCTACGTCGTCCTCCGCCATTACAGGTTGCAGGACCTTCATCTCCATCCCAACTCCGTTCTCCTTTTGTTGATTTTCGCCTACTACTGCGAGGCACATGTTGGGGTGATGTCGTCCGTGGCTTTGCTGCGCCACTTCTTCTCCCTCCGAATCAATGGCGAGCACACCTTGGCGTGCGCCAACTTCATCGCGTACTCCAAGGCCAACACTATCTCGAAGACCGGGAAGAGGGTCGACAACTTTCAGAGCAAGTGGGTCGTGATGGATGCCAGATGTATCCACTCCCGATTGGTGTTGCCAATGGAGCCACTCCAGTCTGACAAAGGGTGCTCCCGCGTGAAGCTTATTGATGACCGGGTGAAGTTGGTGCTGGAGAAGATGAACGCTGACTTGAGGTCGGGCAACGCGAATGCGGCAAAGCTGACAGGGGCCACGCTCCTGAGGGAGTTCCTGACGCAGCGGGTGGCTCCACATCAGGCACACTCGCGCCCGCTTTGGAAGCTTGGGTGCGCAAACGATGAGCTTCGCGTGAACCCAGCGGCCTTGGCTGACGAGGATCTGGTCGCAGCTCTTCGCCTCTTGGTTGGGGATGACCTGGAAGGTTTGGAGGGTGCCCCTGCCCCCTTGTTCCTCCGTCAGGACTAGAAACAGGTCGTGGATGCCATGCCCACCTTTGAAGGGCGCGGTCCGGTGCCGGTGGTGCCTCCTGTGGCCCAGGGGCGACGGCGCCGGTGGAAGTGTCTTCAGGCGACTCCCACAGGGGAGGAGAGGAAGACGAAGAAGAGGAGGAGCACGACTTGGAGGCGACCGCAGAAGGGACCGGGGAGACCTCTCCCCAGCGCAGGGCCAGCATCCTCCGCACCTTGCTGGACGACGACGAGGCCGATGCCATGCCGGAGGAAGAGGATCCACCCGCGATCCCGAAGAAGGACAGGTCAGTGCTGATCTCCCGAGGGGCTGCTTTTGCCCAGGCCTCGCCCGAAGCCACCTCCAGCCCTTCTGGTGCGCCCTCTTCCGCTCCTGGACCTCTCGAGGCTGCACCCAAGACCAAGAGGCTCTCGGGCTTTAAGCTCAGCAAGAGGTCGCTGACCTATTCCGCGATTGACCAGTAAGTGCTCGAACTTCATCTTGTTCTTGTTTTTGCTGCCGGGGCTTGACGTTCTCCATCAATTTTGGTTAGGCTGCCGCTTGCGGCGATGAACAAGAAGGTGGACACGTTAACTCCCCATGGGCCAGACTCGTCTGCTGCGGCCGCTTCTTCATCTGTGGGAAGGGGAGGCGGCGATGTTCGCACCTCCCCTGCCTGGTCATCCTCGCGAGGCCTGGAGGAGCGTCCTGGCAGGGTGCCAGCCCCCATGGCCCCGTTGGCTCCGGAGGTGCTGGTGCCTGATGCTGCTGCTGAGGTTCCCAAGGCTCAGGAGCCCCCAGTCTCCTAAGCCATGGTTACGCTGCTGCCTCCTCCTCCCGCACCATTGGTTCCGGGTTCTTCTTCCTCCTCTGCTATCTTGGAGCGTGCCCTTTCCATGTTGGGCCAGCTGCGAGAAGACCTCCAAGGAACCGACTCCCACCTGGTAGCCGGGCGCCTAGAGCTGGTCTCCGGCTGGGTTCATTCTGATGCCACCATCCGAGTGGCGCTGAGGCAGGTTGCGGCAACTTCTGAGGAGGAGAAGCAAGCCGCCACCCAGGCCGCAGCCGCCCGCGATGTGGCACTAAAGGATGCCACGGTCACCCAAGACCGCTGCAAGGTGCTGGAGGCCGAGCTGCAAGGCTTGCGCGACGAGCAGGCCAAAGAAGCTTGCGACTGCCAGGCGAAGGAGGAGGAGATGAAGGCTTGGGAGAACGCTGGCAAGGGGCGCGATGCCGAGCTGACGCGACTATCGGAGTTGTAGGCTGCTGAGCGCAGCCGGCTGGAGACGCTGGAGTAGAATCTGAGTGCGGAGAGGGCCGAGCTGGATGCCAAGGTGCAGGTTCTGGCCGAGGACCGCGTGGCCTTCGTGCGCCTTGAGGAGATATCTCGCAAGGCACTGAAGACGCTCTACGAGAGCGGCTTGGAGAAGCCGCTGGCTGGTGCCAAGGACTCCCCCGCCCAGCTGCTTCCCTTCTTGGTGGAGGCGCTCGAGGAAGTCGTGGCCGGTGTCGGCCCCATGGCCAAGGTTGAAGCTCGCGTCCTTTCTTCTGTGGCGTTGACACGCATCTTCAGGCACGTCTACCTTCACGACCCTGGCGCCAATCTCGATGAGCTGTTGGAGCCCATCGACAACGAGCGCTTCGCCGCTGCTGCTGAAGCTGTGAAGGGCCAGGTGGAAGCCTTGCTGGCAAAGTTCCACACCTTTTCCACTGCACCCACGGCAAGCGCTGCTGATCTCGTGGCCTTGGGAGGTGGAGCTGGCGGGGCGACACCATCACGAAGGCGGAGCCCCTGGCGAATGACGGCGTTGTCCAAGGGTGAACTTCTCGCGGCTTCTTTCCTGTTTCAACTCCTACAATGTGCACCGTGCCTCGTGGAGGCGTTTAAACTTGTGTTTGGTATTGCGAAGACAATTATGGTTTGTAATATTTTCTTCTGGATTTGCTTCAAAATCTTGCGGTTTCCTTCCTATTTGCTTTATGTTCTTCGTCGGCAGAGCCCGGCCCCGCACATACCTCGACCGCTGTTAGCCCTGACCAGATCACCAAGACGGGACCAAGGAGTGAGGGGCTATGTGACAAGTTTGGCTCCTGAGTCACGATGCTCATGAGTCCCCCTTGACTCGCAAACAGCAGATAGGGAGGGAATGTAGGAGTAGGTCTGTCGTTCTACATCTGCAGGGCCCAGCCTCGTGCATACCTCAACTGCTATTAGCCTTGTGGGACTAAGGAGTGAGGGCTACGTGACCAAATAGGCTCCTGAGTCGTGATGCTCGGGAGTCCCCCTTGACGTTCAAACAGTCTTCATACCTGGGCTTCACTCGGGGAGGGGCGCGCGACGATCGGGTCCAAGGGACCTGGCTGGGGGTCGTGCGCTTGGGCGTGACCCGGGCATAGCCCCCGTGTCCAGCCCCCTCGCGTGACACTCCCGAGGGGAGGTGTTGCGATGAGGCCAGACACTGAGCTCTGGGCTCCCTGAGGTTGATATAGCTGTGGGCAGCCCTTAGTTGTTTATCACCAGAGCGGAGCATAGCGCTTCCGTATGTGAACGGGCATAGCCGCTCCTCGGCAGTGTCGTCAGCCAGCGCAGAGCATGGTGCTTCCACTGGTGCGTGGGAGGGGGGGCCCTCCGGGAGGAGCCCCCAGGGCGTGTACAGCCCCGCCCTGACACATGGCTTGCACGGCAAGGCTAGACGAGGTGTATCTGGGCACTCATGAGCCAGCGCGGGACTCATGAGGCCCTACCTCAAGGCGGGTTGCACCTGGTCTTGAGTCTTAGACAGCTGTGTGCTCCTGCGAGATGGTTAGGTACGAATGCTCTACATCCTCAGGTCCCGGCCCTCGAGCGAGCTCAGCTGCCGCTGGTATGCCAGGTTGCGATGCCGTGGTCAAGGCCAGGGGTGAGGGCTGGAGAGCCAGTAAGAGCTCCTAAGTCACGGTGCTCAGGAGCCCCCCTTTTAACGCGCAAGCGACTTGTACGAGGGAGAGGCGAGGGCACTAAGAGCCCGGTGAGGTGACGCTTGCGGGGCTGCTGAAAGTGCAACTATCCCTAGGTGGTTTTGGTAATTCATATCAACATATAGCTCATTGAGCTAATACTATTCCAAGACAAATATTTCAGGAAAGCTCAATGAATGGCATGGCATGGATGATGAAAGTGGATACCTCAAAATATTAAGGACAAAAGGATTGGCTCAAGCTCAAAAGCTCAAGACTCTACATTTTATATTTTAGTGATCCAAGATCACATTGAGTCTATAGGAAAAGCCAATACTATCAAGGAGGAATGAGGTGTTGCTTAATGAGCTTCTTGCTTCAAGTGCTTAGTGATATGCTCCAAAAACCCTCAACTACTTTCTCATATCCACATATGACCTAAACCAAAAGTCAAAACCGGTCCCACCAATTCTTTCTATCTGGCGCCACCGAGTTCAGGTGTCATAGCCACTACCACAAACCCTAGGCAAATCGGTCTCACCGATAGGGATCTCGGTCTCACCGAGATGGGATTGTAATCTCTCTATTTGCCTTCGTAACATTTCGGTCTAACCGAAGTGAGCGATCAGTCCCACCGAGATTGCAATGTAAACTCTCTGTTTCCCTTTCGTAACATTTCGATCTCACCGAAAAGAGCAAATCGGTCCCACCGAGTTTACCTGACCAACTCTCTGGTTAGCTTATTACTAAAATCGGTCTCACCGAGTTTGTGTAATCGGTCTCACAAAGATTACGTTATGCCTAACCCTAACCATATCGGTCCCACCGAGTTGCATGTCGGTCCCACCGAAATCACTAACGATCACTAGGTTTACTAAATCGGTCCGACCGAGTTTGTTGATTCGGTCCCACCGAGATTGGTAAATTGTGTGTAACGGTTAGATTTTGTGTGGAGGCTATATATACCCCTCCACCTCCTCTTCATTTGTGGAGAGAGCCATCAGAACAAACCTACACTTCCAACTTACCATTTCTGAGAGAGAACTACCTTCTCATGTGTTGAGGCCAAGATATTCCATTCCTACCATATGAATCTTGATCTCTAGCCTTCCCCAAGTTGCTTTCCACTCAAATCTTCTTTCCGCCTGATCCAAATCCTATGAGAGAGAGTTGAGTGTTGGGGAGACTATCATTTGAAGCACAAGAGCAAGGAGTTCATCATCAACGCACCATTTGTTACTTCTTGGAGAGTGGTGTCTCCTAGATTGGCTAGGTGTCACTTGGGAGCCTCCGACAAGATTGTGGAGTTGAACCAAGGAGTTTGTAAGGGCAAGGAGATCGCCTACTTCGTGAAGATCTACCGCTAGTGAGGCAAGTCCTTCGTGGGCGACGGCCATGGTGGGATAGACAAGGTTGCTTCTTCGTGGACCCTTCTTGCGTGGAGCCCTCCGTGGACTCGCGCAACCGTTACCCTTCGTGGGTTCAAGTCTCCATCAACGTGGAGGTACGATAGCACCACCTATCGGAACCACGACAAAAACATCTGTGTCTCCAATTGCGTTTGAATTCTCCAAACCCTTCCCTTTACATTCTTGCAAGTTGCATGCTTTAATTTCCACTGCTCATATACTCTTTGCATGCTTGCTTGAATTGTGTGAAGATTGCTTGACTAGTGCAAAGATAGCTAAAATCTGCCAAAGCCTAAAATTGGGAAAAGGTTAAGTTTTTAATTGGTCAAGTAGTCTAATCACCCCCCCCCCCTCTAGACATACTTCAAGGTCCTACAGCTGCCACGGGCCAGAGCTCGACCACTCAGATTTGTCGATGTTGCAGGGACGGACCCATGCGCAAGCGTCGTGCCAGTGCGAGCGGCTCCAAAGGCAGATGTCAATCAAACAGGCAATAATCACAAGCAGGTTAAGCATGAAAAGCAAATCAGCTTAGGTAAAATGCGAGTGGGATACATGCCACTGGGTCAGGCCCGAGTGGCTTGGGGATGATGCAGCCCGAGGGGCGCCCCCAGCAAGGTAAGGTAAAGGCATAAGAAAAAGGGATACATGGCGTGGGGACAGACCCACGCGGCCTTGGAATGATGCAGCCCTGAGGGCGCTCCCAGCTAAAATGAACTCGGGAGATGTCACCTGGTTCCATTGTAGAGGGGTGTTGGAGCAGCTGAAGATGCACGGTGAAGGGCCCGATCCTCACGAGCCACCGAAACCCTGAGCCTCGGGAGGCTCTGAGCGCTCAGGCAGATCCTCGAGGACCATCTCCATCTCCGCTAGGACCGTGCGGTGTCTGGCCTCCTAAGCCGCCAGAATGCTATGCAGATGGCGCTGGTGGGTGGCAGCCGTGTTCAGAAGGCCGGAAGGCATGCGAACGTAGTTGTGTGGCAGACCTTCGCAACGTCCCACGCGCGAAGGCCAGCGACGCTCCTGAGATGCGGCTCGGTTGAGCCCTGGACGTCGATGTAGACGCGCAGCCCACCATCCTAGCCTGGATGGGGAGCCACACCAGGCAAGCGGCAATCACCACACATGGCTCTTGCTTCCTGAAGCTCCTGAGTGGTCTTGGTGATGAACTCGTCAGGGTTGGGCTTTCCATGCCCTGTGCCTTCCTGAGGGAAATGTGTTGTGAAGCACGCCTCCAAGTGGTGCCCGAGCGCCTCCCTCGTGATTTTGGCAAAGTCTGAGGCCCTCCAGAAGAGAGCCCCCGAGCCCTGCCCAAGGAGGGCACTTGGCGCACCTTCCTATGCGATGGAAGGAGGCGCCCCTTGCACGGGTGCGGATCCTGATGCGGCACCTCCTGAAATGCCAACCTCCTGAGGCCTTGAGCTGGGCGATGCCTTCTTCTTCTTGGGGACTACCTTAGGAGGATTCTCGCCCCTGCCATCTGGGTCCTCGATTGATGCAACTTGGAAGGCACGCTCGAGGGAGCACACCGCATCTTTCTCTTCGCAGGGGACTGTGATGATTCCGCCGCTTCCTGGCATCTTGAGGATGTTGTAGCCATGGTGGGTTACTGCCATGAACTTGGCAAGGGCTGAATACTCGAGGATGGCATTGTATGGCAGGCGAATGTGGGTGACGTTGAAGTCGATGAGCCTAGTGTGGTAGTTGTTGCACTGTCCGAAGGTGACAGGGAGGCGGACCTGCCCTACCGGGGTGGTGGAGCCGTCAGTAACTCCTCAGAAAGGCTTGGTAGGTTGAAGTTGATCATATTGCACTTGAAGGTTGTTGAACATCTCGGCAGACAGAACATTGAGCCCTGCACCGCCATCGATGAGGGTCCTGGTAACTTGCACGTTGCTGATGACTGGGGAATAAAGCATCGAGAGGACGCAGTGGTAGCCGCACACTTGAGTTGATCTGCTGAGCTGAAAGTGATGGTGCACTTGGACCACCTGAGCGGGCGCGTGTCCTCGAGCTTGGGGAGGACTGCATTCACCTCGCGAGCAAATTGCTTGAAGATGCGCTGAGAAGCTGGGGCCTAGGCACCGCCCAAGATGCAAGCGATAGCACATGGCTCCTGGAAGCCCCAGCCCCCTCGTCCTGGTGTTGGTCGTCATTCCTTCTTGGCGGTGGCGGCAAAGGAGGAAGGCCTGCGTTGCCCTACGAGCGGTCCACGGGAGGCTGATCCCTCCAGGCTCCCTCGCGAGGCTGGTCCTACCAGCGATCCTCGTGAGGTCGGTCACGCCACTCCTGGCGAGGGCCTCGGTCATCCCATCGTCCTCCGCCTCGTCCTCCTCCTCGGCCGTAGCCCCGTTTGTTGTACTCAGGGCATCGACCGAAGCGTCCTTCTCGAACGGCCCTGAGCTCTTGGCACTCGTTGGTGTTGTGGGTGTGGAGGTTGTGATAGGCGCAGAATGGTCGGCTGCCCTTGGACGACTCCGGCTGGTCCCTGCCATGCTTCGTGTACGGCTCTGCTGCGAGCACGTATGCTCCTTTGCGCTTCACGTCCTTGGCCTTGGCCTTCCTCTCTTCTGGGTTAGCAACTGGAAGCTCGAGCAGGGAGAGGCACCCCTCCTCAGCTCTTGCGCACTTGGTCGCCAGGTTGAACAGCTCCAGGAATGTGCACAGATCCTCGTGGATGGCGAGCTCCTCCTTCATCCTGATGTTGTGGATGCCATCAGAGAACGCTAAGATGATGGCCTCGTCCGTCACCTTGGGGATCTTGAGGCGGGCGCTGTTGAAGTGCTGGATGTACATCTGCAGGGTCTCTCCAGGCCGCTGCATGATGCGGCATAGGTCACCCACGGCTGGGGGGCGGTCGCGAGTGCCCTAGAAGTTGGCGATGAAACGGCTGTACATCTCGTCCCAGGAGGAGATCAAGCCGGGAGGTAGGTTCAGGGGCCAGGTGTGGGTTCCATCCTTGAGCGCAATGGGAAACCAGTTCGCCATGACCTTTTAGTCTCCGTTGGCCGCCTCGATGCCCAGCTCGTAGAGCTGCAGGAACTCCGTGGGGTTGGCAGTACCGTCGTAGCGAGGAGGCAGGTCCGGCTTCAACTTGCCGGGCCAGGCGACGCTACGCAGCTCGGTGGTGAAGGCACGGCAACCTGCGGTGGCCACCGGAGCCCTTTGCAGACGTGGGGCTTGCTCTTGATGGTTCCCGCGCGCCACCGCCAGGGGTAGCACGGGGTCTTGGTGTGTTGGTGTAGGGATGTGGTCTTGTGGTGCTGGTGCAAGGAGCACATGAGTGCCTTCTTGAGGCCGAGGGATTTCTTGGCAGGTTCTTTCTTGTCGCGCGGGCGCCGGACACGATGGTTCATGACCAGGGGCCGCGCGCCTTGGAGCCAGGGCGCCTTCTTGGGGAGGAGGTGGCGGAGGCGCTCCCTGAGGCGCGTCGCCCATGCATGACGGAGGACGAGGCAGCAAGAGGGACGGTGCGGGAGAGCCCCCTGCGGTGCTGACGAGCTCGGTGATGCGAGCGAGCCACTCTTCATAGAGGTCGTCGACGGTGCGGTAGTGCAGGAGCTCACGTGCGAGGAGCAACGCGGCCTGCGCATCTGTGGGGGCGCGACGAGCATGAGACAATGAACTAGCTGGGGTCAGTAACGGAGTGGCAGTGCGGCCTTCCCGCCACACCGAGGGGTGCAGCGAAGATGCTTGCTACTCGTTCCCCGCTAGGCCGGTGGCAGCCTTGGTGGCAGGCGATGGAGAGTGACGAGGAGGCCCACCGACAGGAGCCGTCTGGGCAACGCGGGCAGCGAGAGGAGCTCGGTGCTCGGCGCGTGCTCGGCGAGCGTCTGCCATGGATGCGACTAAGCAATGGGATGCAGATCAGCGGAGAAAAGATTTCGGTGCACCCCTACCTGGCGCGCCAAATGTCAGATATCGGGTTCCGGAAAAATCCTTAAGGTTCAAACTCTGGGGTGCGCACGAAGATCTTCTCCCTACCAAAACACGCCCACAACCTCGCCGCAATTCTAAGCTAGCACGATGAACAACACAAGAGACACGAGGTTTATACTGGTTCGGGCCACCGTTGTGGTGTAATACCCTAATCCAGTGTGTGGTGTGGAGGATTGCCTCTTGGGCTGATGATGAGTAGTACAAGGGAAGAACAGCCTGCGAGGAGAGGTGTTCTTGTGGTGGTGTGTTTGGAGAGGAGTCGATCTATCTCTCTTGGCTCTCGATGAGATTGCCTTCTACTGTGGTGGCTAGCCCTATTTATAGAGGCCCTGGTCCTCTTCCCAAATATTGAGCGGGAAGGGAGCCAACAACGTCCAATTTGAAAGGGAACAGCTAGTACAAGCTTTCCTGACTGAAGGTGGTCTTCGACTGCAAAAGGCACTGGTGATGACGCCGTCTTGGGCTCCACGGTGACCTCCATCCTGCCATCCTGCTGGTCTTGGTCTCGTTGCACCGATATGGAAACCTTTGCCTGATGCCTCGGTACTCCGCGCCTGCGCTTGCCCCCTTTGCACCAAAGAGGAAACGAGGACACTGCGCAGGCTGGCGCCTGCCTGGCGCCCGCCTGGCCTTGATCATCATGGCTTGCGTCATGAGAACCTCGCGAGGCACCCCTTGCCTTGATCTCTCCGCCTCCTCGCGAGCCTGCCTGGTGAGGCCGCCCCTGAGGAGGCCTTGCATATTCCGCCCCGCGAGGCTTGGCCCCTCGCGAGGGTCTTGAGTGTTTGTTGATGAAGACGGGCCATACTGGGTCGCTGGCTGAGCCACGCAGCAGGCCGTAGGCAGGCAAGTCTGGGGACCCCCGTTCCCATAATGCCGACAGGGTTTATACCATATTTCTTGAGTTTATCCCTCTACATCATGTCATCTAGCCTAATGTGTTACTCTGTTCTTATGAACTTAATACTCTAGAGGCATGCTGGATAGCGGTCGATGTGTGGAGTAATAGTAGTAGATGCAGGCAGGAGTCGGTCTACTTGTCGCGGACGTGATGCCTATATACATGATCATGCCTAGATAATCTCATAACTATGCACTTTTATATCAATTGCTCGACAGTAATTTGCTCACCCACCGTAATACTTGTGCTATCTTGAGAGAAGCCACTAGTGAAACCTATGGCCCCGGGTCTATCTTCCATCATACAAGTTTCCAATCTACTTTATTTTGCAATCTTTACTTTCCAATCTATATCATAAAAATACCAAAAATATTTATCTTATCTTTTTATCTCTATCAGATCTCACTTTCGCAAGTGGCCTGAAGGGATTGACAACCCCTTTATCGTGTTCGTTGCGAGGTTCTTGTTTGTTTGTCTAGGTACGAGGGACTTGCATGAAGCATCCTACTGGATTGATACCTTGGTTCTCAAAAACTGAGGGAAATACTTACGCTACTTTGCTGCATCACCCTTTCCTCTTCAAGGGAAAACCAACGCAGTGCTCAAGAGGTAGCAAGAAGGATTCCTGGCGCCGTTGCTGGGGAGGTCTTCGCTCAAGTCAAGACATACCAATTACCCGTCACAAACCCATCTCCCTTGCATTACATTATTTGCCATTTGCCTCTCGTTTTCCTCTCCCCCACTTCACCTTTGCCATTTTATTCGCCCTCTCTTTCCGTTCGCCTCTCTTTTTCGCTTGCCTCTTGTGTGCTCGTGTGTTAGATCGTTTAGCATGGCTAGTCCTTTATACGCTCCTTTGTCCCCCAAGTTTGAAGTTCTTCACTTCAAGCAAAGACAAGGAGAAAACTTAAAAGATGCTTTGTATAGGATGATAGAATCTTATCGTAACTGCACCTTGGAGGTGGATTTTAGAATTTTACTTCGCAATTTTTATGTTGGACTAGATATGTCCCATAGAAAATTCTTGGATTGTGTTTCCAAAGGTAATTTTATCGAAATTGATCCCAGAATTGCACATGAAATCATAGAGGGAATAGTGGGAACACTATGTCAAAAGGGGCCACATCATACCCAGGAAGAGACACAAGTTTTTGAAAAGATTTCTGAAGTAACAAAAAAAATTACAAAAGTCTCTTGAACCTCTTAAGAGTATTAACGGACATCTTCACTGCATGAATATGTTGATTACCCTTTGCAATAAGCGGTTGGATTCTTTAGATCTAAAAGTTTCTGACTAGGAGGGGAAATGTAAAGAACCCCCCGTATTCGAGCATGACTCTGCTAAAAAATTAAAAACCAAAGATGGCAATACCTAGTTCTATTCTCGCTTTTATGCCTAGCTAGGGGCGCTAAACGATAGCGCTTGTTTGGAGGCAACCCAATTTTATTTTTTTTCCTTGCTTTTTTGCTTCTGTTTATTAATAAATAATTCATCTAGCTTCTGTTTATATGTCGTTTCATGTTTTAATTAGTGTTTGTGCCAAGTAGAACCTATAGGATAACCTACGGTGATAGTTAATTTGATCTTGCTGAAAAACAAAAACTTTTGCATGAACGATAATAATTTTAATAAATCACAGAAATTTGCTTTTTAGTTGATTGTTTTTGCAGTAGATCAACAGACAAATTGCCTAGGACTTCCTATTTTGGTAGGATTTTTAGAGTTCGATAAGTATTTGGAAGTTACAGATTTCTACAGACTGTTCTGCTTTTGACAGATTTTCTTTTTCGTGTGTTGTTTGCTTATTTCGATGAATCTATGGCTAGTATCGGGGGTATGAACCATAGAGAAGTTGGAATACAGTAGATTTAACACCAATATAAATAAATAATGAGTTCATTACAGTACCTTAAGTGTTGGTTTCTCTTTCTTGCACTAACGGAGCTTATGAAATTTCCTGTTGAGTTTTGTGTTGTGAAGTTTTCAAGTTTTGGGTAAAGATTTGATGGAATATGGAATAAGGAATGGCAAGAGCCTAAGCTTGGGGATGCCCATGGCACCCCAAGATAATTCAAGGACAACCAAAAGCCTAAGCTTTGGTATGCCCCGGAAGGCATCCCCTCTTTCGTCTTCGTCTATCGGTAACTTTACTTGGAGCTATATTTTTATTCACCACATGATATGTGTTTTGCTAGGAGCGTCGTGTATGATATGAGTCTTTGCTTTTTAGTTACCACAATCATCCTTGCTGTACACACCTTTTGGGAGACACACACATGATTCAGAATTTATTAGAATACTCTATGTGCTTCATTATATCTTTTGAGCTAGACAATTTTGCTCTAGTGCTTCACTTATATCTTTTTAGAGCACGACGGTGGTTTTATTTTGTAGAAATTATTGATCTCTCATGCTTCACTTATATTATTTTGAGAGTATTTTAGAACATCATGGTATTTGCTATGGTTATTAAGTTGGTCCTAATATGATGGGCATCCAAGTTGGGTATAATAAAAACTATCATAGAAAGTGCATTGAATACTATGAGAAGTTTGATACTTGATATTTGTTTTGAGATATGAGGATAGTGATATTAGAGTGATGCTAGTTGAGTAGTTGTGAATTTGAGGAATACTCGTGTTGAAGTTTGTGATCCCGTAGCATGCACATATGGTGAACCGTTATGTGATGAAGTTGGAGAATGATTTATTTATTTATTGTATTCCTTATGAGTGGCGGTCGAGGACGAGCGATGATCTTCTCCTACCAATCTATCCCCCTAGGAGCATGCACATAGTACTTCGTTTCAATGACTTGTAGATTTTTGCAATAAGTATATAAGTTCTTTATGACTAATGTTGAGTCCATGGATTATACGCACTCTCACCCTTCCACCATTGCTAGCCTCTCTTGTGCCATGCAACTTTCACCGATACCATACACCCACCATATACCTTCCTCAAAACAGCCACCATACCTACCTATTATAGCATTTCCATAGCCATTCCAAGATATATTGCCATGCAACTTTCCACCGTTGTGTTTATTATGGCATGCTCCATCATTGTCATATTGATTTTGCATGATCATGTAGTTGACATCTTATTTGTGGCAAAGCCACCTTGATAATTCTTTCATACATGTCACTCTTGATTCATTGCATATCCCGGTACACCACCGGAGGCATCCACATAGAGTCATATTTTGTTCTAAGTATTGAGTTGTAATTCTTGAGTTGTAGGTAAATAAAGGTGTGATGATCCTCATTATTAGAGCATTGTACCAAGTGAGGAAAGGATGATGGAGACTATGATTCCCCCACAAGTCGGGATGAGACTCCGAACATTATGAATCACCAAAAAAGAGAAAAAGATAGAAGGGACAATGTTACTATCCTTTTACCACACTTGTGCTTCAAAGTAGCACCATGATCTTCATGATAGAGAGTCTTCTATGTTGTCACTTTCATATACTAGTGGGAATTTTTCATTATAGAACTTGGCTTGTATATTCCAATGATGGGCTTCCTCAAAATGCCCTAGGTCTTCGTGAGCAAGCAAGTTCGATGCACACCCACTTAGTTTGTTTTGTTGAGCTTTCATACACTTATAGCTCTAGTGCATCCGTTGCATGGCAATCCCTACTCACTCACATTGATATCTATTAATGGGCATCTCCATAGCCCGTTGATACGCCTAGTTGATGTGAGACTATCTTCTCCTTTTTGTCTTCTCCACAACCACCATTCTATTCCACATATAGTGCTATGTCCATGGCTCACGCTCAAGTATTGCGTGAAAGTTGAAAAGGTTTGAGAATACTAAATTATGAAACAATTGATTGGCTTGTCATCAGGGTTGTGCATGATTAAATACTTTGTGTGGTGAACATAGAGCATAGCCAGACTATATGATTTTGTAGGGATAGCTTTCTTTAGCCATGTTATTTTGAGAAGACATGATTGCTTTGTTAGTATGCTTGAAGTATTATTGTTTTCATGTCAATAAGAACTTTTATCTTGAATCATTTGGATATGAACACTCATGCCACAATAAAGAAATTACATTAAGAAATATGCTAGGTAGCATTCCGCATCAAAAATTCTGTTTTTATCATTTACCTACTCAAGGACGAGCAGGAATTAAGCTTGGGGATGCTTGATACGTCTCCAACGTATCTATAATTTTTTATTGTTCCATGCTATTATATTACCCGTTTTGGATGTTTATGGGATTTACTATGAACATTTATATCGTTTTTGGGACTAACCTATTAACCTTAGGCCCAACCCAAATTGCTGTTTTTTTTCCCTATTTCAGTGTTTCGAATAAAAGGAATATCAAATGGAGTCCAAACGGAATGAAACCTCCGGGAGCGATCTTTTTGGAACAAACGCAATCCAAGAGACCTGGAGTGGACGTCAAGAAGCAGCCGAGGCGGCCACGAGGGTCCAGGGCGCGCCCTAGGGGCGTGGGCACGCCCCCACCCTCGTGGGCCCCTTGTGGCTCCCCTGACCGACCTCCTTCGCCTATATATACCTCCATACCCTAAAAACATCGAGGAGCACCACGAAACCCTATTTCCACCGCCGCAACCTTCTGTACCCATGAGATCCCATCTTGGGGCCTCTTCCGGTGCTCCGCCGGAGGGGGAATCGATCACGGAGGGCTTTTACATCATCACCAAGGCCTCTCCGATGAGTTGTGAGTAGTTTACCACAGACGTTCGGGTCCATAGTTATTAGCTAGATGGCTTCTTCTCTCTCTTTGAATCTCAATACAAAGTTCTCCTCGATCTTCTTGGAGATCTATTCAATGTAACTCTTTTTGCGGTGTGTTTGTTGAGAACCTATGAATTGTGGGTTTATGATCAAGTTTATCTATGAGAAATATTTGAATCTCCTCTGAATTCTTTTATGTAGGATTGGTTATCTTTGCAGGTCTCTTCGAATTATCAGTTTGGTTTGGCCTACTAGATTGATCTTTCTTGCAACGGGAGAAGTGCTTAGCTTTGGGTTCAATCTTTCGGTGTCCTTTCCCAGTGACAATAGGGGCAGCAAGGCACGTATTGTATTGTTACCATCGAGGATAAAAAGATGGGGTTTGTATCATATTGCTTGAGTTTATCCCTCTACATCATGTCATCTTGCCTAATGCTTTACTCTGTTCTTATGAACTTAATACTCTAGATGCATGCTAGATAGCGGTCGATGTGTGGAGTAATAGTAGTAGATGCAGGCAGGAGTTGGTCTACTTATCGCGGACATGATGCCTATATACATGATCATGCCTAGATAATCTCATAACTATGCACTTTTCTATCAATTGCTCGACAGTAATTTGTTCACCCACCGTAATACTTATGCTATCTTGAGAGAAGCCACTAGTGAAACCTATGGCCCCCGGGTCTATCTTCCATGATACAAGTTTCCAATCTACTTTACTTTGCAATCCTTACTTTCCAATCTTTATCATAAAAATACCAAAAATATTTATGTTATCTTTTTGTCTCTATCAGATCTCACTTTCGCAAGTGGCCGTGAAGGGATTGACAACCCCTTTATCGTGTTGGTTGCGAGATTCTTGTTTATTTGTGTAGGTACGGGGGACTTGCGTGAAGCCTCCTACTGGATTGATACCTTGGTTCTCAAAAACTGAGGGAAATACTTACGCTACGTTGCTGCATCACCCTTTCCTCTTCAAGGGAAAACCAATGCAGTGCTCAAGAGGTAGCAGCAGTCCACTGCCGGCTGCGTTGTTCTCTTTCATCCAGTGCCTGTGCGGGAGGGCCACCGACCCCTCCTTCCTTCTTCCTCGCTCGCCTTTCCACATCCCAATCACCCTAAGGTATAAGTTTCTTTTAAACCATCGTTGCTCTAGCTGCATGTGGATCTTTTTCGATCTGTAGTCTAATCTAGGTCTTGGTTCAAAGAGGAAAGAAGGGTGCGGTGGGGTGGAGCATGAATCTAGGACATGGTTCAATGAGGAAAGGAGGGACGAAAAGTAGTATAGACTGGCTATCCAGTCGCTTTGTTGGTCGAAAAGGGAAAAAGGGGGTTACCCAGTACACACATCTGTAAGGAACTGATCTCTTTGTTGAAAAGGGAAAGAAACTGGGGGGTCGGGTAGTTTGTGCAGGACTAGATTTGTTGCCCTCACATAGGAAAAAGGTTCAAAGAGAACAAATATGGGACCAACGCAGATATGTTGCTTGGCTAGATACTCTGCATCACCCACTTATACGCGTGGACGCACGTGGTGCTGGCATGTTCCATACAACTATTTAGCTGTTGTTAATCTAAGAATACTGCCAGAAAATTGAAGCAATGCCACTGTTAAAAGTAATTTAAATTTTTTAACGAATGTTGTTTTAAGAGAATGTCTCTGTTAATATGAATCAATGCAACCATTTTACAAATGCTACTATCCTACTTTGTTTTCCATCAAGATAAGTTAGATGCTTCTTTCTGTCACTGTTTGTTTCATCCTCCTTTATCGGCAAGTAATTGTTTCCTTTTTTGCCTCTGTTAAAACAGGGGTATCTATTCAACTTGTTGCTATTGTGACATTTTGCTTCGCTACGCGAAACACTTTGCTTGACAGTACAACTGCACAAAACGAGATTGAATTTCCTATTCGTGTTGGTAGATTCGTATTTTATCATGGTCATCTCATGAAAGGTCAGTACAGGCCTTCATCCACATGATTGTATAGTGTGCTTTGAGATGTTGTGCTACTTGTATTGGTACTTTTTTAAATAAATGTTGAATTGAAGCTATTGTATTGCCGTCTTTTCCCATTAAGTAGTGAACAAAAATGGGACCAACCCAGACATGATGCTTGTTGCTTTGTTACAACAAACTCTGCATCACCCCCTTTATAAGTAGATGGAAGCACATATTGTTGTTGCGCCCATTCTCCCCTGGAACTGTTCATGCTTTTCGTTAATCTAATGCCGCTGGTAAAATTATGCAATGCCACTCTCAGAATTACCTACGGAATCTTATTTCAAAGCTGCAACACTTGTTAGGGATTGGCGGGATTACCATTATGTGGCCGCATGTTTCATCCTCCTTTATTAGCCAGTAATTGATTCCTTTTTTGCCTCTGTTTAAACAGGGATATCTATTCAACTTGTTGCTATTGCGACATTTTGCTTCGCTATGCAAAACACTTTGCTTGATTTCAGTGCAACTGCACAAAACAAGATTGGATTTCTTATTCGTGTTGGTAGATTCGTATTTTATGTTGGTCTTCTCATGAAAGGTCAGTACAGGCCTTCATCCACATGATTGCGTAGTGTATTTTGAGATGTTGTGCTACTTGTATTGGTACTGTTTTAAATAAATGTTGAATGAAGCTATTGTATTGATGTCTTTTCCCATTAAGTAGTGAACAAAAATGGGACCAACCCAGACATGATGTTTGTTGCTTTGTTACAACAAAGTCTGCATCAGCCCCTTTATAAGTAGATGGAAGCACATATTGTTGTTGCGCCCACTCTCCCCTGGAACTGTTTATGCTTTTCGTTAATCTCATGCCACTGGTAAAATTAAGCAGTGCCACTCTCAGAATTAACTACTGAATCTTATTTCAAAATTGCAACACTTGTTAGGGATTGGCGGGATTACCATTTTTGTGGCCGCATGTTTCATCCTCCTTTATTAGCCAGTAATTGATTCCTTTTTTGCCTCTGTTTAAACAGGGATATCTATTAAACTTGTTGCTATTGCGACATTTTGCTTCGCTACTCGAAACACTTATGTTTTAAGAGTGTTTTGTGCAGTTCAACTTGAATGTCACATCGGCGAATTTGCTTAATTTTGGTGGAACTGCACAAAAGGAGAACGGATTTTCATATATGTGTTGGGATTTCATTCAAATCCTCCTCCTGAGCTATTTCAAATCTTTGTCAAGAATGGTCAGTACCGACTTTCATCCACCTGATGGTGCAGTGTGCTTTGAGATGTTGTGCTACTTGTATTGGTACTGTTTTGGATAAATGTTGAGTTGAAGCTATTGAACTGCTGTATTTTACCATTAAGTGAGAAAAACTTGTTCCAACCCAGACAGGATGCTTGTTTCTTTGTTACAACAAAACTCTACATCACCCCCTTTATAAGTAGATGGAAGCACATGCTGTTTTTGCGCCCACTCTCCCCTGGAACTGTTTATGATTTTTGTTGATCTAATGCCGCTGGTAAAATTAAGCAATGCCACTCTTAGAATTAATTAACTACTGAATCTTAGTTCAAAACTGCAACACTTGTTAGGGATTGGCGGGATTACCATTTTGTGGCCACATGTTTCATCCTCCTTTACTGGCTAGTAATTGATTCCTTTTTTGCCTCTGTTAAAATGTATCAGTCGCATTGTTTTAGGAATGGTACTATCCTGCTTTGTAGTTTTTACTACATGTTTAACCAAGGTATTGTTAAGATGATGTCTCTGTTAAAATGAATCAGTTGCATTGTTTTAGGAATGGTAATTTTCTGCTTTGTCGTTCTTTATACATGTTGAAACAAGGCATTGTTAAGATAATGTCTCAGCCAATATGAATGAATCACACTGATGGAGAATTGCTACTCTCCTGCTTTGTTTCCCATTAAGATAAGGTAGATCAGTAGATGCTTTTCTTCTAGGAGTACAAGTCATCAATCATTATTTCTCAGTAATTGTTTCCCTTATACCTATTGTTGCTTACAGGGATATCAAAACTGAAGCTCGGTTTTATTCTGACTTTGATTTTAGTTGAACTACACAAAAGGAGCCAAGGTGTCCAAGGCAAACTGCTGCATTACTGGGTCCAGTTGGTCGTTCCACTTTGTAGAAAGAAGCAGTCACTGTTTGCGCTACATTACAGAAGGAATGACCGAGAAGCTTTACATAGTATTAGTAGACGTTGGTGACATGACTAGTCTACAGAGAGCATATGCAACTCTACAGCATGTGGAGTGCACTGGGCAAAAAGTGCCCAAACAAGTACAAGAAGCCATGACAGGACTCCACGATCATAGGCATTACATATTTTGAATGGGAAAAGCTTGTCAAAGTTTAATCATTAATGTTAGCAAGAAGACATTAGTTTAATATATTGAAATTTGATAACCTTGTCAAAATTTCCTCATTGATGTTAGCCAAAAGACATTCATTTAATATTCTTGAGTGGGACGCCCTTTGCTGTGAGCAGCGTCGATCGTTTTTTCCTATTCCTATGTTCAGTTTAGAATTAAATAGTTACTCTGCTGAGATATTCCTGTGTTAAGAGTTTGTTCTGAATATTGTCTATGTAATGCCCGGCCTTGTGTTTGATTGCAAAGTTGATCTTGGAATGTTGTGGCATGTGACATCATGAGCTGTTCACCGTGCCTCCTGATAATAATGCTTCATATTGTTTTGCATGTCGATCTAATGCCAGTTGTCAGCATTCTGGGAACGGGGGTCCCCAGACTTGCCTACCTGCGGCGTGGCTCGAGTGGTGGCCTAGTATGGCCCATCTTCATCAGCGCAAGACTCAAGACCCTCGCGAGGGGCCAAGCCTCGCATGGCGGACGACAGGAGGCTTCCTCAGGAGTCGCCTCGCCAGGCAGGCTCGCGAGGAGGCGAAGAGATCAAGGCAAGAGTACTTCGCGAGGTGCTCGTGACGCAAGCCGTGACGATCGAGACCAGGCGGGCGCCGGCCCGTGCAGTGTCCTTGTTTCCTCTTTTGTGCAAAGGGGGCAAGCACAGGCGTGGAGTACCGAGGCATCAGGAAAAGGTTGCCATTTCAGTGCAACGAGACCAAGACCAGTAGAGCGGCAGGATGGAGGTCACCGTGGAGCCCAAGATGGCGTCATCGCCAGTGCCTTTGGCAGCCGAAGACCAACTTTAGTCAGGATAACTTGTACTAGATGTTCCCCTTCAAAATGGCCGTTGTTGGCTCCCTTCCCACTCAATATTTGTGAAGAGGACCAAGGCCTCTATAAATAGGGATGTTCTTTCCCTGTATTGTTCATCATCCGCCCTTGAGGCAATCCACCACAACACACACTGGAGTAGGGTTTTACACCACAACGGTGGCTCGAACTAGTATAAATCTAGTGTCCCTCGTGTTGTTCATCATTTAGCTTAGATTCTCGCGAGGTGTTCGGACGTGGATTAGTAGGGGGAAGGTCTTCACGTGCACCCCAGAGTTTGAACCTTAAGGGTCTGCCGGAACCCAACATCCAACATTTGGCGCGCCAGGTAGGGGTGCGCCAAAATCTTCCTTCCTCCGTCCTGCGTTCCGCCGCTTCACCGCCTCCATGTCCGGCGACCCAACAGCCAACTCCAACCGCTGGATGGCATGGCCTGCCCATGCCGTGCTGCCTGCCCAAGGTGACCTCAACCCCGCACCTCAAGCAGCCCACGCCCCGCAGAGCGCTGCGGGGCGTGGGCGACGCGGTCAAGCGTCGCCTGCCTTCACTCTGCGGCAGGTATGATCCGCAGCGAGGGCCTCAAGCCATGCTGCGGCCACGGCACCGCACACCCGACGGGAGTAGGCAAACATGACGGCCGCGCTCACAGTGGCGCGAGAGCTGCTGTAGTGCAGACTGCAAGAAAGCGGCCACGATGTGCTACTGGAACGCATCGCCAAGCTCCTGGATGCCGCTGCTACAGGGGCACCCCCGTTCTGCGTCCAGCTTCCACCCCAGGCCCCGGGCGGATCACGCTACGGGCCAATCCCTGCCCACGCGCCCCCGGGCGCACCTCAAGGCTTCATCAACACCAGCCTGGCCATCAGCGCCAGGCGACAAGCTGCGTCGGCACCACCCCTGGTAAGTGAGGGCATGCGCATCACTGCCTACGGCCCTAGAGGGCCGCCACCATACCGCCCACAAGATGGAGCTTCAAGTCGAACTGCATGGCGCGCGGAGGACTACAGCGAGGCCTCTGGGGTGGTGACCCCGGAGGCCTATGTGCCCCACATGGTGGGTCAAGAGTACGCATTGGAAGAAGACCACGGCTCATTCCTCGGGCCAGGCTGGGAGGAAGAGGCGTCATAAGCCAAGCTCTTTCAGGAGCCTCACGGAAGCCTTGACAACCATGCCGGCAGCAACAACTATTGGGTACCGCTAATTCCTCAGGAGCAAGCTTATGCTAACCATGGGTCGCAGGAGGTTTAGGTCGCTGCAGCGGATGGTTGCCCCAGTGCAGCAGCCTCCCTCTCCTTAGGAGGAGGGCATTGGGGGCACCAGGAGAGGGGCTGGGAGTCAGGCTCCTCCCCATGACATGCGGAGCAAGGTGTTCTTCGGAGGTAGGCCCTCTGTCGGGGAGGTGCCCCAGGGCCTGCCCCCGGCAGAGGACCGGTGGTCGTTGGGGGAACCGATCGCGTCCCCTTTTCCCCATTGGAGTCGTCCTAGTTTCCGGTCGCCGTCAATGGTGGTCAAGGGTGGCACAAGGCGGGGCCCTCATCTGGCCATATGAAGCAAGGCCGGTACCTGTGAAGAAGTCCCAGTGCCTGTGAAGCTCGCCGCCTGTGACACTCTCACGTAATAGTGAGTTGGGGCTGTACACGCCCCGGAGTCTCTGAAGAGCCGTCCTCGGGCCTCGGGGGCTCCCTCCCACGCCCAGTAGCAGCACTTAGCTCCGTGCTGGTGAGAAGACATCGAAGACTAGACTAGGTGTCGGATGCGGCCTTTTGATTTTTCTTCCTATCATGCGAACAAGCTTTCTCGTTTCGGATCTAAGTTGAAGTCGGATTTGTGTTTGCGTATGCGGGGAGGGGTGTCGTGTCTTATTCCTGTGCTTTCTCGTGCTCCGATTTCTGTTCAAATTGGAATTCACACTAGCTGCCTCCCTCTCACGAGCCCCTCACGAGTAGCGTAGGGCCCAGCATGTGCGCCTGCCGTCCTGCGGCCGGCATTCGCTCTCGCCAAGCTCTCGCCGCATGGTCAAACGGGACCTTCATGAGGCCCTTGGATGGATGCTGCGAGCCCACTCAAGGCCCGCCAAGACAAAGGTAAAACCACGACAACCTAGTCATCGCGAAAATCATGACATCATGCAGGCGCCCATCCAGCGCCGATCCCGACAACACATAGGCAACAATATTTTTACATGAGGGGCTTCCCCTCCCAAAATGCTCTCACAACCTTTAGGGCCACGCCCGAGTCTCTTCCTGCGCAGGACAAATAGCAGGGGGAAGCGTGGGATCAATCGGACATGTCTCTCACTGCATCCCCCGGGGCGTCCCCAGAGGCGTCACTGGCACCGCTGTCATCGCTGCTAGCCTCCCCATCGCTGTTGTTGGCACCGTCTTCACCACCGTTCACCACGTCGCCTTCGTCAGCAGCAACGATCACCCCGTCATCATCAGAAGTGAAGGCCCGGACGAGTGCATCTACATTGTCCTCCACCCACCGTGCTAGGTCGCCTCGGACGGCCTCAGGCACCACGGCGATGGCGGCGTCGAGGTCGAAGAGGGGGTCGATGTTCTGGAGATGGCTGAAGACGCGGGAGAATGCCTGTGCGAGCAGGCTGCGACCCCGTTCTTCTACCAACTGGCGAGACCTCTCGGAGCGGTTCTCCAGATGCGTCACCACGTCGGTGAAAAACAGAAGGTTGCCGGCGTAGTTGGTCACGCGCGGCTCCTCAGCGGCTGCCTCGCAGATGTTACCCAAGGCCACATTGGCCCTTTCCCTGAGCGTTCAGAGCATGGGGCCATGCATGTGCTCTAGCATCTGCCATTGGCGAATCTCATCCTCATTCCGCCGCACGCTGGCCTCGGCGTCGTCGACCCGTCGTTGAAGAAGAAGCAACTCAGTGCGGGAGGAGGCCAGCTCAGCTTGCGCCGTGCTTAGGACGGCTGCAGAGGCCTCAGCTTGCTGCGTAGCTTCGGTCAGCCTGGTCCTGAGGGCAGCAGTTCTGCCTGCGGCCTCGGCCTTGATTAGCTCCAGCTTCTCTTCAAACTCATGCTCAAGACCGGTATGAGCTTCCGCCACGCGAAGGTCGATCTCTTCTTGGATTCGAGCCTCCTGTGCACCGACGTCATCCTCCACCTGGGTGACCTGGCGCTCCCTCGTCTCCAACCGCTCAAGATTGAGGTTGTGCTCGGCAGCCTCCAATGTCAGTGCTTCCTCGGCCTCCGGACCTCCTCCTCTTCAGCGGGCGCCCCTTTCAGCGACGCAAGGGTGGCTCGGTGCAACTCCACCTGCTGCTCCACGGAATATCACCAATATTGGAGCTCCCATGCGCGCTCCTCCGCGGCTTCGCGTCGCCTATCTGCCTCCCAAGCCTCCTCAATGGCCCGGGAGCAGGCCCCACGAGAGGCCACCAGAGATGCCTCGGCCTTGGCATTGTTGAGATCACGCTGATGGCGCGTGAGACCAATAGCCGCCTTTAGCTTGAGCCGCTCCTCGATCAGCCACAGGCCTTCAGCTTCAAGACGCGCGTCCTCGCCCGCAAGCTCTGCACCAAGCTGGCTCACTGCGTCTGTCGCCTTCTGGAGGAACTCCCGGCGGACGGCGTTGTGCTCCCGTGCACGCTTGAGCATGTCATCAATGTCATCCTCCGCCATTAGCATCGGCGGAGGACCCTGGAGTGGCTCGCGCCCTCTTGGCAGGGGGCTAGGGGCTGGTGCCCCCACGATCACCGAACGGGCCTTGCAAGGGACCTAGTTTGGCGCCGATCCACCCACGATGGGGAACTGAAGATCGACTTCAACCACTCGCCGCCTATGATCAGCGGAGGAGCCCGGGGCAAGCCAGTTGTGCCCAGGGAGAGCTTGCGAAGGAGGAGCGGCACGCCCACAGGTTCAAGGCGCGCCGCAGGCTGGCCTACCTCTCCAGCCGAGCTCGCGCCGAGGGTGGCACACAGACTTAGGGTGATCAAGGTCGATGGTGGAGGAGAAGCCTGGGGAAGCGTCCCCTCGGCTGGCTCTACGGGCTCAGCAGGGGGGGATCCTGAAAGGCCACGGTCAGCAAAGGGAACGGCAAACAAGGAACTATAAGAAGGGGGACTTACTCGTCCACGGCGAAGTACTTCCTGTGCTTCAATAGGCGGCACGGGCGATCATCACCACCGGAAGCCTCCTTCCTCTTGTGAAGGGCCTCAAAATCTATGTGAAACCAGCCCAAGCTTGAAATGTGAGGGCCGGCGCGGTGCATAGGAGCCGAAGCATCAGGACGGCTTACATCAAGGGCACCAGCCTGAGAGGAGCGATCAAGTGCCACCTCTTGGTGGCCTGCCGAGGCCTCGGGGGCTTCGGCCTCGGGAGCCACAAGTCGCGCCCCCTCATCAGCCACCACCTCAAGTGGGGCTCCGTAAGCTCCGCAGGATGACCCCTCGGGAGCCCCACGCGACATCAGCACCTCGACATCAGGCCCCCCAGCTCTTGCTAATGCTTGCCTCCCTACAACGACTCCTGAGGCAAGGTCGGCGCGGGCGGCTGGGGAAAGGACCGCAGCAACCGGGTTCTCGCGGGGCCCCGCAAGACCAGCCGGGCACAGTCCCCATTCGTCGAAGCGGGGCATCTGCCTCACAAACTCGACCCTGTTTGAGCAAAGATACAACAGGGCGCCTCCATGACGGGCGCTGCCAAGAGTGGGGTCGCCAGTCAGAACCTGCAGCACCTTCTTCAGCGTCTCAGGCACGAGATCCCCTTCCTGGAGCCTCATACGGTCCTAATGGCCGGAGAAAGCCCAAATTGGGCGGGAATGGCGCTGGAGTGGAGCGATGCAGCGCTGGAGGAACTCCTTCACCACCTGGGGTGCCGTCACCCCGAGCTTCCTCAGCCTGTCAAAGCGATGCCAAGCGAAAGCAAGCTGGGGGCTCGTAAGCTCCTCGTGACCCCAACTAGGATTGGGAATAGCAGGCAATGTCGGGTGCGCGAGCAGGGGGCTGGGCACCCCAACGCCCACATACAGCCATCGCTCCCAGAACCCGCTCGCAGAAGATGGGAGGCCAAAATCAATCCCCGAGGCGCTCGTCTCTGGCACGGCCTGGAAGCTCACGCATCCCGAACATTGGGAAGGGTCAGACAAGCGCAGAGAGAAGAAGTGGCACAGAAGGGCAACAGAAGGAGGATGTCGGATTTCGGGTTCCGACAAACCCGTGAGGTTCGAACTCTGGGGTGCGCGCGAAGATCTCTCCCCTACCAACTCTCGTCTCGAAGCCTCACAAGGAAACTAGGCTACACGATGAACAACACAAGGGACGCAAGGTTTATACTGGTTCAGGCCACCATTGTGGTGTAATACGCTACTCTAGTGTGTGGTGTGGTGGATTGCCTCAAGGGCTGATGATGAACAGTACAAGGGAAGAACAGCCTCGCGAGGGGTGTTCTTGTGGTGGTGTTGTCCCTTTGGAGGGGTTGATTCCAGATGCCTCTATGTTATGGTGGCTAGTCCTATATATAGAGAGAGAGGCCCTGGTCCTCTTCCCAAATATTGAGTGGGAAGGGCGCCAACAATTGGCCATTTTGAAGGGGAACATCTAGTACACTTATCCTGACTAAAGTTGGTCTTCGACTGCCAAAGACTCTGACGATGACGCCATCTTGGGCTCCATGGTGACCTCCATCCTGCCGCTCTGCTGGTCTTGGTCTTTTTGCACCGAAACGGTAACCTTTTCCTGATGCCTTGGCCTGTGCTTGCTCCCTTTGCACCAAAAGGGAAACAAGGACACTGCGCAGGCCGGCACCCGCCTGGCCTCGATCGTCATGGCTTGCGTCACGGGCACCTCGCGAGGTACCTCTGCCTTGATCTCTCCACCTCCTCGCGAGCCTGCCTGATGAGCCTGCTCCTGAGGAAGCTTCCTGTCATCCGCCCCGCGAGGCTTGGCCCCTCGCGAGGGTCTTCAGCTTAAGATGATGAAGGTGGGCCACACTGGGCCACGGCTCGAGCCACGCCGCAGGCTGCAGCAAGTCGAGTCTGGGGACCCCCATTCCCAGAATGCCGACAGTAGCCCCTGGGCCAAAGGTGCGCCCGGGCTTGGCTTAGCAGAGAAGCGAAGGGGCAAGTGCGAAGCTCCACGGGCCCCAACAGCCTGCGGCCTTGGGCGTCGCGTGGTAGTTGATTGGGCGTGGGCGTCTCCACTTCCCCACGATGCCTCGGCAACCGTCCCGACGCGACTAGTCCTTGCATGCAAAACGGGTCATGATTACCTGTGATTGTGGAGGCCGTCGATTGGCCTCCTCCGGCTATAAGTACGGAACGGCGTGAGCCCTTCCAGCCCGTCTCTCCTTGTTGTGCCTCTTCTTCTTCACCTCTCCTCCTTGGTTGGTCGCGTCCCATTGCACCCACGAAGAGGTTTTTGACCGCGGAGAAGGGGAAGACCCGCCGGGATGGGCCTGACTCTCCTCCAACCAAGCGCGGCCGGGGCCGTCCCCGCAAGCATCCCGCGACTCCCGCGAAGACTACCCGAGGCCTCGGCAGAGGCCACTTGATCGGTGGGGAGAGACGCGCTGAGGCTGTGCGGCCTCCCCGCCCTCGATTCCACTCTGCGGAGGTGTTGCCGGAGTTCGTCTTCTGGTCGGAGGATCCGACCAGTACTTGGCTTCAGCTCCCTCGCTTCTTTGTCGGCGAGCTGCCAGCTGGTGCCACAAGCGGGCTATGGTTCCAGGCGGATGGCTGCTGTAGGAGGGCCTCTTGGGTGGCGGTGGAAGTTTCCGTTGCCGGGAATGTGGCACTGACGCGGGGCTGGCAGACATTTGCCTGCACGCGTGGCCTTGGTCAGCGATGCACTATCCACTTCAAGTTTGACGGCGACGCCACCCTCTTCGTGAGGGTGTTCGACGGAGATGGCCGCCACGCTGGGTGCTGCCCCGAAGGTGATGACGACGGTCGACTGCTCATCCTTGGTGATGGCAGCGGCGAAGGCGAGGTCGAACATGCACCCTTCAGCACCCGCAGCTCTCCAAGCTTCGGCGACTCCTCTTCCGACGGCAGCTCCTCAAGCGGCGGCCGTGACCAGCCACCGTGCTGCCGTGCTCGCTTTGAGGGGGGAGGTGGAGCGTCTCACCGCCGTGCCCAAGTGAAGCGTGAAGAGGAGACCGCTTGAGCTCCGGAGGGTGATGTAGATCTTCTTCTTTGGGTTGTAGCCGGTCGAGCCACGCCTATTTTGTTTTATCTGCACACAGAGAGATGTATGGAGCCCCATGGGGGTGTGCTGGACTATCGCTTTTAATTATCATGCTTTTCCTGTTATTTCTTTGCCGTGCTATGGTGTAGTATGCTCATGTATAGGAACAACTTAGCTCAGTGGGAGAGGCTTGTTGCGGCACCAGCCTCGGGAGGCTCCGGCCAGAGGCCTTGCCATGGGTCTTGGGTCCTGCAAAAGAAACTTGTCGGAGGGTTAGGTTTCAGTCCTCGGCCGCTGGGGTGACCAGCTCGGGCCCAACGTTCGCGTCGTGATGCCCGTGGGGCATTGACTGGGAGGAGTGCTCCCGCTGTGAACTTAGGTTGAGGGACCTCACGAAATTAAACCAAGCGACGCTCGCGAGGGTGCCCGTGCGGCCTCCCTCGCGAGGGTGCCCGTGCGGCCTCCCTCGCGAGGGTTGCGAAAGGAAAGCAGGTTCAAGCGAAGGGCAAAGACGGAAAACATGGGCTAGGCGCCGCACAACACTGAAAGCAACTCCAACTAAAGCTTCAAACAAAGAAGAACCAACCAACTACAGAAAGCAAATGAAAAGCCGCGTCCGGCACCTAATCTAGTCTTCGACATCTTCTCACCAGCGTGGAGCTAACTGTTGCCACTGGGCATGGGCGGGAACCCCCGAGGCCCAGGCGCGGCACTCCGGAGACTCCGGGGCGTATACATCCCCACTCATTATTACGTGAGAGTGTCACGGGCGGCGAGCTTCACATGCATTGGCCTTCTTCACATGCACCGGGCCTTTTCTTGAGGGGGGGGGGGTGAGCTTCACAGGCATTGGCCTTCTTCACAGGCACCGGGCCTTTTCCCATAGTGGCAAGCTTCACAAGCATTGGCCTTCTTCGCAGGCTTCGGGCCTTTTCGATAGGCACTGGGCCACGCTCAAGGGTAGAACCTCCGGAGGTGTTGAATGTTCCATGCGTTCGGGATGGGCACCCCCTCCTGGGTCTCCAAGCGTGCGGAGCCAGGCCTGGAAACATGAACAACCTTGAACGGGCCCTCCCACATGGGAGAGAGCTTGTGCAGCCCTTCCCTGGAGAGGACCCGTCTGAGCACAAGGTCCCCTACCTCAAGAGTCCTGGGGCGGATGTTGTGGCAGCGGTATCGTTGCAACGCCTGTTGATATCTTGCCGCTCGCAGCGCGGCCTCCCGATGGTGTTCCTCCCCAAACACGAGATTCGTCCTCCGCATGGCTTCCTGTTGCGATTCGTCGAACGCCAAGACCCGTGTGAAGCGACGCTTGACCTCGTGAGGGAGGACTGCTTCAGCTTCGTAGACAAGGAAGAATGGAGTTTCTCCAGTTGACTTGGTTGTGGTTGTGCGGATAGACCACAGCACAGACTAGAGCTCGTTGTACCAGCCCTTGCCGCAGGCCTCCAGCTTCTTCTTGAAGGTCCTGGTCTTGAGGCCCTTCAGGACCTCCGCGTTGGCTCGCTCAGCCTGGCCGTTGCTTTGAGGATGTGCTACTGAAGCGTAGCATATCTGTGTTCCAAGATTAGCATAGTATGTTTTAAAGAGATTGCTGGTAAACTGTGAACCATTATCGGTGATGATGCGATTAGGCACCCCGAATCGGCTCATGAGGCCCTTGATGAACTTGAGTGTGGAGCCTGCTGGGATGGTGCGAACAACTTCCACCTCAATCCACTTGGTGAATTTGTCGATGGCGACGTAGAGGTAGCGATAGCCCCCTGGCGCCCGAGGAAACGGGCCCAGAATGTCCAGCCCCCAAACCGTGAATGGCCATGAGAGGGGTATGGTCTGCAGGCCCTGAGCCGGCTGATGGATCTGCTTGGCGTGGAATTGGCAGGATTCACAGGCCTTTACCAGCTCGATGGTGTCGTTGAGTGTTGTGGGCCAGTAGAACCCGCTGCGGAACGCCTTGCCAACGAGGGTTCGTGATGATGAGTGGTGCCCACAGTCTCCATCATGTATGTCTGCCAACAGCTCCTTCCCCTGTTCCCTGGAAATGCAACATAGGGACATGTCGTTCGGTCGCTTTCGGTAGAGCTCTCCATCTTGAATGCAGTATGCCGTGGCTTGCCACGCCACGTGTTCTGCGTCTTCCTCCTTCTCTGGTAGAGTCCCTTTTGTCAAGTAGCTCTTGAGCTCCAAGGTCCAACACCCCTCCTGAGGCTCCAGCGCCAGGAGCAGGCGTGCTCCCAAGGTTGGTCCACAGGTCGGGGCTCCCGAGGCAGGCGGTTGGGGGAGCTCCGCCTGAGGTTGTGCTCCGCCCGATGGTGGTGGCACCGCCGAGGGCTTAAAGAGCCTCTCTTCGAAGACTCCAGCCTCCTGAGGCAGCCGTCTGGATGCCCTTTGCGCGATATCATCAGCTTCCTGATTGGTGACGCGCGGCACGTGCTGCAACTCCAAACCCCAAAAATGCTTCTCAATTTTGCAAACCTCTGCTAGATAAGCCTCCATGTGCTCGTCTTTCGGCTCGTACACCTTGTTGGAGAAGTTGATGAGGAGTTGGGAATCGCCCTTGATGACAAGGCGCTTCACCCCCAGGGCCACCGCAGCTTTCGGGCCTGCTATCAGCCCCTCATATTCTGCTATATTGTTGGACACCTTTTCCCCATGCTGGAAACAGAGTTGCACGGCGTAGTAGAGCTTGTCCTGAGTGGGGGATATGAGCACTGCACCGCCCCCCGCGCCATGTCGCGAGAAAGCTCCATCGAAGTACATAGCCCAAGCGTCCGGCGCCTCACTTCCTGGGGAAAGCGAACGGTCCTTGCCTGCCTCAAGTCCTAGTGCCTCTGTCCATTCCGCTACAAAATCTGCCAGTGTAGCCCCCTTAACAACCCTAGTCATGCTGAACTCCAACTGAAACGCTTGTAGTTCGATGTTCCATTCGGTGACCCTTCCGGCTGAGTTGGGACTCCTGAGCACCCTTTCCAACGGGTATGCTGAGATGACCTTGATTGGATGACCCTGGAAGTAGTGCCACAGCTTCCGTGAGGCCACTAATAGTGCGAGCAGGAGCTTCTGAGGCATGGTGTACCACGCCCTTGCGTCCCTCAGCACCGTGCTGACGAAGTACACGGGGTGCTCGACGAGGGCGGGTGCAGCGACGGAGTCTACACCCTCCAGGGAATCGGGCGTCTCTTGAGGCGCAAGAGTCCCCAGCTCTTGACAAACTGGTGGAGCCCCCTCAGCCATGAGGACGCCTCCTTGCTGAGGTTGACTTGTATCTGCTGAGGGTGTGACCCTCGAGGGTCCTTCCTGCCCTGGAGTTGTCGCGACTAGTGCAGCCTTGGTCTGGCGCTCCTCCCGGACGGCCACCAGAGCGGCGCTGGCAGAGTATGGTGTGGCGGCGACATAAAGCAGCAGGGGCTCCTGTGAGCGCGGCGCTACCATCACAGAAGGGCTGGTCAGGTACCTCTTGAGGTCTTGAAATGCTTCGTCGGCCTCTTGAGTCCATTCGAACGGGCCCTTCTTCTTCATTAGCTGGAAGAAAGGAAGAGCGCGTTCCCCCAGCTTGGAGATGAAGGGCCCTAGCGCAGTTACCTGCCCGACAAGCTTCTGCATTTCCCTGAGAGTTTGCGGCAGACTCATGTCTTCAGTTGCCTCGATCCATCTGTGAGACACGAGGAAACCTAGGAGCTTGCCAGAGGGTACACCGAACACGCACATCTCTGGGTTGAGCCGCAAGTCCACTTCACGCAGGCTCGCGAAAGTTTCCTCCAGGTCTTGTATTAGGGTCTTCGCCTCCCGAGACTTGACCACTATGTCATCGACATACGCCTCCGCGTTCCTCCCGAGCTACCGGCCCAACATGATGTGCATCAGCCGCTGGAAGGTGGCGCCCGTGTTTCGCAATCCGAATGGCATGCAGGTGTAGCAGTACACCCCGCACGGGGTCAGGAAAGCCATCTTCTCCACGTCTTCGACCGCCATCTTGATTTGGTGATATCCTGAGAAAGCGTCCAAGAAGCACAACAGGTCGCACTCAGCAGTAGAGTCGATGATCTGGTCGAGGCGAGGGAGTGGGAACGGATCCTATGGGTAGGCCTTGTTGAGGTTGGTAAAATCGACGCACATGCGCTCCTTCCCCCCTTTCTTTGGCACAACGACAGGGTTCGCCAGCCACTCGGGGTATCGAACCTCGCGAATGACTCCCGCGGCCTCCAACTTGCGGGTTTCTTGGATGATGAAAGCTTGCTTCTCGGTGGACTGCCGTCTCACCTTTTGCTTCACCAGGCGTACGTTGGGACATACGTTCAGGTGGTTTTCGATCACCTGCATGGGGACCCCTGCCAGCTGTTTGTTCTCCCACGTGAACACTTCCTTGTTCGCGCGCAGGAACTTCACCAGGGTCTCCTCTTGCTTGGGATCCAGATTGGCACCTATGGTGAAGGTGGCACCGGAGGACCCATCCTCGTCGACTGGTATTTGCTTGGTTTCTGCCTTGTCTTGGGTGAACAACTGCTTCTTCTTGGTGGGCGCAGCCCCCTTTGCCTTGAGGGGATCAGCACTGGCGGACTGCGCTGCCGCGGTTGTCTTGAAGGCGAGCTTGAGTGCCTGCAGGGCATCCTTTGCATCTCCGTCTATGGTGAGGACACCACTGCTCACGGGCATTTTCATTAGGTTGTAAGCCGGGTGGGTTGCTGCCATGAACTGGGCCAAAGCCGGGTAGCCGAGGATGGCGTTGTATGGGAGGCCGATGCTGGCGACGTCGACTAGCTCCGTGCGGAAGTTGGCTTGGGTGCCGAACATCACCGGGAGGCGGATCTGCCCCAGAGAGCCGGCGGGGCTGCCCTCGATGCCCGAAAAGGGCTGGCTGGGTCAGAGTCGCTCCAGCGGCACGTGGAGGAGGCTGAAGGCCTCGATCGAGAGCACATTGAGGCCGGCTCCACCGTCGATGAGGGTCCTGGTGACGGCCACCTGGCAGATAGTAGGAGTAAACAGCATCGAGAGTGCGCCTGAGCAAGCGGTGTTGGTGGGGTGATCATCCAAGCTGAAGGTCATGTCGGCCTTGGGTGACGCCCATCCTGGAGGGGCTGGGCGGCGAGTCTGGGCAGCGCCGACCTGACGGATGAACGGCTTGATGTGGCAACTCATGGGTGGTGCTTGCAAGCCCCCTAGGAGTGTCGCGACGACCGGGGACACCGGGGCCACATGATGGGTGAGGAAGAGGCCACGCAGCTCCTCCCAAGAGCCTACTGAAGACGCTGGCAGATGGAGCAGCCACATGCGTGGGACGCCGGTGAGCGCCATGGGCAGCCAGTTGGCCATGACCCGACCATCGCCTCCGGTCTTGAGGGCGGCCTCTCATATGCCAGCAAGAAAACTAGCGGGTCTGCCGTGTCGTCGTAGCGCGGCAGCATCTCCGGCTAGAACTTGTTCAGCCACCGCACCTGTCGCAAGGTGGGGGTCAGAGCCCGGAGCCCCCGGGGCCCAGGGCTGGCCTCCGCGGCTAGAGCGGGCGATGCTTCGCTGGCCATGAGGGCGAAGCGCAAGGTTGATGGAGAATGGTTGCTGACAGTGAGAGCTCCGGCGCACCCCTACCTGGCGCGCCAAATGTCGGATTTCGGGTACCGGCAGACCCTTGAGGTTCGAACTCTGGGGTGCGCGCGAAGATCTCTCCCCTACCAAATCGCATCTCGAAGCCTCGCAAGGAATCTAGGCTACACGATGAACAACACAAGGGACGCAAGGTTTATACTGGTTCAGGCCACCATTGTGGTGTAATACCCTACTCTAGTGTGTGGTGTGGTGGATTGCCTCAAGGGCTGATGATGAACAGTGCAAGGGAAGAACTGCCTCGTGAGTGGTGTTCTTGTGGTGGTGTTGTCCCTTTGGAGGGGTTGATTCCAGATGCCTCTATGTTATGGTGGCTAGTCCTATATATATAGAGAGAGGCCCTGGTCCTCTTCCCAAATATTGAGTGGGAAGGGCGCCAAAAATTGGCCATTTTGAAGGGGAACATCAAGTACATTTATCCTGACTAAAGTTGGTCTTCGACTACCAAAGACTCTGATGATGACGCCGTCTTGGGCTCCACGGTGACCTCCATCCTGCCGCTTTGCTGTTCTGGGTCTTGTTGCACCGAAACGGTAACCTTTGCCTCATGCCTTGGCCTGTGCTTGCTCCCTTTGCACCAAAGGGAAAACAAGGAAACTGCGCAGGCCGGCGCCCGCCTGGTGCCCGTCTGCCTTGATCGGCATGGCTTGCATCACAGGCACCTCGCGAGGTACCCCTGCCTTTATCTCTCTTCCTCCTCGCGAGCCTGCCTGATGAGGCTGCTCCTGAGGAAACTTCCTGTCATCCGCCCCACGAGGCTTGGCCCCTCGCGAGGGTCTTGAACTTGAGCTGATGAAGGTGGGCCGC
This sequence comes from Triticum timopheevii, assembly GCA_963921465.1. Lineage (NCBI taxonomy): Eukaryota > Viridiplantae > Streptophyta > Magnoliopsida > Poales > Poaceae > Triticum > Triticum timopheevii. Next base: position 459,373,701 of record OY997264.1, on the reverse strand, counting down.
ACTGGGCCATGGCTCGAGCCATGCCGCAAGCCGTAGGCAGGCGAGTCTGGGGACCCCAGTTCCCAGAATGCCGATAGAGAAATCCCCACCATGGCCTCGCAGACGAAGGCGAAGACAGCAAGTAGGGTAATAGATTGGGAGCCAAGATGCATCATGTGGATCTGGTAATGGGAAAGCACCCCATTGAAGAAAGCGGAAAAGGGGGGAACCAGGCCCGCCCACAAGGCGTCGGCAAAGAATCGAACCTTCATGACGATCCTGTCGAAGGAGGCATGGGACGCGGGCTAGACCGTCGTCCTCCCGCACTCATTGAAGCTGGAGACGAGCGCGGAGCAGACCTTCTCCAGGGCTTCCAGATTGAGTATGAGTGACTTGTCGATAGCGGGAGTAGCCGCCGGAGACGCGCTGGACGAAGGCACAGGTTTCTTCCCCTTCTCCTTTTTTGTTGGCGCCATGGCAATGGAAAGGGGAAGAACTCAAGATGGATTGCAGGTGGAAGCAGAGGCTCGAGGAGGAAAAGGGAACAAGAAGCGTGCAGGCAGCAAGGGGAGAATAACTGTGTACAAGCCTCGTCGCCGCCTAGCCAGGCGCATAATGGGGGAGCATGGGGAAGCGGAGGCGCCCATGTCCAATCAACCGCCACGCGGTGCCCATGGCCACAGGCTGATGGGGCCCGCGACGCTCCGCACTTGCCCCTTCACTTCTCTGCTAAGCCAAGTCCGAGAGCGCCTTGGGCCCGGGGGCTACTGTCGGCATTCGGGGAACGAGGTTCCCCAGACTTGCCTACCTGCGGCCTGCGGCGTGTCTCAAGTGGTGGCCTAGTACAGCCCATCTTCATCAGCGCAAGACTCAAGACCCTCGCGAGGGGCCAAGCCTCGCGGGGCAGACGACACGAGGCTTCCTCAGGAGCGGCCTCGCTAGGCAGGCTCGCGAGGAGGCGGAGAGATCAAGGCAAGAGTACCTCGAGAGGTGACTGTGACGCAAGCCGTGACGATCGAGACCAGGCGGGTACCGGCCCGCGTAGTGTCCTTGTTTCCTCTTTGGTGAAAAGGGGGCAAGCACATGCGTGGAGTACCGAGGCATCAGGTAAAGGTTGCCATTTCAGTGCAACGAGACCAAGACCAGCAGAGCGGCAGGATGGAGGTCACCATGGAGCCCAAGACGGCATCATCGCCAGTGCCTTTGGCAGCCGAAGACCAACTTTAGTCAGGATAACTTGTACTAGATGTTCCCCTTCAAAATGGTCGTTGTTGGCTCCCTTCCCGCTCAATATTTGGGAAGAGGACCAGGGCCTCTATAAATAGGGCTAGCCACCAAAGTAGAGGGAATCGAGTTCTCAACAGATCCAGAGGCGATCGAACTCACCCAAGTAGCTCATCGAGCCAGCTCAAGAACACCTCTTGCGAGGCTGTTCTTTCCCTGTACTGTTCATCATCCGCTTCTGAGGCAATCCACCACACCACACACTTGAGTAGGATATTACACCACAACGCTGGCCCAAACTAGTATAAATCTTGTGTCCCTCGTGTTGTTCATCGTTTAGCTTAGATTCTCGCGAGGTGTTCGGACGTGGATTGGTAGAGGGAAGATCTTCGCGCGCACACCATAGTTCGAACCTTAAGGGTCTGCCGGAACTCAACATCCGATACTAGTGATTTGCTTGTTAAGAAGATCATCCTCTTCTGTTGTTTCCGTGCTTAAGAAGTTCATCGTCTTATGTTTCATTCATAGCCTATACGACAAGTCGGGTAGGTTAGACGTGAAACCATATGATCTTTCGACCAACTCATCATCTTAGGCCGTCATTGGATCATCGTTTTCCAACCAAAACCGCTTGTAAAATAGACGCTTGTAAATAAAAGCAGATGGTCTCGGGCAAAGCGCTTGGTTGGTCGATTTCGACTAGTAAAATATACACTGGTCTCTCAAATTACACGCGTAACCTGTCGGTTTTACTTACAGACCTCGGGCCCTCGGTTTCATTACGCCTATATTTTGCTCGTTGTTTCCGACGACGAGTAAATTACAATTGTATCTTAATACAGGTGTGAAATAAACCAGAGCTCCCAAGCATGGCCTTACCGTTTCATGTTGTCTCAGTCTCTCGAAGGTGCTCATAGGTGTCCGATGATCCTGGCTTCCTGAATGAGCGGCAGGCACTGTATCAGACCATCCGTAGGGCCGTGAGGCCCTCTCCGTCATCCTTTGAGTTGTTGCGCTCGCCGTGGTGCCGAGCATTGTTAACATGGTAAACGAATATGAGGATTCAGGAGATGACTGTATTTTGACTGGATGACAGTAGGGACCCACCAGGGCCATAGCCGTACGTATGCGCCTCCTTATTATGTACAACTATATTTTTTTTTTGCTTCCTCCTGGTTTCCTGACATCACGGTCCCACACCATTGTCAACCTATGTAGTCAATATAAATGAGAGAATTGCACAAGGTGCAGCCGACAGCTGGGACCAAAGAGCTCGAGCAGTATTTGTGTTTTTGAGGCATGCGCACTGCAGAGTTTTTCTTGGCGATGTTTTCATTGTTGTTCAGAGGAGAGCAGGGTATCAACTGGGTGGGCTGTGGGCCGTCTAGCCCAGGCCAGATATCCAGCCCAGATATTAATTTTTTTCAAGATGAAAATGGCTAGCCCAGCTATACGTTTTTTTGAGGAATACCCATGCAAGGTCAACTAGTTATTCTCCGTCGTGCTGGGCTGCAAATGTTTCCTAGGAGGGATGCATTAGGCTTAACAGGAAAATGGGATTTAAAAAGAATAAATGGGATGTAATTATAAAAACTAGGCAGTAACTACAAAAAAAATGCACCAAACACGAAATTAGTTTATAAAATATTATTTATGGATTTTGAAAATCTTAATTTTTAATTGTTGTCCACGCAATGTTTCGTTGGATTTTTATGTAATACAAATTTATATTTAATCTGATTAGAAATTTCGGGATAAAAATATTTCGGATCCCATCAAAATGTAAGAAATTTTATTGAATTTGTCTTGAACCGTTGGTTGAAATTATTAATCATTATCCAGCTAGAAAATGGGTTGTACTTTTAATAAACTGTAAATGGGCTATAGTAAATCCATTAAAATTCTAAAATAGGTTATACATTCTTACAACTCGCTAATGGGCTATAAGTTCTCTGCCACACACTTGTGGGCCTACTAAGTTGACGCGTCCCCTAAAAAAAGAAGTTGACGTGTATGCAAGGCTTTGTCAACTTATTATAGTCAACACACGGCTCTAGCAGTAGTGGATGTTGGATGTCTATCCAATGGATGTCATGCTTCTTCTCCAATCTCAGATATTCTAGCTTCGGCCGACCAAAAAATCATTCCTCCCCTGACATCTGGGGCGTACCATTTTAGAGGCTGATCTGTGGGCCTACTAAGTTGGCGCATACCAAGGGCTTTGTCAACTTAGTCAATATAAACGATTCTAGCTGCAGTGACCGTACGATGTCCATCCAACGGCCGTAGTGCTTCTTCAACCTATGGTCTCCTTTCTCCAGCCGCCCAAAGCAGCGCCGGTCATGCCGCCTGCTCCTGCCTCCCGTGGCCGGTTGTGCTGCCGCGGAGGCCTCACCGCCCCCTACTACTCCCACCGCTAGCCAGGCCATCCCTCCACTCACCCACACCCCCTGTTATTCTGCGGCGATGGCGGCCTCACACCGCAGCCGAACCAGTGAACCCTCGTACTCCTCTCCGCATGGGCATCCATCGCCGCGTCTTCCCCCGCTCCGTGTTGTCCCCTTCCTAGGCCTCGCCGTCGTCCACCGCCGTGGTGCTCTCGGCGCGGCGTGGTCAATGTGGTCAATGACTGACTTCCATCGGAAGAGTACTGTACGTGGAGAGGCTGACAGTTGGGTCCACGGCAGCCGCAAGGAAGTGCCTCCTTATTACGCACAAAATAATTATTCCTCCACCTGACAGCACAGACCCACCGGACGGGCCACCGTACTTTGTGAAAAAAAAACATTTCCCCTAATTGCTGGGACCCATTGGACGGGCCACCGTATTTCGCAAAAAAAACATTCCCCCTCTGTCAGCTCGGACCCACCAGAAGTGCCGCCTTATTATGCACAAAAAAATGAATACTCCCCCTGCTAGCTGGGACCCTCCTTGGTGGGAGGCTGACTTGTGGGCCTACTAAGTTGATGGGGACGGAGGGTTTTGTCAACTTAGTCAATACGAAGTATTTCTAGCTCCAGTGACCGTACGATGTCCATCCAACGGCCGTAGTGCTTCTTCAACCTCTCGTCTTCTTGCTCCAGCCGCCCAAAGCAGCGCTGGTCGTGCCGCATGCTCCTGCCTCCCGTGGACGGCTATGCTGCCGCGGAGGCCTCACCGCCCCCAATTATTCCCACCGCTGGTCAGGCCCTGCAGCGATGGCAGCCTCACACCGCAGCCGAACCAGTGAACCCTTGTACTCCTCTCCGTGCGGGCTTCCACCGCTGCGTCTTCCCCGGCTCCACGTCGTCCCCTTCCTAGGCCTCGCCGTCGTCCACCGCCCTGGTGCTCTTGGCAAGGCATGGTCAACATGGTCAAGGAACGACTTCCATCGGAAGAGTACTGTACGTGGAGAGGCTGACAGCTGGGTCCACGGCGGCTGCAAGGAAGTGCCTCCTTGTTACGCACAAAATAATTATTCAACCACCTAACAGCAGGGACCCACCGGACGGGCCACCGTATTTCATGAAAAAAATGTTTCCCCCCTGACTACTGGGACCCACCAACTACATCTTTGCACGCAAGGAAGTGCGTCCGGGGAAAGAACGATTCGCCCCCCTGACTACTGCGACCCACCAGCTACATCTTCACACGCAAGGAAGTGCCTGACAACTGGGACCCACCTGCTCGAAGCGTACATAGCGTTGTCATTCTGGTCGCGAATGTGTACATACATACTGGTCGATGTAGAGGCGTGCACGTGTTGTAGTAGAGGCACGCACGTGTCGTAGTCGAGGCGCGCACATAGCATATACACGTAAGTACAACTGTCAGGGTGCAAGAAAGTAAATACGGCCACGTACATACATACGGGCGGGGTCTCGAACGCCTACTCGCGCATACGTACGGCCAAGGCTCATGTATATGGCTGGGTCGGAATGGAGAAACTGTGTCGTCGTCATGTTCATGGGGAGGCAACGGAATGCGTCGTGTTCATCGGGAGGCAACGGAATGCTCATGTTCATCAGGAGGAAGCGGAACGCGTGGGAGCCAACCGTCTTGGACAGAACAGCCGATGGAAACGAGGCCTGGCATACCACAGAACGGAAGAAACGGCCTTGTGTTCGACCGGCCATGTTCGAAATGGGATCCTGTTCATCGGGAGGGGTCTGGCGTACCGCAAAACAGAGGAAACGGACTTGTGTTAGACCTCCTACCGTCGAAATGGGGTCCTGTTGATCGGGAGGGGTGTGGTGTACCGCAAAACGGAGGAAACGGACTTGTCTTGGAGCACTACGATCGAAACGAGGGGATCTATCGTATTCCTTTCAATAAGTAAGAGTGTTGAACCCAACGAGGAGCAGAAGGAAATAACAAGCAGTTTTAGTAAGGTATTCTCTGCAAACACTGAAATTGTCGGTAATAAATAGTTTTGGGATAAGGTAATTTGTAACGAGTAACAAGTAACAAAAGTAAAGGTGCAGCAAGATGGTCCAATCCTTTTTGTAGCAAAGGAAAAGCCTGGGCAAACTCTTATATAAAGCAAAGCGCTCCCGAGGACATATGGGAATTATCCTCAAGCTAGCTTTCATCATGCTCATATGATTCACGTTCGTTACTTTAACAATTTGATATGTGGGTGGACTGGTGCTTGAGTACTGCCCTTCCTTAGACAAGCATCCCACTTATGATTAAACCCCCTTGCAAGCATCCGCAACTACGAAAGAAGAATTAAGGTAAACCTAACTATAGCATGAAACATATGGATCCAAATCAGCCCCTTAATTAGGAAGCAACGCATAAACTAGGGTTTAAGCTTCTGTCACTCTAACAACCCATCATATATTTATTACTTCCCAATGCCTTCCTCTAGGCCCAAACAATGGTGAAGTGTCATGTAGTCGACGTTCACATAACACCACCAGAGGAGAGACATCATACATCTCATCAAAATATCAAACGAATACCAAATTCACATGACTACTTATAACAAGACTTCTCTCATGTCCTCAGGAACAAACGTAACTACTCACAAATCATATTCATGTTCATAATCAGAGGGGTATTAATATGCATAAAGGATCTTAACATATGATCTTCCACCTAATAAACCAACTAGCATCAACTATAAGGAGTAATTAACACTACTAGCAACCCACAGGAACCAATCTGAGGTTTTGAGACAAAGATCGGATACAAGAGATGAACTAGGGTTTGAGAGGAGATGGTGTTGGTGAATATGTTGATGGAGATTGACCCCCTCCCAATGAGAGGATCAATGGTGATGACGATTTCCCCCTCCTGGAGGGATGTTTCCCCGGCAGAACAGCTCCGCTGGAGCCCTAGATTGGTTCTGCCAAGGTTCCGCCTCGAGACGGCGGCGCTTCATCCCGAAAGCTTCCTTCTGATTTTTTTTCTAGGGCAAAAGACACCTTATACCCGAAGAAGGGTATCGGGGGGCTTCCAGGTGGCCCACGAGGCAGGGGGCGCGCCCAGGGGGGTAGCGCGCGCCCCGCACTCTCATGGACAGCGGGTGGCCCCCTCTGGTGCTTTCCTCGCCCAATATTTTTAGTATATTCCAAAATTGACTTTCCTGGAGTTTCAGGACTTTTGGAGTTGTGCAGAATAGGTCTCTAATATTTTCTCCTTTTCTAGCCCAGAATCCCAGCTGCCGGCATTCTCCCTCTTCATGTAAACATTGTAAAATAAGAGAGAAAAGGCATAAGTATTGTGACATAATGTGTAGTAACAGCCCATAATGCAATAAATATCTATATACAAGCATGATGCAAAATGGACGTATCAACTCCCCCAGGCTTAGACCTCGCTTGTCCTCAAGCAAAAGCCGATATCAAAAAATATGTCCACACATTTAGAGATAGAGGTGTCGATAAAATAAAATACAGACATGAGGGCATGATGATCATTCTTAGAACAGCAACATATATATATTGTCATATGATTTATTATGCTAAAGTAACAATCTATTCACAGTGTAAAGTATGAATTAGAAACTTCATTGAAAACTAGCAAACTATAATCTCAGTCATTGAAGCAATTGCAATTTATCATAACATCGGAAAGAGTCAATATAAGAGCTTTCCAGCAAGTCCACATACTCAACTATCATTTAATCTTTCACAATTGCTAACACTCATGCAATACTTATGGGTATGAAGTTTTAATCGGACACTGAGAAAGATAGGGGCTTATAGTTTCGCCTCCCAACCTTTTACCTCAAGGGTAATGTCAACAATAATGCTTTTTGAAAACCCACATCCAATAGGATAGATATATCAGGATCTTTCCAACACATAGTGCTTGCCAAAGGATAAAGTATAAAAAAGGAAGGTGAATATCACCATGACTCTTGTATAAGGTGGAAGGCAAAATAAAAGATAGGCCCTTCGCGGAGGGAAGCAGAGGTTGTCATGTGCATTTATGGATGGATGCACAAAATCTTAATGCAAAAGAATGTCACTTTATATTGCCACTTGTGATAGGGATCTTTATTATGCAGTCCGTCGATTTTATTTCTTCCATATCACAAGCTCGTATAAAGCTTATTTTCCCCACACTAATAGATCATACATATTTAGAGAGCAATTTTTATTGCTTGCAACAATGACAACTTACTTGAAGGATCTTACTCAATCCATAGGTAGATATGGTGGACTCTCATGGCAAAGCTGGGTTTAAGGATGTTCGGAAGCACAAGTAGCATCTCTACTTGGTGCAAAGAAATTGGCTAGCATGAGGGGGAAAGGCAAGCTCAACATGTTGGATGATCTATGACAATATAATTTATTTCGGATATAAGAAAACATAACCCATTATGTTGTCTTCCTTGTCCAACATCAAATTTTTAGCATGTCATATTTTAGTGAGTGCTAACAATCATAAAAGATGTCCAAGATAGTATATTTATATGTGAAAACCTCTCTTTGTTTTTTACTTCCTATTAGTTGCAACGATGACCAAGACTATGTTTGTCAACTCTCAACAACTTTTATTCATCATACTCTTTATATTGAAGTCATTACTCTCCATAAGATCAATATGATCTTATTGTTTCTTTTTATTCTTTCTTTTATTCCCTCAAGATCATAGCAAGATAGCGAAGCCCTCGACTCAAAACTAATCTTTATTATATATAGCTCACGGACTCGATTACATAGATAGGGATCAACACAAAAACTCAAAGCTAGATCATACTAAACTTTATTCTACTAGATCAAGATATAACTAAAAGGATCGAACTAAGAAAAACGGTAAAGATAGAAGTGTGATGGTGATACGATACTGGGGCACCTCCCCCAAGCTTGGCAGTTGCCAAGGGGAGTGCCCATACCATGTGTTTATGTCTCTTTCTTCATAGGTGGTGATGTAATATTCTTGGTGATGATGCCCCTTAGGATACGGTTCTCTTCCTCGAGCTTATTGACTTGCTGCTTAAGATCCATTGTTTCCTTACAGAGTTTATCCGCGACGATTAAAGCTTCTTTTACCCATGGATGTTGCATAGCTGCGGGAGAACAAGTAACACTCTTTTTCATATTTTCATAAGAAAGAGATCTAGCATTGGGAGGGATGACCAAATTTGGGATTGCTGAGCTCTGATGTTCCTCCATCATAAATCTGGCCTGGAGACGAGAAGTAACTTCTTGATCCTCCTCCATAGCATCTATCCTATTTAAGTTGGCCTCCATCTCTCCCTCCATTGATGGCCCAAAGCGGTCAGCATCGCTGTTTGCTCTTGGCCCCGTTGTCAGATTAGATACCCGACTCTCTCCGACTGACTCTTGAGAAGACATCTTGCTCTAATCTGCGGCATAAAAAGCTCAAAACAAAAACAGAAGATTTCGTCATGGTATGGTGGTCAAAACCTTCGGAAGATTATATAATGAATTTTTACCGGCCAAAAGAAGTATCATGCAAGAAAACAGAGTCCGGAGGGCACAATAGGTAACCACGAGGCAGGGGGCGTGCCCAGGGAGTAGGGCGCGCCCTCCACCCTCGTGGATGCCTCGATCCTTTCCGGACTACTTCTTATTTTCCTATTTTTCTAAATATTCCAAAACGGAGAAAAATTGCTATTAGAATTGTTTTGGAGTCGGTTTACTTACCGTACCACATACCTATTCCTTTTCGGAGTCTGAAATGTTCTGTAAAGTGTCCCTTATGTACTCCTCCGGGGTTACGATGTCAATAATATTGGTTTCAACATTTATGGGATTGTATGAGATATAATGTTTGATTCTTTGACTGTTCACCACCTTCGGATTCGTGCCTTCGAAGTTGTTGATTTTTATGGCACCGGAACGATAGACCTCCTCGATAACTAAGGACATTCCCATTTAAAGAGAAGTTTTCCTGCAAAAAATCTTAAACGAGAGTTGTATAGCAAAACATAATCACCTACATTAAACTCACGTTTTTGTATCCTTTTGTCATGCCATCTTTTAACTTTTCTTTAAACAGTTTGGCATTCTCATAGGCCTAGGTTCTCCATTCATCAAGTGAGCTAATGTCAAATAGTCTCTTCTCACCAGCAAGTTTGAAATCATAATTGAGCTCTTTAATGGCCCAATATGCCTTATGTTCTAATTCGAGAGGTAAGTGACATGCTTTTCCATAAACCATTAGATATGGAGACATACCCATAGGATTTTTGTATGCAGTTCTATAGGCCCATAATGCATCATCAAGTTTCTTAGACCAATTCTTTCTAGATCTATTAACAGTCTTTTGAAAAATTAATTTAAGCTCTCTATTACTCAGTTCTACTTGACCACTAGACTGTGGATGGTACGGAGATGCAATTCTATGATTAACATCCTACTTAGCAAGCATTTTATGAAAATCACCATGAATAAAATGTGAACCACCATCTGTCATTAAGTATCTAGGGACTCCAAACCTCAGAAAAATAACTTCCTTAAGCATCTTAATATAAGTGTTATGATCAGCACTACTAGTTGGAATAGCTTCTACCCACTTATTAATGTAATCAACATCAACTAAAATATGAGTATACCCATTAGAGGAAGGAAAAGGTCCCATATAATCAAAGCCCCAAACATCAAATGGTTCAATAACAAGTGAATAGTTCATAGACATTTCTTGACGCCTGCTAATATTACCAATTCTTTGACATTCATCACAAGACAAGACAAACATACGGGCATTTTTGAAGAGGGTAGGCTAATAAAAACCGGATTACAATACCTTATGTGCAGTGCTATCTCCAGTGTGGTGTCCTCCATATGCCTCGGAGTGACACTTACGTAGGATTTGTTCCTGTTCATGCTCAGGTACACAACGTCTAATAACACCATCTACTCCTTCTTTATAAAGGTGTGGGTCATCCCAAAAGTAATGTCTTAAATCATAGAAAAACTTTTTCTTTTGCTGGTACGTGAAACTAGGTGGTATAAATTTAGCAACAATGTAATTAGCATAATCAGCATACCATGGAGTAGTACGAGAAGTATTTATGACAGCTAATTGTTCATCGGGAAAGCTATCATTACTAGGTAGTGGGTCTGAAGGAAATATGCCCTAGAGGCAATAATAAAGTTATTATTTATTTCCTTATTTCATAATAAATATTTATTATTCATGCTAGAATTGTATTAACCGGAAACATGATACATGTGTGAATACATAGACAAACATATAGTCACTAGTATGCCTCTACTTGACTAGCTCATTAATCAAAGATGGTTATGTTTCCTAACCATAGACATGTGTTGTCATTTGATTAACGGGATCACATCGTTAGGAGAATGATGTGATTGACATGACCCATTCCGTTAGCCTAGCACTTGATCGTTTAGTATGTTGCTATTGCTTTCTTCATGACTTATACATGTTCTTGTAACTATGAGATTATGCAACTCCTGTTTACCGGAGGAACACTTTGGGTGCTACCAAACGTCACAACGTAACTGGGTGATTATAAAGGAGTACTACAGGTGTCTCCAAAGGTACATGTTGGGTTGGCGTATTTCAAGATTAGGTTTTATCACTCCGATTGTCGGAGAGGTATCTCTGGGCCCTCTCGGTAATGCACGTCACTATAAGCCTTGCAAGCAATGTGACTAATGAGTTAGTTGCGGGATGATGCATTATGTAACGAGTAAAGAGACTTGCCGGTAACGAGATTGAACTAGGTATTGGATACCGACGATCGAATCTTGGGCAAGTAACATACCAATGACAAAGGGAACAGTGTATGTTGTTATGCGGTTTGACCGATAAAGATCTTCGTAGAATATGTAGGAGCCAATATGGGCATCCAGGTGCCGCTATTGGTTATTGACCAAGAATAGTTCTAGGTCATGTCTACATAGTTCTCGAACCCGTAGGGTCCGCACGCTTAAGGTTTCGATGACAGTTATATTATGAGTTTATGAGTTTTGATGTACCGAAGGAGTTCGGAGTCCCGGATGAGATCAGGGAGATGACGAGGAGTCTCGAAATGGTCGAGACATAAAGATCGATATATTGGACGACTATATTCGGAGTTCATAAAGGCTCCGAGTGATTCGGGTATTTTTCGGAGTACCGGAGAGTTACGGGAATTCGCCGGGGAGTATATGGGCCTTATTGGGCCATACGGGAATAGAGGAGAGAGGCCAAAAGGAAGGAGGCCTGCGCCCCCCCTCTGGTCCGAATTGGACAAGGGGCGCAGCCCCCCTTTCCTTCTTCCTCTCCCCCTCTTTCCCCTTCTCCTACTCCAACAAGGGAGGTGGAATCCTACTAGGACTAGGGAGTCCTAGTAGGACTCCACACTTGGCGCGCCCCCTCCTAGGGCCGGCCTCCTTCCCCCTTGCTCCTTTATATACGGGGGCAGTGGGGCACCCCATGACACAAAAAAGTTGATCTAAGGATCGTTCCTTAGCCGTGTGCGGTGCCCCCCCTCCACCATATTCCACCTCGGTCATATCGTCGCGGAGTTTAGGCGAAACCCTGCGCTGGTAGAACATCATCATCGTCACCACGCCATCGTGCTGACGGAACTCATCCCCGAAGCTTTGCTGGATCGGAGCCCGGGGATCGTCATCGAGCTGAACATGTGCTGAACTCGGAGGTGCCGTATGTTCGGTGCTTGGATCGGTCGGATCGTGAAGACATACGACTACATCAACCGCGTTGTCATAACGCTTCCGCTTACGGTCTACGAGGGTACATGGACAACACTCTCCCCTCTCGTTTCTATGTCATAACCATGATCTTGCGTGTACGTAGAAATTTTTTTGAAATTACTACGTTCCCCAACAGTGGCATCCGAGCCAGGTTTTATGCGTAGATGTCATATGCACGAGTAGAACACAAGTGAGTTGTGGACGATACAAGTCATACTGCTTACCAGCATGTCATACTTTGGTTCGGCGGTATTGTGAGATGAAGCGGCCCGGACCGACATTACGCGTACGCTTACGCGAGACTGGTTTCACCCTTACGAGCACTCGTGCATAAAGGTGGCTGGCGGGTGTCTGTCTCTCTCACTTTAGCTGAATCGAGTGTGGCTACGCCCGGTCCTTGCGAAGGTTAAAACAGCACTAACTTGACGAACTATCATTGTGGTTTTGATGCGTAGGTAAGAACGGTTCTTGCTAAGCCCGTAGCAGCCACGTAAAACTTGTAACAACAAAGTAGAGGACGTCTAACTTGTTTTTGCAGGGCATGTTGTGATGTGATATGGTCAAGACGTGATGCTATATTTTATTGTATGAGATGATCATGTTTTGTAACTGAAGTTATCGGCAACTGGCAGGAGCCATATGGTTGTCGCTTTATTGTATGAAATGCAAACACCCTGTAATTACTTTACTTTATCACTAAGCGGTAGCGATAGTCGTAGAAGCAATAGATGGCGTAAACGACAATGATGCTATGATGAAGATCAAGGTGTCGCGCCGGTGACGATGGTGATCACGACGGTGCTTCGGAGATGGAGATCACAAGCACAAGATGATGATGGCCATATCATATCACTTATATTGATTGCATGTGATGTTTATCCTTTATGCATCTTATCTTGCTTTGATTGACGGTAGCATTTTAAGATGATCTCTCACTAATTATCAAGAAGTGTTCTCCCTGAGTATGCACCGTTGCCAAAGTTCGACGTGCCCAGACACCACGTGATGATCGGGTGTGATAAGCTCTACGTCCATCTACAACGGGTGCAAGCCAGTTTTGCACACGCAGAATACTCAGGTTAAACTTGACGAGCCTAGCATATGCTGATATGGCCTCGGAACACGGAGACCGAAAGGTCGAGCGTGAATCATATAGTAGATATGATCAACATATTGATGTTCACCGTTGAAACTACTCCATCTCACGTGACGATCGGACATGGTGTAGTTGATATGGATCACGTAATCACTTAGAGGATTAGAGGGATGTCTATCTAAGTGGGAGTTCTTAAGTAATATGATTAATTGAACTTAAATTTATCATGCTTAGTCCTGGTTGTATACTGCAAATTATGTTGTAGATCAATAGCTTGCATTGTTGCTTTCATATGTTTATTTTGATATGTTCCTAGAGAAAATTGTGTTGAAAGATGTTAGTAGCAATGATGCGAATTGGATCCGTGATCTAAGGTTTATCCTCATTGCTGCACAGAAGAATTATGTCCTTAATGCACCGCTAGGTGACAGACCTATTGCAGGAGCAGACGCAGACGTTATGAACGTTTGGCTAGCTCAATATGATGACTACTTGATAGTTTAGTGCACCATGCTTAACGGCTTAGAATCGGGACTTCAAAAACGTTTTGAACGTCATGGACCATATGAGATGTTCCAGGAGTTGAAGTTAATATTTCAAGCAAATACCCGAGTTGAGAGATATGAAGTCTCCAACAAGTTCTATAGCTAAAAGATGGAGGAGAATCGCTCAACTAGTGAGCATGTGCTCAGATTGTCTGGGTACTTCAATCGCTTGAATCAAGTGGGAGTTAATCTTCTAGATAAGATAGTGATTGACAGAATTCTCTAGTCACCATCACTAAGTTACTAGAACTTCGTGATGAACTATAGTATGCAAGGGATGACGAAAACGATTCCCAAGCTCTTCGTAATGTTGAAATCGACAAAGGTAGAAATCAAGAAAGAGCATCAAGTGCTGATGATTGACAAGACCACTAGTTTCAAGAAAAGGGCAAAGGAAAAGAAAGGGAAACTTCAAGTAGAATGGCAAACAAGTTGTCACTCCCATGAAGAAGACCAAAGCTGGACCAAAGCCTCAAACTGAGTGTTAACACTGCAAAGGAAATGTTCACTAGAAGCGGAAATGCCCTGAATATTTGGTAGATAAGAAGGATGGCAAAGTGAACAAGGGTATATTTGATATACAGGTTATTGATGTGTGCCTTACTAGTGTTTATAGTAGCCCCTGAGTATTTGATACTTGTTCGGTTGCTAAGATTAGTAACTCGAAACAGGAGTTACAGAATAAACAGAGACTAGTTGAGGGTGAAGTGATGATGTGTATTGGAAGTGGTTCCAAGATTGATATGATCATCATCACACACTCCCTATACTTTCGGGATTAGTGTTAAACCTAAATAAATGTTATTTGGCGTTTGCGTTGAGCATGAATATGATTTGATCATGTTTATTGCAATACAGTTATTCATTTAAAGTCAGAGAATAATTGTTGTTCTGTTTACATGAATAAAACCTTCAATGGTCATACACCCAATGAAAATAGTTTCTTGGATCTCGATCGTAGTGATACACATATTCATAATGTTGAAGCCAAAAGATGCAAAGTTAATAATGATAGTGCAACTTATTTGTGGCATTGCCGTTTGGGTCATATCGGTGTAATGCGCATGAAGAAACTCCATAAAGATGGATTTTCGGAATCACTTGGTTATGAATCATTTGAAGCTTGTGAACCGTGCCTATTGGGCAAGATGACTAAAACTCCGTTCTCCGGAACAATGGAACGAGCTACTGACTTACTAGAAATAATACATACCGATGTATGCGATCCAATGAGTGTTGATGCTCGTGGCAAGTATCATTATTTTCTGACCTTCACAGATGATTTGAGCAGATATGGGTATATCTACTTGATGAAACATAAGTCTGAAATAGTTGAAAGGTTCAAAGAATTTAAGAGTGAAGTGGAAAATTCATCGTAACAAGAAAATAAAGTTTCTGCGATCTGATCGCGGAGACGAATATTTGAGTTACGAGTTTGGTCTTCAATTAAAATAATATGGAATAGTTTCACAGCTCACGCCACCTGGAACACCACAACGTTATGGTGTGTCCGAACGTCGTAACCGCACTTTATTGGATATGGTGCGATCTATGATGTCTCTTACTGATTTACCACTATTGTTTTGGGGTTATGCATTAGAGACAGCTGCATTCACGTTAAAAGGGCATCATCTAAATCCGTTGAGACGACACCGTATGAACTATGGTTTAGCAGTAAACCTAAGCTGCCATTTCTTAAAGTTTGGAGTTGCAATGCTTATATGAAAAAGGTTTTCAACCTGATAAGCTCAAACCCAAATCGGAGAAGTGCGTCTTCATAAAGTACCCATAGGAAACTGTTGGGTACTCCTTCTATCACAGATCCGAAGGCAAAACATTCATTGCTAAGAATGGATCCTTTCTAGAGAAGGAGTTTCTCTCGAAAGAAGTGAGTGGGAGGAAAGTAGAACTTGATGAGGTAACTATACCTGCTCCCGAATTGGAAAGTAATTCATCACAGAAATCAGTTCCAGTGATTCCTACACCAATTAGTGAGGAAGCTAATGATGATGATCATGAAACTTCAGATCAAGTTACTACAAAAACCTCATAGGTCTACCAGAATAAGATCCGCACCAGAGTGGTACGGTAATCCTATTTTGGAAGTCATGTTACTTGACCATGATGAACCTACGAACTATGAGGAAGTGATGATGAGCCCAGATTCCGCGAAATGGCTTGAGGCCATAAAATATGAGATATGATCCATGTATGAGAACAAAGTATGGACTTTGATTGACTTGCTCGATGATCAGCAAGCCATGTTAAATAAATGGATCTTCAAGAGGAAGACGGACACTGATAGTAGTGTTACTATCTACTAAGCTCGACTTGTTGCGAAAGGTTTTCGACAAGTTCAAGATGTTGAATACGATTAGATTTTCTCACTCGTATCGATGCTTAAGTCTGTCTGAATCATGTTAGCAATTGCCACATTTTATGAAATCTGGCAAATGGATGTCAAAACTGCATTCCTTAATGGTTTTCTTAAAGGAGAGTTGTATATGATACAACCAGAAGGTTTTGTCGATCCGAAAGGTGCTAACAAAATGTGCAAGCTCCAGCGATCCATCAATGGACTGGTGCAAGCATCTCGGAGTTGGAATATGCGCTTTGATGTGTTGATCAAAGCATATGGTTTTATACAGACTTTTGGAAAGGCCTGTATTTACAAGAAAGTGAGTGGGAGCTCTGTAGCATTTCTAAAATTATATGTGGATGACATATTGTTAATTGGAAATGATATGGAAATTCTGGATAGCACGAAAGGATACTTGAATAAGAGTTTTTCAAAGCAAGACCTCGGTGAAGCTGCTTACACATTGAGCATCAAGATCTATATAGATAGATCAAGACACTTGATAAGATTTTTCAATGAGTACATACCTTGATAAATTTTTGAAATAGTTCAAAATGGAACAGTCAAAAAAGGAGTTCTTGCCTGTGTTGCAAGGTGTGAAGTTGAGTAAGACTCAATACCCGACCATGGCAAAAATTAGAAAGAGAATGAAAAGTCATAACCTATGCCTTAGTCATAGGTTCTATAAAGTATGCTATGCTGTGAACCAGACATATTGTATACTTTGCTCTGAGTTTTGCAAAGGAATACAATTTTGATCTAAGAGTAGATCAGTGGACATTGGTCAAAATTATCCTTAGTGGAATAAGGATATATTTCTCGATTATGGAGGCGACAAAAAGGTTCGTCATAAAGGGTTACGTCGATGTAAATTTTGGCACTGGTCCAGATGACTTTAAGTCTTAATCTAGATACATATTGAAAGTGGGAGCAATTAGCTAGAGTAGCTCCATGCAGAGCATTCTGGACATAGAATATTTTGCAAAATACATATGGCTCTGAATGTGACAGACCTGTTGACTAAGCTTCTCTCACGAGAAAAACATGATCACACCTTAGTACTCTTTGGGTGTTAATCACATAGCGATGTGAACTAGATTATTGACTCTCGTAAACCCTTTGGGTGTTGGTCACATGACGATGTGAACTATGGGTGTTAATCATATACAGATATGAATATTGGTGTTAAATCACATGGCGATGTGAACTAGATTATTGACTCTAGTGCAAGTGGGAGACTGAAGGAAATATGCCCTAGAGGCAATAATAAAGTTATTATTTATTTCCTTATTTCATGATAAACATTTATTATTCATGCTAGAATTGTATTAACCGGAAACATGATACATGTGTGAATACATAGACAAACATATAGTCACTAGTATGCCTCTACTTGACTAGCTCATTAATCAAAGATGGTTATGTTTCCTAACCATAGACATGTGTTGTCATTTGATTAATGGGATCACATCGTTAGGAGAATGATGTGATTGACATGACCCATTCCGTTAGCCTAGCACTTGATCGTTTAGTATGTTGTTATTGATTTCTTCATGACTTATACATGTTCCTCTAACTATGAGATTATGCAACTCCCGTTTACCGGAGGAACACTTTGGGTGCTACCAAACGTCACAACGTAACTGGGTGATTATAAAGGAGTACTACAGGTGTCTCCAAAGGTACATGTTGGGTTGGCGTATTTCAATATTAGGTTTTGTCACTCCGATTGTCGGAGAGGTATCTCTGGGCCCTCTCGGTAATGCACATCACTATAAGCCTTGCAAGCAATGTGACTAATGAGTTAGTTACGGGATGATGCATTATGTAACGAGTAAAGAGACTCGCCGGTAACGAGATTGAACTAGGTATTGGATACCGACGATCGAATCTCGGGCAAGTAACATACCAATGACAAAGGGAACAACGTATGTTGTTATGCGGTTTGACCGATAAAGATCTTCGTAGAATATGTAGGAGCCAATATGGGCATCCAGGTTCCGCTATTGGTTATTGACCAAGAATAGTTCTAGGTCATGTCTACATAGTTCTCGAACCCGTAGGGTCCGCACGCTTAAGGTTTCGATGACAGTTATATTATGAGTTTATGAGTTTTGATGTACCAAAGGAGTTCGGAGTCCCGGATGAGATCGGGGACATGACGAGGAGTCTCGAAATGGTCGAGACGTAAAGATAGATATATTGGACGACTATATTCAGAGTTCGGAAAGGTTCCGAGTGATTCGGGTATTTTTCAGAGTACCGGAGAGTTACGGGAATTCGCCGGGGAGTATATGGGCCTTATTGGGCCATACGGGAATAGAGGAGAGAGGCCAAAAGGAAGGAGGCCTGCGCCTCGCCTCTGGTCCGAATTGGACAAGGGGCGCAGCCCCCCTTTCCTTCTTCCTCTCCCCCTCTTTCCCCTTCTCCTACTCCAACAAGCGAGGTGGAATCCTACTAGGACTAGGGAGTCCTAGTAGGACTCCACACTTGGCGCGCCCCCTCCTAGGGCCGGCCTCCTCCCCCCTTGCTCCTTTATATACGGGGGCAGGGGGGCACCCCAGGACACAAAAAAGTTGATCTACGGATCGTTCCTTAGCCGTGTGCGGTGCCCCCCTCCACCATATTCCACCTCGGTCATATCGTCGCGGAGTTTAGACGAAACCCTGCGCCGGTAGAACATCATCATCGTCACCACGCCGTCGTGCTGACGGAACTCATCCCCGAAGCTTTGCTGGATCGGAGCCCAGGGATCGTCATCGAGCTGAACGTGTGCTGAACTCGGAGGTGTCGTACGTTCGGTGCTTGGATCGGTCGGATCATGAAGACATACGACTACATCAACCGCGTTGTCATAATGCTTCCGCTTATGGTCTACGAGGGTACATGGACAACACTCTCCCCTCTCGTTGCTATGTCATCACCATGATCTTGCGTGTACGTAGGAATTTTTTTGAAATTACTACGTTCCCCAATAGGGTCATCATAAACATTCTTTAACCTAGACAGGTTGTCTGCAACGGGGTTCTCAGCTCCCTTTCTATCAATGATATGCAAATCAAATTCTTGTAGTAGGAGAACCCATCTAATAAGTTTATGTTTAGCATCTTTCTTTTCCATAAGATATTTAATAGCAGCATGGTCAGTGTGAACAATTACTTTAGAATCAACAATATAAGGTCTGGACTTATCACAAGCAAATACAACTACTAAAAATTCTTTTTCACTGGTAGCATAATTTCTCTGAGCACTATCTAGATTTTTACTAGAATATTGAATAACATTTAGTTTCTTATCAACTCTTTGTCCTAGAACAGCACCTACAGCATAATCACTAGCATCACACATTATTTCAAAGGGTAAATTCCAGTCAGGTGGCTGAACAATAGGTGTGGAAATCAAGGCTTTCTTAAGTATTTCAAATGCTTCTACACAATCATCATCAAAAACAAAAGGAACATATTTTTGTAAGAGATTAGTCAGCGGCCTAGAAATTTTAGAGAAGTCTTTAATGAACCTCCTATAAAAACCGGCATGACCAAGGAAACTTTTATACCTTTGATGTCCTTAGGACACGACATCTTTTCAGTAGCATCAACTTTAGCTCTATCAACTTCAATACCTCTTTCAGAAATCTTATGCCCCAAGACAATACCTTCATTAACCATAAAGTGGCACTTCTCCCAATTCAAGACAAGATTAGTTTCTTCACATCTCTGCAAAAATCGATCAAGGTTACTTAAGCAATCATCAAAAGAAGTTCCATACACGGAGAAATCATCCATGAAAACCTCAACAATATTTTCACAAAAGTCAAAGAATATAGCAGTCATACATCTTTGAAAGGTAGCAGGTGCATTGCATAACCCAAAAGGCATATGTCTATAAGCAAAGGTACGGAAGGGGCAAGTAAAAGTGGTCTTATCCTGATCCTCTTTTGACACAGGTATTTGGGAGAAACCAGAATAACCATCTAGAAAGCAAAAATGTGTATGTTTGGATAATCTTTCTAGCATTTGATCAATAAAAGGTAGAGGGTAATGATGTGTTCTAGTAGCTTTATTTAATTTGTGGAAATCAATTACCATTCTATAACCTGTAACAATTCTTTGTGGGATAAATTCATCTTTATCATTAGGAACAACAGTAATACCTCCCTTCTTAGGGACACAATGGATAGGAATTACCCACTGACTATCAGCCACATGATAAATTATACCTGCCTCCAGAAGCTTTAGTATTTCATTTCTTACCACTTCTTTCATCTTACGATTTAACCATCGTTGGTGATCAACAACTGGTTTAGCATCTTTATCCAGCTTTATTTTGTGCTGGCATAGAGTGGGACTAATGCCCTTAAGATCATCAATTGTATATCCAATAGCAGCACGGTGCTTCTTCAGAGTTTTCAAATAATTTATCTTCTTCCTGCTCTGAAAGGTTAGCACTAATAATAACAGGATATATCTTATTTTCATCAAGATAAGCATATTTAAGAGTATCAGGTAGTGATTTAAGCTCAAACATGGGATCACCCTTGGGTGGAGGAGGATCCCCTAGCTAGGATTTCAACACGCAAGTTGTGTTTCAAAATAGGTCCCTGTTTAAAGAATACTTCATCTATTTCCCTTCTTTCATTTATAAACATATCATTTTCATGGTCTAGCAAATATTGTTCTAAAGGATCATTAGGCAGCACGGCAATAGAAGCAAGACCAATAATATCATCTATACTAGGAAATTCTTTATCATGGGATTGTCTATGGAATTTAGCAAAATTAAAGTCATGAGACATATCCCCTAAACCAACAGTAACTATATCCTTTTCACAGTCTTCTTAGCATTAACAGTATTCAAGAAGGGTTTGCCAAATTTAATGGGACAAAATTCATCTTGTGGGGAACCAAGAACAAGAAAATCAGTAGGATATTTAAATTTCCCACACAAGACTTCAACATCTCTAACAATCCCAACTGGTGAAATAGTATCTCTATTGGCAAGCTTAATAGTAACATCAATATCTTCTATTTCAGCAGGTGCAATATCATGCATAATTTCTTTGTATAATGAATGAGGTATTGCACTCGCACTAGCACCCATATCACATAATCCATGATAACAATGATCTCCTATTTTAACGGAAACAAAAGGCATGCTGACAACATGTCTATGTTTATTTTTAGTATCGGGTCTAGCCATTCTAGCAGCTTCATCACAGAAGTAAATAACATGCCCATCAATATTATTGACCAAGAGATCTTTAACCCTAGAAATACTAGGTCCAACTTTAATTTCCTCAGGGGGGTGTAGATGTTCTAGCATTACTCTTATGAACCACAGTTGAAGCTTTAGCATGATCCTTTATTCTAACAGGGAAAGGTGGTTTCTCAATATAAGCAGTAGGAACAATAGGATCAACATTATAAGTGATAGTCTTTTATTCAACTTTAATAGGTTCTACTACTTTTACTTCAATGGGAGGATGATATTTAAACCACTTATCCTTAGGGAGATCAACATGAGTAGCAAATGATTCACAGAATGAAGCTACTATCTCAGAGTCAAGTCCATATTTAGTGCTAAATTCACGAAAAGCATCGGTATCCATAAAAGATTTAACACAATCAAAATTAGGTGTTATACCTGACTCCTTACCTTCATCGAGCTCCCAATCTTTACAGTTGCATTTAATTCTTTCCAATAAATCCCATTTGAATTCAATAGTCTTCATCATAAAAGAACTAGTACAAGAAGTATCGAGCATGGAGCGATTATTGAGAGAAAGCTGAGCGTAAATATTTTGAATAATAATTTCTCTTGAGAGCTCATGATTGGGGCATGAATATAACATTGACTTAAGCCTCCCCCAAGCTTGAGCGATACTTTCTACTTCGCGAGGCCAACAATTATATACATAATTATGATCGCGATGAACCAGATGCATAGGATAAAACTTCTGATGAAATTCCAATTTCAATCGGTTGTAGTTCCATGATCCAATATCATCACATAGCCTAAACCATGTCAATGCCTTTCCCTTCAAAGATAAAGGGAATACCTTCTTCTTGATAACATCATCGGGCATACCTGCAAGCTTAAATAATCCACAAATTTCATCCACATAGATTAGGTGCATATCGGGATGTAATGTTCCATCTCTTGTAAAAGGATTAGCCAGCAGTTTCTCTATCATACCCGAAGGAATTTCATAGTAAACACTTTCAGTAGGCTCAGTAGGTTGAGGAGCAACTCTTTGCTCTACTGGTCGTGGTGAAGATACCCCGAACAAGCCCCTCAAAGGATTATTTTCCATAGTACGGCACCAGAAAAGAGTCTTGATGACCCACAAGTATAGGGGATCTATCGTAGTCCTTTCGATAAGTAAGGGTGCGAATCCAACAAGGAGCAGAAGGAAATGACAAGCGGTTTTCAGTAAGGTATCTCTGCAAGCACTGAAATTATCAGTAACAGATAGTTTTGGGATAAGGTAATTTGTAACGGGTAACAAGTAACAAAAGTAAACAAGGTGCAGCAAGATGACCCAATCCTTTTTGTAGCAAAGGACAAGCCTGGACAAACTCTTATATAAAGAAAAGCGCTCCCGGGACACATGGGAATTATCGTCAAGGTAGTTTTCATCATGCTCATATGATTCACGTTCATTACTTTGATAATTTGATATGTGGGTGGACCGGTGCTTGGGTACTGCCCTTCCTTGGACAAGAATCCCACTTATGATTAACCCCCCTCGCAAGCATCCGCAACTACGAAAGAAGAACTAAGGTAAACCTAACCATAGCATGAAACATATGGATCCAAATCAGCCCCTTACGAAGCAACGCATAAACTAGGGTTTAAGCTTCTGTCACTCTAGCAACCCATCATCTATTTATTACTTCCCAATACCTTCCTCTAGGCCCAATCAATGGTGAAGTGTCATGTAGTTGACGGTGACATAACACCACTAGAGGAGAGACAACATACATCTCATCAAAATATCGAACGAATACCAAATTCACATGACTACTTATAACAAGACTTCTCCCATGTCCTCAGGAACAAACGTAACTACTCACAAATCATATTCATGTTCATAATCAGAGGGGTATTAATATGCATAAAGGATCTGAACATATGATCTCCCACCTAATAAACCAACTAGCATCAACTACAAGGAGTAATCAACACTACTAGCAACCCACATGTACCAATCTGAGGTTTTGAGACAAAGATCGGATACAAGAGATGAACTAGGGTTTGAGAGGAGATGGTGCTGGTGAAGATGTTGATGGAGATTGACCCCCTCCTGATGAGAGGATCGATGGTGGTGACGATTTCCCCCTCCCGGAGGCATGTTTCCCCGGGAGAATAGCTCCGCCGGAGACCTAGATTTGTTCTGCCAAGGTTCTGCCTCGAGACAGCGGCGCTTCATCCCGAAAGCTTCCTGCTGATTTTTTCTAGGGCAAAAGACACCTTATACCAGAAGATGGGCATCGAGGGGCTTCCAGGTGGCCCACGAGGCAGGGGGCGCGCCCCCCACCCTCGTAGATAGTGGATGGCCCCCCTCTGGTGCTTTCTTCGCCCAATATTTTTAATATATTCCAAAACTGACTTTCATGGAGTTTCATGACTTTTGGAGTTGTGCGGAATAGGTCTCTAATATTTGCTCCTTTTCCAGCCCAGAATTCCAGCTGCCGGCATTCTCCCTCTTCATGTAAACCTTGTAAAATAAGAGAGAAAAGGCATAAGTATTGTGACATAATGTGTAGTAACATCCCATAATGCAATAAATATCGATATAAAAGCATGATGCAAAATGGACGTATCATGTACCAGGAAATTCCTGATAAGGCTTTGGAGACTCATAAATTTGGATCCATCTACTATCTTCTCTCTGGCTTACCCACTATCAACACCATTCTGAGGCACACTTTGCTGCCAAAGTCAGGAGATCATAGGATGATCCGAGGCCATTCTATCAACTTTCTGCATTTGTTTGATGTGCCACATAAGTTCAAGGTCATGACTCTCATAGCTGAAATAGTGAAGAGGACTGCAGCTGATCAAAAGAGATCATGTGGATATGCCCCACATTCAGATGCTCATCAACTCCAAGATGGGGAAAGGGACATATCTACATGACAAAGAGCATCTTCCCCTGAGGCCATACTTTGAGGACAATGAAGTTGTCATGGATGCCTCCCATCTAACATGTGCAGAAGCCTAGGAGAAGAGAGAGAAAGAAAAGGCGGAGAAAGTAGCAAAGCCAGCTAGTGCTCCAGATGTTTCATAGGTGATCCTCAAGACCAAACGGGATCAACTCAGCTATCTGATTGAGGCTACTTTGAGAATTGAGAAGGGATTGGCCACCCTGACTCAAAATCAAGAGAGTCTTGAAAGGATCATTGAGCAAAAGATTTATGATCTAGATGTGAAGGTCACTTAGATCCAATCAACTGTGGAGAAGATCCAGGAAGATCTTGATGAAAGGGAAGAAGGACCAACCATAGATGCTTTTCAGCAAGTGCCTAGGGCACAAAGGACTACAGCTGTGCCAGTTGCTAGTGATTCCAGGACAACAAAGTCAGCACCTGTAGCAACTGCCCCAGTGATTCCTCCAGTCTCAACTCCTCCAGCTCCACAAACATTAGTTGAAGCTTCTGCAGACGGACTCCTCTCAGCGCCATCTATGCAAACCGGAGCAACTAGCTAGAAGAATTCTTAAGAAGCTCCCGGAGATCGTGCCTAGAGTGTCGAATAGCACTATGCACTTTCAAGCTTTTTGGTAACTTATTGCCAAAGGGGGAGAAGATGTATAGATCATTAGGCTTCGGGAGAGAGAGAGTTTTGTCTTTTGTTTCCTATCTTTCTACTCTGGTTATTTTCTTTGATCGTTTGCATGCTACATTATTTGTGCTTGTGTGTGAGATACCTCTACAATCATGTGTTTGATCAAATTATGCTTAAATGTTTGCTTGTTTGACGATATGTGTATGATCAATCATGTTTGCCCTTGGTGATGAGTGCATGTTTTTTATAGCTTATCATTTTGAGCGCTCCACCAAGATGTATGTGACATGGAAGAGTAACCCATGATCCTAATCGATTGTGCATTTGCATTCAAAAGCAAATTTTAAATAATGCACAAATTTAATGGGATCTCTTGCTTATCACATACTTCTCAAAGCAATGATGTATTTCATCAATATTATCATTTGTCGAAGCTTTGATATATATGTTGTCATCAATTACCAAAAAGGGGGATATTGAAAGTGCAACTAATCCCCGGGTGGTTTTGGTAATTCATAACAACATATAACTCATTGAAATAATGGCCTTTCAAGTCAAATGTTTCAGAAAGTTCAATGATTGGCATGGCATGGACTAGAGATGTGGACCCCTCAGAATGCTAAGGACAAAGATTGGCAAAGGCTCAAGACTCTTCATTTTCATTTTAGTGATCCAAGATCACATTGAGTCCATAGGAAAGCCAATACTATTAAAAGGGGATGAGGTGTTGCTTAATGGCTTGCTTGCTCAAAATGCTTAGTGATATTGCTCCAAAACCCTCAGCCACTTTCTCATTTCCACATATGTCCAAAATCTAAAGTCAAACTTGGCCCCACCGATTTGTTCTATCTGGCACCACCAAGTTCACTTGACATAGCCAAAGCTAGAAACCCTAATCAATTCGGTCACACCGATACGGCTCTCGGTTCTACTGACATGGCTTTGCAAACTCTTTGTTTCCCTTCATAACATTTTGGTCTCACCGAAATGAGCGATAGGTCCCACTAAGTTCACATTGCAAACTCTCTGTTTCCTTTTCATAAAATTTTGGTCTCACTGAAATGAGAGATCGCTCCCACCGAGTTTGCTTGACCAACTCTCTGTCTGATTAATTGCTGAAATCGGTCTCACCGAGTTCATGCGATCGGTCTCACCGAGATGAGGTTTTGCCTTGGCCCTAGCACATCGATCCCACCGAGTTGATCTCGTCAGTCCCACCGAGATTCCTAACGTTCACATTTTGAACTGAATCGATTTCACCGAGTTTCTCTATTCGGTCTGACCGAGTTGGGTAAAAAGTGTGTAACGGTTAGATTTTGTGTGGAGGCTATATATACCCCTCCACCCACTTCTCCATTTGTGATAGAGCCATCAGAACGTGCCTACACTTCCACTACTCATTTTCTGAGAGAGAACCACCTACTCATGTGTTGATACCAAGACATTATAATCCAACCACACGAATCTTGATCTCTAGCCTTCCCCAAGTTGCTTTCCACTCAAATCATCTTTCCACCATAGCCAAATCTGTGAGAGAGTTGAGTGTTGGGGAGCGTATCATTTGAAGCACAAGAGCAATGAGTTCATCATCAACACACCATCTATTACCTTTTGGAGAGTGGTGTCTCCTAGATTGTTTAGGTGTCACTTGGGAGCCTCTGTCAAGATTGTGGAGTTGAACCAAGGAGTTTGTAAGGGCAAGGTGATCACCTACTTCGTGAAGATCTACCCAAGTAAGGCAAGTCCTTCATCGGTGATGGCCATGGTGGGATAGACAAGGTTGCTTTTTCGTGGACCCTTCGTTGGTGGAGCCCTCCGTGGACTCACGCAACTGTTACCCTTCGTAGGTTAAAGTCTCCATCAACGTGGATGTACGATAGCACCACCTATCAGAACCATGCCAAAAATCTCTACATTGTGTTTGCCATCTCCCCAAACCCCTCCCCTTTTTACCTTCATATGCAATGTTTTACTTTCCGCTGCTACACTCTTAGAATTGCATATGTAGGTTGATTGCTTGACTTGTGCTAAGTTGCTAAAATCTGCCAAGACTTAAAATTGGGAAAGGCTTGATTTTTATTTGGTCAAGCAGTCTAATCACCCCCCCCCCTCTCTAGACATAGTTTTGATCCTACACTTAGTGAATACATGAACTCCTCAAACTACGGTAATCACCGAAAAGAATCTCAATTGTTGTCACCTTGGGGTATGCGGGTCATAACACGTAATAGGTGCATACAACTTGCAAGATAGGATCAATAACTCAAATATATTCATGAAAACACAAAGGGTTCAGATATGAAATCATGGAACTCGGGCCCTAGTGACAAGCATTAAGCATAGCAACATCAATCTCAGAACATACTGGATACTAGGTATCAAGCCCTAACAAATTGACTCGATTACATGACAAATGTCATCCAACCCATCACCGTCCAGCAAAACTACGAAGGAATTACTCACTCCCAGCAATGAGCATCATGGAATTGTTGACAGAGGATGATTGATGATGACGATGGCATCGAATCCCCCTCATCGGAGCCCCGAACAGACTCCAGATTAGCCCTCCCGATGAAGAACACGAGGTGGGAGCGGCTCAGTATTGTACAACATGACAATTCTTTCTCTTTGATTTTTTTTGTCCATGAATAGGTATTTAAGGAGTTGGAATTAGGGCAACCAGAGTCTCCAGGGGCCCACAAGCCTGGGGGCGCGCCCCCTGAGCTTGTGGCTCTTGGGTGGCCCCCTCCAGTAGTTCACTTCGCCAATATTTTTTTATATATTCCGGAAATATTCTTCGTAAATTTTCAGCTCAATCCGAGAACTTTTATTTCTGGACAAAAACAGCACCATGGCAATTCTGCTAAAAACAACGTCAGTCCGGGGTAGTTCCATTCAAATCATGCAAATTAGAGTCCAAAACAAGAGCAAAAGTGTTTGGAAAAGTAGATACGTTTGGGACGTATCATACTATAAAACCAACAAGGGGTGGCACTAGATGCACTTACATTCTGGGCATGTAATTTAATCACATGGATTACACAATTTATATTAGGGCTCCAGTCACATCTCATCACAATACCATGTGTGCTTTTTTTAGTCACATCTCACTATAATCACGAGCTATGAGTTTTTTAGCCATATATTATCACTACTTTGTTGGGGATACATTAGTGCTACTTGTTTTTATTGACCCTGATGGCTTTTTATCCTAGCTTCGCCCCTGCTCGTGCTCCCCACCGTCACTATGACATGTTTGTCCTCATGCACAATGGTAGTGCTTCTACTTGTAGCTGCCGACGGGACGAGGAGACATCATGCGAGGCTGCAAGGAGATGACGGACGGGGTAATGGATGGGAGGAGGGGCTGCACAACACCTATTTCTCCTCATGCACAATGGTGGCGCTGCTGCTTGGCTCCCCCAATGGGACGGGGAGAAGACAGGCGAGGTTGCGAGGAGACGCCAGACTGGGGTACGAACGGGAGGAGGGGCCAGCAGCGAGGAGAAGAAGCCCACATACTCTATTTGTGAGAGAGGGGGATTATCAATCTTTCTCCAGTTTCCTTTGTTGTTTATTTTGTGGGGGAGTATGAAGGGAGCCAGAAACAAAGGAAGGAGATGTGATTCTGTGAAAAACACAAAATCAAAAAATAAAATTGGTGGGATCGGTGGGAAGGAGTGGAATTCCTTTCCATAAATATTACCTTGTGTTATCAAATATTTGTGTCATTTGGTCTTTAAAGATTGATTAGAGATCATCATGATTGATTTCTTATCACAACAAGATTACTAAATATATAAAGATTGATTTGTCCGATTTGTGTAGATTTGACAGATAAAAACGGAATTAAGTACATCAATTGGCTAGAAAATGGGTTAAATAAATTAGTGGGACAAAAAGTCGGTGTGGGAGTTTAACCGGAGTGGAGGTGATGTTACCAACCATAGCAGTGGAATTGATTTTAGTAGTATTGATTTGTTATTGATGAATATCTTGTTTTGGAAAGTTATTAAGAAAGATATCATGTCTACCTTTTAGGAAGGTGATTTCACATATATGGTATGATTTCTGAGTTGAATCAGCACCTACCAAAGCAAGCACGAAAGAAGATCTGCTCTTTAATGAGATTTATTTCTTTAATGGGAGGGAGAAAAAACTTGCGGCAGATGGTGGTGGGAGGTGAGGCAAAAAAACAAACAAAATAGATGGTGGTGGGAGGAGAGATGAAAAAATACCAGACGAAGGTGGGAGGTGAGCCGAATAAAACATGGAATGGAGAATACCAAGTAGCCCTTTAGGAGTACATATATGCTTTGTGCATTGCATGTTTTCAATTGACCTACTTGCTTTGAGAGTGACTGTCTAAGTGTCACAATTCATAATGATAATTGGAATTTGCTTTTCAATCATTAGTAAGTCCATCAAAATCTATTAAAGCCATTATGCTTCACTACAACATTTATCTAATGTTGCGAGTTCTGCTTCGTTAACTTCATTAAGATAGTTTGCTTGCAAGGCTACCATGAAAGAACGCCACCTCCAAGTGTAAACACATATCCACTTGTGGCCTTCATCTCATCAACATTAGAAATCCAATCCATGTCACTATAACCTTAAAGTACCATCGGGTATCTCATATACTGAAGTCCATGGCTCATAGTACCATTTAGATAAAACATAATTTTTTAAATAGCATGCTAATGTAGATCCCATTGATTGGAGATAAACAGGCGCAATTTGCTCACAACAAACACAATATCAAGCCTCACAGCACAAACTAGGTTGAAAAGTGAGTCAATCACTTGATAATATCTTAACTGATCTTTATCCGTGCCTTCGAACTTTCAAATCCACACAGTGGGATCATATGTATTTGGAGAAAGTTTGCAATCTGGATAGCCAAAGCGACTCAGAATCTTCTCAATATAATAGGATTGTAGAAGCACAATCTCACCCTCATTGTTTCTCAACAACTTGATTTTCAAGATAACATCAGTCATACCAAGATCTTTCATCTCCAAGTTGTGAGATAGAAACATATTAACGTCCTCAATGGCTTTGAGGTTGGTTCCAAATATCTGTCATTAGCTTGTTGTCTTCTTTATTTCTAATCCTATTGAATTTTTTCTACCCCTGCTTTAATACTTATTTTTAAGATATTAGTTTGGTTTTAATTCGACTATGCAAAATTATCATTTTGAATGAAATATATTCAGAGAATCAGAAGGCTCCATCGATCGGTCAACAATGATTATTTGGCTTATCCTCAAATTGCAAATCACTAAAATTGAATTGTGATAATAAGATGTCTTAAAAAGTTCCCTTATCTTTCCTTTTTGTACCTTGATCTTAGCAGTGCAGACCTCATGTATGAATAATTGGGTTTAGAAATGGTGTATTCTCTTTCTTTTTTCCCAAATTGTGAGAACTCTTTGAACCTAAAAAATTGGCATTGTTGCAGTGTCAAAAGTGTATTCAAACATTACATGTGCTTGTTGTCACTATTGGTATCTGAGTATGTTGTTGCATACAAAATATCAAATCAATGCAAATCTTGCAAGCGAAGGATGATGAAGTGTATGAGAGATATGCCACATCATTTAGAAAAATATGTGTAACAAATTTTAGAGCCTAGAACTACTAATTAACTTGGTAACTCCTTATGATCTTCATCCGCTAAGAAGACATGAAAATATGACACCTTGTTAGGTTTCTGGTCTTCGTGTCTCTGTATCCATGTTTACATTATGTAAAAAAACTTTTAAAATAAACAACTAGCAAATAACAACTTTTTCCACCTTTCCAAAGACATAGGCAGACAAAACACACAACCAAGTCTCAAAATATAATCTCCAAAAAATATTAGACCAACTAATGAAGGGTGGTGTGCCATTTCGCATTATACGCTAGTGTAAACCTTATTCAAATCAATGAATGAACCACATTGCACACAGTATATTTGATGGATTTAGCTATCTCTCTCTCTCTCTCAATTGTTGGCAAGGACTTGGCCAAAAGGTTTCATGGTTATTAGAATTTCAACCATGTAACACCGGTGTGTGAATGTGAACCTATAATTTTTTTATAAAAATTGAAGTCAACCAAAGTATAGTGCGATTAACATATATATAGTGGAGCTTAAGACATGTTCTATCAAAAGACATATGGCATAAGAAAGGCTTTGGCTACTTACACGCGCATTCGCGTAAATATCCATCTGACTTGTGATCACTTTCTGCACCGCTATGTAGACTTTCAAACGTAACTACATCGACCATGCGTCAAGACTACATCTTTTTCTTAAGAAAAAACTTCCTTCTATTCATCAAACATTATGACAGTACAAAGAACACATGCAATGGTGTAAGGGCATATTTTTCCCTTAATAGTTTTGGTGATTGATGACAATGCATTTGCGGACTAATCATGTGCATTGAGCTTTTCAAATATATCATGACTGAACACAACATGATTTGATGCCCCTTGAAGATTATTGAAGACGGTGTTTCTCTACATCTCTTTTTGGTGGATTGAGTCGTAGGAAAGCCGTACTATTAAGAGGGGGTCCGCGTTGGAAAGGTTTGGGTGGAATCTCACGTACACATGTTCCTTTTGCACCGCCTTTCCTTTGGTTCTTTGGAGTTTCCTCCGTCTCACCGTGTCTCTGCACAATGAAGGACTCCTAGTGTTGCTGTTCAAAGGCTGGCGGTACTACTACTGCCCAGAGCGGTACTACCGCAGGCACAAGCGGTAGTACCGGGCCCCGGCACGGTACTACCATGGGCGCCCACGATAGTACCGCTCCTTCCGAGCGGTAGTACCATGAGCTCTGGCCTGGCGCTGCCTGATACGTCTCCAATGTATCTATAATTTATGAAGCATTCATGCTATTTTATTATCTTTTTTTAATGATTATAGGCTTTATTATACACTTTTATATTACTTTTGGGACTAACCTATTAACCGAAGGCCCAACCCATACTGCCGTTTCATTGCCTGTTTCAGTATTTCGAAGAAAAGGAATATCAAACGGAGTCCAAACGGAAAGAAACCTTCGCAGCGTGATTTTTTGGAAGAATATCAACCAGGAGACTTGGAGTTCACGTCAGAAGAGCCTCGAGGAGGCCAGGAGATAGGAGGGCGCACCCCCCTGCTGGGCGCGCCCCCTGTCTCGTGGGCCCCTCAAGCACCTCCCGACCGACTTCTTTCGCCTATATAGTCCCACGTACCCTAAAAACATCCACGGAGAAGATAGATTGGGAGTCCGCCGCCGCAAGCCTCTGTAGCCACCAAAAACCTCCCGGGAGCCTGTTCTGGCACCCTGCCGGAGGGGGAACCCATCATTAGTGGACATCTTCATCATCCCGGCGCTCTCCATGACGAGGAGGGAGTAGTTCACCCTCGAGGCTGAGGGTATGTACCAGTAGCTATGTGTTTGATCTCTCTATGGCACGATCTTCATGTATCGCGAGCTTTGCTATTGGATCTTATGATGTATCTCCCCCTCTACTCTCTTGTGATGAATTGAGTTTTCCTGTTGAAGTTATCTTATCGGATTGAGTCTTTAATGATTTGAGAACACTTGATGTATGTCTTGCCGTGCTTATCTGTGGTCACAATGGGATATCATGTGCCAGTTGATGTATGTTTTGGTGACCAACTTGCGGGTTCCTCCTATGAACCTATGCATAGGGGTTGGCACACGTTTTCGTCTTGACTCTCCGGTAGAAACTTTGGGGAACTCTTTGAAGTACTTTGTGTTGGTTGAATAGATGAATCTGAGATTTTGTGATGCTTATCGTATAATCATGCCCACGGATACTTGAGGTGACAATGGAGTATCTAGGTGACATTAGGGTTTTGGTTGATTTGTGTCTTAAGGTGTTATTCTAGTATGAACTCTATGATAGATTGAGCGGAAAGAATAGCTTCATGTTATTTTACTATGAACTCTTGAATAGATAGAACAGAAAGGATAACTTTGAGGTGGTTTCGTACCCTACCATAATCTCTTCATTCGTTCTCCGCTATTGGTGTCTTTGGAGTGACTCTTTGTTGCATGTTGAGGGATTGTTATATGATCTATCTATGTTATTATTGTTGAGAGAACTTGCACTAGTGAAAGTATGAACCCTATGCCTTGTTTCCTATCATTGCAATACTGTTTTCGCTCACTTTTACCATTTGTTACCTTGCTGTTTTTATAATTTCAGATTACAAATACCTTTATGTACTATCCATATTGCACTTGTATCACCATCTCTTCGCCGAACTACTGCACCTATACAATTTACCATTGTATTGGGTGTGTTGGGGACACAAGATACTCTTTGTTATTTGGTTGCAGGGTTGTTTGAGAGAGACCATCTTCATCCTATGCCTCCCACGGATTGATAAACCTTAGGTCATCCACTTGAGGGAAATTTGCTACTGTCCTACAAACATGTGCACTTGCACGCCCAACAACGTCTACAAGAAGAAGGTTGCGTAGTAGACATCAAGCTCTTTTCTGGCACCATTGCCGAGGAGGCTAGGTAAGTGGCACTCACACCCCGTCAACTAAGCTCTTTTCTGGCGCCATTGCCGGGGAGGTGAGTGCTTGAAGGTATATCTTTAGATCTTGCAATCGAATCTTTTTGTTTCTTGTTTTATCACTAGTTTAGTCTATAAAAGAAAACTACAAAAAAATGGAGTTAAGTTTGTCTCATACGCTTCATGTTTTTAATATCTTTCCTGAGTATGATGAAAAGGAAAATTGTGCTCAAGTGCTAGAAGAAGAATTACATAGAATGCTTGGCATGAAATATGTGAATGATGAGCATGATTGCAATGTTGTTAGTATGAATTCCTTGAATATCCATGATGCTAATGATATGCAAAGCCACAAGCTTGGGGAAGCTATGTTTGATGAAGATGATATTTTTTGTCCCCCAAGTTTTGATGAGCAAATTTATTATGATGAAAGCATGCCTCCTATTTATGATGATTATATTGATGAAATTGGATTTGGAAGAGTGTCAGCTTTATTTAGTGATGATTCCACTATTTCGGAAGAGGTTCCAATTGATTATGAGAACAAAGTTGCTATCTATGATGATTATTGTGATGACTTGTATGCTATTAAGAATAATGATGACCATGAAACTTGTCATCATGATTTTAGTTTTCAATTGGATTATGCCTCACATGATAATTGTTTTGTTGAGTTTACTCCCACTATTCCGAATAAGAAGAATTTTGCTTATGTGGAGAGTAGTAAATTTTCTATGCTAGTAGATAATGAAAAGAATGATTTAGGTTCTGGTTATATTGTTGAATTCATTCATGATGCTACTGAAAATTATTATGAGGGAGGAACATATGCTTGTAGGAATTGCAATAATGTCAAGTTTCCTCTCTATATGTTAAAATTTTTGAAGCTATGCTTGTTTTACCTTCCTATGCTAGTTGATTATTGTTCCCATAAGTTGTTTACTCACAAAATCCCTATGAATAGGAAGTGGGTTAGACTTAAATGTGCTAGTCATATTCTTCATGATGCTCTCTTTATGTTTCAATTCTTATCTTTTATGTGAGCATCATTGAAATCATCATGCCTAGCTATGGCATTAAAGAAAAGCGCTTGTTGGGAGACAACCCAATATTTACCCTTACTGTTTTTGTGTGTTCACATGATTATGCTACTGTAGTAATCATGTTTTATAGCTTTTTTTCAATAAAGTGCCAAGTAGATCCTTTGGGAAGACTTGGGTGAAGTCTATATGATCTTGCTGTAGAAAACAGAAACTTTGTGCTCACGAGATTAGCTGCCATTTTTTACTGAAGAGTGCTTTTAGGTTGATTCTTTTTGCAGATGATTAATAGACAAATTTCGCAAGTCCACCAATTTATTTCAGAATTGTTTGAGTTCCAGAAGTATAAGTTTGATACATATTACTACAGACTGTTGTGTTTTTGACAGATTCTGTTTTCTATGTGTTGTTTGCTTATTTTGATGAATCTATGAGTAGTATCGGAGGGTATGAACCATAGAGAAGTTAGAATACAGTATATATTACACCAATATGAATTTAGAATGAGTTCATTACAGTACCTAAGTGGTGGTTTTATTTTCTTATACTAACGGAGCTTACGAGTTTTTTTTTTTTGGAGTTTTGTGTGGTTGAAGTTTTCAAGTTTTGGGTAAAGATTTGATGGACTATGGAATAAGGATTGGAAAGAGCCTAAGCTTGGGTATTCCTAAGGCACCCCAAGGTAATATTCAAGGACAACCAAGAGCCTAAGCTTGGGGATGCCCCGGAAGGCATCCCCTTTTTCGTCTTCGTTCATGGGTAACTTTACTTGGGGCCATATTTTTGTTCACCACATGATATGTGTTTTTCTTGGAGCATCATTTTATTTTGTTAGTATTTGCTTGCTGTTATTTAGAATAATGTTTTTCATCTATATTTCAATAAAAATGTCAAGGATAGCCTTTACCATGCTTATTTTGCTAGTATACATGTTGCTGTTTGAAAACAGAAAGTTTACCGCTGTTGCAAAAATTCCCTAGAAAAGTCAGAGGATGGTATAATGTTGAATCTTTTTGCATATTGAGCTCTGATAAACTTATTACAGTGGGAATTTTCTCTCATATTTTTTGGAGTTAGGGAAGTATTGATACTCTTGCATTCTTTACAGACTGTACTATTTTGGCAGATTGCTGTTATGGTTGCATTGTTTGCATATGTTTGCTTGTTTAATGATTCTATTTGAGGATAGGAGTATTAAATATGCAGAGGCATTTAGTATGCAATGTTGAATAATAATTTTAGTGATTTGTTACAGTAGAAAATGATAAGGTTTTGCATTGGTTTATACTAACCTATCTCACGAGTTCTTGTTGAGTTTGTTGTGGATGAAGCTTTTGATAAAAAAGAGAAACCATGATATGAGAGGA
Source organism: Triticum timopheevii (assembly GCA_963921465.1). Classification (NCBI taxonomy): domain Eukaryota; kingdom Viridiplantae; phylum Streptophyta; class Magnoliopsida; order Poales; family Poaceae; genus Triticum; species Triticum timopheevii. The sequence continues at coordinate 459,337,637 of OY997264.1, read as the reverse complement.
ATTAAGGAGACACAAAAGTTCAAGCTTGGGGATGCCCAAGGAACCCCAAGATAATATTTCAAGAAGTCTCAAGCATCTAAGCTTGGGGATGCCCCAGTAGGCATCCCACCTTTCTTCTTCAACAATCATCGGTTAGTATCGGTTGAGCCTAAGTTTTTGCTTCTTCACATGAGTTGTATTATCCTTGCAATGTCATTTTATTTTGTTTTTCTGGCTGTTTGAATAAGATACCAAGATCTGAAATTCTTAAATGAGAGAGAGTCTTCTCATAGTTACATAATTATTTAGCTACTCATTGATCTTCACTTATATCTTGTTGGAGTAGTTTGTCATTTACTCGTGTGCTTCACTTATATCCTATGAGTAAATTGTTGAATGAGTTGATTGTCATAAAACTGAAATTATATATGTCTCGTTTGCTTATCCCATGGGGAGTAATGACTTCACATATAAGAAGTAGAGGTTGTAAATTTGTTGAAGATTAGCAAGCATTGTATTGGTCATTTGAACAATTCATGAAAGAATATTGAAGGAAGAGAGATTTCACATATAAATATACTATCCTAGACATCTTTTATAATTGTGAGCACTCATTAAGTATGACATGCTAAAGAGTTGATGTTGGACAAGGAAGACAACGTGATGGTTGTGTTTTCTCACATCTCAGTTAAAGTATATTGTCATGGATCATTCGAACATGTTGAGCTTGCCTTTCCCCCTCATGCTAGACAAAATTCCTTGCACCAAGTAGAGATACTACTTGTGCTTCCAAATATCCTTAAACCCAGTTTTTGCCATGAGAGTCCACTATACCTACCTATGGATTGAGTAAGATCCTTCAAGTAAGTTGTCATCTGTGCAAGCAATAAAAATTGCTCTCTAAATATGCATGACTTATTAGTGCGGAGAAAATAAGCTTTGTACGATCTTATTATGGAAGCAATAGAAGCGACGGACTACATAATAAAGGTCCATATACAAGGGGCAATATAAAGTGACGTTCTTTCGCATTAAGATTTTTTGTATCCAACCCTAAAAGCGCATGACAACCTCCGCTTCCCTCTGCGAAGGGCCTATCTTTTACCTTATGTCTTTTACTTTATGCAAGAGTCAAGGTGATCTTCACCTTTCCCTTTTTCATTTTATCCTTTGGCAAGCACTTTGTGTTGGGGGTGATCCTGATATATATATCCAATTGAATGTAAGTTAGCATGAACTATTATTGTTGACATCACCCAAAGGTGAATACGTTGGGAGGCAACACTATAAGCCCCTATCTTTCTCAGTGTTCGATTAAGACTCCATAACCATTAGTATTGTGTGAGTGTTAGCAATTATAGAAGACTATATGATAGTTGAGTATGTGGAGTTTTCTATTCCTGAAAATAACATGAATTGCAATTGTTTGATGACTAAGAATGAAGTTTGCTAGCTTTCAAGAAAGTTTATGGTCTATGCTTTAACATGTGAATAGCTTGTTACTTGATCGTGAGAAGTTTTATGAGATGAACTATTGTTATGACATATAATGATGCTAGAAAAGGTGATTGAAATTATCATTGATCAAACTTGTGCACCTTCTAGCATTCACACTTCATAAATTCTTTCTTTATCATTTACCTACTCGAGGACGAGTAGGAATTAAGCTTGGGGATGCTGATACGTCTCCAAGGTATCTATAATTTATGAAGCATTCATGCTATTTTATTATATGTTTTGAATGATTATGGGCTTTATTATACACTTTTATATTACTTTTGGGACTAACCTATTAACCGGAGGCCCAGCCCACATTGTTGTTTTATTGCATGTTTCAGTATTTCGAAGAAAAGGAATATCAAACGGAGTCCAAACGGAATGAAACCTTTGGCAGCGTGATTTTTTGGAAGAATATCACCCAGGAGACTTGGAGTTCACGTCAGAAGAGCCTCAAGGAGGCCAGGAGATAGGAGCCCCCCCTGCTGGACGCGCCCCCTGTCTTGTGGGCCCCTCGAGCACCTCCGGACCGACTTCTTTCGCCTATATAGTCCCATGTACCCTAAAAACATCCACGGAGAATATAGATCGGGAGTTCCGCCGCCGCAAGCCTCTGTAGCCACCAAAAACCTCTCGAGAGCCCGTTCCTTCACCCTGCCAAAGGGGGAACCCATCACCGGTGTCCATCTTCATCATCCCGGCGCTCTCCATGACGAGGAGGGAGTAGTTCACCCTCGAGGCTGAGGGTATGTACTAGCAGCTATGTGTTTGATCTCTCTCTCTCCTCTCTCGTGTTCTCTCTATGGCACGATCTTGATGTATTGCGAGCTTTGCTATTATAGTTGGATCTTATGATGTATCTCCCCCTCTACTATCTTGTGATGAATTGAGTTTTCCTGTTGAAGTTATCTTATCGGATTGAGTCTTTAATGATTTGAGAATAGTTGATGTATGTCTTGTCGTGCTTATCTGTGGTGACAATGGGATATCGTGTGCCACTTGGTGTATGTTTTGGTGACCAACTTGCGGGTTCCGCCCATGAACCTATGCATAGGGGTTGGCACACGTTTTCGTCTTAACTCTCCGGTAGAAACTTTGGGGCACTCTTTGAAGTACTTTGTGTTAGTTAAATAGATGAATCTGAGATTTTGTGATGCTTATCATATAATCATGCCCACGGATACTTGAGGTGACAATGGAGTATCTAGGTGACATTAGGGTTTTGGTTGATTTGTGTCTTAAGGTGTTATTCTAGTATGAACTCTATGATAGATTGAGCGGAAAGAATAGCTTCATGTTATTTTACTACGAACTCTTTAATAGATAGAACAGAAAGGATAACTTTGAGGTGGTTTCGTACCCTACGATAATCTCTTCGTTCGTTCTCCGCTATTAGTGTATTTGGAGTGACTCTTTGTTGCATGTTGAGGGATTGTTATATGATCTATCTATGTTATTATTGTTGAGAGAACATGCACTAGTGAAAGTATGAACCCTATGCCTTGTTTCCTATCATTGCAATACCGTTTACGCTCACTTTTACCATTTGTTACCTTGCTGTTTTTATAATTTTGGATTACAAATACCTTTATCTACTATCCATATTGCACTTGTATCACCATCTCTTTGCCGAACTAGTGCACCTATACAATTTACCATTGTATTGGGTGTGTTGGGGACACAAGAGACTCTTTATTATTTGGTTGCAGGGTTGTTTGAGAGAGACCATCTTGATCCTACACCTCCCATGGATTGATAAACCTTAGGTCATCCACTTGAGGGAAATTTGCTACTGTCCTACAAACCTGTGCACTTGCTGGCCCAACAACGTCTACAAGAAGAAGGTTGTGTAGTAGACATCACTGCCGCGTGAGCCGTAGTAGGGGCGGATGTAATTTTTTACATCCGCACCCCACGTGGTAGTACCGTGCTCCGGCGCAATAGTACCGTGAAGCCTGACCAGGCACAGCAGCATGAGCGGAAGTAGGGGAGGATGTAATTTTTTACATCCGCACCCTACACGGTAGTACTGCACCTGGTTTGCGGTAGTACCGTGTCAGACTTTTGCATATATAAATCTCAGCGGATGTAGTCACGGATGTAATTTTTTATATCCGTACCTACCGTGCCTGGACAGTGCCTGCCATGCGGTAGTACCGCATAGGGTCGCGGTAGTACCGCGCTAGCGATTCTACCGCCCCTTGTCAGTGCTCATCTGGTCGGGTCTAGGCCCTGCCGCACCCATGGTAGTACCGCAGGCCCGTGCGGTAGTACCACTCTAGTGGTGCGGTAGTACCGCGGGTCGCGGGCTGAGTTGGTGGGTAACGGTTGGAATTGTCCCATGACTATAAAAGGGGTGTCTTCTTCCTCTAGTTGACTACCTCTTCCATCCCTAAGCTCCATTGTTGCTCCAAGCTCCATTTTCGCCCGATCTCTCTCCCTAGCCAATCAAACTTGTTTATTTTCTAGGGTTTGGTTGAGAATTCCCCAATCTACACTTCCACCAAGAGAAATTTGATTCCCCCACTAATCCTTGCGGATCTTGATACTCTTGGGTGTTTGAGCACCCTAGACGGTTGAGGTCACCGCGGAGCCATAGTCCATTGTGGTGAAGCTTCGTGGTGTCATTGGGAGCCTCCAATTAAGTTGTGGAGATTGCCCCAACCTTGTTTGTAAAGGTTCGGTCGCCACCTCCAAGGGCACGAATAGTGGAATCACGGCATCTCGCATTGTGTGAGGGCGTGAGGAGAATACGGTGTCCCTAGTGGCTTCTTGGGGAGCATTGTGCCTCCACACTGCTCCAACGGAGACGTACTTTCCTTCAAAGGGAAGGAACTTCGATAACACATCCTCGTCTTCATCCGTTCCCTCTTGGTTATCTCTTACCTTTACTTCTGCAAGATATATTGTGGTCTATCCTTTGCTTGCTTGTGTGATTACTGTTGTTGCATCATATAGGTTGCTCACATTGGTATCAGAGCCTCATCTCTTTATTAAGGACTTTGCCGTCCGAAGAGTATGGTAGACACCATAAACAGTGAGGAGGAGCACCCCGGTGTGATTCCGTTCTCGTCTACGACCGATGGGGCATCCCCGGTCTCACGTGAGGAATTCAATGTGGCTTTGGACACATTGAAAACCTCCATGACGACCGAGGTCAAAGGCATGTTCAAATAGTTTCTTGATGGTCTTAAATTATCCACCACACCTTTGGAAGTGGTTCCTCCCACTAACAATGTGGCGGATGCCAACTCCAATAAGGGGGAAGCTTCTAGTGAAAAGGTTCCTTTGCCTAGTGGTAAAAGTGGTAATGGCATCTATTCTCATGTTGAACCACCTCTCACTTATGGAGGACTGGTTCCCTCCACGCATCTAAATTATGCGGGGTCTCCTCCCAAGATTGTGAAGAATAAGGACTTTGGTGCTTGGGTCTATCGCTTTAAGTGTCATTTAAATCATGTTAACACTAATCTTTGGAGAATCATTGAAGAAGGTTTCTATCCGCACGGCCGAAGCAACTTCACCCCAAGAGAAGCCGTGGATAATCAATTCAATGAGAATGATCTCTTCATCCTCCAAGATGCTATTCCACCCGAAGATATTGCTCATCTCTGACCCTTCACCGTGGACATGGAAGCACGGCACCATGTTGTCTCCCTCTACAAGGGAAGCGCAAGCATTCAACGCTCAAACTATGAAGTGGTGCAAGATGAAGCCAATGAGTTTGCAATGAATGAAGATTAAAAACCTCGAGAGCTTTACCGGAGACTAACCACTCTCGCGGTCTCACTCCGAGATCATGGGAGCAAGGATACGGATGACAATTGGATCAAGCGCAAGTTCTTCAAGGCCATGATGCCCTACCACAAAGCCATGTCCTCCGTCATCCATCAAAGGTCGGACTTCCACACTTTGTCCTCAAGTGAATTGTTCGATGAGTTTGTGGCAATGAGGATCTTGGACAAGATCGCCGACAATGCGGTGTTGCGGTCTCAAAGATCAAAGAAGCCCAACCTTGCCTTGAAGGCCAATGTCACGCCTAATATGCGACCCTATCCAAAAGGAACTCGAAGGTCCCACCAAGGATAGACCCGCATATTGAAATGCTTTTGCAAGGTGGATATCATTACATCAACATTACATAATAGATGGGGATACATACACGAGGCATACAATGCCACACGAATACAACAACACATCATACATAATAGCATCATCCATCTACGGATGAATCACAAACAGAAACTCAAAAGACATCCACCCTGCTAGCCCAGGCTGCCGACCTAGAACCTATCCCCTGATCGAAGAAGCAGAAGAAGAACTCAACGCAACCAAACATCGCTCTCGCGTCATGATCATCGCATAACCTGTAGGAATGGAATATGCAAAACAATTATGATAATGCAACAAGCAAAATAAACATACGGCAACAACACAAAATAAATGGAAGGCAACTCGAGCATCGGTCTCGGGGCGTTACAACACTCCACCACTACGAGAGGATCTCATCCCGAGATCTAGGATGGCACCGGAGGGAAACGGAAGAGGAAGAGAAGATGTAAAACTAAGTTGCTTCTTCGACCAATGAGTGAAACCATGAACCTTGAGAGGTTGAGCAAAATGAAAGGAAGAATACAACGAAGATGAGCAAAGTTGAAAACACTCCGTTATAAAAGAGGAACAAGGGGTACGACGAGAACCAAGAGGTTTAGTGATAAGATAGATATTGAAACCACTCCGGTTAAAACTAGATGGAGAAGGAGTAAGATTGATATAATTTGGGCAGCACTCCGGTTGAACATGGAAGGAATAGAACATGAACTAGACAAGATGAGAGGATACTTGATGAGATCAACAACACACTACCTCCAGAACTATTGAAGGAATGGCACAATGGGTAAGAAGGATTTCAGACAGCACTCAGGTTGAAAAGAGAGGCAAAACTTGAGAAGATGAAAGGAACTTGAAGGGATGACACAACACTCCGGTTAAAAGGATAAGCATGAAAAGAACACGATCCTCACAATTCGAGATGATGAGTGAAGAGAGCAACATCACAAAGCCTTCAGAAGAAAGAATAGAAGATATATCATTGGAATAACAGAATGAAGAAGAAAATGCCAACTTCTACCACACTGAGCTTGGAAAGCACCCTTCCAAGAAGGTTATAACGGAGTTGTTGGAAAACCAACAACGAGAAGGACAAGTTTGTAGTGGGCTTATGGAAACATCTCAACACTTGAGGTGAAATTCTGCCACTAACGAAAAACAATTGCTTGTTTGAGATCAAAGAAGAGATGAAAACTTCTTTCACCGAGAAGGATATGGAGAAAGCTTGCATCAATGATAAGCACCACAATTAGCAACATTCCCAATGGAAGGCTTTAGGTGAAATATAACCCAAGATAACTCCAACAAAGAGATTGATTGGTCGAAAAGATATCTTGAACGAAGAGAAAATGATGGATTTAATTAACTCATTCCTGACAACTTGTGAATCACGAAGGGAAATTGTCAAGAGTGACATAACACCACCTCAAAAGATAAGGTAGAAAGAATTGCACTTTGGAATGCAAGATGAAGAATGCTTGAATTCCCCAAAACAAAACATGTGTTTAGCACCATGTTTAATTATAGAGTATAGCTTAGCAGATCATAACTTCGAGAGAAATCTTGAAGAACAATTGAAGAATGAAAAGAATACTTGATAAACCACCATGTAGAGCCTCCATGAAGAACTCCGGTAATAAAAGGATGATAGAAAGAAAGAGAGGTCGAAAACACAAGGTAAAGCCTTGCAATGATTTAGATGGCGCTTCGCGAAGATATAACCGAGAAAACTTGGAACTCCAGAAAATAAAAGATGAAGCATCTCGAACCGAGAAATGTGACATGATGAACAACTCCGAAAGAAGGAATTAATCACTTGGATGAAACAAGAATAAGAATTATGTCATGCCTATCCTTCACCAATTTAAATTGATGACAAGCAACGGATTTGGCATACTACTTATTCTCGTAGAAAGAATTAAGAGAGATATAGCATAAACTTGAGAAGGTATTGATGGAACCACCGGTGGAATTTGAAACAACGAATGAAATGATATGATAAAAGGAAGTGAAATCTTGAACGAACCACCGTAAAAATTGGAAAAGAGAGTAGCAAGGGCACAATTCACCGGAAAGAATTTGAAAACGAATGAAGATACTTGAAGGGATTTAGATACATGAGAACAAAGAGAACATGAACTGATTAGAGGATATTTGAACGATTCACCGGTAAGATTTGGAGAACGGTAGCTAAACGCTGAGAATGAAGAATTATGACATGATGGCCTTTGGCGAAAAAAATGGAAACAACTCATGAAATGCTCCGGATGGTAAGAACAGAATTCTCACAATCGAAAACAATTATGAGAGGATGGCATCAAGCTTGAACTACGCCTCTTTGGAAGAATGGGTAAGGATTTAAGAGGAAATCTTCTTCGATCTTCAAAATCTGAGAATGACGACGAGAAACACCACCATGAATTGTTGAGATACTCCGGGAGAAAATTAGAAAGGTTGAACCAACGATGAAAAGAATTTGAAAGATCTTGGAGAAGTTCATATGACTTATGGTAATTCATTCTTACGTCAAACTTGGAAAAGAATTTGAGAGTAACTCCGGGAAGGTTAGAAGAGTCGGGTAAGATCCTGGGAAAAGACCTGTGGGTTAGGGCCCACTCAAAAGAAAACACCGTTGAACAATTTTAAAGAGAGGTTGCACCGGTTGAATAAATGGCTTGAATGAGATAACAATCTCCAAATAGCATGAACAGATTAAGAATGGAAACACAGATCTTCTGAGATATCTTCAGCACTCCCGAACAAATGAATAGCAAGAGGTGAGTGATTGAGAGGTGCACCGGCATGAGAAAGCATTTGAAACGAGGAAAGGGATATGATTAACACCGAAAGCTTGAGTTAAAACCACCGGAAAAGAATACGAGAATGAAGAATGATGAACTTGAAGCTCGTGAGCATCTTCACGAGGGATCACCGGATCAAAACATTGATTGAAAAGAGTGAAGAGACTTCACATGAATAAATGGATACTTGATTAAGAAATCTGAGTCCTTGAAGAAAAAGGGTGGGAGGGCGGGAAAACAAAGGCAACTTGGGGACGGACGAAACAAACACCATTGAGAAAACTTAGAATTGATCTCGCCAATGTTGAAATGATCGGATCCACTTGAAGAGAAACACACCGGTTCGAAAAGAGTTGACATGATAACCTCAGTGATCAAAAAGGATTAGTATTCACATAGAAATATGAGAACACCGCTTGAAAGGTATGGAATCAACACTTGACTTTGAAGCAACTCGAATACCACAAATAAAACAAAACAAAGGATTTGGCTTGCAGAATAAGCCGGAAACAAACATATGATAGATCCCATATCGTATCATGTGTCTGTTGGAAAGATAAAACTAGAGCTACTTGAATTCCCACCTATAAAACTCCCGAAACTTTCTGGTTATGCAATCAGGTGTTGGGGATATAGGGGAAGCAATATATCTCACCCAAACTAACAATACCTACATCCAAGCTGTATCCATCCGTCAACACATAACCAAGAAACCTTCGAAAATCGTGTACCTCAACCTTCAAAAAGCATCCGTTATACGACTTATGGCAATACTCCCGAGCTCGCCCCAGTACTGGGTTATCGGGGTTATCTCACCAACAACTGCATAAAAGAGATTTTCGATGTCGGCAAATCTCAGGTATTCCAGAACTGCAACGATAAAATTGTGACGACAACACCTCAGAGCTCGACTCCCTGGGTCAAAGCCACAAAAATAGACAGGAGGCACCAAGAACAATGTTCTCGTCACAAAACCATCGAAACGATTCCAAGATACCCGCGTGATCCTCAAAAAAATTGAGTGAAATTTGAGGAGAGGAAAGACAAAACATCTACGTCAGGAGACCTCACCAGAGCGACGAAGGGACTGAGGAGTAAAAAGAATCCTACTCTCCGATATATATAATCCTAAGACTCAAAATAGTTTTCTTCTAGACTCAACAATGGCCAACAAACAAGGGGGCTCCTAGGGTCGGTCGAGGCTCTGATACCAACTTGTCACGCCTAATATGCGACCCTATCCAAAAGGAACTCGAAGGTCCCACCAAGGATAGACCCGCATATTGAAACGCTTTTGCAAGGTGGATATCATTACATCAACATTACATAATAGATGGGGATACATACACGAGGCATACAATGCCACACGAATACAACAACACATCATACATAATAGCATCATCCGTCTACGGATGAATCACAAACAGAAACTCAAATGACATCCACCCTGCTAGCCCAGGCTGCCGACCTGGAACCTATCCCCTGATCGAAGAAGCAGAAGAAGAACTCAACGCAACCAAACATCGCTCTCGCGTCATGATCATCGCATAACCTGTAGGAATAGAATATGCAAAACAATTATGATAATGCAACAAGCAAAATAAACATACGGCAACAACGCAAAATAAATGGAAGGCAACTCGAGCATCGGTCTCGGGGCGTTACAACCAAGGTTTGTGTGGAAGAATAGGATGAAGAAGAAGAGGAGAGCAACCCCGAAGATACTAAGTATGATTATCATGAGCACATGGCTTTTGCGTCAAGGCAATTTTGGAGCAAGAAGAACACAAGGCCAAGCTTCAACAAGAATAACTCAAGTAGCTTCAAGGGCAAGCAACATGTGAGAACATGTTACAATTGTGGCAATGTGAGCCATTTTGTTGCGGAGTGCCCTTATGAGAAGAGGGAAGACAATGGTGGCAAGCTCATCTGAAAAGACAAAGCCAAGTCCTTCCCCAACAAGAACAACTTCACCAAGAAGACTCCAACTAGAGGGTTGGTGGTTCAAGAAGAATACCATGAGGATGATGATGATGAAGAAGATAGTGAAGCCATGGCCATGGCCTCCGTTGCCATTGCCACAACTCCACGGGTGTCCCTCTTTGACTCACCCAACGAGAACATCACCGCCAAGTGACTCATGGCTAAAGCCACCAACAAGGTAACCCCCAACATCAAAACCACCATCATTACTAATCCCTCCTTGACGGATTGCATTGATGAAAGTGAGGGGTCTAATAAGGAATTAAATGAATTTGAGTCTTTTATGAGTAAGCTCAAGGGCAAATCCAATAAGCACTTCGTTGCTCTCTTGGAACAACTTGGTGAAGCCAATGACATGATTGAGACTCATGAAGAAACCATCTCTAAGATGGAAGGTCATAGTCATGACTATGCCGATGAGATATCGGATCTCTCTAATGCTCTTGAGGAAGAGTGTGGGCATCATTTGGCTCTTGAGGAGTCACACAACGATGACCATGCTAAATTAAAGAAAGATCTTGATCATGATCTTGTTATATCTCATGTGCTAAATTTCGAGAAGGCTAAACTTGGGGTTGACCATGCTAGACTCAAGGAGGAGTTTGATATACTCGACAAGGCCCACAAGGTCGGGTGCTCATGCTAGCCTCAAGGAGTCTCATGATCAACTCCAAGTGAAGCTAACCAAGGAGAAAGCCACCTTTTCTCACATGGTATTAATTGATAATGCAAATGCTACTAACCCATGTTGTGATCATGTGCATCTTGTGGAGGAGAATGCCAAGTTGAAGGAGCAACTTGAGAAAGGCCTTGTGACGTGCATACAAGGAGAGAAGAACCTCAATGACCTTTTGAGCAATCAAAAGGAAGTTGTGGCCAAGGAGGGAGTTGGGTTCGCACCCAAGTCCAAGAACAAGAAGAAGAACGACAAGACCAAACGACCTCCCCCTCTCAAGCAAAATTTTGTGAAGGAGGGAGAGGGTGCTCCTAAGGAGAAGAAGAACAATGTGAAGGGTGGTGATGTCAAAAAGGGCAATGCCACCCCTTCCAACAAATTCGGCGACTTTAACCCTTCTTATGTGTTGTAACGCCCCGGACCCGATGCGCCAGGTGTCTGCCAGTTGTTCGCCGTTGTTGCCATGTCATTTGCTTGCGTGTTGCATTTTATCATGTCATCATGTGCATTTCATTTTGCATACGTGTTCGTCTCATGCATCCGAGCCTTTTCCCCGTTGTCGGTTTTGCAATCCGGCACTCCTATGCCCTCCGGCATTTCCTTTTTTCCTCTTATCTTGTGCGAGTGTTAAACTTTCTCGGGATGGCCCGAGGTTTGCCAAGAGGCCTTGGTATAGCACCGGCAGACCGCCTGTCAAGTTTCGTGCCATTTGGAGGTTGTTTGGTACTCCAACGGTTAACCGGGTAACCGCAAAAGCCTCTTTAGTCTTGCAGCCCAACACCCCTTCCAAAGTGGCCCAAAACCCATCTAAGTCTCTTCCATGCTCTCGGTCGTTCGATTACGATCGCGTGGCCGAAAACCGCTCCCCATTTGGACTCTCCTAGCTCCCTCTACCTATAAATATGTGTCCCTCCCCGTCTAAAAACGCAGATCAAACCCTAGCCTCCTCTTCCTCGCGCCGCCGGACACGTCCGCGACGCCACCGGACGTGTCCACCGCCCGCAGCCACGTCGCCCGGGCCAATCGCGAGTTGCCATGTCATCCCGCCGCCGCTCCCCACCACTCGCGTCGTGCCACGTCGCCGCCGCCCGCGCCCACATCGTCGCCGCCGCCCGGGGCCCAGATCCGGCCCGCCCCGGGGCCGAACCGGGCCTCGCCGCCGCCCGCGCCCCTGCGAGCCTCCCGTCACCGCACCTCCCGTGCCTGAGTGCCGCCCCGCGCCTTGGCTCCCGCACCAGGCCCCGCCGGCGTCCTCGCCGGAGCTGCTCGCCGGAGCAGCGGCCATCTCCACCAGCAGGCCGGCCCCTCGTGCCCTCCTCCCGTGCTGCTCTCTCTCTCTCTCTCGTTACCTCTCTCTCCCTCTCACCTTCAAGCTCTCTCTCTCTCTCTGGGACCTTGCAGGACAACCATGGCCGCCCCGATCTCCGCGTCCGCGCCGCCCCAAGCCGCCTCATCGCCGGGAATGGATTCCCCATGCCCGGGTCCACCCATCCCCGGCCTCCCCGACGTCTACCGGAGCCCCACGCCGCCGCACGGTCGCCGTTGACTTGCGCCGGAGTCATCCTGTATGAGGAACAGAGCTTCCCCGATTTGGATCCCGTTTCTCGCTAGGTATAAATCTGCTAAGTCCCCAGATTCTGTAATTTTCATGCCATGTTCGTCATGCTGTATCTCTGTGTCGGTAGCTCTGTTTCGTGCGTGTAATATGTCAAATTGTTCGCCTTGACGAGTACATCGTTTAACTCTATTGCATCATATTAATTTGAGGTCATCTAGATGCCAGAATCATCGTTGGAAGAGTGCTTCATAATGTTTTCTGCTGTCTGTTATCAGAACGAGCTCTTTTGTCATTTTTGCCATGATTGATGTGTGCATCCTATGAGGTTGATGTCTACATGTGTTTTGAACTATGCCATGTCTTCTTTACAGTGGTGCTTGCTATGTATTTTTGTGATCAATGTGGTGACTAGCACAAGCATGCAAACTAGGCATCGTGATGTTGCTGATTTTAGTCCCTGTTCTGCTGTTATTTTGATGCCATGTATACATGATGCTACAGAGAGATCCATGCATATTTTGAGATACTTCGGTAAGGGTGTTTTGAACATATGGTTATGCTCTATCCAGTCATGCCTCTGTTTGCAATTATGGAGTAGTCTAGCATGTCATTTTCCTGCTCTACTTTTGCTTCAAATGTTTCCTGGCAGATTGTTTACATGTTATTCAGTTTGGCCAAGCTTGCTATAGTTGATCCTTGCATGCTATGGACTTGTTCTTGACTTGGTTTGTTTCACAAACATGTATTCTTGATGATGCTATGCTTATCTTGTCATGCAATGACTTGTGGTGAGTGAATCGAGCTTGTTAAGTAGTGTACATGATGTTGCTGTTTTGCTAGGCTGAATCTGTTATTTCGTGATGCTATATAAACATGTTGATACTAATCATTCTATGCATAATCTGGAGATGCTCTATAAATATGTCTTGAACTACATGTCATGCCCTATTCATCCATGCCCCTGGTAGAATTTATAGCCTGATGTAGCTTGTTCATATCTTGCTCCAAAGTTGCTTCATAATGTTGCTGTCAGCCTGTTAACATTAAGTTCAGTTGTTTCCATGTGTTTTGCTAGTGATCCATGCATCCTATGAACTTTCTATTGCGATGCTTAGCTTCACAAATATGTCTTCTTACTGTTGGGTGCCTTGCGATGTCGTGTATTGCTCTGTGGTGAGCTGCACAAGCTCATTTACATGCCTTCATAATTCTGTTCCTGCCATGTTTGAATTTGTATAATAACTTGCCATGTTTACGTGGGTGCCATCATATTTTCTGATCCTTTTTGGCTCATGGTCAGTAAGGGACTCTTGTTCTATGCAATTAGTAGATTCATGTCATGCCTTTTTTTTGCCATTATAAGTTCTTGTACCATGTTGTTTGATAGCTCTAAACATTGCATCGTGATGTTATTTTCTGCAAAGTCTGAAATTGTTATTACTTGCAATCTTACCATGTGTGTTTGAGCATGTTCTATTGATTTCTGGAGATAGCTCAGTGTTCATGTTTTGTAATGCTTTACATGTACATCATGTCCATGCCTTTTGTTATTATGTTGAGATATTGTAGCTTATTGTTTTGATGCTTGCAATATGCCTAGTTGCTGTTTTGGACAGCTTGTCCTTTAAACTTGTTTCATGTGTGTGTGTTGAACCGTTGCTCCGTTTTGAGTGTGCTCTATATGAAACTTGCTTAGAATTGCATGTAGTTTCATATTATCATGTTGCATCATTGTTTTGGTGTGTTTGCTTGATGTTTGGGTGCATTTTGCATCAATGCCATGTTTGACTTGTTTTGCTCATATCTTCTAGGCCGTAGCTCCGAACTAAATGTACTTTATATGTAACTTGACTAGAATCTCGTGTAGATCACCTTTGTGTATCTTAACTTGCTGTTTAACAACTCGAACATAAGATTTATTCAGATCTGGACCAATTTCGAAATTTGCATATGAGGACTTACCGGAATTGTTATATGTTGTTCTCGGCCTCATTTAAACTTGCCTTGATGCCTTTCTCTTGTTTGCATAATCTCTTGCCATGAGTAGCCTTCATGTAGCTTTTTCATGCATCATGCTTGTTGTGCATCATGCCTTGTTCATGTGTGGTGTGTTTACTATGTTGTGTGCTTCTTCTTGTTAGTTCCTGTTTCGTTGCGATCGTGAGGATTCGTTCGTCTACGATTGGTTCGGCTTCATACGTTCGTCTTCTTCATGGACTCGTTCTTCTTCCTTGCGGGATTTCAGGCAAGATGACCGCTACCCTGGATCTCACTACTATCATTGCTATGCTAGTTGCTTTGTTCTATCGCTATGCTGCGTTACCTATCTTTTGCTCATCAAGCCATCCCAAATTGCCATGAACCTCTAACCTTTGACACCTTTCCTATGCAAACCGGTGTTTGGCTATGTTACCGCTTTTGCTCAGCCCCTCTTATAGCGTTGCTAGTTGCAGGTGAACTTGAAGATTTCTTCATGGTGGACAGGATTTTGGTTGGGATATCACAATAACTCTTATATTATTAATGAATCTATATACTTCGTAAAGGGTGGAAGACTCGGCCTTTTGCCTAGTGTTTTGTTCCACTCTTGCCGCCCTAGTTTCCGTCATACCGGTGTTCTGTTCCCGGATTTTGCATTCCTTACGCGGTCGGGTGATTTATGGGACCCCCTTGACAGTTCGCTTTGAATAAAACTCCTCCAGCAAGGCCCAACCTTGGTTTTACCATTTGCCTCACCACCACCTATCCCTTTCCCTTGGGTCGGCCAACCCGAGGGTCATCTTTATTTTAGCCCCCCCCCCCAGGCCAGTGCTTGTCTAAGTGTTGGTCCGAACTGAGCAGCCTGCGGGGCCACCTCGGGGCAACTCGAGGGCTGGTTTTACTCGTAGCTTGACTTATCTGGTGTTGCCCTGAGAACGAGATATGTGCAGCTCCTATTGGGATTGTCGGTGCATCGGGAGGCTTTGCTGGTCTTATTTTACCATTGTCGAAATGTCTTGTAAACCGGGATTTCGAGTCTGATCGGGTCTTCCTAGGAGAAGGTCTATTCCTTCGTTGATCGCGAGAGATGTCATGGGCTAAGTTGGGACACCCCTGCAGGGTATAATCTTTCGAAAGCTGTGCCTGCGGTTATAGGCAGATGGGAATTTGTTGATGTCCGGTTGTAGACAACTTGACACCAGATCCGAATTAAAACGCATCAACCGCGTGTGTAGCCGTGATGGTCTCTTCTCGGCGGAGTCCGGGAAGTGAACACGGTTTCTATGTTATGTTTGACGTAAGTAGGAGTTCAGGATCACTTCTTGATCATTGATAGCTTAGACCGTTCCTCTTGCTCTCTTCTCGCTCTTATTTGCGTATGTTAGCCACCATATATGCTTAGTCGTTGCTGCAACCTCACCACTTTACCCCTTCCTTTCCCTTTAAGCTTTGCTAGTCTTGATACCCATGGTAATGGGATTGCTGAGTCCTTGTGGCTCACAGATTACTACAACAACAGTTGCAGGTACAGGTTTTGAGATGATCATGACGCGAGAGCGATGCTTGCTTGCGTTGAGTTCTTCTTCTGCTTCTTCGATCAGGGGATAGGTTCAGGTCGGTAGCCTGGGCTAGCAGGGTGGATGTCGTTTGAGTTTCTGTTTGTGTTTCATCCGTAGCCGGATGATGCTCTCATGTATTGTGATGTTGTATTCGTGTGGCATTGTATGACTTATGTATGTATCCCCATCTATTATATAATGTTGATGTAATGATATCCACCTTGCAAAAGCGTTTCAATATGCGGGTCTATCCTTGGTGGGACCTTCGAGTTCCTTTTGGATAGGGTCGCATATTGGGCGTGACAAGTTGGTATCAGAGCCTCGACCGACCCTAGGAGCCCCCTTGATTGATCGTGTAGTTTGGTCGTTGTTGAGTCTAGAAAAAAACTATTTTCGGAGTCTAGTTATATCGGAGAGTAGGAATTCTTCTACTCGTCGGCCCTTTCATCGCTCTGGTGAGGAATCTTGACGTAGGTGTTTTGAATTACTCCTCTTCCCCTTCAAATTTTTCTTTAGGATCACGCAGTTGGTTTTCCAATCGTTGTTCCTCAGCTCTTTTCATCCGGTGCATTTCTCGTCAAGTTGACTCGAGCCTCTTCATCTTTGAGTTCAATCCTCAGTTGTTTTCTTTCCCACCCGCCCTCCCTGCTTCTTCTCAGAACCGGAGTCCGTAATCGAGTATCCATCCTACTCCTGTGAAGCCTTTGCTTTCTTTCAACCGGTGTTTTTTCTCTTCAAGATATTCGTCAATTTCCCCTTCCAAGTTGTCTTTGTTTTCCCGCCCACCCACCCTTTTTCTTCCCGGAGTCTGACTCTCTCTCAACCATCTATTTCATTCGTGTGGAGCCTCTCCAGTCTTCCCTCAATTATTTCAACCTGTGAATTCTCGTCTCGGTGGACATTTTTCATTTCTTTTCCGGTGGATTCATTTCAAGTTTTTTGGGCTGATCATATTCTTTCACTCGGCTCAAGTGTTTTCCTTGCTCGTTCGCCTCTCGCCAGTTTATCCTTCCGGAGTGTGCAAGTCATCTTAGGAGATTCGTCTGTGTTCCAATTAATTTGAGGTTGTCACCTCATTCAAATATTTCTATTGTTCTGGTGCATCATCTATCTATTCAATAATCCTTTTCAACGGTGTTTTCAACGGTGTCTTTTTCCAGGATCTTACCTGACTCTTCTAATTTCCCCGGAGTTATTCTCAATTCTTTTCAGAGTCTGACGTAAGTATGAATTTCATCAGTCACATGCCTTTCAAGATCGATTTCAAATCATTTCATTGTTGGCTCAACCTCTTCGCTTTTCATTCTTCCGGAGTATCTCAGTAATTTTGGTAGTGTTTCTCGTCGTCATTTGAAGATCGCATAAGAGTCTTTCCTCTAAATATTGCCCGTTCTTGTGAAGTTTCGTGGTTCTAGCTTCATGGTATCCTCGCGAATTATTCCATTTGTCAGATATTCCTTTTCTCTACCATCCAGAGTTTGTCAGGAGTTGTTTCTCCAATTCTTTTCACCGGAGGCCATTATTCCAGTTATCGTTCTCTATTTATCCCGGTGCTTCGTTCAAGCGTTCTTTAATCAGCTCATGTTCTCTTTGTCTTTTTGCATCTGAATCCCCTCTAGCTTATTTGTTCCTTCTAATTCTCCCGGCGTTTCAGTTTCTTTCATCAGTCATTTTCAAATTCTTACGGTGGTTCGTTCAAGATTGTTTTTCCTTGATTATCATTCAATCCATTCGCTCTTTCCAATCTTACCGGTGGTTCATGAAGACTTCCTCAAGTTTTGCGCCATTTACCCCTCAATCCTTTTTCCAAGAAGAATAAGTAAGATGCGAAATACATTGCTTGTCATCAATTTAATTTGATGAAGGATAAGCATACAATAAATCTTATTCTTATTTCATCCAAGTGAGTTTTCCTTTTCTTCGGAGTTTGTTCGTGATGAATAAATTCTAGTTCCAGGTGTTTTCATCTTTTCTTTTCCGGAGTTCAATTTCCTCAGCCATTTCGTCGGAACCCCATCTAAATCACCGCAAGGTTTTAATCTTATTCTTTTCATCTTTCATTCTACCTCATCATCCTTTTGTTACCAGAGTTCTTCATGGTGGTTCTTCTTGATTTAATTCATTCTTCAAGAGTTCATCAAGATTCTTGTCGGTGGAGTTCAAGTATCTTTTCTTCTCGCATCTTGAACTGCAATTAATTCTCCGTATTCTTTTGAAGTGGAGTTTTGTAGTTCTTTGTTCTTCTCAAATATTCAACTCCGTTCAATCCTTCCTTCTAAGTTCTTTTCATTCAACTCTTCCAATTCTTCCGGAGGTTTTGTGTCATGTCTTCATCAAGTATCATTCCATCCTCTCTAGTTCATGTTCTATTCTTTCCATGATAAGTCAGAGTTCTGCCTAAATCCTTTCAGTCTTATTCGATTCTTATCTCGTTCTAACCGGACTGGTTTCATAGTCTATCTGATTCCGAGAGTTTTTCGATTCTCGTCATTCTCGTCGTTCCTCTCTTCTTCTCGAGTGCTCTCGATTCTTTGCTTCTTCTCTTCAATTCTTGTTTCACCTCTTCCTTTTCTCTTCCGTCTCGGTCCTAAGATCTCGGGACGAGATCTCTTGTTAATGGAGGAGTGTTGTAACGCCCCGGATCCGATGCGCCAGGTGTCTGCCAGTAGTTCGCCGTTGTTGCCATGTCATTTGCTTGCGTGTTGCATTTTATCATGTCATCATGTGCATTTCATTTTGCACACGTGTTCGTCTCATGCATCCGAGCCTTTTCCCCGTTGTCCGTTTTGCAATCCGGCACTCCTATGCCCTTCGGCGTTTCCTTTTTGCCTCTTCTCTTGTGCGGGTGTTAAACTTTCTCGGAATGGCCCAAGGTTTGCCAAGCGGCCTTGGTATAGCACCGGTAGACCGCCTGTCAAGTTTCGTGCCATTTGGAGGTTGTTTGGTACTCCAACGGTTAACCGGGTAACCGCAAAAGCCTCTTTGGTCTTGCAGCCCAACACCCCTTCCAAAGTGGCCCAAAACCCATCTAAGTCTCTTCCATGCTCTCGGTCGTTCGATCACGATCGCGTGGCCAAAAACCGCTCCCTATTTGGACTCTCCTAGCTCCCTCTACCTATAAATATGTGTCCCTCCCCGTTCAAAAACGCAAATCAAACCCTAGCCTCCTCTTCCTCGCGCCGCCGGACACGTCCGCGCCGCCACCGGACGTGTCCACCGCCTGCAGCCACGTCGCCCGGGCCAATCGCGAGCTGCCACGTCATCCCGCCGCCGCTCCCCACCACTCGCGTCGTGCCACGTCGCCGCCGCCCGCGCCCACATTCGCCGCTGCCCGGGGCCCAGATCCGGCCCGCCCCGGGGCCGAACCGGGCCTCGCCGCCGCCCGCGCCCCCGCGAGCCTCCCGTCACCGGACCTCTCGTGCCTGAGCACCGCCCCGCGCCTTGGCTCCCGCACCAGGCCCCGCCGGCGTCCTCGCCGGAGCAGCGGCCATCTCCACCAGCAGGCCGGCCCCTCGTGCCCTCCTCACGTGCTGCTCTCTCTCTCTCTCTCGTTACCTCTCTCTCCCTCTCACCTTCGAGCTCTCTCTCTCTCTCTGGGACCTTGCAGGACAACCATGGCCGCCCCAATCTCCGCGTCCGCGCCGCCCCAAGCCGCCTCGTCGCCGGGAATGGATTCCCCATGCTCGGATCCACCCATCCCCGGCCTCCCCGACGTCTACCGGAGCCCCACGCCGCCGCACAGTCGCCGTTGACTTGCGCCGGAGTCATCCTGTACGAGGAACAGAGCTTCCCCGATTTGGATCCCGTTTCTCGCTAGGTATAAATCTGCTAAGTCCCCAGATTCTGTAATTTTCATGCCATGTTCGTCATGTTGTATCTCTGCATCCGTAGCTCCATTTCGCGCGTGTAATATGTCAAGTTGTTCGACTCGACGAGTACATAAATTCATTCCATTGCATCATATTCATTTGAGGTCATCTAGATGCCTGAATCATTGTTGGAAGAGTGCTTCATAATGTTTTCTGCTGTCTGTTATCAGAACGAGCTCTTTTGTCATTTTTGCCATGATTGATGTGTGCATCCTATGAGGTTGATGTCTACATGTGTTTTGAACTATGCCATGTCTTCTTTACAGTGGTGCTTGCTATGTATTTTTGTGATCAATGTGGTGAAAAGCACAAGCATGCAAACTAGGCATCGTGATGTTGCTGATTTTAGTCCCTGTTCTGCTGTTATTTTGATGCCATGTAAACATGATGCTACAGAGAGATCCATGCATATTTTGAGATACTTCAGTAAGGGTGTCTTGAACATATGGTTATGCTCTATCCATTCATGCCTCTGGTTGCAATTATGGAGTAGTCTAGCATGTCATTTTCGTGCTCTACTTTTGCTTCAAATGTTTCCTGGCAGATTGTTTACATGTTATTCAATTTGGCCAAGCTTGCTATAGTTGATCCTTGCATGCTATGGACTTGTTCTTGACTTGGTTTGTTTCACAAACATGTCTTCTTGATGATGCTATGCTTATATTGTCATGCAATGACTTGTGGTGAGTGAATCGAGCTTGTTAAGTAGTGTACATGATGTTGTTGTTTTGCTAGGCTGAATCTGTTATTTCGTGATGCTATATAAACATGTTGATACTAATCATTCTATGCATAATCTGGAGATGCTCTATAAATATGTCTTGAACTACATGTCATGCCCTATTCATCCATGCCCCTGGTAGCATTTATAGCCTGCTGTAGTTTGTTCATATCTTGCTCCAAAGTTGCTTCATAATGTTGCTGTCAGCCTGTTAACATTAAGTTCAGTTGTTTCCATGTGTTTTGCTAGTGATCCATGCATCCTATGAACTTGCTATTGCCATGCTTAGCTTCATAATTATGTCTTCTTACTGTTGGGTGCCTTTCCATGTCGTGTATTGCTCTGTGGTGAGTTGCACAAGCTCATTTACATGCCTTCATAATTCTGTTCCTGCCATGTTTGAATCTGTATAATAACTTGCCATGTTTACGTGGGTGCCATCATATTTTCTGATCCTTTTTGGCTCATGGTCAGTAAGGGACTCTTGTTCTATGCAATTAGTAGATTCATGCCATGCCGTTGTTTGCCATTTTAAGTTCCTGTACCATATTGTTTGATAGCTCTAAACATTGCATCGTGATGTTATTTTCTGCAAAGTCTGAAATTGTTATTACTTGCAATCTTACCATGTGTGTTTGAGCATGTTCTAGTGATTTCTGGAGATAGCTCAGTGTTCATGTTTTGTAATACTTTACCTGTACATCATGTCGATGGCTTTTTTTATTATGTTGAGATACTGTAGCTTATTGTTTTGATGCTTGCAATATGCCTAGTTGCTGTTTTGGACAGCTTGTCCTTTAAACTTGTTTCATGTGTGTGTGTTGAACCGTTGCTCCGTTTTGAGTGTGCTCTATATGAAACTTGCTGAGAATTGCATGTAGTTTCATATTATCATGTTGCATCCTTGTTTTGGTGTGTTTGCTTGATGTTTGGGTGCATTTTGCATCAATGCCATGTTTGACTTGTTTTGCTCATATCTTCTAGGCCGTAGCTCCGAACTAAATGAACTTTGTATGTAACTTGACTAGAATCTCGTGTAGATCATCTTTGTGTATCTTAACTTGCTGTTTAACAACTCGAATATAAGGTTTATTCAGATCTGGACCAATTTCGAAATTTGCATATGAGGACTTACCAGAATTGTTATATGTTGTTCCCGGCCTCATTTAAACTTGCCTTGATGCCTTGCTCTTGTTTGCATCATCTCTTGCCATGAGTAGCCTTCATGTAGCTTTGTCATGCATCATGCTTGTTGTGCATCATGCCTTGTTCATGTGTGGTGTGTTTACTATGTTGTGTGCTTCTTCTTGTTAGTTCCTGTTTCGTTGCGATCGTGAGGATTCGTTCGTCTACGATTGGTTCGGCTTCATCCGTTCGTCTTCTTCATGGACTCGTTCTTCTTCCTTGCAGGATTTAAGGCAAGATGACCGCTACCCTAGATCTCACTACTATCATTGCTATGCTAGTTGCTTCGTTCTATCGGTATGCTGCGTTACCTATCTTTTGCTCATCAAGCCATCCCAAATTGCCATGAACCTCTAACCTTTGACACCTTTCCTATGCAAACCGTTGTTTCGCTATGTTACCGCTTTTGCTCAGCCCCTCTTATAGCGTTGCTAGTTGCAGGTGAAGTTGAAGATTTCTCCATGGTGGATAGGATTTTGGTTGGGATATCACAATATCTCTTATGTTATTAATGCATCTATATACTTGGTAAAGGGTGGAAGACTCGGCCTTTGGCCTAGTGTTTTGTTCCACTCTTGCCGCCCTAGTTTCCGTCATACCGGTGTTATGTTCCCGGATTTTGTGTTCCTTACGCGGTCGGGTGATTTATGGGACCCCCTTGACAGTTCGCTTTGAATAAAACTCCTCCAGCAAGGCCCAACCTTGGTTTTACCGTTTGCCTCACCACCACCTATCCCTTTCCCTTGGGTCGGCCAACCCGAGGGTCATCTTTATTTTAGCCCCCCCCCCCCCCGGGCCAGTGCTTGTCTAAGTGTTGGTCCGAACTGAGCAGCCTGCGGGGCCACCTCAGGGCAACTCGAGGGCTGGTTTTACTCGTAGCTTGACTTATCTGGTGTTGCCCTGAGAACGAGATATGTGCAGCTCCTATCGGGATTGTCGGTGCATCGGGCGGCTTTGCTGGTCTTGTTTTACCATTGTCGAAATGTCTTGTAAACCGGGATTCCAAGTCTAATCGGGTCTTCCTGGGAGAAGGTCTATTCCTCCGTTGATCGTGAGAGCTTGTCATGGGCTATGTTGGGACACCCCTGCAGGGTATAATCTTTCGAAAGTCGTGCCTGCGGTTATAGGCAGATGGGAATTTGTTGATGTCCGGTTGTAGACAACTTGACACCAGATCCGAATTAAAACGCATCAACCGTGTGTGTAGCCGTGATGGTCTCTTCTCGGCGGAGTCCGGGAAGTGAACACGGTTTCTGTGTTATGTTTGACGTAAGTAGGAGTTCAGGATCACTTCTTGATCATTGCTAGCTTCGACCGTTCCTCTTGCTCTCTTCTCGCTCTTATTTGCGTATGTTAGCCACCATATATGTTTAGTCGCTGCTGCAACCTCACCACTTTACCCCTTCCTTTCCCTTTAAGCTTTGCTAGTCTTGATACCCATGGTAATGGGATTGCTGAGTCCTCGTGGCTCACAGATTACTACAACAACAGTTGTAGGTACAGGTTTTGAGATGATCATGACGCGAGAGCGATGCTTGCTTGCGTTGAGTTCTTCTTCTGCTTCTTCG
This sequence comes from Triticum timopheevii, assembly GCA_963921465.1. Lineage (NCBI taxonomy): Eukaryota > Viridiplantae > Streptophyta > Magnoliopsida > Poales > Poaceae > Triticum > Triticum timopheevii. Next base: position 459,314,151 of record OY997264.1, on the reverse strand, counting down.
ATCAGGGGATAGGTTCCAGGTCGGCAGCCTGGCCTAGCAGGGTGGATGTCGTTTGAGTTTCTGTTTGTGTTTCATCCATAGCCGGATGATGCTCTCATGTATTGTGATGTTGTATTCGTGTGGCATTGTATGACTTATGTATGTATCCCCATCTATTATATAATGTTGATGTAATGATATCCACCTTGCAAAAGCGTTTCAATATGCGGGTCTATCCTTGGTGGGACCTTCGAGTTCCTTTTGGATAGGGTCGCATATTGGGCGTGACATGTGTTGTGCCGTGCTAGTGATGGGCATGTTTATGCTAAATTTGTTGGTTCTCCTTATGAGTACATTGAATGGTCTATTTGGGTTCCTAAGACCCTTGTTACTAACATCAAAGGACCCATTACAAAATGGGTACCTAAAACCAAGCATTGATCTCTTGTTGGTGTTTGCTTCCAGTGGGGGATCATGGTTGCTCGATAGTGGAGCCACAAATCATATGACCGAAAGCAAGGACTTGGTGGTGGATGTGGACAAGATCCATTCTATGCCCACCAACGTCGAGTGGGGTGATGCCTCGTCTTCTAAGGTATTGGGTCTTGGCAAGGTTGTCATTTCTCAAGATCTCACGATCGAGAAAGTCATGCTTGTTGAGTCCCTTGCTTACAATCTACTTTACGTTCGTCAACTTGCACTCATGGGTTTTGCCACATTCTTTGATATTGATATTGTGGCCCTCTTGTGGAGCAAGACTCTTAAAGTATCCTTTGTTGGGCATGTCGAGAACGGTCTTGATGTGATTAACTTTTCGAAGCGACCTGATACGTCCATTTTGCATCATGCTTTTATATCAATATTTATTGCATTATGGGTTGTTATTACACGTTATGCCACAATACTTATGGATATTCTCTCTTATTTTACAAGGTTAACATGAAGAGGGAGAATGCCGGCAGCTAGGATTCTGGGCTGAAAAAGGAGCAAATATTAGAGACCTGTTCTGCACAGTGTTGGAGATATGCCCTAGAGGCAATCATGTATGATGATATTTCCTATGTGTTTATGAATAAAGATAGTCCTTGGACATTATCAATGATTTGTATCAGCAAGTATGTGACTTGTTTGTGGGACTGTGCATTGTATGATGACTATCCTAAAAGGTCCCTGGTCGTAAGGGATGTGTGGACGCGCAACCGACTAGACTAGCATATGACACAATCGATGGCTCAGTCTCACTAGCCATGGAGCATTGGATGCTAACCAGATAATATGGACTTGGAAAGGTCTGGTCGGATTCGACGTAGTCGGATCCGAATCGACATAAGGTCTGAGTCGGACAGACCCAACTATGAGATGCAGTGATATGTCATCTGTGAGTCTCTAGTACAACATACGTTCTATGTCCTAAGAACTGAGCTGGCGCATGTACTCGGGATGGTGACAGACTTACTTTGGGCCGACCAAACGCTACTCCGTGACTGGGTAGTTATGAAGGTAGGTTTCGGGTTTGTCCAGTCACATGTTGTGAGACATGGTCGAGAAAGATGGGATTTGCCCCTCCGATCAGGAGAGATATACTTTGGGGCCCTCGTGTGATCCGACCAGGTTAAGCATGGCCATGCGATAGAGGTTATGAGATAATCCAGTTTGTGGTCGATATCACTGGAACGAGAAAGAGGTCGGGCTACCACAACGATGACAGACTCGCCTTGAGCCCGACAACATATATCGTGTGGCAAAGGCAATAGAAGTATGTTGTACAGGTTCGCCTAACCAGCTTCATAGTCTGCTTGGTGTTTGTCATGCCTTGCTAGAGGCCGCTACCAACGGTGTAGTTCGGAGGTGATCCAAACTGCGACCAAGCTGACTTGAACCTAAGGGGTCGCGCGCTTAAGGGAAGGAACCTACGAGGTCGGATCCGAGGACACTGGTCGGATGTGATCCGAGCTGTATTCGGATTGTGGCCGAGTAGACTTGTGGGCCTTGGGGTCCATGCTAGGCCCAAGATTTGAGTCCGCGACGGACGCCTATATAAAGTGGAGGTGCAGCACACTCATGCGGTTGATCGCTTCGGCGCTGTCACTAGGGTTTGCATGTGTTGCGAATAGCCACCTCCACTCGCCGCTGACTGTGTGATCGGACCTAGCAGTCCGCCGCACGGTGTTCCTCCTGCACGCGCGGATACCGTTAGAGGTGGTGCACTTGCGCCGCGCTGGCAAACTTGTACGTGGGATCGGACGACCGGCTGTTCGAGGGAGATCTGACAAGGAGGAGACGATCCACATGAACGCGCTGCCCCAACTCTTCTTCCACTGCACAGCACTGCGCGTCTAGTGGTAACAAACTATGATCCATCTCCTATAGCATGTTCTTGTTGTTCTGCGGGTACGAAAATTTTAATTTGCAGTCGACGCACACTACCGTAGAACCCAACAGTGGTATCAGAGCCTCTGCTATAGGATTTGGATTCAGGTCTTATGCATATTAGATATGTGGCAGATGAGATATGTTGTTGTTGATCAGGTCGGCTATGTGCACGGTTGATGAGATCAATTGCACATGGGGATTGAAGAGGCTGTGTTTTCTGATGATCAGAGTCTATGAGGTCGTGACACAACCTACCCCTACCGGTCGGTATCCGCCATCGGGGTTAATAGTGAAATGGAAACCTGAATCGGACTCGCGATGATCGATAAGATCGGTCAGATCAGAAAATTCGGTGTGATCGGAGTTCAAATGTGATCTGTGATTTCCAAAAACGTCGGGCGCTGCCCGCACCCGCGAGGGGCGCTAGCCCTTCGAACCCCACCCGCTAATCGGCTAGCGGGACCGCCTTGTGCGTAGTGCTGTGTATTTCTGTAACGCCCCGGATTCGATGCGCCAGGTGTCTGCCAGTTATTCGCCGTCGTTGACATGTCATTTGCTTGTGTGTTGCATTTTGCCATGTCATCATGTGCATCTGTTTTTGCATACGTGTTCGTCTCATGCATCCGAGAATTTTCCCCATTGTCCGTTTTGCAATCCGGCACTCCTATGTCCTCCGGCATTCCCCTCTTGTCTCTTGTTGTGAGCGGGTGTTAAACATTCTCGGAATGGACCGTGATTTTCCAAGCGGCCTTGGTATACCACCGGTAGACCGCCTGTCAAGTTTCGTGCCATTTGGAGTCCGTTTGATACTTCAACGGTTACCCGGGTAACCGCAAAGGCCTCTTTTGTGTGCAGCCCAACACCCCTCCAAAGTGGCCCAATAACCCATCCAAACCCCCTCCATGCTCTCGGTCATTCGATCACGATCGTGTAAGCGAAAACCGCACCTCATTTGGACTCTCCTAGCTCCCTCTACCTATATATACACCTCCCCCTCCAAAATTCGCGGTGCAAACCCTAGCGTTTTCCTCCTCGCGCCGCCGGACGCGTCCGCACCGCGCCGGACGTGTTCGCTCTCCTAGCCACGTCGCTCTGACCAATGGCGTAGCGCCACGTCACCTCCGCCGCTGGCCGTAGCCAATCGCCGCCCGCCATGTCGTCAACGCCGCGTCCCCGCGCCCCGCTCCCACCGCCGCAGCCCGCCCGGCCCACGGTCGGCCCCTGCGGCCCGGAACCGGGCCGAGCCGCCACCGCCTGCCTCCTGCGCCCGAGGCGCCTCACGTCCGTCCGCCCCGCCGCCGTCAGTCGTGCGCTGCTACCGTCCTCGTCCTCCGGCACCTCTCCGCCACCCGCCGGTCGCCGCCCCGCCGTCCCACTCCGGCGCGGCCCCGCGCCGCCGCCCGCCATTCCCCCGCGCCGGCCGGCCACCCGTCCTCCTCCGCCTCCCCGCGCCGGGATCCGGCCGGATCCGGCGAGATCCGGCCCAGATCCGCCATCTCCGGCCCTCCCTCATCTTCCCCGGCCACAGCTCCGGCGACCCCGCTCCGGCGAGCCTCGGTTCCCGTGCCCCGTTGACTTTCCCACGAGGTTGAATTTCTGCTAAGTCCCCAGTTTCTTGCATTTTCATTCCCTTTTCGACATGCCATAACTCATCATCCGTAGCTCCGTTTCATGCATATAATATGTTAAAATGTTTGCTGTGAGATGCTCTTCATTTTGTTCCATCGTGCCATGTTTGTTTGAGTCCATCTTGATGCCCTAATTATCGTTGCAAAAGTGCTAAATGATGTTGACTGCTGTCTGTTAACAGAACTTGCTGATTTGTCTCTTTCATTGCATTTTGTGTGTGCATCCTATGAGCTTGATGTCTACATGTGTTTTGTGCTACATCATTCCATATTTAAAGTGGTGCCATACATGTATTTTTTTTAGTCTTGTAGTGAGTGCATCAAGCTCATGAAGTAGGGTACTTGTTGTTACTGTTTTGCTAGGCTGAATCTATTACATCATGATGCTATGTAAACCTACTGCTACAAGTCATTCTATGCATAATCTGGAGATGTTCACTAAGGCTGGTTTTTTATACTTGTCATGATCTATCAATCCATGCCCCTGGTTGCATTTATAGTCTGCTGTGGCTTTTTGTAATCTTGCTCTCAACTTGCTAAATAATGTTGCTGTCAGCTTGTTAACATTAAGTTCAGTTTTGCCATGAGCTTTGCTAGTGATCCATGCACCCTATGAACTTGTTCTTGCCTTTCTTTGATCATAAACATGTATTCTTACTGTTGGTTACCATGTCATGCCATATAATTCTCTGTGGTGAGTTGTACAAGCTCACCAACATGCCTACTTATCGTTGTTCCTGCCATGTCTGAATCTGTCATATCACTTGCCATGTTTGCATGGATGCTACCATCTTTTCTGTTGATCTTTGGAATTAGGTCAGTAAGGCAATTTTGTTCTATGCAATTATTAGGTTCACGCCAGGCCTTCATTAACCATGTTAAGTTCCTGTAACATGTTGTTTGATAGCTCCAAACATTGCAATCTGATGTTATTTCTACCAAGTCTGAAACTGTTATTATTTGCAATCTTGCCATGTCCTTTTGAGCATGTTCTAGTGATTTCTGGAGACAGCTCAGTGTTCATGTTTTGTCATGATTTACATGTACTTCATTCCCATGCCTTTTGTTCTTATGTTGAGGTGTTGTACCATATTGTTTTGATGCTTGCTAGATGCCTAGTTGTTGTTTTGGACAGCTTGTCCTTTAAACTTGTATGGTGTGTATGTATTGAACCGTTGCTCCGTTTTGAGTGTGCTCGATATGAAACTTGCTTAGTTTTGCATGTAGTTTCATGTTGCCTTGTTGCATCCGTGTTTTGAGGTGTGTGCTTGATGTTTGAATGCATTTTGCGCCAATGTCATGCTTAACTTGTTTTGCTCATATCTTCTAGACCGTAGCTCCGAATCTAATGAACTTCATATGTAACTTGACTAGAATTTCGTGTAGATCATCTTGGAGCACTTTAACTTGCTAGTTAACAACTTGAACATAAGGTTTATTCTGATCTGTACCAATTTCGAAATTTGCATATGAGGACTTAACGGATTTGTTATATGTTGTTTTCGGCCTCATTTAAACTTGCTTTGATATGTTGTTCTTCTATGCGTCATCTCTTGCCATGAGTAGCTTCATGTAGTCTTGTCTTGCATTATACTTGGTTGAGCATCATGTCTTGTAAATGTGTGGTGTGTTTACCATGTTGTGTGCTTCTTCTCGATAGTTCCCGTTTCATTGCGATCGTGAGGATTCGTTCGTCTACACTTGGTTCGTCTTGGTGGCTTCGTCTTCTTCATGGACTCGTTCTTCTTCCTAGCAGGATTTCAGGCAAGATGACCGCTACCCTGGATCTCACTACTATCATTGATATGCTAGTTGCTTCGTTCTATCGCTTTGCTGCGCTACCTATCATTTGCTCTTCAAGCCTCCCAATTGCCATGTCAGCCTCTAACCTTTTTCACCCTTCCTAGCAAACCGTTGTTTGGCTATGTTACCGCTTTTGCTCAGCCCCTCTTATAGCGTTGTTAGCTCCAGGTGAAGTTGAAGATTTCTCCATGGTGGACAGGATTATGTTGGGATATCACAATATCTCTTATATTATTAATGCATCTATATACTTGGTAAAGGGTGGAAGGCTCGGCCTTATGCCTGGTGTTTTGTTCCACTCTTGCCGCCGTAGTTTCCGTCATATCGGTATTATGTTCCCGAATTTTGCATCCCTAACGCGGTTGGGTGATTTATGGGACCCCCTTGACAGTTCGCCTTGAATAAAACTCCTCCAGCAAGGCCCAACATTGGTTTTACCATTTGCCTACCACCTATACCTTTCCCTTGGGAGTAATTAACCCGAGGGTCATCTTTATTTTAGCCCCCCCCCCACGGGCCAATGCTTATCTAAGTGTTGGTCCAAACAAGAGCATCGTGCGGGACCATCCCTTGGCAACTTGGGTTAAGTTAGTACCTGTATGCTTAGCTTATCCGGTGTGTCCTGAGAACGAGATACGTGTGACTCCTATCGGGATTGTCGACACATTGGGTGGTCTTGCTGGTCTTGTTTTACCATTGTCGAAATGTCTTGTAAACCGGGATTCCTAGACTGATCGGGTCTTCCTGGGAGAAGGAATATCCTTCGTTGACCGTGAGAGCTTGTGATGGGCTAAGTTGGGACACCCCTGGAGGGTATAAACTTTTGAAAGCCGTGCCCGTGGTTATGTAGCAGATGGGAATTTGTTAATGTCCGGTTGTAGATAACTTGACACCAGATTTGAATTAAAATGCATCAATCGCATGTGTAGCCGTGGTGGTTTCTTCTCGGCGGAGTCCAGGAAGTGAACATGGTTTTGCGTTATGTTTGATGTAGGTAGGAGTTCAGGATCACCTCTTGATCATTGCTAGCTTCACGACCGTTTCGCTTGCTTCTCTTCTCGCTCTCATTTGCGTATGTTAGCCACCATATATGCTTAGTCGCTGCTGCAACCTCACCACTTGACCCCTTCCTTTCCCATTAGGCTTTGCTAGTCTTGATACCCATGGTAATGGGATTGCTGAGTCCTCGTCGCTCATAGATTACTACAACAACAGTTGCAGGTGCAGGTTTTGCGACGATCATAACGCGAGAGCGATGTTTGCTTGTTTTGGAGTTCTTCTTCTGCTTCTTCGATCAGGGGATAGGTTCCAGGTCGGCAGCCTGGGCTAGCAGGGTGGATGTCGTTTGAGTTTTTGTTTGTGTTTCATCCGTAGTCGGATGGTCCTCTTATGTAAGATGATGTTGTATTCGTGTGGCATTGGATGCCTTATGTATGTATCTCTATCTATTATGTAATGTTGATGTAATGATATCCACCTTGCAAAAGCATATCAATATGTGGTTCTATCCTTGGTGGGACCATCGAGTCTCTTTAGGATAGTATCGCATATTGGGCGCGACAAATTGGTATCAGAGCCTCGACCGACCATAGGAGCCCCCTTGATTGATCGTGTAGTTTGACCGTTGTCAGGTCTAGAAAAAAACTATTTTCGGAGTCTAGTTTTATCGGAGAGTATGAATTCTTTTTACTCCTCAGCCTCTTCGTCGCTCTGGTGAGGAATCTTGACGTAGGTGTTTTGAATTACTCCTCTTCCCTTTCAAACTTTCTTTAGGATCACGCAGTTGGTTTTCCGATCGTTGGTTCTTAGCTCTTTTCATCCGGTGCATTTCTCGTCAAGTTGACTCGAGCCTCTTCATCGTTGCCAAGTTCAATCCTCAACTGTTTTCTTTTTCCCACCCGCCCACCCCTTTTTCTTTTTGGAGTCGGAGTCCATAATCGAGTATCCCTCCTACTCGTGTGAAGCCTTTGCCTTCTTTCAACCGGTGTTTCTCTTCAAGATATTCGTCGGTTCCCCCTTCCAAGTTGCCTTTGTCTTCCCGCCCTCCCACCCTCTTCTTCCCGGAGCCTGAGTCTGTTTTGGGCATCAATTTCATTCGTGCGGAGCCTCTTCAGTCTTCCCTCAATTGTTTCAGCCTGTGAATTCTCATCTCGTTTGACATTCTTCATCTCTTTTTCTTCTCCGGTGGTTTCAATTCAAGTTTTTTTCGGTTTGATCATATTCTTTTCCTTGGATCAAGTGTCACCTCATTCAAATATTTCAATTGTTCTGGTGCATCATCTATCTGTTCAACATCCCTTTCCAACGATGTTTTTCTCTTCAGTGGGCCCTAACCCACAGGTCTTTTCCCAGGATCTTACCTGACTCTTCTAATTATTCCGGAGCTATTCCCAAATTCTTTTCAAAGTGTGACGTAAGTATGAATTTCATCAGTCAGATGCTTTTCCAAGATCTCGTTCAAATTCTTTTCATTGTTGGCTCAACCTCTTCGCTTTTCATTCTCCCGGAGTACCTCAGTAATTTTGGTGGTGTTTCTCGTTGTCAGTTAAAGATCGAAGAAGAGATTTTCCTCTAAATATTATCTGTTCTCTCGAAGTTTCGTGGTTCTAGCTTCATGTTATCCTCGCAAATTATTCCATTTGTCAGATATTCTTTTCATCCACCCGAAGTATTTCAGGAGTTGTTTTTTTCCGTCTCGATCATCCGAAGGCCATCATTCCAGTTATCGTTCTCTATTTATCCCGGTGCTTCATTCAAGTGTTCTTTAATCAGCTCATGATCTCTTTGTTCTTTTGCATCTAAATTCCCTCTAGCTTATTGGTTCTTCTAATTCTTCTCGGTGATTCATACTCTTTAATCAGCCATTTTCGAATTCTTACGGTGGTTTCTTCAGATTCCTTTCCTTTGGTTATCATATCAATTCATTCGTTCCTTCCAAATCCTACCGATGGTTCGTTCAAGATTATTTTTCCTTGATTATCATTTTAATCCATTCGTTCTTTCCAATCCTACCGGTGGATCATGAAGACTTTCTCAAGTTTTGTGCTATACCCCCCTTAATCCTTTTCAAGAAGAATAAGTAGTATGCAAAATCCATTGCTTATCATCAATTTAATTTGACGAGGTATAATCATACAATAAATCTTATTCTTATTTCATCCAAGTGATTAATCCCTTCCTTCGGAGTTTGTTCTTGATGAATAAATTCTAGTTCCAAGTGTTTTCATCTTTTCTTTTCCGGAGTTCGAATTTCCTCGGACATTTCGTCGGAACCTCCAACTAAATCATCGCAAGCTTTAATCTTATTCTTTTCATCCTTCAATTCTATATCATCATCCTTTTATTACCGGAGTTCTTCATGGTGGTTCTTCATGATTTAATTCATTCTTCAAGAGTTCATCAAGATTTTTGTTGGTGGAGTTCAAGTATTTTTTTCTTCTCGCATCTCGAAGTGCAATTAAATCTCCGTATTCTTTTGAAGGGGAGTTTTGCATTTCTTCGTTCTTCTAAGCTATCCAATCATTTTCAGTTTGTGGCCGGTTATCACCTTATGATCTTGAGTTGTTACCTATAAGACCACAAAAAGCTTATTCTTTCCGTTGTTGATTTTCTCAACAACTCCGTTTAAACCTTCCTTCTAAAGATGCTTTCAATTTCATTCGTGGCACAAGTTGTCATTTTCTTCTCCGTTCTTTTAATTCAACTCTTTCAATTCTTTCCGGAGGTTTTGTGTCATGTCTTCACCAAGTATCAGTCCATCCTCTCAAGCTCGTGTTCTATTCCTCCATGTTTCAGCCGGAGTGCTGCTAAGTCCTTTCAGTTTTATTCGTTTCTTATCTCGTTCTAACTGGAGTGGTTTCATAGTCTATCTGATTCCGGGAGCTTTCGATTCTCGTCATTCTCGTTGTTCCTCTCCTCTTCTCGAGTGCTCTCGATTCTTTGCTTCTTCTCTTGAGTTCTTGTTTCACCTCGTCCTCCTTCCCTTCCATCTCGGTCCTAAGATCTCGGGACGAGATCTCTTGTTAGTGGAGGAGTGTTGTAACGCCCCAGATTCAATGCGCCAGGTGTCTGCCAGTTATTCTCCATCATTCCCATGTCATTTGCTTGCGTGTTGCATTTTGCCATGTCATCATGTGCATCTCTTTTTGCATACGTGTTCGTCTCATGCATCCGAGCATTTTCCCCGTTGTCCGTTTTGCAATCCGGCACTCCTATGTCCTCCGGCGTTCCCCTCTTGTCTCTTGTTGTGAGTGGGTGTTAAACATTCTCGGAATGGACCGTTATTTGCCAAGCGGCCTTGGTATACCACCGGTAGACCGCCTGTCAAGTTTCGTGCCATTTGGAGTCCGTTTGATACTTCAACGGTTACCCGGGTAACCGCAAAGGCCTCTTTTGTGTGCAGCCCAACACCCCTCCAAAGTGGCCCAATAACCCATCCAAACCCCCTCCATGCTCTCGGCCGTTCGATCACGATCGTGTGGGCGAAAATCGCACCTCATTTGGGCTCTCCTAACTCCCTCTACCTATATATACACCTCCCCCTCCGAAATTCGCGGTGCAAACCCTAGCGTTTTCGCCGCCGAACGCGTCCGCACCGTGCTGGACGTGTCCGCTCTCCCAGCCACGTCGCTCCGACCAATGGTGTCACGCCACATCACCTCCACCGCCGGCCGTAGACAATCACCGCCCGCCATGTCGTCAAAGTCGTGTCCCCGCGCCCCGCTCCCACCGCCACGGCCCGCCCGGCCCACGGTCGGCCCCCGCGGCCCGTAACCAAGCCGAGCCGCCGCCGCATGCCTCCTGCGCCTGAGGCGCCTCGCCTCCGTCCACCCCGCCATCATCAGTCGTGCGCCGCCGCCGTCCTCGTCCTCCGGCGCCTCTCCACCACCCGCCGGTCGCCGCCCCGCCGTCCCACTCCAGCACGGCCCCGCGCCGCCGCCCGCCGTTCCCCCGCGTCGGCAGGCCACCCGTCCTCCTCCGCCTCCCCGCGTCAGGATCCGGCCGGATCCGGCGAGATCCGGCCCGGATCCGCCATCTCCGGCCCTCCCTCGTCTTCCCCGGCCACAGCTCCGGCAACCCTGCTCCGGCGAGCCTCGGTTCCCGTGCCCTGTTGACTTTTCCACGAGGTTGAATTTCTGCTAAGTCCCGAGTTTCTTGCATTTTCATGCCCTTTTTGACATGCCATAACTCATCATCCGTAGCTCCGTTTCATGCATATAATATCTCAAAATGTTTGTTGTGAGATGCTCTTCATTTTGTTCCATTGTTTGATGTTTGTTTGAGTCTATCTTGATGCCCTAATTATCGTTGGAGTGCTAAATGATGTTGAGTGTTGTCCGTTAACAGAACTTGCTAATTTGTCTTTTTCATTGCGTTTTGTGTGTGCATCCTATGAGCTTCATGTCTATATGTGTTTTGTGCTACCTAATGCCATTTTTACAGTGGTGCCATCCATGTATTTTTGTGAGTCTTGTTGTGAGTGAATCGAGCTCGTGAAGTAGGGTACTTGTTGTTACTGTTTTGCTAGGCTGAATCTGTTACATCATGATGCTATGTAAACCTGCTGCTACAAGTCATTCTATGCATAATCTGGAGATGTTCACTAAGGCTGTTTTGTTATACATGCCATGCTCTATCCATCAATTCCCCTGGCTGCATTTATTGTCTGATGTAGCTTGTTGTAATCTTGCTCTCAACTTGCGAAATAATGTTGTTGTCAGCCTATTAACATTAAGTTCAGTTTTGCCATGAGCTTTGCTAGTTATCCATGCATCCTATGAACTTGTTCTTGCCATTCTTAGCTTCATAAACATGTCTTCTTACTGTTTGTTACCTTGTCATGCCATGTAATGCTCTGTGGTGAGTTGTATAAGCTCACCAACATGTCTACTTATCGTTGTTCCTGCCATGTCTGAATCTGTCATATGACTTGCCATGTTTGCATGGATGCTACCATCTTTTCTGTTGATCTTTGGAATTAGGTCAGTAAGGGACTTTTGTTCTATGAAACTAGTAGGTTCATGCCATACCTTTGTTTGCCATGTTCAATTCCTGTAACATGTTGTTTGACAGCTCTAAACATTGCAACCTGATGTTATTTCTGCTAAGTCTGAAACTGTTATTATTTGCAATCTTGCCACGTCCTTTTGAGCATGTTCTAGTGATTTCTGGAGATAGCTCAGTTTTCATGTTTTGTCATGCTTTACATGTACTTCATGCCCATGCCTTTTATTCTTATGTTGAGGTGCTGTACCATATTGTTTTGATGCTTGCTAGATGCCTAGTTGCTGTTTTGGACAGCTTGTCCTTTAAACTTGTATGATGTGTATGTGTTGAACCGTTGCTCCGTTTTGAGTGTGCTCGATATGAAACTTGCTTAGTTTTGCATGTAGTTTCATGTTACCTTGTTGCATCCATGTTTTGAGGTGTGTGCTTGATGTTTGAATGCATTTTGCACCAATGTCATGCTTAACTTGTTTTGCTCATATCTTCTAGACCGTAGCTCCGAATCTAATGAACTTCATATGTAACTTGACTAGAATTTCGTGTAGATCATCTTGGAGCACTTTTAACTTGCTAGTTAACAACTTGAACATAAGGTTTATTCAGATCTGGACCAATTTCGAAATATGCATACGAGGACTTACCGAATTTGTTATATGTTGTTTCCGGCCTCATTTAAACTTGCTTTGATATGTTGTTCTTCTATGCATCATCTTTTGCCATGAGTAGCTTCATGTAGTCTTGTCTTGCATCATACTTGGTTGAGCATCATGTCTTGTAAATGTGTGGTGTGTTTACCATGTTGTGTGCTTCTTCTCGATAGTTCCCGTTTCGTTGCGATCGTGAGGATTCGTTCATCTATGCTCGGTTCGTCTTCGTGGCTTTGTCTTCTTCATTGACTCGTTCTTCTTCATAGCGGTATTTCAGGCAAGATGACCGCTACCCTGGATCTCACTACTATCATTGATATGCTAGTTGATTCATTCTATCGCTTTGTTGTGCTACCTATCATTTGCTCTTCAAGCCTCCCAATTGCCATGTCAGCCTCTAACCTTTTTCACCCTTCCTAGCAAACCGTTGTTTGGCTATATTACTGCTTTTGCTCAGCCCCTCTTATCGCGTTGTTAGCTGCAGGTGAAGTTGAAGATTGCTCCATGGTGGACAGGATTATGTTGGGATATCACAATATCTCTTATATTATTAATGCATCTATATACTTGGTAAAGGGTGGAAGGCTCGGCCTTATGCCTGGTGTTTTGTTCCACTCTTGTCGCCCTAGTTTCCGTCATATCGGTATTATGTTCCCAGATTTTGCGTCCCTAACGTGGTTGGGTGATTTATGGGACCCCCTTGATAGTTCGCCTTGAATAAAACTCCTCCAGCAAGGCCCAACATTGGTTTTACCATTTGCCTACCACCTATACCTTTCCCTTGGGAGTAATTAACCCGAGGGTCATCTTTATTTTTGCCCCCCCCCCCCGGGCCAATGCTTGTCTAAGTGTTAGTCCAAACTAGAGCACCGTGCGGGACCATCCCTTGGCAACTTGGGTTACGTCGGTACCTGTACGCTTAGCTTATCTGGTGTGTCCTGAGAACGAGATACGTGCGACTCCTATCGGGATTGTCGACACATTGGGTGGTCTTGCTGGTCTTGTTTTACCATTGTTGAAATGTCTTGTAAACCGGGATTCCTAGACTGATCGGGTCTTCCTAGGAGAAGGAATATCCTTCGTTGACCGTGAGAGCTTGTGATGGGCTAAGTTGGGACACCCCTGCAGGGTATAAACTTTCGAAAGCCGTGCCCGCAGTTATGTGGCAGATGGGAATTTGTTAATGTCCGGTTGTAGATAACTTGACACCAGATTCGAATTAAAATGCATCAACCGCGTGTGTAGCCATGATGGTCTCTTCTCGGCGGAGTCCGGGAAGTGAACACCGTTTTGGGTTATGTTTGACATAGGTAGGAGTTCAGGATTACCTCTTGATCATTGCTAGCTTCACGACCGTTCTGTTTGCTTCTCTTCTCGCTCTCATTTGCGTATGTTAGCCACCTTATATTCTTAGTCGCTGTTGCAACCTCACCACTTTACCCCTTCCTTTCCCATTAAGCTTTGCTAGTCTTGATACCCATGGTAATGGGATTGCTGAGTCCTCGTGGCTCCCAGATTACTACAACAACAGTTGCAGGTGCAGGTTTTGCGACGACCATGACGCGAGAGCGATGTTTGCTTGTTTTGGAGTTCTTCTTCTGCTTCTTCTTCGATCAGGGGATAGGTTCCAGGTCGGCAGCCTGGGCTAGCAGGGTGGATGTCATTTGAGTTTTTTTTTGTGTTTCATCCGTAGTCAGATGGTGCTCTTATGTAAGATGATGTTGTATTCGTGTGGCATTGAATGCCTTATGTATGTATCCCTATCTATTATGTAACGTTGATGTAATGATATCCACCTTGCAAAAGCGTATCAATATGCGGTTCTATCCTTGGTGGGACCTTCGATTCTCTTTAGGATAGTATCACATATTGGGCATGACAATTTCGTACCCGACACACAAACTGGTAGAATGTGATTCTATGCATAACTTTGTTTTGCAGATTTGATGTGAATAGTATGGATCATGTGTATGTGATGCATGTGTATAATTTATACGTGGCTTGCGTGTCATGTTTGTTAGCCGGCAGGAGCCAAAGTGTTGTCATTATATTGTATAACGACCTGCGTGTCGACTTGTGACTCTATGTAAAATTCATTAGTAGTTGTAGTAGTTGGATAATAGAGATCAGGTTGGTGGCTTGGCGTCCCGACATGACAAACAAGAAGGAGTTCGTAGATGGTCATCGGAGTCGGAGCCGACCTAAAAGAACGTCCATGAAGGAGCCATATCATTTCACAATATGTGTTTATTTGTGATTGTTATGCTTCTTTGTTTCTATGCATGTTAGAATGGTAGAATGATCCCTCATGAATATCAAGTGAATTGCCATCCCCGATGTTGCACCTTCGCACGTCAAGTACGTCTAGTGGTGGGCTCATAAAATTGTGGTGCTGTAGGTGTCCTTGAACTGAAGGGTTCGTGTCGGACATGGACAGGCACTGCATCAGGTTAACTTGACAAGGCTATCAAAACGGTTTTGGGCCTTGTGGCAAAGAAGGTTGGGAGTCGGGGTATGAGATACCTTCCCGACCAACAGGAGTCGTATAGAGATACGATTAGAAAGGAGTTACTTGCCGGATAGGTATGTTGGCTAGCAATGATGCTAAAGCTCAATAGTCGCATGCGCTAGTTGGATCCTGAACCACTGAGAGTTTGCGAAGGGATGCTGACTTCAGTGGGAGTATTTCTGTTTAGGATTGAATTACTCTACATAAACACATTGCTTAGTGATTGCATATTTTCTGTTGTAGATCAATGGCACCACCTGCTCAACCCAACTTTGCATTGAAATCAATTCTGGAAAAGGATAAACTGAATGGAACAAACTTTACCACCTGATATAGAAATCTGAGAATTGTTCTCAAGCATGATAAAAAGGAACATGTTCTAGAGGATCCACTTCCAGAGGAGCCTGCCGATAATACTAATGCCACAACTAAGAATGCCTACCAGAAACTCATTGATGAATCAACGAAGATCAGCTGTCTGATGCTGGCTTGCATGGAGCCCGATTTGCAACAGCATTTTGAAAATGTTGAGGCTTACGATATGATCGAGAGTCTCAAGAGCATGTTTCAGACACAGGCTAGGACCGAAAGGTTTAACGTCTGGCGATCCTTGATGGATTGCAAGCTGAAGGAGGGTGATCCACTGAGCCCACATGTGATCAAGATGATCGGATATGTGCAAGCTTTGGATCGGTTGGGCTTCCCGCTCTTGGATGAGCTTGCTACAGATGCAGTTCTGGGTTCTCTTCCGCCCAGCTATGGGACGTTCATCTCGAACTATCATATGGATGGCATGGATAAGAAGCTCACTGAATTGCATGGGATGCTCAAAGTGGCAGAGCAGGATATTAAGAAAGGCACACATCAAGTGTTGATGGTGCAGAAATCGGCTAAGTTCAAGAAGAGTTGGTCCAAGAAAAAGGCTAAGGCAAAGGGCATGGGACGGTAACCTCCGCCACTGTGCCGAAGTCTGGACCGGACTCGAAGACCATTTGCTATCACTGCAAGGAGACAGGTCACTGGAAGAGGAAGTATAGCAAGTGGCTTGCAGAGCATGGCAAGAAGACCAGGAATGCTGCTTCAAGCAAAGGTACACTTGTTGCATATGTTATAGACATTTACCTTGCTGACATACCTAGTAGCTCTTGGGTATTTGATACCGGATCGGTTGTTCATATTTGCAACGCGATGCAGGGGTTGGTAAGAACTAGGCATGTGGCACAAGGGGAGATTGACATCAGGGTCGGCAACAAAGCAAGAGTTGCTGTGTTGGAGGTCGGCACGATGCAGCTCCAGCTTCCTTCCGGATTCATTATGGAATTGAATCATTGTTATTACATTCCTGCACTTAGTCAGAACATTATTTCTACCTCATGTTTGATGAGTCAAGGTTATGAATTCAATTGAAAGGACAATGGTTGTTCGATATTTTTGAATGGTATGTTCCACGGCTATGCACCCATTATTGATGGGCTATTTATATTGAATCTAGAACAGGAATCGGTCTATAACGTGAATGTCAAGAGGCATAAGCCTAATGAGATAAATCCGACATACTTCTGGCATTGTCGGCTTGGACACATTAGTCTGGAACGCATGCAGAAGCTCCATGATGATGGGCTCCTAACTTCGTCCAACTTTGGGTCGTTCGAGACATGTGAATCATGCTTGCTCGGCAAGATGACTAAGTCTCCTTTCACAAAGAGTTGCGAGAGGGCGTCCAAGCTGTTGGAACTTATACATAGTGATGTGTGTGGTCCAATGAGCACAACTACCAGAGGTGGCTATCAGTACTTCGTGACTTTTACCGATGACCTGAGTAGATATGGATATATCTATTTGATGAGGCACAAGTCGAAGACTTTTGAAAAGTTCAAAGAGTTTCAGAACGAGGTTGAGAATCAACTCGGCAAGACTATAAAGCTTCTGCGATCTGATCGTTGAGGTGAGTACATGAGCCAGGAGTTTGATGATCATCTGAAAAGTCGAGGTATAGTACCTCAGCTCACACCTTCGGGTACACCACAGAGAAACGGCGTGTCAGAACGGAGGAATAGGACCTTGTTGGACATGGTTCAGTCTATGATGAGCAAATCAGATTTACCCTTGTCATTCTGGGGATACGCTCTAGAAACTGCAGCTTTTACACTTAACAGGGTACCATCAAAATCCATAGACAAGACACCACATGAGATGAGGACCGGGAAGAGTCCCAGTTTGTCTTTTCTAAAGATTTGGGGTTGTGAAGCATTTGTCAAGCGACTTATGTCAGACAAGCTTACACCCAAGTCGGATAAATGCATATTCGTGGGATATCCAAGGGAAACATTGGGATATAGCTTCTACAACCGGGAAGAGAACAAAGTGTCTGTTGCTCGGAACGGGGTTTTCCTTGAGAAAGAGTTTCTCAGTCGGGAGGCCAGTGGGAGGACAGTCCGACTTGAAGAAATTCGAGGACCACTCGGGGACGGCTTGGCTAGTGATGAGATCATACCAGAGTCAGTCAGGGAACCCATAGTGGAAGCGGCACCGGAACCACGGAGGTCGAAAATATTGCACGGAGTGTGTGATGTATTGTTGCTAGAAAGCGACGAACCAGACACATATGCTGAAGCAATGGTGAGCCCAGATTTCGAGGCATGGCTGGAGGCCATGAGATCCGAGTTAAATTCCATGGATGAGAATCAAGTCTGGGACTTGGTTGATCCGCCGCCTGGCGTAACGGCCATTGGTTGCAAATGGGTCTTTATGAAGAAAACCGATGTGGATGGAAATGTTCAGATCCACAAAGCTCGGCTTGTCACTAAGGGTTATGGACAAGTTCAAGGAATTGACTATGACGAGACTTACTCGCCGATAGCGATGCTAAAGTCGGTGAGGATCGTACTAGCTATAGCTGCATATTTCGATTATGAGATATGGCAGATGGATGTCAAAATGGCTTTCCTTCACGGAAATTTAATCGAGGACGTGTATATGATACAGCCCGAGGGTTTTGTAGATCTGACTAGCACTAGTAAGGTATGCAAGCTCAAGAGATCCATTTATGGGTTGAGGCAAGCATCTCGAAGCTAGAATATTCATTTTGATGAGGTCATCACTAGTCTCGGTTTCATCAAAAGCTAAGAGGACTCTTGTTTATACAAGAAGTTAAGTGGGAGCTCGGTAGTGTTTTTGAACTTGTATGTGGATGACATATTGTTGATCGGGAACAATGTTTCGATGCTAAACTCGGTCAATGAATCATTGAATGGCAAGTTTTCGATGAAGGACCTTGGTGAGGCAGTCTATATTTTAGGCATTAAGATCTATAGAGATAGATCGAGGAGGCTTCTCGGCTTAAGCCAGAGCATGTATATAGATAAAGTGTTGAAGCGGTTCAACATGAGTGAGGCAAAGAAAGGGTTCTTGCCACTCTCACATGGTATAAAGCTAAGTGAGACTCAGAGTCCTTCGACATCTGATGAGCGAAGCAGGATGAGTAGGATTCCGTATGCCTCGGCAATCGGATCCATCATGTATGCCATGATATGTACAAGGCCTGATGTTGCTTTTGCAGTAAGCCTAACAAGTAGATACCAGGCCAACCCAGGTGAGAGTCACTGGGCAGAGGTAAAGACTATTTTGAAGTACCTGGCAAGGACTAAAGAGATGTTCCTAGTTTATGGAGGTGAGGAAGAGCTCGTCGTAAGGGCTTACGCGGATGCTAGTTTCCAAACCGACAGAGATGATTGTCGATCACAGTCCGGATTCGTGTACGTCCTGAACGGAGGGGTAGTGCACTGGATGAATTCCAAGCAGGATACTGTGGCTGATTCTACCACAGAAGCTGAATACATTGTGGCTTGTGAAGCTGCAAAGGAAGGTGTTTGGATCCGGCATTTTCTGGATGATCTTGGTATTTTCCCAGCCTGGGTGAAACCGTTGGACCTTTATTGTGATAATTCTGGTGCCATCGCACAAGCCAAGGAGACGAGGAATCACCACAAGGTCAGACACATAGACCGGAAATATCACCTGGTATGAAAGGTCGTAAAGAATGGTGATGTAGAGTTATGCAAGATTCACACGGATGCAAATGTTGCAGATCCGTTGACTAAGCCGCTTCCACAACCCAAGCATGAGGGGCACGTTAGAGCTATGGGCATTCGATGTCTATTTGATTGACTCTAGTGCAAGTGGGAGACTGTTGGAGATATGCCCTAGAGGCAATCATGTATGATGATATTTCCTATGTGTTTATGAATAAAGATAGTCATTGGACATTATCAATGATGTGTATCAGCAAGTACTTGACTTGTTTGTGGGACTATGCATTGTATGATGACTGTCCTAAAAGGTCCCTAGTCGTAAGGGCTGTGTGGACGCGCAACCGACTAGACTAGCATATGACACGGTCGAGGGCTCGGTCTCACTAGCCACGGAGCATTGGATGCTAACCAGATAATATGGACTTGGAAAGGTCTGGTCAGATTCGACGTAGTCGGATCCGAGTCGAGATAAGGTCCGAGTCAGACAGACCCAACTATGAGACGCAGCGATATGTCATCTGTGAGTCTCTAGTACAACATATGTTCTGTGTCCTAAGACCTGAGCTGGCGCATGTACTCGGGATGGTGACAGACTTACTTTGGGCCGACCAAATGCTACTCCGTGACTGGGTAGTTACAAATGTAGGTTTCGGGTTTGTCCAGTCCCATGCTGCGAGACATCGTCGAGCAAGATGGGATTTGCCCCTCCGATCAGGAGAGATATACTCTGGGGCCCTCGTGTGATCCGACCAGGATAAGCATGGCCATGCGACAGGGATTATGAGATAATCCGGTTTGTGGTCGGTATCACTGGAACGAGAAAGAGGCCGGGCTACCACAAGGATGACAGACTCGCCTTGAGCCCAACAACATATATCGTGTGGCAAAGGGAACAGAAGTATGATGTACAGGTTCGCCTAACCAGCTTCATAGTCTGCTTGGTGTTCGGCATGCCTTACTAGAGGCCGCTACCAACCGTGCAGTTCGGAGGTGATCCAAACTGCGACCAAGCTGACTTGAACCTAAGGGGTCGCGCGCTTAAGGGAAGGAACCTACGAGGTCGTATCCGAGGACACTGGCCGGATGTGATCCGAGCTGTATTCGGATTGTGGCCGAGTAGACTTGTGGGCCTTAGGATCCGTGCGAGGCCCAAGTGTTAAGTCCGCGACGGATGCCTATATAAAGTGGAGGTGCGGCACACTCATGCGGTTGATCGCTTCGGCACTGTCACTAGGGTTTGCATGTGTTGCGAATAGCCACCTCCACTCGCCGCCGACTATGTGATCGGACCTAGCAGTCCGCCGCACGGTGTTCCTCCCACACGCGCGGATACCGTTAGAGGCGATGCACTTGCGCCGCTCCGGCGAACTTGTACATGGGATCGGACGATCGGCTGTTCGAGGGAGATCGGACGAGGAGGAGACGATCCACGTGAATGCGCTGCCCCAACTCTTCTTCCGTTGCATGGCACTGCGCGTCTAGTGGTAACAAACTGTGATCCATCTCCTGTAGCATGTTCCTGTTGTTCTACGGGTAGGAAAATTTTAATTTGCAGTCGACGCACACTACCGTAGAACCCAACACACAGCTCCAAAAGTCCTGAAACTCCACGAAAGTCATTTTTGGATTTAATAAAAAATATTGAGCGGAAGAAGAACCAGAGGGGACCCACACCCTGGCCACGAGAGTGGGGGCGCGCCCCCCTACCTCGTGGGCCACCTGACAGCCCTCCGGTGCCCATCTTCTGCTATATGAAGTCTTTTACCCTGGAAAAAATCATAAGCAAGCTTTCAGGATGAAACTCTGCCGCCACGAGGCGGAACCTTGGTGGAACCAATCTAGGGCTTCGGTGGAGCTGTTCTGCCGGGGAAACTTGCCTCCAGGAGGGGGAAATCATCACCATCGTCATCACCATCGATCCTCTCACCGGGAGGGGGTTAATCTCCATCAACATCTTCACCAGCACCATCTCCCCTTAAACCCTAGTTCATCTCTTGTATCCAATCTTTGTACCAAAACCTGAGATTGGTACCTGGGGGTTGCTAGTAGTGTTGATTACTCCTTGTAGTTGATGCTAGTTGGTTTACTTGGTGGAAGATCATATGTTCAGATCCTTAATGCATATTAATATCCCTCTGATTATGAACATGAATATGCTTTGTGAGTAGTTACGTTTGTTCCTGAGGACATGGGTGACGTCTTGCTATTAGTAGTCATGTGAATTTGGTATTCGTTCGATATTTTGATGAGATGTATGTTGTCTCTCCTCTAGTGGTGTTATGTGAACGTCGACTACATGACACTTCACCATTATTTGGGCCTAGAGGAAGGAATTGAGAATTAATAAGTAGATGATGGGTTGCTAGAGTGACAGAAGCTTAAACCCTAGTTTATGAGTTGCTTCATAAGGGGCTGATTTGGATCCACTTGTTTCATGCTATGGTTAGGTTTACCTTAATACTTCTTTTGTAGTTGCGGATGCTTGCAATAGGCGTTAATCATAAGTGGGATGCTTGTCCAAGAAAGGGCAGTACCCAATGATACATCCATTTTGCATCATGCTTTAATATCAATATTTATTGCATCATGGGTTGTTACTACACATTATATCTCAATACTTATGGCTATTCTCTCTTATTTTACAAGGTTTACCATGAAGAGGGGGAATGTCAGCAGCTGGAATTCTGGCTGGAAAAGGAGAAAACGTTGGAAACCTATTCTGCACAACTCTAAAAGTCCTAAAACTCCACGAAACAACTTTTTGGAATTAATAAGAATTTCTGAGCAAAAGAAATAGGCCAGGGGGCCCACACCCTGTCCAGGAGATAGCCCCCCCCTATAGGGCGCGTCCCCCTATCTCTTGGGCCCCCTGGTGGGCCTCCGGCGTCCATCTTCTCCTATATCATCACTTTTACCCTGGAAAAAATCATGGGCAAGCTTACGGGACGAAACTCCGCCGCCATGAGGCGGAACCTTGGCGGAATCAATCTAGGGCTCTGGCGGAGCTGTTCTGCTGGGGACACTTCCCTCCGGGAGGGGGAAATCATCACCAATGTCATCACCAATGATCCTCTCATCGGGAGGGGGTCAATCTCCATCAACATCTTCACCAGCACCATCTCCTCTCAAAACCCTAGTTCATCTCTTGTATCCAATCTAGTATCAAAACCACAAATTGGTACCTGTGGGTTGCTAGTAGTGTTGATTACTCCTTGTAGTTGATGCTAATTGGTTTACTTGGTGGAAGATCATATGTTCAGATCTTTAATGCATATTATTACTCCTCTGATTATGAACATGAATATGCTTTGTGAGTAGTTACGTTTGTTCCTGAGGACATGGGTGAAGTCTTGCTATTAGTAGTCATGTGAATTTGGTATTCGTTCGATATTTTGATGAGATGTATGTGTCTTTTCCTCTAGTGGTGTTATGTGAACGTCGACTACATGACACTTCACCATTATTTGGGCCTAGAGGAAGGCATGGGAAGTAATAAGTAGATGATGGGTTGCTAGAGTGACAGAAGCTTAAACCCTAGTTTATGCGTTGCTTCGTTAGGGGCTGTTATGGATCCATATGTCTAATGTTGTGGTTAGGTTTACCTTAATACTTCTTTTGTAATTGCGGATGCTTGCAATAGGGGTTAATCATAAGTGGGATGCTTGTCCAAGTTAGGGCAGTACCCAAGTTCCGGTCCACCCACATATCAAATTATCAAAGTATCGAACGTGAATCATATGAACGTGATGAAAACTAGCTTGACGATAATTCCCAATGTGTCCTCGGGAGCTCCTTCATTATTATTAGAAATTGTCCAGGCTTATCCTTTGCTACATAAAGGATTGGGCCACCTTGCTGCACTTTATTTACTTTATTTACTTGTTGCTCGTTACTATTTATCTTATCACAAAACTATCTATTACCTACAGTTTCAGTGCTTGCAGAGAAAACCTTACTGAAAATTGTTTATCATTTCCTTCTGCTCCACGTTGGGTTCAAAACTCTTACTTATCAAAAGGTCTATGATAGATCCCCTACACTTATGGGTCATCAAGACTCTTTTCTGGCGCCGTTGCCGGGGAGTGTAACACTTTTGGTGAGTGGAACTTGGTAAGGAAACATTTATATAGTGTGCTGAAATTTTCTGTTACTTGTCACTATGGAAACTAATCCTTTGAGGGGCTTGTTTGGGGTATCTTCACCCCAACCAGAAGAGCAAAGAGTTGCTCCTCAACCTTCTGAAGTATATGAAAATATTTACTTTGAGATTCCTTCGGGTATGATAGAGAAACTGCTAGCTAATCCATTTGCAGGAGATGGAACATTGCATCCCGATTTACACCTTATCTTTGTGGATGAAGTTTGTGGATCATTTAAGCTTGCAGGTATTCCCGATGATGTTGTCAAAATGAAGGTCTTCCCTTTATCTTTGAAGGGAGATGCATTGACATGGTATAGGCTATGTGATAATATGAGATCTTGGAATTATAAGCGATTGAAGTTGGAATTTCACCAGAAGTTCTATCCTATGCATCTTGTTCATCGTGATCGTAATTACATATATAATTTCTGGCCTCGCGAAGGAGAAAGCATCGCTCAAGCTTGGGGGAGGCTTAAGTCAATGTTATATCCATGCCCCAATCATGAGCTCTCTCGGGAAATGATTATTCAAAATTTTTATGCTCGGCTTTCTCTTGATAATCGCAACCTGCTCGATACTTCCTGTGCTGGTTCTTATATGTTGAAGACCATTGATTTCAAATGGGACTTATTGGAAAGAATTAAACGCAACTCTGAAGATTGGGGTTCCGGTGATGGTAAGGAGTCGGGTATGACACCTAAGTTCGATTGTGTTAAATCTTTTATGGATACCGATGCTTTTCATGGATTTAGCGCTAAGTATGGACTTGACTCTGAGATAGCAGCTACTTTTTGTGAATCTTTTGCTACTCATGTTGATCTCCCTAAAGAGAAGTGGTTTAAATATAATCCTCCTGTTGAAGTGAAAGTAGTTGCACCTATTACAGTCGAAGAAAAGACTATTACCTATAGTGATCCTATTGTTCCTACTGCTTATGTTGAAAAACCTCCTTTTCCTGTTAGGATAAAGGATCATGCTAAAGCTTCGACTGTTGTTTGTAAGAGTAATACTAGGACTTATACACCTCCTGAGAAAATTAATGTTGAACCTAGTATTGCTATGGTTAAAGATCTCTTGGATGAGGACTTAGATGGGCATGTTATTTCTTTCTTGGGCGAGACTGCTAATATTGCTAGACCTTATACTAAGACACATAGACTTGTCATAGGCATGCCTGTTATTTCTGTTGAAATAGGAGATTATTGTTACCATGGCTTATGTGATATGGGTGCTAGTGCTAGTGCGATACCTTATGATCTTTATAAAGAAATTATGCACGACATTGCACCCGTTGAATTAGAAGACATTGATGTTACTATTAAGCTTGCTAATAGGGATACCATTAAACCTATTAGGATTGTTAGAGATGTTGAAGTTTTGTGTGGGAAGGTTAAATACCCTGCTGATTTCCTTGTTCTTGGTTCCCCACAAGATGATTTTTGTCCCATTATTTTTGGTAGACCCTTCTTGAATACTGCTAGTGCTAAGATTAATTGTGAAAAGAATATTGTCACGGTTGGCATAGATGGTATGTCTCATGAGTTTAATTTTGCTAAGTTTGGTAGACAACCTCGTGAAAGGGAACTAGCTAGCAAGGATGAGATTATTGGTCTTGCTTCCATTGTTGTTCCTCCAACCTCGTGAAAGGGAACCATGAAAACGATATGTTTATGAAGGAAAGGGAAGAAATAGATGAAGTGTTCCTTATACAGGAACCTATGCTGAAACATAACCTTCCCATTGAAATTCTTGGGGATCCCCCTCCACTGAAGGGTGATCCCGTGTTTGAACTCAAACCATTACCTAATAATCTTAAGTATGCTTATCTTGATGAAAAAGAAATATATCATGTTATTATTAGTGCTAACCTTTCAGAGAAAGAAGAAGAAAGATTATTGAAAACTCTGAAGAAGCACCGAGCAGCTATTAGATATACTTTGGATGATCTTAAGGGCATTAGTCCCACATTATGTCAACACAAAATTTCAGTGGACAAAGATGTCAAACCATTTAGAGATCCTCAAAGACGATTAAATCCTAAAATGAAGTGGTAAGAAAGGAGATTCTAAAACTCCTTGAGGCAGGTATTATTTATCCCGTTGCTGATAGTGAATGGGTAAGCCCTGTCCATTGTGTCCCTAAAAAGGGAGGTATTACCGTTGTTCCTAATGATAAAGATGAATTGATCCCGCAAAGAATTATTACAGGCTATAGGATGGTAATTGATTTCCGTAAGTTAAATAAAGCTACTAAGAAAGATCATTACCCTTTACCTTTTATTGATAAAATGCTAGAAAGGCCATCCAAACACACACATTTTTGCTTTCTAGATGGTTATTCTGGTTTCTCTCAGATACATGTGTCAGCGAAGGATCAATCTAAAACTACTTTTACTTGCCCTTTTGGTACTTTTGCTTATAGACGTATGCCTTTTGGTTTATGTAATGCACCTGCTACTTTTCAAAGATGCATGATGGCTATATTCTCTGATTTTTGAGAAAAGATTTGTGAGGTATTCATGGATGACTTCTCCGTCTATGGATCCTCTTTTGATGATTGTTTGAGCAACCTTGATCAAGTTTTGCAGAGATGCGAAGACACTAGTCTCGTCCTAAATTGGGAAAAGTGTCACTTTATGGTTAATGAAGGCATTGTCTTGGGGCACAAGATCTCCGAGAGAGGTATTGAAGTTGATAAAGCCAAAGTTGATGCTATTGAAAAGATGCCATGTCCCAAGGACATAAAAGGTATAAGAAGTTTTCTAGGTCATGCCGGTTTTTATAGGAGGTTCATTAAGGACTTTTCTAAAATCTCTACGCCTCTGACTAATTTATTGCAAAAAGATATTCCTTTTGTCTTTGATGATGATTGTGTAGAAGCGTTTGAAGTGCTTAAGAAAGCTTTGATCACTGCCTATTGTTCAGCCACCTGATTGGAATTTACCTTTTGAAATTATGTTCGATGCTAGTGATTATGTTGTAGGTGTTGTTTTAGGGCAAAGAGTTGATAAGAAATTGAATGTTATCCAGTATGCTAGTAAGACTCTTGATACTGCCTAGAGAAATTATGCTACTACTAAAAAAGAGTTCTTAGCAGTTGTGTTTGCATGTGATAAGTTCAGACCTTATATTGTTGATTCCAAAGTTACTATTCACATTGATCATGCTGCTATTAAATATCTTATGGAAAAGAAAGATCCTAAGCCTAGACTCATTAGATGGGTTCTCTTGCTCCAAGAATTTGACTTGCATATTATTGATAGAAAGGGAGCTGAGAACCCCGTTACAGATAACTTGTCTAGGTTAGAGAATGTTCTTGATGACCCACTGCCTATTAATGATAGCTTTCCTGATGAACAATTAGCGGTCATCAATGCTTCTCGTACTGCTCCTTGGTATGCTGATTATGCTAATTACATTGTTGCTAAATATTTACCGCCTAGTTTCACATACCAGCAAAAGAAAAAGTTCTTTTATAATTTAAGACATTACTTCTGGGATGATCCACACCTTTATAAAGAAGGAGTAGATGGTGTTATTAGACGTTGTGTGCCTGAGCATGAACAGGAACAGATTCTATGTAAGTGTCACTCTGAATCTTATGGAGGACACCACACTGGAGATAGAACTGCACACAAGGTACTACAATCTAGTTTTTATTGGCCTACTCTCTTCAAAGATGCTCGTAAGTTTGTCTTATCTTGTGATGAATGTCAAAGAACAGGTAACATTAGTAGACGTCAAGAAATGCCTATGAATTATTCTCTTGTTATTGAACCGCTTGATGTTTGGGGCTTTGATTATATTGGACCTTTTCCTACCTCTAATGGTTATACACATATTTTGGTTGCTGTTGATTACGTTACTAAGTGGGTAGAAGCTATTCCAACTAGTAGTGCTGATCATAACACTTCTATTAAAATGCTTAAAGAAGTTATTTTTCCGAGGTTTGGAGTCCCTAGATATCTTATGACTGATGGTGGTTCACATTTCATTCATGGTGCTTTCTGTAAGATGCTTGCTAAGTATGATGTCAATCATAGAATAGCATCTCCTTATCATCCACAATCTAGTGGTCAAGTAGAGTTGAGAAATAGAGAGCTCAAATTAATTTTGCAAAAGATTGTGAATAGATCTAGAAAGAATTGGTCCAAAAAACTTGATGATGCATTATGGGCCTATAGAACTGCATACAAAAACCCTATGGGTATGTCTCCCTATAAGATGGTTTATGGAAAAGCGTGTCATTTACCCCTTGAACTTGAACATAAAGCATATTGGGCTATTAAAGAGCTCAATTATTACTTCAAGCTTGCCGGTGAGAAGAAGTTATTTGATATTAGCTCACTTGATGAATGGAGAACCCAAGCCTATGAGAATGCCAAGCTTTTCAAAGAAAAAGTCAAACGCTGGCATGATAAGAGGATACAAAAGTGTGAGTTTAACGTAGGAGATTATGTGTTATTATTCAACTCTCGTTTAAGATTTTTTGCAGGAAAACTTCTCTCAAAATGGGAAGGTCCCTACGTTATCGAGGAGGTCTATCGTTCTGGTGCCATAAAAATCAACAACTTCGAAGGCACAAATTCGAGGGTGGTAAACGGTCAAAGAATTAAACACTATATTTCAAGTAATCCTATCAATATTGAAACTAATATTATTGAAACCGTAACCCCTGAGGAATACATAAGGGACACTTTCTAGAACGTTCCAGACTCCAAAAAGGCATAGGTATGTGGTACGGTAAGTAAACCGACTCCAAAACAACTCCAATGGCAGTTTTTTTAGTTTTGGAATATTTAAGAATTTTAGGAAGAAAGAAGTAGTCCGAAAGGGACACGAGGCTCCCACGAGAGTGGAGGCCCCCCCCCACCCAGTAGGGCGCGCCCCCTGTCTCATGGGCACCTCGTGTGCCTCCCGGACTTCGTTTTCTTGCACGTTACGTATTTTGGTCTGTAAAATTCATTATATATACTCCCGAAGGTTTTGACCACCGTATCATGCAAATATCCTTTGTTTTCGTTTCGAGTTGTTCCTGTTGCAGAATTAAGCAAGATGTCTTCTCAGGAGACAGTTGGGGAGAGCCGGGTGTCTCACCCAACGCCAGGTCCAGGAGAGAATAGCGATGCCTACCATTTTGGACCATCAACGGAGGATGAGATGGAGGCTGATTTGAAAAGGATAGATGCCATGGAAGAAGATCAAGAAGTCACCTCTCGTCTCCGAGCAGAATTCATGATGGGGGAACTACCGAGCGTGGCTATTCCAACTTCTGTCATCCCTTCCAACTCTGGATTTCTTTCTTATGAAAATATGAAAAAGAGTTTCACTTGTTCTCCAGCAGCTATGCAGCATCCTTGGGTAAAAGGAGCTTTGGCCGTTACGGGCAAGCTCCGTAAAGAAATTATGGATCTCAAACAACAAGTCAATAAGCTCAAGGAGGAGAACCACATTCTGAAGGGCATCATCGCCAAGAAGATCATAACACCAACCGTGAAGAAGGATAAATAATCACATGGGTATGGGCACCCCTTGGCAACTGCCAAGCTTGGGGGAGGTGCCCCGGTATCGTATCACCATCACACTCCTATCTTTACCGCTTTATTTAGTTCGATCCTTTTAGTAGTATCTTGATCTAGAAGTTTTGATATCAAGTAGTTTGAGTTTTTCTTTGTGATCTCTTTATGTAATCGAGTCCGTTAGCTATTTATAATAAAGATTAGTGTTGAGTCAAGGGCTTTGCTATGTGCTATGATCTTGAGAAAGTAGAAAGAATAAAAGAGTTCATATTGATCTTATGGATAGTGGTAACTTCACACATAGAAAGTATGAGGCATAAAAATTGTTGGGAGTTGATGAGCGTAGCCTTGGTCATCGTTGCAACTAATAGGAAGTGATAAGGAAAGAGGGGTTCACATATAAATATATTATCTTGGACATCTTTTATGATTGTGAAGCACTCATTAAGTATGACATGCTAAAAGAGTTGATGTTGGACAAGGAAGACAACGTAATGGTTTATGTTTTCCGACATCTCAGTTAAAGTATATTGTCATTGACCTTCCAAACATGTTGAGCTTGCCTTTCCCCCTCTTGCTAGCCAAATTCCTTGCACCAAGTAGAGATACTACTTGTGCTTCCAATTACCCTTAAACCCAGTTTTGCCATGAGAGTCCACCATACCTACCTATGGATTGAGTACGATCCTTCAAGTAAGTTGTCATCGGTGCAAGCAATAAAAATTGCTCTCTAATTATGATGACTTATTAGTGCGGAGAAAATCAGCTTTGTACGAACTTGTGTGGAAGTAATAAAAGCGACGGACTGCATAATAAAGGTCCACATACAAGGGGCAATATAAAGTGACATTCTTTTGCATTAAGATTTTATGCATCAACCCTAAACGCGCATGACAACCTCTGCTTCCCTCTGCGAAGGGCCTATCTTTTATTTTATGTTTTTACTTTATGCTTGAGTCAAGGTGATCCTCACCTTTCCCTTTTTCATTTCATCCTTTAGCAAGCTCCTCGTGTTTGAAAGATCATGATATATATATATATATATATATATATATATATATATATATATATATATATATATATATATATATATCCAATTGGATGTAAGTTAGCATGGGCTATTATTGTTGACATCACCTAAAGGTGAATATGTTGGGAGGCAACACAATAAGCCCCTATCTTTCTCAGTGTCCGGCTGAAACTCTATAACCACAAGTATTGCGTGAGTGTTAGCAATTGTAGAAGACTACGAGGTAGTTGAGTATGTGAGCTTGCTGAAAAGCTCTTTTATTGACTCTTTCTGATGTTACAATAAATTGCAATTGCTTCAATGACTGAGATTATAGTTTGTTAGTTCCCAATGAAGTTTTTGAACCATACTTGACATTGTGAATTTCTTGTTATTTGAGCATAGGAAATCATATGACAGAATCTATAATATGTTACTATTATTAGAATGATCATGATGCCCTCATGTCCGTATTTTATTTTTATCGACACCTCTATCTCTAAACATGTGGACATATTTTTCGATTACGGCTTCCGCTTGAGGACAAGCGAGGTCTAAGCTTGGGGGAGTTGATACGTCCATTTTGCATCATGCTTTTATATCAATATTTATTGCATTATGGGCTGTTACTACACATTATATCTCAATACTTATGGCTATTCACTCTTATTTTACAAGGTTTACCATGAAGAGGGGGAATGCCGGCAGCTAGAATTCTGGCTGGAAAAGGAGCAAATGTTGGAAACCTATTCTACACAGCTCTAAAAGTCATGAAACTCCACGAAACAACTTTTTGGAATTAATAAGAATTTCTGAGTGAAAGAAATAGGCCAGGGGGCCCACACCCTATCCAGGAGACAGGGGGGCGCCCCCCCCCCCCCCCTATAGGGCGCGCCCGCCTATCTCCTGGGCCCCCTGGTGGGCCTCCGGCGTCCATCTTCTGCTATATCATCACTTTTACCCTGGAAAAAATCGTGGGCAAGCTTACGGGATGAAACTCCGTCGCCACGAGGCAGAACCTTGGCGTAATCAATCTAGGGCTCTGGCGGAGCTGTTCTGCTGGGGACACTTCCCTCTAGGAGGGGGAAATCATCACCAACGTCATCACCAACGATCCTCTCATCGGGAGGGGGTCAATCTCCATCAAAATCTTCACCAGCACCATCTCCTCTCAAAACCCTAGTTCATCTCTTGTATCCAATCTTGTATCAAAACCACAAATTGGTACCTGTAGGTTGCTAGTAGTGTTGATTACTCCTTGTAGTTGATGCTAATTGGTTTACTTAGTGGAATACCATATGTTCAGATCCTTTATGCATATTATTACTCCTCTGATTATGAACATGAATATGCTTTGTGCGTAGTTACGTTTGTTCCTGAGGACATGGGTGAAGTCTTGCTATTAGTAGTCATGTGAATTTGGTATTCGTTCGATATTTTGATGAGATGTATGTTGTCTTTTCCTCTAGTGATGTTATGTGAACGTCGACTACATGACACTTCACCATTATTTGGGCCTAGAGGAAGGCATGGGGAAGTAATAAGTAGATGATGGGTTGCTAGAGTGACAGAAGCTTAAACCCTAGTTTATGCGTTGCTTCGTTAGGGGCTGTTACGGATCCATATGTCTAATGTTGTGGTTAGGTTTACCTTAATACTTCTTTTTTAGTAGCTGATGCTTGCAATAGGGGTTAATCATAAGTGGGATGCTTGTCCAAGTTAGGGCAGTACCCAAGTTCCGGTCCGCCCACATATCAAATTATCAAAGTACCGAACGCGAATCATATCAACGTGATGAAAACTAGCTTGACGATAATTCCCAATGTGTCCTCGGGAGCTCCTTCATTATTATTAGAAATTGTCCATGCTTATCCTTTGCTACATAAAGGATTGGGCCACCTTGCTGCACTTTATTTACTTTATTTACTTGTTGCTCGTTACTATTTATCTTATCACAAAACTATCTATTTCCTACAATTTCAGTGCTTGCAGAGAAAACCTTACTGAAAACCGCTTATCATTTCCTTCTGCTCCTCGTTGGGTTCGACACTCTTACTTTTCGAAAGGACTACGATAGATCCCCTACACTTGTGGGTCATCACCCAAGCAACGGGCCACCCACATATCAAATTATTAAAGTAACGAACGTGAATCATATGAATGTGATGAAAACTAGCTTGACGATAATTCCCATGTGTCCTCGGGAACGCTTTTCTCATTATAAGAACTTGTCCAGGCTTGTCCTTTGCTACAAAAAGGATTAGCCATCTTGTTGCACCTTATTTACTTTCATTGCTTGTTACCCGTTACAAATTACCTTATCACAAAACTATCTATTACCGATAATATCAGTGCTTGCAGAGAATACCCTACTGAAAACCGCTTGTTATTTCCTTCTGCTCCTCGTTGGGTTCGACACTCTTACTTATCAATAGGACTACGATAGATCCCCTACACTTGTGGGTCATCAAGACTCTTTTCTGGCGCTGTTGCCGGGGAGTGAAGCGCCTTTCGTAAGTGGAACTTGGTAAGGAAAAATTTATATAGTGTGCTAAAATTTACTGTCACTTGTTACTATGGAACATAATCCTTTGATGGGCTTGTTAAGGGTATCTTCACCCCGACCAGTAGAGCAAAGAGTTGCTCCTCAACTTACTGAACCTACTGAAAATGTTTACTTTGAAATTCCTTCAGGTATGGTAGAGAAACTGATAGCTAATCCCTTTGCAGGAGATGGAACATTGCATCCTGATTTACACCTAATCTATGTGGATGAAGTTTGTGGATTATTGAAGCTTGCAGGTATGCCCGATGATATTGTCAAGAAGAAGGTCTTCCCTTTTTCTTTGAAGGGGGGTGCATTGACATGGTATAGGCTATGTGATGATATGGGATCATGGGACTACAAATGATTGAAATTGGAATTTCACCAGAAGTTTTATCCTATGCATCTTGTTCATCGTGATCGTAATTATATATATAATTTTTGGCCTCGCAAAGGAGAAAGTATCGCTCAAGCTTGGGGGAGGCTTAAGTCAATGTTATATTCATGCCCCAATCATGAGCTCTCAAGAGAAATGATTATTCAAATTTTTTATGCTCGGCTTTCTCTCAACAATCGCTCCATGCTCGATACTTCTTGTGCTGCGTCTTTTATGATGAAGACTATTGAATTCAAATGGGATTTATTGGAAAGAATTAAATGAACTCTAAAGATTGGGATTCTAACGAAGGTAAGGAGTCAGGTATGACACCTAAGTTTGATTGTGTTAAACCTTTTATGAATACCGATGCTTTTCGTGGATTTAGCACTAAATATGGACTTGACTCTAAGATAGTAGCTTCTTTCTGTGAATCATTTCCTACTCAAGTTGACCTCCCTAAGGATAAGTGGTTTAAATATAATCCTCCCACTGAAGTAAAAGTAGTTGCACCTATGACAGTTGAAGAAAAGACTATTACTTATAATGATCCTATTGTTCCTACTACTTATGTCGAGAAACCACCTTTCCCTGTTAGAATAAAGGATCATGCTAAAGCTTCAACTATGGTTCGTAAGAGTAATACTAGAACATATACACCTCCTGAGCAAATTAAAATTGAACCTAGTATTGCTATGGTTAAAGATCTCTTGGCTGATAATATTGATGGGCATGTTATTTATTTATGTGATGCAGCTGCTAGAACTGCTAGACCCGATGCTAAGAAACATAGACCTGTTGTGGGTATGCCTGGTATTTCTGTTAAAATAGGAGATCATTGTTATCATGGCTTATGTGATATGGGTGCTAGTGCTAGTTCAATACCTCATCCCTTATACACAGAAATTATGCAACATATTGCACCTACTGAGATAGAAGAAATTGATCTTACAATTAAGCTTGCCAATAGAGATACTATTTCACCAATTGGGATTGTTAGAGATGTTGAATTCTGTGTGGGAAAGTTAAATATCCTGCTGATTTTCTTGTTCTTGGTTCCCCACAAGATGATTTTTGTCCCATTATATTTGGTAGACCCTTCTAGAATATTGTTAATGCTAAGATAGATTGCGAAAAGGATGTGGTTACTATTGGGTTGGGAGATATGTCTCATGAGTTTAATTTTGCTAAATTTTGTAGACAACCCCATGATAAAGAATTTCCAAGTAAGGATGAAATTATTGGTCTTGCTTCTATTGTCGTTCCTCATAATGATCCTTTAGAACAATATTTTCTAGACCATGAAAATGATATGTTTATGAATGAAAGAAGGGAAATAGATGAAGTATTCTTTAAACAGGGACCTATTTTGAAACACAACTTGCGTGTTGAAATCTTAGGGGATCCTCCACCACCCAAGGGTGATCCAGTGTTTGAGCTTAAACCATTACCTGATACTCTTTAATATGCTTATCATGATGAAAAGAAGATATATCCTGTTATTATTAGTGCTAACCTTTCAGAGCAGGAAGAGGAAAGATTATTGAAAACTCTGAAGAAGCACTGTGCTGCTATTGGATATACTCTTGATGATCTTAAGGGTATTAGTCCCACTCTATGCCAACACAAAATAAAATTGGAGGAAGACGCCAAACGAGTTATTCATCACCAACGATGGTTAAATCCTAAGATGAAAGAAGTGGTAAGAAAGGAAATACTAAAGCTCCTTGAGGCAGGTATAATTTATCCCGTTGCTGATAGTCAGTGGGTAAGTCCTGTCCATTGTGTCCCTAAGAAGGGAGGTATTACTGTCGTTCCTAATGATAAAGATGAATTGATCCTGCAAAGAATTATTATAGGTTATAGGATGGCAATTGACTTCCGCAAATTAAATAAAGCTACTAAAAAAGATCATTACCCTTTACCTTTTATTGATCAAATGCTAGAAAGATTATCTAAACATACACATTTTTGCCTTCTAGATGGTTACTCTGGTTTCCCTCAAATACATGTGTCAGCAGAGGATCAAGAAAAGACCACTTTTACTTGCCCTTTCGGTACTTTTGCTTATAGACATACGCCTTTTGGTTTATGTAATGCACATGCTACCTTTCAACGGTGCATGATGGCTATATTCTCTGACTTTTGTGAAAAGATTTGCGAGGTTTTCATGGATGATTTCTCCATTTATGGGTCTTCTTTTGATGATTGCTTGAGCAACCTTGATCGAGTTTTGCAGAGATGTGAAGATACTAGTCTTGTCTTGAATTGGGAAAAGTGCCACTTTATGGTTAATGAAGGTATTGTCTTGGGGCATAAAATTTCTGAAAGAGGTATTGAAGTTGATAAAGCTAAGGTTGATGCTATTGAAAAGATGTCGTGTACCAAGGACATCAAAGGTATAAGAAGTTTCCTTGGTCATGTCGGTTTTTATAGGAGGTTCATTAAGGACTTTTCTAAAATTTCTAGGCCTCTGACTAATCTATTGCAAAAAGATACTCCTTTTGTCTTCGATGATGATTGTGTAGAAGCATTTGAAATACTTAAGAAAGCTTTGATTTCTGCACCTATTGTTCAGCCACCTGATCGGAATTTACCCTTTGAAATTATGTATGATGCTAGTGATTATGCTATAGGTGCTATTCTAGGACAAAGAGTAGATAAGAAACTAAATGTTATTCAATATGCTAGTTAAACTCTAGACAGTGCTCAGAGAAATTATGCTACTATTGAAAAAGAATTTTTAGCAGTTGTATTTGCTTGTGATAAGTTTAGACCTTATATTGTTGATTCTAAAGTAACTGTTCACACTGATCATGCTGCTATTAAATATCTTATGCAAAAGAAAGATGCTAAACCTAGACTTATTAGATGGGTTCTCCTACTACAAGAATTTGATTTGCATATCATTGATAGAAAGGGAGCTGAGAACCCCATTGCAGACAACCTGTCTAGGTTAGAGAATGTTTTTGATGGCCCACTACCTATTAATGATAGCTTTCCTGATGAACAATTAGTTATCATAAATACTTCTCGTACTCCTCCATGGTATGATTATTGTGCTAATTACATTGTTGCTAAATTTATACCACCTAGTTTCACATACCAGCAAAAGAAAAAGTTCTTTTATGATTTAAGACATTACTTCTGGGATGACCAGCACCTTTATAAAGAAGGAGTAGATGGTGTTATCAGACGTTGTGTACCTGAGCATGAACAGGAACAGATCCTACGCAAGTGTCACTCCGAGGCTTATGGAGGACACCACGCTGGAGATA
Organism: Triticum timopheevii; assembly: GCA_963921465.1. Classification (NCBI taxonomy): domain Eukaryota; kingdom Viridiplantae; phylum Streptophyta; class Magnoliopsida; order Poales; family Poaceae; genus Triticum; species Triticum timopheevii. Next base: position 459,278,308 of record OY997264.1, on the reverse strand, counting down.
GAACTGCACATAAGGTATTGCAATCCGGTTTTTATTGGCCTACTCTCTTCAATGATGCTCGTAAGTTTGTCTTGTCTTGTGATGAATGTCAAAGAATTGGTACTATTAGTAGATGTCAAGAAATGCCTATGAATTATTCTCTTGTTATTGAACCATTTGATGTTTGGGGCTTTGATTATATGGGACTGTTTCCTGCCTCTAATGGGTATACACATATTTTAGTTGTTGTTGATTACGTTACTAAGTGGGTAGAAGCTATTCCAACTAGTAGTGCTGATCATAACACCTCTATTAAGATGCTTAAAGAAGTTATTTTTCTGAGGTTTGGAGTCCCTAGATACTTAATGACTGATGGTGGTTCACATTTTATTCATGATGCTTTTCGTAAAATGCTTGCTAAGTATGATGTTAATCATAGAATTGCATCTCCATATCACTCGCAGTCTAGTGGTCAAGTAGAATTGAGTAATAGAGAGCTTAAATTAATTTTGCAAAAGACTGTTAATAGATCTAGAAAGAATTGGTCCAAGAAACTTGATGATGCATTATGGGCTTATAAAACTGCATATAAAAATCCTATGGGTATGTCTCCATATAAAATGGTCTATGGAAAAGCATGTCATTTACCTCTCGAACTTGAACATAAGGCATATTGGGCCATTAAAGAGCTCAATTATGATTTCAAACTTGCCGGTGAGAAGAGGTTATTTGACATTAGCTCACTTGATGAATGGAGAACCCAAGCCTATGAGAATGCCAAACTGTTTAAGGAAAAAGTTAAAAGATGGCATGACAAAAGGATACAAAAGCGTGAGTTTAATGTAGGTGATTATGTGTTGCTATTCAACTCTCATTTAAGATTTTTTGCACGAAAACTTCTCTCTAAATGAGAAGGCCCTTACGTTATCGAGGAGGTCTATCGTTCTGGTGCCATAGAAATCAACAACTTCGAAGGCACAAATCCAAAGGTGGTGAACGGCCAAAGAATCGAACATTATATCTCAGGTAATCCTATATATGTTGAAACTAATGTTATTGAAACCGTAACCCCGGAGGAGTACATAAGGGACACCTTCCAAAGCGTTTCAGACTCCAAAAAGGAATAGGTATGTGCTATGCTAAGTAAACCGACTCTAAAACAGTTCTAATAGCAAATTTTCTCTGTTTTGGAATATTTAGGAAATTGGAAAATAAGTAGTCCGGGAAGGACACGAGGCATCCACGAGGGTCGAGGGCGCGCCCCCCTGCCTCGTGGGCACCCCATGTGCTCTCCGGACTCCGTTTTGTTGCTCGATACTTCTTTTAGTCGGTAAAAATTCATTATATAATCTCCCGAAGGTTTTGACCATTGTATCACGCAAAATCTTCTGTCTTTGTTTCGAGCTGTTTTTCTGACAGATCTAGAGCACTATGACGTCTTCAAGCGCCCCCAAGGACAAGTTTTTTGAGAGGGTCACCAACCCCTACCTCGCGGAGGTGCTGCATCACCCTCAAACCATTGAGATGCGTGAGGGGGTGCTGCACATCCGTGATGTTGAGGGACCAAGGAGTACCGGAAGCATGGAGACAAAGCTCAAAACAATGGAACAACAAGTTTTCAAGTGCCAAGGTATGGTGGAACGCGGACTCAATGCCAACCAGATGATGATCACGGAGTTCACCAACAACCACAAGCTGGATGCCAAGAACATTGGGGAGACCATCTTCAAGCTTCATGAGAAAATCGAGCACCTCCAAGCCCAGATCTATGACCTGCAAAACCAAAACTGTGAGTATGAATATAGATTCAATAGGATGAGTTTGGCTGCAGATTTGTGGATCCCAGAGACTCGGTCATCCTTCTATGATGGTGAGCCTATGCCTTGGAAGACGGACGACAAGCCTACATCATCACCACCTCCGAGGAACTAATTACTTGGGTATGGGCACTCCTCTTGGCAACCGCCAAGCTTGGGGGAGGTGCCCCGGTATCGTAGCACCATCACACTCCTATCTTTACCGTTTTTCTTAGTTTGATCCTTTTGGTAATATCTTGATCTAGTAGAATAAAGTTTTTGGTATGATTTAGTTTTGAGCTTTGCCTTATGATCCCTCTATGTAATCGAGTCCATGAGCTATATATAATAAAGATTAGTGTTGAGTCAAGGGCTTTGCTATTTTGCTATGATCTTGAGGGAATAAAAGTATAAAAAGAAATAAAAGAGATCATATTGACCTTATGTAGAGTAATGACCTCACATATAAAGAGTATGATGATTAAAAGTTGTTGAGAGTTGGCAAACATAGTTTTGGTCATCATTGAAATTAATAGGAAGTAATAAAGAAAGAGAGGTTCTCACATATAAATATACTATCTTGGACATCTTTTATGATTGTGAGCACTCATTAAAGTATGACATGCTAAAGAGTTGATGTTGGACAAGGAAGACAATGTAATGGGCTATGTTTTCTCACATCTTAATTAAAGTATATTGTCATGGATCGTCCAACATGTTGAGCTTGCCTTTCCCCCTCATGCTAGCCAAATTCCTTGCACCAAGTAGAGATACTACTTGTGCTTCCAAATATCCTTAAACCCGGTTTTGCCATGAGAGTCCACCATACCTACCTATGGATTGAGTAAGATCCTTCAAGTAAGTTGTCATGTTGCATGCAATAAAAATTGCTCCCAAAATATGTATGACTTATTAGTGTGGAGAAAATAAGCTTTATACGATCTTGTGATATGAAAGAAATAAAAGCGACGGACTGCATAATAAAGGTTCATATCACAAGTGGCAATATAAAGTGACGTTCTTTTGCATTAAGATCTCATGCATCCAACCATAAAAATCACATGACAACCTCTGCTTCCCTCTGCGAAGGGCCTATCTTTTACTTTATGTCTTACACCTTATACAAGAGTCATGGTGATCTTCACCTTTCCTTTTTATTTTCTCCTTTGGCAAGCACCTCGTGTTGGAAAGATCCTAATATATATATATATATATATATATATATATATATATATATATATATATATATATATCCAATTGGATGTAAGCTAGCATGAACTATTATTGTTGACATTACTCTTGAGGTAAAAGGTTGGGAGGCAACACTATAAGCCCCTGTCTTTCTCTGTGTTTGATTAAAACTCCATAACCATAAGTATTGCGTGAGTGTTAGCAATTGTGAAAGACTAAATGATAGTTGAGTATGTGGACTTGTTGAAAAGCTCTTATATTGACTCTTTCTGATGTTATGATAAATTGCGATTGCTTCAATGACTGAGATTATAGTTTGTTGGTTCTCAATGAAGTTTCTGATTCATACTTGACATTGTGAATAGATTGTTACTTGAGCATAAAAAATCATATGACAATATATATATATTGCTGTTATAAGAATGATCATGATGCCCTCATGTCCGTATTTTATTTTATCGACACCTCTATCTCTAAACATGTGGACATATTTTTTGATATCGGCTTCCGCTTGAGGACAAGCGAGGTCTAAGCTTGGGGGAGTTGATACGTCCATTTTGCATCATGCTTTTATATCAATATTTATTGCATTATGGGCTGTTATTACACGTTATGCCACAATACTTATGGATATTCTCTCTTATTTTACAAGGTTTACATGAAGAGGGGAATGCCAGCAGCTGGGATTCTGGACTGAAAAAGGAGCAAATATTAGAGACCTATTCTGCACAACTCCAAAAGTCCTGAAACTCCATGAAAGTCATTTTGGGAATTAATAAAAAAATATTGAGCGGAAGAAGTGCCATAGGGGACCCACACCCTGGCCACGAGGGTGGGGAGCGCACCCTACCCCCCTGGGCGCGCCCCCTGCCTCGTGGGCCACCTGGCAGCCCTCTCGTGCCCATCTTCTGCTATATGAAGTCTTTTACCCTGGAAAAAATCATAAGCAAGCTTTCGGGACAAAACTCTGCGGCCACGAGGCGGAACCTTGGTGGAACCAATCTAGGGCTCCGGTGGATCTGTTATGCCAGGGAAACTTCCCTCCGGGGGGGGGGGGGGGGGAATCATCACCATCGATCCTCTCATCGGGAGGATCTCAATCTCCATCAACATCTTCACCAGCACCATCTCCTCTCAAACCCTAGTTCATCTCTTGTATCCAATCTTTGTACCAAAACCTCAGATTGGTACCTGGGGGTTGCTAGTAGTGTTAATTACTCCTTGTAGTTGATGCTAGTTGGTTTATTTGGTGGAAGATCATATGTTCAGATCCTTAATGCATATTAATATCCCTCTGATTATGAACATGAATATGCTTTATGAGTAGTTACGTTTGTTCCTGAGGACATGGGTGAAGTCTTGCTATTAGTAGTCATGTGAATTTGGTATTCGTTCGATATTTTGATGAGATGTATGTTGTCTCTCCTCTAATGGTGTTATGTGAATGTCGACTACATGACATTTCACCATTATTTGGTCCTAGAGGAAGGCATTGGGAAGTAATAAGTAGATGATGGGTTGCTAAAGTGATAGAAGCTTAAACCCTAGTTTATGAGTTGCTTCGTAAGGGGCTGATTTGGATCCACTTGTTTCATGCTATGGTTAGGTTTACCTTAATACTTCTTTTGTAGTTGCGGATGCTTGCAATAGGGGTTAATCATAAGTGGGATGCTTGTCCAAGAAAGGGCAGTACCCAAGCACCGGTCCACCCACATATCAAATTATCAAAGTAACGAACGCGAATCATATGAACGTGATGAAAACTAGCTTGACGATAATTCCCATGTGCCCTCGCGAGCGCTTTTCTCATTATAAGAACTTGTCCAGGCTTGTCCTGTGCTACAAAAAGGATTGGGCCATCTTGATGCACCTTATTTACTTTCATTGCTTGTTACCCGTTACAAATTACCTTATCACAAAACTATCCGTTACCGATAATTTCAGTGCTTGCATAGAATACCCAATTGAAAACCGCTTGTCATTTCCTTCTGCTCCTCGTTGGGTTCGACACTCTTACTTATCGAAAGTACTATGATAGATCCCCTACACTTGTGGGTCATCAAGACTCTTTTCTGGCGCCGTTGCCGGGGAGTGAAGCGCCTTTGGTAAGTGGAACTTAGTAAGGAAAAATTTGTATAGTGTGCTGAAATTTAATGTCACTTGTTACTATGGAACATAATCCTTTGAGGGGCTTGTACGGGGTATCTTCACCCCGACCAGTAGATCAAAGAGTTGCTCCTCAACCTACTAAACCTATTGAAAATGTTTACTTTGAAATTCCTTCGGGTATGGTAGAGAAACTGCTAGCTAATCCCTTTGCAGGAGATGGAACGTTGCATCCTGATTTACACCTAATCTATGTGGATGAAGTTTGTGGATTATTTAAGCTTGCAGGTATGCCCGATGATGTTGTCAAGAAGAAGGTCTTCCCTTTATCTTTGAAGGGATATGCATTGACATGGTATAGGCTATGTGATGATATGGGATCATGGGACTACAAATGATTGAAATTGGAATTTCACCAGAAGTTTTATCCTATGAATCTTGTTCATCGTGGTCGTAATTATATATATAATTTTTGGCCTCGCGAAGGAGAAATTATCGCTCAAGCTTGGGGGAGGCTTAAGTCAATGTTATATTCATGCCCGAATCATGAGCTCTCAAGAGAAATGATTATTCATTTTTTTTATGCTCGGCTTTCTCTCAATAATCGCTCCATGCTCGATACTTCTTGTGTTGGGTCTTTTATGATGAAGACTATTGAATTCAAATGGGATTTATTGGAAAGAATTAAACGCAACTCTGAAGATTGGGATTCTGACGAAGGTAAGGAGTCAGGTATGACACCTAAGTTTGATTGTAACATGGAGTTTGACGAGAATAACGACTCCCAAGTGGACCAAAGTGGTACTTGTGATGTAGGTGATGAAATTCCTCCCCAATCCATAAGAAGAATGGGTGTTGGTCATATCCTACCCATTGAGGAACCCCTTGTGGCTGAAGGATAAGGACAATGCTCCACTCAAGTGGAGGCATCACCAACCCAAGACCCACACGCTTCCGAAGAACAAAGTGAAGGCCCTCAACCTCGTGAACAAGACCTAGGGCAAGATCAACCTCAAGATGCTGGTGAACCACCAAGTGATGCCCAAAGTCAAGTTCTCCCTTTCGAGAAAGTTCAAGATCAAGAGAAAGCTCAAGATCAAGAAAAAGCTCAAGATGGCGCTCAATATGATCAAGTTACCCCTCCTCTTTTCACATACGAGGAGGAATTAGAGCGTCATGCCGCGAAGATCGCTTCCAAGCTCACTACCAAAGGTCATCTCATGGAGAATGTGGTTGGAAGCCTAAGAAAGGGGGTAAGCACTCGTAGACAATTAGCAAACTATTGTGAACATCACGCGTTTGTTTCTTGTGTCGAACCCCAAAAGGTCTATGAGGCACTCGAGGATCCAGATTGGCTCAATGCCATGCATGAAGAACTCAACAACTTCGAGCACAACCAAGTGTGGAAATTAGTGCCAAGGCCGATCGGGAATCATAATGTCATTGGAACTAAGTGGATATTCAAGAACAAGCAAGATGCTCATGGGATCATTGTTCGCAATAAGGCTCGTTTGGTGGCACAAGGCTACTCCCAAGTCGAGGGTATCGACTACGGTGAAACCTTTGCTCCTGTTGCTCGCCTTGAATCTTATGCTTCTCATCATAATTTCAAGTTGCAACAAATGGATGTGAAAAGTGCTTTTCTTAATGGTCCCATTAATGAGTTGGTGTATGTCAAACAACCCCCGGGGTTCGAGGATCCCTATTTCCCCGATCATGTGTACCAACTCAACAAGGCGCTCTATGGCCTTAAACAAGCCCCACGTGCGTGGTATGAGCATCTTACTGAGTTGTTACAAGATCGTGGGTTCGAAATTGGGAATATCGACCCCCACTCTTTTTACTAAGAAGGTCAAAGGGGAGTTGTTTGTGTGCCAACTATATGTTGATGATATTATCTTTAGTTCCCCTAATAAAGCTTTCATTGAAGAATTTGCCGCTCTCATGACCTCAAAGTTCAAGATGTCTATGATGGGAGAGTTGAAGTTCTTTCTCGGGTTCGAAATCAAGCAAAGAAGAGAAGGAACCTTCATCAACCAAGCCAAATACACTCAAGACATGCTCAAGAGATTCAAGCTAAGTGATGTCAAGCCGGCCTCCACTCCAATTCCCGTCAAATGCCAACTTGACATTGATCCCAATGGTAAAGCGGTGGATCAAAAGGTATATCACTCCATGATTGGATCCTTGCTTTACCTTTGTGCATCTAGACCGGATATCATGTTGAGTGTGGGAATTTGTGCACGGTTTCAAGCCGCACCTAAGGAAAGCCACTTTGTGGCGGTAAAGCGAATCTTTCGATATTTGCCTCATACCCCAAACTTTGGCTTATGGTACCCAAGAGGATCCAACTTTGATCTTTTGGGCTATACAGACTCAGATTGGGCGGGAGACAAAGTGGATAGGAAGTCCACCTCCGGAGGGTGCCAATGTTGGAAATATGCCCTAGAGGCAATAATAAAAGCATTATTATTATATTTCTTTGTTCATGATAATTGTCTTTATTCATGCTATAATTGTATTATCCGGAAATCGTAATACATGTGTGAATAACAGACACCAACATGTCCCTAGTAAGCCTCTAGTTGACTAGCTCGTTGATCAATAGATAGTCATGGTTTCCTGGCTATGGACATTGGATGTCATTGATAACGGGATCACATCATTAGGATAATGATGTGATGGACAAGACCCAATCCTAAGCATAGCGTGAGATCGTGTAGTTCGTTTGCTAGAGCTTTTCTAATGTCAAGTATCTTTTCCTTTGACCATGAGATCGTGTAACTCCCGGATACCGTAGGAGTGCTTTGGGTGTATCAAACGTCACAACGTAACTGGGTGACTATAAAGGTGCACTACAGGTATCTCCGAAAGTGTCTGTTGGGTTGACACAGATCGAGACTGGGATTTGTCACTCCGTATGACGGAGAGGTATCACTGGGCCCACTCGGTAATGCATCATCATAATGAGCTCAAAGTGACCAAGTGTCTGGTCACGGGATCATGCATTACGGTACGAGTAAAGTGACTTGCCGATAACGAGATTGAACGAGGTATTGGGATACCGACGATCGAATCTCGGGCAAGTAACATATCGATTGACAAAGGGAATTGCATACGGGGTTGCTTGAATCCTCGACATCGTGGTTCATCTGATGAGATCATCGTGGAGCATGTGGGAGCCAACATGGGTATCCAGATCCCGCTGTTGGTTATTGACCGGAGAGCGATCTCGGTCATGTCTACATGTCTCCCGAACCCGTAGGGTCTACACACTTAAGGTTCGGTGACGCTAGGGTTGTAAGGATGTGTATATGCAGTAACCCGAATGTTGTTCGGAGTCCCGGATGAGATCTCGGACGTCACGAGGAGTTCCGGAATGGTCCAGAGGTAAAGATTTATATATGGAAAGTCCTGTTTCGGCCATCGGGACAAGTTTCGGGGTTATCGGTATTGTAGGGGCCCACCGGGTGGGGCCACCTGTCCCGGGGGGCCACATGGGCTGTAGGGGGTGCGCCTTGGCCTACATGGTCCAAGGGCACCAGCCCCAACATAGGCCCATGCGCCTAGGGTTTAAAGGGGAAGAGTCCTAGGAGGGGAAGGCACCTCCTAGGTGCCTTGGGGGGGAGGGAAACCCCCTTGGCCGCCGCCCCCTTAGGAGATTGGATCTCCTAGGGACAGCCACCCCCCCCCCTTGGCCCTCCTATATATAGTGGGGGAAAGGAGGGACTTCAGACCTTGGCCTTTGGTTGCCTCCTTCTCCCTCTCCAACACCTCCTCCTCCTCCATAGCGCTTGGCGAAGCCCTACTGGAGTACTGCAGCTCCATCAACACCACGCCGTCGTGCTGCTGCTGGTGCCATCTCCCTCAACCTCTCCTCTCCCCTTGCTGGATCAAGAAGGAGGAGACGTGGCTGTTCCGTACGTGTGTTGAACGCGGAGGTGCCGTCCGTTCGGCACTTGGTCATCGGTGATTTGGATCACGTCGTGTTCGACTACATCATCCCCGTTCTTTGAACGCTTCCGCTCGCGATCTACAAGGTACGTAGATGCATCCGATGACTCGTTGCTAGAGGAACTCATAGATGGATCTTGGTGAAACCGTAGGAAAATTTTTGTTTTCTGCAACGTTCCCCAACAGTGGCATCATGAGCTAGGTCTATGCGTAGTTCTTCTTGCACGAGTAGAACACAATTTGTTGTGGGCGTAGATTTGTCAACTTTCTTGCCGCTACTAGTATTATCTTGCTTCAGCGGTATTATGGGATGAAGCGGCCCGGACCAACCTTACACGTACGCTTACATGAGACCGGTTCCACCGACTAACATGCACTAGTTGCATAAGGTGGCTGGCGGGTGTCTGTCTCTCCTACTTTAGTTGGAGCGGATTCGATGAAAAGGGTCCTTATGAAGGGTAAATAGAAGTTGACAAATCATGTTGTGGCTTTCACGTAGGTAAGAAAACGTTCTTGCTAGAACCCTACTTCAGCCACGTAAAACTTGCAACAACAATTAGAGAACGTCTAACTTGTTTTTGCAGCAAGTGCTTTGTGATATGATATGGCCAAAGTTGTGATGAATGATGAATGATCTATATGTCATGTATGAGATGTTCATGCTATTGTAATAGGAATCACGACTTGCATGTCGATGAGTATGACAACTGGCAGGAGCCATAGGAGTTGTCTTTATTTTTTGTATGACCTGCGTGTCATTGAAGAACGCCATGTTAACTACTTTACTTTATTACTAAACATGTTAGTCATAGAAGTAGAAGTAGTCGTTGGCGTGACAACTTCATGAAGACACGATGATGGAGATCATGATGATGGAGATCATGGTGTCATGCCGGTGACAAGATGATCATGGAGCCCCGAAGATGAAGATCAAAGGAGCTATATGATACTGGCCATATCATGTCACTACTTTATATAATTGCATGTGATGTTTATTATGTTTTATGCATCTTGTTTACTTAGGACGACGGCAGTAAATAAGATGATCCCTTACAAAAATTTCAAGAAGTGTTCTCCCCTAACTGTGCACCGTTGCTACAGTTCGTCGCTTCTAAGCACCACGTGATGATCGGGTGTGATGGATTCTTACGTTCACATACAACGGGTGTAAGACAGTTTTACACAGCGAAAACACTTAGGGTTAACTTGACGAGCCTAGCATGTACAGACATGGCCTCGGAACACGGAGACCGAAAGGTCGAACACGAGTCGTATGGAAGATACGATCAACATGAGAATGTTCACCGACGATGACTAGTCCGTCTCACGTGATGATCGGACACGGCCTAGTCGACTCGGATCGTGTAACACTTAGATGACCAAAGGGATGTCAAATCTGAGTGGGAGTTCATTATAATTTGATTAGATGAACTTAATTATCATGAACTTAGTCTAAATATTTTACAATATGTCTTGTAGATCAAATGGCCAACGTAGTCCTCAACTTCAACGCGTTCCTAGAGAAAACCAAGCTGAAAGACGATGGCAGCAACTATACGGACTGGGTCCGAAACTTGAGGATCATCCTCATAGCTGCCAAGAAAGATTATGTCCTACAAGCACAGCTAGGTGATGCACCTGTTCTCCCTGCAGAACAAGACGTTATGAACGCTTGACAGGCACGTTCCGATGACTACTCCCTCGTTCAGTGCGGCATGCTTTACAGCTTAGAGCCGGGGCTCCAAAAGCGTTTTGAGAGACATGGAGCATATGAGATGTTCGAAGAGCTGAAAATGGTTTTCCAAGCTCATGCCCGGGTCGAGAGATATGAAGTCTCCGACAAATTCTTCAGCTGTAAGATGGAGGAAAATAGTTCTGTCAGTGAGCACATACTCACTATGTCTGGGTTACATAACCGCTTGACTCAGCTAGGAGTTAATCTCCCGGATGATGCGGTCATTGACAGAATCCTCCAGTCGCTTCCACCGAGCTACAAGAGCTTTGTGATGAACTTCAATATGCAGGGGATGGAAAAGACCATTCCTGAAGTATTTGCTATGCTGAAATCAGCAGAGGTAGAAGTCAAGAAGGAACATCAAGTGTTGATGGTCAATAAAACCACTAAGTTCAAGAAGGGCAAGGGTAAAAAGAACTTCAAGAAGGACGGCAAGGTAGTTGCCGCGCCCAGCAAGCAAGCTGCCGGGAAGAAGCCAAAGAATGGACCCAAGCCCGAGACTGAGTGCTTTTATTGCAAGGAAAGTGGTCACTAGAAGCGGAACTGCCCCAAATACTTAGCGGACAAGAAGGCCGGCAAAACCAAAGGTATATTTGATATACATGTAATTGATGTGTACCTTACCAGTAATCGTAGTGACTCCTGGGTATTTGATACCGGTGCCGTTGCTCATATTTGTAACACACAGCAGGAGCTGCGGAATAAACGGAGACTGGCGAAGGACGAGGTGACGATGCGCGTCGGGAATGGTTCCAAGGTCGATGTGATCGCCGTCGGCACGCTACCTCTACATTTACCTACGGGATTAGTTTTGAACCTCAATAATTGTTATTTAGTGCCAAGTTTGAGCATGAACATTGTATCAGGATCTCGTTTAATTCGAGATGGCTACTCATTTAAATCTGAGAATAATGGTTGTTCTATTTATATGAGAGATATGTTTTATGGTCATGCTCCGATGGTGAATGGTTTATTCTTTATGAATCTCGAGCGTAATGCTACACATATTCATAGTGTAAGTACCAAAAGATGTAAGATTGATAGTGATAGTCCCACATACTTGTGGCACTGCCGCCTTGGTCACATAGGTGTCAAACGCATGAAGAAGCTCCATGCTAATGGACTTTTAGAGTCTCTTGATTACGAATCATTTGACACGTGCGAACCATGCCTCATGGGTAAAATGACCAAGACTCCGTTCTCAGGAACAATGGAGCGAGCAACCAACTTATTGGAAATCATACATACTGATGTGTGCGGTCCAATGAGTGTTGAGGCTCGCGGTGGCTATCGTTATGTTCTCACCCTCACTGATGACTTGAGTAGATATGGGTATGTCTACTTAATGAAACACAAGTCTGAGACCTTTGAAAAGTTCAAGGAATTTCAGAGTGAAGTTGAGAATCAACATGACAGGAAAATCAAGTTTCTACGATCAGATCGTGGAGGAGAATACTTGAGTCACGAGTTTGGTACACACTTAAGAAAATGTGGAATAGTTTCACAACTCACGCCGCCTGGAACACCTCAGCGTAATGGTGTGTCCGAATGTCGTAATCGCACTCTATTAGATATGGTGCGATCTATGATGTCTCTTGCCGATTTACCACTATCTTTTTGGGGCTATTCTTTAGAGACTGCCGCATTCACTTTAAATAGGGCACCGTCGAAATCCGTTGAGACGACACCGTATGAATTATGGTCTGGGAAGAAACCTAAGCTGTCGTTTCTAAAAGTTTGGGGATGCGATGCTTATGTCAGGAAACTTCAACCTGAAAAGCTCGAACCCAAATCGGAAAAATGCGTCTTCATAGGATACCCTAAAGAAACTATTGGGTATATCTTCTACCTCAGATCCGAAGGCAACATCTTTGTTGCCAAGAATGGGTCCTTTCTGGAGAAAGAGTTTCTCTCGAAAGAAGTAAGTGGGAGGAAAGTAGAGCTTGATGAAGTATTACCTCTTGAACCGGAAAATGGCGCAACTCAAGAAAATGTTCCTGAGGTGCCTGCACCGACTAGAGAGGAAGTAAATGATAATGATCAAGATACTTCTGATCAAGCTCCTACTGAAATTCGAAGGTCCACAAGGACACGTTCCGCACCAGAGTGGTACGGCAACCCTGTCTTGGAAATCATGTTGTTAGACAACAGTGAACCTTCGAACTATGAAGAAGCGATGGCGGGCCCGGATTCCGACAAATGGCTAGAAGCCATGAAATCCGAGATAGGATCCATGTATGAAAACGAAGTATGGACTTTGACTGACTTGCCCGTTGAGCGGCGAGCCATAGAAAATAAATGGATCTTTAAGAGGAAGACAGACGCGGATGGTAATGTGACCATCTATAAAGCTCGGCTTGTCGCTAAGGGTTATCGACAAGTTCAAGGGGTTGACTACGATGAGACTTTCTCACCGGTAGCGAAGCTGAAGTCCGTCCGAATCATGTTAGCAATTTCCGCATTCTACGATTATGAAATATGGCAAATGGACGTCAAAACGGCATTCCTTAATGGTTTCCTTAAGGAAGAATTGTATATGATGCAGCCGGAAGGTTTTGTCGATCCTAAGAATGCTGACAAGGTGTGCAAGCTCCAACGCTCGATTTATGGGCTGGTGCAAGCATCTCGGAGTTGGAACATTCGTTTTGATGAGATGATCAAAGCGTTTGGGTTCACACAGACTTATGGAGAAGCCTGTGTTTACAAGAAAGTGAGTGGGAGCTCTATAGCATTTCTCATACTATATGTAGATGACATACTTTTGATGGGAAATGATATAGAACTTTTGGACAGCATTAAGGCCTACTTGAATAAGAGTTTTTCAATGAAGGACCTTGGAGAAGCTGCTTATATATTAGGCATCAAGATCTATAGGGATAGATCGAGATGCCTCATAGGTCTTTCTCAAAGCACATATCTTGATAAGATTTTGAAGAAGTTCAAAATGGATCAGTCCAAGAAAGGGTTCTTGCCTGTTTTACAAGGTGTGAAATTGAGCTCAGCTCAATGTCCGACCACGGTAGAAGATATAGAAGAGATGAGTGTCATCCCCTATGCCTCAGCCATAGGTTCTATTATGTATGCCATGCTGTGTACCAGACCTGATGTAAACCTTGCCGTAAGTTTGGTAGGAAGGTACCAAAGTAATCCCGGCAAGGAACACTGGACAGCGGTCAGGAATATCCTGAAGTACCTGAAAAGGACTAAGGAAATGTTTCTCGTTTATGGAGGTGACGAAGAGCTCATCGTAAAGGGTTACATCGATGCTAGCTTCGACATAGATCTGGATGACTCTAAGTCACAAACCGGATACGTGTATAATTTGAATGGTGGGGCAGTAAGCTGGTGCAGTTGCAAGCAGAGCGTCGTGGCGGGATCTACATGTGAAGCGGAGTACATGGCAGCCTCGGAGGCAGCACATGAAGCAATATGGGTGAAGGAGTTCATCACCGACCTAGGAGTCATACCCAATGCGTCGGGGCCGATCAAGCTCTTCTGTGACAACACTGGAGCTATTGCTCTTGCCAAGGAGCCCAGGTTTCACAAGAAGACAAGGCACATCAAGCGTCGCTTCAACTCCATTCGTGAAAATGTTCAAGATGGAGACATAGAGATTTGTAAAGTACATACGGACCTGAATGTAGCGGATCCGTTGACTAAACCTCTCCCTAGAGCAAAACATGATCAACACCAGAATTCCATGGGTGTTAGATTCATCACAATGTAACTAGATTATTGACTCTAGTGCAAGTGGGAGACTGTTGGAAATATGCCCTAGAGGCAATAATAAAAGCATTATTATTATATTTCTTTGTTCATGATAATTGTCTTTATTCATGCTATAATTGTATTATCCGGAAATCGTAATACATGTGTAAATAACAGACACCAACATGTCCCTAGTAAGCCTCTAGTTGACTAGCTCGTTGATCAATAGATAGTCATGGTTTCCTGGCTATGGACATTGGATGTCATTGATAATGGGATCACATCATTAGGATAATGATGTGATGGACAAGACCCAATCCTAAGCATAGCGTGAGATCGTGTAGTTCGTTTGCTAGAGCTTTTCTAATGTCAAGTATCTTTTCCTTTGACCATGAGATCGTGTAACTCCCGGATACCGTAGGAGTGCTTTGAGTGTATCAAACGTCACAACGTAACTGGGTGACTATAAAGGTGCACTACAGGTATCTCCGAAAGTGTCTGTTGGGTTGACACGGATCGAGACTGGGATTTGTCACTCCGTATGACGGAGAGGTATCACTGGGCCCACTCGGTAATGCATCATCATAATGAGCTCAAAGTGACCAAGTGTCTGGTCATGGGATCATGCATTACGGTACGAGTAAAGTGACTTGCCGGTAACAAGATTGAACGAGGTATTGGGATACCGACGATCGAATCTCGGGCAAGTAACATATCGATTGACAAAGGGAATTGCATACGGGGTTGCTTGAATCCTCGACATCGTGGTTCATCCGATGAGATCATCGTGGAGCATGTGGGAGCCAACATGGGTATCCAGATCCCGCTGTTGGTTATTGACCGGAGAGCGATCTCGGTCATGTCTACATGTCTCCCGAACCCGTAGGGTCTACACACTTAAGGTTCGGTGACGCTAGGGTTGTAGGGATATGTATATGCAGTAACCCGAATGTTGTTCGGAGTCCCGGATGAGATCCCGGACGTCACGAGGAGTTCCGGAATGTTCCGGAGGTAAAGATTTATATATGGAAAGTCCTGTTTCGGCCATCGGGACAAGTTTCGGGGTTATCGGTATTGTACCGGGACCACCGGAGGGGTCCCGGGGGCCCACCGGGTGGGGCCACCTGTCCCCGGGGGCCACATGGGCTGTAGGGGGTGTGCCTTGGCCTACATGGGCGAAGATCACCAGCCCCAACATAGGCCCATGCGCCTAGGGTTTAAAGGGGAAGAGTCCTAGGAGGGGAAGGCACCTCCTAGGTGCCTTGGGGGGGAGGGAAACCCCCTTGGCCGCCGCCCCCCTAGGAGATTGGATCTCCTAGGGCCGGCCACCACCCCTTGGCCCTCCTATATATAGTGGGGGAAAGGAGGGACTTCAGACCTTGGCCTTTGGTTGCCTCCTTCTCCCTCTCCAACACCTCCTCCTCCTCCATAGCGCTTGGCGAAGCCCTGCTGGAGTACTGCAGCTCCATCAACACCATGCCGTCGTGCTGCTGCTGGTGCCATCTCCCTCAACCTCTCCTCTCCCCTTGCTGGATCAAGAAGGAGGAGACGTGGCTGTTCTGTACGTGTGTTGAACGCGAAGGTGCCGTCCGTTCGGCACTTGGTCATCGGTGATTTGGATCACGTCGTGTTCGACTACATCATCCCCGTTCTTTGAACGCTTCCGCTCGCGATCTACAAGGTACGTAGATGCATCCGATGACTCGTTGCTAGATGAACTCATAGATGGATCTTGGTGAAACCGTAGGAAAATTTTTGTTTTCTGCAACGTTCCCCAACAGCCAATTGCTTGGTTACTCTTTAGTGAGTTGGTCTTCTAAGAAACAAAGCTGTTTATCTCTCTCGTCTACCGAAGCGGAGTATGTGGCTGCCGGTAGTTGTTGTGCTCAACTTCTATGGATGAGGCAAACTTTGAAGGATTACGGTGTCACTTGCGATGAAGCGCCTCTTTGATGTGACAATGAAAGTGCCATCAAGATCTCTCTCAACCCGATGCAACACTTCAAGACAAAGCATATTGAGATTCAGTATCACTTCATCCGGGATCACATTAGGCAAGGGGAGATCAAGCTCAAGTATTGTCAACACACATGATAACCTTGCAGATATTTTCACGAAGCCCTTGGATGAAGCAAGATTTCGCGATTTAAGGCATGAGCTAAATATCATTGATTCGAGCAATGTGGTTTGAACCCTTGCACAGCCCACCATACTCATCATGCTATCTTGTTTAGGTGTAGGCATGGACATAGGGGGAGTGTTGTTCTCTCAATGAACTTTCCCTCCCCCCATTATGCATAAATTGATCAACTCTTTCACATTAGCCATTTTTTATGGTACTTGTGCTTCAAAGACGAGTCTTGGTCATGGGCCCAAGGATAATTCTTCATGTTGCCATACCAAGTGACTCATACATAGGTGGCTTCGGCCACCGCCCTCTCTTCCTGAGAGTTGTGGTTAGTGCTTTGGTCTTCGTTGTCTTTTGCCTTTTTCTCTGTGTCGTGTTTGTGTCATCGTTGGTGCTTTCCTCTTGGTTGTTCGACGTCTTGAAGGTTGTTGTGCAAATGCCATTTCCCTCTCTCTCATGCGAAACTTGCATTTTCCTGGGGGTACGGTACTACCGCAGGAGTTGCTTGCTCTATGCGTGCACAGTTGCATTCCTGGCGCACAGTACTACCGCTTTCATTGTGGCAGTATTTTTTACTGCCGCTGGAAGAGCAATACTTCCGCCCGGGCGGTACTACCACGATGACTTGCGGTACTACCGCGCCGTCGCGAGCGGGTGGGGGTTAAGAGCAGGACAGGGGGATCTCCAACTCCCCCATACCCATTCATCTCTTTTCCTCTCTCTCTCTCTCTCTCTCTCTCTCTCTCTCTCTCTCCTGCCCACGAACGGCGCCGGAGGTCTTCGTCGGATCTCCGTCGCCGGTCGCTCTCCTCGAATTCCGACCGGTTGGATCGTTCCCCACCTCGCCCCCTTGCCATGGACCAAGGTTTTTCCCCAAGTTCCTCTTATTTTCTTACGTTCTTGTGCTTCTAGGTCTTGGGGAGATGCATGTGTTGTTCATGATATTTTTGGCTAAATCTGTGCAAGAGGGATTTGCAGGAGAGTGGTAGTGAAGTAAGCATGCTTTTTGGATTGACACAATAGTTCAGTTTGATCAACGGTAGTACCGATCTAGTTTTGCGGATGTTCTAGATACAGATCCGTGGTTACTGTAGCGTCTTTGATCCGTGCGGTACTACCGCTCCTCCTGGAGTGGTACTACCGCACCCACGCTCGTAGCCTGCTCCGCACGGTACTACCACACCCCTGTGCGGTACTACCGCTCGGAGCGCGGAAGTAAAAAAATTACTTCTGCCCCAGGCACGGTACTACCGTGCCACCCCAGCATGGTACTACCACGGCTGGCGCGGATGTAACTTTGTACATCTGTACGCCGGTCCGGTACTACCTTAGATGCAAATTTAGCTATTTTTCTGTCCAAATCTCTTGCTTACTTGTTTCTTTTGGCTTTGGCCTTGGCATTTGCATTGATCCTTCTTGTTTTTCGTGCGTGTTCTTGTGTTTTGTGTCTAGGTGGTGGCTCTGGTTCCCATGTTCGTCGCTCGAATCCCAGCCGTGACACAGGGTCAAAGCGGCTGCCCAACCAAGATGAAGCTCTAGAGGGCTCCAATGCCTCCCAACGTAGAACCAAGCACACCGCCACCAAGCAGAAGGATCCCACCATGGGCATGGATGAGATGCCTTTGGCCGAGTTCATTGTTCGAAGGAAGATCAACCCCTATGTGAATCCCCGTGCTAACTTCAGAGGGAATGATCTGTTTTGGACCAAGCAGCAGAACCTTGATCAAGGCCAAGCAGAACGTCTACGTGGAAGTTCACTGGATTGACATGCATCACATGAGGCAGGACAAGCACCGTGGCTATTTTGGAGAGGCTTTGGATCTAGTGGAGCAGTTCGGCATTGAGCAAATGCTTACCTTTCACCTGGACTTTGACCCGGACATTGTGTCTCAGTTCTTTGCTTCGGTCCACTTTGATTTCCATGAAGCAAGGACCATGACATGGATGACCAATGGTCAACGGATGACTGTTCAATGGAAGGATTTCATGGATTTGCTTCACGTTCCATATGCGGGGCTCGACATGCCCATTGGAGTTCGCCCTCATGCCAAATCTGAGTCTTCCAACAAGAACAAGCTCCTGCCCTTCCTAGTTGAGAAGACACTTCCTAGCACGAAGAAGGTGTGGGTGTTGAACCCCTTCCTTGACATCATGCATCGGCTCTTCCGCAACACCCTCTTCCCGCGCATCGGTGACATGGGCTAGGTGCATGCCTATCTTGTGGATATGATGCTCATTTGTGAGGATGCGCGTCAGGCTCAGACTCAACCACTTGATGTCTCACATATCATGTGGTGCGAGCTTCAGTTTGTGGTGTTCAACTGTAAGGTCCCCATCTATGGGCATTACCTGTTTCACTTGATCTCCAAGACTTGGGAGAAGCTCTATCCCAATGATGAGTTCGAAGCCCCCGGCTGGATTCGTCATGAGCCCATCAAGCTCCACATCAAGAGCCAATGGGCTAACACCACCACTGCGGCCGAGGCTGCCAAGATGGCTGTGGATGAGGAGGAGACTGAGGAGGAGGAAGCTGCTGAGGACCGTTCTGCTGGTTATACTCCTCCCTCTACTGAGCCCTCTTGGGCAAAGAAGCTGAATACGAAGATGAAGAAGTTGTTCTGCATGCAGACCCAGGGTCAGTACAAGGCCCATGTTGCTCAGAAGGAGAGTCGCCGACGCGACAAGAGGATCTTGAGGGCGTGTGGCGAGGAGGTGTCTAGCGGATCCGAGAAGCACATCACCCCCGAGGCTGCATGGATGGCTAAGCAGGGCTACAAGTGGACTGATTCTGAGGAAGAGACCATTCCCGCTGTTGAGTTCGAGGAGGAGTCGTTTTTAGCCTGAGCTATCACCTATGTTGTAGGTGTCCTCTCTGCCTTTTTGGTGTCTCGATGCCAAAGGGGGAGAGAGTGTAGGATTTGCGTGTCGTGTGTTTTAGCTCTGTTGCTTTGCTTTCCGTCTGTTGAACCTCGTTTGCTTTGGTTTAGTTTGTTTGGTTTGTGCTTGTGAGACTAAGTTCTATCATATGGTGTAAGACATATGCACTCCTTCTTATCTTTCTATCTTTGTTACTTAGTTATTTCCATCATCTTGCCTACTTGCTTAGTGTTGATTATACTGTTGCAAGAGATGCCTTGTCTATAAAATATAGGAGGAGTGTTGATCCTAGTATGTGTGTCGTGCAGTCCAAAGCACATCTCTAGAGTGCACACATCTAGGGGGAGCCCGTCTATATTTTATGGATGGTGGGTTTATCGTTGCCTCATTTTATATCCCTATGTGCAAATCTTGTATTGTCATCAATCCACCAAAAGGGGGGAGATTGTAAGGGCATATTTTTTCCTTAGTAGTTTTGGTGATTGATGACAATGTATTTGTGGACTAATCGTGTGCATTGAGCTTTTCAGATATATCATGACTGAACACAAGACAATTTGATGCCCCTCGAAGATTATTGAAGATGAAGTTTCTCTATGTTTCTTTTTGGTGGATTTGAGTCGTAGGAAAACCGTACTATTAAGAGGGGTCCGCGTTGAAAAGGTTTGGGTGGAATCTCACGTACACATGTTCCTTTTGCACCGCCTTTCCTTTGGCTCTTTGGAGTTTCCTCCGTCTCACCGTATCTCTGCAGAATGAAGGACTCCTAGTGTTGTTGTTCAAAGGCTGGCGGTAGTACTGCTCCCCAGAGCGGTACTACCGCAGGCACCAGCGGTAGTACCGGGCCCCAGCACGGTAGTACCGTGGGCGCCCACGGTAGTACCGCTCCTTCCGAGCGGTAGTACCGTGAGCTCTGGCCTGGCGCTGCCGCGCGAGCGGTAGTAGGGGCGGATGTAATTTTTTACATCCGCGCCCCACGCGGTAGTACCGTGCTCCGGCACGGTAGTGCCGTGAAGCCTGACCAGGCACAGCGGCATGAGCGGAAGTAGGGCGGATGCAATTTTTTACATCCGCGCCCTACACGGTAGTACCGCACCTGGTTTGCGGTAGTACTGTGTCGGACTTTTGCATAGATAAAATCTCAGCGGATGTAGTCACGGATGTAATTTTTTATATCCGTGCCTACCGTGCCTGGATGGTGCCTGCCATGCGGTAGTACCGCATAGGGTTGCGGTAGTACCGCGCCAGCGGTTCTACCGCCCCCTGTCGGTGCTCATCTGGTCGGGTCCAGGCCCTGCTGCGCCCACGGTAGTACCGCGGACCACCGCGGTAGTACCACAGGCCCGTGTGGTAGTACCGCTCCAGTGGTGCAGTAGTACCGCGGATCGTGGGCTGAGTTGGTGGGTAACGGTTGGAATTATCCTGTGACTATAAAAGGGGCGTTTTGTTCCTCTAATTGACTACCTCTTCCATCCTTAAGTTCCATTGTTGCTCCAAGCTCCATTTTCGCCCGATCTCTCTCCCTAGCCAATCAAACTTGTTGATTTTCTAGGGATTGGTTGAGAAGGCCCCGATCTACACTTCCACCAAGAGAAATTTGATTCCCCCCACTAATCCTTGCGGATCTTGTTACTCTTGGGTGTTTGAGCACCCTAGACGGTTGAGGTCACCGCGGAGCCATAGTCCATTGTGGTGAAGCTTCGTGGTGTCGTTGGGAGCCTCCAATTAAGTTGTGGAGATTGCACCAACCTTGTTTGTAAAGATTCGGTCACCGCCTCCAAGGGCACCAATAGTGGAATCACGGCATCTCGCATTGTGTGAGGGCGTGAGGAGAATACGGTGGCTCTAGTGGCTTCTTGGGGAGCATTGTGCCTCCACACCGCTTCAACAGAGACGTACTTTCTTTCAAAGGGAAGGAACTTCGGTAACACATCCTCGTCTTCATCCGTTCCCTCTTGGTTATCTCTTACCTTTACTTGTGCAAGATATATTGTGTTCTATCCTTTGCTTGCTTGTGTGATTATTGTTGTTGCATCATATAGGTTGGTCACCTAGTTGCATATCTAGACAACTTACTTTGATGCAAGGTTTAATTTGGTAAAGAAAAGCTAAAAAATATTAGTTTCCTATTCAAACCCCCCCCCAGTCAACTATATTGATCCTTTCAAATGGTAAAATTACATAGTAAAAATTGATTTTTGTTTCGGTACACCTTCCTTAAAAGTTTGCATGAATTTTAAAGTTACTTAAAAAGACTATCACCATATTAGCTTGCAGATCAAACGTATTGAATAGCTTGATTTGGATATAAAATATTATATTATCCTTTTTCATAGAAGGGCTACCTTCTAATTTGCACCTTTAATCCGCATCAAAATCTGCACACTTTTGTTTCGATTCTGTTTTTGTGCAGGACTGTGTAGCTCTAAGCGAACAGGGTGATTCGGGGCTCAAGGCTCAGCTGAGCGCGCCTATGAATAGCAAATCCAAAAAAATGGTAAACAAATTCAAAAACATAGATTAATTTTGGCATGCAAGATGCTTGGTGTGTACGGGCGTGTGGTGCTTGCAAATTTGAGGAGCTCATGGAAAACAATAAATATTTTTTGACTTTTAAAAGAAACTTTGAAAGAGTGTATTGTGTACATATTTTTTGGGGGAAAATATTTTAAAAACTGATTCGGCCAATCCTCTTCAGTCAGATCGAGTGAACCAAATGCAGCCTGGACAATCAAACGGGTCCAATTTGCATTAGCTGGGTCTGACTAGATTGGATACAGACTACCAAACACGTCCTATATTTCTCTTATTTTGAAGCTCCCACTATCAAGCATAAGTGGTGCTAAAAAATGTACCAAGCATAAGTAGATATGCGATTGCTTTCTTCCTATGACCATTCCCTAAGATGAAACTAACCCACGCATCGCAAGCTGATAGCTCTCCATCCGAAGAGTTGATACTGAGCTTGTAGAGTATGGAATCCTCGATCATGTGCCATGTACAAATGGAGGATCTGCATACTTTGGATCCACTCCTTCCCTATACCGCGCCCAGTGCTCATGACGATCAATATCCAGAAGGTTCTTTCCGTTTTCAAAAATTCCTATTTGACACATTTTGCATCAAACTGTCGCGTGATCGCACAGACCGGCCGACTGACCGACCGATTGGGCCGACCCATCTGTAGTAGGTGCATGGTTTCGGTTTTGGGAATCTTCTAGAGGGTTCCTAGCGGTTTATATCAGTTTTGGGGAAGGTTCCTGGACCGGTTATCTAATTTTCCTTTTTCTTTTTGTATCTCTGTTTCTTTTTCTTTTTCTATGTCATTATTATTTTTCCTTTTTCTTTTTCTTTTTTCCTGTTTCTTTCGTTTCAAATTCTCAAACATTTGTTCTGAATTTCAAAAAATATTGTCGTGTTCAAAATTTTGTTCACAAATTTCAAAATATGTTCATGTTTTAGAAAATGTTTAGGAAGTCCAAAAAATGTTCTTGCTTTCAAACTTTGTTCACAATTTCAAAATATGTTTCTGTTTCAAAAATTGTTCTCATTTTTTAAATTTGTTCATGGTTTCAAAAAAGGTTCATGTTTAAAAAATGATCCAGGGATTTCAAAAATTGTTTTTGTTTTCAAAATTTGTTCATGGTTTCATAAAAATGTGTGTGTTTCAAAAAATATTTACGAGTTTTAAAAAATATTCTTATTTCCAAAATTTGTACAAGATTTAAGAAAAAATTTTGTGTTTCAAAAAATGTTTGCGAATTTAAAAAAATGTTTGACATTTCAACATTTCTTTTGCAATTTCAGGAAATTGTCGCCATGTTTCAAAAAAATTGCTCAAAAATTTTAAAACAATTTTTATTCTTCTTTTACAAATAGTGTTCCGAAATTTTCAAAATCTGACAAAATTAAATTTTCTTCCTGTAATCAAAAAATATTTTAAAATTTCAAATTTTGTGAACATTTTCCAAAAAAAATCATGTTTTTAAAAATGTGTTCAAAACAATTGAATAATCTGTACGCTATAGTAAATAGGATGCCAGAGTAAATATCGTGTTATAGTTAAAAACGACACACGCTATAATGTGTCACCATCAGCCATAACGTGTACTGGCTAGCAGCTCGAGTTAGTTATCGTGACGTCCTGAGTTTGATCCTTGGAGCCGTAGTTAGTGGCGGAGCTTGAAACCCAACTCCGGGCGTGCCGAAATGAAAGAAATAGCCTATGGGCTGGTGTTCTAAGGCCCAACAGTAAAAAATGTGTACAAATTTCAAATTTTGGGCGAGCCATGGCCCATCCGGCCTTGTTGTAGCTCCCGCCATTGAAACCGGTACGAAATAAGGCCAAATGTGTTAATCTCACGGTGACAAATCAAGCATTTTACCTAGGCTGTTATGGCATATCCCCTCGAGATATCACATATATCACTGTTCGAAACATCTTAGAGTTGTGCACTCAGAGATCCTCGCGTTTAGTAGGCTTTATCTTGCCTAACAATCAACTGTCAACCAGTTGTTTTCATGACAAATGAAACATTATCGTGACAAAGTAATGTGAATTTAGAATAACCATCGTCGCATTAATTAAAATCTTCAAAAGCAAGCTCAAAGTGATGCTCTGGCACAACGAGTTGAACTTGGTCAAAAGGACTAGATCCGTAGCATAAAAAGGCATCACTTATTTTTCTTCGCCGGGTCAAGTATCACGAACATCAACTACAAACATCAATCAAGAATTTATCTACACTAATCAACAATTCATCTATATGTTTGGTAATACTCTAACAATATTAATACCATGAAGCTCACTGTCAAAACCAAGATCGAATGTTATTGCCTGACTAGCAAAGGTGTTATCCAACTTCACTGCCTCATCTATTCCTGTGTATGAAATGCATATTGCGGAAAATCAAATATTCGTTGCCACCAGTGATTAATAAAATAACAATAACAATAATGTTGGCCTGCAAATATCGAATCCAACTCGTCTACAAAAATTTCTTTGATGGACCGAAAAGTCTCTATGTGCGTAGTTTAAACTTAATCATCAACCTTCTCAATCGGAGATCAATTAATGATGGCAGCATACTCGCCACTCGGACTCTTCATGATACCTTGTTCCCATCAAGATCTGCAAAATCGACTCGAGTATCCTTAGATAGACCATCGAGTGTCACTAAAAGCATATCGCATCAGAATTTCATCCTGAAAACCATAGCGTATCTGCCAGATTTGGCAACGGTTTGGCAACAATAGTACCACCGCACATCCAACAAACGCACCATTTGAAATCCGATACATAGCTCTCTCCCGGGGACATAACCAAGACTCTGTGGAGAAACACCCAAATGTGGGTCAAGACGATATGAGAACTATTGTGCGAAGCCTTCGGAACCGCAGGGGATTTATTAAAACAACTCGAGTCTTTGAGTGCTAACCAATTGGATCTGGTAACTCCGGAACCACTTCACTAGTCTCGGCAGGTTGTTCTTCCTCTAGGTCTCTCCATTCCCAAGAAATATATCTTGGTGGGCTATAAGACATTAACAACCGGCTCTCGAGTATTCCTATCAAGTTTTTCTATTGCCATCATAACGCGGACATAGGTCAAAGGATTAGCTCACTTATTCGGATTTGCTCTTTTATTATTACCGTAACATTTTTTGTATCTGATACAAAGTTTTTGTCACGAAACTTTCTTTGTGACTAGATCTTTTTGTGCTCTCTTGGGACCGACTACTTACTTCATGCTATCACTAACATTTATGACTGAGCCGCACTTGCTTTTCAAAAGAAATTAAAACCATCCATCATGCCTCAGAATTCATATTAAACGAAAGAAAACCCAGATTTTGTTTTTGCTGATGCAATGCAACAATATGTCACCCGAATGGCAACCTAATTTCAACAGCCACTAGCAAACGGGAACAAGGCAACAAGCACATGTTGAAGACGAAACCTCCTGGCCCTCGGAGCTGTTTCTCCCGCACCGCGACTGGCTGGCTGCATCTCTTTCGCTAGGAATTGACAAAGCAACCACCGATCCGGGTCGCGGAGACGCGCCAGCACGTCGTGTTCATCCATGTCCGCCAACTCGGCTCCCCAGACGCTCAATGGCGTGATGTTCCTATCGGTTGGACTTTGAGATCCAGTCCAGTACAAACGGTAGCTTTCCTGCCAACAGAACTTCACAGCATACCCGGCTGCTGCTGTGCATGCAGGAAGCTGGGAACCAGCAGTTCCATCTTCTGATCGTGCAAGTCCAAAATGGCATGCTGCCGACTCGTCGCTGTTGGGAGATTTGGGGTGTCTGCAGAAGAGATTGCCCGGTATCGACCGCGAATCGCTTCGCATCCACATGTAAGCACGGCGATCTCGATCACAGCATAGGAAAAACAGGTGGAATTCCATGGTTGAGCGGAGAGAAGCAACAGCCCTCCCTGAAAGATTATCCATCCCATGGTGAGCTTCAACAGGCAATAAGATTGTCAGCCAGTCCCGCTTAAAAGTCCAGGAGTTTCACCAAAATTACATAGGAAAACCATCCGATTTAAGCTGGCAGTTTATGTGTCCCTGGCAGCCAATGTGGAACTGGAAAATTCACCTGTTTAAACAAACAGAGAATTTGGAACCAGGGGAAGTCCAGAAACATTCATTGGTTTCCTCCGGCATGCATAACACAGCCAGGAGTTCGAGTTTTCGATACATTGGCAGCCAGGCACCGCAGACCCTCATGACAACAGATTATTGTCATGACATCCTCTCAGGGACCTCCATGACACCGTTTCGTCACAGGCACGACATCGTGCCTGCACCGTCATGCCTGCACGACGATCACTACACTTCCTGTTCGCCATTGCCGCTACATAACACGCTACACGCGTACAGTACAGACTACCAAACCCTGTTGCTACACAGCGTAGACTACACCTACCGCAGTATGACACAGTTGAGGGCAACAAAAGATCCTTCTTTAAACTTCCTCACCGTGTTATGAACTGTGTCCTTCCAGTTGCAAGCAGCTGCTGCTGCCCGAGCTGCTGATGAGGCACGGGAGATCCCGGACCTGGAGCTTCACGTTGCGCGTGCCCATCGAGTCCATGACGTCGACGCACTCCTGGAGATCAGAGTCGTTTGCCATGATGACCCACTCGTCCTCGTCGTCCTTGTACTTGAGCTGGAACACCCCCATCGACAGCTTGAACCTCTTGGCTATTTCTTCCAGCAGGTTGTACCAGCCCATCGATGGCAAGAACTTGAACCGCACGGTGTCTCCGTTGTACGTTGCCTTGACCGTAAGTGCAGGGCTGCTCTTGTCTTTAAGTGGACGTGCTGGGTTCTTCTTAAATGTGGGGTGGCTTGATGCACTGCCACTAGAAGAGTCTGTCATACCAGAGGTGGAAGGATGAGTATGCTCCCTGCCTTCACGGTCGTCAAACATATCAATATCTGCTTGTTGTGCGGGCGGTGAGTTCCTTCCCACTATCTGGTCCCTGGTAGTCTTGATGCTTGGGAGGACACGGGCAGAAGGTTCGATGCAGCCTGTTTCTTTGTCATGTAAAGCACTAACAGCACCAATGTGATACAATGGTTCTTGTGTTCCTTCAGAATTAATATGATGTGTGACATTCGCACCATAAGAGGCGTGATCACCACTGCCACTATAATTGCTTGTCTGCATGTGAAATTCATCGCCTTCCCCTTTCTGCGCATCAGGGCGCTGCAACTGGCAACTCTCTCTTTCCCATCCTTCAGGTGACGAATACCCTTGCTCAGATTTTGGGCCAGATTTTTCATCCACAGTTTTCCCAACGGATGGACTGGACACAGCATCACACGAAGGGAATGAAGTCTTCTCTGGCAGAGAAACTGCTGGAACAAGAGATCCAGTAGCAGGATCATACTGCAAAGAGCTGTCCACTCCATGAACCGAGTTAATGACAGTTTGGATCTTCTTTAATGAACGGTTGACCTTGTTTATCTTGCGAGATGGCCATCGTGAAATTCCATGTGTGCGGCATATCCGTTTTAAGGTTGTTGGACAAACTGCGACAGTATTAATAACAAAATGTTATAGAAATCATTTATCATATTCCATCGTGAAATCATTTATAAAACCTAGATATCACAACACAGAAACGATTCAATCGAGAAATCACATGACAAAGTGACACACTAGGGTGCAGGAACTCACCACCAAGGCTCTTTGCAGCATCCTTTAGGCTCCCAGAGAAGTACTTACGAAGAACATCCATGCCAATATTCTTCTCAGCTGTACTGCGCTTTTTCTCCGCAAGTCGCATTGTACTAGACTGTGCCTGCAGTGCAGGAGAAGCTTCTAGTCAAGAGGATATCAAGAACCCAGGTTAGCACACCGATTCAGAGTTAAATGCATGCATCAATGTTGATGATCTAGGTTCTGCAGATTTAACCCACTTCAATATGATTAACCATGTAACGAAGCTGAGTAATAGCCAACCATGAGAATGCGCCTTTACGAAAGATGATTTATTGTGCTAATGGCATGTCAAATATGGGAGTTTCTACCAGCCTAAACTACGGAGTCCTTCTCCTCTAATCAAACCTGGCATTAGAACTACGGCATTATTTAATAGACAAAATTACAAATGTGTGTGCTCAGCACTGCTAAGTCATAACACATAACTAATCTAATTTCTAAGTGTCAAACAAATTAAGCGTTTCAACAAAAAACTTGAGAAGATGATTCGATTTGAGTCAAGGAATTATGCATGTTCAACATTCATACCAAGGTGGATGAGCATAAGTCTCAGAAAAAGATTTCAGCTCAAACCAGGCTAATCAACATTATTCATAAATCAGGACCAATATGCTTGCATAGAATACCACATATTTAAGTAAAATATATAGTATGAGAGAACCTGCTCGGACATGCCCCGTTGCTTATCAATTAAAGATAGATCCTGGAATGCCTCTTCTGTGGCTGGTTGATCACCACGCGAAGAACTCTCAGACTGACCAGTAGGCAAGCAACTTCCACTGGCTGCCTTATACATTACTGCAGTACAAGCATCAACTTTATCAACCTCTGCTTCAGAAACTGTTCGTAAGCTTTTGCATATTCTTTGCATAGTACTGGAGAGGTTATTCAATAACATCTGTTGTTCTTCACTGCCTGTGCAGTTGATTGGTAGAAAGAATTCTAGTATGTAGTCATCATCACCGGTGTATGTGCTCCTTAGCCGGATTGCTACAGCAGCATGCAGGCCAAACTTACGAGCATGGTGTGCGAGTGGGTAATCCTTAATTCCGTATTCTCTGATATTGGGAGAGAAGAACGGCAGATTGGACTTGAGTGCTCGGCCTGCAATACCTTGCCCTTTCTCAAGGTGAGTTTCAGTGCATGCATGAAAAAATCCTTGCATCTTTGCATCATTAACATAACACGCTGATTCATGGATGCGGAGTATCGTTTTTCCTGACTGAGAATCAAGGACACTATCATGTCCAGCATAACCACCATCACTGCCATTTGATGAAGGGACCCATGTGAGGGCCAACGGAAGCATGTGTGCATGGCAAATAGCTCTAAGAACATCCAAAATCTCAGTGAAGGCGGCTTTCTGATTTGCTGAATAAACCTGCAAATAAAGAGACATCACATACATCAAACATCAATAGATAAACACACAAAAAACTGTAAAGAGAACTTGTATCCAGCATCCATGATGCACAGCAGAAACGTAAGAGAAGTGAAGAATGGTACCTTCTGATCGATGCAATCCTTTGCTGTCTCCAAGTTCACAGCCTACAGAAGAGTTATACGATAAGTATTAAACGTAAGTGCTAAGAGAAATTCCGGATTGTGCAAGAAACACCCACCATTGTCCATGGACAGTGCAATATGAATACGAGTTCCCAGAATACAAGCATTTAAATTTCAGTATATGCTTTTATTCATGGCATCTATAAATGGCATCCGCATCACAGTTCATGTTCCCTTGTCATGAAATTAATAGAATACACTAATGAAGCAGTATACGAGATAATAGACATTGCAGTGGGAAGTAAACACGCTCCTTCATGGGTAAATCACTATTTTTTTCCCAGCTAAACATAACTAAATAAAGGAAGGGGTGGGGAGCAAGTTAGAACTTGCCTGCAAGGCATGGCGAAGGTTGTCCATTTCTGCAGCAAAGTCAGGTTTCTCCTTCTTTGTGATAAGCTCAAGCACTGCACAGCAAGAGCCCTTGCTGGGGTCGTATATCGGCATAGCAAGTGATCCTCGAACGTCGTGATGAAGAGCATACTCCATCCTCAGATACTCTGGCTTGCTGTAGTAGAGCACATTTGAGGTCCATTCTGGCACACCGGAGATGAAGACCCTCCCTGGAAGCCCTGGTTGAAGGCCAGTCTCCTCCTTAGCAGAGAACACAAAATGCCTGGATACTTCTCTGTACCCAGCAAGAGCTTGGTCAAGCAGAAACGGCTGTTCACATGTACTAAGCACGACATGCCCCTCCTGCTCAACAGGCATCCAGACCTGCGCAAGAACGCCGCCGCCAAGTGACTTCCTGAACAAAGACAGAGCCATGAGCATCCTGTCAGCGAGTAAGTTGCCGGCAATAGGCCTCGGAACCAAGCTAGTACTTCCTTGCTCAGGATCACCATCTGAGCCAAGGTCGCCTGAACTCTTGGCCATTCTCTCAGTCCCAGTTTCAGCTGGATTCACTGAAGATACCAAATCAACCTTTTGATCCCCAGGTACACTGGAATAGGCATCGAGCTGCATATCTTCACTGACACCAGAAGCACGTGGCGAAGAGCCCAAGGATGACCACATAGCAAACATCTGGTGTGTGGACGAATCGTTCAGCAACGAGAACAGCTGGTCAGCTAACGAAGGGCTGCCGCAGAGCTCTGAGTACCCATCAAAGTTCATCATGGCCGTAACGCCATATGGATCATCCGACGGGGTGCCGACGCTTCCATTGCATCCAGCACGGTTGGACTGTGAAGGCAGAGGCACATCCATGGCTTTGCTGCACTCGAATGGTTCCAGATACTTATCCACTCCTGTGGGACAATTAAGGTTTCAATGCACTGTGTTCGGGACAGATAAAAAGGGTGGCAGCAGTGTGTGTCCTTTCAAAGCAGAATCTTCGTACTGCAACACAAGGACTGATTTAACAGGCAGAATCTGAACAGGAGACTGCTTTTGATACAGTGACTAAGCACACCCCAAGAATCCTAGATCAGCAGTTCATCATCGGCACAATAACTCAACTCAAAAGGTCAAACCTTTGGAGGAAAAGGCAACCGAAGCAGCTGCAGAAGTCCTGTTTTCTGACGGATGAAGGAGCTAGCACACAAGACAGAAGCTCTATAATCTATCCGTCTCATCCAAAAACGCTCTATAATCTGAAATTGAGCACGAAGGCAATCAAAAGAAGCAGGTTCCGGAAGCTTACTCCCCAAGAATCAGTCGCCGCCTGAAACAACTTCACCAAATCAGCTCCTCCGACGAAACAAAATTCAGTCTAGCTCAGAACCTCCAATTCAAGCCGGCAGAGCCAACCGTACCCCGGCTGGGCCCAATCAGCAGACCACACCGAACCGGAAGCCTCCAAGCCCCAGCTCCGGAACCATTTGCTGGTCCGGAAAAGACCCGGCAGCCTCCGCCGCCGATAGCGCCAGCCCCGGACGGAAGAAACCAAGCGGCGGCCGCCACTCCTCGGCTGGCGGGCGGGACAAGGACGACGGATGACGGGGAGGCGGCGCGGTGGCGCAGATCTGACGAGGCGGCGGGAGGAGGGAATCGGAGGCTACTACTACTTGCTGGGAGGGAGACGAGGCGAGAAGAGGGCGAGGCTTGGATTGGAGGTTGGAAATTCTCTAGCCCGGTCGCTGGCTTTGAGCTAGTTGTTTTTCTACTCCCCGCAGCGGATTCTTCCCGGCTCGCGGTCACGGCCGCCCTCTTTAAATGATTAATTATTAGCTGGGCTGATTTTTTCTGGCCTTGGGTTCTCTTCCTCTGTTTTGGCACAGGAAATGGTGCTAGAATGGCAAACTGATACGGAACGAATTCCTAAGCTGCAGCCAAAACTTGACGCCGCCAGATCTGTCGCTTCTGCCAAATTGAGCGTACCTCAAACAGTTAGGGGCTGTTTGGTTTTAGGCCTAGGCGTGCCACATTTTGCCATATAATATTGTCAAATTTATCTATGGTTAGTTTTTCAAAATGAGAGCCACAAGTTGACATGCTTAAGGGAATCTTGCCACATTTTTTGTGTGTATGCGATGTGGGACCATAGTGTGGCTTGCCTAAGATGTGGTTTGAACCAAACACACACCTAAGTTGATCAAATTTGCTTAACCTTGGATGTGGCAATTTTTAACAAATTTAGTCTCAAACCAAACAGCCCCTTAGTCCCTCCGTCCGTACTATGGGGCGGAGGGAGTAGCTTTTAGTTTACTGGAATTTGATTTGATGGGGTACTTGTAATTTTTTAAATTTATTTTAGGCCTTTTCGACGATGGAGTATAATGTTCTTTTGGCAATATTTACTCGGTGGGAGACAACTTCCCCTCAATTACGAACACATGTGGTGACTAGTGAGCCTGTCAAACAGAAGATGTGTGGGCTTCATCTCTCAAAGATATTCATGTTGGTGTATAGTGTGTGTGCAGCTTCATAAGAAACGGGTGCATGCGCATGTTTGTGAGCGTTTTGCGGTCGTATTTTGTTTTTTAAAGAGTCCTGTCGCTCCTAGGATTCAATCATGGGTTGGTGGTTTTACTTATTTTTTCTTTGATTTTGAACCCATTGGAGTGACGTCGAACTATGTAGGTTGTATGCAAACTGTCCAAAGCAACTATGAATAAGCTAAAAAAAGAGCTTGCATTTGGAAGAAAAATGACTGTAGGCATTGAACCTACTACTGTCTTAATTTCTGTTTTGGGAGGGATAAGAGCAACTCTAGCAGACCCCGCATCTCGTCAACCCGCATAAGTCATTTGTGATTCGCGTAAAAGCATTTTTATGGGCCGGCGCGGGCTGGTATAGATGCAGACCCCGCATAATGGATCCGTAAAAAAGCATATTCGCGGAATATGCTTTTTTACGGGGCGGCTTCTGCGGGTTCTGATCTGGCGTAGCTCGTTCCGGCCCGTAAAACTTAGATTGATCTATCATAATGATTTTATTTGCTTTTGCAACAACATTACATATAAAATATATCACCAAATCTTGGCTAGAAGAGCAACTCCAACGGGCCGACCCAAACAGACGGCGATTTCGTCCGTTTTTTATCCGTTTGGG
Organism: Triticum timopheevii; assembly: GCA_963921465.1. Lineage (NCBI taxonomy): Eukaryota > Viridiplantae > Streptophyta > Magnoliopsida > Poales > Poaceae > Triticum > Triticum timopheevii. Next base: position 459,245,534 of record OY997264.1, on the reverse strand, counting down.
TCGGCCGCCCGCCCAGCGTCCGCCCTGTTTTTCATATGGATCGGCAGCGCGCCCAACACGTCGACCCATATGTGCATGCGTGACCGGCTGGCCGCCCAATTTTGCATTGCATTCAACATATTGTGAAATGAAAATTTTTAACAAACAAAATAGTCCGTCCAAATAAATAGTATAGTTTTTACAGGCCAAATAAAAATAAAAATGTTTCACATAGTTTTACGAACGAATAAAAGTAGATACATCTATTGGTTGCCAACATGAGTCCACATATGCTCAATCAAAACATTTTGCAGTTGCACGTGAGTTTCCCAATCACGCATGTCTTCATGAAACTGAGTGAACTGCTCAAATGTTGCCGCTACTTCATGCTCAGGCACAACATTCTCACCCTGAAACTGAAAGCCTTGATCGTACAGACGTTCCGGGCGCTCGTCTTCTATGATCATATTGTGCATGATCACACAAGAAGTCATCACCTCCCATAGTTTCTGTGTGCTCCAAGTATTAGCAGGATACCGAACGATGCCCCATCGAGATTGCAAAACATCAAAGGCACGCTCGACATCCTTTCTAGCACTCTCTTGCTCTTGGGCAAATCTTTTTCTTTTCTCTCCAACAGGGTTGGGTATTGTCTTTACAATAGTGGTCCACTGAGGATAGGTACCGTCACCCAAATACTACCCTTTGTCGTAGTTGTGGCCGTTGACAGTAAAGTTCATCGATGGGCTGTTGCCTTCGGCAAGCCTAGCAAACACTGGCGAGCGCTGAAGCACGTTGATATCATTGTGTGATCCAGCCATGCCAAAGAAAAAGTGCCAGATCCAGAGATCCTGAGATGCCACGGCCTCTAGTATGACAGTGCAAGCCCTGACATGTCCCTTATACTGCCCTTGCCAAGCAGAAGGGCAGTTCTTCCACTCCCAGTGCATGCAGTCTATGCTGCCAAGCATCCCTGGGAAGCCCTTGCTAGCATTCATCGCCAACAAACAGGCTGTATCTGCAGCTGTCGGCTCTCTCAAGTACTCAGGGCCAAACACAGCAATCACGGCCTTGCAGAACTTATACAGGGACTCTAGGCATGTAGACTCGCTCATACGGACGTACTCATCAATGAGATCACCGGGCACTCTGTACGCAAGCATTCGGATGGCGGCAGTGCATTTCTGATAAGAGGAGAAACCAATCTTGCCGACAACATCTTCTTTGCACTCGAAGTAGTCATCATAGCCGACCACTCCCTCTCTAATACGGTTGAAAACATGCCTACTCATACAGAACCGGCGGCGGAATTTGTGATGTTCGAACAACGGGTTTGTTGTATCAAAGTAGTCGTTCCAGACAAGGAAATGCCCGCTCTCTCGGTTACGATTCAACACCGGAAGGTGGCCCGGAGTGGAGCCACGGAACAACGGCCGCTGGTTGTTGAGGTAGTGATGGACCAACACGGCAACCAATATCTCCTCCTCGTCGTTGGACGACGAATCGTCGGAGTCGCAAATGAAATTGTGGAAAAAGAACTCGTCGGCGGAGTCCATTTTCGTACCTTGGCAAACTGTCGAACAGCTTGCGGGCGTCGAAGAAGGAGACGGCCGACGAGGGGAGATGCAGCGCCCACAGACCAGCTAGCTGCCCGGCCGGTGTCCGACGAGCGTGCCGGTCGTATGTGGCGGGGGCGACGAGGCGTCTTCTTGGTCAAGGGCGGCTGTGCGGTGGGGGAAGCGGCGGCGGGAACTAGTTTGCTCCCCGGCGGCGGCGGGCGACTGGGGACAGGGGCGGCGTTGCTGGGCGGATGTGGAGGCGGCGGCAGCTGGAAGAGTCGCCGCAAAAATGGGCGGCGGCGACGGTGACGGAGGAGGCGGGGGCGAGGGTTGCTTGTTGGCCGGGGGGAGGCCAATGTGCCACAGACCAGCGGGCCCGGGGATAGGAGTAGGCGACCGCGTGCGCGTCCGTCGCGTGTCCATGCCGACGCAAATCAGGCTAAAAAATGGGCCAGGAATGGGTCGCCCGCGGACGAAAAACGGACGCGCGTCCGTTTGGGTCGGCGCGTTGGTCCGCCTTTTCTGTCCGCGCCGACCCAAACGGACGGCCGTGGACGAAATGGGTCGGCCCATTGGAGTTGCTCGAATAGCAAAACCAAAGAAAACAAGAACCACAAGAATGCATTTCAGAAGATTTCCAACTTCCATAACTGCTCCCACTAGTTGAAGCAATATCTTCTCCATGCACTCATTGTTGATCTGTGGATTCTTGATGTTGTTTTGTTCATTCTTGAAGCTTTCTTCATTCTTCATCTTTGGTTTCGAAGAAGTCGACATTGCTTCCCCTCTAGTTGCACATGCAGCCGCATCATTGCGTTCGATTGTATTAAGGAGTGCACTAACATCTATTAAGTTTCTTTCTATCAACAAATCAATGTATTGGCCTTCCCAAAACCAAAATGAGCATCCATCGTCCTACATAAAAGATTGAGCAATCTCGAAGTGAGCTACCGTACTTGAACTAAAGAATGAGCTATGGAACGAGCTACCGCAAGTGCACGTACCCCGTCACTTTCGCATTTGTAGAACACCCATCCGGGGTGCTTCGGCGTGCCCGAAGTGAGCCGCAGCACTTGGCGCGGGCAGTCGTCGCACTATATGAGCGGCATCGGCAGGCCACAAAGATGTTGCGCGAGCACCGAGCCCGGTGGACAGCCGGACGAGTCCATGCCCGCAAACCTTCGTCGGCGGCGGGCGGACGAACCCGCGCCTGCATGCGGCAATGCGCCCTTGCCTGGACCGCGGGAGAGGCTCCCCGACCACTCCATCGCCTGGGACAGCAACCGGCGGCCGGAAAAAAGCCAAATCTGGCGGCCTGCAATGAAGCGCCGCAGATCTGCAAATCCGGCGGCCCCCCGACGCAAGGGGGAGAGAAGGGAGGCCTCGTGCGTGTGGAGGCCTTCCGGCGTGCTCCTGCCGGTTGCTGTCACCGGAATCTTGGGCAGCGGCCGGCGGCCGACGGCGGCGCGAGGGGGAGAAGGGGTGGTTGGTGGGAGAAAGCGCGGGATGAAATGTCCCCCACCAACCGCTTCCACTTATATGCAGGGCACCGCAGCCACGGGGGAAAACCCGTGTTTTCCCGGGTTGGCGTCGGGATTTTGCCGCGCCCCGCAAAAAAATTTGCGGGCCGGGACAGGATGCGGGGTCTGATCGGGCTGCTTTTTCGGCTTCGACCGGTATTTTGACGGTTATTCTACGGGTCGGGGCGGGATGCGGGGTCTGCTAGAGTTGTTCTAAATGTTACGTGTAGATGCAGTCGCACGGCCACCTACTGCAAGTTTGACCGACCACACCACGGAGCCCCTATAAAACTCCCACGATTCATCCTCTCCTCTAGCCACTTGACTTTTTTGTAATCAACATTTGAAAACATGATACGGAGGAAAGATTACATTGTTTTTCAAGCGACCGCAAACCATGCAAGTAGCCTACAAATCGCTCTCGAGACGCTCAGCATCAGTGGCGTACGTAGCACCAGACCCTTTTTCCCAAAGAAATATCGCACTGAACCTCCGGGAAAGTACTTTAAGGTACGAGCATATCTATTGTTCCTTGTTGGTTTAGTCAGAGAATGACGCCAGCGTATACAGGAGAGAACATTTTCGGGTGGGGAATCATTTAGGATATAGCATTAGCGTGGGCAATCCTCCTAGCTAGCTAGCTAGCTCTAGGCGTTCGAACCATTAGCTAGCAGATCGGTTTCGTTGATGGTACTACCTCCGTCCACGTTTATTGATCCTCATTGTATTTTATGCTAAATTTTGACTATAGATTAAATTAATAAAATGTTCACGCATGTCACCAAACATTATATTTTTGAAAACTATGTTCAAATACGAATCCAATGAGATAATTTTTCTTGACATGCATTAACATTTTTTTAGTTAAATCTTTACTCAAAATTTGGCACAAACTACAAAGGGGGCATATAAACCAGTACGGAGGTAGTAGATTGTAGCGAGCCACCTCACGTTATCTATGGGGAATGGGAAATTCGGGGGGCGGACATAAATTAGAATTACAAATAGAACTTTGGCCACTTTCAAAGCCCTCGTCACAAGGAACACAAATATGCAAACGAAACATAAATTAGAATTTCAGTTCAAAAGATATTACAGATACAAATTTGAAAGTCAAAAGAAAAAGCATGGGAGATGCACAGACCAAACAAATTTCCAAATCGTGAGTCAAAAATCTACATGCTCCCACACCTCTGTGCCACAAATCTTCTTCGTGTTACCTTTTTGTGATGAAAAAAATCACATCGGGACAGAAATGGTCAAATATTGCATGTTAGAGGGAAGGCACATTTAGGAATCTTAGCAGCGAGATTCAGAAGAACCCGAGAGGTTTTCTTTTATTACTAGAAGGGTTGGGCGCGCTTTGCCGCGCCGTTGGTGTTGTTGGGTTTCTTAAAAAAATCAATCTGTTTCAAAATATAAGGTGTATTATTTTTTTGAAAAGGCAAACCTTTTAAGTTTAATCAAATTTGTAGAGAAATATATAAAAATCCATAACATCATATTGGTATTTTCATATTCATCATGAATGAATTTTCATACTTTTTTGTTTAATATTGTGGATGTCGATATTTTTGCTCTGAACTTGGTCAAAGTTAAGGAAATTTGACTTTCTAAAAACTAATACCCCTTATATTTTGGAACTGACGTAATATTTAGTTTGGCGGGTGTGGGAGATGATAGTGTGTTTTATTTTTATTTGTAATGTGTTGATTTGGTGGGTCTTTCGTGGTGTGATTCTATGTTATCTGCTAACCAGTCTATACTTATGTGGAGAAAATTCTGACTTCTGTGTCGGTGGTTACATATACTATAATGAAACTACAATATCACATGGTGGCACTTTTTTTCCTAGGTGGTGGGATGGTGAATGGGTGTTATTTGTTTTTATAGGACGATTGTTGATGATTGATTTGAAATATTATTGGCCCGGTCAAAATCATAGACCAAATCTGAAATTGAATACCGCAATTAAATGAAAGAGTTCAAAACTAGGGAACATGGTGAATTAAAAGAATTGAATGGGAGAGCTTGAGAAATTGTTAACCTGGTCAAAAATCGAATGACACAATTCTAAAATGAATAGCTCGATTAATTATAAGGCCTTAAAAATAGAAAGCATATGCAGTGTATAGTATAAATGAACTGAATGAGAGAGCTTTGAGAAATTGTTGACCTGGTCAAAATCGGGTGACCCAATTTTAATTGGAGACCTAAATTGAATATGGACTCTTTAAACCTTGGGAGCTTCATGTTATAGAGGATTCAAAAAAATACTAACAAGAGTCTATTTATCCTATTTGTTTTTTTCTAGAAACTGCCAACCTATTCATCTTTAATCATGGCAGTACAAAGAACAACAGAGATAATAAAAACTACAACCATGTCCATGGTCCATCTAGCGACGATTTCAAGCATTGGAGTGAGCCGAAGAAGCACAGTTGTCATCGCTCTAATGGGGAACGTTGCATCGAAAACAAAAAAATTCTATGCGCACGCAAGATCTATCTATGAAGATGCATAGCTATGAGAGGGGGAGAGCATCTACATACACTGGTGCAGGTACGTGCTATACAAACGGTTTTTACCCCCTTTCCGCGACGGAGTTTTAAACCGCCGCCTAGTGAGTGTGTGCGATAGGGGGTTCCTTCCCACACGACCCAGAAAACCGTCAGGGATAGGACCTCCAGTCGCACATGCGGGGCAAAATGAGCTCGTGTGCGATCGGGCGAGGCACATAGACAATTATACAGGCCCAATAGTTTTCTTTCGTATGTACATCCCACACAGTGAATCCCAGAAAAATGTTTCTGTTTGTATGTATGTCACACACAAATTTTTATATGGAAATGTTTGTGCAAGGTGGCCTAACGCAAACAGTTCTCTGGCGGAAGCCGTGTGTGAATGTTAATCGATCCAACATGCCTACTTTCTAGAAACCGTGTGGGTTGTATGAGCTCATCACCCACAGTGTTGTCAGAGAAACCGTGTACAATAGAAAACCCCAATAAGCATGACAATTGGCCTATTATTGATAATCCATGTAGTAATCATTGACATTTCTTATAAAACACACAATATATTTCATATCCGTATAACAGCAACCATGATTTCATAATCGAATTACATCAGATAACTTCAGCACTTAGTTACACCATATAGGGATATAGCTAGCTACATCATTACACGGCAGCATCAAGTTTCACATGCAACATCGAAAACCTTTGGAAAGTAGCATCATACACGGTAAATATACAGATGAATCTCATCTGGGAAACCACATAAGCGGAAGGCGAATATTGAGCCTTCAGTGATGTTGAATGTCCTTGCAACTTTAGGCCAGCGGCTATGGATAATTGACCGCCCAATATTCGTCCTCTTGAGGAAGACTTCAATATTATATCATGGGTGTTGAATGAATACCTTCCTCACCTCTTGAACATGCAGGTGGTTTGAGAGGTAATCATTGGTGAACTGCTTTGGAAAGTACTGAAAACAAAGATATGCATAAACTGTTGTTATAAGTTTTGAAATGGCACAAGGGGAAAACAAGGTAAAAGAGTTAGTACCTATAGTTGACTGATGACTTCTTCATTGTGCAAATAAAGATCTTGATGTTATTCGTTGCAAGTTTCTTTATCCTAACAATCTTTCTGAGTTTCTTGATTTGACTGATATTAATGGACATCTCATTTCCCCATATGCAAAATGGATTGAACAGTGGGTCTAAGCCTCTGACAGCAGGACCTACATGTGCAATACCAAATTGTAATAAACCTAAATATTAGAATGATTCATGCAACTGCACAATAATTTATTATTAGTGAAAGGATCATGCATGAGCAAACCTCGATGGTAAACCGCAGTGCCTCCCATTGTTTCTCTGCAACACATATAAGGAAGATCTTGATCAAGTAAACTGAGAGTTGCCATACTATCAGTATAATATATTAATGAAAAATAAACAAATTGCAGATCCAACAGATTAACTCGAGACGCATGGAAAAGCCAGTTAACCTAACCAAGCATGCTGAACAATTCGAAATAGAGCAATAATATATGTTTCTCGTGTATTGAGTACAGCCAAATTTGATTTATTTCTCACATGCATAACAATACAAAATTGTACCCACGACAAATAAAATCAAATTGCAGAATTGAACCAAACAGTTAACTTAACAGTAGAACAAATGAACCAAACAGTTAACTCAGCACGACATTGCAGAATAGAACATATACTAGAAGATAAGACAGTTAACGAAACCAAGAATGCTTGAGAACTACTCGAAATGTAGCAATTGTTGGACCAAACTGTTAGCTGAACATTACATTTTTGGAATATCAGGCTGTATATTAACATTACAGAGTTCAAATCACTAGAAGGCACTGGCGGTAGCCTCGAGAAAACAACATGAAGTGTATTTTAAAGTAGACAACCGTGTGGCGGTGTCGACGGTGGCCTCGAAGACGAGGTGCTCGTCCAAGATCTGGCGGTCGACACGCATGGAAGCCATCACGACCTCATCCACGCATGCGGCCGCGATTTGCTTCTCCGCTGCTAGATGCAACTAAGCTCCATGCTATATTGCGTGCAAATGGATGTGGATGGCGCTTAATTGGAGGATGGGGTATTGATTTGGACGGAAGGTGTCGCGCCGTCGGTCAGGGCATGTGGGATGGGGAAGAAGGAGGAGGGTGTGGGTGGGGTGTGGATTAACTGACCATATCACCGAGGCCACGCAGCAAGAAGGGTCGCCGACGAGGAGGTGGCGGTGCAAGAAGAAGGGTCGCCGATGAGGAGGCAGCGCTGCTAGTAAGCAGCAGTGAAGGTTTGAACTTGGAAAGCAAGGAGGAACAGTGAAATGTGGCTTTTGGTAGGGAGGGGAGATAGATATTCCGTAGTGGTAGAAATTTTTTCGCTCGGTGCCATGAGAAACTGGCGGGAAAGTGTGGTTCAAGCGCACACAATGGACTATAGACGACAAAGCTTCCTGCATAATCCAGACAAGACAGTGCGCCAAGATATTTTATATCAGATCCCACATGATTCTTGCTAGTAAACTGTTTGTGGTATACCTGATTTTTTTTCATTCTATTTTGAAAGACAAAATGGTGTTACAAAGGGAAAGGATGGTGTTTGAATTGCTAGAACATTTATCTGCGGTGAACATGCAACTATATGAGTGTCATATTAATATTTAGAATTATTTCGGACTCGTTTGACCTTTTTTATGCATTAATTGAGTTTTTAGGCATTTAATGTGCATAATTCAAATTTGAACTGCAAGCACATGCTCTAGTGAACCAAAATTTATTAAAAAATCACATGTGTGTCTTTGGGTGAATTTATAGGTCCCTTACAAGAAATGGGAATGAAATTCAAACACCTGGGCGTCGTGGCTCGGCCCAATCAATTCATGTAAATCTAAAACTTGCCTGAAAATCATGAAACTTGGCATGGTGTCATGATGTCATGGCACCAACATGTTGTGGTAAAAATTTTGGTCGAATTGGGTCAAATTTTAGTATAAGCTTCTTGCAAACCGGAGCTTCTCTCAAGAAGGCTCGTGGTTCCGAGAGGAAAACGTGTCATCTTCGTGTGTGAAATGACATACGCTGCCCCCTCTTGATATTTTTTACAGAACCAACATAGAATTATATGAGTGTCGTGTGAAAATTTGGAATTATGCCGGGTTTGTTTGGTCTTTTTATACATTAATTGAGTTTGTGGGTATTTAATGTGCATAATTCAAATTTGAACTAAAAGCACATGTTCCAACGCACCAAAATTGGTTGAAAAATCACATGTGTGTCCTTGGGTGAATTTCTAGGTCCCATGCAAAAATGAGAATGAAATTCAAATATGTGGGCGTCATGGCTTGGCCGGAAACATTGAGAAATTTGGTTTTTAAATTTTTATAAATCCAAAACACGAATGAAAATCATGAAAACATGTTTTCGTAAAAAAAATGGCTGGATTGGGACAAGTTTTGGTATAAGCTTCTTGCAAACCGGAGTTTCTCTCAAGAAGGCTCATGGTTCCGAGAGGGAACGTGTCACCTTTGTGTGTGAAACGACATACGCTCTCTTGATTTTTTTTGAAGAGTCAATATAGAACTATATGAGTGTCGTGTTAAAATTTGGAATTATTCCGGGTTCGTTTGGCATTTTTATACATTAATTGAGTTTCTAGGCATTTAATGTGCATAATTCAAATTTGAACTGCAAGCACATGCTTGAGTGCACCAAAGTTTATTGAAAAATCACATGTGTGTCTTTGGGTGAATTTGTAGGTCCCTTACAAGAAATGAGAATGAAATTCATACATCTGGGCGTCGTGGCTCGGCCCGAAACGTTGAGAAACTTGGTTTTTAAATTCCTGTAAATCCAAAACTTGCCTGAAAATCATAAAACTTGGCATGATGTCATGTCATGACACCAACATGTAGTGGTAATTTTTTGGCCAAATTGGGACAAATTTTATTATAAGCCTCTTGCAAACCGGAGCTTCTCTCAAGAAGGCTCGTGGTTCTGAGAGGCAAACATGTCATCTTTTTGTGTGAAACGACATACATTGCCCCCCCCCTCTTGATTTTTTTACAGAGCCAACATAGAACTATATGAGTGTCGTGTGAAAATTTGGAATTATACCGGGTTCGTTTAGCCTTTTATACATTAATTGAGTTTCTGGGCATTTAATGCGCATAATTCAAATTTGAAGTACAAGCACATGCTCCAGTGCGTCAAAGTTGGTTAAAAAATCATTTATGTGTACTTAGGTGAATTTCTAGGTCTCATGCAATAAATGAGAATGGAATTCAAACATCTGGGCATCGTGGCTCGACCGGAAACATCGAGAAACTTGGTTTTTAAATTCCTGTAAATCCAAAACTCGCCTGAAAATCATGAAACTTGGCATGGTGTCATGACATGGCACCAACATGTTGTGGTAATTTTTATCCGATTTGCGAAGGCGCACACATTAACAACCAACAAAGTCTTTTTGGAACAAGTGATGTCACGCTACAATCGAAAACACAAGTATTATTGAAGATGTGGGCGTTCTACTTACCATTTGCGTGCCGCCACGGGTCCTCCATTTTTTATTGGCTAGGAGGCATCGTGCGGGGTAGCTAGTTGAGTACGGGAGGAGTGCGATCAGACCCCTGCGCGTGCTTATCGGGAGGAGAGCCCTTTGACCTCCATCCGCTGCCCACCTCTCTCCCAACGTCTCCATTATGGCGCTCGAGCCCCTGTTTTATGGCGTGGCTATGTCTCACTCGACTGAGATTTGAGAAAAAAAATATGAAAAGAAAATTTTGCACGGATATTGATGTAAGATTTGACGGACATATATAGCATCTACTGCGACTTATAGCAAGACTGATATGAATATATAAGGACGATGATAGGGGATAATAAATGTATTACATATTTTGGAAGATAATTAAAAATGCCACATGTGGCAACGCCCGAAATACACAAGGGCAAAAGAAGAAGTAAGACACAGACAATGACTTGGCTCACTGATCTCTACTTTCATAATGCGTTGCTGCAGGCCGTGGAGACTACTTCTTGCGGCGAGTGGCGATGAACTCTTTCGTGTCCTCAGAATGCTGCTTGAGAGCATCCGCGGATTTCTCCACCAACATTTCACACTCAATGCATAGCATGGCATTCTCGTCCATAAGTTTCATGACAATGACGCATGTCCTCTTCAATAAGGCAGTGGTCTCCTCATGCTACTTCGTCCTTCCGGCGATCTTCGCCCTCAGCAGGTCACGCTCGGTGCGGAGCTTCGCCTTGTCCTCCCCTAGTCCCCGGATGACGCCAGTAGCATTTTCAAACGAGGCATTCATCTCGTCCTACAGCTTCATCCTGCAGGAGATCCGATCCACCAGGTCATCGAGCATAGCACGCACGCACCTGTGAGAGTCCTTGCCTGCCCGCGAGACATTTTCCCAGGCTGTCGCGGTGCGGGGGGACCTCTCTGTTGCATTAGCGGCACGGCGCGACATCTCTGATGCTTCCGCGGTGCAGCCGGACCAGTCTGCTGCATCGACGGTGCGGCGGGACCTCGATGTTGCTTCGGCGGCACGGCAGGACCTCTGTGCTGCTACGGAGGTACATCGGGACACGTCGGCTGCTTATGCGGCGAGACGGGACATCTCTCGTGCTTCCGCTTCCATGCTCGCTTCTCCCTGGTAGTAATTTCTCGACCCAGAACTCATGCGGGCCATGGCAGACGCAAGGGAACGACTATGAAAGATTTGTTTGTTTTTGTGGATGAGGAGTTGAGGAGGAATGTGCAGTCATCTTGGAGTAGGTAGTATTTATAACCGAGTCCTAATACGCTCCTAAGTGGGAAACTATTTAGGTTTTGATCAGTGTGAACAGGTTTGCAATTAAATATAGCATGGTAGTAATTTGGAATGTGACGGGACGCAAGCTCAAAATTTATTGACGGTTCTAGTTTCAAAGTGCGGCACCATTCCCGGATGGCGTAATGTGGGCACGCGTTTTCGTCCGTGTATGTGGCGTTTGCACCATAGGGTGCACCGCAAGAGGCGATGTCAGCACACGTCTTGTTCCATCAACCTTGCACGCTCGTTATTACCATCGCGCACGCTTCTTTTAATTAGAATGTGTGCCCGTCTAGCGCACACACACCTTGATTTGTCTAACTGTTTCTATTTGTTGTGGCTAATTGCAAATAGTTCATTTGTGTGAAGTGTATGCCGCCAATCGCAGACACCTTGATCTGGCTGACTGTTTCTGTTGTGTTGCCTAACCGCATACAATTCATCCGAGTGAACTATATGCCGTCAATCACACACACACACACACACACACACACACACACACACACACACACCTTGATCTACCCGGCTGTTTCTATTGTGTTGCCTAATCACAAACAGTTCGTCCGGGTGAACGGTATGCCGTATATCGCACACACCTTCATCTGGCAGTCCTTTTCTGTTGTTAAGCTCATCGCAAACAGTTCATTCGAGTGAACTATATGCCACACATCACACACGCAACTATAATTTGAAACATGTTTGTTGTCTCCGCCGTTGCAAATGTTTTGTATCTTTTTTAACGGTTTTATTACATCACTGTTTGTGATTAATGCATCACACACAGTTTCATCGCAGGGTCTCTGATTATAGTGTCGCGTTAGCAGCATCCTGCAGTAGTGATACCCTCGTAGTTGATGTAGTCGTACAACTTGGTTGATGTAGTCGTACAACTTCACGATCCGTTCCGACCAAGCACCAAACGCACGACACCTCCGTGTTCAACACATGTTCAGCTCGATGACATCCTCGCCTTCTTGATCCAGCAAGAGGGACAAAGTAGTAGATGAGTTCCGGCAGCACGACGACGTAATGACTGTGGTGATGAAACTATTTCTGCAGGCTTTGCCAAGCACAATGGGTTAGAGCGGAGGATGAACTAGACGGAAAGGGGGCGCCGGCACATGGCTTGGGGATTCATGGTGTGTGGCCCCCCCTCCTCTCATATATATAGGTGGAGGGGGAGGGGAGACATCCCTAGGCGCACCCCAAGGGGGCCGGCGGTCTCCCTAGGGCGCCTACCCTAGGCGCCCCCTTTCCTTCTTGGCGCGTGGGGGGGGGGGGGAGGGGGCCAGCTGCCTTATGGCACCTCCCTTCCTTCTCCCTTACATTGAGAAAGGCATGAGGGGATAACCCCTCCTCTTTCCTTCCAAGGGCTGGCGGCAAGGAGGTGGCCGCGCCAGCCCCCCTGTGGGCTAGTGTAATCCCCTCTTCTTGGTCTCTTAAGCCCAGTAACTCCCCATGGCCTTGTGGAACCCCTTCCAACGATCCGATAATTATAAGGTGCATTTCGAAACTCTTCCGAAGACCAAATACTATCATCCAATATATCAATCTTTACCTCTGTACCATTCTGGAGCTCCTCGTCATGTCTGTGATCTCATCCAGGACTCCGAACAACATTCAGTCACCAACATAGATAACTCACATAGTACTATATCATCAATGAACGTTAAGCATGCAGACCCTACGGGTTCGAGAATGATGTAGACATGACCGAGATGCTTCTCCGGTCAATAACCAATAACGGGACTTGGATGCCCATATTGGTTCCTACATATTCTACGAAGATCTTTATTGGTCGAACCTTTATGACAACATACGTAGTTCCCTTTGTCTATCAGTATGTTACTTGCCCGAGATTCAATCATCGGTATCTCCATACCTAGTTCAATCTCGTTCTCGACAAGTCTCTTTACTCGTTCCGTAATACATCATCTTGTAACTAACTCCTTAGTCACTTTGCTTTCAAGCTTCTTGTGATGTTGTTTTACTGAGAGGGCTCAGAGATACCTCTTTGTCATACAGAGTGACAAATCCCAATCTTGATTCATGCCAAATCAACAAACACCTTTGGAGATACCTGTAGAGCACCTTTATGATCACCCGGTTACGAAGTGATGTTTTATAGCACACAAGGTATTCCTCCAGTATCCGGGAGTTGCATGATTTCATGGTCGAAGGAATACGTATTTGACATTAAGAAAGCAGTAGCAATAAATTGAACGATCATATGCTAAGCTAACAGATGGGTCTTGTCCATCACATCATTCTCCTAATGATGTGATCCCGTTATCAAGTGACAACACATGTGTATGGTTAGAAAACCTTAACCATCTTTTGATCAACGAGCTAGTATAGTAGAGGCTTACTAGGGACTTAGTATTTGTTTATGTATTCACACATGTATTTAAGTTCCCGATCAATACAATTATAACATGAATAATAAACCTTTATCATGATTAAGGAAATATAATAATAACCACTTTATTATTGCCTCTAGGGCATATTTCCAACACGCCCCTCCCTCATCGGAGCTGGGCAAACCTTGTTGTAGTAGACAGTCGGGAAGCCATGGTGCTAAGGCCCCATGGACCAACACACCAGAGTAACAACCATCGCTGATGAAGAAAGTCGTGGATCAGAAGGATCAACCCTGTAAACACCCAAACAAAGATGAACGAATACTAGATCCAAACAGATCCATCCGAAGACCAGCACTGACAGAATTCAGCGAGATCCGATGGAGATAAACCTCCACACGCCCTCCGACGATTCTAGATGCACCATCGGGACACCGATAGAATGTGGGAGTCATTATTCCTACTAAGGGGCATTGCCACCGCCACACAGCCCCAACCAAGACGTTGAATCTAATAAGAACGAGAACAGGGTCCCTCCTGCCTGAGGGGGGCCGAGAACCTCCGCACCTCCATGGCCTAGAGGCCATCGTAGATCGGGTGGAGTGGCGGCGGCACCGACGGGAGGAGAAGAGCTTTTCTTGTGGAGGAGGAAAGAGATACACAAAGTTGTCCCGGTAGGAAATTGTTTTGTTACCTATAAGCCCTATAACACATGTAACTTTATTTATAGTTGCAACAACCGTTATAGATACAATGCTTTGGATGGATCAAGATCTAAGGTACTGCAAAGTAATTCCTAAAACCAAAAAAGTACTATGCAATTTCTTGGAGACATCTTCACAGGGGTATCATAACTTGAAATATTGCCAAGACTTCAGTAAGGAGATCAAAAGTGGACCAAGAAGTGGCAATGCCGCCTGTTCATCTACAGTTTTTTTACAAATATAGATTTTTGAAAGGCCTTGAGTCATTCATCCAAAAAGATGGGAAGTCATGAACGATGATGAAATTGGGTCGGGGATGATGCCCTACAAGTGCATCCTGTCGAACCACGAGATCTTCACCGGAGTATATACAAAAGGTTCTTTTTTGCGGGGTATATACGAAAGGTTCTAGGTACACAAAGAATCAAACCAACAAAGCAACCTGATGCAATAACGTAAACTCATCAGATTTGAATAATCACCTCCGCGAGGACACTAATCTACTAGGCTGCACGACACTGTCAAGGGAAGAAGTAGGATAATTTTGTTCGCAAAAGCACTATGACTACTACGAGAAAGACTCTAACGCAACAACACAACTCTTCAGGGTCCGAGCCCCCCCCCCCCCCCCCCGCTCCAAGATGGCAATTAGAGGCAAGGGGGCCGGAAGAATCTCCAATGGCGGTATATGTTGTTCAACTCAAAACCCTAAGTTATGTGATAAGTTGTTGTGAAAAAGTAGGTGCTAAAAAGTTATTGTTATGTTTCCAAAATAAATCACTACCTCTGCCACGTATATAGATGTTTCTCTTATCTTTTTCCTATTGTCATGTGATTTCAAACTCATTTTTTATGGATTAATTATATCAAAGGTAGCAAACAAAAGAATAGAACATGCAAAGCTATAAAGCGAATTACCAAATGGGGCCAACATAACCCACTGCGGACCATGGTGTAAGATATAGTTCAACATAAGGGTTTTGGCTACCTATGCAGTTCGTTCGTTCTTTTTCCTTAGGTTTTGTTTTCCCCAACGACATTGATGAGTTGGTGGTAGCATGGTGTGTTGGAATAAGATCTTTCTGTATGTACCTCGACGCCGTCTGATTCAATGTCGGCGAAGGGCATGTGGGAGTTTGTGTTCCAGATCTGTTGGCTTTCTTTAGATCTTGGCAGTTGGTGCGTCCTTCAAGGAAACAAACTGCTGGTCATTGGTGTGACGACTTCGACACAAGCCCGACAAGTAGAATTCCATTCGGTACCTTTGGGGTTTCCCTTTTTCCTTCTAGATGACGAGGTCACCGTGTCCCCTTGACTGGAAGATAGGAAATGCTCCCTTACTATTTTTCTTCTATCTTGTTTGCCATATGGTTTGATTTTCGCTACCCTCCAGACCAGTGGTGATGGATTGCAAGCGTGTTTTTGCGTGGGGCGATGTTACAACCGGTACTTCTACAACAACTTCTAGATATCGTGCACAAAGGACGGGCAATTATTGCGGTTGTTAAAGCCTGTTATGGCGAAGACGTTTGTAGGTGTCCATTTCCTTTACTGTTGGTTCAGTGCGATTTTCAATCTACGGCGAATGGAAGAATCGAAGGAAGAAGAAGGCTAATATGTTTTGCAACATAATTTTATTTTGTATTAGCTCATTTATGTTCAATTGTCTTCTCATTGTAGTAGCGGTTGTGTTTCCTTGATTAAAGATCAGGTATGTATAAGATGTCCTTTGGTGTCTCTCAGGAAAAAAACATACGTTTGCCATGCCATGCTATATCTCACTCTACTAAAAAACTAGATGGAATATGTTGTACGGGACGAAGCTACAACTTAATTTCTCTCGTTTCCCACCCTAGCCCTGAGTGGTTAGAACAAACTCTCCCCTCCAGACTTCACTAATGATCCCGGGAATTCGTCTTCCCTCTGCCAGCCGCTCCGGAGGCAGGTAGTGGGGAAGGGAATCCCGGTGACTTCATTTCGACTAGTAGTTTAGGTTAGGATTTTTTAGTCCTCGTGGGTGCAGCGATAAGGCGGATGGTAGCGCTTCTTCTTCGAGTTTGTCTTTTGGGATCCGACACCCTTGAGTTCGGCTGTCTAGGCGTAGTCGACGAATTTTCGGCGTAGATTCCTGTCGTCTCCTTGGGGAGGTGAGGTTAAGTTTTCTTGCCATGTGGTGATATTTTGTGTCAACTACTTCAGATCTATGCAAGGGTTCAACGTGTTGGAAACATGCCCTAGAGGCAATAATAAAATGGTTATTATTATATTTCCTTGTTCATGATAATTGTCTGTTATTCGTGCTATAATTGTGTTATCCGGAAATTGTAATACACGTGTGAATACATAGACCACAACATGTCCCTAGTGAGCCTCTAGTTGACTAGCTCGTTGATCAACAGATAGTCATGGTTTCCTGACTATGGACATTGGATGTCATTGATAACGGGATCACATCATTAGGAGAATGATGTGATGGACAAGACCCAATCCTAAGCATAGCTCAAGATCGTGTAGTTCGTTTTGCTAGAGCTTTTCCAAATGTCAAGTATCATTTCCTTAGACCATGAGATTGTGCAACTCCCTGATACCGTAGGAGTGCTTTGGGTGTGCCAAACGTCACAACATAACTAGGTGACTATAAAGGTGCACTATGGGTATCTCCGAAAGTGTCTGTTGGGTTGGCACGAATCGAGACTGGGATTTGTCACTCTGTATGACGGAGAGGTATCTCTGGGCCCACTCGGTAATGCATCATCATAATGAGCTCAATGTGACCAAGTGTCTGGTCATGGGATCATGCATTACGGTACGAGTAAAGTGACTTGCCGGTAACGAGATTAAACGACGTATTGGGATACCGACGATCGAATCTCGGGCAAGTAACGTACCGATTGACAAAGGGAATTGTATAAGGGATTGATTGAATCCTCGACATCATGGTTCATCCGATGAGATCATCGAGGAGCATGTGGGAGACAACATGGGTATCCAGATCCCGCTGTTGGTTATTGATCGGAGAGTCGTCTCGGTCATGTCTGCATGTCTCCCGAACCCGTAGGGTCTACACACTTAAGGTTCGGTGATGCTAGGGTTGTTGAGATATTAGTATGTGGTAACCCGAAAGTTGTTTGAAGTCCCGGATGAGATCCCGGACGTCACGAGGAGTTCCGGAATGGTCCAGGGGTGAAGAATTATATATAGGAAGTCAGGTTTCAGCCATCGGGAAAGTTTTGGGGGTCACCGGTATTGTACCGGGACCACCGGAAGGGTCCCGGGGTTCCACCGGGTGGGGCCACCTATCCCGGAGGGCCCCATGGGCTGAAGTGGGAAGGGAACCAGCCCTTGGTGGGCTGGTGCGCTCCCCTTGGCCCTCCTGCGCCTAGGGTTGGAAACCCTAGGGGTGGGGGCGCCTCCACCTGGCTTGGGGGGCAAGTTTCCCCCCTGGCTGCCGCCCCACCCTTGGAGATTGGATCTCCTAGGGCCGGCGCCCCCCTAGGGGCCCTATATATAGTGGGGGGGGGGAGGGAGGGAGGGCAGACGCACCCCAAGTCTCTGGCGCCTCCCTCTCCCTCTGCACCACCTCTCCCTCTCGTAGAGCTTGGCGAAGCCCTGCCGAGATCACTGCTGCATCCACCACCACGCCGTCGTGCTGCTGGATCTCCATCCACCTCTCCTCCCCCCTTGCTGGATCAAGAAGGAGGAGACGTCTTCCCCAACCGTACGTGTGTTGAACGCAGAGGTGTTGTCCGTTCAGCACTAGGATCATCGGTGATTTGGATCACGACGAGTACGACTCCCTCAACCCCGTTCTCTTGAACGCTTCCGCTCACGATCTACAAGGGTATGTAGATGCACTCCTCTCTCTCGTTGCTAGATGAACTCCATAGATTGATCTTGGTGAAGCGTAGAATTTTTTTATTTTTTGCAACGTTCCCCAAAAGTGGCATCATGAGCTAGGTCTATGCGTAGTTTCTATGCACGAGTATAACACAAACTTGTTGTGCGCGTAGATGTTTTCAATTTTCTTGCCACTACTAGTCTTATCTTGCTTCGGCGGCATCGTGGGATGAAGCGTCCCGGACCGACCTTACACGTACGCTTACGTGAGACAGGTTCCACCGACTGACATGCACTAGTTGCATAAGGTGGCTAGCGGGTGTCTGTCTCTCCCACTTTAGTTGGAGCGGATTCGATGAAAAGGGTCCTTGTGAAGGGTAAATAGAAATTGGCATATCACGTTGTCGTTTTACGTAGGTAAGAAACGTTCTTTCTAGAAACCTATAGAAGCCACGTAAAAACATGCAACAACAATTAGAGGACGTCTAACTTGTTTTTGCAGCATTTGCCTTTGTGATGTGATATGGCCAAAAGTTTGTGATGAATGATATGTATGTGATGTATGAGATCATGTTCTTGTAATAGGAATCATGACTTGCATGTCCATGAGTATGACAACCGGCAGGAGCCATAGGAGTTGTCTTAATTATTGTATGACCTGCGTGTCAATGAATAAACGCCATGTAATTACTTTACTTTATTGCTAAACCGTTAGCCATAGTAGTAGAAGTAATAGTTGGCGAGCAACTTCATGAAGTCACGATGATGGAGATCATGATGATGGAGATCATGGTGTCTTGCCGGTGACGAAGATGATCATGGCGCCCCGAAGATGGAGATCAAAGGAGCAATATGATATTGGACATATCGTGTCACTATTTGATTGCATGTGATGTTTATCATGTTTTACATCTTATTTGCTTAGAATGACGGTAGTAAATAAGATGATCCCTCATAATAATTTCAAGAAAGTGTTCCCCCTAACTATGCGCCATTGCGAAAGTTCGTTGTTTCAAAGCACCACGTGATGATCGGGTGTGATATATTCTAACGTTCACATACAACGGGTGTAAGACAGATTTACACATGCATAAACACTTAGGTTAAGTTGACGAGCCTAGCATGTACAGACATGGCCTCGGAACACAAGAGACCGAAAGGTCGAACATGATTCGTATGGAAGATACGATCAACATGGAGATGTTCACCGATGATGACTAGTCCGTCTCACGTGATGATCGGACATGGCCTAGTTTACTCGGATCATGTATCACTTAGATGACTAGAGGGATGTCTAATTTGAGTGGGAGTTCATTGAATAATTTGATTAGATGAACTTAATTATCATGAACTTAGTCTAAAATCTTTACAATATGTCTTGTAGATCAAATGGCCCACGCTAATGTTGCCCTCAACTTCAACGCGTTCCTAGAGAAAACCAAGCTGAAAGATGATGGCAGCAACTATACGGACTGGGTTCGGAACCTGAGGATCATCCTCATAGCTGCAAAGAAAGATTATGTCTTAGAAGCACCGCTAGGTGAAGCACCCATCCCTGAGAACCAAGATGTTATGAATGCTTGGCAGTCTCGTGCTGATGATTACTCCCTCGTTCAATGCGGCATGCTTTACAGCTTAGAACCGGGGCTCCAAAAGCGTTTTGAGCAACACTGAGAGCTGAAAATGGTTTTCCAAGCTCATGCCCGGGTCGAGAGATATGAAGTCTCTGACAAGTTCTTTAGTTGTAAGATGGAGGAAAATAGTTCTGTCAGTGAGCACATACTCAAATTGTCTGGGTTGCACAACCGCTTGACTCAGCTGGGAGTTAATCTCCCGGATGACGCGGTTATTGACATAATCCTTCAGTCGCTTCCACCGAGCTACAAGAGCTTTGTGATGAACTTCAATATGCAGGGGATGGAAAAGACCATTCCTGAGGTATATTCAATGCTGAAATCAGCGGAGGTAGAGATCAAAAAGGAACATCAAGTGTTGATGGTGAATAAAATCACTAAGTTCAAGAAAGGCAAGGGTAAGAAGAACTTCAAGAAGGACGGCAAGGGAGTTGCCGCGCCCGGTAAGCTAGTTGCTGGGAAGAAGCCAAAGAATGGACCCAAGCCTAAGACTGAGTGCTTTTATTGCAAGGGAAGCGTGAAAGGATCGATATGGTTAACTAGAGGGGGGGGGGTGAATAGGCAACTAACAATTTTTAGACTTTTCTTTAACAATTTAAACCTTGCAAGGAAATAGGTTATCTAGATGTGCAACTACGTGGACAATCTATATGATGCAAAGACAACTAGCACACAAGCAAGCAATAGATACAACACAAGTAAGCTTGCAAAAGTAAAGGCACGAGATAACCAAGAGTGGAGCCGGTGGAGACGAGGATGTGTTACCGAAGTTCCTTCCTTTTAAAGGGAAGTACGTCTCCGTTAGAGCGGTGTGGAGGCACAATGCTCCCCAAGAAGCCACTAGGGCCACCGTAATCTCCTCACGCCCTCACACAATGCGAGATGCCGTGATTCCACTATTGGTGCCCTTGAAGGCGGCGACCGAACCTTTACAAACAAGATTGGGGCTATCTCCACAACACTTGGAGGCTCCCAACAACACCACGAAGCTTCACCACAATGGAGTATGGCTTCGAGGTGACCTCAACCATCTAGGGTGCTCAACACCCAAGAGTAACAAGATCCGTTAGGGATAAGTGGGGGGGGGGGATCAAATTTCTCTTGGTGGAAGTGTAGATCGGGGCCTTCTCAACCAATCCCGAGCAAATCAACAAGTTTGATTGGCTAGGGAGAGAGATCGGGCGAAAATGGAGCTTGGAGCAACAATGGAGCTTTGGGGGAAAGAGGTAGGCAAACTTTGGGGAAGAAGGCACCTTTATATAGTGGGGGAACCAATCCAACCGTTACCCCACTGAACAGCCATGCACAGGGCAGTACTACCGCTTGGGCAGGGCGGTACTACCGCTCTCACCCAGCGGTACTGCCGCGCTGACGAGGAGGTCAGGGTCCTGGCCCCAGAGAGGTACTAACGCGGGAGTAGGCGCGGTACTACCGCTTGGAGCGGTACTATCGCCACTACTACCGCACTTAGTACCGTAAAACCCAACACGAAAAACATCGGTCTCGAATCGAGGCGGTAGTAGCCCAAAACCACTGCGGTACTACGGCCGAAGACCACAAGCGGTACTACCGCTCGGAGAGCGGTACTACCGCTTGGGAAGCGGTACTACCGCTTGAGTGCTTCGGCGGTACTACCGCTGTGGACCGCGGTACTACCGCTGGGGCAGGACAAGGCAAACACAGGGGAAAAGGCAGCTCCAATGAAGCGGAAGGAAAACATTGGGTGAGATATGGATGTGTACGTGTTGATTCCACCCTAGCCTTACCAAAGCGGATCCCCTCTTGATAGTACGGTGACTCCTACGAAACTAGTCCACCAACAACGAAACGAAGGAGCTACACCGTCTTGAATAAAACACCGAGGGGAGGTAATCGTCTCGTGCCAATGGATGAATCTCTGAAAGAACTTAACGCACACGATTAGTCCGCACAAGCATTGTCATCAATCACAAAAACATCTTGGGGATAAATATGCCATTACAATCTCCCCCTTTTTGGTGGATTGATGACAATACGGGATTTGCACAACATGAGAGATATAGGACAAGCGCAAAAACCCCACCGTCCTAAAATGTAGATGAGCTCCCCCTAGATGTGTGCTATCTAGATAAGTGCTTTGGACTGCACGGCACACATACTAGGATCAACGCTCCCCCTACATTTTAGAGACCAACCACCTAAGCAGGGTATATGAGAGTAGCATAGATAACTTAACAGGATAAGCATGCAACTCATAAGCTAGATAGTGACATAGATAATGATACTGGAAAGATAAGGTAGCATATGTCTCACACCATATGACTGGAACTTAGGTCTCACTGACACAAACCAAACAAAGCAAATTGCGAGGAAAACACAAACACAGAAGACGGAAGACACAAAGCACAAATCCCTAAACTCTCTCCCCCTTTGGCATCGAGACACCAAAAAGGAGAGGGAGTGTTGCTATGGCTCCAGGTGATAGCAATAGAGGGACAAACACATCAGATCTCAGCAGGATCATCTGCGCCACTGTCATCAGTCGGGAAGTGCTCGGCATCAGAATCGGTCCACGAGCACTGCTGCTGAATCCACTCCTCCTCCTCAGTAAGCTGGTCCTCAGATCCACTGATAACTGTAGCACCCAACTAACGCATGAGCTCCTTGTGGCGACCTCGGGCCTTCTTCTCAGCCACATGAGTCATGTACTGACCGTGAGACTCCATGCAGAACAGCTTCTTCATCTTGAGCTTGAGCTTCTTTGCCCAAGAGGGCTCTGCCTCAGAAGGTATGTAGTCATCATCATCGTCCTCAGCCTCAGCCCCAGTCTCCTCCTCGGTCTCCTTGGCAGTAGCAGACGAAGGAACTCCAGTCTTAGGGGCCTGAGTGCCCCAGTTATCCTTCTTCCTTAGACGCTTGATGTCGTGAGAGACCAACTCTCCAGTCTCCAGTATCACCTGGGGATAGACACGAGCCCAGGCCTTCTCAATAAGCAGCATGATGAACGGACCATAAATCGAGCACTTGCGCTCGGAGATAGCAGATAACAGCTCAAACCACATAACATGAGAGATATCCAAGGACTCTCCGGTGTTCTGTCCCTTCTGACGCTGGCAGAAGAGAAGCATGTCCACGAGATAGGAGTGAACCATATCTAGATTCTCGATACGAGGTAAAAGAGTCTCTCTGAAGACACGGTGAAGGATATCCAGATAGGCAGGCAGCTCATAAGTTTCCTTCTTCGTCTCAGGGTTGATCCTCAAAGTGCAGTAGGGCCATAGAGCTTGCTTGTGAGTGGCGTTGGTGTGGCGGTGTGGGCGAAAGCCGATAGGAGACTCAAGACCTAGATCTTGCACCCCAATCAACTCCATGAAAGCTTTCCACTTGACTGAAAGCAACTTGCCATTGGTCATCCAAGTCAGTGTCCTGTCCTCATCAGTCCCGAGATGAATCGTGGCATAGAATTGGGCCACAATATCAACATCATAATCTTTGTTGAATTGCATGACCCCAAGAATGTTCAGTTGAGTGCACATCTGAAGAGCTTCACCAAAGTATTCAGGATCCTTCTCCATATGGTCGGTTTCGATGGAGTGCACGTTGACAAAGAGGTTCTTCTTGGCTTTGAGAACATCAAAGAAGATGGCAAACTGGAACCTGTTCCAGAACGGACGGTTGACTGAAGTGGGATATTGGTCTGCCTCATATGGGTTGCGGCGACGCCTTGCCCAGAACTCCTTGGGCGGCATTTCTGGCACAGTTTTGCCTAGCTTCGGCTTGACACCAGGCTTCTTCTTGAGTTGAGGTGGAGGTGGAGCACTTGAAGAACCTCCGGCAGACTCAGTGGTGCGGTAGCGCTTGGACGTGGCACGACCGGGGTTAACACGATGAGCCTGATGCTCAGGAACCTCATCACGTGGAACCACACAACAAGAACACGCAAACAACCAGAAAGAACAAGCATAAGCCACAAAACACGAGCAAAAGATCACTGAGAGGTAAGAGCATGGTGGAAACTGGTAGAGGGTGGTAGTACTGCGACCCGCGAGCGGTATTACCACTCCAAGCGGTAGTACCGCTCTGGAGAGAGCGGTAGTACCGCTCGAGACGGGGAAACAGCATTTTCCTACTACCGTGGTCAGATCCGGCACTACCGTCCTACCAAATTCAAAAATACTCCAACCAAACACCAATCCAAACTGTCTAGAAGCATTCTCCATCCTACTCAAGCCTAGATCTGGCCAAAAATCTAGAGATGCAACTACTATTGCCCCTAAGATGCTAGATTGGAAATCTAGACAAGAAGAAATAGGGAGCGGGGGCAATACCGGCATCCATGGCAAGAGGACAAGGTGGGGATCGTCTCCACCGAAGGAAATGGAGAGGAACGCCCCGGAGAGGAAGATTCGCCGGAGCCCTCCCGCGGCGTCGGTTGCTGGAGAGAAAGGAACAGAGAAAGGGGGCGTGCGAATGGGTATGGGGGAGAAGAAACTCCCCCTGCCCCCGATAAAACCCCCTTCCCGCGCCTCACAGCGGTAGTACCGCGCTGGAGGGCGGTAGTACCGCTCGGAGCGGTAGTACCGCTCGCCACCAGCGATAGTACCTCTCAACAACCAAACGGCTTCTAGACAAACGGCTAAAACACCAAAGAGACGAGAAAAAGCAAGGCCAAGAGAAAGAAAAGACCAACAAGGCAACACACACACTAACAACGGTCCAGAACCCACTCTTTCAAAACAACCACACGAAACAGAGCGAGCTCTGGCCTCTCTCAAGAGAGGGCGGTGGCCGAAGCCACCTATGTTTGAGTCAATTGGTATGGCACCGCGAAGAATTATCTTTGGGCCCATGACCACAACTTGTCCTTGAAGCACTAGTACCATACAAATATGGTTAAAGTGAAAGACAAGATCAATTTATGCATAATGGGAGGAGGGAGAGTTCATTGAGAGAACAACACTCCCCCTATGTCCATGCCTACATCTAAACTAGACAACAGGTAGAGTGTGGTGGGGGGTGCACGGGTTCAAGTCACATTGCTCAAATCAATGATATTTAGCTCATGCCTTAACTCGCGAAATCTTGCTTCATCCAAGGGCTTCGTGAAAATATCTGCAAGGTTATCATGAGTGTTGACATACTTGAGCTCGATCTCCCCTCGCCTAATGTGATCCCGGATGAAGTGATACCAGATCTCAATATGCTTCGTCTTGAAGTGTTGCACCGGGTTGATAGAAATCTTGATGGCACTTTCATTGTCACACCAAAGAGGCACTTTGTCACAAATGACACCGTACTCCTTTAAAGTTTGCCTCATCCATAAGAGTTGTGCACAACAACTACCGGCCGCCACATATTCTGCTTCGGTGGACGAGAGAGATACACAACTTTGCTTCTTAGAAGACCAACTTACCAAAGAGCAACCAAGAAATTGGCACCCTCCGGAAGTGGACTTCCTATCCACCTTGTCTCCCGCCCAATCAGAATCCGTGAATCCTTCAAGCTTGAAGTTAGCTCCTCTTGGGTACTGAGGGAGTCCTGGATTAGGGGGTGTCCGGATGGCCAGACTAAGACCTTTGGCCGGACTCCCGGACTATGAAGATACAAGACTAAAGACTCCGTCCCGTGTCCGGATGGGACTTTCCTTGGCGTGGAAGGCAAGCTTGGCAATACGATATGAAGATCTCCTCCCATTGTAACCGACTCTGTGTAACCCTAGCCCTCTCCAATGTCTATATAAACCGGAGAGTTTTAGTCCGTAGGACAAAAAACAATCATACCATAGGCTAGATTCTAGGGTTTAGCCACTCCGATCTCGTGGCAGATCTACTCTTGTACTACCCATATCATCAATATTAATCAAGCAGGAGTAGGGTTTTACCTCCATCGAGAGGGCCCAAACCTGGGTAAAAACATCGTGTCCCTTGTCTCCTGTTACCATCCGCCTAGACGCACAGTTCGGGACCCCCTACCCGAGATCCGCCGGTTTTGACACCGACATTGGTGCTTTCATTGAGAGTTCCGCTGTGTCATCACCATCAGGAAGGATGCCGCATCCCGTCTTTAAAGACGGCGTCGTTGCTAAAGGAGCTTTGGCTGTCGGCCAAACTCTCCGTCTAGGTAGGTTTTTGATGACCGCTTGTCCAGCCGTCGCGCCGACGATGACCTCTCGGGCCATCGAAAGCAATCTTCACATCAGCTCGGAGCTTGCCGAGCAGTTAGATCCGATGGAGCTCTTCTCCCTGAACAAGCTCTTGGATCGCATCGCGGCCCTGGGAGTCACTACTGATTACGACCAGATTGGGCTTAAACCCGATCAGAGAGAGATTGACTCTCCCCAGATTACCCACCACGTCGAAGTGGTGGAAGAACAATGTGGCGAGTCTTCACCCACCCTAAGGACCAGATGCGTCCGGATTCCCGATCCCTCCAAGCCGGATACCCGCGGAGGGGAGGGTGTCGCCCAAACCCTGAACCTAAAGTCAGGCAGCAGGCCCTATTCATTGAATAATATCCGAGAAAGCAAGCTTCCGAATTCGGAAACCGCTCGGCCCCTGAATCTTACATCGGGCAGGGTTCCGGATTTAATTCCACCCGCCCACCCAACTATACGGGATTTATCCCTAATACGGCAAGAGTCCGGAGAAATAGTACACCACTACTGGGCCAGATTCCTCCTGGTTATGAACATGATAAAGGACTGCCGTGAGAAATAAGCAATTTCACTCTTCTTTAACAACTGCACGGACATTGGAATCCTCAACGCCATAAGTCGCCGCAAAATTACACGATTCGCTGACTTGACATCCATAGTACAAAAGTACTGTGCGACTAAAAGCGTTCGGAAAACCGAAGATAAATTCTGGGACAATCCGGCCCCAAATATAACACGAGTCCGAAACAAAAGGGCGCATTATCGCCAGGCATCTGAGCCAAACATCAAAAAACAAAAACCCTCTATAGGGTACAGGACCGTACTGGAAGGATGGCTCAATGGACCCTGTAAAATTCATAATTCAGGGAAAGCCACACCAACGCACAGCCTCAGAGCATGTTGGATACTATGGCAGGTGGCCAGAAGTGGCGAGGAGCTTTTAACTCCAGCACTCGAAGAATACCTCCCTAGTACGGTGTCGACAGTCTTCGAGACCTTCACATCAAACAATGCAAGGAAACGAACGCTCCGGAACCTTGCCGAAGTCTACCAAGTAGCAACAATAAACCCATGGAGTGACACGGCTATCACCTTTAATGCCAGTGACGAACCTAAAATCCGGACAGCCCGAGCACCAGCCACATTGGTCCTCAGTCCGATAGTGGACGACTTCCGACTTACAAAGGTACTCATGGATGGCGGCAGCGGACTCAACCTCATCTACGAGGAAACCCTGCGAAAAATGGAAATTGACTGGAGCCGCATTGAGCGAAGCAACACAACTTTTAGGGGAATAATCCCAAGCCGGGAAGTGTGCTGTTCAGGAAAAATCACACTGGATGTGGTGTTCGGCACGCCGGACAATTACAGATCCGAGGAGGTCACGTTTCAAGTGGCTCGGTTCAGCAGCGGATACCACGCTCTGCTAGGGCGAGAATCATTTACAATTTTCCAAGCCATACCCCATTACGGGTACATGAAGATCAAAATGCCCGGGCCCAAGGGAATCATCACTCTCGCAAGTGATCCGGACATAGTGCTCCGCGCTGAAAACAAGACAGCCGCACTGGCCCTGGAGGCATTATCTGAGGCCCTAGCAGTGGAGGAATTATTGGTGTTGCGCTCTACGGTGGACAGGGACGATGTGATACTAGACAAGAGATCCAAGTCCACCTCTTTTAAACCAGCGGACGAAATAGTCAAATTCCAAGTCCATCCAACGGACCCTACAAAAACGGCCTCCATCGGGGCACAATTAAAACCCGATGTAGACGCCGCACTCAAAGACTTTCTGCGAGAAAATTGGGACATTTTCTCCTGGCACCCCTCGGATATGCCAGGAATCCCACACAAGCTGGCCGAGCACAGCCTGAACATCATAAAAGGGTTTAAACCCGTCAAGCAGACCCTATGGTGTTTTTCCGAACCCAAGAGACAAGCCATGGGAGAGGAGCTAGCAAAACTGCTGGAAGCCGGATTCATCAGAGACATAAAACATCCGGACTGGCTAGCAAACCTGGTGATGGTACCAAAGAAGGACAAATCTTGGCGCCTATGTGTCGATTTCAAAGACCTAAACAAGGCCTGTCCAAAGGACCCTTTCCCACTCCCCCGAATTGATCAAATCATCGACGCCACCGCAGGACACGACTCATTGTGTTTCCTCGATGCATACTCCGGCTACCATCAAATCAAGATGGCAGAGTCAGACCAAGCCACAACGGCATTCATCACCCCATACGGCCCATTCTGCTTCAACACGATGCCCTTCGGGCTCAAAAACGCCGGCACAACATATCAGCGCATGATTCAGACATGTCTGGCCAACCAGATCGGCAAAACAGTCGAAGCATACGTAGATGACGTGGTCGTCAAAACAAAACATGTCGATACTCTAGTAGACGACTTGAGGCTCACGTTCGACAATCTCCGAACATATGACATTAAGCTCAACTCGAAAAAATGCGTTTTCGGCGTACCAGCCGGAAAGCTCTTGGGTTTCATCGTATCCGGTAGAGGAATTGAAGCAAACCCAGCCAAGATCCGAGCTCTGTCACAATTGGATACCCCAAAGGACCTCAAACAAATAGAAAAACTGACAGGATGCATGGTGGCTCTAAGCCGCTTTATCTCCCGCTTAGGAGAAAAGGCGTTACCCCTCTATCGCCTCCTGTGGCGCACCGACCACTTCGAGTGGACGGATGCTGCCACGGCCAGACTCGAAGAAATAAAAGCCATACTGGCAACAAATCCGGTCCTGGCCGCGCCCAACACGGGCGAACCAATGCTATTATACATCGCGGCAACCCATCAAGTTGTAAGCGCGGTGCTCGTCGTCGAACGAGAAGCGGACGGACACAAGTTGTCTGAGTAATGGGCCACGGGTAGGCTGACCCGAGCCCCAGAGCCTTTCAAGACATTCGGATAAGTAGCGCCGCTTATGTCGAGTCCCAGGGACGACACCAAGTTCTGCCGAGTCCCAGGGACGACTCCAAGTTGAGCCGAGTCCCAGACGGCGACTCCAAGATAAGCCGAGTCCCAGACGACGATTCCAAGATAAGCCGAGCCCCAGATAGCGACTCCAAGATAAGCCGAGTCCCCGACGGCGACTCCAAGATAAGCCGACTCATGGCTGGCGACTTCCGGAGAAGCCGGCTATGGAGAGTCGGCCCACGACTCCACCTTCGTCTCGAAGGACGGGGTGGGGTACGGCCACGGCGTGGCCGCCCCCTGCTTACAAGGGGCCGGCATGGCTACAGTAAGCTGTATCGCTGAGAATCTTCGGCGAAGCGCGACACTGTTGCCATGCCTGCCCTGACCTCAGCCACAGTAGGCGGCGCACTGTGCCCACGACGCCTGCCTGTACGACCCGAGGACTACGGGGCCGCTTGTCAGTGGGCAGACAGAGGACGGCGCGAGCACCCAGAAGACGGACCCGTGGGAGTCGGCCCCCTGAAGTCGGCCGGCCCCTCCCACGGGCCCCGCGCGCCATTAACCAGACAAGATGGGGAATGGCGACAGTGAACGCACGCCAGACGGCGGCTCTGTTGCCATGTCCATATGACCAAGTTAGCATCATCAGGAGTACCGCTACAGTATCAGGCCTGTCCGCGGGGCCCGCTAGTCGGCGGGCCCCAGTAGTCGGCAAAGAGGACGACGACCTGAGAGACAGACGGCTGGGACCCGCGCCCAGCCAGTTTACCATTATACCCTTGGGGGTAGGACTATATAAACCCCCCGGGAAGCCCATGCAAAGGGTTCGGACCCAGAGAGAGGTAGACCTTAGATCATAGGAAGGAGAGAGCTAGCCTTGCCCTCTCCTACCTCCAGAAACAGCTCCAGGAGCACCATTGTAACCACTTTGCCATAGTGACCATGCGGAGACCCCGCAGAGCAGCAGTAGGGGTGTTATCTCCTCGGAGAGCCCTGAAGCTGGGTAAGTTCCGCCGGTGTGCATTTCTTCGCCTCATCCCGCTTCCGGGCACCGGCGACGTTCTACTCGCTCCCACCATGATAAGCCATCCATTGGCATATGCCGTACCCAACCCCCGACATTTGGCGCCCACCGTGGGGCGAGGTGCACCGTCGTCCGGAGACCTGCTCTGGACGGGAACCCTTTTCCTCCCTGGCGAGTGTAGCCAGCCCGGCACACCAGATGGAGTTTGTGCCGACGCGCTGCACGGCGCTGAGATCGCCTGCGCGGCCAGCAGCCTCGCCGAGCTTATTGGTGAGGTTCGCCTCTCCGACGAACCTGTGTCCAACGCAGGCACGAGCTGCCCCGAGAGCCTCCTCGCGGGTCTCCTCGACCAACTCCACGTCGCCGGCGAGCCTGCCGTGGACCTGGAGTCCATAGGATCCACCGACCCGATGCTGGTCGACTCCGACACGGCGTTGCTCGACGCATTTCCCACCAATGTGGTGGTCTACGACGAGCCGCTCCCTTGCGAGGGGAGCGGCGGGAGCACCGTCACGGAGGTTTTCGTCCTCGATCACGGCGAGCGTTCCGGTGAGGGAGCGCATGACCCGATCGACACGGCTCTGCGAGACCTCACCGCGCCAATTCCGGGAGACGCCGACGCCGAGACGCTGGAGGCACGCCGCCTTCAGCTTATCGAGGGTGCAAAGAAGCTGGCAAGCATGAGGCGCTTGTCAGAAGCCTACCAGCGCGAGATGGATCACGCCGTGGGCGGCTCGCCGGCTCCGACTAGGCCTAGCCCCCTAGGCGCGGTCCGACAATGCGGCGTGGCAATCGCCAATCTGTTCGGGGATGATCGCCCTGTGTACGCCACGCCCGCGGAGAACATCCGCGCCGCCCAGGCAGCGGCAGACAAGCTCGACAACTTTGAGGGCGATGAGCGCCGCATGATGACGGAGCGAGTTCAGCAGCTCCTCGACACGGCTGCCGCGCAGACCGAAGCCGGCTGCCGCACAGAGGTGCCGCAGCAACAAAACGACGACCCGCCACCCCGCCGAGACCAAGGCGCGACGTCCTGGATGCTGACTGGCGGGGCCTGCAGAAAGAAGGACAAGGAGCCGGTTGTTAGCCACAGTCGGACTCGCATTACCATCGAGCACGACCAAGACGGCCGTCCCAAAGCGGTGGAACGGCGGGACGACTATCTGCCTCCCCCTCCTCGCAGAGAAAGGCGAGTCTCCCCGCCACCCGTGGAACATCCGACTCTCGGCGACCGTCTTGGCCGCCGAGAGGGAGTCAGAGAGAACGATGCCGGCCACCGGATCGACCGACTCCACCGATCCTTGGCGCTGGAAGAAGAAGACGAGCTGGGTCCTCCCTGCTTTGGACCCCGCATCCGAGATGAGCCCTTCCCCAAAGGGTTCATGCTCCCCCGAGACACGCCCAAATATACCGACACCATGAAGCCGGAGGACTGGCTGATCGACTACTCCACAGCCGTCAATATAGCGAACGGCAACAAGCGTGTTGCCGTAAGATATGTCCCGCTCATGCTCCAAGGCTCGGCCCGGACATGGTTGAACAGTCTGAAGCCTCGCAGCATCAACAGTTGGGTCGACTTCACCGAGGCCTTCGTCCGCAACTTCACAAGCACGTACAAGCGACCTCCCAAGCCTCGCCAACTCTCCTTGTGCGTGCAAGGCCTCAACGAATCCACTCGCGACTACCTCACGCGCTGGGGTGAGCTCCGGAACTCCCGCGAAGGCATGCACGAGGTGCAGGCTATCGAGTACTTTATTGCCGGGTGCAGAGAAGGCACCCTCCTCAAGCACAAGCTTCTCTGCGATGAGCCGGAGACCCTCGATGAACTGCTGATCACGGCAGACAAGTACGCCATGGCCGACTCCTCCATGAAGGCAGAGATTCAAGTCAGCGCGACTGGCAAAGTCGCTCCTCAGGCTCCAAGAACTCCGGCTGGGGACACCAGTCGGTGGCAACAGCAGAACAACCACAAGCGCAAGGCCCCGCAGTCGGCTTCCAACAGCCGGCAAGTGGCGACAGTCGAAGACCAACAGCCGGAAGGACCGCCTCCGGCGAAGCGGCAGAAGGGCGGCAAGTCCAACTGGTTGTCGGCTTTCTCCTATGAGCAGACCCTGGATGGCCCCTGCAAGTTCCACAGCGGTGCGAAGCCGTCAAACCACACCACCTGGAAATGCCACTGGCTGACCAGAATCGCCAAGGGAGATGGCCTACTCCCTCCCCTGCCTGCTGGGCCGCCTCCACCACAGCCGCCCCAGCAGCCGGCTGTCAGGCCAGTCGGCGTGATACAAGACGAATTTCCCGATGAGCACGAAGCCTATGTGGTGTTCACCAGTGTGGCGGACGATCGGCGCAGCAGGCGCCAACAGCAGCAAGAAGTGAATGCAGTCGCATCAAGCACTCCCAAGTTCATGCATTGGTCCGAAAGGCCCATCAGTTGGAGCAGAGCCGATCACCTAGAGGTGATGCCGAGTCCAGGCTCCTACGCCTTGGTCTTAGGCGCCACGCTTGCCACAGATCGGTGGGCCGCTCGCTTCTTGCGAGTGCTGATAGACGGAGGCAGCAGTATCAACATCCTGTACAAGGATACGATGGAGAAATTAGGAATCAAGCGAAGACAGCTTCAGAGCAGCCGGACTGTGTTCCACGGCATCATTCCTGGCCTTTCCTGCTCACCAATCGGCAAGATTCTGATAGACGTCCTCTTTGGGGACAAAGATCATTTCCGCCGAGAGCCAATTTGGTTTGAGGTGGTGGACCTTGAAAGCCCATACCATGCGTTGCTTGGCCGACCAGCTTTGGCCAAGTTCATGGCGGCCCCCCACTACGCCTACCTCAAGATGAAGATGCCGAGTTCCAAGGGAATTCTGACCATGGCTGGCAACTACAGAAAGTCGTCCGCTTGCGCAGCCGAAAGCAGTCGGCTGGCCGAGTCCTTGGTGATCGCGGCTGAGAAGTGGCTTCTCGATCGGGTTGTGGAGATGGCCGGCAAGCAGCCCGAGATGTCGCCTGACCCCAAGGAGTCGGAAGCAGAAGGATCATTCAAGCCGTCCAGAGAAATGAAGAAGATACCTTTGGACCCGGAGCACCCAGAGAGGTACACTGTCATGGGCACGAACCTTGACAGCAAATAGGAAGGCGAGCTCGTCGATTTCCTCCGTGAGAATCGAGACATCTTCGCATGGTCCCCTAAACACATGCCTGGTGTACCGACGGAATTCGCCGAGCACAAATTACATGTCCGATCTGATGTGAAGCCCGTCAGGCAGCCCTTGCGCCGCCTGTCAGAAGAGAAGAGAAGAGTTGTTGGAGAAGAGATAGCCCGGCTCCTGGCAGCCGGCTTCATCATGGAAGTGTTTTTCCCGGAGTGGCTAGCAAACCCAGTACTAGTGCTGAAGAAGAACAAGCAGTGGCGGATGTGTATCAACTACACAAGTCTCAATAAAGCCTGCCCCAAGGACCCGTTTGCTCTGCCGAGAATTGATCAGGTGATAGACTCCACAGCCGGATGCGAGTTGTTGAGCTTTTTGGATGCATATTCTGGATATCACAAGATCAAACTGAACCCGGCTGACCGACTGAAGACTGCCTTCATCACACCGTTTGGTGCCTTCTACTACCTGACCATGACGTTCGGCTTGAGAAATGCCGGCGCCACCTTTCAGCATTGCATGCAGAAGTGCCTCCTCAAGCAACTCGGCAGAAATGCCCATGTTTACGTGGATGATTTGGTGGTGAAGACGGAAAAACGTGGGACTCTGTTGGAAGACCTCAAGGAGACCTTTGAGAACCTGCGCCGATTCCAGATCAAGCTCAACCCCGAGAAATGCGTCTTCGGAGTACCAGCCGGCCAGCTCCTTGGTTTCCTGGTCTCCGAACGCGGCATAGAGTGCAACCCAGTGAAGATCAAGGCCATCGAGAGGATGGAAGCACCCAGACGACTGTTAGATGTGCAAAAGTTCACCGGCCGTTTGGCGTCCATCAGCCGATTCATTAGTCGGCTAGGCGAGAAGGCTCTCCCCTTGTATCAGCTCATGAAGAAGACAACCTTTTTTGAATGGACTCCCAAGGCGGACGAGGCCTTTCTCCAACTGAAGAAAATGTTGACTACTCCCCCTGTGCTGGCGGCTCCGACTCCCAAAGAGCCCCTGCTCCTGTACATTGCCGCCACTAGCCGGGTAGTCAGCATAGTCATTGTAGTCGAACGCAAGGAGGAAGGCAAGGCGCTACCTGTCCAGAGACCGGTATATTACCTGAGCGAGGTACTGTCGGCCTCCAAGCAGAACTACCCCCACCACCAGAAGGTGTGCTATGGCGTGCATTTTGCCGCCAAGAAATTGAAGCCTTACTTCCAAGAGCATCCAATCACTGTGGTCTGCACAGCCCCACTAGCCGAGATCATCGGAAGCCGAGATGCTTCCGGCCGAGTGGCCAAATGGGCCATCGACCTGGCTACCTACACCATCTACTACGAGCCCCGCACCGCCATCAAGTCGCAAGCACTGGCCGACTTCCTCGTTGATTGGGCCGAGACCCAGTATCTGCCACCAGCGCCCGACTCCACCCATTGGCGGATGCACTTTGATGGCTCCAAGATGCGCACCGGCCTGGGAGCCGGCGTCGTCCTCACTTCCCCCAAGGGTGAAAAGCTCAGATATGCACTGCAGATCCATTTCACCGCCTCCAACAACGTGGCCGAGTATGAGGCGCTCATCCACGGGCTCCGGCTTGCCAAAGAACTCGGCATTCGCCGGATCCTGTGTTATGGTGACTCTGACTTGGTGGTCCAGCAATCATCTGGCGATTGGGACGCCAAGGACACAAACATGGCGAGCTACCGCTTCCTTGTGCAGCAAGTCAGCGGATACTTCAAGGGGTGCGAGTTCCTCCACGTGCCAAGGAACGACAACGACCAAGCAGACGCCTTGGCACGAATCGGCTCCACCCGCCAAGCAATACCATCTGGCGTCGCCCTTCGGCGCCTCCTCAAGCCGTCTATCAAGCCGTCACCAGAATCAGATTCATCTTTGTCCCGGCTCCACCCGAAGAAGTCGGATCCGACTCCAAGAAAGCCACAGTCGAAGCCGGCCTGGGGACTTCGGAACCCGGCCCGGGGACTGCGGTGGCAAGAACAAAGACTCCAGAACTCGGCCCGGGGACTGCTCTAGTCGGCCCGGGGACTTCGTCAAGTCAGCAAGCGGCTGCGGACTCCAACCCGCCGCCTCCCAGCCCAGCCGCCCTTGTCCAAGTCGCACTGGTGATAGTTGAAGAAATAGCAGCACCCTCATGGGCCCAGCCCATCCTCAAGTTCCTAGTAAACAGAGAGCTGCGAACTAATGAAACCTTGGCTCGGCAAGTGCAACGCCGAGCGGCAGCTTATACCATAGTCAACAGAGAGCTGGTCAAGCGCAGTGTCACTGGCGTCTACCAACGCTGCGTCGAGGCAGAACAAGGCCAAGCGATTCTCAGAGACGTCCATGAAGGCGAGTGCGGTCACCATGCGGCCTCAAGAGCACTTGTCGCCAAAGCCTTCCGGCATGGTTTTTTCTGGCCGACTGCCCTAGAAGAGGCCAAGGAATTAGTCCAAAAATGCAAGGGGTGCCAGATGTTCCGTTCCAAGCCACTTCAGCCAGCTTCCGCACTCAAGACTATCCCCATCGCCTGGCCCTTTGCAGTCTGGGGTCTGGACATGGTGGGACCATTCAAGACGGCACGAGGTGGCTTGACTCATTTACTTGTCGCAGTGGACAAGTTCACCAAGTGGATAGAAGTGAAACCCATCAATAAGTTGAATGGTCCGACTGCAGTGACTTTCATCGCCGACATCACGACTTGGTACGGCATCCTGCACAGCATCATCACCGACAATGGCACAAATTTTGCCAAAGGCGCCTTGGCCCGTTTCTGTGCGACGCAGGGCATCCGACTGGACTTAGCGTCCGTTGCCCATCCGCAGTCAAACGGCCTGGTGGAGAGGGCAAACGGCCTCATCTTATCCGGCATCAAGCCTCGACTGGTCGTGCCACTGGAGCGATCGGCCGGCTGCTGGCTTGAGGAGCTGCCGGCCATCCTCTGGAGTCTGCGCATGACTCCAAACAAGTCAACCTGCTTCACACCTTTCGTCCTCGTCTATGGCGTCGAAGCCGTCATCCCAACGGATATAGAGTTCAACTCCCCATGAGTCACCATGTACACCAAGGAAGAAGCAGAAGAAGCACGTCAAGACGACGTCGATCTGCTGGAAGAGGGCCGGCTGTTGGCACTCAGCCGGTCCAGCATCTACCAGTAGAGTCTGC
Organism: Triticum timopheevii; assembly: GCA_963921465.1. Taxonomy (NCBI): domain Eukaryota; kingdom Viridiplantae; phylum Streptophyta; class Magnoliopsida; order Poales; family Poaceae; genus Triticum; species Triticum timopheevii. The sequence goes on along the minus strand of OY997264.1, from coordinate 459,209,194 downwards.
GTCGATACTACAAAAAGTACGACTCCTACTACTACCTGATCGACGCCCAGAAGCCCCGAGCGCGCAAGAGGGACGACTCCGGCAAAGAGACAGAACGCCCGTGGAATGCAAATCTTCTCCGAAGATTTTACAGTTGATGCAATATGTATCACGCTCCCCTTTTGTATTAAAGTACCAAGACTTTGCCCCCCCCCCCCCCCCGAGACAAGCTCGGGGACTGCCTTCCTTTGTTATCTGTATGGTAAGAATTATGCCTTCGAGTATATTACTCTTCGTTAATGCCGCTTGGCATCGGGTCCGACTAGTCGGCCCGGGGACTCGCCGCTTCGCACTATGAGGAGCTTCCCGCAGTCAGACAAGTAGTGTGCGGTGCCTAATCCGTCTCCTGACAAAGCCGCAGCTCGCAGAGCAACTATTTGGTGGCCAGGAGTGAGGAAGAACGGGCGCCCACACGAAAAATGGCTAAGGACCCAAAGCACGAACATAGCGTAAGACGGCCTCCAGCATCTCTGAAGCAGAAAACCGACTCATGAGTAGTCGGCTTGCCGCTTCTACTAGCCTCTATTAAAGACAGCCGACTCTTTAGTAGTCGGCTCGCCGCCTTCTATCCGACTTGTTAAAGAAGACTCTAAAATGGCCGAGTACTTGCCTTCCCAAAGTAGCCAAGCATTTGATCTAGCGGCAGTCCGCAGAGCGGTTGTCCGACTGGCAAGGCAGCGACTAAAGGAAGGCGGCAAAGGGAAAAGCCTAAAGAGCAATAAGCAAGGAAAGATAGAACTTGGATGAATATTTACATAGGACCTTGGCCGAATCTTCGAGTAGAAGTTCAAGATACACCCCGCGGGTGGAACTATTCGAGTTTAACAAAGTTTTCCAAAAGATTACTAAGACAGATAAAGCAGAGGCAAAAACGGCAGCCTAGGAGGCGGCATCTGGGATCGGAGGATCGGAGGAGATGGCGGTGTCAGGAGTCGGGGCGGCCGGTTGGGAGGTATCGGTTTGATCACCTCCGGCGGCATTCGCCTTCTCTGGACGCGGCTCGTTGCTGGAGGCGCGGTCGAGCTGAGGCTGGTCGCCCGCTCTGACTTCTGGCACCTTCGTCTCGCCTTCGTCCTCCGCCTCGCCTTCTTCATCGGTGCTGGAGTCAATCACCTCCGCCGAGTCCCCGCCGAAGTTCAGGTTCATCCCGAACCACTCTGGCGACACCTCCTCGCCGCCTGCAGCCCGCTCGGGGATGAAGACACTGGTGTCCGTGTAGTCGGCAATCGCCGCCGCACGCTCGACAAGGGCACCCTCCACTGCCACCAACTCTGCCTGGGCCTCTGACCGGAACGCGGCCAGCCGGTCCAGGTCCAGCCCTGGATACCACGCCTTGACGAATTCCAAGGCCCGGCGCGCTCCGGCCCGGGCCGAGGAACCCTTCCAAGCTTCAAGACGGCCAGCTGCGACCTCCAGCCAGTTGGCGGTCCGACTGGCGGTGAGCAGGGCCGGCATGTCTGGCCATAGAGCGGCAACCGCCTGGGCGCCGGCACGCTAAAGTCGGTGCATTAGCCGATGGGCAGGACGAAGATGGGCCTCGATGCTCAGAATCTGCTCATCGACGGTTCGGGGGGCGTTGGCGGCGATCTCCGTGCTGCTTGCCCTCCGCATCTCGCGATCAGCCTCGATGGCCTGAGTGACCGCCTGCGAGTGGCCATGGAAGAAGTCTGCCAAGACAAAAAAGAAGTGAGTCGAAAGAACCAGAAATCGGCCCGACCTATAGTCGGAAGCTCGAAGAAAGAAAGGAAGAAAAAGAAACTCACCATCGACGATGTCTTCGATCTCATGGAAGCCGGAGGTCAGCATCACATCCCTGTCAGTCCAGGAGGAGCGCTCGCTCTCGAACTCGGCCAGGAGAGCGGCCTCCTTCTTCTCGGCCTCGTCCTGCGCCTTCTTGAGCAGCTCCTTCTGCTCGGCCAGCTGCGCGGCTAGCAGGTCACGCTCTGTGGCGAGTTTGCTGCACTCCTCCTCCTTGGCGGGCAAGGCGGTGTTGGCCTCGCCCAGCTACTGCTGAAGGGTGGCGTTGGCCTCTGAAGAAGAAAAAAGACAAAAGACGATGAGTCATCAACAAAGAAAGTCGCTGAGAAGATCCGGCTCGACAGCTCAGCAGTCAGCCCGAATCTCGGGGACTACAGCCCGCGGGTGCGCCAGCGCGCCCCCGCGAAAAAGAAGAAGGACTCACCCCGGCTCTCCGACAAGTCGTCAGTCCGCCTGCCTAGCTCCTCAACATTGAGGTTGAAAGCGGTAGCTCGGAGGTTGTGATATTCCTGCAATAAAGCATTTCAGACAAAGTTAATATTTGGAACTCGCCAGAGGGAGTTCCGAACCACCTGCTCAGCAGCTGGCCCGAAACTCGGGGACTACACCCAGTGGGTGCGCTGGCGCGCCCCCACAGAGAAAAACAAGAATCAAAAGATATAGACATACTCGGACGGCCGTTCGCGCTGCCAGATGCGCCTTGGTGCAGTTTTGAAGGGTGTCGCCTTCAGCTCGCAGCTTCGCCTGGACGTCCAGAAGCGCTTGGTTCAGCGACCCTGTGCCGCCTCCGCGCAACCACCCAACGGGTGTGGCGCTCGTCGCCTCGGCGTCTGGGATTGCCGAGCTGGCGACGTCAGTCACCCGGGGTTGCGGCCCCGAGGTCGCCCTCTCAAGACGACGGCGCACTGGTGAGGCGACTTGGAGAAGCAGCCTCGCCTCGGACTCGTCCGCAGTCGGCGACACCGGTGGGCCCGCCGGCTGTTTGCCATGCGCTCTCCCAAACGGCGGCGGAGGCGGCGGTGGTGGCACGAGCGTGTCCGACATGGAAGCCTCGCCGCTTTCCTTCTCCATGACGGGGTTTTCGGCGCCGGCTTCTCCAGTCTGCCCCATGAACTCCGGGGGCGGCGGTGCCGAGGACAGCGGGATGACGAGCAGCGCCGATTGGCGGTGAGCGGCTTCCTCAGCTTGCCGCCTTGCTGCGGCGGCGGCTTCGGCCTCTTCCAGTTTTTTCTGGGCGGAGGCCGCCGCCTTCTCGGCCTCCGCTTTCTCCAAACGGGGGGCCTCCTCCTAGTAGCGCTGCTCCCACGCGTTTCGCTCCGTCGCCTCTCGAAGGTCGGCGACAGGGTCAACCCGCCAAGTGTTGGCTGATGTCTCCGCCGACCCCATGACGGAGGGGACGGCGATCCTCTCAAGGGTGAGGGGAGCCCTGAAGAAAAAAAAGGGGGGAATGAAAAAGAGAAGCTCGGACGAGATTCACTGAAGGAAAATAAGGACAAAGGAGGAAACACTTACGCAGAGACTAGCGGCGGCCTCTTCACTTCCTTGCGAAAGCGGTTGGCCCTCGCAGCCGCCTCCTCCCGTTTGGTCGCGGCGGCCGCCCCCTTGAGCTTCTTCGGCTTGCCGCCGAGTGAACTCGGCCCAGTCTGGCGCCTCTTCAAGCCGCCTTGGCCGGCCAGGCCGGTGGAGGAACCCACGCCCGATGGGCCGACCCTTGGCTGGTGGCGCGGGACGACTTCCCCTTCGGTGTCGTCATCAGGCCAGTCGGCGAAGGTGGCCGAGGGCCTAAGGCCGCCTCCCGCTCCTCCTCCCCCCGCCTTCGGCGTCGGCTTCCATCGCCGCCACCCCCAAGTCGGGGTCGTCAACGTCGCTCTCCGCTCGGTCGGGGGACAAACTCGTGGGGAGGTCTCGTGATGCCGGCTGCGGGCTGCATGAGGGGGTTCTAATTCAGAGAAGCCAATGAAAATCAGAAGTCGGAGTCGGCTATGAAGAAGACAAAGCAACAAAGAGATGCGACTTACCACTGCAGGGGGTTGGCGCGCGAGTACGGCTCCTTGCCGAATTGCTAGTCCTTCCCAAGCTCGCAGTTCGCGATGTGGTTCACCATGTTTGCCACCTCTGCGCGGGGCATTTCCCTGGTGCACATCCGACTCGGGTCTCGGTGGTCGCTCATCTGACTGATCAGATGAGGCCGGCCTTGAAGAGGGAGGACTCAGCGCACCACGAAGGCGGCCAGCAAGTCGGCCCCAACGAGGCCCTCCGATTGCGTCAGAACTCGGAGCCGCGCCACGGCGGCGGCTCCGGCGGGAGTCAGCGTCTTGGCTCGATTAGACCAGCTGGGGAGCCTCCCAGTCGGTGCGCCGGCTTCATAAGGCGGCAGATTAACCCAGTCCCCATCGGGGCCAACGCTCTTCACATAGAAGTACAACCGCTGCCACATCTTCACTGATTTGATTAACGCGATGGCGGGAAACGTATTGTCGGCCGTCGACCGCCACATCGCGATGAAGGTGCCGCATTGAGCCGGCACACCGGCGACGTGCGTGCCGAGTTTGGAGGAGAAGAATTCTCCCCACAGCTTGATGGTGGGGAGGACGCCGAGGAAGCCTTCACACAGAGTGGCGAAGGCAGACAGCAGCACCACCGTGTTCGGGGTGAGGTGGTGCGGCTGGAGCCCGTGGAACTCCAGGAAGGAACGGAAGAAGCCGCTCGCCGGCAGCCCCAGGCCACGTATGAGGTGCGAGCGGAAGATGACCCGCTCGCCCTCCTCCGGCGCTGGCAATATCTCCCCTCCGGCGCGGCGCGGGCGCGCACGAGGTCTGCACCGGGGAGGCGGCGCGTCCTGCGGAGGAACTCAATGTGGTCATCATCCACCTCCGAGCCGTCCCACACGCCGGAGCGCACGGCGAGAGCCGCGGCGGCGGAGGAAGAGCTCATCGCTGTTGGTGCGGTGTGATTTTGCTCGACGGCAGCAAGAGGAAGGAAAGGAGGCGAGAGGAGGCGGGGGAGCAGGAAAGATGGGCGCGCATGCTTGCCGCTCCGCTCCCCCCGCCTACTTATAGCCTTGAGGGCTGAGAAGCCGATGGGGCGGGTGTGGGATTAACTGCGCGCAGGACCCCACGCCCCCCATGATTTACCCCACGAAGTTACTGCGTGCAGTAACGACGTGGGAAACCCAACCGTCCGCACGGCCACAACGGATCCATTCGTGTGCTGAGGCGCGGTAGTGGCGGGCCCCGCCTGATGGCCCATCCCGTCGCGCGCGTGGGTAGGCAGACTATCCTCGCCGCGTGGCACCACGCGATAGGACCGCGGCGGGCGGCCGCGGGGAAGCATATCAGGAACGCCGCCTGGTCTCCCGCCATGACTTTCGAGCTCTCTATGAAGCAAGACGGCCCTCTTCGAATCCGACTTTCGGACAGTCGGCCTGAAGGAAGACGGCACGCGAAGTCCTAGAAGAATGAAACTGTTGAGGCCCCACGACGCAGTATCCATGGAGCCTCACCAGCTTCGGGGACTACTGTCGGAGTAATGGGCCACGGGTGGGCTGACCCGAGCCCCAGAGCCTTTCAAGACATTGGGATAAGTAGCACCGCTTATGCCGAGTCCCAGGGACGACTCCAAGTTCTGCCGAGTCCCAGGGACTCCAAGTTGAGCCGAGTCCCAGACGGCGACTCCAAGATAAGCCAAGTCCCAGACGGCGACTCCAAGATAAGCCGAGCCCCTGACGGCGACTCCAAGATAAGCCGAGTCCCCGACGGCGACTCCAAGATAAGCCGACTCATGGCCGGCGACTTCCGAAGAAGCCGGCTATGGAGAGTCGGCCCACGAATCCACCTTCGTCTCGAAGGACGGGGCGGGGTACGGCCACGGCATGGCCGCCCCCCTGCTTACAAGGGGCCGGCATGGCTACAGTAAGTCGTATCGCTGAGAATCTCCGGCGAAGCGCGGCACTGTTGCCATGCCTGCCCTGACCTCAGCCACAGTAGGCGGCGCACTGTGCCCACGACGCCTGCCTGTACGACCCAAGGACTGCGGGGCCGCTTGTCAGTGGGCAGACAGAGGACGGCGCGAGCGCCCAGAAGATGGACCCATGGGAGTCGGCCCCTCCCACGGGCCCTGCGCGCCATTAACCAGACAAGATGGGGAATGGCGACAGTGAACGCACGCTAGACGGCGGCACTGTTGCCATGTCCATATGACCAAGCGAGCATCATCACGAGTACCGCTACAGTATCAGGCCTGTCCGAGGGCCCCGCCAGTCGGCGGGCCCCAATAGTCGGCAAAGAGGACCACGGCCTGAGAGACAGACGGCTGGGACCCGCGCCCAGCCACTTTACCATTGTACCCATGGGGGTAGGCCTATATAAACCCCCCGGGAAGCCCATGCAAAGGGTTCGGACCCAGAGAGAGATAAACCTTAGATCATAGGAACGAGAGAGCTAGGCTTGCCCTCTCCTACCTCCAGAAACAGCTCCAGGAGCACCATTGTAACCACTTTGCCATAGTGACCATGCGGAGACCCCGCAGAGCAGCAGTAGGGGTGTTATCTCCTCAAAGAGCCCTGAAGCTGGGTAAGTTCCGCCAGCGTGCATGTCTTCGCCTCATCCCGCTTCTGGCCACCGGCGACGTTCTACTCGCTCCCACCATGATAAGCCATCCATTGGCATATGTCGTACCCAACCCCCGACACAAGTTCCCCCTCCAAAAACCAGTGTACTACGTGTCCACTGTGCTAACTCCATGCAAGTCATGGTACCTGCATTATCAAAAGATAGCATACGCGGTGTTCATGGCATCCCAGAAGCTGTGACACTACTTTCAAGAGTGCTCCATAACAGTGGCATCCGAAGTACCCCTTAATGATATTATAAACAACCGCGACGCAATGGGCCGGATTGCCAAATGGGCCATCGAGATCCTCCCGTTCGACATAACCTAGAAGCCAAGGCGAGCTATTAAGTCGCAGGTTTTGGTCGACTTCATCGCCGAATGGACTGAAGCCGAACTCCCTAAAGAATACAGCGCATACTCCAACTGGATCATGCACTTCGACGGCTCCAAAATGTTGGCTGGCCTGGGGGCTGGCGTCATTCTGACGTCCCCAACCGGGGACACAGTCCAATACGCTTCATATAATGTACACGGATTCCAACAACGCAGCTGAATATGAGGCCCTTTTACATGGCCTCCGAATGGCAGTCTCCATGGGCATTCAGCGCCTAGAGGTCCGCGGGGATTCCAATCTCGCAATATCCCAAATAAATGGAGACTTCGACGCCAAGGATCCGAAAATGGCAGCTTACCGCAACGCCATCTTAAAGATGTCAGCTCGGTTTGAGGGGATCGAATTTCATCACATAGCCCGGGAAAATAACCAAGCAGCAGACGTGCTGGCATGCATTGGCGCCAAGCGCGAGGCCGTCCCTCCCAACATCTTCCTAGAAAGGCTGTTCAAGCCATCTGTATCATGGGAAGGAGAATCCGGAAACAATAGCCCGGACACAACTACACTGCCCCTCACCGAACATTCTGACACAGTTGGGGGCTCCGCCAACGAAACAACACCGTCAGCCCACGCAATAATGGCAGTCATTGCCCCTTGGACAGAACCATTCCTAGCCTACCTAACTAGGCAGGAACTTCTCGAGGACCAAAACGAGGCCCGCTGCATAGTGCGGCGATCTAAAGCCTACAAAGTCCACGAGGGAGAGCTCTACAAGAAAAGCACAACCGGAGTCCTTCAAAGGTGTATCTCCGAAGAGGAAGGGCGAGACCTTTTGGCTGAAATTCATGCCAGACTCGGCGGGCACCACGCCGCAGCCCGGTCCCTTGTAAGCAAGGCCTTCCGTATCGGATTTTATTGGCCAACGGCCCGGGCAGACGCTCAAGACTTAGTGCAATGATGTGTTGGTTGCTAGTTATTCGCCAATCAAAGCCACATGCCGCCTACCGCCCTACAAACTATACCCATTACCTGGCCTTTCGCGGTCTGGGGGCTTGACATGGTTGGACCCCTTAAAGGAGGAACCCACAAGCAAAAATATCTACTGGTCATGGTGGACAAATTCACCAAATGGATAGAAGCCAAGCCTGTAAAGACGGCCGAATCCGGACCAATGATAGACTTCATATCCGGGGTCGTACACCCTTACGGCGTCCCCCACAGCATCATAACCGACAACGGCACAAACTTCATGGCCGATGAAGTCAAACTTTGGTGCAAAAACATGGGCATCAAGCTCGACTATGCTTCAGTCTATCACCCTCAAACTAACGGTCAAGTCGAACGGGCCAATGGTCTCATTATGAGCGGCATCAAACCCAGACTAGTGCGATCCCTCAAGGAATCTAACATGCACTGGGTAGAGGATCTTGCCTCCGTACTCTGGGGGCTGCGAACCACGCCAAATCGCACTACCGGATTCACACCATTTTTATGGTATACGGCGCAGAGGCAGTACTGCCATGCGACATAATCCATGACTCACCTCGAGTGCGCATGTACGAAGAAAGAGAAGCTGAGATCGATCGGCAGGACAGCTTGGACGCATTGGAAGAGGAGCGCGACGTGGCAAAGGCTCGTTCCGCATTCTATCAACAGCATGCTCGAAGATACCATAGCAGAGAAGTACGGGCCAAAACCTATAACATTGGCGAACTAGTTCTACGCCTGCCGGACAAGAAAAAGGATAAATTAAAGCCCAAATGGGAGGGCCCCTTCATCATCGACCAAGTACTGACCGGCGGAGCGTACCGTATGCGAAGTGCATCGGATAACCGACTCGAGCCGAACCCATGGAACGCAGCACGCCTACGAAGGTTCTACGCCTAGCGTCGGACTCCGTGTTCGTTTCCTTCCCTAGTCCCTTTGTTTTATTTTTTATTTTTATTTTTGGCAGTCCAGGATTTTGTTCCTTCTCCCTACCCCTTTTTTTTCACAAGCCCTTAGGGGCTTGCATGTGCAATATTCGCACATACCCGACGCGCTACCTGCGCCCATAATACCTGGGGGCTTCTCTACCAAGAAGTTTATATAAAACGGACCTCATGCCCAAAACATGTGTGATGCTTCCGCATGAACCTTTTATACACCATTATATGCATCGATATGACTTAAGTTTTGGCCAAGCTGGGTTGCCTAGCTCCTGTGCTTACCCCTACGTTCCCGTTCGTTCAGCTAGGTGGTAAAGGGAGCACCTCTGCGATTGTTACTGCCGGGTCAGCCGGATGTGTACCTCAGACTAGGTGAAGCCAAAAGCTAGCGTTCTTAAGGGAATATTCGGTCGGTGAACTAAAAGATGATCTTTCGTATTCATTCATTTGCCCCCAGATGCTTTTCTGCTCTTTCCGGCAGTTCGGACATGCACTTTAGGGCATGCTTCCCACGGAAAGGAACCCCTAATGGAACTATTCTCTCTGGTAGATGTTTCTTACTAACCATGTAATATAACATAACTAGTTGGGCACTTGTCTGCTAAAGCACTTATGACCTCTACGCATTGTCTCCATGCATGCTCCGGTTCTTACATAACCGAGAGGGTATTCGGACACACTTTGGACTATAGGGTCCAGAGGTCGAGGCGAAAAGGTCCGCAATGACAAACGATCTACAATCCGGCTAGAAGACATTTTTATGTCATTTTTACAGAGTCAATTTGACTCGGCATATTCTTCTTCAATGCCATCCAACAGGCGGTCTAATTTACAGTCCTGTTGGGAATACTTTGCAGCCAGCTCCACCTGGCCATATGCTAAGCTGACCGGGATCTCCTTTCCGTCCGGACCTATAGGGCCGACCTCAGCCATGTGGTTTGGGTTAGCCTTCGTGTACCGAGTCTTCACCATGGCCCAGGCCTCCCTGGCACCTTGACGGTAAGCCGATATCTTCCACAACCGGAATCGCTGCTGCACTCCCTCCAGCTTCTTGGCAAGCTCCTCAAGGCCTTCGGGCACGGAGAGGGATGGCCACATAGCCTGGATGACGCTTTGCATTGCCTGCCGAACTCGCTCGTGTAGTTGCAACAGCTCGGGAAGAAGGTCTCCCGATGAACCGGGCATTTCCTTCGCCGGACGACCCGTCAGCAGACCTACAGACATAGCTCTGTCAATCGACTTCCTCGCCGAATTCTTTTTTCGAAGATTCGTTCAAGCACTTACTAAAAATGCCACGTCGAAGTCGCCGATTCTCCTTCACGGCAGAAGACAGCTGAATACGAACATCTTTCAGTTCCTCGCCTAGCTGGGTATTGGCGTCTTGAAGCTTGTTCTTCTCTTGCCTCACCCTCGTCAGCACGCTCTCGCCAGCCTTTAGTTGGCGTAGGAGTTGTTGCTGGTCCGGATTTACTCCGGACTCATCTGCATTATAATCGTCAGGGTTGCACGCCTTCCGCATTTCAAAACGGAAGTACCTTTCGAAGCACATATTACCTGCGGGCGTCCCCTTGACATTCTCTGAAGTGGCCAATGCGGCCTCGAGCTGAGCCTTGCACTCTTCGAGCTCCTGGGACAATTGCGTGTTCTTCTTTGTAAGACACTGCATAGCACATGATCCTTCAAACAGTTATCTTCACTATTTCAAGTCTCGGGGGCTACTGACATATATAACCTTCAATTTTACTCACCTGTATGTCTTTCACATACTGCTCCGTGGCTCTAGCTAGACCATTTTGAGCAGCATGGAGATATGCATCTCCTGTATTAAAGGCGTCCAACGCCTCTGGGGAAAAACACGCGTCACGAAGAATAGTCCGGCGATGCCTGTGGTTTAGGGCACTCTCCACCTCTGAATTGGTGGCAGATAGCCCGTCGGCGCCCTCTATCGGAGGAGCGCCCGAGGCGCGTCCCGTGTCCACCTCCGCTTCCGGACCCGGCCTCGAACCTTGGCCGGTGGACATAGTCCGGTGGGTTCTCTTCTTCCTAAGAAAATCATGAGCATTAGTAAGACTCAAGGGCATAAACCCTAGGCATTAAATCCGCACGCCATACCATTGCGCCAGAATCTCGATCCGGTCCGCACTTCTTTTTGGCCCGCCTGGCTTCAGCGGCCCTTGTTGGCTGCCCACCGCGGGCTCGGCCTTCCGCCTCAAGGATTTACCCTGCGAAACATTGTTAGTACACGACATGCAAGATAAAACATTAGAATACTGGGACTTCGGTCTTAGTTACCTTGGAGGCTGGAAGTAGTCCGGGATAGTCGGCCGTGATGGCCACTAAGGAGTTATCCTTACTCAATTGATGAAATACTCCATCAATCAACTCCACGCATAAGTCCGGATCTTCTTGGGAGTCCGGATCGAGGGCCCGTCCCGGGTCCTCGGGTTGTGGAGCAGGGTTGTTTATTTCCTTCACAGCCTGGCGCAGCTCCTGCATTCGAACATTACTAAGTCTAAGTACTCAACTACGGGAATTTCACAAACGGATAGGCAAGTGAAAGTGTCCGCTCACCCAACTAGGAGGATTGTACATAGAGAATCCGCCTTCCGAGTTGACACGGAGGAATTCTTCCTCTTCCCCCTTGTACAAAGCGGATAAGATTCTCGTTGAAGTGGCGGCCGAATCTGGCCCCTTGTGACCACACCGGGTGGCGTCATCCTCCCCGTTGAAATCCCACATGGGGTGGCCTCTGTATTGAAGCGGCTGCACCCCTCGTGTAATGCATACGGCCATGACCTTAATCATGGTCAGTCCGGAGTGAGCCAGCATCCTTATCCGGCTCATCAGGTACAAGACGTCCCTGTCAGCTTCCCTCTGAGGGTTCCGTGGGCGCCAACTCAGGCGCTTCTTCAACGGGGCATTATTGAACTCGGGGAGTCTGATCCGTACAGGGTCCGGCAGGGGGACGTCATCTATATAAAACCACTCCGAGGGCCAGTCTTCGGACGCCCTCTTTGGGGTGCCGGATAGATATCTGGTCCCGGCGATGCGCCATAGTTCGGCTCCGCCCACCTGATAAATAGACCCCTCCTGAGAACGGGGCACAAGGCAAAACAACCTCTTCCACAGCGCTAAATGGGCCTCAACACCCAAGAACAGCTCGCAGAGGGCCACGAAGCCCACGATGTGCAAAATGGAGGCGGGCGTGAGGTTATGTAGCTGGAGGCCGTAGAACTCTAGCAACCCTCGGAGAAACGGATGAATTGGAAATCCTAGTCCTCTCATCAAATAAGGGACTAGGCATACCCGCTCTCCTTGAGAGGGATTGGGAACGCCCTCCGCCTGCTCTCCGCCGCTATAGGCAGCAATCCCGGCTCGAACAGGGACCATATATGCTGGGAGGAGAAGCCCCTTGGACTGAAGCACTACTAACTCGCTATGCGGGATGGAGCACCGCCCCCAATCTCCGGGCCGAGGGCTGGAGGAGCGAGAGGAGGAGCGGCATCGACTGGCCATGTTGGAATGGATATCTGTCAGAGGCGCTCTGATGAAGACTCGCGGAGGGAAGATGGTGCGAGTTGGACCTAAATCCCCGTCTCTTTTATGGGCGGCTCATTAACGCAACCGGGGGGGGGTAAGTGAAAAGAAAACCCCCTGGCTTTTCGCATTCGTTTGACGCGTGGAAGATGGTCATTATGGGGCACAGAAGCCGAGGAGGACAGCACACACTAGAAGCCAGACACTATTCGACAGATATAGAGAATTTGCAGGAGAACCCGCCTTGCAATGCCGAAGACAACTTGCGTGCCGGACTCGTCGTCATTGAAGCCTGGTTCAGGGGCTACTGAGGGAGTCCTGGATTAGGGGGTGACCTTTGGCCGGACTCCCGGACTATGAAGATACAAGACTGAAGACTTCGTCCCGTGTCCGGATGGGACTTTCCTTGGCGTGGAAGGCAAGCTTGGCGATACGATATGAAGATCTCCTACCATTGTAACCGACTCTGTGTAACCCTAGACCTCTCCGGTGTCTATATAAACCGGAGAGTTTTAGTCCATAGGACGAACAACAATCAGACCATAGGCTAGATTCTAGGGTTTAGCCACTCCGATCTCGTGGTAGGTCTACTCTTGTACTACCCATATCATCAATATTAATCAAGCAGGAGTAGGGTTTTACCTCCATTGAGAGGGCCCGAACCTAGGTAAAAACATCGTGTCCCTTGTCTCCTGTTACCATCCGCCTAGACGCACAGTTCGGGACCCCCTACCCGAGATCCGCCGGTTTTGACACCGACAGGTACCATAGGCCAAAGTTTGGGGTATGAGCCAAATATCGAAAGATTCGCTTCACTGACACATAGTGGCTTTCCTTTGGTGCGGCTTGGAACCGTGCACACATTCCCACACTCAACATGATATTCGGTCTAGATGCACAAAGGTAAAGCAAGGAACCAATCATAGAGCGATATACCTTTTGATCCACCGCTTTACCATTGGGATCAATGTCAAGTTGGCACTTGGTGGGCATCGGAGTAGAGGCCGGCTTGACATCACTTAGCTTGAATCTCTTACGCATGTCTTGAGTGTATTTGGCTTGGTTGATGAAGGTACCTTCTCTTCTTTGTTTGATATCAAAACCAAGGAAGAACTTCAACTCTCCCATAGAGGACATCGTGAACTTAGAGGTCATGAGAGCGGCAAATTCTTCATTGAAAGCTTTGTTAGGAGAACCAAAGATAATGTCATCAACATATAGTTCGCACACAAACAACTCCCCTTTGACATTCTTAGTAAAAAGAGTGGGATCGATTAGCCCAACTTCAAATCCATGATCTTGTAACAACTCGGTAAGGTGGTCATACCACGCACGTGGGGCTTGTTTAAGGCCATAGAGTGCCTTATCGAGTTGATACACATGATCCAGGAAGTAAGGATCCTCGAACCCGGGGGGTTGCTTGACATAAACCAACTCATTAATGGGACCACTAAGAAAAGCACTTTTCACATCCAATTGTTGCAACTTAAAGTTGTGATAGGAAGCATAAGCAATCAACAAATGAATGGATTCAAGGCGAGCAACGGGAGCAAAGGTTTCACCGTATTCGATACCCTCGACTTGGGAGTAGCCTTGTGCTACCAATCTTGCCTTGTTGCGAATGATGTTCCCATGAGCATCTTGCTTGTTCTTGAAGATCCACTTGGTTCCAATGATGTTATGGTTCCCCGAAGGCCTTGGCACCAACCTCCACACCTTGTTGTACTCGAAGTTGTTGAGTTCTTCATGCATGGCATTGAGCCAATCCGAGTCTTCGAGCGCCTCATAGACCTTATGGGGTTCAACACAAGAGACAAACGCGTGATGTTCACAATAGTTTGCTAATTGTCTACGAGTGCTTACCCCCTTTCTTAGGCTTCCAACCACATTCTCCATGAGATGACCTTTGGTGGTGAGTTTGGAAGCAATCATCACGGCACAACGCTCTAATTCCTCCTCGGATGTGGAAGGAGGAGGGTTCACTTGATCGTCTTGAGCATCGTCATGAGCTTGTTCTTGATCTTGAGCTTGCTCATGATCTTGAACTTGCTCGAGGGGGAGAACTTGACCTTGGGCATCATTTGGAGGTTCACCACCATCTTGAAATTGATCTTGCCCTTGGTCTTGTTCCCGAGGTTGAGGGCCTACACTTTGTTCTTCGGAAGCGTGTGGGTCTTGAGTAGGTGAAGGCTCCACTGGAGTGGAGCATTGTCCTTCTCCTTCGGCCACAAGGGGTTCCTCAATGGGTAGAATATGACCAATACCCATTCTTATTATGGCTTGGGGAGGAATTTCATCACCTACATCACAAGTACCACTTTGCTCCACTTGGGAGCCGTTATTTTCGTCAAACTCCACATTACACGTCTCCTCAATGAGTCCATTGGACTTGTTGAGAACATGGTAAGCATGAGAATTTGTAGCATAACCAACAAATATGCCCTCATAAGCTCTAGCCTCGAATTTAGACAAACAAACACCTTTCTTGAGAATGAAACACTTACACCCGAACACCCGGAAGTACTTGAGATTGGGCTTGTTCCCGGTGAGTATCTCATACGGAGTCTTGTTCAAGCCTTTGCGGAGATAGAGCCGATTGGATGCATGACATGCAGTGTTGATGGCTTCGGCCCAAAAGTTGTATGGAGACTTGAACTCCGCCATCATGGTCCTTGCCGCATCCATCAACGTCCGGTTCTTCCTCTCTGCAACACCATTTTGTTGAGGGGTATATGGTGCAGAATATTGGTGCTTGATCCCTTCATCACTAAGAAACTCATCCACGGTGTAGTTCTTGAACTCGGTGCCGTTGTCACTTCTTATTGTCACGATCTTTGCATTATGTTGACGTTGAGCTTCAATTGCAAAGTCGATGACGGTTTGTTGAGTCTCACTCTTCCTCTTGAATAAGTATACCCAAGTGTATCTTGAATAATCATCCACAATCACCAAGCAATACTTTCTACCCCAAGACTATCAAAGGATGGAGGCCCAAAGAGGTCCATGTGCAGGAGCTCCAAGGGTCTCTTTGAGTAGATGATAGTCGTGGGAGGGTGAGCCATTTCATGAAGCTTTCCTTCGATACAAGCACTGCAAGCACGATCTTTGGCAAAACTAACATTCGTTAGTCCACGGACATGGTCCCCCTTGAGAAGACTTTGCAAAGATCTCATATTGACGTGGGCTAAATGGCGATGCCAAAGCCATCCCACATCAACTTTAGCCATTAGGCATGTTGCGGTCTTAGTGGGTTGCTCCGAAAAGTTAATCACATAGAGACCATTCTCGACATGCCCAACAAAGGCTACTTTAAGAGTCTTGCTCCACAAGAGGGCCACGGTATCAATATCAAAGAAGGTGGCAAAGCCCATGAGTGCGAGTTGACGAACGGAAAGTAAATTGAACGCAAGGGACTCAACAAGCATGACTTTCTCGATCGTTAGATCATGAGAAATGACAACCTTGCCAAGACCCAATACCTTAGAATGAGGCCTCACCCCATTCGACATTGGTGGGCATGGATGGGATCTTGTGCACTTCCACCACCAAGTCCTTGCTCCCGGTCATATGATTTGTTGCTCCACTATCGAGCAACCATGATCCCCCACCGGAAGCAAACACCTACAAGAGATCAATGCTTGGTTTTAGGTACCCATTGAGTAATGGGTCCTTTGATGTTAGTAACAAGGGTCTTAGGAACCCAAATAGACCAGTCAATGTACTCATAATAAGAACCAACAAATTTAGCATAAACATGCCCATCACTAGCACGACACAACACACAAGAGGGGTTAAAGTCGCCGGCTTTGTTGGGAGAGATGGCTTTGCACTCTTTGGCATCACCACTCTTTGCATTGTTCTTCTTCTCGTTAGGAGCACCCTCTCCCTCCTTCACAAAAGTTTGCTTGAGCGGGGGAGGTCGATTGGTCTTGTTATTCTTCTCCTTGTTCTTCTTCTTGTTCTTGGACTTGGGTGAGAACCCAACTCCCTCCTTGCCCACAACTTCCTTTTGATTGCTCAAAAGGTCATTTAGGTTCTTCTTGCCTTGTATGCATGACACAAGACCTTTCTCGAGTTGTTCCTTCAACTTGACATTCTCCTCCACAAGATGCACATGCTCACAACATGGGTTAGTAGCATTTGCATTATCAATCAAGACCATGTGAGGAAATGTGGCCTTTTCCTTGGTTAGCTTAACTTGGAGTTGAGCATGAGACTCCTTGAGGTTTGCATGAGCACCTTTTAAGACCTTATGGGCCTTGTCAAGTACATCAAACTCCTCCTTGAGTCTAACATGATCAACTCCAAGTTTAGCCTTCTCGGAAGTTAGAACACAAGACACAACAAGAGCATGATCAAGATCTTTCTTTAGTTTGGCATGGTCATCGTTGTGTGACTCCTCAAGAGCCAAACGATGCCCACACTCTTCCTCAAGAGCATTAGAGAGATCCGATATCTCATCGGCATAGTCACAACTATGACCTTCCATCTTAGAGATGGTTTCTTTGTGAGCCTCGATCATGTCATTGGCTTCACCAAGTTGTTCCAAGAGAGCAATGAAGTGCTTCTTGGATTTGCCCTTGAGCTTACTCATGAATGACTCAAATTCATTTACCTCCTCATTAGACCCCTTAACATTATCAAGTCCATTCGTTGAATGAGGATTAGGAATAATGGTGGTTTTGATGTTGGGGGTTACCTTGTTGGTGGCTTTATCCATGAGGCACTTGGCGGTGATGTTCTCGTTGGGTGAATCGAAGAGAGACATCCGGGGAGTTGTGGCAATGGCAACGGATGCCATAGCCGTTGCTTCACTATCTTCATCATCATCGTCATCCTCACGGTATTTTTCTTGAACTACCAACCCGCGTGTAGGGGTCTTCTTGGTGAAGTTGTTCTTGTTTGGGAAGGACTTGGCTTTGTCTTTTTGGATGAACTTGCCACCATTGTCTTCCCGCTTCTCGTAAGGACAATCCGCAACGAAGTGGCTCACATTGCCACAGTTGAAACAAGTTCTAACTCGTTGCTTGCCCTTGAGGCCACTTGAGTTGTTCTTGTTGAAGTTGGGTCTTGTATTCTTCTTACTCCAAAATTGTCTTGAGGCAAGAGCCATGTGCTCATGATAATCATACTTCGTGTCTTCGGGGTTGCTCTCCTCATCTTCCTCTTCTTCTTCTTCTTCCACACTAACCTTGGCCTTCAAGGCAAGATTGGGCTTCTTTGCCCTTTGAGAATGGAGCACCGCATTGTCGGCGGTCTTGTCCAAGATGCTCATTGCAACAAACTCATCCAACACTTCACCTGAGGTCATGGAGTGGAAGTCTGGTCTTTAACGAATGATGGAGGACATGGCCTTGTTGTAGGGCATCATGGCCTTGAGGAACTTGCGCTTGATCCAATTGTCATCCGTGTCCTTGCTCCCATGATCTCGGAGTGCAACCGCGAGTTTGCTCACTCTTCGAAAGAGCTCACGAGGTTCTTCATCTTCTTTCATTGCAAGCTCATCAGCTTCATCTTGCACAACTTCATAGTTGGAGCGTTGAATGCTAGCACTTCCTCGATAGAGAGACACAACACATTTCCATGCGTCTTTAGCCATGGCATGAGAACGAAGATGAGGGAGATCTTCGGGAAGGATTGCATCTTGGATGATGAAGAGAGCACTTTCATTGAATTGATTATCCACGGCTTCTCGAGGGGTGAAGTTGCTTGGGTCATGTGGATAGAAACCTTCTTCTATAATTCTCCAAAGATTAGTATTCACATGCTTTAAATGGCGCTTAAAACGATAAAACCAAGCATCAAAATCCTCATTTTTCACAATCTTAGGAGGTGGACCGGCATGATTTAAATGAGTAGTGGGAATCGGTCCACCATAAGTAGGAGGTTCCACATGGGCAAAGATGCCGGAGCCATTTCTACCACTAGTAGAAGGACCTTTTTCACTATTAGCTTCCCCCTTGTCGGAGGTGGCATCCGTCACCTTGTTAGTGGGATCACCCACTTTCATCGGCGAGGTAGATAGTTTAAGTCCTTCTAGGAATTCAAAAACATGCTTTTAACCTCGGCCGTCATGGAGGTTTTCAATGTGTCTAAAGCCACATTGAATTCCTCACGTGAGACCGAGGTTCCCCCTTCGGCCGAAGACGAGATAGGATTCACACCGGAGTGCTCCTTCGCACCGTCGTTGATGTCAACCATACTCTTCGGACGGCAAAGTCCTTAATAAAGAGACGAGGCTCTGATACCAATTGAAAGGATCGATATGGTTGACTAGAGGGGGGGTGAATAGGCAACTAACAATTTTTAGACTTTTCTTTAACAATTTAAACCTTGCAACGAAATAGGTTGTCTAGATGTGCAACTACGTGGACAACCTATATGATGCAAAGACAACTAGCACACAAGCAAGCAATAGATACAACACAAGTAATCTTGCAAAAGTAAAGGCACGAGATAACCAAGAGTGGAGCCGGTGGAGACGAGGATGTGTTACCAAAGTTCCTTCCTTTTAAAGGGAAGTATGTCTCTGTTAGAGCGGTGTGGAGGCACAATGCTCCCCAAGAAGCCACTAGGGCCACCGTAATCTCCTCACGCCCTCACACAATGCGAGATGCCGTGATTCCACTATTGGTGCCCTTGAAGGCGGCGACCGAACCTTTACAAACAAGATTGGGGCTATCTCCACAACACTTGGAGGCTCCCAACAACACCACAAAGCTTCACCACAATGGAGTTTGGCTTCGGGGTGACCTCAACCGTCTAGGGTGCTTAACACCCAAGAGTAACAAGATCCGCTAGGGATAAGTGGGGGGAATCAAATTTCTCTTGGTGGAAGTGTAGATCGGGGCCTTCTCAACCAATCCCGAGCAAATCAACAAGTTTGATTGGCTAGGGAGAGAGATCGGGCGAAAATGGAGCTTGGAGCAACAATGGAGCTTTGGGGGAAAGAGGTAGGTAAACTTTGGGGAAGAAGACACCTTTATATAGTGGGGGAACCAATCCAACCGTTACCCCACTGAACAGCCACACACAGGGAGGTACTACAGCTTGGGCAGGGCGGTACTACCGCTGAGGGCGGTACTACCGCTCTCCCCCAGCGGTACTGCCGCGCTGACGAGGAGGTCAGGGTCTTGGCCCCAGAGCGGTACTACCGCGGGAGCAGGTGCGGTACTACCACTTGGAGCGGTACTACCGCCACTACTACCGCACTTAGTACCGTAAAACCCGACACAAAAAACATCGGTCTCGAATCGAGGCGGTAGTAGCCCGGAACCACTGCGGTACTACGGCCGAAGACCACAAGCGGTACTACCGCTCGGAGAGCGGTACTACCGCTTGGGGAGCGGTACTACCGCTCTGGGAGCGGTACTACCGCTCTGGGAGCGGTACTACCGCTTGAGTGCTGACCGCGGTACTACCGCTGGGGCAGGACAAGGCAGACACAGGGGAAAAGGCAGCTCCAATGAAGCGGAAGGAAAACGTCGGGTGAGATATGGATGTGTACGTGTTGATTCCACCCTAGCCTTACCATAGCGGATCCCATCTTGATAGTATGATGACTCCTACGAAACTAGTCCACCAACAACAAAACAAAGGAGCTACACCGTCTTGAATAAAACATCGAGGGGAGGTAATCGTCTCGTGCCAATGGATGAATCTCTGAAAGAACTTAACGCACACGATTAGTCTGCACAAGCATTGTCATCAATCACCAAAACATCTTGGCGATAAATATGCCCTTACAAAGCGGACACTGGAAGTGGAACTACCCCAAATACTTAGCAGACAAGAAGGCCGACAACACCAAAGGTATATGTGATATACATGTAATTGATGTGTACCTTACCACTACTCGTAGTAGCTCTTGGGTATTTGATACTGGTGTGGTTGCTCATATTTGTAACTCAAAGCAGGAGCTGCGGAATAAGTGGAGACTGGCGAAGGACGAGGTGACGATGCACGTCGGGAATGGTTCCAAGGTCGATGTGATCGCCGTCGGCACGCTACCTCTACATTTACCTACAGGATTAGTTTTAAACCTCAATAATTGTTATTTAGTGCCAGCTTTGAGCATGAATATTGTATCTGGATCTCGTTTAATACGAGATGGCTACTCATTTAAATCTGAGAATAATGGTTTTTCTATTTATATGAGAGATATGTTTTATGGTCATGCCCCGATGGTCAATGGTTTATTCTTAATGAATCTCGAACGTGATGTTACACATATTCATAGTGTGAATACCAAAAGATGTAAAGTTGATAACAATAGTCCCACATACTTGTGGCACTACCGCCTTGGTCACATTGGTGTCAAGTGCATGAAGAAGCTCCATGCTGATGGACTTTTAGAGTCTCTCGATTATGAATCATTTGACACATGCGAACCATGCCTCATGGGTAAAATGACCAAGACTCCGTTCTCTGGAACAATGGAGCGAGCAACCAACTTATTGGAAATCATACATACTGATGTGTGCGGTCCAATGAGCGTTGAGCCTCGCGGAGGATATCATTATATTCTCACTCTCACTGATGACTTGAGTAGATATGGGTATGTCTACTTGATGAAACACAAGTCTGAGACCTTTGCAAAGTTCAAGGAATTTCAGAATGAGGTAGAGAATCAACGTGACCGAAAGATAAAGTTCTTACGATCAGATCGTGGAGGAGAATATTTAAGTCACGAATTTGGTACGCACTTAAGGAAATGTGGAATCATTTCACAACTCACGCCGCCTGGAACACCTCAGCATAACGGTGTGTCCGAACATCGTAATCGCACTTACCGCTATCTATGATGTCTCTTACCGATTTACCGCTATCTTTTTGGGGATACGCTCTAGAGACAGCTACATTCACTTTAAATAGGGTACCGTCTAAATCCGTTGAGACGACATCGTATGAATTATGGTTTGGGAAGAAACCTAAGCTGTCATTTCTAAAAGTTTGGGGATGCAATGCTTATGTCAAGAAACTTCAACCTGAAAAGCTCGAACCCAAGTCGAAAAAATGCGTCTTCATAGGATACCCTAAGGAAACCATTCGGTATACCTTCTACCTCAGATCCGAAGGCAAGATTTTTGTTGCCAAGAACGGGTCCTTTCTGGAGAAAGAGTTTCTCTCGAAAGAAGTAAGTGGGAGGAAAGTGGAACTTGATGAAGTACAACCTCTTGAACCGGAAAGTAGCGCAGCTCAGGAAGATGTTCCTGTGGTGCCTGCACTGACTAGAGAGGAAATTAATGATGATGATCAAGGTGCTTCGGATCAAGTTACTACTGAACTTCGTAGGTCCATGAGCACATGTTCCACACCAGAGTGGTATGGCAACCCTGTCCTGGAAATCATGTTGTTACACAACGGAGAACCTTCAAACTATGAAGAAGCAATGGCGGGCCCAGATTCCAACAAATGGCTTGAAGCCATGCAATCCAAGATAGGATCCATGTATGAAAACGAAGTATGGACTTTGACAGACTTGTCCGATGATCGGCGAGCGATAGAAAACAAATGGATCTTTAAGAAGAAGACGGACGCGGATGATAATGTTACCACCTATAAAGCTCGACTTGTCGCTAAGGGTTATCGACAAGTTCAAGGGGTTGAATACGATGAGACATTCTCTCCCGTAGCGAAGCTAAAGTCCGTCCGAATCATGTTAGCAATTGCCGCATACTATGATTATGTGATATGGCAAATGGACGTCAAAACGGCATTCCTTAACGGCTATCTTAAGGAAGAACTGTATATGATGCAGCCGGAAGGTTTTGTCGATCCTGAGAATGCTAACAAGGTATGCAAACTCCAGCGATCCATTTATGGGCTGGTGCAAGCATCTCGGAGTTGGAACATTCGCTTTGATGAGATGATCAAAGCATTTGGGTTTATGCAGACTTATGGAGAAGCCTGCGTTTACAAGAAAGTGAGTGGGAGCTCTGTAGCATTTCTCATATTATATGTAGATGACATACTTTTGATGGGAAATGATATAGAACTTTTGGACAGCATTAACTCCTACTTGAATAAGTGTTTTTCAATGAAGGACCTTGGAGAAGCTGCTTACATACTAGGCATCAAGATCTATAGGGATAGATCGAGATGCCTCATAGGTCTTTCAAAAAGCACATACCTTGATAAGATATTCAAGAAGTTCAATATGGATCAGTCTAAGAAGGGGTTCTTGCCTGTGTTGCAAGGTGTGAAATTGAGCTCAGCTCAATGCCCGACCACGGCAGAAGATAGAGAAAAGATGAGTGTCATCCCCTATGCCTCAGCTATAGGGTCTATTATGTATGCCATGCTGTGTACCAGACCTGATGTAAACCTTGTCGTAAGTTTGGTAGGAAGGTACCAAAGTAATCCTGGCATGGAACACTGGACAGCGGTCAAGAACATCCTAAAGAGCTCGTCGTAAAGGGTTACATCGACGCTAGCTTCGACACAGATCTGGATGACTCTAAGTCACAAACCGGATACGTGTATATTTTGAATGGTGGGGCAGTAAGATAGTGCAGTTGCAAGCAAAGCGTCATGGCGGGATCTACATGTGAAGCAGAGTACATGGCAGCCTTGGAGGCAGCACATGAAGCAATCTGGGTGAAGGAGTTCATCACCGACCTAGGAGTCATACCCAATGCGTCGGGGCCGATCACACTCTTCTGTGACAACACTGGAGCTATTGCACTTGCCAAGAAGCCCAGGTTTCACAAGAAGACCAGGCACATCAAGCGTCGCTTCAACTCCATTCGTGAAAATGTTCAAGATGGAGACATAGATATTTATAAAGTACATACGGACCTGAATGTAGCAGATCCGTTGACTAAACCTCTCCCTAGAGCAAAACATGATCAACACCAGAACTCTATGGGTGTTCGATTCATCACAATGTAACTATATTATTGACTCTAGTGCAATTGGGAGACTGTTGGAAATATGCCCTAGAGGCAATAATAAAATGGTTATTATTATATTTCCTTGTTCATGATAATTTTCTGTTATTCATGCTATAATTGTGTTATCCGGAAATCGTAATACACGTGTGAATACATAGACCACAACATGTCCCTAGTGAGCCTCTAGTTGACTAGCTCATTGATCAACAGATAGTCATGGTTTCCTGCCTATGGACATTGGATGTCATTGATAACGGGATCACATCATTAGGAGAATGATGTGATGGACAAGACCCAATCCTAAGCATAGCTCAAGATCGTGTAGTTCGTTTTGCTAGAGCTTTTCCAAATGTCAAGTATCATTTCCTTAGACCATGAGATTGTGCAACTCCCGGATACCGTAGGAGTGCTTTGGGTGTGCCAAACATCACAACATAACTGGGTGACTATAAAGGTGCACTACGGGTATCTCCAAAAGTGTCTGTTGGGTTGGCACAAATCGAGACTGGGATTTGTCACTCTGTATGACGGAGAGGTATCTCTGGGCCCACTCGGTAATGCATCATCATAATGAGCTCAATGTGACCAAGTGTCTGGTCACGGGATCATGCATTACGGTACGAGTAAAGTGACTTGCCGGTAACGAGATTAAACGAGGTATTGGGATACCAACGATCGAATCTTGGGCAAGTAACATACCGATTGACAAAGAGAATTGTATACGGGATTGATTGAATCCTCGACATTGTGGTTCATCCGATGAGATCATCGAGGAGCATGTGGGAGCCAACATGGGTATCCAGATCCCGCTGTTGGTTATTGACCGGAGAGTCGTCTCGGTCATGTTTGCATGTCTCCCGAACCCGTAGGGTCTACACACTTAAGGTTCGGTGACGCTAGGGTTGTTGAGATATTAGTATGCGGTAACCCGAAAGTTGTTCGGAGTCCCGGATGAGATCCCGGACGACACGAGGAGTTCTGGAATGGTCCGGAGGTGAAGAATTATATATAGGAAGTCAGGTTTCGGCCATCGGGAAAGTTTCGGGGGTCACCGGTATTGTACCGGGACCACCGGAAGGGTCCCGGGGGTCCACCGGGTGGGGCCATCTATCCCGGAGGGCCCCATGGGCTGAAGTGGGAAGGGAACCAGCCCCTGGTGGGCTGGTGCGCCCCCCTTGGGTCTCCCCCTGCGCCTAGGGTTGGAAACCCTAGGGGTGGGGGCGCCTCCACCTGGCTTGGGGGGCAAGTTTCCCCCCTGGCCGCCGCCCCCCCTTGGAGATTGGATCTCCTCGGGCCGGCGCCCCCCCTAGGGGCCCTATATATAGTGGAGGAGGGAGGGCAGCCGCACCCCAAGTCTCTGGCGCCTCCCTCTCCCTATGCACCACCTCTCCCTCTCGTAGAGCTTGGCGAAGCCCTGCTGAGATCACTGCTGCATCCACCACCACGCTGTCGTGCTGCTGGATCTCCATCAACCTCTCCTTCCCCCTTGCTGGATCAAGAAGGAGGAGACGTCTTCCCCAACCATACGTGTGTTGAACGCGGAGGTGGTGTCCGTTCAGCACTAGGATCATCAGTTTTTTTTTGAAAGCTCAGGACAGTGAGGGCAGCCCCCCACTGACTTCAAATTAACTCAACACAAATGTATAGGTACAACCATACGTATGTTGAACGCGGAGGTGCCGTCCGTTCGGCGCTAGGATCTCCGGTGATTTGGATCACGACGAGTACGACTCCCTCAACCCCGTTGTCTTGAACGCTTCCGCTCATGATCTACAAGGGTATGTAGATGCACTCCTCTCTCTCGTTGCTAGATGAACTCCATAGATTGATCTTGGTGAAGCGTAGAATTTTTTTATTTTCTGCAACGTTTCCCAACACAACGGCAATGATTGCGACTCCTGGACGCACGTGAAGACTTCTCGACTGTCAGCGACAAGGTTAAGCTGGCTCTGTTAGGGGAGCGGCAGCAACGTAGCGGCAGCTCGTTCTAGCACACTAGTGGTCATTCGGTGGTATCGAAATCTCAATGTATTTTTTCTTATGTTTGAGATGTTTTGTGCTTCCGGTGAACTTTTACAATAGATCTTACCATTTTCGCAAAAAGGGACAATTGTGTTTTTGCCCTTACTTTGCCAGCCCATGTGTTTTGCCCTTAATTTTCGGGTCTGCTCAGTTTGACCCTTAAATTTGTCTCCGAGGTCGCTTTGACCACCCTTTGACCACCCTTTGACCATTACTTTCAAAATTCATAACAAATTCATATGAACTCAGAAAAATGCAAATAAGATACCAAATGTTGAGAAACACATTACCTTTATGTACATCTCATTTGCAATCAGGTTGTTTAACACAACTCAAGGTTATTAATATTATTAACAACTGAGATATCAGAATGTTCAGAAAACATCACCTATATGTGCATGTCACTTTTACTGATGAAATAAGTATTGTTTATACTTCCTCCGTTCGGAATTACTTGTCTCGGAAATGGATGTATCTAGAACTAAAATACATCTAGATACATCCATTTTCGCGACAAGTAATTCCGAACGGAGGGAGTACCTTTTTAGGTTTAGTAAAATTAATAACCTCGGGTAATTTAAACAATACTTTTGTCGTGAATGCAAATGACACGCGCATATAGGTAATGTTTTTCTAAATGTTCTGATACCTTATTTGCATTTCTAAGTTTATATGGATTTTGTATGGCGTTTCGAAGTAATGGTCAAACGGCTAAGGGGCATTTGGGCGATCTCAGAGGCAAAACTAAGGGCAAAACTGAGGAGAGTCAAAAAGTAAATGCAAATTTCATAGGTAGGTTCCAACTAGGGGTAAGTCTAAAAAAAGACAACTAGATGGAG
The DNA here is from genome assembly GCA_963921465.1 of Triticum timopheevii. Taxonomy (NCBI): domain Eukaryota; kingdom Viridiplantae; phylum Streptophyta; class Magnoliopsida; order Poales; family Poaceae; genus Triticum; species Triticum timopheevii. Next base: position 459,183,231 of record OY997264.1, on the reverse strand, counting down.
AAGAACATATATAAGTTGTCGAGATAAGTCTAAGAAATATCAGGAAGATATACTATGAGACGCATACATGCATCACTAGAGTTTGGTTAGAAATATTACTCCCTCCGTTTTAGGATAAGGAGTGTATTGTGTTTCTATCCTCAATTTAGTTCTAAAAAAGAGCACTCTTCTGTCATTTTGATGAAGTATCACCTCTTCCGAATGATAAGACGCTTTTGGTATTTCAATATGGATTGAAATGGATGAACTAATGTATTAAATATGTTTATATACATTTGATTCAGAAAAAAAATAGAACATCTTATAATCCAGAACGAAGGGAGTAACTATTATTGAACTATGGCAAAAGGATTATGCTCTGGGTGATGCTGATGCGCTAGTACGTTTACAGAGGGAGTAACTATCACTATAACAATATACATTGAATTATTTTTTGCGAATAATATACATTGAATTAACGGTCAAAATAAAAGTTAAATCCCCATAAGACAACTAATTTTGAAACAGGGAGACTAGCATTTTGTGACTTTTATTTTGTCGTTGTTTGAGCTAAAAACGCTCAAATCAGTACACTACCTCACTTTGCAAAATACTACTGTACCTCCATAAACTTTTGTAAGACGTTGTCTTAGGTCATTAGAGTAATAAAAGTTTACAAGGGAGTATATCTTTCAAGATAACTTCAAGCGTTCGAGTAACATCTCTAGGCTTTTATCCCGCAAAAAAAAAAACATCTCTAGGCTTTTTAGACTTGGGATGGAGTCATCCACGAAGATGCGCCAAAAGAGCCCAAAACATGGACCATTGACGCACGGTGCAATCCACGCGCGCTCTCGCGCATCAACATCACCCAGAGCATAATCTTCCCCCGCCTTCGGTGAGTTCGCACTCATCTGCCGCGCTAGTTGGCTGGACAGGGTCACCTGTCGCATCGTGATTCACGAGACGACGAGATGCCCGCGCGGGCTGGACAAAAACGCCCTAGATTCTGCCGGGCCACGCCAAGATCTGCCTCGTGTCGTGCCCGCACGCCAACTAGCTCCCAAATTGTTGGGGCGGCCGCGGGAGCCCCGGACACGCGTACGGTACGCGGTACGCGAGTCGCGCTGGTAGTGCCGAGGCAATTCGCATGGCACGGCCGGGCCGACGCTCCATCTTCCGTTACGATCTACGCCGGGCGCACGGATGTGGGTTCTTTTTCTTCGTCTCTTTTGGGCAAAACATTTTCCTGGCTTAGATTCACGGTTCAGTGAAGGAAAATGACCCCATCACAACAGAGTACTGTTAGATCTTCTTTTAGAAAATCACAAGTAGTACTCCCTCCGTTATAAAATAAAAGTACGAAATTAGTATAATTTTTTTTTGCTGGTGAAAAGTTAATACAAAATTGTGACACTTATTTTGGAACCGAGGAGTACATCCTAGCAATTGGAGTTAGCTGCTATTAAACGATGCCTCATAGTCGTACTCACCCTTTATCCAGTTCTTTCTATAAGGTGTGCGACATATATAGGTGAGGGTAGCAAAACATAGTACTCCTTTTTGTTTCGTAATTCTTGTTGTGGCTTTAGTTAAAACCGAATTAAAACCATGACAAAAATTATGGAACGGAGTGAGTACGTTCGAGGATCAACAACTCATCCTAATCATATGATTTTGCTTATGTTCTGCTCCCTCTGATTTAAACTCCCCACATTTCGAAGTAATTAGAATTCTAAGTTTGTTCTAAATAAGAGAACCTTCATTAAGTTTGACCAAGTCTAGATAAAAACATGTTAACATCTAAAACATCAAATTTGCTTCATTATATCTATTATAAAATATAATTCCTATTATATATACTTGATATTGTGGATCTTTGCAGATTTTTCTATGAACTTGGTCAAACTTCAAATGTTCAATTTAAAACAATCCTGGGACTTGAATATTTTGAAATGGAAGAAGTACTTTGGTATAGTACTTTTTTTATTAGAAACATATATGCCTTCTTTGGTTCATAGGGTAGGAAAATCGTAGGAATAGGAAAGTCATAGGAAATGAGAAGACATGTACCTCAAATCCTATGAGTAGAAATAGGAAAGGAGATGCCCTTTGATTCACATCATAGGATTTTTTTTCAATGAGTCTAGGCTAATGTTTATTTTCCTATGGAATGTGCAGGATAGGAAGAATTCCTCCATAGAAATATGATTTCATTCCTACAAACAAAAGGGCTCTAAAGGAATTTTTTCTATAGAAATCCTATCCTATGAAATTCCTACAAGATTCCTCTAAATCAAAGGAGGCCATAGTATAGATGTAGGTGCTCGCATACATTCACCCCATGAACAAACATGCAAACCTTACCTCTACAAGCACACCTTCAAGAGACTAAGTCGGTGGATTGAGATTGACGAAAGCATCATAGGTACCTTGTTGTCCATCACTAAAAATATATTTCGCCTTACTGAGACACATAGAATGTTATGTTAGGCATGTTAGCAATCTTCAGATTAATTTAATCCATAAATAAACCAGAAATTCAATTCAGTGTCGGAGCTCATCTGCACCCAGTGAGCAATAAAATAAAATAAGAATAAAAAATCAAAAATAGTTGAACTTTTTTGGATGCAAGGTGACTCAGTGCAAGTGCATGCAAAATTTTGTGGCCAAATGGCATTTGAGGAGCTCGCGGCAAAAAAGAAAAAAATGAGCTCAAATTTTTGTGTTTTTAATGAGAGCTATTGAAATGTCTAAACCCCTCAAAATTTCACACAGATTTCATGCATATGAGCATCTCGCATCATAAAAAAAAATGTTTTTTTTACTATTAACGAGTTTACTGTTCACCCGAGGGGTGCGGATGCACCCGAGAGCCAAAACGCCGCTTCAACAAATAAACCATGATGACAACGCTAACAATATTAACCTTATACGGATAGATAAGCATGCGAGCATGTATTAGATATAGAACAGGTGTATCTATCATCATAATAACTACTATAAACCTATAAACTAATCAGAACGGAATGAACAGATCGTACCCTTTGGTCGGGAAGGTCAACGTCGCAGCGTCAGCAACAACATTTACATCAGTTGACCTCTTTGTGGCGTCAGGCATGTCACCCATGCCGTCGATGGGGAAGTCAAGGAAATAGTCGAAGTGGTAGAGCTAGAAGAACAAAAGCGAGCAGTCGCACCGAGACGTCGCCAAAAAATTATCGCTTCTCCCGTTGTAGGATCACAAAGGGCAGGGTTTCGAAGGTTTGCCCTCCTGAACAGTCGTGCACGCGACCATCGGGGTTGGGTTGGCCGAGGCGAGAGGAACACCGGTAGTTTCATGCGCAAGTTGGTATAGCGTAAATGAAGTGCACACATGACATAATTTTGAGAACAATTCTTTCACGAAACACAACGCACGCAGAGGAGAGGCAAATGACAGAGGGGGGATGCACGTGTACCACTGCTCTTTTGTGTGTGGAAGATAATCTCTTATATGTTGAGCTCAACTGTCGTCCACTTTCAGGGTGGCACTAAACTTCCCAACATGTCATGAAAAGCCACATGGACCTTTGAGTTTTTTCAAGAATTATTTCTTATATATGATCTAAAGGTCATCTATTCAATAACTCCCAATTAGGTCTTGGAGGTATATTGTATTGTCCTCTGTTCCAAACATTGTTTTGATGTACAAGTATTTTTAGAAGTGACCGTCTAAGGTTGAAACATCCACCAAGAGGAAAGGGATACACTTCTCCACACCTGAACAATGGATTATAGGTTGAATTGCCTGTTTGGGGTAAAGAAGTTTCACAAATTATCTTACTGCTATTAAGTTGTCAAAGGCTAACCATGCGAGTGGGGCATATTAGTCACACTCATGGCCTATTCGTGATCTTACTAGAGATTATCCTATCTTATAAACTATGACCACTAGTTGGACTTATATAGGTGTACTTTTCGAAAATTTACTATATAGGATATACAAGCCTAAGAACACGTTAAATCAAAAGTCGACCTAATACATATCATGCAGATTGTGAGAGTAGTGCATCTCCAACGAAGTGGGTTACTAAAGTAACTATCCTCCAGGTAACCAGTAGCTTGTTTTCCCAGTTCCTAATTCAGGGGTCTCCAATAACATAGGTTGAGTTACCACCATGCTAAATCATGTGGGACTCAGTACACATCTCTCTTGATGCATTATCTATCACAACTCCTGGCAGTCCTTTTGTGATAGGATCAACCAGATTCTTATTCGATTGTATGTAATCCAACACTATCACCCTAGAGTTTCTTAAATTTCTCACATACATCAATCTTCTTCTTATATGCTTTGTGCATTGCGTGTTATCCTTTGAACTGTTTGCTTTGACAATGATTGTCTAATTGTCACGGTTCATGACAATAGTTGTAATTTTCTTTTCAACCACTATCAAGTCCATCAAAAGTTGTCGAAGCTATTCTGCTTCACTACAAGATTTATCTAATGTTGTGAGTTTTGCTTCATTGACTTGATTAAGATAGTTTGCTAGCAAGACTCCTAGGAAACAACGTCACCTCCAAGTGTGAACACATATTCTTGTGTGTCCTTCATCTCATAAACATCAAAAATATACTTCCCATCATTATAACCTTTAAGTACCATCGGGTATCCGGTATAGTGAAGTCCATAGCTCGTGGTACCTTTTAGATAACACATAATTCTTTCAATAGCATGCTAATGTAAATCTTCCAGACTGGAGATAAACCGGCTTAGTTTGCTCACAACAAACACAATATCAAGCATCATAGCACAAACTAGGTACAAAAAGTGAGTCAATCACTTTAGAATATCTCAACTTGTCTTTAGTCATGTCTTCAAACTTTCAAAGCCGCACACTGGGATCATATGTAGTTGGAGAAGGTTTATAATTTGAATAGCCAATGTGACCTATAATCTCCTCAACATAATGGGACTGCAAAAAATGTAATCTCACCCTCATCATCTCTCAACAAATTGATTTTCAAGATAACATCAATCACACCAAGATCTTTCATCTCCAAGTTGTGAGATAGAAACATATTACGTCCTCAATGACTTTGAGGGTGGTTCCAAATATCCTTCGTCAGTTTGTTGTCTTCTTTATTTCCACTCTTATTGAAATTTCTACCCTCGCTTTAATCCTTATTTTTAAGTTATTGGTATGGTTTTAATTTGTATATGCATCATTATCCTTCTGAACAAAATATATCCAGAGAATCAAAAGGCTCCATCGACCGGTCGACAATGATTATTTCGCTTATCCTAAAAATGCACTCACTAAAATTGAAATGGGATAGTAAGATGTCACATAAAGTTCCCTTATCTTTCCTTTTGGCAGCTTGATCTTAGCGGTGCAGATCTCATGTATGAAAAATGGATTTAGAAATGGTGTATTCTCTTTTTTCCAATATGTATGAACCCTTTGAACTTGAAAATTTGGCATTGTTGTAGTGTTGGAAGTATATTCAAACATCACATATGTTTGCCATCACTATTGGTATCTGAGTATGTTGTTGCATACGAAATATTAGATCAATGAAAATCTTGCAAGTGAAGGGCTGCATAGAGAATATTAGATCAATGCAAATCTTGCAAGTCAAGGATGATGAAGAGTGGGAGAGATATGCCACATCATTTAAAAAAAATGGAATATGTGTATGTCAAATTTCAGAGCCTGGAACTACTAATCAACTTGGTAACCCCTTATGATCTTCATCCCTGAGAAGACATGAAAATGTGACTCCTTGTGAGGGTTCTGTTCTTCGTGTCTCTGTAACCATGTTTACACTATGTAATTTTTTTAAATAAACAACAAATGCATAACCGCTTTTCCACCTCTACAAAGACATAGGCAAAGAGAACACACAACAAACTCTCAAATGTAATCTCCAAAAAAAAACTTGAACCAACTGTTGGGGAACGTTGCAGAAAATAAAAAATTTCTACGCTTCACCAAGATCAATATATGGAGTAATCTAGCAACGAGAGAGAGGAATGCATCTACATACCCTTGTAGATTGCGAGCGGAAGCATTCAAGAGAACGGGGTTGAGGGAGTCGTACTCGTCATGATCCAAATCACCGGAGATCCTAGCGCCGAACGGACGGCACCTCCGCGTTCAACACACGTACGGTTGGGAAGACGTATCCTCCTTCTTGATCCAGCAAGGGGGGGGGAGAGGTTGATGGAGATCCAGCAGCACAACGGCGTGGTGGTGGAAGTAGCGGTGATCTCGGCAGGGCTTCGCCAAGCTCAGCGAGAGGGAGAGGTGGTGAAGCGGGAGAGGGAGGCGCCAGGAGCAGGGGTGCACAGCCCTCCCTCCCTCCTCTTTATATAGGGGCCCTGGGGGGGGGCGCCGGCCCCCTAGAGATTGGATCTCAAGGGAGGGGGGGCGGCCAAGGGGGGTGGCTTGCCCCCCAAGCCAAGTGGGGCGCCCCCCACCCCTAGGGTTTCCAACCCTAGGCGTAGGGGAAGGCCCAAGGGGGGCGCACCAGCCCACCAGGGGCTGGTTCCCTTCCCCACTTCAGCCCATGGGGCCCTCCGAGATAGGTGGCCCCACCCGGTGGACCCCCGGGACCCTTCCGGTGGTCCCGGTACAATACCGGTGACCCCCGAAACTTTCTCGATGGCCGAAACTGGACTTCCTATATACAATTCTTTACCTCCGGACCATTTCGGAACTCATCGTGACGTCCAGGATCTCATCCGGGAATCCGAACAACTTTTGGGTTACCGCATACTAATATCTCTACAACCCTAGCGTCACCGAACCTTAAGTGTGTAGACCCTACGGGTTCGGGAGACATGCAGACATGACCGAGACGACTCTCCGGTCAATAACCAACAGCGGGATATGGATACCCATGTTGGCTCCCACATGCTCCTCGATGATCTCATCGGATGAACCACAATGTCGAGGATTCAAGTAATCCCGTATACAATTCCCTTTGTCAATCGGTACGTTACTTGCCGAGATTCGATCGTCGGTATCCCAATACCTCGTTCAATCTTGTTATCGGCAAGTCACTTTACTCGTACCGTAATGCATGATCCCGTGACCAAACACTTGGTCACATTGAGCTCATTATGATGATGCATTATCGAGTGGGCCCAGAGATACCTCTCCGTCATACGGAGTGACAAATCCCAGTCTCGATCCGTGTCAACCCAACAGATACTTTCGGGGATACCTGTAGTATACCTTTATAGTCACCCAGTTACGTTGTGACGTTTGGTATACCCAAAGCACTCCTACGGTATCCGGGAGTTACACGATCTCATGGTCTAATGAAATGATACTTGACATTGGAAAAGCTCTAGCAAACGAACTACACGATCTTGTGCTGTGCTTAGGATTGGGTCTTGTCCATCACATCATTCTCCTAATGATGTGATCCCGTTATCAATGACATCCAATGTCCATAGTCAGGAAACCATGACTATCTGTTGATCAACGAGCTAGTCAACTAGAGGCTTACTAGGGACATGTTGTGGTCTATTTATTCACACATGTATTACGATTTCCGGATAACACAATTATAGCATGAATAATAGACAATTATCATGAACAAGGAAATATAATAATAATCATTTTATTATTGCCTCTAGGGCATATTTCCAACAGTCTCCCACTTGCACTAGAGTCAATAATCTAGTTACATTGTGATGAATCGAACACCCATAGAGTTCTGGTGTTGATCATGTTTTGCTCGCGGAAGAGGTTTAGTCAACTGATCTGCGACATTCAAATCCGTATGCACTTTGCAAATATTTATGCCTCCATCTTGAACATTTTCACGAATGGAGTTGAAGCGACGCTTGATGTGCCTGGTCTTCTTGTGAAACCTGGGCTCCTTGGCAAGGGCAATAGCTCCAGTGTTGTCATAGAAGAGGGTGATTGACCCCGACACATTGGGTATGACTCCTAGGTCGGCGATGAACTCCTTCACCCAGATTGCTTCATGCGCTGCCTCTGAGGCTGCCATGTACTCCGCTTCACATGTAGATCCCGCCACGACGCTCTGCTTGCAACTGCACCAGCTTACTGCCCCTCCATTCAAAATATACATGTATCCGGTTTGTGACTTAGAGTCATCCAGATCTGTGTCGAAGCTAGCGTCGACGTAACCCTTTATGAAGAGCCCTTCGTCACCTCCATAAAGGAGAAACATATCCTTAGTCCTTTTCAGGTACTTCAGGATATTCTTGACCGATGTCCAGTGTTCCATGCCGGGATTACTTTGGTACCTTCCTACCAAACTTACGTCAAGGTTTACATCCATTCTGGTACATAGCATGGCATACATGATAGACCCTATGGCTGAGGCATTGGGGACGACACTCATCTTTTCTCTATCTTCTGCCGTGGTCGGACATTGAGCCGAGCTCAATTTCACACCTTGCAACACTGGCAAGAACCCCTTCTTGGACTGATCCATATTGAACTTCTTCAATATCTTATCAAGGTATGTGCTTTGTGAAAGACCTATGAGGCATCTCGATCTATCTCTATCAATCTTGATGCCTAATATGTAAGTAGCTTCTCCAAGGTCCTTCATTGAAAAACACTTATTCAAGCAGGCCTTAATGCTGTCCAAAAGTTCTATATCATTTCCCATCAAAAGTATGTCATCCACATATAATATGAGAAATGCTACAGAGCTCCCACTCACTTTCTTGTAAACGCAGGCTTCTCCATAAGTCTGCATAAACCCAAACGCTTTGATCATCTCATCAAAGCGAGTGTTCCAACTCCGAGATGCTTGCACCAGCCCATAAATGGATCGCTGGAGCTTTTATACCTTGCTAGCATTCTCAGGATCGACAAAACCTTCCGGCTGCATCATATACAGTTCTTCCTTAAGATAGCCGTTAAGGAATGCCGTTTTGACATCCATTTGCCGTATCTCATAATCATAGTATGCGGCAATTGCTAACATGATTCGGACGGACTTCAACTTCGCTACGGGAGAGAAAGTCTCATCTTAGTCAACCCCTTGAATTTGCCGATAACCCTTAGCGAGAAGTCGAGCTTTATAGATGGTAACATTACCATCCGCGTCCGTCTTCTTCTTAAAGATCCATTTATTTTCTATTGCTCGCCGATCATCGGGCAAGTCTTTCAAAGTCCCTACTTTGTTTTCATACATGGATCTTATCTCGGATTGCATGGCTTCAAGCCATTTGTTGGAATCTGGGCCCGCCATCGCTTCTTCATAGTTCGAAGGTTCACTGTTGTCTAACAACATGATTTCCAGGACAGGGTTGCCATACCACTCTGGTGTGGAACGTGTCTTGTTGGACCTACGAAGTTCAGTAGCAACTTGATCCGAAGTACCTTGATCATCATCATTAATTTCCTCTCCAGTCGGTGTAGGCACCACAGGAACATTTTCCTGAGCTGCACTACTTTCCGGTTCAAGAGGTAGTACTTCATTGAGTTCTACTTTCCTCCCACTTACTTCTTTCGAGAGAAACTCTTTCTCCAGAAAAGACCCGTTCTTGGCAACAAAGATCTTGCCTTGGGATCTAAGGTAGAAGGTATACCCAATGGTTTCCTTAGGGTATCCTATGAAGGCGCATTTTTCCGACTTGGGTTCGAGCTTTTCAGGTAGAAGTTCCTTGACATAAGCATCGCATCCCCAAACTTTTAGAAACGACAGTTTAGGTTTCTTCCCAAACCATAATTCATACGGTGTCGTCTCAACGGATTTATACGGTGCCCTATTTAAAGTGAATGTAGTTGTCTCTAGAGTGTATCCCCAAAATGATAGCGATAACTCGGTGAGTGACATCATAGATCGCACCATATCCAATAGAGTGCGATTATGACGTTCGGACACACCATTACGATGAGGTGTTCCAGGCGGCGTGAGTTGTGAAACGATTCCACATTTCCTTAAGTGCGTACCAAATTCGTGACTTAAATATTCTCCTCCACGATCTGATCGTAACAACCACGTTGATTCTCTACCTCATTCTGAAATTCCTTGAACTTTTCAAAGGTCCCAGACTTGTGTTTCATCAAGTAGGCATACCCATATCTACTTAAGTCATCAGTGAGAGTGAGAACATAACGATAGCCTCCGCGAGCCTCAACGCTCATTGGACCGCACACATCAGTATGTATGATTTCCAATAAGTTGGTTGCTCGCTCCATTGTTCCGGAGAACGGAGTCTTGGTCATTTTGCCCATGAGGCATGGTTCGCATGTGTCAAATGATTCATAATCGAGAGACTCTAAAAGTCCATCAGCATGGAGCTTCTTCATGCACTTGACACCAATGTGACCAAGGCGGCAGTGCCACAAGTATGTGCGACTATCGTTATCAACCTTAAATCTTTTGGTATTCACACTATGAATATGTGTAACATCACGTTCGAGATTCATCAAGAATAAACCATTGACCAACGGGGCATGACCATAAAACATATCTCTCATATAAATAGAACAACCATTATTCTTGGATTTAAATGAGTAGCCATCTCGTATTAAACGAGATCCAGATACAATGTTCATGCTCAAAGCTAGCACTAAATAACAATTATTGAGGTTTAAAACTAATCCCGTCGGTAAATGTAGAGGTAGCGTGCCGACGACGATCACATCGACCTTGGAACCATTCCCGACGTGCATCGTCACCTCGTCCTTCGCCAGTCTCCCCTTATTCCATAGCTCCAGCTTTGAGTTACAAATATGAGCAACCGCACCGGTATCAAATACCCAGGAGCTACTACGAGTACTGGTAAGGTACACATCAATTACATGTATATCACATATACCTTTAGTGTTGCCGGCCTTCTTGTCCGCTAAGTATTTGGGGCAGTTCCGCTTCCAGTGTCCCTTTCCCTTGCAATAAAAGCACTCAGTCTCAGGTTTGGGTCCATTCTTTGGCTTCTTCCCGGCAACTGGTTTACCGGGCGCGGCCACTCCCTTGCCGTCCTTCTTGAAGTTCTTCTTACCCTTGCCTTTCTTGAAACTAGTGTTTTTTTTACCATCAACACTTGATGTTTTTTTTACCATCAACACTTGGCACGTCTTGTCGAAGCAGAGATCGTGTTCCCCTTATTCCGGGATTCTCATCAATACGTGCGTGGGTAACCCAACCGCGCCATTGATGGTGGCGCTTGGGAGATAAGCGAGTTTTACCAGGCTGGTGGGGGACGCATAGTTTTGTCCGCCTATATATAAGGGATAAGGATTCACCTTCTTACCTACGCCTTCTTCCTCCTTTGCTTATCCATCCCTGCGAACTCAAGCTCCAACGCCCGAGCTCGCGCATCTCGCCTCGACCTTCTCCGAATATGTCCGGAGCGGGAGGTAAATGGTTAGCCTCCACCGTCAAGGAGGAGGACATCACCAAGCTGCGCAGCGCCGGATACCTTTCCGGCGATATCGCGCATCGGCTGCCCGACGAGAGGCAGCTCATCCCTACCCCCGGGCCTCATGAGAGGGTCGTCTTCCTCCCCCACTTCCTCCGCGGACTGGGCTTTCCGCTCCATCCATTTGTCCGGGGGCTCATGTTTTACTACGGCCAGGATTTCCATGATCTGGCGCCGAACTTCATCCTCAACATCTCGGCGTTTATCGTCGTGTGCGAGGCCTTCCTCTGCATCCAGCCCCACTTCGGCCTGTGGCTCAAGACCTTCAACGTCAAGCCGAAGGTTGTGAAGGGTACGCAAGCGGAATGCGGAGGCGCCATGTTTGGCAAATTGCCCAACGTCCCTTGGCTGGAAGGGACCTTCGTGGACTCCGTCAAGGGGTGGCAATCGGGGTGGTTTTACATCACCGAGCCGCGCAAATCCACATGGGCGGCGGCCCCCGAGTTTAGATCTGGCATCCCCACGCAGCTCACCTCCTGGAAAGAGAAGGGCTTGCAGTGGGGGAATCCGGTGGAGGTGACGGGACTCCGAGCTTGTATCAAGAAGATGGTGAGCAATAGGCTCAGGCTCGTCGACATGGTCCAAGTCATGCTCATCCGGCGGATCCTCCCATGCCAAGAACGGGCATTTAATTTGTGGGAGTTCAATCCGGAATAGCACCAGGCGCTAAACAGGCTCTTCGATACAACATACGAAGGCGCCTGGAGGGTGCTGTTCAAGGGCGCCGAAGCCCCCGCGTCCGCGACCGAAGACCGCGGATTCAGCTCGCAGTATCCAACTGACGAGGTAAGTGATTCAACCCCATTACGGGACACTTGTGATAATTAGATTGACTCTAGTGAGGTTTCATTCTGCCTCTTCCTTTGACAGGAATGGATGGAGAAGGCCAAGCTGCTCATCAGCCCGGCTCCCATGCCAGAAGACCCAGTGGACGCCCGCTTAACAGGGCTGCTGGTTCCGGCACCGCACGTGGTGCCGGAGAAGAAGGCCAAGAAGGTGGCCGCGGGGACTCGAAAGAGTTCCCGCAATCAGGCGTCTGATGACGACGAGGACTCCTCCCCCGAAGACGAGGAGGAGGAGTACTCCCTCCCGGAGGGGGGAGAGAAGAAAAGGAAGGCTTCCCCCATCGGGGAGGCCGAAGGGTCCAAGAGGGGGAGAACTATCCCCCCGGACAGTTTCGCCAACATCAGCGTTGGTGAGGATGAGTGGCCTCCAAGGGCCAGGCGTCCGGCAAGATCGTAAGTATCCGGATCCTTGATGTGCAATTTCTTTTATGTCGCGTAGTATCCTTTTAACGCCGCATTCTGCCCGTAGTCCGGCCAATGATGATCTCCCCGACTCATCGAGCGGGTCATTGGCCTCATCGGATGTGAATTCCATCCCGACTGCCTCCACCCCACGCGCCGACGAGGACGTTGAGGTGGGATCCCAGAGAGGGATCCATCAGGAGGAGGCTCCGGAGGCGCCGTCAGGCAGCCTCCCGGACTTCGTGCCGGACTCTACATCGGAACCCGCAGTGGTTCCAGAGTCCGGCAAGCGGCCCCTTTGAAAGAAGGGCAGGACCGTGACGCCAGCGGCCTCCGTCCAACCGGAGGGGCCGGATAACCTGCTGGAGGCGCTTAAAGGTGCTTCCATCGAGGAAGAACACCGCACTATCATGAGTGCGGTGATTGAGAAGGTTCAGCTCGCTAAGAGCGGGCTGACCGAAGCCTGCAGCAGCCTTTTAACAGGCTTTGAGGTAAGAAGTTAAAATTATGTAATGTAATACCGCATAGACAGTAGCCCCTGATGCTTAGTTCGGTGTTCAGAAAGAAAAGCCGGACTAAGGATCTTTAACAAGATATACGCAGGGTTGCCTAAAATATGTCAATATGGGTTTGCAGGCTGCGCTGCTGACCTCTGCCGCACTAACGGCGGAGGTTGACGTGCTGAAGAAGGATCTCGAGCGGTCCGAGCAAGAGCTCGGCCATGCAAAGAAGCAGCTCGAGGAAAAAGACGGTGAGTAACACCTCTTTGAATAAGTACCTTACAGAAAAGGATTTTGGTTGCAAATAAAATTAACAAGGATAATATGTGTATTGCAGGGGCCACTAACGAGGTGGCAGCCCTGAAGGATGCTGTGTCCGCGGCCGAACGTAGTGCGGCCGCGGAACGGGCTAAGTGAGAAAAGCAAGAGTCACGGGTGGCGGAAGTTCGGCAAGAGCTCCAGGCTCTCATGGAAAAACATGAGAGTTTGGAGCGTGACTCCAAGACTCGAGAGTCCGAGCTTGCCTCGGCTCTCGAAAGTGCCAAGTCCGCCAAGGCCGAGGCCCGTAAGGCCTTTCAGGAGGTTGAGGAGATAAAGAAGATAGCGGCGGGTAAGGCGTTTTTCATGCAAAGCAGGCATGTTAATGTGAACTACCTGACACTTACCCGCATTCGGAGCTCTCCAGGGGCATTTGCAGATCTGCCGCGTAGTGCGTCTGATGCCGCCACATTCTATCGTGGCGAGGAGGGGAGCTCGACGGAGAAGGTCTTTTGGTCTCAGTATACTGAGGCCGGCCATCCGGTGCCCCCAAGCGACCAGCTGAAGCAGCTGGTCGAACTCCACAAGGTAGCTGAGGAGGCCATGAAGGGCCTCATAGTCCGGCTGTGGCCTGGACAGGCCATGCCTGGTAGCTATTTTGGCCTCGTGCGGCGGCTGGTAGATGCATGCCCCAGGCTGGATGTAGTCAAGCACTCCGCCTGTATCGAAGGCGCTCGTCGGGCCCTTGCCCGCATAAAGGTGCAATGGGGCAAATTGGATGCGGAGAAGCTTCTCATGGACCCACCGCCGCCTGGCAAGGAGTATCGCACGCCGGAGAAGTATTATAAAATTGTCCTGAAGGGAGCCTGCAATATTGCAGATGACTGCTCCCGAAATGTAATCTTTGAGTGAACTCGCTGTTTATTTATCCTGTGCGCTGAAAACTTCGTTCATATGCGCCATGAGCAACGCTTGTTTAATTTAAAATATTACCTTCTGTGCGGCCATTTGTAAAATCTGAGAGATGGCAAGTCGTTGGCTTCAGCCCCCAAGCCACAAGTGCTGGGGTGTTCGGGATAAACTTGAGCACTCTTGTTCCCATTTTTGGGTCCATCTAGGGAGGCGCTCAACACGACGAACAAGGCAATCAGACTTATAATGCTTGAACACTCTCACTTAGTCATAGAATTCTATAATTTTAAATTTCGGTGAAGCCCCTGATATTCGGAAGACCGAATCCGGGGCGCTATCCACGCCTTCATCGGACATTATTCGGAACTTCGCTCGAAGCGGCGTGAGTCTTTAAGGACCCGAAAAAACCTCTCGAACAGCGACCAGTCTCTCGCCTTATCATGCCAGTCAGTTTTAGCTTTCTCCACTGAGGCGTTAACCCGGCTCAACCGGGGCGCAATCGCAGTGGTTCTCCCAGTGCCACCTTAGCCGACAGAACGGAACGTAAGGCACCAAAACGTGGGAGCCGGGCAAACCCAACTATTGACCCAAGACATGATTCAGAGCCGATTCATATAATGCTATAAGTTCGGGGTGCCGCACTTGTGAAAGTGTTCGGACTTTATCACACCATAGAGTGGGGAACATAAGCCCCCGGTGTAATATGCCGTACCAAAATATACGGGTGCCAGATGTCATATAATGAGCATATATATATAAAATGTGATGCAATTGCGATCATACAGGTGCTGCATTATTAATGAAAGAAAAGTCTGCTAGTAGAGCGGACTGATACAAATAGTGCGGTAAGCAAGGGATTTGGACTAAATAAACATGTCCCCCTTCAGGGATGAGCTGCGGATTTGGTGTATATAATTGAATTTAATGCTCGTAATTGAGACCACCTGAGTGTTCGGCGCGGCCTTCTTTAGTCCCTGACTGTTGCATCATGAGTTCGGCAGGTTCACCGCCGGACAGGGCTTCTGGTTAACAGAGTCCTGTGTACAAAAAAGAAGAAAAAAAAGAGGGGCACATTTGCGAGCCCCCGGTATGGTCGAACCGCACTCTGGGTCCGTTGTGATCCTGCCCCCTCCCCTATGCCCATGGTATCTCCAAAGCGTAATGATGTACGCGGAGTGTTATTCTTGCGATCATACGCGGGCGAGGGTTGGGGCCGCATTGCTACGCGTGCTCTGATCGCGCCAGGTGGTCTTGGTTGGCATTGCTCCGGGCGCGCTTTGCTGTATCCGGCCGTTTAACGGCCGGACTCGAGAATTGCCTTAGAAGGCTGCTCTGTACTTCTGCCGCGGGAGCCGCTGTATGTTCCTCCGTTCGGAGGGAGCGTTCCGTATTCCCATTGACCGTGATGACTCCACGAGGGCCTGGCATCTTGAGCTTTAGGTATGCATAGTGCGGCACCGCGTTGAATTTGGCAAACGCGGTTCGCCCGAGCAGAGCGTGATAGCCGCTGCGAAACGGGACTATGTCGAAGATTAACTCTTCGCTCCGGAAATTATCCGGGGATCCGAAGACCACTTCCAGTGTGACTGAGCCTGTGCAGTTGGCTTCCACTCCTGGTATGACACCTTTAAAGGTTGTCTTTGTAGGTTTAATCCTTGATGGGTCTATGCCCATTTTGCGCACTGTATCCTGATAAAGCAGGTTCAGGCTACTGCCGCCGTCCATCAGGACTCTCGTGAGGTGGAACCCATCGACGATTGGGTCTAAGACCAATGCGGCGAATCCGCCATGGCGTATGCTGGTCGGATGGTCTCTTCGATCGAAAGTGATCGGACAAGAGGACCATGGGTTGAACTTTGGGGCGACTGGCTCCATCGCATAGACGTCCCTTAGTGCGCGTTTCCTCTCCCTCTTGGGTATGTGGGTCGCGTATATCATATTCACCATCCGTACTTGTGGGGGAAAACCCTTCTGTCCTCTATTGTTCGGCGGCCGGGTCTCTTCCTCGTCGTCGCTATTTAGCCCCTTGTCATTGTTTTTGGCAATTAACTTGCCGGCCTGCTTGAACACCCAGCAATCTCTATTGGTGTGGTTAGCTGGCTTTTCAGAGGTGCCATGTATCTGGCATAAGCGGTCGAGTATTCGGTCCAGATTGGACGGACCCGGAGTGGTTCTTTTAAATGGCTTCTTCCTCTGACCGGGTTTAGAGCCTCGGAATCCGGCATTGACTGCCGTATCCTCCTTATCGTCGCCGTTAATTCGGCGCTTGTTTTTGTTTCGACGTGACCTGCCGTTGTTGTCCTTAGTATCCGGACTGCCAGAATTTTTACGGAGATTGTTGTTGCGGGCTAGCCAGCTGTCCTCTCCCGCACAAAAGCGGGTCATTAACGATGTGAGGGCTGCCATGGATTTCGGCTTTTCCTGCCCCAGGTGCCGGGCTAGCCATTCGTCCCGGATGTTATGTTTGAAGGCTGCAAGGGCCTCTGCGTCCGGACAATCGACGATTTGATTTTTCTTCGTCAAGAACCGTATCCAGAATTGTCTGGCCGATTCGTCTGGCTGCTGAATGATGTGGCTTAGGTCGTCGGCGTCTGGTGGTCGCACATATGTGCCTTGGAAGTTATCAAGGAATGCGGCCTCCAGGTCTTCCCAACACCCAATTGACTCTACGGGCAGGCTGTTAAGCCAATGCCGAGCTGGTCCTTTAAGCTTGAGTGGGAGGTACTTGATGGCGTGGAGATCGTCGCCGCGGGCCATATGGATGTGGAGAAGATAGTCTTCGATCCAGACCGCGGGGTCTGTTGTGCCATCGTAAGATTCGATGTTTACGGGTTTAAACCCTTCGAGGATCTGATGGTCCATTACTTCGTCAGTGAAGCATAGCGGGTGTGCGGCGCCCCTGTATTGAGTGATATCGCGACGCAGCTCGAGAGAGCGCTGTCTGCTGTGTTCGGCCCGGCCGGGGTTATTGTATCCGGCACGACGGTATTCGTCGTGGGTCGTAGGGCGCCCACGTGATCCATAGATGGATCTGGATTGCCTTGCTTTGTCCTCCAATATGTCTCGCAAGTCCGGCGCGTTCCCTCTTGGCTTCGTACTTTTGGAGCGATGCCGGGGTATGGTCTTGGCTGGGGGCCTGGATGCCTCTCTGTCACGACCACGGGGTGGTCGGTCAGCCATATCGTGCGCTGGTGATGGAGGTACGTAAGCTTCCTCCTCTAATCGGGGGAGCAACTTGCGTTTTGGGTAACTTTTGGAGGGACGTTCGAGTTTATACTCTTCGGCCGCGAGGACCTCGGTCCATCGATCGGCCAGCAGGTCCTGATCAGCTTGAAGCTGCTTCTGCTTTTTCTTTAGGCTGTTTGCTGTGGCGATAAGCCTGCGCTTGAAGCGCTCTTGTTCGACGGGATCCTCGGGTACGACGAATTCGTCATCGTTGAGGCTTGCTTCGTCTTCGGAGGGAGGCATATAATTATGATCCTCAACCTCTTCGTCTGCCGCCCCCTCATGAGGGCTTGCTTCTGCATCCTCCTGCGCTGAGTCTTGCTGGAGGGGATTGTCTTCGGCACTCTCTGGAGTATTATTATCTCCTGTGCCGGAATCTCCATTCTTGCTGTGGCGAGATTTAGAGCGGCGCCGCTGACGCTGACGCTTGGGCTGTTTCTTTAAGGGATCTGCCTCCGCTGTCTCTTCGCCGTCCCCATCTTTTGGGGTATCCACCATGTATACGTCATATGACGAGGTGGCCTTCCAGTGCCCTGTGGGCGCTGGTTCCTGTTCGTCTCCGGCATCGTCGTCCATAGCGTCGATGTCTTCGGAGTCGTAGTCTAGCATGTCGGTTAGATCGTCGACAGTGGCTACAAAGTGGGTGGTGGGTGGGCTCTGAATTTCTTCGTCGTCCGTATCCCAACCATCCTGGCCATAATCCGGACAGGACTCTCCTGATAACGAGAGATGCTTTAGTGAATTCAAGATATCGCCGAAAGGCGAGCATTGGAAGATGTCCGCGGCGGTGAATTCCATAACCGGCGCCCAATCCGGACTGATTGGCAGGGGCGCGGGAGGTTCGGAGTCCGGCGAGGAGTCCGGCGCCTCGGAATCACGAGTTTCGCAGGGGACAATATTAGTGTTCGGCTCCATCGCCGTGGATGTTGGAGCCCCCAGGGCGGCGTCTATCCACCGGCCCTCGATCTGGGCGATCGGCTCCGGGCCAATGGCCGGAGCGGACCCGTGTGCGGCCACCAAGGCACTGTTCGGCGGCAGAGCTAAATCATGCCCGTCGTCACAGTGCGGCGCGCTTGGCTGTGGCTCGAGTCCGTCGAAGATCAAGTCTCCGCGGACGTCGGCCGTGAAGTTTAAGCTTCCAAATCTGACCTGACGGCCAGGGGCGTAGCTTTCAATCTGCTCCAGATGGCCAAGTGAATTGGCCCGCAGGGCGAAGCCGCCGAATACGAAGATCTGTCCGGGGAGAAAAGTCTCACCCTGGACAGCGTTGCTGGTTGAAGATGCCATCAAGCCTATCGGTGACGACACAGAGGAACTCTCAATGAAAGCACCAATGTCGGTGTCAAAACCGGCGGATCTCGGGTAGGGGGTCCCGAACTATGCGTCTAGGCGGATGGTAACAGGAGACGAGGGACACAATGTTTTACCCAGGTTCGGGCCCTCTCGATGGAGGTAAAACCCTACGTCCTGCTTGATTAATATTGATGATATGGGTAGTACAAGAGTAGATCTACCACGAGATCAAGGAGGCTAAACCCTAGAAGCTAGCCTATGGTATGATTGTTGTAATGTATGTTGTCCTACGGACTAAAGCCCTCCGGTTTATATAGACACCGGAGAGGGCTAGGGTTACACAGAGTCGGTTACAATGGTAGGAGATCTACATATCCGTATTGCCAAGCTTGCCTTCCACGCCAAGGAAAGTACCATCCGGACACGAGCCGGAGTCTTCAATCTTGTATCTTCATAGTCTCGGAGTCCGGCGGATAATGATAGTCCGGCTATCCGGACACCCCCTAGTCCAGGACTCCCTCAAGGTGCTTCACCCAACGGTCCTGCTAGGACATATGCTTTCTTGGCAGCTATGAGGATGGTCCTCAGGTTCCGGACCCAGTCCGAATAGTTGCTGCCATCATCTTTCATCTTGGTTTTCTCTAGGAACGCGTTGAAGTTGAGGTTGACATGAGCGTTGGCCATTTGATCTACAAGACATTTTTGCAAAGGTTTTTAGACTAAGTTCATGATAATTAAGTTCATCTAATCAAATTATTTAATGAACTCCCACTCAGATTAGACATCCCTCTAGTCATCTAAGTGATACATGATCCGAGTCAACTAGGCCGTGTCCAATCATCATGTGAGACGGACTAGTCATCATCTGTGAACATCTCCATGTTCATCGTATCTTCCATACGACTCATGTTCGACCTTTCAGTCTCTTGTGTTCCGAGGCCATGTCTGTACATGCTAGGCTCGTCAAGTTAACCTAAGTGTTTTGAATGTGTAAATCTGTCTTACACCCGTTGTATGTGGACGTTGGAATCTATCACACCCGATCATCACGTGGTGCTTCGAAACAACGAACTTTCGCAATGGTGCACAGTTAGGGGGAACACTTTCTTGAAATTATTATGAGGTATCATCTTATTTACTACCGTCGTTCTAAGCAAATACGATGCAAAAACATGATAAACATCAGATGCAATCAAATAGTGACATGATATGGCCAATATCATATAGCTCCTTTGATCTCCATCTTTGGGGCGCCACGATCATCTTCGTCACCGGCATGACACCATGATCTCCATCATCATGATCTCCATTATCGTGTCTCCATGAAGTTGCTCGCCAACTATTACTTCTACTACTATGGCTAACGGTTTAGCAATAAAGTAAAGTAATTACATGGTGTTTAATCATTGACGCGCAGGTCATACAATAATTAAGACAACTCCTATGGCTCCTGCCGGTTGTCATACTCATCGACATGCAAGTCGTGATTCCTATTACAAGAACATGATCTCATACATCACATATATATCATTCATCACAACTTTTGGCCATATCACATCACAAGGCATATGCTGCAAAAACAAGTTAGACGTCCTCTAATTGTTGTTGCATGTTTTTTACATGGCTGCAATAGGGTTCTAGCAAGAACGTTTCTTACCTACGTGAAAGCCACAACGTGATATGCCAATTTCTATTTACCCTTCATAAGGACCCTTTTCATCGAATCCGATCCGACTAAAGTGGGAGAGACAGACACCCGCTAGCCACCTTATGCAACTAGTGCATGTTAGTCGGTGGAACCTGTCTCACGTACGTGTAAGGTTGGTCCGGGACGCTTCATCCCACGATGCCACCGAAACAAGATAAGACTAGTAGTGGCAAGAAAATTGAAAACATCTACGCTCACAACAAATTTGTGTTCTACTCGTGCAAAGAAACTACACATAGACCTAGCTCTAATACCATTGTTGGGGAATGTTGCAGAAAATAAAAAAATTCTATGCTTCGCCAAGATCAATCAATGGAGTCATCTAGCAATGAGAGAGAGGAGTGCATCTGCATACCCTTGTAGATCGCGAGCGGAAGCGTTCAAGAGAACGAGGTTGAGGGAGTCGTACTCGTCGTGATCCAAATCACCGGAGATCCTAGCGCCGAATGGACGGCACCTCCGCATTCAACACACGTACAAGACGTATCCTCCTTCTTGATCCAGCAAGGGAGAGGGAGAGGTTGATGGAGATCCAGCAGCACAATGGCGTGGTGGTGGAAGTAGTGGTGATCTCGGCAGGGCATCACCAAGCTCAGCGAGAGGGAGAGGTGGTGAAGAGGGAGAGGGAGGCGCCAGGAGCAGGGGTGCGCAACCCTCCATCCCCCCCTCTTTATATAGGGGCCCTGGGGGGGCGCCGGCCCCTAGAGATTGGATATCAAGGGGGGGCGGCGGCCAAGGGGGGTGGCTTGCCCCCCAAGCCAAGTGGGGCGCCCCCCACCCCTAGGGTTTCCAACCCTAGCGCAGGGGGAGGCCCAAGGGGGGCGCACCAGCCCACCAGGGGCTGGTTCCCTTCCCCACTTCAGCCCATGGGGCCCTCCGGGATAGGTGGCCCCACACGGCGGACCCCCGGGACCCTTCCGGTGGTCCAGATACAATACCGGTGACCCCCGAAACTTTCCCGATGGCCGAAACTGGACTTCCTATATACAATTATTTACCTCCGGACCATTCCGAAACTCCTCCTGATGTCCGGGATCTCATCTGGGACTTTGTACAACTATCGGGTTACCGCATACTAATATCTCTACAACCCTAGCGTCACCGAACCTTAAGTGTGTAGACCCTACGGGTTCGGGAGACATGCAGACGTGACCGAGATGACTCTTCCGTCAATAACAAATAGCGGGATCTAGATACCCATGTTGGCTCCCACATGCTCCTCGATGATCTCATCAGATGAACCACGATGTCATGGATTCAAGTAATCCCGTATACAATTCCCTTTGTCAATTGGTATGTTACTTGCCCAAGATTCGATCATCGGTATCCCAATACCTCGTTCAATCTCATTATCAGCAAGTCACTTTACTCGTACCGTAATGCATGATCCCATGACCAAACACTTGGTCACATTGAGCTCATTATGATGATGCATTACCGAGTGGGCCTAGAGATACCTCTCCGTCATACGGAGTGACAAATCCCAGTCTCGATCCGTGTCAACCCAACAGATACTTTCGGGGATACCTGTAGTATACCTTTATAGTCACCCAGTTACGTTGTGACGTTTGGTACACCCAAAGCACTCCTATGGTATCCGGGAGTTACACGATCTCATGGTCTAAGGAAATGATACTTGACATTGGAAAAGCTCTAGCAAACGAACTACACGATCTTGTGCTATGCTTAGGATTGGGGCTTGTCCATCACATCATTCTCCTAATGATGTGATCCCGTTATCAACGACATCCAATGTCCATAGTCAGGAAACCATGACTATCTGTTGATCAACGAGCTAGTCAACTAGAGGCTTACTAGGGACATGTTGTGGTCTATTTATTCACACATGTATTATGATTTCCAGATAACACAATTATAGCATGAATAATAGACAATTATCATGAACAAGGAAATATAATAATAATCATTTTATCATTGCCTCTAGGGCATATTTCCAACACCAACCAATGAAGTACGGTGTGCCATCGCGCACTATCCGCTAGTGTAAGGCCCGATTCTTTTGCCAGATGTTGTAGATTCTCCCAGAATCCGACCCATACCCACCTTCTCCCAGAATCTTTGAGCCGCATTTGTTTTAAAATCCTATCTAATGAGATCCTAACTAGATAGGATTGTAAAACAAACGGGGCTCAAAGATTCTGGGAGAAGCTGGGTAGGGGTCGGATTCTGGGAGAATCCCTAGATTCTCGCAAAAGAACTGGGCCTAAACCTTATTCATATTAATGAATGAACCACGTTCCACACAATATATTTGTCGGATTAAGCTATATCTCCCCTCTCTTCCTCTCCCTATCTCTCGATTTTGTTTGCAAGTGAAAGTGCGTTATATCGACTAGAGGGGGGGTGAATAGGCGATTTTTACAAATTCGTCACTGAGGAATTTCTAGGTGAAGAAATTCCTAAGTAACGACACACTAGCAGCGGAATAAGTACTCAGTATAAGCATAACGGATCAGTAGCATAGTCATCATGATGAAATGAAAACAAATACAGAGTAGAGAAAGTGTGATAACAAGATAAGCAGGTTGAACACTATGTGACTGAAGAAATAGGATTGAGGAAATAGAGAAAGTCTTCAGTCAAAATCTTCAAACAATAATGATCAGGTTCATCCGCACATGAATGAGGAAATGAAAGGGTTGAGGAAATAGAACCAGTTGGCTTGGTGAAGACAATGATTTGGTAGACCAGTTCCAACTATTGTAACAATTGTATGTCTGGTTGGAGCGGCTGAGTATTTAAACTTGAGGACACACAGTCCTGGACACACAGTCCTCACCGTATTATCCTCGAGCTAAAGTCACACAGACCTCACCCAACACTTGTGGTAAGTCTTCGCAGGTGACTTCCAACCTTCACAAACTTGGTCACTTGGCGATCCACAATTCCTCTTGGATGCTCAGACCATGACGCCTAACCATCTGGAGGATACACAGTCCTCAAAGGTAACAAGCATCGGTTCCACATAGGAACAATCTCTTCAATGATGCTCAATCACTTTGGGTTTTCCTCACTTGATGATTTTCGCTCAAAGTCCTCGGAGGATGGGATGCTCTCAATGACAAGTGTCAGTTTCTCTCGGAGCAGCCAACCAGCTAGTGGTTGGAGGGGGCGGCTATTTATAGCCTAGGGAGCATCCCGACATGATAAGACATAAATGCCCTTTAATGATATGACCGTTAGGTGGTAGGATATTTTGGACAGTTGGCGTGTAGCACAACAACGGCCGGATTTGAGGTATCAAATTCCTCAGGGCTATGATGTTTCTCACTGTGTAGGCAATCTGCACTGGCGAATTTCTAACTCCTCAGTCAGAACAAATTCCTCAGAGACCAGAAGATCTTCGTCTCTGTCACTGAAGAAATTGACTGAACTGATATGAGATTTCCAATGGCTTCACTCAAAAGGATCGGGTAGGTGTAGGATTTTGAGATGAGCATCACATGGAAATCAGTTTCCTTAGTATTACCTCGACCCGCTTTAATAGTACAGTGTTTCCTATGACTCAAGAAAGAGAAAATGAAACTACGAAAACAGAAGTCTTCACGCTTCATAATCCTCGCATGAATATCCAAGTCTTCAAGGTCACACCAATTTCTTCACTTTCAAAATCTTCAGTAGAACCAAAGTCTTCAGCTGAAGACTAAGGGGCACTAGATGCACTTACAATCTCCCGCTTTTTGGTGATTGATGACAAATAGGTTAAGTTTTCAACGAGGATAAATATATCAATTGAAAGTGCTAGACATTGAGGAATTTGATTGCAAGATATAGAAGAACTCCCCCTGAAGATGTGCACATTTGAGGAATTTGCTTTTGATAGCAGATGCACATTGTAGAGTAATATTATGGAGATCTCCCCCTATATCTTGTAATTCATACACGCATTAATCATATGATATGAAGAATTTGAAATGCATGATGAAATATGGTGACTGATGTAATTCAGCATGCGTGCATTGACATATATGAGGAAATGGCATACAGAAGAACAGAGCAAAAGTATTAGGTCACCATCGTACTTAAGTTTACAACTCGATCCAATAAATACTTCAGAAGAGCAAGAGTTGTAACTTAAAAAAACGCCCATATATAAAGACCCATTTGAAGACTAACTCAAATTTCTCCCCCTTTGTCATCAAATGACCAAAAGGGATGAAAAGTGAGGACTAATGCCCCTGAAGAATTTCCTCATGATGTCAATGGAGGAGTGACAGTGTTATTGGGGTCGGTTGTTGAAGTAGGGCCTGCCGCGGTGTCTTCCAAATCTTCATTTTCATCAATCTCGCGCGATGAAGAAAAAGAGTTGGCCACCAAAGAAGGAACTTTGACTTTCTTGAATTTCTTCGACGGTGGGTAAGACCAGTCAAAGTCCTGCTTGAAGCCCATCTGCTTAAGATCTTCTTCACCGTAGAGATGAGACAGAATAGCCCAGGTGCGATCAGATACTTCATGGAGGTAGTAATGGTTCTTCTTCACTAAATTGTGTGTAGCAGTCATGTTATGTAGAATTGAACCAAACTGACGCTTGACCCATTTATGGTTGCGATCGACCTTCTGATGAAGACTGAGGAGAAGCTCACGATCAGTCATCACCCTTGGAGGTGTGCCTTGAGGATTTTGCTTTGAAGCATTGATGGCAGATTCATGAGTGGCAGAGTCATCATTGGTGGAGTAGGATGCAACTTTGAGGAACTTTCCATCCAATGGACGAATGCCTTCATCAATAATAGTAGCCTTGCCCTTCTCATCAGCTGAGAAAATAGTCCGCTTGAGGACTTCAATGGGGGGCAAGTAGCTACCATGGTTAAGTGTATCAGCCTTGTAGTTGATTGAAGACCATGATCGGATGAATTTCATGATCCAGGGAGCGTAAGGCTTCAATTCAAACGGAGAAAGAGCAACATTGGCCATAGTTCTCATGAAGAAATCATGGTAGTTGATTGGAATACCATGCATGATATTGAATAGCAGATTCTTCATGATGCCAATGACCTCTTATTCATTAGAGTCGTGGCCTGTGATTGGACTCAGGGTCTTGGTCAAAATTCTATATATGGTCCGAGGCACATAAAGAAATTCCTTCACGAGGAATTTGGTTCTTGGGGCTTGGCCAGACTTCAGCGGCTTCATCAACACTTGCATGAAGTGATCAGAGAGCTCAGGTTCATGATAGATGAGACGTGCTCCTTCAAGGGGAGGACTGACAGGCAGGGCATGAAGCAATTTAGAGGTCGATGCTTTGAAGTGTGTTCTCTGTCATCCAGTCCAACACCCAAGATTTTACATCTTTAGCATTGCCGGTGATGTGCAGCGTCGCCTAGAACTGAAGAATTAGCTCTTCATTCCAATCACATATGTTAGTGCAGAAGTTGAGTAGCCTAGCATCATGAAGAACACTAAGGACTGGGGTGAAGCAAGGCAGCGATTCCATATCCACATGAGGAATATGCTCATGGTCAAAGATCTTGTCCTTACCAAATACTCCCTTCGTCCCATAATGTAAGACGTTTTTTGACACTAAACTAGTGTTAAAAAACGTCTTACATTATGGGACAGAGGGAATAGCATAGAAGAATAAAAGTTCATCTGACTTGCTATCCAGAAACGCTTCCTTCAAAGACGATCAGAGTCATATGGGTTGTATTCCATGAAGAACACGTGTTCATGGAAAAATTCATCAGATTTGAACTTTTGTTCCTTTGAGAAGGCATTCTTCGGCTTGGGATGAGGTGTATCTGTCAATGTCTTCACAGCCTTAGGAATCACAGTCTTAGGAGCCACAGGCTGAGGAATTTCAATTTCTGCTTTAGTAGCAGCCTGGGTCTCCATCTTTTCAGCAGCATTAACATCAGCACTAGTGGCTGGAATTTCTTCTGGGATGGTCAGAAGTGAAGCTTGAGGTTCATCAGAGCCCATGTGAATTTCTTCTGTCTGGACTGGGGACTGAGGAATCTGTTGCAGTGGGGTGAACATGGGGGAATAGGGGTGATGACTTTCCCAATAGTCATCATTCAACGTTGGAGTGGTGCTCCCAATGTCCACATCTTCTTCTTCTTCATCCAATTCTTCAACGCCTGCCTCTTCAGCCGTGAACTGAGGCATGGGCGATGAGACCACTGGAGTTGAAGTGACATTGTCCACTTCAATTTCCTCATCCAATTGCTCTGTCGAGGCAGTAGAAGGATCTTCTTCATCTGATTCATTTGCAATTTCATAATCTTAACCAAAGGGAACAATCTCCTTTGATGGCAAGCTTGAAAGAGGAACAACATCTATTGGATTTTCATAAGAGCTGGTCAAAGTCTTCGCCTTCTTGGGAGCAGAAGATTCTAAGGAAGTAGATGTTTTCCTTTTCTTCACCGCTGCTTGCTCTGCAGCCTTGGTTTTCTTTGCTTCTAATGCAGAAGGAAGGATAGGACTTAGCATTGGTGGTGGAGGAGCAGAGGAAATTGGTGCAGCTTCTTCAGGCACAACTAATGCAGTTGTCCTAACTTGTTTAGATTCTTCAGGCGCGGTGTCAGATGCTTCAGCTGGCCTGTCTTGTTCTTCAGGCGCAACACTAGTGGTTGCCCTGGCAATTTCATCAGCGGCTGGAACAACTTCATCAGCCCTGGTACTTTCAGTTTCATCAGCAGCCTGATTTTTATCAGCGGTGCAGGCATGTTCTTCAGTAGGCTATGCAGATGCTTGAGCCTGAGGAATTTCAATATGCGTTTGAGCAGCACTATTGGATGTAAATCCCTTTGCCATTCTGACGAATCTGACCTTGGCTCCCAGCCATTTAGCCTTATAGGCGTCAAATTCATCACTGAGCGCCTTGATTTCATACTGTAAAGTCACAAGTTGTTCAGTTGTCATTTTCAGCACATTTTTCTTCAAATAGTGCTCCTTCTTATACTGAGCTTTCCTCACGGACCTGACTTTCTCAAATTTCCATTTTTCTTCAGAAATGAAAGCCGTCAACATATGACTTTGGCTAGGTGAGAGATTTAATTCTGGCAAGGGAGTGCTTGGGTCCTTGTGCCATAGATCAATGAAGTCCAGGATCTTCTTCGGATGTAGTAAGAGTGGCATAGCACTACCCTTGGTTCTAGCGGCCCTTTGCTCTCCGTCTCTGATGATTTCTGCTAATTCCTCATCATTAGCTTCATCTTCATCTGACGGTACTTGGAAGGCAACTTGCTTCTTATGAGGACTTGGTCTTGTGCCTCGTCCAGCAGTAGCCTTGGTCTTCAGCAAGTGGGGCATGTTGAGGACTGAGGAGGAGCTGAAGAACTTGCAGATGCTCCTGAAGCAATTGAGATGCCTGTGGTCCTTTGGCAAGAGGCGAGATGCATATGTGTCGAGGACTTTGTTGGAGGAGCTGAGGGTTTTGCAATTTAAGGAACTGGAGCAGCTTGAGGAATATGTTGTGAGGGCATAGATGAGCTTGGTCGTGAGGGCATTCCTGAGGAAGGTGGTTTGTGATCTGGCTTCTTAGGCATAGCCTTCTTGCTAGCAGAGGCCTCAGCAGCGGCAGTAGCCGAGACTTTGTTGAATTTCCTAACTGCTTCCTTGGCCTATTTGGTCAATTTCGCTTGCCGCTTGGCCCATTCATCAGGATATTCCTCACTGCGCTTGAGGCTAGTGGGATCAGCAATTTGGCGAGGTGCCAATGGAGGTCTTGGGCAAGGAGGGTGAAGAGCGAATTTCTTCATGTACTTTGGAGTAACGTATCTGTATTCCCTCCATTCTCGTGCCCATCTTTGTTCAATTCTTTGAATGTGCACCTTGCGCTCATTCTTCATTTCTTTTCCGTGACTTGCCTCATTAGGAGTGCAATACCCTGCATAGATGTCATCAGGGATTTCAAAGGCAGTGTTCACTTCCAGTTTCTTCCCTCCCTTCTGAGGTTTCTTGCCATTTGCCATTTTCTTTAGCTGAGGATTTTGAACAATTGAGTTCTCTAAAGAGGTATGCAATTTTTCTTCGAGGAACGCTGCAAATGAGTTAAGTTGATGAGAACCTAGTGATTCAGCGGTGGACATGTGTACCTGTGAACAGAGTATAGGTGCAAAGAATTTGGAGAGATCATATGCGTTCTCAGAAGTTTTTGCAAAAAGGAACAAGTTTGAGGAATTTTACCAGATATGTCTTGAGGAATTTTACTAAGCGTTCTTTGACTTAGGTTCCATAGTTGTATGGATTTGAGAGATTCACACAGCTGAGGAATCTTGAAAAAAATGTCTCTTAGAGAAACAGATCAAGAACAGATGATTGTGTGAGGTGTTTAAAGTGGAGAAGTTGAAGAATAAACACCTCGTGAAGATCTTATGGAAATCATCAGAATCAACAAGGGCAGTAAAAGTAACTTTTAGTTACCCTTGACGAAGAACACGACAAACTGGGAGTGTTAGATTGGAAGTTCGTCAGTCCAGATCTTCCATGCCCTAACTTGGCAGAGGAAGACAGCTACGGCGGCAGCAGAGTGAAGATATCCGCGGCCGGCGCGAGTACGACGACGACGAGGTCGAGGCAGTGAAGCTCTTCCTCACCGGCGATAATGAAAGTAGCGGCGGTGCTAGGGCTTGAGAGCTCGAGCAAGGGGAGTGATTTCAAGCGGGGTAAATGTAGTCTGAGGAGGCTGAGGGGTATTTATAGCCGAGGTGAAAAACCGCTCGCCCAAGGAAAATGGACGACCATGCCCCGACCCTTCTCGTCCTAGCGATATGTGTCACCCACGTACAGAGTGGTGGAGATCGTGTGAGATCGTGGGTGAATAGATAAATACTATCATGGGATGTGGAATGATTTGAGCGGCAAAATTCGGAAATTCAGATAGGAAAATGTTAATGTATCATTCACAAATTCTTCAGCTGACAAGGACGCGGTGAAGATTTTGAACGGGTTTCAAATAGAGCGCACATGAAGAATTTGTGAACAGACTAGGTTGAGTTTAACATAAAGGGGGAATGGGTCCGATCACATTCACTTAGCAGAAAAGTCAACTTGAAGAATTAGTAATAAGTGAATGTTGTTGAGGACACAAAACTCGAATATACATATATATATAGTCAATGAAGAACAACGACGGAAAGAGTGAAGAAAATGCAAAGTTGAATAAATTGAACAACTGAGGAATTTCAACATGAAGAAAAACTCAAATTGAAGATTTTCAACTTTGGTTGGTGGCGTAACCCACCGTGTAAGAATGATGATTTCAGACACCACATACAATTGTCGTAGGGTTCTGAGAATCAAATTCTTCATTAATTTCTTCACACTTAGAGGGTTAGTCTTCATTGATTGAAGAAAAACGTTACTTCGTGTATTGCACATCTCAGTCATCAAATTTGCATAAGTGTTAGGATGTGTGTCCTTTTCAAAGAACATCCGAAGATTTTAAGATATTTAGCTCACACCACAACTTGCTAAATCTCTTCTCATCCAAGGGCTTTGTGAAGATATCAGCTAGGTGATCTTTGGTATTTGCTTGGTCGATGGAGATGTCGCCCTTCAACACATGGTCGCGAAGAAAATGATGACGAATCTGGACGTGCTTTGTCTTTGAGTGCTGAACTGGGTTGTGAGCAATCTTGATAGCACTCTCATTATCGCAGTAGAGTGGCACATTATTCACATTGATGCCATAGTCCTTGAGGGTTTGCTTCATCCATAGCAATTGAGCACAACAAGATCCAGCAGCAATGTACTCAGCTTCAGCAGTAGAGAGTGATACGCAGTTCTGCTTCTTCGAGGACCAACATACCAAGGATCATCCGAGGAAATGACATGTGCCTGATGTTGACTTGCAGTCCACCCGATCACTAGCATAGTCAGAGTCAGAATATCCAATGAGATCAAAATAAGAGCCATTGGGATACCATAACCCAAGTGTTGGAGTGTGATCTAGATATCGAAGAATATGCTTAACAGTCTTATGGTGTGATTCCTTCGGTTAGCTTGAAATCGGGCACACATGCAAAGACTAAGCATAATATCCGGCCTAGGTGCACATAGGTACAATAAAGAGCCAATCATGGAGCGGTATACCTTTTGATCGAAGTCTTTACCATTTTCATCGGTGCATAGATGGCCATTTGTGGGCATAGGGATTTTGACGCCTTTGCAATCTTGCATGCCGAATTTCCTCAACACATCCTTGAGGTATTTCTCCTGGGATATGAATATGCCATTGTGTTGTTGATGAATTTGAAGACCTGAGAAGAATTTCATTTCTCCCATCATAGACATTTGATATTCCTCACTCATCGTATAGGCAAATTCGCCACTGTAATGTTGGTTAGTACAGCCAAAGATAATATCATCAACATAAATTTGACAAACGAATAATTCATCATCATATGCTTTGGTGAAAAGAGTTGGGTCAAGTGAACCGGGTTTGAAGCCTTTCTTCATGAGGAATTCCTTCAATGTACCTTACCATGCCCGAGGTGCTTGCTTGAGGCCATAGAGGGCATTGTTGAGTCTGTAGACGTGATCTGGAAATTTTGGATCCTCAAAACCTGGTGGTTGAGCAACATATACTTCTTCCGCAAGCTTACCATTGAGGAATGCACTTTTCACATCCATTTGATGTAAGATGATATTATGATGGTTAGCATAAGCAAGCAATATGTGAATAGCTTCAAGTCTAGCAACAGGTGCAAAAGTTTCATCAAAATCAATTCTGTCAACCTGTGTGTAGCCTTGAGCTACAAGACGAGCCTTATTCCTCACCACAAGGCCATTTTCATCTTGTTTGTTGCGGTAGATCCATTTGGTACCGATGATGTTGTGCTTGCGTGGGTCTAGTCGCTTGACAAGCTCCCACACATTCTTGAGCTCGAATTGATGCAATTCATCTTGCATGGCTTGAATCCACTCAGATTCCATGAATGCTTCATCAACTTTAGTGGGCTCTATGATAGAGACAAATGCAAAATGCCCACAAAAGTTAGACAAGTGTGAAGCTTTTGAGCGCGTGAGAGGACCTGGTGCGTTGTTTTCGCTGATGACCACTACACCACGACACTACAAAGACGACATGCATCTGTTGGCATAACTATGCATTGGCGACACATTATCTATCCATAACAACGCCGACACATTGATTCTCAGGGTTGCTCAAGAGTGCCGATGTTCTATCTGTCGGCAATGCATAAAGGATTGCAGACATACCATGTGTCGGTGTATTGTTTCATTACCGATACATCATCTGACGACGTTTCTTTGCGATGGAAAAAGTGTCGGTGTTGCCTGGGCTTGGCCCACCTCAAAACATTGGCCCAGCAATACAGGGCCACGTGAAACCCCAAAGTTTCCATCAAGTCGCCCATTCCCACGCCAGCACCCCTCGAAAGAAAAAAAGAACTCCCCACATCTCCTCTATCTCGCTCCCCCTTCCCCCTCCCCCGGCGTCTGAATCCCAAACCCTAACCCAGCTGCGCCGCTGACCCCATATCCCCGCCGCCGATCCCGACCAGCAAGCTGGTCAGCTCCATCCATGGCATCTCGTACCCCGGGCGTCCCCTTACTTAGCCCGCTGTCAAGTCGTAGGATTTGCCCCGCCGTCCACTGCCATGGATCCGCCGCCCAGTCCGCTTCGGAGGAGCTGCCATCCAATCCTGGTGTTTCCCGCTGCCGAGGAGCCGTCGTACCGTCCGCTTCCAAGGAGCCGTCGTCCCATCCGCTTCCATGGAGCCATCAGAAGGTGAGGAGCAACCGTCGTACTTCCTTGAGATCGACCCCCTTGTCCTGCCCCGCCTCCAGGATGATGTAGGTAACCTGCACGAGGAGATTTTCTCCTTTTAATGTTCATTATTTCCCTTGCTTCTGTAAGAATTTATGGATCTAGTGCTATTTCTTTTATCCCACGAGATGTAGTATTCTTGTTAAGATGAACGCTAGATTCCCATTCATGTGTATCATTTGTGATAGTTTCTTTTAGAGAGGGGTCAATTTCCTACAACTGATGTACAAGTTGGATCATTGCATCTTTTTCTTCCTAATTAAAGCTTTCCTTTTCCTGGGCTGAGGCTTTCTTTGAAATTCCAACTTATGTTTATGAAACAGCTTGACCTCACTCGCAACTGAATCTAGTTCGATTTATTTTTGTGAAATCAGGTAAACATATTCGATATGTGAATGTTCAGGACTAGCGTATGCTTGATTGACTCCAGGTTAGTTACAAGAGTTGACAAACCATTGTATTTGTATGAAGCCTTTCTTGTTTATGGGTTGCTGAAATATGTAGTATTGCATTTACAAAAGAAAAATATTGGTTTATTATTGCTTTTATTTCAGTCATCTTATTTGATACTCGGTGTAGTAGCTTGTCATGTTACCCTATTTACATGATATTCAGGAGGAAGTAAAATTGTGTTTGATATGGATGTTCTTACTACTGACAATGTACAAAGAGGAATGGAATGTGTTTATTTTTATTGTGAAAAGCTCAACGTACAATTAGTGGGTTCTGGTTGCTAGCGTATAATCTGATTGAGCTCATGATTTCTATGGGTTTGCATCGCTCTCTGCATCACATAAGTTACAGGAGTAACTCTTCTTATGCATCCTGGTCACATAATTGAAAACTTGTTCCCCTTATATGCATCCCCCACCCCCATGAATCCATGCTAATTTTAAATTTGTGTCGCTAGATATGCCATTGGTGGTCTTGAGGGTGGCGAAGATAAAGACTCATTTTGTCGTGTTGTTGCCCAGTGCACTGCTGGATTGCCCGAAGATAAACCACAATATGTAATGGTAAGTTATAAACTTTTCGAAGTGCTCATCTTCAGCCAATTATAGATTATGTTAGCATATGATTTCACTCTTATTTCAGCTTTCAACCATGCAATACGCAAAGCTTGTTTGGTTGGCGTTCTGTTATTGTGATATGCTGGGTGTTGGTTATCCACTTGATATTGTAGTATGCAGTGATTTGGGTGCAAATATGTATGAGTATGTCTATCAAACACACTCCTCGCTTTGTGTCTGCACTTGGTCCTGAGGTAGGAAAATCAGTTGATGCATTTTCCATTAGCATTGATAACTAAATTTCAGTCTTTTGCTTGAAACTTTATGTTGATCATTGGCATTCAAAGAACTTATCTCCCATTAGTCTGATATGGGTAAGAACAGTACCATATGCAAGCCATAGCCTGAATTCTAAGACCAATTTTTATGTGCTTTTCTCCCTTGGCGTAGCAACTCAAATGAGAGGTTTGACTGACTGAGTGGGAGGGGACATTGTTTCTTCTAGAAATGCCCTAAGCTAGACTTACCGATAAATCATTTGATGGTGGACCAACGGGGACCATGGCATTTGTGCTTGTTGGGTATATTTTCTCAATTAGCTATGCTTTTATTTATTTTTTGTTGTAGAAGCAGGCATGTTTATAGCAGGTTTACGTTTTAGGCTCATGTCGAGGTAGTCTTAATTCCAATTTGGTGCCAATCTAGTTTATCTACTCCTTTAACTTTAATTCCCGATGATGATTTATGTAACATTTTTTTCCTGCAGCTTCTTAGGGTATTCTGAAGATGAAACAAAACGCAATGGCAGTTGATGAACGGCCCATTGATCCTTCCTATCCATGTATGGTACAATCAACCATATGTGCAATGATTTTTCTTGTATATTTTTTTCAAATAACATGAGTGGTACAATCAACCATATGTGCAATGATTTTTTTGCAGCAGTACTACAGTAGTTGATCATGCCCAAGTTTTAAATGAGCATATGCTTTGAACTTGGCCTATAGATAACTGAGAGCATGTAGTAATTAAATGGACTAGGGATGAACTCAAAGGTCTTAGATACCTAACTAGAGTGCATATGTCTCCTAGATGAAAGATCTGCTTATATTAAGAAATTATTAGTTCATAAATTCAGCTCCAGAGTGAAGTTGCTATTATGTTCTGTCAGATCTAGTCCACTGACAAAATAGGAATTGTTTGCTCTTTTGCAGTTATGATATTTAGCAGAGTTGCACGATCTGAAAATGTATATGTGGTGGTTTTTTTTGCTTGTATTGCAGGAGAACCTAGAAGGCTTATACACGACCAATACAGAGCGACCTCTCCAGTAGTTGAAAACCAAGTAAGGAGGTGCTTTTAGATTCAGTTTTCTGAGCATTGACTAGTGAGCATGAAACAAAATATTATTTTAATATCCTGCAAAATTATGCATCAACATATGATAGTTGATCATTCACATATGTTAACGTGTAGTCTTACATTGAATGTAGCTGTAGTAGTCAAAAATAACTTTAATCATTTCAAAAAATAAATAAATAACTATGACTTCCATACTAGAAAAAGAAGAACAGGTTATCAGTGCCTAGCAATCTAACTGATCAATTTTCACAACGACCTGTTGGTTCTCAATTGCTATAGTTCAGAGTTGTATGTTTGATTAAAACTCTAGCTAACTTTGAATGATGTAGATGCATACTCACCCTTGTTTTGGCACTACTTTTATCAGCATATGAAAACTCTCATGTAACAAGCATACTGTCATGGATCTGTACGCATGTGTTTGTAAGAACTTGTACGCTTGAGTTTGAAAGAAGTTGAATGCTGGTCTGATGCTTTGTTTTCTGGAAAGTTGGGCTAAATGTTCATGGCTGCTTCCTGGGTTTCTTCAATTCATTTAAATAATTTTATCTTTTGGTCTTTGACCTATACATATAACAACTCTACCAAGCCGGTTTGTTGTACATCTTCTGTTTTTGGTTCTTTTGACTCAAGAGTAACTCAGAAGTTTGAACAAAATGCTACTATGATAATATTGCTCAAACATATGAGTGGTTTTGCAGGATCAAATGGCGGGAAGTATCAAGTCGAAGATATTATGGCTTTTGTACATCTTGTATTTTCTTCGAATGGAAGTTGATGTTGGTTTGGCGATAGAAGACTTGGCTTTTCCATAGTGTTCTGTAGAGTGATCGAACACTTAGTCTCTTATGAACTTGGCCCATATTTTGTAACATGCCACGACTTGTATGTTGACTTGAGTATTTCTTTAGCGAGGAAAACTAATGAATCTTCTATATATGTTGAATAAATGCGTTGGTCAATGGCATCTTGTGATGAATAGAAGAGTGCAATTGTTGGTATGTCTACTGCAAAGTGAACATGTTGAATATTTTGAATTTAATTTCATTGTAATATATGGTGCATTTGCGTTTGTGCTAAAATGTATAATCCTGGCAGTAAATGTGTCGGCAGAAGTATTGGAGGTCGCAAAGAGTGTCGGCATAGCATATTGACAGACAAACTGTCGGCGTAGCAACGGCCGTTGCACTATCTGTCGGTATAGCACACTGTCAAATGATCTATCGGCATAGCACAGTCTGTCGCTGAAGAATTGTCTGTCGCTATAGCCATCACCACCCCCGTCAAATTGTCCGTCGGCAT
Organism: Triticum timopheevii; assembly: GCA_963921465.1. Classification (NCBI taxonomy): domain Eukaryota; kingdom Viridiplantae; phylum Streptophyta; class Magnoliopsida; order Poales; family Poaceae; genus Triticum; species Triticum timopheevii. The sequence goes on along the minus strand of OY997264.1, from coordinate 459,147,273 downwards.
AGATTTATCTGTTGCTAAAGACCTTTCCCGGCAGGACTATAGGCGACAGCTCCTTTCTGTCGGCAAAGGTCTTTGCCGACACTAAATGTGTCGCCTTAGGTGACTTATGCCAACAGATTGTTTGACGCTGCTTTGGGTGTCGTGGTGTAGTGGACTTTCTCAATCTACACTTCGTTTGCAACGCGAGGATGAGCCGGTTGACGACTTTGCTTAGGCCCAACACTTTCTTCAGGGCCATTTTCTTTAGTAGCAACAACGTGATTGTCTTCACGATCCGGAATGACTTCTTCAGTAGATTCTTCGGTAGGGATGACATCCTCAGTAGCCTTGAGCTTGATGGATTCCTTAGGTGACACTTCATCTAGCACAGGAGGTAGGTGCTCTCTTGTGAGCCATTAGTTCCATCGAACCGCACATCTACAGTTTCAACAATGTTGTGATGATTGGTGTTGAAGACTCTGTAGGTGTGCGAGTCCTTTCCGTAACCAAGCATAAAACCCTCACGTGCTTTCGATGCAAATTTAGAGTGATGGTGAGGATCTCTAATCCAAGATTTAGCACCGAAGACTTTGAAATAACTTACATTGGGTTTTTGTCAATGAGGAGTTCATATGAGGTATTTTTGAAGAATTTGTGAAGATATACTTTGTTGATGATGTGGTATGCTGTATCAATAGCTTTTGGCCAAAAATGTTGTGGTGTCTTGTATTCATCAAGCATAGTGCGAGCCATCTCAACAAGAGTCCTGTTCTTGCGCTCCATGATGCCATTCCGCTGAGGAGTATAGGGAGCAGATAACTCGTGAGTAATACCAAGTATATCAAGATACTCATCGAGACTAGTGTTCTTGAACTCAGTTCCATTATCACTCCTGATATGCTTGATCTTCACACCGAAGTTCGTAGATGCTCTTGAGGAAAATCGTATGAAGACTTCCTGCACTTCATTTTTGTAAGTGATGATATGCACCCAGGTATAACGAGAATAATCATCAACAATGACAAAGCCATATAATGATGCAGAACTAGAGAACGTGGCATAATGAGTGGTCCAAAGATATCCATATGAAGTAATTCAAAGGGACGAGAAGTGGTCATGATAGTCTTCGAGGGATGCTTGGCTCTGGTGATCTTTCCAGCCTCACAAGCCCCACAAAGATGATCTTTGAGGAATTTGACACCCTTGATGCCAATGACATGCTTCTTCTTCGTGATAGTATGCAAGTTCCTCAACCCACCGTGACCAAGTCGTCGATGCCATAACCAGCCTTCTGAAGCTTTTGCTAGTAGACATGTGGCAGGCTATGGTCCTGTAGAGAAATCAACAATATACAAATCTCCTTTCCTAAAGCCTTCGAAGACTTTGGATTTGTCAGATTCCATTAGCACAACGCGACGATATTTGCCAAAGACGACAACCATATCAAGATCACAAAGCATTGAGACAGACATGAGGTTGAATCCTAAGGACTCGACAAGCATGACTTTGTCCATGTGTCTATCCTTTGAGATTGCAACCCTACCTAGACCCAATACCTTGCTTTTGCCTTTGTCAGCGTAGGTGATATGCTTCAGATGAGATGGAGATAAATCAGTGTCCATCAATAAGTTTCTGTCATCGGTCATGTGATTTGTACATCCACTATTGAGGACCCACTCATAAGCTTTGGGTTGTTCATCCTGCAGATGAATTAGTGCAACTTATGAACCCATATACTTCATCAGTGAAGAATATGATATCAATTTCATCAACATTAACAGATATATCAATATGAGGATGTGAGAAATGAGTAATTCATTTCTTCATGATTAGCTTGCATCCATTCAAGCATATTCAGGTCTCCAGCAAATTCTTCAGATGATTAAGTTCTTTTGGAGACCTGACCCTGCATAAGAGATTAGTTCTTTTTCTTCACCACCCACATTTGGAGGGGTGGCAAAGAGTTCATCATTCTGCGAGCTCCATAAGAAAAAGATGGTATTGAAGCCAGTGCACTTTGTTTCACAGAAGAGTGGTTAGGATAAGCATATGAATAAGCAGAGAAATTCTTCGAGGACTTATGGACATAATGGTTTGAAGAATAATGCACATATTCACAGCCTTTAGACTTTCCTTGCGAAACAGAAGTGTTAGTGCGATGATGTTCATATGAGGATTTTGATCCACGTGAGGAATTTGATCCAGATGAATAATTTGGTCCATATGAGGACTTGGATCCATATGAAGGTTTTGATCCATATGAAGAATTTGATCTGGGGTTCCTATTCTTCAAGGTGGTGTCATGATGGCATTCAACTGAAGATTTTCAAGGCGCCTTTTGGGAACACAGATTTTCTTCATATGGGGACCGTTCCTGCAGTTTGTTCCAACATATCGATCAAATACTTCACCATTCTGATTCTTGAACAGTTTATAGTTGGAGTCAAATGACTCATTAGAGGAATATGAAGATTCACAAGTAAAGCCAGATAATGTGCATGGATCTATGGAGGGTCCCTTAGCAGCAACCCATGAGGTTTTGGGGTACTCCTCAGGTTTCCAGTAGGTCCCAGCAACATTGAATTTCCTCTCAAATGCAATACCCTCTTTCCTAGGGTTCCTGTTCAAGATCTGCTTTTTGAGCACATCACAAAGGGTCTGATGCCCTTTGAGGCTTTTGTATATGGCTGTCACATACAATTCCTTCAACCCTACATTATCGTCAGTGATACTTGTGGTATCCTTAGATGAGGAATTTGTGACCACCGAGACAATTAAAGAATTTGCAGCAATAGAAGCATTTGAACATTCAGGTGAAGAATTTGCAGATTCACGCTTAATGCACTTCAGACATGGTGGAATAAATTCATCCTGAGCGGAACTGATCTGTTGAGCAAGCAATGAATTGTTTTCCTTCTGAAAATCTTCATAACTCACTTTTAACTTCTCAAGATCTTGCTTTCTCTGAAGAAATTCATAAGAAAGCTTATCATGATTAGTTAAGAGAGTGTTATGATGATTTTGAAGGTTATCAAACCTAGACTTAAGTTTCTGAAGACTATCAGTCAAAGCCTTAGTTCGATTCAATTCCTCACCCAACATATCATTGCTTTCATCAAGCATGTTTTGAACTTTTTCAAGAGCTCTTTGTTGTTTAGTGGCAAGGGAAGCAAGTTTAGTGTAGCTGGGTCCAAATTCATCACCTGATTCATCATCACTAGATTCGGAAAGGTAACATTCAGTTACCTTGGCACCCTTTGCCATATGGCATGGTGCAGTGGATGATGATTTTGGGGCGAAAATCATCTCTTTGAGTGATTCCTTGAAGTCCTCAAACCAAGGATTCATACTTCTCCAATGTATCTACAATTTTTTATTGTTCCATGCTATTATATTATCTGTTTTGGATGTTTAATGGGCTCTAATATGCTCTTTTATATTATTTTTGGGACTAACCTATTAACCGGAGGCCCAGTGCCAGTTCCTGTTTTTGCTTATTTTAGTGTTTTACAGAAAAGGAATATCAAACGGAGTCCAAACGGAATGAAACCTTCGCGAGGATCTTTCTTGGACCGAAAGCAATCCAGAAGACTTGGAGTTGAAGTCTCAGACTCTATGAGGAAGCCACGAGGCAGGAGGGCGCTGCTACCTCTTGAGCACTGTGTTGGTTTTCCCTTGAAGAGGAAAGGGTGATGCAGCAAAGTAGCGTAAGTATTTCCCTCGGTTTTTGAGAACCAAGGTATCAATCCAGTAGGAAGCTCCACGCAAGTACCTCATACCTACACAAACAAACAAGAACCTCGCAACCAATGCGATAAAGGGGTTGTCAATCCCTTCACGGCCACTTGCGAAAGTGAGATCTGATAGAGATAATAAGATAAGATAAATATTTTTGGTATTTTTATTATATAGATTGAAAAGTAAAGATTGAAAAATAAAGTAGATTGGAAACTTATATGATGGAACATAGACCCGGGGGCCATAGGTTTCACTAGTGGCTTCTCTCAAGATAGCATAAGTATTATGGTGGGTGAACAAATTACTGTCGAGTAATTGATAGAAAAGTGCATAGTTATGAGAATATCTAGGCATGATCATGTATATAGGCATCACGTCCGCGACAAGTAGACCAACTCATGTCTGCATCTACTACTATTACTCCACACATTGACCGCTATCCAGCATGCATCTAGAGTATTAAGTTCATAAGAACAGAGTAACACATTAGGCAAGATGACATGATGTAGAGGGATAAACTCAAGCAATATGATATAAACCCCATCTTTTTATCCTCGATGGCAACAATACAATACGTGCCTTGCTGCCCCTACTGTCACTGGGAAAGGACACCGCAGGATTGAACCCAAAGCTAAGCACTTCTCCCATTGCAAGAAAGATCAATCTAGTAGGCCAAATCAAACTAATAACTCGAAGAGACTTGCAAAGATAACTTAATCACACATAAAAGAATTCAGAGGAGATTCAAATATTTCTCATAGATAAACTTGATCAAACCCACAATTCATCGGATCTCGACAAACACACCGCAAAATGAGTTACATTGAATAGATCTCCAAGAAGATCTAGGAGAACTTTGTATTGAGATTCAAAGAGAGAGAAGAAGCCATCTAACTAATAACTATGGACCCGAAGGTCTATGGTAAACTACTCACAACTCATTGGAGAGGCTATGGTGTTGATGTAGAAGCCCTCCATGATCGATTGCCCCTCCGACGGAGCGCCGGAAAAGGCCCCAAGATGGGATCTCACGGGTACAGAAGGTTGCGGTGGTGGAAATAGGGTTTCGTGGTGCTACTGGATGTTTTCAGGGTACGTAGATATATATAGGCGAAGGAGGTCGACCAGGGGAGCCACGAGGGGCCCACAAGGGTGGGGGGAATGCCCACCCCCTTAGGGCAAGCCCTACACCCTCATGGCCGCCTCGGCTGCTTCTTGACGTCCACTCCAAGTCTCCTGGATTGCGTTTGTTCCAAAAAGATCACTCCCGAAGGTTTCATTCCATTTGGACTCCGTTTGATATTCCTTTTCTTCGAAATACTGAAATAGGCAAAAAAACAACAATTTGGGCTCGGCCTCCAGTTAGTAGGTTAGTCCCAAAAATGATATAAAAGTGTATAGTAAAGCACATAAACATCAAAAACAGGTAATATAATAGCATGGAACAATCAAAAATTATAGATACATTGGAGACGTATCAAGCATCCCCAAGCTTGATTCCTGCTCGTCCTCGAGTAGGTAAATGATAAAAACAGAATTTTTGATGTGGAATGCTACCTAGCATATTTCTCAATGTAATTTTCTTTATGTGGCATGAATGTTCAGATCCAAATGATTCAAGATAAAAGTTCATATTGACATAAGAATAGTAATACTTCAAGCATACTAACAAGTAATCATGTCTTCTCAAAATAACATGGCTAAAGAAAGCTTATCCCTACAAAATCATATAGTTAGGCTATGTTTCATTTTTATCACACAAAGTACTCCCATCATGCACAACCCCGGTTTCAGCCAAGCAATTGGTTCATACTTTTTAACGCACTTTAGCTTTTTTCAACCCTCACGCAATACATGAGCGTGAGCCATGGATATAGCACTATGGGTGGAATAGAATATGACGATGGAGGTTGTTTGCAGAAGACAAAAAAAGAAAGTCTCACATTGACGAGGCTAATCAACGGGCTATGGAGATGCCCATCAATTGATGTCAATTGAGGAGTAGGGATTGCCATGCAAGGAATGCACTATATCTATAAATGTATGAAAGCTCAACAAAAGAAATAAAGTGGGTGTGCATCCAACTTGCTTGCTCACGAAGACCTAGGGCATTTTGAGGAAGCCCAACATTGGAATATACAAGCCAAGTTCTATAATGAAAAATTCCCACTTATTATATGAAAGTGACAAAATAAGAGACTCTCTGTCATAAAGATCATGGTGCTATTTTGAAGCACAAGTGTGGAAAAGGATAGTAACATTGTCCCTCTTTTTTTTGGGCCTTTCTTTTTTTATTTGGCCTTTTTTTAGCCTTTTTTGTGTGGCCTTTCTCTTCTTCTTTTTTCTTTTTTTAAGGGACAATGCTCTAATAATGATGATCATCACACTTCTATTTATTTACAACTCATGGATTACAACTCGATACTGTTGGGGAACGTAGTAATAATTCAAAAATTTCCTACGTGTCACCAAGATCAATCTAGGAGATACTAGCAATGAGAGAGAGAGAGGGATTGCATCTTCATACCCTTGAAGATCGCTAAGCGGAAGCGTTGCAAGAACGCGGATGAGGGAGTCGTACTCGCGGCGATTCAAATCGCGGAAGATCCGGTCTAACACCGAACCGACGACGCCTCCGCGTTCAACACACGTACAGCCCGAGGACGTCTCCTCCTTCTTGATCCAGCAAGGGGAGAGGAGAAGTTGAGGGAGAGCTCCGGCAGCATGACGGCGTGGTGGTGGAGCTTGCAGTTCTCCGGCAGGGCTTCGCCAAGCACTACTGAGGAGGAGGTGGAGTTGGAGAGGGGGAGGGTTGCGCCAGGGGCAAGGTGTGAAGCTCCCATGCGCCTCCCCACTATATATAGGGGTGGAGGGGCTGGTTTCTTTCCCTCCAAGTCCATTGGGGCATTGTCAAAGGTGGGAGGAAAGATATCCCATCATTTCCTTCCCCACTGATTGTTATCCCCCCTTCTTAGGGATCTTGATCTTATCCCTTTGGGATATGATCTTATTCCTTCTAAGGGGGGATCTTGGTGCGCCTTGACCAGGGATGTGGGGCCTTGCCCCCACTACCCACGTTCATGTGGGCCCCCCATGCAGGTGGGCCCCACATCGGAACCTTCTAGAACCTTCCCGGTACAATACCGAAAAATCCCGAACATTTTCTGGTGGCCAAAATAGGACTTCCCATATATAAATCTTTACCTCCGGACCATTCCGGAACTCCTCGTGACGTCCGGGATCTCATCCGAGACTCCGAACAACATTCGGTAACTGCACACTAATTCCCATAACAACTCTAGCGTCACCGAACCTTAAGTGTGTAGACCCTACGGGTTCGGGAATCATGCAGACATGACCGAGACAGCTCTCTGGCCAATAACAAACAGCGGGATCTGGATACCCATGTTGGCTCCCACATGTTCTACAATGATCTCATCGGATGAACCACAATGTCAAGGATTCAAGCAATCCCGTATACAATTCCCTTTGTCAATCGGTACGTTACTTGCCCGAGATTTGATCGTCGGTATCCCAATACCTCGTTCAATCTCGTTACCGGCAAGTCACTTTACTTGTTACATAATGCATGATCCCATGAGTAACTACTTAGTCACGTTGAGCTCATTATGATGATGCAATACCGAGTGAGCCCAGAGATACCTCTCCGTCATACGGAGTGACAAATCCCAGTCTTGATTTGTGCCAACCCAACAGACACTTTTGGAGATACCTGTAGTGCACCTTTATAGCCACCCAGTTACGTTGTGACGTTTGGTACACCCAAAGCATTCTACGGTATCCGCGAGTTGCACAATCTCATGGTCTAAGGAAATGATACTTGACATTAGAAAAGCTCTTAGCAGGCGAACTACACGATATTGTGCTATACTTAGGATTGGGTCTTGTCCATCACATCATTATCCTAATGATGTGATCCCGTTATCAATGACATCCAATGTCCATGGTTAGGAAACCATAACCATCTATTGATCAATGAGCTAGTCAACTAGAGGCTCACTAGGGACATGTTGTGGTCTATGTATTCACACACGTATTACGGTTTCCAGTTAATACAATTATAGCATGAACAATAGACAATTATCATGAACAAGGAAATATAATAATAACCATTTTATTATTGCCTCTAGGGCATATTTTCAACAGATACTAGAACAAGCTATGACTCTATATGAATGCTTGCGGCGGTGTACCGGGATATGCAACGAGTCAAGAGTGACATGTATGAAAAATTATGCATGGTGGCTTTGCCACAGATATGATGTCAACTACATGATCATGCAAAAGCTATATGATAATGATGGAGCGTGTCATAATAAACGGAACGGTGGAAAGTTGCATGGCAATATAACTCGGAATGGCTATGGAAATGTCATAATAGGTAAGTATGGTGGCTGTTCTGAGGAAGATATAAGGAGGTTTATGTGTGATAGAGCGTATCGTATCACGGGGTTTGGATGCACAGGCAAAGTTTGCACCAACTCTCAAGGTGAGAAAGGGCAATGCACGGTACCGTAGAGGCTAGCAATGATGGAAGGGTAAGAGTGCGTATAATCCATGGACTCACATTAGTCATAAAGAACTCATATACTTATTGCAAAAGTTTTATTAGTCCTCGAAGCAAAGTACTACTACGCATGCTCCTAGGGGAAGGGTTGGTAGGAGTTAACCATCGCGTAATCCCGACCTCCACACATAAGGAAGGCAATCAAAAGAGCACCCCATACAACAAATTTGTTACACAACTTTTACCATACGTGCATGCTATGGGACTTGACAACTTCAACACAAGTATTTCTTAATTGCATAATTACCCAACTAGCATGACTCTAACATTACCACCTTTATATCTCAAGACAATTATCAAGCATCAAGTTGATCATAGTATTCAATTCACTTCCTATGATAGTTTTTATTATACCCAACTTGGATGCCCATCATTCTAGGACCAATTTTATAACCATAGCAAATACCATGCTATTCTAGAAGACTCTGAAAAATAATATAAGTGAAGCAAGAGAGATCAATAATTTCTACAAAATAAAACCACCGCCATGCTCTAAAAGATATAAGTGAAGCACTAGAGGAAAACTGTCTAGCTCAAAAGATATAAGTGAAGCACATAGATATTCTAATAAACTATGAATCATGTGTGTCTCTCCCAAAATGTGTATACGGCAAGGATGATTGTGGTAAACTAAAAATCAAAGAGTCATAGCATGCAACACGCTCCAAGCAAAACACATATCATGTGGTGAATAAAAATATAGCTCCAAGTAAAGTTACCGATAGACGAAGACGAAAGAGGGGATGCCTTCCAGGGCATCCCCTTTGGTTGTCCTTGAATTATCTTGGGGTGCCATGGGCATCCCCAAGCTTAGGATCTTGTCACTCCTTATTCCATAGTCCATCAAATCTTTACCCAAAACTTGAAAACTTCACAACACAAAACTCAACAGGAAATCTCATGAGCTCCGTTAGTGCAAGAAAGAAAAATTACCACTTAAGGTACTGTATTGAACTCATTCTTTATTTATATTGGTGTTAAACCTACTGTATTCCAACTTCTCTATGGTTCATACCCCCCGATACTAGCCATAGATTCATCAAAATAAGCAAACAACACACGAAAAACAGAATCTGTCAAAAACAAAACAGTCTGTAGCAATCTGGAACTTTAGAATCCTTATGGAACTCCAAAAATCTTACCAAAATAGGAAGTCCTAGGCAATTTGTCTATTGATCTACTGCAACAATAATCAACTCAAAAGTACGTTTCTGTGATTTATTAAAATTATTCTCGTGCGCGTAAAGGTTTCTGTTTTTTAGCAAGATCAAATTAACTATCACGCAAGATGATCTTATAGGTTCTACTTGGCACAAACACTAACTAAAACATAAAACCACATCTAAACAAAGGCTAGATGAATTATTTATTGCTAAACAGGAACAAAAAGCAAGGAACAAAAATAAAATTGGGTTGCCTCCCAACAAGCGCAATCGTTTAACGCCCCTAGCTAGGCATAAAAGCGAGAATAGATCTAAGTATTGCCATCTTTTGTATTCAATTCATAAGTGGCCCTCATAATAGATTCATAAGGTAATTTGATTTTATTTCTAGGAAAGTGTTCCATGCCTTTTCTTAATAGAAATTGGAATATAATATTTCCTTCCTTCATATCAATAATTGCACCAATTGTTCTAAGGAAAGGTCTACCTAGAATAATATGACATGAAAGATTGCAATCTATATCAAGAACCATAAAATCTACGGGCACATAATTCCTATTTGCAAAAATAAGAACATAATTAATCCTTCCCATAGGTTTCGTAATGGTGGAATCCGCAAGGTGCAAGTTTAAAGAGCAATCATCAAATTCACGGAAACCTAGCACATCACATAAAGATTTTGTAATCATGGAAACACTAGCACCCAAATCACACAAAGCATAGCATTCATGATCTTTAATTTTTATTTTAATAGTAGGTTCCCACTCATCATAAAGTTTTCTAGGGATAGAAACTTCTAATTCAGGTTTTTCTTCATAAGACTGCATCAAAGCATCAACAATATGTTTAGTAAAAGCTTTATTTTGGCTATAAGCATGAGGAGAATTCAACATGGATTGCAACAAGGAAATACAATCTATTAAAGAACAATTATCATAATTAAATTCCTTGAAATCCAAAATAGTGGGTTCATTTCTATGTAAAGTTTTGACATCTCCAATCCCATTATTATCAAGATTCATATTGCAAAACAAAGATTTAATAGGAGACACATCAATCACTTTTAGATCTTCATCATTATTTTCATGAAAACTAGAAGAACACACTCTTACAAAGCAATCTTTCTTAGCATGCATCCTAGCGGTTCTTTCTTTGCACTCATCAATGGAAATTCTCATGGCTTTGAGAGACTCATTGATATCATGCTTAGGTGGAATAGATCTAAGTTTCAAAGAATCAACATCAAGAGAAATTCTATCCACGTTCCTAGCCAATTCATCAACTTTAAGCAATTTTTCTTCAAGCAAAGCATTGAAATTCTTTTGAGAATTCATAAATTCTTTAACACCAATCTCAAAATCAGAGGGCATCTTATTAAAATTTCCATAAGAGTTGTTATAGGAATTACCATAATTATTAGAGGAATTACTAGGAAACAGCCTAGGATTAAAGTTCCCACTATACGCGTTGTTACCAAAATTATTCGTACTAACAAAATTCACATCCATAGATTCATTATTATTCTCAATCAAAGTAGACAAAGGCATATCATTAGGATCAATAGGAGCACTCTTAGTAGCAAACAATCTCATAAGTTCATCCATCTTTCCACTCAAAACATTAATCTCTTCTATCGCATGAACTTTTTTACTAGTAGATCTTTCGGTGTGTCATTGAGAATAATTAACCATAATATTATCTAGGAGTTTAGTAGCTTATCCTAAAGTGATTTCCATAAAAGTGCCTCCCGCGGCCGAATCTAAAAGATTTCTAGAAGCAAAATTCAATCCGGCATAAAAAATTTGTACGATCATCCATAAATTCAGACCATGTGTAGGGCAATTACGCATCATTAATTTCATCCTCTCCCAAGATTGTGCAACAAGCTCATGATCAAGTTGCTTAAAATTCATAATATCGTTTCTAAGAGAGATGATCTTAGAGGGAGGAAAATACTTAGAGATAAAAGCATCTTTGCACTTATTCCATGAATCAATACTATTTTTAGGCAAAGACGAAAACCAAGTTTTAGCACGATCTCTAAGTGAAAACGGAAATAACTTCAATTTAACAATAACATTATCCATGTATTTCTTATTTTGCATATCACACAAATCAACAAAGTTGTTTAGATGAGTGGCGGCATCTTCACTAGGAAGGCCAGAGAATTGATCTTTCATAACAAGATTCAACAAAGCAGCATTGACTTCACAAGATTCAACATCATTAAGAGGAGAAATTGGAGTGCTAAGGAAATCAATATTATTGGTATTGGAAAAGTGACACAATTTAGTATTATCCTGAGCCATCGTGACAAGCAATCCAACACACAAGCACACAAGAGACAAGCGAAAAAGAGGCGAACGGAAAAGAGAGGGCGAATAAAACGGCAAGGGTGAAGTGGGGGAGAGGAATACGAGAGGCAAGTGGCAAATAATGTAATGCGAGGGAGATGTGTTTGTGATGGGTACTTGGTATGTCTTGACATGAGCTAAGACCTCCCCGGCAACGGCGCCAGAAATCCTTCTTGCTACCTCTTGAGCACTGTGTTGGTTTTCCCTTGAAGAGGAAAGGGTGATGCAGCAAAGTAGCGTAAGTATTTCCCTCAGTTTTTGAGAACCAAGGTATCAATCCAGTAGGAGGCTCCACACAAGTCCCTCATACCTACACAAACAAACAAGAACCTCGCAACCAACGCGATAAAGGGGTTGTCAATCCCTTCATGGCCACTTGCGAAAGTGAGATCTGATAGAGATCATAAGATAGGATAAATATTTTTGGTATTTTTATGATATAGATTGAAAAGTAAAGATTGCAAAATAAAGTAGATTGGAAACTTATATGATGGAAAATAGACCCGGGGGCCATAGGTTTCACTAGTGGCTTCTCTCAAGATAGAATAAGTATTACAGTGGGTGAACAAATTATTGTCGAGTAATTGATAAAAAGGTGCATAGTTATGAGAATATCTAGGCATGATCATGTATATAGGTATCACGTCCACGACAAGTAGACCGACTCCTGCCTGCATCTACAACTTTTTATCCAGCATGCATCGACCGCTATCCAGCATGCATCTAGAGTGTTAAGTTCATAAGAACAGAGTAACGCATTAGGCAAGATGACATGATGTAGAGGGATAAACTCAAGCAATATGATACAAACCCCATCTTTTTATCCTTGATGGCAACAATACAATACGTGCCTTGCTGCCCCTGCTATCACTGGGAAAGGACACCGCAATATTGAACCCAAAGCTAAGCACTTCTCCCATTGCAAGAAAGATCAATCTAGTAGGCCAAACCAAACTGATAATTCTAAGAGACTTGCAAAGATAACCAATCATACATAAAAGAATTCTGAGGAGATTCAAATATTTCTCATAGATAAACTTGATCATAAACCCACAATTCATTGGATCTCGACAAACACACTGCAAAAAGAGTTACATCGGATAGATCTCCAAGAAGATCGAGGAGAATTTTGTATTGAGATTCAAAGAGAGAGAAGATGAGGAGGAGCGAACCTCGAGGCAAGGGTCAATCCCTTGTTGGCCCGATCTTTCACGGCACAAAACTCCATCGCAGCAAGAATTCATTGCGGGTTTACGGAAATATTCACAAACTCCGCAAAAACAACAGGCCAACCCCTCAATCTGAAGGAATAACATGGACGAGCCATATAGGCTCAGCTTGTAATCTCCTACGCGTCGCGTCGTAGAAACTCACACGCCAATAGAGATTTTGACAAGGTTTCTCTAAACTTGATAATGGCTGACCGCCAGAACGCACGGTGTCCAATTCATAATAACATAACCTAACCCTGTTACAAAGGACTCAACTGGCTTTATATAATAGTTGCACAACTTAAATAACTTGGAAAACAAGCCTTGATATGTACTAGGTAACACGTAATGCTAAACCGACTTATATCTATCGAAGGAAGGAAAATCTACTAGTTCTAGTGCATGCGCCTGCTCGATCTCTTCTTTTGCTGGTGGGCCCCATCCAACATCCTTCAAACTCAATATCTCCCAAATAATTGGAATCCTTAAACTGGTATTTTCCTTGCTGGGTAGGAAAAGAAATATAAATAATATTCTTGGTTTGACCTTGATGTAACAAATAGTCCTGGCAAGAAAATCGGCCATGTCTCCTGCTAAACGTGGCTTGCTAAAGTAATTAAAATATCCTTGGTGTCATACTGATCCATGCACGTATAGTCTAGGTTCAGGTATCTCAAGGACATTTATCTTCCTTGGCTATGCACATCATCTACAACACATCAACGCGCATGCACGTGACATTTACTACTGGCTGATCATCTTTGTAACTTAACTTGATGTAGCATGGCATGTACACATCCATAATATGTAGTCTGTTGAGCCCCGACAAAGTCTTGTGAACATCAACAACACTAACATCACACATGGCAATATCAAGAGGGACCTTGGTCATATCAGAAGAAGCCATCTAGCTAATAACTATGGACCCGAAGGTCTGTGGTAAACTACTCACAACTCATTGGAGAGGCTATGGTGTTGATGTAGAAACCCTCTGTGATCGATTCCCCCTCCGGTGGAGTGCCGGAAAAGTCCCCAAGATGGGATCTCACGGGTACAGAAGGTTGCGGTGGTGGAAATAGGGTTTCATGGTGCTCCTGGATGTTTTCGGGGTACGTAGATATATATAGGCGAAGGAGGTCGGTCAAGGGAGCCACGAGCGGCCCACGAGGGTGGGGGCACGCCCTGCACCCTCATGGCCGCCTTGGCTGCTTCTTGACGTCCACTCCAAGTCTCCTGGATTGAGTTTGTTCCAAAAAGATCGCTTCCGAAGGTTTCATTCCGTTTGGACTCTGTTTGATATTCCTTTTCTTCGAAACACTGAAATAGGCAAAAATAACAACAATTTGGGTTGGGCCTCCGGTTAGTAGGTTAGTCCCAAAAATGATATAAAAGTGTATAGTAAAGCCCATAAACATCCAAAACGGGTAATATAATAGCATGGAACAATAAAAAATTGTAGATACGTTGGAGATGTATCAGGCGCGCCCCCCTATTGGGGAACGTAGTAATTTCAAAAATTTCCTACGCACACGCCAGATCATGGTGATGCATAGCAACGAAAGGGGAGAGTGTTGTCTACGTACCCTCGTAGACCGTTAAGCGGAAGCGTTATGATAATGCGGTTGATGTAGTCGTACGTCTTCACGATCCGACCGATCCAAGCACCGAACGTATGGCACCTCCGTGTTCAGCACACGTTCAGCTCGATGACGTTCCCCGGACTCCGATCCAGCAGGGTGTCGGGGATGAGTTCCGTCAGCACGACGGTGTGGTGACGATGAGGATGTTCTACCGGCGCAGGGCTTCGCTTAAACTCCGCGACGATATGACTGAGGTGGAATATGGTGGAGGGGGCACCGCACACGGCTAAGGAGCGATCCGTAGATCAACTTGTGTGTCATGGGGTGCCCCCTGCCCCCGTATATAAAGGAGCAAGGGGGGAGGAGGCCGGCCCTAGGAGGGGGCGCGCCAAGTGTGGAGTCCTACTAGGACTCCCTAGTCCTAGTAGGATTCCACCTCCCTTGTTGGAGTAGGAGAAGGGGAAAGAGGGGGAGAGGAAGAAGGAAAGGGGGGCTGCGCCCCTTGTCCAATTCGGACCAGAGGGGGGGCGCAGGCCTCCTTCCTTTTGGCCTCTCTCCTCTATTCCCGTATGGCCCAATAAGGTCCATATACTCCCCGGCGAATTCCCGTAACTCTCCGGTACTCCGAAAAATACCCGAATCACTCGGAACCTTTCCGAACTCCGAATATAGTCGTCCAATATATCGATCTTTACGTCTGAACCATTTCGAGACTCCTCGTTATGTCCCCGATCTCATCCGGGACTCCGAACTCCTTCGGTACATGAAAACTCATAAACTCATAATATAACTGTCATCGAAACCTTAAGCGTGCGGACCCTACGGGTTCGAGAACTATGTAGACATGACCTAGAACTGTTTCCGGTCAATAACCAATAGTGGAACCTGGATGTTCATATTGGCTCCTACATATTCTACGAATTTCTTTATCGGCCAAACCGCATAACAACACACGTTGTTCCCTTTGTCATCGGTATGTTACTTGCCCGAGATTCGATCGTCGGTATCCAATACCTAGTTCAATCTCGTTACCGGCAAGTCTCTTTACTCGTTCCGTAATACATCATCCCACAACTAACTCATTAGTTGCAATGCTTGCAAGTCTTAAGTGATGTGTATTACTGAGAGGGCCCAGAGATACCTCTCCGACAATCGGAGTGACAAAACCTAATCTCGAAATACGCCAACCCAACATGTACCTTCGGAGACACCTGTAGAGCACCTTTATAATCACCCAGTTACGTTGTGATGTTTGGTAGCACACAAAGTGTTCCTCTGGTAAACGGGAGTTGCATAATCTCATAGTCACAGGAACATGTATAAGTCATGAAGAAAGCAGTAGCAACATACTAAACGATTGTGTGCTAAGCTAACGGAATGGGTCAAGTCAATCACATCATTCTCCTAATGATGTGATCCCATTAATCAAATGACAACTCTTTTGTCCATGGCTAGGAAACTTAACCATCTTTGATTCACGAGCTTGTCAAGTAGAGGCATACTAGTGACACTATGTTTGTCTATGTATTCACACATGTATTATGTTTCCGGTTAATACAATTCTAGCATGAATAATAAATATTTATCATGAAATAAGGAAATAAATAATAACTTAAATATTGCCTCTAGGGCATATTTCCTTCAGTCTCCCACTTGCACTAGAGTCAATAATCTAGTTCACATCACCATGTGATTTAACACCAATATTCACATCTGTATGTGATTAATACCCATAGTTCACATTGTCATGTGATCAACGCCCAAAGTGTTTACTAGAGTCAATAACCTAGTTCATATGGCTATGTGATTAACACCCAAAGAGTACTAAGGTATGATCATGTTTTGCTCATGAGAGAAGTTTAGTCAACGGGTCTGTCACATTCAGAGTCGTATGTATTTTGCAAATATTCTATGTCCACAATGCTCTGCACGGAGCTACACTAGCTAATTGCTCCCACTTTCAATATGTATCCAGATTGAGACTTAGAGTCATCTGGAATGGTGTGAAAGCTTGCATCGTTGTAACTTTTTACGACTGGCTCTTTTATCACCTCCATAATCGAGAAACATCTCCTTAGTCCTTACTAAGGATATTCTTGACCGCTGTTCTAGTGATCTACTTTTAGATCAAAATTGTATTCCTTTGCCAAACTCAAAGCAAGGTATACAATAGGTCTAGTACACAGCATAGCATACTTTATAGAACCTATGACTGAGGCATAGGGAATGACTGTTCATTCTTTTCTATTTTCTGCCATGGTCGGGTTTTGAGTCTTACTCAACTTCACACCTTGCAACACAGGCAAGAACTCTTTCTTTGACTGTTCCATTTTGAACTACTTCAAAATCTTGTCAAGGTATGTACTCATTGAAAATCTTATCAAGCATCTTGATCTATCTTAATAGATCTTGATGCTCAGTATGTAAGTAGCTTTACTGAGGTCTTTCTTTTAAAGAACTCCTTTCAAACACTCCTTTATGCTTTGCAGAATAATTCTACATTATTTCCGATCAACAATATGTCATTCACATATACTTATCAGAAATGCTGTAGTGCTCCCACTCACTTTCTTGTAAATACAGGCTTCACCGTAAGTCTGTACAAAACTATATGCTTTGATCAACTTATCAAAGTGTATATTCCAACTCTGAGATGCTTGCACCAGTCCATAGATGGATTGTTGGAGCTTGCATATTTTGTTAGCACCTTTAGGATTCACAAAACCTTCTGGTTGCATCATATACAACTCTTCTTTAAGAAAACCATTAAGGAATGCAGTTTTGACATCCATTTGCCAGATTTCATAAAATGAGGCAATTGCTAACATGATTCAGACAGACTTAAGCATAGATACGAGTGAAAAACTCTCATCGTAGTCAACACCTTGAACTTGTCGAAAACCTTTTGCGACAATTCTAGCTTTGTAGATAGTAACACTATCAGCGTTCGTATTCCTCTTGAAGATCCATTTAATCTCAATGTCTCGCTGATCATTGGGCAAGTCAATCAAAGTCCATACTTTGTTTTCATACATGGATCTTATCTCAGATCTCATGGCCTCAAGCCATTCTGCGGAATCTGGGCTCACCATCGCTTCTTCATAGTTCGTAGGTTCGTCATGGTCTAGTAACATAACTTCCAGAACAGGATTACCGTACCACTCTGATGCGGATCTTACTCTGGAAGACCTACGAGGTTCTGTAGTAACTTAATCTGAAGTTTCATGATCATCATCATTAACTTCCTCACGAATTGGTGTAGTAGTCACAGGAACAGATTTCTGTGATGAACTACTTTCAAATAAGGGAGCAGGTACAATTACCTCATCAGTTCTACTTTCCTCCCACTCACTTCTTTCGAGAGAAACTCCTTCTCCAGAAAGGATCCATTCTTAGCAACGAATGTTTTGCCTTTGGATTTGTGATAGAAGGAGTACCCAACAGTTTCCTTTGGGTATTCTATGAAGACGCACTTCTCTGATTTGGGTTCGAGCTTATCAGGTTGAAACTTTTCATATAAGCATCGCAACTCCAAACTTTAAGAAACGACAGCTTAGGTTTACTACTAAACCATAGTTCATATGATGTCGTCTCAACGGATTTAGATGGTGCCCTTTTAACGTGAATGCAGTTGTCTCTAATGCATAACCCCAAAACAATAGTGGTAAATCAGTAAGAGACATCATAGATCGCACCATATCCAATAAAGTGCGGTTACGGCGTTCGGACACACCATAACGTTGTGGTGTTCTAGGTGGCGTGAGCTGTGAAACTATTCCACATTGTTTTAATTAAAGACCAAACTCGTAACTCAAATATTCGTCTCTGCGATCACATCACAGAAACTTTATTTTCTTGTTATGATGATTTTTCCACTTCACTCTGAAATTCTTTGAACCTTTCAATTATTTCAGACTTATGTTTCATCAAGTAGATATACTCATATCTGCTCAATTCATCTTGTGAAAGTCAGAAAATAACGATACCCGCCACGAGCATCAACACTCATTGGACCGCATATATCGGTATGTATTGTTTCCAATAAGTCAGTAGCTCGTTCCATTGTTCCAGAGAACGGAGTTTTAGTCATCTTGCCCAAAAGGCATGGTTCGCAAGCATCAAATGATTCATAACCAAGTGATTCCGAAAATCCATCTTTATGGAGTTTCTTCATGCGCAGATACACCGATATGACCCAAACGGCAGTGCCACAAATAAGTTGCACTATCATTATTAACTTTGAATTTTTTGGCATCAATATTATGAATATGTGTATCACTACAATCGAGATCCAACAAACTATTTTCATTGGGTGTATAACCATCGAAGGTCTTATTCATGTAAACAGAATAACAATTATTCTTTAACTTCAAATGAATAACCGTATCGCAACAAACATGATCAAATCATATTCATGCTCAACGCAAACGCTAAATAACATTTATTTAGGTTTAACACTAATCTCGAAAGTATAGGGAGTGTGCGATGATGATCATATCAATCTTGGAACCACTTCCAACACTCATCGTCACTTCCCCTTCAACCAGTCTCTGTTTATATAACTCCTGTTTCGAGTTACTAATCTTAGCAACTGAACAAGTATCAAATACTCAGGGGCTACTATAAACACTAGTAAGGCACACATCAATAACCTGTATATCAAATATACCCTTGTTCACTTCGCCATCCTTCCTATCCACCAAATATTCAGGGCATTTCCGCTTCCAGTGACCATTTCCTTTGCAGTGTAAGCACTCAGTTTCAGGCTTTGGTCCAGCTGTGAGCTTCTTCGCGGGAGTGACAACTTGCTTGTCATTCTACTTGAAGTTCCCTTTCTATCCCTTTGCCCTTTTCTTGAAACTAGTGGTCTTGTCAATCATCAACACTTGATGCTCTTTCTTGATTTCTACCTTCGTCGATTTCAACATCACGAAGAGCTCGGGAATCGTTTTCGTCATCCCTTGCATACTATAGTTCATCACAAAGTTCTACTAACTTAGTGATGGTGACTAGAGAACTCTGTCAATCACTATCTTATCTGGAAGATTAACTCCCACTTGATTCAAGCGATTGTAGTACCCAGACAATTTGAGCACATGCTCACTAGTTGAGCGATTCTCCTCCATCTTTTAGCAATAGAACTTGTTGGAGACTTCATATCTCTCAACTCGGGTATTTGCTTGAAATATTAACTTCAATTCCTGGAACATCTCATATGGTCCATGACGTTCAAAACGTCTTTGAAGTCCCGATTCTAAGCCGTTAAGCATGGTGCACTAAACTATCAAGTAGTCATCATATTGAGCTAGCCAAACGTTCATAACGTCTGCATCTGCTCCTGCAATAGGTTTGTCACCTAGCGGTGCATCAAGGACATAATTCATCTGTGCAGCAATGAGGATAAACCTCAGATCACGGATCCAATCCGCATCATTGCTACTAACATTTTTCGACATAGTTTTCTCTAGGAACATATCAAAATAAACATATGAAAGCAACAACGCGAGCTATTGATCAACATAATTTGCAAAATACTACCAGGACTAAGTTCATGATAAATTTAAGTTCAATTAATCATATTACTTAAGAACTCCCACTTAGACAGATATCTCTCTAGTCATCTAAGTGATCACGTGATCCAAATCGACTAAACCATAACCGATCATCACATGAGATGGAGTAGTTTTCAATGGTGAACATCACTATGTTGATCATATCTACTATATGATTCACGCTCGACCTTTCGGTCTCCGTGTTCCGAGGCCATATCTGCATATGCTAGGCTCGTCAAGTTTAACCTGAGTATTCCGCATGTGCAAAACTGGCTTGCACCCGTTGTAGATGGACGTAGAGCTTATCACACTCGATCATCACGTGGTGTCTGGGCACGACAAACTTTGGCAACTGTGCATACTCAGGGAGAACACTTCTTGATAATTAGTGAGAGATCATCTTAAAATGCTACCGTCAATCAAAGCAAGATAAGATGCATAAAGGATAAACATCACATGCAATCAATATAAGTGATATGATATGGCCATCATCATCTTGTGCTTGTGATCTCCATCGAAGCACCGTCATGATCACCATCGTCACCGGCGCGACACCTTGATATCCATCGTAGCATCGTTGTCGTCTCGCCAACTATTGCTTCTACGACTATCGCTACCGCTTAGTGATAAAGTAAAGCATTATAGGGCGATTGCATTACATGCAATAAAGCGACAACCATATGGCTCCTGCCAGTTGCCGATAACTCGGTTACAAAACATGATCATCTCATACAATAAAATATAGCATCACGTCTTGACCATATCATCTCACAACATGCCCTGCAAAAACAAGTTAGACGTCCTCTACTTTGTTGTTGCAAGTTTTACGTGGCTGCTACGGGCTGAGCAAGAACCGTTCTTACCTACGCATCAAAACCACAACGATAGTTTGTCAAGTTGGTGCTGTTTTAACCTTCGCAAGGACCGGGCGTAGCCACACTCGGTTCAACTAAAGTTGGAGAAATTGACACCCACCAGCCACCTGTGTGCAAAGCACGTCGGTAGAACCAGTCTCGCGTAAGCGTACGCGTAATGTCGGTCCGGGCCGCTTCATCCAACAATACCGCCGAACCAAAGTATGACATGCTGGTAAGCAGTATGACTTATATCGCCCACAACTCACTTGTGTTCTACTCGTGCATATAACATCAACGCATAAAACCTAGGCTCGGATGCCACTGTTGGGGAATGTAGTAATTTCAAAAATTTCCTACGCACATGCCAGATCATGGTGATGCATAGCAACGAGAGGGGAGAGTGTTGTCTACGTACCCTCGTAGTCCGTTAAGAGGAAGCGTTATGACAACGCGGTTGATGTAGTCGTACGTCTTCACGATCCGACCGATCCAAGCACCGAACGTACGGCACCTCCGTGTTCAGCACACGTTCAGCTCGATGACGTTCCCCGGACTCCGATCCAGCAGGGTGTCGGGGATGAGTTCCGTCAGCACGACGGTGTGGTGACGATGAGGATGTTCTACCGGCGCAGGGCTTTACTTAAACTCCGCGATGATATGACCGAGGTGGAATATGGTGGAGGGGGGCACCGCACACGGCTAAGGAGCGATCCGTAGATCAACTTGTGTGTCATGGGGTGCCCCCTGCCCCTGTATATAAAGGAGCAAGGGGGGAGGAGGCCGGCCCTAGGAGGGGGCGCGCCAAGTGTGGAGTCCTACTAGGACTCCCTAATCCTAGTAGGATTCCACCTCCCTTGTTGGAGTAGGAGAAGGGGAAAGAGGGGGAGAGGAAGAAGGAAAGGGGGGCTACGCCCCTTGTCCAATTCGGACCAGAGGGGGGGCGCAGGCCTCCTTCCTTTTGGCCTCTCTCCTCTATTCCCGTAATAAGGTCCATATACTCCCCGGCGAATTCCCGTAACTCTCCGGTACTCCGAAAAATACCCGAATCACTCGGAACCTTTCCGAACTCCGAATATAGTCGTCCAATATATCGATCTTTATGTCTCGATCATTTCGAGACTCCTCGTCATGTCCCCGATCTCATTCGGGACTCCGAACTCCTTCGGTACATGAAAACTCATAAACTCATAATATAACTGTCATCGAAACCTTAAGCGTGCGGACCCTACGGGTTCGAGAACTATGTAGACATGACCTAGAACTGTTTTCGGTCAATAACCAATAGTGGAACCTGGATGTTCATATTGGCTCCTACATATTCTATGAATTTCTTTATCGGTCAAACCGCATAACAACACACGTTGTTCCCTTTGTCATCGGTATGTTATTTGCCCGAGATTCGATCGTCGGTATCCAATACCTAGTTCAATCTCATTACCGGCAAGTCTCTTTACTCGTTCCGTAATACATCATCCCACAACTAACTCATTAGTTGCAATGCTTGCAAGGCTTAAGTGATGTGTATTACCGAGAGGGCCCAGAGATACCTCTCCGACAATCGGAGTGACAAAACCTAATCTCGAAATACGCCAACCCAACATGTACCTTCGGAGACACCTGTAGAGCACCTTTATAATCACCCAGTTACGTTGTGACGTTTGGTAGCACACAAAGTGTTCCTCTGGTAAACGGGAGTTGCATAATCTCATAGTCAGAGGAACATGTATAAGTCATGAAGAAAGCAGTAGCAACATACTAAACGATCGTGTGCTAAGCTAACGGAATGGGTCAAGTCAATCACATCAATCTCCTAATGATGTGATCCCATTAATCAAATGACAACTCTTTTGTCCATGGCTAGGAAACTTAACCATCTTTGATTCACGAGCTTGTCAAGTAGAGGCATACTAGTGACACTATGTTTGTCTATGTATTCACACATGTATTATGTTTCCGGTTAATACAATTCTAGCATGAATAATAAACATTTATCATGAAATAAGGAAATAAATAATAACTTAATTATTGCCTCTAGGGCATATTTCCTTCACCCCCACCCTCGTGGGCCCCTCGTAGCTCCACCGACGTACTTATTTCGCCTATATATATTCTTATACCCTAGAAACATCAGGGGGAGCCACGAAAACTCTTTTGCACTGCTGCAACCTTCTGTACCCGTGAGATCCCATCTGGGCCTTTTCCGGCGATCTACCAGAGGGGGAATCGACCATGGAGGGCTTCTACATCAACACCATTACCTCTCCGATGAAGCGTGAGTAGTTTACCACAAACCTTCGGGTCCATAGTTATTAGCTAGATGGATTCTTCTCTCTCTTTGATTCTCAATACAAAGTTCTCCTTGATGTTCTTGGAGATTTATTCGATGTAATACTCTTTTTTGGTGTGTTCGCCGAGATCTGATGAATTGTGGATTTATGAACTTGACTATCTATGAATATTATTTGGTTCTTCTCTGAATTCTTGTATGCATGATTTGCTATCTTTGCAAGTCTCTTTGAATTATCGGTTTAGTTTGGCCTACTAGATTGATCTTTCTTGCAATGGGAGAAGTGCTTAGCTTTGGGTTCAATTTTGCGGTGTCCTTTCCCAGTGACAATAGGGGAAGCAAGGCACGTATTGTATAGTTGACATCGAGGTTTATATCATATTGATTGAGTTTATCCCTCTACATCATGGATAGCAGCCGATGTATGGAGTAATAGTAGTAGATGCAGAATCGTTTCGATCTACTTGACACGGATGTGATGCCTATGTTCATGATCATTGCCTTAGATGTCATCATAATTATGCACTTTTCTATCAATTGCTCGGCAGTAATTTGTTCACCCACCGTAATACATGCTATCTTGAGAGAAGCCACTAGTGAAACCTATGACCCCCGGGTCTCTTTCCTATCATATTACATCTCTTTCATTTACAACGCATCTCGTTTACTATTTTGCAATCTTTACTTTCCAATCTATATAACAAAAATACCAAAAATATTTACTTTACTATCTCTATCAGATCTCACTTTTGTGATTGGTCGTGAACGGATTGACAACCCCTTTATCGCATTAGTTGCGAGGTTCTTGATTGTTTGTGCAGGTACTAGGTGACTTGTGTGTCGTCTCCTACTGGATTGATATCTTGGTTCTCAAAACTGAGGGAAATACTTGCTTTACTTTGCAGCATCACCATTCCTCTCCATGGGAAAACCAACGCATGCTCAAGAGGTAGCAAGAAGGATTTCTGGCGCCGTTGCCGGGAGATCTACGCCAAGTCAAGACATACCAAGTACCCATCATACACTCTTCTCCCTCGCATTACATTATTTGCCATTCGCCTCTCATTTTCCTCTCCCCCACTTCTAAATGATTTTCGAAAAACTTTGCCTTTTCTTCGCCCCTCTTCCGTTCATCTCTTTTTGCTTGCTTCTTGTGTGCTTGTGTGTTGGATTGATTGCTTGTCATGATGGCTCAAGATAATACTAAATTGTGTGACTTTTCCAATACCAACAACAATGGTTTTATTAGCACTCCGATTGCTCCTACTAATGCTGAATCTTGTGAAATTAATACCGCTTTATTGAATCTTGTTATGAAAGATCAATTTTCTGGCCTTCCTAGTGAAGATGTCGCAACCCATCTAAACAACTTCGTTGATTTGTGTGATATGCAAAAGAAGAAAGATGTGGATAATGATATTGTTAAATTGAAGTTATTTCTGTTTTTGCTTAGAGATCGTGCTAAAATTTAGTTTCTTCTTTGCCTAAAAATAGTATTGATTCATGGAATAAGTGCAAAGATGCTTTTATCTCTAAGTATTTTCTTCCTGCTAAGATCATCTCTCTTAGAAACGATATTATGAATTTTAAGCAACTTGATCATGAGTATGTTGCACAAGCTTGGGAAAGGATGAAATTAATGATACGTAATTGCCCTACACATGGTTTGAATTTGTGGATGATTATACAAAAAAATTATGCTGGATTGAACTTTGCTTCTAGAAATCTTCTAGATTCGGCCGCGGGAGGCACTTTTATGGAAATCACTTTAGGAGAAGCTATAAAACTACTAGACAATATTATGGTTAATTATTCTCAATGGCAACACCGAAAGATCAACTAGTAAAAAAGTTCATTCGATTGAAGATTAATGTTTTAAGTGGAAAGATGGATGAACTTATGAAATTGTTTGCTAATAAAAGTGTTTCTTCTGATCCTAATGAAATGCCTTTGTCCACTTTGATTGAGAATAATAATGAATCTATGGATGTGAATTTTGTTGGTAGGAACAATTTTGGTAATAACGCATATAGAGGCAATTTTAATTCCAGGCCATTTCCTAGTAATTCCTCTAATAATTATGGCAATTCCTACAACAATTCTTATGGAAATTTTAATAATATGCCCTCTGATTTTGAGAATAGTGTTAAAGAATTTATGAGTTCGCAAAAGAATTTCAATGCTTTGATTGAATAAAAATTGCTTAAGATTGATGAGTTGGCTACAAATGTGGATAGAATTACTCTTGATGTTGATTCTTTGAAACTTAGATCTATTCCACCTAAGCATGATATAAATGAGTCTCTCAAATCCATGAGAATTTCCATTGATGAGTGCAAAGAAAGAACCGCTAGGATGTGTGCTAAAAAAGATTGCTTTGTGAAAGCGTGTTCTTCTATTTTTTTTATGATAATAATGACGAAGATATAAAAGTGATTGATGTGACTCCTATGAAATCTTTGTTTTTCTAATATGAATCTTTATAAAGATGGGTCTGGAGATGAGTCAACTTTAGTTAAAAGGCGTCCCAATGATTCGGAGTTTTTAGATCTAGATGCAAAAATTGGTAAAAGTGGGATTGAAGAGGTCAAAACTTTACATAGCAATGAACCCACTATTTTGGATTTCAAGGGATTTAATTATGATAATTGCTCTTTTATATATTGTATTTCCTTGTTGCAATCCGTGCTAAATTCTCCTCATGCTTATAATCAAAATAAAGCTTTTACTAAACATATTGTTGATGCTTTGATGCAATCTTATGAAGAAAAGCTTGAACTAGAAGTTTCTATCCCTAGAAAAAATTATGATGAGTGGGAACCTACTATTAAAATTAATATTAAGGATTATGAATGCTATGCCTTGTGTGATTTGGGTGCTAGTGTTTCCACGATTCCAAAAACTTTATGTGATGTGCTCGGTTTCCGTGAATTTGATGATTGTTCTTTAAATTTGCATCTTGCGGATTCCACCATTAAGAAATCTAAGGGAAGAATTAATTATGTTCTTATTGTTGCAAATAGGAATTATGTGCTCATAGATTTCATTGTTCCTGATATAGATTGCAATCCTACATGTCCTATTATTCTCGGTAGACCCTTCCTTAGAACGATTGGTGCAATTATTGATATGAAAGAAGGAAACATTAGATTCCAATTTCAATTAAGGAAATGCATGGAACACTTTCCTAGGATGAAAATTAAATTGCCTTATTAATCTATTATGAGATCCACTTATGGATTGCATACCGAATATGGCAATACCTAGATCTATTCTTGTTTTTATGCCTAGCTAGGGGCGTTAAATGATAGCCCTTGTTGGGAGGCAACCCAATTTTATTTTTGTTCTTTGCTTTTTGCTCCTGTTTAGTAATAAATAATTCATCTAGATTCTGTTTAGATGAGGTTTTATGTTTTAATTAGTGTTTGTGCCAAGTAGAACCTTTGGGAAGACTTGGGTGAAGTCTTTGCGATCTTGCTGTAAAAAATAGAAACTTTTGCGATCACGAGAATAGCTGTCATTTTTTACTGGAGAGTGCTTTTAGATTACTTTTTTTAATATGATTAATAGACAAATTCCTCACGTCCACCAATTTATTTCGGTATTTTTAGAGTTACATAAGTATTCTAAAGTTACAGATTTCTACAGACTATTCTGTTTTTGACAGATTCTGTTTTTTCCTGTGTTGTTTGCTTATTTTGATGAATCTATGAGTAGTATCGGGGGGTATGAACCATAGAGAAGTTGGAATATAGTAGGTTTAACACCATTATAAATAAAGAATGAGTTCATTAAAGTACCTTAAAGTGTTAGTTTATTTTCTTATACTAACGGAGCTCATGAGATTTTCTGTTGAAGTTTTGTGTTGTGAAGTTTTCAAGTTTTTGGGTAAAGATTTGATGGATTTTGGAATAAGGAGTGGCAAGAGACTAAGCTTGGGGATGACTAAGGCACCCCAAGATAATTCAAGGACAACCAAAAGCCTAAGCTTGAGGATGCCCCAGAAGGCATCCCCTGTTTCGTCTTCGTCTATCGGTAATTTTACTTGAGGCTATATTTTTCACCACATGATATGTGTTTTGCTTGGAGCGTCTTGTATGATTTGAGTCTTTGCTTTTTAGTTTACCACAATCATCCTTTCTGTACACACCTTTTGGGAGAGACACGCATGAATCGGAAATTATTAGAATACTCTATGTGCTTCACTTATATCTTTTGAGCTAGACAATATTGCTCTAGGGCTTCGCTTATATCTTTTTAGATCACGGTGGTGGTTCTATTTTATAGAAATTATTGATCTCTAATGCTTCACCTATATTATTTGAGAGTCTTTTAGAACAGCATGGTAATTTGCTTTGCTTATAAAACTAGTCCTAATATGATGGGCATCCAAGATGGGTATAATAAAAACTTTCATAAAAAGTATGTTGAATACTATGAGAATTTTGATTTTTGATGATTGTTTTGAGATATGAGGATGGTGATACTAGAGTCATGCTAGTAGGATAATTGTGAATCTGAGAAATACTTGTGTTGAGGTTTGCAAGTCCCGTAGCATGCATGTATGGTAACCGTTGTGTAACAAATTTGAAGCATGAGGTGTTTTTTTGATTGTCTTCCTTATGTGTGGAGGTTGGGATTGCGCGATGGTCAACTCCTACCAACCCTTACCCTAGGAGCATGCGTGTAGTGCTTGGTTTTGATGACTTGTAGATTTTTGCAATAAGAATGTGAGTTCTTTATGACTAATGTTGAGTCCATGGATTATACGCACTCCCACCTTCCACCATTGCTAGCCTCTCTAGTACCGCGCAACTTTCGCCAGTACCATAAACCCACCATATACCTTCCTCAAAACAGCCACCATACGTACCTATTATGGCATTTCCATAGCCATTCAGAGATATATTGACATGCAACTTTCCGCCGTCCCGTTTATTATGACATGCTCCATCATTGTCATATTGCCTTGCATGATCATGTAGTTGACATCGTATTTGTGGCAAAGCCAACATTCATAATCTTTTCATACATGTCACTCTTGATTCATTGCACATCCCGGTACACCGCCGGAGGCATTCATATAGAGTCATATTTTGTTCTAAGTATCGAGTTCTAATCCTTGAGTTGTAAATAAATATAAGTGTGATGATCATCATTATTAGAGCATTGTCCCATGTGAGGAAATAAAAAAAAGAGGCCAAAGAAGCCAAACAAAAAAAAGAGAAAAAAGAGAGAAGGGACAATGCTACTATCCTTTTTCCACACTTGTGCTTCAAAGTAGCACCATGATCTTCATAATAGAGAGTCTCTTATTTTGTCACTTTCATATACTAGTGGGAATTTTCGTTATATAACTTGGCTTGTATATTCCAATAATGGACTTCCACAAAATGCCCTAGGTCTTCGTGAGCAAGCAAGTTGGATGCACACCCACTTAGTTTCTTTTGTTGAGCTTTCATACATTTATAGGTCTAGTGCATCCGTTGCATGGCCATCCCTACTCACTCACATTGATATCTATTGATGGGAATCTCCATAGCCCGTTGATACGCCTAGTTGATGTGAGACCATCTTCCTTTTTTTGTCTTCTCCACAACCACCATTCTATTCCACCTATAGTGCTATGTCCATGGCTCACGCTCATGTATTGCGTAAAAGTTGAAAAAGTTTGAGAATACTAAAGCGTGAAACAATTGCTTGGCTGAAACCGGGGTTATGCATGATTTGAACATTTTGTGTGACGAAGATGGAGCATGGCCAAACTATATGATTTTGTAGGGATGAACTTTCTTTGGCCATGTTATTTTGAGAAGACATAATTACTTTGTTAGTATGCTTGAAGTATTATTATTTTTATGTCAATATTAAACCTTTGTCTTGAATAATTCGGATCTGAACATTCATGCCACGATAAAGAAAATTACATTGATTATTATGTTAGGTAGCATTCCACATCGAAAATTCTGTTTTTATCATTTACCTACTCGAGGACGAGAAGGAATTAAGCTTGGGGATGCTTGATACGATCTGTAATTTTTTATTGTTCCATGCTATTATATTATCTGTTTTCGATGTTTAATGGGCTTTAATATGCTCTTTTATATTATTTTTGGGACTAACCTATTAACCGAAGGCCAGTGCCAGTTTCTATTTTTTTTGCCTATTTTAGTGTTTTACAGAAAAGGAATGTCAAACAGAGTCCAAACGGAATGAAACCTTCGCGAGGATCTTTCTTGGACCGAAAGCAATCCAGAAGACTTGGAGTTGAAGTCTGGGACTCTACAAGGAAGCCACGAGGCAGGAGGGTGCGCTAGGGGGGTAGGCGCTCCCCCCACCCTCGTGGGCCCCTCATAGCTCCATTGACGTACTTATTTCGCATATATATACTCTTGTACCCTAGGAACATCAGGGGGAGCCACGAAAACACTTTTCCACCGCCGCAATCTTCTGTACCCGTGAGATCCCATCTTGGGGCCTTTTCCGACGATCTGCCGGAGGGGGAATCGATCATGGAGGGCTTCTACATCAACACCATTGCCTCTCGAATGAATCGTGAGTAGTTTACCACAGACCTTCGGGTCCAAAGTTATTAGGTAGATGGCTTCTTCTCTCTCGTTGATTCTCAATACAAAGTTCTCCTCGATGTTCTTGGAGATCTATTCGATGTAATAATATTTTGCTGTGTGTTTGCCGAGATCCAATGAATTGTGGATTGATGAACTTGATTATCTATGAATATTATTTGGTTCTTCTCTGAATTCTTATATGCATGATTTGAAATCTTTGCAAGTCTTTTGAATTATCGGTTTAGTTTGGCCTACTAGATTGATCTTTCTTGCAATTGGAGAAGTGCTTAGCTTTGGGTTCAATCTTGCGGTGTCCTTTCCCAGTGACAGTAGGGGCAGCAAGGCATGTATTGTATTGTTGTCATCGAGGATAAAAAGATGGGGTTTATATCATATTGCTTGAGTTTATCCCTCTACATCATGTCATCTTGCTTAATGTGTTACTCTGTTCTTATGAACTTAATACTCTAGATGCATGCTGGATAACGGGCGATGTGTGGAGTAATATTAGTAGATGCAGAATCATTTCGATCTACTTGACACGGACATGATGCATATGTTCATGATCATTACCTTAGATGTCATCATAATTATGCGCTTTTCTATAAATTGCTCGGCAGCAATTTGTTCACCCACCGTAATACATGCTATCTCGAGAGAAGCCACTAGTGAAACCTAAGGCCCCCGGGTCTCTTTCCTATCATATTACATCTCTTTTATTTACAACGCATCTCGTTTACTATTTTGCAATCTTTACTTTCCAATCTATATAACAAAAATACCAAAAATATTTACTTTACTATCTCTATCATATCTCACTTTTGTGATCGGTCGTGAAGGGATTGACAACCCATTTATCACGTTGGTTGCGAGGTTCTTGATTGTTTGTGCAGGTACTAGGTGACTTGTGTGTCGTCTCCTACTGGATTGATACCTTGGTTCTCAAAACTGAGGGAAATACTTACGCTACTTTGCTTCATCACTCTTTCCTCTTCAAGGGAAAACCAACGCATGCTCAAGAGGTAGCAAGGATCATGACGAGTTCGATGACCTTCATAGACCTCAGAGAGTCGGTCCCAGATAATCTTCGCATGGTTGAGATGCATGATGTTCCTGAACTGATTTGGTGACAAACAGGAGCAGATGATATCCTTTGCCGTGAGGTTAAGTAGAGTGTACTTGCGAATATCATCAACCTCCGCCATCTTGCATAGATCGGTAACACCAATCTTAGCGATGGTCCACAATTTGTTGTTCATCGTCATGAGTCGCTTCTTCATCATGTCCTTCCACTTGGGATACTCATGACCGTCAAAGATGGGGCAAGTCACTTTCTTCATTCCTGCAGTCGACATAACTAGAACTCCAGGTGGTTAAACCAAAATCACACAGAACAAGGGAGTACCTTGCTCTGATACCAATTGAAAGTGCGTTATATCGACTAGAGGGGGGGTGAATAGGTGATTTTTACAAATTCGTCACTGAGTAATTTCTAGGTGAAGAAATTCCTAAGTAATGACACACTGGCAGCAGAATAAGTACTCAGGTATAAGCATAACAGAGCAGTAGCATAGTCATCATGAAGAAATGAAACCAAATACAGAGTACAAAAAGCGTGATAATATGATAAGCAGGCTGAAGACTATGTGACTGAAGAAATAGGATTGAGGAAATAGAGAAAGTCTTCAGTCAAAATCTTCAAGCAGTAATGATGAGGTTCATCAACACATGAATTAGGAAATGAAAGGGTTGAGGAAATAGAACCAGATGGCTTGGTGAAGACAATGATTTGGTAGACCAGTTCCAACTGTTGTGACAGTTGTACGTCTGGTTGGAGCGGCTGAGTATTTAAACTCGAGGACACACAGTCCTGGACACATAGTCCTCATCGTATTCTCCTTGAGCTAAATTCACACAGACCTCGCCCAACACTCGTGGTAAGTCTTCACAGGTGACTTCCAAACCTTCACAAACTTGGTCACTCGGCGATCCACAATTCCTCTTGGATGCTCAGACCATGACGCCTAACCGTCTGGATGATATATAGTTCTCAAAGGTAACAAGTGTTGGTTCCACACAGGAACAATCTTTTCAGTGATGCTCAATCACTTTGAGTTTGTAGATGTTTGGGTCTGGGTTTGGGTTTTCCTCACTTGATGATTTTCGCTCAAAGTCCTCGGAGGATGGGATGGTCTCCATGACAAGTGTCAGTTTCTCTCGGAGTAGCCAACCAGCTAGTGGTTGTAGGGGGCGGCTATTTATATCCTAGGGAGCATCCCGACATGATAAGACATAGATGCACTTCAGTGATATGACTGTTAGGTGGTAGGATATTTTGGACAGCTGGCGCGTAGCACAACAACGGTCGGATTTGAGGTATCAAATTCCTCAGGGCTATCATGTTCCTCACTATGTAGGCAATCCGCACTGGCGAATTCCTAACTCCTCATTCAGAACAAATTCCTCAGAGACCAGAAGATCTTTGTCTCTGTCACTGAAGAAATTGACTGAACTGATATGAGATTTCCAATTGCTTCACTCGAAAGGATTGGGTAGGTGTAGGATTTTGAGATGAGCATCACTTGGAAATCAGTTTCCTCGGTACCTCGACCCCCTTTAACAGTATGGTGTTTCCTATGACTCAAGAAAGAGAAAATGAAACTACGAAAACAAAAGTCTTCACGCTTCATAATCCTCGCATGAATATCCAAGTCTTCAAGGTCACACCAATTTCTTCACTTTCAAAATCTTGAGTAGAACCAAAGTCTTCAGCTGAAGACATACATTTTTAGGGGTCGACATTCATTGTAAATATCAAACTCGTCATCAATTTATAGAGCCTGTGTACACTCACAAACATATTAGTCTCTTAACATATATTCTTCAATACACCAAAATCACTAAGGGGCACTAGATGCACTTACAGCAAGCACTTGGCCAAAGGTATCATGGCTATTGGAATTCCAACCAGCGTAACCGTAGGTATGTGAATGTGACCCAGTAAAATTTTGATAAAAATGAAGTCTACAAAAGAATAGTGCAATGAGTAATATATATATGGTGGAGCTCTAGACATGTTCTAAATTCCTTTAAAAAATATGGCATGAGAAAGGATTTGGCTACATATGCGTGTATTTGCGTAAATATCCGTGTGACTTGTGATCACTTGCTGCACTACTACGTAGACTTCCAAACGGAACTACATCGACCCTGCGTCAAGACTTCACCTTTTTTTCTTGGGGAAAAACTTTCATTCTATTCATCAAATATCATATCAGGACCCCGATCATAAGTCACACCGATCTAGCATGTAACATATCATATCACTTTGCGACCTCACGCACGGTATTCCCACGGGTGCCACCTTACCTGGCCCGGGACCGTTTGCGCCTTTTGGCTCACGTATATGATAGTGCCGCTAGCATCCATATGACAAAGAACCCGAGCTGACATGGCTAGTCGTGAACCCAAAGTGGCACTAACTTACAGGGACAAGCATACATGACCCAACAACGAACGTGTCGGTCATCAGCGAGTGAATCCAGGCTGTAGCAACTGGGCTAGCAGGACTCCAGTAAACCGGGCTGTAGCAGGCTAACAGGACTCCAGTAGACACCGCGTGAGATTTCCCCGAAGGGACAGACACAGGAACAAAGAAGGACACATGTCGGCCAGCCTAAATGTTCGGAGCAGTAGCAAGCTACCAAGGCTCAGTGGAAGCACTAGGAGACATTTCCCGGTAAGAGAGGCTACCAAGGATAAACAACTAGATAGTCAGATCCCACACATATCAACCATTTCAAATCATACACACAATATGCTCGATATGTGCAAATACAACATGGCATCACAACATAACTCTACGACTCAAAGTATTTATTCAATAGGCTCCGAGGAGCGAGATATTACAAACATGGGCTCTCGACCCAGCATTCAGAGCATACAAGTCAAAGCACAAACGGAAGCTTAACATGTCTGGGTACAGACATCTACAAATGAAAAAGGCTGAGAAGTCTGACTATCTACTAGATCCTGCCGAGGGCACAAGATCATGGCCGAGGTAACAAGCTAAACGTCGAAGTCCACGCGGAACTACTAGCGAGACTGAAGTCTCTCTACAATAACGTAAAATAGGCAAACATGAGTACAAATGTACCCAGCAAGACTTACATCAGAACTAACTACATATGCATCATTATCAACAAAGGGGGTGGTGGAGTTTGACTACAGCAAGCTAGCTTTGACTCGGTGGCTAACCTGAACTACGACTGCAAGTAACTCTTTTGAGGTGGCGCACACGAGTCCACATATTCACCATATCAATACACCACTATGGATCCGCTCCCGTCTCCCTACGAGAACGCCATCCATAGCACTCACACTTATCTTGCGCATTTTAGAGTATCCACTTTCACTTGTCTATGAACTGTACAGGCAACCCAGAAGTCCTTTACCGCGGACACGGCTATTCGAATAGATCATATTAACCCTGCAGGGGTGTACTTCTTCACACACGCTCTCGCCACTTAGCACCATGTACACGTCGTGTATCTTGGCAACCTTCAAGCGGAAGCCTGGCGAGGGAGTCGGCCACGACCTGACTAACCACACAAGTCTCTCGTCCAGGTTTATCGCCTATTCGGGTTCCATTCGCAAGGAGATCCGGCCGGGGTGTCGCTCACGGCCCCAAACGATGTTGAAAGAACATGCAGTGCCCCCATGTTTGGTTTTGGTAATTGATGACAATCTCTATGGACTAACAGTTGTCTTGAGTTGTATCTGAAGGATTTGTCCATAGGTTTTTCTTGAAGTCCATGTGTTGGTTTCAAGGAGTTTTTGAGTTGACCAAGGTGCTATTAAGGAATTATCCAAAGATTGGTCATGCGAGTGTTGAGCTTATTGCAAGCATGTCTTGAAGAAGAAGGTTGTGTGATCATTCATGTTTACCTTCAAGACATCATCCAAATGAAGAGAGTTGCAAAGATTCAAGGTTGATCAAGACTAAGTCAAGAGTGAATCAAGTTGATCAACTCACAAAGCGTAGAAGATGTACCGAGAGGGATCAAGTGATCCCATGGTATGGTAAGCATTGTCCATTACACTTCTTGTACTAACCCATGGTCTATGTGAGAGTTGTATGTGGGGTTAGGTACGTATCCATGGGCTTGCGTCAAGAGGAAGATATCATACAACCCATAGAAAGGATGACATCAAGTGGTGATCGTCATCAAGTTGCCGTGTGCAAGTTCAAGTGGAGCATCACGAAGAGATCAAGTGCTTGAATCTTGCCATCCATTGTGGTGTCAATGGACTTGTGAAGATGTGCCGAAGAGTGGCTCACCCATAGTGAACTATGGGGGAGCAATCATCTAGTCTTCATCGAGCCAACGCAATCAAGAAAGGTGGTCCAACTTGAGGGAGTCAAGATCGTCTTCATCTAGCTCGAGTGGACCATGTGCAAGGCAAAGGTTTTCCCTTGATAGGTTTTCTATTTTACCAGTCTTGTGGTGGTAGTTGGGAGACCGAGTTATAGGATCGTTTGCCGTACTATCAAGGGGGCTCTCAAGTTGGTAGCTTGATCATATCGTTAGTAGAGAGCTCAAACCATTGCATCCTTGCATCATGTTTCTTGGTTCTTGTTTGGTTATCTTTTTGAGTCTTAGAGCTTACGGTCATCTTGATGACAAGCTTGAGTTCATCGAAAACGGAGTTCGCAAGCATCTTCTATGATGTTTTCGGTGTTGGAGGTTTTACCGGTCTTATCCGATGAAGGGTTCTCACCATTTTCTTATGGGACTTTTCTCATTTGCTTATTCTTGATATTTCTATCAATATTGTGTTAGCCCATGTCGTTAGCTTTCCAACAAACTTGGTTTCGTTGAGTTTGGAGTCCGTTTGCAAAAGTTGTGGCTGTTTTGGTAAAGGCTGCAGCGGTACTACCGCGACTAGAGCGGATGTAATTTTTTACTACCGCTCCAGAGCGGTAGTACCGCTGCTCCAGAGTGGTAGTACCGCTCCAGAGCAGTACTACCGTGGCTCCTAAGCGGTAGTACCGCCCTAGACCAAAATCTCGTGTTTTCTCTCTCGTTTGGGCTGTTTTGGCCGTGCTAAGCGGTAGTACCGCTCCTCCAAGCGGTAGTACCGCTTGTGCACGACCTGAGCACATAACGGTTGGATTCGGGAGGTCCTATAGAAGGGGGTCTTCTTCCCCAATGAACCTAATCCTTTGAGCTCGTGTTCTTCCCCCATTGTTGACCTTCTTCGAGCTTGCTAACTCTCAATCCCTCCATGGATTCTTGCTAGTTTTTGAGGGAAAAGAGAGAGGAGATCTAGATCCACATTTCCACCAATCACTTTCTCCTCTATATGAGGGGAACCCCTTGGATCTAGTTCTTGGAGTTCTTGGTGTTCTCCTTCTTGTTCTTCCTCTCATTTTCCTCCCTAGCATTAGTTGCTTCGGTGGGATTTGAGAGAGAAGGACTTGGGCACTCCATGTGCCCTTGCCATTGCATTTGGTGCATCGGTTTGAGTTCTTCATGGTGATACGTGGAAGTTACAAGTTGAGAAGCTTATTACTCTTGGGTGCTTGGTACCCTTGAGCTTGTTCCTCTTGGGTGCTTGGGCGCCCTAGACGGTTGGTGGTGTTCGGAGCTCAATCATTGTGGTGTAAAGCTCCGAGCAAGCGTCGGGGTCTCCAATTAGGTTGTGGAGATCGTCCCAAGCAATTTGACGAGTACCGGTGACCGCCCCGAAGGGTTGCCAAAGTGTACGGGTTCGGTGACCGCCCCCAAGGGTTGCCATTTGTATGGGTTCGGTGACCGCCCTCAAGGGTCCCTTAGTGGAATCACGGCATCTTGCATTGTGCGTGGGCGTGAGGAGATTACGGTGGCCCTAGAGGCTTCTTGGGGAGCATTGTGCCTCCACACCGCTCCAAACGGAGATTAGCATCCGCAAGGGTGTGAACTTCGGAATACATCATCGTCTCCGCGTGCCTCGGTTATCTCTTACCCGAGCCCTTTACTTATGCGCTTTACTTTGTGATAGCCATATTGTTTCTTGTCATATATCTTGCTATCACCTAAGTAGGTTTTCTTGCTTAGCATAAGTTGTTGGTGCACATATGTGAGCCTAGTTGTTGTAGGTTTTGTGCTTGGCAAATTAACCGCTAGGTTTATTCCGCATTTGTTCAAGCCTCAACCGTAATTATTTTAAAGCGCCTATTCACCCCCCCCCCTCTAGGCGACATCCACGATCTTTCAATTGGTATCAGAGCCTCGTCTCTCTTTATTAGGCTTTACCGCCTAGAGAGTAAATATATCGACTAGGGGATTAGGATTCTCTGACACTCTTAGTTTCGATGGCACAAATTTTGATGTTTGGATAATTCGCATGCTTAATCTCTTTAGGGTCATGGACCCAAATTTAGAGTGAATTGTAGATATGGGTTTTTCTCCTCCAAAGGATCCCCAAAGATTATCTTTAGAGGATGAGAAAAACTCTTATCTCAATGCTCAAGCTTCTAATGTGCTTTTCGATGCTTTGAGCAATGTAGTTATATTTCAACTCATGACGTTCCGAGATGCTCATGAGTTGTGGATGAAGCTTCAAGATAAATATGGTGTGTCCAAGATTTGTGGGGATGATTGTTCTCCCTCCACCTCCAGTCGTATAGTCTTCTCAACTTCTTCTACTTCACCTACATGTGGTTTGCCACAAGGTAATGCCATGGTGAGTGGTGTTGGTCATTGCAATGATGATAGTATGCTTATTGTGGATGATCCTTCATCACTATATTATTGCAATGCTCCTTCTTTGGGCTTTAACACTTCGAGCACTCCAAATGTTTCACATGCTTGTGTTGATAGTCCTTGCATATCATGTACAAATTGCTTGACTAAATCTCATGATGATATGCTTGCTATGTCTTGTTGCCATGATAAAAATGCATCTATTTCCTCAAATTGTTGTGCTAACAATGTAGTGGAAACCGAACACTCCATGGAACAAGATGTGGTGTTTAATGGTGCCTCAAGGGATCCTACATCATCATCTATTGCTTTTTGCCTTATGGCTAAGGCGTCAAAGGTATCTCCTACTTTGTACCCCAATATGTCTCTTGATGATGATGTTGATGCTAATGATGATGAGGATAATGATGAAGAGAATGATAATGTTGCCTCCTTAAAAACTAAGGGGGAAATGATTTTTAAAGCTCTTCATAAAAATAAAATTGCTCGTTCCAACTTCATGGAAATAATGTCCATTGCCATTGATGGCAAGAAATACATTGAGGAGTTGGAATCTCATCTAGAGGAGCATGAGGCCACCATTGATAAAATGGAAGGTCATGGGCGTGATTACGCTAATGAGATTGCGGACCTCTCTCAAGCTCTTGAACTTGAACAAACCACCAAGGAATCTCTTGAGGAGACTTTTGCTCTAGAATTGTCTAAAGTGAAGGAATCTACTGATAGAGCTCTTAAGGTGGCAAATGTTTTTGAAACTAAAAATGCTAAGCTTGAAGTTGCTCATGCTAGACTCCTTGAGGATTTTGAGCACCTCGAAAATGGCTCAAGGGTCATCAAGGGTGAGCTCATCAAACTCACCGAGTCTCATGCTCAACTTGAAGATTCTTATTTAAAAGAGCTTGCCAAGTTGCCTTCTCCTCTTGTTGTTAATGATGATGCTTGTGCTACTAATTCTATTACTTGTGAAGCATCCATTTTGAAGGAGAATGTTGAGCTACGGGCTCAACTTGAGGTGCTATCTTGCAATTATGGGAAATTGGAAGAAAGTCATGAAAAGCTCTCAAGCTCTCATGATGATCTTCTAGTATCCCATAGTGTGCTAAAGATAGCTCATGAGGCCATGATTGCTAAGGTAACATATAGTGAGCCTCATGTGGATACTAGCACTACTTCTAGTCAAAATAGTATATTGCCATGTGCTAGTCCTTGTAATTCATCTACTCACAATGTTGGTACATCTTGTGATGAATTGCTTTCCTTTCCTTGTTGCTCTAACGATGAAGCTTATACTTCCTCTAGTACTTGTGTTGAGACTAACCATGTAGAGGAAATCAAAGAGCTCAAGGCCCAAGTCACTTCTTTGAAGAAAGACTTGGAAAAGTGTCATGAAGGGAAGGCCACACTCAACAATATCTTGAGTGTGCAAAAATCCCCCAATGACAAAGGTGGACTTGGATTCAACTCCAACAAGAAGAAGAAGTCCAAGTTGAACAAGAAGAAGGGCCAAGAACAAGTCAAGAATTCGGCCAAGATTGTTTGCTTCAAGTGCAAAGTTGAAGGACATCATGTTAGATCTTGCCCATTGAAGAAGAAGGCCATTAGTGTCAAGCAACAAGGGAAGAGGGCACAAGTTCAATCTCATGCTCAACATCAAGTTGAAGAAAGGCCTCTTCCCAAGAAGACTCAAGTTAATGCTTCTCAAATTGAGAAATCAAGTGAGAAGAAAGTGAAGAGTAGACGTTGCTACTTATGTCGTGAGAAAGGTCACGTCACTTCTTCATGCACTAGTGGTAACTTATCCAACCCAATTATTATTGATGATATCTATTCTCTTGGTAAGGATAAGGTTGGCAATGTGTTTGCCAAGTTTGTTGGTACTCAAAGTGGTGTCAAGCAAAGAACCAATTGGGTAGCCAAACCTATTGTCACTAACCTCTTAGGACCCAACTTGGTTGGGGACCAACAAGCTCAAACTTGATCAATAGGTGTTGTTGGAGGGCATTGGAAACTTGGCTACATTATGAAGAATTAAGGGGACTTCATCATTCTCTTTGTCTCAAGCCAAGTCAATTGGATTATCAAGTTTCTATCTTATATCCAATGTGCCTCCTTGCGGTAACTTGTACTTAAATTGTTTACCTTGAAAGTTACTTGCCCCCTTGCATGTTTTGGTTTTGTTCCTTGCATGTGTTTGTATATGATGTGTCTCCAAATTACCGTTGTGTATGTTGGTTTGCACATCATGTACTTGTGTGTTGTTCATTGAGCCTTAGTGCATCTTGTTTATTTCTTAGTTGGCTCTTGTGAGAGATTAATGGAATATCCATTATGGGGGAGTGGTGTGCTTTGTGCACCTCACAATCCTATAAATGTGTGCACATGAGTAATACCATCTAATAATGATATTTCAAGATTATCTAGTCGCTAGGTGGTATATCTCTCATGGGAAATTCAAATTCTAAAAATTCCATTGATTATCTCGTGTTGGATCCTCTTATTGCCTCTTGTTAAGTTTTCTTCATTGGTATCACATTATGGGGGAGTAATATGCTATGGATATTACTAGCCTAGAAAATGTGTACATTTGAGATGTTGTCACCTAGTGTTGATATTGTAGATTATCTTGTTCCTAGGTGGCATGTTAGCTCTACAAGTTGCAATTTGCTTGTGTGTGGTGTGAAGATGATGTTGGATATCCTTGCTATCTACCACCGGGAATTCTTTCCATCTACTTCTTGTCTTTCGACAATTGGTAGTCATTTATGTGTGGTAGAATTTATTGATCATCTTTACATTGGCTTTTGTTTTACTTGCCTTTTCTCTTGCCAAGGTTTGTGTCAACTCCCGTTGTCTTCCATACCACTTGTGGATCTTGTTTATTTCTTGTTCTTGTCTAGTGTTTTCTAGATATAGTGAAAGTAGTGATCCCACCTTGTGCATTTTGTATTCAAATACAAATCCTATATAATGCACAACTCGTGGGGGAGCTATTCTTTTTCTTCACTCTTCTTGTGATCCTTATCAAGTGTGTTTTGGTGGAAGGCAAGCCATTTCTTTTTGGTACTTTGTGC
Organism: Triticum timopheevii; assembly: GCA_963921465.1. Classification (NCBI taxonomy): domain Eukaryota; kingdom Viridiplantae; phylum Streptophyta; class Magnoliopsida; order Poales; family Poaceae; genus Triticum; species Triticum timopheevii. Next base: position 459,106,576 of record OY997264.1, on the reverse strand, counting down.
CATCATGAAACTTTGTTGAGAGCTTGGTATGTTTGGAACCATCCTCTCTTTGGGAGTTTGACATCTTTAATTTAGTGTGTATCAATGGATATCTCATTCCTTGATGTATCTTTAATGATATCTTCCAAGTTATGATTTCTCCATTTGGTATCCTTTTCACTTGGCATTTCTTTGTCTTTTGGCTTCGGGTTTTGAAAGTCTTGAGAATGCATGTTTACTTCATGTATTTCATTTGGCATGCTTTCTTTCTTTGACTCAATATATAGGGGAAACTCCACCTACTCTCAATTTGGATGAGATGTGCATGAAATTCATTTTCATATCTATATGCACATATTTATGTGGAGTTTGTCCTATGTATTGGTGTTTCTAACTATTAGGTCCCGATGAGTTTGGGTACCGTTTAGTTTATGTTGTTCTTCTAGGAACATTTGGAGATGCATTGGATGCTTGGCTCACTCACAAGGAAGGTGTTGTCACCATGTGCATATTGGAGTCAAGCTAGGATGATCAATGAACTACTATCTACCTTCAATTGGTATCTACTACATCCTTCCAATGATATCTCGGTAACAAGTATCTATTCATGCTTTCCCTTCTTGTATTCAACCTTGTGTAGGTTGTATCTTGGCATGATATTCATTTCATATCTTGTGATACTTGTTTCCTTTCTCAAAGCATCCCAACAATGATCTCATGTTGCTAGTTGTGATGTCTTTGATGGTTGAGTGGTAGGAATTCTTTTATATACAATAAGACCATATCTAGCCAAGTGCTATGCTTTCAAGCAAATATCTTATTGGTATATTTATGACTTCCTTGTGGATATCTTGTTCCTTCGTGTTGTAACTATTTTGAGTGTACATCCTTCTTTGTAGATATATATCGTCATGAATTCGTCTACCTAGAACCTTATACACTTGAGAGAAATTACATCTCTAGTTGATATCCTCTCTTTCACGTCCACCCTGTCTTTGTTATGTTATTTCTTTGGTGGCTCCGTGAAAGCTTTTGCCTTGAGTGCATGTTCTCTATCGTTGCATCTTGTTGCACTCGTGTGTGGTGAAGATTTCTTTTTTCTTCATGCTTATCTCTACGAGGCTTTTGCCATCTTATTTGATATCCCTCGTCTTGATGAGGCTTTCATCTTCTATCTTCACCATGGGTTGTCACAAGCATAGGTTCTTTATATGCTTATTAGTGACCTTGTGAACCCGTTTGCTAGTTGTATGTGGGAATGACATGCCTTGCACCGTGTATCTCATTCTTTCAAGACTATTTTGATGCGTAATGCTCATCCGTACATTAGTTGTCTCTAGTGCATTGCCTTGACTCACACACATCATTTTGGTTGAGCCTATTCTTAAGTTGCCTCTTTTACTTGTTGCTCAACCATGTGCTTGCTGCAAGTGCTAGGCTTTGTTTCCTATATTCTCACTTGCACTGGATGTAAGTTTCTATTGATTTTGGGGGAGCTATGATCCTATTTTGTGCACTTTGTATCCAAATACAAATATTCTTATGTGTGCACAAATCATGGGGAGCTTCTCTAGCTTATTTAGAACACTCCTTTGCTCATATCATTTATTCATTCATGTGGCATGTAGGATCATTGGTCTAGTTGGCTCAATTGATATTCGTTGATTGCTTGCTTCAATTGGTATCTTTTGATTGCTTGATTGCTTGTTTCTCTCTTTCTTATGTCTTTGTGGCATATCTTTCTTTTGTGAACTTTGGGCCTAAATATAGTTTGTTTTCCTCCTAGTATTTACCGTCAAACTTGTGTATTGCATTCCACTCTCTTGTTGAGAAATACACAATTTATGGAGGACCACAATTTATATTGGCCTTCTTAGATTTTCGCCCATTTTGGCAATCGATGCCAATGGGGGAGAAGTTTCAGAGAGTTTTGTGGAGAAGTTTAGAGATTTATCTCTTCTTGCTTTGGTTTTGTTCCTTAGCATTTGCATCTCATTCGCATGCACTATTGGTTTTTGCATTGCATGGTGATGCATAATTCCTTATATAAACTCTTTTGAAAGTGATCGTCATCAATTACCAAAATGGGGGAGATTGAAAGAATATGCGGTGCCCCCATGTTTGGTTTTCTTAATTGATGACAATCTCTATGGACTAATGGTTGTCTTGAGTTGTATTTGAAGGATTTGTCCATAGGTTTTTCTTGAAGTCCATGTGTTGGTTTCAAGGAGTTTTTGAGTTGACCAAGGTGCTATTAAGGAATTATACAAAGATTGGTCATGCGAGTGTTGAGCTTATTGCAAGCATGTCTTGAAGAAGAAGTTTGTGTGATCATTCATGTTTACCTTCAAGACATCATCCAAATGAAGAGAGTTGCAAAGATTCAAGGTTGATCAAGACTAAGTCAAGAGTGAATCAAGTTGATCAACTCACAAAGCGTAGAAGATGTACCGAGAGGGATCAAGTGATCCCATGGTACGGTAAGCATTGTCCATTACACTTCTTGTACTAACCCATGGTCTATGTGAGAGTTGTATGTCGGGTTAGGTACGTATCCATGGGCTTGCGTCAAGAGGAAGATATCATACAACCCATGGAAAGGATGACATCAAGTGGTGATCGTCATCAAGATTGCCGTGTGCAAGTTCAAGTGGAGCATCACGAAGAGATCAAGTGCTTGAATCTTGCCATCCATTGTGGTGTCAATGGACTTGTGAATATGTGCCGAAGAGTGGCTCACCCATAGTGAACTATGGGGGAGCAATCATCTAGTCTTCATCGAGCCAACGCAATCAAGAAAGGTGGTCCAACTTGAGGGAGTCAAGATCGTCTTCATCTAGCTCGAGTGGACCATGTGCAAGGCAAAGGTTTTCCCTTGATAGGTTTTCTATTTTACCGGTCTTGTGGTGGTAGTTGGGAGACCGAGTTATAGGATCGTTTGCCGTACTATCAAGGGGGCTCTCAAGTTGGTAGCTTGATCGTATTGTTAGTAGAGAGCTCAAACCATTGCATCCTTGCATCATGTTTCTTGGTTCTTGTTTGGTTATCTTTTTGAGTCTTAGAGCTTATGGTCATCTTGATGATAAGCTTGAGTTCATCGAAAACGGAGTTCGCATGCATCTTCTATGATGTTTTCGGTGTTGGAGGTTTTACCGGTCTTATCCGATGAAGGGTTCTCACCATTTTCTTATGGGAATTTTCTCATTTGCTTATTCTTGATATTTCTATCAATACTGTGTTAGCCCATGTCGTTAGCTTTCCAACAAACTTGGTTTCATTGAATTCGGAGTCCGTTTGCAAAAGTTGTGGCTGTTTTGGTAAAGGCTGCAGCGGTACTACCGCGACTAGAGCGGATGTAATTTTTTACTACCGCTCCAGAGCGGTAGTACCGCTGCTCCTGAGCGGTAGTACCGCTCCAGAGCAGTACTACCGTGGCTCCTAAGCGGTAGTACCGCCCCGGACCAAAATCTCGTGTTTTCTCTCTCGTTTGGGCTGTTTTGGCCGTGCTAAGCGGTAGTACCGCTCCTCCAAGGGGTAGTACCGCTTGTGCACGACCTGAGCACATAACGGTTGGACTCGGGAGGTCCTATAAAAGGGGGTCTTCTTCCCCAATGAACCTAATCCTTTGAGCTCGTGTTCTTCCCCCATTGTTGACCTTCTTCGAGCTTGCTAACTCTCAATCCCTCCATGGATTCTTGCTAGTTTTTGAGGGAAAAGAGAGAGGAGATCTAGATCCACATTTCCACCAATCACTTTCTCCTCTATGTGAGGGGAACCCCTTGGATCTAGTTCTTGGAGTTCTTGGTGTTCTCCTTCTTGTTCTTCCTCTCATTTTCCTCCCTAGCATTAGTTGCTTCGGTGGGATTTGAGAGAGAAGGACATGGGCACTCCGTGTGCCCTTGCCATTGCATTTGGTGCATCGGTTTGAGTTCTCCATGGTGATACATGGAAGTTACAAGTTGAGAAGCTTATTACTCTTGGGTGCTTGGTACCCTTGAGCTTGTTCCTCTTGGGTGCTTGGGCGCCCTAGACGGTTGGTGGTGTTCGGAACTCAATCATTGTGGTGTAAAGCTCCGAGCAAGCGTCGGGGTATCCAATTAGGTTGTGGAGATCGCCCCGAGCAATTTGACGGGTACCGGTGACCGCCCCCAAGGGTTGCCAAAGTGTACGGGTTCGGTGACCGCCCCCAAGGGTTGCCATTTGTACGGGTTCGGTGACCGCCCTCAAGGGTCCCTTAGTGGAATCACGGCATCTTGCATTGTGCGAGGGCATGAGGAGATTACGGTGGCCCTAGTGGCTTCTTGGGGAGCATTGTGCCTCCACACCGCTCCAAACGGAGATTAGCATCTGCAAGGGTGTGAACTTCGGAATACATCATCGTCTCCGCGTGCCTCGGTTATCTCTTACCCGAGCCCTTTATTTATGCACTTTACTTTGTGATAGCCATATTGTTTCTTGTCATATATCTTGCTATCACCTAAGTAGGTTTTCTTGCTTAGCATAAGTTGTTGGTGCACATAGGTGAACCTAGTTGTTGTAGGTTTTGTGCTTGACAAATTAACCGCTAGATTTATTCCGCATTTGTTCAAGCCTCAACCGTAATTATTTTAAAGCGCCTATTCACCCCCCCCCCCTCTAGGCGACATCCATGATCTTTCAGGTGTGAGCAGGGTTCCCAAGCCCACCATCCGGGTGCCACTTGGTACACCGTGCCACTGTGCCTAGTCTGTCCCAAGCCCACCTGTACCGGGTGCCACTTGGTAGACTACTAACACTACCTACAAACACTAGAAACTAGTTGCAACTCCTGGACAGAGATCGAATTGATTAATAAGCCAAGAGGGGTCGAGTTACCGGAACCCAATGTGTGGTAGTAACTGTTCATGGATCACAAACACAGAACTCAGTTCCTGAGGTTGGTTTCAATGAGACAACCCACCATGTACTCCTACATGGCCTCTCACCGCTACCTTTACCAAATCGTGTTCACACACTTAGCTCACACAGAGTAGGACATGTTCACACACCTCCAATTCATCCTCGATGAATCAGACTTGACTCAACTCTAAGCAGTAGCAGGCATGACAAACAAGCATGAATGAGTAGGCACATCAGGGCTCAAACAACTCCTACTCATGCTAGTGGGTTTCATCTATTTACTGTGACAATGACAGGTCATGCAGAGGAAAGGGGTTCAACTACCGCAACATGTAACAGTTGAATCGTTGTTGTCCTAATGCAGTAAAAAAGAGCAGGAGCGAGAGAGTGGGATTGTATCGGAATGAACAAGGGGGTTTTGCTTGCCTGGCACTTCTGAAGATAATATAGCTCTTCATCGGTGTCATCGATCTCATCGTCGGAACCACATCTATCGAGAGGGGACAAACACCGGCAAACAAGGAAGAACACAATCAATGCAATGCAACAATATGATGCATTAATATGACATGGCAAAATGAGTGTGTTTTGGCTAATGCAACTTAGAACAGATTAAATGAAGTTGGTTTGAACCAAGGGTTCAAATTCAAACTCCATATGTGCTTATTTAAATGCCAATTATGCAAATTGTCATATACAGCAACCTTAGGTTGTTCAAACATGCATGAAAATGGTACATATGGATAGATTGGATTTTTCTGATAATTTTTCATATATAATTTATTTCATTTGGAGTTACGGTTGAATTTATATGATTTTTAGAAGTTTATAACATTTTCTGAAATAAATAAACCCTTTAAGATTTATTTAAATTCCAGAAGAATTATTGCGTCAGCATGACATCACTGTGACGTCAGCAGGTCAACTAGCTGGTCCAGGTCAAACCTGACCAGTAGGGTCCACTGGTCAGTGACACAGTGCTCACTGGGTCATAGACATATGGGCCCAGTCAACAGCCACGTCAGCTTGGTCAACGCTGACGCGTGGGCCCATGGTGGTTAGGTTAAAACTAAACAGGGGTTACCCCGTGGTTACTTAGAGTGGTGGGGCCGGTCTGTCAGTGACACAGGGCGAGGTTAACACGGTAATTAGCCTCAGGCTAATGACGCCACGTCACCTCACCGGAGTTGGACGCCGGCGAGCACATCCGACGACGGATGTTCACCGGAATCGAGCTACGGGCAACCATTTGCCTCGCCGTTTGTTTCTACGGGTTCCTTGAGTTCGCGCGCATCCAGAGGAGCAGGTGAGAGGAGCTGGGGTGAGCTGTGGCATCGGCAGTGGCGAGCGAGGCGGTGTCCGGAGTTCGGACACGCGCGGGGATGCGGCTGTGTGCGCCAGGGGAGGAGCTAATGGGCTAGGTGTCATCCGCGGGCCACCAGAAACACGTTGGTGCCACGGGTTCGAGCGAAGGGGCTCGGGTCGAGGGGGCTAGGCAGCCATGGCGGACGACGGTGCTCGGGCATGTGGGCGAGGGTGCTACGGCACAGGAACGAGCAAAACAAGGAAGGGGAAACGAAGTGGAGCTCACAGCGAGGTCGTCGGAGGTCTCACGGGCTCGGGGAGGCACGGACGGCGTCGTGGCGTTGCCGGCAATCTCAGGTGCTGGAGGTTGAAGACGACGGCGATGGCGGCATTCCAGGGGCTCCCGCGGTGCGTTGCTCGGCGAGGAGGGGGGTTGGTCAAGGCGGAGCTCCTGAACACGTCGGGAGGTCCAGGGGAAGGCGGTGGCTGCGGTGGTGGCGAGCGGCGTTGGCGGTTGCGCTCGGGCGCGAGAGGGAGAGAAAGCAGAGGAGGGGAGAGGCACGGGAGAGAGTGAGAGGGGGCCAGGGGCTGCGTGGCGTCGCCTGGTGCATCGAGGAGGAGCCAGGCAGGCTGGGAGGAAGGAGGTGGAGGCCTCGGGCGCGCTGGCGTCGACACGCCTCTGCCTACTGGCAGAGGTTGAAGACGACCGCTTCGCCCTGGTGGGCTGGGCCTCAGCTACAGTGCTGGGCCAGCTGGGCTGCCAGGTGAGCGCCAGGTAAGTTCTCTCTCTCTCTCTGGTTTCTCTATTTTAATTTCTGTTTTCTATTATTCTGTAAATTTTAGGGCTTTTCTAAAAATACCTAGACCTTTTCAAAAATCACTAAACTGCACATGCCCAGTGTATAGAATATATCCAACATGGAACATTTCAGTTTAGGAGTATTTGGACATTTAAAATATTTTATAGAATTTAAATGTCCAAATTCAAATACTTATGATTTAATTCAGTGACCTTAGGATGACCTAGAAAATTGTGCACCATTTTTGTCAGAGGTTTAAGACCAAGGCAAAGATGATGAACATTTTAGAAGGGCATTTCAGATTCATTGAAAATGATTTTATGTTGAACCTATTTGATTTGATCTGGTGCTAGGGTTTGATCAGTCCCCATTTCAAGTTCATTTGAAAAGTTAAACATGATGCACACATGAAGGGCTAGCCTACTGCATACCAGGACCAGGGATGTAACATATCATAACAGTACAAAAAACATAAGAGATAATAAAAATTACATCCATATTTTTTATTCATTAAACGTCATGACAGTCCAAATAACACAAAAAGTAATAAAATGAGTTTTGCTTTGGTACACCTCCCTTAAAAGTTTACACGAATCTTAAAGTTACTTGAAAAGCCCAATATCATATTAGCTTGCAGACCAACGTATTGAATAGATTGATTTGGGTATAAAAGACTATATTGTCCTTTTTCATAAAAGGGGTACCTTCTAATCTACATCCAAATCCATAAACTTTTGTGGCGGGGGGTACCGAAGCAAAGTGCATAAAAAACACATCCATACCTCTAGACCACCTAGCGACGACAACAAGAGTTGGAGCAAGCCGAAGGTGCATCGCCATCATCGTACCTCCCTCATCTGAGTCGGACAAACCTTATTGTAGTAGGCAGTCGGTAAGTCAGTGTGCTACGACCTCAAAGGACTAGCGCACTAGAACAGCAGCCGTCGCCGATAAAGAGAAAACATAGATCGAAAGGATCCAAGCTGTAGATATACAAACGTAGTCAAACGAAGACTAGATCCAAACAGATCCACCGAAGACAAACACCAACGAAATCCCACAAGATTCACTGGACACACACCTCCACATGCCTTCCGACGATACTAGACACACCGTCGGGATGGGAGCTAGGCAAGAAAAACCTTATTCCATCTTTAGAGAGTCGACGGCGCCTTGCCTTCCTAAGCAGGACATAAATCCTCAAAAACTATAAACTACGAAGAATCCCTTTCGCGGGCAAGGACGGGGATCCACCACACCTCCATGACCCTAAGGCCATAGGAGATGAGGAGATCGGCGATGGCGCCAATAGGAGAGGTGGGGAAACCCTCGTTCTAGGAGCCACCCATGGAGGATGAGGATTGTCTCTGTTGCATCAATATTACATCTACATGCAATCGCCCTTCAACTATATCAACAAAAAAATATATGTAAGTTCTCCGAAAGAACTTCAACTTACTTTAATTTGTAGTATTGGTAATTTTATAGAAATTAAGATATTGGCTCTATTTTTTGACAATGCTACCCTGCCACACATTGTGGTACGAGTGTGTGAAACACGCCAAATGAGAGATTGATCAAAGCATCCGACTTGGCCAGTCTTGTTTTCGTGGATAAATAGAGTGTATGATAGAGAAGGATGGTGATCATGTGTTTGTAGCTCTTTTAGAGTGGTGGATCTGGTTGTGTATTCTGTTATGCATTGTGGTATTTGAAGATGCCTTTCAGCGGAGTGGATAACCCCGCTTCGTGTCTTGGTATTGTGGCTCATTTTCGAACCGATGGTAGTCGGCCAGCTTCGGCGTCTCCGAGAAGCTCATGAGTTTATGTCTCTGAATTCGTGTGGCTGGATTTGGGGTGGTAGTGCAATCCTCTTCATCACTTTCTTCACCAGGATGACAATGTGTTTGCCAAGTCATTTATGGGGTGAGGATTTGTGGGGCACAGGTGCGAGGGTGCGGGGGCAGTGAGTCCCTTGTGCGTGCACTACTGGGAAAAGCTTTATAGGCGAATTCAAATGAGTGGCAGGCATGCCATGTTACCCGCCACAGCTGCTTTGAAGAAGAAGCACTGGCGGGTACTTAAAGAGACCCTCCACTGCTATTGCCATAGTAGTGGCGGGCAATTCTTCATACTCGCCACACGTAAACTCTCTTCAAGATCCCCGCTTGGTGAAAGACACTAGTGGCGGGCCTCGCAAAGTACCCGCCACTGCTCTATCAGCCAGCAGTGACGGGCGACACAAAAAGCCCGCCACCCAAGTCATTTGGCAAATCGCGCCAACGGAGTTCAAAATTTCCAAAAAGTTGCAGTGGCGGGTGTCGTACTCTACCCGCCACACATATCGTAATATTGAAAAATCTAGTCTATTGTACCTAGAAAGTGGACAAATTCAATCGTGTAGTTTTGGATGGTGTGTATTAACCATGGAATTTTTTTTTGAAGTGCAAATTAAGTCCAAATGATTTAGAAAAATGTAGTTATTTGTGTAAGGGGGCGGGCCAAATATACTGAAAGAGTCCTAAATAGAAGTGGCGGGTAATTTTCCCTGCCCGCCACCTGCACTTATGTGTGGGTGGCGCTTGTCCGCGCCCGTGACTGGTTCACTCCATATACCCACCTACCCTAGAGACACCTATAGCCACCCACATTTTATCCAAAAACCTATCCACCCGACTCACTTCCTCGTCATCTCGCCATCATCGTGGTTGGCTTCGACGTCGTCACCGTCGCGCTCGCCCTCCGGCGCCTACATGGTCGGCGCCTTCCCCCTCGTCCGTGTCGTCCCCATCGCCCTCGCTGTCCACCGGCGCCGCATAGAACATCCTCACCATCCGTCGCCGTCATTGTCGCCCTCGCCTCTACCGACTCCGATGTCCACCGCATCGCTGACACGCTCAACGACCATTGTCGTCGTCCTCAACCTCCCCGTCGTCTTCGTCCGCCCCGGTAACCACATCTATCTCTTTTATTGTAGATTTACATGTAGTTATTTTTTATACTAGAAATAATTGCTGGTTATTATATAGTGTTTACTGTAGATGTAGATTTTTTGGGCGTAGCATATTATATACAAGTAAAAGTTTGTACTAGTTATCCATAAGGAGTGCCAACATTTTGGGAAACGTTGATTAAGTTTCATTTCGTCAATTTTCTGGCACTCAGTATGTCGAAGTACTAGCAAAGGTCACGCCCATTTTTATGTACAAGTGAAAGTGTGTACTAGTTATTCATGATGCGGGTGTTCATAAGGAGTGCCAAGGTGTTGGGAAATGTTTTGTTATATAGTTGCTTTCAATGAAATTGTGGTTTATCTAAATGTCAAGTTTTTAATGCAAATTAGATGGAGAAGCCAGGATGCAATGTTATGACTTAATTGTGCAGGGAGTAATCTAGTAGTTGTCGAGAGAGCTGAAGCATACGCCAACACAAATGCAAAATCGTACCATCGTGTGACAGCAGTCGCTTCGAGTGCGCGAGCAACCGCCAAGACTGCACGAACAGCCGCCAAATTTGCGAAGATGGCCATAGCCGAGATCACAAAGATGACTGGAGACAAGGAGAGCTCTTGAGAGAGCTGAGCTTTTGCTTGTGACCTAGTGATGCACTACATTTATGTGATCGACTGCGAACTTAATTTCATGATGCGATGACGGAGCTGAACTTAATTTTATATTTTGAACTAGTGTTGCAGTTACTTTATGTGATCTCTAGCTATGAACAATGCTTGTGAATGTAATGCTTATGTTTCTATGAAGATTGCTACATGCATTTTCTATTTGCTTACATATGAGCCGAATCCATTAGTTCGTGGCTCATATTGACTTCGGTTTCTAGCAAGTGGGCAGCCCAGATTCAAAATCCCTACATGGGCAAGATACAATGGTCTGACATCACTGAGGCGGCGGCACGTGCACCGTTGGTAATGTGTGATCGCACGTGCTAGCGTTATGAATTTTTTTTGTCGATTGTTAATCTTCCATCTATGAACACAACAAATGAATGAGGATGAGATCAATGGGATCCCCAAGTGCCCCTACTGTTCCGACAACATGGGTATGTCCGACAATCCTCATCTAGAGGACGGTAGGTACTTCTCGCTAACACTTAAAGAGGGCTACAAATATTATACGGTAATTTATACACATGTTTCCTTCTAAACTAAACATGTCTCAAGGTTTTTGTTTTAACATGTAATTTCAGTTTTTTCTTATATTCAACTAGTGCATCCCCTGCTATGCAAGACCTTTTGTCCTAGAGAAGTTGCATGTCGAAGCCAGAGATGACATGGCTGAGAGGACTGTTTACCTGAAGACGAAATATAGTTTCATTTTGGAAGCTAGGATCTACAATGAAGTAGATCACACAAATTTTGGTTGCGCAAATTAGAAATGATTATGTAATGCTTACGTATTTGAGGAGGGTATGCATATATCCTTTGATACTAACACATTTCCTTGTTTCGATCAAGACTTTGGGTGGAACTAGACATGATTCCTATTTTTTCTCTGTTTGAGTTTATTAAAAAAATGTTAAGTAATATATCTTTCTAATTTTAAAATATTTGTTATCCACTCCTAACTTAAAATTTTAATTAAAATCTATAGCTTATTTTCTATCTCGAAGAAAAATATGGAATATAGTAGATGAAACCTATTACACTGCTGGTTCAGAGCTTATTTGGGAGGAGAAGAATTATCTGCTCTCCTTTGTTCATAATGTTCAATCATTTAAGGGCACTTACGGAGTATTGCAAATACTACACCATACGTGTCACTAGCCCACAAGTTGAGTAGTACCAATATTCATAAAAAATGCATGGTATAATTTGTACTATTAGCGTGCCACTAGTCCATCTTGAGTGTTGTCCTTTTTTGGACAATCCTCCCACTTATGATTAACCCCTCTTGCAAGCATCCACAACTATGAAAGAAGAAGTAAGATAGACCTAACCATAGCATGAAACATATGGATCCAAATCAGCCCCTTACGAAGCAACGCATAAACTAGGGTTAAAACTTTTGTCACTCTAGCAACCCATCATCTACTTGTTACTTCCCAATGCCTTTCCCTAGGCCCAAACAATGGTGAAGTGTCATGTCATTGATGTTCATATAACACCACTAGAGGAGAGACAAAATACATCTCATCAAAATATAAAACGAATACCAAATTCACATGATTACTTATAACAAGACTTCTCCCATGACCTTAGGAACAAACGTAACTACTCACAAAGCAAATTCATGTTCATAATCAAAGGAGTATTAATTATCATTAAGGGTCTGAAAATATAATCTTCCACCGGATAAACCAACTAGCATCAACTACAAGGAGTAATCAACACTACTAGCAACCTACAGGTACCAATCTGAGGTTTTGAGACAAAGATTGGATACAAAAGATGAACTAGGGTTTGAGAGGATATGGTGCTAGTGAATATGTTGATGGAGATTGACCCCCTATCAATGAGAGGATCGATGGTGATGATGATGATGGCGATGATTTCCCCCTCCCGTAGGGATGTTTCCCCAACAAAACAGCTATGACGGAGCCCTAGATTGGTTCTGCCCAGGTTCCGCCTCGAACGACGGCGCTTCGTCCCGAAAGCTTCTCTCCTTTTTTTCCAGGGCAAAAGACACCATATAGCAGAAGATGGGTGTCGGGGCCTACCAGGAGGCCCACAAGGTAGAGGGCGTGCCCAGGGGGTAGGGTGTGCCATCCACCCTTGTGGCTGACTGGTGGCCCCCCTCTGGTGCTTTCTTTGCCCAATATTTTTTATTTATTCCAAAACTGATCTCCATGAAGTTTCAGGACTTTTAGAGTTGTGCAAAACATGTCTCTAATATTTGCTCCTTTTCCAGTCCAGAATTTCAACTGTCGGCATTCTCCCTCTTCATGTAAACCTTATAAAATAAGAGAGAAAAGGCATAAATATTGTGATATAATGTGTAATAGCAACCCCTAATACAATAAATATCGATATAAAAGCATGATGCAAAATGGACGTATCACCTCCCCCAAGCTTAGACCTCGCTTGTCCTCAAGCGAAAGCCGATATCGAAAAATATGTCCACATGTTTAGAGAAAGAGGTGTCGATAAAATAAGATACGGACATGAGGGCATCATGATCACCTTTAGAACAACAAAATATATTGTCATATGATTTCTTATGCTAAAGTAACAATTCATTCACAAGATAAAGTATGAATCGAAAACTTCATTGAAAACTAACAAACTATGATCTCAGTCATTGAAGCAATTGCACTTCATCATAACATCAGAAAGAGTCAATATAAGAGTTTTTCAGCAAGTCCACATACTCAACTATCATTTAGTCTTTCACAATTGCTAACACTCACGCGATACTTATGGGTACAAAGTTTCAATCGGACACAGAGAAAGATAGGGGCTTATAGTTTCGCCTCCCAACCTTTTACCTCAAGGGTAATGTCAACAATAATACTTTATGAAAACCTACATCTGAGTGGATATATATACATCTGGATCTCTCCAACACATAGTGCTTGCCAAAGGATAATGTGTAAAAAGGAAAGGTGAAGATCACCATGACTCTTGTATGAGGGTAGAAGGTAAAAATAAAAGATAGACCCTTCGCAGAGGGAAGCAGAGGTTGTCATGCGCTTTTATGGTTGGATGCACAAAATCTTAATGCAAAAGAACGTCACTTTATATTGCCGCTTGTGATAAAGAACTTTATTATGCAATCCGTCGCTTTTATTTCTTCCATATCACAAGTTCGCATAAAGCTTATTTTCTTCACACTAATAGATCATACATATTTAGAGAGAACCTTTTATTGCTTGATGGATCTTACTCAATCCATAGGTAGGTATGGTGGACTCATTTTCTTCACCTCGTGTCTCTTTCAGAATACTTTTAATTTTCCTAATTTTTCAAATATTCCAAAACGGAGAAAATTTGCTATTAGAATAGTTTTAGAGTCGGTTTTCTTACCGTACTACATACCTTTTCCTTTTCAGAGTCTGAAACGTTCTAGAAAGTGTCCCTTATGTACTCCTCCGGTGTTATGTTGTCAATTATATTGGTTTCAACATTTATGGGATTACTTGAGATATAATGTTGATTCTTTGACCGTTTACTACCTTCGGATTTGTGCCTTCGGCGTTGTTGATTTTGATGGCACCGAAACAATAGACTTCCTCTATAATGTAAGGACCTTACCATTTAGAGAGAAGTTTTCCTGCAAAAAATCTTAAACCTAAGTTGTGTAGCAAAACATGATCACCTACATTAAACTCACACTTTTGTATCCTCTTGTCATGCCATCTTTTAAATTTTTCTTTAAACAACTTGGCATTCTCATAGACTTGGGTTCTCCATTCATCAAGCAAGCTAATGTCAAAAAACCTCTTCTCACCGGCAAGTTTGAAATCATAGTTGAGCTCTTTAATAGCCCAATATGCCTTATGTTCTAGTTCAAGAGGTAAGTGACAAGCCTTTCCATAAACCATTTTATACGGAGACATACCCATAGGATTTTTATAAGCAGTTCTATAAGCCCATAATGCACCATCAAGTTTCTTGGACCAATTCTTCTAGATCTATTAACAGTCTTTTGCAAAATCAATTTAATATCTTTATTACTCAATTCTACTTGACCACTAGACTGAGGATGATATGGAGATGTAATTCTATGGTTAACATCATACTTAGCAAGCATTTTACGAAAAGCACCATGAATAAAACGTGAACCACCATCAGTCATTAATTATCTAGGGACTCCAAACCTCAGAAAAATAAATTCTTTAAGCATCTTAATAGAAGTATTATGATCAGCACTATTAGTTGGAATAGCTTCTACCCACTTAGTAACATAATCAACAACAACTAAAATATGTGTATACCCATTAGAGGAAGAAAAAGGTCCCGTATAATCAAAGCCCCAGACATCAAATGGTTCAATAACAAGTGAATAATTCATAGACATTTCTTGACGTCTACTAATATTACCAATTCTTTGGCATTCATCACAAGACAAGACAAACTAACGAGCATCTATGAAGAGAGTAGGCCAATAAAAACCGGATTGCAATACCTTATGTGTAGTTCTATCTCCAGCGTGGTGTCCTCCATAGGCCTCGGAGTGACACTTGCGTAGGATCTGTTCCTGTTCATGCTCAGGTACACAACGTCTAATAACACTATCTACTCTTTCTTTATAAAGGTGTGGGTCATCCCAAAAGTAATGTCTTAAATCATAGAAAAACTTTTTCTTTTGCTGGTATGTGAAACTAGGTGGTATAAATTTAGCAACAATGTAATTAGCATAATCAGCATACCATGGAGTATTATGAGAAGCATTTATGATAACTAATTGTTCATCAGGAAAGCTATCATCAATAGGCAGTGGGTCATCAAGAACATTTTCTAACCTAGATAAGTTGTCTGCAATGGGGTTCTCAGCTCCCTTTCTATCAATAATATGCAAATCAAATTCTTGTAACAAGAGAACCCACCTAATAAGTCTAGATTTAGCATCTTTCCTTTCCATAAGATATTTAATAGCAACATGATCAGTGTGAACAGTTACTTTGGAATCAACAATATAAGATAAGAACTTATCACAAGCAAATACAACTGCTCAAAATTCTTTTTCAGTAGTAGCGTAATTTCTCTGGGCACTGTCTAGAGTTTTACTAGCATAATGGATAAGATTTAATTTCTTATCAACTCTTTGTCCTAGAACAACATGAACATCATAATCACTAGCATCACACATAATTTCAAAGGGTAAATTCCAATCAGGTGGTTGAACAATAGGTGCAGAAATCAAGGCCTTCTTAAGTATTTCAAATGCTTCTACACAATCATCATCAAAAACAAAAGGAACATATTTTTGCAAGAGATTAGTGAGAGGCCTAGAAATTTTAGAGAAGTCTTTAATAAACCTCCTATAGCAACCAACATGACCAAGGAAACTTCGTATAACTTTGATATCTCTAGGACACGACATCTTTTCAATAGCATCTACTTTAGCTTTATCAACTTCAATACCTCTTTCAGAAATTTTATGCCCCAAGACAATACCTTCATTAACCATAAAATGGCACTTCTCCCAATTCAAGACAAGATTAGTTTCTTCACATCTCTGCAAAACTCGATCAAGGTTGCTTAAGCAATCATCAAAAGAAGTTCCGTAAACGGAGAAATCATCAATGAAAACCTCAACAATCTTTTCAAAAAAGTCAGAGAATATAGCAGTCATACATCTTTGAAAGGTAGCAGGTGCATTACATAAACCAAAAGGCATACGTCTATAAGCAAAGGTACCGAAAGGGCGAGTAAAAGTGGTCTTTTCTTGATCATCTTTTGACACGGGTATTTGAGAGAAACCAGAATAACCATCTAGAAAGAAAAAATGTGTATGCTTGGATAATCTTTCTAGCATTTGATCAATAAAAGGTAGAGCGTAATTATCTTTTCTGGTAGCTTTGTTTAACTTTCGAAAATCAATTATCATTCTATAACCTGTAACAATTCTTTGTGGGATCAATTCATTCTTATCATGAGGAACAACAGTAATACCTCCCTTCTTAGGGAAACAATGAACGGGACTTACCCACTGCCTATCATCAATATTATAAATTATACCTGCCTCCAGAAGCTTTAGTATTTCATTTCTTACCACTTCTTTCATCTTAGGATTTAACCGTTGTTGATGATCAACAACTGGTTTATCATCTTTCTCCAATTTTATTTTGTGCTGACATGGAGTGGGACTAATGTTGGGGAACGTAGTAATTTCAAAAAAAATCCTACGCATACGAAAGATCTGGTGATGTATAGCAACGAGAGGGGAGAGTTGTCCATGTACCCTCATAGACCAAAAGCGGAAGCGTTAGCACAACGCGGTTGATGTAGTCGTACATCTTCATGATCCGACCGATCAAGTACTGAACGCACGGCACCTCCGAGTTCACCACACGTTCAGCTCGATGACGTCCCTCAAACTCCGATCCAGGCGAGCTTTGAGGGAGAGTTCCGTCAGCACGATGGTGTGGTGACGATGATGATGTTCTACCGATGCAGGGCTTCGCCTAAGCACCGCTATGATATTATCGAGGTGGATTATGGTGGAAGGGGGCACCGCACACGGCTAAAAGATCCAAGGGATCAATTGTTGTGTCTATGGGGTGCCCCATACCCCGTATATAAAGGAGTGGAGGAGGGGGCCGGCCAGGAGGAGGAGGAGCGCCCAAGGGGGGGAGTCCTACTCCCACCGGGAGTAGGACTCCTCTTTTTCCTATTTGGAGAGGGGGAGGGAAGGAAGAGGAAGGAGGGAGGAAGGAAAGGGGGGCCGGGCCCCTTCCCAATTCGGATTGGGCTTGGGGGTGTCGTGGTTCTAAGTCTGACAGTAGAATAGGGGGTAGGTATGGAGAGGCAAGATCCTAGCTATGGAGTAGTTGTGCACACAAGTGTTTTACGAGTTCAGGCCCTTCTCGGAGGAAGTAACAGCCCTACGTCTCGGAGCCCGGAGGTGGTCGACTGGATTATGTGTGTGAGAGTTACAGGGGTGCGAACCCTTCTACCAGTGGAGGGGGTGGCTTATATAGAGGACGCCAAGACCCCAGCCAGCCCACGTAGCAGAGGGTTTAAAGTACATTAAGGTCTGGCGTTACTGGTAACGCTCTACATAAAGTGTCATCCTGACCATTAAGACTACTTAATTACAGACCGTTTGGATATAGAGTAGATCTTGAACTCCTGATGGTCGAGTGAGTCTTCATGGTCGAGTGTCTTCAGGTTCGTCGAGTGTCTTCTAGTCCGTCGAGTGGAGTTCCTCTTGGTCGACTGGAAGACGGCTTCTTCTAAAAGATGTCCTTGGGGAGGGTACCTTGGACAGGTTCATGACCCTACCCTAGGTACATGACTTCATCAGTAGCCCCCGAATGGATCGAGGTTTGAGTGAGGAAGGAGTTGGCAATCTTTCCGACCTGCTTTCTGGTGCTGTAGAGGTGTTTTGCCTTGGATCAATGACTTTCATGTGAGGGTGTCAACTTTCATTCAGTCGCCTTGATCCATTCTTTATATTTGTCCAGTGAACTTTATGAACTTGGAGATTTCCGAGCGACGGATCGCAGGACATCTTCCGTCTGACAAGTTGCCCTGTGGTTAGCGGATTTAGTGGGATCCGAAATTTTGGGAAGCGCGCGAAGCGGAGAAGACCGCGGTACTCGGATGGGATAAGGCAGGGACGCCTCGATTCCTACGCCGCCTTTTTCGCCACGTATCGCCTGCGCGACTGTTTTGGGATTTGACAGGATCGCCTGGGCCTACCTGTCGGTCACTCGGAAGTGACTCAATATAAGGAAACCGACGGAGGTTTTTTGAATAGTGCCTCCTCATTTTCTCCTCCCTCGCCTCCAGATTCATCCGCTGCGCCCACCAATTGCCCGACGCCACTGCTCCGTTCCAGCCTCGTCGGCGACAATGGTGAAAGAGAAGGCGGCGGCTTTGGAGTGGGCGAAGAAGGCGACGGTGACGGCAAAGGTGAAGGGGAGAGCGACCAGTCAAGGAGGATCCTCGTCGCGGTCCCGTTTGCCACAAGGTTGGATCCAGGGTGATTGGATCCGCTCGACCATCACCCAAAAGGATCTCGACGACTTGGCCGACGAAGGCCTGATTGCGCACGGGGCGGCGAGGCTCCCGGGGATGGAGTGGCAGCCACAGCCTTAGGAGGGTGAGTGTATCCTCTTGGCGACTCATGTAGATCGAGGGTTCTCTCTGCCACCGCACCTTTTATTTCGAGGTTTTCTGAATTTCTTTGGAGCTCAGCTTCACCACTTTACCCCCAATTCCATTGCCTATCTCGCCGCCTTTGTATCTTTGTGTGAAAACTTCTTGGGTTGTCGGCCGCACTGGGGCCTCTTCAAACACATATTCACTTGTCGTTCTCAGACGGTGAAAAAGGCCAGCCCCAATGACGAGAGAACTCAGGTAATCCAGATGTGTGGGGGTCTCGGGGTCCAGATGAGGAGTAAGAGCACTTTCCCAGCTATGACCCTTCCCGAGTCAGTTAGAGGATGGCAGTCGACCTGGTTCTACTGCCAAGACCAGTCGACGCCAGGGCAGTCGACTGGGCTCCCTCCCTTCTCTATGAGTCGAGTGAACAAGCCATCCTCTCTGAAAGTATTTCCGGAGGAGAAGGCTCAGGTTAAAATGTTGATGGAGCGAGTAGTCCAATTGATTCGCGACGATGTGACTGGCATGGACCTTCTCGAGGTTTTCCTTTGGCGGTGCATCCAACCGCTCCAGTACCGGGGCCACCCGATGTGGTTGTACTCTGCTACTGAAGACACCAGTCGGGTCCACCTAGAGGAGGTCGATGATGCCACACTAGAGAGGTGGATGACCGCCATTACGGGGAACAAGGACAACCCTCGTGGAGCCAGGAGGATCCCGCCACTCGACCACTCTTATGAGGCGGACAAGGTACGACCACTTTTCTCCGATTGCTCCGTCCGTTCTGTTTCGTCGTAGATCAGTCGATTGACTTTTGTCTTGCTTGTTGTCTTTCAGGAAACCACCGAGTTGTACTCGATGTCCAACGGGGCGCAAGCACAGGCCGAAGAGGAGGAAGGAAGCGGAGGCGAAAGCCAAGAGGAGTGGGAGTCGGACGCCGATGAGGGTGATTAAGATGCAGGCTCCGATGAGGAGGAAGAGGACGAGGAAGTTGCGCCTCCTCGTTCCGAATGGAGGTCCAAGCTCGCCCACGACCCTGCGGCCGAACATGGCAAGGGAGTCATGCCTGCTGGGCAGTCGACGAAATGTCCTCGGACAACTTCACCAGCGCCGACTGAAAAGCCGTCGAAGCAACCCCGAGCGGCCCCGACAAAACCAGCGAAGGCCTTACCGAAGATGAGGATGGAAATTCCGACTGTTTCTGGGTAACAGCATAACTCATGTCTTTCATTCTTGGTCAACTCAACTGCTGACCGACTGATATTTGAAATCACAGCGCTGCTACTTCTGAGACTTCAACCAGGCATGAGGATCAAGAAATGGAAGATGCTGCTACTTCTCATCCTGGTATGATCTACGCGGTTTTGCTTTTGGTCGATTGAATCTTTATTTTTGACTTTGAACTTCTTCTGAAGCTCCACCTAGCATTGTCATCAATCTCCCTGATGATGACGATGAAGCGCCACTGAGGCAGAGGAGGAGCAGGAAGGCGACTGTTGGCAAGGCTGCTCAGGTTGTGTCAGCACCTGGACCACAGATTCCAGAGGGGAGCAACGTTGCTCGGGCTACTGTGTCCTTTGCGGAGCCATTGACGGTTGCCCGCCCTTCATCGTTGAGTGTTGACCCGCCTTCTCTCTTCTCCACCTACCACGTCCCGGAGGACCAAGCAAGCGCTGCCAAGGAAGCCATACGCCACGCCGGGATTATAATGGAGCAGGTGAAGGCGATCCGAACCGCCAGCCAAGCAGCTTATGACGCGAGTTCAGCTCTCTAGAGTAATGTCCAGGTTAGTTAAACATCGACTGGAAATCTTGATGTTTGTCATGCACCCAGTGGGTGTGTCAATTCTACGGTGGACTGCTGGCAGTCGACTGTAGTCATTGTGTCTTGAGATTTCTCAGTTTACTTGTTTCACTTGAGCATGGTCGAGTGGAACAATAAAACTGGTGGGGGCACGCTGAGTGCACCCACTGGGTGTAGTCCCCGAGACCGTGGTCGATTGCTTGCAGTCGGCTATGGTCTGAATTTTATTTTATTTTTTTTATTTTTTTTACTGCTGACAGTTAACTGCTTCCGGTTGACTGATCGACTCTGAGTCTAGCTGATAGAACTAGTGGGGGCACGCTGAGTGCACCCACTGGGTGTAGTCCCCGAGACTACAGTTGAATGTTTAGAGTCAACTGTAGTCTTAGAAATACTACGATTTTTCTTTTAGTCACTCAGAAGTGATCTGTCGTTGATGTCTGTCGACTGAACTTTCGCAGAAATCTTGTGACCTTGTTTCTCGTCATACCGAATTGGAGAACAAGCATATCCAGCTTGAACTTGACCAGACGCTTGTCCAAGAGAACTTTACGAAGTCGTAGGAGGAGGCAAAAGGTATGTTTGGTGAGAATCTTGACGACTGTCTTTGCTTCTTGCCTGTCTCCGAGTCTGATCTTATTGTGATTTTCGCAGAAAAACTGAGGGATGCTCTGAAGAAGAAGGATCTTGACCTCGCCGAGGCGCAGAAAGCGGCTTCGGACAAGACAAAACTTGCAGAAGAAAAGTTGGCTTCTATTAACAAACTTGAAGAGGAAAACACTAATCTGAAAGCTGCTCTCGACGTGGCCAACCAAGAAGTCACTCGACTGAAGAACGCCAATATGGTCCTGAGCGACAAAGCTGGTGAACTGGCGGGAAAGAAGAATGACTTGGAGGTTTATCTGGGAGGACTCGCCAAGAAGCTATTCCTCATGCTCGAAGGTAACTCCTTATCTCCGATTGGTAATTACTGACTTGTTGTAAGGGCATTAGCTTATCCTTGGATCGTGTCCACAGAATTCTGCCAAAACTTTGAAGAGGAGACTAGTCGAGTGGAGACTAGCTTGGATCCCATCAATTCTCCGGCGAAGGATGAAACCGCTATGAACGTGCTCCGCCTCGAGTCTCGCGTTGCTGCAGTGGTCGATTACCTTGCAAGACTGAAGGCTGCAACGTCGCGCATCGACACATCGCTCTGGCCAGAAGAAACGCTTCAGAACGACCTTGAGTCGCTGATGACTCGACTGAACGAAGTTCTGAGTCGAGTGCAAGAATGGAAGAAGTCTTCTGCCAGGTGCGGTGCTGACGTCGCTCTGTCTTTGGTCCGCGTCCACTGCAAGGAAGCGAGAGAAGAAAAGCCGGTGTCTCTCAAGGTGGCCAACACTAGGAAGCATGACTTCCGTTCTTTCATGGAGACCTTCATTGCGGCTGCCACTCGGATCACAGATGGGATCGACTTGGACGAGTTTGTTGCGCCTTCCAGCCCTCCGCAGTAGGGGTAAAAAACTTCTATGCTCGATGATTTGAATTTGCCTCGGAATGCCGAGTGGTTTTTGTAACCGCCAAACTTTAACAGGCTTGATGCCTGAGCACTTCTGGGTCCGTAGGACGTTATCCGAACTTGATTTGCCGTTGAAAAACGTTTGCTTCTTTCGGACAACCATCTTCTCTGGGTTGGAATATACACTAGCATCTGTAATGCTCTTTTGCAGGTAGGAGTGAAGCACAAATTGCAGTCGACTTGTGTTCGTCATGTTTGGGCGAGTGCTGGGTTGCAGCTAAGCCCCCGAGTGGGAGGTTTGCTCTCCACTCGGTAGGATTTTAGAAACTTAGGCGAGCACTGGGCTGCAGCTAAGCCCCCGAGTGGGAGGTTTTCTCTCCACTCGGTAGGTTTTTTAGAAACTTAGGCGAGTACTGGGCTGCAGCTAAGCCCCCGAGTGGGAGGTTTGCTCTCCACTCGGTAGGTTTTTTAGAAACTTAGGCGAGCACTGAGCTGCAGCTAAGCCCCCGAGTGGGAGGTTTGCTCTCCACTCGGTAGATTTTTTAGAAACTTAGGCGAGCACTGGGCTGCAGCTAAGCCCCCGAGTGGGAGGTTTGCTCTCCACTCGGTAGGTTTTTTAGAAACTTAGGCGAGCACTGGGCTGCAGCTAAGCCTCCGAGTGGGAGGTTTGCTCTCCACTCGGTAGGTTTTTTAGAAACTTAGGCGAGCACTGGGCTGCAGCTAAGCCCCCGAGTGGGAGGTTTGCTCTCCACTCGGTAGGTTTTTTAGAAACTTAGGCGAGCACTGGGCTGCAGCTAAGCCCCCGAGTGGGAGGTTTGCTCTCCACTCGGTAGGTTTTTTAGAAACTTAGGCGAGCACTGGGCTGCAGCTAAGCCCCCAAGTGGGAGGTTTGCTCTACACTCAGTAGGTTTTTCGTGGCACGGCTTCGGAGGAGAAGGTAGCAGTCGACCCGCGCTTCGTCCTCCTTGCGGAATGCACGTTGTGTTTGTGACGTAGCTCGGAGGGAGGAAGCAGGGGTCGACCTGCGCCTCGTCCTCCTTGCGAAGCGTATGATGTCTTTTATTCTTAGGCGAACACTAGGTTGCAGCTAAGCCTCCGAGTGGAAGGCTGGCTTCCCACTCGGTAGGATTTTCAAAAACTTAGGCGAGCCCTGGGCTGCAGCTAAGCCTCAGAGTGGAAGGCTGGCTTACCAGTCGGTAGGATTTTCAAAAACTTAGGCGAGCACTGGGCCGCGGCTAAGCCCCCGACTGGAAGGCTGGCTTACCACTTGGTAGGATTTTGTTTACTTAGGCGAGCACTAGGCTGCAGCTAAGCCTCTGAGTGGAAGGCTGGCTTACCACTCGGTAGGATTTTCAAAAACTTAGGCGAGCACTGGGCCGCAGCTAAGCCCCCGAGTGGAAGGCTGGCTTACCACTCGGTAGGATTTTGTTTACTTAGGCGAGTACTTGGACCGCAGCTAAGCCTCCGAGTGGAAGGCTGGCTTACCACTCGGTAGGATTTTGTTTAACTTAGGCGAAACGGATTCGCAGCTAAGCCTCCGAGTGGAAGGCTGGCTTACCACTCGGTAGGATTTTTTACAAGCTTAGGCGAAACGGGTTCGAAGCTAAGCCACCCACTGGGGTACAGATTTATGAGAACAAAAGCAATAACAATTACTGAGAAAATTATGAAACTCTTGTCTTTGATGAATACACTACAGGAGTACTTTTATTACAACTCATCCGAGTGAAAAACTTAAGTATAAAAAGGGCGGAGTAGGTCCGCGTTCCATGCTCTGGGCTCGTCAATCTGGTGCTCGACATTGTAAAGGCGGTATGCCCCATTATGGAGAACCTTGGTGACGATGAAGGGACCTTCCCAAGTAGGAGCAAGCTTGTGTGGTTTCTGCTCATCCACTCGGAGAACTAAATCTCCCTCCTGGAAAGCTCGACTCTTCACATTTCTGGCATGGAAGCGACGCAAGTCCTGCTGGTAAATGGTCGATCAGATTAAGGCCATCTCTCTTTCTTCTTCTAGAAGGTCGACCGCGTCCTGTCGGGCTTGCTCTGCTTCAGCTTTGGTGTAGAGTTTGACTCGGGGTGCGTTGTGAAGCAGGTCACTCGGCAAGACTGCTTCAGCTCCGTAGACCAAGAAGAATGGAGTCCTCCCAGTCGACCGGTTTGGCGTGGTCCTTAATCCCCAAAGCACTGATGAAAGTTCGTCGACCCATGCGCCAGCTGCGTGCTTGAGGTCGCGCATCAGTCGGGGTTTCAACCCTTTGAGAATTAAGCCATTTGCTCGTTCTACTTGTCCATTCGACTGAGGGTGGGCGACTGAAGCATAGTCGACTCGTGTACCCTGAGATGCGCAGAAGGTTCTGAATTCTTCGGAGTTGAAGTTTGACCCATTGTCTGTGATGATACTGTGGGGAACTCCATATCTGAATACCAACTCCCTGATAAAGTTGACGGCGGTGCCGGCATCCAGATTCTTGATGGGTTTAGCCTCAATCCACTTAGTGAACTTGTCGACTGCTACCAATACATGGGTGTAGCCGTTTCTGCCTGTTCTCAGTGGTCCAACCATATCCAACCCCCATACAGCGAAAGGCCAGACGAGTGGAATGGTCTTCAAGGATGAGGCAAGTTTGTGCGACATATTGGAGTAGAATTGACATCCTCACACTTGTCGACTATCTCTTTCGCCATCTCATTTGCTCTGGGCCAGTAAAAACCCGCTCGGTATGCTTTAGCCACGATGGTCCGAGAGGACGCATGATGGCCACAGGTCCCCGAGTGGATGTCGTTGAGAATCATTTGACCTTCTTCCGGTGTTATGCATTTCTGGCTGACTCCAGTCGCACTTTCTCTGTACAACTGTCCCCTCATGACGGTGAAGGCTTTGGATCGGCGGACGATCTCTCGAGCCTCTTCTTCATTCTCGGGGAGCTCTTTCCGCAGAATATAAGCGATATAGGGCACTGTCCAGTCGGGAGTGATGACTAGAACTTCCATGATTAAGTCGACCACAGCTGGGAACTCGACTTCAGTCGGATCTGTGGTGCTTTTTGGCCTCGGGGCTTCCTCAGTGAAAGGATCTTCTTGAACCGGCAGCGTGTGAACATGCTCCAAAAACACGCCACTCGGAATGGCTTCCCTCCTGGAACCTATCTTCTCCAAGTCATCGGCTGCTTGATTTTTCAGTCGGGGAACGTGATGGAGCTCTAATCCCTCAAATTTCTTCTCCAGCTTTCTGACTGCATTGCAGTATCCAGTCATGGCTGGGCTTCTGACGTCCCACTCCTTCATCACTTGGTTGACCACTAGGTCTGAGTCGCCGTAGACCATGAGGCGACGGACGCCGAGTGAAATGGCCATACGCAACCCGTACAAGAGTGCTTTGTATTCTGCTTCATTGTTGGAGGAATCAAAGTGAATCTGGAGTACATATCTGAGCTTATCTCCTCGGGGGGAAACCAAAACCACTCCGGCACCGGAACCATTCAGCATTTTGGATCCAACAAAGAACATAGTCCAGTGCTCCGAGTGAACTTGGGTCGGTAATTGGTGTTCAGTCCACTCGGCGAGGAAATATGCTATTGCTTGGGACTTGATAGCTTTCTTTGCCTCAAATCTGATATCTAGGGGAAGAAGTTCAATCGCCCATTTTGCCACTCGACCGGTTGCGTCTCTGTTGTGCAGAATCTCTGATAAGGGGGCATCGGTGACGACTATGATAATATGGTCAGAGAAGTAATGAGCAACTTTCTTCATGGTCATATAAATCCCATATACAAGCTTCTGATAATGAGGGTATCGTTGCTTGGATGGGGTCAGGATTTCGGAAATGTAATATACTGGGCGCTGAACTTTGAAGGCTTTCCCTTCTTCTTCCCGCTCGACCGTAAGTACAGTACTGACGACTTGTCCTGTGGCTGCAATGTAAAGCAGCAAAGGCTCTTTGCTAATTGGACCAGCAAGCACCGGCTGGGTGGAAAGCAGGGTTTTTAATTCTACAAACGCTGCGTCAGCTTCAGGAGTCCACTCGAACTTGTCTGACTTCTTCATCAGTCGATAAAGAGGCAATGACTTCTCACCGAGACGAGAGATGAATCGACTTAAAGCGGCCAAGCAACCAGTAAGCTTCTGAACATCGTGCACACGCACGGGTCGTTTCATTCGGAGTATTGTGCCTACTTTCTCTGGGTTTGCATCAATTCCTCGTTCGGAAATGAGAAAACCGAGTAATTTTCCACCAGGAACTCCGAATGTGCACTTGGATGGGTTAAGCTTGCTATCGTACCTCTTGAGGTTGGCAAATGTTTCAGCGAGGTCAGTCAGCAGGTCAGAACCTTTCCGTGACTTGACCACAATGTCATCCATGTAAGCTTCCACATTCCGACTGATTTGAGTGAGCAAACACTTCTGAATCATCCTCATGAACGTGGCTCCGGCATTCTTGAGGCCGAATGGCATGGTGACATAACAGAAGCACCCGAATGGGGTGATGAAAGCCGTTTTGATCTCATCGGGTCCAAACAGACGGATCTGATGGTACCCGGAATAAGCGTCCAAGAAAGAAAGTCGCTCACATCCCGCAGTCGAGTCGACTATTTGGTCGATGCGGGGAAGAGGAAAATGATCTTTCGGGCAGGCCCGATTGATATGCTTAAAATCGATGCACATGTGAAGCGAATTGTCCTTTTTGGGGACCATGACGACATTGGCGAGCCACTTGGAGTGGTAAATCTCTCGGATAAACTCTACTGCTAGGAGCCGAGCCACTTCCTCGCCAATGGCCTTCCTTTTCTGGACGGCGGACCGTCGCAGATGTTCCTTCACAGGTTTTGCCTTTGAATCGACTCATAGATGATGCTCAGCCAGTCCCCTGGGTACACCCGGCATGTCAGAAGGATTCCATGCAAAGATGTCCCAGTTCTCACGGAGGAACTGGATGAGCGCTTCTTCCTATTTGGGGTCGAGTGTTGTGGAGATATGAGTCGGAGCAGCGTTAGGGTCAGTCGGGTGGATGTGAACGGGTTTTGTCTCACCGGACGACTGAAACGCTGATTCCGTAGCGGGCTTTTTGGCTCGCAACAAATCTCTCGGGTCTGCATTCCTTTGGTGTTCCTGCCACTCTTCTACCACCATCTGAGCATCGACGATCTTTGAGCCTTTCTAGAAGCACTCTGCTGCCTTCTTGCGGTTACCAGTGACTGTGATCACTCCTTTAGGGCCAGGCATCTTTAGTTTGAGGTACACGTAACATGGTCGAGCCATAAAACGTGCATAAGCTGGCCTGCCCAAAATTGCATGATAGGCACTCTGGAAATCCACAACCTCAAATGTCAGCTTCTCTTTGCGGAAATTCTTTGAATCACCAAAAACTACATTAAGAGCAATCTGGCCGAGTGATGCGGCCTTCTTGCCAGGGATGACTCCATAAAAACTCATGTTGCTTGTGCTCAGTCTGGACATCGAAATGCCCATCCCTTTCAGCGTCTCAGCATACAGTATATTCAAACTGCTGCCACCATCCATCAACACTTTGGTCAGTTGAGTGCCTTCAACGACGGGGTCGACCACCAGCGCTTGCCTCCCGGGGGTGGCTATGTGCATGGGGTGGTCAGATTGGTCGAATGTAATGGCAGTCTGAGACCACTTCAGGTAATTGGGTGTTGACGGAGCAGCCATATTCACCTCTCGGTTTATAACTTTCAGTCGGTTTTTGCTCTCAACATCGGCAAAAATCATCAAGGTGGAATTGACCTGCGGATATTCCTCGTCACTATCCTCCTTGTCCTCAACCTTGTCCGACTCTTTTTCTTTGTCCTTGGGCTGCTTCCCTTGGAACTGCTGTATCAGGAGTCGACACTGTCGAGTGGTATGCTTCGGGTAGATGAAATTACCCTCTTCGTCTTTCTTGGTGTGGATGTGACATGGTAAATCCAACATGTCATTTCCTTCTTTATCTTTTACTTTCTTGGGGTTCTAGGGACCCTTGGGTTTCCCTTTGAACTTTCCTTGGTTCAGGGCCAAGGCTTCTCCAGGTGCGGCTGGCTCAGCTTTACGCTTTTGCTTCCGACTGGAATTTCCGCCTCCGGTGTCCTGGGCGACTGACTTGTGCTTGCCGCTCCGGAGCCGATCCTCTTCCTCACCATTGGCATATTTGGTGGCTATCTCCATCATTCAACTCAGAGACATGTCTCCGGTTCGGCCGAATTTCAGGCTTAGCTCTCTGTACTTTACGCCCTCCTTGAAGGCGCAAACTGCCTGGTGATCAGATACATTTTCTACTGTGTGATGCAGTGTGATCCATCTCTGGATGTAATCCCTCAAAGTCTCATTCGACTTTTGTACACAAGATTGCAGCTCTGTCAGTCCCGCCGGCCGCTTGCACGTTCCTTCGAACGTCCTGACAAACACTCGGGAGAGATCCTCCCACGTGTAGATGCTGCTCGGTGTCAACTGATTCAGCCATGCCCTGGCTGACCCTTCCAACATGAAAGGCAGATGATTCATGACCACCTCGTTATTTCCACCGCCGATCTGAACAGCCACTCGGTAGTCCT
Organism: Triticum timopheevii; assembly: GCA_963921465.1. Lineage (NCBI taxonomy): Eukaryota > Viridiplantae > Streptophyta > Magnoliopsida > Poales > Poaceae > Triticum > Triticum timopheevii. The sequence continues at coordinate 459,078,032 of OY997264.1, read as the reverse complement.
CAAGCCAAGTATCGGGCTTGGACTCACCGTTGAACTTGCTGACTCCAGTCACCAACCTGAAGTTGGGAGGAATCACCGCAGTTCTGATGGCTCTGCTGAAACACTCTGGTCCGGAGACGTGCACTCGGCTGCTGGTGGGTACATCTCTGTCATTACCCTCTCTATGGGCTCTGTTCTGGTCGACCAGACCTTGAACGATGATGGATCTCGCATCAAAGCCTGGTTCTCTGGGGTCGACTGGAATTCTTCGCCCGCCACTGTACTGGCGTCTGTCATCCTGCTGTCGAGGCATATATGATACACCCCTCCAGGGAGGAGTGGGCACTCGACGTAGACCGTTGCGATCAACTCGGTGATCATCCTGCTCATAGTTCCTGTACAGATCGTGTCAGTCGCCATGCCCTTCACGCCTCGGGGGTGATCTGGGGCTATGAGTTGACTGGACAGTATTCGCCGCCACGGACCTGCTATGAATCCTGTTCCGCGACTGCGACACATCCGAATTCTGATCTCCAGCTGCCCGGAGCAAATCCCTGATCTGCATCAAGCCTCTGCCAGCCTCTGACTGGGAAGGCTGAATCGACTCTGCTATACGTGTTGCAGCTGCCAAATTCTGGATTGGAGTGCGGTATACCTGAGTCGGAGGTTTAAAGAGTTGGCGTCGACCGGACTCTGGAATCCGTTGCCGCGCGCGCTCGTCGAGTGCCCGTTGAAGGTTCTCCAGTCGAGTGCGCTTAGCCAGGTTGGCCAAGCGCGCGTCCTCTAAGGCGCGAGCCTCAGGGGTTTCTCCAACGATCAGAGTATGAAGTGCATCCATGTTCCGGCGGCGAAGCTCTTCCCTCTGCTGCGAGTCGAGGGGCTCAGGGCGGTACTCCTCATGGTCGTGCGACGGGTCGCCTCCGCCGTTGCCTCCCTCGGCGCCAGGAAAGCCGGGGGGAACGTGCGGCCCATTGACCATCAGGACCTCCGCCGCCGGATCACTGTTGTCGCATTCGGATGCAGTCTCTGCGGAGCCAGTCGAACAGGCCGTAGAGAGATTCGTCGGGCTCGATTGCCGCAACTTGGGCAGTGGTCGACTGGTCGACTGGCGAGCCACTGCATGCCTCACCCACCGCTGAAGCCTCGACCGACCGGAGCGCTTACGCCGGCAGGAAGCTGGGAGGGAGGATGACACAAAAACCGGCCGATACTGAGTCGATGGTTGCCGCAGAAGGACGCCGCGGATGCATGCTCGAAAGTGCGTAGCTCCGTGGACCAGGAGCGCATCCACGTCGAGCGGAGCCTCCTGCAGCCAGGCAGAGTCGTCGGCCACGAATGTGAGCGCGCGGAGACGGATCTCGCGGCCCTCAACCAAAACTCCACCTAAAACCATGATGATGGGAATTGAAAAGATTGCAACTTCTCCAACAAGTCGCTAAGACACCGGCCCCACGGTGGGCGCCAACTATCGTGGTTCTAAGTTTGACAGTAGAATAGGGGGTAGGTATGGAGAGGCAAGATCCTAGCTATGGAGCAGTTGTGCACACAAGTGTTTTACGAGTTCAGGCCCTTCTCGGAGGAAGTAACAGCCCTACGTCTCGGAGCCCGGAGGTGGTCGACTGGACTATGTGTGTGAGAGTTACAGGGGTGCGAAGCCTTCTACTAGTGGAGGGGGGTGGATTATATAGAGGACACCAAGACCCCAGCCAGCCCATGTAGGAGAGGGTTTAAAGTACATTAAGGTCTGGCGTTACTGGTAACGCTCTACATAAAGTGTCATCATGACCATTAAGACTACTTAATTACAGACCATTTGGATACAGAGTAGATGTTGAACTCCTGATGGTCGAGTGAGTCTTCATGGTCGAGTGTCTTCAGGTTCGTCGAGTGTCTTCTAGTCCGTCGAGTGGAGTTCCTCTTGGTCGACTGGAAGACGGCTTCTTCTAAAAGATGTCCTTGGGGAGGGTACCTTGGACAGGTTCATGACCCTACCCTAGGTACATGACTTCATCAGGGGGTGCGCCCCCTCCCTTGTTCCTTTCCCCTCCTTCCCACTAAAGCCCATTAAGGCCCATATACCTCCCGGGGGGTTTTGATAACCTCCCGGAGCTCCGGTATTGTCCTAATCTCACCCGGAACCATTCTGGTGTCCAAATATAGTCGTCCAATATATTGATCTTTATGTCTCGACCGTTTAAAGACTCCTCGTCATGTCCGTGATCACATCCGGGACTCCGAACTACCTTCGGTACATCAAAACACATAAACTCATAATATAACCATCATCGAACTTTAAGCATGCGGACCCTACGGGTTCGAGAAAAATGTAGACATGACCGAGACACGTCTCCGGTCAATAACCAATAGCGGAACCTGGATGCTCATATTGGCTCCCACATATTCTACGAAGATCTTTATCGGTCAAACAGCATAACAACATACGTTGTTCCCTTTGTCATCGGTATGTTACTTGCCCGAGATTCGATCATTGGTATCTCAATACCTAGTTCAATCTCGTTACCGGCAAGTCTCTTTACTCGTTATGTAATGCATCATCCCGCAAGTAACTCATTAGTCACATTGCTTGCAAGGCTTGTAGTGATGTGCATTACCGAGAGGGCCCAGAGATACCTCTCCGACAATCGGAGTGACAAATCCTAATCTCGAAATACGCTAACTCAACATGTACCTTCGGAGACACCTGTAGAGCTCCTTTATAATCACCAAGTTATATTGTGACGTTTGGTAGCACACAAAGTGTTCCTCCAGTAAACGGGAGTTGCATAATCTCATAGTCATAGGAACATGTATAAGTCATGAAGAAAGCAATAGCAACATACTAAACGATCAAGTGCTAAGCTAATGGAATGGATCAAGTCAATCACATCATTCTCTAATGATGTGATCCCGTTAATCAAATGACAACTCATGTCTATGGTTAGGAAACTTAACCATCTTTGATTAATGAGCTAGTCAAGTAGAGGCATACTAGTGACACTATGTTTGTCTATGTATTCACACATGTACTAAGTTTCCGGTTAATACAATTCTAGCATGAATAATAAACATTTATCATGAAATAAGGAAATAAATAATAAATTTATTATTGCCTCTAGGGCATATTTCCTTCAACTAATGCCCTTAAGATCATCAAGAGTATATCCAATAGCGCCACGGTGCTTCTTCAGATTTTTCAATAATTTCTTTTCTTCATGCTCTGAAAGGTTAGCACTAATAATAATAGGATATATCTTATTTTCATTGAGATAAGCATATTTAAGAGTATTAGGTAATTGTTTAAGCTCAAACACGGGATCACCCTTGGGTGGAGGAGGATCTCCGAGAATTTCAACAGGCAAATTGTGTCTCAAGATAGGCCCTTGGTTAAAGAATACTTCATCTTTTTCCCTTCTTTCATTCATAAACATACCATTTTCATGGTCTAGCAAATATTGTTCTAAAGGATCATTAGGAGGCACGGCAATAGAAGCAAGACCAATTATTTCATCCTTACTAGGAAATTCTTTATCATGAGGTTGTCTATGAAATTTAGAGATATTAAAATCATGAGACATATCCCCTAGACCAACAGTAACAGTATCCTTTTCGCAGTCTATGCCTTAGCATTAATAGTATTCAAGAAGGGTCTAGCAAATATAATGGGGAAAAAGTCATCTTGTGGGGAACCAAGAACAAGAAAATCAGTAGGGTATTTTATTTTCCCACACAAGACTTCAACATCTCTAACAGTCCCAACTGATGAAATAATATCTCTATTAGCAAGCTTAATAGTAACATCAATACCTTCTATCTTAGCAGGTGCAATATCATTCATAATTTCTTCATACAAGGTATAGGGTATTGCACTCACGCTAGAGCCCACATCACATAAACCATGATAACAATGATCTCCTATTTTAACAGAAACAACAAGCATGCCAACAACAGGTCTATGTTTATCTTTAGTATCAGGTTTAGCAATTCTAGCAGTTTCATCACAGAAATAAATAACATGCCCATAAATATTATTGACCAAGAGTTAACCATAGCAATACTAGGTTCAACTTTAATTTGTTCAGGGGGTGTAGGTGTTCTAGTATAACTCTTACAAACAACAGTTGAAGCTTTAGCATGATCCTTTATTCTAACAGGAAAAGGTGGTTTCTCAATATAAGCAGTAGGAACAATAGGATCAATCTTATAAGTAATAGTTTCTTCTTCAACTTTAATAGGTTCTACTACTTTAACTTCAATGGGAGGATGATATTTAAACCACTTCTCCTTAGGGAGATCAACATGAGTAGCAAATGATTTACAGAAAGAAGCTACTATCTCAGAGTCAAGTCCATATTTAGTGCTAAAATCACGAAAAGCATCGGTATCCATAAAAGAATTAACACAATCAAACTTAAGGTTTATACCTGACTCCTTACCTTCGTCGAGTTCCCAATCTTCAGAGTTGTGTTTAAGCCTTTCCAATAAATCCCATTTAAATTCAATAGTCTTCATCATAAAAGAACTAGTACAAGAAGTATCGAGCATGGATCAATCATTATGAGAAAGCCGAGCACAAAAATTTTGAATAACAATTTCTCTTGAGAGCTCATGATTGGAGCATGAATATAACATTGACTTAAGCCTCCCCCAAGCTTGAGCGATACTTTCTCCTTCATGAGGCCAAAAATTATATATATAATTCTCATCACGATGAACCAGATGCAAGGATAAAACTTCTGATGAAATTCCAATTTCAATCGATTGTAGTTCCATGATCCAATATCATCACATAGCCTATACCATGTCAATGCCTTTCCCTTCAAATAAAAAGGGAAAACCTTCTTCTTGACAACATCTTCAGGCATACTAAAAGTGCAACTATCCCTAGGTGGTTTTGGTAATTATTAACAACATATAGCTCATTGAACTAATGCTATTTCAAGATGAATATTTCAGGAAATTTCAATGGTTGGCATGGCATGGATTAGGAATGTGGACCCCTCAAAATGCTAAGGATAAAGGATTGTCTCAAGCTCTAAATCTAAAGACTCTACATTTTACTTTTAGTGATCCAAGATCACATTGAGTCCATAGGAAAAGCCAATACTATTAAAAGGGGATGAGGTGTTGCTTAATGGATTGCTTGCTCAAAATGCTTAGTGATATGCTCCAAAGCCCTCAACCACTTTCTCATATCCACATATGTCCCAAACCAAAAGTCAAACTCGGCGCCACCGAGTTCCTTTGACATAGCCACTGCCAGAAACCCTAGTCACTTGGGTCTCACCGATAGGGATTTGGGTCTCACCGAGATGGGATTGCAAACTCTCTGTCTCCCTTCGTAAAGTTTTGGTCTAACCGAGATGAGCGATCGGTCCCACCGAGTTCGCAATGCAAACTCCCTGTTTCCCTTTTATAACGTTTCGGTCTCACCGAGATGAGCGAATCGGTCCCACCGAGTTTGCCTGACCAACTCTCTGGTTAGCTTATTACCAAAGTCGATCCCACCAAGTTTGTGTAATCGGTCTCACCGAGATTATGTTATGCCCTAACCCTAATGAAATCGGTCCCACCGAGTTGACATGTCGGTCCCACCGAAATGCCTAACGGTCACATTATGAACTAAATCGGTGTGACCGAGTTTCATGATTCGGTCTCACCGAGTTTGGTAAATTGTGTGTAACGGTTAGATTTTGTGTGGAGGCTATATATACCCCTCCACCCTCTCTTCATTCATGGAGAAAGCCATCAGAACGTGCCTACACTTCTAGCATTCATTCTTTGAGAGAGAACCACCTACTCATGTGTTGAGACCAAGATATTCCATTCCAACCACATAAATCTTGATCTCTAGCCTTCCCCAAGTTGCTTTCCACTCAAATCATCTTTCCACCAAATCCAATCCTATGAGAGAGAGTTGAGTGTTGGGAAGACTATCATTTGAAGCACAAGAGCAAGGAGTTCATCATCAACACACCATCTATTACCTTTTGGAGAGTGGTGTCTCCTAGATTGGTTAGGTGTCACTTGGGAGCCTCCGTCAAGATTGTGTAGTTGAACCAAGGAGTTTGTAAGGGCAAGGAGATCGCCTACTTCGTGAAGATCTACCCTAGTGAGGCAAGTCCTTCATGGGCGATGGACATGGTGGGATAGACAAGGTTGCTTCTTCGTGGACCCTTCGTGGGTGGAGCCCTCCGTGGACTCGCGCAACCGTTACCCTTCGTGGATTGAAGTCTCCATCAACATGGATGTATGGTAGCACCACCTATCGAAACCATGCCAAAAATCTTCGTGTCAACATTGCGTTTGCTCCCTCCAAACTCCTCCCATTTACTTTCTTGCAAGTTGCATGCTTTACTTTCCGCTGCTCATATACTCTTTGCATGCTTGCTTGAATTGTGTTAAGATTGCTTGACTTGTATAAAGTTGCTAAAATCTGCCAAGACTTAAAATTGGGAAAAAGCTAGATTTTTATTTGGTCAAGTAGTCTAATCACCCCCCCCCCCCTCTAGACATACTTTCGATCCTACATATACCTGCAAACTTAAATAATCCACAAACTTCATCCACATAGATTAGGTGCATATCAGGATGTAATGTTCCATCTCCTGTGCAAGGATTAGCTAGAAGTTTCTCTATCAAACCCAAAGGAATTTCAAAATAAATATTTTCAGTAGGTGCAGTAGGTTGAGGAGCAACTCTTTGCTCTTCCGGTCGAGGTGGAGATACCCCAAACAAGCCCCTCAAAGGGTTATTTTCCATAGTAACAAGTGATAGTAAATTTCAGCACACTATATAAGTGTTTCCTTACCAAAGGCGCTTCATTCCCCGGCAACGGCGCCAGAAAAGAGTCTTGATGACCCACAAGTATAGGGGATCTATCGTAGTCCTTTCGATAAGTAAGAGTGTCAAACCCAACAAGGAGCAGAACGAAATGACAATCGGTTTTCAGCAAGGTATTCTCTGCAAGCATTGAAATTATCGGTACTAGATAGTTTTGTGATAAGGTAATTTGTAACAGGTAACAAGTAACTAAAGTAACTAAGGTGCAGCAAGGTGGCCCAATCCTTTTTGTAGCAAAGGACAAGCCTGTACAAACTCTTATATAAAGCAAAGCGCTCCCGATGACACATGGGAATTATTGCCAAGCTAGTTTTCATCATGCTCATATGATTCGCATTCGTTACTTTGATAATTTGATATGTGGGTGGAACGGTGCTTGGTTGTTGTCCTTCCTCGGACAAGCCTCCCACTTATGATTAACCCCTCTCGCAAGCATCTGCAACTACGAAAGAAGAACTAAGGTGGACCTAACCATAGCATGAAACATATGGATCCAAATCAGCCCTTTACTAAGCAACGCATAAACTAGGGTTTAAGCTTCTATCACTCTAGCAACCCGTCATCTACTTATTACTTCCCAATGACTTCCCCTAGGCCCAAACAATGGTGAAGTGTCATGTAGTCGACGTTCACATAACACCACTAGAGGAGAGGCTACATACATCTCATCAAAATATAAAACGAATACCAAATTCACATGATTACTTATAACAAGACTTCTCCCATGTCCTCAGGAACAAACATAACTACTCACTAAGCATATTCATGTTCATAATCAAAGGAGTATTAATTATAATTAAGTATCTGAAAATATAATCTTCCACCGGATAAACCAACTAGCATCAACTACAAGGAGTAATCAACACTACTAGCAACCCACAGGTACCAATCTAAGGTTTTGAGACAAAGATCAGATACAAGAGATGAACTAGGGTTTGAGAGGAGATGGTGCTGGTTAAGATGTTGATGGAGATTGACCCCCTCTCGATGAGAGGATCGATGGTGATGACGATGGCGATGATTTCCCCCTCCCGGAGGGATGTTTGCCCAGCAGAACACCTCCGCCGGAGCCCGAGATTGGTTCTGCCCAGGTTCCGCCTCGAGATGTCGGCGCTTCGTCCCGAAAGCTTCTCTCCTATTTTTTCCAGGGCAAAAGACACAATATAGCAAAGGACGGGCGTCGGGGGCCTGGCAGGGGGCCCACAAGGTAGGGGGCGCGCCCAGGGGTGTAGGGCGTGCCTCCACCCTTGTGGCTGGCTAGTGGGGCCCCTCTGGTGCTTTCTTCGCCCAATATTTTTTATTTATTTCAAAACTGATCTCCGTGAATGTCGGGGGAAACTGATCCACGAACACCTATGGGACCGGCGGACCGAGCCCCTTTCGGTTCGGCGGGGGGCGGAGATCGCACGAAGAGCGGATCGAGGCGAAGCACACCGGCAGTTTACCCAGCTTCGGAGCTCTCCGGAGAGATAACACTCCTACTGCTGCATGTCTGAGTATATTGAGTTCTTGCTCGGGAGAGCTGAGTGCTACAGTACACACTAACCGCTAACGAGACCGAGCGTGAGTGTTTTTCTGCCTTCCAACCCCCCCCCCCCCCCTACGTTGCGCATGGGCCTCCTTTTATATGCTAAAGGGGTCACCGACAGGTGGCAACATAGACAAGGGTAAAAATGGAAAAGGAATTGCGGTAGGTACAACTACCTGTACAGTGTATCATACCTAACCCTGACGGCAGGGGACAAAGGCATTAAATGCCCGTCTACGTCGCCCAAATAGTGCAAAAGGGACCGTCAGGGACGCCACCGCTTGCCATGATGGCAATCTTGTCAGCGTCGCTTGCCACCGCGCACCGCTGGCCGCACAGCCTCTTGCCACGCGCGCCTGGAAAAGTCCCAGGGCGACACGTTGGTGGACGTGCTGGAGCGTGGGTACGGAGTGGTAGTTTGTCGCGGCAAGCGCCTTGCTGCGGTCGTTGTCTTGCCGCGTCCGGATGCTTGTCGCTCACCGGGCCTCGCCGGGACGCGTGGCGCGTCGCGGCAAGTTCCTTGAGATGCCTTGGTTGGCCTTCCCGGCAAGCTCCTTTTGCCGGGGCCTTGTCTCCTTGGCTTGAATACTTTGTTCTTGAATGGCTCCAAAGGAACCACGGAGGACCTTGGCGGTCACCCGGCAAGCCTTGCCGCGGGGTGCTGCGATTGCCCGTGCACAAGTTCGGGATACTAGGGTACCCCTACTCTAGTACACCGACAGGAGCCCCTGGGCCTGGGCCACACACGGTGCCGAGCGCTGTTGGCCAGGCCCAAAACAGGGCACGGGCACGCGCGGCCTGGGTTACGCCATATCTTCCTCCGTATCCACCGCGCCCTCCCCGAACGGCACGCGCCGAATGCGGCATCGTGGGAGAGATCGTGGGTGGTTTCTTTATTCTGAAAAACGGAACGTCCGCCCCCTCCCTCTTTATAAGCAGGGGAAACAGGGGCAGTTCGCCCATCTCGCCGGTTGCTACTCCAATCTCAAGAGTCTCCGCCGCTCCCCCCTTCTTCCCAAAGCTGAAAGAGAGCAGCGCTCTGCCCCCCATCGCCACCGGCACCATCAACGCCGTCGATCTCTCTCACCACCTCCGCCATGGCTCCGAAAGCCGGGAAGGTTGTGAAGTCAGCCGAGGCGCAGCGGCTCGTGGCGCTGCGAAAGGAGCGGGCAATCTCCCCCCCCCCCTAGCTCGCCGCGAAGGAGCTGAGGGAGTATTACTACCTCTTCTGGTCGACGGAGACGCGAGCGCATCCGCGCACGAAGGTACTCTCAGCTGCCGCTTCGGAACTGGCTCCGAATAGATATCCCTTCTTCGCGTTGTTCTTCTACTGCGGGCTCTGCCCGCCTTTCTCTGAGTTTTTCTGTGACATTATGAACACCTACGGGTTCCGCCTCCTTGACTTCACCCCCAATGCCGTTCTGACCATGGCAGTTTTCGCACATCTCTGCGAAAACTTTGTCGGAGTCCATCCAAATGTAGCTCTTTTTCGTCACTTCTTTATGCCCCGAGTTGAGAGAGGGGAGCCTTTATCCGGCGGAATCGCCTGGATCTCGAGAGCTGGCAAGAAGGAAGCTTATCTGGAGGGAGAGCTCCGCAGCAAGTGGGAGGAATGGAGAGCAGAGTGGTGCTGGATTGTCGAGGAGAACCCGCAGCCATTTACCGCCCAGCGCCAAGCCCCAATAGTGCGCGGCAACGATTGGAGCAACGTGGCCCCGGAAGACGATAGGCTGAAGATTGCCGTCACCCGGATCCTACGCCTCAGGCTTGCCGGGCTCACCGTAGGCGCCGTTGGCATAGATTTTCTTCGCCGCCGCATCGCCCCCCTGCAAGAGAGGAGGAGACCCGCTTGGGAGTTCCAGAATGCGGCGGATATCATGAGGCTGCGCCGGCCTCAACTTCAACTTCACTATCCTGGAACTGGACGCGATGCTCCTGGAATTGTTCAAGCGCGATCCTCAACATCCCGAAGTGTTCATGTTGCAGAGGGGTGTCGTTCCGTTGTGCAACAACTCCTCGCTCGACCGCATCCGTGCAATGATGCCGTTGTGCGATTCGCATGGAATTATCCCAACTTGGCAAGAGCCTGCAGACGACGTCGTGCAGGAGTTCTTTGACGGCTTGGTAGAAGTGCCGGTCCGCTCCGATGAACAGAAGAGCCTTACTCGCGACACCACCGATGCGGAGATGCAGCGCATCGCCACTAGGCTGGAAGAGGCGACGGTAGCCGCTGCCGCGGGCGAGTTTGGATTCACCGTGGAGGAGGCAGAGGCAGCAGAGGCGGCAAGCCTTGCCGAGCAAGAGGAGCTTGCCGGCAAGGGAGAGCTTGTCGGGCCTGGATCTGAGTCGAGCGATCCCGCCGAGGGCGCGAGCGACTCGTTGTAGATCGACTCCTCCTCCTTCTCACCTTCAGGCAGCTCGCCGCAAGCGGAGCCCCCATCTCCACCAAGAAGGCGTCTCCGCAAGGCCGTGGACGTAGCGGGGCGGCAGACGGGTCAACAGCCGCCGCACCGTGCGACACGCTCTACCGCGGCAAGCACTGTTGCCGCGGGAGCACCTCACGCCGCTGCGGCAACTGGAGCGGGGTCCTCCCGGTCCACCGCTTCTGCTCCCGCCAAGCGGCTAAGGGAACCTACTCCTCCACCTTGTCGCGCCGAAGGTGGGCTGGACTTCGACCTCTCCGTGCTCAGCTCCGACGAGGAAGAGGAAGAGTAAGATTCTTTGCTGTACTTGTAGTTCTTCAATTCTTGCTGTTTTGTCTTGTATCTGATTTGCTTTACTCCGAACTCATTCCTTTTCAGGACTCTGGCCCAGAGAGCGGTGAAGAGAGCCAAGGTCCCGGTGATTGTCATTGAAGACGAACCCACTGCGACAGCAGGGGACGTGCCCGAGACCACCTTGCCGGACCCGGCAACTATTCCCCAAAGCAGCCCCCAGCGCAGCCCCCAGCGTAAGTATATGGCTTACTTCCTGCTGTTAGGCGCGCATGGGTGCTCTTTCTTTGCTGACATTTGACTATTGGTTTGTGTAGGAGCAGAGCAGCCTCACCAGGAGTGCCCAGAAGCCGCTCCCGACATGCCATCTGCTTCAACTACACCGCCAAGGGAGGATTCCCCGGCAAGGGAGCGTTCTCCGGCAAGGGAGAATTCTCTGGCAAGGGACAGCTCTCCGGCAAGGGACAGCACCAGCGACCCCTCGGTGGCGGAGACCACAGTTGTAGATCCTAGTACAGGTAATCCTCTTGCTTGAAAACTTCCCTTGGGTTCTTCTTCTTCTGATTTTCTTTTTGAATATTTGCTTGACTTTTCTCCCTTTTCCGGTCGTCAGATCCATCTGCCACGGAGCCGATGGAAACCGAGGTCGCCGGCGAGGAGAACGCGCGCGGCAACATCGACGACGCCGCTGCCACCGAAGAAGAGGCCGGCGCCGATGATCCCGCGGGCAAAGAGGCCGTCAAAGCTGCCGCCGCAGAACCTGGCGAGGGGTCCGGCGATCGCACTGATGGCCCTGAGGCCGCAAGAGCGTCAGGCGCTACGCCAACCGCCGATCCCTCCGCCGCTGCTGTAGCGTCAGGCTTCGAAGAGCCCCAGCCCGACGCCTATTTAAAGGTCGGCGATGACGTCTTCACCAAGCTCCCCTGGGCGTCAAGCTCCAGGGCACCGGTCAAAGGAGAAATCTTGGATGGAGAGGTGCTCGCCTCCGCTGGGCTGACGCTGGTCGACGCGCCGAGCAGCAGCAGCGGCGAGCCTGAGGAGGAGGAGTTGCTGCGGAAGCTGTTGTCGCTCTACCGCGCCCGTCAGGCCAAGCTGGTATCCCGAGAAGCGCTTGTCGCGAAGGCGGGAGTGGACATCGAGAAGCGCGCGGAGGAGCTCCGGGCCCTCAACCAGGAAGCTCTCCGGTCCGTGGCAAAGGAGCAGGAGCAACTCGCCGAGGAGCGGAAAGCCTTCCTCCTCGAGAAGGCTGAAGCTGAAGAGCAACAGCGGCTTGCTGTCGAGAAGCTGTCTGCGCAGGAAGGTGAGTTGACGCAGCAGAAGGTGAACCTTGACAGCCACGAGGAGGAGCTTGCCGCGCGCGAGCAAACATTCGGCAGGGCTCTCAAGGAAGCAGAGCATGCTGCTGCAGCTGTTGAGGCCGCCAAGAAGAAGCTGGAGACGAAGGTGGCGCAGCTAGAGGCCGATCTCAAGGCGAGCGGCGAGGAACTTGCTGCGCTCAAGCATGAGCGCGAGAAGGACGCCTACACCCATGGCGAGCTGCAGGGTCGTCTCGCCTAGAGGAGCGAGGAGCTTAGTGCCGCCAAGGACTCCAACGCAGATCTCGAGTTGAAGCTGACTACTTTGACCAAGACGCTGGACGGCGCCAGGGAGCAGGAGGTGGCCTTGAAGGAGAAGATCAAGACCGTCGAGGCGCTGTTGGCGAGTGCTGCTGCCGCCCAAAACGCTTTTAGGGAGAATGTGGAGCACTGGACCGAGGGTCTCGTGGATGTTGCCGCAGCCATCGACGGGGAGCTGGCGCAGCTGGGGATGGGGGATCTCGGGTATTCCTCCGATGAGCACCTCCAACCCAGCGCCAAGCTCAGCTTGTTCTTCAAAGGCGTGGCGACGGCCCTCCAGCGACTCCGGGAGAAGATCCCAAAGCAGCTGGCTGACGAGTCACGCAAGATCTGCGCGGGAGCTCTTCAAAAGGTGCTGGTGAAGGTGGCCTTCCGCAACCCAGGCCTCAACCTCACCAACGTCCTCAGGACCTTGCCGCCGGATGCTGATCTGGAAGCGCTCAAGACCCTTGTCGCACCCATTGTGGACAAGGTGAGCGGGATCAAGAGGGTTGAGGGCGATCGCGTAGATTAGGCCGCCCGTTTTCTCTTTTTCTTGTCGCTGCTGGTCATGTTATGAGAACAATCTGTTAGAGCTGCGACAAGCTATCTTGTAATATGACTCTACTTTGGGTAGCGATTGCTATGTTATTTCCTTTACTTGATTCCTTCCTTTGTATGTTTTTGCCCTACACTTTTAGGGAACTTGTTGGCGCAGGCACCTTAGCCGCGAGCGCTGAGTGCAGGACGTCAGCAGCCTGCTGGCGGTGCCGCTACCGACAAGAAACCTTGTCGCAACTAGTCGCAGCTCACTTAAGTTGTTGAGCGGACCCGAAACAAAGTAAGGGCGCAACTAGCTACGAGTTGGTTCCTCCGCGCACAGGTTTTCCATACAAAGCACGGTCGTTCGAGGAAGATAACTTAAAAATTTTAAAACTGATTGCTCAAACATTAGCAACTTAGCTTTTCTGTCGTTTGCTTCCCGGTAAGGCGAAACTTCCTCGAACGACGCTTGGTCCACACCATTATCTTCTCCTTTCCCCCCGGCAAACTTGTGGGCGAGGGAACCTTCCTTTCTTCGAGAAAGAGAAAGAAGAGAAAATAAAGATATGGAGCCTTATGGCTCATTATTGCTTACCGAAGGTTGGCGCTGCACAAAGTGTCAGATAACACATGCAAAAAAAAGTAGAAAGCATGAAATTGACAAGATGTGCGGAGCACATGAGCTTCACTTATGCACGGGGTCTGCGCCCGGCTTCGTACAAAGGATTACATGCAACATCGGCAAGACTTGTATAAAAGGTGGTTGCCGAAACAGGTTTCGGCAACCGCGCCCTACGGGTAAAACTTACGAAGATGCTCAATGTTCCAGGAGTTGCTCACCGGAATGCCATCTTTGGTCTCAAGGCGGACAACGCCAGGCCTAGTGACTCGCTTCACCCGGTAAGGGCCTTCCCACTTCGGCGTTAACTTGTTGGAATTCTTGGCGGACTGAACGTGCCGAAGAACAAGGTCGCCTTCCTCGAGACTTCTGGCATTAACTTTGCGGCTATGGTAGCGGCGCAAAGCTTGCTGGTATCGAGCAGCTCGTACAGCGGCCTGAAGACGGTCCTCCTCAAGGAGCAGCGCATCATCTTGTCGCAACTGCTCTTGCTCAAGCTCATCATAAGCGAGCACTCGAGGTGACCCGTATACGAGTTCCGTGGGGAGAACTGCCTCTGCTCCATAGACTAGAGCGAAAGGTGTCTGGCCAGTGGCTCGATTTGGCGTCGTCCTGATCGACCAAAGAACCACCGGCAGCTCCTCAATCTAGTTCTTTCCGCACTTGTGCAGCCTGTCGAAAGTCCTGGTCTTGAGCCCGCGCAGCACTTCAGCATTCGCCCTCTCCGCTTGACCGTTGCTTCTCGAATGAGCAACAGAAGCGAAGCAGACCTTGGCGCCAAGATCTTGGACATACTGCATGAAGGTGCGGCTCGTGAATTGCGTGCCGTTGTCGGTGATGATCCTGTTAGGGATCCCGAAGCGGCAAACAATCGACCTGAAGAACTTGACTGTTGACTGTGCTGTCACCTTCCTCACTGCTTCCACTTCCGGCCACTTTGTGAACTTGTCGATTGCAACGTACAAGTACTCAAAGCCCCCGACAGCTCGGGGAAAGGGGCCGAGGATGTCGAGCCCCCAGACCGAAAATGGCCAGGATAAAGGGATCGTCTGGAGAGCTTGAGCTGGCTGGTGTATCTGCTTGGAATGGAACTGGCACGCTTCACACTTGGTTACTTGTGCAGTTGTATCCTGGAGGGCTGTCGGCCAAAAGAAACCTTGCTGGAACGCTTTGCCGGCAAGTGCTCTTGCGCCAATGTGGTGACCACATATGCCTCCATGTATCTCTGCCAACAGCTTTTGTCCGTCTTCTCGGTGAATACACTTCAATTTCACGCCGTTGAGTCTTCTTCTGTATAGTGTGTTGTCGACAAACTGGTACATACTTGACTGCCGGGCTACTCTTTCTGCTTCTTCTTGCTCTTCGGGGAGTTCTCCTGTCTGAAGGAAACGGACAATCTGTTGTGCCCATGCTGGAGCTTGCGGCTCGACAACAAGGACCAAAGGCACATCTGCTGCTGCGGGAACATCCGCTTCTACGGTGAGAACCTGCGGCTCAGCCGGATCTTGACGTTCCCCGGCAAGCTTGCTGGAGCAAAACTTGTCGGGAGCGTCTGCTTCAACGGAACAAACCCTAGGGCTTGCCGGAGCAGACTGCTCCTCAGCACCCTTGGTGTTGATCTTGAGGACCTTCTTGGCAGCGGCTTCGGGGAGCCCTGCCGGAAAATAGTCATCAGAAATCAACTTCCTCTTCTTGCTCTGTCCAGTTGATGGCGTTACAGACGGTTGAGTCAGTTTGAGCACAAAGATCCCTGGTTCCACAGGTAACTTAAGTGCGGCGCACTTCGACAGGCCATCGGCAATGTCGTTCTGAGCTCTTGGAACATGTTCCATCTATAGGCCGTCAAAGTGCTCTTCTAGCTTTCTCACTTCATCAACGTAAGCTTCCATCAACGGACTCTGATAATTCTTGTTCACTTGGCGGACGACAAGCTGTGAGTCACCCCTGACAATGAGCTTCTTGATCCCAAGGTCTGCCGCGATCCTGAGACCGGCAAGCAAACCTTCATACTCTGCGGTATTGTTCGTTGCTTGCTCCCTGGGAAAGTGCATCTGGACTACGTACTTGAGGTGCTCTCCGGTGGATGCAACAAGTAGCACGCCCGCACCGGCGCCTTGCAGCGAGAAGGCACCATCAAAGTACATCAGCCACTCTTTGCTTGCTTCCTTGACGGGGATGCTCGTTTTGGAATTTCTTCATCTTGTGTTGGCGTCCATTCTGCTATGAACTCCGCCAATGCTCTGCTTTGGATAGTTGAAGTGCTCTCAAACTTGAGGCCAAAGCTTGACAGTTCCAGTGCCCACTCGACAATCCTGCCTGTTGCTTCTGGATTTTGCAGTATTCTCTTCAGCGGAAAACGAGTGACAACTGTGATCTCATGTGCTTGGAAGTAATGGCGCAGCTTTCTCGAGGCCATGAGAAGGCCGAAAAGCAATTTCTGCACACCAGAGTACCTTGACCTAGCCCCCTGCAGAAGGGAACTGACAAAGTAAACTGGGCGCTGCACCATTCTTTTCTGCATCTTCTCACGCGCCTGCGTAGATCCATCTTCGTCAGGACCAGAGCTTGTCGGTGAAGTCCCCTGCTTGTCGCTGGATGCATCTGCCGTGGTTGCCGGCTCATCATCCGCCTCCCTCTCTGCTACTAACACAGCACTAACCACTTGATTGGTTGCCACTATATACAGCAGCACCTTCTCTTGTGGCTTAGGTGCGACAAGTGTTGGAGTGGAGGACAGGTATCTCTTTAAGTCCTGCAGTGCAGCCTCCGCTTCCAGAGTCCATTTCATTGGACCTGCCTTTTTCAATATTTTGAAAAATGGCAGGGCGCGCTCAGCAGACCTAGAGATAAACCTGCTGAGAGCAGCCACGCAACCGGCAAGTCTTCGTACATCCTTGATGCGCTTTGGTGCTTCAATCTGCTCAATGGCCTTGATCTTGTCGGGATTGGCTTCAATTCCCCGCTGAGACACGAAGAACCCGAGAAGCTTGCCGGAGGGGACTCCAAACACACACTTCTCGGGGTTAAGCTTGAGGTTGATCTTGCGTAGATTTGCAAAGGTTTCGTCTAAATCTTGAATCAGAGTCGCCTTGTCCTTGCTCTTGACCACTATGTCATCCATGTAGGCTTGCACATTTCTGTGTATTTGCGGCTCAAAAGCGTCATGGACTACCCTTGCAAATGTCGAACCAGCATTCTTTAAACCGAAAGGCATCCGTACGAAACAATATGTGCCACATGGGGTGATGAATGCGGTCTTCTCCTCATCCTCTTCTGCCATGAAGATCTGATGGTATCTTGAATATGCATCAAGAAATGAAAGCAAGTCACATCCGGCCGTGGAGTCAACAATCTGGTCGATGCGCGGCAAGGGAAATGGGTCTTTGGGACAAGCTTTATTGACATCGGAAAGTCGATATAAAGCCTCCATTTCCCGTTGGCCTTGCGCACGACTACAGGGTTGGCCAACCACGTAGGATGGAGCACTCCTCTGACAAGGCCTGCTGCTTCCAATTTCTTGATTTCTTCTGCGATGAATTCTTGGCGCTCCACTGCCTGTTTCCTGACTTTCTGCTTGACGGGCCGCGCATGAGGACAGACGGCAAGATGGTGCTCGATTACTTTCCTGGGAACACCGGGGATGTCAGATGGTTGCCACGCAAATACGTCGACGTTCGCCCGCAGGAAAGCAACGAGCGCGCTTTCCTATTTAGGGTCGAGAGTGGCACTGATGGTGAAGGTACCACCAGTGCCGTCCTCCTTGGCGGACACCTTCTTGGTCTCTGGTGGAGCCGCCATTGTCTTCTTACACTTGCCGGTGGAGCTCTATGGTGCGTCCTCGACGGTAGCGCAGCACTCCGAAGAGGTGCGCTTGCTGGAGTGGGCATCAGAACTCTTGCCGGACTTGGTTTTCTTCTTTGCCCCGGGAGCTTCGGCAAGTGACTTGCGATTTGTTGCGGCTGCTGCTTCCCGGTAGATCTTGTCGGCACAGATAAGAGCATCCTTCCTGTCGCCAGGGATAGAGATGACACTTATCGGGCCTGGCATCTTCAGCATGTTGTATGCATAGTGAGAGGCTGCCATGAATTTGGTGAGTGCTGGGCGGCCGAGTATCCCATTGTAAGGCAATGGAAAGTCAGCAACGTCAAAAGTGACCCTCTCAGTCCTAAAGTTCAACTCGCTGCCAAATGTTACCGGCAACGTGATCTTTCCCTTCGGCTTACTCCTTCCCGGATTGATTCCTTGGAATGTGCTGGTCTCTTTGAGCTCGCCATCAGGGATCTGGAGTTTCTGGAGTACCGCGGAGGAGATCAGGTTCAAGCCGGCCCCGCCGTCAACTAGCATCTTAGTGACCTTGAGGTTGCGGATAGTTGGTGAAACCAACATCGGCAAGCACCCGACCGCAGTTATGCGATCAGGGTGGTCCTCAATATCAAAGATGATAGGCGTGCTGGACCATTTCAGAGGCTTGCGTGACTCGACGGGCGGTTCTGTCGCATTGACTTCCCGCACCCACTTCTTGAGCTGGCGGTGTGAAGTATGCAGAGAAGCACCGCTGTCAACGCACAGGACCTCTGTGGCTTTCTGGAACTCCTGCTCATCGATCTCGTCATCATCCATATCTTCATCGTCGTCGTCGCCGCGGGGAGGTCTATCTCCTTGCCGCTGCTTGGCCTTGCCGCGGCGTCCTCCTCGGCCGGGGCGTTTCTTGCCGGCTCCTCCAGCACCTTCCTGGGCCTTCTTCTTGTCGCGTCGCTCGTATTCAGCCTTTTGCTGCTCGACAAGCTGCTCGACCTTCTTGTAGCTCTGGAGGTCATGGCCCTTGGTGCGGTGGATCTTGCAGTACTGCTTGTTGGTGCCATCCTGCTTGTCGGCAACCGCCTCAGCTCAGCCCGGGCGTTCGGTCTATTCAGTTTGTTCGGTCCGGTCTTTTCGGTCTTTCAAAAATTCGGTCTTCCATAATTGAAGACCAAAATAATTTCGGTCTTTTCGGTTTATCACTATTCGGTCTTCGGTCTTTAATATTCGGTCTTCGGTCCCGACCAAACAGACCAAATTAATTTCTACAACTTAGATTTATGTTACTTCAAGTATCATATGCAAACTGCATGTACTACCGAGATGTATGCATATATAGAGGTGCATGTGTACAAAGACAACAGAAGTGTATATAGAGGTGCACGTGTGTATAAGAACATGACACATCACAAATGAGGTTAACCATGACCAAGCCATACAATATATATAGATTTCTGGCCGCACACTTAACATCCTCTTTCCAGAATTTTAATCCCAATGACGCCACTTATACAACTTGACCATCACTATCCTCGTTGTTCTATCTTTCTTCTTTGTCTTCTCTGACCAAACTTTTCATCATTATTTTGATGCACATAGAGAGATCAGAGATGAAGTTGGCTTACCTTCAGTTGTGAGGTGAAGCATGGGAAGAGGACAGTAGGCACCGAGCCAGCGACCAACATGGAAGAGGACGAGGTGGTGAGAAACTGCAAATTAGATGGTGGTGACGAATTGCGAGGCGGAGCATGCCATGGATGGCCGCGTCAAGAGCGGTGAAGCGATGGGGGAGGGTCGAGGTTGGCAGCGCGGCGCGACGGACGGGGCCATAGTTTTCACTTTCGAAACCAAATTTTTTTCGCTCACCATCGAAAGCACCGAAATTTCGGAAATTTCATAAATTTCAAAAACCATTTCGAGCAAATTAACGAAATTTTTAATTAAATTTGAATAAATTCGAAAACAAAGTATTGAATAAGTAACTTTTTAGCACAAAATTTTCAGCAGAACTCATCTATCAGAATGGTGAGATCACTACTTCAGTCTTTGTAGATCCAGGTTCAAATCCCAGTGACATAATTTTTTTGTCAAATTTTTGTATAGCAGGAATAGTAAAGTAGTAAAAAAAATTGTGCGACCCTGGGATTCGAACCGAGGCCCTAATGTGTGCAATAACACCAACCTACCACTCTGCTAAGCATATGAATACAACTATGTTAGATTCCAGCCCTCTCTTATATGTTTAATTTTAAAATACAGAAATAATTTAAACGAAACATAAATGTTTCGAGGACCCTCGAAATGAGCGAAATTTCGAGAAATTTCGGAAATTTCATCGAAAGTGAAAACTATGGACGGGGCACGGCGGTTGGCGGCTTGATGCTGGTCGTCAGCGCCTCACCGGTCCTAGGCGCGGCTCCAGGCGCCGGCAGGGGCGCGCGGCGCCCCTCGGTGCGGCGGTCACGGGCTGATGGGTCGCGGGGGTTGAGGCATCGGGCCTCAGCGGTGGGCGGCGGCTAGGGTTCGTCGCGTGGGAGAGAAAAGAGGAGCGACTGCTGGTTGCTGTGAATCGTGAGGTAAGGCTGAGGACATGCGGTCTGTGTATCTCGCTCGTGACTTGGGCTGGCCGGATGGGCCTTTGCTAAATTCTTCATGTGGGCTTTTATTATTAATTCGGTCTATACGGGCTATTCGGTCTGGAACATAGCAGGACCGAACAGACCGTAAGTATTTCGGTCTTCTATCTATGCAGACCGTTTTATATTCGGTCTTTTTTAGTTCGGTCTTTTCGGGTTCGGTCTCGGTCTTTTCGGGTTCGGTTTTCGGTCTTCGGTTTTTATGCCCGGGGTGAGCCACAGCCTGGTAGTTGGTGCCTGCGGCAATCTGCTCGCCGGAGCTACCAGCTTTGGCTTTCTTGGCGCCACCTCTGTTGCCGGACTGCTCAACGACTAGCACATCTTTGCCTTTCTTCTTCCTGTTGTTCCGCCGCCGGTTTTTCTTTGCCGGGGCAGCCTCCTCACTATCAGATCCTCCTGCTTCTGTATTCTCTCCGGGGAGTTTCCTCCCTTCCTCAGCACGTGCACACTTGTCGGCCAGGGCATATAGCTCACTGACGTCTCTGATCTTGCACATCGCCATCTCCTCCCGCATCCTGCGGTTTCGCACGTTTGATGGAACACGCTGATTACCGCGGTAGGGTGGACATCTGGGATGTTGTGCTGTACGCGGTTGAATCTCTGAATGTACTTACGCAGGGGCTCTCCTTCCTTCTGGGCGAGTAGATGAAGGTCGCTCTCTTGGCCATGAGGCTTGTGACCGCCTGTAAAGGCGCCGACAAACTGATGGCATATGTCTGCCCAGGAGGATATGGAGTTGTCCGGCAAGTGCATGAGCCAGGATCTGACATTGGGCTTGAGCACCAGCGGGAAGTAGTTGGCCAGGATCTTGTCATCCCGCCCCCCGGCAGCTTGCACCGCGATGGTGTAGATGCTGAGGAACTCCGACGGATGCGACTTGCCGTCGTACTTCTCTGGTACGTCTGGCTTGAAATTCTTTGTGCTGGGCCACTGGACTTGCCGCAGCTCACGAGTGAACGCAGGGCAACCTACCACGTACGGTAAGTCGCCTGGTTTCCCTGGTGCATGCATGTCGACAGAGGGCCCAGCGCGCTGGTCCGATTGACGCCGCGCTTCTCTTCGGCGCTCGATGCGAGTATGAGCGTCTTCTTGCTGTCATTCGTGAAGAACTTGGCGCTGATCGCGACGAGCTCGTGGATCTGATGATGCGGTGGAGTCGTTGTCGAGGTGGATCCGGCGAGTCGGCGATCTTGGCCTTCGGGGTGGAGAGTGCATGGTGGTTGCACCCCCACCGGTTTAGTCGCCATCGGCTCGTGCCTGGCAGTCCTGCCACGGCCGCGATGCACTCGGCTGCCGCGGAGTGTCGCCGTTGGCGAAGCCGATGAGACTCTGAATGGTGGCCCTCCATTCGTCGATCTTGTCTGCCGTTGGAGGGTAATCCAGGAGCAGTTGAGCTCGCGCCAAAGCTTCTGCTGGAGTGGTAGGCGGCAGTGGCGAATGGTGCGAGGAGCGGGATATGCTTGGATTTCTAACTATGTTAGAAGGAGCAGTATCCCATCTAGGCGACCGCGTCTCGCTCGTGCCAACATGTTGGCGTGCATGCTGGTCTTGAGCACCCCGAGATCCACCAGCTCGATCTTGGTCCAACGAACGTATGGCACTGCGAATACCATGACGCTGTCGGTCCTGCGCCTCTTGAGATGGGCGCGGTGCATGTACGGACGCCGAGGTCTGTGCGGCCTTGTCCTTGGACCTGGCAGCACCGCGAGCTCCCTCGTCGACGCCCGTTCTTCCGCCGGTGTCTACCCCACCATCCGTTTGCTCCGGTGGTGGTGGGATCGACGTGGACGGAATAGCTGCCGCCGAAGTCTTCTTCTTCGGTGGCATGTCGATGAAGAAGATGAAGATCTAGCTCGTGTGAACGCCGGATCAGGTTCACACAACCTCGACGCCAGCCCCTACCTGGCACGCCAAAGATGTCGGGGGAAACTGATCCACGAACACCTATGGGACCGGCGGACCGAGCCCCTTTCGGTTCGGCGGGGGGCGGAGATCACACGAAGAGCGGATCGAGGCGAGGCACACGAGCAGTTTACCCAGCTTCGGAGCTCTCCGGAGAGATAACACTCCTACTGCTGCATGTCTGAGTATATTGAGTTCTTGCTCGGGAGCGCTGAGTGCTACAGTACACACTAACCTCTAACGAGACCGAGCGTGAGTGTTTTTCTGCCTTCCAACCCCCCCCCCCCCCACGTTGCGCATGGGCCTCCTTTTATATGCTAAAGGGGTCACCGACAGGTGGCAACATAGACAAGGGTAAAAATGGAAAAGGAATTGCGGTAGGTACAACTACCTGTACAGTGTATCATACCTAACCCTGACGGCAGGGGACAAAGGCATTAAATGCCCGTCTACGTCGCCCAAATAGTGCAAAAAGGGACCGTCAGGGACGCCACCACTTGCCACGATGGCAATCTTGTCAGCGTCGCTTGCCACCGCGCACCGCTGGCCGCACAGCCTCTTGCCACGCGCGCCTGGAAAAGTCCCAGGGCGACACGTTGGTGGACGTGCTGGAGCGTGGGTACGGAGTGGTAGTTTGTCGCGGCAAGCGCCTTACCGCGGTCGTTGTCTTGTCGCGTCCGAAAGCTTGTCGCTCACCGGGCCTCGCCGGGACACGTGGCGCGTCGCGGCAAGTTCCTTGAGATGCCTTGGTTGGCCTTCCCGGCAAGCTCCTTTTGCCGGGGCCTTGTCTCCTTGGCTTGAATACTTTGTTCTTGAATGGCTCCAAAGGAACCACGGAGGACCTTGGCGGTCACCCGGCAAGCCTTGCCGCGGGGTGCTGCGACTGCCCGTGCACAAGTTCGGGATACTAGGGTACCCCTACTCTAGTACACCGACAGTGAAGTTTCAGGACTTTTGGAATTGTGCAGAATAGGTCTCTAATATTTGCTTCTTTTCCAGTCCAGAATTCCAGCTGCCGGCATTTTCCGTCTTCATGTAAATTTTATAAAATAAAAGAGAAAAGGCATAAGTATGTGATATAATGTGTAAGCACTTCTCTGATTATGACATGGGAGAAGTCTTGTTATATGTAATCATGTGAATTTGGTATTCGTTTTATATTTTGATGAGATGTATGTTGTCTCTCCTCTAGTGATGTTATGTGAACGTTGACTACAGTGACAGAAGTTTAAACCCTAGTTTATGTGTTGCTTCGTAAGGGGCTGATTTGGATCCATATGTTTCATGCTATGGTTAAGTCCACCTTAATTCTTCTTTTGTAGTTGCGGATGCTTGTGAGAGGGGTTAATCATAAGTGAGAGGCTTGCGAGAGCGGTTAAATTAGACTTTGCTAAGATGGTGCTAGCGAAGGAGGAGTCACTTTTCCATTTGGCCAATGTAAAACAGGTTCTTACTAAACTGAGATCAGAGGTGGATAAGACGAGTCTGGATGATCTCGATTAGGGAAATGAATATACTGTTGTAATATTGGTCTTATGAAGGTGAACTAGCTATATGTTGTACAGTGCTGTTTTCAGTTAGCTATCGTACTATGATGTTAAAATATATTTATGTGCCTGATATGAAATTGGCTAACAGATGTTGGTAAGAAATGTGAATTTGCGTAATACTGAAATCATTAATTGTAAAGTAATAAACCTGCTAAATGGGTCATGAAACTTTACAAACGGTTCTAGCAGTAAAAGCGCTTGTGATGGATAGCCCAATGTCATACAGTTTTCTTCATCAAACCATGTGTGATGTAGTTGAATAAAATCAAATGGTTAACCGAGGCAGAACATGTGTGATAGTTACACCTGTCACACACGAGGCTATACCTAAAACTGTGTGGGATGTATATACGAACAGAAACGTTTTCCCTGGATTGACTGTGTGGGATGTACATACGAACAGAAACATTTTCCCTGGATTGACTGTGTGGGATGTACATAAGAATGGAAAAATATTCCTTGGATTGACTGTGTGGAATGTATATAACAAATGGAAACGTTTTTCTGGGACTGACTGTGTGGGAATACAACCGGAACCGATTGGGCCTGTATAACCGTATTTACTCGCCCATCGCATACGATCTCATTTTGCTGAGCGTGTGTGACCAGAGGGCCTATCCCGACGGTTTTTGGGTCGTG
Organism: Triticum timopheevii; assembly: GCA_963921465.1. Taxonomy (NCBI): domain Eukaryota; kingdom Viridiplantae; phylum Streptophyta; class Magnoliopsida; order Poales; family Poaceae; genus Triticum; species Triticum timopheevii. The sequence continues at coordinate 459,053,689 of OY997264.1, read as the reverse complement.
TGGGAAAGACCCACTTTATCGTAGTCACACACTTGGCAGTTCAAAACTCCGTCACAGAAAGGGGTTAAAAACCGTTTGTATAGCACCTCGTTGTACCAGCGTATGTTACTATGCTGTTCTTCAACAGAGGCTCCCAAGAGTTGTTGTGCCTGTAGCGATGGTGCGAAAGATGAGATGATAAATATTTTCCATCAGAAGACCAATTTCAAAGGCACGTACTCGACTGCAAGCCCACGAGATGGATGCCTCAAAATTGATGAATGACGGCAAATATTGAACAAGAGCAGACCAGGAATTAGAGATCGGTGGATCGCTGTGCTCCACCATGGAGATGTGGGGGTTTTCTTATTCTTTTCAATTTATCCTAAAAGAGGAGTAGGTCCTAGTAGTACTTTGTCATTATCAGCACTAATTAACTGGTGGATGTTTATATCGTCAATCATGTTTTGCCTACTATGTGATGGCCGCTAGCTAGCTAGGAATATAGTTGAGGCATTTATAGTCATGATTGACAACAATTAGAGCTAGTGTATGCAACAATATTTTGTAGCCTCTTATCGAAATCAATGTATTCTAATATGGGTTGTATGAAAAACGCAGCCATGGCAGCATAAATGTTCTTGTGGTTATGAAATGTTTAAATTATGTGACTGATAATCAGTGGTGGGCGCTAATGACAATCCGCCACAGCTATCACATCCACCAGTGGCGACTCCCTTGGCTCGCCCACCACTACAGTCTCTACTAGTCCCCCCCCCCCCCTAATGCCATTATAGCAGTGGAGGGCGCCCCTGGGAGCTTGGTCCACCACTCCTAGGCTTTTTGCGCCCACCACTGCTAGGCATTCCTGCAGTAGTGATGCTTTTTTTTAGGCTTTTGATTTTAAAACTTTTATATCTTTTGAATAAGTTTAAATTAAGTTATATTTTCATATTCGTGTTTCTTGTGACGGGGCTTTCAAATACGTTTGATAAAATTTTGAAACAATATATTAAATTTCAACTCTTAAAACTTAGTACAAGTTGTAAGTTTCAACGATTAAACTTAAAACTAATTATGGCCTCATGAAAAATTTAACTACTTCATGAATCACGAGGCAATCGAGCTGTCGAGCAGGGTTTGACAGGTGCGTGCCTGCGCACGTCCGTGCCCCTGCCCCTTGTGAATTTCCGGTCATTTATGTCATCTTCTGACTCCAACGATGACTTTTCAACCGTGGTCTCTCCCCGGTTGTGATTCCATTCCAAAGGTCCAAAGTCAGCATTGAGCTTCGCCCACGACATATAACCGATGAGTGTAAGAGGAAGACATCATTAGTTTCCCCCGATAAACTGTGTGTGCAACTCTAAGTTTATGTTTTTTTAGGGATCTAAATTTATGTAATGATGACCGTGTAAGAGCATCTACAGCCACAAACAGCAAATTCGATCCCTCAAACGCCTGCGGACACGCACATGCGCATTCGCGGACAATGACCGGTCACGTCTTAAATTTGCTCATCTGCATCCGGATGCCTCATACTAAAAACCGTAGATCCATACAAAAGCATGAAAATGAGGAAATCCACGCAATACATAGATCAAGTAAGCTATACTACCCTAATCCTCCTCGGAGATGTTCACTATCTCCCTGTCCGGCTCCGGGCAGATGGGCGGCAGCCGCAGCTTCGGCTCTTGCGACTCCTCTAACTGCTCCGCGTCAGCCTTCGCCTCCATCTCCACTTCGACCTCGTCGAAGAGCGCGTCGGTCGCCGTCGATTCCTGCCGGTTGGCCTCCACATAGGCCTTATTCTGGATGAACTCTAGGATGGTATGCTACTTCGCCATCTTGGCTGCTTGGGCGACCATGAACTCCGCATCCGCGCCATCGATGTTGAAGCCCAGAGTCGGCGCTAGCTCCTCCTTCGGCTGCTCCGCCTTCACCGGATCCGCCACCTCCATCGGAGCCGGCTGCTGCTCCTCTTCCTCCTCCTCCTCCTTCGGCTGATCCACCTCGCGCTACTCCGTCGATTTCGGAGGCAAGCCAGCAACGATGCGGGTGGCGACCTCACCCGAATCTCTTGCTCAATCTGAAATCGGCACTCCGACGTGAGCATATCATGGGTGGTCTTCTTTTGCCGAATCATTGCGAAGCCGGAGGGCGTAGGAAGAGCGGTGGAGCAGGAGAGAGGTGGTGGATGGGCTCGGGCTGGCGGCGGAGAGGGAAGAGGCGAATGTGGCTAGGGTTGGGGGACGTCGGCCGGCTTAAATAGCCGGATTTGGCCTCGGACGATGAGCCGGAGCGGCGCATGCGATGTTCACACCCCCACCGGAAGAGCGGTGTGTCGCACCGCCGGGTTTCCGGGCGATTCTGTGTGGAACCTCATCGTCAGTCCAACGTGGCGGAAGCGCCCGGACGTCCCATATCCTTCTAGGTTTGGACAAATTTGAGAGGTGCTCGTCAGTCCGGCGTTTGAGTCACTTTTTTATGACTAATTGGTTTTTTATGACTGGTTGGTGACCGGACTAACGATGAGGTAGCACAAACATACACGATTCTATGTGAATCCCATCGCCAGTCCGACGTGGCAGACGCGCCCTGGCGCCTCATATCCGCCCTAGATTTATGCTGGATATATAGGGTGCCGATCCGCGGAGCATTTGAGGTCCGTTTTGAGGAGCCCGTCTGGGTCGCCTTTTTGTGACCGATCAGTGATCGGACCGTCTGCCCGGACGTTTGAGGTAGGTTTGGGGCCGGTTTTATAAATGCTCTAACGGTTGGTTGGGCTCGCCTTTTTCTTTCCGTGCTTGTAATTCTACGTTTTCTTATTGTGAGTTCGAAGGAGAAAACAACTTTTTTGTTCTATAAAACAAAATTGCCCGCGGCCTCACATGCCACCGACGTCGGCACCGGCCGCGCGCTCAACAAACTCTTGCCGTGTCAAAGGAACAGTTCAGAAAAGAAACTTAGGCGCGGATTCAAAGTCCGATGCGCCTGACACGATACCGCGAGAGAGCATCATGGGGCGGCTTGACCGCCTCCGCCGCCCTTGGGAATCGCCGGTGTAAAGGCTCGATTGGATTGTACGAAGATTGGTCCCTTGGTTCTGGTCAAGCGCCTGCATGGACGCCGTGTCTGTCCTGCCTTAGCCGAACCCTTTTGGAGTTTATCGCCTTCGCGCCGGAGCGCGCCACTCCGGCCGCCGGCGTCAGCTCATTGAGCAGTAATTTGGGGCCGTATACGTGGCGGTGGTCAGCGTGGCCTAAGACGGCCGCATACAGCCGTAGACGATCGTTTTTGTTGGGGCTCATGCTCGTCTCCACATCCGTCGAGTTTGTTCTTGTTGTTTTCGATCCCGGCTGTGATCGTGCTTTCTGCTATCGTGTGCACGTGATCCTGACGGTCCGCTCATTTTCTAATATGCAACTTCCAGCCAAAAATAATGCACGTAAATATGAGCTTTGCTTCTCCGCCCCATTTTTGCACTCTCCGCCGGGTTTCCTTTCTCTGCGCCGACACTCGCTGGGGTGGAGCTCGTGCCATGTGCTCTGCTCTCTAACGCGGCGCCGACAATAATTCCTTCGCCTGAAATTTATGTCATCTTCAGTGGATTTTCATACTACTGTCCTACTCCCTCCGTTCCTAAATATAGGTCTTTTTAGAGATTTCAATAAGAGACTACATACGAAGCAAAATGAATGAATCGACACTCTAAACTACGTCTATATACATCCATATGTAGTTCATAATGAAATCTCTAAAAAGACTTACATTTAGAAATGGGGGGGGGGGGGGTATTTCTTTTTAACAGTAGAAAAGCGCTAGAGGCGCCCTATATTCAACTCATAAGCAGTTTACAGCATGGAGTACATATCCCTGGAGACTAACTTGATGAAGGGAAGAAATTACAGGGCACTCCCTATTTCTGTGAGCTGATTTTATACACGTAAAAGAAGGTTCTAAAGAGTGATTTAGAACCTGATGAGCTACACTATGGGCAATACCATTTAGATCTCTAGAGATGTGACACACCTGTGCTTGGAGACCTGCTGTGACATGGATATAATCCGCTAAGCTTTTCCTGGGCTCCCAAAGGATTTTGTCTGAAGCAATTCCCCTTTTTGCAGCAGTTGTAGCAAGTATCAGGTTGTCTATTAAAAATGTAGCTTGTTGGACCTGTAGATGCTTCGCTGCATTTGCTGCCAGTACGAGTGTTGTTGCTTCGGCTTGCAAAGGTGTAGATGTTGTGGGTGATGAAGTTTGAATCTGAACCTTTATACTTTGTTCTCTTGGTAGATGTATGAAAACATCAATCCCTGTAGCTGTTGCTCCTTCGGCAAGGCCTGGAATTTGACATTTTTTCATGATGCATCAGAGAAGATCTTTACACCTCGGATCAAGAGATCCGTCTTGATGGTGCTTCCCTGTTCTGGGAAAACATTTGCTTGTCCTGCGTGTCCAGAATGAGTTTTGTGATGGTCCTTATTCATGCATTTTTTGATAAAGACCGAACCTCGTGTTGAGATCCGACCTGTTGTTGCGGCCCGATCTTTCACCGTACTCCACCTCTAGCAACAGTAGCCTCTCACCCGCGCACGCGATATACACGAAATAAAGGATTTGAACCTTGCGGCTCAACATGAGAGAAACAATCCGAACGACGGCACCTCACGTGCAAAACAATTTCATCGCAGAAATCACAACAAAGAGGTTTTCTAAAGCTACCTCAAAAACTTATATGGGTGTCTACCCTAAAAAACATATGGGTACTATTAGGCGCCGGCGCACCGGCCCAACCTTTCGGCCGGTCAGCTGCCAACCACCCGATATAAAAGCCGAACCGTCAGATCTCGTGTCATTTTCCTTTTCCCTCCGTCTTTCTACCTCGCATGCAGAGAGAAAAAACAACAACGAACGCCACGGATCCTTGCCCACGCGACCTCGAAGCTCGCTAGCTCCCCACAGTTCGCTGCTCGCCGTCGCCGCTCGTCGGTTGCAACAAAAAATAGCAACGCCGGTTTGAAAAGCAGAACACATGGTTGCAGCAAAAAATTTACATGGTTCCAGCAAAAAATTGATATGGTTCCAGCAAAAATGATGTGTTTCCAGCTAATTACATTGATTTGGTTCCACCAAAAAACAAACATGGTTTCAACAAAAAATTCATATAGTTCCAGCAAAACTGAAAAAGGGGGTTCCAGCAAAGAAAAAATCAATTCAGCAAAATAAGTCATGGCGTCGCCATCGTAGCAACCCCAACACCATCCTCACCGATTGCAGCAGGTCGAAAGGCTGGTTCCAGCAAAAATCATGTGTAGCAAAAAACATGGCACCCCCGCCGTCATGGCGCCCAGCATTATCCTCTCCTGTTGCAACAAATCGAGAAACTGATTCCAGCAAAAAACGGAAGTGTTTCCAGCAAAAATCAAAAAAGAAGCAACTTACCGCAGCCCACCACCATCCTCGCCGGTTGAGGCAAATTCCCGCACAACGCACAGGTTGAAGCAAATCTCCATGCCGGTTCCAGCATCTTATCTCACTGGTTGCAACGCCTTACTTCGGACATCGCCGCCAGTCCGAGGATACAACAGGCTCCGCTGCAGGCCGGCCGCTGCAGGGCCTCACGTCCATGGGCGCGGCTCACCGCGGCCGCAGGCGCAGCTCGCCCCGGAGGCGTTTGGTGGAGCAGCCATGGCAGGGATAGAAGAAACAAAAGATGGTGGTGGTCATGGCCGGCCGGCATCGCGTCGCCGGTGGCAGAGGATCTCCAATCTCGTCGGCGGCGTGCGAGACGAGATGGAGCAGAGCGGAGGAGCGGAGATGGGAGCATCACACGAGATGAGATTAAGTGGATGTGGTCGTTTGAGCTGAGAAGATAAGATGAAGGAAGAGCGGTGGACGGTCCCACTTGAGATGCGTACACGTGACGCCCGTGCGCGACCGGCGCAATTTTCAGCGGGTCCGCCGGATACAAGCGTTTACCAAAACATATCTGTCTATTTCATAAAATATAACCTAACTATTACATCCACGCACCCTTGCTTTAAATAACAACTTGAACCTAGCCTAAACCGCTCAGGCACGCACACAACTTTGAAAACAAAACAAACTAGTATAAAATATAAGAGTCCAATCCTTTTACATCTTAGATTGGATTTTCTACCTAGCTTAACCTTGTACGCCATCCTTCTTTCTGGCGGGCCCCATCCTATTTCCTGTAGAGATAAAAAACTCCAAGCATCAAGTCTCATGGCCGTATCTACTTGTAAGCCTTCTTGCATGGCAGGAACAAATATAATATATGTTGTCTTGCCTTGTATTTGTAGTTACCAAACATACCTGATCTCTTTCTTATCTTGCAACTCCAAGAAAAGACCTTCCATGCAAGAACGCATGCATCACCTTGCTTCATACTAGTCCATCATGTCAACTCCATGCTTGCTCCCCTACTCAGCACACGTATAGTTTCATGATCAACAACAATTAGAGCTTTATCTTGAACAATATCAGTAGCATATTCGATTATAGGTGTAGACTCTATTTTGTCAGTAGTGACCATCATAGATAAATTACACACGGTCATATCATTTTTCCTTGTTCATGGTTTTCAGCAATTGCTTGAGCTATATGATGAACTTGTCGAGGGTTACCTGCTTTCCTGTGAAATCTGTTTTCATTTCTAGATTTCCAGCACCACATGAAAGTTAGTATTTTTCCAAAGAAGCATGGGGGTTGATTTGTAGAGAGAAAAGCTTGTATGGCCACTGCAAAAGATCTACAATTTTGAATTAAAGCATCTGATCTAATGCACCAAGGTTCAGCAAACCAAGCAGCCCTAGCGAAAGTGCAATGAAAAAACAAATGATAATCATCTTCTTCTTCACTGCACCTCGAACAAACTTTGCTTATGTGATTAGTGAACCTACCTGCTTTTTTACCTGTAGGAATTGCCCTTCTAAGAATCCTCCATCCAAAAGTTTGAACTCTAGGTGGTATCTGCTTGTTCTTCCAAATTTGTTAGAGAAGTGCCTTGATACTAGAGGGCACCTGTCTTGGTCTTGGCTCTCCATATTCCTGCATAACCTGTAAGCAACGTCTATATGCTGATTTTGTGCTACATTTGCCTGTAGGAGTTAGGTCCCATCATAAGATACCATTATCATCACTTTGAATAATTGGGGTCTGTTTTATAATGTTGGTTGCGGGTTGTTCAAAGATAACATCTATTAGGGCTTCATTCCAGGACTTTCTAATTTGGGAGCCAAAGACCTTTGACAAGACTTGGATAAGTAAAAGGATTCCGCTGGACGATCAAATGATCATAAATGGATTGCCATATGTTGCACCAAGGAGTGCTCCGAATAGAAATATTGCCCTTTGTGATCTGGTAGAAAGAATGGGCTTCAAGAATTGGTCTAACCTTCAGATTTGAGGTCCAAAAGGCAGATTTGGGAAGAGTTGGGTTGGCTCTTCAAAAAAGAAATGTCATGAAAATACTTAGATTTGAGAATTTGATGCAAGTGATCATGAGGGGCTTCAACAATTCTCCTAACACTAGTGAGAATGAGGCTTTGATTTAAAGCATGAAGGTTCCTAATACGGAACCCACCTTCTCTTTTTGGAGTACAGATGTCTTTCCAAGCTCGAAGGCAAAGAGACCTAGCAGTAGGTTCATCTTTAACACCACTCCACTAGAAGTTCCTAATTATAACAGTGAGTTTGGCAATGATTTTTTTTAAATAAAATATTGGACATGTAGTAGACCGGTATAGAAGCAAGGACGGAATTGATTAAAGCAAGCCTAGCTGCATGGGAAAGTTTGTTTGCTTTGTAGCCGCTGAGCTTGGATTTAAACTTGTCAAAGATAAATTGTAGGCAGAAGATCTGTCTTTGGCAGGAAGAATTAAGGGATGTCCAAGGTGAACTAAGTTGGCATCAATGTCCGGCACAGGAAACATAGTTTTAATAGTAGCACAAACATTAGGATGGGCATGTTTGCTAAAGATAATAGCAGATTTTGACCAATTTGGAGTTTGACCTGAATCTAAGCAATTTTTTTGAAGAAGATCCTTCATAGTCGAAGCTTCAAGAATAGTTGCCTGGCCCCAAATGAGCAGGTCATCAGCGAACGTGAGAGAATGAATCGGAGGGCGATTTGGACCAAGAGTGATGCCAACCAACTGATTGTTTGCCATGGCTCCCCGAAGAGAGATGGACAGCTTGTTTATGGTAAGGACAAAAAGATAAGGAGGCAGAGGACAACCTTGCCTGATTCCCGTACTATTGCAAAATCTAGCATAAGATTGACTGTTAATGATCACAGAGAAAAGAGGGGAAGATATGCAAGCATATATGAGCTTAATGAAATGACCAGGAAGCCCTCTAGGAGAGAGAGCAGCCACAATGAAGTTCCACTCTATATGGTCAAAAGTTTTTGCAAGGTCAATCTTAACCATAAAGGCCTGGTTATTCCAATTGGTCAAAGTAAAGGAATGGGTGATTTCCTGTGCAATGATAATATTACTGCTAATTCTTCATCCCTCAATAAAATCTTGTTGTGAAGGGTGAATGTATCCAGGAAGATGAGCCTTAAGACTATTCGCAAGGGTTTATGCTATGATTTTATAAATCACATTGCATAGGCTTATGGGTATATAATCAGTGGGAACCAAAGGAACAAGCTTTTTTGGAATCAAAGCTATATGAGTATCATTTATATGAGAAGGGAGGATACCTGTGGTGTAGAAGTTCCTTACCAACATGGGGACATCATCCCCAATCCAGCTCCAAGTAGCAATGTAGAACTCCACATTAAATCCATCCAGGCTGGTGATGCTCTCCTTTTCATTTCCTGCAACGTCCGCCAAATTTCTCGCTTATTTGGAATGATGTAGTCTTGGTCCATCTGAAGGGGCTGAGTTCCAAGATAGGGCTTGCCATTGTTAGTGTTTTGAGAGGAGAAGATGTGTCTAAAGTAATTCACAAAATTTTGAGCTATGCTTTCAGGTTTGAAGTGAGTAACATTATTTTCATCTTTTATAGATAAAATTGTGCTCCTCCTTCTCCTTTTGAGTACAACTTGGTGAAAGAAAGTTGTATTCCTATCTCCATCTGTAGCCCAATGTTTCTTAGCTCTCTAACTATAGAACTCTGTTAATTTAGTCATGTTATTTTCATAATTTGCTATGAGGGAGGCTTTAAGATTGTGGTCTTGTACATGTGGTGGCTACATTTCTTCTTCTTCTTCTTCTTCTTCTTCTTCTTCCCCCAGCAAATGGTGTACCCTGTGCAACCCATCCGCGCATGACTTTTATTGACAAAAGACCTTCGCCCCGCTTTAAAGTCTTCAAAACAACTGAGTATACAAGGCAGTAGCAAACATAGATAAAAACAATTATTCCCATGAAACATATGCTACAAGGTTTTGACCAAAGTTTAGAGGCATGTTGTGCTTCCCAGCTTGCAGGCAAACCAGCCCCTAAACACCATGAATGCTTAAAAGTAGGGTTTGTTATGTACGCATTTTGGGATTGGATTTATGGAGAACCACATTTTATGAGAAAAAAGAGAGAAATAAAACTTTTTTTAACACGGTACATTCAAAGTTGCTCACATACATGAGTATACACTCATCCCTATAACTCACACACGCACACCCTACTTCTACGAGCATCCCGGGGAGACTTAGTCGACCACATCGCTACATGGGGAACATATCCGTTATCAGTGGCTTGATGTCGAATCCCATGCGCCACTCGAGGGACCAATAAGATCATGTGACTGAAGATAAGATTGTTTGGCCACGGGGTGTAATAACCTATCTATCTAGACTTGATGGAATCCAAGGATAATTCCATATATTAACTGCCTTGCTCGAACCAATCCTCTTTTAAACGTTTCAAGTCCTTTTAATATGATTTGCCATGTAAATGACGCCCCCTTCTTCTTCGGTGTTGCTTGCAACAAACTCCCATTAGGAAAATATTTTGCTTTTAGAACTTTTGCACACAAAGACTCCGGGTCCATAATTAACCTCCACTATTGCGCAACAAGAATTGCCAAATTAAAAGATTAAAGATCCATGAAAACCATGTCTTCTTTACTCATTGGGAAACATAGCTTCCACCAAGCAAACCAATGCATCTTTTTATTTTCATCATCACCACCCCACCAAATTTGAGCAATAATATCTGTATTATCTTTGCAGAGATCCTTAGGCAAGCTGAAAGACATGGAAAACACTAGTATAGCTTGGGCTACTTCCTACAAAAGTATCTCTTTGCCGCCTATAGATAATCACCTTTTCACCCAACCAACCAAACACATTTTAATGCTCTTAGGAAAGTGCTTGAAATAGTCACTTCTAGCAGGCCCCACCATAGCTAGAGGTCCTATGTATTTATCTGATAATGCTTCAATATCAACATGAAGAACTTGGCAATCTCCACTCTAGAATTGACATTAGTATTTGGACTAAAAAAATACTTGACTTTGCCAAACTAACCATTTGTCCTGAACTTTGACAATAGGTGTCTAGTACATGTTGCAAGAAAGTTGCATTTAACACATCAACTCTCATTAGAATTAGAGAATCACCAGAAAATAAAAGGTGTGATATAGATGACACATTTCTACACACTCTATAGTCCCATCCATGCCACCAACTTCCTCATACTACAACATACTAGAAAGACCTTCTGCACAAAGAAGGAAAAGATAAGGGGAACGGGGACCCCCCTGCCTAATACCTCTCGAAGGGGGTGAAAATACCCATCTCTTGAGAATTAAATACCACCTTATACCTCGACGAGCTAACCCATGCCATCATCATTTTGATCCATTGTCCATGGAACCAAATTTTCTGCACCATGCTCCTCAAGAAAAGTCATTATATAGGGTCATAAACCTTGTGCATATCCAACTTCACTACACATAATCCTGCTTGCCCTAATCTTTTGTTTTTAATCTTATGGACACGCTCATAAGTATTAAGGATGTTATCAGTGATAAGTCCGATGGGTACAAAGGCACTCTGGGTAGGAGAGAAAATGTCTGGCAGACTAATTTTCAATCTTGATGGTAACATCTTTGACATAAATTTATTAAGCTCATTGCATAAGCTAATAGGCCTATATTGTGTTATCAACTCAGGAGATTCAATCTTAGGTATAAGAACAATAGAGGTATCATTGCGTTCAACCGGTATTTGCCTTGAGTTAATAGCAAACAACACCACTTGAGTAATTACATCTCCCAAAATATGCCATAACTTCTTAAATAAAATTGCATGAAGCCCATTCAGACCTGGTGCCTTGAAACCATCAATGCTAAAACCTGCATAAAAACATCACCCCGAGTGAATGGTGCCATCAACACATCATTCATTTGATCATATACCTTGGTTTGGACTTTCTAAATCCGCACCTCTGATGTGAAAAGATTAATGAAATAATTCTGGATGTGCGGTCTTAATGTTGTCATAGCTTCCAAAACGTCATCATTACCATCCTTTATTATCTTTTATTAATTCCTCCTTCTCCTAGATGATGCAAAAGCTTGAAAAAGATGCAGTGTTGCGGTCACCATTTTTCAATCAACAACAAGTTGCTCTTGATCTTTGCAAGTAGTAGATTTCTTCTAACTCCAAAAGCTACTCAACAAGTTTTGCCAATTCTTTTTTCTTGTGTTCATTTTCATCATTCATGGACCTGTCATATATGGAGTTACTCTCAGGAGGTGTATGGAACACCAGAAGGAATGTAAATGTAAACGTAATTAGATAGCATTATTAATGTAAACATAATGGATAAGAAATGGAACCTGTTTGGTTAATTGGGATGTAAGGTAATCGATTACACAAATATCATTTTTCGTCTATTAACTGAAAGAATGCTAGTGCTCTCACGTCTCACCCCCTTCTCTACGGCGGAGGCTTCAGGTTGTAGCAGCTGTTGTGCCAGTGCCGAGGTGTCGTTCGAACGACGACATGGTGGAGTTGGCCGAGCGACTCGTCATCGTTGTCGTGACTACAGGTTGGCTCAGTTGACTTGGAGAGACATGCGACGTGGTCTACTACAACTGAAGATGATGTCCACATGTGAAGCAGCAAAGAGATGTCATTTGTGCGACGTCTAAAGCTGATGCGCTGGCATGGTGGCCGTTGCGATGGCATTGAGCCAGCCTGCGAGTGCTCGTCGCCATCATTTGCCGGCAAGGCCATGGTCGTTCCTTCTCTCGGCCTCATTGGTGCGCCACTATGCCCCGACAGCTCCGCCTCATCGATTTCGTCAGGCTGAGAAAGGAGGAGATCAGGGCTGCAGAGCTTTTGCTGGAGTTTGTTACTGACTCACGGAAAAGAAATCGCGTGGAGAGATAACTAATAAAGCATGAGGCCGTTTTTCATTACACCCGATTTTGGGCGGAATCAATTTTCTTCTAGGGTGGGATCTGCTACCATGTAAATGGATTACAGCTCAACCAAAACAAAACATAATCTAGAGTTATCTATTACAGACGCAAACATGTTACGTTTAACTGACAAACCAAACACATCCCTAGTAGTTGTTAAACCACACAAATCTATATATTTATATATCAAAATAAAAGGACACGAAAAAAGCCAACTAATCTCGACCATCAAACTATGTCGATCTAATCCTTAAAAAAACTATGTCAATCTAACGACCTAAACTGCTCAAATGATGAACACTCAACATGTTTACCGCAAATATCTAGTACTGTACTATCAAATATTAACATCGGCATAAACAACGGAGCATCATAATTAATATATCATTAATATTCACCCTAATACTATCAATATGCAATTAATATCCTATCTAATATCAGCATACAATTAATACCATGCCTATATTCAATACGCATTTTACGGGTAGACGTTATTACTAGCAAACACTGGTTTTACACCCCAAAAGTCGCTGGTTTTCCGCAAAGAAAGGCAGTTTTGAAAAGAAAACACTGTCTACGGTCGCACAGTGCGAACGGCTCCAACATATAACCCCCAAATAGATCGAGAAGACCCCCAAAATAAAAGGAAAAAACTTCTTTATTCCCCACATCCACTCGTAGCGGGAAGAGGAGAGACAGGAGCTCCCCCAACACTCGCTGAGAAGCAGCAGCTCCAGCTTCCCGAAGGGAGCCAAAATATTCGCGCCAATTGGGAGGCATGGGCGCCAACGGGCACCCGCCGCCCGCCAGCGCCACCGCCCAGAACGGGTCCCACTCTAGCGGCGGCGGCGGCGGAGGAGGAGGAGGTGGGGGCGGGGGAGGGGGAGGAAACCCTAGCTCCGGCGGCACGGCGGCGGCGCTCCGGCACGACCCGGGCCTGTCGCGGGAGTGGACGCCGGAGGAGCAGGCCATCCTCGACGAGCTGCTCGTCAAGTGAGTTGTTGGGCTACGCGGGTTTGGGGATTTCGTCAATTTGGACGAGGTGGAGGGTTTGAGTTCTTATTACGGACGTTTGTGGCTATAATTCGTTGATAACTTTGAGAGTTAAGTAGGTTCATTATCATGTAGTGGAGATTACAAGTTGCCACCGCCTCCTTCTGGGTTGAGATTAATCAATCTTTCCCCCTCAGGTTGACATGTGAATATGCTTCTTCTTGAAATGGTAGTGGTATTTGGACATGTGAATAATGTTCTCAGAATATATATTATCCACCCTTTCTTCTCTGTCCATATAGATATGCTTTATTCTGCCACACGGTATATTACGCCATTATTCTGTAGCTATATAATGTGGTAAAGCACCTATGGCAAGGCACCCAGTCGCCTTGTTGTCATCAAAATGGTAGCAGAGTCAAGATTGATTTGGGTTCGAAAGTAGCATTCCCTGTTTTAACAACATTTGAGGGGCTCTATGAATTCGCTAACTTTGTGCACCATAGTTTTTGCACCTCACAGTTCCATTGATGTTCCTCGATATTGCTCAGGTATGCATCTGATGCGCCTGTTATTCGGTATGCAAAAATAGCCATGAAGTTGCCAGAGAAAACAGTTCGAGATGTGGCTTTGCGGTGTAGATGGATGAGTGTGAGTAATATAGACTTGGAATGCACCTTTTGCATTTCTATTATCATGGTACCCAGTCTCTTACTGGGTTTCAGCAATGATCTGATGCTATGCATTCAATCTGCAGAAAAAGGAGAGTGGTAAAAGAAAGAAAGAGGACCACAGCTCATCAAAGAAAAGCAAGGACAAAAAGGTTTGCCAATTTCCCCTTTTCCTCAATTTTTATGACTGTTACAATGCAACTAGAAAAATCAATGCTGTAACAAGTTGGGAAATGTCAGCATTTGGTTGCACATAGCTTGGCAAGTTTGAGTGGTTCCTCCAGATCGACTAACTTTTTGTAGGTTTGTCTCCCAAAGGAAGAAATCAAGAAATCTGCTCTAATACTCGAGCATATTATTCTACTAGTATTTCTTCGATATTCGATTATGCGTTGGAATTTTTCTGCTAAAACTTTCATCAATGACTATGCACTGCAGATGCATATGTGAACTTCATGTGGTTATTGAAATATCCATTTTATAAACGCAAGGATGTACGCTCCTTTCACGTATTAACAGAGTATGAGGCAGAACATTTTTCTGAACTTGAATGAAACTCTTAATGTCCAGTATTTAGCTTGTTAGACTATCTCCAATGTTGCGTTGGTTCGAAGTAGAAAGGGTTACAATTGGAATCATTGAGATTTTTCCGTCCAGTGCATAACATCAATGTTTGGGAGTTACCTTCAGAACTAAAGAAAACGGTAACAAAACGGAATCCAGGCATGTTTTCTTCCCCCTCTGGTTCCTTCTCTCCTCATCCAAACTTAACGGGACACCATCCAAATCCACCGCAAGCGATGGCAAATTGCTCTGCTAGCCCAAAAATGAAATCTCGATGCTAGCCACCGGTGGCCATACATACTATTCCCTCCTTCAATTAAGGTTCATAATGTTTTAATTCGTAAGCCTATCTTCCGCTATCACCAACAATGGCAAGAGAATAGCAGCGGTAGCAATGTTGATGGGAAAGGCAAGCGAATAGCAGCGTAGAGTATAGCAGCAGCGCTGACAGGTGACAGGGAGTACTAGTATTGTTTTGTAAAGAAATTCAACCAACCAAGACTAGCCATTGGTGCATTTTTTAAGAAGAAAGGTGAACACCAACCCAGCGGAGGCTGAGCCTTGAGCACGGGTCGGCAGGCTGTGAGCATTTCAGCCTGCTCTAGCTAGCCAACTGGTCGACACAAGTTCTCACTAGTATTTTTCATTATTTATTGTCTTGGAAACTAACCAACAAGTTGGTTCGACTTCAAGGTTTCCCGCTTCAAAATGCCTGCTCCATTGTATGAAACTATGAAACCAACTCATTACTTGCTTCAAATCTCTTTCCTGCAACACTGGAGATGGTCTTTAGACCACAAACTCATGCTTGAAGATACATAATATTTTTATTGAACACTTGTTTTGTTTTGTATAAATATAGTCTGGCCTTTGCTCTATTGATTTTCAACCCAAACATCCCATAATATGTTTTTTGACTTCCTTTAAGGGCAGTAGCTCATCAAAATAAGTTTTAAATATTGTTTTACACTCCCTCTGTCCATGTATATAAGCCCCCCTAGAATGTGACCCTAATTTTGACTATGAATTCGAGCCTAACTTTTATAGCCTATAACTCATATTTGTTAGTCAAACTTAGGCTCAAAATTCGAGGGGGACTTATATATTTGGACGGGGGGAGTAGTACTAATCTTTCTGCTCCATTATTTCATGGCGGTGTGGCTGCCCACCCAAGTCTGTCAGGGGGACTGCATCAGAGCAGTAGCCATTCCTAGGTCCACCCAAGTCTGTCAGGGGGACTGCATCAGAGCAGTAGCCATTCCTAGGTCCTGCTGAGGACTGCGGCATTGCTGGCACCATAGTTACACAAGTGGATGAATTAGATTCATACTTTCTTTTCTTAATTTTATTTGCTGTTGGGGCCTCCCATACAGTTTTCAGTTAAAAAAGATTCATACTTTCATGTTAGGAACTTAGACATAAGGTATGCTAGTCAGTTAAGTGCATTTTTATGTTTGGATAGATGGATTGTATCTTTGGTATACATTAGATCTTGTTTTGTGGCCAGCTATATAAGTACAACACAGTTATCCTGTCACAAAGCAAGCAATAAGCAAAGCTTTTCCACTTTGGCAAAAAGCCACGAAAGCTCCTAGATAGGGGCTTTTTGCTTCGGCTTTTGGCTTATGAATCAATAGTGTTATATGATGGTATAAGCCAAAAGCCGAAGCAAAAAGCACCTATTTAGGAGCTTTTTTGGCTTTTTTGCCAAAGTGGAAAAGCTGCAAAAGCAGAAGCAGAAGCGTAAACAAACAAGTCTTTTCATTCTCCACTGCCCTTGTGCTGGTGTCCCATTCACCTCAACCAGGCCGCAGGGCCCTTACCCAAGCGCACACATGGCAGCTGTACACGATTATGTAGCTAATGCGCCTCATTTAAATTTGAATAAACTTGTAACTGACAGCCGCTCACTGCTGCAGGAGAAGGTTGCAGATTCTTCATCGAAACCACCTGTTCATATAGCTGGAAGGCCGAGTGTTCCGCCATACTCCCTCCCAGCACTTCCCATTGATGATGACGAAATTTCATCCAAAGGTAACTCATATTGATGTTCGCTGAATTATTTCAGTTGACTCTCTAGTTTGGTCCTTGTTTTTATTTGCTGCAATGTAGGACTGTATGTGTTGCATGAAGTGAAAGAAATAACCTGCTTACATGATGTAGGACTGGTTCTGCTGATACTCAATAAATGTTTTCATATCGTTGATTCCAACATCATATTAGCCATCAACTGACATGTTTATATTCTTAAGAAAATCATTATGATACACGCATCTTGGTTATACTCTACAATTAACACCACTTTGATTCAGTTTTGGAACCAGCTCAGTTCAATAGAAATGCAGTTCCCTATGCCTTTGGTATCTAATATCCTGTGTCGGAGGATTTGATCAGTTGTTATAATCTTGGTCACATATTTCTCATATCTTAGATACAGATCCGTCCATTGAACAAAAATGTGATCCTTCATATGCCGGTGAGAATTGTGCGGTTATCGCTCTCAAATGATTCTTGTATGGCTTAGATGCCTGGAATTAGAATTATTTGGGTGAAGTACTGGAGTTGTGTTTCTAGATTCAGTTCCACTGCAGCTTGCTTTGTTTATTTCTTCTTGATAGTGGGTGTACGGGCAATAACCTGGTTAAGGACACTAGCAAACACAACTTTTTGTGCATGTGAACTAGGTGACATGTAGTCTAGTCACATGGGTCTTGGCATCTCTGTGCATTTCGAAATGTCAAGTCAAAAACTATTTTGAGAATAGTCATACATGCTTACTGCTCGCATTATCCTTCTGAATAATGTTTTTTATGTTCAAGAGTGATTTATCTCCCAGTTTTTAAATATCATGACTATTGTCATTGATGGCCTAGACTCCAAGTTGCTCATCTCCTCACTTTTATTTCCTTTCTGTAGCAATTGGAGGTCCAACAGGAGAACTCCTTGAAACTAACGCCCAGGTTTTAAGTCAAATTTCAACAAACCTTGGCACCATGCAGGTATCATTTTAAAACTTCAAGACTATTTTGGTGATGATTTATGCACACTTGCAAATGAAGACTGTTTTTCTTACTTGAATTCTTTCATCTCCAGATACAGGATAACATCTCTCTGCTGTGCCAAACTCGAGATAACATACTCAGGGTGTTGAAAGAGTATGATTTCATTTCCTTGCCTTATACTGTATTTAATATTCTTAAATTTTCGAAATAATGATGGCATCAGTTTAAGGCTTTTGTTATTAAGTATTGATCCGGTAACATACTCAAAGTGTTAAAAGAGTATGCTTTCATTCCCTTGTTAATTTCCCTGTATATTCTTAAATTTTGAAAATGATGAATCCATGACATCAGTTCAAGCCTTTTTTTGTTATTCATCACTGTATTGATCAGTATCCTTTTGACACTTTTATCAGTAGGCACAGAGTAATTTCTATTACACAAGGAAAGGATAAATTTTGTCTTTAGGACTGTCATTTCTTCCGACATTGGCACATCATATATGTGTGTTCACAGTAGATGAATGTTCTTGTGTGGATTCATCTGCTAGCCAATTTTATTTTATTTGGCGAAACATCTGCTAGTCAGTGTTACTACTATTGCTACAAGAAACTTATAGGCTTATAAGGTCAGTTTCTTGCGGCATGAGAAATTCAAGAAAACCAATATCTGTCCGCTTAATCAAATCCACTTTTAGGGCTCGTCTTCTTTTTTTCATTGTAAAAAAGTGACCGTATGCTCATACCCGTCAATGCCATACTTCATCATATCTAATCGACCTTTAATTTGCATAAAGTTTTTTGTCTTCAAATTGTTAAGGATTCTAAGATTCAAATCATAATTCTTTTTTCCTTTCAAGAATAAGCATGATGGCTGAGTTTCATTCATAGAGGAATCAAGTGAAGTTATAATTTGCACGCGACATGCTTGCAGGATGAATGATGCCCCCGAGATCATGAAGCAGATGCCACCACTACCCGTGAAGATAAACGAGGATCTTGTCAACTCCATACTCCCCAGGCCAACTGTACCTATGCAGTAGTGATAGTGAATGGAATGTGTCTTCCATAGTCTGAAGAGCCCCTTAGATAGGCAGCAAAAATAATACTCCTAAGAAAAATGCCAGCCTTGGCCCTAGTTTGTTCGTTTTAGACCCTTCCTCATGTCATATATGTATCTGCAGATGTTGATCTTCCAACTGTTACTCAAATTAGGGAGTTGGAACATGTACAGGGCTACCAGGGGTTGCTTCTACTGCACTTGTGAGTTTCCAACTCTGGCATTCTTTGTAGTGTAATAGCCTAATGTGAATGTGATGGAATATGTGAGTTGGCCTTGGTATGAATTGTTCTATGCAGTCTTTCCTTAAATTTAAGTAATATATACTTGCCTTCGTTACATCGCGGTACGAAGTTGAGCTCTCTTTTGGTTGATGTAATGTCTAATTTGCTACGTCTTGGGTCGGATATCTTTATATGATGCTCAAGTTTGCCACGCCGGGGCTAGATGAAATGGTTATGGTATCTGATGCTCAAATAATTGCTACTGTAGGATTTCAGATGATGGTACAATTTAGCGAAAAATGGTACTCCCTCCTTAAAGAAATATAAGAGTGTTTAGATTAATAAAGTAGTGATTTAAATGCTATTATGTTTCTTTACGAAGGGAGTAATGGAATGCGGGCTAAAATGCGGTATTTATACATCACAGATTTTTTTTTAGAGAAACCTATAAATGAACATACACATATACTACTGCCTCCGTCCTGGTTTATTAGTCCCTTTAGTATTTTGTGCAAAACTTTGACCTTAGATTTAACTAAAAAATGTTAATGCGTGTAACCAAAAATAATATCTCTCAAAACTATGTTCAAATACGAATCCAGGGATATAATTTTTGCTAACATGCATTATTATTTACTTAGTTAAATCTATGGTCAAAGTTTGACACAAAATACTATGGTGACCAATAAACCAGGACGGAGGTAGTACATATGTGTGAAATTTATAACAAATTCTTTCACATGTAGCGTAAAAATGACATGTATTTCAAAATGATCTGCTTTTTTTGTTGTTGGGCCAAAATTTATTTTACCTGTGTAGCCTACAAATTATAGTCTTTTCAAACAATATTTCACAATCTGCAGTAAACACATACAAGTTTTTAGGGATTTGTTTTGAAACTTATCAATATGTTTATTTTTACCAAGCTCCATGGAGCTCTGCAGCCATAAGCTCGCACTCCACAATTTAGTTTCTCTATGAGCCTGATTGGTTTTGATGCCAATATTTGGCATGCCAGTTGTCTGCGAGTCAAAAAGAAGTAGGCTATCAATTGGTTGGCAACCAATTAATTCTTGCCAAATGTTTTTATTTTCACATTTTTTGATTTTGCCAAATGTTGGCTAGCCAAATATTGACCTTAAACCAATCAGCCTCATATTTTTTTGTAGAATGTTTTTCTTTGTTCATCTGAACTCAAGCGGACATTCAATTCGGCTCTGGGGAGCATTTGCTTCTGCCCGCCAAAAATAGTTTTGTAAATGTAAAAAAGGTGAAAAATTAGACATGTACATATTCTTGTCTAAATGTTATCTGCAAATGCTTAGGTGGAATGCCCAAGCATTTCTATCTGCGCAAAAAAAGAGCAAATCGGATGTCATTTTTTTTGGCATTTCTTGACTATGTAACATTTTTTTGTTGACAAAACTACTGTTCCGTTTCACATAAAATTTGTCATGTACACTTTGGACACTAACATATGAATATGTACAATGAAAAATTCAGTTTTTAAAATCTTTTTGTTTCCTGTTTTGAATTTATTGTTCATCAGTGAAGCAAATGCTCCCGAGAACCAAAACAGCCATGCCCGAGCTCAAGGCTAATTTTAGTCAATTACGCAGTCTTTCACTAATTATCTCTTTTTGTTGTGAAGCTAAAGTAAATCAACATTTCAACCACTAACATCGCCTGCTAGACAAACTGCTAGAGGTGCAGAGGCAAAGTGTACTTCAGTTGGAAAGCCGATTTTGCGAAACAACTTTGCTAGTGAAGCGAATTTATAGGTGATTTGAAGCCAACTGAAACTGAAACAAACATGCCTTCTGGTGCTCTAGCTTATTTCCTTTTCTTTTTCTTTCTACTCCCTCCGTCCATATTGTAAGACGATTTTTGAGACTTATGAGATGGAGGGAGTATGTGGTAGAGTTAATGGGGAGTGATGATAAAATCGTTCTTTACATATTTTTTTTGCGGGTAATCATATCTTCACACAATCCATCACATTTTATTAAAGGACGATAAAACCATATCTTTACAACAATCCAACACAATTTATTAAAGGATGATAAAACTGTATCTTTACACAATCCAACACATTTTGTTAAAGGTTGTACATCGCTCATCAACTGTTTAAATAAGCGTATATTATTAAACCACTCTTTAACAAGGAGTACTTAGATTGTAGTGTGTCAAATACTAGATATGTACCGTGTTAAAAAAATGCTCGGCCTATATAAGATACTCCCTCCGTCCGGAAATACTTGTCATCAGAATGGATAAATGAGATATATCTAGATGTATTTTAGTTTTAGATTCATCTTTTTTTATCCATTTTGATGATAAATATTTTTGAATGGAGGGAGTACGTTTCACGGATATACTGAGCACCAGTACTACCCGGGAAAAAAAATACTGAGCACCAGTACAAAAGTTGTTGCGTGGAGAGGTGGCGGCGGCTCAGCCAAACCCGTCCGTTCCCCAGCACCCGACGAATTTGCTGCCGCTGCACGGTGCGAGCCGCGAGGCACCTAACCGAGGCTCGGTCGGTCTAGAATCATCATCGGAGGCGGAGCGCGAAAGCCCACGAGGCCCAGGCTACGGACGGACGGGACGGACGGCGCAGCGGCCGAGCCGAACCGGGCATGCGGCACGCCGCCGCATTGGGCGCTGGTGCCCCACCCCCATCCGGCCATCCGGCCCCCGTCGCCTCCTCTTTCCTTTCTTTCCCTGCAGAGTCAATGCCCTGGTCAAACCTCCGCGCGAGCATGTCTTCCTCCTGCCCCTCCTAAGCTTCCGCCCCCTCTGCTCCCCGTGTCCCCCTGCCCCCTCCCCTCCCCTTCCCTTCCCCCGCCGGCGCAGGCACCCGCATTCCCCTCTCCTCCCCCGCCGCAGATCTCCCATCCCCAACCCCGCCATGGACGCCCCGCCCGCCTCCACCTCCACCTCCGCCGCGGGATCGGCGTCGGCGTCGCAGGACGCCGCCGCCGAGACCACGCCGCGCCGCCCGGCGGGGCACCGCCGCGCGCAGTCGGAGATCCTCCTCGGGGCCACCGCCCTCCCGGACGACCTCACCTTCGACGCCGACCTCGGCGTCGTCGGCGAGGGCGGAGGAAGCGGCGGCGGCGGCGGCGACGAGGACGACGACGACGAGTACGAGGAGGACGAGGAAGGCGGCGGCGGCGGCAGCGGGGGCAGCCGGATGTTCGAGATGTTCCTCCAGGCCGGCGGCAGACTCTCCGAGCCGCTGGAGCCGTCGCCGTACCCGCAGCCGCCGCCGCCCGCGCGGCCGCGGCACCAGCACAGCATGTCGATGGACGGCTCCACGTCGTTCGGGTCCGCCTCCTCCGGTATGCCGGGGAGGCACGGCGCGGACGCCAAGAAGGCCATCTCCGACGCCAAGCTCGCCGAGCTCGCTCTCGTTGACCCCAAGCGCGCCAAGAGGTGAGGCTACCCTGACGGCGCAAGTGAACCGACTTCCCTTGTAGGATATATCGAATTGCGGCGGTTGACAGGGACAGGTTACATGGATTCTCCTTCTTTGAAAAGGAGTCCAGTCCCAGGTACAAAGTGTGAAAGGGGCGAAAGTTGTGGAATCTCGAATCATATGTTTTTCCAGAACAGTCAGTAATCATATGTGATCTTGCTGCTCTTTTTTTGGCCTGATTGATTGAAACAAAACATGGCACAGGGGACTGTCTATGTATTTTGATATAACAGAGACCGTCTATAGTTCCAGTATAGCTTAGTACTAAACATATATTAATCTTACTTCTTTGGTGTGATATGCATTTTAAAATACGCTAGCGAATTGGTGATGTATGCGGGTACATCATTTTCTGGCATGAAGAACGACCTAACCCTTATAATTTGTTCATTTGTTAATTAAGTAACTCTATACGTGGATATGTTATGTGTGATTAATTGTCAGTACAATTCTTATATCTGATTTTATTGCAATACCTTTGTTGGAGGGAGGCCACATGAGAGCACAGAGTTTCACCATTGTAATTTAGTATAGCCCTTTTCACCGATGGTAATTTAGTGCAAGTATTGCAGTGTGTGCAAGTTAGTCTGTTAATATCATGAGAGTAACTTCTCAGTGTGTTTCTTTGCTAGAACAATCTGGATGTGTCTTTGTCATGTAATTTGATTTGGCTCCAGTTATTTTGTTCCAGTTATTTGGTGTTATTCATTGTGTGTGCCTTTAGGGGTTAGTGCTAATTACTTGGATTGATTTTTCTTAACTTATATTTTCTTGAAACATTTTAGGATCATGGCAAACCGCCAGTCAGCTGCTAGATCAAAAGAAAGAAAGATGCGCTACATTGCGGAGCTTGAGAGGAAAGTGCAGTGTCTTCAAACAGAAGCAACTACGCTATCAGCTCAGTTGGCCCTGTTACAGGTTAGCTATTGGGCTTTACCTTAATTTAAATTCTTGCACATTGATATGTGTTAGATGGTTTAAACCTGGGTTTGGCTGAAAATTGCTACTAAATGTCAGGAATGGACCGAATGGTTGCCAAAAATAGTAAATGCTGAGGTGTTCAAATGAATGCGTGCCTAATTGCCTATGCTATTTTAAGCATTTAATTAGAATTCCAACCGCTGACATTGTTTATTTGTTCAGTTATTGAATGTTTTGTCAATTTTTTGAAATACCTTTTACATCTGCATATGGTTACTAAATTTGTGGGTTTTTCAGCATGTTAACTCCCAACTACTTGTTAAATAAACCCGATATGACGGGCATATCAATATATCATACACAAGGTTCTGAGCGAAGGTGAGAAGTAGAAAAAGGAAATTACAAGGTAGGGGGTGTAACAGAATATGAGCCCTTCAGCAGTAAAATGGCCGCACGCGCTTATCCATCTTGAATCTGTGTTCCAAATATTAAGATCAGTAATGGCCATCAGTACAGTCTTGACAATGACCAAAGGAAAGGAGACTGCTCCTGCTGGCGAGGTAGCATTCCGCGTTAGAGATCAGCGGAGTGAAAGTAGAGAGGTGGAGCTTGGTTGGGCCGCTGGGGAGGCCATGAAAGCACATCCGCGACTAGAATCAACAAATAGGGAGAGACAGGATCACCTTGACGTAGGCCATTCTCAAAAAGTATCAAATCCCCTGGCATGCCATGTCGCCATATGGACGTCTAACTAGTGAAGTTGTTGGATATGGTGCAGCCCCTATATCGGCAACTTGTATTTCTGTATCTGTTTGTCTGAGCAGTCATTATTTATTTTAGTTCTGCAAATTGTGTATGTCTAGCATATTGTTACCAGCTTAAATAATTATTGAAAAGGAGGCTATACCCCCGTCCACTGCATCGATTGATGCACATAGCCATGTAATTTTTTTAGATAATGGAAGAATATTCTCCTGCCTCTGCACCTGGAATGCACACAGCCCATTATTGTGATGTTGAACAAGTCTTTGTTTAAAAAAAGAGAAAAAAGCAATAAGCGCCAACAGCTTGAGACTTATACTATTTGTATTCTACTGATACGTATTGTTAATATTCTGTAGATTTTCTAGTTGTTCAAAGAACTCTCTCTTCGGTTTTCCATGAGTGATGGGTTTTGTATTCTATTAATATATATTTTTCAGTAAGTCTTTGTTTAAAAAAAGTGATAAAAACGTAAAAAGCAACAAAGGCCACCAAGAACTCACTATTTGAATTCTACAGATACATATTGTTAATATACTGCAGATTTTGTAGTTACTCAAAGAACTTCCTCTTTTTGGTTTTCCATGAGTGGTGAGTTTTGTAGTCTACAGATGCATATTGTTACTACACTGCAGATTTTGTAGTTTTTCAAAGAACTTCCCCTTCGATTTTCCATGAGCGTCGAGTTTTGTAATCTACAGATACATATTGTTAATATACTGCAGGTTTTGTAGTTATTCGAAGTACTTCCTCTTCGGTTTTCCTTGAGTGGCGGGTCTTGTATTCTACAGATACATATTGTTAACGCACTGCAGAATTTGTAGTTACTCAAAGAACTTGCTCTTTGATTTCCATGAGTAATGAGTCTATCCCTATTTTTCTGTATGATACAGAGAGATACCAGTGGTTTAACAAATGAAAATGGTGATTTGAAGCTGCAAGTGCAAACAATGGAGCAGCAGGTCAGGTTGCAAGATGGTAAGGTTTTCTTTGTACAGCAAATTCAAAATTAATACAAAGATATTTTGTTGCTGCCATGCTCATTTGACTCTCATGTTCTCCCATAACTGCAAATAACTCGATGATGTTCTGAATTCTACATGTCTACTTGCTCTTATAACACAGAAAACTTGAGTTTGACAGTATTTGCATGGATTTTGAGTCCTGATTTTTCTTGATCATCTAGAGATTGAACAGTCATTTTCGGTCTTTTCCTATTCAATCTACACGTCAGAGTCTACTTATGTTTCATTTTTGGCTATGTTAACTTTGTTCCAATGTTCCCTACCATCTTTGCTGTTTCTTTGGTTACATGTAGCACTGAACGACAGACTGAGGGACGAGGTTCAGCAGCTGAAGATTGCAACAGGACAGCTTAACGCCAACAATGGAAACCTGGGGAATTTCGGCGGTCTGTCCTCGTACGGAGTCAATCCACAGAGCTACCAGCGAAGCCAGATGCAACAACAATCTCTTCTGGCTGCTCAGCAGCTTCAGCAGCTCCAAATCCACTCTCAGCACCAGCAGCCCCAAATGCACCTGCAGCAGCAACGCCTTGCCAGTGTCCGGCAGCAGCAACAGCAGCAGCAGCAGCAGTCGCTGCTGCGTCCGGAAGCACTGCCATTTCCGGGAGACCTCAAGATGAAGGGAATTGCCATGACAACCCATGTGCAGAATGCGGGCCCGTCCCCTTTCGATGGCCGCGCAAGGAGCGAGCCGTGAGAATGTCAGTTGCCAGTAATAATGGACCTGCGTTGTACTCCTGCCTGAGCCGAGTGGCTCATGCATAGGCTAGTGCAGTGTGTAGGTAGGTGCCTAGATGTCTGCAGCAGTCCTCTAGAATGTCGACCCCATTCAGGCGCAAGTTTTGTTGCAGAACTGATGAAAGCAGAGTGTGAGTACTTTTACCAGACGGAGTGTTCCATCTGGATTTAACCATAAAAAGTTGGTGCCCCAAACCTTTCTCGAATATGGTGCTAATGCAGAGTGAGAGACTGATAGATGAAGCTGAACCATGTCGGCTTGGCGTCTGTGCCAGCCAGAGCAAATAAAATGCTTGGTGGAAAGAAAATTCCTATTCTGGGTGCACTTTTTTTTTGTTTCCTTACTAATAGGATAGCCTAAATTTCGCTCCTGTGTTTCATGTCCTGTTATGGACTTGGTAGATCTCTCTTTCAGCAAGATCGAATGATTGCTGACCAACATTTGCAGCCTTCCAGTACATGTTCATTGCTCTCTCAGTGGGGAAAAGCTCAGGCGTGAAGATGAAGGCATGACACTCGACCAAAGGGCAGCTCTATTGTCGTGAATCCATCATAGAATGGAATAAAATCGGTCGATGTACAGGTAAAAAAGAGGAAGAAAAGTTGAGCAATCTACCAAGCAACCAAAAGGCAGGGAGGGTACAAGAATAATAACACCATGTACCAATGTACAAATATGAATCAGAGCGTCCGGCTAATTAGGCTTAGCGACATCAGTCACTCCTGTCCCGTATCCTATACCGCAAAAGAATATTTTTTTAACAGAATCCTCAAATTCGCCATCCGCCCAAACTGCGAAGTGAGCTACCACAAACAATGCCGTTCGGTAGTAGCTGCTGCTCCAAATTAATTCTCTCTATGCGAATCGCCGCCTCCATGTAGGATGAAGGGTGATGGATGAGCCTTCAGTCGTCGTCCTCGTAGTAGCGCTTGAACTCGAAGGCGGCGACGGCCATGATCCAGACGGCGACGAAGACGCCGTAGGAGACGATGTAGGCGCTCACCTCCCTGGCGATGGTGAGGCCGAGGAAGACGTTGGCCATGGCCAGCAGGATGGCCACGCGCCCGATGTTGTGGTGGTACCAGTTCCAGAACCGCCGCACCTTGGACGTCTTGTCCGGCCGCGCCAGCACCGCCGTCACCTGTGTGTCCATCAACCAACAGCAGCGTAAGCAGAGCATCATCGTGGTTTCTCCCTCTCCCGGGAGAATGTTCTTCTGCCGGCTCCAACAGCATGAACACAAACGACAGTGTGTACTATTCTGGGAGTCAACGAACGGAAGCATCTATCTATTCTGATGCAAAAAATCACGGGGCATGTGGAAATTACACTTAACTAGCAAGTCAGATTCACAGTCAACATCTACTACAGTACTACTAGAAATTAATAAGCTGGTAAAATTTCTTGCTGTTCCAGGCTTGTGTTCCCATCCCACACAGCACATGCCATTCTGGCAACTCAAATGATTAGATACCACAGCACATGTATCCAGCCAGCCAAGGAACCAAAAGTGGACTCAGATTAGTCAGCAATTTCCACACAACCACCGCCCCATGCTCTCAAGATTAAGGTTAATCCAGTAAAACAGATTAAGGCTGGTTTAATGAGTCTCATACTCAACAAAAATTCAGTGCTGCGTACGTACCTGGAGGCATGCCATGGACAGGATGGAGATGCCGATAACCTTGTGCACGACGATGTTCTTGAGCCCGTCCCCGTTGAGGCGGAAGCCAAGGACGACCGCCGCGATGCCGATGAGGAAGCCCAGCCCCTGGACGGCGATGTGGCCGTAGAACCAGTACGGGTCCTGCCGCCGGAAGTAGCGCGCCACCATCATGCCCATCGGCAGCAGCACACCCCACCCCATCATGGACAGCAGCCCGTGCCACCTCTTCGCCGGGAACCCCTCCTCGTCCGACTCGCCGCCGGCGCTAGAGGGCGATGCTGGACAGAAACCAACCAACAGATCCTCCTTGGTAAGTAAAAAATGTGTACCGTTTTTCTTACGGAGCTACTGCTCTCTCGAGGAGAAAATCAGAAACTAGCGGTGGGATTAATAATGGATGCACGTACCAGAGGCGAACTTGAAGGAGCGGGAGCCCATGTCGCGGTGCATCTGGATCGTGTAGTCGGAGGAGGAAGGGAGGCTGCCCTCGTAGCCCACGGAGTAGATCAGGTACGGCTGCGGTCGGTCGGTGCTGAGCTCGAAGGCCAGGTAGAGCCGGCCGGACTTGGACACGGCGACGGTCCTGTTCCTGACCAGGGTGAGGCGGCCGTCGTCCGGGGTCACCGCCTCCGGGCTCCTGCCCTGCAGGTAGTACTGCTTGGCGACGCCCTTGCCGCCCGACGACCAGCCGACCATGGCGCTGCTCCCGACCATGCCCCCCTTCCCCGAGAACCCGACGGCCACGTAGGATCTCTTCTCCGGCGCCGACAGCACGAAGCTCCACTGGCTCGTCCCCGTGTTCTTGTACTGTCGACGGCACAAGAAGCATTCCGGATCAGATCAGGCAGCCACGGCTTGATGATTGCTGGAAAATCCAGACCAAAAATCCGCAGCAATGCGGTGAGAGAAGGAAGGCGTACCCTGAGGATGAAGTCCTCGTCCTTCCAGAGCGTGATGCAGTGGAAGGCGTCGGTGTCGAAGGGGACGAGGCGCGCCACCTGGAGGTCCCCGTCGCAGGAGTCCGACTTCTGGTGGCTCGCCGCGAAGCAGAAGCCGAGCAGGCAGAGCAGCGGCAGCAGCAGCCGCACGGAGGAACAAGAGGAAGCCCCCATTGTCGCGTCAGTCAGTCTAATCCTCTCCCCGAGCTTCCCGCTCCTGTGCCCCGGCCACCACCTGTGCTGTGTCTTTCTTGGGTTGGGCACCGCGGTGGACGCGGAGGTCGGACAAGATTGGCGGTGCTTGGAAGGGAGGAAATGGCCAAGGTTCCGCTGCGCTGCTGCTGGGGCAGTTTGGCAGGTCAGAGGATGCTTGCTGCCCTGCTAGCTGCTGCCCTCCTCCAATCGAATGGCGTTGCCCTGTGCCAGTATGTACATATATCCTCCCTCCCTGACTCCCTCCCTCTCTCAAGTTGCGGTGTCCTTGTGTGTACATGGATATATATCGTGCTGTGTTGGGATGGCTATTGGCTGGTGGTTAAGGTTCACCTAGAGGAGGCGCACATGCATTTACATGGCAGGCCATCCTTGCACCGCGGTTTGCAGCGGGTTTTTCCACTTGATGTGATTGCAGAAATGAGAAAGAAGACCCATGCATGTTTGTTTACCACCAGAGCCACGCTGGCTCCACTCTAATAAAGTCTTTACTTGGCCCATCTCCCGTACACTGGGACACAGTTCTGTAGTAGTAGTAAATCGAGCATGGCCACGCCGACGACACCTACTACTACTACTACCAGGCTTCCGATTAAACCCGATGAGAATGCCGTTGCTTGTGACCGCGCAACCAATGATGAAAAACAGCCAAAATAGAAGCCAATCCATCGGCGGGCGCCAGCATGTCGCTTGTCCTGTAGAGGTAGATTACACGAGCAGGGACAAACCGGGAGCGCCACGCAACGACGTCGCGTACGTGTATGCATGTGTACCGGCGCGCGTCCAATCAGTGGGCTAGCCAGTAGTAGCCAGTGCGTCTAGCTCCAGGCAAAGCGGGCGGTGAGCTTGCACAGCGAGGAAGAGGAAAGGGGGCGCGATCCGACCACCGGGGATGGGGCCCCGCGGCCTCCCCCAGCGGTGCGGCGCTGTGGCACGGGGAGGGGAGGGGGAAAGGAAGGAAGGGCGGGGGCAGGCTGGTCCAGATGGTTATTGCGTCCGGGGCACAGCTCATGCTTTGGCTAGCTGCACGGGCTGATTAAAGAACGGGGAGGAGATGCCGCGCGCACATGCGGCTCTTTGCCAGTGTGGCGCACACCGATCCGTCGGTTTCGAACGGCGCGTCCCTCGCTTGCCAAACCGTCCGTAGCGGCAGGCCAGACCGGCCGTAGTGGTGCGCAAGTCGGAACCTGGCCTCAATGCTTTGATCCTGGAGGGATCTTCGTGCCATTCATACGGGTAGAGTTTGTATTGTGTATTTGAATGCTGTGGTTTCTCCCATGGAAGAGGAGGTGAATACATACATACGTTCACATACACGGGTTAATTGATCAGTGGAACTGAACGGTGGACGAATCATCTTAAGAGCATCTACGTCCGGACTTGACAAATCCGGCCCCTTAAACGCCTGCGGGCGCATCCGGACGGGCCCTCATATTTCCTTACGTGCATTCACATATCTTAAATCCATGCAAATACATGCACGTCGATCACGCAACACAATGTCACACATAAATAGCAATTGTTGGTATCAAGCATAGATAACGTTTACATAAAATTTATTTGAAGTGTCAAACTCAAGCAGTGGATCCACATGTACTCCACAAGATAATTGAGTAGCTACGTGTGCACCTACTAATCTCGAAGATTCTGATGATTCTGATGCATCTGCAGAAAGTTCATAAGCTGAGCCGCATCTTGATTTTCTGGGATATCAAGAGTGCTTCGAAATTATGGGTTTGGCCTACACCATCACCCTTATCCTCGACAATCATATTGTGCAGAATAACAGAACATGTCATCAGCTGCCACAAACTTTCCGATTCCTACATTATTGCAGCGCTCCGCACAATTCCCCAACGAGCCTGAAGCACACCAAATGCCCTCTCCACGTCCTTCCTAGGCGCTTCCTGCATTGTTGCAAAGTGACTGTTTATTGCCACGCGGCTCAGATATGGTCTTCGCAAACGCCACGCACTGAGGATAGATACCATCGGCAAGATAGTATCTCATGTTGTAGTCCCGACTGTTGATGGTGTAGTTGCACGACGGTGATTACCCGTTGCAAAGCCTCCTGAACACCGGAGATCGTTGAAGCACGGTGATGTCGTTGTGAGAACCGAGCATTCCAAAGAAAGCATGCCAAATCCATAAGTCATATGACGCCACCGCTTCTAGTATGATGATGGCCTCTCTTGTGTGACCTTGATACGTTCCCCGCAGACCTTTGGGGCAGTTCTTGCATTGCCAATTGCTACTTTTTGAGCTTGCGTTGGTTTTTTCCATTGAAAAGGAAAGGGTGATGCAGTAAAGTAGAGATAAATATTTTCCTCAGGTAGAGAACCAAGGTATCAATCCAGTAGGAGACAACGCACAAATCACCAATATCCGCACAAACAATCAAACAACTTGCACCCAACGCGATAAAGGGGTTGTCAATCCTTTCACGGTCAATTGCAAAAGTGAGATCTGATAGAGATAGATGAAACTGAACAAATGATAAAGTAAATATTTTTGGGTTTTTTGGTTTATAGATCGGAAAGTAAAAGATTGCAAAATAGTAGATCGGAAACTTATATGATGGAAATAGACCCGGGGGCCATAGGTTTCACTAGAGGCTTCTTTCAAGATAGCAAATAATGATGGGTGAACAAATTATTGTCGAGCAATTGATAGAAGAGCGCAAAGTTATGACGATATCTAAGGCAATGATTATGAAATATAGG
This sequence comes from Triticum timopheevii, assembly GCA_963921465.1. NCBI lineage: Eukaryota > Viridiplantae > Streptophyta > Magnoliopsida > Poales > Poaceae > Triticum > Triticum timopheevii. The sequence goes on along the minus strand of OY997264.1, from coordinate 459,022,324 downwards.
CATCACGTCTGTGTCAAGTAAACCGAAATGATTCTGCATCTACTACTATTACTCCACATATCGACCGACTCCTGCCTGCATCTAGAGTATTAAGTTCATGAAGAACAGAGTAACGCATTAAGTAGGATGACATGATGTAGAGGAATAAACTCAAGCAATATGATGTAAACCCCATCTATTTATCCTCGATGGCAATAATACAATATGTGCCTTGTTGCCCCTACCGTCACTGGAAAAGGACATTGCAAGATTGAACCCAAAGCTAAGCACTTCTCCCATTGCAAGAAAAACAAATCTAGTTGGCCAAACCAAACCGATAATTCGAAGAGAATTACAAAGATATCAAATCATGCATATATGAATCCAGAGAAGATTCAATTAATATTCATAGATAAGCTGATCATAAATCCACAATTCATTGAATCTCGACAAACACACCACAAAAAGAAGATTACATCGGATAGATCTCCAAGAACATCGAGGAGAACATGGTATTGAGAATCAAAGAGAAAGAAGAAGCCATCTAGCTACTAGCTATGGACCTGTAGGTCTGAGGTAAACTACTCATGCTTCATCGAAAGGGCAATAGAGTTGATGTAGAAGCCCTCCGTGATCGAATCCCCCTCCGACAGGATGCCGAAAAAGGCCCCAAGACAGGATCTCACGGGAACAGAAGGTTGCGGCGGTGGAAAAGTGTTTTCGTGGATTCTTCTAGTGGTTTGGGAATATATGTGAATATATAGGAGGCAGAATTAGGTCAGGGGAGTCACGAGGGGACCATAAGGCAGGGGGCATGCTCTCCCCCCTTGTGACCGCCTCGTGGCTCTTCCGATTTGATCTCCAAGTCTCCTGGGTGTCTTCTGGTCCAAGAAAAATCATCGCGAATGTTTTATTCCGTTTGGACTCCGTTTGGTATTCCTTTTCTACGAAACTCAAAAACAAGGAAAAAACAAAAACTGGCACTGGGCTCTAGGTTAATAGGTTAGTCCCAAAAATAATATAAAATAGCATATTAATGCATATAAAACATCCAAAACAGATAATGTGATAGCATGGAACAATAAAAAATTATAGATACATTGGAGACGTATCACCAATGCATGCAATTAATTGATCCGAGCATTCCTAAAAGCCCCCTTGCCTCCCCAATGGCCAACAACTTCTCCGTGTCTTGCGCATTTGGTTCTCTAAGATACTCAGGTCCAAACACCTCAACCACGGCGTGGGCAAATTTGGCAGTAGTCTTCAGGCACGTGCTCTCCCCATCCTGACCATCTCACCAAAGGTGTCTGCAGCAGTACCAAGTGCAAGCATCCTTAGAGCAGCCGTGCACTTCTACTTGGTCGAGAAAGAGAGTTGGCCGCAGCAATCTCTTCTGAGCTGCAAGTAGTCGTCATGTGCCTCCACTCCCTCCACAATGCGCAAAAACAATGGTTTTCGCATGCGAAAACGGCGACAAAGCCATGGATATTCCGGGAAAGCAGGTGTGGGAGCAAAGTAGTCATCGTGCAGTAGCTTTGCTCCGGACACTCTGTTCCGGTTGATCACTCTTCTCCCTTTGATTGGGCCCTTGAAGTTGAGAATATGCTCCACTTGCCGGTCCATTTCCTCCTGCATGCTCATGAGCATGACCATGTCCACTTCTTTGTTCGAATATGACGAATCGAAGGACTCATCTTGAATCATTTCATTAAGCCCCGCCGGTCCATACTCCTCGTCGGATGAAGCATCGTAATCCATCATTTACTTAACAAAATCACAATAATTCTGGTCGGTTAATGTGTCAAACACATCAAGCGCAAGGCGGAGCTGGAGAGTTGCCGGACATACCACGGTGGTGTCCGGGCTGGCGAAGACGTCCCCCACGGCGAGGATGGGAGTGCTTTTCTGGAGCTGGCGGCGTAGAGCCTAGGAATGGCTACGGAGCGGGCGGGGCCGTGGAGCGTGTTGGGGATATAACCCCGCGATATAACCCGCCCTAATTGGGCCGAGTTAGATTATTGGCGACTTTGGGAGCTGGGCCTCTAATTGGCCAAGGACATACATGATATCAAGAAGGGCGGCTCACGAGATGGGTTGGCTTAGAACCCAAGGTCAAGAAGGTGTCCCAGGTGTAAGGGCATATTTCTCCCTATGTGGTTTTGGTGATTGATGACAGTGCATTTGCGGACTAATCATGTGCATTGAGCATTTCAAATATCTCATGTCTAGGCACAAGACGATTTGGTGCCCCTCGCAGCCTATTAAAGACGGCGGTTTTCTATGTTTATTTTCGGTGGATTTGAGTCGTAGGAAAGTCATACTATTAAGAGGGGGTCCGCTTCGGAAAGGTTAGGGTGGAATCAACACATACACATCTATTCCTTTGCACCACCTTTCCTTCGCTTCTTTGGAGCACCAGTCGTCTACCTTATCTCTACGAAATGAAGGTTTCCAAATGCTTAGTGTCTGTGGCATGCGATAGTACTACTCAAGGGAGCAATAGTACTGCAGGGCCTTGCGGTAGTACCGCTCAAGGGAGCGGTAGTACCACAGGGTCCAGCGGTAGTACCACTCTTGGTGAGCGGTAGTACCGCTAGCTCTGGCCCTGACACTAGCGCGCGCGGAAGTAGGCGCAGAAGTAATTTTTTACTTCCGCCCCCATACGGTAGTATCGCTCCCTGCGAGCGGTAGTACCGTGCCGGATTTTTGCACAGTCCTCAAATCAGCGGAAGTAGCCACGGACATAATTTATTTAGTCCGTGCCTTTCCAGCCCAGTTGAGCCCTGCCTTGTAGTAGTACCGCAAGGGCGCGCGGTAGTACCGCTCGTTGCTATACGCAACAGGGCCTCGTCTGGTCACTGCTACTCCAGCGGTAGTACCGCATAGGCAAGCGGTAGTACCACAACTCCTTGCGGTAGTACCGCGAGTATGTGCGGTAGTACCGCATGTCGCGGACTGAATGAGTGGGTAACAATTGGATCTTTTCCCCCACTATATAAAGGGGGTCTTCTTCGCCAAGAAGACTGCCTCTTCCCTCCCAAGCTCCATTGTTGCTCAAAACTCCATTTTCGCCTGATCTCTCTCCCTAGCCAATCAAACTTGTTGATTTTCTAGGGATTGGTTGAGAAGGCCCCGGTCTACACTTCCACCAAGAGAAATTTGATCCCCCCCACTAATCCCTTGCGGATCTCGTTACTCTTGGGTGTTTGAGCACCCTAGACGGTTGAGGTCACCGCGGAGCCATATTCCATTGTGGTGAAGCTTCGTGGTGTCATTGGGAGCCTCCGATTAAGTTGTGGAGATTGCCCCAACCTTGTTTGTAAAGGTTCGGTCGCCGCCTCCAAGGGCACCAATAGTGGAATCATGGCATCTCGCATTGTGTGACGGCATGAGGAGAATACAGTGGCTCTAATGGCTTCTTGGGGAGCATTGTGCCTCCACACCGCTAACGGAGACATACTTCCTCTCAAAGGGAAGGAACTTCGGTAACACATCCTCCTCTCCACCGGCTCCACTTTTGGTTATCTCTTACCTTTACTTGTGCAAGCTTATAATGTGTCATATACCTTGCTTGCTTGTGTGCTTGTTGTTTTTGCATCATATAGGTTGCTCACCTAGTTGCATATAAAGACAACCTATTTTGATGCTAAGTTTAATTTTGTCAAAAAAGCTAAAAATTATTTTGATCCTTTCAATTGGTATCAGAGCCTCATCTCTTTATTAAGGACTTTGCCATCCGAAGAGTATGGTTGACACCGCAGACGAGGTGGAGGAGCACCCTGGTGAGAGGCCCACTTTGTCTGTGGCCGAAGGGGGATCCTCGGTCTCTCGTGAGGAGTTCAATGCGGCCTTGGACACATTGAAAACCTCCATGACGGCCGAGGTCAAAGGCATGCTTGAGAAGTTTCTTGATGGTCTTAAAGTTTCTACCGCACCGTTGGAAGTGGTCGATCCCACTAACAAGGTGACAGATGCTAACTCCAACAAGGGGGAAGCTACTAGTGATCAAGTTCCTTTGACTAGTGGTAGAAGTGGAAATGGCATCTTTGCCCATGTTGAACCTCCAATTACTTATGGAGGACCGGTTCCTCCATGCATATGAATCATGTTGGTCCTCCTCCCAAGCTTGTGAAAAATGAGGATTTTGACGCTTGGGTCTATCACTTTAAACGTCATTTAAATCATAGTTCTACTAATCTTTGGAGAATTATTGAGCAAGGTTTCTACCCGCACGACCCAAGTAACTTCACTATTAGAGAAGCCGCGGATCATCAATTCAATGAGTCTGCTCTCTTCATTCTCCAAGAAGCAATTCCACCCGATGATATTGCACATCTCCGTCCTTTCACCGTGGCCAAGGAAGCATGGCAACATGTTGTTTTCATTTACAAGGGAAGCGCAAGCATTCAACACTCAAACTTTGAAGTGGTGCAAGATGAAGCCGATGAGTTTGCAATGAATGAAGATGAAGAACCTCAAGAGCTTTACCGGAGATTAACCACTCTCGCGGTCTCACTCCGAGATCATGGGAGCAAGGATACAGATGACAATTGGATCAAGCGCAAGTTTCTCAAGGACATGATGCCTTACCATAAGGCCAGGTCCTTCGTCATCCGTCAAAGGCTGGATTTTCACGCCTTGTCCTCAAGTGAAGTGTTGGATGAGTTTGTTGCAATGAGGATCTTGGACAAGACCGCCGACAATGCAGTGTTGCATTCTCAATGAGCAAAGAAGTACAACCTGGCTTTGAAGGCCAAGGTTAGTGTGGAAGAAGAGGGTGAAGAGGAAGAAGAGGAGTGTTTCCCCGAAGACACTAAATATGCTTATCATGAGCACACGGCTCTTTCTTCACGGCAATTCTGGAGCAAGAAGAACTCAAGGCCGAACTTCAACAAGAACAACTCAAGTGGTGCCAAGGGCAAGCAACGTGTGAGGACATGCTATAATTGTGGCAATGTGAGCCACTTTGTTGCGGAGTGCCCATACGAGAAGAGGGAAGACAATAGTGGCAAGCTTATCCGAAAAGACAAGGCCAAGTCGAACAACTTCACCAAGAAGACTCCTCCCAAGGGGTTGGTGGCACAAGAAGAGTACAATGAGGATGATGATGATGATGAAGATGGTGAGACGGTTGCCATGGCCTCCGTTTCCATTGCAACAACTCCATGGGTGTCCCTCTATGATTCACCCAACGAGAACATCAGCGCCAAGTGCCTCATGGCTAAAGCCGCCAACAAGGTAACTAATGTCGGCTAGGACTACGTCGGTATTTCCCCAAAGAGGAAGGGATGATGCAGCACAGCGACAGTAGGTGTTTTCCTCAGTGATGAAACCAAGGTTATCGAGCCAGTAGGAGAACCAAGCAACACAATGTAAACAGCCCCTGCACACAAATAACAACCACTCGCAACCCGACGTGTTAAAGGGGTTGTCAATCCCTTTCGGGTAACGGCGCTAGAAATTGGTGCATGGACGGGAGAAAGTTGTAATAGATTGAATAGATAGATTGCAAATAAAATAAATAGCAGCAAAGTATTTTTGTATTTTTGGTTTAATAGATCTAAAAATAAATGCAAAGGAAAAATAGATCGCAAAGGCAAATATATGAGAAAGAGACCCGGGGGCGTAGGTTTCATTAGTGGCTTCTCTCGAGAAAAATAGCAAACGGTGGGTGAACAAATTACTGTTGGGCAATTGATAGAACTTCAAATAATCATGACGATATCCAGGCAATGATCATTATATAGGCATCACGTCCAAGATTAATAGACCGACTCCTGCCTACACCTACTACTATTACTCCACACATCGACCGCTATCCAGCATGCATCTAGTGTATCAAGTTCATGGAAAAATGGAGTAATGCAATAAGAACGATGGCATGATTTAGACAAGATCTATCTATGTAGAGATAGACCCCATCATTTTATCCTTAGTAGCAACGATACATACATGTCAGTTCCCCTTCTGTCACTGGGATGAAGCACCGTAAGATCAAACCCACTACAAATCACCTCTTCCCATTGCAAGATAAATAGATCGAGTTGCCCAAACAAAACCCAAATATCGGAGAAGAAATACGAGGATATAAGAGATCATGCATAAAAGAGATCAAAGAAACTCAAATACTTTCATGGATATAAAAAGTAGATCTGATCATAAACTCAAAGTTCATCGATCCCAACAAACACACCGCAAAAAGAGTTACATCATATGGATCTCCAAGAGACCATTGTATTGAGAATTCTGTGAGAGAGAGGAAGCCATCTAGCTACTAACTACGGACCCAAAGGTCTACAAAGAACTACTCACACATCATCGGAGAGGCACCAATGGAGGTGGTGAACCCCATCCGAGATGGTGCCTAGATTGGATCTAGTGGTTCTGGACTCTGCGGTGGCTCGATCAATATTTCGTTAACTCCCGTAGGGTTTTGGGAATATTGGGGTATTTATAGAGAAAAGAGGCGGTCCGGGGGGCACGCGAGGTGGGCACAACCCACCAGGGTACGCCTGGGCCTCCTAGCGCGCCCTGGTGGGTTGTGCTCTCCTCAGAGCACCCCCTAGGCGCAGCCAGGGCCCATTAGGTGTCTTCCGGTCCAAAAAAATTATCCATGAAGTTTTGTTGCATTTGGACTCTGTTTGTATTGATTTACTGCGATGTAAAAAACATGCAGAAAACATCAACTGACACTTGGCACTATGTCAATAGGTTAGTACCAAAAAATGATATAAAATGAGTATAAAATGATTATAAAACATCCAAGATTGATAATATAACAACATGGAACAATAAAAAATTATAGATATGTTGGAGACATATCAGTAACCCCCAACATCAAAACTACCATCATTACTAATCCTTCCTTGACGGATTGCATTGATGAAATTGAGGGTACGAAGGAGGAGGAGAATGAATTTGAGTCTTTTATGAGTAAGCTCAAGGGTAAATCCAAGAAGCACTTTGTTCCTCTTGGAACAACTTGGTGAAGCCAATGACATGATCGAGGCTCACGAAGAAACCATCTCTAAGATGGAAGGGCATAGTCGTGACTATGCCGATGAAATATCAGATCTCTCTTATGTGCTTGAGGAAGAGTGTGGTCGTTGTTTGGCTCTTGAGGAGTCACACAACGACTACCATGCTATATTAAATAAATATCTTGATCATGCTCTTGTTGTATCTCGTGTGCTCAATTCCGAGAAGGCTAAACTTGGAGTTGACCATGCTAGACTCAAGGAGGAGTTTGATATACTTGACAAGGCTCACAAGGCCTTGAAGGGTGCTCATGCTAGCCTCAAAGAGTCTCATGATCAACTCCAAGTGAAGCTAACCAAGGAGGAAGCCACATTTCCTCATATGGTTTTAATTGATAATGCAAATGCTACTAACCCGTGTTGTGAGCATGTGCATCTTGGAGGAGAATGCCAAGCTGAAGGAGCAACTTGAGAAAGGCCTTGTGTCGTGCATACAAGGTGAGAAGAACCTCAACGACCTTTTGAGAAATCAAAAGGAAGTTGTGGGCAAGGAGGGAATTGGGTTTGCACCCAAGTCCAAGAACAAGAAGAAGAATGACAAGGCCAAACAACCTCCTCTCCTCAAGAAAACTTTTATGAAGGAGGGAGAGGGTGTTTCTAAGGAGAAGAAGAACAATGTGAAGGGTGGTGGTGTCAAGAAGGGCAATGCCACCCCTTCCAACAAAGCCAGCGACTTTAACCCTTCTTATGTGTTATGTTGTGCTAGTGATGGGCATGTTTATGCCAAATTTGTTGGTTCTCCTTATGAGTACATTGAATTGTCTATTTGGGTTCCTAAGACCCTTGTTACTAACATCAAAGGACCCATTACAAAATGGGTACCTAAAACCAAGCATTGATCTCTTACAGGTGTTTGCTTCCGGTGGGGGATCATGGTTGCTCGATAGTGGAGTCACAAATCATATGATTTGAAGCAAGGACTTGGTGATGGACGTGCACAAGATTTCATCTATGCCCACCAACGTCGAGTGGGGTGATGCCTCATCTTCTAAGGTATTGGGTCTTGGCAAGGTTGTCATTAATCAAGATCTCACGATCGAGAAAGTCATGCTTGTTGAGTCCCTTGCATACAACTTATTTTTGTTCGTCAACTTGCACTCATGGGCTTTGCCACTTTCTTTGATATTGATACCATGGCCCTCTTGTGGAGCAAGACTCTTAAAGTATCCTTTGTTGGGAATGTCGAGAATGGTCTCTATGTGATTAACTTTTCAGAGCGACCCACTAAGACCGCGACATGCCTAATGGCTAAAGTTGACGTGGGATGGCTTTGGCATCGCTGTTTAGCCCATGTCAATATGAGATCTTTGCAAAGTCTTCTCAAGGGGGACCATTTCCGTGGACTAACAAATGTTAGTTTTTCCAAAGATCGTGCTTGCAGTGCTTGTATCGAAGGAAAGCTACATGAGAAGGCTCACCCACCCACGACTATCATCTACTCGAAGAGGCCCTTGGAGCTCCTTCACATGGATCTCTTTGGGCCTCCATCCTTTGATAGTCTTGGGGGTAGAAAGTATTGCTTGGTGATTGTGGATGATTATTCAAGATACACTTGGGTATACTTCTTCAAGAGGAAGAGTGAGACCCAACAAACTGTCATCAACTTTGCAAATGAAGCTCAACGTCAACACAATGCAAAGATCTTGACGATAAAAAGTGACAATGGCACCGAGTTCAAGAACTACACCTTGGATGAGTTTCTTAGTGATGAGGGGATCAAGCATCAATATTCCGCACCTTACACCCTTCAAAAAAATGGTGTAGCAGAGAGGAAGAACCAGACATGGATGGATGCGGCAAGGACCATGATGGCGGAGTTCAAGTCTCCATACAACTTTTGGGCCGAAGCCATCAACACCGCTTGTCATGCCTCCAACCAGCTCTATCTCCGCAAAGGCTTGAACAAGACTCCATATGAGATAATTACCGGCAACAAGCCCAACCTCAAGTATTTCCGGGTGTTCGGGTGTAAGTGTTTCATTCTCAAGAAAGGTGTTCGTTTGTCTAAATTTGAGGCTAGAGCTCATGAGGGCATATTTGTTGGTTATGCTACAAACTCTCATGCTTACTGTGTCCTCAACAAGTTCACTAGACTCATTGGGGAGACGTGTAACATGGAGTTTGACGAGAATAATGGCTCCCAAGTGGAGCAAAGTGGTACTTGTGATGTAGGTGATGAAATTCCTCCCCAAGCCATAAGAAGAATGGGTGTTGATCATATTCTACCCATTGAGGAACCCCTTGTGGCCGAAGGAGAAGGACAATGTTCCACTCAAGTGGAACCATCACCAACCCAAGACCCACACGCTTCCAAAGAACAAAGTGAAGGCCCTCAACCAAATGAACAAGATCAAGGGCAAGTTCAACATCAAGATGGTGGTGAACCACCAAGTGATGCCCAAGGTCAAGTTATTTCTACCGAGCAAGTTCAAGATCAAGAAAAATCTCAAGACGACGCTCAAGATGATCAAGTTACCGCTCCTCAACTCTCTCTTGAGGAAGAATTGGAGCGTCGTGCCGCCAAGATTGCATCCAAGCTCACTACCAAAGATCATCTCATGAAGAATGTGCTTGGAAGCTTAAGAACGGGGGTAAACACTCATAGACAATTAGCAAACTATTGTGAACATCATGCGTTTGTTTCTTGTGTTGAACCCCAAAAGGTCTATGAGGCGCTCGAGGATCCAGATTGGCTCAATGCAATGCATGAAGAACTCAACAACTTCGAGCACAACAAGGTGTGGAGATTGGTGCCAAGGCCAAAGGGGAACCATAATGTCATTGGAACCAAGTGGATATTCAAAAACAAGCAAGATGCTCATGGGATAATTGTTCATAACAAGGCTCGTTTGGTAGCACAAGGCTACTCCCAAGTTGAGGGTATCGACTACAGTGAAACCTTTTCTCCCGTTGCTCGCCTAGAATCTATTTGTTTGTCGATTGCTTATGCTTCTCCATAACTTCAAGTTGCAACAAATGGATGTGAAGAGTGATTTTCTTAATGGTCCTATTAATGAGTTGGTGTATGTCAAACAACCCTCGGGGTTTGAGGATCCCAAGTTCCCCAATCATGTGTACCAAGTCTATAAGGCACTCTATGGCCTTAAACAAGCTCCACGTGCGTGGTATGAGCACCTTACCGAGTTTTTGCAAGATCATGGGTTTGGAATTGGGAAAATCGACCCCACTCTTTTTACAAAGAAGGTCAAAGGGGAGTTGTTTGTATGCCAACTATATGTTGATGATATTATCTTTGGTTCTCCTAACAAAGCTTTCAATGAGGAGTTTGCCGCTCTCATGACCTCGAAGTTCAAGATGTCCATGATGGGAGAGTTGAAATTCTTTCTCGGGTTCGAAATCAAACAAAGAAGAGAAGGAACCTTCATCAACCAAGCCAAATACACTCAAGACATGATCAAGAGATTCAAGCTAAGTGATGTCAAGCCGTCTTCCACTCCAATGCCCGTCAAATGCCAACTTGACATAGATCCCAATGGTAAAGCGGTGGATCAAAAAGTATATCATTCCATGATTGGTTCCTTGCTTTACCTTTGTGCATCTAGACCGGATATCATGTTGTGTGTGAGAATTTGTGCATGGTTTCAAGACGCACCTAAGGAAAGCCAATATGTGGAGGTCAAGCGAATCTTTTGATATTTGGCTCATACCCCAAACTTTGGCTTATGGTACCCAAGAGGAGCTAACTTCAACCTCGTGGGATTTTCGGACTCGGATTGGGCAGGAGATAAAGTGGATAGGAAGTCAACTTCCGGAGGGTGCCAATTTCTTGGTTGCTCTTTGGTGAGTTGGTCTTCTAAGAAGCAAGGTTGCGTCTCTCTCTCTCGTCCACCAAAGCGGGGTATGTGGCCGCCGGTAGTTGTTGTGCTCAACTTTTTTGGATGAGGCAAACTTTAAAGGATTACGGTGTCACTTGTGAGAAAGTGCTTCTTTGGTGTGACAATGAAAGTGCCATCAAGATTTCCCTCAACCTGGTGCAACACTTCAAGACGAAGCATATTGAGATTCGGTAGCACTTCATCCGGAATCACATAAGGCGAGGGGAGACCGAGCTCAACTATGTCAACACTCATGATAACCTTCCAGATATTTTCACGAAGCCTTTGGATGAAGCAAGATTTCACGAGTTAAGGCATGAGCTAAATATCATTGATTCGAGAAATGTGGCTTGAACCTTTGCACACCCCACCATACTCATATTGATGTCTTGTTTAGGTGTAGGCATGGACATAGGGGGAGTGTTGTTCTCTCAATGAACTTTCCCTCCCCCATTATGCATAAATTGATCAACTCTTTCACATTAGACTTTTTTATGGTACTTGTGCTTCAAAGACGAGTTTTGGTCATGGGGCCCAAGGATAATTCTTTGCGGTGCCATACCAATTGACTCAAACATAGGTGGCTTCGACCACCGCCCTCTCTCTGTGAGAGGTTTTGGGTCGTGTTTGGCCCTCATTGTCGTTTGCCTTCTTTTGAGCCGTGTTTGTGTTTTAGTTGCTTCGTTTGTGCTATTTTGCGTGTCCCGTTGCTTGAAGTGTGCATTGCAAAGGCCGTGTTTTTCTGTCGTTCTGAAACTTTCACTTTCTTGGGTGTACGGTACTACCATGGCTAGCTACAGTACTACCGCAGGAGGTGGGTGGCATTTGTGCTCGCGCAGCTGCAACCCTGGCACGGTACTACCGCTTACAGCATGGTGGTAATTTTTTACTGCCGCTGGAAGAGCGGTACTACCACCCTGTGTGCGGTACTTCTGCCCGGGCGGTACTACCGTGATGACCTGCAGTACTACCATGCTGTCGAGAGCGCGTGGGGGTTAAGAGCAGGCAGGGGAGTTCCAACTCCCCCATACCCATTCATCTCTTCCCCTCACTCCGTCTCTCTCTCCTGCCCAAGAACGGTGCCAGCGGACCTCGCCGGATCTCTGTCTCTGGCCGCTCTCCTCGCATTCTGACCGGTGGGATCGATCCCCACCTTGCCCTCTTGCCATGGACCCCGGTATCTCCCTTAGTCCCTCTCTCTTTTGCCCCATTGTTGTGCTTCTAGGTTTTGGGAGATGCATGTGTAGTTCTTGTGATTTCTGGCTAAATCTTTGTGTCGGCGTCCTGGGAACGGGGGTCCCCAGACCTGCCTGCCCGCGGCCCATGGCGTGGCTCCACCAGCGGCCCGGTATGGCCCATCTTCACTAGCAAGCACTCAAGACCCTCGCGAGGGGACAAGCCTCGCGAGGTGGACGACACAAGACCCCCTCACGGGCTGCCTCATCCAGGCTGGCTCACGAGGGGCGGAGAGATCAAGGCAAGGGACACCTCGCGAGGTTCCTGTGATGCAAGCCATGACGACTGGAGCCAGGCGGGCGCTAGGGTGGGCGCTAGCGCATGCAGTGTCCTCGTTTCCCCTTTGGTGCTAAAGGGGCAAGCACAGACGACGAGTCCCGAGGCATCAGGCAAAGGTTTCCACATCGGTGGAATGAGACCAAGACCAGCAGGACGACATGATGGAGGTCAACGTGGAGCCCAAGATGGCGTCACCACCAGAGCCTTTGGCAGGCAAAGACTACCTTTAGTTAGGATAACTTGTACTAGTTGTCTCCCTTCAAATTTGGCCGTTGTTGGATCCCTTCCCGCTCAATATTTGGGGAGAGGACCAGGGCCTCTATAAATAGGACTAGACACCACAATAGGAGGCAACTGATCTTGAACTCATTCAGATCATCCTCAACCACACACAAGTTCACCAAGCACAAGAACACCCCTCCTTAGGAGGCTGTTCTTCCCTTGTACTGTTCATCCTCAGCCCAAGAGGCAATCCACCACACCACACTGGAGTAGGGTATTACACCACATCGGTGGTCCGGACCAGTATAAACTCTTGTTTCTCTCTTTCTGCGGGTTCGTCGAGCTAGGATTTGAGATCACAATGAGGCTGAGGGCGTGATTAGGTAGGGAGAGATCTTCGTGCGCACCCCAGTGTTCGAACCTCAAGGGTTTTTCCAGAACCCAAAATCTGACATTTGGCGCGCTAGGTTGGGGTGCGTCGGAGCCTCTCTTCCGCTAGTTGATCCGCTGACACTCCGCGGTTCCGATGTCTGGCGACCCTAGGACCAACACCGACCGCTGGGCAGCTCGGCCAGCCCGGGCGGCATCGTACGCCCAAGAAGACCTCAACCCTGCGCCCCAGGCGGCACGCGCACCGCAAAACACTGCGGGGCGCAGGTGGCGCGGTCAAATGCCATCCACCCTTACTCCATGACAAGCGTGGGTGGCCGCAAGGGCCTCAAGCTACGCTGCGGCCACGGTGCCGCACACCCGACGGGAACAAGCAAACATGAGGGCCGTGCTCACGGTGGCTCGGGAGCTGCTGCGATGTCGGTTGATGGAGAGCGACCGAGATGCATTGCTGGAGCACGTTGCCGAGCTACTGGACGCCGCGGCCTTGGGAGCACCACCCTTCTGCTCCCTGCTTACGCCTCAGGCCACGGCCGAATTGCTGGCGGGTCTTGCCGCGCTCGCGTGCCCCCGGGCGCACCAAGAGGCTTCATCGACACCGGCGTGACCAACAGCACCGGACGTACAATCGCACCCGCGCCACCTCTGATGAGCACGGGCACGAGCGTTACCACCCGCGGCCCCAGCGAGATGCCACCCTACCATCCTCATGGCGGCGCACTGGGCCGGGTGAGGGAGTCCTGGACTAAGGGGTCCTCGGACAGCCGGACTATATACTTTGGCCGGACTGTTGGACTATGAAGATACAAGATAGAAGACTTCGTCCCGTGTCTGGATGGGACTCTCCTTTGCGTGGAAGGCAAGCTTGGCAATTCGGTAGATTCCTTTCTCTGTAACCGACTTTGTATAACCCTAGCCCCCCCCCCCGTGTCTATATAAACCGGAGGGTTTAGACTTCTAGGGTTTAGCCATAACCATCACAACTTCATAGGCTAGACTTCTAGGGTTTAGCCATTACGATCTTGTGGTAGATCAACTCTTGTAATACTCATATTCATCAAGATCAATCAAGCAGGAAGTAGGGTATTACCTCCACAGGGAGGGCCCAAACCTGGGTAAACATTGTGTCCCCCGCCTCCTGTTACCATTAGCCTTAGACGCACAGTTCGGGACCCCCTAGCCGAGATCCGCCGGTTTTGACACCGACATTGGTGCTTTCATTGAGAGTTCCTCTGTGTCGTCGAAGATAGGCTTGATGGCTCCATCAATCGTCTACAACAATGCAGTCTAGGGGGAGACCTTCCTCCCCGGACAGATCTTCGTATTCGGCGGCTTCACACTGCGGGCCAACTCGCTTGGCCATCTAGAGCAGATCGATAGCTACGCCCCTGGCCATCAGGTCAGATTTGGAAGCCTGAATTTTGTGGCCGATATCCGCGGAGACTTGATCTTTGACGGATTCAAGCCCATGACGGATGTCCCCAGCCACCACGATGAACATGACCTAGATCTATCATCGGGCCACACACAGGAGATAGCACCTATGACCACCCTGGCCCTAGAGCTGGAGCGGGCTGCGTTGTTCGAAGACGGGAAGCTTAACCCCGCCACGGAGGCCGCAAACTCAGCGGTGCTCGAGCCGCACACAGACCCAACATCGAGCTGGGCTTGCGTCACCGAAACCTCGGACTTGTCTTCGGCCATGGGTTCCAGACCGTGTGCACCCGCGTCCATCTATCCTGATTGGGCACCAGTCTTAGAGTTCAGCTCCGCAGACATTTTCCAGCACTCACCTTTTGGCGACGTGTTAGGCTCATTAAGATCCCTCTCCTTGTCAGGGGACTCTCGGCCGAACTATGTCCGGCTCGAATGGGAAGTGGATGATGAAGAAATTCGTTCCCCACCCACCACCCACTTTATAGCCACTATCAACGACTTAACCGACATGCTTGACTATGACTCCGAAGACATCAACAGTATGGACGACGATGCCGGAGAGGATCAGGAACCACTGCCTATAGAGCGTTGGACAGCCATCTCCTATTACGACATATACATGGTGGATACACCCAAAGAAAATAACAGTGACGATGAAAATCCAATCGAGGATAAACCTCCTGAGATACAACCGAAGCGCCGACGTCAGCGGCACCGCTCTAAGCCACGCTATAGTAAAAACAGCAATACCGTCACAGAAGAGGACAACACTCCGGACGGTGCCGAAAACAATGAAGACCCCGTTGAGCCGACCTCCGAACAGGAGGATCGGGATGATGGGCGAGTCAGCCCTGGCGAACGGGCCATGAACGAAGACTCAGAGGATAGCAACTACATTCCGCTCTCCGAGGACGAGGTTAGCCTCGGTGACGAAGATTTCATCGTGCCTGAAGAGCCCGCCGAACAGGAACGCTTTAAGCGTCAGCTAATTGCCACTGCAAGAAGCCTGAAAAAGAAGCAGCAACAGCTTCAAGCCGATCAAGATCTGCTCAATGAAAGATGGACTGATGTCCTGGCAGCCGAGGAATATGGCCTCGAGCGCCCAACCAAAATCTACCCGAACCGCAAACTGTTACCACAGTTTGATGACGAGGCGCTGGAGCCCGTCCCGCCAAGGTACAATACGGCTGACTGACCACGACGTGGCCGGGACAAAGCGGCACTTCAAGCCGAACACCAGCCCGTGCTACCTCGCCGAACAAACAGAAATACAATAGCTCGGGGATATACACATGACATGCGACGCAACTTGGACAAGAGAGCAGGTCAGACGAGATCAATCTATGGATCAGAGGGTGTGCCTCGACACGCGATGATGGCCATGTGGCTGAACGTGACAAACATAACCACGTCCGGGCCAAAAACCGCAAACGAGCTCCATCTGAGCTACGTCACGACTTGGCCTGATATAGAGGCGCCGCACCCCCCTTTGCTTCACTGATGAAGTAATGGGACATGATTTCCCAGAAGGGTTTAAACCCGTAAACATCGAATCATATGATGGCACAACAGACCCGATGGTGTGGATTGAGGTTTTTCTTCTCCACATTCATATGGCCCGCGACGATGAGCTTCACGCCATCAAATACCTCCCGCTCAAACTCAAGGGACCAGCTAGATACTGGTTAAACATTCTGCCCGAAAACTCCATTGGCAGCTGGGAGGAATTGGAGGGCGCCTTCCTCGACAACTTCCAAGGCACATATGTCTGAACTCCGGATGCCGATGACCTAAGTCATATAATCCAACAACCCAGAGAGTCAGTCAGGAAATTCTGGACTCGGTTCCTAACTAAAAAGAACCAGATCATCGACTATCCGGACGCCGAAGCCCTAGCGGCCTTTAAGCACAACATCCGCGACGAATGGCTGGCCAGACACCTCGGCCAGGAAAAACCAAAGTCTATGTCAGCCCTGACGGCACTCATGACCCGCTTCTATGTGGGCGAAGATAGCTGGCTAGCCCGTAGCAACAACAATACAAGCGAACCTGGCACTTCTGAAGCCAGAAACAACAACGGCAAGCCCCGACGCAATAGACATACGCGTCGAAACAACGGTGACAACACCAAAGACATGGCGGTCAACGCCGGATTCAGTGGATCTAAGTCCGGTCAGCGGAAGAAGCCATTTACGAGAAATAATCTGGGCCCGTCCAATCTGGACCGCATACTAGACCGACCATGCCAAATCCATGGCACTCCTGATAAACCAACCAATCATACCAACAGAGAATGTTGGGTTTTCAAACAGGCCGGCAAGTTAAATGCCGAAAACAAGGAAAAAGGGTCGCAAATCGATGACGATGACGAGGAACCCCGACCGTCGTGGTTCTAAGTCTGACAGTAGAATAGGGGGTAGGTATGGAGAGGCAAGATCCTAGCTATGGAGCAGTTGTGCACACAAGTGTTTTACGAGTTCAGGCCCTTCTAAGAGGAAGTAACAGCCCTACGTCTCGGAGCCCAGAGGCGGTCGACTGGATTATATGTGTGAGAGTTACAGGGGTGCAAACCCTTCTACCAGTGGAGGGGGTGGCTTATATAGAGGACGCCAAGACCCCAGCCAGCCCACGTAGCGAAGGGTTAAAGTACATTAAGGTCGGGCGTTACTGGTAACGCCTTACATAAAGTGTCATTATGACCATAAAGACTACTTAATTACAGACCGTTTGGATACAGAGTAGATCTTGGACTCCTGGTGGTCGAGTGAGTCTTCATGGTCGAGTGTCTTCATGTTCGTCGAGTGTGTTCTAGTCCGTCGAGTGGAGTTCCTCTTGGTCGACTGGAAGACGGCTTCTTCTAAAAGATGTCCTTGGGGAGGGTACCTTGGACAGGTCCATGACCCTACCCTAGGTACATGACTTCATCATTAGCCCCCGAATGGATCGAGGTTTGAGTGAGGAAGGAGTTGGCAAATTTTCCGACCTGTTTCCTGGTGTTGTAAAGGTGTTTTGCTCTGGATCAATGACTTTCAAGTGAGGATGTCAACTTTCTTTCAGTCGCCTTGATCCATTCTTCATATCTGTCGAGTGAACTTTATGAACTTGGAGATTTCCGAGCGACAGATCGCAGGAGATCTTCCGTCTGACAAGTTACCCTGCGGTTAGCGGATTTAGTGGGATCTAAATTTTGGGAAGCGCGCGAAGCGGAGAATACCGCGGTACTCGGATGGGATAAGGCAGAGATGCCTCGATTCCCGTGCCGCCTTTTTCACCACGTATCGCATGTGCGACTGTTTCGGGATTTGTCAGGATTGCCCGAGCCTACCCGTCAGCCACTCAGAAGCGACTCCATATAAGGGACCGGGCGGAGGTTTTTGAACAGTGCTCCCTCATTTTCCCCTCCCTCGTCTCCAGATTCCCCCGCTGCGTTTGCCAACTGCTCAGCACCGCTGCTCCATTCCATCCTCGTCGGCGACAATGGTGAAGGAGAGGATGACGGCTTTGGAGCGGGCGAAGAAGGCGACGGCGAAGGTGAAGGGGAGAGCGACCAGTCGAGGCGGATCCTCGTCGTGGTCCCGTCTGCCGCAAGGTTGGATCCAGGGTGATTGGATCCGCTCGACCATCACCCAAAAGGATCTCGACGACCTGGCTAGCGAAGGCCTGATTGCGCACGGGGCGGCGAGGCTCCCGGGGACGGAGTAGCAGCCGCAGCCTCAGGAGGGTGAGTGTGTCCTCTTAGCGACTCATGTAGATCGTGGGTTCTCTCTGCCGTCGCATCCTTTCTTTCGAGGGTTTCTGAATTTCTTCGGGGCTCAGCTTCACCACTTTACACCCAATTCCATTGCCTATCTCGCCGCTTTTGTATCTTTGTGTGAAAACTTCTTAGGTTGTCGACCGCACTGGGGCCTCTTCAAACACATATTCACTTGTCGCTCTCAGACGGTGAAAAAGGCCAACCCAAATGATGAGAGAACTCAGGTAATCCAGATGTGTGGGGGTCTTGGGGTCCAGATGAGGAGTAAGAGTGCTTTCCCGGCTATGACCCTTCCCGAGTCAGTCAGAGGGTGGCAGTCGACCTGGTTCTACTGCCAAGACCAGCCGACGCCAGGGCAGTCGACTGGGCTCCCTCCCTTTTCTATGAGTCGAGTGAACAAGCCATCATCTCTGAAAGTAGTTCCAGAGGAGAAGGCTCAAGTAAAAATGCTGATGGAGCGGGTAGTCCAGTTGATTCGCGACGGTGTGACTGGCATGGATCTTCTGGAGGTTTTCCTTCGGTGGCGCATCCAACCACTCCAGTACCGGGGCCACCCGATGTGGTTGTATTCTGGTACTGAAGACACCACTCGGGTCCACCCAGAGGAGGTCGACGATGCCACACTGGAGAGGTGGATGACTGCCATCACAGGGAACAAGGACAACCCTTGTGGAGCCAGGAGGATCCCGCCACTCGACTAATCTTATGAGGCAGACAAGGTATGACCACTTTTCTCCGATTGTACTCACGTTCCATCCGTTCTGTTTTGTTGCGGACCAGTTGATCGACTTTTGTCTTGCTTTTTGCCTTTTAGGAGACCACTGAGTTGTATTCGATGCCCAACGGGGCGCAAGCGCAGGCCGAGGAGGAGGAAGGAAGTGGAGGTGAAAGTCAAGAGGAGTGGGAATCGGATGGTGATGAGGGTGACGAAGATGCAGGCTCCGATGAGGAGGAAGAGGAGGAGGAAGAGGAGGAGGAAGTTGTGCCTCCTCGTTCTAAAAGAAGGTCCAAGCTCGTTCACGACCCTGCGGTCGAACGCGGCAAGGGAGTCGTGCCTGCTGGGCAATCGACGAAACGCCCTCGGACGACTTCACCAGCGCCGACTAAGAAGGCGTCGAAGCAACCCCGAGCGGCCCCGACAAAGCCAGCGAAGGCCCTACCGAAGATGAGGATGGAGATCCCGACTGTTTCTGGGTAACGGCATAACTCATGTTTTTTTCCTTTTATCATGGATATATTCTTTGTCGACTCGATCAATGACCGATTGATTTTTGAAATCGCAGTGCTGCTACTTCTGAAACTTTGGCCAGGCATGAGGATCAAGAAATGGGAGATCCTGCTACTTCTCATCCTGGTATGATCTGCGCAGTTTCTCTTCCGGTCGATTGGATCTTTATTTTTGACTTTGAACCTTTTCTGCAGCTCCACCTAGCGTTATCATCGATCTCCCTGACGATGACGATGAAGCGCCGCTGAGGAAAAGGAGGAGCAGGAAGTCGACTGCTGGCAAGACTGCTCAGGTTGCGTCAGCACCTGAAGCATTGGTTCCAGAGGGGAGCAATGTTGCTCGGGCTACTGTGTCTTTTGCGGATCCGTTGACAAGTGCCCGTCCTTCGTCGTCGAGTGCTGATCCACCTTCTCTCTTCTCCACATACCACATCCCGGAGGACCAGGCAAGCGCTGCCAAGGAAGCCATATGCCAAGCGAGGATCATGATGGAGCAGGTGAAGGCAATCCGAGTCGCTAGCCAGGCAGCTTACGACGCGAGTTCAGCTCTTCAGATCAATGTCCAGGTTAGTTGAACATCGACTGAGAATCTTAGTGTTTATCATGCACCCACTGGGTGTGTCAATTGGAATGTCTGTATTACTGGGGGCACGCTGAGTGCACCCACTGGGTGTAGTCCCCGGGACTATGGTGGATTGCTGGCAGTCGACTCTGGTCTTTGTGTCTTGAAATTTCTCACTTTTACTTGTTTCACTCGAACTGGTCGAGTGGGATCATGGAACCGGTGGGGGCACACTGAGTGCACCCACTGGGTGTAGTCCCCGAGACCGTGGTCGACTGCTGGCAGTCGGCTATGGTCTGAATAATTCTTCGTTTTTTGTCTAATTGCTGGCAGTTAGCTGCTTCCGGTCGACTAATCGACTCTGAGTCTAGCTGATAGAACTAGTGGGGGCATGCTGAGTGCACCCACTGGGTGTAGTCCCCGAGACTATAGTTGAATGTTTAGATTCAGCTATAGTCTTAGAAATACCACGATTTTTCTCTTAGTCACTCGGAAGTGATCTGTCTTTGATGTCTGTTGACTGAACTTTCGCAGAAATCTTGTGACCTTGTTTCTCGTTATACCGAGTTAGAGAACAAGCATATCCAGCTTGAACTTGACCTGAAGCTTGTCCAAGAGAACTTCACGAAGTCGAAGGAGGAGGCAAAAGGTATGTTTGGTGAGAATCTTGACGACTGTCTTTGCTTCTTGCCTGTCTCTGAGTCTGATCTTATTGTGATTTTTGCAGAAAAGCTGAAGGATGCTCTAAAGAAGAAGGACCTTGACCTCGCCGAGGCGCAGGAAGCGGCTTCGGACAAGACAAAACTTGCAGAAGAGAAGTTGGCTTCTGTCAGCAAACTTGAAGAGGAAAACACTAATTTGAAAGCTGCTCTCGACGTGGCCAACCAGGAAGTCACTCGACTGAAGAATGCCAATATGGTCCTGAGCGAAAAAGCTGGCGAACTGGCGGGAAAGAAGAATGACTTGGAGGTTTATCTGGGAGGACTCGCCAAGAAGCTATTCCTCATGCTCGAAGGTAACCTCTTATATCCGATTGGTAATTACTGACTTGCTGTAGGACCATTAGCTTATCCTTGAATCGTGTCCACAGAATTCTGCCAAAACTTTGAAGAGGAGACTAGTCGAGTGGAGACTGGCTTGGATCCCATCAACTCTCCGGTGAAAGATGAAACTGCTATGAACGTGCTCCGCCTCGAGTCTCGCGTTGCTGCAGTGGTCGACTACCTTGCAAGGCTGAAGGCTGCAACGTCGCGCATCGACACATCACTCTGGCCAGAAGAAACGCTTCAGAATGACCTTGAGTCACTGATGACTCGACTGAACGAAGTTCCAAGTCGAGTGCAAGAATGGAAGAAGTCTTCTGCCAGGTGTGGTGTTGATGTCGCTCTGTCCTTAGTCCGCGTCCACTGCAAGGAAGCGAGAGAAGACAAGCTGGTGTCTCTCAAGGTGGCCAACACCAGGAAGCATGACTTTCGTTCTTTCATGGAGACCTTCATCGCTGCAGCCACTCGGATAGCGGATGGGATCGACCTGGACGAGTTTGTTGCGCCTTCCAGCCCTCCGCAGGAGGGGTAAAAAACTTTTATGCTTGATGGTTTGAATTTGCCTTGGAATGCCGAGTGATTTTTGTAACCGATCTGGATCCGTAGGACGTTATCCGAACTTGGTTTGCCGTTGAAATATGTTTGCTTCTGCTTTCGAACAACCATCTTCCTTGGGCTGGAATATATACTAGCGTCTGTGATGCTCTTTTGCAGGTAGGAACGAAGCACAAATTGCAATCGACTTGTACTCGTCATGTTTAGGCGAGTGCTGGGCTGCAGCTAAGCCTCTCGAGTTGGAGATTTGTTCTCCACTCGACAGGATTTTCGAAACTTAGGCGAGCACTGGGCTGCAGCTAAGCCCCCGAGTGAGAGTTTGCTCTTCACTCGGTAGGATTTTAGAAACTTAGGCGAGCACTGGGCTGCAGCTAAGCCCCCAAGTGGGAGGTTTGCTCTCCACTCGATAGGATTTCAGAAACTTAGGCGAGCACTGGGCTGCAGCTGAGCCCCCGAGTGGGAGGTTTGCTCTCCACTCGGTAGGATTTTAGAAACTTAGGCGAGCACTAGGCTGCAGCTAAGCCCCCGAGTGGGAGGTTTGCTCTCCACTCGGTAGGATTTTAGAAACTTAGGCGAGCACTGGGCTGCAGCTAAGCCCTCGAGTGGGAGGTTTGCTCTCCACTCGGTAGGATTTTCGAAACTTAGGCGAGCATTGGGCTGCAGCTAAGCCCCCGAGTGGGAGGTTTGCTCTCCACTCGGTAGGATTTTCGTGGCATAGTTTTGGAGGGGAAGGTAGCAGTTGACCTGCGCTTCGTCCTCCTTGCGGAGTGCATGTTGTATTTGTGGCGTAGCTCGGAAGGAGAAGGCAGGAGTCGACCTGCGCCTCATCCTCTTCGCGGAGCGCACGTTGTATTTTATACTTAGGCGAACACTAGGTTGCAGCCAAGCCTCCGAGTGGAAGGCTGGCTTGCCACTCGGTAGGATTTTGTTGAAACTTAGGCGAGAACTTGGACTGCAGCTAAGCCCCCGAGTGGAAGGCTGGCTTACCACTCGGTAGGGTTTTCAAAAACTTAGGCGAGCACTGGGCTGCAGTTAAGCCTCCGAGTGGAAGGCTGGCTTACCACTCGGTAGGATTTTGTTGAAACTTAGGCGAGTATTTGGACTGCAGCTAAGCCCCCGAGTGGAAGGCTGGCTTACCACTCGGTAGGGTTTTCAAAAACTTAGGCGAGCACTGGGCTGTAGCTAAGCCTCTGAGTGGAAGGCTGGATTACCACTCGGTAGGATTTTGTTGAAACTTAGGCGAGTATTTGGACTGCAGCTAAGCCCCCGAGTGGAAGGCTGGCTTACCACTCGGTAGGATTTTCAAAAACTTAGGCGAGCACTGGGCTGCAGCTAAGCCTCCGAGTGGAAGGCTGGCTTACCACTCGGTAGGATTTTGTTGAAACTTAGGCGAAACGGGTTCGCAGCTAAGCCTCCGAGTGGAAGGCTGGCTTACCACTCGGTAGGATTTTGTTGAAACTTAGGCGAAACGGATTCGCAGCTAAGCCTCCGAGTGGAAGGCTGGCTTACCACTCGGTAGGATTTTCTTTTACAAACTTAGGCAAAACGGATTCGCGGCTAAGCCACCCACTGGGGGACTGATTTATAAGAACAAAAGCAATAACAATCACTGGGGAAAATTATGAAACTCTTGTCTTTGATAAATAAACTACAGAAGTACTTTTATTACAACTCACCCGAGTGAAAACTTAAGTATAAAAGGGGCGGAGCAGCTCCGTGTTCCATGCTCGGGGCTTGTCAATCTGGTGCTCAACATTGTAAAGGCGGTATGCTCCATTGTGGAGAACCTTGTGACGATGAAGGGACCTCCCCAAGTAGGATCAAGCTTGTGTGGTTTCTGCTGATCCACTCGGAGAACTAAATCTCCCTCCTGGAAAGCTCGACTCTTCACGTTTCTGGCATGGAAGCGACGCAAGTCCTGCTGGTAAATGGTCGATCAGATCAAATCCATCTCTCTTTCTTCTTGTAGAAGGTCGACCGCATCCTGTCTGGCTTGCTCTGCTTCAGCTTCGATGTAGAGTTCGACTCGAGGTGCGTTGTGAAGCAGGTCACTCGGCAAGACTGCTTCAGCTCCGTAGACCAAGAAGAACGGAGTCCTCCTAGTCGACCAGTTTGGCGTGGTCCTTAATCCCCAAAGCACCGACGGAAGTTCGTCGACCCATGCACCAGCTGCGTGCTTGAGGTCGCGCATCAGTCGGGGTTTCAACCCTGTGAGAATTAAGCCATTTGCTCGTTCTGCTTGTCCATTCGACTGGGGGTGAGCGACTAAAGCATAGTCGACTCGTGTACCCTGAGATGTGCAGAAGGCTCTGAATTCCTCGGAGTCGAAGTTTGACCAATTGTCTGTGATGATGCTGTGTGGAACTCCATATCTGAATATCAACTCCCTGATGAAGCTGATGGCGGTGCCGGCATCCAGATTCTTGATGGGTAGCTGCTTTTGCCTGTTCTCAGTGGTCCAACCATATCCAACCCCCATACAGCGAAAGGCCAGACGAGTGGAATGGTCTTCAAGGCTGAGGCGGGTTTGTGCGACATATTGGAGTAGAATTGACATCCTTCACACTTGTCGACTATCTCTTTCGCCATCTCATTTGCTCTGGGCCAGTAAAAACCTGCTCGGTATGCTTTAGCCACGATGGTCCGAGAGGACGCATGATGGCCACAGGTCCCCGAGTGGATGTCATTGAGAATCATTCGACCTTCTTCCAGTGTTATGCATTTCTGGCTGACTCCAGTCGCACTTTCTCTGTACAACTGTCCCCTCATGACGGCAAAGGCTTTGGATCGGCGGACGATCTCTCGAGCTTCTTCTCCATTCTCGGGGAGCTCTTTCCTCAGAATATAGGCGATATAGGGCACTGTCCAGTCGGGAGTGATGACCAGAACTTCCATGATTAAGTCGACC
This sequence comes from Triticum timopheevii, assembly GCA_963921465.1. Classification (NCBI taxonomy): domain Eukaryota; kingdom Viridiplantae; phylum Streptophyta; class Magnoliopsida; order Poales; family Poaceae; genus Triticum; species Triticum timopheevii. The sequence continues at coordinate 458,997,856 of OY997264.1, read as the reverse complement.
ACAGCTGGGACCTCGATTTCAGTCGGATCTGTGGCGCTTTTTGGCTGCGGGGCTTCCTCGGTGAAAGGATCTTCTTGAACCGACGGTGTGTGAACATGCTCCAAAAACACGCCACTCGGAATGGCTTCTCTTTTGGAACCTATCTTCGCCAAGTCATCGGCTGCTTGATTTTTCAGTTGGGGAATGTGATGGAGCTCTAATCCCCCAAATTTCTTCTCCACCTTTCTGACTGCATTGCAGTAACCAGTCATGGCTGGGCTTCTGACGTCCCACTCCTTCATCACTTGGTTGACCACCAAATCCGAGTCACCGTAGACCATGAGGCGACGGACGCCGAGTGAAATGGCCATACGCAACCCGTACAAGAGTGCTTTGTATTCTGCCTCATTGTTGGAGGAATCAAAGTGAATCTGGAGTACGTATCTGAGCTTGTCTCCTCGGGGGGAAACCAACACTACCCCGGCACCGGAACCATTCAGCATTTTGGAGCCATCGAAGAACATAGTCCAGTGCTCCGAGTGAACTTGAGTCGGTAACTGCTGTTCAGTCCACTCGGCGAAGAAATTTGCTATTGCTTGGGACTTGATAGCTTTCTTTGCCTCAAATCTGATATCTAGGGGAAAAAGTTCAATCGCCCATTTTGCCACTCGACCAGTTGCGTCTCTGTTGTGCATAATCTCTGATAAGGGGGCGTCAGTGACGACTGTGATGATCTGGTCAGAGAAGTAGTGAGCAACTTTCTTCGTGGTCATATAAATCCCATATACAAGCTTCTGATAATGAGGGTATCGTTGCTTGGATGGGGTCAAGACTTCGGAAATGTAATATACTGGGCGCTGAACTTTGAAGGCTTTCCCTTCTTCTTCCCGCTCGACCGTAAGTACAGTACTGACGACTTGTCCTGTGGCTGCAATGTAAAGTAGCAAAGGCTCTTTGCTGATCGGGGCAGCAAGCACCGGCTGGGTGGAAAGCTGGGTTTTAACTTTGCAAATGCTGCGTCAGCTTCAGGAGTCCACTCAAACTTGTTTGACTTCTTCATCAGTTGGTAAAGAGGCAATGCCTTCTCACCGAGACGAGAGATGAATCGACTTAAAGCGGCCAAGCAACCAATAAGCTTCTGAACATCGTGCACATGCACAGGTCGTTTCATTCGGAGTATAGTGCCTACTTTCTCTGGGTTTGCATCGATTCCTCGTTCAGAAACGAGAAAACTGAGTAACTTTCCACCAGGAACTCCGAATGTGCACTTGGATGGGTTAAGCTTGATATCGTACCTCCTGAGGTTGGCAAATGTTTCAGCGAGGTCAGTCAGCAGGTCGAAACCTTTCCGTGACTTGACCACAATGTCATCCATGTACGCTTCCACATTCCGACTGATTTGAGTGAGCAAACACTTCTGAATCGTCCTCATGAACGTGGCTCTAGCATTCTTGAGGCCGAATGGCATGGTGACATAAAAGAAGCACCCGAATGGGGTGATGCAAGCTGTTTTGATCTCATCGGGTCCAAACAGACGGATCTGATGGTACCCGGAATAAGCGTCCAAGAAAGACAGTCGCTCACACCCCGCACTCGAGTCGACTATTTGGTCGATGCGGGGAAGAGGAAAATGATCTTTCGGGCAGGCCCGATTGATATGATTAAAATCGATGCACATGCAAAGCGAATTGTCCTTTTTGGGGACCATGACGACATTGGCGAGCCACTCGGAGTGGTAAATCTCTCGGATAAACTCCGCTGCTAGGAGCCGAGCCACTTCTTCGCCAATCGCCTTCCTTTTTTGGACGGCGGACCGTCGCAGATGTTCCTTCACAAGTTTTGCCTTTGAATCGACTCGCAGACGATGCTCAGCCAGTCCCCTGGGTACACCCGGCATGTCAGAAGGTTTCCATGCAAAGATGTCCCAGTTCTCACGGAGGAACTGGATGAGCGCTTCTTCCTATTTGGGGTCGAGTGTTGTGGAGATATGAGTCGGAGCAGCGTTGGGGTCGGTCGGGTGGATGTGAACTGGTTTTGTCTCACCAGACGACTGGAACGCTGATTCCGTAGCAGGCTTTTTGGCTCGCAACAAATCACCGGGTCTGCATTCCTCTGGTGTTCCTGCCACTCTTCTGCCACCATCTGAGCATCGGCGATCTTTGAGCCTTTCTGGAAGCACTCTTCCTCCTTCTTGCGGTTACCAGTGACAGTGATCACGCCTTTAGGGCCAGGCATCTTTAGTTTGAGGTACACGTAACATGGTCGGGCCATAAAACATGCATAAGCTGGCCTGCCCAAAATAGCATGGTAGGCACTCCAGAAATCCACAACCTCAAATGTCAGCTTCTCTTTGCGGAATTTTTTTGAATCACCAAAGACCACGTCAAGAGCAATCTGGCCGAGTGATGTGGCCTTCTTGCCAGGGATGACTCCATAGAAACTCATGTTGCTTCTGCTCAGTCTGGACATCGGAATGCACATCCCTTTCAGCGTCTCAGTGTACAGTATATTCAAACTGCTGCCGCCATCCATCAACACTTTGGTCAGTCGAGTGCCCTCGACGACTGGGTCAACCACCAACGCTTGCCTCCCAGGGGTGGCTATGTGCGTTGGGTGATCAGATTGGTCAAATGTAATGGCAGTCTAAGACCACTTCAGGTAATTGGGTGTTGACGGAGCAGCCATATTCACTTCTCGGTTTATAACTTTCAGTCGGTTTTTGCTCTCAACGTCTGCAAAAATCATCAAGGTGGAATTGACCTGCGGATATTGCTCATCACTGTCCTCCTTGTCCTCAACCTTGTCCGACTCTTTTTCTTTGTCCTTGAGCTGCTTCCCTTGGAACTGCTGTATCAGGAGTCGACACTGTCGAGTGGTATGCTTCGGGTAAATGAAATTACCCTCTTCGTCTTTCTTGGTGTGGATGTGACATGGTAAATCCATCACGTCATTTCCTTCTTTATCTTTTACTTTCTTGGGGTTCCAAGGCCCCTTGGGTTTCCCTTTGAACTTTCCTTGATTCAGGGCCAAGGCTTCTCCAGGAGCGGCTGGCTCGGCTTTACGCTTTTGATTCCGATTGGAATTTCCGCCTCCGGTGTCCTGGGCGACTGACTTGTGCTTGCCGCTCCGGAGCCGATCCTCTTCCTCACCATTGGCATATTTGGTGGCTATTTCCATCATTCGACTCAGAGACATGTCTCTGGTTCGACCGAATTTCAGGCTTAGCTCTCTGTACTTTACGCCCTCCTTGAAGGCGCAAACTGCCTGGTGAACAGATACATTCTCTACCGTGTGATGCAGTGTGATCCATCTCTGGATGTAATCCCTTAGAGTCTCATTCAACTTCTGCACACAAGATTGCAGATCTGTCAGTCCTGCCGGTCGCTTTCATGTTCCTTCGAACGTCCTGACAAACACTCGGGAGAGGTCCTCCCACGTGTAAATGCTGCTGGGTGTCAACTGATTCAGCCATGCCCTGGATGACCCTTCCAACATGAGAGGCAGATGCTTCATGGCCACCTCGTCATTCCCACCGCCGATCTGAACAGCCACTTGGTAGTCCTCAAGCCAAGTATTAGGCTTGGACTCACCATTGAACTTGCTGACTCCAGTCACCAACCTGAAGTTGGGAGGAATCACCGCGGCTCTGATGGCTCTGCTGAAACACTCTGGTCCGGAGACATGCACTCGGCTGTTGGTGGGTACACCTCTGTCATTACCCTCTCTGTGGGCTCTGTTCCGGTCGACCAAACCTTGAACGATGATGGATCTCGCATCAAAGCCTGGTTCCCTGGGGTCGACTGGAATCCTTCGCCCACCACTGTGCTGGCGTCTGTCATCCTGCTGTCGAGGCACATATGATCCACCCCTCAGGGGAGGAGTGGGCACTCGACGTCGATCATTGCGATCGAATCGGTGATCATACTGCTCATAGTTCCTGTACTGATCATGCTGGTCACCACGCCCTTCACGCCTCGGGGGCGATCTGGGGCTGTGAGCCGACTGGACCGTATTCGCCGCCATGGATCTGCTGTGAATCCTATTCCGTGATTGCGATACAGCTGAATTCTGATCTCCTGCTGCCCGGAGCAAATCTCTGATCTGCATCAAGCCTCTGCCAGCCTCTGACTGGGAAGGCTGAATCGACTCTGCTATACGGGTTGCCGCTGCTAAATTCTGAATCGGAGTTTGATATACCTGAGTCGGAGGTTTAAAGAGTTGGCGTCGACTGGAGTCTGGAATCCGTTGCTACTCGCGCTCATCGAGTGCCCGCTGAAGGTTCTCCAGTCGAGTGCGCTCAGCCAGGTTGGCCAAGCGCGCGTCCTCTAAGGTGCGAGCCTCAAGGGTTTCTCCAACGATCGGAGTGTGAAGCGCATCCATGTTCCGGTGGTGAAGCTCTTCCCTCTGCTGCGAATTGAGGGGCTCGAGGAGATATTCCTCGTGATCGTGCGACGGATCGCCTCCGCCGTTGCCCCCCTCGGTGCCAGGAAAGCCGGGGGGAGCGTGCGGTCCATTGACCATCAGGACCTCCACCGCTGGATCACTGCTGTCGCACTCGGATGCAGTCTCTGCAGAGCCAGTCAACAGGTCGAACAGGCCGTAGAGAGATTCATCGGGCTCGATTGCCGCGACTTGGGTGGTGGTCGACTGGCGAGCCACCGCGTGTCTCACCCACCGCTGAAGCCTCGACCGACTGGAGCGCTTACGCCGACGGGAAGCGGGGAGGGAGGATGACACGAAAACCGGTCGATACTGGGTCGACGGTTGCCGTAGAAGGACGCCGCGGACGCATGCTCGAAAGTGCGTAGCTCCGCGGACCGGGAGCGCATCCATGTCGAGTGGAGCCTCCTGCAGCCAGGCAGAGTCGTCGGCGACGAATGTGAGCACACCGAGACAGATCTCGCGGCCCTCAACCAAAACTCCATCGGAAACCATGATGATGGGAATCAAAAAGATTGCAACTTCTCTAATAAGTCGCTAAGACACCTGCCCCATGGTGGGCGCCAACTGTCGTGGTTCTAAGTCTGACAGTAGAATAGGGGGTAGGTATGGAGAGGCAAGATCCTAGCTATGGAGCAGTTGTGCACACAAGTGTTTTACGAGTTCAGTCCCTTCTCAGAGGAAGTAACAGCCCTACGTCTCGGAGCCCGGAGGCGGTTGACTGGATTATATGTGTGAGAGTTACAGGGGTGCGAACCCTTCTACCAGTGGAGGGGGGTGGCTTATATAGAGGACGCCAAGACCCCAGCTAGCCCACGTAGCGGAGGGTTAAAGTACATTAAGGTCGGGCGTTACTGGTAACGCCTTACATAAAGTGTCATTATGACCATAAAGACTACTTAATTACAGACCGTTTGGATATACAGTAGATCTTGGACTCCTGGTGGTCGAGTGAGTCTTCATGGTCGAGTGTCTTCATTTTCGTCGAGTGTCTTCTAGTCCGTCGAGTGGAGTTCCTCTTGGTCGACTGGAAGACAACTTCTTCTAAAAGATGTCCTTGGGGAGGGTACCTTGGACAGGTCCATGACCCTACCCTAGGTACATGACTTCATCACCGACCACCAAACACATGGGACAGAAGAACCCCCCCCCCCCCCCAAATCAAAATAGTGAACATGATATATGCCACCCATATCCCCAAGAGGGAGCGCAAGCGTGCACTCAGGGACGTCTATGCAATGGAGCCAGTCGCCCCAAAATTCAACCCATGGTCCTCCTGTCCGATCACCTTCGATCGCAGGGACCATCCGACCAGTATCGGTCATGGCGGTTCAGCCGCACTGGTCCTTGACCGAATTATTGATGGATTCCACCTTATGCGAGTCCTTATGGATGGTGGCAGTAGCCTGAACCTGCTCTGTCAGAATACAGTGTGTAAAATGGGTGTCGATCCATCAAGGCTCAAGCCCACAAAAACCACCTTTAAAGGTGTCATGCCAGGTGTAGAGGCCTGTTGTACGGGCTCAATCACACTTGAAGTGGTCTTCGGATCCCCGAATAATTTCCGAAGCGAAGAGTTGATCTTCGATATCGTCCCCTTCCGCAGTGGTTATCATGCACTGCTCGGACGAACCGCATTTGCTAGATTCAATGCGGTGCCGCACTATGCGTACCTCAAGCTAAAGATGCCCGGACTGTCGGATTTAGGGTTTCGGCAAAACCCTTGAGGTTCGAACACTGGGGTGCGCACGAAGATTTCTCCCTACCGAATCTCGCTCTCAGCCTCGCCGCGATCCCTAAGCTAGCTCGTTGAACTCACAATACAAGAGACACAAGATTTATACAGGTTCAGCCACCGTTGTGGTGTAATACCCTACTCCTGTGTGGTGGTGGTGGATTGCCTCTTGGGCTGATGATGAACAATACAAGGGAAGAACAACCTCTTGAGAAGAGGTGTTCTTGTGCTTGGTGAACTTGTGTGGGTGAGGGTGATCTGAATGATCCGTCCTAGCTTAGTTGAGTCTCGGGTCGAGATCCGTTGCCTCCTACTTTGGTGGCTAGTCCTGTTTATAGAGGCCCTGGTCCTCTCCCCAAATATTGAGCAGGAAGGGATCCAACAGCGGCCAATTTGAAGGGGGACAACTAGTACAAGCTATCCTGACTAAAGGTGGTCTTTGCCTGTCAAAGGCGTTGGTGGTGATGTTGTCTTGGGCTCCACAATGACCTCCGTCCTGCCGTCCTGCTGGTCTTGGTTTTGTTGCACCAATATGTAAACCTTTGCCTGATGCCTCGGTACTGCGCGCCTGCGCTTGCCCCCTTAGCACACATTGCGCGCTCTGGCGCCCGCCTGGCCTTGGTCGTCATGGCTTGCGTCACGGGAACCTCACGAGGTACCCCTTGCCTTGATCTCTCCGCCTCCCTCGCAAGCCTGCCTGGTGAGGCCGCTCCTGAGGAGGCCTTGTGTCGTCCTTCCCACGAGGTTTAGCCCATCGCGAGGGTCTTGAGTGTTGGTTGATGAAGACGGGCCATACTAGGCCACTGGTGGAGCCATGTCGTGGGCCACAGGCAGGAAATTCTAGGGACCCCCGTTCCCAAAACACCGACAGTAGCCCCCGGGCCCAAGGCGCGCTCGGACTTGGCTTAGCGGCGAAGCCAAAGGGCAAGTGCGGAGCGCCACGGGGCCCAATAGCCTATAGCCTTGGTCGACGCGTGGCGACTGATTGGACATGGGCATCTCCGCTTCCCCATGCTGCCTCGGTAATTGCCCGACTTGACGAGTCCCTGCTGCATGCAAAAAGGGTTATCATTACCCGCGATTGTGGAGGTCGACGGTTGGGTTCCCTTGGGCTATAAATGAGGAGGGGCGAGAGCCCTCGTCGCCCATCTCTTCCCATTCCGCTCACTTCTTCTTCCCCGCTCCACCTCCAGTCTTGACACCGATGGCGCTGGTCCACAGATTCTTGGTCGAAGAGAAGGGGAAGGCTCCCCGGGACAAGCCCGATCCGCTCCCGCCGAAGAAGAGGCTGGTCCGCCGCCGCCTCGGCAAGGTTGTAAGGCTGGTGATGACGAGGCCTTGGTGCGAGCGGCCACCTCCTGGGTACCCGCTACCCCAAAGCGCCCAAGCCGGGTGCTCTGGAGAAAGAGGCGGCGAGCGACGCTGCCCGCGCTGCAGCCAAGGTCGGCGCGCCGTGGTAGCGCGCGCTGTCGCCCCTGGAGTCCATGCCGTGGGCTCCTCTCGCGAGCTCGTGCTGCATGCGGTGATGCCTCCAAGCACCTGGATCCACCTTCCTGCGTTCTTCTCCACCGAGATGCCGCCGAGGGGGCCTCTCGAGCTTTGGATGCAGCACACCGACTGTGGCACCCCAGCGACTGGAGCGGAGGTTGTGGTCGTTTCCCCGGGCAAGCTTTTCATGACCCGAGGCTGGGGCGAGGTCGCCCGGGTCTGCCAAATGGGGGGCGCCCTCGTGAAACAGCGCCTCCATGTTGTTCTTCAAGGTCTTCGACGCGGAAGGCCGCCGCCTGGAGTGCTGCCCTGGAGGAGGCAGTCAGGCGATTGACGCGGCGGGGGCTGGGCCTGCCGTATGCTCCCCCAGTGACTCCTCCGGCAGCAGCAGCGATGCTCGGGAGCTCGACGACTATCCCAAACTCTACGAGACTCCGGAGATGAGCGACGACAGCTACGCACCCCCGAGCTCTCGCCGCGCCCGGAGCAAGGCGGCAGCATCGGGCCGTCGCCACCGCTGATCTGGATGGGGTTGGCGCCGGCCTCTTGAGGCCCACTGTTGATGATGGCGTTGGCCACGATGACACGTGTAGTTAGGGTTCCTCAAAGTTGTTTCCTTTTTGTTCCCCACGAGGAATCGGGAAACACCCCGGTGGGGCATGTAAAGGGTCCGCGATGCGTTTTGTTGATGTTATCCTTATTATGAAATCATGCGAGTGCTTGTCCTGTCCTGGCTTGGCTCCCCCTTTCTAACCTCGCGACAACCTGGCGCTCTACGCTGACAGGTCCCGGTCCCCAGGCAGGCTGTAGCCGTCCCTGGTATGCCAGGTCGCGATGCCGTGGTCAAGGCCAGGAGGTGAGCGGCCTGAGGTCCAGTAAGAGCCCCTGAGGCGCGATGCTCAGGAGGTCCCCTTTAGCGTGCAAGCAGCCTCCAAGAGGTGAGAAAGGAAGGCAACATTGCTGCCATAGGGCCGCATCAAGTGAGAAATTCCGCATTGTAACGATTAGCTGTTCTAGGCGTGAAACTTATCTCGGTAATCTGGAGTCGTTCCCTTGCGTTGCGCCAGACTTGTGCGTCGGCAGCTGTGGCACAACTAGGTTAGGCCCATGCGAGCCTCCCCCTTAATTTCACGCACTCTCCTTCGGGCTCTACGTCCTCAGGTCCCGGCCCTCGAGCGAGCTCAGCCGCCGCTGGTATGCCAGGTCGCGATGCCGTGGTCAAGGCCAGGGGGTGAGGGATGGAGAGCCAGTAAGAGCTCCTGAGTCACGATGCTCAGGAGCCCCCCTTTTAACGCGCAAGCGGATCGCATGGGAAAGAGAAGGAGCTCGTGGTGACGCCCGCTGTAGACCTTAGGAGGTTCCTGTAAATCAGCATGAGAAAAGCACGAGTTGCCATTATGATTGCCGACCGGTCATTGGTTTCTTCGAGAGAGAGGTGAGGGCACTAAGGGCCTGGTGAGGTGACGCGCACAAGCCTGCCGCGAGCCAGAGCTCGACCGCTCAGATTTTTTGGTGTTGCAGGGACGGACCCGTGCACAAGCGCCGTGCTAGCGCGAGCGGCTCCCGTGGTAGGTGGCAATCGAGCAGGTGATAATCATAGGTAGATTAGGCATGAAAGGCAAATCTGCATAGGTAGATGCAGAATGGATACATGCCACTGGGTCAGACCCAAGCGGCTTGGGGATGATGCAACCCGAGGGGTGCCCCCAGCAAGGTAAGCTAAAGACATAAAAAGAGATACATGTCGCAGGGACGGACCCATGCGGCCTGGGAATGATGCAGTCGTGAGGGCGCTCCCAGCTGAAATGAACTTGGGGGATGTCACCTGGTTTCGTTGTAGAGGGGGTGTTGGGGCAACCGAAGATGCGCGTTGAAGGGGCCGATCCTCACGAGCCACCAGGGCCCTGAGCCTCGGGAGGCTCTGGGGGTCCAGGTGCTTCCTTGAGGACCGTCTCCATCTTCGCTAGGACCGCGTGGTGCCTGGCCTCCTAAGCCGCCAGAATGCTCCGCAGGTGACACTGGTAGGTGGTAGCCATGTTCGGCAGGCCGAAAGGCATGCGAACGTAGCTGTGCCATGGACCCTGGCAGCGTCCCACACACGAAGGCCAGAAGTGCTCCTGAGATGCGGCTCGGTTGAGCCCTGGGATGTCGACGTAGACGCGCAGCCCACCATCCTTGCCTGGATGGGGAGCCACGCCGGGCAAGCGGCGGTCGCCGCGCACGACCCTTGCTTCCTGAAGCTCCTGAGTGGTCTTGGCAATGAACTCCAGAACGTTGGGCTTTACACGCCATGTGCCTTCCTGAGGGAAACGTGCCGTGAAGCACACCTCCAAGTGGTGCCCGAGTGCCTCCCTCGCGATGTTGGCGAGGTCTGAGGCCCTCCAGACGAGAGTCCCCGAGCCCTGCCCGAGGAGGGCGTCGGGCGCGCCTTCCTATGCAATGGAAGGAGGCTCCCCAAGCACGGGCGCTGATCCTGACGCGGCACCACCTGAGGTGCCGACCTCCTGAGACCCTGTCCGGAGCGGTTGTTTCTTCTTCTTGGGGATGGCCTCAGGAGGGTTTTCGCCCCTACTGTCTGGGTCCTCGATTGCTGTAGCTTGGAAGGCATGCTCAAGGGAGCATACCGCATCTCTCTCTTTGCAGGGGATCGTGATGATTCCGCCGCTCCTGGGATCTTGAGGACGTTGTAGCCGTGGTGGGTCACTGCCATGAACTTGGCCAGGGCTGGATACCCGAGGATGACATTGTACGGTAGGTGGATGTGGGCGACATCGAAGTTGATGATGTCGGCGTTCTGGGAATGGGGGTCCCCAAACTTGCCTGCCTGCGGCCTGCGGCGTGGCTCAAGTGGTGGCCCAGTTCGGCCCATATTCATCGACTCAAGCCCAAGACCCTCGCGAGGGGCCAAGCCTCGCGGGGCGGACGACAGGAGGCTTCCCCAGGAGCGGCCTCGCCAGGCAAGGCTCGCGAGGAGGCGGAGAGATCAAGGCAAGGGTACCCACGAGGTGCTCATGACGCAAGCCATGACGATCAAGGCCAGGCAGGCGCCAGGCGGGTGCTGTCCTGCGCAGTGTCCTTGTTTCCTCTTTGGTGCAAAGGGGGCAAGCGCATGCGCAGGGTACCGAGGCATCAGGCAAAGGTTTCCATTCCGGTGCAGCAGGACCAAGACAGGCAAAGCGGCAGGATGGAGGTCACCGTGGAGCCCAGGATGGTGTCATCACCAGAGTCTTTGGCATTCAAAGACCAAATTTAGTTAGGATAAGCTGTACTAGATGTTCCCCTTCAAAATGGCCGTTGTTGGCGCCCTTCCCACTCAATATTTGGGAAGAGGACCAGGGCCTCTATATATAGGACTAGCCACCACAGTAGGAGGGGGGATCTCATTTTGATCTCATCTGGATCTCACCCAGAGCCAACAGAGACGGAGCAATTCCTCTCCAAGCACACCACCACAAGAACACCCCTCGCGAGGTTGTTCTTCCTTTGTACTATCCATCATCAGCCGCTGAGGCAATCCACTCACCACACACTGGAGTAGAGTATTACACCGCAATGGTGGCCTGAACTAGTATAAACCTCGTGTCCCTTGTGTTGTTCATCGTGTAGTCTAAATTCTCAGCGAGGCATTGAGACATGGGTTGGTAGAGGAAAGATCTTCGCACGCACCCCAGAGTTCGAACCTTAAGGGTTTGCCAGAACCCCACATCCGACAGATGAGCTCGATGCGGTAGTTGTCGCACTGTCCGAAGGTGACAGGGAGGCGGACCTGCCCTATTGGGGTGGTGGAACCGTCGGTAACTCCTGAGAAGGGCTTGGTAGGCTGAAGTTGATCATATGGCACTTGAAGATTGTCGAACATCTCAACGAACAAGACGTTAAGTCCCGCTCCACCGTCGATGAGGGTCCTGGTAACTTGCACATTGCTGATGACAGGTGAGCAGAGCATCGGGAGAACGCCAGCAGTAGCCGCGCACTTGGGTTGATCTACCGAGCTAAAGGTGATGGCGCACTTGGACCACCTGAGCCGGTGCGTGGACTTGAGCCTGGGGAGGGCTGCGTTCACGTCGCAAGCAAACTACTTGAAGATACACTGAGAAGCTGGGGCCTGAGCTCCGCCCACGATGCAAGCGATAGCACGTGGCTCCTGGAAGCCCCCAGCCCCCTCGTCCTAATGATGGTTGTCATTCCTTCTTGGCAGCGGTGACAGCGGAGTAAGGCCTGCGTTCCCCTGGGGGTAGTCCTCGCGAGGCTGATCCCTCCAGGTGCCCTCACGGGGCTGGTCCCTCCAGGCGCCCTTGCGAGGCTGGTCCTACCAGTGATCCTCACGAGGTCGGTCACGCCACTCCTGACGAGGGCCACGGTCGTCCCATTGCTACCTCTTGAGCACTGCGTTGGTTTTCCTCGAAGAGGAGAGGATGATGCAGTAAAGTAGCGTAAGTATTTCCCTCAGTTTTTGAGAACCAAGGTATCAGTCCAGTAGGAGACCACGCACAAGTCCCTCGTACCTACACAAAACGATAGCTACTCGCAACCAACGCGATTAGGGGTTGTCAATCCCTTCACGGTCACTTACGAGGGTGAGATCTGATAGAGATGATAAATAATATTTTTGGTATTTTTGATAGATAGATGCAAAGTGAAGAGTAAAAGGCAAAGTAAAAACAAAGCAAGTAAATAAAGCGATAGCGATTGATATGATGAGAATAGACCCGGGGGCCATAGGTTTCACTAGTGGCTTCTCTCGAGAGCATAGATATTCTACGGTGGGTGAACAAATTACTGTTGAGCAATTGACAGAATTGAGCATAGTTATGAGTATATCTAGGTAATGATCATGTATATAGGCATCACGTCCGAGACAAGTAGATCGAAACGATTCTGTATCTACTACTATTACTCCACTCATCGACCGCTATCCAACATGCATCTAGAGTATTAAGTTAAAAACAGAGTAACGCCTTAAGCAAGATGACATGATGTAGAGGGATAAATTCATGCAATATGATAAAAAACCCCCATCTTGTTATCCTCGATGGCGACAATACAATACATGCCTTGCAACCCTTTCTGTCACTGGGTAAGGACACTGCAAGATTGAACCCAAAGCTAAATACTTCTCCCATTGCAAGAACTACCAATCTAGTTGGCCAAACCAAACGGATAATTCGAAGAGACTTGCAAAGATAACTCAATCATACATAAAAGAATTCAGAGAAGATTCAAATATTTTCCATAGATAATACTGGATCATAAACCCACAATTCATCGGTCTCAACAAACACACCGCAAAAAGAAGATTACGTCAAATAGATCTCCACAAGAGAGGGGGAGAACATTGTTTTGAGATCCAAAAAGAGAGAAGAAGCCATCTAGCTACTAGCTATGGACCCGAAGGTCTGAAGTAACTACTCACACTTCATCAGAGGGGCTATGGTGTTGATGTAGAAGCCCTCCGTGCTGGATTCCCCCTCCGGCGGAGCTCTGGAACAGGTCCCAAGATGGGATCTCGTGGATACAGAAGGTTGCGGCGGTGGAATTAGGTTTTTGGCTCCCCTTTTGATCTGTCGGGGGTACGTAGGTATATATAGGAGGAAGGAGTATGTCGGTGGAGCAACAGGGGGCCCACGAGGTAGGGGGCGTGCCCAGGGGGGGCGTGCCCTCCACCCTCGTGACCGCCTCTGGCACTTCTTGGAGTAGGGTCCAAGTCTCCTAGATCACGTTCGGTGAGAAAATCACGTTCCCGAAGGTTTCATTCTGTTTGGACTCCGTTTGATATTCCGTTTCTTCGAAACACTGAAATAGGCAAAAAATAGCAATTCTAGGCTGGGCCTCCGGTTAATAGGTTAGTCCCAAAAATAATATAAAAGTGGAAAATAAAGCCCAATATAGTCCAAAACAGTAGATAAAGTAGCATGGAGCAATCAAAAATTATAGATACGTTGGAGACATATCACCCATCATCCTCCGCCATGTCCTCCTCCTCGGCCATAGCCCCGGTCGTTGCACCGATCGAAGCATCCTTCTTGAACGGCCCTGATCTCCTGGCAATCATTGGTGTTGCGGGTGTGGAGGTTGTGGTAGGCACAGAATGGTCGGCTGCCCTTGGACGACTCCGGCTGGTCCCTGCCGTGCTTCGTGTCTGGTTCTGCCGCGAGCACGGCCACTCCCTTGCGCTTCACATCCTTGGCCTTGGTCTTCTTTTCTTCTGGGCCGGCAGCCGGGAGCTCGAGGAGGGAGAGGCGTCCTTCTCCAGCTCTTGTGCACTTGGTCGCCAGGTTGAACAACTCCAGGGATGTGCACAACTCCTCGTGGATGGCGAGCTCCTCCTTCATCTTGACGTCTCAGACGCCATCAAAGAACGCTGAGATGATGGCCTCGTTCGTCACCTTAGGGATCTTGAGGCGAACACTGTTGAAGCGCTGGATGTATTTCTGCAGGGTCTCCCCAGGATGTTGCTTGATGCGGCACAGGTCACCCGTGGCCGAGGGGCGGTCGCGAGTGCCCTGGAAGTTGGCGATGAAGCGACTGCGCATCTCATCCCAGGAGGAGATCGAGCCGGGAGGCAGGTTCAGGAGCCACGAGCGGGCACCGTCCTTGGGTGCCATGGGAAACCAATTCACCATGACCTTCTCGTCGCTGTTGGCCGCCTCGATGCTTAGCTCGTAGAGCTGCAAGAACTCCATGGGTTCAGGGTGCCGTCATAGCAAGGAGGCAGGTCCGGCTTGAACTTGCTGGGCCAGGCGACGCTACGCAGCTTGGGGGTGTAGGCACGGCAGCCTGCTGTGCTCACCGGTGCCCTTTGCTGGAGTGGAGCTTGCTCTTGACGATACCCGTGCACCGCTGCCACAGGCAGCACGCGGTCTTGTCATGCCGGTGCAGGGAGCATGGGGGCGCCTTCTTGAGGTCGAGGGACTTCTTAACAGTTTCCTTCTTGTCGCGCGGGCGCTGGACGCGGTGGGTCCCTCCCAGGGGCTGCGCGCCTTGGCGCCAGGGCGCCGTCTTGGGGCAGAGGCGGTGGAGGTGCTCCATGAGCCACGTCGCCTGTACCTGGCGGAGGGCGAGGCAACGAGAGGGACGACGCGAGAGAGCCCCCTGCGGCACTAACGAGCTCGGTGATGCGAGTGAGCCACTCCTCGTAGAAGTCGTTGACGGGGCGGTAATGCAAGAGCTCGCGTGCCATAAGCAGCGCGGCCTGTGCGTACATGGGGGCGCAACGAGCATGGGACGATGAGCCAACTAGGGTTAGCGACGGAGTGGCGGTGCGGCCGTCCTGCCGCACCGAGGGGTGCAGCAAGGATGCTTGCTGCTCGTTCCCCATCAGGCCGGTGGAGGCGTTGGCGGAAGGCGACGGAGAACGACGTGGAGGTCCACCGACAGGAGCCGTCTGGGTGACGTGTGCGATGAGAGCGGCCCGGTGCTCAGCGCGGGCTCAACGGGCGTCAGACATGGATGCGATGAAGCGGTGGGACGCGGATTAGGGGAAGAAATATTTCGGGGCACCCCTACCTGGCGCGCCAAATGTCGGATTTAGGGTTCTGTCAAAACCCTTGAGGTTCGAACACTAGGGTGCGCATGAAGATTTCCCCATACCGAATCTCGCTCTCAGCCTCGCCGCGATCCCTAAGCTAGCTCGATGAACTCACAACACAAGAGACACAAGATTTATATAGGTTCGGGCCACCATTGTTGTGTAATACCCTACTCCTGTGTGGTGGTGGTGGATTGCCTCTTGGGCTGATGATGAACAGTACAAGGGAAGAACAGCCTCCCGAGGAGAGGTGTTCTTGTGCTTGGTGAACTTGTGTGGGTGAGGGTAATCTGAATGATCCGTCCTAGCTTAGTTGAGGCTCGGGTCGAGATCCGTTGCCTCCTACTGTGGTGGCTAGTCCTATTTATAGAGGCCCTGGTCCTCTCCCCAAATATTGAGCGGGAAGGGATCCAACAACAACCAATTTGAAGGGGGACAACTAGTACAAGCTATCTTGACTAAAGGTGGTCTTCGTCTATCAAAGGCACTGGTGGTGATGCCGTCTTGGGCTCCACAATGACCTCTATCCTCCCGTCCTGCTGGTCTTGGTCTTGTTGCACCGATATGGAAACCTTTGCCTGATGCCTCGGTACTCCATGCCTGTGCTTGCCCCCTTAGCACCAAAGGGGAAACGAGAACGCTGCGCGCGCTGGCGCCCGCGTGGCCTTGGTCGTCATGGCTTGCATCACGGGAACCTCACGAGGTACCCCTTGCCTTGATCTCTCCGCCTCCCTCGCGAGCCTGCCTGGTGAGTCCGCTCCTGAGGAGGCCTTGTGTCATCCGCCCTGCGAGGCTTGGCCCCTCGCGAGGGTCTTGAGTGTTGGTTGATGAAGGCATGCCATACTGGGCCACTGGTGGAGCCATGCCGTGGGCTGCAGGCAGGCAAGTCTGGGGACCCCCGTTCCCAGAATGCCGACACAGACCACGCGGTGTTATAACAGTCAATGGAAATATAGAGCGCTCCCTCCATACCGAGGAGCACACCGTGGCCCTTGCAGCAGAAGTACAGAGTTGCCTTTTAGGCAGAACCTCAATTCAGCAGTAAAGCCCCTGTACACCGTTAAGCGAGTCCGAACTACTCTGTAGCAGGACTGTCCAGCTCGTCCAGAGCTTGACTAGCAATTCGGCCTCCGTCCCAGTCCCAATCAAGCGGTGAAATTTGTGCCGCGCGTACATAACTACACACTTAAAATACCATGGGCATGGACGGAGGCACAGCTAGACCGCGGTCCACAATGCAGCACAACCGCCCCTGGATCCGCATACCTTCACTTTTTCTCTTTCTTTCAGGTTTTTTGTCTTCTTGAGGCTTTTCTGATAACCTGATCATCGGACCCATCACGGGACGGACACACCAAGGAGGCAAGGAGCTTTGACGTATAAGAGAATCCCCAGGTGATCTCTGCTAACGATCGCTATACCTATTTTACATACCCACACGCAGCTCGCTCTTGGTCTTGGCATGTCAAATAGCCTTATTTGCTTATCACATTACTTGTACAAGTACGCCTCGACGTATTAATCAAATTACAATGGAAAATAATTTGCAATGTCAGCTTATTACTTGATTTTTCCTTGACTTTGCATCTTTTATAAATTGCACCCGTACACTCTAGTACGCATTACTTCGCCAGGGGCTTCATCACGCCCCGCAATATGGCAATAAAGTCCGAACACTTTTACAGTACAGTTCGGCACCCCGAACTTATAGCATTATATGCATCTGCTCCGAATCATGTCTTTGGTCAATAGTTGGGTTGCCTGGCTCCTGTGCTTACTACCTTACGTTCTACTATATCGGCTAGGGTAGTAAAGGGAGAACTACTGTGATTGTGTCCCAGTTCTTCTGGACGAGCACGTTAGTAGAGAAAGCCGAAAACTAACTGTCATTATGCGGCGAGAGTTGGTCAGCTGTTCGAGAGGTTTTCAAATCCTTAGAGATTTTTTCTGCTTTATGCGAGGAATCGGTTTTTATCCGATTAGGCGTGTATAGTGCCCCAACTTCAGCCTTCCGAATACCGGGGGCTTCGCCAAAATTCTCATTGTCAAACTCCTATGGCTAAGTGAGGGTGATAAAGCCGTATCGTCCGATTGCCTTGTTCGTTGCGTTAAACACCTCCTTTAAGGACCAAAATTTGGAGTAAAGAGTGTTTAAATCCCGAACACCCCCGTACTATCTACGTGGGGGCAGAAGCCGACGACTGGCCAACTCTCAGATTTCATAAACGGCCGCACAAGAGGTAAAATTTTAAAGTAACTAGCATTATATTACATAACGACCTTGTTTCATATTACAGGACAGGATAACATGAATGTATTAATGGGAATATGATATCCTTGGCACATTGCTCTGCCGCAAGGCGGTATCCCTCCAGGACACTATCAAAATATAGCTCGGGTCCGCGGTGCTCCTTGACCTCAGGCGGCCGCTCGGTCATCAACTTCTTGGCATCCATCTTCACCCACGCACCTTCAATGCAAACCGACTGCTTTATAACTTCAAGCCGCGGGCAGGCACTGACAAGCCGCTTCACGAGTCTGAAGTAGCTGCTGGGCATGGGCTTAGCAGGCCATAGCCGGACTATTAGGTCCTTCATGGCTAGTTCGGACACCTGATGCAGCTCGACCAGCTGTTTCAGCTGGTCGCTAAAGGGCACTGGATGTTCTGGTCCAAGGTATTGAGACTAGAACAGCTTCTCTATAGAGCTCCGTTATTCAGCTTGATAGAACTCTGCAGCATCTGATATGCTGTGCGGCAGATCCACAAACGCCCCTAGAGAGCTCCAAATTCGGGTAAGTAAAAGGAACCTTTCCTTCACAGACTTGCTTTGCATAATGAAAGCCTTACCCGCTGCGATCTTCTTGGCCGTCTGGATTTCCTGGAGGGGCTTCAGCTCAAGCATCTTATGCGCTCTGGCGGGCCTTGGCAAGTTCGGACTCTTGAGTCTTAGAATCACGCTCCAAGGACTCGTACTTCTTGACGGCGTCCTGGAGCTCTTGCTGGACCTCGCTGACCCGGGCCTCCTGCTTCTCGCGCGCGGCGCATTCCTTTGCCGCTTTGTCCTCGGCCTCGGCTAACGCCTTCTTGACAGCTGCCACCTCGGTCGTGGCCCCTACTAAAGTTCATGACACTTTAGTCAGCACGAACCATTCATCCGTCCTAAATATACACGCAGGTTACTACATACCTTTGCTCTCTTCCAGCTGCTTCTTCACAAGGCCGAGCTCTTCCTCGGCCCGCTCCAGATTCTGCTTCAGTCCGGAGACCTCTGCAGTATGAGCAGCAGCAGGCAGCAGCAACGCCTGCTTACTCACATAGACATCTTATGTTAGACTCCTGCAAAAATTATTTTGATCCTTTGTTCGGCTTTTCTTTCCGAACACCAAACAGAGCATCAGGGGCTACTGTCTACACTATGATATTCTTTTACAATTATATTACTTACCTCAAAGCCTGTTAGAAGGCTAGTGTAGGCTTCGGTCAGTCCGCTTTTGGCAGACTGGATCTTCTCAATCACCGTACTCATAAGAGTACGGTGTTCTTCCACAATGGAAGCGCCTTGTAGCGCTTCCAGTAATCTATCCGGTGCCTTTGGATGGACAGAGGTCACCGGTGGAGTTGGTTCACCCCCTCGTTCGAAAGAGGCGGCCTGCCTGAATCCGGAGCCACTTGGGTCTCCGGAGCTGTATTCGGCTGGGGGCCGAGTTGGAGATGACCCCCATCATCGGTGTCCATAGGGGTCGTTCCCCCCATGTGTTCGGCAACCGGGGTTTTGCCCTCCGGCACCACCGGGACGGCCACCTGATCCTCTCCCTGGCCTGGGATCCTTCGAGACAACACCTTGGTGTTGTCCGCGGCCTTGGGGGAGGAGGCCGTCGGAAGGGACTCGTTGTTCATCACCGACGGGTCCAGCAATCCCTCTGAAGAGGAGGATAGATCGATGTTGGACTCAGCCGGACTGCAAGTATACGATCTGGCCTATTAAAAGCAATAAAGTAAAAAGGCCGGATATATTACTGTATCCGGGTACTTACGATTTGGCCAGGACTTGACCCTGGGCTCCCACTCCCTGCCGCTGTTGGTGGCCGCCGCGGAGTTATCCGGAAGGGAAGTCTTCCCCTTCTTGGACGCTTTGGCCTCCCCATATGTGGAATAGATCTCCTTTTCTTCTTCTTCCAGGGGGGGGGGAATAGATCTCCTCTTCTTCTTCTTCCTCCTCCTCGTCATCTCCGGCGACGGAGGAGTGATCCTCGACGTCTTCGAACATCGCGTCCGAAGCGCCCTTGCGATGTAGACCATCTTTGGTCCCCTTGGCCGTCTTCTTGTGATCCTCGACGTCTTCGGACATCACGTCTGAAGCGCCCTTGCGATGGAGACCATCTTTGGTCCCCTTGGCCGTCTTCTTGGCCTTGTTTTCCGGCACCTCATAAGGCACCGGAAACAACATCTTCGTCAGAAGTGGGGTTTCTTGGTCTTTGGGTAGCGGAGCCGAACAGTTAGTCCGCTTCGCTATCGCTATCGAAGCCTGAAAAAATTGATAGGAAGGCTTAGGTTCCTTCCTCAAAATATGTCGGTAAAGGGTATACCTTGAAAACATGAAAGAACTTACCTAATTAGCCTGACGTTTCAAGCTAAGCACGCGATCCTCGGTTGTGGGTGGTGGTGCCTCGCCGGCTTTGAAGAGCACCTTCCAGATGTCTTCGTGCATCATGCTGAAGAGCTCTAGTAGCGTCTGGTGCTTGGCCGAATCGAACTCCCACAAATAGCAAGTCCGGCGTTGGCACGGAAGGATCCGACGAATGAGAATAACCTGGATCACGCTGACGAGCTTGATTCTCTTGGTTATCATGTTCTAGACGCATGTCTGGAGCCCAGTCAGCTCTTTCAAAGAATCCCAGGTCAGGCCCTTCTCTTGCCAAGAGGTGAGCCGCAGCAAAACTCCGGATCAGAATTTGGGGGCCGCCGCCCAGTTGGTGTCACGCGGCTCGGTGATGTAGAACCACCCCGACTGCCACCCCTTCACCGTCTCCACAAAGGAGCCCTCAGGCCAGGTGGCGTTGGGCATCTTGCCCACCATGGTGCCCCCACACTCAGCTTGTTGGCCACTCACCACCTTGGGCTTCACATTGAAGGTCTTCAGCCATAGGCCGAAGTGAGGTGGGATGTGGAGAAAGGCCTTGCAGAAGAAAATGAATGCCGAGATGTTGAGGATAGAGTTGGGGGCCAAATCATGGAAGTCCAGCTCGTAGTAAAACATCAGTCTGTGGACAAACAGGTGGAGAGGGAATCCCATCCCATGGACGAAGTGTGTGAGAAACACCACCCTTTTGTGGGGCTCCAGGGTGGGGACGATTTGTCCCTTGGCTGGAAGGCGATAAGCGATGTCCTTGGCCAGGTACCCGGCCTCCCGGAGCTCCTTGATGTCCTTCTTCTTGACAGAGGAGGCCATCCACTTGCCTCCAGCTCTGGATCCGGACATGGTTGGAGTGCTTTTTTGGGCGGAGAAAGCTAGAGCTTGGGTGCTGGAGCTCGAGAATGGATGGGCAGAGGAAGGAGAAGGCGTGGGTGAACAAGGATGCATCCTTATCCCTTTATAAAGGCAGTAAAAGTCATGCGCCTCCCTGCTCGCCTTAAAATCCGCCCATTCCCCAAGCACCATGCAGATGACGCAGTTGGGTTACCCATGCCCGTATTGATGAGAATCCTGTGATAAGGGGACACGATCTCTGCTTCGACAAGACGTGCCAATGAAACCATCTCTTGAAAACGGAGTGGCAGGCTAAAAAACGGTTCGAATAATGACCGGGCAGTGGCGTGATGTTATGCTACAAAAAGTTGTCAGCGGATTGGACTCGTGAAATATTATACTCTCTACGGTTGTGTGTGGTATTTTTTTTGCAGAGTCGGACATGATTCTTGAGTTCGGAATTTACTTTGAAGTATTTGGAGAAGGAACCCGCCTTGCAATGCCGAAGACAATATGCGCGCCGCACTCATCGTCATTGAAGCCTGGTTTAGGGGCTACTGAGGGAGTCCTGGACTAAGGGGTCCTCGGACAGCCGGACTATATACTTTGGCCGGACTGTTGGACTATGAAGATACAAGATAGAAGACTTCATCCCGTGTCCGGATGGGACTCTCCTTTGCGTGTAAGGCAAGCTTGGTGATTCGGATATGTAGATTCCTTTCTCTATAACCGACTTTGTATAACCCTAGCCCCCCGGTGTCTATATAAACTGGAGGGTTTAGACTTCTAGGGTTTAGCCACAACCATCACAACTTCATAGATTAGACTTCTAGGGTTTAGCCAATACGATCTCGTGGTAGATCAACTCTTGTAATTCTCATATTCATCAGGATCAATCAAGCAGGAAGTAGGGTATTACCTCCATGGAGAGGGCCCGAACCTGGGTAAACATTGTGTCCCCCGCCTCCTGTTACCATTAGCCTTAGACGCACAGTTCGGGACCCCCTACCCAAGATCCGCCAGTTTTGACACCGACACCGGGCAACATGGAGCGTGGGGCACTTCGGCAAGGTCTTCGGGGCGACGGCCTCGGAGGCCTACGTGCCCCACATGGTGGACCAGGAGTACACGTTGGAGGACGACCTTGGCTTGTTCCTCGAGCCAGGCTAGGAGGAGGAGGTGCTAGAAGATGAGGCTTTCCAGGAGCCTCCGGGAGCCTCACCAACTGTGCCGGCAAAAACAGCTACAGGGTACCACTAATCTCTCAGGAGCAAGCTTACGCTAACCATGGGTCGCAGGAGGATCAGGTCACAGCCGTAGATGGTGGCCCCAGCTCGACAGCCTCCCTTCCACCACGAGGAGCGCACTGGGGGCTGCAGGGAAGGGGCCGGGAGCAAGGCCCCTCCCCGCATCATGCGGAGCAGGGCGTCCCCTGGAGGTAGGCCCTCTGCCAGGGAGGTGCTGGCGAGCCTTCCCCCGGCAGAGGACCCGTGGTTGTCGAGGGCGCCGCTAGCGTCCCCTTTGCCCCTTGGCTTCGTCCTGGTTTCCGGACGCCCCAATGGTGGTTGAGGGCTGCGCAAGGTGGGGCCCTCGTCTGGCAATATGAAGTAAGGCTCACGCCTGTGAAGGTCTCCTCTTGTGACACTCTCACATAATAATGAGTGGGGCTGTACACGCCCCGGAGTCTCAGGAGTGCCACCCTTGGGCCTTGGGGGCTCCCTCCCACGTCCCAGTGGTAGCACTTAGCTCCACGCTGGTGAGGAGACAAGACGACTAGACTAGGCGCCGGACACGACCATTTGCTTTTAACCTCTTTTCTGTAGCCCCGATTTCTGGCTTTGGATTTAAGTTTGAAGTTGAATTTTCATTGGTGTGCGCAGGGGTGCCTTTTCTCGTTCGTCCGATTTCCTGCAATCTGGTTCCTTGCCTTGATTTGGATTTTGCACCTGCTGCCTGCCCCTCGCGAGCCCCTCCCGGGCGGGGGCTGGGCATAGCATACACGTGAAGCACGCATGTTCTGCCATGGCTGACGTTTGCTTCTCGCGAGGCGTCCTCGGACGGATCGACATGCTCCTCAGAAGTTCACGGCCCTCGGACGGTTCGGAACTTGTCCGGACTAAGGTAAATTACAGCAGCACGCGGGCTCATAAAAACACATCTCTGGCTTGGCCTAAGGAATAGAAGCAATAATCTGTTTACATGAGGGGCTCCCCTCCCAAAATGCTCTTACAACTTCCAAGGCTATGCCCGAGCTTTCGCATGCAGGGTCAGCGACAAGGAAGCACAGGCTCAATCATACATGTCGCTCACTGCACCCTCCGGGTCGCCCTCAAACTTGTCGCTAGCGTCACTGTCGCCGTCGCTGGCATCACCATCGCCATCACCGACGCCGCCCTCACCATCGTCGACCATGTCGCCTTCATCCGCATCGACCACCACTGTGTCATCCTCGGAGGTGAAGGCCCTGACTAGAGCATCCACGTTGGCTTCTACCCAACGCGCCAGGTCGCCCGGGGTGGCCTCGGGCACGGGGGCAATGGTGGCGTCAAAATCGAAGTTGGGGTAGGTGTTCTGGAGGTGGCTGAAGACGCGGGAGAACACGCACCTGAGTAGGCCGCGGCTCCTCTCTTCAACAAGCGCGCGAGCCCTTTCGGACCAATTCTCCAGGCATGTCATCACGTCGGTGAAGAAAAGGAGGTGACTGGTGATACGTCTCCAATGTATCTATAATTTTTGATTGTTCTATGCTATTATATTACCTGTTTTGGTTGTTTATGGGCTTTACTATACACTTTTATATCATTTTTGGGACTAACCTATTAACCGGAGGCCCAACCCAAATTGCTGTTTTTTTGCCTACTTCTGTGTTTCACAGAAAAGGAATATCAAACGGAGTCCAAACGGAATGAAACCTTCGGGAGAGTTAGTTTTGGAACAAACGCAATCTAGGAGACTTGGAGTGGACATCAAGAAATAAACAAGGTAGCCACGAGGCAGGGAGGAGCGCCCAGGTGGGGTAGGCGCGTTCCCCACCCTCATGGGCCCCTCATGGCGCCCCTGACTGACTTCCTTCACCTATATATATCCACATACCCTGAAAACATCAAGGACCACCACGAAACCCTATTTACACCGCTGCAACCTTCTGTACCCGTGAGATCCCATCTTGGGGCCTTTTCCGGTGCTCCGCCGGAGGGGGAATCGATCACGGGGGGCTTCTACATCAACGCCATAGCCTCTCCGATGAGTTGTGAGTAGTTTACCATAGACCTTCGGGTCCATAGTTATTAGCTAGATAGCTTCGTCTCTCTCATTGATTCTCAATACAAAGTTCTCCTCGATCTTCTTAGAGATCTATTCGATTTCACTCTTTTTGCGGTGTCTTTGTCGAGATCTGATGAATTGTGGGTTTATGATCAAGTTTATCTATGAGAAATATTTGAATCTCCTCTAAATTCTTTTATGTATGATTGGTTATATTTGCAAGTCTCTTCGAATTATCATTTTGGTTTGGCCTACTAGATTGATCTTTCTTGCAATGGGAGAAGTGCTTAGCTTTGGGTTCAATCTTGAAGTGTCCTTTCCCAGTGACAGCAGGGGCAGCGAAGCACATATTCTATTGTTGCCATCGAGGATAAAAAAGATGGGGGTTATATCATATTGCTTGAGTTTATCCCTCTACATCATGTCATCTTGCCTAATGCGTTACTTTGTTCTTATGAACTTAATACTCTAGATGCATGCTTGATAGCAGTTGATGTGTGGAGTAATAGTAGTAGATGCAGAATCGTTTTGATCTACTTGTCACGGATGTGATGCCTATATACATGATCATGCCTAGATATTCTCATAACTATGCACTTTTCTATCAATTTCTCGACAGTAATTTGTTCACCCACTGTAGTACTTATGCTATCTTGAGAGAAGCCACTAGTGAAACCTATGGCCCCCGGGTCTATTTTCTATCATATAATTTCTGATCTATTTTATTTTGCTATCTTTACTTTCCAATCTATATCATAAAAATACCAAAAATATTTATCTTATTATTGTCTCTATCAGATCTCACTTTCGCAAGTGGCTGTGAAGGGATTGACAACCCCTTTATCGCGTTGGCTGCGAGGTTCTTGTTTGTTTGTGTAGGTACGAGGGACTTGCATGTAGCCTCCTACTGGATTGATAGCTTGGTTCTCAAAACCGAGGGAAATACTTATGCTACTTTGCTGCATCACGCTTTCCTCTTCAAGGGAAAAACCAAAGCATGCTTAAGAGGTAGCAAGAAGGATTTCTGGCACCGTTGCCGGGGAGTCTACGCTCAAGTCAAGACATACCAAGTACCCATCACAAACTCTTATCCCTCGCATTACATTATTTGCCATTTGCCTCTCATTTTCCTCTCCCCCACTTCACCCTTGTCGTTTTATTCTCCCCTCTTTCGTTCATCTTTTTCGTTTGCTTGTGTTGCCATGTGCCTTCTATGTGCTTGCATCTTTGCTTGCTAAAAATCTATTGATATGGATCCAGTTAAAGTGTACTACTTAGATCATCTTCGATCCTTATGTGCTCGTGCTGAAACCCCAACTAGCTTAGTTGATGGGAAATCTTTAGATGAGCATGCTCATTTTGTGTGTCATTGTTTGTTTGAAAAAGGGAGTCTCTTATGGGATCAAATAAACAGATTGCTGTGTTATGCTTGGAATCTTTGTGAAATTTGTGATTTTACTTGTTGCTCTAAGAACCCTAAAAAACATATTCCCTACCTATGTGAGTTTAATGATAATGAAATCTTATCTTCTTATGCAAAGGGTGTTTATAGTTACTATGATATCGACCAAATTGAAGAATTTGTTGCTTTTAAGGGTGCTTATGAAGTTGCTTCTTTGATTCAAAAGTATGATACTACTCTCTACGAATCTGAAATTTTTGACATACTTAAATATTGCTATGAAAACTATGCTCATAATGTCTATGTCAAAGAATTTATTGAGAGAATGACCGTTACTTTGGAAGAAAATAATGATATGCATGAATCTATAGATAATGATGATTCCGATGATTTGATTGAATATCCCTTGATGAACATGATGCTTTCTATTCTTGTGGCCATGATGCCAATATTTATGAAGATGAATTTGCTATAGTTCCTTATGTTAAACATGAGATTATTGCTATTGCACCCATTCTTGATAGTTCCTTGAATCAAAAGCATGATTGCAATGATGTTATTATAAATTCTATTGATGTCAATTGTGCTAATAATATGCAAAACCCTAAGCCTTGGGATGCTAGTTTTGCTATGTCTACTACTTGTTTGAATGATCATGATTGGGGTGATTCTTCTTATGATCTTGAAAATTTATTTAAGCTCCATGATGAATATGAGATTGATAATAGTGCTTGAAGTAATATTGAAAGTGGGTTTGGAAGAGTGTCAACTTTAGATCCCACATATTTGGAGAATGTTCAATCTTATGAAATTTTTGATAAAAGTGGGTTTGGAGGGGTCATGACTTCAGTTAATGTTAATCCCACTATTTTGGAAGAGTGTCAACTTTGCATACATGTGGATCGTGTTAAGAATATGTTTTGTGATAGCTATATTGTTTAATTTTCTTATGATCCTACATGCAATTATTATGAGAGAGGAAATTATGGTTGTAGAAGTTTTCATCTTACTAAATTACCTCTCGTCATGTTGAGATTGCTATCGTCTCTTTCTTCTTCCTTGCATATGCTAGTTTTTACTTGCCTTGCAAATTTGCTTGCTTATAATATGCCTATGCATATGAAGTATGTTATACTTAGATGTGTTTGTCACGTGTTTCATGATGCTCTCTTTGCACTTCAATTCTTGTCTTTCGTGTGAGCATCATTTAAATTATCAATGCCTAGCTAAAAGGCTTTAAAGAAAAGCGCTTGTTGGGAGACAACCCAATATTTTTCCTTGATGTTAGTCAATAAATAATTCGTCTAGCCTCTGGTTAGATGTGGTTTTATGTTTTAATTAGTGTTTGTGCCAAGTCGAACCTTTGGGAAGACTTGGGTGAAGTCTTTATGATCTTGCTTTAAAAAACAGAAACTTTAGTGCTCACGAGATTAGCTGCAATTTTTTTACTGGAGAGTGCTTTTAAGTTGATTCTTTTTTAAGATGATTAATAGACAAATTACTCACGTCCACCTATTTATTTAAGAATTTTGGAGTTCCATAAGTATTAGAAAGTTACAAATTACTACAGACTGTTCTGTTTTTGACAGATTCTGTTTTTCGTGTGTTGTTTGCTTATTTTGATGAATCTATGGCTAGTATAGGGGGTATGAACCATAGAGAAGTTGGAATACAGTAGGTTTAACACCAATATAAATAAAGAATGAGTTAATTACAGTACCTTAAAGTGATGGGTTGCTTTCTTGCAGTAACGGAGCTCATGAGATTTTCTGTTGAGTTTTGTGTTGTGAAGTTTTCAAGTTTTGGGTAAAGATTTGATAGATTATGGAACAAGGAGTGGCAAGAGCCTAAGCTTGAGTATGAACAAGGCACCCCAAGGTAAAACTCAAGGGAAAACAAAAGCCTAAGCTTGGGGATGCCCCAGAAGGCATCCCCTCTTTCGTCTTCGTCTATTGGTAACTTTACTTGAGGCTATAGTTTTATTCACCACATGATATGTGTTTTGCTTGGAGCGTCTTGTATGATTTGAGTCTTTGATTTTTAGTTTACCAAAATAATCATTTCTGTACACACCTTTTGGGAGACACACACATGAATCAGAATTTATTAGAATACTCTATGTGCTTCACTTATATCTTTTGAGCTAGACAGCTTTGCTCTAGTACTTCACTTATATCTTTTTAGAGAACGGCGGTGGTTTTATTTTGAAGAAATTATTGATCTCTCATGCTTCACTTATATTATTTTGAGAGTCTTCTAGAACAGCATGGTAATTTCTTTGGTTATAAAATTAGTCCTAATATGATGGGCATCCAAGTTGGGTATAATAAAAACTATCATATAGAGTGCATTGGATACTATGATCAATTTGATACTTGATAATTGTTTTGAGATATAAAGTTGGTAATATTAGAGTCATGCTAGTTGGGTAATTATGAAATTGATAAATACTTGTGTTAAAGTTGGCAAGTCCCGTAGCATGCACGTATGGTAAAAGTTCTGTGACAAATTTGAAGCATGAGGTGTTTTGAGTGCTTTCCTTATGAGTGGCAGTCGGGGACGAGCGATGGTCTTTTCCTACCAATCTATCCCTCTAGGGGCATGCGTAGTAGTACTTTGCTTCAAGGGCTAATAAACTTTTGGAATAAGTATATGAGTTCTTTATGACTAATGTGAGTCCATGGATTATACGCACTCTTACCCTTCCACAATTTGCTAGCCTCTATGGTACCGTGCATTGCCCTTTCTCATCTTGAGAGTTGGTGCAAACTTCACCGGTGCATCCAAACCCCGTGATAAGATACGCTCTATCACACATAAAACTCCTTATATATTCCTCAAAACAGCCACCATACCTACCTATTATGGCATTTCCATAGACATTCCGAGATATATTGCCATGCAACTTTCCACCGTTCCGTTTATCATGACACGCTCCATCATTGTCATATTGCTTTTGCATGATCATGTAGTTGACATCGTATTTGTGGCAAAGCCACCTTTATAATTCTTTCATACATGTCGCTCTTGATTCATTGCATATCCCGGTACACCGCCGGAGGCATTCACATAGTCATATTTTGTTCCAAGTATTGAGTTGTAATTCTTGAGTTGTAAATAAATAGAAGTGTGATGATCTTCATTATTAGAGCATTGTCCCATGTGAGGAAAGGATGATGGAAGCAATGATTCCCCCACAAGTCGGGATGAGTCTCCGGACTTTATAAAAAAAGAGAGGCCAAAGAAGCCCAAAAAATACAGAAAAAGGGAAAACAATGAGAGAAAAAGAGAGAAGGGACAATGTTACTATCCTTTTTCCACACTTGTGCTTCAAAGTAGCACCATGATCTTCATGATAGAAAGTCTCCTATGTTGTCACTTTCATATACTAGTGGGAATTTTTCATTAAAGAACTTGGCTTGTATATTCCAATGATGGGATTCCTCAAAATGCCCTAGGTCTTCGTGAGCAATCGAGTTGGATGCACACCCACTTAGTTTCTTTTGTTGAGCTTTCATACATTTATAGCTCTAGTGCATCTGTTGCATGGCAATCCCTACTCACTCACATTGATATCTATTAATGGGCATCTCCATATATAGATCGTCGATATGCCTAGTCAATGTGAGACTTTCTCCTTTTTTGTTCTCTCACATAATCCCTATCATCACACTCTACTCCACCCATAGTGCTATATCCATGGCTTGCGCTCATGTATTGCGTAAGAGTTGAAAAGTTGAAGCGCGTTAAAAAGTATGAACCAATTGCTTGGCTTGTCATCGGGGTTATGCATATGGGGAGCATTTTGTGTGACGAAAATGAAGCATGGCCTCACTATATGATTTTGTAGGGATAAGCTTTCTTTGGCTATGTTATTTTGATAAAACATGATTACTTGTTAGTATGCTTGAAGTATTACTATTTTTATGTTAATATTTACTTTTATCTTGAATCATTTGGATCTGAACATTCGTGCCACAATAAAGAAAATTATATTGAGAAATATGCTAGGTAGCATTCCACATCAAAAATTATGTTTTTATCATTTACCTACTCGAGGACGAGCATGAATTAAGCTTGGGGATGCTTGATACGTCTCCAACGTATCTATAATTTTTGATTGTTCCATGCTATTATATTATCCGTTTTGGATGTTTATGGGCTTTACTATACACTTTTATATCATTTTTGGGACTAACCTATTAACCAGAGGCCCAACCCAAATTGCTATTTTTTTTGCCTATTTCAGTGTTTCGCAGAAAAGGAATATCAAATAGAGTCCAAACGGAATGAAACCTTTGGGAGAGTTATTTTTGTAACAAACGCAATCTAGGAGACTTGGAGTGGACGTCAAGAAAGAAACGAGACGGCCACGAGGCAGGGAGGCATGTCCAGGGGGTGTAGGCGCCCCCCACCCTTGTGGGCCCCTTGTGGCTCCCCTAATCGACTTCCTTCGCCTATATATATCCACGTACCCTAAAAACATCAAGGAGCACCACGAAATCCTATTTCCATTGCCTCAACCTTCTGTACCCGTGAGATCCCATCTTGGGGCCTTTTCCGGTGCTCCGCCGGAGGGGGAATCGATCACGGAGGGCTTCTACATCAACGCCATAGCATCTCTGATGAGTTGTGAGTAGTTTACCATAGACCTTCGGGTCCATAGTTTTTAGCTAGATGGCTTCTTCTCTCTCTTTGATTCTCAATACAAAGTTCTCCTCGATATTCTTGGAGATCTATTCGATGTAACTCTTTTTGCGGTGTGTTTGTTGAGATCCGATGAATTGTGGGTTTATGATCAAGTTTATCTATGAGAAATATTTGAATCTCCTCTGAATTCTTTTATGTATGATTGGTTATCTTTGCAAGTCTCTTCGAATTATCAGTTTGGTTTGGCCTACTAGATTGATCTTTCTTGCAATGGGAAAAGTGCTTAGCTTTGGGTTCAATCTAGAAGTGTCCTTTCCCAGTGACAGCAGGGGCAGCAAGGCACGTATTGTATTATTGCCATCGAGGATAATAAGATGGGGTTTATATCATATTTCTTGAGTTTATTCCTCTACATCATGTCATCTTGTCTAATGTGTTACTTTGTTCTTATGAACTTAATACTCTAGATGCATGCTGGATAGCGGTCGATGTGTGGAGTAATAGTAGTAGATGCAGAATCATTTTGATCTACTTGTCGTGGATGTGATGCCTATATACATGATCATGCCTAGATATTCTCATAACTATGCACTTTTCTATCAATTGCTCGATAGTAATTTGTTCACCCATTGTAATACTTATGCTATCTTGAGAGAAGCCACTAGTGAAATCTATGGCCCCCCGGGTCTATTTTCTATCATATAAGTTTCCGATCTATTTTATTTTGCTATCTTTACTTTCCAATCTATATCATAAAAATACCAAAAATATTTATCTTATTATTATCTCTACCAGATCTTACTTTTGCAAGTGGCTGTGAAGGGATTGACAACCCCTTTATCGCGTTGGTTGCAAGGTTCTTGTTTGTTTGTGTAGGTACGAGGGACTTGCGTGTAGCCTCCTACTGGATTGATACCTTGGTTCTCAAAATTGAGGGAAATACTTATTACTTTGCTGCATCACCCTTTCCTCTTCAAGGGAAAAACCAACGCATGCTCAAGAGGTAGAAACTGGCTTAATCATTCGAGTGGGGATGAGGGGCGTCTTTGTTGCAGATAGCACCCAGCGCCGTGTTGGCTTTGATCCCGAGGCCTTGGAGATGGGGGCGTGCACACGCTCCAGCGTTTGTTGCCGTAGTGCTTCCTCCCTGCTCTGCTGCATGAAGGACTCGGTGCTGGTGACCCGCTGCTGAAGGGAAAGCAGTTCGGCACGGGCAGAAGCCAGCTCAGCTTGCCCTGAGACCAGGGCGGCTGCGGCAGCTTTCTCGCACTGTTCCACCTCAGCCAACTCTTTCCTGAGGGCAGTAGTCCTGCCCACGGCTTCGTCTTCCACAAGTTCCAGCTTCAGGCCGTACCTGCCAACAAGATCTGTGCGAGCCTCGGCCACCCTGCTGTCAACCTCCTCCTGGATCCTCGCCTCGCACGCGTTAGTGGCATCCTTCGTGTGGGCAACCTGGCGCTCCCTCATCTCCAACCTCTCAAGCTCAAGGCTGTGCTCCATGGCTTCCAGCGCCAGCGTCTCCTCGCGCTTCCGGATCTCTTCCTCCTCAGCAGGTGTCCCCTTCATCGACGCAAGGGTGGCCCGGCGTGCCTCCACCTGCTGCTCCAAAGAGGCGTTCAAGGCCAGGAGCTCCCTCTTGCGCTCCTCGGTAATCACACGGCGACGGTTGGCCTCACTGGCCTCCTCCAAGGCTCGGATGCTGGCTTCACGGGAGGTTGCCAGGGACGTCTCGGCCTTCGCGTTGGCATGCTCATGCTGGAGGCACCCGAAGTTGATGGCCACCTTCAGTTGACGCCATTCCTCCGCCAGCCAGAGGCCCTCAGCTTAAGGGCGCACGTCAACATCCATGAGTTCTCTGCCAAGACGACTCATCGCGCCCATTGCTTCCTGAAAGAGCTCGTGGCAGACGACATTTTGCTCGTGCGCAAGCTTGAGTGCGCGACCAGGGTAGCTGAAGGGGCCCGAAGCGGCTCGCTCCCTCCCAACAGGGGGCTGGGGGCTAGCACTTCCCCGATCACCGTCTAGGCCATGGCAGAGGCCTGGACGGATGAGGATCCGATGCTTGTAGAGGAAGCCAAGACCAAAGCCATCCAGCCGCCGTCCACAATTAGAGGAGGAGCCCTTGGCACACTTGTCGCACCCCCTGCGAGGCCACGAAGAAGAGATGGCAGGAGCGAGGGCTCGAGACGCCAAGCTGGTGTGTCTGTCTCTCCGGCCGACCTCGCACCAGGGTCGGCATGCTGGCTTGGGACGCTCAAGGCCAGTGGGAGATTCGAGGTAGGAGGAGGTTGCTTCCCGGGAGGCTTCACGGCCTTAATAGAAGGGATCCTGAAGAGCCATTGTCAGGAAGGGAAGCAGTACTCGAGGAGTTACAAAGATAAGGTACTTACTCATCTATGGTGATGTACTTCCTCTGTTTCAATGGCCGGAAGGTGCCACTATTGCATCTTGGGGACCCCTTCCTCTTATGGAGTGCATCGAAGTCCACACGGAGCCGACTGAAGCGTTGGGCGTGGCGGCCAGCGCAGGGCGCGACTGGTGCAGCCCCCGAGGAGACGACCTCAGGAGCGCCAAGCTGGGGAGAGCCATCGGGCTCTGCCTCACGACGACCAGCTGAGGCCTCAGGAGCGGCGGATTGCGTCGCCCCCTCAACTTCCACCCTGGGGTGAGAGTCACGGGCTCCCAGAGATGGCGCCTCAGGAGCCACGGGCGGCGTCGACACCTCGGCACTCGCGCCTTCGGCCTCCGGTGGAGCTTGCCCCCTGCGTGCACACTTGGGGAAAGTTCGACGCCGGCGACAAGGAGGGGAACCACGGTGATGGGGTTCTCACGGGGCCCCTCAAGGCCAACTGGACGCAACCCCCATTCGTCACATGGGGGCATCTGCCCCACGAACTCCACCCTGTTCGAGCAGTAGTACAAGAGACAACCCTCCGATGGCATATCGGCTAGTGAGGGGTCGCCCGTCAGGACCTCGAGCACCGTCCTTCGTGCCTCGAGCGGAAGTCCTGACTCCTGAAGCCTCATGCGATCCTGGCCGACAGACAAGGTTCACATCGGCTGGGAATGGCGCTGGAGTGGGATGACACGGCGTCGGAGGAACTCCTTCATCACCATGGGCGCCGTCAAGCCGAGGTCTTTCAGCCTCTTCAGCCGGAGCCATACGAAGGCGAGGCGGGGACTCGCAAGCTTCCCGTGATCCCAGCCGGAGCTGGGGACGGTGGGCACTGATGGAGGCAAGAGCAAAGGGTTGCGCACTCCAACGTCCACATACACCCACCGCGTCCTAAACCCGCTTGCAGACGGCGGGAGTTCAAAGTCGATCCCCGAGCCGGCCGTCGCCGCCATGGCCTGGAAGCTTAGGCACCCCGAGCATTGCCGGGGGTCGGTCAAGTGCAGCAAGAAGAAATGGCGTAGGAGAGCCACGGGGCAATGCCCACCATGGCCTCACAGACGAAGGCAAAGACGGCAAGAAGGGCGATGGATTGGGGATCTAGGTGCAACATATGGATCTGGTAATGGGAAAGCACGACATTGAAGAAGGCGGAGAAGGGAGGGACTAGGCCGGCCCACAGACCGTCGATGAAGAATTGGACCTCGGTGGCTGTTCTATCAACAGAAGCTCAGGACACAAGCAAGGCCACCGTCCCTTCCCATTCATTGAAGCTGGTGGCAAGCGCAGGGCGGACCTTGTCCATGGCCTCCCGATTGAGCACCCACGATCGGCCGACGGCGGGCTCGGCGTCCGGAGGCGGGCTGGCTGAGGACAGGGGCTTTGTCGGTGTCAAAACCGGCGGATCTCGGGTAGGGGGTCCCGAACTGTGCGTCTAGGCGGATGGTAACAGGAGACAAGGGACACGATGTTTTTACCCAGTTTCGGGCTCTCTCGATGGAGGTAAAACCCTACTCCTGCTTGATTAATATTGATGATATGGGTAGTACAAGAGTTGATCTACCACGAGATCAGAGAGGCTAAACCCTAGAAGCTAGCCTATGGTATGATTGTTGCTCGTCCTTCGGACTAGAACTCTCCGGTTTATATAGACACCGGAGAGGGCTAGGGTTACATAGAGTCGGTTACAATGGGAGGAGATCTTCATATCATATCGCCAAGCTTGCCTTCCACGCCAAGGAAAGTCCTATCTGGACATGGGACGAAGTCTTCAATCTTGTATCTTCATAGTTCGTGAGTCCGGCCAAAGGTCATAGTCCGGCCATCCGGACACCCCCTAATCCAGGACTCCCTCAGTAGCCCCTAAACCAGGCTTCAATGACGACGAGTCCGTCGTGCAAATTGTCTTCGACATTGCAAGGCGGGTTCCTCCTCCAAATACTCCATAGAAGTTGTTGAACACAAGGATAGTGTCCGGCTCTGCAAAATAAGTTCCACATGCCACCGGAGAGATAATAATATCTGCACAAATCTAATCTGCTGACGTATTCCGCAGCGTGACATCACTCCACGGCCAAGCCTTTATTCGAATCGTTTTACTGTTCCACCTCAGCGCATTTAGCGAGGTGGTTTCCCTGGCACGTCTTGTCAAAGCAGAGATTGTGTCCCCTTATTCCGGGATTCTCATCAATACGTGCGTGGGTGACCCAACCGCGCCATTAACCGCGGCACTTGCGAGATAAGCGAGTTTTATTGGGCTGGTGGGGCGTATAGTCTCGGCCGCCCATATAAGGGGATAAGGATCAACCCTTTCCATTAACGCCTTCTTCCTCCCTTGCTTATCCATCCCTGCGCACTCGAACTCCAGCACCCAAGTCCGCACTTCCCACCTCGACCTTTCTTCAATCATGTCCAGAGTGGGAGGCATATGGATGGCCTCCTCCGTCACGGAGGGGCAAATCAAAAAGTTGAGGAAGGCCGGATACTTGTCTGACGACATCGCGCACCGGCTTCCCGAGGAGGGGCAACTCGTCCCCACCCCTACGCCCCATGAGAGGGTCATGTTTCTCCCCCATTTCCTCCATGGACTGGGCTTTCCTCTTCACCCGTTCGTCCGGGGGCTCATGTTCTACTACAGCCTGGACTTCCACGATCTGGCCCCGAACTTCATCCTCAACATCTCGGCGTTCATCGTCGTATGTGAGGCCTTCCTCTGCATCCAGCCTCACTTTGGCCTGTGGGTGAAGATCTTCAGTGTCAAGCCGAAGGTCGTGGGCGGACGTCAAGCGGAGTGCGGAGGCGCCATGGTGGGCAAGATAGCCAACGTTACATGGCTCGAGGGCGCCTTCATAGAGACCATCAAAGGATGGCAGTCGGGGTGGTTCTATGGGCAGCGGCCCCCGAGTTTCGATCCGGCATCCCCACTCGGCTCACATCTTGGAAGGAGACGGGCCTGTTGTGGGGTAGTCTGGAAGAGGTGACCAGACTCCAAGCCTGCGTCCAAGACCTGGTGAACAAGAAGGTTAAGCTTGTCAATGTAGTCCAGGTCATGCTCTTCCGCCAGATTCTCCCGTGTCAACTACGGGCCTTCACCTTGTGGGAGTTCGACCCGGCCCAGCACCAGACTCTGTCCCGGCTTTTCGACACAAAGCACGAGGACGCTTGGAAGGTGCTATTCAAGAGCTCCGAGGTCTCCCCACCCGTCACCGAGGATCGCGGATTCTGCGCCAAGCACCAAGCCACCAAAGTAAGCTTGCCTTTAGTCTTTCTCGGGACACTTTATTTTCATGGTTTGATTCCATGCAGGATCTAAACTCCTGCTCCTTTGATAGGACTGGAAGAGGACATCTAGACAGTTTGACTGCCCGTCCCCTTTGCCCGAAGGCCCAGCAGACGCGCGCTTGACGAAGCTGCTGGTTCCGGCACCTCATGTGGTGCCGGAGAAGAAGGCCAAGAAGAAGGCCACGGGGACCCAAAAGAGTTCCCGGCGCCTGGTGGTGTCGGATTCATCGCCCGACAACCCCGAAGCACCCTCCGCCTCTGAGGACGAGGAGGAGGAAGAAGAAGAAGAAGAAGACTCTCCCGCTCCAGCGAGGGCAGGAAAGAAGAGGAAGGCCGCCCCAACTGGGGAGGCCGGAGGGTCCAAGAAGGGGAGGATCCTTCTGCCGGACTACGCCTCCGATGCCGAAGACGGCGGGGAGGAATGGCCATCCAGGGTCAAGCCCCTGGCAAAATCATAAGTATCCGGATACCAGAATAACTTATGGTGCTCCTCTGATGTATGGTGCCTTCTGACGCCGAATTCAATTATGCAGTCCGCCCCGGGCTCAGCTTGGAGATTCGTCGAGCGGCTCCCTGGACTCGTCGGATGTGAATAGTGCTTCACTTCCGACGGCCTCCTCCCCTCTCCCTACAGACGATGCCGAGGTGGAGTCCCAAAAGGGGCTAAACCAGGAGAAGGTGGTCCTGGGGGCGCCACAAGGCGACCTCCCGGACTCCAGTCCCAAAGGGGGTAAACCCCAGAGGGATCTAAGTCCGGCCCCGAGCCGGACACCGCTCCGGAACCAACAACAGTTCCAGAGTCCGGCAGGCGGCGCCTTCGTAAGAAAGGCGCGCCTACAACGCTGGCGACCTCTGTCCAACCAGAGACGCCGGACAATTTGCTGGAGGTGCTTAACGGCGCCTCCATCGACAAGGAGTACCGCACTGTTATGAGTGCGGTGATTCAGAAGGTTCAGTCCGCCAAGAGCGTACTGACAAAAGCATGTACCAGCCTGCTAACAGGCTTCGAGGTATGTAAAAAATATGAAAATGTTACCGCATAGACAGTAGCCCCCGATGCTCAATTCGGCGTTCGAAAAGAAAAGTTGAGCTGAGGATCTAAAAAGATATATGCATGAGTCTAACATAAATATGTCAATATGGGAATGCAGGCTGCGCTGCTGACCTCTGCCGCACTAGCTGCAGAGGTCGATACATTGAAGAAGAGCCTCGAGCGGTCCGAGAACGAGCTCGGCCGTGCCAAGAAGCAGCTCGAGGAGAAGGAGGGTATGTAATACCGTATGTAAATGTATATAGAAATACCTGGTTGCAAATAATGACAGGACCAACATGAATGTTGCAGGGACCACGACCGAGGTGGCGACCCTGAAGGAAGCGGTGTCCAAGGCCGAAAACAGTGCGGCCTTGGAGCGCATCGAGCGAGAGAATCAGGAGGCGCGGGTGGCGGAGGTGCGGCAAGAGCTCCAGGCTCTCGTGGAGAAACACGAGAGTTTGGAGCGTGACTCGAAGACTCGAGAGTCCGAGCTTGCCTTGGCTCTTGAGAGTGCCAAAACCGCTAGGCCAAAGCCCAGAAGGCCCTCCAGGAGAACGAGGCGATAAAGAAGATAGTGGCGGGTAAGGCATTCTTTATGCAAAGCAAGCATATAAAAGTGAATTATCTGTTACTTACCCGAATCCGGAGATCTCCAGGAGCATTCGCCGATCTGCCCCATAGTGTGTCTGATGCTGCCATGTTCTACCGCGCCGAGGAAGGGAGCTCGACGGAAAAGGTGTTCTGGTCTCAATATGTTGAGGCCGGACATCCGGTGCCCCTGAGCGACTAGCTGAAGCAGCTGGTCGAGCTCCACAAGGTGGCTGAACAGGCCATGAAGGGCCTCATAGTTCGGCCGTGGCCTGGAGAAGCCATGCCTGGGAGCTACTTCGATCTGGTGCGGCGGCTGGTGGACGCTTGTCCATGGATTGAAGTCATCAAGCACTCCGTCTGTATTGAAGGTGCCCGTCGGGCCCTTGCCCGTGCTAAAGTGCACTGGGGGAAGATGGACGCCGAGAAGCTTGTGACAGATGCGCCACCGCCAGGCAAGGAGTATCGCAAGCCCGAGATGTATTATAAGGGCGTCCTGAAGGGTGCCCGTATTATAGCGGGTGAATGCTCCAAAGATGTAGTTTTTGAGTAGACTCACATTTGTTATCCTGTACACTGAAAACTTTGTTCATATGCGCTAAGCAACGCTTGTTAATTTAAAATATTACCTTCTGAGCGGCTGTTTATCAAATCTGAGAGATGCAAGTCGTCGGCTTCTGCCCCCATGCCACGAGTGCTGGGGTGTTCGGGATAAACCTGAGCGCTCTTGTTCCCATTCTTGGGTCCATCTAGGGAGGCACTCAGCACAATGAACAAGGCCATCGGGCTTATAGTGCTTTATCACTCTCACTTAGCCATAGAATTCTATAATTTTAAATTTCGGCGAAGCCCCTAGTATTCGGAAGACCGAGTTCGGGGCGCTATCCACGCCTGGACCAGATAAATCCGGCTCCTCGCTCGAAGCGGCATAAGTCTTTAGGGACTCGAAAAACCTCGCGAATAGCGACCGGTCTCTCGCATTATCATGACGGTCAGTTTTAGCTTTCTCTACTGAGGTGTTAACCCAGCTCAACTGGGGCACAATCGCAGTAGTTCTCCCAACGCTACCTTAGTCAACATTGCGGAACATAAGGTACCAAAACATGGGAGCCGGGCAAACCCAACTATTGACCCAAGACATGATTTGGAGCCGATGCATATAGTGCTATAAGTTCGGGGTGCCACACTCATGAGAGTGTTCGGTCTTCTCACATCGTGTTATGGGGTGCTTAAGCCCCTGGTGTATTGGCCGTACCAAAGTGTACGGTTGCAAAATGTCATGACTGAACATATTTGTATAAAAATAGATGAATACAATAATAGATAAGAGCTATTTATTGTTTATTAAAGGGGGCTGCTATGAAAAGCAGAACGATACAAATAGTGCGGTAAGCAAGAGATGGGATTATTTGACATATCCCCCTCCAGGGGCAAGCTGTGAGACTTTTAAGTAAAACGGGTATTTAGCTCGTTATAGAGACCACCTGGACATTTGACATGGCTTGTACTCTCCCTGGCTGTTGCATCGTGTGTTCGGCGAGTGTATTGCCGGACAGGCCTTCCGGATAGTTGGGTCCTGAAAGTATATATAAAAAAGGAAATGGCAGAATAGGGAGCCCATAGTGCGGTTAAGCCACATTCTGGGCATGCCGTAGTTGTGCCCCTCCCCTTACGCCCATGGTATTTCCAAAGCATAATTATGTACGCGTGGTACCGCTATCGCCATCTGGCGAGGGCTGGGGTTGGGGCCGCACTGCTATGCTCGCTCGGAATGTGCCAGCTGGTTTTGTTGTAGGTTACTTTGGGCGCGCTTGACGTTGTCCGGACGTTTAACACCCGGATTGTGGAATTGCCTTGATAGGCTACTTTGAACTTCCGCCGCCAGGGCCGCCGTGTGCTCCTCCGTTCGGAGGGAGCATTCGGTGTTTCCATTTACCGTAATGACTCCGCGAGGGCCTGGCATCTTGAGCTTGAGATATGCATAGTGCGGCACCACATTGAATTTTGAGAACGCGGTTCATCCGAGCAGGGCATGATAGCCACTCCGGAATGGGACCATGTCGAAGATTAACTCTTTGCTTCGGAAATTATCCGGGGATCCGAAGACCACTTCGAGTGTAACCGAGCCTGTACAGCTGGCTTCTACACCTGGTATGACTCCTTTAAAGGTTGTCTTTGTGGGTTTAATCCTTGAGGGATCTATACCCATTTTCCGCACTGTATCCTGATAAAGCAGGTTCAGGCTGCTGCCGCCGTCCATGAGGACTCTAGTGAGGTGAAATCCATCAATGATTGGGTCTAGGACCAATGCGACGAATCCGCCGTGACGGATGCTAGTGGGGTGGTCCCTTCGATCAAAATTGATCGGGCAGGAGGACCATGGGTTGAACTTTGGGGCGACCGGCTCCAACG
Source organism: Triticum timopheevii (assembly GCA_963921465.1). NCBI lineage: Eukaryota > Viridiplantae > Streptophyta > Magnoliopsida > Poales > Poaceae > Triticum > Triticum timopheevii. Next base: position 458,958,195 of record OY997264.1, on the reverse strand, counting down.
CATAGACATCTTTGAGAGCACGCTTCCGCTCCCTTTTGGGGATATGGGTTGCGTATATCATGTTCACCGTCCGCACTTGCGGGGGGAATCCCTTCTGTCCTCTATTGTTCAGCGGCCGGGGCCCTCCTCGTCCTCGCTATGCAGCCCCTTGTCTCTGGTTTCGGCACTTAACTTGCCTGCCTGCTTGAACACCCAACAATCCGTGTTGGTGTGGTTGGCTGGTTGTTCGGGGGTGCCGCACAAGCGATCGAGTATCCGGTCTAAACTGGATGGGCCCGGAGGGTTTCTTTTGAATGGCTTCTTCTGCTGACCGGGTTTTGAGCCTCTGAATCCGGCATTAACTGCCGTATCCTCAGTGTTGTCACTGTTAATGCGGCGCTTGTGCTTGTTGCGACGTGACCTGCCGTTGTTGTCCTTGGTATCCGAATTGCCAGGGCTCTTGGTTATGTTATTGCTACGAGCTAGCCAGCTGTCTTCTCCCGCGCAAAAGCGGGCCATGAGTGTCATGAGGGCTGCCATAGATTTCGGCTTTTCCTGTCCTAGGTGCCGGGCAAGCCATTCGTCTCGGATGTTGTGCCTGAAGGCTGCAAGGGCCTCGGCGTCCGGACAGTCGACTATTTGGTTTTTCTTGGTTAGGAACCGTGTCCAGAATTGTCTGGCCGATTCCTCTGGCTGCTGGATTATGTGGCTTAGGTCATCGACGTCTGGTGGTCGCACATAAGTGCCCTGGAAGTTGTCAAGGAACGTGGATTCTAGGTCCTCCCAGCAACTAATTGATTCTGCTGGCAGGCTGTTAAGCCAATGCCGAGCTGGTCCTTTAAGCTTGAGTGGGAGGTACTTGATGGCGTGTAGATCATCACCATGGGCCATGTGGATATGAAGGAGATATTCCTCGATCCATACCGCGGGATCTGTTGTGCCATCGTATGATTCGATGTTTACGGGTTTAAAACCCTCGGGGATTTGATGATCCATTACTTCGTCTGTGAAGCATAGTGGGTGTGCGGCGCCCTTGTACTAGGCTATATCGTGACGCAGCTCGGATGAGCTTTGTCTTTTGTGTTCGGCCTGGCCGTATTTATCATATCCGGCGTGACGGTTATCGTCACGTGACGTGGGGCGCCCACGTGATCCGTAGATCGATCTTGTTTGCCTTGCCTTATTCTCCAATATGTCTTGCAGGTCTGTTGCATCTCCCCGTGCTCTGGTATTTTTTGAGCGGCGCCGGGGTGCGGCTTGGGTCGAGGGCCGGAAGGCCTCTCTATCGCGGCCACGGGGTGGCCGATCAGGCGCATCATACGCTGGTGATGTAGGTTTAGGTGCTTCCTCCTCTAGTGGGGGTAGCAGCCTGCGCTTTGGGTAGCTCTTGGAGGGGTGTTCGTGTTTATACTCTTCGGCTGCCAGGACTTCAGTCCATTTGTCGGCTAGCAAGTCTTGGTCAGTTCTAAGCTGCTGCTATTTTTTCTTGAGGCTGCTTGTCGTGGCCATAAGCCTGCGTTTGAAAGGCTCTTGTTCGACGGGATCCTCTGGCACGACGAATTCGTCGTCGTCGAGGCTTGCCTAGTCTTCGGAGGGAGGCACATAATTGTCGTCCTCGACCTCCCTGTCCGCAGCTCTCTCATGAGGGCTGGCTCCTTCGTCCTCCTGCGCTGAATCCTGCTGGAGGGGGTTGTCTTCGGCACTGTCCGGGGTGTTGTTGTCTCCGGTGCCAGACTCGCCGTTTTTGCTTTGGCGGGATTTAGAGCGGCGCCGCTGACGTCGGCGCTTGGTTGCTTCTTGGAGGGGTCGTCCTCCGTTTTTTCATTGCCATCCCCTGCTTTGGGGGTGTCCACCATGTATATGTCATATGATGAGGTGGCTTTCCAGTGCCCTATAGGTGCTGGTTCTCGGTCGCCTCCTTCATCGGCCTCCATACCGTCGATGTCTTTGGAGTCGAAGTCGAGCATGTCGGTTAAATCATCGACAGTGGCTACAAATTGGGTGGTGGGTGGGTTTCGAATTTCTTCGTCATCCGCATCCCAACCATGCTGACCATAGTCCGGCCAGGGCTCTCCTGACAAAGAGAGAGACTTTAGTGAATTTAGGATATCGCTAAAGGGCAAGTGCTGAAAGACGTCCGCGACAGTGAACTCCATGATCGGAGCCCAATCGGGTTCGATCGGAAGAGGTGCGGAAGATTCGGAGTTCGGAACAGAGTCCGGAACCATGGAGTCATAGGCCTCGCAAAGGACTAGGCTGGTGTTCGGCTCTATCGCCGTAGAGATTGCGGCTCCTGGGGCGGCGTCCAACCGTCCACCCCCAACTGGCGCAATCGGCTCCGAGCTAATGGTCGGAGCGGGCACCTGAGCGACGCTCTAGGCGTTGTCCGGCGGCAGAGCTAAATCATGCCCATCGTGACAGTGCGGCGCACTCGGCCGTGGCTCGAATCCGTCGAAGATCAAGTCCCCGCGGATGTCGGCCGTGTAGTTTAAACTTCCTAACCTGACTTGATGGCCAGGGGCGTAGATTTCGATCTGCTCCAGATGGCCAAGCGAATTGGCCCGCAGTGCGAAGCCGCCGAATACGAAGATCTGTCCGGGGAGAAAAGTCTCACCCTGGACCACGTCGTGGTTGATGATCGAAGAAGCCATCGGGCCTAAAGGTGACGACACAGAGGAACTCTTAATGAAAGCACCAATTTCGGTGTCAAAACCGGCGGATCTCGGGTAGGGGGTCCCGAACTGTGCGTCTAGGCGGATGGTAACAAGAGACAAGGGACACGATGTTTTTACCCAGGTTCGGGCCCTCTCGATGGAGGTAAAACCCTACTCCTGCTTGATTAATATTGATGATATGGGTAGTACAAGAGTTGATCTACCACGAAATCAGAGAGGCTAAACCCTAGAAGCTAGCCTATGGTATGATTGTTGTTCGTCCTTCGGACTAAAAACTCACCGGTTTATATAGACACCGGAGAGGGCTAGGGTTACATAGAGTCGGTTACAATGGAAGGAGATCTTCATATCATATCGCCAAGCTTGCCTTCCATGCCAAGGAAAGTCCTATCCGGACACGGGACGAAGTCTTCAATCTTGTATCTTCATAGTCCGGGAGTCCGGCCAAAGGTCATAGTCCGGCCATCCGGACACCCCCTAATCCAGGACTCCCTCAGGCTTCTTCCCTTTCTCCGTTCGGTTCGGCGCCATGGCGATGGAAAGGACTAAGCTCAGGTCGAATTGGGAGAGGAAGCTGAGGTTCGAGGAAGTGGAGGAGTTGGGGAGTGCATTGCCAGCAATGGGGAAATAACTATGTAGGACACCGTGGCCGCCTAGCCATATCAAGGCTGCATGGGGAAGCGGGGCCGCCCACGTCCAATCGTTCGCCACACGTCGAGCAGGGCCATAGGCTGTTGGGGCCCGCGAAGCTCCGCACTTGCCCTTTGGCTTCGCCTCGAAGCCAAGTTCGAGTGCGCCTTGGGCCCGGGGGCTACTGTCGGCGTCCTGGGAACGGGGTTCCCCAAATTTACCTGCCTGCAACCCATGGCGTGGCTCCACCACCGGCTCGGTACGGCCCATCTTCACCAGCAAGCACTCAAGACCCTCGCGAGGGGCCAAGCCTCGTGAGGCGGATGACTCAAGACCTCCTCAGGGGCTGCCTCACCAGGCTAGCTCTGTCGGTGTTCTGGGAACGAGGGTCCCCAGACTTGCCTGCCCGTGGCCTATAGCGTGGCTCAAGGGGAGGCCCAGTACGACCCGTCTTCACCAACCCAAGCTCAAGACCCTCACAAGGGGCCAAGCCTCGTGGGGCGGACGACGCAAGGCTTCCTCAGAGGCGGCCTCACCTGGCAGGCTCGCGAGGAGGCAGAGAGATCAAGGCAGGGGTACCTCGCGAGGTGCTCATGACGCAAGCCATGACGATCGAGACCAGGCGGGCGCCAACCTGCGCAGTGTCCTCATTTCCTCTTTGGTGCAAAGGGGGCAAGCGCAGGTGCGGAGTACCGAGGCATCAAGTAAAGGTTACCATTTCGATGCAACGGGACCAAGACCAACAGAGCGGTAGGACGGAAGTCACCGTGGAGCCCAAGACGGAATCATCGCCAGCGCCTTTGGCAGTCTAAGACCAATTTTAGTCAGGATAACTTGTACTAGATGTTCCCCTTCAAAATGGCCGTTGTTGGCTCCCTTCCTGCTCAATATTTGGGAAGAGAACCAGGGCCTCTATGAATAGAGATAGCCACCACAGTAGATCTCATCTGATCGAGAGGCGATCGAATCCCCCCAAGTAGTACACCACACCAGCTGAAGAACGCCCCTCGCGAGACTGTTCTCCCTATGCACTATTCATCATCAGCCCCAGAGGCAATCCACCACACCACAAACTAGAGTAGGGTATTACGCCACAACGGTGGATCGAACTAGCATAAACCTTGTGTCCCTTTTGTTGTTCATCGTGTAGCTTAGATTAACGGCGAGGCGTTGGGACGAGGGTCGGTAGGAAGTAGATCTTCGCGCGCACCCCAGAGTTCGAACCTTAAGGGTTTTGCCGGAACCCGATATCCGACATTTGGCACGCCAGGTAGGGGTGCACCGGAGCTCTCCCTTCAGTCGACCCGCTCTCCATCAACAACATGCTTCGCTCTCATGGCCGACGGTGCACCGCCTGCTCAGGCGACTGACGCCAGCCCTGGGGCCAGGGGGCTCCGAGGCTTGGCCCCCGCCCTGAGACAGGTGCGGTGGCCGCACAAGTTCAAGCCAGAGATGCCGCCGCGCTACAACGGCGTGACGGATCCGCTAGCTTTCCTGCTGGCATATGAGGAGGCCGTCCTCAGGGCCGAGGGCGACGACATGGTCATGGCTAACTAGTTTCCCATGGCCCTCACCGGAGTTTCGCGCATGTGGCTGCTCCACCTGCCAACGGCTTCTGTGGCCTCCTGGGAGGAGCTGCGCGACCTCTTCCTCGCCCATTATGCCGCGCCGGTGCCCCCGGTCGTCGCAGCTCACCTGGGCGGCTCGCAGGTGCCACCCTGAGGCCGCCACGTCAAGCCATTCGTCCACCAGATCGGCGCCGCCCTCACGCGCAACGGAGCTCCTCTAGGTTGGGTGGCACCCAAGGCTGACTTGACCTTCAGCTCGGACGATCACCCCGCCAACACAGCCTGCTCGGGTGCGCTCCCGATGCTTTGCACACCCACCATCTGCCAGGTGGCCATCACCAGGACCCTCATTGACGGCGGTGCTGGCCTCAACGTTCTCTCGTGGAGGCCTTCAGCCTCCTCCATGTGCCACTGGAACGACTCCGGCCCAGCAAGCCCTTCTCGGGCGTAGGAGGCAGTTCAACTGGCTCCCTGGGGCAGATCCGCCTTCTGGTGACCTTTGGCACCCACGACAACTTCCGCACGGAGCTGGTCGACTTTGACATCGCTCACATCGGCCTCCCATACAACGCCATCCTCAGCTACCCTGCCTTAGCCCTGTTCATGGCAGCGACTCACCCGGCCTACAACCTCATGAAGATGCCCGGGAGCACTGGCGTCCTCACCATAGCTGGAGATATGAAAGATGCCCTACATGCGCTCAAGCTCGCCTTCAAGACAGCCGCAGTGGCGCAGCCCACCAGCGCCGACCCCCCCAAGGCCAAGGGGGCTGCGCCAACCAAGAAGAAGCAGTTGTTCACCCAGGACAAGGCAGAGACTAAGCAGGTACCTGTGGATGAGGACAGATCCTCCGACGCCACCTTCACCATAGGCGCCAATCTCGACCCCGACTAGGAGGAGGCTCTGGTGAAATTCCTGCGCGTGAACAAGGAGGTGTTTGCGTGGGAACCCAAGCAGTTAGCAGGGGTCCCAAGGCAGATGATCGAGCATCACTTGAACGTGTGCCCCAATGTGCGCCCGGTGAAGTAGAAAGCAAGGCGGCAGTCCACCGAGAAGTAGGCCTTCATCATCCAAGAAACTCGCAAGCTGGAAGCTGCAGGTGTCATTCGCGAGGTTCGCTACCCTGAATGGCTGGCAAACCTTGTTGTGGTGCCAAAGAAGGGAGGAAAAGAGCGCATGTGTGTCGACTTCACCAACCTCAGCAAGGCCTGCCCTTAGGATCCATTCTCGCTTCCCCGCATCGACCAAATCGTCGACTCCACCGCTGAGTGCGATCTGTTGTGCTTCCTGGATGCCTTCTCGGGCTACCACCAAATCATGATGGCGATCGAAGACGTGGATAAGACGGCCTTCCTGACTTCATGCGGGGTGTACTGCTACACCTGCATGCTGTTCGGGTTGCACAACGCGGGTGCAACCTTTCAGCAACTGATGCATATCGCCTTGGGACGGCAGCTCGGGAGAAACGCTGACGCCTACGTCGACGACATTGTGGTGAAGTCTCGGGAGGCAAAGACCCTGATACAGGACCTGGAAGAAACCTTCATGAGCCTTTGTGAAGTGGACCTACGGCTCAACCTGGAGAAGTGCGTGTTTGATGTTCCCTCGGGCAAGCTTCTGGGCTTCCTCGTGTCCCACAGAGGGATCGAGGCCAACCCAAAGAAGGTCAAGGCAATCGAACATGAGTCCGCCGCAAACCCTCAGGGAAATGTAGAAGTTCACTGGACGCGTAACTGCGTTAGGGCGCTTCATCTCCAAGCTAGGGAACATGCCCTGCCCTTCTTCAAGCTGATGAAGAAGAAGGGCCTGTTCGAATGGACACAAGAGGCTGATGAAGCGTTCCAAGATCTCAAGAAGTACCTGACCAGCCCTCCGGTAATGGTGGCTCCACGCCTTCAGGAGCCCCTGGTGCTCTACCTCGCCACCACACCCTACTCTGCCAGCGCAGCTCTGTTGGCGGTTCGGGAGGAGCGCCAGGTCAAGGCCGCATCGGCCGCAACCCCAACCACGGCAGCTCAAAGCCAGGAAGGCCTCGTGAGGGCCACAGCCTCAGCAGATGGGGACCAGCCTCAGCAGAAAGACGCCACCATGGCTGGGGGGACCTCACCAAGCAGTCAGGAGCCAGGGGCTCCAACGTCTCAGGAGGCGCTCAACTCTCCGGAGGGTGCGGGCTCCATCGGTGCGCCCACCCTCGTCGAGCATCCTGTGTATTTCGTCAGCACGGTGCTGCGGGATGCAAGGGCACGGTACCCCATGCCCCAGAAGCTCTTGCTCACACTATTGGTGGCCTCGTGTAAGCTGTAGCACTACTTCCAAGGTCACCCCATCAAGGTCGTCTCAGCCTACCCATTGGAGAGGGTGCTCAGGAGTCCCAACTCTGCTGGAAGGGTCGCTGAATGGACCATCGAGCTGCAAGCATTTTAGTTGGAATTCAGCACGACCGGAGTCGTCAAAGGGGCCGCACTTGCAGATTTTGTGGCAGAGTGGACAGAGGCGCCAGGGCTCAAGGCAGGTGAAGATTGGTCGCTTTCCCTGGGAAGCGAGGCACCAGACGACTGGGTTATGCACTTAGATGGAGCGTTCTCGCGACATGGCGCGGGGGCTAGCGCAGTGCTTATATCCCCCAGTCAGGACAAGCTTTATTACGCCGTGCAGCTCCGTTTCTAGCAGGGCGAGAAGGTTTCCAACAATATCGCAGAATATGAGGGTCTCATAGCAGGCTTAAAGGCCATGGACGCATTGGGGGTGAAGCGTCTCATCATCAAGGGTGACTCACAGCTCCTCGTCAACTTCTCCAACAAAGTGTATGAGCCCAAGGACGAGCACATGGAGGCGTATCCTGCGGAGGTGCGCAAGATGGAAAAGCAGTTTTTGGGGCTGGTGCTGCAGCATGTGCCCCGCGGCACCAACCAGGAGGCTAATGACATCGCCAAGAGGGCATCAAGGCGGCTGCCTCAAGAGCCCGACGTTTTTGAGGAACGGCTCTTCAAGCCCTCAGCAGCACCGTCACTATCAAGCACAGCGCAACCTCAAGAGGAACTCCCTCAACTGCCTACCTCAGGAGCTCCAGCCTGTGGCCCGCGCTGGAGCCTCAGGAGGGATGCTGGACGGCGGAGCTCAAGGATTACCTGATGCAAGGGACTCTACCACATAAAGAAGAGGACGCGGAACGCGTGGCCCGACAGGCCACGACCTACTGCATCCAAGATGGGGAGCTCTACCGGAAGCGGCCAAACAGTGTTTCCCGGCGTTGCATATCCAGGGAACAGGGGAAGGAGTTGCTGGCAGACATTCATGGCAGATACTGTGGGCACCACTCATCATCACAGACCCTCGTTGGCAAGGCGTTTCGCAGCGGGTTTTATTGGCCTACAGCACTCAACGATGCGATCGAGCTGGTGAAGGCTTGTGAAGCCTGTCAATTCCACGCCAAGCAGATCCATCAGCCAGCTCAGGGCCTGCAGACCATCCCACTCTCGTGGCCGTTCATAGTCTGGGGGCTAGATATCTTGGGCCCGTTTCATCGGGCGACATGGGGCTATCGCTACCTGTACGTCGCCATTGACAAGTTCACCAAGTGGGCGGAGGTGGAAGCTGTCCGCACCATCCCGGCTGGCTTTGCAGTCAAGTTCATCAAGGGCCTCGTGAGCCGATTTGGGGTGCCTAATCGCATCATCACCGACAATGGTTCACAGTTCACCAGCAATCTCTTCAAAACATATTGTGCTAACCTCAGAACGCAGATATCCTACGCTTCGATGGCACACCCTCAGAGCAACGGCCAGGCTGAACGTGCCAACGCAGAGGTCCTGAAGGGCCTCAGAACCAGGACCTTCAAGAAGAAGCTGGAGGCCTGCGGCAGGGGCTAGTACGACAAGCTCCAGTCCATGCTATGGTCCATCTGCACTACCGCCACCAAGTCGACCGGCGAGACCCCGTTATTCCTCGTCTACGGAGCAGAGGCGGTCCTCCCTCACGAGGTCAGGCGTCGCTCCATGCGGGTCCTGGCGTTTGATGAAGCGCAGCAGGATGCCATGCGGGGGATGGACCTCGTGCTAGGGGAGGAACACCGTCGGGAGGCTGCGCTACGAGCAGCAAGATACCAGCAGGTGCTGCGACGGTACCACTGCTGCAACATCCGCCCCAGGACTCTCGAGGTAGGTGACCTCATGCTCAGGCGGGTACTCTCCAAGGAAGGGCTGCATAAGCTCTCGCCCATGTGGGAGGGCCCGTTCAAGGTTATTCATGTTTCCAGACCTGGCGCCGTGCGCTTGGAGACCCAGGAAGGGGTGCCCATCCCGAACGCATGGAACATTCAACACTTCTCGAGGTTCTACCCTTGAAGTAAGGCCCAATGCCTGTAAAGAAGGCCCGGTGCCTATCAAATAAGGCCCAGTGCATGTAAAGAAGGCCCAGTGCCTATGAAGAAGGGCCTAGTGCCCATAAAGAAGGCCTGGTGCCTGTGAAGCATGCCACCCCAAGAAATGCCCAGTGCCTGTGAAGAAGGCCCAGCGCATGTGAAGCTCGCCGCCCGTGACACTCTCACATAATAATGAGTTGGGGCTGTACACGCCCCGGAGTCTCCGGAGTGCCGCCCTTGGGCCTCGGGGGCTCCCGCCCACGCCCAGTGGCAACACTTAGCTCCGCGCTGGTGAGAAGACGTCGAAGACTAGACTGGGTGTCGGACGCGGCTTTTCATTTGCTTTCCGTAGTTGGCTTGTTCTCCCTCATTTGAACTTTTATTGGAGTTGCTTCTAGTGTTGTTTGCCGTCTCTTGCCCCTGTTCTCTGTCTCTGGCTTTCGCTCAGCCCGCTCTCCTTCTTGCTAGCCTCGCGAGGGGGCTACGCGGGCGCCCTCATGAGACTTTTCTCTCCTGATTTCGTGAGGCTCCCTCACTCAAGTTCGCAGCGGGAGCAACCCTCCCGGTCCATGCCCCACGGGCATCGCGACACGAAACGCAGGACCTAGGCTGGTCACCCACGCGACAAAGGTTATAAAGCTTTCTCTTGACTGATTTTGCAGACCTTAGGATGCCCGACGAGGCCTCATGCAAGTACCTCGCAAGGCGGAAACTGCAGTAAACCCCCTAAGCTAAGTTGTTCCTACGCGCAACCACATAGCCGCAACACCACAACACGGCATGGGAATAATAGAAATAGCATGATAATTAAGGGCAATAGTCTTGCATGCCCCCACGGGGCTCCATACTTCTCTCTCTCTCAATGCAGGAAAAGGAGGTAAACAAACTAAACGCGGTGTGACCGGCAACGGCCCGCAAGGAGGGATCCACACCGCCCTCCCGAGCTCCATCAGACTCCTCCTCGCGCTTCACCAAGGCACGATGGCGGGACGACCCGCTACCACCCTCGAAGCGGGTGCGGTGGCGCGGTGGTTGATCACGGACACCGCTGGAGGAGCTGTCACCAGAGGGGGAGCCGCTGAAGCTTGGCAAGCTGCGGACGCCGCCAGGAGCGGGCTCGCCTTTGTCCTCGTCGCGGTCATCGCCAAGTCCAAGCACCCGGTCGCCGTCATCATCTTCAGGGCAGCACCCGACACGGCGGCCATCTTCTCCAAACACCCTCACGTAGAGAGTCGCATCGCCGTCAAACTTGAAGTGTAGGGTGCAGCCCTGGCCCGGGCCGCGTGCACGAGCAAACATCTGCCAGCCGTGGGCCAAGGCCACGTTCCCGGCGATGGAGATCTCCATTGAGACCCAGGAAGCCCTGCTGCAGCAACCGTCCGCCTGCAGCCAGAGCCCACCAGAACCGGCGGCTGGCAGTTTGCTGGAAAAGAAGCGAGGGAGTTGGAGCCAGTTGCCAGCCGGATCTATCGACCACATGACAAACTACGGCAGCACCTCTACCAAGTGAAAGCATGGCCGGGGAGGCTGCGCAGCCACAACGCGCCTTCCCTCACCCACCGGGCGTCCGTCACCGCGCGAAGGACCACTGCCGCGACCATGAGGAGCCGCTGCAGGAGTTGCGGGGTGCTTACGGGGGCGACCTCGGCCGCGCTTGGGCGGAGGGGAGCCAGGCCCTTCCCGACAAGCTTTCCCCTTCTCCGTAGCCGAGAACCTCTTTGTCGGCACCATGGGACACGGCAGGCGACTGGAGCAAGGAGGAAGAAGAAGCAAGGAGATGTGCAGCGGGGGCCTGCGCCCCTCCACATTTATAAGCCAAGGGAGGCCAACCATCAGCCTCCACGATCGCAGGTAATCATGACCCTTTTTGCAGGCAGCAGGGACTCGTCAAATCGGGCAGTTGCCGAGGCAGTTTGGGGAAGCGGATACACCCACATCCAATCAACCGCCACACGACAACCAAGGCCGCAGGCTGTTGGGGCCCGCGGCGCTCCGCACTTGCCCTTTCGCTTCGCTGCTAAGCCAAGTCCGAGCGTGCCTTGGGACCGGGGGCTACTGTCGGCGTTCTGGGAACGAGAGTCCCCAGACTTGCCTGCCCGCGGCCTGCGGCGTGGCTCAAGGGGAGGCCCAGTACGACCCGTCTTCACCAACCCAAGCTCAAGACCCTTGCGAGGGGCCAAGCCTCGCGGGGCGGATGACGCAAGGCTTCCTCAGAGGCGGCCTCACCAGGCAGGCTCGCGAGGAGGTGGAGAGATCAAGGCAGAGGTACCTCACGAGGTGCTCATGACGCAAGCCATGACGATCGAGACCAGGCGGGCGCAAGCCTGCGCGGTGTCCTCGTTTCCTCTTTGGTGCATAGGGGGCAAGCGCAGGCGCGGAGTACCGAGGCATCAAGCTAAGGTTACCATTTCGGTGCAACGAGACCAAGACCAGCAGAGCGACAGGACGGAGGTCACCGTGGAGCCCAAGACGGTGTCATCGCTAGCGCCTTTGGCAGTCGAAGACCAACTTTAGTCAGGATAACTTGTACTAGATGTTCCCCTTCAAAATGGCCATTGTTGTCTCCCTTCTCGCTCAATATTTGGGAATATGACCAGGGCCTCTACAAATAGAGATAGACACCACAGTAGATCTCATCTGATCGAGAGGCGATCAAATCCCCCCAAGTAGAACACCACACCAGCTCAAGAACGCCCCTCGCGAGGTTGTTATCCCTCTGTACTGTTCATCATCATCCCTAGAGGCAATCCACCACACCACAAACTAGAGTAGGGTATTACACCACAACGGTGGCTCAAACTAGTATAAACCTTGTGTCCCTTGTGTTGTTCATCATGTAGCTTAGATTGACGGCAAGGCATTGGGACGAGGGTCGGTAGGAAGTAGATCTTCGCGCGCACCCCAGAGTTCAAACCTTAAGGGTTTTGCCGGAACCCGATATCTGACAGGCTCATGAGGGGCGGAGAGAGCAAGGCAAGCGACACCTCACGAGGTTCCTCTGATGCAAGACATGACGACTGGAGCTAGGCGGGCACCAGCGCGCGCAGTGTCCTCGTTTCCCCTTTGGTGCTAAAGGGGCAAGCGCAGGCGAGGAGTCCCGAGGAATCGGGCAAAGGTTTCCATATCGGTGCAACGAGACCAAGACCAAAAGGATGATAGGACGGAGGTCCCCGTGGAGCCCAAGACGGCGTCACCACCAGAGCCTTTGGCAGGCGAATACCACCTTTAGTCCGGATAACTTGTACTAGTTGTCTCCCTTCGAATTTGGCCGTTGCTGGATCCCTTCCCGCTAAATATTTGGGGAGAGGACCAGGGCCTCTATAAATAGGACTAGCCACCACAATAGGAGGCAACTGATCTTGAACTCATTCAGATCATCCTCAACCACACACAAGTTCACCAAGCACAAGAACACCTCTCCTCAGGAGGCTGTTCTTCCCTTGTACTGTTCATCCTCAACCCAAGAGGCAATCCACCACACCATACTGGAGTAGGGTATTACACCACATCGGTGGCCCGAACTAGTATAAACTCTTGTGTCTCTCTTTCTGCCGGTTCGTCGAGCTAGGCTTTGAGATCGTAGTGAGGCTGAGGGCGTGATTATCTAGGGAGAGATCTTCGTGCACACACCAGTGTTCGAACCTCAAGGGTTTTGCTGGAACCCAAAATCCGACACTTTGCAAGAGGAGATTGTTGGAGAGTGCTAGTGCAGTAGATATGCTATTTGGTGTGATACAACGGTGTAATTTTGATCAACGGTAGTACCGATCTACTTTACGGATGTTGCTGGAGCGATACTGATACGTCTCCAACGTATCTATAATTTTTGATTGTTACATGCTATTATATTATCTATTTTGGATGTTTAATTGACTTTAACATACTCTTTTATATTATTTCTGGGACTAACCTATTAACCGATGGCCGATGCAAATTGCTGTTTTTTTGCCTATTTCAGTGTTTCACAGAAAAGGAATAGCAACCGGAATCCAAACAGAACGAAACCTTCGCGAGGATCTTTCTTGGAACAAATGCAATCCAGGAGACTTGGAGTGGAAGTCAGAGACGCAAAGAGGCGGCCACGAGGCAGGAGGGCGCGCCCAGGGGGGTAGGCGTGCCCTCCACCATCATGGGCCCCTTGTAGCTCCACCTGTCGTGGTTCTAAGTCTGACAGTAGAGTGGGGGGTAGATATGGAGAGGCAAGGTCCTAGCTATGGAGAAGTTGTAAACACAAGCGATGTACGAGTTCAGGCCCTTCTCGGAGGAAGTAAAAGCCCTACGTCTCGGAGCCCTGAGGCGGTCGAGTGGATTATGTGTACAGGTGTTACAAGAGTGCGAACCCTTCTGCCTGTGGAGGGGGGTGGCTTATATAGAGTACGCCAGGACCCCTGCCAGCCCACGTAATGAAGGGTTTAATGTATATTAAGTCTGGGGCGTTACTGGTAACGCCCCACATAAAGTGCCTTAACTATCATTAAGTCTATTCAATTACAGGCCGTTGCAGTGCAGAGTGCCTTCTGATCTTCTGGTGGTCGAGTGTATCTCTATGGTCGAGTGAATCTCCATGGTCGAGTCCTTCTGGTCAGTCGAGTGGGTTCCTCGTTGGTCGACTGGAAGGTGATCTCTACTAAGACTGTCCTTGGGTAGGACATTCAGGTCAGGCCTATGACCCTACCCTAGGTACATGAATCCATCATTAGCCCCCGAATGGATTGAGGCTCGAATGAGGAAGGAGTTGATGCTGTTTCCGATTGACTTTTGCATACTGGCTATGCGTCGTTCTGGATTAAGATCTTCTTTGTTGATAACGAACAACTTTTCTTCAGTCGACTCGATCCATTCTTGTCTTTCGTCGAGTGATCTTTTAGACTTTGCTGGTTCCCGAGCGACGGATCGCAGGAAATCTTGCGTCTGACAGACCGATCTGCCGTTCGCGGATTCCACGGGATGCAAAATTTGAGGGAGCGCGCGAAGCGGAACGAACTGTGGCGCTCGGACGGGACGGGACATAGACGCCTCAATCTCCGCGCCGCTTTTTCTGCCACGTATCACGTCGATGCAACTGTTTCGGGATATGATTAGGTTGCCTGGGTCCACCTGTCATCCACTCGGAAGGGATGTTATAAATGCAACCAGCGAGGGTTTTCTGAACAGTGCTCCATCCTTTCTCTTCTGCTCTCCCCTTCTCCGCCCCCCGTGCTCGCTCTCGCCCCCGCAAAGCTCTTCCTCGCGCACTTCGCCGGCAGCCATGGTCAAGGAGAAGACGGCGGCGCTGGAGCGCGCAAAGAAGGCGTCGGCGACGAAGAAGGCGTCGGCGGCGGAGAAGGCGAAGGGGAGATCCACCAGCCGCAGTGGGTCTTCGTCGAGATCCCGCTTGCCGAAGGGCTGGGTCCAGGGAGATTGGATCCAGTCGACCATCAGGGAGAAGGATCTCCTCGACATGGCCGACGACGGGCTGATCCCCCATGGCGCCGCAAGACTTCCAGGGAAAGAGTGGCAACCTCAGCCGGAAGAGGGTGAGTGTGTGCTCCAGGCCACTCATATTGATCGAGGGTTTTCTTTGCCACCGAGCATTTTCTTTCGCGGTTTTTTGAACTTCTTTGGAGCCCAACTCCACCACTTTACTCCGAACTCCATTGCGTACCTTGCTGCGTTCGTATCCGTGTGCGAGAGTTTCCTGGGCTGTCGACCGCACTGGGGCTTGTTCAAGCACATCTTCACGTGTCGTTCTCAGACCGTGAAGAAGGCGAGTCCAGGCGTTGAGCAGACCCAGGTTGTCCAAATGTGCGGGGGTCTGGGGATTCAAGTGAGGAACAAGAGCACCTTCCCAGCTATGACGTTTCCCGAGTCGGTCAGAGGCTGGCAGTCGACTTGGTTCTACTGCCGGGACGAGCTGACGCCGGGACAGTCGAGTGGACTTCCCCCATTCACCATGAGTCGAGTGAACAAGCCCTCCTCTCTGAAGGTGGTTCCGGAGGAGAGGGCTGACGTGAAGATGTTGATGGACCGAGTGGTGCAGTTGGTCCGGGACGGCGTGACTGGCATGGACCTTCTGGAGGTTTTCCTCCGACGGCGAATCCAGCCTCTTCAGTTCCGGAGCCATGGCATGTGGTTGTACTGCGGGACTGAAGACGATACCCGAGTCCACCCGGAAGCAGTCGACGACGCCACAGTGGAAAGATGGATGGCCGCGGTCACTGGGAATAAGGATAATCCCCGTGGATCCAGGAGGGTTCCTCCACTCGACCATCACACCGTTCCAGATAAGGTATATTTGCTCTGCCTTCCATTGTATATTCGTTGAATGTGTTTCTGTATATTCTGCGACTTGGTCGACTGATCTCTGTCTTGACGTCTTCTAGGCCCTCACCGACCTGTATTCAATGCCCAATGGGGCTCAGGCTCCGACTGAGGAGGAAGAAGCCAGCGGGGGCGAGAGCCAGGAGGAGTGGGATTCAGACGCTGCCGAAGATGACGATGACGACGACGATGACGAGGACGAAGAGGAGGAGGAGGAGGAGGAGGTTGCACCACCGCGCTCGGAAAGGCGGTCGAAGCTTGTCCATGACCCCGCGACTGAACGTGGTAAGGGGGTGGCGACTGCCTCGCAGTCGACCAAACGCCCACGGACCGCTTCTCCGGTGCCGAGTGAAAGGGCTCCGAAGCAGTCGAGGGTGGCTCTGCCGAAACCCCCCAAGCTCCTGCCGAAGATGAAAGTGTCCATCCCCACCATATCCGGGTAAACACGTTACTTGAGTTCTCTTGTTTTGCATAAGGCTTTATCTCTGGTTGATACTTGAGTTGGTTGACTGATTCTTTGGAACTTCAGTGCTGCAACTTCTGAGACCTCAGGCAAGGCTGACGACCATGAGATGGAGGACGCAGCAACCTCGAATCCTGGTACTATACTCTCAATTCTGTCCTTAGTCGACTGACTCAAGATTTCTGACTTTGACTCTTTTTCTGAAGCTCCACCCCATGACATTATCACCCTTCCTGAAGATGATGATGAGGATGAAGAACCGCTGAGGCACAGGATGAGCAGCAAGACGTCTACTGGTAAGGCAACCCAGAGTGCGACGGCGCCCGAGACTGTGGCCACGGAAGGGGAGAACCTCACTCGACACACCGTGTCTTTCGCGGTGCCGTTGACGAGTGCTCATCCTACTTCGTCGAGTGCTGCACAACCTTCGCTCTTCACAACACATCATGTCCCAGAGGACCAAGCCAGTGCTGCTAAGGAGGCGATACGTCAAGCGGGGATCATGATGGAGCAGGTGAAGATCGTCCGGGATGCAAGCCAAGCAGCTTATGACGCCAGCTCCGCCCTTCAAAGCAATGTTCAGGTCAGTCGACCACCGCCTGTTCTGTTAGGATATGCTATCAAAAAACTTTGTCTTTCTGATTTCTGAAATCCATAGCAATCACCCACTGGGTGTGTCGATAAAAAACTCCGTTTTAGCGGGGGCACGCTGAGTGCACCCGCTGGGTGTAGTCCCCAAGGCTAAGGTCGACTGCTGGCAGTCGGCCTTAGGCTTTATAAGTAAAGGTTGTTCATCATTCGACTGGATCGAATGGTTTTCCGGAACCGGTGGGGGCACGCTGAGTGCACCCACTGGGTGTAGTCCCCGAGACTGTGGTCGACTGCTGGCAGTCGACTACAGTCTGAAGAGCACGTCTCCCTCTTTTTTTTTGGGTCGACTGGTCGACTCTGTCTTGAACAGAACTAGTGGGGGCACGCTGAGCAGCCATTAGTGTGGTGGTTAGTAGCATGCATATTGGAGTGGGAGCACCTGTGTTCGAACCTCCAATCAGGCATCAACAGCCATTAGTGTGGTGGTTAGTAGCATGCATATTGGAGTGGGAGCACCTGTGTTCGAACCTCCGTGATAGCGCTGAGTACACCCACTGGGTGTAGTCCCCGAGACTAGGGTTGAATGCTTGCATTCGACTGTAGTCTTAGAGACGTATGATTTTTCTCTATCCACTCGGAAGTGAATCATCGTTGATATTTTGTCGATTGGTTCTTCGTAGAAATCTTGTGACCTTGCGGCTCGCTATACGGAACTGGAGCGGAAGCACATTCAGCTCGAGTTGGATCTGAAGCTAGTGCAGGAGAATCTAACGAAGGCGAAGGAGGAGACCAAAGGTATGTTCGGTGAGACCTTGACGACTCCTTTTTCCTTCCATTTGTTTCAAAATCTGACTTTGCTGTAACTTGCAGACAAGGTGCGGGAGGCCCAGAAGAAGAAGGACCTTGAGCTAGCTGAGAAGACCAAGCTTGCTGACGAGAAGTTAGCTTCAGTCACCAGGCTTGAACAGGAAAATCACAATCTGAAAACTGCTCTGGCGATTGCCTCCAAGGATGTTGACCGACTGAAAGCTGACAAGACTACCCTGACCGAGAAGATCAACCAATTGACAGGGAAGAAGAATGACCTGGAAGGCTTCCTGGGTGGTCTTACCAAGAAATTGTTCCTTATGCTAGAAGGTGACCTTTTTCACTCGACCAACATTTTCAACTGTGACGCTTCCACTCGACCATTGTCTTGATTCGGCGTTTTGTCCTTGCAGAATTCTGTCGGAACTTTGAAGAAGAGACTAGCCAGTTGGAGCCGAACCTTGACCCTGTCAATTCTCCGGTGAATGATGAAGTTGCCATGAATGTCTTCCGACTGGAGTCTCGCGTTGCAGCTGTCGTGGACTATCTTGCAAGGCTGAAGGCCGCCACTTCTCGCATCGACTCGACGCTTTGGCCCGGGGCGACGCTTCAGAATGACCTCGAGTCGTTGATGGCTCGACTAAACGCGGTCCCCGACCGTGTGCAAGAGCGGAAGAAGTCCTCGGCTCGGTGCGGCGCAGATGTTGCCCTGTGTCTGGCCCGAATCCACTGCAAGGACGCGCGAGAAGAGAAGCTGGCGGCTCTCCGAGTGGCCAACACCAAAAAACACGACTTCAGATCTTTCATGGAAACTTTCATCGCTGCCGCTACCCGGATCGTAGACGGGATCGACCTCGACGAGTTTGTTGCTCCTTCCAGCCCTCCACAGGAGGGGTAAAAAACTTTCTTTAAGCCCGACACTTTAAATTTGCCTCGGTATGCCGAGTGGAATTGTAACCGGTAAACCTTAACAGGCTTAGTGCCTGAGCACTCTCGGTTCCTTTAGGTATCGACCTAAACTTGGATTTGATGTTTGGATATGATTGCTCCTGGTTCGAATTGTCCTTTGCAGGTTCACAGCAAGATGCTTACTGCAGTCGACTTATTCCTTAGGCGAGCACTGGGCTGCAGCTAAGCCTCCGAGTGAGAGGTTTGCCCTTCACTCGGTAGGATTTTTATAACTTAGGCGAGCGCTGCGCTGCAGCTAAGCCTCCGAGTGAGAGGTTTGCTCTTCACTCGGTAGGATTTTTTATAACTTAGGCGAGCGTTGGGCTGCAGCTAAGCCTCCGAGTGAGAGGTTTGCTCTTCACTCGGTAGGATTTTTATAACTTAGGCGAGCGCTGGGCTGCAGCTAAGCCTCCGAGTGAGAGGTTTGCTCTTCACTCGGTAGGATTTTTTATAACTTAGGCGAGCGTTGGGCTGCAGCTAAGCCTCCGAGTGAGAGGTTTGCTCTTCACTCGGTAGGATTTTTTATAACTTAAGCGAGCGCTGGGCTGCAGCTAAGCCTCCGAGTGAGAGGTTTGCTCTTCACTCGGTAGGATTTTTTATAACTTAGGCGAGCGCTGGGCTGCAGCTAAGCCTCCGAGTGAGAGGTTTGCTCTTCACTCGGTAGGATTTTTTATAACTTAGGCGAGCGCTGGGCTGTAGCTAAGCACCCGAGTGAGAGGTTCGCTCTTCACTCGGTAGGATTTTTATATCTTAGGCGAGCGCTGGGCTGCAGCTAAGCCCCCGAGTGAGAGGTTCGCTCTTCACTCGGTAGGATTTTTATATCTTAGGCGAGCGCTGGGCTGCAGCTAAGCCCCCGAGTGAGAGGTTTGCTCTTCACTCGGTAGGATTTTCTATAACTTAGGCGAGCGCTGGGCTGCAGCTAAGCCCCCGAGTGAGAGGTTTGCTCTTCACTCGGTGGGATTTTTTGTAACTTAGGCGAGCGCTGGGCTGCAGCTAAGCCCCCGAGTGAGAGGTCTGCTCTTCACTCGGTAGGATTTTTTATAACTTAGGCGAAACGGATTCGCGGCTAAGCCTCCGAGTGGAAGTCTGGCTTACCACTCGGTAGGATTTTTACAAACTTAGGCGAAACGGATTCGCGGCTAAGCCACCCACTGGGGGAAAAAGTGACAAAAATTATGAAGGAATTATGGCACTATTATTTCTAGATCCATGAACTACAGGAGTATTTTATTACAACTCATCCGAGTGGAAAACTTTTAAGTGTAAAACGGGCGGAGCAGATCCGCATTCCAAGCTCGGGGCTCTTCGATGTTGTGTTCGACGTTGTAGAGACGGTATGCCCCGTTGTGGAGAACTTTGGTGACGATGAAGGGTCCTTCCCAAGAAGGAGCGAGCTTATGCTGTTTCTGCTGATCCACTTGGAGAACTAAATCTCCTTCTTGGAAGGCTCGACCCCTCACGTTCCTGGCGTGAAAACGACGCAAGTCTTGTTGGTAGATGGTCGATCGGATCAGAGCCATCTCCCTTTCTTCCTCCAGAAGGTCGACTGCGTCCTGACGCGCTTGCTCAGCTTCTGCTTCGTTGTAAAGTTCAACTCGAGGAGCATTGTGAAGAAGATCACTCGGCAAGACTGCTTCAGCTCCATAGACCAAAAAGAATGGAGTTCTTCCAGTCGACCGATTGGGTGTGGTACGCAAACCCCAAAGCACCGAAGGAAGTTCGTCGACCCATGCTCCAGCCGCGTGCTTGAGATCACGCATCAGTCGGGGTTTTAAACCCTTGAGGATTAAGCCATTGGCTCGCTCCGCTTGTCCATTCGACTGGGGGTGAGCGACTGAAGCGTAGTCTACTCGTGTGCCTTGAGCATTGCAGAAATCCTTGAATTCTTCCGAGTCAAAGTTCGACCCATTATCCGTAATGATGCTGTGCGGGACTCCATATCTGAACGTCAGCTCCCTGATGAAGGTAACTACAGTACCGGCGTCGAGATTCTTGATTGGTTTAGCCTCGATCCACTTTGTGAACTTATCGACTGCGACCAGTACGTGCGTGAAACCACTTCGACCTGTTCTCAAGGGACCGACCATGTCCAACCCCCATACTGCGAACGGCCAGACGAGTGGAATGGTCTTCAGAGCTGACGCAGGCTTGTGTGACATATTGGAGTAGAACTGACATCCTTCGCACTTGTCCACTATTTCCTTTGCCATCTCATTCGCCCTTGGCCAGTAAAATCCAGCTCGGTATGCTTTGGCTACAATGGTCCGAGAGGATGCATGGTGACCACAGGTCCCCGAGTGGATATCATTGAGAATGATTCGACCTTCTTCTGGCGTTATGCATTTTTGACCAACCCCAGTCGGGCTTTCTCTATACAGCTGTCCTTTGATAACGGTAAAGGCTTTGGATCGACGGACGATCTGCCGAGCCTCTTCCTCATCCTCTGGGAGCTCTTTTCTCAGGATATATGCGATATAGGGAATTGTCCAGTCGGGAGTGACCACTAAAACCTCCAAGACCAAGTCGACTACTACTGGGACCTCAACCTCAGTCGGATCTGTGGCACTCTTGGGTTGTGGAGCTTCCTCTGTGAAGGGATCTTCTTTAACTGAC
Source organism: Triticum timopheevii (assembly GCA_963921465.1). Taxonomy (NCBI): domain Eukaryota; kingdom Viridiplantae; phylum Streptophyta; class Magnoliopsida; order Poales; family Poaceae; genus Triticum; species Triticum timopheevii. The sequence continues at coordinate 458,937,261 of OY997264.1, read as the reverse complement.
GGAGTGTGTATATGCTCCAAAAACACACCACTCAGAATGGCTTCTCTTTTGGAACCTATCTTTGCCAGATCATCTGCTGCTTGATTTTTCAGTCGGGGGATGTGGTGGAGCTCCAACCCCTCGAACTTCTTTTCCAGCTTCCTCAGTGCATTGCAGTATCCAGTCATGGCTGGGCTTCTCACGTCCCACTCCTTCATCACCTGGTTGACCACTAAATCTGAATCGCCATAAACCATCAGGCGACGGACGCCGAGTGAAATGGCCATGCGCAATCCATATAAAAGGGCCTCATACTCTGCCTCATTGTTGGAGGAATCAAAGTGAATCTGGAGCACATATCTAAGCTTATCTCCTCTGGGGGAAACCATAACAACCCCAGCACCAGAACCATTCAGCATCTTAGAGCCATCGAAGAACATGGTCCAATGCTCCGAGTGAACTTCAGTCGGCTGTTGTTGTTCAATCCACTCGGCGAGGAAATCTGCTATTGCCTGGGACTTAATGGCTTTCTTTGCCTCAAACTTGATATCAAGGGGAAGAAGTTCAATCGCCCATTTTGCCACTCGACCAGTTGCATCTCTGTTGTGCAGAATCTCTGATAGTGGGGCGTCGCTGACGACTGTGATAGAATGATCAGAGAAATAGTGAGCAACCTTCTTCGTGGTCATGTATATTCCATACACAAGCTTCTGATAATGAGGATATCTCTGCTTGGATGGAGTCAAGACTTCAGACAAATAATACACCGGGCGCTAAACTTTGAAGGCTTTTCCTTCTTCTTCCCGCTCGACCGTAAGTACTGTACTGACGACTTGTCCTGTGGCTGCAATATAAAGCAACAAAGGCTCTTTGCTGATTGGAGCAGCAAGCACCGGCTGGGTGGAGAGCAGAGCTTTTAGCTCGGCAAACGCTGCATCAGCTTCTGGAGTCCACTCGAACTTGTCTGCCTTCTTCATCAGTCGGTAAAGAGGCAATGCCTTTTCACCGAGTCGTGAGATGAATCGACTTAATGCGGCCAAGCATCCAGTAAGCTTCTGGACATCGTGCACTCGCACAGGGCGTTTCATTCGGAGAATAGTGCCAATCTTCTCTGGATTAGCGTCGATCCCTCGCTCGGAAACGAGAAAACCGAGTAACTTTCCACAAGGAACTCGGAATGTGCACTTCGATGGATTGAGCTTGATATCGTACCTTCTGAGGTTGGCAAATGTTTCGGCGAGGTCAGCAAGCAGGTCGGAACCTTTTCGCGACTTAACGACGATATCATCCATATACGCTTCCACATTCCGACTGATTTGAGTGAGAAGACACTTCTGAATCATACGCATAAATGTGGCTCCGGCATTCTTGAGGCCGAATGGCATGGTGATATAGCAGAAGCACCCGAATGGAGTGATGAAAGCTGTTTTTACTTCGTCGGGTCCATACAGACGGATCTGATGATACCCGGAATATGCGTCTAGAAAAGACAATCTCTCACATCCCGCGGTCGAGTCAACAATTTGATCTATGCGAGGGAGAGGAAAATGATCTTTCGGGCAGGCCCGATTGATGTGCTTGAAGTCAATGCACATGCGGAGTGATTTGTCTTTTTTGGGAACCATGACGACATTGGCGAGCCACTCAGAGTGCTATATCTCTCGGATAAATCCTGCCGCCAACAGTCGAGCCACTTCCTCACCAATAGCTTTTCTCTTCTGGACGGCGGACCGCCGAAGATGCTTTTTGACTGGTTTTGCTGATTTGTCGACTCTGAGGCGATGCTCAGCCAGTCCCCTGGGAACACCTGGCATGTCAGCTGGCTTCCATGCAAAAATGTCCCAGTTCTCACGGAGGAACTGGATGAGCGCTTCTTCCTATTTCGGGTCGAGTGTCGTGGAGATGTGGGTCGGGGCTGCGTTGGGGTCGGTCGGGTGAATGTGAACAGGTTTTGTCTCACCAGACGACTGAAATGCAGACTCTGTGGCTGGTTTCTTGGATCGCAACAAATCACTCGGATCTGCGTTTTGCTCGTATTCTTCGAACTTGACCGCTGTCACCTGGGAATCGGCAATCTTCGAGCCCTTCTGAAAGCACTCTTCTGCCTTTTTCCGATCGCCAATGACAGTGATCACCCCTTTGGGACCTGGCATTTTCAGTTTAAGGTACACGTAACATGGTCGAGCCATGAACCGTGCGTAAGCGGGCCTCCCCAAAATGGCGTGGTACGCGCTCTGAAAATCCACAACCTCAAAGGTCAACCTTTCCTTGCGAAAATGTTTTGAGTCACCAAAAATCACGTCCAGGGCTATTTGGCCGAGTGAGTTGGCTTTCTTCCCTGGTATGACTCCGTGGAAACTCATGTTGCTGGTGCTCAGTCGGGACATCGGGATGCCCATTCCCTTCAGTGTGTCTGCATACAACAAGTTCATCCCACTGCCACCGTCCATCAGCACTTTCGTCAGTCGAGTGCCTTCGACAACTGGATCGACCACCAAAGCTTGTCTCCCAGGGGTGGCAATATGAGTCGGGTGATCAGATTGGTCGAATGTGATGGGTGTTTGGGACCATTTCAGATAACTTGGTTTTGCTGGAGCAACCATATTCACCTCACGGTTAATGACTTTCAGTCGACTCTTGCTTTCCACATCCGCGAAGATCATCAGAGTGGAGTTGATATGCGGATATTCTTCCTCACTGTCCTCTTTGTCTCCGGCCTTGTCTGACTCTTTCTCCTTGTCCTTAGACTGTTTTCCCTGAAACTGCTGGATCAGGAGTCGACACTGGCGAGTGGTGTGCTTTGGGTAAATAATGTTGCCCTCTTCATCTTTCTTCGTGTGGATGTGGCACAACATATCCATCACGTCGTTTCCTTCTTTATCCTTTACTTTCTTAGGATTCCAGGATCCTTTTGGCTTCCCTTTGAACTTTCCCCGAGTCACGGCCAGGGCCTCTCCAGGAGCTGCTGGCTCGGCTTTCCGCTTCTGTTTCCGACTGGAATTTCCCTTCTCCGACTGACTTGGCTTATACTTGCCGCTTCGGAGTAGGTCCTCTTCTTCGCCATTGGCGTACTTGGTAGCAATCTCCATCATCCTACTCAGGGTCATGTCCCCGGTTCGACCAAACTTCAGACTCAATTCCCTGTTCTTGACGCCATCTTTGAAGGCGCAGACTGCTTGATGATTAGACACATTTTCCACAGTATGGTGTAGAGTGATCCACCTCTGAATGTACTCTCTGAGAGTCTCATTGGGCTTCTGCACACAAACTTGCAGCTCTGTCAAACCAGCTAGTCGCTTGCAGGTCCCTTCAAAAGTTCTGACGAACACTCGGAACAAATCTTCCCAAGTGTAAATACTGCTAGGAGGTAACTGATTTAACCACGCTCTGGCAGAACCTTCCAGCATGAGGGGCAAATGCTTCATGGCCACCTCGTCATTCCCACCGCCAGTCTGAACAGCCACTCGGTAGTCCTCAAGCCAAGTTTCAGGCTTGGATTCCCCAGTGAACTTGCTGACTCCTGTCGCCAACCTGAAATTGGGGGGAATCACTGCGGCTCTGATAGCCCTGCTAAAACACTCTGGACCAGAAACATGCACTCGACTGCTCGTGGGTGCATCTCTCTCGGGTCCACCTCGATGGGCTCTGCTCCGGTCGACCAAGCTTTGCACGATAATGGATCGCGCGTCAAAGCCTGGTCCCCTGGGGTCGACTGGAACTCTTCGCCCCGCACTGAACTGACGCCTGTCATCCTGTTGCCGAGGAGCATAAGACCCTTCCCTCGGAGGGGAAACGGGCACTCGACGCCTGTCGTCTCGGTCGAGTCGGTCTCCATACTGATCACGCTGGTTGTCGCGCCCTTCCCGCCGCGGAGGCGATCTGGGACTGAGAGCCGACTGAACCTTATTCGCAGCGACGGATCGACTGTGAATTCGGTTGCGCGACTGCGACACGGCTGAGTTCTGGTCCCCTGCTGCTCGGAGCAAATCTCTGATCTGCATCAAGCCTCTCCCAGCTTTCGACTGTGAAGGCTGGATGGACTCTGCTATACGGGTTGCAGCTGCTAAATTCTGAATCGGCGTGCGGTATACCTGAGTCGGCGGGAAGAGTCGACGTCGACTGGCTTCGGGGACTCGTTGCCGCGCGCGCTCGTCGAGTGCTCGCTGAAGGTTCTCCAGACGAGCGCGTTCAGCCACATTGGCCAAACGTGCCTCCTCCAAGGCGCGAGCCTCGGGGGTTTCTCCCGTAATGGGAGTATGCAGGGCATCCATGTTCCTGCGGCGAAGCTCTTCTCTTTGCAGAGAGTCGAGTGCCTCGGGCTGGTACTCTTCGTGGTCCTGAGCGGGGCCACCTCCACCGCCCGCTCCACCACCATGGGCGAAGCCGGGAGGACTGCGGGGTCCGTCGACCATGAGAACTTCCGCCGCTGGATCACTGCTATCGCATTCGGATGCAGTCTCTACGGAGCCAGTCGACAGATCGAACAGGCCGTAGAGAGATTCGTCGGGCTCGATTGCCGCAACTTGTGCGATGGCCGCCTGGCGAGCCACCGCGTGTTTCACCCACCGCTGAAGCCTCGACCGACCAGAGCGCTTGCGCTGGTGGGAGACCGGACGGGCGACCGATAAAGGAGTCGACCGATATGGGGCCGACGGTTGCCGCAGCAGAACGCCGCGGACACATGCGCGAAAATGCATCGCACCGCGGACGGGGAGCGCATCAACGTCGAGTGGAGCCTCCTGGAGCCACGCGGAGTCGTCAGCGACGAAGGTGAGAGCGCCAAGACGGATCTCGCGCCCTTCGACCAAAACTCCAGCAGTCATCATGATGGGAGTACTCGGAAATATTGCAACTTCTCCACAAAATCGCTAAAACACCTGTCCCACGGTGGGCGCCAACTGTCGTGGTTCTAAGTCTGACAGTAGAGTGGGGGGTAGGTATGGAGAGGCAAGGTCCTAGCTACGGAGAAGTTGTAAACACAAGCGATGTACGAGTTCAGGCCCTTCTCGGAGGAAGTAAAAGCCCTACGTCTCGGAGCCCTGAGGCGGTCGAGTGGATTATGTGTACAGGTGTTACAAGAGTGCGAACCCTTCTGCCTGTGGAGGGGGGTGGCTTATATAGAGTACGCCAGGACCCCTGCCAGCCCACGTAATGAAGGGTTTAAGGTATATTAAGTCTGGGGCGTTACTGGTAACGCCCCACATAAAGTGCCTTAACTATCATTAAGTCTATTCAATTACAGGCCGTTGCAGTGCAGAGTGCCTTCTGATCTTCTGGTGGTCGAGTGTATCTCTATGGTCGAGTGAATCTCCATGGTCGAGTCCTTCTGGTCAGTCGAGTGGGTTCCTCGTTGGTCGACTGGAAGGTGATCTCTACTAAGACTGTCCTTGGGTAGGACATTCAGGTCAGGCCTATGACCCTACCCTAGGTACATGAATCCATCACCACCGACCTACTTATTTTGCCTATATATACTTCTATACCCTGAAAACATCCAGGGGAGCCACGAAACCACTTTTCCACCGCCGCAACCTTCTGTACCCATGAGATCCCATCTTGGGGCCTTTTCTGGCGATCTACTGGAGGGGGATTCAATCACGGAGGGATTCTACATCAACACCATAGCCTCTCCGATGATGTGTGAGTAGTTTACCGCAGACCTTTGGGAACATAGTTATTAGCTCGATGGCCTCTTCTCTCTCTTTGGTTCTCAATACAAAATTCTCCTTGATGTTCCTGGAGATCTATTCGATGTAATACTTTTTGCGGTGTGTTTGCTGAGATCCGATGAATTGTGGGTTTATGATCAAGATTATCTATGAACAATATTTGATTCTTCTCTGAATTCTTATATGCATGATTTGATATCTTTGCAAGTCTCTTTGAATTATCGGTTTAGTTTGGCCTACTAGATTGATCTTTCTTGCAATGGGAGAAGTGCTTAGCTCTGGGTTCAATCTTGCGGTGCTCGATCCCAATGACAGGAAGGGAACCGACACGTATTGTATTGTTTCCATCTAGGATAAAAAGATGGGGTTTATATCATATTGCTTGAGTTTATCCCTCTACATCATGTTATCTTGCCTAATGTGTTACTCTGTTCTTATGAACTTAATACTCTAGATGCATGCTGGATAGCGGTCGATGTATGGAGTAATAGTAGTAGATGATGAATCGTTTTGGTCTACTTGACACGGACGTGATGCCTATGTTAATGATCATGCCTAGATATTCTCATAACTATGCGCTTTTCTATCAATTGCTCGACAGTAATTTGTTCACCCACCGTAATATATGCTATCTTGAGAGAAGCCACTAGTGAAATCTATGACCCCCGGGTCTACTTTACATCATATAAGTTTCCGATCTTCAATTATAGTTTACTATTTATTTTGCAATCTTTATTTTCCAATCTATACAACAAAAATACAAAAATATTTGTCTTATTATCTTTAACAGATCTCAGTTTTGCAAGTGGCCGTGAAGGGATTGACAACCCCTTTATCGCATTGGTTGCAAGGTTCTTGATTGTTTGTGCAGGTACTAGGAGATTTGCGTGTAGTCTCCTACTGGATTGATATCTTGGTTCTCAAAAACTGAGGGAAATACTTACGCTACTTTGCTGCATCACCTTTTCCTCTTCAAGGAAAAACCAACGCATGCTCAAGAGGTAGCAAGAAGGATTTCTGGCGCCGTTGCCGGGGAGATCTACGCAAAGTCAAGACATACCAATTACCCATCACAAACTCTTATCCCTCACATTACATTATTTGCCATTTTCCTCTCATTTTGCTCTCCCCCACTTCACCCTTGCCGTTTTATTCACCCTTTTTTCGTTCGCCTCTTTTTGCTTGCTTCTTGTGTTCTTGGGTGTTAGTGTGCCTGTTTTGCTTTGATGGCTCAACGAAAAAGTGTTGATCCTCACCTTAGAAGGTTGGAAGAAATTGAAAACAATGTTAGAAGCTTTATGTCTTTACAATACGAGCATAATAATTTCTTCAGAAACGAGCTTAAAGAACAGAAAAGTTTTATGGAGTACATGAATAAAGAGCTCGATGATATGTCTAAGGAATTTTATGGTTTGAAATCTTAGTTTGCCCATCTTGAAAACTTAAGAGCCCAAATTTCGGATAAGCAAGCCACCTTAGTTAATAAGGTGGCCGCTAAACCGGAAGATCTAGAAGATAATAATGATGAAGATCTAAAAGTGATTGATGTGTCTCCTATTAAATCTTTGTTTTCCAATATGAATCTTGATAAACATGGGACTGGAGATGAGTCAACTTTAGTTAAAAGGCGTCCCAATGATTCTGAGTTTTTAGATCTTGACACAAAAATTGGTAAAAGTGGTATTGAAGAGGTCAAAACTTTACATAGCAATGAACCCACTATTATGGATTTCAAGGAATTTAATTATGATAGTTTCTCTTTGATAGATTGTATTTCCTTGTTGCAATCCATGTTAAATTCTCCTCATGCTTATGATCAAACAAAGCTTTTTACTAAACATATCGTTGATGCTTTAATGCAATATTATGAAGAAAAACTTGAATTAGAAGTTTATATACCTAGAAAACTTTATGATGAGTGGGAACCTACTATTAAAATTAAGATTAAAGATCATGAATGCTATGCCTTATGTGATTTGGGTGCTAGTGTTTCCACAATTCCAAAAACTTTGTGTGATGTGTTAGGTTTCCGTGAATTAGATGATTGTTCTTTAAATTTGCATCTTGTGGATTACACCATTAAGAAACCTATGGGAAGGATTAATGATGTTCTTATTGTTGCAAATAGGAATTATGTGCCCGCAGATTTCATTGTTCTTGATATAGATTGTAACCCTACATGTCCTTTTATTCTTGGTAGACCTTTCCTTAGAACAATTGGTGCAATTATTGATATAAAAGAATAAAACATTAGATCCCAATTTCCGTTAAGGAAATGCATGGAACACCCTACGAAGAAAATTAAATTACCTTATGAATCTATTATGAGAGCCACTTATGGATTGCATACCAAAGATGACAATAGCTAGATCTATTCTTGTTTTTATGCCTATCTAGGGGCATTAAACGATAACGCTTGTTGGGAGGCAACCCAGTTTTATTTTTGTTCCTTGCTTTTTGTTCCTGTTTAGTAATAAATATTTCATCTAGCCTTTGTTTAGATGTGTTTTTATGTTTTAATTAGTGCTTCTGCCAAGTGGAACCTTTGGGAAGACTTGGGTGAAGTCTTTGTGATCTTGCTGTAAAAAACAGAAACTTTAGCGCTCATGAGATTAGCTGCCATTTTTTACTAGAGAGTGCTTTTAGGTTTATTCTTTTTGAAGATGATTAATAGATAAATTCCTCAAGTCCACCAATTTATTTCAGAATTGTTGGAGTTCCATAAGTGTACGTTTGATATGGATTACTACAGACTGTTCTGTTTTTGACAGATTCTATTTTTCGTGTGTTGTTTGCTTTTGATAAATCTATGGTTAGTATCGGGGGGTATGAACCATAGAGAAGTTTGAATACAGTAGGTTTAACACCAATATAAATAAATAATTAGTTCATTACAGTACCTTAAAGTGGTGGTTCATTTTCTTACACTAACGGAGCTCATGGGATTTTCTGTTTATGTTTTGTGTTGTGAAGTTTTCAAGTTTTTGGGTAAAGATTTGATGGATTTTGGAATAAGGAGTGGCAAGAGATTAAGCTTGGGAATGCCCAAGGCACCCCAAGGTAAAATTCAAGGACAACCAAAAGCCTAAGCTTGGGGATGCCCCCAGAAGAAATCCCCTCTTTCGTCTTCGTCAATCAGTAACTTTACTTGAGGCTATATTTTATTTCACCACATGATATGTGTTTTGCTTGGAGCGTCTTGTATGATTTGAGTCTTTGCTTTTTAGTTTACCACAATCATCCTTGCTGTACACACCTTTTGTAGAGACACACATGAATCAGAATTTATTAGAATACTCTATGTGCTTCACTTATACCTTTTGAGCTAGATAATTTTGCTCTAGTGCTTCACTTATACCTTTTTAGAGCACAGTGGTGGTTTTAATTTATAGAAATTATTGATCTCTCATGCTTCACTTATATTATTTTGAGATTCTTTTAGAACAGCACGGTAATTTGCTTTGGCTATAAAATTAGTCCTAATATGATAGGCATCCAAGATCGGTATAATAAAAACTTTCATATAGAGTGCATTAAATACTATGAGAAGTTTGATACTCGATAGTTGTTTTGAGATATAAAGATGGTAATATTAGAGTCGTGCTAGTTGAGTAATAGTGGAATTGATAAATACTTGTGTTGAAGTTTGCATGTCCTGCAGCATGCACGTATGGTAAACATTGTGTGACAAATTTGAAGCATGAGGTGTTCTTTGATTGCTTTCCTTATGAGTGGCGGTCGGGGACGAGTGATTGTCTTCTCCTACCAATCTATCCCCCTAGGACCATGCGCGTAGTGTTGGTTTTGATGACTTGTAGATTTTTGCAATAAGTATGTGAGTTCTTTATGACTAATGTTGAGTCCATGGATTATACGCACTCTCACCCTTCCATTGTTGCTAGCCTCTTCGGTACCGTGAATTTCCCTTTCTCACCTCGAGAGTTGGTGCAAACTTCACCGATGCATCCAAACCCCATGATATAATATGCTCAATCACACATAAGCCTCCTTATATCTTCCTCAAAACAGCCACCATACCTACCTATTGTGGCATTTCCATAGCCATTCCAAGATATATTGCCATGCAAGTTTCCGCCATTCCGTTTATTATGACACGCTCCATCATTGTCATATTTCTTTGCATGATTATGTAGTTGACATCATATTTGTGGCAAAGCCACCTTCATAATTCTTTCAGACACGTCACTCTTGATTCATTGCACATCCCGGTACACCGCCGGAGGCATTAACATAGAGTCATATTTTGTTCTAAGTATCGAGTTGTAATTCTTGAGTTGTAAGTAAGTAAAAGTGTGAATATTTTCATTATTAGAGCATTGTCCCATGTGAGGAAAGGATGATGGAGACTATGACTCCCCCACAAGTCGGGATGAGACTCCGGATGAAAAAATATATAAATAAAAGAGGCCAAAGAAGCCCAAATAAAAAAAGGGAGGCCATAAAAAAATAGAAGGCCCAAATATAAAAATGAGAGAAAAAGAGAGAAGGGGCAATGTTACTATCCTTTTTCACACTTGTGCTTCAAAGTAGCACCATGATCTTCATGATACAGAGTCTCTTATTTTGTCACTTTCATATACTAGTGGGAATTTTTCATTATAGAACTTGGCTTGTATATTCCAATGTTGGGCTTCCTCAAAATGCCCTAGGTCTTCATGAGCAAGGAAGTTGGATGCACACCCACTTAGTTTCTTTTGTTGAGCTTTCATATATTTATAGCTCTAGTGCATCTGTTGCATGGCAATCCCTACTCCTTGCATTGACATCAATGGATGGGCATCTCCATAGCCCGTTGATTAGCTGCGTCGATGTGAGACTTTCTCCCTTTTTGTCTTCTCACACAACCTCCATCATCATATTCTATTCCACCCATAGTGCTATGTCCATGGCTCGCGCTCATATATTGCGTGGAAGTTGAAAGATTTTGAAAAGGCTAAGTATGAAACAATTGCTTGACTTGTCATCGGGGTTGTGCATGATGGGAGCGTTTTGTGCGACGAAAATGAAGCATGGCCAAACTATATGATTTTGTAGGGATAATATTTCTTTGGCTATGTTATTTTGATAAGACATAATTGCTTGGTTAGCATGCTTGAAGTATTATTATTTTTATGTTAATATTAAACTTTCGTCTAGAATCTTTTGGATCCAAACATTCATGCCACAATAAAGAGAATTACATTGAAAATTATGCTAGGTAGCATTCCACATCAAAAATTCTGTTTTTATCATTTACCTACTCGAGGACGAGTAGGAATTAAGCTTGGGGATGCTTGATACGTCTCCAACGTATCTATAATTTTTATTGTTCCAGGCTATTATATTATCTGTTTTGGATGTTTAATGGGCTTTAATATACTCTTCTATATTATTTTTGGGACTAACCTATTAACCGAAGGCCGAGTGCAAATTACTGTTTTTTTGCCTATTTCAGTGTTTCACAGAAAAGGAATATCAAACGGAATCCAAAGGGAACGAAACCTTGACGAGGATCTTCCTTGGAACAAACGCAATCCAGGAGATTTGGAGTGGAAGTCAGAGATGCAGCAAGGCGGCCACGAGGCAGGAGGGCGCGCCCAGGGGGGTAGGCGCCCCCCTCCCTCATGGGCCCCTCGTAGCTCCACCGACCTACTTCTTTCGCCTATATATATATATATATATATATATATATATATATATATATATATATATATATATATTCTTATACCCTGAAAACATCCAGAGGAGCCATGGAACCAATTTTCCACCGCCGCAACCTTCTATACCTGTGAGATCCCATCTTGGGGCCTTTTCCGGTGATCTGCTGGAGGGGATTCGATCACGGAGGGCTTCTACATCAACAACATAGCCTCTCCGATGATGTGTGAGTAGTTTACCACAGACCTCTGGGTCTGTAGTTATTAGCTAGATGGCTTCTTCTCTCTCTTTGGTTCTCAATACAAAGTTCTCCTCGATGTTCCTGGATATCTATTCGATATAATACTTTTTGCGGTGTGTTTGCCGAGATCCGATGAATTGTGGGTTTATGATCAAGATTATCTATGAACAATATTTGATTCTTCTCTGAATTCTTATATGCATGATTTGATGTCTTTGCAAGTCTCTTCGAATTATCGGTTTAATTTGGCCTACTAGATTGATCTTTATTGCAATGGGAGAAGTGCTTAGCTTTGGGTTCAATCTTGCGGTGCTCGATCCCAGTGACAGAAAGGTAACCGACACGTATTGTATTGTTGCCATTGAGGATAAAAAGATGGGGTTTATATCATATTGCTTGAGTTTATCCCTCTACATCATGTAATCTTGCATAATGTGTTACTCTGTTCTTATGAACTTAATACTCTAGATGCATGCTGGATAGCGGTCGATGTGTGGAGTAATAGTAGTAGATGCAGAATGGTTTCGGTCTACTTGACACAGACGCGATGCCTATGTTCATGATCATGCCTAGATATTCTCATAATTATGCACTTTTTTATCAATTACTCGGCAGTAATTTGTTCACCCACCGTAATATATGCTATCTTGAGAGAAGCCACTAGTGAAACCTATGGCCCCCGGGTCTACTTTACATCATATAAGTTTCTGATCTTTAATTCTAGTTTACTATTTATTTTGCAATCTTTATTTTCCAATCTATACAACAAAAATACCAAAAACATTTATCTTATTATCTTTATCAGATCTCACTTTTTTAAGTGGCTGTGAAGGGATTGATAGCCCCTTTATCACATTGGTTGCAAGATTCTTGATTGTTTGTGCAGGTCCTAGGCGATTTGTGTGTAGTGTCCTAGTAGATTGATACCTTGGTTCTCAAAAACCGAGGGAAATACTTATGCTACTTTGCTGCATCACCCTTTTCCTCTTCAAGGGAAAACCAATGCATGCTCAAGAGGTAGCACGTACTACCGCCCGATGCGCGGAAGTAAAATTTTACTTCTGCTCCAGGCACGGTACTACCGCGCCAACCCGGCATAGTACTACCGTGGCTAGAGCAGATGTAAAATTTTACGTCCGCATCTTGGCCCGGTACTACCGTTGGGTTAAAAAATACTTTGTTTTGTCCTCCCAAACTTATTTCTACATGTTTCGTGTGGTTTTGTTCTTAGTCTTTGCAATAGTCCTTCTCTTTTTCTCGTTTGTTTGTGTTGTGTGTCATAGGTGGTGGCTCCGGTTCCAACGTCAGGCGTTCAAATCCGAGTCGTGACTCAAGATCCAACCGGCTTCGCATCCAAGAAGCTCCTGAGGGGTACAGTGCCTCACAACGCAAAGTCAAGACCAAAGATACCAAGATCAAGGAGCCAAATGTTGGCATAGATGAGATGCCTCAAGTGGAGTTTCTGATTCAAAGGAAGCTCAATCCCTACAGCAACCCTAGGGAGATCACAAAGGGAAATGACTTCTTTTGGACTAAGAAACAAAATCTCATATTCCTAGATGTGATCGAGGCCAAGTAGAACACCTATGTGCTAGTTCAGTGGATTGACATGGAGCATCTGAAGAAGGACCGAGCATATTTTGGTGAGACTCTGGATCTGGTGGAGCAGTTTGGCATTGAAGAGTTACTCACGTTCCACATGGACTTTGACCCGGAGATCGTGGCTCAATTCTTTGCTTCCGTCCACTTCCACACGGATGAGAAGCGGACCATGACTTGGATGTCTACTGGGAAGGGGATGTCTACTGAATGGAAGGAATTCATGGATATGTTGCACGTTCGTGATGAGGGGCTCAATGTGCCCACGTGCCAACCCCGAATCGACCGACAAGAACAACCTTCTACCTACCTTGTTGAGAAGAAGTTAGCCAATGACAAGACGACTAATACATCTCCAATGTATATATAATTTTTGATTGTTCCATGCTATTATATTATCAATCTTGGATGTTTCATAGTCATTTTATAGTCATTTTATATCATTTTTTTGTACTAACCTATTGACATAGTGCCAAGTGCCACTTGCTATTTTCTGCATGTTTTTTACATTGCAGGAAATCAATACCAAACGGAGTCCAAATGCAACGAAACTTTATGGAGATTTTTTATGGACCAGAAGACACCAATGGGCAAGGCTGCGCCTGGGGGGGGGGAGGGTGCTCCGAGGGGAGCACAACCCACCAGGGCGTGCGAGGAGGCCCAGGCGCGCCCGGGTGGGTTGTGTCCACCTCAGGTGCCCCCCGGACCACCTCTTTCCTCTATAAATACCCCAATATTCCAGAAATCCTAGGGGAGTCGACCAAAATCAATTCCAGACGCCGCAGAGTCCAGAACCACCAGATCCAATCTAGACACTATCACAGAGGGGTTCACCACTTCCATTGGTGCCTCTCCGATGATGCGTGACTAGCTCTTTGTAGACCTTCGGGTCCGTAGTTAGTAGCTAGATGGCTTCCTCTCTCTCGTTTGATTCTCGATACAGTGGTCTCTTGGAGATCCATATGCGGTAACTCTTTTTGCGGTGTGTTTGTTGGGATCAGATGAACTTTGAGTTTATGATCAGATCTATCTTTTTATATCCATGAAAGTTATTTGTATTTCTTTGATCTCTTTTATGCTCAATTGCTTATTGCCTCATATTTATTCTCCGATGTTTGGGTTTTGTTTGGCCAACTTGATCTATTTATCTTGCAATGGGAAGATGTGCTTTGTAGTGGGTTCAATCTTACAGTGCTTGATCCCAGTGACAGAAGGGGAACTGACACATATGTATCATTGCTACTAACGATAAAATGATGGGGTCTATCTCTACATAGATAGACCTTGTCTACATCATGTCATCATTCTTATTGCATTGCACTGTTTCTCCATGAAGTCAATACACTAGATGCATGCTGGATAGCGGTCGATGTGTGGAGTAATAGTAGTAGATGCTGGCAGGAGTCGGTCTACTAATCTTGGACGTGATGCCTATATAATGAGCATTGCCCGGATATTGTCATGATTATTTGAAGTTCTATCAATTGCCCAACAGTAATTTGTTCACCCACCGTTTGCTATTTTTCTCGAGAGAGGCCACTAGTGAAACCTACGGACCCCGGGTCTCTTTCTCATATTATTTGCCTTTGCAATCTATTTTCCTTTGCTTTTATTTTCAAATCTATTAAACCAAAAATACAAAAATACCTTGCTGCGTTTTATTCTTATTTATTTTATTTGGCGTTCGATCTATCAATCTATTACAACTTTCTCCCATCCAGGTGCCAATTTCTGGCGCCGTTACCCGAAAGGGATTGACAACCCCTTTAACACATCGGGTTGCGAGTGGTTGTTATTTGTGTGCAGGTGCTGTTTACGTTGTGTTTCTTGGTTCTCCTACTAGTTCAATAACCTCGGTTTCATCACTGAGGGAAATACCTACCGCTGCTGTGCTGCATCATCTCTTCCTCTTTGGGGAAATACCGACGTAGCTTCAAGCCGCATCAAAAGGAATTTCTGGTGCCGTTGCCGGGGAGGATCTTCAACATATACCAGGTTTCTAATCACAAATCCCATCTCCTCAAAATTTACATTTTGCCATTTTCCTCTCGTTTTCCTCTCCCCCACTTCACAAAAATTTGCTGTTTTTATTCGCCCCTCTTTTTGTCTGCTGTTCTCTTGCTTTCTAGTCCTGATGGCTAGCGTGTCTACTCCTCCTTTGTCATCAGATTTTGAAGTTCTATACTTCAAGAAAGACAAGGAGAAAATTTGAAAGATGCTTGGTATAGGCTTATGGAATCCTATCGTATTTGCAATTTAAAGGGGGATGCTAAGATCTTTCTTCGTAATTTTTACATAGGATTGGCTTTGCATCATAGACAATTCTTAGATTTTGCCGCAAAAGGGAATTTTATTGAGCTTGATGCCAATGCTGCCTATGAAATTTTAGAAAGAATTTTGGGGGTTCCGCCTCAAAAGAAGGGGTTTTCTTTCACTCCATAGGGAGTTAAAATGTTAGATAAGCTTGGTGATTTGCATAAACATATGGTTGAATTACAAAAATACAATGAACCCCTCAAGCATCTCAATGGTAGTATCAATCGCATGAATACCTTGATTACTCTTTGCAACAAGCGATTGGATATTTTGGATCTAAAAATGGTTTATTTTTTGGACAATTTTGGGAAGCGTAAAGATCCTCCCGGGTTTGAGAAAACCCTTACAAAAGTTGCCAAAACAACGGAAGACAAAACTTACATCCTTGCTTTATGCCTAGCTAAGGGCGTAAAACTATAACGCTTGTTGGGAGGCAACCCAATGAATAAAATTTATTTTCCCTTTTTGCTTTCTGTTCTTAAGTGTTGGCAAAATTATGCTACTGTTATGATTGTGTTTTTTGTGTTTTTATTAGTGTTTGTGCCAAGTAAAGCCTTTAGGATCTTCTTGGGTGATAGTTGTTTGATCCTGCTGAAAAACAGAAACCTTTGCGCTCACGAAAACAATTCTGATTTTTTACCAGAGCATGACAAAAATGCCAATTCTTTTTCAGAAGATTAATATACAAATTTCTCAGGTCATCCAAATTTTTAAGAATTGTTTGAGTTTCAGAAGTATTCGAAATATCCAGATTGCTACAGACTGTTCTGTTTTTGACAGATTCTGTTTTCTTTGTGTTGTGTGCTTGTTTTGATGGCTCTATGGTTTTCTTTGACGAGTTTTTGCCATAGAAAAGTTGGAATATAGTATATATAATGCAAGAATAAAATACGAATTGGTTTTCTACTATACTTATAGTAGTGATTTGTTCTCTTATACTAACAGATCTCACGAAGGTTTTGTTGAGTTTTGTGTGATTGAAGTTTTCAAGTTTTGGGTTATCTTATGATGGATGAAGGAATAAGGAGTAAGAAGAGCCAAATCTTGGGGATGCCCCGGCATCCCAAGCTATTATCCAAAAGAGAGCAAGCTACTAAGCTTGGGGATGCCCCGAGTGGCATCCCCTCTTTCTTCTAACAACCATCGATATTTTGCTTGAAGCTATAGTTTTATTCGTCACATACTATGTGTTTTGCTTGGAGCGTCTTGTATGATATGAGTCTTTGCTTATTTTATTTTGGGTTTTAAGTCTTTATTCCTTGCTGGACACACCTATTTGAGAGAGCCAAAATTATGTCATGACTTGTTAGAATTGCTGTCTATGTTTCACTTAATTTTTTTATGAGCTATGGACTTGCTCTAGTGCTTCACTTATATCTTTTTGAGCATGGTGTGCTTTAGTATTTTTGAAGAAATGATCTCTTGCCTCACTTAGATTTATTTGAGAGTTAGTAAAATTTTCAAGACATTCTCTCTTGCTTCACTTAAATTAATTTGAGAGAAAGAAAAATTATGCTCACGATCTTCACTTATATTTGTTTGAGCTTGTCAAAAGCAACATATGAAAATTAGTTCCAAAGTGATAGATATCCAAGAAGGATATAATAAAAAATTTCATGAAGATCATTGGACAAGATGAACTTGATTCTTAGTTATAGTTTTGAGATATGATGATGTGATATGTGAGTCATCTTGATGAGTAATTATGCTTTAGTAAGAATATTGGTGTTAAGGTTTGTGATTCCCTATGCAAGCACGAAAGTCAATAATCATGCAATGAAATTATGTCCTAGTTGTGGTGCATTATTCGATGTTAATTATGCGTAATGCTTGCTTATGAGATTATTCATTTCTTGGTTGGTCGCTTCTCAATCTTTTGCTAGCCTTCATTTTGCACTAAGTATGATCACTACTTGTGCATCCAAAATCCTAAACCAGTTTTTCCACATGAGTCCACTATACCTACCTATATGCGGTATTCTTTTGCCGTTCTAAGCAAATTTGTATTTGCCATCTCTAATTTTCAAAATAAAGTTCTCTTTTGTGTGTTCGTACCGCTCGTGGAGCGGTGAGGGGTGGCTAATATTTTCTATGCTAGATGTGTTATTCTCACGATGAGTGTTTATTCACTTGTCATTGCACGAGAGTAAGGCAAAGGTATTATGGATGCCCAGTCCCGAAATGAAAAATGAATTTACGTTATGTTGTCAAATATTAAATTCCTTGGAAAGTGTTGGTATGGAAGGCAACCGTGGATACGGCTAGCCATGGAAAGTGAAAGTATGGTTGAAAAAGGAATAAACTTTATTTTATGTTTGGGAACCGCCTATGATATATCTAGCATGGAAACTATTGGGAATTATAAGTCGTTTTCGTTGGTGGGAAGGATACACCTCCCAAAATGTATTTACCTCTAAGTTTTTTTCTTTGAGCTCTGGCACCTCTACAAATCCCTAATTCCCTCTGCGAAGGGCCTTTCTTTATTTTATGCAATTTTTATTTTGAATTTGAGTCTCCATCTTCGCTTATAAAAGCACCAACTAGTAGGCACTATGATCGTACTTGAGCACTGGGTGTTGTTAATATTCGAGTGTATTTCCTGAATGGATCAATGATTGAGCATGATGGGCTAGGGATAGCTTAGTTTAGCATTGATATTTTGAAAGACTTGGTTATAGCTTGTAGATATACTTGAGTATTTAACTTGTCTTGTCAAAACTAGACTATTGCTTTGAACAATATAAAAGTCCAAGTTTCCATGCTATAAAGAAAAGAATATGAGATGACATGTTAGGCAACATTCCACATCAAAATTCTGTTTTTATCACTTACCTACTCAAGGACGAGTAGGAGTTAAGCTTGGGAATACTGATATGTCTCCAATGTATCTATAATTTTTTATTGTTCCATGTTGTTATATTATCAATCTTGGATGTTTTATAACCATTTTATAGTCATTTTTGGTACAAACCTATTGACATAGTGCCAAGTGCCAGTTGATGTTTTCTGCATGTTTTTTACATCACAGTAAATCAATACCAAACGGAGTCCAAATGCAACGAAACTTTACATAGATTTTTATGGACCAGAAGACACTCGATAGGCCAAGGCTGCGCCTGGGGGGTGCTCCGAGGGGAGTACAACCCACCAGGGCGCACTAGGAGGCCCAGGCGCGCACTGGTGGGTTGTGCACACCTCGGGTGCCCCCCGGACCGCCTCTTTGCTTTATAAATACCCCAAGATTCCAGAAACCCTAGGGGAGTCGACAAAAATCAATTCCAGCCGCCGCAGAGTCCAGAACCACCAGATCCAATCTAGATACCATCACGGAGGGGTTCACCACTTCCATTGGTGCCTCTTCGATGATGCGTGAGTAGTTCTTTGTAGACCTTCGGGTCCATAGTTAGTAGCTAGATGGCTTCCTCTCTCTCGCTGAATTCTCAATACAATGGTCTCTTGGAGATCCATATGATGTAACTCTTTTTGCGGTGTGTTTGTTGGGATCGGATGAACTTTGTGTTTATGATCAGATCTATCTTTTTATATCCATGAAAGTTATTTGAGTTTATTTGATCTCTTTTATGCGTGATTGCTTATAACCTCATATTTCTTCTCCGATATTTGGGTTTTGTTTGGCCAACTTGATCTATTTGTCTTGCAATGGGAAGAGGTGCTTTGTAGTGGGTTCGATCTTATGGTGCTTGATCCCAGTGACAGAAGGGGAACTGACATGTTTGTATTGTTGCTACTAAGGATAAAACGATGGGGTCTATCACTATATAGATAGATCTTGTCTACATCATGTCATCGTTCTTATTGCATTACTCCGTTTCTCCATGAACTCAATACACTAGATGCATGCTGGATAGCGGTCAATGTGTGGAGTAATAGTAGTAGATATAGGCAGGAGTCGGTCTACTAATCTTGGATGTGATGCCTATATAATGATCATGGCTTGGATATCGTCATGATTATTTGAAGTTCTATCAATTGCCCAATAGTAATTTGTTCACCCAGCGTTTGCTATTTTCTTGAGAGAAGCCACTAGTGAAACCTACGGCCCCTGGGTCTCTTTCTCATATTATTTGCCTTTGCAATCTATTTTCCTTTGCTTTTATTTTCAGATCTATTAAACCAAAAATACAAAAATACCTTGCTGCATTTTATTCTTATTTATTTTATTTGGCGTTCGATCTATCAATCTATTACAACTTTCTCCCATCCACGTGCCAATTTCTGATGCCATTACCCGAGAGGGTTTGACAACCCCTTTAACACGTCGTGTTGCGAGTGGTTATTATTTGTGTGCAGGTGTTGTTTACTTTGTGTTGCTTGGTTCTCCTAGTGGTTCGATAACCTTGGTTTCATCACCGAGGGAAATACCTACCACTGCTGTGCTGCGTCATCCCTTCCTCTTTGGGGAAATACTGATGTAGCTTCAAGCCATATTAATGACTTTTGTGTTGAAGCCGTTCCTTGACATCATGCAACGGATGTTCTGCAACACACTTTTTCCTCGCATAGGCGACAAGGACAAGGTGCATGCCTTTCTTGTGGATATGATGCTCATTTGTGAGGAAGCCTGTCGCAAACAACCTGGACTACTTGATATATCTGATATCATGTGGTGTGAGCTGTAGTTTGCTGTGTTCAATCATAAGGAGCACATCTATGGACCTTACTTGCACCTCTTGATCTCGAAGACTTGGGAGAAGCTCTGTCCGGGTGAAGAGTTTCTTGCTCCCAACTAGATTCGCCATGAGCCTATCAAGCTACACATCAAGAGAAAGTGGGCTAATACCAAGACCCGGGCCGAGGCTGAGGCTGCACGGATGGATGCTAATGAGGATTAGTTTGAGGAGGAGGAGGCTGAGGACAGTTTTGAGGGGTACGCTCCTCCCTCTGCTAAGCCATCTTGGGATAAGAAGCTCAAGGCCAAGATGAAGGCTTTGTTCTGCATGCAGGCCAACGGACAGTACAAGGCTCATGTGAACGCCAAGATGGCTCGTCATCGTGACAAGGCTATTATGAGGCAGGTTAGTCTTGAGGTTGCGAGTGGCTCCGAGGAGAGGATCACAGATGAGGAATCATGGACCAGACAGCACTACCGGTGGAGTGAGTCTGAGGAGGATACTGGAGTTCTCTCTTCATTCCATGCTGCAGAGGAGTCTGAGGAGGAGGAACATGACTGGTGATGCCTTGGATTTCTTCCACCACCTGTGTCATAGGTGTCTGAGGGAGTCCTAGATTAAGGGGTCCTCGGACTTCCGGGCTATGTGACGTGGGCCGGAATGATGGGCCATGAAGATACAAGATAGAAGACTTCCTCCCGTGTCCAGATGGGACTCTCCTTTGCGTGGAAGGCAAGCTTGTCTTCGGATATGAAGATTCCTTCCTCTGTAAACCGACTCTGTACAACCCTAGGCCTCTTCGGTGTCTATATAAACCCGAGGGTTTAGTCCGTAGAGGCAATCACAATCATACATGCTAGACATCTAGGGTTTAGCCACTATGATCTCGTGGTAGATCAACTCCTGTAAATCCTCATATTCATCAAGATCAATCAAGCAGGAAGTAGGGTATTACCTCCATCAAGAGGGCCCGAACCTGGGTAAACATCGTGTCCCTCATCTCCTATTACCATCGACCTTAGACGCATAGTTTGGGACCCCCTACCCGAGATCTGCCGGTTTTGACACCGACATTGGTGCTTTCATTGAGATTTTCGTTGTGTCATCATCAGAAGGTTCGATGGCTCCATCAGTCATCTACAACAATGGCGCCCTAAGGGAGGTTTTTCTGCTCGGCCAGATCTTCGTATTCGGCGGCTTCGCACTACAGGCCAACTCACTTGGCCATCTAGAGCAGATCGACAACTACGCCCCAGGTCACCAGATTAATTTTTGAAATATGGACTATGTCGCTGATATCCGAGGAGACTTGATCTTCCAAGGGTTCACGACCCCAACCTCCACTCTGGCCTTAGATCCGGAGCGCATCGCCAGGTCCGAAGATGGGATTCCTGAGCCTGCCGGACTATCTGCGGCTACTAAGCCCGGTACGGGAGAGCCGGAGGAAGTAGTGTCGCTGGCAACCATCATGAAGCTGGACTCTTCTCCGGACACTGGCTCCGAACCCTCGGAGTCAGCATCGTGTGAGCTCAGCCAAGGAGTTTCCTTCCCGTCGTACTCCATGGACTCTCTTCTCCCTGGCCAAACCTCGCCTTTAAGCGAGGCTCTGGACTTGATGCGATCCTCATCATTACATAGGAGCAACGTCCGAACTACGCCCAGCCCGGACTAGGGGCTAAGAGCGGAGAATTTTACGTCCCACCCACCACCCACTTCATAGCCACTTTCGAGGACTTAACTGACATGCTCGATTATGGCTCGAAGACATCGACGGTATGGACGACGATGCTGGAGAAGAGCAGGCCCAAAACCCGCCGTTTACCGGACGCTGGACGACCACCTCTTTGTATGATGTATACATGGTGGATACACTCAAATAGGGTAACGATGATAACGAGAAAAATGTAGTCAAGCATAAACCTCCTGAGATACAACCAAAGCACCGACGTCAGCGGTGCCGCTCTAAATCACGCCGTGGAGAAGACAGCAGTACCGGCACGAGAGACGACAATACTCCGGTTGACTCTGAAGACCAAGAAGACCTCGTCGAGCCAACCTCCTAACAGGACGATCGGGAAGATGGGCAAGTTAGCCCTGATGAGCAGGCCGTAAACGAAGACTCGGAGGACACTAATTATCTTCCACTCTCCGAGGATGAGGTGAGCCTCGGCGACGAAGACTTTATTGTGCCTGAGGAACCCCTCGAGCAGGAGCGCTTTAAGCGCCGGCTGATACGTCTCCAACGTATCTATAATTTGTGAAGCATCCATGCTATTTTATTATCTGTTTTGAATGATTACTGGCTTTATTATACACTTTTATATTAGTTTTGGGACTAACCTATTAACCGGAGGCCCAGCCCATATTGTTGTTTTATTGCCTATTTCACTGTTTCGAAGAAAAGGAATATCAAACGGAGTCCAAATGGAATGAAACCCTCGGGAGCGTTATTTTTGGAACGGAAGCAATCTAGGGAGCTTGGAGTACAAGCCAGGAAAGCTTCGAGGAAGCCACGAGATAGGGGGGCGTGCCCTCCACCCTCGTGGGCCCCTCATGGCTCCCCCGACCGACTTCTTTTGCCTATATATTCCCATATACCCTAAAAACATCGAAGAACAAGATAGATCGGGAGTTCCGCTGCCGCAAGCCTCTATAGCCACCAAAAACCTCTCGGGAGCCCGTTCTGGCACCCTGCCGGAGGGGGGGATCCCTCACCGGTGGCCATCTTCATCATCCCGGCGCTCTCCATGATGAGGAGGGAGTAGTTCACCCTCGGGGCTAAGGGTATGTATCAGTAGCTATGTGTTTGATCTCTCTCTCTTGTGTTCTGTCTATGGCACGATCTTGATGTATCGCGAGCTTTGCTATTATAGTTGGATCTTATGATGTTTCTCCCCCTCTACTCTCTTGTGATGAATTGAGTTTTCCTCTTGAAGTTATCTTATCGGATTGAGTCTTTAAGGATTTGAGAACACTTGATGTATGTCTTGCCGTGCTTATCTGTGGTGACAATGGGATATCACGTGATCCACTTGATGTATGTTTTGGTGATCAACTTGCGGGTTCCGCCCATGAACCTATGCATAAGGGTTGGCACACTTTTTTGTCTTGACTCTTTGGTAGAAACTTTGGGGCACTCTTTGGAGTACTTTGTGTTGGTTGAATAGATGAATCTAAGATTCTGTGTGATGCATATCGTATAATCTTGCCCACGGATACTTGAGGTGACAATGGATTATCTAGGTGACATTAGGGTTTTGGTTGATTTGTGTCTTAAGGTGTTATTCTAGTATGAACTCTATGATTGATTGAACGGAAAGAATAGCTTCATGTTATTTTACTACGGACTCTTGAATAGATAGAATAGAAAGGATAACTTTGAGGTGGTTTCGTACCCTACTATAATCTCTTCGTTTGTTCTCCGCTATTAGTGGCTTTGGAGTGACTCTTTGTTGCATGTTGAGGGATAGTTATATGATCCAATTATGTTATTATTGTTGAGAGAACTTGCACTAGTGAAAGTATGAACCTTAGGCCTTGTTTCCTACCATTGCAATACCGTTTACGCTCATTTTTATCATTAGTTACCTTGCTGTTTTTATATTTTCAGATTACAAAAACCTATATCTACCATCCATATTGCACTGGTATCACCATCTCTTCGCCAAACTAGTGCACCTATACAATTTACCATTGTATTGGGTGTGTTGGGGACACAAGAGACTCTTTGTTATTTGATTGCAAGGTTGTTTCAGAGAGACCATCTTCATCCTACGACTTCCACGGATTGATAAACCTTAGGTCATCCACTTGAGGGAAATTTGCTACTGTCCTACAAACCTCTGCACTTGGAGGCCCAAAAGTTTCCACAAGAAGAAGGTTGTGTAGTGGACATCACCGGCTAATAGCCACTGCAAGGAGCCTGAAAAAGAAGTAGCAGCAGCTTCAAGCTGATCAAGATCTACTCAATGACAGATGGACTAATGTCCTAGCAGCCAAGGAATACGGCCTCGAGCGCCCAACCAAAAGTTACCTGAAGCGTAAACTGCTACCTGAATTCGACGATGAAGCACTTGAGCCCGTACCATCAGCACGTAACACGGCTGACCGACCACCACGTGGCTGGGACAAAATGGCAACTCAAGCCGAACACCAGCCCATACTACCTCGCCTCAAAGGTAGAAACACAACAGCTCGGGGATATACATATGACCTGCGGTAGGACCTGGAAAATAGAGCAGGTCAGACCAGATCGATCTACGGATCGCGGGGGCGTGCCCCGATGCGCGACGACAGCTATCTAGCCGGACGTGACAAGCATAACCACGTCCGGGCCAAAAACAACAGACGGACTCCGTCCGAGCTACGTCGCGACTTGGCCCGATAGAGAGGCGCCACACACCCCCTCTGCTTCGCTGATGAAGTAATGGAGCACGAATTCCCTGAAGGGTTTAAACCCGTGAATATCGAATCATATGATGGAACAACAGATCCCGCGGTATGGATTGAGGACTTTCTTCTCCATATTCATATGGCCCACGGAGATGATCTTCATGACATCAAGTACCTCCCGCTAAAACTCAAGGGACCAGCTCGGCACTGGTTAAACAGCCTACCAGAAAACTCCATTGGCAGCTGGGAGGACTTGGAAGACGCCTTTCGCGACAACTTCCAAGGTACATATGTCCGACCTCTGGATGCCAACGACTTAAGTCACATAGTTCAACAACCCAGAGAGTCAGCCAGGAAATTCTAGACTAGGTTCCTAACTAAAAAGAACCAGATCATCGACTATCCGGATGCCGAAGCCCTAGAGGCCTTTAAGCATAGCATCCGTGACGAATGGCTCGCCCGACACCTCGGCCAAGAAAAGTTGAAGTCCATGGCAGGCCTCACGGCACTTATGACCCACTTTTGCGCGGGCGAAGATAGCTGGCTAGCCTGTAGCAATAGTAATGGAAGCAAACCTGGCACCTTTGAAGCCAGAAATAGCAACGGCAAGCCCCGACGCAATAGGCACAAGCATCGAATCAACGGTGACAATACCGATGACACAGCGATCAATGCCGGATTCAATGGCTCCAAGTACGGCCAGCGGAAGAAGCCATTTAAAAGAAACAATCCGGGCTCATCTAGCTTGGACCACATACTCGATCATCCATGTCAGATCCATGGCACGCCCAATAAACCAGCCAATCATAACAATAGAAGCTGTTGGGTCGTTAAATAGGCCGACAAGTTAAATACCGAGAACAAGGAGAAGGGGTCGCAAAGTGAGGACGACGACGAGGAGCCCCGTCCGCCGAACGCAGGGGGACAGAAGAAGCCCCCCCCAGGTAAAAGCGGTGATCATGATATACGTTACCCATATCCCCAAGAGGGAGCACAAATGCGCGCTCAGGGATGTCTACGCAATAGAGCCAGTCGCCCCAAAATTCAACCCATGGTCGTCCTGCCCAATCACCTTTGATCGCAGGGACCATCCGACTAGTATCCATCTTGGCGGTTCAGCCGCACTGGTCCTCGACCCAATCATTGATGGATTCCACCTAATGCGAGTCCTCATGGACGGTGGCAGCAGCCTCAACCTGCTCTATCAGGATACAGACCGCAAGATGGGCATCGATCCATCAAGGATCAAGCCCACAAAAACTACCTTTAAAGAAGTAATACCAGGTGTAGAGGCCCGCTGCTGGGCTCAATCACATTGGAAGTCGTCTTCGTATCCTCGGACAACTTCTGAAGCGAAGACTTGATCTTCGATATCGTTCCCTTCCACAGTGGCTATCATGCACTGCTCGAACGAACTGCATTTGCTCGATTCAATGCGGTGCCCGACTATGCTTATCTCAAACTCAAGATGCCCGGACCACGCAGTGTCATAACAGTCAATGGAAACACGAAACACTCCCTCCATATCGAGGAGCACACCGCGGCCCTGGAAGCGGAAGTACAGAGCGCCCTTATCAAGTAGAATTTTAATTCAGCGGCCAATCTCATGGACACTATCAAACGAGTTCGGACTACTCCACAGCTTGACAGTCCAGCCCGTCAGGAGTTTGACTAGCAACTCGGCCTCCGTCTCAGTCCCGACCAAATGGCGGCGTACGTATCGCGCGTACATAACTACACACTCAAAATACCATGGGCAAAGACGGAGGCATAACTCGATTGTGGTCCATAATACGGCTCGACCTTCCCAAGCACACATCCTTTCCCTTTTCTTTTTATCCTTTTTTCTTTTCAACAGGCCCCTCACGATGGTCGGATCATTGATCCTTTCGAAGCATGGATATACCAAGGCGGCAAGCAGCATAGGCGTGTGGGGGGGTCACTAGGTGGTCTTCTTGACGATCACTCTACCTGCTTTCAGGACCCGCACACAGCTCCCCCTTGGTCTCGATATGTTAAATAGCCCTGTTTCTTATCGCACTATTTGTACAAATACGCTTTGACGTATTAATCAAATTATAATGGAAACAGTTTGCGGCCCAACTTATGTGGCACTGGCCTACTAATTCATTTTATTTCGCTATTCTTATCGATTGCACCCGTACACTTTTGTACGCTTTAATTTGCCAGGGGCTTCATTGCGCTCCATACCACGGCACAAAGTCCAAACACTTTTTACAGTATAGTTCGGCACCCTAAATTTAGCATTATATGCATCGGCTCTGAATCATGTCTTCGGTCAATAGTTGGGTTGCCCGGCTCCTGTGCTTACTACCTTACGTTCCGTCCTATCGGCTAGGGTAGTAAAGGGAGAACTACTGCGATTGTGTTTCTGGTTTATCCGGGTAAATACCTTAGTAGACAAAGCCGAAAACTGACTGTCATGATGCGGCGAGAGCTGGTCAGCTATTCGGAGGTTAAAATCTCTTGTGATTTTTTCCCGCATTAAGCGACGAATCGGCCTCCACCCGACCAGGTGTCTACAACACCCTAGTCTGGATTAACAAATACTAACTAGGGGCTGCGCCTACATTTCTATCGTTAAGCTCCTATGGCTAAGTGAGGGTGATAAAGCCACATAGTCTGATTGCCTAGTTCGTTGCGCTAAACACCTCCTTCAAGGACCAAACTCTTGGATCAAGAGTGTTTAGGTTCCAACCCGAACACCCCCGTACTACCTATGTGGGGGCTGAAGCTGACGACTGGCCAACTCTCAGATTTAATAAAACGGCCGCACAGGAGGCAAAATTTTGAACAAAGAACAAGCATTATATTACATATCGGCTTTGTTTCATAATACAGGACAGGTAACCTGAATGTCTTCATTCAAAGATAATGTCTTTTGCACACTGGACCTCTACAATGCGGGATCCCTCCAGGACATCATCAAAATATAGCTCGGCATGCGGTGCTCCTTGCCCGCGGGCGGTCCCTCGATCACGAGCTTGACGACGTTCATCTTCGCCCACTGCACCTTGACACGGGCGAAGGTCATCTGCGCACCTTCGATGCAGACCGACCGCTTGATGGCGTCAAGCCGAGGGCAGGCATCGACCAGCCCCTTCACGAGCTCGAAGTAGCTGCTGTGTATGGCTTCAGCAGGCCATAGACAGATTATCAAATCCTTCATGGCCAATTTGGCCGCCCTATGCAGTTCGGTCAGCTGTTTCAACTGCTCGCTAAAGGGCACCGGATGCTCTGGCGCAAGGTGTTGCGACCAGAACAGCTTCTCCGTTGAGCTCCCCTCTTCAGCTCAGAAGAACTCCACAGCATCAGCAACACTGCACGGCAGATCCGCAAATGCCCCTGGAGAACTCCAAATCCGGGTCAGTAAGAGGTACCTTTTCTTCACATATTTGCTCTGCATAATAAAGGCCTTACCCACCGCGATTTTCCTGGCCTCGTAGATTTCCTGGAGGGCACCCTGGGCTTCAACCCGGGCCTCTTGTGTACTCTGGTGGGCCTTAGCAAGTTTGGAATCTTGGTCCAAAATCTTGCGCTCCAAGGACTCGCATTTCTTTACGGTGTCCTGGAGCTCCTGTTGGACCTCCCCATCCCTTGCCTCGTGTTTTTTGCAGGCGGCTTGTTCCTTTTCCGCTCTCTTCTGGGCCTCGACTAGCCGCGTTCTTGAGGGTCTCCACCTCGGTCACAACTCCTACGAAATATCATGATAACATGATCAACACAAACCATTCATATCTTTCTAGATCTGAATAGGCCATTGCATACCTTGCTTGTCCTCTATCTGTTCTTTCACACGGCCGAGCTCTTCCTCGGCCCGCTCCAGACTCTGCTTCAGTTTGGAGACTTCGGCAGAATGGGAGGTTGCAACCAGCATCAACGCCTGCTTATTTGCATAGACATGTATGGTTAGTCTCCTGTGAAAATTATTTGATCCTCTATCCGGCTTTTCTTTTCGAACACCGGACAGAGTCTCAGGGGCTACTGTCTATACTACGATATTCTTTTTGCATAATTACGTCACATACCTGAAAGCCTGTTAGAAGGCTGGTGCAGGCTTCGGACAGTCCGCTCTTAGCAGACTGAACCCTCTCAACCACTGTACCCATGAGGATACGGTGTTGCTCTACAATGGAAGCACTTTGCAGCGCTTCCAGTAGAGTATCCAGTGCCTTTGGATGGACAGAGGTCACAGGCGGAATAGGTGCACCTCCTTATTTTAAAGGAGGCTGCTTTCCTGATTCGGAGCTGTATGGGCCTCCAGAATAGTATTCGGCTGGGGGCCGAATTGGATATGGCCCCCATCGCCAGTCTCCAAGGTGATTTGCTCCCCCATGTGTTTGGTGGCCGAGGTATCACCCTCTGGAGCCACCATGATTGCCTCTTGTACCTCTCCCTGGCTTGGGATGGTCCTTCGAGGCAACACCTCGGCGTTGTCCATGGCCTTGGGAGAGGAGGCTGCCGAAAGTGACCCGCTGTCCATCACATTTGGATCCAGCGAATTCCCTGAAGATGAGGGTCGCTGGGGGCGAGCGTGGGCCGGACTACAGCGCATGATTCGACATATTAAAACCACAAAGTAAAGAAGTTGGATATATGTGTGTATAAGTGCCTTCGATTACTTATGATTCAGTCAGGGGCTTCTCCCCGGGGCGCCACTCAGAGCTGCTATCAGTGTCCAACATGGAGTTTTCCGCAAGGGAGACGTTCCCTTCTTGGACACCTCTGCCTCCAGATCCATGGAGGCCGCCCTTTTCTTCCTGCCCCCCTCGGGGGGAGAGTTGCTTTCCTCTTCCTCCTCATCGTCCTCGACGACGGGGGAGGAGTGGGTTTCGGCGTCTTCGGACGTCGTGTCCGAAGTGCCTTTACGGCGAAGGCCGCCTCTTCCCGCCTGGACCTTCTTCTCCGGTGCCTGGTAGGGCGCCGGGACCAACATCTTCGTCAGAAGTGGGATAGCTGGGTTTTCAGGCAGCAGAGCCAAACACTGGATCCGCTCCGCCTTCTTTGTCCAGCATTGAAAAGACAAATGGGGAAGCTTAGACATCTTCCTTGAATGTATAGGTGAGGGATACACCTTGAAATATGAAAAACTTACCGGACTAGCGGGATGGGTCAGGTTATACCCACGGTCCTCGGTCGTCTTCGGCCACGTCTCAGTGGCCTTAAAAAGCACCTTCCAGATGCCTTCGTGTGTAGCCTCGAAGAACTATTGCAAGGTCTGGTGCTTGGCCGGATCGAACTCCCACAGATGGCAAGTCCGGCTTTGGCATGGAAGGATCCGGTGAAAAAGCATCACCTGGATCACATTGACAAGCTTGATGTTCTTGTCCACCATCAGCTCATCTGACGAAGCCTAGTCCAGGCCCTTCTCTATCCAGGAGGTGAGCTGCATTGGGGCCTCAGACTTAAATTCAGGAGCCGCAGCCCAGGTGGTGTCACGGGGCTCTGTGACGTAGAACCACTGCTATTGCCACCCTTTGACGGTCTCCACGAAGGTACCTTTGGGCCATGAGACGTTGGGCATCTTGCTCACCATGGCGCCTCCGCACTCTGCATTTGACCACCCACCACCTTCGGCTTCACATTGAAGATCCTTAACCACAATCCGAAGTGGGGTGGGATGCAGAGGAAGGCCTCACAGACGACAATGAATGCCGAAATGTTGAGGAAAGAATTTGGAGCTAGATCGTGGAAATCTAGCCCATAGTAGAACATGAGCCCACGGACGAAGGGGTGGAGAGGAAACCCTAACCCGCGGACGAAGTGGGGAATGAACACCACCCTCTCATGGGGCTCCTGGGTGGGGACGATCTGCCCCTTGGCTGGAAGCCGGTGGGTGATTTCCTGGGCCAAGTACCCCGCCTCCCGGAGCTTCGTGATGTCCTTCTCCGTGACGGAGGAGGCCATCCACTTGCCCTACGCTCTAGATCCGGACATGGCCAGAGTGCTTTTTTGAGGCGGAAAGGATGGAGGCTTGGGTGCTGGAGCTCGAGAATGGCTGGGCAGAGAGAAAGAAGTCGTGGTTGAAAGGGTGAATCCTTATCTCTTTATAAAGGCAGCAAATATCAAGCGCCTCCCCATTCGCCTTAAAACTCGCCTATTCCCCAAGGGCCATGCAGACAACGTGGTTGGATTACCCGTGTCCGTATTGATGAGAATCCCGCAATAAGGGGACACAATCTCTACTTTGACAAGACGTGCCAATGAAAACCGCATCTCGAAACATGGAGCGGAAGGCCAAAAAATGGTTCAAAGTAATGACCGGGCAGGGACGTAATGTCTCACTACAAAAATTGTCAGTAATGGGACTCATGAAATATTATACTTTCTGCGGTTGTGTGTGGTACTTGTTTTGCAGAGCCGGACATGTTTTCTGTGTTCGAGGGCTGCTTTGGAGTATTCGGAGGAGGAACCCGCCTTGCAATGCCGAAGACAAACTACGTGCCGGACATATCGTCATTGAAGCCTGGTTCAGGGTCTACTGAGGGAGTCCTGGATTAAGGGTTCCTCGGACGTCCGGGCTATGTGACGTGGGCCGGACTAATGGGCCATGAAGATACAAGATAGAAGACTTCCTCCCATGTTCGAATGGGACCCTCCTTTGCATGGAAGGCAAGCTTGGCATTCGGATATGAAGATTCCTTCCTCTGTAAACTGACTCTATACAACCCTAGGCCTCTCCGTGTCTATATAAACCGGAGGGTTTAGTCCATAGAGGTAATCACAATCATACAGGCTAGACATCTAGGGTTTAGCCATTACGATCTCGTGGTAGATCAACTCTTGTAAATCCTCATAGTCATTAAGATCAATCAAGCAGGAAGTAGGGTATTACCTCCGTCAAGAGGGCTCAAACCTGGGTAAACATCGTGTCCCCCGTGTCCTGTTATCATCGACCTTAGACGCATAGTTTGGGACGCCCTACCCGAGATCCGCCGGTTTTGACACTAATAGTGTCCTCTCTGCCTTTTAGGTGTCTCGATGCCAAAGGGGGAGAGAGTGTAGGATTTGCGAGTCTTGTGTCGAGTCTTCTGTCGCTTTGCTTTCGTTCTGTTGAACCTTCGTTGCTTTGGTTTGTTGGTTTGTGGTTGTGTTCATGTGAGACCAGGAGACTATCATATGGTGTGAGAGATATGCCCTCAAGCTTATCTTATTGTCTCGTATGTTTAGTAGATTGTGAGCTTATGTTATCTTGTGCCCTTTACTTAATGCTCACTTACTTTACCTTGCTTCCATGCTTAGTGTCACTTATATTGTTGCAAGGTTTGCCTTGTCTATAAAATATAGGGGGAGTGTTGATCCTAGTATGTGTGTCGTGCAGTCCAAAGCATATATATAGAGTGCACACATCTAGGTGGAGCCTATCTATATTTTATAGATGTTGGGTTTGCTGATGTTCACTTTATATCCTTATGTGCAAATCCCGTATTGTCATCAATCCACCAAAAAGGGGGAGATTGTAAGGGAATATGTCTCCCTATGTGGTTTTGGTGATTGATGATAGTGCATTTGCGGACTAATCGTGTGCATTGAGCATTTCAGATATCTCATGTCTACACACAAGACGTTTTGGTGCCCCTCGGAGCCTAATGAAGACGACGGTTTTCTACATTTCTTTTCGGTGGATTTGAGTCATAGGAAAGTCGTACTATTAAGAGGGGGTCCGTTTCGAAAAGGTTAGGGTGGAATCAACATGTACACATCTGTTCCTTTCCACCACCTTTCTTTCGCTTCTTTGGAGCACTAGTCATTTACCTTGTCTCTACGACATGAAGGTTTCCAAATGCTTAGTGTCTATGGCATGCGGTAGTACTGCTCAATGGAACAGTAGTATCGCAGGGCCTTGCGGTAGTA
This sequence comes from Triticum timopheevii, assembly GCA_963921465.1. NCBI lineage: Eukaryota > Viridiplantae > Streptophyta > Magnoliopsida > Poales > Poaceae > Triticum > Triticum timopheevii. Next base: position 458,904,901 of record OY997264.1, on the reverse strand, counting down.
CCGCAGGGTCCAGCGGTAGTTCCGCTCCTGGTGAGCGGTAGTACCGCTAGCTCTAGCCCTGACACTGGCGCGTGCGGAAGTAGGCGTGGAAGTAATGTTTTACTTCCGCCCCCATGCAGTACTACCGCTTCCTGGCAGCGGTAGTACCATGTCGGAGTTTTGCACAGTCCTCAAATCAGCGGAAGTAGCCACAGACGTAATTTATTTAGCCCGTGCCTTTCCAGCCTAGTTGAGCCCTGCCTTGCGGTAGTACCACAAGGGTGCGCGGTAGTACCGCTCTGGCGGTTCTACCGCTCGTTGCTATATGCAATAGGGCCTCGTCTGGTGACTATCGCTGTAGTGGTAGTACCGCATAGGCAAGCGGTAGTACCGCAACTCCTTGCGGCAGTACTGTGAGTATGTGCGGTAGTACCGCGTGTCGCGGGCTTAATGAGTGGGTAACGGTTGGATCTTTCCCCCCACTATATAAAGGGGATCTTCTTCCCCAAGAAGACTACCTCTTCCCTCCCCAAGCTCCATTGTTTCTCAAAGCTCCATTTTCGCCCGATCTCTCTCCCTAGCCAATCAAACTTGTTGATTTTCAAGAGATTGGTTGAGAAGGCCCCGATCTACACTTCCACCAAGAGAAATTTTATCACCCCACTAATCCCTTGTGAATCTTGTTACTCTTGGGTGTTTGAGCACCCTAGACTGTTGAGGTCACCGCGGAGCCATATTCCATTGTGGTGAAGCTTCCTGGTATCATTGGGAGCCTCTGACTAAGTTGTGGAGATTGCCCCAACCTTGTTTGTAAAGGTTCGGTCGCCGCCTCCAAGGGCACCAATAGTGGAATCACATCATCTCGCATTGTGTGAGGGCGCAAGGAGAATACGGTGGCCCTAGTGGCTTCTTGGGGAGCATTGTGCCTCCACACCACTCCAACGGAGACGTACTTCCTCTCAAAGGGAAGGAACTTCGGTAACACATCCTCGTCTCCGCCGGCTTCACTTTTGGTTATCTCTTACCTTTACTTGTGCAAGCTTGTCCAGGGAGGCGATCGTCAAGCAGCCATGATAGACGAGGCGATCGTCGGAGCAGCTCCTTGGAGGTGGAGGACGGGGTGGTTGAACCGGCGGGACGACTGATCCTCATCCAGGGAGGTGGATAAGGGACATCGAGATGTTGCGGTGGACGATGTCATAGCGGAAGAGGCTCCAGCTGGGTAGCGGTGAGGTGGCAGACGGAGGAGGGTGGGGTTTCGCGGCTGGAGCGGAGAGGTTATGGCGGCCTGGGATTTTGAATGGCGAAAAGGAGGCGATGGGAGGGGGAACCATGACTTAGGGACGCGCTTGTCCAAATTGTAGGGTGTGCTACAAAAGTACCCCCGTCGATTTGAAGTAGCGGCTCTTTTGGCTCAGGGTTAGAAGGGGGATTTTGCGTGTCAGGATTTGGCAGCTGGAGGGAGTTTTCATGCGCGTTGTAATTTCAGGATAGCAAGGCTTGGGTTGTGAAGGCGCCAGTTTTGGGAGCATGATATCTGAATCTTTGGGATTTAACAAGGCGCGGGTTGAATTTTAGGGACAAGCCTAACGTGTAATATTGTACTTGTACGTACCAAATCATTTTGCACTTCCCTCAATGAAAAAACAAAAAAAAAACTATTCACACCACACAAAGAGAGAGTCTTGTCCCATTTTACTATACAAATGCTATTCAAAGCTATGAATCCATATTATGTCCAATTAAATTTTTTCACTGGCTGTATAATGCCTATAACCTACTCATACCAATATTTTAGTGCATTCCAAATGTTTATACTACCGCTGCAATTCAAACTAAATTTGAATTCGTTTCTCTATTTCAATAAGAATCTACAATCATGATTGTTGCCAACTTCAACCATCATTCGTGTATTACATTAACAACACACCAATTGATTACTATAGAGATAGATATGAACTATGTGTACTATATGAACTTGAATTTAATTTTTTGAATACACTTGATGCTGATTCCAAATAATAGTATATTTGATGTCTTACTAGATATTCATAATCTAAACCATGTTCCACACATACACCATGTTTATCACACAAATTATAGTTCCCCGCCCCCTACATTATGGCAAGTATTTAGCCCTGAGCTGCAAAAGCCACACATTAGCCCAAATTATAATAAATGTTCTACATTATGATATCTTCTTCAAGTATCTGTATCCACTTTTTATAATGAATTATGATCTCTGTTCGTCTTTTTCACCTTCACGATCCTCTTCACTTTGTAACTAGCTAGCGCTAACTTTCTATCATGCATGCACACACCCGCCCCCTCCCATCCTCCCTCATCGTCCCCTCCATCGCACACGTTTGTTATTTCTCTTTAGGTAATTCACCCACGGTGTGTGTAGGCCCTCGGCACCTTCTTTCTGACACACACCGGTCGATATACCTCTCTAGCCAAGTGTGCCTACCACAAACACATACTTCCCCTCTTCTCTTCTCACAATCCATGCCCCCTATGTCTAATACGGTTCCACGTAGGTGCACACTCTCGCCCCTCTTTTCATCGATCTCATACTCGCAAACTCCTCCCCCCTCGACATGGTAGGCCTCTCGCACCACCTCCTAGCCGCACCCCTGTCCCCCTATTTGTCTCTCCGGACCTTATTTGCTTCTAACACATGCATGCATGTATACGTACCGATCTCCCTACATATAGCCAGGTCAACTATAATTTGTTTTCCCCACGCACCAATAGCCTTACCTCACTGGTTATGTCTCCCCCTTTCTCGGACAGATGATGGTTGATCTTCCTATGTATTTACGTATGCTTACCACAACCATATCATCTCCTCTCATCATCCTTGCATACCTCCCAAGACGTCTCTCACACACACGTGCATAGAGAGACAGACATCCCCGGTCCTCTCTTATTGATATTGCACTCGTACCCTCCGTTTGTCTAGCAGGCCTCTCCCACCATTTGCGACATGCCACTCCACCACCAACCCTCTGACACTCAACCTTTGTCTTTCTCCCAACCTTATTCCCCTGCTACACATATGCATGGATGTCGACCGATCTCCCTCAATACATATCTAGGTCTCTCTCCTTCTCCACACATATACTAGTCGATCTACCTCTCTATAGTTAGCTCTCTGCCCCCTCCCCCCCCCCCCCCCCCCACACACACCGATAGTCGAACGTTGTAGGTAGGTATCCATGCCATAGGCAAAAACTGCACCTCTGCCCTCTCAAATTCCAGTAGGCCAGCCGCCCTGTATCTTTGTGTGGGCAAACACAAATTCGATGACACTCTTTATCGATCGCGTAGCCACACATTGCGTCCCTGTTTTTGATTCTAATGATATCTCACGCCGATGATCCCTCCACTTTCTTCTCGTGGATCACTCCCTCTATATATGATATATCCATGACTCTGTTTCACACACACTGCATATGTTACATTTTTTTGGTTTGAGATATCATCGACACATTGCCTCTGTTTCACACAAACCATCTCTCTCACACCCACCCATGTACGTACCTGCACCTAAAGAAGTGGTGCACGTAGGACGCACGTACTCACGTCTCGTTCCCGGCCACACCCGCGCGAGTACACGGTGGAGTTCGTTTCTGTACGAAAAGGCAGCCCACATGATAATTTGACACGTGTGGTTGTTTACTCGAAGGAGGGTCAGATACCATGCCTAGACGGAACAAAGTTTGACTTGACGCATTAGTATTAAATAAAGTTATGTATTCCTCAATGGCACTAACAGAAAATAAGATGATTGTCGTGGGGAAAATGAAAAAATATGCTCCACTATATACAATGGAGCCTGCCTGCCGGGGTTTGTCTCTCGTCACACCATCTCACACAAGGCGGCGGTGGCCTCTCTCTCTCTCTCACCGTTGGTCAGTGATCCGGCCGCCTCCTGTTCACCGAAGGAATGGGAGGATGTGCATCATTTCTCCGTTCGACGGTGTTGAGGCAGCACATCCCGATCTGCGGTACCTACCGTTCTCTCTGACCAAGCTCCGGCATGGTAGGGCCTTCGCCACTTGCTCGCTGCCGCAGTATGGGCAGATCCCGGCCGCCGGTGCCCTCCTAGTAACATCTCGATGACCCTCAGGTATAGCTTCCTCCGGCCTTGCTCCACTGCCCATCTTCCCACGTTGCTGCATGTGGATCTTCTTTAGTTGTTTGCTTAAAACGTATCTCGGTCAACGTACTTTCCATCTTGCAATCTCGTCCTCAAACCTTTTTTGCTAAACCACCATGCTGCTATCTTTCCCTTATTACATGGAATATGCTTCTTTTTTGTCGGTGTATGTGTCTTCAACTTGTGTTATTGAGCAGTAATTGTTTCCTTTCTACCTCGTTTTGCAAACAAGGCTATCCATTTCACCTTGTTGCTATTGCGGCCTTTTGGTGAGCTGCACAAATCACTTTTTTTCTTAAGAGTGTTTTGTGCAGTTCCGCCAAAATGTCACATTGGCAACGTTTTTACATTTCTGTGGGACTACAGAAAGGGAGATTGGTTTTGCTATCCTCCTCATCCAACACCATGCCTCATCTGCTCCAACAAGTAGTTAGTCCTAAAGAGAGATCATAGAGGTGATCAGCTTCTATTTGTGTGTGTTATGTTTCATCATCTAGTTCCACTATTATTGTAATCACACTGACTGGATATCTTTGCAAACTGGGATGGGCAGCTCGATTTTAGTGGAGCTGCACAAAATGATCAGATTTTGGTGTCCTCCACACACCTTTTTTTTGGCTACCGAGCTGGGTGAAACTAGTTGCCAACCAATGACCACTGTGCCCAGGAAATGGAGCCATGCCTACGAACATCATCGATCAGTTATATATTTTTTCTTTATTTGTACACCTTCTCACAACTTTGTCTTCAGTTGTGATGTGAATATTGGTGTTGATCCGCGAACCATTGTGATGCATCAGCAGCCATGGTAGTTTCATTTGTATTTGATGGAATGTTGTAATGAGATAATCTTGAGGCAAGAGGACACATGAATCCTAAGTTGAAACCTTTTTTTCCTACGGGAAGCAAAGTTGAAACCTTCATAGCATCAGAGTACAATTTCATTAAAATTATGCATACATATAAAAAAATCCTGAAGGATTGATAGCAATGCCAGAAACAATTCAACTTTGTTTCGGCGACATGTGGGACATCCTTCATCCGGCTCCACCTGCCATGCAACAATATTGAGTGCACAACTGCAGTGAAAGATTCACCCCGGTCGTTGTGCTGCAGTAGTAATGACTAGTGAGCAGTCAAATCACAGAGCCCCACCTTCGCCACAGTAAGTTGCTCGGACGAAGCAACCATCATTTCTCTGTTTGTTGAATCCGCTGGTACTCCCATATTCCCAGAGTAATATGTTGCTCTGGTGAATCAACCATCACTTCACCTTTCCCACAGTAAGTAGTAGTACCTCATTTTTTTAACTCTAGAAACAACCACTGTCGGCATCCTGAGAACGGGGGTTCCTAGACTTGCCTGCCTGCGGCCCACGGCGTGGCTCCACCAGCGGCCCCGTATGGCCCATCTTCATCAGCAAACACTCAAGACCCTTGCAAGGGGCCAAACCTCGCGAAGCGGATGATGAAATACCTCCTCGGGGGTGGCCTCACAAGGCTGGCTCGCGAGGGGCGGAGAGATCAAGGCGAGGGGCACCTCGTCAGGTTTTTGTGATGCAAGCCATGACGACCGAGGCTAGGCGGGCGCCAGCATGCACATTGTCCTTGTTTCCTCTTTGGTGCTAAAGAGGCAAGCACAGGCGAGGAGTCCCGAGGCATCGGGCAAAGGTTTCCATATCGGTGCAACGAGACCAAGACGAGCATGACATCATGATGGAGGTCACCGTGAAGCCCAAGACGGCGTCAGCACCAGAGCCTTTGGCACGCGAAGACCAACTTTAGTCAGGATAAGTTGTACTAGTTGTCTCCCTTCAAATTTGGCCGTTGTTGGATCCCTTCCCGCCTACATTTGGGGAGAGGACCAGGGCCTCTATAAATAGGACCAGCCACCACAATAGGAGGCAACTGATCTTGGGCTACTCAGATAACCCTCATCCACACGAGCTCACCAAGCACAAGAGCACCTCTCCTCAGGAGGCTGTTCTTCCCTTGTAACTATTCATCCTCAGCCCAAGAGGCAATCCACCACACCACACTGGAGTAGAGTCAACGGTGGCCCGAACCAGTATAAACCTTGTGTCCCTTTATTTTGTGAGTTAGACGTGTTGAGCTTTGAGATTGTGGTGAGGGCGTGAGCTAGGGGGAGGAGAGATCTTCGTGCACACCCCAGTGTTCGAACCTCAAGGGTTTTGCCGGAACCCGAAATTCGACATTTGGTGCACCAGGTAGGGGTGCGCCGAAGCTTTCCTTCCGTCGACCCACGCTCCGCCACCACTGCGCCTTGCCCCCATGGCTGGCGTTGCTTTTCCGGCTACGATGACGGATGCCCATGGTGGGGCCATGGGGCTCAGAGCCTTTGCCCCCGTCTCGCGGCGTGTGCACTGGCCGCCCAAGTTCAAGCTGGAGATGCCGCCGCGTTACGACGGCGCGACGGACCCGTTGGCCTTCCTACTGGCATATGAAGACGCCGTCCTGAAGGCTGGGGGCGACGGCAAGGTCATGGCCAACTGGCTTCCCATGCCCCTCATTGGTGCACCACGCGCCTGGCTGCTCAACCTCCCAGGATCTATGGTGGCATCTTGGGAGGAGCTGTGCGGCCTCTTTGCTGCGCGCTTCGCGGTACCGGCACCCCTCGCTGTCACGGCCCTCCTCAGCGGCTCGCAAGCGCTGTCCGCGGATCGTCACACCAAGCCGTTCTTTTGCCAGATTGGCGCCGCTTCCGCACGGCAGGGAGATCCCCCGGGTTGGGCGGCGCCCAAGGCCGACTCGACCTTCAACTCGGGGAATCACCCTGTGACCACCGTTGGCTCGGGCGTGCTCCCAATGCTTTCCACGCCTACCATCTGAAGTGTAGTTGTCACCAAGACCCTCATCAACGTCAGCGCCGGCCTCAACGTGCTCTCAGTGGAAGCTTTTAACCTCCTTCACATACCGCTCGAGCGGCTCCACCCCAGCAAACCCTTCTCCATGGTCGGCGGCGGCTCCGCCAGTCCTCTAGGGCAGATCCGTCTTCCCGTGACCTTTGGCACCCGTGACAACTATCGCACTAAGCTGATCGACTTCAACATCGCCCGTTTGGCCTCCCATACAACGCCATCCTCGGGTACCCGGCTCTGGCTCAGTTTATTGCGGCAACCCATCCGGCCTACAACCTCATGAAGATGCCCGCGAGCAAGGACGTCCTCACCATAGTTGGGGATACCAAGGAAGCCCTAGTAGCACTCAAGCTTGCCCTCAAAACCGCCGCGGCAGCACGACCGGCCGACGAGGTCACCTCCGGAGGTAAGGAGGCCGCACCAGCTAAGAAGAAACAGTTGTTTACTCAAGATCGGGCAGAAACCAAGTAGGTGCCAGTTGAGGAAGATGGGTCCTCTGGAGCCACCTTCACCATAGGTGCCAACCTCGGCCTGGATCAAGAGGAGGCATTGGTGAAGTTCTTGTGCACGAAAAAGGAAGTATTCGCCTGGGAACCCAAACAGCTGGTAGAGGTCCCAAGAGGGGTGATCGAGCATCACTTGAGGGTGTGCCCCAATGTGCACCCTGTGAAGCAGAAGGCGTGGCGACAGTCCACGGAGAAGCAGACCTTCATCTCCCAGGAAACCCGCAAGCTGGAGGCAACATGTGTCATTCGCGAGGTTCGGTACCCCGAGTGGCCGGCGAACACCGTCGTCGTGCCAAAGAAAGGCGGGAAGGAGCGCATGTGTGTCGACTTCACCAACCTCAACAAGGCATATCCCCAAGATCTGTTCCCGCTTCCACGCATCGACCAGATCTTTGACTCCACCGCCGTGTCCGACCTGCTATGCTTCCTGGATGCGTTTTCAGGCTATCACCAAATCAAGATGGCGGTAGAGGATGTGGAGAAGACAGCCTTCCTGACCCTATGCAGGGTGTACTTATACACTTGCATGCCGTTCGGGCTGCACAACGCAGACGCGACCTTCCAATGGATAATGCACATCGCCCTGGGTCAGCAGCTCGGGAGGAATGCTGTAGCCTACGTCAACGACATTGTGGTAAAGTCTCGGGAGGCGAGAACTTAGATTCAGGACCTGGAGGATACCTTCGCAAGCCTGCGCCAGGTGGACTTGCGGCTCAACCCAGAGAAGTGCATGTTTGGTGTCCCCTTCGGCAAGCCAATGGGCTTCCTCGTGTCCCACAGGGGGATCGAGGCTAACCCGGAGAAGGTCAAGGCGATCGAAGACATGAGCCCACCACAAACCCTCAAGGAGATGCAGAAGCTTGCCGGCTGCGTGACTTTGCTGGGGCGCTTCATCTCCAAGCTGGGAGAGCACGCCCTACCATTCTTCAAGCTGATGAAAAAGAAGGGCCGATTTGAGTGGACCCCGGAGGCTGACCAAGTGTTTCAAGACCTCAAGAGATACCTGACTAGCCCTCCGATGATGGTGGCGCCCCACCATCTCGAGCCCCTGGTGCTTTACCTTGCCGCCACTCCTTACTCTGCCAGCGCAGCTCTGGTGGCGGTTCGGGAGGAGCACCAGGCCAAGGATAAGCCACGCCAAGCCACACCCCCAGTCGGGGTGATACAAGACTCGGAGGGCACCGCAAGGGCTGCAGCAATGCTAACGGATGAGCAGGCCGAGCAAGACGATGTCCTTGGTCCTGCAGAGGCCCCAATGAGCGACCAGGCTCCAGGGGTTCCATCGCCTCAGGAGGCGCCTCAACCTCCGGCAAACATAGGCCCCGTCGATGCGCCTGCCCTCCTCAAGCACCCAGCGTATTTTGTCAGCACGGTACTATGGGATGCAAGGGCACGGTACCCCATGCCTTAGAAGCTCTTGCTCGTGCTCTTGGTGGCCTCACATAAGCTGTGGCACTACTTTCAAGGTCACATAATCAAGGTCTTCTCAGTCTACCTGCTGGAGAGGGTACTTAGGAGCCCCAATGTTGCTGGAAGAGTCGCCAAATGGAACATTGAGCTGCAGGCATTCCAGCTAGAGTTCAACACAACCAGGGTCATCAAGGGATCTGTGCTGGCCGACTTCATGGCAGAATGGACGGATGCCCCGGGGCTTTAAGCAGGCAAGGTTCGATCCCTCTCGCCAGGAAGTGAAACACCCGACGGCTGGGTTATGTATTTTGATGGCGCGTTTGCACGCCAGGGCACGGGGGCTGGAGCAGTGCTCATCTCGCCCACTCAGTACAAGCTCTACTACGCTGTGCAGCTCTGCTTCCATCAGGGCGATAACATCTCCAATAACATCACGGAGTACGAAGGCCTCATAGCTGGCCTCAAGGTTGCGGTGGCCCTGGGGTGGAGCGCCTCACCATCAGGGGTGGCTCGCAGCTCCTCGTCAACTTCTCCAATAAGGTGTACGAGCCGAGGGACAAGCACATGGAGGCATACCTCACGGAGGTACGCAAGATAAAGCAATTCCTAGGCCTAGAATTGCAGCACGTGCCATGTGGCACCAACCAGGAGGCCGACGACATCACCAAAAGAGCATCCAAGAGACTACCCCAAGAGCCTGGCATCTTTGAGGAGCGGCTCTTCAAGCCGTCGGCAGCACCTCCGCTTTCTAGGCCGGCGCTGCCTCGGGAGGAGCTCCCCCAACCACCTGTCTCGGGATCCCCGACCTACGGCCCGACCTCAAGAGCGTGCCAACTCCTGGCGCTCGAGCCTCAGGAGGGGTGCTGGATCAAGGAGTTCAAAGAGTACCTGACGCAAGGGACGCTGCCGGAGAAAGAGGAGGACGTGAAGCGCGTGGCTCGACAGGCCACGGCATACCGCATCCAGGACGGTGAGTTATACAGTAAGCGGCCGAATGACATTTCATTGCGTTGTATCTCCAGGGAGCAGGGGAACGAGTTGCTAACTGACATACACGTCGGAGACTATGGGCACCACTCGTCATCACGAACCGTCATTGGCAAGTAATTCCGCAGCGGGTTCTACTGGCCTACGGCGCTCAACGATGTGACTGAGCTGATGAAGTCCTGCGAGGCCTGTTAATTCCACGCGAAGCAGATCCATCAGCCAGCTCAGGGCCTCCAGAGCATCCCACTCTCGTTGCCATTCACAGTCTAGGGGCTGGATATCTTAGGCCCGTTCCCTCGAGTGCCTGGGGGCTATCGCTACCTCTACGTTGCCATCGACAAGTTCACCAAATGGGTGGAGGTAGAAGTTGTCCGTACCATCCTGGCCGAATCTGCAGTCAAGTTCATCAAGGGTCTCGTGAGCCGGTTCGGGGTCCCTAATCGCATCATCACCGATAATGGCTCATAGTTCACTAGCAATCTCTTCAAGACATACTGTGCTAACCTTGGAACGCAGATCTGCTACGCTTTGGTGGCACACCCCAGGAGCAACGGTCAAGCTGAATGTGCCAACACAGAGGTCCTGAGAGGCCTCAAGACCTGGACCTTCAAGAAGAAGCTCCAGGCCTGTGGCAGGGGCTAGCACGACGAGCTCCAGTCTGTGCTGTAGTCCATCCGCACCACCACCACCAAGCCAACGGGCGTGACCCCGTTCTTTCTCATCAACGAAGGAGAAGCGGTTCTCCCACACGAGGTCAAGAATCGCTCCATGCGGGTCCTGGTGTTCGATGAGACACAGCAGGACGCCTTGCGGGGGATGGATCTTGTGCTGGGGGAGGAACGCCGCCGTGAAGCCACACTTCAAGCCACGAGATACCAGCAGGCGCTGCAGCGGTATCACTACCACAGCGTCCGCTCCAGGACGCTCGAGGTGGGTGACCTCATCCTAAGGCGGGTGCTCTCCAGAGAAGGGCTGCATAAGCTCTCGTCCATGTGGGAGGGCCCATTTTGGGTCACCCATGTCTCCAGGCCTAGTGTTGTGCGCCTGGAGACGCAGGATGGGGTCCCCATCCAGAATGCTTGGAACATCTAGCACCTCCAGAAGTTCTATCCATGAAGCAAGGCCCGGCGCCTGTGAATCAAGGCCCAGTGTCTGTGAAGTTCTCCGCTCGTGACACTCTCACGTAATAATGAGTGGGGCTATACACACCCCGAAGTCTCAGGAGTGCTGCCCTCGGGCCTCGGGGGCTCCCTCCCACGTCCTAGTGGCAACACTTAGCTCCGCGCTGGTGGGAACACTAGACTAGGTGCCAGACGTGGCTTTTCATTTGCTTTTCGTAGTTGGCTTGCCCCTCTAAAATGAAATTTTGCTTTCTGGTGTTTCTTGCCAACTTGGTTCCATCGCCTTTTGCCTTTGTTTCTGCCCTCGATTCCTTGTTTTGACCCGTACTCTCCCTCGCATGCCTTGCAAGGGGGCTGGAAATGCGTGCTCGTGAGCGTCTTTTCCTGTTCTTCACGAGGCACGCTTGCTCGAGCTCACAAGCTGGCGCACCTCTCCCAATCCGTGCCCCTCGGGTACCGTGGTACGAAGCGGTGGATCATGGCCGGTTGCGCCTGCGACCAGGGCTCGGAAGAATAAGAGTTTCCTAATGAATTTTTGCAGTTCCTAGACGCCTCCCAAGCCAAGGAGGTCTCGCCAGGTACTGGGGAATGCGCGCCTTACAAGGCGGAAACTACTTCGAGCATGTCAGGCTAAGTTATTTCTACGTGCCTACGTAAAAACGCCGATGCCGCAACATGACACAGGAACGATAAACATAGCATAGCAACTTGGAAATCATGGTTCATTGCACGCCCCTGTGGGGACCCGTACTTGTCTCTCTCTTAATGTAGGAAGAAAAGGAAGAACGAAACAAAAGTGGCGCATACCCCCATAGCAGTTCGTGAGGGTGGGCTCATGGCACTCTCCTGGGCTGAATCCAGGTGTAGGCCGGGTTCTCCGACCATACAACAAACTCTGACAGCACCTCCGCCAAGTGGAAGCATGGCCGGGGAGGCTGCGCGACCATGGCGCGCCTCCCTTCATCGACGGGGCTGCCACGACCTAGGCGACTCCCACCACGCGAAGAGGATTGCGGTGTGCTTGCGGGGGAGGTCGCTCCCCTTCTTGGGCGGCGGTGAGCCGGGCCCCTCCTGGTGGGCCTTCCCCTTCTCTGCGGTCGAGAACCTCTTCGCTGGTGCCATAGGTGTCACTGCTAGCAATGAAGCAAGGGAGAAGAAGCGAGCGGAGCAGGAAAATATGAGCGATGGGGGGCTCTGCCCCTCCTTATTTATAGTGGGAGAAGGCCAACCGGCAATCCCCATGATCACAGGTAATGATGATTTTTCTCTGCATGCAGCAGGGACTCATCAAGTCAGGCAGTTGCCGAGGCAGCATGGGGAAACGGAGACACCCACGTCCCATCAATCACCACACGTCAACCGAGGCCGTAGGCTGTTGGGGCCCGCGGCGCTCTGCACTTGCCCCTTGGCTTCACCTCAAAGCCAAGTCCGAGTGCACCTTGGGCCCGGGGGCTACTGCCAGCGTCCTGGGAACAAGGGTCCCCAGACTTGCCTGCCTACGGCCCACGGCATGGCTCCACCAGCGGCCCCGTATGGCCCAGATTCATCAGCAAACACTCAAGACCCTTGTGAGGGGCCAAGCCTCGCGAGGCGGATGAAGCAAGACCTCCTTGGGGGTGGCCTCACCGGGCTGGCTTGCGAGGGGCGGAGAGATCAAGGCGAGGGGCACCTCATGAGGTTTCTGTGATGCAAGCCATGACGACCGAGGCCAGGCGGGCGCCAGCACGCATAGTGTCCTAGTTTCCTCTTTGGTGCTAAAGAGGCAAGTGCAGGTGAGGAGTCCCAAGGCATCGGGCAAAGGTTTCCATATTGGTGCAACGAGCCCAAGACCAGCGGGATGGCAGGACAGAGGTCACCGTGGAGCCCAAGAGGGCGTCACCACCAGAGCCTTTGGCAGGCGAAGACCACCTTTAGTCAGGATAAGTTGTACTAGTTGTCTCCCTTCAAATTTGGCCATTATTCGATCCCTTCCCGCTTACATTTGGGGAGAGGACCAGGGCCTCTATAAATAGGACCATCCGCCACAGTAGGAGGCAACTGATCTTGGTCTACTCAGATCACCCTCATCCACACGAGCTCACCAAGCAGAAGAGCACCTCTCCTGAGGACGTTGTTCTTCCCTTGTTACTATTCATCCTTAGCCCAAGAGGCAATCCACCACACCACACTGGAGTAGGGTATTACACCACAACGGTGGCCCGAACCAGTATAAACCTTGTGTCCCTTTGTTCTGTGAGTTCGACGTGTTGAGCTTTGAGATCGCGGTGAGGGCGTGAGCTAGGGGGAGGAGATATTTTCGTGCGCACCCCAGTGTTTGAACCTCAAGGGATTTGCCGGAACCTGAAATCCGACAACCACACGCGAATATTGGACGATAGCAGCACAACAACTGAATCAAAAATCAAAACCAACCAATGAACTACTACTAATGGTGAGCGTTTTCTAGTATCATGTACTCCGTCTGTCCATGTATATAGGGCTTAATGCATTTTCTGAGACTAACTTTGGCTCTGTCTGGATCCATCAGTTAGAGTTAGTTGGAGCTAGTTGGGGCTCAAATAGCCCTAAAGTATCCAAGCATGAGGGTTAAATTGGAGCAAGTTGCGCCGAACCCACCAAAAAAAACTATCCCACCCAAGAGGTGCTAATTGGAGATAGTTCTCATCGGGCCCACTGAAAAATCACTTTTCTCTCTCCATCAAGTGCATTTATTGTCAGTCTAACCATGTCACCCAAATGCCTCTTTGGCTAAAGTTAGTTCAGGGTTAGTCATGATTAGTCTAACCTCTAGCTAAGTTAGAGTATCCAAACAGGAGCAGTATAGGACATGCAAGTTGCTCAAAGCATACAGTCAAATTCGTATGTGAAACGATCTTTTTTTAAAACAGAACGTGAAAGGATCTTCAAATGATATGATTTTCAAATTATATAAAATCTTATCAATAGTCAAAGGCATCCTCGAAGAATACATTAGGCCCTATAAAAAATCTTATCAATAGTCAAAACCAAGTGTTACTACTACACCAAACAAGTTCAAAACAAGAAACTGGACCCACTCACGGCACGGCACGCATGTCTCGTTTGGTATGTCGGTCAAAGCGCTTCCTCTTTTTGGCATAACAATAGAGTACAATAATTTTTTTGGAATGCTCTTGGCATGTCGCTAACATGTCATGAGTTAACCGACCTCAATAGATGGCAAAAATGCTAGCCCGCCGCACTTTGAGAGAGACGAGGAGTGAGAAGCAATACAGGATGCTGGATTACTAGAGCTAGGTGTCGCACGGAGGCCAAGAAATATGGTGATAGTGTAGGTTAGCCATGTAGTATGCTGTAACTACACTGGGCTGCCGTGTTTCATACTCTTCCGGTCTACTGTGGAGATGATTGGTTGATTTTATATCGCTGAATAATATAAAATATTATGAGTGCAGACGCTCCACCACGAGGTTCCTTGCTCCTTCTTGGTCATCAGGGATCTATGTTCTTCCACTCTCTTTTTGACGTGAGCTTTGTTCATCCTTTTGCCAACACGCGGAAACTCGCAGAACGACGAGAAGCTTGCTTACTACGCCCTCTCCCTCGCCAATGCATGCGCGGTGGCTCGCAACATGAGGAGAAACTTTTGCTTACAAGCGGTGGACGTGCAACAGTTCATTTGGTGTCAGATTGCCAGCAGTTCATTCAACTTCCAGAAGAGGCAAAGAACCATGCACAAGGTCACCTACTAAGAGCATGGTTAATAGTATAGCCAGCTGATGGCTATAAGAAACTACCATGTCATGTATAGCCATCATTTATAGTCACTCATATAGTAGTGTGGGATACAAGGTTGGCTATAACATTACTACTTTTTTCAACCTTCTCTCTTTCTCTTTCTTCACATTTATTCTATTTGTTTAGGAATCCGCATATAGCTAGGATCTTGCATGAGAGCCCAGTGGGACACATAGATGGTAACATCACACATCTCAAGGCAAAACAAATGATGTCACGAGTAGTTAATGAGAAAAGAGAAGCATGTGGTAAGATATCTAGGTATTGTAACATCACACATACCAAGACAAGATGAGTCTACAACCTACTAAATGAAGTGTTGCATGACAGCACACATACTCCCCACTATAGAGGTAGTACTCTAAGTCACTACCCATTGTGACTAGTTTTACTTTTTCACAATGGGTAGTAACATAGACTAGTAACATGCATATGTCACTAGTCTATGTTACTACCTCTACAATGGGAAGTAAGATAGGTGTGGTACCATGCAACACTTCATTTATTAGGCTATAGACTCATCTTGCCTTGATATATGTGATGTTACTCATAGTACTAGTAACTAGCTTTGTTACCATTTTTCTCTTTTTCTTCATTTATTACTTGCCACATCATCTATTTATCTAGATATGTGTGATGTTACTACCTATGTTACTCCCACTGTGGGTAGTCATCACTCTCTCCTCCACATAAGCAAAAATGCCATGTAAGAGGGCTATAAGCCCACTGTTATACTTGCGGGAGAGAGAGAGAGAGATGTGAAAAAGTAAGAGGAGTGGGCTCCCATGCAAGAGCCTAGCTATATACACATTCCTAGGTAAATGCAATAAATGTGAAGAAAGAGATAGAGAGAAGATGGAAAAAGTACTAATGTACTAATAGCCAACCTTATAACCCACACTACTGCATGAGTGCATATAGATGATGGCTGTAGATGACATGGTGATTCCTTGTAGAAATCAGTTGGCTATATTATTAACCGTGCTCAGGCTAGTCATAGTGGGCAGTAATTTGGACTAGTAACATATGCATGTTACTAGTTTATGTTACTATCATAATAGTGGGTAGTAACATAAATGTAGTGTCACACAAGCCTTCATTTGTTATGTTGTAGACTCATTTTGCATTGGTGTGCGTTATGTTATGGTGTAACATATTATGTTACTACAAACACCTCTCTCCTCATTAACTTCATGCCACATAAGCATATATGTCTTGGGATGCGTTATGTTCAAAAAACCTTCGATTAACATGTGTTCAAAAAACAAAAAAATGTCAAACCTTTGTAGTAACCCATTCCTGTAGTTAACATCGAGTCCACTTCCCATCCGATCACCCATCTCATGAATACACGAGCCTCAGGACAATTAACTTTGGAGTTTTGTTAGATGAGCTATCGGTAGGGAAGTTGGTCCTTGCTGATATAGGATGCCTCTTCGTATCCTTTATGGCGTACCCAGATGACCACATGTTGCCGCCCAATAGCCAATGCCACGTCCCCTGCGAATGTAGAAGTTTCCCTCCCCCGTCTTAGCTGGTTCACGCGTTTTGCCTTGTTTTAATCCGCCTGCCCACCTATAGAACCGCCTCGCGCTGGCCAATTCTTCTCCAAACACCTAGGGAGGCGGTTGAACCGAACAAGTCTAACTTGTTTCTAGTGGGTACCATTGACGTGGCATCGAAAGGGTGTGATAGCTGACTCTGGCAAAATAATTGACTAGTATCACATTGGCATACATGAGCATGGGGCCCGGACACATCAAAATTAGTGCATTAATCACCAAAAGGGTTGATCCTGTCCATGGATACCATCCGGTGCTCCGTCATTCAGTGTGTGCTTCTCGTCGTTCCGCGAGTTGACGGGACACATCAAAGTTAATACATATTTAGTACTCTCTCCAAAAAGGGCCGACCATGTCCATGGCTACCATCCCGTGCATGGCATTGAGTACATGCACTATTCATGTGCCATCAAGGAGGAAAAATATTGCGTAGCACTAGGTGCCATTGTAGTGCATGACTCACTTAAGCACTGCTTATCTCCATTTTCTTGCATGACACATGCACCTTGATCCTAGATGTCCCGTGTGTTGGCAAAAGGATGAACAAAGCTCACGTCAAAAAAGAGAGTGGAAGAACATAGATTCCCGACAACCGAGAAGGAGAAGGAACCTCATGGTGGAGCGTCTGCACTCATAATATTTTATATTATTCAGCGATATAAAATCAACCAATCATCTCCACAGTAGACCGGAAGAGTACGAAACACGGCAGCCCAGTGTAGTTACATCATACTACATGGCTAACCTACGCTATCAACATATTTCTTGGCCTCCATGCAACAACTAGCTCTAGTAATCCACCAGCCCGTATCGCTTCTCGCTCCTCGTCTCTCTCAAAGTGCGGCGTACTGGCGTTTTTGCCGTCTACTGAGGTCGGTTAACTCATCACATGTTAGCGACTCTTGGGTGGGATAGTTTTTTTGGTGCGGTTGGGGCAACTTGCTCCAATTTAACCCTCATGTTTGGATACTTTAGGGCTATTTGAGCCCCAACTATCTCAAACTAACTCTAACCCATGGATCCAAACATAGGCAAAGTTAGTCTCGGAAAATGCATTAAGCCCTATATACATGGACAGACAGAGTACACGATACTAGCAAATGCTCACCAATAGTAGTTCATTGGTTGGTTTAGGTTTTTGATTCAGTTGTTATGCTGCTACCGTCCAATATTCGCGTGTGGTTGTTTCTAGAATAAAAAAAATGAGGTACTCCTACTTATGTTACTCCCACTATGGATAGCCTAAGGTTAGTAAGTGACCTTGCACTTGGCTCTTCGCCTCTTCCGGAAGTCGAACAATAATGATGGTACTACAGTAGTACTTCTGACAATCTGACACCGAATGAACTGCTGCACATCCACCACTTGTAAGCAAAAGTTTCTCCTCTTGTTGCAAGCCACCGCGCACGCGTTGGCGAGGGAGAACGCGTAGTAAGCAAGCTTCTCGTCATTCTGCGAGTTGACGGGACACATCAAATTTATTTAGTATGTAATCTCTCTAAAAAAGGGTTGACCATGTTATGGCTACCATCCCGTGCTCCGTCGTTGAGTATGTGCACTATTCACATGTCATCAAGGAGAAAAAATACTGTGTAGTAGGTGCCATCGAAGTGCACAACTCACTTACGCACTGCTTATTTGATTATCTCCATTTTCTTGCGTGACACGTGCCCCTTGATGCTAGATGTCTCGCATGTTGGCAAAAGGATGAACAAAGCTCACGTAAAAAAAGAGAGTGCAAGAACATAGATTCCCGACGACCGAGATGGAGCAAGGAACCTCGCGGTGGAGCGTCTGCAAGGAACCTCACGTGTTTTCCCCTGTTTTTTGCTGCCTGCCCACCTATATACAAATAAAAGAACATGAACTCTTCGCTAACCACTAGAGACGATACATCAGGATGCTAAGTTTAAGATATTTTATAGTTTATATTGATAACCACGCAAGAAGCCACGCATGTACAGGACGCATGCAGCCACACATGTACACACACCAATGCACTAACTCATGCCGATCCAACTCATGCACATAAGTGCACAACATGGAGCACACAACACACGTACACAACACATGCATGCACACACACTCGGCCCCAGAATGCACGTGAATAACACATGCATGCAGCCACACTTGGCTGCATGGAGGCGTGCGCCATCTACGGCGACGTCCAGTTCGTCGTGCTACGGTGAAGCTCGCACACAATGACGCCTAATAAATGAAGTGTTGCATGTCCCCACTATAGAGTTAGTAACATAGACTAGTAACATGAGCATGTTACTAGTCTATGTTACTACACTACAAAAGAAAGACACATCCATGACATTTTGGGCCGAACGAAATTTTTTCTGTCATACTTATGACACTTCTGTGACGGTAATTGTGACAAAACCCGGTATCATCATAGATGTGGTGGGATCCTACTTCTATGACAAAAAATCATGACAGAAAATGGGCTTTTCGTCCTGGGCGGACCGGAGACGCAGCTGCATGACATTCTTTGGGCCCTCCATGACGGAAAAAATCGTGGTAGAAGCGAGGGCGAGGAAAATATCGGGGTGTTCCCGGTTACGGTCGGTGGTCAGGGCCGAGCGATGCACGGAGGTCTGCGCATTTCTCCCGTACATGCACACGCGTGGGTGCGAGGCATTGGGATCTAACTGAACCCAAGCAAGGCGTTCGCCTACTGAACCCAAGCGATTGCACTGCAGGGTCCACGTTACTGAACCCGAGCGATCGATCGATGGCTGTTAACTGAACCCGATCGACCGATTCCTACGCTACTGCTGCTAACTGAAGCCGATCGATGTTGCCTCTGGATGAACAGTGAGTGTTGCGCGCGGGGGGGGGGGGGGGGGGGGGGGTTGGATGAATAATTCCCGGTGGGGGTGGATGAACATGACCCTGTGGTGTTGCCTCTGGATGAACAGGACCCCGATCGATCGAGCCGGCTGGGGCTGGATGAACAGGACCCCATGGAGGGCTGGATGAATAGTAGACAATGGAGGAGTGGATGAACAGTAGCCCATGGAGAGGGCTGGTTGAACAGTAGCCGGTGGAGTAGTGCGCGGTGGAGGCTGGATGAACAGGAGCCCGTGGATGAACAGTCACAGGTGGAGGCTGGAGGAGGTTGACGGTGGATGAACAGTAGCCCGTGGAGGCTGGAGGAGGTCGACGATGGAGATGAACAGTATCCCGTGGAGTCCTGTTTTGCGATACGCCACACCCCTCCCGACGAACAGGACCCTCATTTCGACCGTAGCACCCCAATACAAGTCCGTTTCCTCCGTTTTGCGGTATGCCACACCCCTCCGGATCAACAGGACCCCGTTTCGACCGTGGGAGGTCCAACACAAGTCCATTTCCAATGATTTGCGGTACGCCAGAGCCCTCCTGATGAACAGGA
This sequence comes from Triticum timopheevii, assembly GCA_963921465.1. Lineage (NCBI taxonomy): Eukaryota > Viridiplantae > Streptophyta > Magnoliopsida > Poales > Poaceae > Triticum > Triticum timopheevii. Next base: position 458,885,113 of record OY997264.1, on the reverse strand, counting down.
TCCCGTTTCGAACGTGGCCGGTCGAACACAAGGCTGTTTCCTCTGTTCTGTGGTACGCCAGGCCTTGTTTCCATTGGGTGTTCATTCCAAGCCCTCCCGATGAACACGACGACACATGCCTTTCTGACCCAGCCGGTTGGCTCCCAAGCGTTCTGTTGCCTCTCGATGAACACAACGCATTCCATTGCCTCCCGATGATCATGACGCATTCTGTTGCCTCCCCATGAACACGACGACGACGCAGTTTCTCTGTTCCAACCCAGCCATGTACACGAGCCCTGGCCGTATGTATGCGCGAGTAGGCGTTCGAGACCCCGCCCGTATGTATGTACGTGGCCGTATTTTCTTTCTTGCACACTGGCCGTTGTATGTACGTGTACATGCTACGTGTGCGCCTCTACTACAACACGTGCGCACCTCTACATCGGCCAGTATGTATATGCACGTTTGCGGCCATAATGACAATGCTACGTACGCTTCGACCAGTTGGGTCCTGACTGTCATGCACTTCCTTGTGTGTGAAGATGTAGCTGGTGGATCCCAGCAGTCAGGGGGGCGAATCGTTTTTTTCCCGTAATATGGACACACTTCCTTGCATGTGAAGATGTAGCTGGTAGGTCCCAGCAATCAGGGGGAAACATTTTTTCTGCGCAATACGGTGGCCCGTCCAGTGGGTCCCTGCTGTCAGGTGGAGGAATCATTATTTTCCGCGTAATAAGGAGGCACTTCCTTGTTGCGGCCGTGGACCCAGCTGTCAGCCTCTCCACGTACAGTACACGTCCGATGGAATTCGTTCCTTGACCATGTTGACCACGCCATGCCGAGAGCACCAGGGCGGTGGACGATGGCGAGGCCTAGGAAGGGGACGACGCGGATCCGGGGAAGACGCGACAAGGGAAGCCCGCGCGGAGAGGAGTACGAGGGTTCACAGGTTCGGTTGCGTTGTGAGGCTGCCGTCGCCACAGGGCCTGGCCAGCGGTTGGAATAGTAGGGGGCGGTGAGGCCTTCGTGGCAACACAGCCGGCCACGGGAGGCAAGAGCATGCGGCACCACCGACGTTGGTTTGGGCGGCTGGAGCAAGAAGACCAGAGGTTGAAGAAGCACTACGGTCGTTGGATGGACATCGTACGGTCACTGGAGCTAGAATCGTTCATATTGACTAAGTTGACAAAGCCCTCCATCCCCGTCAACTTAGTAGGCCCACAAGTCAGTCTCCCACCAAGGTGGGTCCCTGCTAGCAAGGGGAGTATTCATTTTTTTGTGCGTAATAAGGACGCACTTCCGGTGGGTCTGAGCTGACAGCGGGGGGAACATTTTTTCGCGAAATAGGGTGGCCCGTCCGGTGGGTCCCAGCAGTCAGGGGGAAACATTTTTTCGCGAAATACGGTGGCCCGTCCGGTGGGTCCCTGCTATCAGGTGGAGGAATAATTATTTTGCGCGTAATAAGGAGGCACTTCCTTGCGGCTGCCATGGACCCAATTGTCAGCCTCTCCACGTACAGTACTCTTCCGATGGAAGTCGGTCGTTGACCACATTAACCACGCCGCATCGAGCGCACCATGGTGGTGGATGACAGTGAGGCCTAGGAAGGGGGTATTCATTTTTTTGTGCGTAATAAGGAGGCACTTCCTTGCGTGCGAAGATATAGCTGGTGGGTCCGACTTGTCAGCGGGGGAAACGTTTTTTTCACGAAATATATAGGCCCTTCCTGTGGGTCCTAGTTGTCAGGTGGAGGAATCATTATTTTGCGCGTAATAAGGAGGCATTTCCTTGTGTGCGGTTGTGGACCCAGCTGTCAGCCTCTCCATGTACAGTCCCCTTCCGATGGATGTCGTTCATTGACCACATTGTCCAGGCCGTGCCAAGAGCACCAGGGCGGTAGACGATGGAGAGGCCTAGTAAGGTAACGACACGGAGCCAGGAAAGACTCGACAGTTGTTTCACACATGGAGGAGTACAATGGTTTACTAGTTCGTCTGCCATCCCCGGAGAATAACAGCAGTTGTGGGTGAGTAGAGGGATGGCTAGGCCGGCGATGGGAGTACGGTGGGGCGGTGAGGCCTGCGAGGCAGCATAGCCGGCCGCGGGAGGAGGGAGCAGGCAGTCCCGTCGGCGCTTGTTTGAGCGGCTGGAGCAGGAAGGGCAGAGATTGAAGAAGCACGACAGCCGTTGGATGGACATCCAACAGTCACTGTTCTCGTGTGTTGACTAAGTTGACACGGCGTTGCGTGTGCGTCAACCTTTTTTTTAGGATAGCATACGCGTCGACCTGTAGTAGGCGCACAAGTTAACCTCAAATCCGTGGAAAACAGCATACAACCCATCTGCCATTATTTCTAATAATGTACAACCCATTTGCTAATTCTTAAGAATTTTTTGGATCCCCTCTTCTTTTTGTTAGCATTGCACCCCATATTGTGGCCACGGTTAAAAAGTATACGAAATTTTGCATATTTCGGTGCGGTCAACTGTTTTCAATCCCGAAATATCGATTCACATTCAAACTATTTTGAAAAATGATTTACTTAAACATAAAATCCAAATAATTGTCCACGCATAAAAATCAATGGAATTTAAAATCTTGTAATGAAAAAAATGAAACTAATTCCCGGTTTGATGTGTTTTAAAAATGTACAAGCCATTTCTGGGCAAACTGAATGAAACTCTCCTTGTCTTGAAAGATTTGCAGCCCAGCAGGGCTGATAAAGCAAGTAGGCCTCGTTTATGTATTTCTTAAAAAAATAGAACTGGGCTAGCCATTTTCAGCAAGAAAAAAACACAACTGGGCTCATGATGTGGTAAACATAAATAAAACCCTGGCTAGACGGGCCACAGCCCCCGCACAGCCCCGTTGTTACTGTGATCCGTTGTTAAAACTAGTATAAATAACAACTGCTTGTTCCTCAAAAAAACTGCGCGACCTGGTGGGTCCCTGGTGTCAGCCGCTTGTAGTGTAATTCTCTCGTTTATTGACTACGTTGACAATGGCGTGAGCCCCAGATGTCCAACCATTAGGAGGAACCATATTTTTGGGCTTGTAATATAGAGGCACTTGCTTGCGTACTACCATGACACTGGTGGGTCCCTACTATCATCCTCTCCACGTACAGTCATCTCCTTGTTCCTCTCGGTTGTTGACGATGTTGACAATGCAAGAGGGCGGCACACCGCACACGGTGAGCGAACCAAGGCCGCAAGGTGGAGGACGACGGCGATGCCTCGGACGGAATGAACAGGAGCCGTGGAAGATGCGCCGGTCCAGTCGCAGGTGGAGGGGAGTACGAGGGTTGACTGGTTCGGGTGTGGGTGCGTGTTGGGACTGACATCACCGGAGAATAACAAGACGTGTGGAGGAATAGAGGGAGGGACTGGCCAACGTTGGAGGGTCCATATGGTAGGACGACGGAGGCGCAACCAGTCATGGGAGGCGGGAGCAGGCGGAGCCGACGGGGTGGTTTGGTTTGGGGGGCTGGAGGAAGAAAAAGACAAGAGATAGAAGATACACGACAGATGTTGGATGTCAATCCAACGGCTGGTAGGAAGAATCGTTTGTTGACTGGCTAGTAAGTTGACACCACCTTGGCATGCTATTTCCTCGTGGGTCCAAAATGTTAGAATCCAAATCTGTCACGGTCATGCTGCCTTTCCTATGAAAATTTACAGCTCATTTGATGTGCTAGTTCAAAATAAGTTTGTGGGTGCTGGTGGGGGCTAATCACTTGGCTTATGTAATGTATAGTGAGCTCAAGCAGCCGGCAAGAGTGATGTTATTTCACTCTAAATTAAAGGAATGGCAAGCCACTTGCCTCGTTTCAAAGAAAATATGACAGTCACAGCCTAGTTGAAAAGGGCAAGAACATCTAACTCCAGCTTACAAACTGTACAAAAGCACGAGGGTTAATTGTTCATCAGGTTTACAAAAAAACCAAGGTTGAAAAGGGCAACAACATCTAACTCCAGCACTGTTTTCGTCAGTCACAGTCAAATGGATCGGTCAGGTCCATAGAATGAACATCCTGGGTCGTAAAATTTATTGGATTATGACCACAATAAGTTGTAAATAGAAGCCCGACAAGTTGAGAAGCTCTTTTGCCCACCTGAAACTCATTTTTTTGCTCTTCGACATACCCATCAGTCAAAAACATGCTGCTGATAAACTTAAGCCTTATGGACAATAGTAACCTCGCATTCAGCAGGAAGAATGTGACAAATCTAGTGTTTGCACGGTTGGCTACATATCGTTCTAGCGTTATTGTCTTCAATCAAATCTCATGAGAAGTGAGAAAATCCCGATGCTTACGAATCCACCGATTGGTTATAACTTTCTTACCCCATCATGTTGCCTAAATAGACATGAAGATTGAAAACAGTTAAGGTCTAAAAAAGAGTGTCGAAAGAGCAACAACTGAATGGTTAATTCTAGTACACTATATGTGGTCTTCCAATGTGCGTGAAATTATCACCTTTATATACAACTTCTCCAGACATGGAAAGCATTGCAGCAAGCCAATAATCTTGTTCAGATCAAAACTATTCATTTGGATATATAAGATCTTGACAGAATCCAGCACCATTGATAGGCTATCCATGGAGAAACTCTTCATTGAGCATAGAACACAATATTAGTACAAAATGTGTACTCCAAGATGATATATAACTTGTGCGCAGAAATTTAAAATGTAGCTTATGGTTACAACTGTAGATGATAATTTAAAGTACCGGAAGAACTGTGGAGCCAAACACCATATTGAAATGAGCATAGAGATCATTGAGGGAGTCCTGGACTAAGGGGTCCTCGGGCGTCCGGCCTGTTAGCCATGGGCCGGACTGATGGGCTGTGAAGATACGAAGACCGAAGACTCTACCCATGTCTGGATGGGACTCTCCTTGGCATGGAAGGCAAGCTTCGCGACCAAATATGATGATTTCCTTTCTCTGTAACCGACCTTATGTAAACGTAGATGCCTCCGGTGTCTAGATAAATCAGAGGGCTTAGTCCGGATCAGCAGAGGCTCATAACCACAGTCATACGGGCTAGACTTCTAGGGTTTAGCCATTAGGATCTCGTGGTAGATCAACTCTTGTAATACTTATATTCATCAAGATCAATCAAGCTGGAAGTAGGGTATTACCTCCATAGAGAGGGCCCGAACCTGGGTAAACATTGTGTCCCCCGTCTCCTATTACCATTGATCCTAGACGTATAGTTCGGGACCCCCTACCCGAGATCTGTCGGTTTTGACACCGACATTGGTGCTTTCATTGAGAGTTCCACTATGCCGTCGTCGAAAGGGTTGATGGCCCGCTTCAAGGAAAATATCACCTCCGGAGGAGGGCTGGTCTCAAGCCAGACCCTCCGGCTGGGCGGCTTCGTCATGACCGCCTGTTCGGCCCTTTAGACAGTGATGACCTCTCGAGTCATCGAAAATCGCCTCCGCGTTGATCCCGAATACTCCAAACGGATGGATCCGAGGAGCTTTCATCTTTGAACGAACTCCTAGATCGCCTTGCCGCCTTGGGAGTCGCAACAGACTATGATCGGATTGGGCTTAAACCCGACCAGAGAGAAATTAAAATTCCGTCGATCACCCTCCAGATAGCGGTAGTCGAGGAGCAAGACAATTTTTCCTCTATATTGAGGACGAACTGTGTTCAGGTCTCTGATCTCGAAGAGCCGGACACCCACCGGCCACGAGACACGCCTTGTCCTCCGGACATGGAGTCAGACGACAAACCTGAAAAATCAGTTGATATCCCGGAGCCCAAACTATTAAGTCTGGGAGATCTTCAAACTCCGGATCCAAAATTGGGTCAGGGTTCGGATTTAAATCCACCCACTCACCCAAACATAAACGCTCTCATGAGCAAAAAACAGCAGTCTCAGGAAACAATCCACCACTTCTGGGCCAGATTTGTCCTTGTCAAGGACAAGACTGAAGATTGCCACGACGAAGACGCGATCTCAGCATTCTGCCACAATTGCATGGACGAAGGAATCCTCGACGCCATCAACCGCCATCGCTTATTACACTTTGCTGACTTGGCGAACATAGTACAGAAGTACTGCGCAATGGAAAGCGCCTGGAAAACTCGGGCAGCTCGTTGGGAAGCACCGGCTGCTACCCGGCCCCTCGTCCGGACAAAAAGGACGCACCCTCGAGGGGCGCCTGATCCAATAGTAAAGAAATCAAAGCCCATTATGTGGCGCGGAACTGTTCTGGAAGGATGGCTCGATGGGCCATGCAAAATACACACAACACCGGATAACACACCAACCCATAGCCTTAGAGCATGTTGGATACTCCGGCAAGTGGCCAAGAGCGGTGAGGATATCCTCACCAAGAATACCCAGAACAACACCCCCAGAAGATGACAACCCTAAAGTACTGACAGTCTTCGAGACATTTGCTTCAAACAACAAGCACAAAAGGGCACTCCGCGAACTCACCAAAGTCTGCCAAATCGCAGCAACAAACCCTTGGAACGACACGGCTATAACTTTCAATGCCGGTGACGAACCAAAATTCAGGACAGTCCAAGCACCAGCCGCCTTGGTCCTTAGTCCAATCGTGGAAGGCTTTCGGCTCACCAAAGTTCTCATGGACGGTGGCAGCAGACTAAACCTCATCTATGATGATACACTCCACAAAATGGAAATAGATAGGAGCCGCATCGAGCAAAGCAGTACGACCTTCCCAGGAATCATACCTAGTCGGGAGGCGCGGTGTGTGGGAAAAATCACACTTGACGTAGTATTTGGCACGCCGGAGAATTATCGGTCCGAAGAGATAACCTTCCAAGTGGCCCCTTTCAACAGCGGATATCACGCCCTCCTAGGGCGAGATGCATTTACACACTTCCAAGCCATACCTCATTATGGGTATATGAAGCTTAAGATGCCCGGGCCCAATGGCATAATCACTCTCGCCAGTGATCCAGACATAGCACTCCGTGCTGAAAACGAAACCGCATCCCTAGCCCTTGAGGCATTATCTGAGGCCCTCACGGCCGAAGAATTAACTGCACTGCGCTCCACGGTGGACAGGGACGATGTAATCCTACACAAGCAATCCAAATCCACCTCCTTCAAACCGGCAAAATAAATAGTCAAATTCCAAGTCCATCCAACAGACCTCAAGAAGACAACATCCATTGGAGCACAACTAGACCCAATAGTCGATGCCGCGCTACGAGAGTTCCTACGCGAGAACTGGGATATATTCGCCTGGCACCCTTCTAATATGCCAGGAATCCCACGCGAGTTGGCAGAACACAACCTCAATATGTTGAAGGGATATAAACCGGTCAAGCAAACACTGCGGCACTTTTCCAAACCTAAACGTCAAGCTATGGGGGAGGAGCTAGCCAAGTTAATCGAAGCCGGATTCATTAGAGAAATAAAACACCCGGACTGGCTAGCAAACCTGGTGATGGTGCCAAATAAGGATAAATCCGGGTGCCTGTGCGTCGATTTCAAAGACCTCAACAAGGCCTGCCCTAAGGATCCCTTCCCCTTACCCCGCATCGACCAGATCATTGATGCTACCGCAGGACATGACTCGCTATGCTTCCTCGACGCATATTCCGGATACCATCAAATCAAAATGAAGGAGTCCGATCAAGTCGCAACGGCATTCATTACCCCATACGGGCCTTTCTACTTCAACTATGCCTTTCGGTCTGAAAAATGCTGGCGCCACTTACCAACGCACGATTCAAACATGCTTGGAGAAACAGATCGGCAAGACAGTCTTAGCATATGTGGATGACGTCGTCATAAAAACTAGGCACGTCGAGTCACTAATAGACTATTTACGTCTCATATTCGACAACCTCCGTGAATATGACATGAAGCTCAATCTGGAAAAATGTGTTTTCGGTGTCCCCGCCAAAAAATTGTTGGGCTTCATCATTTCCAATAGAGGAATTGAGGCAAATCCATCCAAAATCCGAGCTTTGTCAAAATTGGCTACGCCAACAGACCTTAAATAGGTCCAAAAGCTTGTGGGATGTGTGGCATCTTTAAGCCGCTTTATCTCCAGATTGGGCGAAAAAGCCTTGCCACTCTACCGCCTCCTCCGACGCACTGACCACTTTGAGTGGACAGACATGACAACGGCTAGACTGGAGGAAATAATGGCCCTTCTGGCAAGCAACCCAATCCTAGCCACATCGAACCTCGGCAAACCCATGTTATTATACATATCGGCAACACACCAGGTGGTGAGCGCCGTGCTCGTCGTCGAACAAGAACAGGACGGACATAAATTCACGTTGCAGAAGCCAGTATACTACGTGTCCACTGTCCTTCGACCATGAAATCCCGGTACCCTCAGTTCCAAAAGATAGCATACGTGGTCTTCATGGCATCCCGGAATCTATGACACTACTTTCATGAGTGCTCGATCATGGTGGCTTCCGTAGTACCACTCAACAACATAATAAACAATTGTGATGCTACGGGCCGGATTGCCAAATGGGCCATTGAGGTCCTTCCATTTGACATAAAATACAAACCGCGTCGGGCCATTAAATCCCAAGTATTGGCTGACTTCATCGCCGAATGGACAGAGGCCGAACTCCCTAAAGAGTACGGAACATATTCCAACTGGGTCATGTATTTTGATGGTTCCAAAATGCTGGCAGGTTTAGGAGCGGGTGTCGTGTTAATGTCCCCCACCGGAGACATAGTTCATTACGTACTCCAAATATTATATACAGACTCCAACAACGCAGCCGAATATGAGGCCTTATTACATGGACTTTGGATGGTCGTCTCCATGGGCATACAACGCCTAGAAGTGTGCGGGGACTCGAACCTTGCAATATCTCAAATAAATGGAGACTTTGACGCCAAAGATCCAAAGATGGAAGCTTATCGCAATGCCATTCTCAAAATGTCAGCTCGATTCGAGGGGCTCGGGTTCCATCATGTGGCTCGAGAAAGCAATCAAGCAACGGATGTCCTTGCTTGCATCGGTGCCAAGCGCGACCCCGTCCCACCTAATATCTTCCTGGAAAGGCTTTTTAAGCCTTCCGTGGTGTGGCAAGGGGAGAGCAGCAACACCAGTTCAGATCCGACCACATCCCCAGATTATGAGCACACTGACATTATCGGGGGCTCAGCCACCGAAATAACACCATCGGCCCATCTCATCATGGCAGTCATTGCCCCATGGACCGAACCCTTGCTGGCCTACCTTAATAGGCGAGAAGTCCCTGAAAGACCAGAACAAGGCCCGCCGCATTGTTCAGCGTTTGAAAGCCTACAAAGTCCACGACGGAGAACTCTACAAGAAAAGCGCTACCGGAGTACTTCAAAGATGTATCTCTGAGGAAGAATGGCGGCAACTCTTGGTCAAAATTCATGCTGGTCTCGGCGGTCATCACGCCGCGGCTCGGGCCCTTGTAAGCAAGGCCTTCCGTACAGTTTTTATTGGCCAATAGCCCGAGCAGATGCACAGGACCTTGTCCAACGTTGCGTCGGATGTCAGCTTTTCGCCAACCAGAGCCATATGCGACCCACTGCTCTGCAAGCAATCCCCACTACTTTGACTTTTGCGGTCTGGGGGCTTGATATGGTCGGATCCCTCAAAGGAGGCAGCCATAAGAAAAAATACCTACTGGTCATGGTGGATAAATTCACCAAATGGATAAAGGCCAAACCAGTTAAAACGGTCGAAGCCGGACTAGTGATAGACTTTATATCCGGCGTCGTACACCATTATGGTGTTCCACACAGCATCATCACCGATAACGGCTCCAACTTTATAGCTGATGAGGTGAAAAATTGGTGCGCCAATCTGGGCATTAAGCTCGATTACGCCTCCATCTATCATCCACAAATAAATGGTCAAGTCGAACGGGCTAATGGTCTTATTATGAGCGGCATCAAACCTAAGCTGGTGCGGTCTTTGAAGGAATCAGACAAGCACTGGGTTGAGGAGCTCGACTCTGTACTCTGGGGGCTCCAGACCACGCCCAGTCGCACTATCGGATACACACCTTTCTTTATGGTGTACGGCACAGAGGTTGTGTTACCCTGCGACATTATTCATGACTCACCTCGAGTGCGCATGTACAAAGAGAGAGAAGCCGAGCTTGATCGGTAGGATAGCCTAGACGCCCTAGAGGAGGAGCGCGACATCGCAAAAGCCCGTTCCGCATTTTATCAACAATAGGCATGCAGATATCACAGCAAGGAAGTACGGGCCAAGACTTATAATGTCGGCGAACTCGTTCTATGCTTACTGGAGAAGAAAAAGGATAAACTCAAGGCCAAATGGGGGGGTCCCTTTATCATTGATGAAGTTCTCACCGGAGGAGCATACCGCCTGCGTGACGCGTCAGACAATCGCCTAGAGCCGAACCCTTGGAACGTGGCCAGACTCTGAAAATTCTATGCCTAGCGCCGGACTCTTAGTTTGTCTCCTTCTCCCTATTGTTCCTATTGCTTTTCCTCTCTCTTTGCCTTTTTCCTCTTTCCTTTTTTTAGCTTCAAGGCTTTTTGTGCAGCTCGACCGTGCACCCGTGACATACACATACTCAAATATGTACGTCCACTATACCTTGGGGCTTCTTTAACAGAAGCTTGTTAATATCATTTTCTGAGCATCAAGCTCATCACATATGCGCGCTTTCCGCATATGTACCTTTTCTTCACCATTATATGCATCAATATGACTTAAGTTTTGGCCAAGTTAGGTTGCCTGGCTCCTGTGCTTACCCCTACGTTCCCGATTGTTCGGCTAGGCGGTAAAGGGAGCACCTCTGCAATTGTTACTGTCGGGTCATCTGGATGTGTACCTCAGACTGGGTGAAGCCGAAAGCTAGCGTTCTTAAGGGAATATTTGGTCGATGGACTAAAGATGTTTTTTTCATTTACACTATCGTGAACCCCCGGATGTTACTCATACTGCGATTGTTCCAATCACAGTTTGGTCATGCGTTTTTACACATGCACACCCAGGGAAAGGAACCCTTAACGGAACTATTCTCTCTGGAAGATGTTTCTTACACAATGTAATATAACATAAATAGCCGAATACAACTTGTCTGTTCAAGCAACAATGACCCCTATGCCTGGTTTCCATGCATACCCTAGTCTACTTTACCGTTCAGGTATTCAGAAACACTGTGCACCTTCGGGGCCAAAGGCCGAAGCGAAAAGGTCTCCCATGACAATCGTTTTACAATTCAGCTAGAAGGAAAGTACATAGTCATTTAGACTCAAAAATTTCCTCCTTTATGTCGTCCAACAGACTGTCTAACTTACAATCCTGCTGGGAATACTTGGCGGCTACTTCTACTTGGTCATATACCAAACTCACAGGAATTTCCTTCCCATCTGACCCTCGAGGTCCGACCCGTGCTATATGATTTGGATCCATCTTGGTATACCTTGTTTTCACCATGGCCTAGGCTTCTCGTGCACCTTCCCGGCAGGCCGATATTTTCCACAATCGAATGCGCCGCCGCGCTCCCTTGAATAGCTCTATGAGCGACTCCATACTTCCTGGAGGGGAGGCGGATGGCCATAAGGCCTTGGCAACACTTCGCATCGCCTGCCGAGCCTACTCGTGCATTCGCAACAGCTCTTGTAGCAGATCGCCTGCGAATCCGGACATGTCCTCTTCGGGATGACCGGTCATCATACCTGCAGACATAACTCTGTGAGTACCTTTTTATCTCTGAATTATTCGAAGGAAAGTTTGAACACATACTAAACATGCCGCCTCGCAGCTTCTTATTTTCCTTCACAGAGTCAGCCAGCTGGGCACGCACATCTTTCAGCTCTTCGCCTAGCTGGGTTTTTGAATCCTGGAGTTGGTTTTTCTCCTCCCTGACCCATTTTAGCATGCGTTCGCCCGCAACATGTAGCCTTCTGGCTTCTTGTTCATTTGCTTGCGCAACTTTAAGTGCCTCCATCAGTTTATCTGACGATTCTACCATGATATATGCAATGTTATTAGCACTAACGGCATCAAATTACATTTCCTCGCTGGAGGGGAATATTACCAGGTGACACCTTCTTGGATTTCTCCAGTTCGGCGGTAACAACAGTTAGCTGTGTTCGACACTTTTCCTGCTCTTGAGATAACATGTTGTTTTTCTCTGTCAACACCTGGGTACATTGATCCTTAACTCAGTTGTGCCAACTGCTTCAAGTCTCGGGGGCTACTGGTATATAATTATCACATTTGGACAAAGTAAACTCACCTGCATATCTTTCAAATATTGGTCTGCAGCCCTGGCAAGCCCGTCTCGGGCAGTCCGGATGTATGCGTTAGCTGAATTAAAGGCATTGAATGCCTCTGTTGAAAAGACAGGGTCATGAAGAACGGACCTTCGGCGCTGATGACTCATGGCGCTCTCCACTTCCGAGTTGGTGACGGATACATCATCTGAATCCTCGGCTGGAGGACAATCCGACGTCACCCCCGTATCAGCCCCCGTCTTTACAGTGGGATCTGGATCCCGGCTGTGGGGAGTATGACCGGCCGGACCCCCGGACACAGTCCGGCACACTTTTTTCCTGATACAGGATAGCTATAGAAATCACAATTGGATGCAACTGCTGAAGAACATATTTCCAGAACCATACCTCTTTGATGAAGGCTCGGCCGCATCTTTGTCCGCCTTCCTCTTTGAAGACTTGCCTGGTGTGGGGACTACTCTCTTTGGAGATACTCCTGGAGTGGCATTTCGCGCCGTGTGCCTCCTTTTTGAGCACATGACGATGCGGTGGGTGAGGCAGAATGAGAGAACTCTTTCGAATGAGATGTCTCTGAATTACTTATGTGTGAAGCAGGCAGAAGACCGGGATAATTGGCGATGATGGCCACTTCTGTGCCATCATAACTTGCCTGGTAAAATACCCCGTCCTCGAGCACCACGAATATATCTGGATCCTCCTCAGATCCGGGGTCAAGGTCCCGATTATGGCCCTCGGGCTACGGGGCGGGGCTGTGAAGCCCTTCAGAAATCTTTCACCAGTGCTGTTACTCATGGGCGGATTAATATTCATGGAAGGTAGCTCAGAAAGTGGAATGTATAGAGTAGAGGGGTTGGGGCTTACCAAGCTAGGAGGACTGTACATGGAAAACCCATCTCTACGCTTGATACGCAGAAATTCCTCTTCCTCCCCTTTGAACAGTCCGGCCAATATTTTGGCCACAGCGGCGGGGGTGTCCGGACCCTTCCTGCCGTAGCGGGAGGCGTCATCTTCCCCATTGTAGTGCCACATGGGGAGATCTCTGTGTTGGAGCGGCTGAACCCCCCGCACTATGGAAGTCACCATTACTTTGACTATTGATACTCCGGACTGAGCGAGCATTGTTATCTTGCTCATGAGTTGACAAACTTCCGCACTATCTTCCTCCTCGGAGCTTCGAGGGTGCCAGCTGTGGCGCTTCTTCAAAGGAACTCTTGCGAAATCAGGGAGACCCCTCCGAACTGGGTCTGGAAGTGCGACGTCCTCAATATAGAACCATTCGGACGGCCATTCCTCGGATGCCTTCCTGGGTGTGCCGGATAGGTATCCGGTCTCGGTGATGCGCCATATTTCGGATCCGCCCACTTCAAATATTGATCCCTTGTGGTTTCACGAGACGAGGCAGAATAACTTTCTCCACAATTCAAAATGGGCCTCACAACCCAAGAATAGCTCGCAAAGGGCAACAGAACCCGCGATATGCAGGACGGAGGCCAGAGTAAAGTTGTGCAGTTGGAGGCCATAATACTCCAAAAGCCCGCGGAGGAATGGATGAATTGGAAATCCGACACCTCTTAGCAGATAAGGGACAAAGCACACTTGTTCCCCCCCCCCCCAAATTGATTTGGGAAATCTTCAGCTTGAGCCCCGCTATTGAAGATGGTCAATCCTGCTCGAACAGGGACTATATCTGTTGGGGGAAGAAATCCATGTATTTGCAGCTTCTCCAACTGATCATGGGATACTAAGCATCTTTTCCACTCACCTTTTTCTGGGCTGCAGGGATGGGAGGAGGAGCTGGGAGCGCTTGCCATGTTGGGGTGGTCTCTTGTAGCGATCTTTGAGGATTTTTTCCGTGTGGCGCCGAATGGATCTGGGATCCAGTCTCTTTAAATAGATGCTCTTTTTCGTGGCTAAGGTGTTATATGCAAAAACACAATGACCTCTCGCATTTGCTCGACACGTGGAAGCTGAAGCTGTTGAAGCATAGAAGCCGAAGGGTACGACATTAAATGGGAGGCCGGATACATCACTTTGGAGTCATCGGAGGAGGAACCCACCTTGCAATGCCAAAGACAATCTACACGCCGGACACCTCGTCATTGAAGTCTGGTTCCGGGGCTACTGAGGGAGTCCTGGACTAAGGGGTGCTCGGGCGTCCGGCCTGTTAGCCATGGGCCGGACTGATGGGCTGTGAAGATACAAAGACTGAAGACTCTACCCGTGTCCGGATGAGACTCTCCTTGGCATGGAAGGCAAGCTTGGCGACCAAATATGATGATTTTCTTTCTCTGTAACCGACCTTATGCAACCCTAGATCCCTTTGGTTTCTATATAAACCGGAGGGCTTAGTCCAGATCAGGAGAGGCTCATAACCATAGTCATACATGCTAGACTTCTAGGGTTTAGCCATTACGATCTCGTGGTAGATCAACTCTTGTAATACTCATATTCATCAAGATCAATCAAGAAGGAAGTAGGGTATTACCTCCATAGATAGGGCCCATACGTGGGTAAACATTGTGTCCCCTGTCTCCTGTTACCATCGATCCTAGACGTATAGTTCGGGACCCCGTACCCGAGATCCGCCAGTTTTGACACCGATAATCATGTAGTACACCCAAGGTCTCCAGTTTAGGCGCAAAGAGGACGGTTATTTGCAACGGTGAATAACTAGAATCAAGGATCAACCTTTGAAGTGAAGGGGCATCTTAGATGATGAGCCGCCTTCCGTCAAAAGAAATTCCAATTCTTACCAGGTTAGGCGACTTTATTTGGAGACAACTGATTCTAACTATGAAAACAACTACCAAGCACTCTAGGGTAGGGCAACTGGAGTGGATGATGTTGTGCAATGAGGCCTCCGATATATGAACCCACACAAGTGAAAGTTTCTTGAGAAATGGGAGTCAAAGGTTTAGTACCAGATTGTCTGGTAGGTAGCATAGCGCTAAAGGTGGCGGTGTGGAGATAGGGGGAAAACCGCGAGATGGACATCGGTGCTGAGGGCACAAGTACATGGCGTTCGGTATGTGTTATGTGATTTCCAGGGGAATAGTAGAACTCAAGCAACTGTAGTTCTGTGAATTCAGGAGATTTCACCCAGGCGTCCATCGTGCAAGGCATGGTATGATTGCTCAGGTAGCATGACGGGACGCAGAGGCTTTGAAAGGAGCCCTGGTGAGAGGAGATGATGGCTCTGGGATTTCAAAATCATTGAAGAGAGATAACTGATGACAGTCGATATTAAGGGGCACGACGCGCCATAGAGGGCGCCACCGAATTGAGAGGACTTTGGTGCGGCAACAATCCTTGGTGGGGAGAAGCGAGATGATCTCCCTGAGGACGGCGTCCGGGAGATTGCTAATGCGGTCCACCCGAGATTCTATGGGTTCCTGGGATCCAGTGGGGGCGGGGTCGCCGCTTCTCCCCGCGCTGCTGGTTGCGGGATCTACAATAGGCGTCGCCGCTGGCGGGAGCCTCATCTTCTTGGCGCTTGGGTCAGTCGACTCCATTTTCCTCGAGGGCGTCGCATTGCGCACACGTATTTGAGCAGAGTAACGAATGACGAGCCTAGTTGTAGTGCGAGTGAAGAAGAAGGGGAGCTGGGGTTTTTCTGTAGTAGTGAGGAAGAAGGGGAGCTAGGGTTTTCTGTAGGAGTGAGGTGAGGAATTTGGGGGTATGAGTGGAGCAAGCTGACGTGAGGTGGGTGGTAGTGAGGAAGAAGAAGAGCACCCAGGTTTTTTTGGGGGGTGGTGTGCTGGGTGTGGGTAGAGCCTCTCATTCAGTAAATATATGGGCTTTTGAATTGATTTTACTATTTACTAGGGTGGATGGGTTGTTTTGTCTTGGGTCCAGAGAAACAATTACTACTAGTATAGTGGAGACACTCTATAGCTACCCAAAGAAACAATTACTACTAGTACAGTGGATACAATACCGCTTCTGGCTCCTCCTAGGTCATCGAAATGTCTCCCTCTGCTTAATGCCGTTATAATTTTGTTCACCGACATGCGAACCATGCAGCGCGTGGGCCCAAATGCCATCCACCAAATTAGAAGGCAGTATGTAGGCGGAGAGTCACCCCGGTCGTAGCACGACACTAATGAGCCATCGTATCACAAAACCCCACCTCCCCGCAGTCTAAGTTTGACGGACGAAGCAACCATCATTTCACTCTTTGCTGAATCCCCTTCTCCCTCACCGTCTTCAAGAAAGGCAACACTCGCATCTGCCACTGTTCTTCTCTCCCAATGAAGGGAAGGTAAGCGGATATGTGATGTTGGTATATTTTCATTCAGAAAAAAAGAACTTTTGCAAAGCAGTAACCGATCCTCACTCTCTTTTTGTTTCATTGTCATTGCAATTGTGTTTTCCTTTCAGTGATCTTCTAGTATTCGTCAGTTTCATGATGGACCAAGGAGAACCAGGCAAAGATCTGCCGAAATTGGAGCAGACGCAGGAGGCTGATCCCCACGAGACAAAGAGCTCCAAGAAGATGGAGGCAGCCACCGAGCCGACCCCAGATACACTCACGTCCAATACTGAGATGGTCAATGCCCCGTTTGAGGTTACAACCCTTGTGCCACTACAGGAGCAGTTTTCCCCTTTCGAGGATGTGTCCCCTCCCCCCCCCCCCCCCGCTAAGCTGCCCAAGGTGATTTTCTTATTTGCCGATCTCGATTGTGGTTTTTCATCTAAGTATGTGGTGATGAATAATGCAAAAAATTATTAGCTTTCATGCCATGCTATACATAGTGGTTTAAATAACTTGTGTTTCTTATACTGGAAAGTAATCAGAATTTGTTTCTGTTTCAATTAGAGCCCTGATGCAGACAAGGATTGTGTGGTTGTACATGTCACTCGCTATGAGTCGGATGACCTGAATATACATATTGGGAAAACAGAGTTCTTAGGCTGTTGCATCCTGGAAGCCATTTGCGCTTATACCAATGAAGAGTTGTATTCCAGCCTCACTGTTGTCAGGCGTGTTGTCTAGGGTGTACTGAAGCACAAGAAGTTCAAAGCTACTCCTTTGTTTGTGAGGCATACTATTCTTGTCAAGCTTACGTAGGAAGATGATGTGGCATGCCTCCACAAACAAGTTTATCAGTGGCAAGGCCACAAGGTTGTCTTCATGAAGGTTCACAGGATTGAGCTGCCGCGGGACGTCCTCGATTATGTTCATGGCAAGGTCCATCTTGTGTCCAGCCCAAATTAGATCGAGGCATGAAATAGTTGCCCCAGCTAGTGTTTAATAGTAGTTTGGATTATGTCTAATTATCCGAACATTGCGTGTTATCGAGCATGAGAGAGTGAATGAGAGGAACCCTAGTAAAGCAAGCGCAAAGGCTCCTGCTTATATATATATATATATATATATATATATATATATATATATATATATATATATATATATATATATATATAGTGGAGTGATTTTGTTGTACCAGCTTCAAAAAATGCGCTCCTACGTGTACCCGCGAGTGGCTGTGAGAGAACTAGTGTGTGCGTGCACCGCTTCTCTTCGTGAGAGTACAATATACTATGCCCAAAGAACGTTCGCCACAAGAGTAATATTATAAGTGTGTGACGTGTGAGGTAAAATAAAATGCGTGCGACGTCTTCTGTTTTTAGAAGCTCTGAGGGTAGGGTGTGAAGAGCACATATGTGTGTGACGTCTACCTGCAGATAGACGGTGGGTGCAAGAGGACTCGGGAGAGTTGTGACTCATGAGGGTGCGTGTGCGTGAGAGAGAGGGGGCATGTATCAATGCAATGCATGTGTCCATAAATCATTATCTGACAAACATTCGCCACAAGCCTTTTCCCGACGAACGCCGTCAGAACCGTTAGATCGGCATCCGACAGTGTCAGTTTTGCCATGTCATTTAACAGAGCAGCCACTCCTCATACACACAAATCTTCCACGTGAGTGTTAGCAACTGCCGTATGCTCCCTCCATTCCAAAATGTCGTGCATATAGGTTTATTGAAAATTCGAAACTCGCAAAATTTTACCGAGTTTTCATGTACCAAATTGCACATGCAGAATACCTTGTATATATCATTTCATTCATATTCGAGAGGTAACTATAAAGATGGGGGAGGAGTCTACAAAGAAATTCCATCGTATCACCTGCAGCAATTTCAACCATCCTTTGGTGTGGAGGAATATCATAGGAACTCTATATGATATGATTTTCATAGGATTTTTTCCTTTAGAGCCAATTGGTTCATAGGAATAGATTACTCCACATTTCAAAGGAAATAAACATGATATCATTTCTATAGCTTTAGAGCCACTTGGTTCATATGAATGGATTCCTATACTCCCATAATTTCAAAGGAAAATAAACATTACCGTATATTCAATAGAAAAGTTCCTATGATATGAGCCAAATTACATCTCTTTTCTAATCCCTCCTCATAGGAATTGAGATACATGTCATCTCTAGATTCAATAGAAAAGTTCCTATGATGTGAACCAAATGACATCTCTTTTCCAATCCCTACTCATAGGAATTGAGTTACTCCATGTCATCTCTTCTCTACAAATTCCATGTATACATCTTCTATTCCTAAATAGCTAGTACAACCCACTAGTAGCTTTTTTTCCAAGACATTCAACTATGGCACAAGAACTATATAGTGTGCGAATAACTTTGAAAGATGGTCGCTGGATGAAGCTAATCCGATAGTGCAGAGATGGCAAATCCGAGCACTACTGGCCGTTGAATATCATCAACATTCCACCAGATCTGCCACATGTACAATTTAGAAAACTCCATGGTTGAACTTAAGCATAATGCACAAACCTCAAAACACAAGCACTTCTCCTTTGTTCTAGAATCTTCCATATCATAATTGAATTTTTTTTCTAAATGAATTGCCATTATTTGTTTTTTTTACTTTATGCTTTATAATGCACAACCCCATGAATCTTAACATTTTTATAAAACTAATTGATTTTGAATGAGATGAACTATAAGAACTAAACGAACATCTACATCATGCATATATGACTCAAAGCTTTACATGCTATAGTGTGTATTTATTCATAATTTGGTTTCGAAATCTGATGCGTTCAATGCATGTGTACCTTAGTTTTGAGTAGAGTAGCAAATTTAACACGGCCCGGGTATATCAAAATGCAGGGCCCATGCATCATTTCCTTTCGGTCGAACCTACGTCCACAATTTTTTGTACGTACTATATCTCCACTGGTCCCCGAACCCAAAATGCTGCCTCGTTCCCATAAAACCAAGCGGCCCACACATATTTAAGGCGTCGACTCGAACTCAATCCCTCTCCCATTTACTACAACAAGACCCCGGATGCCGTAGTACTCCTACAAACCCTACCGCCGCACGCATCATCGGTTTTCTTCAAGAGGATGAGGGAGAAGCCGATTTGTAGTGGAGGCGCTTTCAAAAAAAGGATCTGTAGTGGAGACCCCTACCCTAGGGTGCCCTAGGTATCTACCACACGCATCAATTATTTTCTCTTTTCTTTATGCTCTTGCGCCCTAGAGTGAAATGATGGTTGCTTCGTCCGTCCAGCTTAATGCGGGAAAGGCGGGGCTTTGTGATTTGACCCCTCATCGCTCATTTTCTACTACTAAGGCGCTACGACCGGGGTGCCTCCAATTCCAACCGTTACTCCGAACTGTAATTTGGTGCATTGCACGTGTACCACATGTCGGCCAAAGGGGTCCAGTTAAGTGTGTCACCATTTCGTGTGCGGACTGACCCTGCTTGAGATGCTACGCCAACACGACAGGAACAGCCTACCACTTGGTTTTGCTCCTTGGTGAATCCCGACTATATTGATCTAAAAAGATACATAATAAACTAACCTCCCCATCTTGTTTTTTAGGCGTCTCGGATTATAGGGCGTGCACGTAGTTCAAGGTCATCCATTTGACTAACTAAATATGAGTTACTATGTCACAAAAAGTATATCATTGGATTCTTAAGCGGTTGTAGTTTCTAAACATATACTCCCTCCGTCTAGGTGTGTAAGTCATCTTATGAAAACCAAATAATCCCAAAACACTTAGGCGTGGTGCATTAACTTCTACCTCATTCTTGTTTCTTCACATATAAACCAATAAGAGACGAGGGATGTGATTGCTAAGCCATTTAATGCCCTTAGCACCTCATCTAAGCACCATTTCATTGGAAGAGGTCACTCCTTGGCAAATGCAATAAATACTACTCCCTTTGTCCCATAATATAAGAACGTTTTTGGCACTACACTAGTGTCAAAAACATTCTTATATTATGGGACGGAGGGAGTATGAATAAAGAGATAGAGAGAAGTAAAAAAATACACTTATAGCCAACCTTATATAACCTTGTTGTAGTATGAGTGACTAAGTGATGACTATGTATGACATGCCAACATCAGATAGCCTAACGCACCGTGCTAAATCTCCAAGGGCGCGACCGCGTGAGCGACGTGATGGTCGTGGTAGGCGCGAACATGATACGGGCTGCTGGCAGCCCTTGGATGTGAGACCGAACGGTCGCATGCTAAGTTGCTGAAAATTTGCAGAACAACCCTCCAGGATAGGATATTCACCCATAGGTCTAGAATCACGCCATGCAACCGTTCGATCTCAGATCCAAGGGCTCTCAGAAGACCGTATCATGGGAGAATGGAAAGCCACTACCCTGCCATTCGCACCCTGGCAGTTCGCTCCTACTCGTCCCCGCACGTCCTTTAATATTACGGCGGTTCGCTCCTAGTCATCCCGTCCTTTCACATTATGGCAGTTCCACTAATCCTAGCCCTCCTCCTGAATCCATGGCGTCCCAAATCTCCATGATCGGCAGTGAGTACAAGGTTAGAAGCATCACCGGTGATGAGTTCGATGTCATCTACACCTGTTCTTCTGCGATGGTGAAAGGATGCCTTGCTCTCTTCAGACACATATTCGAAAACTCAAATGATGAGTGGGTCGTTGGGCTAGATGTTGAGTACACCACAGTCCTGGGACGAGAGAAGGATCTAAAGGAGGAAGAGAGGAAGAAGCCCGCCATGATCCAGGTTTGCATGCATGACTTATGCTTGGTCTACCACATATGCCATGCCGACGTTGAATGCCAGGATTTTAAGAACTTCCTCAAGAGCGACCTAGTCAAATTCATTACTTTAGACTTTATGAACGATAAAAGAGTCCTGGGTCAGATAGGCCTCGTTGTAGGAAACGCCTTCGACCTCCAGAAGAATCGGCTGCTGCCCTCCAGTGGTCAGCCTTCATTGCTGACCCTGGCAGGATCCATGGTTCATCCTTCGTATGGTAAACTGGAGAAACCTCATTACACGTCTCATCGTCATGCATGGCAGCAGAATGTACTAGATATAGACCACATCCACTATGTTGCAATGGATGGCTACCTTTGTTTCAATATCTACAAGGGTTGGATGAAGAGCAAGAGCCAAGTGTGCGGTTCAAGCAAAGAAGTATCGGCCAAGAGGAAGAGGGACAAGGACGAAGGAGAATATGTGGACGAGGACTCCGAGTAAGGTGGCAGTGTCGTTGCTCACAGTGGTTCAAATGCAGTGTCTACCTGATTAGTTGCATAGTTTAATTTCATGTGTGCTTAGTTTAATTTGAGGGGTGTGTTGTGCTGAGCCCCCAGCAGAACTATGTTAAGTTTCTTCTTTTTACTTTAACTCTTCGGTACGTACATACTAGTATTTCTTTAATAGAATTTAGCACCCCATTTAAGCACGTACTAGCTTTTTTAATAGTACTATATGCATAATTTGGCGACGAGCGCTCTCTATATGTACCACCTTTTTTTAATTTTAAGTTTTGCTCCATGGCGCAATCCATCGATACTACTACTGTGCAAAAGTGGAGTCTACAATTTTTAAAAGGCTAGAGTACTGTTCATCACATATATAGCCAGTTAAATTCTCAACCTAGAACGACGTGCATGCCATGTAAACCAATACGGAGGAAGTATAGTAAAAATGAGGTGATTTTACCGAGCGATCGGCGGGGGAGCATGGCCTGTCATGCGGTCCCACCTGTCATGATGTACCAAGGCGATGCATGTGTCCCTCTTGAGGCAAAAGCAATACTACATGGTTTGAGATGATGGCGAACCGAAGTGTGAAATAATGGTTGCTTGGTCCGTCTGGGAAGGTGCGACATTGTGATTTGACATCTCATTGCTCATTACTACTACTGGGGCGGTACGACTGGGGTGCATCCCCCTGCTGTTCTGCACTGCTATTTGGTGCTTGACACATCGACCCAGTTGCTATATGGCCCACATGCCGGCGACAGGAAGTACCGAATTCATGAAAGGGAGCGTTGATGGAGGAGTACAAGACACGGCATGGGTTTTTGCTGTTTCGCGCGATCCTTCGATACAAACCTTGACTATAAAAAGGCGAGGGAGGGTCTTTTCCCATGCGGCAGGTAGGGAGTTTAGCATAGTCTGTTCGAGGCAAGCAGGCAGGAAGGGAAACAAGCAAATAAAGGTTGAGCGACTTAGTTTTGCGAAAAATCTGATTTTATGGAGTATGTACCCACTAGGGTTTATAGTGCTCATCTAAAAAACATTCATTTTTCCGTTTTATAAGTATCAATTCTACTATTAGTAGTAGTACCATCACATGTTGGATTTCGAGGTGCGTTTGATCACCTGATGCAAGCAGCGTCAAGAGAAAACTCACCAATGCATGTAGAAGTTCATGGAAATTTAGTGGTCATTCATGCATTCGTTCTAATTAATGCCTCGGTAAACATAACTTCTTGAGAAAAACGAGTGTACTAATTACTTGTGCAAACTACGAAGTTAATTCGACCACTCACCGTCTACCTTGGTTGGAGAGATTTTGAAATTGAGCCATAAACTGGAAAGGAGGGAGTAGTAAACTTTTGTCTCTATCACTATTTGTGTCCTTGTATAGATGCAAAATGTATTTTTTTTATAGTGGCCTTTTATAAGTAAATGGAGGGAGTACTAAAGAACATATATATTCCAAACAATATGATAATCTCTCTAACCAAGGTAGTAGCAACAGGGAATAAACGGAGGGAGTAGTAAAAATTTCTCCTCGTCCTACGAGCCACCGCGCGCGTGGGCGAGGGACCGGGCGTAAGGCGTACAGTAGTACTACTACTAGTAAGCAAGCTTCACCTCATCCTGCGAGCCACCTCGCCTGTGGGCGGGGGAGACGGTGTACTAAGCAAGCTTCTCCTTGTTCTGCGAGTTGACGGGACACATCAAAAGTACTCCAGTGTATAGAGCCTTGCCTCTAAGGTAGGCCCCACATGGTTTGCCTCTTTTTTAACATAATGCATCAAGTCACAATTTTTTTGTTCACCCGTGGTAGATGATCCTCCCTCCATCAAGTGGACCACCAGTTCATGTGTCAAATTACCACGTGGGCTACCTTTTCATCCAGAAATGAGCTCCACCGTGTACCCGCGCGGGTGTGGTTGGGAAAGAAACGGGAATACGTGCGTCGTGCGTGCACCTCTTCTCTTCGTGCACGTCCTCCACCTACGTGGGTGTGTGTGAGAGATATACAAACCTAGACATAATGCGCCGTCCATCCCCATGCCTCCGCCCAGTCCGACCACCAGTCGCCACCACGCCCCACTCCTCCTCACCTTATCTCTCATCTTTCTCCCTCCATTTTTATATACAAGGCCACTATCAAAATTACAATTTGTAGATATACAAGGCCACTAACACTAATCTATGCAATATTAATGGTGTTTGCCTCGTAGTACTAGCAAAGGAGGAGATCAATTATCCCTTGCATGCATGCGGGAGTGTGAGCATTGGCTTGATGTGCATGAAAGAGAAGAATACACATTAATTTACACGGCAAACAAGGAAACAAGGTGGCTTGCAAAATTGACTTAGAAGACATTAATTTCTGCCTTGGTACCTGTAATATGGGTTTGTGGCATTGTATACAAAAATGGAGTTCGACAAAATTCTCGAGATATCATTAGTTTTTACAAAATGGGTTTACTCCTGCATGGGTCAATCACAACAGGTATTTTGTAAGAAAAATGCATCTTGATGTTCCGTGCAATGCATGGGCATCTTGCTAGTCCATGAAAACAACACATGGCAAAATTCCACGGCGAACGAGGGATTTGAATATGTTGGGAGGGGCTGTTTGGATCTTGCCCGGGGTAGCCAAAATATTGACGACCCTTTTGTCCACCGGTGCCTTTGCCATCGATGAACGAGGAATGGCTCAGGTGCTTATGCATCCTCCAGCGTGCACGTTGGAGATGAGCTCGAACGAGCCGTGGTTTTTGTCCCACCACGCCGCTTGAGCCGCCCCCAGACCGACCGGCGACCCACAAATTACGCCATCCAACCATAGTCACACACATAATGACAGCAACTCAACCAACTGGATGAAATTCACGCAAACACGGCAATATTTCATATAAACAACGACAGAATCATATAAAATACCTAATTTTCATACAAACATGATAGATTTCATTACATTCAAATGAACTATGAGGTGCTAGTTCTAGATAGCACAGGTATATAATACCTGGCCTAAAAGGTCACCCACTGATCGATTTGTGTTCCTCATATCCGGCAGCACGATCACCGGACCGCCGTATGCTTTAGTGCAAAGGATGGCTCGCTTCCCCATTGCCCAACTGATATCATTGGCTGATGCCGAAGATGATGGTGGAAGGGGGCTTCCCCGCTTCCATGGAGCCCATGCAGGGTCGGCGGAGGTCCTCGCAACAAAAGGATCCGGCAAGACACCTGTTGTGTATGCCGGTATTGCCTCTGCGGTGCCCTTCATGGGACCCAAGCAGCGGTGGCCTCCCATGTTCTACTTCTCCTTGATGATGGCGGCTGATGCGGAGGCGCTGGCCACCGACTCGTCGCTCTCCGAGCACCCGGCTTCTATTGCTTCTTGCATGGAGCGGCCGCCGGCATGGGTGTCTTGGCCACAGAAACGGGAGACGCGGTAGGAGGCGGCGGCGTGGATGGCAGCAACGACGCTCATGCGTTGCTCCTCGTCGAGTTGGCCTGGAGCGGCGAGTTGCTGAACCGCGCGTCGGCTTGGGGCGGCAACTGGCTCCGTCGGGTGAGGAGAGGGAGGTGGATCAGCGAGCTGCATAGCTCATATCCGGCAGGCTCGGCGGGCCACCCAGCCGGCTTGGATGCGGAATAACTACTCTTCATAAGCCATTGTAAGAGTGGATAAAATGGTGAAGGAGGAGATAGGGGAGCGGCGGAGGTGTGCGATTCTTGGCCGGCGTTTGGCCTCATTTAAATAGGAGATTAAATAGATGGCGGACAAGAGGAGCTCGGCCGGTGTTGCGCTTAATGTCGGCCCGGTCATGAACGGACATGTGTCCAGAGTGGGTTTCTTGGCTTCCACACGGGTGGGTTTCATGGAGTCGTTTGAATGCGGCAAGGAGGCGTGTTCAGCCGGGCGTGCAACGAGTGGCGCCCTCGACTCTGTCGTAGGACACCGCGCCGTTCTTCCACTGACGTGTGGGCTCTTTGGGTACATGGCCTGCATGTTAGTGACCCAACGCAGGCAGCGCATAGCAGAGGAACCTTTGGTGGGCCAGGGTGGTTAGAAGCGGGCATTTTATAAACCGATGATTGTTCACTGAGTGTGACGTCATCTTTTTCATGTAGATAAGCCTACTATGTTGTAGCCCGTTCGATACGTTGAGATTCATAAAGACCGCTACAAACATCAACGCTCTGCTTATCATAGATAAGATTGATTAATACTCGTAACAATCCATGTCCTTAACAAAGGGTGCATCCACATATAGGTTGAGCGTGTGCCTTGCGTCGTGTGATGTGTGCATGCAGGCATGCGAGTGTTGCGTACGTGCAAGGGTACATTTCAGTGTTGCATGCATGTGTGCGTACGTGCGTGTGTTCGTGAGTGCATGTGTACATGTCAGTGTTACACGCCTGCATGCGTGCATGTGTTTGTTATGTGTACGTGTCAGTGTTGCACGCCTGCATGCGTGCGTGTCTTGCGTGCGTGCATGTATACGTGTGGGGTGAGGCTACACGTCAGTCGACTGACTTTTTCATCTCTGGTCATTAGATTTTCCAGCCGTTGGATACGAAATCAAGGGCCTGCAGGTTATCATCAAACTCCACCCCCTGAGCCGCTAGCCACCACCGGCCGAACCGCCGGCCCCCTCCGCCCGCGTCCGGCCCGCGCCGCCACGCCCGCCCCGAAACCACTCCCCACCTCCGGTCCGCCGCTGCACCAGCCATCCCTCCAGCCCCCCCCCCCCCCCGCGCCGAGCTTTTTCTCCGACGATCCCCACCCCACCGCCCAATCAACACCCCCCCCACCGCTGGCGACTGCCAAGCAGAGGTCTCACGACTTCGAATACCCATCGACCACTAATTTATTACCATTTCTGTCCTTCATATATTCGCTGACGGGTGGGCCCTATGGTAATGTGCGCTACTGAATGTGGACCGTTTGACTGGTCAATTGATCATGTCATCAACAAATTACGGAGCTGTATGGCGAGCCAGTGACCGTATGATCACCCTAAAATGTATTTTATTAACACAATACAGAGTCAAACTACCATTTCTTTCTTTCATATACGGGCAGACAGGTGGGCCCCACGGTTACACACCCCGATGGTGCAACACTAGTTGCGCCACGTGGAATGTTTGACTGGTCAATTGATTGTGTCATCAACAAAATACGGAGTTGTACGGGTGAGCCATTGACCGTATAATCATGACATGTATTTTTTAACACGATACAGATGCAAGGGCTCATATATGCGCGCAAGCACTCACCGCTATAAGCGCACACATGCAGACCCTACCCCTGTGAGTACCTTCGAGAGAGTGAGCAAGCATATGATCTTGAGATTTTATGAAGTCACCATAGGTGCCTCGTAGTCAAGTGGAACGTCTCCTCCCACTGAATGCACATCGCCGGAAAATACTGAAATTAACCCAGGATAAATGTGAGCACTGGGAATTTAACCCTGGTGGGCTCGAGAAACCACTATCCTCCTAACCATCCAACCACATGTTGGTTAGCATGACAAAATGTATGTGGTGACTGTGATGAGCTTATTCTGAAGTCCAGTGACCATATCGTGCTTTCGCTTCAAATACAATGACCGTAAGTGTCGTCAACAAAATATGGAGCACGCATCAAATGCAAAGTCCGTCAGTGTCATCAAGAAAATATGGAGACGTATCGTGAGCTAGATACTGTATGATCTCCACGAGAATGTATACGTGACCATAATGAGCATATTATGAAGTCCAGTGACCGTATAGTGCTTTAGCTTGAAATACAGACACATGTGAATGTGTCATGGGCATGCATACTTTTAGAGGGCCGAGATATAGTTTGTGTGCGTATGTGAATGTGGTGTAGAAAGAGGGGTGTCCGGTGGAGACAAGGAGAGATATGCCCTTCATTTCTCTTTCCCGTGACTAATATTTTAGGAGAACATATAAACATTCACAATGTAAAACAAATATTTTTGGTTGCACCATGCAATTAACTTTCATGTATAACATCATACTATTGTATATGCTTATTTTCTTAGTAGCCGATTGTGTGTGTGGTGTGGTGGGCACATCGTTTCTAGTTGTGGTGGGTCAACATGAGGACTCATGGGTCGTTTCCATCCCGCGCCACATAGGTTGGACCAAGATGCGTTATACGAAGACCCATGTGGAGGACTCGGCATACAACATGAAGCTACCAGAGTCGCGGAGGACTCTATCCCCACTAGTGATAAGCCGACTATATATGATTTGTAACCCTAGGCCCCAAGTATGTCATAGAAGTTTGGGGGCTAGTTCGTCGATAGTATACTGTAGGATCTTAAAGTATGTCTAGAGGGGGGGGGTGATTAGACTACTTGACCAAATAAAAACTTAACCTTTTCCCAATTTTAGTCTTTGGCAGATTTTAGCAAACTAAGCACAAGTCAAGCAATCTTAACACAATTCAAGCAAGCATGCAAAGAGTATATGAGCAGCAGAAAATAAAGCATGCAACTTGCAAGAATGTAAAGGGAAGGGTTTGGAGATTTCAAACGCAATTTGGAGACACGGTGATTTTTGAGCCGTGGTTCCGATAGGTGGTGCTATCGTACATCCACGTTGATGGAGACTTCAACCCACGAAGGCTAGAGATCAAGATTCATATCGTAGGAATGGAATATCTTGGTCTCAACACATGAGTAGGTGGTTCTCTCTCAAAAATGGTAAGTTGGAAGTGTAGGTTTGTTCTGATGGCTGTGTCCACGAATGAAGAGGAGGTGGAGGGGTATATATAGCCTCCACAGAAAATCTAACCGTTACACACAATTTACCAATCTCGGTGGGACCAAATCAACAAACTCGGTCAGACCGATTTAGTAAACCTAGTGACCGTTAGGATTTTCGGTGGGACCGACATGCAACTCGGTAGGACCGACATAGTTAGGGTTAGGGCATAACGTAATCTCGGTGAGACCGATTACACAAACTCGGTGAGACCGATTTTGGTAATAAGCTAACCAGAGAGTTGGTCAGGTAAACTCGGTGGGACCGGTTCGCTCTTTTCGGTGAGACCAAAATGTTACGAAAAGGAAATAGAGAGTTTACATTGCAATGTCGGTGGGACCGATCGCTCATCTCGGTGAGACCGAAACGTTACGGAGGGAAACAGAGAGATTACAATCCCATCTTGGTGAGACCGGGATCCCTATCGGTAAGACCGATTTGCCTAGGGTTTGTGGTAGTGGCTATGACATCTGAACTCGGTGGCTCCGGATAGAAAGAATCGGTAGGGCCGAGTTGGACTTTAGGTTTAGGTCATATGTGGATGTGGGAAAGTAGTTGAGGGTTTTGGAGCATATCATTAAGCACTATGAAGCAAGAAACTCATTAAGCAACACCTCATCCCTCCTTGATAGTATTGGCTTTTCCTATAGACTCAATGTGATCTTGGATCACTAAAATATAAAATGTAGAGTCTTGAGCTTGAAGCTTGAGCCAATCCTTTTATCCTTAGCATTTTGAGGGATCCACTTTTCTCATCCATGTCATGCCCTCCATTGAGCTTTCCTGAAATATTTGTCTTGGAATAGTATTAGCTCAATGAGCTATATGTTGTTAGGAATTACCAAAACCACCTAGGGATAGTTGCACTTTCAATCTCCCCCTTTTTGGTAATTGATGACAACATATAGATCAAAGCTTCGACAAAAGATAATAAGATTGAAAAACTTCGTCGCTTTGAGAAATATGTGAAATGTGAGAGCTCCCCCTAAATTTGTGCATAGTTTAAGATTTGCTTTGGACTGCAAATGCACATAGAGTTAGGTTCATGAGGTACTCTCCCATGTCACATACATCTTGGTGGAGCACTAAAAAATGATAATATTCAAAATACATGCACTCATCACCAAGCAAAGTGAAAGATCATGTAGAGATAAAAAGGATAATGTCATCCAATCAAGCATTAATGTAGCATATGATCAAACACATGATCATCATTGTATCACACAGGCAATAAAGTATCTCAAGCAAGCGAAAAAAATAAAGTTCAACCACAAAGACAAGAGAGAACAAAAGCAAACTCTCTCTCTCTCTCGAAGCCTATGATCTATACTTTTTTCTCCCCCTTTGGCAACAAGTTACCAAAAAGTTCCTAGAAAATGCATAGTACTATGTCGTCTCTCAGGCTTGGTCTTGATGTGGGGGTGTAGATATGACTCCAAGGACGAAGGCATCAGTTGATGAAGTTGGAGCTGGTGGAGTAGATGCTAGAGCTGGTGGCACTGAAGCTGTAACAGGTGCAGATGATGTTGCTCTTGTGTCTGTCACAGGCACAGCAGCTGATCTCTGAGCTCTAGGCACTCTAGCAAATTCCTCAGTGGTTGTCTTGCCCTTCCTCTCCTGCATGTCATCTTGGAGTTGCTCAACAACAGACTGGATCTCAGTTACTTTCACATCCAGGTCATAGAACTTCTGCTCCATGATCCTCTCCAGGCTCTCCTGGTTTTGAGTCAGGGTGGCCAACCCTTTCTCAATCCTTAGAGTGGATGCTATCAAGTAACCAAGGTGGTCTTGTTTGCTCTTCAGGAGTACTCAGATGCCTCATCAATTGTTGGCATCTTGGCAACCTTCTCAGTCCTTGCCTTCTCCTTCTTTGCTTGTGCTTGCACTAAAGATGGTTCATTTTCATCCATAACCACTTGGTTGTCCTCAAAGTCTGGATAGATAGGCATGTGATCCTTGTCCAACAAGTAAGTGCCAGTGCCCATCTTGGAGTTGATCAGCTCCTGGATCTGTGGGGCATACCCACAACTTCTCTTCTGGTCTGCAGTTGTCCTCTTGATAGTTTTAACAATGAGGTTCATGACCTTGAACTTTTGAGGCACATCAAATAAGTGTAGCAGATTAATAGCATGGCCTATGATCATGTTATGATCACCTGACTTGAGAAAGAGTGTGTGCCTGAGGATCCAGTTGATGGTTGGCAGTCCTGACAGAAGAAAATGTACAGATCCAAACTTGTGAGTTTCAACAGCATCATCTGGGATCTCCTTGTACATGTGTGCCATGGTGTTGTGATCCATTTTCTTCTTGGCATAGACATCCAAGTCATCCTCTTTCTCCTTCGGTGCATTGATCAGATTTTCCCATTCTTCAATAGTAGACTAGTACCTTGTTCCTTCAGACATCCAAACTATTCTGCCATCTGGATAGAAGTGTGCTGTGGAGTAGAATTGCATTATGAGCTCACCATTCCACTTTGTGAGCTTCTGCCCAACAAAGTCATCCACTCCCACAACCCTTGAAGCTGTCAAACACTCCTGGGTAGTGTTCCTCATTCTCCTTGATGTATTTCCAATCTACCCATCTCATATCACAGACTATTGGTTTCTTGTCCGGCACCACAGTCTCATAGAAGTCCTATTATTCCTTTGTATGGAACCTGTAGTCCACATCAGTTCTCCTCCTGACTGCATAAGGATCAGTCATCCTCCATTGTCTGAGTCCTGCATCCTTTCTCAGCTTCATGTTCTCAGCAACAGGATGAGCATCGTTATGATCTAGATCTTAGGCTTCAACTTTCTCAGAACATGCTCTTCATCTTCTTCTTCTACAATAACTTCAGGCACTGGGGCCTTGTTCTTTTCAGCAGCTGGGATGTTCCTGGTATTCCTCTTTGGTGCAGTCTTGGGCTTGGAAGCAGCCTTAGGTGCTTCTTTGGGCTTTGATGAAGCAGCCCCTGACCTTATGGCATCACCCATGAGCTTCTGAGCTTTGGGAGCTGGAGCAGCAGCCTCTTCTTCTTCCTCTTCCATCATGGAAGGCTTCCTAACAACCCTGGCCATGGTCTTCTTGACCCTTTCCTTCCTCTTATTTTCATCCACTTCTGGCTCCTTGGGTTCTGATCTCTCAGTTTCCTGAGTTGATGTTCTGACTTTTAGCATAGGAGTCCTCATGGCAGGGACTTTCCTATTCAGACCTGGCTTGGTGGCTGCAACAGTGCCATACTCCTTCTTGAGCACTTTCCTGGAGGTGGCTTCATCCTCTTCTGCCACATAGTCTTCATCCTCAGAGTCTGAGGTTTTCTTCTTCCTGTTCCTGGTGGCAGCTTTGGGTAAGTTGCTTGGGGTGCTCCTGCTGCCCTCATCTGAGGAACTAGAGTGACTAGTGCCCTCACTCATAGGAATCTGCTCCTCTTCCCTGTTCTGGCTGTCACTTTGATCAGACATGTTGCAAACACTGACTGCTAACCCTGTGAATAGATGTAGATGAGATAGAGAGGATAAGCATCACAAAATACAGAGGTTTTGCAAAAGATTGAGTTAAAAACTTAGTTTTAGTTTTCCATAGAAAGCATTTCGGATCAACCGATTTGTGAACTCGGTGATACCGAAGCAACTTTAGGAACCTAAACTAGTGAACTCGGCCAGACCGAGTCACAGTTCGGTGGCACCGAGACTGCTAGGGTTTCACAAAGTTCTGAACTGAGTCACACCGATTTGCAATTCTCGGTCAGACCGAGAATCACAAATGCAATGGCCTTGGCCAAATCGATGGAACCGATTTCTACAACTCGGTGGGTCCGAGATGATTTCGACGGAAACCTAACCCTAAATTTTCAATCCAAACCTAATTTACGGATAGTTTTGACTAGATGAGATAGTTTCAATCGTGGCAAGATTCATGACGAACACAATGTGCTAGGAATCAGATAGGGATAGCACACTGATCAAGTCCATACCCTAGTTCGGCGATGGACTCGCTACGGCGGCAACGGCGGTGGAGATTACTGTTGACGGCGGCGGAGACCAGCGGCGGGAGGCGGCTAGCGATGAGAAGAACGATCCGGAGACCCTGGAGGTAGAGCGGGCTGAGCGCGGGCAAAACTGTTCGGAGAAATTTCAAAAAAAATTACCCTCGGGTATATATAGCCCGACCCTGTCGGTGTGACCAAGTGGAACAACTCGGTGGCACCGAGATGCATTACTGCGAGCAGTTACTGCAACTCGGTGAGACCGAAATGTTCAAATCGGTTGCACCGAGATTGAAAACCTAGATCGACTTAGTGATCTCAGTATGACCGAAATGGAAGAATCGGTCAGACCGAAACACACAAAGAAGTTATGGAAGTTTAAATCTATGATGAATTGGGGACTCCGAGTGCTCCTCACACAGAGTGGTTCGAATCTGACTTGATCAAATTTTGTGATGTAGCATGAATAGAGTTTGAGACAAGAAAAGCGTAGATAGCTAGAGAAGGTTCTTAGGCATTCTTGTCCATCCACTTGGCCAAAAGAAAAAGAAGCCAAACAAGCAAAGCTACAAGTGGATGTCCTCGAATGAGTAAAATATGCAATCAGCATGCTCACATAATAAAATGACAAATGAAATATGTGTCAAAGCATGCACAACCAATTCTAGCATCTATCAAGAAATTGGCGATGACTAGGTCATCTATATATGAGTATATTGACTTAGGAGTCAAATGAGAACATTTGATCATAGGTCATACTCATCATTTAAGCTCAAGTGGGGTTACCACTTTTACATACTGCATTGATGTGTTCACACCATTAGAGTTGCTTTAGCTCAATTCTTAGAGTAAAGCTCCGCTTAGATGTGAGATCCCCCCTATAGAGGGATGAACTAACCTTGGGTTTTGTCGATGATGACTTCATGTAGGTGTTGAAGATGTGGATGCTCAATGTTGATGTAGATCATTTGGAGCAATCCTTTGGAGTGAGTTGCACTTTCAATACCTACACGGGTTAGTGCCACAAGGAACAAACAAGGATATCCATAGACATAGAGTGATGCACGCACAAGATGATGTCTATGAAAGCATTTGGTTACCTTCTCCCTTGTCTTACCAACAAGAGGGTTTGTGACTCCCTGAACTAGTGCAAGATGTGAAAGTTGATTGCACTTGTCCTTGGAAAAATGATATGAGTGAAGAATGTTGGAGGAGTCACCCTCAAGAACTCTCTACTTCTTCTTCTTCGGGATCCACACCATGTTGATGGGAATCCTTGGAGTTGTAGTCGTACTTGATGAAGTAGAGCTTGACGTAGTCTTGGGAATCCACTTGACCAAGGCCTTGGGAGCTTCTTCAAATGCATCAATCTCCTCTTGAAGCTCATCCTTGCCTTTTTGCTTGTGGTCTTGTGGTGGAAGATCATCTTGAGCTTGTGTCCCTTTGAATGAAGTAGGATCATACTTCTCTTGTTGAGGAACAAACTTCGTCTTGGGGTATTGATCTTCTTCCCCAGTCAATTCCATTGGCATTGAACTTTCGTTCAAAACAAACACCTTGGTTCTTCCGGTGCCTTCCTTGCTTGCGTACAATTTCCTCGAATTGGTTACTTCTGGCAAGGCTCTTGTAAACACCTTTCTCTATGATTCCCTTCAATAAACTATTTTCTTGCTCAAGTGTAACTTGGCTAAGAGAATCATTAGTGGAATCAAGAGAACTACTAGAAGCAACAATATTTGATTTAGCATGATGATTGTTACTACTATAGGAAGAATCCTTCTTGTTTTTGTTACTAGACTTGACTTGGGGCATGTAACTAGTTAGAGTAAACGCTTGGCAATGTAAGAAGAACTTTTCTTGCGAAGATCATCATTGATTGCCTTTAAGAACTCATGCTCTTGCTCAAGGTTGAGCTTTTCAAAGCGTAACTTCTCATGAGTCCTTAAAGGTTCTCGATGATCCCCTAAGATAGTTTCATGAGCTAACTTGAGAGTGTTTAGTTCTTTAGTTAGGAGCCCAACTTCTCCTTATCATCGTCATTCGTTTTATCTTGATTAGCATGATTAATTGACGTTTCATCATAGTATTCATGACTAGAGTTGTCAATAAGTAAATCATCATCACCTAGCAAGTCATCTTCATCACTATTGAAATCAACATACTCGGGGTGTGTTACCTTTGGGCCTTTAGCCATGAAGCATCTTCCAAGTCCTTCATTTGGTGAATCAAATATGTCGTGGGTGTTGGTTGACACAAGTGCTAGACCGGCAACACCTTCATCTTGAGTATGTTCGGAGTCGGAGTGATAGCTTCTCTCGGAGTGATGTTCAGAGTCGGAACCGGATACCATTCACCAACATGAGCTTGATGTCTTCGTTTTGTGTAGCTCCTTGATGACTTGTCCTTCCTTTCCGAATCCTTGCTTCTCCGGGATGTTCTTCGTTCATAACGATCATCTCTACTCCTTCTCTCTCTTGGCGGTGATTCTTCTCTTCTACTTCTCCTCTTAGGTGAATCTTCTCTTCTTTTGTAGGGAGCCATACACTCATTGGAATAGTGTCCGGGTCTTCCACAGTTGTAACAATTTCGCTCTCGACTGGAAGATCTTTTGTCATTGTAGGACCTTGACTTGGAACTTCTTTCCTTGCTTCTACTCTTGTAGAACTTGTTGAAGTTCTTCACCATTAGGCTCAATTCTTCATTGAAGGTTTGTTTCTCACTTGATGATGTGGGAGCTTCACATGAGGCTTTGTAAGCACCACTTGACTTGTTGTGCAGCTCCTCCTTATCCTTGAGTGACATCTCATGAGCAACAATTCTTCCGATGACCTTCGTTGGCTTGAGATTCTTGTAGTTGGGCATCATTTGGATCAATGTGCATACGGTATCATATTTTCCATCCAAGGCTCTTAGGATCTTCTTGATGATGAATTTTTCGGTCATCTCTTCACTTCCTAAGCCGGCAATCTCATTTGTGATGAGAGCAAGCCTAGAGTACATTTCAGCGATGCCTTCACCATCCTTCATCTTGAACTTGTCAAGTTGACTTTGAAGCACATCCAACTTGGATTCCTTTACGGGGTCGGTACCTTCGTGCATATCAATCAAAGTGTCCCAAATTTCCTTTGCATTCTCAAGACGGCTGATTTTGTTGAATTCTTCGGGGCATAATCCGTTGAAGAGGATATCACAAGCTTGAGTGTTGTATTGCAGCATCTTCAACTCTTCCGTGCTAGCTTCACGGTTTGGTTCTCTCCCATCAAAGAATTCACCTTGCAAGCCAATACACACAATAGTACAAATGGAGGTGTTATGTCCGATAATATGCATTTTCATCTTATGCTTACAACTAGCAAAATTAGTACCATCAAAGTAAGGACCTCTACGGTGGTAGTTTCCCTCGCTAGACGCCATACTCTCCTAGGTTGTGAAACCAAGTCTATGACCACCAAAAGCTATGGAAATCAAAGCAAATGGAGACCAAAGCTCTGATACCACTTGTAAGATCTTGAAGTATGTCCAGAGGGGGGTGATTAGACTACTTGACCAAATCAAAACTTAACCTTTTCCCAATTTTAGTCTTTGGCATATTTTGGCAAACTAAGCACAAGTCAAGCAATCTTAACACAATTCAAGCAAGCATGCAAAGAGTATATGAGCAGTGGAAAATAAAGCATGCAAGTTGCAAGAATGTAAAGGGAAGGGTTTGGAGATTTCAAACGCAATTTGGAGACATGGTGATTTTTGAGCCGTGGTTCCGATAGGTGGTGCTATCGTACATCCACGTTGATGGAGACTTCAACCCACGAAGGGTAACGGTTGCGCGAGTCCATGGAGGGCTCCACCCAAGAAGGGTCCACGAAGAAGCAGCCTTGTCTATCCCACCATGGCCGTCGCCCGCGAAGGACTTGCCTCACTAGCGGTAGATCTTCATGAAGAAGGTGATCTCCTTGCCCTTACAAACTCATTGGTTCAACTCCAAAATCTTGTCGGAGGCTCCCAAGTGACACCTAGCCAATCTAGGAGACACCACTCTCCAAGAAGTAACAAAGGGTGTGTTGATGATGAACTCCTTGCTCTTGTGCTTCAAATGATAGTCTCCCCAAAACTCAACTCTCTCTCAAAGGATTTGGATTTGGTGGAAAGAATATTTGAGTGGAAAGCAACTTGGGGGAGGCTAGAGATCAAGATTCATATGGTAGGAATGGAATATCTTGGTCTCAACATATGAGTAGGTGGTTCTCTCTCAGAAATGGTAAGTTGGAAGTATAGGTTTGTTCTGATGGCTCTCTCCACGAATGAAGAGGAGGTGGAGAGGTATATATAGCCTCCACATAAAATCTAAACGTTACACACAATTTACCAATCTCGGTGGGACCAAATCAACAACCTCGGTCAGACCAATTTAGTAAACCTAGTGACCATTAGGATTTTTGGTGGGACCGACGTGCAACTCGGTAGGACTGATATGGTTAGGGTTAGGGCATAATGTAATCTCGGTGAGACCGATTACACAAACTCGGTGAGACCGATTTTGGTAATAATCTAACCAGAGAGTTGGTCAGGTAAACTCGGTGGGACCGGTTCGCTCTTTTTGGTGAGATTGAAATGTTATGAAAAGGAAACAGAGAGTTTACATTGCAATCTCGGTGGGACCGATTGCTCATCTCTGTGAGACCGAAACGTTACGAAGGGAAACAGAGAGATTACAATCCCATCTCAGTGAGACCGAGATCCCTATCGATGAGACCGATTTGCCTAGGGTTTGTGGCAGTGACTATGACATCTGAACTCGGTGGTGCCGGATAGAAAGAATCGGTAGGGCCGAGTTGGAATTTAGGTTTAGATCATATGTGGATGTGGGAAAGTAGTTGAGGGTTTTGGAGCATATCACTTAGAACTATGAAGCAAGAAACTCATTAAGCAACACCTCATCCCTCCTTGATAGTATTGGCTTTTCCTATAGACTCAATGTGATCTTGGATCACTAAAATATAAAATGTAGAGTCTTGAGCTTGAAGCTTGAGCCAATCCTTTTATCCTTAGCATTTTGAGGGATCCACTTTTCTCATCCATGTCATGCCCTTCATTGAGCTTTCCTGAAATATTTGTCTTGGAATAGTATTAGCTCAATGAGCTATATGTTGTTAGGAATTACCAAAACCACCTAGGGATAGTTGCACTTTCATATACACATACGCACAATGTCTGGTATTCACGTGTACTTTGTACACACCCCTATCACTAATATACATTACCAGGAGTAGGCTTTTTCCTCAACTGCAAGGGTCCGAACTAGGGTAAAACTTTGCCTCGTATTACCATCCAGCCTAACAGTTAGAGATATCCTACCGAATGATATGATGGAATCATATCTACCCACTACTAAGAGAGAGGTGTGTCGGGGGGCAATGTGTGCGAGAGAGGCCTAAAGAGAATGTGCGTGCGAGAGACACGTAGGCACATATATGTGCGTATATAGGGCTAGTAGAGACTGTGCGTGTGTATATATGCATGTTAGAGAAATAGTGTTTTCCAACTGAGATGAGTGAAAAGAGTGGTACATAGTAGTAAGAAAGAGAGAGAGATATACACAGAGAGCATGTGCGTGAGACACCCCGACACCCCGAGAGAGATTGTGAGCATGTGTGAAAGACAAATGTCGATGCATATAAAGTGTGTGCACTTATGCGTTAGATAGAGAGATATATAGCGCATTTGTGAGAACAGTCCGAGGCATAGTGCATCTACGTGTAAAAGGTAGTTCTACGCATTAAATTAAAATATAGATGGCATTATTATTTTTGGATGAGATCATGAATTTTGCAAATTGCGTATGGACGACAATCAGTCTATCAGACACCCATACTCTATTGAATTCTAGCATGTGCATGTGTTTATTTCATATTATCGATCCATAGAGTGAGAGCGGTTTGAAATTCAGGCAATGGATGCTTTTGCAATTAGTATATAAACATTGATTAGTGCACTCCATGTTGTTAGTGTGAAGCACTTTATACATTTATCACTTGCATGGATACATTCCAAATTTCTAGCTAAGAAATAGAATACATGTCGAATTCAACATAAAGGGGGTTTCAAAGATTCGAATTCATAGGAAGTGCATTCATATATTTGAACCCGAGATATTGGCATTTGTAAATCAGATGTAAAAGGGGGCATCAATCTTTGTTGTGCGTTTGAACATGTTATATATATTCGTACGCATGTCTAACTTTCTTTTTTGCAACCAAGGAGATTATATCTGGAACCATGCATGAACTGAGGTAAGTTGCATATTTTTTTAATATATACACGTGTACAATGTATATTCAAATGTACCCCATCCATTCCAAAATAATCGTAGATTAGGATTTTCAAGAGTAAAGATTTGTGAAGTTTGACAAATCCTG
Source organism: Triticum timopheevii (assembly GCA_963921465.1). Lineage (NCBI taxonomy): Eukaryota > Viridiplantae > Streptophyta > Magnoliopsida > Poales > Poaceae > Triticum > Triticum timopheevii. Next base: position 458,846,202 of record OY997264.1, on the reverse strand, counting down.
AAAGTTCAATTCAAGAGAACCGAAAACGTTAATGCTTCTGCTCCCAAATATCGAATGAAGCGCCAAATAGGCCTCTGGTCACCCGAAACCGCGCGAGACTAATGTTTGGTGGTAGGAAATTACTGTCCTGACTCTGGCCCGTGTAGCCTATCGGCCCGATGTCCAAAGGTCTAAACCGGGGTAGGTTTGTAACTTCACCAAGACGCTAGTGTCAACCGCCTCCGAGAAGCATTCATACACCATGGGCGCCTAAACACCCATGAGCTCGGCCAAAATCTATCCCGCCCACATTTGGGACACCTGAGATTACCGTCTTACCCCCAACCCGCAATATGTCCGAAATTTAAGATGGGGGCAAAGTTTGTAACTTCCCCAAATTTTAAACAAGCGCGTCCCAAACCGAAACATTGTTCCCCCTTAGTTCCCCGCCTCCCTCTGTTTCCCCATTCATACTTCGTGGGCGCCAAAATGCCCTCTCCACCAGCTGTGAAAACCCAGCCTCCTCCATCCTCCACCCCATAGCGTCCAATCCACCGCCGCCCTCCTCCATCACGCCAGAGCCGGTACCCCGACATCATCGTCCAACGCAACCGCAACCGCAACACCCTCAAGGACTTAGCAGCTGAAGCTGAGGCAGAGCTGCCTCCATGACGCCGACGCCGACGTGCGCCGTACCAGAACCACTCCAACCACGCTGTCCTGCGCCTCACTGCTGCCGCTCCACTGTTGCAACCGTCCACCGCACCGGAGCTGTTCCTGCTACACCATCGTTCGCCGCCTCGGATCTGGTTCCCCGCCGATAGACGGCCACCGCACCACACTCAACAACTTGGCCATGGGTTCGTCCAAGGCTCCACCATCCTCCACAACTTCTCGTTTGCAATGAACCACAAGAAGATCGTTGGAAAAACAGAAGGAGGACACAACACTGCCAGCAGAAAGAGGTACTCCTCTTCCCTTATTCGTGAAAATCTTACGTCTCTTCTCACACTGTATTCATCCCACGAAATAAACTACTTGAGCGCTTCTTACTGCATCTTCTTCGTGATACTAAATGTACAAGGTTTCCTCCCTTTACTATTTCACCTTTGCTAGAGGTCAGTAGCCCTCCTAGATTTCAATTCAGGGTCAGTCAAACCGCAATTAAAAGAAGAAGCACCTGCTTAGGCGCGTGGAGCACCTAGTCTGCCTGTTCGCCGCGGAAGCGGCGCATCGATGTCTATCATAAAGATGTGGGGTGCGGGAGCTGCTTGCGCCCGATCTGGAGGTCGGCGGGGCTTGAATGGATGGTCGGGGGGCGGTGCCAAGCACGGCGGTGCGGTGAGGTTGAGGGGAGGGCGCAGGTAGGGGACTGGGCTGGTGGTCGCTGGCGTTTCGAGGAAGATCGTCAACACTGACTAGCTGGAGGTAGATGAAGGCGATCTGCCCATTCTTTGTACATTGGACGGTGCAGAAAAAATGGACTGGCCTATTTGTTTTTAGTGGATTATTATTTTCATAGAATGATGTAGTAATTTAGTGTGCCATGCATGTTGTAGAGCTATCATATGTCTCCCGTCATTTATTTCTCACCGACCTGCTATCTGCTACCTTTACACTGTACTAATTGTGCACACACTTCACCCATACTCACACTATTGTTTTTTATGCATGTGTATTTCAGACTCTGACGCAGTGTTGATGAATGCAGAAAAGAAAAGACAGAAGTCCCTCTAGTGTAATTTGAAGATAAGCACTAAGCGTTTCAGCGCTCTAAAGGGTGGAGTGTCAGTAGTTGGAGACAGTAAACGTAGCTCTGCAGTTGATGATCTCAATTGCCACACACAACCATCCCAGGTGCTTGCTTTAACTTTGCGCTGTCAAATGTAGTTGCATGTTGCATATGGTGTCTAGCTTGTATTGCTTCCAATTTGGTTAAATTGCATCTGCTTACTTTACACATTATACCTTTGATAATGACATGCCTTCCTGTTTTTGATACATACTACATATGTCTATTAACCATGTTCGTACATCAAACTAATGCTCTTTTGTATCCCTTGTCAATCACTTATAATGAAACAGTCACCCCAGTGGGTTACTGTGAGACGCCCTATGAGGGAGTCCTGGACTAGGGGGTGTTCGGACAGCCGGACTATCAATGTCCGCTGGACTCCAAGACTACGAAGATACAAGATTGAAGACTCCGGCTCGTGTCCGGAAGGTACTTTACTTGGCGTGGAAGGCGAGCTTGGCGATACAGATACGTAGATCTCCTACTATTGTAACCGACTCCGTGTAACCCTAGCCCTCTCCGGTATCTATATAAACCGGAGGGCTTTAGTCCGTAGGACAACATACATTACAACAATCATACCATAGGCTAGCTTCTAGGGTTTAGCCTCCTTGATCTCGTGGTAGATCTACTCTTGTACTACCCATATCATCAATATTAATCAAGCAGGAGTAGGGTTTTACCTCCATTGAGAGGGCCCGAACCTGGGTAAAAAACATCGTGTCCCTTGTCTCCTGTTACCATCCGCCTAGACGCACAGTTCGGGACCCCCTACCCGAGATCCGCCGGTTTTGACACCGACATTGGTGCTTTCATTGAGAGTTCCTCTGTGTCGTCACCAATAGGCTTGATGGCATCTTCAACCTGCAACGCTGTCCTGGGTGAGACTTTCCTCCCCGGACAGATCTTCGTATTCGGCGGCTTCGCACTGCGGGCCAATTCACTTGGCCATCTGGGGCAAATCGAAAGCGACACCCTTGGCCGTCAGGTCAGATTTGGAAGCTTAAACTTCACGGCCGATGTCCGAGGAGATTTGATCCTCGATGGACTCGAGCCACAGCCAAGTGCGCCGCACTATGACGATGGGCATAATCTAGCTCTGCCGCCGAACAGTGCTTTGGTGGCCGCACACGAATCCGCTCCGGCCATTAGCCCGGAGCCGATCGCCCAGATCAAGGGCTGGTGGATAGACGCCGCCCCGGGGGCTTCAACATCCACGGCGATGGAGCCGAACACCAATCTTGTCCCCTGCGAAACTCATGATTCCGAGGCGCCGGACTCCTCGCCGGACTCAGAACCTCCTGCGCCCCTACCAATCGATCCAGATTGGGCGCTGGCAATGGAATTCACTGCCACGGACATCTTTCAATGCTCGCCTTTCGGCGATATCTTAAATTCACTAAAGCATCTCTCGTTATCAGGAGAGTCCTGGCCGGATTATGGCCAGGATGGTTGGGATGCGGACGACGAAGAAATTCAGAGCCCACCCACCACCCACTTTGTAGCCACTGTCAACGATTTAACCGACATGCTAGACTACGACTCCGAAGACATCGACGCTATGGAAGATGATGCCGGAGACGAACAGGAACCAGCGCCCACCGGGCACTGGAAGGCCACCTCGTCATATGACGTATACATGGTGGATACCCCAAAAGATGGGGACGGCGAAGGAACAGCGGTGGCAGATTCCTTAAAGAAACAGCCCAAGCGCCGGCGTCAGCGGCGCCGCTCTAAATCTCGCCACGGCAAAAACGGAAATTCCGGCACAGGAGACAATAATGCTCCAGAGAATGCCGAAGACAATCCCCTCCAGCAAGATGTAGCGCAGGAGGATGCAGAAGCAAGCCCTCATGAGGGGGCGGCAGACGAAGAGGTTGAGGATCATAATTACATACCTCCCTCCGATGACGAAGCAAGCCTCAACGATGACGAATTCGTCGTACCCGAGGATCCCGTCGAACAAGAGCGCTTCAAGCGCAGGCTTATCGCGACAGCAAAAAGCCTGAAGAAGGAAAAACGGAGGCTCAAAACAGCGGAAAATACACTCAGAATGAGATGGAGCACAATGCTCAAAACCGCAGATAAGTACGGCAATGGCCACCAACCAAAGAGCTACCCGAAGCGCAAGCTGCTACCAGAATTCGACGAAGAGGCCATAGAGCCTCCACCGTCCAAAAATAAAGAGGCTGCCTGGCCGGATAGACGGCCAGATGATAGGCCAAATTCTGACAGCGGCGCCCCACATAAACCAACCAACGAACTTGGAAGGATAGATGGCCCAGCCAGATCCATCTACGGGCCTAAGGAGAAGGCCCCAGGAAGCAAGACAACACGTCAAGTGTCCGATGATAGCGGCACACACAAATACAGGGGCACCGCACACCCACTATGTTTCACTGATGAGGTGCTGGACCATGAATTCCCAGCAGGATTTAAACCCATAAACATAGAAGCATACGATGGGACAACAGACCCTGGATTCTGGATAGAAGATTATATACTACATATACATATGGCCAGAGGAGACGATCTCCACGCCATAAAATACCTACCCCTCAAGCTCAAAGGGCCAGGCCATCATTGGCTTAAAATCCTCCCAGAAAATACTGTTGGAAGTTGGGAAGAGCTCGAGGATGCGTTTAGAGCAAATTTTCAAGGGACTTATGTCCGCCCTCCGGATGCAGATGACCTAATTCATATAACTCAACAGCCCAGAGAGTCAGCGCGGAAATTCTGGAACAGGTTCCTCACCAAAAAGAACCAAATAGTCGACTGTCCGGACGCTGAAGCCTTAGCAGCTTTCAAGCACAATGTCCGAGACGAATGGCTCTCCAGGCACCTCGGTCAAGAGAAACCGAGAACAATGTCCGCACTGACAAGCCTCATGACCCGCTTCTGTGCGGGCGAGGATAGCTGGTTAGCACGATGCAGCACCAGCAACCCAAGTACATCAGAGATAAGAGATTGAAATGAAAAATCGCGGCGCAGAAAAGAACAGCGCCGGAATAAGGAGAAAAGCCCAAAGAGCGCGGCAGTCAACGCCGGATTCAAAAGCTCGTGGCCCAATAATAAAACACAGCCTCTTAAGGATGACAGTGACGAATTGTCCAACTTAAACAAAATTTTGGGTCGGATATGTAAAATCCACAGTACCCCCGGAAGGCCTGCAAATCACACCCACAGGGATTGTTGGGTTTTTAAACAGTCCGGCCGACTAAATGCCGAACGCAAGGGGCTCGACGCGTCAAGCGAAGAAGATAAACCCCACCAGCAGAGCACCGAAAAACAAAAGACTTTCCCACAAGGGGTCAAAACAGTAAACTCACTTCATGTGATAATACGGAAAAATAGTGCGGCACTTTCTAAAAAGAGCTTCGCACGGTCCAACCCAGCAGACCGTAGAGATTGGATATCAAAACCAATCACGTTCGACCACCTGGACTATTCCAGAAGCATTCGAAATGCGGGACGGACTCCCCTGGTATTGAATCCCATAATAGACGGATTGCAATTTACTAACGTCCTAATGGACGGAGGCAGTGACTTAAACCTGCTATATTCAAACACAATCCGGAGGATGGGGATAGACCCTACCAAAATTCGACACAGCTGCACCTCCTTCAAAGGAGTGACGCCAGGCCATTACGCCAAGTGCACAGGCTCCATATTACTCGAAGTCGTGTTCGGATCGCCGAACAATTCTCGACGCGAAAAATTAATTTTTCACATCGTCCCGTTCGAAAGTGAATATCAAGCACTCTTGGGACGACAGGCTTTTGTCCGATTCAACGCCATACCGCATTACACATCTCTTACACTCAAGATGCCCGGACCGCGTGGCGTAATTTTAGTGCGAGGGTCACTTAAAGACCCCGGACTTGGATAGACGAATCCGGCGTCAGTGGGCTAGGGGCTCCCTAGCCGCATACCCTTTACAGGGGGCTGCGCGCACAAATCACCGCGGGTTTATACGAACCCCGCTTTAATTATTTATATTTCTAATATTTTTTCGCACAATTTGTTTTTAAACTAACGTTCCTCTATTTTTACAGATGAACAACGTGCATACCCGTCCAGGATAACGGCGCAACGGGGACACAGGCGCAGACGTGCAGTAGGGACCCGTTGTGAGGATTCTTTTCAGATTAAGACCCTGCGTAGACCTTTTTCACTATCTTTCGTTGTTATTCTCCCTTGGTTTCTTCCTATAGCCAAAGCAGAGCCTGACGCTTTGGCATCGGCCGCGTCAGAAGACCATGCCCGTACCTGGACACTAGGGGCTTAGGGCATCGTTCTGCCCATTATTATAAAGACCGAACACCTCAGGGAGTGTTCGGCGTCTCGAGTTAGGCATTATATGCATCAGCTCCGAATCATGTCTTTGGTCAAATGTTGGGTTTGCCCGGCTCCTGTGTTTTGCTGCCTTACGTTCCGTATCATCGGCTAACGCAGCACCAGGAGAACTACTGCGATTGTGCCCCAGTTCGGCTGGGCGAGCACCTCAGTAGAGAAAGCCGAAAACTGCCTGTCATGATGCAGCGAGAGACTGGTCAGCCCTCGATCGACTATCGGAATGTTTAGAATTCCCCGCTTTGACGAAGGGCCGTTTCCCGGTCAGGCACACGCACTCCGACTTCGGAGAAGGGCGATGTCACCAGGGGCTATATCGTAGCCCCACCCTCGAGCTCCACTGGCTAAGTGAAATAGATAAAGCATCATAGTCCGGATTGCCTCGTTTGCTACGCTACCACCTCCTTATAATAGGACCGAGACGTCGGATTAAGTGTGAAAACGCGCTATTTTTGCAAACACCCTAGCACCTTGTGCGTGGGGGCTAAAGCCGAAGACTGCATCTTTCAGGTTATACACAAGTATACGTAAACGGCTGAAAAGGAGAAGTTTTACTACTTGGACGCACAAGTATAAAAAGCAGTTATAACATAATCACCAATTTATAAACTAATGCGTTCATTTGAACGTTACATTCTTCGAGCACTGCGACTCTATTACATGAGCGCCATGCATAACTTCCCCGAAATAGTGCTCGGCAGGGAGCCGGTTTTCATCCGAACCCTGGGCAGCAACAGCGGTGGCGTCCATCTCTGGACAATACGCCTTTACACGGGCAAGAGCCATCCGCACGCCCTCTATACAGGCCAACCGCTTCATCTCCTTTATACGCGGCACCGCTCCAAGGAATTGCTGTAATAAACCAAAATAGCTCGTCGCCTTGGACCTCTCTGGCCAGATATGGGCCACGATATCAGTCATGGCAAGTCCGGACAATCTATTTAGCTCGGCCCACTCGGCCAACCGGTCTGTCAATGGAAGTGGGTGATCCGGACTGTGGAATTGAGACCAATATAGCTCTTCCGTCTTATGATCCTTCTGGCTCCGAAAGTGCTTAACGGCGTCAGCCGCACTTGCAGCTAAGTCCATATATGGATCTTCCGGACTCCACAGCCGCTCAAATTGAGCATACTTTCCATCCATAAATCGGCGACGTAGCAGAAAAGGCTTGCCAGCCACGATCTCTCCGTCCTGGCGCAGCTCCTCCTTCATAGCCCGCATTGCAGAGCGGGCATCCTTGGCTTCGGCGATGGCCTTCTTCAGGTCTTCCCGCTTCGATAAGCGCTCCTTTTCAAGAGCCTCATTGCGGTCGGCGGCATCCTTTACTTTCATGGCCAATTCGGCCACCTCGGCCCTGCTTCGGCAGTGCGCAGCCTTTTCGGCTTTCAACTCCTCGGCCGCCCTCGAGGCAGCCGCTTCACTCCTTTGAGCTTGCTCCTTAGCTCGAGCAAGTTCGGCCCGAAGGCCCTCCACAGCAGCAACACCGTCTGTATAAACATCATATAATTTATCAGAGGAGGGCTTTGACCCCCCTAATAAAGCGACTGCGGAGAATTCTTTTACCTTGCAACTCGTCAAGTCGGCTGTTGACAAGTGCGATGTTCGCATCTGCCAAGTCCAATTTCCGATTTAACTCGGCAAACTCACTAGTCCGGCTAGCCCCCGGACTATCCGCCACCTGCATAGGAACGACGGATTTTATTTCTTTAGATTTCGATCCTCGGTACGCTGTCGTTTCCGACACCCTACCGAGTCTCAGGGGCTACTATCTATACAGGGCGCATTTTTTATATGCAAAACTGTTAAAAGACAAAGGGGTGCATTATTTTCGCATACCTCAAATCCCGCCAGTAAACTCATGGCGGCATTACGTAATCCGCTCTCAGCGGACGAAATATTTCCAACCACCATACGCATTAATGCACGGTGATCTTCTGAAATAGACGCCCTCTCGAGCAAATTCCTCAGTTTTCCAGGCCGGACACTAGTAGGCGCCGAACTCTCTGGCCCCTCCGGACTCGGGGATACCCTCCATGATGACACTTCGGGTTCGCCTGCCTCATCTGGCAGCGCTGCGGATGGAGGTGTATCGCTCTCCATCATCTCCGGAAGAAGGTACCCCGAAGATGAACTCATCTGAGAAGGCTGCATATCCGAACTGCAACATAAATATTTTGGTTATCTACAGAAGCATAAATGAAGGTATTTCCTTACTAATTAACTCCCTCTTTTATACTCACGGCTCGCTGGAGGGCCGATCCTTTGATGATGATGGTGCGTCCGGATTCTTTCCGGGCGCCGGACCCCCCGGGGAAGATCTCTTCCCACGCTTAGGGGCTTTGGCCTCCGGATCTTCGGAGGCGGTCCTCTTCTCCCCCTGAAGGGAGGGGTTCTTGCTTCCTCCTTCTTCAGTCGCCCCTTTGGGCGAAATATTAGCTCCTCTATTTTCCCCGTCGCCCCCTTTTGAGGGCGCAACCTCCAACATTCTGACCAGCACGGGCTCCTGTGCGGTCTTTGGGAGGGGGCCGGACACCTTATCAGCCTTGATCGCGCCACCCATTCCTATAAAGAACAAAGGGTCAGAAGGCGAACTCTGGAAAGGCACATAAACAGAATGTCCGGACTCTGAGCTACTTACCTGAGTATCCGGGCGATCGCGGCTTAGACCTGCATCCTCGGCTGAATCCGGACACGCCACTCGCGGTCCGAAGAACAAATTGTACATCTCCACGGGTGTCGCACCCATGAAGTGTTGGAGAATCCGAGGTCCCTCCGGGTTGAATTCCCATAGACGGAGAGGACGGCGTTTGCAGGGCAGAAGATGCCTGATTAGCATGACCTGCATCACCTTGATCAGGTCGATCTCCCTCACTTGGAGATCTCGAATCCAGCCCTTCAGTGAAGGCATGTCTTCGGACAGCCCCCAATTGAGCCCTTGGTTGATCCACGACATCAGTTGGCGTGGAGGTCCCGGGCGGAATAAAGGCGGCGGCTTTTGCTTGCTGCTCCTTGGAGCGGTGATATAGAACCACTCCTGCTGCCACAATCCGAGTTCCTCTTGGAAGGAACCCTCGAGACACGGGGCATCGACCTTTTTGCTTATGGTCGCCCCGCCGCACTCCGCTTGACGCCCCCCGATCATCTTTGGCTCCACCTTGAAGGTCTTCAGCCATAAGCCGAAGTGGGGAATGACGCGGAGGAAGGCTTCGCAGACGATGATGAATGCGGAGATATGGAGGATGGACTCCGGAGCCAAGTCGTGAAAGTCCAGCCCATAGTAGAATAGGAGCCCTCTCACGAAGGGATCCGTCGGGAAGCCTAAACCCCGACGGAGGTGGGATACGAAAATGACGTATTCACCGGGCTCGGGGGCTGGCACAGCCTGCCCTTGGGCAGGCAACCTGTGCGAAATCTCGTAGGCCAGGTACTTGGCCTCACGCAGCTTCAATATATCTTCCTCCGTGACGGAGGAGGGCATCCACCGGCCCTGGAGGTCGGAGCCGGACATGATTAAGGATCCGAAGCGCTCGAATCTGAGGCTCTGGGTGTTGGAACCGGGAGCGGGAAAGAGATTCGATGCGAGATTGAAGAACAATGGCGAGCCTTGGTCCTCTTATAAAGGGGGAAAAATACCAAGGGCCGTCTCCGTGACCGTTTGGGATTCCCATTAGATAGAGGAGGCGTGGCGATGGGAGCGGTTGGGTTACCCACGCACGTATTGATGAGAATCCCAGAATAAGGGGGACATGATCTCTGCTTCGCTAAGACGTGCCGAGGAAACCGCTTTGCTAATGCTGAGGTGGTATAATGATTCAAACAAAGGCCTGGTGGCGGTGTGATGTCATGCCGCATAATACGTCAGCAGATTGAACTAAGTGTACATTTTATTCTCTCTACGGTGGAATGTGGAATTTATTTTGCAGAGCCGGACACTATCCTGGTGTTCATTATCTTCTCTGGATTATTCAAGGGAGGAACCCGCCTTGCAATGCCGAACATTATGCACGCCGGACTTATCGTCATTGAAGACTGGTTCAGGGGCTACTGAGGGAGTCCTGGACTAGGGGGTGTTCGGACAGCCGGACTATCAATGTCCGCCGGACTCCAAGACTACGAAGATACAAGATTGAAGACTCCGGCTCGTGTCCGGAAGGTACTTTACTTGGCGTGGAAGGCAAGCTTGGCGATACGGATACGTAGATCTCCTACTATTGTAACCGACTCTGTGTAACCCTAGCCCTCTCCGGTATCTATATAAACCGGAGGGCTTTAGTCCGTAGGACAACATACATTACAACAATCATACCATAGGCTAGCTTCTAGGGTTTAGCCTCCTTGATCTCGTGGTAGATCTACTCTTGTACTACCCATATCATCAATATTAATCAAGCAGGAGTAGGGTTTTACCTCCATCGAGAGGGCCCGAACCTGGGTAAAAAACATCGTGTCCCTTGTCTCCTGTTACCATCCGCCTAGACGCACAGTTCGGGACCCCCTACCCGAGATCCGCCGGTTTTGACACCGACACCCTACTCGTTTAAAGAGTGCAGTGTCATCCTCCCCACATGATTCTCAAGAAATAGCAAGGCTAAATGAAGATAGTCAGCGTAGCTCTCTAGTTGATGACCACAATTCCCCCACATCACCATCGCAGGTGCTTGCTCTTACTTGGCAGTGTGATATGTGGTTGCATGTTGCATATGGTGTCTACCTTGTAATGCTTCTAATTAGGGTAAATTGCATCTGCTTAGTTAACACATTATACCTGTGAATATGACATGCCTTCCTGTTTTCGGTGCATACTATGTCTTTCTATTAACCATGTTCTTACATCAAACTACTTTTCTTGTGTATCCCTCATCAATCACTTCTGACGATACACCTTCAAGTTGACAGTGTAATATTGGTTGCATCTTGCATATCATTTCAAACATGTATTGCCTCTAATTTGTTGAAGTGCCACTTATAATGAGACACATCTAACTTTGTAGAGTGATTTTGGTTGGATCTTTCATATGGTGTCTAGATTGCATTGCTTCCAATTTGTTGAAATGCTTCTGCTTAGCGTTTTTCATACATATTCCATCCTCCTACAATGTGGTTGCCAAACATAAAAGTTGTGTTCGTCAGTATCATGCATCAATGATTTTGGAAGTGCGAATTTCATTCCTTTTTCTTGTGTGTTTATTTGACAAGGCAAAATCTAAAAGGACGAAGGCACGGACTGATGGTGGTCCTCTGGAGCAACCGAAACAGATGATCTCTGCAGATTCTCCTGCTACTCATACTGCAGTGCTAGTTCCAAATCTCATCTCCCCTACTCCACAACCCAAGGTGCTTGCTCTAACATGGCAGTGTGATATCTGGTTGCATGTTGCATATGGTGCCTAGCTTGTATTGCTCCTAATTTGTTAAATTGCATCTCCTTAGCTTACACATTATACATGTGAATATGACACGCCTTCCTGTTTTTGGTACATACTACATCTGCCTATCACACCATGTTCTTACATCAAACTACTGTTCTTGTGTATCCTGCATCTATCACTTATGATGAGACAGTCACGCCCGTGGGTTAATATGAGACGCGCTACTCTTATAAAGAATGCAATTTCATCCTCTCCACATGATTCTCAAGAAACAACAAGCCTAAATGAAGATATTGAATGTAGCTCTGTACTTGAAGACTGCACTTGCCCTACACCACCATCACAGGTGCTTGCTCTAACTTCACAGTGTGATATGTGGTTGCATGTTGCATATGGTGTCTAGCTTGTAATGCTTCTAATTAGGGTAAATTGCATCTGCTTAGTTTACACATTATACCTGTGAATATGATATGCCTTCCTATTTTTGGTACACACTACATCTATGTGTTAACCTTGTTTTACATGAAACTACCTCTCTTCTGTATCCTGCATCAATCACTTACGATGAGTCACCTTTATTCGTTGCATATTGCATATTATTTCTAACCCGTTGCCATGTATTGCTTCTAATTTGGTCAAATACATTTGTTAGGGCACCCTTTTAATTTGGCAGAGTGATATTGGTTTCATCTTTCATATGGTTTCTAGCTTGCATTGATTCTAACAAGTTCAAGCACCTTGTGCTTAGTTTACACTTTATACATCATACATGTCAATATGTCATGCCGTCCTATTTTTCATAATATTCCATCCTCCTATCATGCGGCTGCCTTACATGAAAGTAGTGTTCGTCAGTATCATGCATCAATGAGTTCTGAAGAGCAAATTTTGTTCTTTTTTCTTGTGGGTATGACTTGACAAGGCAAAATCAAGAAAGAGGAAGGAAAAGAGTAAGGAAGGCGATGATGGTGGTCCTCTGCAGCAATGTAAATGGAGAGTGTATACCGATTCTCCTTGTATGATAGTGCATTACAAGGTCCAAGTCTCCGCTCCCCTACTCCACCATCCAAGGTGCTTGCTCTAACTTGGCAGTGTGATATCTGGTTGCATGTTGCATATGGTGTCTATCTTGTATTGCTCCTAAATAGTGTAAACTGCATCTGCTTAGCTTACACATGATACGTGTGAATATGACACGCTTTCCTATTTTTTGTGCATACTATATCTGTCTATCACACCATGTTCTTACATGAAACTACTCTTCTTGTGTATCATGCATCAGTCACTTATGATGGGACACCTTTAAGTTGGTAGTGTGATATTGGTTTGCGTCTTGAATATGATTTCTAGCATGTATTGCTTCTAGTTTGATGAACGCCACCTATGACGAGACAGTTTTAACTCGGAAGAGTGATATTGATTGCACCTTCCATATGGTTTCTAGTTTGTAGTGCTTCTAATTTATTGAAGTGCCTTCTGCTTAGTTAACACATCATCGGTGTGAATATGTCAAGCCGTCCATTTTTTCGTACATATTCCATCCTCGTATCATTACTTTGCCTTTCATCAGAGTAGTGTTCGTCAGTATCATGCATGAATGAGTTCTGAAGAGCGAATTATATTCCTTTTTTCTTGTCGGTTTGACCTCACAATGCAAAATCAATAAAGCTGAAGGAAATTGGTAAAGCATTGGATGATGGTGGTCCTTCCGAGCAACTGAAACGGAGGTTCTCTACAGATTCTACTACGCCATCCTCCCAACAAGATTCGCAATACAACTCAAGGCTAGACAGTCAATGTAGCTGTGTAGATGATGAGCACATCTCCCCTACTCCACCATCACAGGTGCTTGCTCTAACTTGGCACTATTATATGTGGTTGCATGTTGCGTATGATGTGTAGCTTGTATTGCTTCTAACTTTGTTGAATTGCATTTGCTTACTTTACACATAATGCATGTGAATATGACACATGTTTCTTTTTCTAGAACATACTATATCTGATCACACGATGTTCTTACATTAGACTACTGTTCTTGCATATCCCGCATCAGTCACTTATGATAAGGCACCTTTAAGTCGCCACTGTGATATTGGTTGTGTCTTGCATATGATTTCTAGCATGTACTGCTTCTAATTTGTTGAAACGCCATACAGTTTGAACTTGGCAGAGTGATATTGGTTGCATCTTTCATATGGTGTCTAGCTTGCAGTGCTTCTAATTTGTTGAAATGCCTTCTGCTTAGTTACCACATCATAGGTGTGAATATGTCATGCCATCCTGTTTTTCATACATATTCCATCCTCGCATCATGTGTTTGCCTTTCATCCGAGTAGTGTTCGTCAGTATCATGCATGAATGAGTTCTGAAGAGCGAATTTTATTCCTTTTTCTTATCGGTATGACTTCACAATGCAAAATCATTACAGCTGAAGGAAATTAGTCCGTAGTGGATGATGGTAGTCCTTCGGAGCAACTCAAACAGGGGGTCTCTACAGATTCTACTCCGCCATCCTCCCAACAAGATTCGCAAGACAACACAAGGCTGGACAGTCAAGTTGTGTAGATGATGAGCACATCTCCCCTACTCCACCATCACATGTGCTTGCTCTAACTTGGCACTATTATATGTGGTTGCATGTTGCGTATGATGTCTATCTTGTATTGCTTCTAACTTTGTTGAATTGCATATGCTTACTTTACACATAATGCTTGTGAATATGACACGTGTTCCTGTTTCTAGAACATACGTGTACATGATGAGCACATCTCCCCTACTCCACCATCACAGGTGCTTGCTCTAACTTGGAACTATTATATGTGGTTGTGTTTTTCGTATGATGTCTAGTTTGTATTGCTTCTGATTATGTTGAATTGCATTTGCATAGCTTACAACTTATACCTGCAACAATTACTTACCCATAAGACACATTTAACTTGGGACTGTGATGTAGGTTGCATCTTGCATTGTCTTCTAGCTTGTACTGCTTCTAATTTCTTGAAATGGTACTTACGACGAGACACTTTTTACCTGATAGAGTGATATTGGTTGCATGTTCATATGGTGCCTAGCTTTCGTTTCTTCTCATTTTGTTGAAATGCCTTCCGCTTACAGTTTTTTCATACATATTCCATCCTCCTATCGTAAGTGTGAATATGAAACGTTGTCTTTTTTTGTATATATTCCATCCTCCTATCCTGTGCTTGCCTTACATCAAAGTAGTGCTCGTTTGTATCATGCATCAACCAGTTATGAAGAGCTAATTTTATTCATCTTCTTGTGGTTTTGACTTCATAAGGCGATATCAGAAAATAGGAAGGAAAAGAGTAAGTTAGGGGATGTTGGTGGTCCTCCGCACCGATGCAAACAGAGACTCTCTAGATTTGCCACTGCTATTGCTAATGAAGTTGAAGTCCCAAGTCTACATGATGAGTTCATCTCCCGTACTCCGCCATCACAAGTGCTTGCTCTAAGTTGACAGTGTGATAATTGGTTTCATGTTGCATATGTTATCTAGCCTGTATTTCTTCTATTTTGATTAAATTGCACCTGCTGAGTTTATGCATTATACATGAGCATATGACATGGCTTTCTGTGTCTAGAATACACTGCATCTATCTATCATACCATGTTCTTACATCAAAGTACTGCTGTTGTGTATCCCTCATCAGTCACTCATGATTGGACGCTTTTAACATGGTAGTTTGATAGTGGTTGCATCTTGCATTGATTTCTATGTTGTACTGCTTCTAATTTTTCGAATTGCCACTTATGACAAGACACTTTTAACTTGGCAAAGTAATATTGGTTGCATCTTTCATATGGTGTCTAGCTTGCATTACTTCAATTTTCTTGAAAATCATTCTGCTTAGTTTACACATCATAGCTGTGAATGTGTCATGTCGTCCTGTTTTTCTTACATATTCCATCCTCATACGGTTGTCTTACATCAAAGTATTGCTTGTCTGTATCATGCATCAATGTGTTCTAAAGAGCGATTTTATTCTTTTGTCTTGTGGGTACGGCTTGACATGGCAAAGTCAAAAAAGATCAAGGAAAATAATATAGTAGGGAGTGGTGTTACTCGTCGGGTGAAACGGAAAAGGATCTGCCATCGAGATTCTGCTGGTACTTATAGTGCAGTAGAAGGTCCAAGTCCACCGGCTAAATCTACAAACATAGTATCACCTGCTCCACCAGCTGCAGCATCCGCTTCAACAGTACCAGCATCTCAACGAGTTACTCGTTCGTTTGCTCCAAAACTGGCCAGTTCCCAAGCTACCTTCACACCTAACACTACTTCCGAAGCACTACTGACACAACAGGACTTGGCAAGATCAGATGAACCTCATGAGCATCAACACCAAGACGGTACCTGACCGAGTCAAGTTGCAGTTGCATGCTCCTTTATATGTACTCTCACAGTTTGATGTACACTAACACTTTCCATATTCATTGTTGAACTAGCACCACGGCGCAAGCAGAAATAAACATCAGGGATAATGCTTGACAGATTAACAAAATCTAAAGGAGGAAGAATGGAGATCCATTTTGAGGCAGGTTTAAAAAGGCCATGTGATGCTATAGAGTCAGCCAAGTTAGTATCAGAGGCAGCCGTTGCCGTTAGGTGTCATGCACGTATCCTCCAAACGTGGATCCAAAACATGAATGGGAAAGACAATACCCAGTTTAACACATTCCTTGACCATTTATCCGTAAGTAATGTTATTCATCGCAATTAGTAATATTGTCTTGCTCTGTCCCATACTTTCTAGCTTCCACCAAATAAGACTCACATTCTTTTTTCAACAGATGAGGTTCAAGTTGGATCCGAAAGATGATGCAACTAAACAAGCATGCACTCATGTTTTTCAGTCTACTCTACGACAGTATCGGTACCACCATAGAAAATCTCACTTTGAAGGCAAGGCTAACAACGAAACTGCCTTACATACGATCAATTTTATCATACGATGTGTACGACAAGAGACAGGCCCGTTTCCCGAGGTTTGGGCCCACCACACCAGATAAGTCTTGTCGTGCATAAATCATACAGATTTTGATCGTACGTATAGCAGCTCTTGGCTAACAATGAAATCACCCAAACATCTCAAGTGGAATATATTACAGATGAAGACTGGACAACCCTCGTTAAATACTGGTCTAATCCAAAGTATTAGGTAGGCTATATGTATTTGATCAGACCACATATTGAACTTGTATTTATGTACGTGCCTTACAAGTGTATCTTCTTCTAGGCTAACTATTTGAAGAACAAGACCAACCGTTCTAAAGTGAAATTCCAACAGACAATAGGATCTCGTAGCTATATTTCACACTGCGAGGCTCTTGTAAATAGCTGCTTCTTCCTTCTTTTTTCTGTGCCATATTATAGTATCTATATTGACTTGTTCCAAATACAGAGGAAAGCCCGTGCGGACCAAAAAGAACCTGAACTGAATGCAGTGCAAATCTTCAAGGATTGCCACACCAGCAAGATGAAGGGCATGAGCACACCAGTTCAAGCCGCTGTTGTAAGGCCTTACTCCTCCTGCCTTTGAACTGATTGGTATTGTTCTTTAACTACTTGGTTTGCAGCCAATGTTAGTTACTCTGTTCACTTTTATACATAGTTGTCTTAACGTATCATTTCACCTTACATGGTTTAAAAGAGATAAAGGATATTCTTTTGGTCTTGATCTGCAATCTACTTGTTATGTTCACGTGCGCACACAATGATAAAATAGCCTGTTTGTTTTATATCTGTTTGCCCATGATATGAATGATGTCATACTATGTTCATCCTACTTTAAACCATGTCTCTTTATCCTTAGATGTCAACGAATGTGAGTAAATAGACAATACAATAGGCATGCTACAAGGACATATGTTCCGAAAGTGATTTTATTATGTAGTTGGCACTACAATACATGCTAATGTATTACAGAGTTCACCAAAATAAGTTATGTATAAACATGTAACCTACTTTGTTTGTTTTTGTCTCATTAGTAACTTATCTAGTACACTAATCTACAAGTTCAAACTTTCAGGAAGCTATGTAACAAATGATTGAACAGCCACAACCACCTGAAGGTGACGAGGCTACCACAGGCACAATGTTACCTCTTGCTGCAGTGTGTCAGTATCTCTCCACTAATAGTGCAAAAAGCACCTTCCTGCATAATTCTGGGTTGGTTGTCAAGGTAACCTCGTTGAAAGAGCAACTATCCCTAGGTGGTTTTGGTAATTCATAACAACATATAGCTCATTGAGCTAATCCTATTCCAAGACTATTGTTTCAGGGAAGCTCAATGAATGGCATGGCATGGATGATGAAAGTGGATCCCTCAAAATACTAAGGACAAAGGATTGGCTCAAGCTCAAAAGCTCAAGACTCTTCATTTTACATTTTAGTGATCCAAGATCACATTGAGTCTATAGGAAAAGCCAATACTATCAAGAAGGGATGAGGTGTTGCTTAATGAGCCTCTTGCTTCATGTGCTTAGTGATATGCTCCAAAAACCCTCAACTACTTTCCCACATCCACAAATGACCTAAACCTAAAGCCAAAATCGGTCACACCGATTCTTCCAATCCAGCGCCACCGATTCCAAAAGTCATAGCCACTGCCACAAACCCTAAGCAAATCGGTCTTACCGATAGGGATCTCGGTCTCACCGAGATGGGATTGTAATCTCTCTGTTTCCCTTCGTAACGTTTCGGTCTAACCGAAGTGAGCGATCGGTCCCACCGAGATTGCAATGTAAACTCTCTGTTTCCTTTTTGTAACATTTCGGTCTCACCGAAAAGAGAAAATCGGTCCCACCGAGTTTACCTGACCAACTCTCTGGTTAGCTAATTACCAAAATCGGTCTCACCGAGTTTGTGTAATCGGTCCTACCGAGATTACGTTATGCCCTAACCCTAACCGAATCGGTCTCACCGAGATGCATGTCAGTCCCACCGAAAATCACTAACGATCACTAGGTTTACTAAATCGGTCCAACCGAGTTTAACGATTCGGTCCCACCGAGTTCTGTAAATTGTGTGTAACGGTTAGATTTTGTGTGGAGGCTATATATACCCCTCCACCTCCTCTTCATTCGTGGAGAGAGCCATCAGACTAAACCTACACTTCCAACTTACCATTTCTGAGAGAGAACCACCTACTCATGTGTTGAGGCCAAGATATTCCATTCCTACCATATGAATCTTGATCTCTAGCCTTCCCCAAGTTGCTTTCCACTCAAACCCTCTTTCCACCAGATCCAAATCCTATCAGAGAGAGTTGAGTGTTGGGGAGACTATCATTTGAAGCACAAGAGCAAGGAGTTCATCATCAATGCACCATTTGTTACTTCTTGGAGAGTGGTGTCTCCTAGATTGGCTAGGTGTCACTTGGGAGCCTCCGACAAGATTGTGGAGTTGAACCAAGGAGTTTGTAAGGGCAAGGAGATCGCCTACTTTGTGAAGATCTACCGCTAGTGAGGCAAGTCCTTCGTGGGCAACGGCCATGGTGGGATAGACAAGGTTGCTTCTTCGTGGACCCTTTGTTGGTGGAGCCCTCCGTGGACTCGCGCAGTCGTTACCCTTCGTGGGTTGAAGTCTCCATCAACGTGGATGTACGAAAGCACCACCTATCGGAACCACGCCAAAAACATCCATGTCTCCAATTGCGTTTGAATCCTCCAAACCCTTCCCTTTACTTTATTGCAAGTTGCATGCTTTAATTTCCGCTGCCTATACACTCTTTGCATGCTTGCTTGTATTGTGTGATGATTGCTTGACTTGTCCTAAAATAGTTAAAATCTGCCAAACTCTAAAATTGGGAAAAGGTTAAGTTTTTATTGGTCAAGTAGTCTAATCACCCCCCCCTCTAGACATACTTCAAGGTCCTACAAGTGGTATCAGAGCCTTTTTATCCATTTGCTTTGATTTACATAGCTTTTGGTGGTCATAGCCTTGGTTTCACAACCTAGGAGAGTATGACGCCTAGCGAGGGAAATTATCATCATAGAGGTCCTTACTTTGATGGTACTAATTTTGCTAGTTGGAAGCATAAGATGAAAATGCATATTCTTGGACATAACCCCGCCGTTTGGGCAATTATTTGTATTATCTTGCAAGATGAATTCTTTGATGGGAGAGAACCGAACTGTGAAGCTAATGCGGAAGAATTGAAGATGCTGCAGTACAACGCTCAAGCATGTGACATCATCTTCAACGGATTGTGCCACGAAGAATTCAACAAGATCAGCTGTCTTGAGAATGCAAAGGAAATTTGGGATACTTTGATTGATATACACGAAGGTACCGAGTCCGTCAAGGAATCCAAGTTGGATGTGCTCCAAAGTCAGCTTGACAAGTTCAAAATGAAGGATGGTGAAGGTGTCGCCGAAATGTACTCTAGGCTTGCTCTTATCACAAATGAGATTGCCGACTTAGGGAGTGAAGAGATGACCAACAAATTCATCATCAAGAAAATCCTAAGAGCATTGGATGGAAAGTATGATACCGTGTGCACATTGATCCAAATGATGCCAAACTACAAAGATCTCAAGCCAACGGAAGTCATTGGAAGAATTTTTGCTCATGAGATGTCACTCAAGGATACGGAGGAACTTCACAACAAGTCAAGTGGTGCTTACAAAGCCTCAAGTGAAGCCCCCACATCATCAAGTGAGAAACAAACCTTCAATGAATAATTAAGCTTAATGATGAAGAACTTCAACAAATTCTACAAGAGTAGAAGCAAAGAAAGAAGCTCCAAGTCAAGGTCTTATCATGACAAAAGATCTTCTAGTCGAGAGCGCAATTGCTACAATTGTGGGAAGACTGGACACTACTCCAATGAGTGTACGGCACCCTACAAAAGAAGAGAAGATTCTCCAAGAAGAAGGAGCAAAAGAGAAGAATCACCACCAAGAGAGAGGAGGAGTAGAGATGATTGTTATGAACGAAGACCCTCACGGAGAAGCAAGGATTCGGAAAGAAAGGACAAGTCATCAAGGAGCTACACAAAACGAAGACATCAAGCTCATGTTGGTGAATGGGTTTCTTGCTCCGACTCCGACAAACACTCCGAGAGAAGTTATCACTCCGACTCCGAATATACTCAAGATGAAGGTGTTGCCGGTCTAGCACTTGTGTCAACCAACTCCTACGACATATTTGATTCACCAAATGAAGGTGTTGGAAGATGCTTCATGGCCAAAGGTCCAAAGGTAACACATCCCGAGTATGTTGATTTCAATAGTGATGAAGATGACTTGCTTGTGGATGATGATTTACTTATTGACAACTCTAGTGATGAATACTATGATGAAACATCAATTAATCATGCTAATCAAACGAATGACAACGATAAGGAGAAAATTGAGCTTCTAACTAAAGAACTAAACACTCTTAAGTTGGCTCATGAAACTATCTTCGAAGATCATCAAGAACTTTTAAGGGCTCATGAGAAGTTATGCTTTAAAAAGCTCAATCTTGAGCAAGAGCATGAGTTCTTAAAGGCAATCAATGATGATCTCCACAAGAAAAGTTCTTCTTACATTGCCAAGCGTTTACTCTTATCTACTTACATGCCTCAAGTCAAGTCTAGTAACGAGTACAAGAAAGATACTTCCTCTAGTAGTAACAACAATAATGTCAAATCCAATATTGTTGCTTCTAGTTGTTCTCTTGATCCCACTAATGATTCTCTTAACCAAGTTACACTTGAGCAAGAAAATAGTTTATTGAAGGGAATTATAGAGAAAGGTGTTTACAAGAGCCTTGCCGGGAGTAAGCAATTCGAGGAAATCGTACGCAAGCAAGGAAGGCACCGGAAGAATCAAGGTGTTGGTTTTGAACAAAAGTTCAACGCCAATGGAGTTGAGTGGGAAGAAGATCAATACCCCAAGACAAAGTTTGTTCCTCAACAAGAGAAGTATGATCCTACTTCCTTCAAAGGGACACAAGCTCAAGATGATCTTCCACCACAAGACCACAAGAACAAAGGCAAGGACAAGCTTCAAGAAGAGATTGACACATTTGAAGAAGCACCCAAGGCCTTTGGTCAAGTGGGTTCCCAAGACTACGTCAAGTTCTACTTCATCAAGTACAACTACAACTCCAAGGATTCCCATCAATATGATGTGGATCCCGAAGAAGAAGAACTATAGAGTTCTTGAGGGTGACTCCGCCAACATTCTTCACTCATACCATTTTGGCAAGAACAAGTGCAATCAACTTTCACATCTTGCACT
Source organism: Triticum timopheevii (assembly GCA_963921465.1). Taxonomy (NCBI): domain Eukaryota; kingdom Viridiplantae; phylum Streptophyta; class Magnoliopsida; order Poales; family Poaceae; genus Triticum; species Triticum timopheevii. The sequence goes on along the minus strand of OY997264.1, from coordinate 458,824,455 downwards.
AGTTCAAGGAGTCACAAACCCTCATGTTGGTAAGGCAAGGGACAAGGTAACCTAATGTTTTCATGGACATCATCTTGTGTGTGCATCACTCTATGTCTATGGACATCCTTGTTTGTTCCTTGTGGGACTAACCCATGTAGGCAAGTTGAAAGTGCAACTCACTCCAAAGGATTGCTCCAAATGATCTACATCAACATTGAGCATCTACATCTTCAACACCTACATGAAGTCATCCTCGACAAAACCCAAGGTTAGTTCATCCCTCTAAGGGGGATCTCACATCTAGGGGGAGCTTAACTCTAAGAATTGAGTCAAAGCAACTCTAATGGTCTGAACACATTAATGCATAATGTAAAAGTGGTAACCCCACTTGAGCTTAAACGATGAGTATGACCTATGATCAAATGTCTTTCATTTGACTCCTAAGTCAATATACTCATATATAGATGACCTAGTCATCGTCAATTGTTTGATAGATGCTAAAATTGGTTGTGCATGTTTTGCCACATATTTCAATTGCCATCTTATTGTGTGAGCATGTTGGTGCATATTTTACTCATTCAAGGACATCCACTTGTTGTTTTGTTTGTTTGGATTCTTTTCTTAGTGCCAAGTGGATGGACAAGAATGCCTAAGAACCTTCTTTAGCTATCTATGCTTTTCTCGTCCCAAACTCTATTCATGCTACATCACAAAATTTGATCTAGTCAGATTCGAACCACTCTGTGTGAGGAGCACTCGGAGTCCCCGATTCGTCATGGACTTAAACTTCCAAAACCTCTTTGTGATTCTCGGTCTGACCGATTCCTCCATTTCGGTCCTACCGAGATCATTAAGTTGATCTGAGTTTTCAATCTCGGTGCAACCAATTTGAACTTTTCGGTCACACCGAGTTGCTGTAACTGAACACAGTTATGCATCTCGGTGCCACCGAGTTGTTCCACTCGGTCACACCGACAGGGTCGGCCTATATATAGACATGGGCAAAATTTTGGAAATTTCTCTAAAACCCTTCGCCCGCGCAACAGCTCACTCTGCCATCGTGGTCTCCGGATCGTCTCCTCGTCGCCAGCAGCCTCATGTCGCTGGTCTCCGCCGCTGTCAACGGATTTCATCCACGCCGTTGCCGCCGTAGCAAGTCCACCGCCAAGTTAGGGTATGGACTTAATCTTTGTGCTATCCACGTCTGCTTCCTGGCACATTGTTTTCATATTGATACTTGCCATGATTGAAACTCTTCTATCCAGCCAAAGTAGTTCATAGATTAGGCGTGATTCAATTTTTAGGTTTAGGTTTCCGCCGAAACCATCTCGGACCCACCGAGTTGAAAAACTCGGTCTCACCGATTTGGCTTATGCCATTGCACTAGTGACTCTCGGTCTGACCGAGAATTACTAATCGGTGCAACCGATTTGAGAATTCTGTGAAACCCTAGCAGTCTCGGTACCACCGAACTGAAACTCGGTCCAACCGAGATCATTAGTTTAGGTTCCAAAACTGCTTCGGTATCACCGAGTTTGAAAATCGGTGGATCTGAAATGCTTTCTTCGGAAAACTAAAACTGAACTTTTGAGTCATTCTTTTGCAAAAACCTCTGCATTTTGTGATGCTCATCTTTTCTTTCTCATCTATAACTCTTCACAGGGTCAGCAGTTAGCTTGTGCAGAATGTCTGATCAAAGTGACAGCCAGAACAGGGCAGAAGAGCAGATGAACTTGAGTGAGGGCACTAGTCCCTCCAGTACTTCAGATGAAGGGAGCAGAAGTACTCCTAGCAATTTTCCTAAGGCTGCAACTAGGCAAAGGAGGAAAAGAACTTCAGATTCAGAGGATGAAGATTACAAAGCTGAGGAAGATGAGGCTACTTCCAAGAAAGTGGTGCTCAAGAAGGAGTATGGCTCAGCAAAGGACATAAAGCCAGGCATGAAGATTAAAAGGCCTGCAAGAAGGCAACCTATGCCCAAGGCCAGAGCATCAATTCAACTGCCTAAAAATCCTGATCCCAAAGAGCCAGCTGATGAAAGCAAGAGGAGGAAGGAAAGGGTTAAGAAGACCATAGCCAGAGTTATAGGGCAACCTTCAATGATGGAAGAGGAAGAGCCTTCTGCACCAGCACCAAAGGCACCAAAGCTTATGGGTGATGCAATCAGATCTGGGGCTGCAACATCTAAGCCCAAGGAAGCAGCCAAAGCTACCCCCAAGGCCAAGTCTTCACCAAAGAGGAATACCAGGAGTATTCCAGCTGCTGAGAAGAACAAGGCCCTAGTGCCCGAGGTTGCTGAGGAGGAAGATGAAGAAGGACAGGCTCTAAGGAATCTCAAGCCCAAGATAACAGACCACAATGATGCCCATCCTGTGGCTGAGGACATGAGAATCAGGAAGGATTCAGGGCTGAGACTGTGGAGAATGGCAGATCCATATGCCACAAGGAGAAGAACTGCTGTTGACTACAGGTTCCATACAAAGGAACAGCTGGACTTCTATGAAACAATTCTGTTGGACAAGAAGCCCATGTTCTGTGACATGAAGTGGGTTGACTGGAAATACATCAAGGAGAATGAAGAGCACTATCCTGGAGTGCAAGACAACTTTGTTGCTTGTGGAGTTGCAGATTTTGTTGGGCAAAAGCTCACAAATTGGAATGATGAACTTATCATGCAATTCTACTCCACAGCACATTTTTACCCAGATGGTAGAATAGTTTGGATGTCTGAAGGTACAAGGTACCAGTCCACTGTAGAAGAATCGGCAAGTTTGATAAATGCCCCAAAGGAAAATTCTATGATCTAGATGTCAAGGTAACTGAGATTCAGTCAGTTGTGGAGCAGCTGCAGGATGACATGCAGGAGAGGAAGGGCAAGACTACCACCAATGTGTTTGCCAGAGTGCCCAGAGCCCAGAGGTCAGTTGCAGTGCCAGAGACAGACACTAGAGCAACAACTTCAGCACCAGCTACTGCCCCTTCAGCTCCAATGCAACCAGCTTCAACATCAACTCCAGCACCCTCTACATCAACTGAAGCTTTCGTCCTTGGAGTTATCAGGACACCACCACCAGAAGATCAAGCCTGAGAGTCGATCTAGCACTATGCATTTTCTATGAACTTTTTGGTAACTTGTTGCCAAAGGGGGAGAAAAATGTATAGATCATAGGCTTCGAGAGAGAGAGAGTGTTGCTTTTGTTCCCTCTTGCTTTATTTGGTGGTTTTTCAATCTTTGTTTGCTTTTGGTTGAGATACTATGCTTGTGAGACATTGATGATCATGTGTTTGATCATAAGCTACACTTATGCATGTTTGATGATATTATCCTATCTATCTTATGTGATCACTCACTATGCTTGGTGATGAGTGCATGTATTCATTGTCTATTATTTTGAGCGCTCCACCAAGATGTATGTGACATGGAAGAGTAACCCATGAGCCTAATTCTTTGTGCATTTGTAGTCCAAAGCAAATCTAAAACTATGCACAAATTTAGGGGGAGCTCTTGCTTATCACATACCTCTCAAAGCGACGATGTTATTTAAATGTTATTATCATTTGTCGAAGCTTTGATCTATATGTTGTCATCAATTACCAAAAAGGGGGAGATTGAAAGTGCAACTATCCCTAGGTGGTTTTGGTAATTCATAACAACATATAGCTCATTGAGCTAATGTTATTCCAAGACTATTGTTTCAGGGAAGCTCAATGAATGGCATGGCATGGATGATGAAAGTGGATCCCTCAAAATACTAAGGACAAAGGATTGGCTCAAGCTCAAAAGCTCAAGACTCTTCATTTTACATTTTAGTGATCCAAGATCAAATTGAGTCTATAGGAAAAGCCAATACTATCAAGAAGGGATGAGGTGTTGCTTAATGAGCCTCTTGCTTCATGTGCTTAGTGATATGCTCCAAAAACCCTCAACTACTTTCCCACATCCACAAATGACCTAAACCTAAAGCCAAAATCGGTCACACTGATTCTTCCAATCCGGCGCCACCGATTCCAAAAGTCATAGCCACTGCCACAAACCCTAAGCAAATCGGTCTTACCGATAGGGATCTCGGTCTCACCGAGATGGGATTGTAATCTCTCTATTTCCCTTCGTAACGTTTCGGTCTAACTGAAGTGAGTGATCGGTCCCACCGAGATTGCAATGTAAACTCTCTGTTTCCTTTTTGTAACATTTCGGTCTCACGGAAAGAGAAAATCGGTCCCACCGAGTTTACCTGACCAACTCTCTGGTTAGCTAATTACCAAAATCGGTCTCACCGAGTTTGTGTAATCGGTCCTACCGAGATTATGTTATGCCCTAACCCTAACCGAATCGGTCTCACCGAGATGCATGTCAGTCCCACTGAAAATCACTAACGGTCACTAGGTTTACTAAATCGGTTCGACCGAGTTTAACGATTCGGTCCCACCGAGTTTGGTAAATTGTGTGTAATGGTTAGATTTTCTGTGGAGGCTATATATACCCCTCCACCTCCTCTTCATTCGTGGAGAGAGCCATCAGACTAAACCTACACTTCCAACTTACCATTTCTGAGAGAGAACCACCTAATCATGTGTTGAGGCCAAGATATTCCATTCCTACCATATGAATCTTGATCTCTAGCCTTCCCCAAGTTGTTTTCCACTCAAACCCTCTTTCCACCAGATCCAAATCCTATGAGAGAGAGTTGAGTGTTGGGGAGACTATAATTTGAAGCACAAGAGCAAGGAGTTCATCATCAATGCACCATTTGTTACTGCTTAGAGAGTGGTGTCTCCTAGATTGGCTAGGTGTCACTTGGGAGCCTCCGACAAGATTGCGGAGTTGAACCAAGGAGTTTGTAAGGGCAAGGAGATCGCCTACTTCGTGAAGATCTACCGCTAGTGAGGCAAGTCCTTCATTGGCGACGGCCATGGTGGGATAGACAAGGTTGCTTCTTCATGGACCCTTCATGGGTGGAGCCCTCCATGGACTCGCGCAGCCATTACCCTTCGTGGGTTGAAGTCTCCATCAACGTGGATGTACGATAGCACCACCTATCGGAACCACGCCAAAAACATCCGTGTCTCCAATTGCGTTTGAATCCTCCAAACCCTTCCCTTTACTTTCTTGCAAGTTGCATGCTTTAATTTCCGCAGCCTATACACTCTTATCATGCTTGCTTGTATTGTGTGATGATTGCTTGACTTGTCCTAAAATAGTTAAAATCTGCCAAACTCTAAAATTGGTAAAAGGTTAAGTTTTTATTGGTCAAGTAGTCTAATCACCCCCCCCCCTCTAGACATACTTCAAGGTCCTACACTCATCCAAATCGCCTACTGAACAAAATCTTCCTGCTTGACAGAGTGATATATCTGTGCTCCAGACACAAGTCCAATCCCTAATGGATGTCGTTTCGGAAACAAGAATAGTGGTTGACAAATGTCGTCAAGATATGAATGGTTTTGAAACCAGACTATCAAACATTCGTTTTGTTGTTCAAGAGCAATGGCGGAAAAAAGGTGAAGATCGTGCTGCTCCATCAGATTCTACAGCCTGAAACATTAGCACTCAGGTCAAATGATCTGTGCTTCTATACATCTAATGGTGCTTTTATCTGCAAGGACTGTAAACTTTATGCCGACAGGCCTTTTGTTGTATGGTTGGAATTTATTTTGTTGTGATACAGCATTTATGATGCTGCCAAAGGCTGCAGTAATTATGACACTATTTTTGTATAGTGTAGGTTTATCTTAGTAATGTATTCGGCTTAAAGCTTTGTAGGAGCCCAACATGCCAACATTCGTCGGGCCCATTCCAATTGGGCTAAAAACGATTATGGGCCGAAATTTGCATGTAGCCCACTAAAAATATCTGGGCCTAAATCAGCATAAGCTTTCATATTTTTCTGGTAGGCCTGTGCCCATACTAGGCCTTTAACAGGCTTAAACATAATTTAGGCCCTCAGTAACAATAGGCCATTTACAGGTGTAAATATCTTGAGCCCATAAAAACATGGGCCTTTAATAGGACGAAAGTGAGATTGGGCCCTGATTGTGCCAAATAACCCACTGGTCTTAGCAGGCCGAAATGGTGTCCCATTGACGATGCAGATCTTTCACATGTCGAAATTCGGACGGGCCGTAAATGCACCGACCTAACACACGGGCCTTTAACAGGCCGGAAGTTTGGTCGGGCTAGATTATTGGCATTTTTATATGGGCCGTTAATTGGCCCGATGTGACGTTGGGCCACATATGGCCCATCGATTTCGTCCAACGTTAACAGGCCGAAAATCACAATAGGCCAAAAGTGGCCCAAATCTATAGTGGGCCTCTAACAGGCCGAATGTCACACATGGCCGAATATGACGCAAATCCTTCACGATCGTTTATGGGCCGAAAGTTTCAATGGCCTGTAAATGGGCCCAAATGAAACAGGACCTTTAGCAGGCCGGAAATACACCGGGCCATAATTCGGCCCAAATACTAGGCGGACTATTAATGGTCCAGAAGTGACCATGGGCCGCGATGATGACAAGTTTAGGACAGGCCATTGACAGGCCGATTTTACACTAGCCGTACGAGCCTCAATTGAGAATGTTGGGCCTTTAGCTGGGCCGACCCATTATGGTCTGCAAAATCTTGTGGGCCTTTAGCTGGGATGGCCCATTGTGGTCCGCTAAATCTTGTGGGCCTTTAGCTGGGCCGGCCCATTATGGTCTGCAAAATCTTATGGGCCTTTAGCTGGGTCGGCCCATTATGGTCCGCTAAATCTTGTGGGCCTTTAGTTGGGCCGGCCCATTTAAACTTTATGGGCCACTTTTGGGCCCGTCCATGTGTCAACATATCGTAGGCCCATCTCGACCGTTGGATGAGTGACACCTGCGCCAACGCGGAGCTAACGCGTGGTTCCGTCGGCCAATGAGAATTTTACATGTGGAAAATCGGCATTGGTCGTCGCTGTTAGCGGGTTATCGGATCCAAAACCTGACCTGATAGCTTAATGGCGCTTAAAAGTGTCCCGTTATGGTGGATGCCATGTGTCGGCCACCCTTGACGAAAGCACTTCTATGATGCGCGATTTATCATCATGGAAGTGGACACTTCCGTGATGGTAATTTTGGTAATGTCATGGAACACTTCTACGACAGCACAGGTATGACTATCTTGATTCTGTCATAAAATTGTCATGGATGTACATGCATGACAAAAAACGCGACCTACTGTGACAAACACGTATCATCACGGAAGTGTATTTTTTTGTGCTACCCATTGTGGTTGGTCTGAGGGGGGTGTCTCCAACAGTGTTCCTCGGCTCGCACCTCTAGCATCACGATGGTCGAACTTGGAGTCATTCATCTGGTACACATGGCATCTCAGATCTGGACACAAGGTGACGTACACCGTCAAGGTCCACGGTCAAGGGGGTCAGGGCAGACGCGACCTCTCACTGCGTCCGCCATTTGAAGCGGCGCGCCGGCCCAGTGCGCCACCCGCTACACTCCCAGCTGTACCCGCCTCCTCGCCGCATTCAAAAACCTACATTTAAACCCACGTGGAATACGAGAAACCAACTCCGGCCGCACACGTCCGTTAAGGAGCAGGACGCTAGCCAAGCTCCTCCTTCCACCATTTTGTCCACTCTTTCAGTGGCATCCGACGAGAAGGAAGAGCAGTTCTCCGGCATAAAAGCCGTCTGGGTGGCCCGCCGAGCCCGACAATTACAAGCGAGGCAGCTTGCTTCTCCACCTACCTCGCCTAACCCATCGGAGGCAGTTGCCACACTAAGCCAGTGCGTGGTTCCGCGGCTGGGCTCTCCAATACAGCTCGAGGAAGAGTGCCGACTTGCTCCACGCTGGCTTGTTGGGGAGCATGGCGGCACGGGCATCATCGCTGCCCTCGATGCCTCCGCGTCATACAACGCCTCTAGTGTCTGCGACTGTGCCATCCACCGTCGACGCGCGCGTAGCCGTGACATGCAGGCAGAGAAAGAAGCTGCCGTGGATGTCGACAAGGTGACGCGGCTACGTGGATGTCGACGAGGTGACGGGCAGCACGTCCCCGTCCACCGCCATCATCGAGAAGAAGTAGAACACGGGGGGCTGCTGCCGGTTGTATCCCATGAAGGCCACCGCCGAGGCGACGCCGGCGAATACAGCCGGTGTCTTGCATGATTCTTCTTCTGCCGGATGCTGGAGGAGGACAAGGAGATTGGGCGGCGACCATTTAGATTTGGTATTTTAATTCTACCAGGCTGGTTGTAATGGGAGTATTATAAGTAGTATCATGCATGCCAACTAGTAATAGGCAAATTTGATGAGGTGGCGTAGAATTAAATGAAGAAAGAGAGGGTTGAGTATCATATTATGATACCGTATGGAATTAATAAGACCTCTTCCAATGCAAATGTGCTTAGATGAAGTGCTAAGTGCATTAAATGGCTTAGCAACTCAAGTCTCCAATGCATACATTCTTAGTTTGTTGTTGCTAAGTTTGCTTCATTTAATTAGCTATAGACTCAAAATTGTCTTTTCACCTAGGTACACGCGCTTAGCACCGTTTATTCCTGGGGTCACCAAACTAGTCTCTCTTTTCTTAATTAACTTGCCATATCATATTTTATGCCTACGTGGCAGGCTTAGCACCTATACATGGTGGAGCACTAGGAGAGGCCTAAGGCTGGTCATAGTGGGGAGTAACTTATACTGTAACATATTACTATGTTACTCTAAACATATCTCTCTTTATTAACTACATACCACATAATAAAAAAAATTCTTGGAGTGTGCTATGTTACTACCTAAGTTACTCCCACTATGAGGCTGGTCATAATGGGGAGTAACTTATACTAGTGTCATGCATATGATACTAGTCTAAGTTACTACCTCCATAATGCAAAGTAACATAATAGTAGTGTCATAGATGGGTTCATTTATTAGCTTGTAGACTCATCCTTTTTCGGGAAGTGCTATGTTACAATAACATATTATGTTACTCTAAACACCTCTCTACTCATTAACTACATGCCACATAAGCAAAAAATTCATAAAGTGCGCTATGTTACTACCTAAGTTACTCCCACTATGACTAGCCTGACTAGCCTAAGTTACTCTCACCGTGGTTAGTCTTAGGCCTTGTTTGGTTCAACCTCCTCCCAAGGGGTTTGGAGAGGAATGGAGGGGAATTTTTCTTGTACATTACTTAATCCCCCACAATCCCTATTAATCTATGTATATTGTGGGCATGTTATTTGACCCCTCATTTTGCCGTGCTACGACCAGTGTGAGTGTCTACATGTAGTACACCATCCTCTAATTTGGTGGATGCCAAGCCGGCCCGAAAAGGAGCTATAACTTTTTTTCAAGTTCAAAAATGTTACCGATGGGGATCCATAATTAAGCTAGAGGCGTCTCTTATTTTCTTTCGAATGGGCAATAAGCTGGAGAGCTGGAGAGTGTCTCTAATGGGCTGCCTCTAGTGTTAAGGCCCTCCAGTACAAAACACGGGCAGCCGACTGGGCCGATACAAAAGCCTATCCATCTTAAAGCCCATTTGTTTTTGTTTTTTGCGAGGAGAAGCCCATGTTTCTTGAAGAGGGGGCGATCCCAGAAAATCCCTCCTTCCTCCTCGCTTCCACTTATACTGCAGCTCGCTGGACTCTCCCTCTTTCGTCGCCCCCCAATTCCCCCCGCTCCCCATCTTCCTCACTCGTACAGAAAACCCCCGCTCACCTTCTTCCTCACTCATACAGAAAACACCTGCTCCTCTTCTTCCTCTCCTACAGAAAACCCCAGCCCTCCTTCTTCCCGACTCGCACTGCCACTAGGTTCGTCTCTGGCGACTCTCCTCAAACCCGTGAGCTCGGCGCGACGCCCACAAGGAAAATGGGGTCGGATGGCCCCAGCTCCAAGAAGATGAGGCTCCCGCAAGCGGCGATGCCAGTTGTAGATCCCGCACCCGGCAGCGCGGGGAGAAGCGGTGCCCCCCCCCCCCAACCGGATCTGAGGAACCGGTAGAATCTTCGGTGGACTGCATCAGCGATCTCCCGGACGCCATCCTTGAGGAGATAATCTCGCTTCTCCCCACCAAGGATTGATGCCGCACACAAGTCCTCTCAACTCGGTGGCGCCCTCTATGGCGCACCGCATCCCTCAATCTCGACTGTTGTTAGATATCTGTCCTTGATGAATTAGATCTCCTCAGAGCCATCGTCTCCTCTCACCAGCAGGGCCCCAATCAATGCCTCTGCATCCCGACATGCTACCTGTTGTCCATACTCGGCATGGTGGATGCTTGGCTGACATCCTCCGTTGTCCATCTTGCGGTTTTCCTCCTCTCTACACACTGCCACCTCTGCCCGGTGCCATGTACCAGACGATCTGGTACAAATGCTTCGACTCCCACTAATAAAAAAACTTTTGTCGGATTTCGGGTTCCGGCAGACCCTCTAGATTCGAACACTGGGGTGCGCATGGAGATTTAGCCCTCTACCTACCAGCACCTCACCGCCTCGCTATGAACTAAGCAATCAAAGGAACAACACAAGAGACACAGAGTTTATACTGGTTCAGGTCACCATTGTGGTGTAATACCCTACTCCAGTGTGTGGTGTGATGGATTGCCTCTTGGGCTGATGATGAATAGTACAAGGAAGAACAGCCTCGCGAGGGTCTGTTCTTGGCTGGTGCGATGAACTGCTAGGGGGAGTTCAGTCGCTCTCTCTACTAGTTTCTAGGTGAGGATCCGATGCCTCTACCTTGTGGTGGCTATTCCTATTTATAGGCAAAGGCCCAGGGCCTCTTCCCAAATATTGAGCGGGAAGGGCGCCAACAATTGGCCATTTTGAAGGGGAACATCTAGTACACTTGTCCTGACTAAAGTTGGTCCTCGCCTGTCAAAGGCTCTGGGGGTGACGCCGGCTTGGGCTCCACGATGACTTCCATCCTGCCGTTCTGCTGGTCTTGGTCTTGTTGCACCAAAATGGATGCCTTTGCTTGCTGCTCTTGCCTGCGCGTGCTCCCTTTGCACCAAAGAGGAAAGAAGGACATTGTGCGGGCTGGCGCCCGCCTGGCGCCCTTGGTCATCATGGCTTGCATCATGGGCACCTCGCGAGGTACCCTGCCTTCATCTCTCCGCCTCCTCGTGAGCCATCCTGACGAGGTCGTGCCTGAGGAAGCCTCCTGTCGTCCGCCCCACGAGGCTTGGCCCCTCGCGAGGGTCTTGAGCTCGTGTTGATGAAGATGGGACATGCTGGGCCGCCCCTTGAGCCACGCTGCAGGCCGCAGGCAGGCAAGTCTGGGGACCCCCATTCCCAGAACACCGACAATAGCCCCCGGGCCCAAGGCGTGCTCGGACTTGGCTGAGCTGAGAGGCGAAGGGGCAAGTGCAAAGCGTCGCGGACCCTAACAGCCTGCGGCCTCGGGCGCCGCGTGGTGGTTGATTGGACATGGGCGGCCCCGCTCTCCCACGAAGCCTCGGCAACTGTGCGAACCGTCAGGTCCCTGCATGCAAAGCGGGTCATGATTACCTGTGGTCGTGGAGGCAGGCGGTTGGCCTCCTCCGGCTATAAGTACGGGGCGGCGCCTGCCCTTCCGATCCATCCCTTCTTGCTTCTCCTTTTCCTTCATGGCTCCGCCAAAAAGGTTCTCGGCCGCGGAGAAAGGTAATGCCCGCCAGGCGGAACTTGACTCTCCTCCACCCAAGCGCGGTCGAGGCCGTCCCCGCAAACACCCTGCGACTCTCATGGTGGCTCCCCGCGGTCGCGAAGGCAATCTTCCGCGCGGTGAAGGGCGGCCGGCCGCCGCTGGGGGACGCGTCACGACCGCGCGACCCCTTAGGCCGCGCTCCCACTCGGTAGAGGAACTGCCGGAGTTTGTTGTGTGGGCGGCGGAGCCGGCCTGCACCCGGCTCCAACTCCCCCGCTTCCTCCTAGGTGAGCTTCCGGCTGGGGCCCCGGGCGGCCTCTGGCTCCAGGCGGACGGTTGCTGCGGCCGAGCCTCCTGGGCTTTGCTGGAGGTCTCCTCGGCCGGGAGCTTGGCCCTGACCTGCGGCTGGCAAACGTTTGCCCGCGCGCGTGGTCTAATCCGGTGGTGCACCCTGCACTTCAAGTTCGACGGCGATGCCACCCTCTACGCGAGGGTGTTCGGGGAAGATGGTCGCCGCGCTGGATGTTGCCCCGAGAGCGACGACCGCGACCGTGGGTCCAGCCCCGGCGATGATGAAGATGACAGCGCGCGTGCGGCCGGTGGCGGTCGAGGTTCATCGAGCTTCGACGGCTCTTCTTCGAGCAGCAACTCCTCCAGCGGTGACCGCGATCAGCCTCCGCGCTGCCGCGCTCGCCTGGAGGGAGGCAGCGGGCCTGCCTGCCATCGCGCCTCGGTGAAGCGCGAGACGGAGTCCTCCTGAGCTCTGGAGGCGGTTCGAGTCTCCCTCGCGAGCTGATGCCGGGCGAGTCACGCCTGTTTTGTTTTTCCTTTCCCTGCGCAAAAAGACAGTAGTGTAGGGCCCCTCGAGGGTGTGCTTGGACTATTGTTGTTTAATTATTGTACTGCTTCCTCTATTTTGGTATTTGTGCCCTCATGCCGTACGCTAGTGCGCAGGAATTACTTAGCTCGGGGGGAGGGCTTGTCGCGACCCTTGCTTCTCGAGGCCGAGGCTTTGTCGAACGTTCCATGTCCTGCAGGGGTTAGTCTGGAGAGGTAGTTCCCGGCCTTAGCCGTGGAGGCGATTGACCCAGGCCCTGTGTTCATGTCGCGATGCCCGTGGGGCACGGACTGGAGGGGTGCTCCTGTAGTGGACCCGAGTTGGGTAGTCTCGAACGACAAGGGCAGAAAACACTCGTGAGGGTGCCCGCGATGCCCCCTCACGAGACTTGCATGAGAGAAATCGGGGCAGGAGAGTGAAAAAGGCAAAGGGTCACAAACCAAAGACGACAACAACTTCAGCAAAACCTCGAATGGGGATGAATAGCCAACTGCAGAAAGCAAATGAGAAAAGCCGCATCCGGCACCTAATCTAGTCTTCGATGTCTTCTCACCAACGCGGAGCTAAGTGCTGCCACTAGGCATGGGAGGGAGCCCCAGGGCCTGAGGCCGGCGCTCCTGAGACTCCGGGGCATGTACAGCCCCACTCATTATTACGTGAGAGTGTCACGGGCGGCGAGCTTCACAGGCGTTGGCCTTCTTCACAGGGTCCGGGCCTTTCTCGTGAGGATAGACTTCACAGGCGTTCGCCTTCTTCACAGGCTCTGGGCCTTTTCCAAAACGCAACAGCTTCACAGGTGTTCGCCTTCTTCACAGGCTCTGGGCCTTTTCCAAAACACAACAGCTTCACAGGCATTCGCCTTCTTCACAGGCTCTGGGCCTTTTCCAAAACGCAACAGCTTCATAGGCGTTCGCCTTCTTCATAGGCTCTGGGCCTTTTCCAAAATGCAACAGCTTCACAGGCGTTCGCCTTCTTCACAGGCTCTGGGCCTTTTCCAAAACGCAACAGCTTCACAGGCGTTCGCCTTCTTCATAGGCTCTGGGCCTTTTCCAAAATGCAACAGTTTCACAGGCATTCGCCTTCTTCACAGGATCTGGGCCTTTTCCAAAACGCAACAACTTCACAGGCGTTCGCCTTCTTCACAGGCTCTGGGCCTTTTCAAGGGTAAAATCTCCGGAGGTGCTGGATGTTCCACGAGTTCTGGATGGGCACCCCCTCCTGAGTCTCCAGGCGCGCGGAGCCGGGCCTGGAAACATGAACAACCTTGAACGGGCCCTCCCACATGGGAGAGAGCTTATGCAGTCCCTCCCTGGAGAGGACCCACCTGAGCACGAGGTCTCCTACCTCGAGTGTCCTGGGGCGGATGTTGCGGCAGTGGTATCGCCGTAGCGCTTGTTGGTATCTTGCTGCTCAGAGCGCAGCTTCCCGGTGACGCTCCTCCCCCAGAACGAGGTTCACCCCCCGCATGGTGTCCTGCTGCGCCTTGTCGAATGCCAGGACCCGTGCGGAACAAAGTCTGACCTCGTGAGGGAGGACCGCTTCAGCTCCATAGACCAGGAAGAATGGGGTCTCGCTGGTTGGCTTGGTCGCGGTCGCGCGGATGGACCACAACACAGACTGAAGCTCGTTGTACCAACCTCGGCCGCATGCCTCCAATTCTTGAACGTCCTGGTTTTGAGGCCCCTCGGGACCTCCGCATTGGCCCGCTCGGCCTGACCGTTACTCCGGGGGTGCGCCACTGAAGCGTAACATATCTGCGTTCCAAGGTTAGCACAGTATGTTTTGAAGAGATTACTGGTGAACTGTGAACCGTTGTCGGTGATGATGCGGTTTGGTACCCCGAACCGGCTCACGGTGCCCTTGATGAACTTGACCGCAGACCCTGCGGGGATGGTGCGGACAGCTTCCACTTCAGCCCACTTAGTGAACTTGTCCACGGCGACGTAGAGGTAGCGATAGCCCCCTGGCACCCGAGGAAATGGGCCCAGGATGTCCAGCCCCCAGACTGCGAATGGCCATGAGAGAGGTATAGTTTGCAGACCTCCAGCTGGCAGATGGATTTGCTTGGCGTGGAACTGGCAGGCCTCGCAAGCTTTCACCAGTTCGACAGCATCATTGAGTGCAGTGGGCCAATAGAATCCACTGCGGAACGCCTTGCCAACGAGGGTCCGCGATGACGAATGATGCCCACAGTCTCCACCGTGTATATCCGCTAGAAGTTCCTTCCCTTGCTCCCTGGAGATGCAGCGCAGGGACACATCATTCGGCCGCCTTCGGTAGAGCTCTCCATCCATGATGCAGTATGTTGTGGCCTGCCGCGCCACGCGCTCCGCTTCCTCCTCCTTCTCTGGCAAGATCCCTTGTGTCAGATAGCTCCGGAGCTCCGTGATCCAGCACCCCTCCTGAGGCTCCAATGTCAAGAGCAGACGCGCCCCTGAGGCCGGGCCACAGACCGGGGCTCCCGAGGCTGGCGGCTAGGGGAGCTCCTCCCGAGGCTGCACCGCGCTTGACAGTGGTGGCGTGGCCGAGGGCTTGAAGAGCCGTTCTTCGAAGACGCCAGGCTCCTAAGGCAGTCGCCTGGATGCTCGTTTGGCAATGTCGTCGGCCTCCTGATTGGTGCCACGGGGCACGTGCTGTAACTCCAGCCCCCAGAACTGCTTCTCCATCCTGCGGACCTCCGCAAGGTAGGCTTCCATGTGCTCATCCCTTGGCTCGTATACTTTGTTGGAGAAGTTGACGAGGAGTTGTGAATCACCTTTGATGGTAAGACTTTTTACTCCGAGGGCTGCGGCCTTCGGGCCTGCTATCAAGCCTTCATATTCTACTATGTTGTTGGAGACCTTTTCTCCATGTTGGAAACAGAGCTGCATGGTGTAGTAGAGCTTGTCTTGGGTAGGAGATATAAGCACCGCACCAGCCCCCGCGCCGTGCCTGGAGAATGCCCCGTCGAAGTACATGACCCAACCATCCGGTGCCTCACTTCCCGGGGAGAGGGATCGATCCTCATCGGCCTTTAGGCCCGGCGCCTCCGTCCACTCTGCTACGAAATCCGCCAAGGCGTCCCCCTTGATGACTTTGGTTGTGCTGAATTCGAGCTAAAACGCTTGCAGTTCAATCTTCCACTCAGCGACTCTTCCAGCTGAGTTGGGTCTCCTGAGCACCCTCTCCAAAGGGTACGCTGAGACGACCTTGATGAGGTGGCCCTAAAAATAATGCCGCAGCTTGCGCAAGGCCACCAATAGTGCGAGGAGAAGTTTCTGAGGCATGGGGTACCGTGCCCTTGCGTCCCGCAACACTGTGCCAACGAAGTACACAGGATGTTCTACTTGGTTGGGAGTGCTGGTGTCGATGGCGCCCTCCGAAGACCGTGGCACCTCCTGAGGCAGGGGAGCCCCCAGCGGCTGGTCGCTAGGGGGAGGGGTTCCCGCTGTCTTGACTGTGTTTCCCAGCGGCGGCTGATCCTTCTCAGCTGTGGCGGTGGTCTCTGCGAGTCTTTCTTGTTCATGCTCCGCCCCGACCCGAGCGGATGACGTGGCTTTGTTCCGACGCCCCTCCCTAACCGCCACCAGGGCTGCGCTAGCGGAGTAGGGAGTGGCTGCAAGGTAAAGCACCAGGGGCTCCTGAGGGCGTGGGGCCACCATTACTGGAGGGATGGCTAGGTACCTCTTGAGGTCTTGGAACGCCTTGTCTACCTCTTCAGTCCATTCAAAGGGTCCCTTTTTCTTCATCAGCTGGAAGAAAGGAAGCGCTCGCTCCCCCAGCTTGGAGATGAAGCGCCCCAGTGCTGTCACACGCCCAGTGAGCTTCTGCATTTCTCTGAGGGTCTTTGGCGGGCTCATGTCCTCGACCGCCTTGACCTTTTCCGGGTTATCCTCGATGCCCCGGTGGGACACGAGGAAGCCTAAGAGCTTGCCTGAGGGGATCCCAAACACGCACTTCTCTGGGTTGAGCCGCAGGCTCACGGCGTTGAGGCTCGCAAAGGTTTTCTCCAGGTCTTGTATCAGGGTCTATGCCTTGCGAGACTTCACCACAATATCATCGACGTAAGCCTCAAAGTTTTTCCCGAGCTGTGGGCCCAAGGCGATGTGCATCAGCCGCTAGAAGGTCGCCCCTGCATTGCACAACCCGAACGGCATGCACGTGTAGCAATACACCCCACTCGGGGTTAGAAAGGCCGTTTTTTCCACATCTTCTACCGCCATCTTGATCTGGTGATACCCAGAGAAGGCATCCAAGAAACACAACAGGTCGCACTCGGCAGTGGAGTCGACGATCTGATCGATGCGGGGGAGCGGGAACGGATCTTGCGGGCAAGCTTTGTTGAGATTGGTGAAGTCGACACACATACGTTCCTTCCTTCCTTTCTTTGGCACAACGACTGGGTTGGCCAACCAATCCGGGTATCGGACCTCGCGAATGACCCCTGCAGCCTCCAACTTGCGGGTCTCTTGGACGATGAAAGCCTGCTTTTCCATGGACTGCCGTCTTGCCTTCTGCTTCACGGGTCAGACATTGGGGCACACATTGAGGTGGTGCTTGATTACGCCCCTTGGGATCCCTGCCAGTTGATCGGGCTCCCATGCGAATACCTTCTTGTTCGCGCGTAGGAACTTGACCAGGGCCTCCTCCTGCTCGGGCTCGAGGTTGGCGCCTATGGTGAAGGTGGCGTCACTGGATCCGTCCTCGTCGACCAGCATCTGCTTGGTTTCTGCCTTGTCTTGGGTGAACAACTGCTTCTTCTTGGCCGGTGCAGCCCCCTTGGGCTCATGGGCGTCCGAGTCGGCGGGCTGCGCCAACGCCGCCGTCTTGAAGGCGAGCTCGAGCACTTGTAACGCATCCCCGATGTCTCCCCACATGGTGAGGATGCCGCTGCTCCCGGGCATTTTCATGAGGGTGTACGCCGGGTGAGTCGCAGCCATGAACCGGGCCAGCGCCGGGTAGCCGAGGATGGCATTGTATGGGAGGTCGATGGGGGCGATGTCGAAGTCGATTAGCTTCGTGCGGAAGTTGTCGTAGGTGTCGAAGGTTACCGGGAGACGGATCTGCCCAAGGGAGCCGGAGGACCCACCCTCGATACCCAAGAAGGGCCGGCTGGGCCGAAGCCGCTCCGGTGGTATGTGGAGGAGGCTGAAGGCTTCAATTGAGAGCACGCTGAGGCCCGAGCCGCCGTTGATGAAAGTCCTGGTGACGGCCACCTGGCAGATGGTGGGAGTGCACAGCATCAGGAGCGCGCCTGAGCAGGCTGAATTGGAGGGGTGGTCCTTTGAGCTGAAGGCCAGATCGGCCTTGGGCGCCGACCGACCTGAGGGAGCCCCCTGCTGCGTGGAAGCGGCACCGACCTGGCAGACGAATGGCTTGACGCGGCGGCCCGAAGGTGGCGCCTACGAGCCGCCCAGGAGGGCCGTGACGACCGGGGGCACCGGCATAGAGCGCCTAGCAAGGAAGAGGTTGCGCAACTCTTCCCAAGGGGCCATGGAAGCCGCCCGTAACTTGTCCGGCTGCCGCACCTGTTGCAAGGCCGGGGCCAAGGCTTGGATCCCCCCGGCCCCCGTGCTAGTGCTAACGACCAGAGCGGACGGCGCGCCCCTCATCGCAGGGCGAGTCGTGGTGTCGGCGGAGAGCGGGTCGGCGGAAGGAGAAGCTCTGGCGCACCCCTAGCTGGCGCGCCAAATGTCGGATTTCGGGTTCCGGCAGACCCTCTAGATTCGAACATTGGGGTGCGCACGGATATTTAGCCCTCTGCCTACCTGCACCTCACTGCCTCGCTATGAACTAAGCAATCAAAGGAACAACACAAGAGACACAGAGTATATACTGGTTCAGGCCACCATTGTGGTGTAATACCCTACTCCAGTGTGTGGTGTGATGGATTGCCTCTTGGGCTGATGATGAACAGTACAAGGAAGAACAGCCTTGCGAGGGTCTGTTCCTGGCTGGTGCAATGAACTGCTAGGGGGAGTTCAGCCGCTCTCTCTACTGGTTTCTAGGTGAGGATCCGATGACTCTACCTTGTGGTGGCTAGTCCTATTTATAGGCAAAGTCCCAGGGCCTCTTCCCAAATATTGAGCGGGAAGGGCGCCAACAATTGGCCATTTTGAAGGGGAACATCTAGTACACTTATCCTGACTAAAGTTGGTCCTCGCCTGTCAAAGGCTCTGGGGGTGACGCCGGCTTGGGCTCCACGATGACTTCCATCCTGCCGTTCTGCTGGTCTTGGTCTTGTTGCACTGAAATGGATGCCTTTGCTTGCTGCTCTCGCCTGTCCTTGCTCCCTTTGCACCAAAGAGGATAGAAGGACACTGTGCGGGCTGGCGCCCGCCTGGCGCCCTTGGTCGTCATGGCTTCCGTCATGGGCACCTCGTGAGGTACCCCGCCTTGATCTCCCCGCCTCCTCGCGAGCCAGCCTGGCGAGGCCGTGCCTGAGGAAGCCTCCTGTCGTCCACCCCGTGAGGCTTGGCCCCTCGCGAGGGTCTTGAGCTCGTGTTGATGAAGATGGGCCATGCTGGGCCGCCCCTTGAGCCACGCCACAGGCCGCAGGCAGGCAAGTCTGTTGACCCCCATTCCTAGAACGCCGATAACTTTCACTTGTGGTGGTTTATCTATCGGAGGCCTCACTTCACAGCATCATCCACTCTAGTTGCCCTGTCGTGGAGCGCTTGCTAATTGTTTTGGGAATAGAAATCCCTATTAGTTGTCTCCAAATAAAGTCGCCTCACTTTAAAAGCATTGGAATTTGTTTTGAAGGACAGCAACTCATCATCGAAGATTCCCCTTCACTTCAAAGGTTGCTCCTTGATGATTGTTATAAACCTTAAAAACTGTCGTCTTTGCGCCCAAGCTGGAGACCTTGGGTCTAATTAGTGGTCTAATTAGTTCTCCATTTGATGATCACAACAAGTTGGTGTTTGGCTCCTCACTTTTTCAGGTACCGTATATTATCATCTACACATTTTGTAATCATAAGCTGCATTTTTCATTTGTGCGCATAAGTTTTATATCATCCTGGATTACACTTTTGGTACTAATATTATGTTATATTGTCACGTCCAATATGTATACTATCCTAAAGAGACTCGAAGGTCCCACCAAGGATAGAACCGCATATTGATACGCTTTTGCAAGGTGGATATCATTACATCAACATTACATAATAGATGGGGATACATACAAAAGGCATACAATGCCACACGAATACAACATCACAATACATAAGAGCAACATCCGACTACGGATGAATCACAAGCAGAAACTCAAACGAAATCCACCCTGCTAGCCCAGGCTGCCGACCTGGAACCTATCCCCTGATCAAAGAAGAAGCACAAGAAGAACTCCAAGACAAGTGAACATCGCTCTCATGTCATGATCATCGCAGAACCTGTACGTGCAACTGTTGTTGTAGTAATCTGTGAGCCACGAGGACTCAGCAATCCCATTACCATGGGTATCAAGACTACCAAAGCTTAATGGGTAAGGAGGGGGGTAAAGTGGTGAGGTTGCAGCAGCGACTAAGCATGATATGGTGGCTAACATACGCAAATAAGAGTGAGAAGAGAAGCAACGGAACAGTCGTGAAGCTAGCAATGATCAAGAGGTGATCCTAAACTCCTACTTACGTCAAACATAACCCAAAACCGTGTTCACTTCCCAGACTCCGCCGAGAAGAGACCATCACAGCTACACACGCGGTTGATGCATTTTAATTAAGTCAAGTGTCAAGTTCTATACAACCGGATATTAACAAATTCCCATCTGCCACATAACCGCGGGCACGGCTCTTGAAAGTTTATACCCTGCAGGGGTGTCCCAACTTAGCCCATGATAAGCTCTCGCGATCAACAAAGGATATTCCTTCTCCCAGGAAGACCCGATCAGTCTCGGAATCCCGGTTTACAAGACATTTCTACAATGGTAAAACAAGACTAGCAAAGCCGCCCGATGCGCCGACAATCCCAATAGGATCTGCACATATCTCGTTCTCAGGGCAACACCGGATGGGACATCCTACGAGTAAAACCAGACCTCGAGTTTCCCCGAGGGGGCCCCGCAGTCTACTCGGTTCGGACCAACACTTAGACAAGCATTGGCCCGGGGGGGGGGCTAAAATAAAGATGACCCTCAGGTTAATTACTCCCAAGGGAAATGTAGGTGGTGGTGAGGCAAATGGTAAAACCAAGGTTGGGCCTTGCTGGACGAGTTTTATTCAAAGCGAACTGTCAGGGGGGTCCCATAAATCACCCAACCGCGTTAGGGACGCAAAATCCGGGAACGTAATACCGATATGACGGAAACTAGGGCGGCAAGAGTGGAACAAAACACCAGGCATAAGGCCGAGTCTTCCACCCTTTACCAAGTATATAGATGCATTAATTAAATAAGAGATATTGTGATATCCCAACATAATCCTGTCCACCATGGAGCAATCTTCAACTTCACCTGCAACTAACAACGCTATAAGAGGGGTTGAGCAAAAGCGGTAACATAGCCAAGCAACGGTTTGCTAGGAAGGGTGAAAAGGTTAGAGGCTGACATGGCAATTTGGGAGGCTTGATCAACAAGGGATAGGTAGCGCGGCAAAGCGATAGAATGAAGCAACTAGCATAGCAATGATAGTAGTGAGATCCAGGGTAGCGGTCATCTTGCCTGAAATCCCGCAAGGAAGAAGAACGAGTCCATGAAGAAGATGAAGCCACGCAGACGAACCAAGCGGCGACATGGACAAGCTCTGAACCCGACGTGGTTCCTGTCCGAGGAAGAAGGAAGCAGGGGAGGATGCCAGGCACGTGACTTGGCGACGCAGAGGAAGCAAACGAAGTCGAGGAAGAAGATCGCGACATCCTTGGACCCTTCTTGCTCCTGGCCTTGCTTGAAGTTGAAGAAGACGACGAGGAGGCCTCACAAACGACGGCGGAACGCGCTCGGTGATTCTTCTCTGAACTCTCTCTGCTTTCTCACTTGGGATCGAAGGAGGAGACGAAGGAAGAAGATAGAGGTGGCGGCGGCTGAGGGGGGAAGAGGGAAACCCTAGGGCGTGGCTGCTGGCTTAAAAGGAGGGGAGAAGACGGCGTGACCTCGGCGTCCGTGTAGCTCACGGCGCTAGCGTGGGTGTTCTGTCTCTAGAACAAAGACGGCGACGCAACGGGGCAGGTGGCCGTGAACAGAGTTGGGCCAGGTGGGCTGTGGATGGGATTGAGGCCTTCCTTTCTTTCTTTTATTCTTCCTAAAATAATTAGAGACCTCCAAGATTGAAAAGGCCAGGGGTTTTGGGAAGTAAATTCACAGAGATAAAGATATATAGGGAGTCCTGGATTTATGCAGTATTTGAATAAATTGGTTTGGCCATTTTTAAAGGTATAAAAATAATTCAAGTTTGAATTAAATTCAAACTTGAGCCATTTTTGAACCCAACCAAAACAACTCCAAAATAGATGACGTTTGTCAGAGAGGTTAAGGATGAGGTGCACTAGCATCAGGAAAAGAGTGAACAACTATGGAGGAGGGGAAAGGTCACTTGCAAAAACATGAAAGAGAGAAGAAGGAGGTGATTATGCATAGGCATTGTTTGAGAGATAGATGGCAAGGAGTGATGCACACACCCAACACAAACAAGATGACTAGCACAATGAACATGATGAGCATGGGGAATGCAATATGACAAGAAGCACAATGCAACAATTATGACCATGATGCAATAACATAGGATGGCAAAATACAATATGACAATGATGGGCATGGCATGCAACAAACAAAGATGGCATAATGCAATACAATAAAAGATGAACATGTTGCAAGAAGAAAAATAAGACAAGGCACTCAACATGGTCATGGCATCAACATAGAGGAATGAAATATGCAAAATAATTATGATAATGCAAGAAACAAAATAAACACCGACAACAACGAAAAATAAATGGAAGGCAACTCGAGCATTGGTCTCGGGGCGTTACAACTCTCCTCCACTAACAGAAGATCTCATCCCGAGATCTCAGGAACAAGACGGGAGACAAAGAGGATGAGGTGAAGTAACAATGTAAGAGAGAAGATGAACAAAGTCGAAAGCACTCGGTTAGAAAAGATGAACGGCGAATATGACGAGAATCAAATGCTCACGGAATAAGATAGAATCTGAAACCACTCCGGTTAGAACAAGGTAGAGATGGAAAAAGAGCGAAAGAATTCTGACAGCATCCGGTTGAAGATGGAAGGAATAGAACATGAACTTCAAAAGATGGGATGAACCTTGACGAGATGAACAACGCAATGCCTCCGAAAGAATTGAAAGAATGGAATGAAAAGAACTTAGAAGGAAGGGTTGAACGGAGCTGTTGAGAAAATCAAGAACGAAAGAATAAGCTTGTTGTGGACTTATCAAAAATAACTCAAAACTTGAGGTGAAATTATACCACACCGATGTCTGAATAGCTGAGAAGAACGAAGAAATGCAAAACTCCACTTCAGTAGAAAACGGAGAATTATTTGCACTTCGAGACACGAGAAGAAAGGATACTTGAACTCCTCCAACAAGAATCTTGATGAAATCTTGAAGAATGAATTAAATCATGAAGAACCACCGTGAAGAACTCCGGTGAACAAAGGATGATGGGATAGAAATGAAGGATGAAAGACTAAGATTAAGCCTTGCGGTGATTTAAATGGGGGTTCCGACAAAATGGCCGAGGAAATTTGAACTCTGGAAAAGAAAAGATGAAAAACAATTAAAACTAGAATTTATTCCTCAAGAACAAACTCTGAAGGAAGGGATTACTCAATTGGAGGAAGTAAGAATAAGATTTATTGTATGCCTATCCTTCATCAGATTTAATTGATGACAACCGGATTTGGCATGCAACTTATTCTTGTTGAAAAGGATTAAGGGGAATATGGCGCAAAACTTGAGAAAGTCTTCAAGAACCACCGGTAGGATTGAAAAGAATGAATGACTTGATATGACGACAAGGAATAGGAATGTTGAACGAACCACCGTTAGAAATGAAAATGAACGAAGAAAAGAGAAAGAATCGCCGGGAAGAATTAGAGCAAGCACGAAGATACTTGAGGGAATTTAGAGACAAGAGAACGAAGAGATCATGAGCTGATTAGAGAACACTTGAATGAAGCACCAGGATAATTGGATAACGGTAGCTGAAATGTGAGGACGAAGAATTCTTCTGGAATGATGGCCTCCGATGAAAAGAAACGGGAGAACAACTTCTGACATACTCCGGATGGGTAAGAAAACAATATCTGACAAATGGAATAATTCAAGAGGGTAGCATGAAACTAGAACCGCAAATCTTCGAAAGAACGGACAAGATATAGAGGAAAAACTCTTCTTCTATCTTGAAATGACGACGAGGAACGCCACCAAAATTACTGAGATGCTCCGGGAGAATGAAAAGCGAAGAGGTTGGGCCAACAATGAAAAGAGTTTGAAAACGATCTTGGAGAAGGCATGTGACTGATGAAATCCATTCTTACGTCACACTTTGAAAAGAATTTGGGAATAGCTCCAGAATAATTAGAAGAGTCAGGTAAGATCCTGGGAAAAGACCTGTGGGTTAGGGCCCACTAAAGAAAACACCGTTGGAAAGAATTGTTGAAGAGATAGATGATGCACCGGAACAATTGAAATATTTGAATGAGGTGACAACCTTGAATTAATTCACACACAGAAGAATCTCCTGAGATGTCTTCCAAACTCCGGAATGATTGAATGGCGAGAGGCAAATGAGCAAGGAGAACACTTTAACCAAGGGAAAGGATACGATCAACACCGAAAAACTTGAATTGTGTCCACCAGAAAAGAAAAACAAGACGAACAATGACGAACTATGCGAGAATTCACCGGTTGAAATAATTGAGGGAAGACTAAAGAGGCTCCGTACGAATGAAATTGATGCTCGAAACAGACTCAGACTCCGGGAAGAAAAAGGGTAGTAGGGCGGGAAAAAACAAAGGCAACTTGGAAGGGGAACCAACAAATATCTTGAAGAGAAAACACCGGTTGAAATAATTGAGGAAGGAATGCAAAGACTTCACATGAGTAGGATGGATACTCGATTACGGACTCCGGCTCCGAGAATAAAAAGGGGTGGGCGGGTGGGAAAAAGAAAACAACTGAGGATTGAACTTGGTAAAGATGAAGAGGCTCGAGTCAACTTGACGAGAAATGCACCGGATAAAAAGAGCTGAGGAACCAACGATCGGAAAACCAACTGCGTGGTCCTAAGAAAAATTTGAAGGGAAGAGAAGTAATTCAAAACACCTACGTCAAGATTCCTCACCAGAGCGACGAAGGGGCTAAGGAGTAAAAGAGTTCCTACTCTCCGATATAACTAGACTCCGAAAACAGTTTTCCTTCTAGACTCAACAACGACCAAACTACACGATCAATCAAGGGGGCTCCTATGGTCGGTCGAGGCTCTGATACCAACTTGTCACGCCCAATATGCGATACTATCCTAAAGAGACTCGAAGGTCCCACCAAGGATAGAACCGCATATTGATACGCTTTTGCAAGGTGGATATCATTACATCAACATTACATAATAGATGGGGATACATACAAAAGGCATACAATGCCACACGAATACAATATCACAATACATAAGAGCAACATCTGACTACGGATGAATCACAAACAGAAACTCAAACGAAATCCACCCTGCCAGCCCAGGCTGCCGACCTGGAACCTATCCCCTGATCAAAGAAGAAGCAGAAGAAGAACTCCAAGACAAGTGAACATCGCTCTCACGTCATGATCATCGCAGAACCTGTACCTGCAACTGTTGTTGTAGTAATCTGTGAGCCACGGGGACTCAGCAATCCCATTACCATGGGTATCAAGACTAGCAAAGCTTAATGGGTAAGGAGGGGGGTAAAGTGGTGAGGTTGCAGCAGCGACTAAGCATGATATGGTGGCTAACATACGCGAATAAGAGCGAGAAGAGAAGCAACGGAACTGTCGTGAAGCTAGCAATGATCAAGGGGTGATCCTGAACTCCTACTTAAGTCAAACATAACCTAAAACCATGTTCATTTCCTGGACTCCGCCGAGAAGAGACCATCACAGCTACACACGCGGTTGATGCGTTTTAATTAAGTCAAGTGTCAAGTTCTCTACAACCGGATATTAACAAATTCCCATCTGCCACATAACCGCGGGCACGGCTCTCGAAAGTTTATACCCTGCAGGGGTGTCCCAACTTAGCCCATGATAAGCTCTCGCGATCAACGAAGGATATTCCTTCTCCCATGAAGACCCGATCAGTCTCGGAATCCCGGTTTACAAGACATTTCGACAATGGTAAAACAAGACCAGCAAAGCCGCCCGATGCGCCGACAATCCCGATAGGAGCTGCACATATCTCGTTCTCAGGGCAACACCGGATGAGACATCCTATGAGTAAAACCAGACCTCGAGTTTCCCGAGGGGGCCCCGCAGTCTACTCGGTTCGGACCAACACTTAGACAAGCATTGGGCCGGGGGGGCTAAAATAAAGATGACCCTCGGGTTAATTACTCCCAAGGGAAATGTAGGTGGTGGTGAGGCAAATGGTAAAACCAAGGTTGGGCCTTGCTGCAGGAGTTTTATTCAAAGCGAACTGTCAGGGGGGTCCCATAAATCACCCAACCGTGTTAGGGACGCAAAATCTGGGAACATAATATCGATATGACGGAAACTAGGGCGACAAGAGTGGAACAAAACACCAGGCATAAGGCCGAGTCTTCCACCCTTTACTGAGTATATAGATGCATTAATTAAATAAGAGATATTGTGATATCCCAACATAATCCTGTCCACCATGGAGCAATCTTCAACTTCACCTTCAACTAACAACACTATAAGAGGGGCTGAGCAAAAGCGGTAACATAGCCAAGCAACGGTTTGCTAGGAAGGGTGAAAAGGTTAGAGGCTGACATGGCAATTTGGGAGGCTTGATCAACAAGGGATAGGTAGCGCGGCAAAGCGATAGAACGAAGCAACTAGCATAGCAATGATAGTAGTGACATCCAGGGTAGCGGTCATCTTGCCTGAAATCCCACAAGGAAGAAGAACAAGTCCATGAAGAAGATGAAGCCACGAAGACAAACCAAGCGGCGACGTGGACGAGCTCTGAAACCGACGCGGTTCCTGTCCGAGGAAGAAGGAAGCAGGGGAGGACGCCAGGCGCATGACTTGGCAACACAGAGGAAGCAAACGAAGTTGAGGAAGAAGATCGCGGCATCCTTGGACCCTTCTTGCTCCTGGCCTTGCTTGAAGTTGAAGAAGACGACGAGGAGGCGTCACAAACGACGGCGGAACGCGCTCGGTGATTCTTCTCTGAACTCTCTCTGCTTTCTCACTTGGGATCGAAGGAGGAGACGAAGGAAGAAGATAGAGGTGGCGGCGGCTGAGGGGGGAAGAGGGAAACCCTAGGGCGTGGCTGCTGGCTTAAAAGGAGGGGAGAAGACGGCGTGACCTTGGTGTCCGTGTAGCTCACGGCGCTAGCGTGGGTGTTCTGTCTCTAGAACAAAGACGGCGACGCAACGGGGCAGGTGGCCGTGAACAGAGTTGGGCCAGGTGGGCTGTGGATGGGATTGAGGCCTTCCTTTCTTTCTTTTATTCTTCCTAAAATAATTAGACACCTCCAAGATTGAAAAGGCCAGGGGTTTTGGGAAGTAAATTCACAGAGATAAAGATATATAGGGAGTCCTGGATTTATGCAGTATTTGAATAAATTGGTTTGGCCATTTTTAAAGGTATAAAAATAATTCAAGTTTGAATTAAATTCAAACTTGAGCCATTTTTGAACCCAACCAAAACAACTCCAAAATAGATGACGTTTGTCAGAGAGGTTAAGGATGAGGTGCACTAGCATCAGGAAAAGAGTGAACAACTATGGAGGAGGGGAAAGGTCACTTGCAAAAACATGAAAGAGAGAAGAAGGAGGTGATTATGCATAGGCATTGTTTGAGAGATAGATGGCAAGGAGTGATGCACACACCCAACACAAACAAGATGACTAGCACAATGAACATGATGAGCATGGGGAATGCAATATGACAAGAAGCACAATGCAACAATTATGACCATGATGCAATAACATAGGATGGCAAAATACAATATGACAATGATGGGCATGGCATGCAACAAACAAAGATGGCATAATGCAATACAATAAAAGATGAACATGTTGCAAGAAGAAAAATAAGACAAGGCACTCAACATGGTCATGGCATCAACATAGAGGAATGAAATATGCAAAATAATTATGATAATGCAAAAAACAAAATAAACACCGACAACAACGAAAAATAAATGGAAGGCAACTCGAGCATCGGCCTCGGGGCGTTACATATATGCTCAATGAAGAGTTCGTCCATGGATAGCCTATCAATGCTGCTGGATTCTGTCAAGATCTTATATATCAGAATGTTTAGTTATGATCTGAACATAATTATTGTCTTGCTGTGATGCTTTCAGTCTCTGGAGAATTTATATGTAAAGGTGATGATTTCATGCACGTTGAAAGACCGTATATATTGTACTAGAATTAACCGTTCAGTTGTTGCTCTTTCGACATACTCTTTTTTCATACCTTAACTTTTTTCAAATCATCATGTCTACTTAGGTATTACAACCACATGGAGAAAAACATATAACCAATCGGTGGCGTAATAAGCACCAGGATTTACTCAGTTCTCATGACATTCGTTTGAGAACAATAACGATGGAAAGATATGCGTCCAACCAGGCAAACAGAAGCTTTGTCACATTCTTCCTGTTGAATGAGAGGTTACTATTGTCCATGAGGCTTAAATTTTACCGCAAGAGATTTCTCACGGACATGTCTAACAAAAAAAAGAAGTTTCAGGTGGATAAATGGGCTTCTAAACGTGCTCGGCTTCTATTTACAACAAGTTGTAGTCATCCTGAAATTATTATTTTTGCACGGGATGTTGATTTTATGGATCAGACTGATCCATTTGTTTGTGACTGCGAAAAAAGAGTGGTTGGTTTAGATGTTACTGCCATGTTCAATCCGGGTTTTGGCTAAAAATTTGATGAACAATTAATCCTTGGGCTTTTTGTTCCGTTTGTAAGCTTGAGTTGCATGTTGTTGCCCTCGTATTCCCCTCCACCTGCCACTACACTGCCGCATCTTCCACGGCTGTTGTTCGTTCCCGTCTGAGGCCTCGCCGTCGTTCTCCGCCTTGGTTCACTCGTTGTGCCCATCGTTGGCTGGCGTTGTCAACATGGTCAACAACCAAGAGGAATCAGGAGATGATTGTACGTGGAGAGGCTGACAGTAGGGACCCACCAGGGTCATTGCATTACGCAAGTAGGTGCCTCGTCATTACAAGCCAAAAAATATTTCCTCCTAATTGTTTGACAACTAGGTCCCACACCATTGTCAATGTAGTCAATAAACGAGAAAATTACACAACAAGCGGATAACACCAGTGATCCAGTGGCTCGCCCAGTTGTGTTTTAGTTTCAGAGACGGAGCTCAACTTCATGTTGTGCGGGGGCTATGGCCCGTCTAGCCCATGCTTACGCTTTTATTTAAGCACATGACGAGCCCAGTTGATATATTTTTTCTTTCTGAAAATGGCTAGCACAGTTCTTTTATTTTGGAGAATACCAAAACCGAGGCCTACTTGCTTTTCTAAGCCCTGCTGGGCTGCAAATTTTTCAAGACGAGGAGGGATGTAAGTAGTAAGAAATAGGCTTCTCCAGAAAATTGGCTATAAGTTGTAAGAAATGGGCTGTAAATTTTTAAACCAAAGCCAATCGGCAATTACATTAAAATATATTTTTTTTGGATTTTTCTACTGTCTACTCTTATAAAAACCAAAGCCAACTCGCAATTACATTGAAATATCGTATTTTCTCCCACAAGATAAAGTACTCATACAAATGCATATTCATGTTCCGTGCAACGCGCAGGCATCTTGCTAGTTAAGATTTTAAATTTCATTCATTTTTTTACAGAGAATTGTTTTTTTAATTTTATTTTGATATAATTTTTTTAAAAATATTTTCAATGTGACTCGAAATTTCGTGATTAAAAGAGTTCGGACCCCACCGAAATATGCAAAATTTCGTTGAATTTTTTAGCAGTGCCCAGAATATATGGTCTGTAATGCTAATAAAAAGAATATGGGCTTCAAATATCCTTAGGAATTAGCAAATGGGTTGTAAATTATTGAAAATAATGGCTAATGGGTTGTATGTTGTTTTCCATAAATTTGGAGGCTGACTTCTGGGCCTACTAGGTTGATGATGACATTGTCCTAAAAAAATTTGACGCGTACGGAAGGCTTTGTCAACTTAGTCAACATAGAGCAGTGATTGTTGGATGTCCATCCAACGGTCGTCATGCTTCTTCAATCTCTGATCGTCCTACTCCAACCGTCCAAACCAGCGCCGGTGGGACTGCCTGCTCCCTCCTCCCGTGGTTGGCTATGCTGCCGCCAGGCCATCCCTCTACCCACCCTCACATCCTGTTATTTTCCGGCGACATCAGCCTCACCCCGCAGCCGACCAGTCAGCGCTCATACTCCCCTCAGCATGGGCATCCGCTGCGGTGGCTTCGCTGGCTCCGGGTCGTTCCCTTCCTGGGCCTTGCCCTCGTCCACAGCATTTGTGCTCTCGGCGCGGCGAGGTCAACATGGTCAACAAACAACAGTCATCGGAAGAGGCTGACAGTAAGGACCCACACAAGGAAATGCCTTCTTATTACGCTCAAAATAATGATTCCTTCACCTGACAGCTACGACCCACTAGAAGGGCCTCTGTATTTCGCGAAAAATACACCCCCCCTGACAGGTCGGACCCACCAGCTATATCTTCGCATGCAAGGAAGTGCCTCCTTATTATGCATAAAAAAATGAATACTCTCCCTGCTAGCTGGGACCCACCATAGTGGGAGGCTGACTTGTGGGCCTACTAAGTTGACCGGGACGGAGTGCCTTGTCAATTTAGTCAATATGAACGATTCTAGCACCAGTGACCGTATAATGTCCATCCAACGGCCGTAGTGCTTCTTCAACCTCTGATCTTCTTGCTCCAGCCGCCCAAACCAGCGCCAGTCGTGTCGTGTGCTCCTGCCTTCCGTGGCCGGTTGTGCTGCCGCGGAGGCCTCACCGCCCCTACTACTCCATCATTTATTGGAGCATTAGTGCCCTATTTTACATCATTTGTTGGAGTTGGCTGTTTTTGATGATGAAAAAAGCATTTTGTGATGATCTAAATTTTACTCCAATCACTTTTTTATGATATACTCCCTCCGTCCCAAAATAAGTGACTCAACTTTATACTAACTTTGCATTAAAGTTAGTACAAAGTTGAGTCACTTATTTTAGGGCGGAGAAAGTATTTTACATTATTTATTGAAGATGATCTCAGAAAGATGCCTAAGATTAGGAGTAACACTAGCCAACATAGCATTACACAGATCTTCTTCTTACTGCACGGGCGTGTCTTAACTTTGTGATACAGTAACCATTTATATATATCAGCTACACACATTTTTCAAAAGTTAATTCCGACGTGCCACCTACCTATATATCGTGCATAAATTCTCATCCACAAGCCATTTTCAAAAGTAATGCTATGTGCAACAACAAGATCTGTAAGGGAGTGGTGTGCTTCGGATGCCAAGCCGCTTTCACTCGCTTAACTCGTGTCAATCGCGTCATTGTCGTTCCCACGACTAGCTTTCATCATACAGCTTCGAGTCCTTTTTCTGGACACGAATATAATTCTGTTTGGTTTGATCTCTCCATTCATGCGCTGATTTTTTTTTTTGTTCTGAAGCTTTTCTCTCCATCGACGACTACCCTACCATCACACGCCATTATGTCAAGTTTTCAGCTCATTCACGAGCAAGTCATGACAATGTCACCACTGAAGGTGAATGGTGAAGTCGTAAAGCGAAAGAATTAGGAGGTTTGGAGCATTGCAGCTTGGCATCACCGACGAGCGCTCTGCTCTTCGTGCGTAGTTGTACGTTTTAACCGTTAATTTATGTTTATCTTGCTTAACCCTCCACAAGTTGCTAAAAAAACACTGCTTGGAACTGGTACAGTTGTTTGCAATGGTTCAAACGAAGTTCCCATCGGGTCGGGGCTCTGACTCAATTGATTTTGTCGGTGCTTATTCTTTTAGAGAAGTTAGTGCTGCCAGTGCATTCGTCAAATGATTGGATCGTGACTGATATCGTAAGGAAGGTACAGTACAGTACAAAAACAAATAATAATGTAAGAGGCTCATAATATAAGCAAAGCTTTTTCTCTTCAAGTCGGTCGGTACCACCTAAACGACCAGTCGTGATACGCACATGGAAAATGGCAAAACGAATCTGATTAAAAGGTAAGGTATGCCGCGCATGCCAAGTTTCCGTGATTGGCAGAAAAATCTACTGACCGAATAAACCCGGGATACTAGTATGTTGGAACCTGATAATTTTCCAGAAGTTGGCATGTTGAAAGTTTTTTCTTTCTTTCTTTCTACATGCAGAGATGAGAACCATGCATGGTACCCCTTTCATGCATGCGTCGTGAGTGGAGCAAGCTGAAAGCCCGCATAAAGACACACTTGCTCTGATCGACCAAGGTGAACAAAAGGAGATCATCAGCTGAAAAGGGAAGGAGGCCATCACTTTGTGAGTTTTCAGTTTTCACACTGCTTCATTGGGTAGTTGGGTGTGGCCTCCCTCCTAGGTTACCGAAGATTCTTACCCCAACCGTGCAAATTAGTTGAGCTCGTGGAGGCCACACGCCCCCACCCCAGTACGGTAACATTGCAGTTTACCGCCGCATCAAGATCGCCAACGACTTGGAAACCATGACACATTCTGCACGCCCAGCAGCCGCAGCTATTTGAAGTGTACAGCAATCTTGAGGAGACAGAGAGAATCACCAAATGATGGCACACAACTAAGCAGGGGGGAAGCAACAGATTCCATCGTGCTAACATCAATCAGTAGGAAGGACGCAGACGCAGCACCCACTATAACAAAAGTGTGTTAGCGTATCCGTCGAGGCCGGCTAGTTAATTAGCGAGGGCGGCAGACAGAGGCAGGGACAGAGAAAGGGCGAGGCGGCTGTTACATACGGTGGAGACAGCAGGGGAGCCGTAGCATGTGGAGGCGGTGGTAGAAGAGAAGAGAAGAGGCCAGCGACAAGGCCATCGGTGTCACAAGTGGCGGGAGGGAGTGAAGGAATTACTACGCCCATGTGAGTCGCGGCCCTACAATGCACTAGCAGTCCACTGCCACAGCACCACCAACAACAACCACCACGGCACCGGCACGGCGAATTAGCTGGAACAGAAGAGGCCATATATTCCTCCAGCTCCGCTCGGCAAGTCGGCGTGCACACAACCAGATACTAGCAAATGTAGTATACATGATAGAAGATGATTATCTTGCGGTCTTGCCAGGTGGAGCATGGCACATGCCTTGATACCTCATTTAGCTGCAAAGGTTTGTATGTTCATGATATAGAATTCCTTATTTAACACTCGCTTAAATTTTTGTGCCCTATTTAACACCGTAAAACTTTTTCTTCCTTATCTAACAACAATGCTAAAATTTGTTCCCTTTGTGACACTTCCGTCTATTTTGAGTACTAACGGTGTTGAATGGTACATGAAAAGACGATCTTACCCCTAATGCAACTTGTGATCAAAATCATTCACATGGGGATCAATAACTTTTTCCTGCTGTTAATTGCAAAACTGGGCAAAACTTTCCTTGTAAACATGCAATTCTGGACAGTTTTTATTTCGAAATTTAATTCAAAATTGGGCAGAACCTATGACACAATTCATATGTATATTGTTCAACACACACCTTTCAAAATTGCCAATGGCATGAGGCACTCCATATACATCCAGACTCACATCCAAGTACACATATATGACTCACATACATCATGCGTATACATCATATTAGCAATCCAAAAGTGGCTCACATCATACCCAGGTTCACATACATTACTCCAAGTCCACACATACATCATATTAGCAACCCAAAAGTGGCTCACATCATACCCGGGTTCACATACATTACTCCAAGTCCACACATACATCATATTAGCAACCCAAAACTGGCTCATATCATACCCAGGTTCACATACATTACTCCAAGTCCACACAACATGACATGAGCAGCAACAAAAGTGACATTAAGTGAAAGAAATTAGATGGAGTTCACAAGCTGAGTCGCCTTTTGCTTCTTGTGCCCATTGCAGGGCTAGTTGGGTAAGCTTTTTTGCTTCTAGTGCCCATTGCAGGGCTGTCAAATGGCACCATCGGATTGTTTTGATCCTTTTTAGCAAGCTCCATCTTCCTTGTGGCCCTTAAAATAACAACATGGCTGTCAAATTATTGTACTGCATGTATGACAACAATACATATGGATATATTTGATACATGTATGGCAGCAAACAACAATATCAACTATGCATAATATGTGATATTAAAATCCAGAAACAAAAAAGGTCACCTTTTCCCCCCTTTTGCATTTTCTTGTTTGTAGTCTCCAATGTTTGGTTATGCTTTCCCTTCTTCTTGGTTGTAGTTTCCAAGTTTTGGCTATGGATTGCATGAATACATACAAATCGAACTCAGTTTTCATTTGGCACAAATAAAAACTCAGTTATTATTTGGAACAAGCATTGGTGTAGAATAGGTAACCTTGGTGGAAAATACATAGCGGCTGCCGGCGCGTCATCACCTCTTGGCACAATGGATGACTCGGATGTTTTAGTAGTCTTCCTCCTCTTCTTTGGTGGTTCTCTACACGAGAAATGAGAAAGTAGTGAACATTCATAGGTGATTACAAAACAATAATGCAAGAAAGTTAACATGCAATAGGAGAGTAGAATGGATAGTTGATTACCTCACAGCCATGAAAGCAGCAATGTCATCTTTGTTACCCTTCTTGCATTTATGCCAATGGTGCCCGTATTCCTTGCAAATAGGGCACAAGTGCTGGCCACTTTTCCTCTTTTTCTCACCACAACCCTTATGCCTCTCAGTTTGGGGCCGACCAGCTACACCTTTTAACAAGGGTGGATGCATGAAGAATCCATGGTTAGATTCAGGCCACTGGGTCTTGTCACACATAGCAGGGATTAGTTGGCCATAAGCTGCCCTAAACTTGTCAATGGAGTAATACGAGTCCACATAATTCTGTATATGTGCATTGACAAGTGATGTGATGAATGCTAGAGCATGCTTGCAAGGAAGGCCGGAAACTTGCCATTGTCTACAAGAACATGTGTTGTCATGCAAGTTGACGACAAACCTAAACCCGCTGCCTCCCAATTGAGTAACTTCAGCAACTTCTTCCGAGCTTTCTACCACCTCCAAGTTTAACTCTCTACTCTTTGCATTCAACTTCTTCATTTGGTGGGGCAAAATTAATAAGCCAGCTAACTTCTTTGCTACTTTTCTCCTTCGATTCCACATGATCATAATCATCTGCCTAAGCTTGTCCATTAAGTCATCCAAGTTCAAGGACTTGTGGTGCTTAATCCATTTATTGAAGCACTCTGCCAGGTTGTTGGTTACATAGTCCACCTTACAAATGGTTGAGAACTGACTCCTAGTCCACAACCTAGTGTGCCACTTCCTAAGATATGTAGTTGCCGCTGGCTTTGCTGTCTCCATTGCAACCCAATTTTTCTCAAATATATACTTGTTCCATGAGTAAGCAGCAGCCCAAAGATGGTCATCAAATACCTTTCCGTGATACTTTTTCTTGAAGTTTGACACCAAGTGAAACATGCATTCCCTATGTTCTACCTCTGGGAAAACTTCCTTTACCCCTGTCATCACCGCCTGCCCAGCATCAGTGCTTATGGCTAAACCCCTTGGTGATCCTATGGCTTTCCTAAGCAATTGCATGAACCAGATCCAGTTCTCATTTGTTTCGGAATCAAAAATTCCAAAACAAAGTGGATACATCCAATTATGGCCATCTACAGCGGTAGCACTGGCTAGCTGCCCCTTAAACCTGCCTGTTAAGAATGTGCTATCTACTGCCAAGTACGGTCTGCAACCACTAAGGAATCCATCTATGCAAGGTTTCAAAGCAAAGAAGAACCTTCTAAACCTGATTTTTTCTTTTATAGTGTAATGATCAATCTGCACTATGCTACTAGGGCAAGAGATTTCAACTTGTGCTTTAAACCTATACAAATTGTCAAAGCTGCTATCCCAATCACCATATAGTTCTTTCAGAGCTAGCTTCTTACCCATATATACCCTCTTGTAGTGGATGTCAACCTTGTGGTGTTCTTTAATCTTTTTGCGCAATGCCTTCGCTCCGAGAGTAGCATCTTCAATCAGCCAATCCTTCACCTTATCACATATCCAAAACTTGGTTGCATTCTTCATCTTCTTTTTTCCTTCTTGTACTAGAGCAATCATGACCACATGGGTTTTTCTTCACCTTAAAAAGAGAGATAGAGGTAATTAGCTAAAAACACTTGACAATTATGCAATAAATGTTCACAAATGAATAGAGTTAAACAATTACCATTACAGTACACTTATCCTTCGTCGTAGAAGCATGTATCCTCCATGGACAATTATCAGCATCTCGTCTTGAACAATAGCCCCTAAACCGATGAGGTGTACTATACTCGGTGTTATACTCAAATTCATGTTTGATTGCATGCTGAGAAAGTGCCAACTTGAACTCTTTCATGCTGGGATATGTAAAGCATTTTGTCATTGGAGGGTCTAATTTGTCATACTCTACATGTGGAGTATGCTCTGCCTCATGGAACTCCTCATCCTCCTCTACTTCATCATCCTCTACTTCAGACTCCCCTACTTCATCGTCCTCTACTTCAGACTCCTCTACTTTAGACGCCTCTACTTCATCATCCTTTTCTTTATTATGACAAAGAACCACATCTAAGGGCATAGGTTCGTCCACTTCATACATATTCTCCTCATCAACACCAACATGCTCATTCTCAGGTCTTGGGTTGCGAAGGTAAGTATCATCCTCAGGTTCTATATTGCTGTTAGGTTCATCCCACTCGGTGATAGGCAAATATGGTTCCGAGGGATCACAATATGCAATAATCATATGCAGCACCTTTGTCTCCGAGTGTTTTTCAAACATAATCATCAAATCTTGGTCAGATTTTACTTCTGGACAGTTTTTAAGAGCATAGTCATAATATTGCACATGTGCAACTTCCAAATAACGCGGCGGGTACTGCTCTACAATTGACTCGACCAAATCCTTATAATTTGTCAAGTCACAATCAATGACCTTCTCAAAACAAAAACATCTTATGTCCTTTCGAGCTTTCTTTGGATTGCCAAACAATTTAATTTTGAGAAAATAACTCGAATTTGGATCCATCCTGTGAATTAAAAAGACAACTTTAAACTTTGCTTTAAACCTATGCATGAGTATTGCTAGACAATCTGATCATTAACCGAAATTAAGTGATAAGATCGATTCCTCAAATACACAGATACACAAACTAGCACAATCTATGCATGATAATTGCTACTAGATGGACTGGCCCTTACCCATCTGGACACGCCCATGTTGCTGGAGGCAACTGAGTACTGCCCTGGCCTGAAGCTGTTGCCAGGAACGACCCAACCGTGCCCTTGCCGGAGACCCCAGCCATTGCCGCGCCCTGGCCCGAGCCAGCTGCAGCCGAGCCACTGGCCAGGCCCGAGCCAGCTGTAGCCAAGTCTCCGGCCTGGCCTAATGCTGGCTCAACCCCACCGCAGCCCGAGGCTAACCCGACGCCCTGGATTGACCTGACCTCAGCCCCATCGGTGCCATCGGCAAGCACGTCCGCGGCCGCGCCATGGCCGTCGTCCGCGGCGCCGTCTCCATCCGCAGAACTGCCGTCATCCATAGCCCTCCGCTGCCGCCACCGCCGCCACTAGGTCTGGGAGGTTCGCCTCCGCTAGGTCTGGGAGGTTCGCCGCCGCCGCCGCCTCTAGGGTTGGGAAGAAAGGGGATGAGAAGAGTCGGGTCGGGAGAGAACAGAGAGACCGAACAGAGAGTTTGGTCTCTATTTTTTCTTTTTCCTCAAAGGGGTAATTTTGTCCAACGAGAAAATACTGACATCAGTCAATCCAGATCTTAACGGCATATGCTAACGGACTTGACGGAAGTGTTAGAAAGGGAAAAAAAATTACACTTGGTGTTATTTAGGGAAGAAAATTTATTGGAGTGTTAAATAGGGAACCAATATTTAAAACAGTGTTATATAAGGAATTTTCTCATATATCAACGGTGGCGGCAAGTTTTGATAAGGCCGATTTCTCTGAAAGATTTGTTAGAAACATGTATTTTCTTTCCCCTGAAACAAGGTAAGTTGTTCGCTTCTGCTTGGACAGAGCTCCCCTCTCCCTGCTTCGCTAACTGCACTCTGCAACAAAGATTCAAGCATGCTGTTTCCACTTCTTTTTTTTGAGAAATTGTTGTTTCCACTTCTGGCATTATTACTACACACTTGCAGAGCATACCAGGCTTGGCCCATAGCCAAGGGCGTGTTTGGTTGCCTGCATGAGGCCCAACCAGACCCGCGCAGGAATAATCCGGCCTGTTTAGTTGTCTGTATACACCGTTGGCCTGCATCGCATGCTTCTTAAATAAGCCCAGAGGCTTCCTCGCTGGAAACGCTCGAATCGGCATTTTCTCGCGAGCCAGACCGAGGCGAGCGCAAGCGAGCGGGCCCTTGCACGAGTGGAGACGGAGGAATGCGAGGTGATTACGTGGGGTCTTCTTCAACCTCAAGGAAGCTTCTCTCTAATCTTCCCTCTTACTTGTCCCTCCGATCTACACAACCATGCTTCGATTCGAGGTAAGCTCTACATTAAAAAGATGCACCTCGATGCTACGGTTCCATTCAGGCGATCAGTTCGTAGTTTCGTCGGCTGGAAGTTCTTTATTTCGTGTTCGCGTTTGGAGCTATTCTGGACGAATTATGTCACATTCGTTACCCACGATCGATCATTTGAAATTTTCCTTTGATCAGCAGCCTAATCTCGCAGTTCCGCACAACATTCGTGTTGTAAGTTTTTGGTTTCGACGATCGTAGCTTCATCTCTCCTTCAACAGCAATCTACTGCACTTACGCCGCCATGTCTGTCGGTGTTCTGGGAACGGGGGTCCCCACACTTGCTTGCATGCGGCGTGGCTCCACCAGCGGCCCAGTGCGGCCCGTCTTCATCAACCAAACACTCAAGACCCTCGCGAGGGGCCAAGCCTTGCGGGGCGGACGATGCAAGGCCTCCTCAGGAGCGGCCTCATCAGGCCGGCTCGCGAGGGAGGCGGAGAGATCAAGGCAAAGGGGTACCTCGCAAGGTTCCCATGACGCAAGCCATGACGACCAAGGCCAGGTGGGCACCAGGCGGGCGCCAGCGCGTAGTGTACTATTTTCCCCTTTGGTGCTAAGGGGGCAAGCGCAGGCGCGGAGTACCAAGACATCAGGCAAAAGTTTCCATATCAGTGCAACAAGATGAGGACTAGCGGGACGGTAAGATGGAGGTCATCGTGGAGCCCAAGACGGCGTCATCACCAGAGCCTTTGGCAGTCAAAGACCACCTTTAGTCAGGATAGCATGTACTAGTTGTCCCCTTTCAAAATGGCCGTTGTGGGATCCCTTCCCGCTTAATATTTGGGAAGAGGACCAAGGCTTCTATAAATAGGACCAGCCACCACCATAGAGGGAAACAGATCCAGATCCATTCGGACCAGAACCACTCACCAAGCACAAGAACACCTTGCCTCAGGAGGTTGTTCTTCCCCTTGTACTGTTCATCATCAGCCCGAGAGGCAATCCACCACACCACACACTGGAGTAGGGTATTACACCACAATGGTGGCCTGAACCAGTATAAACCTCGTGTCTCTTGTGTTGTGATTTCGTTTAGTTAAGCCTAGGGATCACGACGAGGCATAGATAGTGAGAATCGATAGGGGGGAATCTTCGTGCGCACCCCAGTGTTCGAACCTTAAGGGTTTTGTCGGAACCCGATATTCGACATTTGGCGCACCAGGTAGGGGTGAGTTCTTCCTTCCGTCGATCCGCGTCCCGTCGCTTCGTCGCATCCATGTCAGATGCCCACCGAGCCCGCGCCGAGCGTCGGTCCGCTCTCGCCGCTCAGGTCGCCCAGACGGCCCCTGTCGGCAGTCCCCCTCGTTGCTCTCCATTGCCTTCCGCCAACGCCGCCACCGGCCCGAC
Source organism: Triticum timopheevii (assembly GCA_963921465.1). NCBI lineage: Eukaryota > Viridiplantae > Streptophyta > Magnoliopsida > Poales > Poaceae > Triticum > Triticum timopheevii. The sequence goes on along the minus strand of OY997264.1, from coordinate 458,784,783 downwards.
GGGGCACTAGCACCAAGCATCCTCGTTGCACCCCTCGGTGCAGCGGGACGGTCGCACCGCCACCCCATCGATGACTCCAGCCGGATTGTCGTCCCACGCTCGACGCGCTCCCATGGACGCGCAGGCCGTGCTTCTCACGGCACGCGAGCTCCTACGTTACCGCCCCGTCGATGACCTCTACGAGGACTAGCTCGCCCGCATCACCGAGCTCGTCAGCGCCGCTGGGGGCTACCCCACGCCGTCCCTCTTGTTGCCTCACCTGCCGCCGAGTATGGGCGACGCGGCTCAAGGAGCGCCTCCGCCACCTCAGCCCCAAGGCGGCGCACTGGCTCCAAGGCGCACGGCCCCTGGACGTGACCCACCATGCCCAGCGCCCGAGCGAGAAGCAAGAGGCTGCCAAAAAATCCCTCAACCCCGAGAAGGCGCCCCCGAGCTCCCTAAACCGGCACAACAAGACCATGCGCTGCCAGTCGTAGCGGTGCGTGGGCATCATCAAGAGCAAGCTCCCCAGCAGCAAGGGGCTCCGGTGGCCACAGCGGGCTGTCGTGCCTTCACCCCCAAGTTGCATAGCGTCGCCTGACCGGGCAAGTTCAAGCCAGACCTGCCTCCTCGCTACGACGGCACCCCCGACCCCGAAGAGTTCTTGCAGCTCTATGAGCTGAGCATCGAGGCAGCCAAAGGCGACGAGGAAGTTATGGCGAACTAGTTTCCTATGGCGCTCAAGGACGGCGCCCGCTCCTGGCTCCTGAACCTGCCCCCCGGCTCGATCTCTTCCTGGGATGAGATACGCAGTCGCTTCATCGCCAACTTCCAGGGCACTCGCGACCGCCCCCCAACCGCGGGTGACCTGCGCCGCATCAAGAAGCAGTCTGGAGAGATGATACATCCATTTTGCATCATGCTTTTATATCAATATTTATTGCATTATGGACTATTATTACACGTTATGTCACAATACTTATGGCTATTCTCTCTTATTTTACAAGGTTTACATAAAGAGGGAGAATGCCGACAGCTAGAATTCTGGGCTGGAAATGAGCAAATAGTAGAGACCTATTCTGCACAGCTCCAAAAGTCCTGAAACTCCACGAAAGTCATTTTTGGAATTAATAAATAATACTAGCGAAGGAATCAGCGTCAGGGGGGCCACACCCTGGTCACGAGGGTGGGGGCGCGCCCCCTGCCTCGTGGGCCCCCTGACAGGCCTCCGGTGCCGATCTTCTGCTATATGAGGTCTTTTACCTTGGAAAAAATCATAAGCAAGCTTACGGGATGAAACTCCACCGCCACGAGGCGGAACCAATCTAGGGCTCCGGCGGAGCTGTTTTGCCGGGGAAACTTCCCTCTGGGAGGGGGAAATCATCACCATCATCATCACCAACGATCCTCTCATCGGGAGGGGGTCAATCTCCATCAACATCTTCACCAGAACCATCTCCTCTCAAACCCTAGTTCATCTCTTGTATCCAATCTTTGTATCAAAACCTCAGATTGGTACCTGTGGGTTGCTAGTAGTGTTGATTACTCCTTGTAGTTGATGCTAGTTGGTTTATTTGGTGGAAGATCATATGTTCAGATCCTTAATGCATATCAATACCCCTCTGATTATGAACATGAATATGCTTTGTGAGTAGTACTTTTGTTCCTGAGGATATGGGAGAAGTCTTGCTATAAGCCTATAAGTAGTCATGTGAATTTGGTATTCGTTCGATATTTTGATAAGATGTATGTTGCCTATCCTCTAGTGGTGTTATGTGAACGTCGACTACATGACACTTCACCATTGTTTGTGCCTAGAGGAAGGCATTGGGAAGTAATAAGTATATGATGGGTTGCTAGAGTGACAGAAGCTTAAACCCTAGTTTATGCGTTGCTTTGTAAGGTGCTGATTTGGATCCACATGTTTCATGCTATGGTTAGGTTTACCTTAATACTTCTTTTGTAGTTGCGGATGCTTGCAATAGGGGTTAATCATAAGTGGGATGCTTGTCCAAGAAAGGGCAGTACCCAAGCACCGGTCCACCCACATATCAAATTATCAAAGTAACGAACGCGAATCATATGAACGTGATGAAAACTAGCTTGACGATAATTCACATGTGTCCTCCGGAGCGCTTTTCTCATATAAGAACTTGTTCCAGGCTTGTCATTTGCTACAAAAAGGATTGGGCCACCTTGATGCACCTTATTTACTTTCCTTGCTTGTTACCCGTTACAAATTCTCCTATCACAAAACTATATGTTACCTACAATTTTAGTGTTTGCAGAAAATACCTTACTGAAAACCGCTTGTCATTTCCTTCTGCTCCTCGTTGGGTTCGACACTCTTACTTATCGAAAGGACTATGATAGATCCCCTACACTTGTGGGTCATCAAGACTCTTTTATGGCGCCATTGCCGGGGAGTGAAGCGCCTTTGGTAAGTGGAACTTGGTAAGGAAAAATTTATATAGTGTGCTGAAATTTACTGTCACTTGTTACTATGGAAACTAATCCTTTGAGGGGCTTGTTCAGGGTATCTTCACCCCGACCAGTAGAGCAAAGAGTTGCTCCTCAACCTACTGAACCTACTGGAAATGTTTACTTTGAAATTCCTTTGGGTATGGTAGATAAACTGCTAGCTAATCCTTTTATAGGAGATGGAACATTGCATCCCGACTTGCACCTAATCTATGTAGATGAAGTTTGTGGATTATTTAAGCTTGCAGGTATGCCTGAGGATGTTATCAAGAAGAAGGTTTTCCCTTTATCTTTGAAGGGAGACGCATTGACATGGTATAGGCTATGTGATGATATGGGATGCTGGAACTATAAACGATTGAAGTTGGAATTTCACCAGAAGTTCTATCCTATGCATCTTGTTCATTGTGATTGTAATTACATATATAATTTTTGGCCTCGCGAAGGAGAAAGCATCACCCAAGCTTGGGGGAGGCTTAAGTCAATGTTATATTCATGCCCCAATCATGAGCTCTCAAGAGAAATGATTATCCAAAAATTTTATGCTCGGCTTTCTCTCAACAATCGCACCATGCTTGATACTTCTTGTGCTGGATCTTTTATGATGAAGACTATTGAATTCATGTGGGATTTATTGGAAATAATTAAATGCAACACTGAAGATTGGGATTCCGATGATGGTAAGGAGTCAGGTATGACACCTAAGTTTGATTGTGTTAAATCTTTTATGGATACCGATGTTTTTCGTGGATTTAGCACTAAATATGGACTTTACTCTGAGATAGTAGCTTCTTTCTGTGAATCATTTGCTTCTAATGTTGATCTCCCTAAGGAGAAGTGGTTTAAATATAATCCTCCCACTAAAGTAAAAGTAGTTGCACCTATTAAAGTTGAAGAAAACACTACCACTTATAATGATCCTATTATACCAACTACTTATATTGAGAAACCTCCTTTCCCTGTTAGGATGAAGGATCATGCTAAAACTTCAACTGTGGTCAACAAAAGTAATATTAAGACATATAAACCCCCTGAGCAAATTCAAGTTGAACCTAATATTGCTGTTGTTAAAGATCTCTTGGCTGATAATATTTATGGGCATGTTATTTATTTCGGTAATGAAGCTGCTAGAATTGCTAAACCTGATGCTAAGAAACATAGACCCGTTGTACGCATGCCTGTTATTTCTGTTAAAATAGGAGATTGTTGTTACCATGGCTTATGTGATATGGGTGCTAGTGCTAGTGCAATACCTATTTCCTTATATCAAGAAATTATGCATGACATTGCACCTGCTGAGATAGAAGATATTGATGTTACAATTAAGCTTGCCAATAGAGATACTATTTCACCAATTGGGATTGTTAGAGATGTTGAAGTCTTGTGTGGGAAAGCTAAATTCCTGCTGATTTTCTCGTTCTTGGTTCCCCACAAGATAACTTTTGTCCCATTATATTTGGTAGACCCTTCTTAAATGCTGTTAATCCTAAAATTGATTGCAAAAAAGATGTTGTCATGATTGGCTTGGATGGTATGACTCATGAGTTTAATTTTGCTAAATTTCGTAGACAACCACATGATAAAGAACTGTCTAGTAAGGATGAAATTATTGGTCTTGCTTCTATTGTTGTGCCTCCTACTAATCCTTTAGAATGATATTTGCTAAATCATGAAAATGATATGTTCAGGAATGAAAGAAGGGAAATAGATGAAGTATTCATTAAACAGGGTCCTATTTTGAAACACAACTTACCTGTTGAAATCCTAGGGGATCTCCCATCACCCAAGGGTGATCCCGTGTTTGAACTTAAACCATTACCTAATACTCTTAGATATGCTTATCTTGATGAGAAGAAGATATATCCTGTTATTATTAGTGCTAAACTTTCAGAGGAGGAAGAGGAAAGATTATTGAAAACTTTGAAGAAGCACCGTGCTGCTATTGGATATACTCTTGATGATCTTAAGGGCATTAGTCCCACTCTATGCCAACACAAAATTAAGTTGGAAGAAGACGCCAAACCAGTTATTGATCATCAACGACGGTTAAATCCTAAGATGAAGGAAGTGGTAAGAAAGGAAATACTAAAGCTCCTAGAGGCAGGTATAATTTATCCCGTTGCTGATAGTAAGTGGGTAAGCCATGTCCATTGTGTCCCTAAGAAGGGAGGTATTACTGTTGTTCCTAATGATAAAGATGAATCGATCCCACAAAGAATTATTACAGGTTATAGGATGGTAATTGATTTTCATAAATTAAATAAAGCTACTAAAAAGGGTCATTACCCTTTAACTTTTATTGATCAAATGCTAGAAAGACTATCCAAACATACACATTTTTGCTTTTAGATGGTTACTCTGGTTTCTCTCAAATACATGTGTCAGCGGATGATCAAGAAAAGACTAATTTTACTTGCCCTTTCGGTACTTTTGCTTATAGACGTATGCCTTTTGGTTTATGTAATGCACCTGCTACTTTTCAAAGATGCATGATGGCTATATTCTCTAACTTTTGTGAAAAGATTTGTGAGGTATTCATGGATGATTTCTCCGTTATGGATCCTCTTTTGATGATTGCTTGAGCAACCTTGAACGAGTTTTGCAGAGATGCGAAGATACTAGTCTTGTTTTGAACTGGGAGAAGTGCCACTTTATGGTTAATGAAGGCATTGTCTTGGGGCATAAATTTTTTGAAAGAGGTATTGGAGTTGATAAAGCTAAAGTTGATGCAATTGAAAAGATGCCATGTCCCAAGGACATCAAAGGTATAAGAAGTTTCCTTGGTCATGCCGGTTTTTATAGGAGGTTCATTAAGGAATTTTCCAAAATCCCTAGGCCTCTGACTAATCTATTACAAAAATATATTCCTTTTGTCTTCGATGATGATTGTGTAGAAGCATTTGAAATACTTAAGAAAGCTTTAGTTGCTGCACCTACTGTTCAACCTCTTGATTGGAATTTACCCTTGAAATTATGTGTGATGCTAGCGATTATGTTGTAGGTGTTGTTCCAGGACAAAGAGTTGATAAGAAACTAAATGTTATTCAATATGCTAGTAAAACTCTAGACAGTGCCCAGAGAAATTATGCTACTACTAAAAAAGAATTTTTAGCAGTTGTATTTGCTTGTGATAAGTTTAGACCTTATATTGTTGATTCTAAAGTAAATATTGACACTGATCATGCTGCTATTAAATATCTTATGGAAAAGAAAGATGCTAAACCTAGACTTATTAGGTGGGTTCTCTTGCTACAAGAATTTTATTTACATATTATTGATAGAAAGGGAGCTGAGAACCCCGTTGCAGACAACTTGTCTAGGTTAGAGAATGTTCTTGATGACCCACTACCTACTAATGATAACTTTCCTGATGAACAATTAGCTGACATAAATGCTTCTCGTATTGCTCCATGGTATGCTGATTATGCTAATTACATTGTTACTAAATTCATACCACCTAGTTTTACATATCAGCAAAACAAAAAAAATTCTATGATTTAAGACATTACTTCTGGTATGACCCACACCTTTATAAAGGAGTAGATGGTGTCATTAGACGTTGTGTACCTGAGCATGAATAGGAACAGATCCTACGTGAGTGTCATTCCGAGACATATGGAGGACACCACGCTGGAGATAGAACTGCACATAAGGTATTGCAATCTGGTTTTTATTGGCCTACTCTCTTCAAAGATGCCCATAAGTTTGTCTTGTCTTGTGATGAATTTCAAAGAATTGGTAATATTAGTAGACGTCAAGAAATGCCTATGAACTATTCTCTTGTTATTGAACCATTTTATGTTTGGGGCTTTGATTATATGGGACCTTTTCCTGCCTCTAATGGGTATACACATATTTTAATTGTTGTTGATTACGTTACCAAGTGGGTAGAAGCTATTCCAACTAGTAGTGCTGATCATAACACCTCTATTAAGATGCTTAAAGAAGTTATTTTTCCGAGGTTTGGAGTCCCTAGATACTTAATGAATGATGGTGGTTCTCATTTTATTCATGGTGCTTTTCGTAAAATGCTTGTTAAGTATGATGTTAATCATAGAATTGCATCTCCTTATCACCCACAGTCTAGCGGTCAAGTGGAATTGAGCAATAGAGAACTTAAATTAATTTTGCAAAAGATTGTTAATAGATCTAGAAAGAATTGGTCTAAGAAACTTGATGATGCATTATGGGCTTATAGAACTGCATATAAAAATCCTATGGGTATGTCTCCATATAAAATGGTTTATGGAAAAGCTTGTCACTTACCTCTCGAACTAGAACATAAGGCATATTGGGCTATTAAAGAGCTTAATTATGATTTCAAACGTGCCGGTGAGAAAAGGTTATTTGACATTAGCTCACTTGATCAATGGAGAACCCAAGCTTATGACAATGCCAAACTATTTAAAGAAGAAGTTAAAAGATGGCATGACAAAAGGATACAAAAGTATGAGTTTAATGTAGGTGACTATGTGTTGCTTTTCAACTCTCGTTTAAGATTTTTTGCAGGAAAACTTCTCTCTAAATGGGAAGGCCCTCACATTATCGAGGAAGTCTATCGTTCCGGTGCCATAAAAATCAATAACTTCGAGGGCACAAATCCGAAGGTGGTGAACAGTCAAAGAATCAAACATTATATCTCAGGTAACCCAATCAAACATTATATCTCAGGAATACATAAGGGACACCTTCCAGAACATTCTAGCCTCCGAAAAGGAATAGGTATGTGGTACGGTATGTAAACCGACTCCAAATTAATTTTAACAGCAGTATTTCTCTGTTTTGGAATATTTAAGAAAATAGAAAAATAAGAAGTAGTCCAGGAAGGACACGAGGCCTCCACGAGGGTGGAGGGCATGCCCTACCCTACTAGGCGCGCCCCCTGCCTCGTGGGCACCTCGTGTGCTCTCCAGACTCCGTTTTCTTGCACGATACTTCTTTTGGTCGGTAAAAATTCATTATATAATCTCCCATAGGTTTTGACCACCGTATCACGCAAATATCCTTTGTCTTTGATTCGAGCTGTTTTTCTGACAGATCTAGATCACCATGACGTCACCCTCCTCCAACAATGAAGATAAGGATGCTTGGCTATTGAAGATAGAGCTGAAGAGAGAAGAACCTGGGGAGATCAACAAGGATGAAGGGATCAAGAAGTCCATGGAGGATCAAACTCTTGCGGTAGAAGAAGAAAACATCCCCCAACCTCTTCCTAACCTCTTTACCCCAACTAAGATTGAAGCTTTCAAGATGGTTGAGTTAGCTCGCATACAAAATAAGTATATCACATAGGAAAATATTTTGTTGAAGGATCATATCATCGCACTCAAGGGCATTATCCGCAAGTTGGAAGAGCTCCTACGCTCGATGTGCGACTATCCATCACCACCTACTTCACCAGCAAAGGAGACATAATCACATGGGTATGGGCACTCCCCTTGGCAATAGCCAAGCTTGGGGGAGGTGCCCCTGTATCGTATCACCATCACACTCCTATCTTTACAGTTTTTCTTAGTTTAATCCTTTTGGTAATATCTTGATCTAGTAGAATAAAGTTTCAGTATGAATTAGTTTTGAGTTTTTCTTTGTGATCCATCTATGCAATTGAGTCTGTGAGCTATCTATAATAAATATTAGTGTTGAGTCAAGGGCTTTGCTATCTTGCTATGATCTTGAGAAAATATAAAGAAACAAAAGAAACCATGTTAATCTTATGGATAGTAACGACTTCACACATAAAGAGTATGAGGCATAAAAGTTGTTGAGAGTTGGAAAACATAGTTTTGTTCATCGTTGCAATTAATAGGAAGTAATAAAGAAACAGAGGTTCTCACATGCAAATATACTATCTTGGACATCTTTTATGATTGTGAGCACTCATTAAAATATGAACTGCTAAAAGAGTTGATGTTGGACAAGGAAGACAACGTAATGGGTTATGCTTTCTCACATCTTAGTTAAAGTATATTGTCCTGGATCGTCCAACATGTTGAGCTTGCCTTTCCCCCTCATGCTAGCCAAATGCCTTGCACCAAGTAAAAATTACTTGTGCTTCCGAAATACCCTTAAACCAGTTTTGCCATGAGAGTCCACCATATCTACCTATGGATTGAGTAAGATCCTTCAAGTAGGTTGTCATGTTGCATTCAATAAAAGTTGCTCTCTAAATATGTATGACTTATTAGTGTGGATAAAATAAGCTTTGTACGATCTTGTGATATGGAAGTAATAAAAGCGACGGACTGCATAATAAAGGTTCATATCACAAGTGACAATATAAAGTAACATTCTTTCGCATTAAGATTTTGTGCATCCAACCATAAAAGCACATGACAACCTCCGCTTCCCTCTTTGAAGGGCCTATCTTTTACTTTATGCAAGAGTCAAGGTGATCTTCACCTTTCCTTTGTATTTTATCCTTTGGCAAGCACCTCGTATTGGAAAGATCTTGATACATATATCCAATTGGATGTTCGTTAGCATGAACTATTATTGTTGACATTACCCTTGAGGTAAAACATTGGGAGGCACCACTATAAGCCCCTATCTTTCTCTGTGTCCGATTAAAACTCCATAACAACAAGTATTGTGTGAGTGTCAGCAATTGTGAAAGACTAAATGATAGTTGAGTATGTGGACCTGCTGAAAAGCTCTTATGTTGACTCTTTCCTATCTTATGATAAATTGTGATTGCTTCAATGACTGAGATTATAGTTTGTTAGTTCTCAATGAAGTTTCTTAACCATACTTGACATTGTGGATAGATCGTTACTTGAGCATAAGAAATTATATGACAATATATATATATATATGTTGTTATAAGAATGATCATGATGCCTGCATGTCCGTATTTTATTTTTATCGACACCTCTATCTCTAAACATATGGACATATTTTTCGATATCGGCTTCTGCTTGAGGACAATCGAGGTCTAAGCTTGGGGGAGTTGATATGTCCATTTTGCATCATGATTTTATATCAATATTTATTGCATTATGAACTGTTATTACACGTTATGTCACAATACTTATGGCTATTCTGTCTTATTTTACAAGGTTTACATAAAGAGGGAGAATGCCGACAATTGGAATTCTGGGCTGGAAAAGGAGCAAATAGTAGAGACCTATTATGCACAGCTCCAAAAGTCCTGAAACTCCACGAAAGTCATTTTTGGAATTAATAAAAAATACTGGCGAAGGAATCAGTGTCAGGGGGCCCACACCCTGGTCACAAGGGTGGGGGGCGCGCCCACCCCCTAGGGCGCGCCCCTGCCTCGTGGGCCCCCTGACAGGCCTCCGGTGGCCATCCTCTGCTATATGAGGTCTTTTACCGTGGAAAAAATCATAAGCAAGCTTACAGGACGAAACTCCGCCGCCACGAGGCGGAACCAATCTAGGGCTCCAGCGGAGCTGTTTTGTCGGGGAAACTTCCCATTGGGAGGGGGAAATCATCACCAATGATCCTCTCATCGGGAGGGGGTCAATCTTCATCAACATCTTCACCAGCACCATATCCTCTCAAACCCTAGTTCATCTCTTGTATCCAATCTTTGTATCAAAACCTCAGATTGGTACCTGTGGGTTGCTAGTAGTGTTGATTACTCCTTGTAGTTGATGCTAGTTGGTTTATTTGGTGGAAGATCATATGTTCAGATCCTTAATGGATATCCATACCCCTTTGATTATGAACATGAATATGATTTGTGAGTAGTACGTTTGTTCCTGAGTACATGGGAGAAGTCTTGCTATAAGTAGTCATGTGAATTTGGTATTCGTTCGATATTTTGATAAGATGTATGTTGCCTATCCTCTAGTGGTGTTATGTGAACGTCAACTACATGAAACTTCACCATTGTTTGGGCCTAGAGGAAGGCATTGGGAAGTAATAAGTATATGATGGGTTACTAGAGTGACAGAAGCTTAAACCCTAGTTTATGCGTTGCTTTGTAAGGGGTTCATTTGGATCCACATGTTTCATGCTATGGTTAGGTTTGCCTTAATACTTCTTTTGTAGTTGCGGATGCTTTCATTAGGGGTTAATCATAAGTGGGATGCTTGTCCAAGAAAGGGCAGTACCCAAGCACCGGTCCACCCACATATCAAATTATCAAAGTAACGAACGTGAATCATATGTACGTGATGAAAATTAGCTTGACGATAATTCACATGTGTCCTCGGGAGCGCTTTTCTCATATAAGAACTTGTCCAGGCTTGTCCTTTGCTACAAAAAGGATTGGGCCACCTTGCTGCACCTTATTTACTTTCATTACTTGTTGCCCGTTACAAATTATCCTATCACAAAACTATCTGTTACCTACAATTTCAGTGCTTGCAGAGAATACCTTACTGAAAACCGCTTGTCATCTCCTTCTGCTCCTTGTTGGGTTCGACACTCTTACTTATCAAAAGGACTACGATAGATCCCCTACACTTGTGGGTCATCAAGAGACCCTGCAGAAGTACATCCAGCGCTTCAACAGCGTCCGCATGAAGATCCCCAAGGTCACCGACGAGGCTATCATTTCGGCGTTCTCTGACGGCATCCGCGACGTCAAGATGAAGGAGGAGCTGGCCATCCAAGAGGAGATCTGCACATCCCTGGAGATGTTCAACCTGGCGACCAAGTGCGCAAGGGCTGAGGAGGGGCGCCTCTCCCTCCTCGAGCTGCCAGCTACTGACCCAGAAGAAAACAAGCTCAAGGCCAAGGACGTCAAGTGCAAGGGAGCATCTGTGCTTGCTGCGGAACTAGACACGAAGCACGGCAGGGACCAGCCGGAGTCGTCCAAGGCCAGCCGATCTTTATGTGCCTACCACAACCTCCACACGCACAACACCAACGATTGCCATGAGCTTAGGGCCGTTCGAGAAGGATGCTTCGGTCGGTGCCCCAAGCGCAATGGCCGGGGCTACGGCCGAGGAGGAGGACGTGGCGGAGGACGATGGGACGACCATGGCCCTCGCTAGGAGTGGCGCGACCGACCTCGTGAGGATCGCTGGCAGGACCAGCCTCGTGAGGGAGCCTGGAGGGATCAACCTTGTGAGGGCGCCTAGAGGGATCAGCCTCGCGAGGACCGCCCGCAGGGAAACACATGCCTTCCTCTGCTGCCGCCACCACCAAGAAGGAATGACGACCATCATCAGGACGAGGGGCTGGGGGCTTCTAGGAGCCACGTGCTATCCCTTGCATCTTGGGCGGAGCTCAGGCCCTAGCCTCTCAGCGCATCTTCAAGCAGTTCGCTCGCGAGGTGAACGCAGTCCTCCCCAAGCTCGAGGCCACACGCCTGCTCAGGTGGTCCAAGTGCGCCATCACCTTCAGCTTAGCGGATCAACTCAAGTGTGCGGCTACCACCGGCGTCCTCCCGATGCTCTGTTCCCCAGCCATCAGTAACATGCATGTCACCAGGACCCTGATCGATGGCGGCGCAAGCCTCAACGTCCTGTCCGTCGAGATGTTTGACAACCTTCAAGTGCCATATGATCAGCTCCAGCCTACCAAGCCTTTTTCAGGAGTTACCGATAGCTCCACCACCCCGATAGGGCAGGTCCGCCTCCCTATCACCTTCGGACAGCGTGACAACTACCGCACCGAGCTCATCGACTTCAACGTCGTCCACATCCACCTGCCATACAATGCCATCCTAGGGTATCCAGCCCTGGCCAAGTTCATGGCCGTGACCCACCACAGCTACAACATCCTCAAGATGCCAGGAAGCGGCGGAATCATCACGGTCCCCTGCGAAGAGAGAGATGCGGTGTGCTCCCTCGAGCGTGCTTTCCAAGCTGCATCAATCGAGGATCCAAGCAGCAAAGGCGAGAACCCTCCGGAGGCCGCCCCCAAGAAGAAGAAGCAGTCGCTCCGCCCGAGGCCTCAGGAGCTTAGCCTCTCGGGCGGCGTCGCATTAGGATCAGCGCCCGTTCATGGGGCGCCTCCTTCCCTCGCGTAGGAAGGCGTGCCCGGCGCCCTCCTTGGGCAGGGCTTGGGGGCTCTCTTCTGGAGGGCGTCAGACCTTGCCAACATCATGAGGGAGGTGCTCGGGTGAGGGAGTCCTGGATTAGGGGGTATCCGGACAGCCGGACTATATACATCGTCCGGACTATTGAAGCGTGAAGATACAAGACTGAAGACTTTGGCCCGTGTCCGGATGGGACTCTCCTTTGCGTGGAAGACAAGCTTGGCGATCCGGATATTGTATTTCCTTCCTTGTAACCGACTCCATGTAAACCCTAGCCCTCTCCGGTGTCTATATAAACCGGAGAGGATGGTCCTTAGAAGGCCGATCACATCTACAATCATACCATCATAGGCTAGCTTCTAGGGTTTAGCCTCTACGATATCGTGGTAGATCTACTCTTGTACTACTCATATCTTCAATATTAATCAAGAAGGAAGTAGGGTTTTACCTCCATCGAGAGGGCCCGAACCTGGGTAAACATTGTGTCCCTTGCTTCCTGTTACCATCAGCCTAAGACGCACAGATCGGGACCCCCTACCCGAGATCTGCCGATTTTGACACCAACATTGGTGCTTTCATTGGGAGTTCCTCTGTGTCATCGCTTTGAGGCTTGATGGCGTCTTCAATCACCAACAACACGGTCCAGGGCGAGACTTTTCTCCCCGGACAGATCTTTGTGTTCAGCGTCTTCGCAATGCGGGCCAATTCGCTTGGTCATCTAGAGCAGATCGACAGCTATGCCCCTGGCCACCAGATTAGGTTCGGAAACTTGAACTACACGGCGGACATTCGCGGAGACTTGATCTTTGATGGATTCGGGCCTGTGCCAGGAGCGCTGGACAGTCACGACGAGCACGGCCTAGACCTGCTGTCGGACAATGCTCGGGACATCATCCCTGCAGTAGCCCCGAATCTAAATCCGGAGCAGGTTGCGTTGCCCAAGGACGGAGGGGTGGACCCCGCCCCGCAGGCCGCATACTCATCGGCGGTGGAGCCGAACACAGGCCTCACCTCTGTGGAGGCCTGTAACCCCGGGCCCCCAGACTCGTATCCGGTTGTTGGTTCCGGTCCGCATACCCTCGAGCCAGCCAAGCCAGGTTGGGCTCTGGTAATGGAGTTTACCGCTGCAGACATCTTTCAGCACTCACCCTTTGGCGACATGCTGAACTCATTAAAGTCTCTCTCCTTGTCAGGAGGCTCTGGGCCGAACTATGTCCGGCTTGAGTGGGAAGTAGGCGACGAAGGAATTCGCTGCCCACCCACCACCCACTTCATTGCCACAGGCGATGATTTAACCGACGTGCTTGACTTTGACTCTGAAGACATCGACGGTATGGACGATGATGCAGGAGACACACAGGAGCCACCGCCCACAGGGCGGTGGACGGCCACCTCTTCGTACGATATATATCTGGTGGACACTCCGAAAGAAACAAATGGCGATGAGGCAAAGGAGGATCGCCCCTCCAAGAAGAAAGCAAAACATGGGCGTCGCCAGCGCCGCTCCAAGCCCCGCCAAGGCAATACCAGCACCGGAGATGAAAACAATCCGGACGGTGCCGAAATGAATACAACCTTGATTAGCCCGCCTTCGAGCAGGCCGAGCAGGAGGATGGGCAGGACAACCCAGATGAACAGGCGACAGATGGGTATCCAGAGGAGGACAACTACATGCCCCCTCCGAAGACGAGATTAGCCTCAGCGATGACAAGTTCGGCGTGCCTGAGGACCCCGCGGAGCAGGAGCGCTTCAAGCGCCGGTTATTGCCACTGCGAGAAGCCTGAAGAAGAAGCAGCAGCAGCTTCAAGCTGATCAAGACCTGCTCACAGATAGATGGACAGAAGTCCTGGTAACCGAGGAATATGGACTCGAGCTCCACACAGCTGACCAGCCGCCTCGAGGTCGGGATAAAACGGCTTATCAGCCTGAATACCAGCCTGCACCCCTGCGCCAGTTTACTACGGCCCGGGGCAATACTCAGGACCTGCGTGATAGATTGGATAGCACTGCAGGACAACCAAGATCGATCTACGGATCACGGGGGCGTGCTACAGCACATGACGATGACCGTCATACAAGATACACTAACAGTAAATCCGGCTGGCCCGAACACAACCAGCCAGATTTGGCCGGACTGCATCGCGACATGGCCCAGCACAGAGGCGCCGCACACCCCCTCTGCTTCACTGATGAAGTGATGGATCATGAATTCCTAGAAGGATTCAAACCCGTAAACATCGAATCATACGATGGCACAACAGACCCCGCGGTATGGATTGAAGACTTTCTTCTCCACATCCACATGGCCCGCGGAGATGATCTACATGCCATCAAGTATCTTCAGCTTAAGCTCAAAGGTACCGCCCGGCACTGGCTTAACAACCTACCAGCAAATTCCATTGGCAGTTGGGAAAACCTGGAAGACGCATTCCATGACAACTTCCAAGGCACATATGTTCGACCTCCGGACGCCTATGACTTGAGCCACATCACTCAACAGCCCGGAGAATCAGCCAGGAAATTCTGGACCCAGTTCCTAACTAAAAATAACCAAATAGTTGACTGTCCGGACACTGAAGCCCTGGCGGCCTTCAAGCATAATATCCGCGACGAGTGGCTCGCCCGACACCTCGGCCAGGAGAAACCCAAGTCCATGGCAGCTCTCACGACACTAATGACCCGCTTTTCTGTGGGCGAGGACAGCTGGTTGGCTCGCAACAGTACTATGCCACATTTTGGCACGTCAGATGTCCGTGACAACAATGGCAAGCCACGACGCAACATACACAAGTGACGGAACAACGGCGACAACACCGAAGACATGGCAGTCATTGTCGGATTCAGCGGATCTAAATCCTGTCAGCGGAAGAAGCCATTCAAAAGAAACAATTAGGGACCGTCCAGTCTAGACCGTATACTGGAGCGCTCGTGCCAAATTCATGGCACCCCGGTCAAGCCAGCCAACCACACCAATAGAGACTGCTGGGTATTTAAACAGGCCGGCAAAATAAACGCCAAAAACAAGGAAAAGGGGCTGCACAGCGATGATGACGAGGAGCCCTAGCATCCGAACACGGGGGGATAGAAGAAATTCCTCCCAGGTGAAAACGGTCAACATGATCTACGCCACTCACATCCCCAAGCGATAACGGAAGCGAGCACTACGGGGCGTCTACACGATGGATCCAGTCGTCCCCAAACTCAACCCATGGTCAGCTTGTCCGATCACCTTTGATCGTAGGGATCATCCTACTAGCATCCGTCACGGTGGCTCGGCAGCATTGGTCTTAGACCCAATCATCGACGAATTCCACCTCAGCGAGTCCTTATGGAAGGCGGCAGCAGCCTGAACCTGCTTTACCAGGACACAGTGCGCAAAATGGGCATCGATCCTTCAAGGATCAAGCCCACCAAAACCACCTTTAAAGGTGTAATTCCTGGAGTAGAGACCCGTTGTACGGGCTCTATAACATTGGAAGTGGTCTTCGGATCTCTAGACAACTTCCGAAGCGAGGAGTCAATCTTTGATATCGTCCCTTTTCGTAGTGGTTACCACGCACTACTCAGGACAACCGCATTCGCTAGATTCAATGCGGTACCACACTGCGCATATCTCAAGCTCAAGATGCCAGGCCCGCGCGGGGTCATAACAGTCAACGGAAACATGGACCGTTCTCTCCGTACAGAAGAGCATACTGCAGCCCTCGCGGCAGAAGTACAATGCGGCCTCCTCTGGCAAACCACCAATCCGGCGATGACAACCTCAAGCACCGTCAAGCGAGTTCGGAGCACCCCGCAACAGGACCACCAGGCACGCCAAGAGCACGGCTAGCAGTCCGGCCTCCGCTCAAAGCCCATCAAAGAAGCATTCGTGCCACGCGTACACAATTACGCACTTAAAATACCATGGGCACAGGCGGAGGCGCATCAGTGGCTCAGTCAACAGTGCGGTATCACCGCCATATACCTTTGTAACCTTTCCTTTCGCCTTTCAGGACATTGCTTTAGTGCAGCCTCTCCAGAAGAGCCGGATTGTCGGACTTACATAGGAGAGAAAACCAAGGAGGCAATAGGCTTTGCACACAGAAGGAAATACCCAGGTGGAATCTATTTACGATCGTTATACCTACTTTATCTATCTGTACATAGCCTGCCCCTGGATAGGGTATGTCAAATAATCCTATTTATCTCCGCTTAATGCATTCACTGTAAACATACGCTTAAGCGTATTATTCATCAATGGGAGATCATATATAGAGTTAGCTTATTATTCTTATCTGAGCATTTTTTCTTACAAATGTCTATTTGATATTGCATCCGTACACCTTGGTACGTTCAGTTTGCCAGGGGCTTCTTATGGTGCCCCGTAATACGGCAAGACAAGTCCGAACACTTTCAACAGTGCGGCACCTCGAACTTATAGCATTATATGCATCAGCTCCGAATCATGTCTTGGGTCTACAGTTGGGATAGCCCGGCTCCCTTGTTTTGGTGCCTTACGTTCCGTTATATCGGCTAAGGTAGCGTAGGGAGAACTACTGCGATTGTGTCCTGGTTCTTCCAGACGAGCACCTCAGTAGAGAAAGCCGAAAACTGACCGGCATGATGTCGCGAGAGCTGGTTGCTGTTCGAGAGGTCTTAAAATCCTTAAAGTTTTTTCCGCTTTAGGCGATAATTCGGCTTCGTCCGATCTAGGTGTATATAGCGCCCCAATTCGGCCTTCCGGATTCTAGGGGCTTCGCCGAAGTTTAAAATTATAGACTTCTATGGCTAAGTTAAGGTTATAAAGCTGCATAGTCCGATTGCCTTGTTCGCTGCGCCAGACACCTCCTTAAGGGACCAAACATTTGGATAAAGAGTGTCCGGGTTTTCCACAAACACCCGAGTACTAGTTACATGGGGGCGGAAGCCGACGACTGGCCTACTTTCAGAATTTTATAAACATCCGCACAGAAGGTAATATTTTAAATAACAAAAGCGCTACATAGCGCAAGTAACTTCGTCCTTAAATTACAAACATGACAGAAGTGAATTCTCTAAAATTATGTCATTGGCACATTCATCGGCCACGAGGCGTGCGCCCTTCATAACGCCATCATAATACTTCTCCGGATAGCGATGCGCCTTGCCCTCCGGCGGCCCGTCCTTCACCAGCTTCTCCGCATCCAGCTTGCCCCAATGCAGCTTCGCACGGGCAAAGGCCCGGAGGCACCCTCAATGCAAACGGGTCGCTTGATGACTTCCAGTCGCGGACAGGCATTCACCATCCGCTTGATCAAGCCGAAGTAGCTAGTGGGCAGGGGCTCACCAGGCCACATCTGGACTATGAAATCCTTCATAGCCACTTCGGCCGCCCTGTGGAGTTCGACCAACTACTTCAGCTGGTCACTCAGAGGCGTTGGATGTTCGGCCCCAGCATACTGGGACCAGAACAGCTTCTCCATTGAGCTCCCCTCCTGAGCACGGTAGAACTCCGCGGCATCTGATATGTTGCGTGGCAGATCTGCGAATGCCCCTGGAGAGCTCCGGACTCGGGTAAGTAAAAGAAACACCTCCTCCCCATGTTTGCTTTGCATAAAGAATTTCTTACCCGCCACTATCTTTTTGGCCTCCTGGATCTCCTGTTGTGCCTTCTCGGCTTCGGCCTTGGCGTCTTTTATACTTGCAAGGGCCTTCGTAAGCTCGCCCTCTTTTGCCTTAAGCTCATGCTCCACAGCCTCGAACCTCTTGCCGAGATCCTGGAGCTCTTGTTGTACATCTCCCACTCTCGCATCTTGCTTTTCGCGCTCTTTCCGTTCCAAGGCCGCCTTGTGTTCGGCCTCGGACAGCGCTTTCTTGAGATACGCCACTTTGGTGGTGGCCTCTGTTATCAAATCACGACGCTTTGTCGTTAGAATAACCAATTTTATCTATCGTTCATTATATGAGAAAGGGGAATCATTCACCTTTGCTCTCTTCGAGCTGCCTCCTCGTGAGGTCGAGCTCTCCCTGCGCCTGCTCCAGGTCCTGCTTTAGTCCGGCGATCTCGGCCGTACGGACCGAAGCGGCAAGCAGCACAGCCTGCTTATTCACATTTAAACTTATTGTTAGACTCCTGCGGATTATAATTGACCCTTTTTTTGGTCTTTCTTTCCGAACACCAGACAGAGTATCAGGGGCTACTACCTAACAGGTGGTAATTTCACACATTTTTATTACTTACCCCAAAGCCTGTCATGAGGCTGGTGCAGGCTTCGGTTAGTCTGCTCTTGGCAGACGAAACCTTCTGAATCACCGCACTCATAAGAGTACAGTGCTCTTCATCTATGGAAGCGCCGCGAAGCGCTTCCAGCAGATAATCCGGCGCCTCGGGCGCAACGGAAGTCCTCAGCACAGACGGCTCGCCCTCCTTAACGAGGGGCTGTCCTCCTGAGTCCGGAACCACGGAAGGTCCCGGAACAGTGTTCGACTGAGAGTCCAGCTTACTACGACTCTCATCAACATGATCTGCGGGGATCTTGAACCCGGCGTGTCCGACGTTTGGAATGTCGCCTTGGGGCACCTCCAGATCCACCTCCCCCCACTCTGGGAGCCTTTGGGACAACACCTCCATGTCATCCGCAGGCTGAGAAGTAGTGGCCGTCGGATGTGAGTTCATTGCCGAATCACTCAAGGACCCGTCCGAAGACGACACCTCAGGATGGACCCTGGCCGGACTGCATACAAGTTCAGCGTTATAACAAAACTATGAAGCAAAATTATGATAGAGTGCGGATACTTACGATCGCACTAGGGGCTTCTTCCTAGGCAGCCACCCCTCCTCGCTATTGGCGGCAGTGCCGGAGTAGTCCGGAAGGGACGCCTTTCCCTTCTTGGACGTCCCAGCCTCCCCCTTCGGGGCGGCCTTCCTCTTTTTCTCCCCCCCCCCAATACGGGGAGGTGGAGTTTCTTCTTGTTCCCCCCGCCTCCGCGGGAGGAATCTGCCTCGTCGTCATCGGACGACGAGGGTATGACAGCCTTGCACCGGGGGCCTCTCCTGGCCCCTGGTCCGCCCTCTCATGCCCCTCATCCTTTCCGGATGGGGCGGCCTCCTCTTCTTCTTCTTCCCCTTCGGGGAGGAGTGTGCCTCGTCGTCTTCGGACGAGGCTTTTGGCGCCACCTTACATCGGAGACCCTTTCGGATCCCCGGTGCCTTCTTATTGGCCTTTTTCTCCGACCACTTGTAGGGCGCCGGGACCAGCATCTCCGTCAGGAGAGCATTAGCTAGGATTTCTGGCAGCGGAGCCGGACAGTCAATCTGCTCCGCTGTCTCCACATAATCCTGAACAAATATGCACAATTACTTAAGGCTCCCCCATGAATATATTGGGAAGAACCAAATCCGGTGGCAGCCTGAGAACTCACCTGACTAGGAGGCCGCGTGGTGTGAAGCCCACGGTCCTCGGATATGGGAGGAGGTACTTTGGAGGCCTTGAACAGCGCCTTCCACGCGTTTTTGTGCTTCATGCAGTAGAGCCTCTGAAGCGTCTGGTGTTCGGCCGGGACGAACTCCCACAGATTGAATGCCCGCCTTTGGCATGGCAGAATCCGGCGAACGAGCATGACCTGGATCACGTTGACAAGCTTGATGTTCTTGTCCTTCATGCCCTTGATGTAGTTTTTGAGTTCGGTCAGCTCTGTAGATTCGCCCCAGGACAGGCCCTTCTGTTCCCAGGAGGTGAGCCGCATGGGGGTTCCGGACCGGAACTCGGGGGCCGCCGCCCAGTTGGCGTCACGCAGCTCGGTGATGTAGAACCACCCCGACTGCCACCCCTTCACGGTTTCCGCAAAGGAGCCGTCAAGCCAGGTGACATTAGGCATCTTGCCCACCATGGCTCCTCCGCACTCCGCTTGCTGGCTGCTCACGATCTTCGGCTTCACGCAGAAGATTTGCAGCCACAAGCCGAAATGAGGCTTGATGCGGAGGAAGGCCTCGCATACAACGATGAACGCCGAGATGTTGAGGATGAAGTTCGGGGCTAGATCATGGAAATCTAGCCCTTAGTAGAACATGAGCCCGCGGACGAAGGGGTGCAATGGAAACCCCAGTCCACGGACGAAGTGGGCGAGAAACACGACCCTCTCGTGAGGTCCCGGAGTTGGAGTGACCTGCCCATCGCCCGGTAGCCGGTGCGCTATGTCTGTGGCCAAGTATCCGGCCGCCCGAAGATTCGCGATGTGCTTCTCCTTCACGATGGAGGCCACCCACTTGCCTCCTGCTCTGGACATGTCTAGCTGTGCGGAGAAGATTTGGACTTGGCGCTGGAGCTTGGGGAGGCAAGGATGAGCGAAGGAGGAAGAGCGCGTGGGTGAAAATGAGGGTCCTTTATCCCTTTATAGAGGCAACAAAAGTGGTGCGCCTCCCCACTAGCCCGTTGAAAATCACTTACTTCCCAAGCTCCACAATTGATGGCACGGTGGGATTACCCATACCCGTATTGATGAGAATCCCATGATAAGGGGACACGATCTATGCTTTGACAAGACGTGTCAGGGAAACTGCCTCGCAATACGCGTTGTGGTTGGTTGTGGGAAAATGGTTTGAATAATGACCTGACCATAATGACATATCATGTCGTCTAAAAAGTTGTCAGCTGAAGTATCATTCTCTCTATGGTGGTATGTGAAGATCATTTTGCAGATCCGGACACGGTCTACGTGTTCGATAATTACCTTGGAGTATTCGGAGAAGGAACCCGCATTGCAATGCCGAAGATAAGACTGCGCACCAGACTCATCGTCATTGAAGCCTGGTTCAGGGGCTACTGACGGAGTCCTGGATTAGGGGGTATCCGGACAGCCGGACTATATACATCGTCCGGACTATTGAAGCGTGAAGATACAAGACTCAAGACTTCGGCCCGTGTCCGGATGGGACTCTCCTTTGCGTGGAAGACAAGCTTGGCGATCCGGATATTGTATTTCCTTCCTTGTAACCGATTCCATGTAAACCCTAGCCCTCTCCGGTGTCTATATAAACCGGAGAGGATGGTCCTTAGAAGGCCGATCACATCTACAATCATACCATCATAGGCTAGCTTCTAGGGTTTAGCCTCTACGATCTCGTGGTAGATCTACTCTTGTACTACTCATATCTTCAATATTAATCAAGCATGAAGTAGGGATTTACCTCCATCGAGAGGGCCCGAACCTGGGTAAACATTGTGTCCCTTGCTTCCTGTTACCATCAGCCTAAGATACACAGATCGGGACCCCCTACCCGAGATCCGCCAGTTTTCACACCGACATCGGGCACCACTTGGAGGCGTGCTTCGCGGCACGTTTCCTTTAGGAAGGCGCAGGGCGAGGAAAGCCCAATGCCCAGGAATTCATCACCAAGACCACTCAGGAGCTTCAGGAAGCAAGAACCATGCGCGGGGATCGCCGCATGCCTGGCGTAGCTTCCCATCCAGGCGAGGATGGTGGGCCGTGCATCTGCATCGAAATCCTAGGGCTCAACCGAGCCGCGTCTCAGGAGCATTTCTGGCCTTCGCGCATGGGACGCTACAAGGGTCCGCCGCACAGCTACGTTCGCATGCCTTACGGCATGCCGAACACGACTGCCATCCACCAGCGACACCTGCGGAGCATTTTGGCGGCTCAGGAGGCCAGGCACCACGAGGTCCTAGCGGAGATGGAGATGGTCCTTAAGGAACCGCCTGGACCCCTGGAGCCTCCCGAGGCTCAGGGTTCCGGTGGCTCGTGAGGAGCGGCCTCCTCACCGCGCATCTTCAGCTAATCCAACACCCCTCCTTCGTCTACAACAGAACCAGGTGACATCCCCCAAGTTCATTTCAGCTGGGAGCGCCCTCAGGGCTGCATCATTCCCAGACCGTGTGGGTACATCTCTGCGGCATGTATCTCTTTTTCTTATGCTTTTAGCTTACCTTGCTGGGAGCGCCCCTCGGGGTGCATCATCCCCAAGCTGCTCGGGCCTGACCCAGTGGCATGTATCTATTCTGCTTTTACCTAAGCTGGTTTGCCTTTCATGCCTAATCTACTTACGACTATCACCTGTTCGGTTGCCATCTACCTCGGGAGCCGCTCACACTGGTATGGCGCTTGCGCACAGGTCCGTCCCTGCAGCACCGACAAATCTGAGCGGTCAAGCTCTGGCCCGCGGCAGCCCCGCGCACGTCACCTCACCAGGCCCTCGATGCCCTCACCCTCTCTCTCGGAGCATTCATGGTCGACCGGCGATCATAACGGCAACCCATGCCTTTCTCATAATGGTTTGCGGGAACCTCCTGAGGACCACAACGGGCGGCACCATGGGCTCCCTCTCTTTCCCATGCGATTCGCTTGCGCATTAAAAGGGGGCTCCTGAGCATCGTGACTTAGGAGCTCTTACTAGCTCTCCATCCCTCACCCCCTGGCCTTGTCCATGGCATCACGACCTGGCATACCAGTGGCGGCTGAGCTCGCTCGAGGGCCGGGACCTGATGACGTAGAGCACGAAGGAGAGTGTGGAAAGAGGAAGGCTTGCATGGGCCCAACCTAGCTGTGCTACCGCTGCCGATGCTCAAGTCCGGCACAACACGAGGGAACGACTCCATGCTACCAAGATAAGTTTCATGCCTGAATTAGCAGATCGCTACAACACAGAATTCTCATTTGGTGTGACACTGTGTCGGCAACGTTGCCTTCCTTTCTCACCACTCGGCGACTGCTTGCGCGCCAAAGGGGACCTCCCGAGCATCACGACTCGGGGGATCTTACTGGACCTTGGGCCGCTCACCTCCTGGCCTTGACCCCGGCATCGCGACCAGGCATACCAGCGACGGCTGCAGCCTGCCTGGGGACTGGGACCTATCGGCATAGAGCACCAAGTCGCTGATACGTCTCCAACGTATCTATAATTTATGAAGCATTCATGCTATTTTATTATCTGTTTTGAATGATTACGGGCTTTATTATACACTTTTATATTACTTTTGGGACTAACCTATTAACCGGAGGCCCAGCCCATATTGCTGTTTTATTGCCTGTTTCAGTATTTCGAAGAAAATGAATATCAAACGGAGTCCAAGCGGAATGAAACCTTCGGGAGCTTGATTTTTGGGAAGAATATGATCCACGAGACTTGGAGTTCATGTCAGAAGATCCTCGAGGAGGCCAGGAGATAGGAGGGCGCACCCACCCCCTGGGCATGCCCCCCTGTCTCATGGGCCCCTCGAGCACCTCCCGACCAACTTCTTTCGCCTATATAAGTCCACGTACCCTAAAAACATCGATAACGAAGATAGATTGGGAGTTCCGCCGCCGCAAGCCTCTGTAGCCACCAAAACCCAATCGGGACCCTGTTCCGGCACACTGCCGAAGGGGGGATCCCTCACCGGTGACCATCTTCATCATCCCGGCGCTATCCATGACGAGGAGGGAGTAGTTCACCCTCGAGGCTGAGGGTATGTACCAATAGCTATGTGTTTGATCCCTCTCTCTCGTGTTCTCTCTCGTGTTCCCTCTATGGCACGATCTTGATGTATCGCGAGCTTTGCTATTATAGTTGGATCTTATGATGTTTCTCCCCCTCTACTCTCTTGTAATGGATTGAGTTTTCCCTTTGAAGTTATCTTATCGGATTGAGTCTTTAATGATTTGAGAACACTTGATGTATGTCTTGCCGTGCTTATCTGTGGTGACAATGGGATATCATGTGCCACTTGATATATGTTTTGGTGACCAACTTGCGGGTTCCGCCCATGAACCTATGCATAGGGGTTGGCACACGTTTTCGTCTTGACTCTCCGATAGAAACTTTGGGGCACTCTTTGAAGTACTTTGTGTTGGTTGAATAGATGAATCTGAGATTGTGTGATGCATGTCATATAATCATGCCCACGGATACTTGAGGTGACAATGGAGTATCTAGGTGACATTAGGGTTTTGGTTGATTTGTGTCTTAAGGTGTTATTCTAGTATGAACTCTATGATAGATTGAGCGGAAAGAATAGCTTCATGTTATTTTACTACGAACTCTTGAATAGATAGAACAGAAAGGATAACTTTGAGGTGGTTCCGTACCCTACCATGATCTCTTCGTTTGTTCTCCGCTATTAGTGTCTTTGGAGTGACTCTTTGTTGCATGTTGAGGGATTGTTATATGATCTATCTATGTTATTATTGTTGAGAGAACTTGCACTAGTGAAAGTATGAACCTTAGGCCTTGTTTCCTACCATTGCAATACCATTTATGCTCAATTTTATCTTTAGCTACCTTGCTGTTTTTATATTTTCAGATTCAGAAAACCTATATCTACCATCCATATTGCACTTGTATCACCATCTCTTCGCCGAACTAGTGCACCTATACAATTTACCATTGTATTGGGTGTGTTGGGGACACAAGAGACTCTTTGTTATTTGGTTGCAGGGTTGTTTGAGAGAGACCATCTTCATCCTACGCCTTCCACGGATTGATAAACCTTAGGTCATCCACTTGAGGGAAATTTGCTACTGTCCTACAAACCTCTGCACTTGGAGGCCCAACTGTTGGAAATATGCCCTAGAGGCAATAATAAAAAGATTATTATTATATTTCCTTGTTCATGATAATTGTCTTTTATTCATGCTATAATTGTATTATCCGGAAATCGTAATACACATGTGAATACTTAGACCACAACATGTCCCTAGTGAGCCTCTAGTTGACTAGCTTGTTGATCAACAGATAGTCATGGATTCCTGACTATGGACATTGGATGTCGTTGATAATGGGATCACATCATTAGGAGAATGATGTGATGGACAAGACCCAATCCTAAGCATAGCACAAGATCGTGTAGTTCGTTTTGCTAGAGCTTTTCCTATGTCAAGTATCTCTTCCTTAGACCATGAGATCATGTAACTCCCGGATACCGTAGGAGTGCTTTGGGTGTACCAAACGTCACAACGTAACTAGGTGACTATAAAGGTGCACTACAGGTATCTCTGAAAGTGTCTGTTGGGTTGACACGGATCGAGACTGGGATTTGTCACTCCGTATTACGGAGAGGTATCA
This sequence comes from Triticum timopheevii, assembly GCA_963921465.1. Taxonomy (NCBI): domain Eukaryota; kingdom Viridiplantae; phylum Streptophyta; class Magnoliopsida; order Poales; family Poaceae; genus Triticum; species Triticum timopheevii. The sequence continues at coordinate 458,759,353 of OY997264.1, read as the reverse complement.
CTGGGCCCACTCGGTAGTGCATCATCATAATGAGCTCAAAGTGACCAAGTGTCTGGTCACGGGTTCATGCATTACGGTACGAGTAAAGTGACTTGCCGACAACGAGATTGAACAAGGTATTGGGATACCGACGATCGAATCTCGGGCAAGTAACATACCGTCTGACAAAGGGAAGAGTATATCGGGGTTGCTTGAATCCTCGACATCGTGGTTCATCCGATGATATCATCGAGGAGTATGTGGGAGCCAACATGGGTATCCAGATCCCGTTGTTGGTTATTGACCGGAGAGCTGTCTCGGTCATGTCTGCATGTCTCCCGAACCCGTAGGGTCTATACACTTAAGGTTCGGTGACGCTAAGGTTGTATAAATATGAGTATGCAGCAAACTGAATGTTGTTCAGAGTCCCGGATGAGATCCCAGACGTCACGAGGAGTTCCGGAATGGTCCGGAGGTAAAGAATTATATATAGGAAGTGCTGTTTCGGCCATCGGGAAAGTTTCGGGGTCACCCGTATTGTACCGGGACCGCCGGAAGGGTCCCGGGGGTCCGCCGGGTGGGGCCACCTATCCCGGAGGGCCCCGTGGGCTGAAGTGGGAGGGGAACCAGCCCCTAGTGGGCTGGTGCGCCCCCCCTGGCCCCCCCTGCGCCTAGGGTTGGAAATCCTAGGTGGGGGGCGCGCCCCACTTTCCTTGGGGGGCACTCCACCCCCCTGGCCGCCGCCCCCCTTGGGAGATTAGATCTCCCAGGGCCGGCGCACCCCTGGGGGCCTATATAAAGGAGGGGGGAGGGTGGGCAGCCGCACCCTGTGTCTTGGCGCCTCCCTCCCCCTGCTACACCTCTTCCTCCTCCCGCAGCAGCTTGGCGAAGCCCTGCCGGAGTCCTGCTGCATCCACCACCATGCCGTTGTGCTGCTGGATCTTCATCAACCTCTCCTTCCCCCTTGCTGGATCAAGAAGGAGGAGACGTCTACAAGAAGAAGGTTGTGTAGTAGACATCAAGCTCTTTTCTGGCGCCGTTGCCGGGGAGGCTAGGTAAGCGGCACTCACAGCCCGTCAACTAAGCTCTTTTCTGGCGCCGTTGCCGGGGAGGTGAGTGCTTGAAGGTATATCTCTAGATCTTGCAATCGAATATTTTTGTTTCTTGTTTTATCACTAGTTTAGTCTATAAAATAAAACTACAAAAAAAATGGAGTTAAGTTTGTCTCATACGCTTCATATTTTTAATATCTTTCGTAAGAATGATGGTAAGGAAAATTGTGCTCAAGTGCTAGAAGAAGAAATCTATAAAATGTTTTGCACTATATCTTTGAATGATGAGCATAATTTCAATGTTGTTAGTATGAATTCCTTGAATACCCATGATGCTAATGGTATGCAAAGCCACAAGCTTGGGGATGCTATGTTTGATGAATATGATATTTTTTGTCCCCCAAGTTTTGTTGAGAATATTTATTATGATGAAAGCATGCCTCCTATTTATGATGATTATATTGATGAAAGTGGGTTTGGAAGAGTGTCAACTTTAGGTAGTATTGATCCCACTATTTTGTAGGATATTGAATCTTATTGTGATGAATATGAAAGTGGATTTGGAAGAGTGTCAACTTTATTTAGTGATGATTCCACTATTTCGGAAGAGGTTCCAATTGATTATGAGAACAAAATTTCTATCTATGATGATTATTGTGATGACATGTATGCTATAAAGAATAATGATAACCATGAAATTTGTCATCATGATTTCAGTTTTCAATTGGATTATGCCTCACATGATAGTTATTTTGTTAAGTTTACTCCCACTATTATTCACGAGAAGAAATTTGCTTATGTGGAGAGTAGTAAATTTTCTATGCAAGTAGATCATGAAAAGAATGCTTTATGTGCTGGTTATATTGTTGAATTCCTTCATGATGCTACTGAAAATTATTATGAGGGAGGAATATATGCTTGTCGGAATTGCAATAATATCAAGTTTCCTCTCTATGTGTTGAAAATTTTGAAGCTTTGCTTGTTTTACCTTCCTATGCTAGTTGATTGTTGTTCCCATAAGTTATTTGCTAAAAATCCCTATGAATAGGAAGTGTGTTAGACTTAAATGTGCTAGTCATATTCTTCATGATGCGCTCTTCATGTTTCAATTCTTATCTTTTATGTGAGCATCATTGAAATCATCATGCCTAGCTAGGGGCGTTAAACGTTAGCGCTTGTTGGGAGGCAACCCAATGTTATTTTTGTTTCTTACTTTTTGTTCCTTTTTAGTAATAAATAATTCATGTAGCCTATGGTTAGATGTGGTTTCATGTTTTAATTAGTGTTTGTGCCAAGTAGGACCTTTGGGAAGACTTGGGTGAAGTCTTTATGATCTTGCTGTAAAAAACAGAAACTTTAGTGCTCACAAGAATAGCTGCCATTTTTTACTGAAGAGTGATTTTAGGTTGATTATTTTTGCAGATGATTAATATACAAATTCCTCAGGTCTACCAATTTATTTCAGAATTTTTGGGGTTCCAGAAGTATACGTTTGATATAGATTACTACAGACTGTTCTGTTTTTGACAGATTCTGTTTTCTGTGTGTAGTTTGCTTATTTTGAAGAATCTATGAGTCGTATCGGAGGGTATGAACCATAGAGAAGTTTGAATACAGTATATATTACATAAATATGAATTTATAATGAGTTAATTACAGTACTTAAGGTGGTGATTTATTTTCTTATACTAACGGAGTTTACGAGTTTTGTGTTGTGAAGTTTTCAAGTTTTGGGTAAAGATTCGATGGACTATTGAATAAGGAGTGGCAAGAGCCTAAGATTGGGTATGCACAAGGCACCCCAAGGTAATATACAAGTACAACCAAGAGCCTAAGCTTGGGGATGCCCCGGAAGGCATCCCCTCTTTCGTCTTCGTTCATCGGTAACTTTACTTGGAGCTATATTTTTATTCACCACATGATATGTGTTTTGCTTGGAGCGTCATTTTATTTTGTTAGTATTTGCTAGCTGTTATTTAGAATAATGTTTTGCATCTATATTTTCAATAAAAATGTCGAGGATAGCCTTTATCATGCTTATTTTGCTAGTATACATGTTGCTGTTTAAAAACAGAAAGTTTACCGTTGTTGCAAAAATTCCCTAGAAAAGTCAGAGAGTGATATAATGTTGAATACTTTTGCATGATGAGATCTGATAAATCTTATACAGCGTACTATTTGTTTTATAATTTATGGAGTTAGGGAAGTATGATGAATCTTGCATTCTTTACAGACTATACTGTTTTGGTATATTGCTGTTATGTTTGCATTGTTTGCATATGCTTGCTTGTTTAATGATTCTATTTGAGGATAGGAGTATTAAATATGCAGAGACATTTAGTATTCAATGTTGTATAATAATTTTAGTGATTTGTTACAGTAGAAAATGATAAGGTTTCGCATTGGTTTATACTAACCTATCTCACGAGTTCTTGTTGAGTTTGTTGTGAATGAAGCTTTCGAGATTTAGGAAACCAACATATAAAAGGAACTAAGGATACATAAAAGCTCATGCTTGGGGATTCCCAAGGCACCCCAAGATAATATTTCAAAAAGTCTCAAGCATCTAAACTTGGGGATGCCCCGTTAGGCATCCCACCTTTCTTCTTCAACAATTATCGGTTAGTATCGGTTGAACCTAAGTTTTTGCTTCTTCACATGAGTTGTGCTGTCCTAGCAATGCCATTTTGTTTTGTTTTGCTTATTGTTTGAATAAAATACCAAGATCTTAAATTCTTAAATGAGAGAGAGTCTTCACATAGTTGCATAATTATTTAACTACTCATTGATCTTCACTTATATCTTTTTGGAGTAGTTTGCCATTTACTTGTGTGCTTCACTTATATCCTATGACTAAATGGTTGAATGAGTTGAATGTCATAAATCTTAAATTATATATGTCTCATTTGCTTATCCCATGGGGAGTAATGACTTCACATCTAAGAAGTAGAGGTTGTAAATTTATTTGAAGGTTAGCAAGCATTGTATTGGTCATTTGAACAATTCATGAAAGAATATTGAAGGAAGAGAGATTTCACATATAAATATACTATCTTAGACATCTTTTATAATTTTGAGCACTCATTAAGTATGACATGCTAAAGAGTTGATGTTGGACAAGGAAGATAACATAATGGGTTATGTTTTCTCACATCTCAGTTAAAGTATATTGTCATGGATAATTCAAATATGTTGAGCTTGTCTTTCCCCCTCATGCTAGCCAAAATTCCTTGCACCAAGTAGAGATACTACTTGTGCTTCCAAATATCCTTAAACCCAGTTTTTTCCATGAGAGTCCACCATACCTACCTATGGATTGAGTAAGATCCTTCAAGTAAGTTGTCATCGGTGCAAGCAATAAAAATTGCTCTCTAAATATGCATGACTTATTAGTGCGGAGAAAATAAGCTTTGTACGATCTTGTTATGGAAGCAATAAAAGCGACGAATTGCATAATAAAGGTCCATATACAAGGGGCAATATAAAGTGACGTTCTTTCGCATTAAGATTTTGTGTATCCAACCCTAAAAGCGCATGACAACCTATGCTTCCCTCTGCGAAGGGGCTATCTTTTACTTCATGTCTTTCACTTTATGCAAGAGTCAAGGTGATCTTCACCTTTCCCTTTTTCATTTTATCCTTTGGCAAGCACTTTGTGTTAGGGTGATCCTGATATATATATATCCAATTGGATTTAAGTTAGCATGAACTATTATTGTTGACATCACCCAAAGGTGAATATGTTTGGAGGCAACACTATAAGCCCCTATCTTTCTCAGTGCCCGATTAAAACTCTATAACCACAAGTATTTGTGTGAGTGTTAGCAATTGTAGAAGACTATATGATAGTTGAGTATGTGGAGTTTGCTAAATCAAAGCTCTGACATAGAACCTTCCTGAAAATAAGATGAATTGCAATTGTTTGATGACTAAGAATGAAGTTTGCTAGTTTTCAAGAAGTTTATGATATATGCTTTAACATGTGAATAGCTTGTTACTTAATCTTGAGAAGTTTTATGAGATGAACTACTGTTATGACATATAATCATGCTAAAAAGGTGATTGAAATTATCATTGATCAAACTTGTGCACCTGCTAGCATTCACAATTCATAAATTCTTTCTTTTATCATTTACCTACTCGAGGAAGAGTAGGAATTAAGCTTGGGGATGCTGATACATCTCCAACGTATCTATAATTTATGAAGCATTCATGCTATTTTATTATCTGTTTTGAATGATTACAGGCTTTATTATACACTTTTATATTACTTTTGGGACTAACCTATTAACCGGAGGCCCAACCCATATTGTTGTTTTATTGCCTGTTTTGGTATTTCGAAGAAAAGGAATATCAAACGGAGTCCAAATGGAATGAAACCTTCGGGAGCGTTATTTTTGGGAAGAATATGATTCGGGAGACTTGGAGTTCACGTCATAAGATCCTCGAGGAGGCCAGGAGATAGGAAGGTGCGCCCACCCCCCTGGGCGCGCCCCCTGTCTCGTGGACCCCTCGAGCACCCCCCCCCCCCCCGACCGACTTCTTTCGCCTATATAAGTCCACGTACCCTAAAAATATCGATGACGAAGATAGATCGGGAGTTCCACCACCGCAAGCCTCTGTAACCACCAAAACCCAATCGGGATCCTGTTCCGGCACCCTGCCGAAGGGGGGATCCCTCACCGGTGGCCATCTTCATCATCCCGTCGCTATCCATGATGAGGAGGGAGTAGTTCACCCTCGAGGCTGAGGGTATGTACCAGTAGCTATGTGTTTGATCCCTATCTCTTGTGTTCTCTCTCGTGTTCCCTCTATGGCACGATCTTGATGTATCGCGAGCTTTGCTATTATAGTTGGATCTTATGATGTTTCTCCCCCTCTACTCTCTTGTAATGGATTGAGTTTTCCCTTTAAAGTTATCTTATCGGATTGAGTCTTTAATGATTTGAGAACACTTGATGTATGTCTTGTCGTGCTTATCTGTGGTGAGAATGGGATATCATGTGCCACTTGATGTATATTTTGGTGACCAACTTGCGAGTTCCACCCATGAACCTATGCATAGGGGTTGGCACACGTTTTCATCTTGACTCCCCGGTAGAAACTTTGGGGCACTCTTTGAAGTACTTTGTGTTGGTTGAATAGATGAATCTGAGATTGTGTGATGCTGTAGGATCTAGAAGTATGTCTAAAGGGGGGGGGGTGATTAGACTACTTGACCAATTAAAAACCTAGCCTTTTCCCAATTTTAGTCTATGGCAGATTTTAGCTATCTTAGCACACGTCAAGCAATCTTCACAAAATTTAAGCAAGCATGCAAAGAGTATATGAGCAGCGGAAAGTAAAGCATATAACTTGCAAGAATGTAAAGGGGAAGGGTTTGGAGATTTCAAACGCAATTTGGAGACACGGTGATTTCTGAGTCGTGGTTCCGATAGGTGGTGCTATCGTACATCCACGTTGATGGAGACTTCAACCCACGAAGGGTAACCGTTGCGCGAGTCCACGGAGGGCTCCACCCATGAAGGGTCCACGAAGAAGCAACCTTGTCTATCCCACCATGGCTGTTGCCTACGAAGGACTTGCCTCACTAGCGGTAGATCTTCACGAAGTAGTCGATCTCCTTGCCCTTACAAACTCCTTGGTTCAACTCCACAATCTTGTCGGAGGATCCCAAGTGACACCTAGCCAATCTAGGAGACACCACTCTCCAAGAAGTAACAAATGGTGTGTTGATGATGAACTCCTTGCTCTTGTGCTTCAAATGATAGTCTCCCCAACACTCAACTCTCTCTCACAGGATTTGGATTTGGTGGAAAGAAGATTTGAGTGGAAAGCAACTTTCGGTGGGACCGACATGCAACTCGGTAGGACTGATATGGTTAGGGTTAGGGCATAACCTAATCTCGGTGAGACCGACTACACAAACTCGGTGAGACCGATTTTGGTAATAAGCTAACCAGAGAGTTGGTCAGGCAAACTCGGTGTGACCGATTACACAAACTCGGTGGGACCGATTTTGGTAATAAGTTAACTAGAGAGTTTCCATTGTAATCTCGGTAGAACCGATTATTCAAACTCGATAAGACCGATTTTGATAATGGACATACACAATGAGATTACAATCCCATCTCGGTGAGACCGAGATTCCTATCGGTAAGACTGATTTGCCTAGGGTTTGTGGCAGTGGCTATGACATCTCAACTCGGTGGCGCCGGATAGAAAGAATCGGTGGGGCCGAGATGGACTTTAGGTTTAGGACATATGTGGATGTGAGAAAGTAGTTGAGGGCTTTGGAGCATATCACTAAGCACTTTGAGCAAGCAAGCCATTAAGCAACACCTCATCCCCTCTTGATAGTATTGGCTTTTCCTATAGACTCAATGTGATCTTGGATCACTAAAATAGAAAAATGTAGAGTCTTGATCTTGGAGCTTGAGCCAATCCTTTGTCCTTAGCATCTTGAAGGGGTTCCACATCCTTTAGTCCATTCCACTCCATTGTTGAACTTGTTTGAAATATACTAGGTAAAAGTATTAGTCCAATAAGAGATATGTTGACATTAATTACCAAAACCACCCAGGGAGCACTTGTGCTTTCAATCTCCCCCTTTTTTGTAATTGATGACAACTTACATCAAAGCTTTAGATAAAGATATAAAGAATAGCAAGTAAAGCTTTGGAACGACATGTAACAAGCATAGGCTCCCCTTACATGTATGCAATCTTGTGAATATGGAATATAGAAGCATGTGAGAGCATAACCATGACAGAGTAGGCAATGTGTTACATGTATCTTGGCTATATGCAATAGAGCGAAGAATATAAAAAAAGTACCTTCATGCTCATGAGTCCTTCTTGCAAACGGTATGTACACCAGCAAGAATTCCTCATACACATGATTGTGATGCATATACTTACCTTGTGGTCTTGAGTTGGCTTAGGATGGAATGAACCTGTGAAAATAAGGTTAGACAACACAGATACACCTACTAGCCAGAGCAAACAAAAGCAACCACAAGAGTACCAAGACTGGGATGACATGTAGAGAGTGAGTACTAAGTACCACATTTAACATAGACATGTCCCCAAGGGTAAAGTTATGCAAAGAATTTAAAGATCTTCTTTCCCTGAGTATCTTGCTCCCCCTGAATCCAGCATGGGATACTGAGAGAAGATAGGGAACAGAAAATCAGAGCTAAAGCAATTAAGCACATATGAACATGTCTTTCCCCTCTAGAAGACATGTAATATCTCTCCTCTTGAACACCAAGCATCTGGGATCATTGAAGATTACTTTTTCCTTGAGTATTTTCTCCCCCTAGAGATATGATAAAATTGATGTGATCTTTCTCTATAGATAAAGCTTTTGATGTGATCTCTCTCTCCCCCTTTGACATCAATTTCCAAGAAGGATCTTCTGGATATGTTGTCACATGGGTTTGGTCCTTGAGTCACAAGTCAAAGCAGCAGGAAAAATATGATGCTGGTAGATGACAAGATTCATTGAGTGGAGCTGGATCAAAAGAATCACAGAAATAAGTGGCAGGGTGTTTTTCCTGTAGTGAGATCGGTTGCACCGAGTTGTATGCTTTGGTAGTACTGAAAGGTTTCGGTGGGACCGAAAATGACAAACCGGTGGGACCGATTTCATCACAGAGAAAACACTTGTCACCTCAGCTCACTAGGCAAGTAAGATCTCGCAAGGATTTGCAAGGAATTAACTGAATGATTTGCAATGAATTGGATGCAGAACAGAAAATAAACGAGAAGAAACTTAAAGAAATCTCGATGAAGTTTTTTCTGAAAGGGAAAACAAATATGCAAGAGACAAATGCAAGAGCACAGAAAAGCACACGAGAGAACTTCATCTAGAATTGGTTAGCGACAAAGTCACCTATGTTAGAGTATATTGACTTAGGAGTCAAGTGAGTTCACTTGATCATGGGTCATACTCATCGTTCAAGCTCAAAATGGGGTTACAATTTTTCGTTTAAGCATCTTGATGTTTTCACATCTTGTCGAGCTGCTTTAACTCATGTCTTGGAGTAAAGCTTCTCTAAGATGGAATAACATACCTTGGGTGGCGGTGTTGATTGTAATCATGTAGTTGAACTTGTGTGGGTTGCTCAAGGTTGATGTAGCTCATCAAGAGTTGGGAGCACCACTTGGAATTTGAGTTCATCTACCTACATGGGTTAGTTTTTGCAAGGAAGAGCACTTGTGTATCCAAAATAACAATCATGAATTTCAACATAGAATTTGTTAAAGGATATGTTTGAAAGGTTCCGTGCTTCCTTGTCTTCAACCACCATTGTATAGAGACTTGGTGATGTAGAGATTGCTCAAGATATGAGTAGGTCACAATCTCATGGAATTTGATTCAACCAAGTACCTACATGGGTTAGATTACATGCAAGGTGCAGATATATCCAAGACATAAGATTATCATCATAAGAGAAATATCAAGGATTAGTCATAGGCATATGTCTTGCATGTATCAAATGGAGTTCCTACTCCAGGTTTGAAGCATCAATGATGTTCAGTTCTCCTCTCAACCTACAAAACACTTTCTCATCAAGAGGTTTAGTGAAAATATCCGCTAATTGTTTTTCGGTGCGAACATGCTTAAGATTAATGTCCCCTTTGGCAACATGATCTCGAATGAAATGATGACGAACTTCAATATGCTTAGTTCGAGAATGTTGCACGGGATTATGAGAAATTTTGATAGCACTTTCATTGTCACAAAGTAATGGAACATGTTTCACATATATCCCATAATCTTTAAGAGTTTGGGTCATCCAAAGTAATTGAGCACAACATGAACCAGCGGCAATGTATTCCGCTTCGGCGGTGTATAAATATACTGAGTTTTGTTTCTTGGATGACGAAGACACAAGAGATCTACGAAGGAATTGACAAGTACCCAAAGTGGACTTTCTATCAACCTTGTCCCTGGCATAGTCCGAGTCGGAGTAGCCAACAAGATCAAAAGAGGCCCTCTTAGGATACCAAATGCCAAAATTTGGTGTGTGAATTAAGTATCTCACTATCCTTTTCACAGCCTTAAGATGGCATTCTTTAGGTGCAGCTTGATATCTTGCACACATGCACACACTTAGCATAATATCAGGACGTGAAGCACATAGATATAATAATGAACCAATCATAGAGCGATAAACGTTTTGATCAACCGGTTCACCATCTTTGGTCAAATCAAGATGTCCACTAGTAGGCATGGGTGTAGTCATACCTTTGCATTCTTGCATATTGAGCTTCTTGAATAAGTCCTTAGTGTACTTCGTTTGAGAGACAAAAGTACCTTCCTTAGTTTGCTTGATTTGCAACCCAAGAAAGAATTTGAGTTCACTCATCATTGACATCTCAAACTTCTCCGACATTAGCTTTCCAAACTTCTCACTAAAATGAGGGTTAGTTGATCCAAATATAAAATCATCAACATAAATTTGGCATACAAATAATTATCCATTAACCCTTTTAGTAAAAAGTGTAGAATCAATTTTTCCAATTTCAAACCCTTTTTCAGTAAGGTACTTAGTTAAGCATTTGTACCAAGCTCTGGGAGCTTGTTTAAGACCATAAAGAGCTTTGCGAAGTTTGTAGACATGATTGGGTTTCTTAGGATTGATAAAGCCGGGAGGTTGTTTAACATAAACTTCCTCCTCTATTTCACCATTTAGAAAAGCACTTTTAATGTCCATTTGGTACAAGGTGATATCATGATGATTAGCATAGGCAAGTAAGATGCGGATGGACTCAAGTCTAGCAACGGGATCATAAGTCTCACCATAGTCCATACCTTCGACTTGTGTGTAACCTTGGGCAACGAGACGTGCTTTGTTGTGAACTACTTGTCCATCTTCATCTTGCTTGTTGCAAAACACCCATTTGGTACCGATGATGTTGTGGTTGTTGTCGGGCTTCTCAACCAATGTCCAAACTTGATTTCTCTCAAAGTTGTGTAGCTCTTCATGCATAGCATTTATCCAATCCAGATCTTCCAATGCTTCTTCAACCTTCATAGGTTCAATGTTAGAGATGAATGAATAGTGTTCACAAAAATTTGCTAAACGAGTTTTAGAGCAAGTGATTCTCCCGGTTTGGATATCATTGTAGATTTGCTCGATGGGATGGTCTTTAGCAATCCTTGCTCGAACTCGTGAAAGCTTTTGCTTGGGTCTTGGTTGAACATCTTCTTCATCTTGTTCTTCTTATTGGCCTTCTTTATTATTGGCGTTGTCGTTCTCTTGCCGTGGTGGAGAAGGAGGTTGTTGACGTTCTTGATGTACTTCCATGTTTTCTTCATCTTGGTGTGTCCCACTTGTGGATGCTTCCGTATCAACTCTTGGTTCACCTTGTCGTGAGGTAGAATCTTCCACTTGGATGGACGAGGTACTCTCCTTCACCTCCGTTGGACGAATCTTGCCAATATACAAGTCTTGGATTGCTTCCGAGGGGTCTTTGTCTCCTACATCAATCGGGAATTGCTCTACTTGCGAGCCGTTAGATTCATCAAACTTCACATCTACCGTCTCTTCAACCTTTCGGGTGAAATTGTTGTAGACACGATATGTGTGAGAGTTTGAGCCATAACCAAGTAGGAAACCTTCATGAGACTTAGGAGCAAATTTAGAACGACGATGCTTACCAAGAATGTAGCACTTTGAGCCGAATACTCGAAAGTATCCAACTAGGGGTTTGTTACCGGTGAGGAGCTCGTATGCCGTCTTGCCGAGTAGCTTGTGAAGATACAAGCGATTTGTTGCATGACAAGCTGTCTCAACCGCTTCTGCCCAAAAGTGCTTCGGCGTCTTGTACTCATCGAGCATCGTTCTTGCCATTTTGATGAGCGTCCGGTTATTCCTCTCAACAACTCCATTTTGTTGAGGTGTGTACATAGCCTAGAACTCATATGAAATCCCTTCCTCGTCAAGAAAGGTGTCCACATTTGCGTTCTTGAACTCCGTTCTGTTGTCGCTGTGAACCTTCTTGATCTTCACTTCAAACTGATTTTGAGCCTTCCTAGCGAAGTTTTTGAAGATCTTTTGGACCTGCGATTTGTCATCGAGAAAGAACACCCACGTAAACCATGAAAAATCATCAACTATAACTAGACCAAAAGAATTTCCACCGAGACTTTTGTAGGCGTTGGGACCAAAAAGATCCATGTGAAGTAGCTCAAGTGGCCTTCTTGTGGTCATGATGTTCTTCACGGGATGCCTTCCTCCAACCTGTTTACCTGCTTGACAAGCACTGCAAAGTCTATCCTTATCAAATATGACATCGTTAACACCAAGGATATGATTCCCTTTAATAAGCTTGTCAAGATTTCGCATGCCAACGTGACCTAACCGTCTATGCCATAACCAACCTTTAGAGGATTTAGCAATGAAGCAAGTTCTAGGTTGAGCCTTTTTAGTGAAATCAACAATGTAAAGATCACCTCTACGTATACCGGTAAAGACCATTTTATGATTGTGTCACATCCCTAGTTCTGACAATGCCTAGTGCATGCATTAGAGTGTTGCATCATGTCTAAATTTTTGAAATTTGAATTGAGGAATTTTCAAAAGCCTCAGAAAACCTCTAAAAATAACCAACATTTAAATCGCTTCAAATAAGTCCAAGAAAATGTTCCTGTTATCCTCTGGAAATATTGGCAAGAGGTAAAATCCAAACCAATATTTTTGGTGTCTCAGAAACATTTATTTTGGGCATTTGAATTAAATCAATAATTATTTGAATTGGATTTATATCTACTATTAAATAAATATAGGTCCAATAATTCTGAAATATTTTGTGGAGCATTGTTTTAATTCTTTTAGCTCCTAAAAATATTGTCAGAAGCAAAATAAATTGAATTGGTTTCAAAACCAAATTCAAAACAAACCTGCAAAATAGAAAAGAAATAAAAAGGGCCACTTACCTGCGCGGCCAGCCCACCTGGCAGCCCACTGGCCGGCCCAGCACTGTGCTGGCCCGTGCCAGCCACCTGCTTCCTCTCGCCAGGCAGGCAGAGAGGAGCACGCCGGCGCGCGCGCGAGCGCCACGCCACCAGGCTGCCTGCCTGCGTCCGAGGACAGCGCGACGCCGCGAATCCCCTCCTCGGCGCCGCTCTAGACCCCCTTGGCCCCTCTCTCCTCTCCCTCACTCGTAGCTCTCTCTCTCCCCCTCCCCTGCCTCTCCTGCGCGCAGCCACCGAACGGAGCCGCCGCCACCGTTCGCCGTTCGCCGCGGCCACAGCCACCGCCCCGCCTCGCCGACGCTCCAGAAAGCTCCGCCCGGACCCCAAGACCCTCTACGTCGACCCACTGAAGCCCGGATGCCCCAAGACGATGCTGCGGCGCTTCTTCCCCGACAACGGCCGCCGGATGCCGCCGTCCGATTCGCCCTCTCCGCCGTCTCCCCGAGCACGACGACCTGCTCTTCGAACTCACCGTGAGCCCCTGCCCATTTCCCCTCTCTCCCCGTGCCTGTCCACGCCTTCTAACCACCGTGGCTGTTGGAGCTGACAGCTCCTCGCCGCCGGCCATGGCGCCGCCGTGGCCAGATGCCGAACCAGCCTCTTCCGCACGCGTCATCGTTCTCCTCACCTCACCAGGAGCACGCCGAACACACCAGCGCCTCTCCTAGTGCACTTCCACGTCGAAACGCCCGACGCCCGAACTCCGGCCGCCGCCAGGAGCTCGCTTCCGGCGAACCCCGGCCTCCCTGTGCCCAGCTGCGTGCGCCCCTAGATGCGCGGGAGCACGGGCTCCCTCTTGGTGCCCTCAGCGCGACCAGCCGCGGGCTGTAGCACCGTCCCGAGCAACTCCGGTGAGGTCTCGCCGTCGCCGTGGTCGCCGGCGTCACTTGCTGACGTGGCTGGCTTAATTAGCCACTAATCACCGCACCGTGTCACTGGCACTGGGCCCCACGCCTTAATTAATGTTAGTTTATTTTCTGTTTAGTTTAACTAACCACATGGGCCCCACCCGTCAGCTTTGACCACGCTGACATGGACGTTGACCGATCCCACACGTCAGTATTGACCTGCTGACGTGTCTGTTGACCCGGCCCCACCTGCCATTGACACTAACCAGCCCCAGTCACTGACCAGTGGACCCCACTGGTCAGGTTTGACCTAGACCGCACCCCGTTGACTCGCTTACGTCATGCTGACGTAGTGCTGACGCAGTAATGCATTTTCTGGAATTATTTTAATTCTAAATAATCAGGAAATTCCAGAAAATAGCCCAAACTTCTAAAATTCATAGAAATTCAACCGTAACTCCAAATGAAATAATTTATATATGAAAAATTATCAGAAAAATTCAAGGAATCCATCTGTACCATTTTCATGCATGTTTGAACAATGTTTGTCCTCTGTTTTGGACAAAACAAATAAAGGGCATTTAAATAATCATATATGGAGTTGGAATTTGAATCTTGGATTCAAACCAACTTCATTTAAATCATAGCTAGGTGCATTAGCCCAAAACACATTCATATTGCCATGTCATTATCATGCATCATATTTGTTGCATTGCATTGATTGTGTCCCTCTTTATTTGCCGGTAACTGTCCCCTCTCGATAGACGTGGTTTCGATGATGAGATCGATGACACCGATGAAGAGCTATAATATCTTCAGAAGTGCCAGGCAGGCAAAATCCCCTTGTTCATTCCGATACAACCCCACTCTCTCGCTCCTGCTCTATTTTACTGCATTAGGACAACAACGATTCGTCTGTTACTTGCTGCGGTAGCTGAACCCCTTTATCCTTTGCATGACCTGTCATTCCACAGTAAATAGATGAAACCCACTAGCATGAGTAGGAGTTGTTTGAGCCTTGTTGTGCCTACTCATTCATGCTTGTTTGCCATGCCTGCTATGCTTAGAGTTGAGTCGGGTCTGATTCATCGAGGATGAATCAGAGGTGTGTGAACATGTCCTACGGTGTATGAGCTAAGTGTGTGAACATGTTTTGGTAAAGGTATCGGTGGGAGGCCATGTAGGAGTACATGGTGGGTTGTCTCATTGAAGCCTTCCTCAGGAACTGAGTTCTGTGTTTGTGATCCATGATTCAGCTACTACCACGCATTGGGCCCGAAACCAATGGACCCTCTCGGCTTCTTAATCACCCTTGTCCTCTGTCCAGGAGTTGCAAGTAGTTTCTGGTGTTTGTAGTATGCTGGAGGCCGTGCGCAGCGCTGACCGTAGGGGTGGGCTGTGATGCGGTAGGCACGTGGCCGGGTAAACCGGGCGCCCGTTTGGTGTCACGGAACCCTGTTCACATCGTTTGGGGCTGTGAGCGAAACTTCGGCCGGATCTCCTCATGGATGGAACCCAAATAGGCGATAAACCTGGACTATGGACTTGAGTGTTTAGGTAGGTCGTGGCCGACACCCTCGTTGGGCTTCCGCTTGAAGGTTGCCGAGTACATGTCGTGTAAACGGCGGTAAGTGGTGAGAACGTGTGTGAAGAAGTACACCCCTGCAGGGTTAACACCATCTATTCGAATAGTCGTGTCCGCGGAAAAGGACTTCTGGGTTGCCTATAACAGTTCATAGACAAGTGAAAGTGGATACTCTAAAATACGCAAGATAAGTGTGAGTGCTATGGATGGCGTTCTCGTAGGGAGACGGGAGCGGATCCATAGTGGTGTATTGATATGGTGAATATGTGGACTCGTGTGCGCCACCTCAAAGAGTTACTTGCAGTCGTAGTTCAGGATAGCCACCGAGTCAAAGCTGGCTTGCTGCAGTTAAACCCCACCATCCCCTTGTTGATAATGATGCATATGTAGTTAGTTCTGATGTAAGTCTTGCTGGGTACATTTGTACTCACGTTTGCCTATTTTATGTTTTTGCAGAGAGACTTCAGTCTCGCTAGTAGTTCCACGTGGACTTCGACGTTTAGCTTGTTACCTCAGCTACGATCTTGTGCCCTCGGCAGGATCTAGTAGATAGTCAGGCTTCTAAGCCTTTTTCATTTGTAGATGTCTGTACTCAGACATGTTAGCTTCCGCATGTGTTTGATTTGTATGCTCTGAATGTTGGGTCATGTGACCCATGTTTGTAATATCTCGCTCCTCGGAGCCTAATGAATAAATACCTGAGTCGTAGAGTCATGTTGTGATGCCATGTTGTATTTGCACATATCGAGCATATTGTGTGTATGTTATTGAAATGCTTGGTATGTGTGGGATCTGACTATCTAGTTGTTTATCTTTAGTAGCCTCTCTTACTGGGAAATGTCTCCTAGTGTTTCCACCGAGCCATGGTAGCTTACTACTGCTCCGCAACACTTAGGCTGGCCGGCATGTGTCCTTCTTCGTTCCTGTGTCTGTCCCTTCGGGGAAATGTCACGCGTTGAGTACCGGAGTCCTGTTAGCCCGCTACAGCCCGGTCTACCGGAGTCCTGCTAGCCCAGTGCTACAGCCCGGAACTTACTCGCTGATGACCGACACGTTCGATGTTGGGTCATGGATGCCTGTCCCTGTAAGTCTGTGCCACTTTGGGTTTACAACTAGCCATGTCAGCCCGGGCTCCTTATCATATGGATGCTAGCGACACTATCATATACGTGTGCCAAAAGGCGCAAACGGTCCCGGGCAAAGGTAAGGCGACACCCGTGGGGATACCGTGCGTGAGGTCGCAAAGTGATATGAGGTGTTACATGCTAGATCGATGTGGCATTGAGTCGGGGTCCTGACAGATTGTCTTTATGAAACACTTGGCAATCTACTTCAGTAAATAGGGAAACCGAAATCAGCAAGTCTAGATACTGAAAGTAAGTTGTAGCCAAGAGATTCAACGAGCATAACGTTTTGAATGGAGCTATCATGTGAGATGGCCACCTTACCGAGGCCAACCACCTTACCCTTTGAGTTGTCACCGAAAGTGACATACTTTCGAGGACCATCATTTTCGGCAAGCTCACTAAACATGTCTTTATCTCCGGTCATGTGATCGGTACATCCACTATCAAGAACCCATTCCTTTCCTCCTGCCATATATCCCCGAAGATTTGCCATGAGACCAAAGTGTCTCATTGCGTCATCAAGATCAAAATCATCATCATCATCATCCTCATCATAGTATCCAAGTTCAACATCGTCATGTGGTGGATCAATTCCTAGTGAGGGTGATTCATTAGTATGAGTTTGACAATGATCTCCTCTATGAAGTCTAGTAGCTTCAGAAATAATATCGCTAATAATTCCAACATTTCCTTTGGCACGCATAAGATTTGTAAGTTCAAATAGACAATTACCAAACATAGGATCATTGGAATTCATCTTACTCAAGGCAATAGACTTATGAAGAATTTCATCCAGATTAGGAAATCGTTCTTCAAGAAATTTCCATATAGTGTAGGCACACTCAAGAGTAGGCAGTTTTCCAATCAAGTTTCTAGGCAAGCCTCTAGTGATAATATTAATAGTTCTAACATTTCTAATCATGTCAATCGACTCATTAAGGGTAGGATGCATAGGATCAACATGAGGTGCACAAGGACTAGCAATGTACTTGTTCAAATGATATTGATTGAAAATTACCAGCATCTCATTTTTTCACTCATGAAAATATTCTCCATTAAGTATAGGCACTCTATGTCTAAGACTCCCCAAAGTAGACTCATCCATCTTCCTCCAATGGTGATAAAACCAAAGCAATGGAGACCAAGCTCTGATACCACTTGTAGGATCTAGAAGTATGTCTAAAGGAGGGGGGTGTGTGATTAGACTACTTGACCAATTAAAAACCTAGCCTTTTCCCAATTTTAGTCTATGGCAGATTTTAGCTATCTTAGCACAAGTCAAGCAATCTTCACACAATTCAAGCAAGCATGCAAAGAGTATATGAGTAGCGGAAAGTAAAGCATGCAACTTGTAAGAATGTAAAGGGGAAGGGTTTGGATATTTCAAACGCAATTTGGAGACACGGTGATTTTTGAGCCGTGGTTCCGATAGGTGGTGCTATCGTACATCCACGTTGATGGAGACTTCAACCCACGAAGGGTAACCGTTGCGCGAGTCCACGGAGGGCTCCACCCATGAAGGGTCCACGAAGAAGCAACCTTGTCTATCCCACCATGGTCGTCGCCCACGAAGGACTTTCCTCACTAGCGGTAGATCTTCACGAAGTAGGCGATCTCCTTGCCCTTACAAACTCCTTGGTTCAACTCCACAATCTTGTCGGAGGCTCCCAAGTGACACCTAGCCAATCTAGGAGACACCACTCTCCAAGAAGTAACAAATGGTGTGTTGATGATGAACTCCTTGCTCTTGTGCTTCAAATGATAGTCTCCCCAACACTCAACCTCTCTCACATGATTTGGATTTGGTGGAAAGAAGATTTGAGTGGAAAGCAACTTGGGGAAGGCTAGAGATCAAGATTCATATGGTAGGAATGGAATATCTTGGCCTCAACACATGAGTAGGTGGTTCTCTCTCAGAAACGGTAAGTTGGAAGCGTAGGTTCGTTCTGATGGCTCTCTCTACGAATGAAGAGGAGGTGGAGGGGTATATATAGCCTCCACACAAAATCTAACCGTTACACACAATTTACCAATCTCGGTGGGACCGAATCAACAAACTTGGTCAGACCGATTTAGTAAACCTAGTGATCGTTAGGATTTTCGATGGGACCAACATGCAACTCGGTAGGACCGATATGGTTAGGGTTAGGGAAAAATGTAATCTTGGTGAGACCGATTACACAAACTCGGTGAGACCGATTTTGGTAATAAGCTAACCAAAGAGTTGGTCACGCAAACTCGGTGTGACCGATTACACAAACTCGGTGGGACCGATTTTTGTAATAAGTTAACTAGAGAGTTTGCATTGTAATCTCGGTAGGACCGATTATTCAAACTCGGTAAGACCGATTTTGATAATGGACATACATAGAGAGATTACAATCCCATCTTGGTGAGACCGAGATCCCTATCGGTAAGACCGATTTGCCTAGGGTTTGTGGCAGTGGCTATGACATCTGAACTCGATGGCGCCGGATAGAAAGAATTGGTGGGGCCAAGTTGGACTTTAGGTTTAGGACATATGTGGATGTGAGAAAGTAGTTGAGGGCTTTGGATCATATCACTAAGCACTTTGAGCAAGCAAGCCATTAAGCAACACCTCATCCCCTCTTGATAGTATTGGCTTTTCCTATAGACTCAATGTGATCTTGGATCACTAAAATAGAAAAATGTAGAGTCTTGATCTTGGAGCTTGAGCCAATCCTTTGTCCTTAGCATCTTGAAGGGGTTCCACATCCTTTAGTCCATGCCACTCCATTGTTGAACTTGTCTGAAATATACTAGGTAAAAGTATTAGTCCAACAAGAGATATGTTGACATTAATTACCAAAACCACCCATGGAGCACTTGTGCTTTCAGATGCATATCATATAATCATGCCCACTGATACTTGAGGTGACAATGGAGTATCTAGGTGACATTAGGGTTTTCGTTGATTTGTATCTTAAGGTGTTTTTCTAGTATGAACTGTATGATAGATTGAGCGGAAAGAATAGCTTCATGTTATTTTACTACGAACTCTTGAATAGATAGAACAGAAAGGATAACTTTGAGGTGGTTTTGTACCCTACCATGATCTCTTCGTTTGTTCTCCGCTATTAGTGTCTTTGGAGTGACTCTTTGTTGCATGTTGATGGATTGTTATATGATCTATCTATGTTATTATTGTTGAGAGAACTTGCACTAGTGAAAGTATGAACCTTAGGCCTTGTTTCCTACCATTGCAATACTATTTATGCTCACTTTTATCTTTAGTTACCTTGCTGTTTTTATATTTTCAGATTACAAAAACCTATATCTACCATCCATATTGCACTTGTATCACCATCTCTTCACCGAACTAGTGCACCTATACAATTTACCATTGTATTGGGTGTGTTGGGGGCACAAGAGACTCTTTGTTATTTGGTTGCAGGGTTGTTTGAGAGAGACCATATTCATCCTATGCCTCCCACGGATTGATAAACCTTAGGTCATCCACTTGGGGGAAATTTGCTACTGTCCTACAAACCTCTGCACTTGGAGGCCCAACAACATCTACAAGAAGAAGGTTGTGTAGTAGACATCAGTCGCCGCGAGGTTAGAAAGGGGAACCAATCTGGGACGGAACAACCACTCATGAGATTTCATAATAAGGATAACATTAGCAAAAGACATCGCGGACCCTTTACAAGCCCCGCGGGGGTATTGCTTGATTCCTCGCAGGGATCAAAAGAAGAGAACTTCGAGGAACCCTAGCTATGGACGCCTTCGTGACCGACGCCATTATCAACAGTGTGCCGTGGAGGACCGGCGCCAACCCCATCCAGATCAGTGGCGGTGACGGCCCGACGTTGCCGCCTTGCTCCGGGCACGACGTGAGCTTGGGGGAGTGTAGCTGTCGTCGCTTGTCTCCGGAGTCTTGTAGAGCTCGGGAGAGCTGCTGGGCTCCCGAGTGTCGCTGCTGCTGCCAAAGGAGCCGCTGGAGGAGCGGATGGCAGGACCGACCCCTACCGCGTCGGTGCCCTGGCTGTCCTCTCCTCGGCAACACTCCAAGCGACGGCCTTCTGCATCGAAGACCTTGAAGAGCAGCCTGGAAGCGCCATCGTATTCGAAATGAATCACGAGGGCGCCCTCCGTTTGGCAGACCCAGGCGACCTCGCCTCAGCCTCGGGTCATGAAGACCTTGCCTGAAGAGATGACTTCAACCTCCGCTCATGTCGCCAGAGTGCAGCAGTCGGCGTGCTGCAGCCAAAGCTCGAGAGGCCCCCTCGGCGGCATCTCTGCGCAGAAGAACGAAGGTAAGCGAATCTAGGTGCTTGGAGGCATCTTTTCATGAAGCACAAGCTCGCAAGAGGAGTCCGCGGCGTGGACTCCAGAAGCGATATCGCGCGCCACCACGGCGCACCGACCATGGCGACGGTGCAGGCGGCACCATTCGCCGTCCCTTTCTCCTGAGCCTCCGGCTTGGGCGTGTAGGGGCAGCGGGTTCCCAGGAGGTGGCTACTCGTACCAAGGCCTCGTCATCTCCAACAATGCGACCCCGTCGCGGCGATGGACCGACCTCTTCTTCGGCAGAAGCGGATCAGGCCCCTGCCGGGGGGCCTTCCCCTTATCATCGGACGAGAACCTGCGGATCGACGCCATTGGTATCAAAATTGGAGATGGAGCAAGGAAGAAGAAGCGAGTGGAATGGGAAGAGATGGGCGACGGGGGCTTGCGCCCCCCCCCCCCCCCCACACATTTATAGCCCAAAGGAGGCCAACCGTCGGCCTCCACGATCGCAGGTAATGATAACCCTTTTTGCATGCAACAGGGACTCGTCAAGTCATGCAGTTGCTGAGGCAGCGTGGGGAAGCAGAGATGCCCACATCTAATCAATCGCCACGCGTCAACCAAGACTGCAGGCTTGGGGGCCCACTGTTGGGGAACGTAGTAATTTCAAAAAAAATCCTACGCACACACAAGATCATGGTGATGCATAGCAACGAGAGGGGAGAGTGTTGTCTACGTACCCTCGTAGACCGTAAGCGGAAGCGTTAGCACAACGCGGTTGATGTAGTCATACGTCTTCACGATCCGACCGATCAAGTACCGAACGTACGGCACCTCCGAGTTCAGCACACGTTCAGCCCGATGACGTCCCTCGAACTCTAATCCAGCCGAGTGTTGAGGGAGAGTTTCATCAGCATGACAGCGTGGTGACGATGTTGATGTTCTACCACGATGATCTCATCGGATGAACCACGATGTCGAGGATTCAAGCAACCTCGTATACTATTCCCTTTGTCAGACGGTATGTTACTTGCCCGAGATTCAATCGTCGGTATCCCAATACCTCATTCAATCTCGTTGCCGGCAAGTCACTTTACTCGTACCGTAATGCATGATCCCGTGACCAGACACTTGGTCACTTTGAGCTCATTATGATGATGCACTACCGAGTGGGCCCAGTGATACCTCCCCGTAATACGGAGTGACAAATCCCAGTCTCGATCCGTGTCAACCCAACAGACACTTTCGGAGATACCTGTA
Organism: Triticum timopheevii; assembly: GCA_963921465.1. Lineage (NCBI taxonomy): Eukaryota > Viridiplantae > Streptophyta > Magnoliopsida > Poales > Poaceae > Triticum > Triticum timopheevii. Next base: position 458,737,260 of record OY997264.1, on the reverse strand, counting down.
GTGCACCTTTATAGTCACCCAGTTACGTTGTGACGTTTGGTACACCCAAAGCACTCCTACGGTATCTGGGAGTTACACGATCTCATGGTATAAGGAAGAGATACTTGACATTGGAAAAGCTCTAGCAAAACGAACTACATGATCTTGTGCTATGCTTAGGATTGGGTCTTGTCCATCACATCATTCTCCTAATGATGTGATCCCGTTGTCAACGACATCTAATGTCCATAGTCAGGAAACCATGACTATCTGTTGACCAATGAGCTAGTCAACTAGAGGCTTACTAGGGACATATTGTGGTCTATGTATTCACACGTGTATTACGATTTCCGGATAATACAATTATAGCATGAATAAAAGACAATTATCATGAACAAGGAAATATAATAATAATCCTTTTATCATTGCCTCTAGGGCATATTTCCAACATCCATGTGGCGTGAGCTGTGAAACTATTCCACATTGTTTTATATGAAGGCCAAACTCGTCACTCAAATATTCTTCTCCACGATCAGATCGTAGAAACTTTATTTTCTTGTTACGATGATTCTCCACTTCACTCTGAAATTCTTTGAACTTTTCAAATGTTTCAGACTTGTGTTTCATTAAGTAGATATACTCATATCTTCTCAAATCATCTTGTGAAGGTCAGAAAAATAACGATACCTGCCACGAGCATCAACACTCATTGGACCGCATACATCAGTATGTATTATTTCCAATAAGTCACTAGCTCGTTCCATTGTTCCGGAGAACGGAGTTTTAGTCATCTTGCCCAAAAGGCACGGTTCGCAAGCATCAAATGATTCATAATCAAGTGATTCCAAAAGTCCATTTTTATGGAGTTTCTTCATGCGCTTTACACCGATATGACCTAAACGGCAGTGCCACAAATATGTTGCACTATCATTATCTACTTTGCATCTTTTGGCATCAATATTATGAATATGTGTATCACTACGATTGAGATCCAACAAACTATTTTCATTGGGTGTATGACCATTGAAGGTTTTATTCATGTAAACAGAACAACAATTATTCTCTGACTTTAAATGAATAACTATATTGCAATAAACATGATCAAATCATATTCATGCTCAACACAAAAGCCAAATAACATTTATTTAGGTTTAACACTAATCCCGAAAGTATAGGGAATGTGCGATGATGATCATATCAATCTTGGAACCACTTCCAACACACATCGTCACTTCACCCTCAACTACTCTTTGTTTATTCTGTAACTCCTATTTCGAGTTACTAATTTTTAGCAACCGAACAAGTATCAAATACTCAGGGGCTACTATAAACACTAGTAAGGTACACATCAATAACCTGTATATCAAATATACCCTTGTTCACTTTGCCATCCTTATTATCCACCAAATATTCAGGGCATTTCCGCTTCTAGTGACCATTTCCTTTGCAGTATAATCACTCAGTTTCAGGCTTTGTTCCATCTTTGGGCTTCTTAGCGGGGGTGACAACTTGCTTGCCATTCTACTTGAAGTTCCCCTTTCTTTTCCTTTGCCCTTTTCTTGAAACTAGTGGTCTTGTCAATTATCAACACTTGATGCTCTTTTCTAGATTTCTACCTTCGTCGATTTCAGCATCACGAAGAGCTCCGGAATCGTTTTCGTCATCCCTTGCATTATAGTTCATCACGAAGTTCCAGTAACTTGGTGATGGTGACTAGAGAACTCTGCCAATCACTATCTTATCTGGAAGATTAACTCCCACTTGATTCAAGCGATTGTAGTACTCAGACAATCTAAGTACTTGCTCACTAGTTGAGCAATTCTCCTCCATCTTTTAGCTATAGAACTTGTTGGAGACTTCATATATCTCAACTCGGGTATTTGCTTGAAATATTAACTTCAACTCCTAGAACATCTCATATGGTCCATGACGTTCAAAACGTCTTTGAAGTCCCAATTCTAAGCCGTTAAGCATGGCGCACTAAACTATCAAGTAGTCATCATATTAAGCTAGCCAAACGTTCATCACGTCTGCATCTGCTCCTGCAATAGGTCTGTCACCTAGCGGTGCATTAAGGACATAATTCTTTTGTGCAGCAATGAGGATAAACCTCAGATCACGGATCCAATCCGCATTATTGCTACTAACATCTTTCAACAAAATTTTCTCTAGGAACATATCAAAATAAACATATGAAAGCAACAACGCAAGCTATTGATTTACAACATAATTTGCAAAATACTACCAGGACTAAGTTCATGATAAATTTAAGTTCAATTAATCATATTACTAAAGAACTCCCACTTAGATAGACATCTCTCTAATCATCTAAGTGATCACGAGATCCAAATCAACTAAACCATAACCGACCATCACATGAAATGGAGTAGTTTTCAATGGTGAACATCACTATGTTGATCATATCTACTATATGATTCACGCTTGACCTTTCGGTCTCAGTGTTCCGAGGCCATATCTGCATATGCTAGGCTCGTCAAGTTTATTCTGCGTGTGCAAAACTGGCTTGCACCCGTTGTAGATGGACGTAGAGCTTATCACACCCGATCATCACGTGGTGTCTGGGCACGACGAACTTTGGCAACGGTGCATACTCAGGGAGAACACTTTTATCTTGAAATTTAGTGAGAGATCATCTTATAATGCTACCGTCAATCAAAGCAAGATAAGATGCATAAAAGATAAACATCACATGCAATCAATATAAGTGATATGATATGGCCATCATCATCTTGTGCTTGTGATCTCCATCTCCGAAGCACCGTCATGATCACCATCGTCATCGGCGCGACACCTTGATCTCCATCGTAGCATCGTTGTCGTCTCGCCAATCTTATGCTTCTACGACTATCGCTACCGCTTAGTGATAAAGTAAAGCATTACAGGGCGATTGCATTGCATACAATAAAGCGACAACCATATGGCTCCTGCCAGTTGCCGATAACTCGGTTAAAAAACATGATCATCTCATACAATAAAATTTAGCATCATGTCTTGACCATATCAAGTACCGAACGTACGGCACCTCCGAGTTCAGCACACGTTCAGCCCGATGACGTCCCTCGAACTCCGATCCAGCCGAGTGTTGAGGGAGAGTTTCTTCAGCACGACGGCATGGTGAAGATGTCGATGTTCTACCGACGCAGGGCTTCGCCTAAGCACCGCTACAGTATTATCGAGGTGGACTATGGTGGAGGGGGGCACCGCACACGGCTAAGAGATCAATGATCAATTGTTGTGTCTAGGGTGCCCCCCTGCCCCCGTATATAAAGGAGCAAGGGGGGGTGCGGCCGGCCAAGGGGAGAGGCGCGCCGGGAGGAGTCCTACTCCCACCGGGAGTAGGACTCCTCCCCTTTCCTAGTTGGATTAGGACTTGGGAGGGGGAAAGAGGAGGGAGAGAGGAAGGAAGGGGGGTGTCGCCCCCCTCTCCTTGTCCTATTCGGACTAGGGGGGAGGGGCGCGCGGCCCAGCCCTGGCCGCCTCTCCTCTTCTCCGTAAAGGCCCACTAAGGCCCATTAACCTCCCGGGGGGTTCCGGTAACCTCCCGGTACTCCGGTAAAATCCCGATTTCACCCGGAACACTTCCGATATCCAAACATAGGCTTCCAATATATCAATCTTCATGTCTCGACCATTTCGAGACTCCTCGTCATGTCCGTGATCACATCCAGGACTCCGAACAACCTTCGGTACATCAAAACATATAAACTCACAATATAACTATCATCGTAACGTTAAGCGTGCGGACCCTACGGGTTCGAGAACTATGTAGACATGACCGAGACACGTCTCCGGTCAATAACCAATAGCGGAACCTGGATGCTCATATTGGCTCCCACATATTCTATGAAGATCTTTATCGGTCAGACCGCATAACAACATACGTTGTTCCCTTTGTCATCGGTATGTTACTTGCCCGAGATTCGATCGTCGGTATCTCAATACCTAGTTCAATCTCATTACCGGCAAGTCTCTTTACTCGTTTCGTAATACATCATCCCGCAACTAACTCATTAGTTGCAATGCTTGCAAGGCTTAAGTGATGTGTATTACCGAGAGGGTCCAGAGATACCTATCCGACAATCGGAGTGACAAATCCTAATCTCGAAATACGCCAACCCAACATGTACCTTCGGATACACCTGTAGAGCACCTTTATAATCACCCAGTTACGTTGTGATGTTTGGTAGCACACAAAGTGTTCCTCCGGTAAACGGGAGTTGCATAATCTCATAGTCATAGGAACATGTATAAGTCATGAAGAAAGCAATAGCAACATACTAAACGATCAAGTGATAAGCTAACGGAATGGGTCAAGTCAATCACATCATTCTCCTAATGATGTGATCCCGTTAATCAAATGACAACTCTTTGTCCATGGCTAGGAAACATAACCATCTTTGATTAATGAGCTAGTTAAGTAGAGGCATACTAGTGACACTCTGTTTGTCTATGTATTCACACATGTATTATGTTTCTGGTTAATACAATTCTAGCATGAATAATAAATATTTATCATGATATAAGGAAATAAATAATAACTTTATTATTGCCTCTAGGGCATATTTCCTTCACCCACGGCACTCCGCACTTGCCCCTTGGCTTCGCCGCTAAGCCAAGTCCGAGGCGCCTTGGGCCCGGGGGCTACTGTCGGCGTTCTGGGAACGGGGGTCCCCAGACTTGCCTGCGTGCGGCCCGCGGCGTGGCTCCACCAGCGGTCCAGTGCGGCCCGTCTTCATCTACCAAACACTCAAGACCCTCGCGAGGGGCCAAGCCTCGCGGGGCGGACGACGCAAGGCCTCCTCAGGAGCGGCCTCATCAGGCAGGCTCGCGAGGGAGGTGGGGAGATCAAGGCAAAGGGGTACCTCGCGAGGTTCCCATGATGCAAGCCATGACGACCAAGGCCAGGCGGGCGCCAGCGCGCGTAGTGTACTAGTTTCCCCTTTGGTGCTAAGGGGGCAAGGGCAGGTGCGGAGTACCAAGGCATCAGGCAAAGGTTTCCATATCAGTGCAGCAAGACCAGGACTAGCAGGACGGCAAGACGGAGGTCATCCTGGAGCCCAAGACGGCGTCATCACCGGAGCCTTTGGCACGCAATGACCACCTTTAGTCAGGATAGCATGTACTAGTTGTCCCCTTTCAAAATGGCCGTTATGGGATCCCTTCCCGCTCAATATTTGGGAAGAGTACCAGGGCCTCTATAAATAGGCTCTATAAATAGGACTAGCCACCACCATAGAGAGAAACGGATCCATTCGGACCAGAACCACTCACCAAGCACAAGAACACCTCGCCTCAGGAGGCTGTTCTTCCCCTTGTACTGTTCATCATCAGCCCGAGAGGCAATCCACCACACCACACACTAGAGTAGGGTATTGCACCATAATGGTGGCCTGAACCAGTATAAACCTCGTGTCTCTTGTGTTGTGATCTCGTTTAGTTAAGCCTAGGGATCGCGACTAGGCATAGAGAGTGAGATTCAATAGCGGGAAATCTTCGTGGGCACCCCAGTGTTCGAACCTTAAGGGTTTTGCCGGAACCCAATATCTGACAATGTCGAGCTCCTCTGTCCTCCGCTCAGAGCCCTCCTATTCGTCCCTCTCGACGCTCTTCCCCTTGATCTCCTTGCCCACGTCCTACTACACCAGATTCGTTTCCGGCATCGCTCATCTCGGCGTACTCTCTGCCGTCCTCCTACTGCAATGACACGCACACTGCAATTTGCCGCGCCGCCAACGGGGTCGATCATCTTGGCCTCCTCTCTCTCGCCCTACTACACTGGAGTCGTTTCCAGTGTCGATCATCTCGGCCTCCTCTCTCGTCCACTGCACTGATGATACCATGGCGCGAGCACTGCATTCTCCTCCTCTGTCGACTGTCTTTGCGTGAGCAGCAACTAGTTCGCCGACGGTGTCGCTCGCCGTGCTGCCGACGGGGTCGCTCGTCCACGACTCCATGCTCGTCATGTCGGACACGGCGCCACGGCCACTATCCACCGCAGTCGCCATTGTCCGGTGCACACTGCACTTCTTCTCCCCCTCCCTCTGCTAGCTCTTAACCCTGTGTGCTAAGTGCAAGTGCTAGCTCTTAATCATACCTCATGCGGGCAACCAAAAACAGTGTTCATGTGCCGCTTGGGCCAATGCAGACAACAAAACAAAGTGCACTTGCATATTACCTTATGCAGGACCCTAGATGCAGGCAACCAAACAACTTGCAGATGTCGCATATGAGGCTGTTTTTTCAGAGCAAGACTAGGTTGAGATGTGTATGCAACGCAGCTACTATTCACTACTGCAACCAAACACGCCCAAGTGTTAAAGAACATACAGGTTTGGACCAAGAATGTCTCACGGCTTCAGATTCAAGGCGGCAGCTGGAAGGTGGAAGCACACATGGACACTTGTTTACATCTGAAACTCTGAACTTTCTCCGACGTTGATATGATACTGCCTTGGTTCCTCGGGAGTCAGGGGTAGAAATCTACATATGCTACAGGTATAGATTACGCATACATACTCAAATGAACAAGGCCCTCCTCAATACGGTTGACATGGTGCAGTCGATGGTTAACAAAGCTTGGCATGATTTGCTACAGTCCATGGTTAACAAAGCTTGGCACGAGGGCCTTCTTGAGCTACCAATTCCTCAGCCTGAATCGGAAGATCTCTCGGTCATATAGTATGCTGACGACACCATCTTGATCCTCCCTGCTGATCATGTGATAATCACGACGATCAAAGGCTTGCTAGACCCCTATGCTAAGGCCACTGGACTAAAGATTAATTACACCAAGCCACAAATGATGCCTATTAATGTGTCAGATCAGAGGATTTCAGAGCTGGCTGCGGCCCTGGGCTGTGAGGTGGGAATCATGCCCTTCACTCACGGTGAGAGATTTGATGCCTCTTGTGGACAACATTGAACGTAGGCTCTCTGGGACGGTCCTCTGGATGTCATATGGTGGCAGAATTAAGCACATCAACTCAGCACTCTCCTCTGTGCTCTCGTTTGCGATGTGTGTTCTTAAGCTACCGGATAAACTTCGATCTTTTTGGTCGTGCTATAGATGGAATTGTCTCTGGAGGAAGGTGATGGATAGAGGCGCGCGCACTAACTCTTTGGCAGCTTGGCACTTGGTTTGCCGACCAGAAAAGAAAGGTGGCCTTGGAGTGCCTGATCTTAACATTCAAAACTAGGCCCTTCTCTTGAAATATGTCCACAAGTTCATACATAAGGCGGATGTGCCGTGGGTCATGCTTGTCTGGCATAAATACGACGACGACGCGCCACCCATGCAAAACCCAGGTGTGGTTTCTTCTGATGGCGCGACATCTTCTCCTCGATGGACGTTTACGGAGGAATTACCACCTGCGTGCCTGGGTCCTTCTCTGGAAATATCTGTGGGACACCCATGGACTAATGCAAGACTCATATCGTTGTCTCTTTTGGTTTGCCAGAGAAGAAGACATTTCTTTGGCCCTGTTCATGGTTAACCCTGAACCTGATCAGAATTTCAATTGCCACTGTCTATTCAAGCTAGACAAAAACTGGAGGCGGTGACCGAAAAGCTAAGCAATATCTCTCTTTATCCTCTAAGGGCTGATGAATGGATTCTCTGTTGGGGGGGATGTCAATTTCAAGCCAAACAAATTCTACAATTTTTTCTTCAGAAATCTAAACCCTCCGACACACGTCTCTGCCATCTGGAAATCCAAGTGTGTGATGAAGCGCAAGGTTTTTGCCTGGTTGATGTCATGGATAGAGTAAACACAAGGAATCTTCTCTGCAGGAGGCACTTCAGCATTGGTGATGATTACTCATGCTTGCTATGCTCCAACTAACCTGTTGAAACTAACACTCACTTATTCTTCGAATGTGAGTTCAGTGCTTCATGCTGGGGGATCTTGAATATTCATGGGGACACCTCCAGAGGTATGCACTGCAGGAGTGATGGCTATGGCGACTAGAAGGCTGGCATCAGGCCATGTTCAAAGAAGTTGCGATCCTGGCGGCCTGGAACATATGGAAGCAGAGAAACAGACGTCACTTTGATAGGGTGGCACTCACTTCAGACCTGGAGATTCTGAAGTTCAGGGCTAAACCTGAAAACCAAACCCTACTTGAAACCTTGATCGCCTCCCTTCAAGCCTAGGCTCTCCTGTTGTTGCTAATCACTCTTTGTATTTATACTGGCAATACTACGCAAGAAACATCTCTTCAGATTACATCGGAGTAGTACAAGCAGTTTATTGTGCAGATTTACAACTTAACAGAGGTCTAGCCCAAGCTGAGGTAAACAGCGGCGGCGACGCCGGCGGTGTAAAGAGCGGCCAACTTCCCAGCTGCCCCGGCGCCGGCGCGGGACACGATGGCCACCCCGAGGATCCCGGCCGCGCCGGCCGGGGCACGGACGAGCGCCGCCTCGGCCGCGCCGGCGAGCACGGCCTCCCTGAACAGCTCGGCCGCGAACTCCCCGAACTGATCCCGCGAGAGCTCGCCGGCGCCTTCCAAGCCAGAGGCGCGCAGCGCAGAGTCTACGCGCACGCGCGCCGGCGGCGAGGGCACCCAGCGGCGGACGATAGGGAGGGAGCCCCGGAGGGCCGAGTGGAGGTGCGTGGACGCGTCCGCGAGCTGGTAGGGGCGGACGCCGGAGAAGGCGTGCTGGGCATCGGCGAGGCAGCGGTCGAAGGCGGCCTCGCAGGCGGCGGCGAACGCCGGCGCCCGCCGGAGCGCCGCGTCCACGCGCTTCGAGGGGCTCAGGCCCATCTTTGGTGGATTGGATTTGGTTGACGTGACGAGAGTATGGGCTTCGCAGCGATTACTTCGGAGATTTTGCAGCGCTTGCTAGGTCAGTGTATGTAAAGGCCTACTAGCCCATAACGTTGTAATTGTCAAATTCCTTTTACATCGACCGCGCGCAGGGCCAAACCTTATTCGGCGCCTTCTGCGCCCCTTACTTCGTTTTCCACAAACAGGCGCACGCCCCTCCCCCTCTTCCACTCTGGGCCGGCCCATTTATCCCGTTTTCCTGTTTTAAAGGGCAAAAAAACTCGAGACCTCCTATGTGCCGCTTACTGCGGCAAAATGCTGCAGGTTCGCACAGGAGACGGGTCACCTGGGCCGGCCCATTCGCTGCCCTTGCGGAATGAAAAATAGCAAAAAAGAGATGCGCAACGTAGGATTCAAACTCACGACCTTCTATAGATGCCCGCGATGCGCAAGCCACTGCGACACGCGCGCTAATATGTAAGAATTGCAGCGCGAAAATAAAACAAGTTCACCAAATTCCATAGAAATGAAATTTATTGGCAACAAATCGAACTCTTCTCCTCACGCCAAGGAAGCTAGTCCATAGCCACTGTGGTAATTCCCATACATTTTTTAATTTATAACAAAATTTAAACATGTGAAGATTTTTTAAATTTCCCATATTTTTCTAAAAAGTGTGAAAAATTTCCTGAAAAAAGGAATTTTTGGTGTGGGAACATAATTTAAAAAGTTGAACATTTTTTGAATTACCAAACATTTTTTTCAATGAGCGAACAAATTTTGAAATTTATGAACAAAATTTGAAAAACAGGAGCATTTTCAATAAAAATGAATAAATTTTGTAAAACTGAGAACGAAAATTAACATTCCGAACAAATTTTGAACTCTAAACTTTTGAAAACACGAACAACAAGAACAAAATTCGAAAAAATGAAAACAAAAAATAACATTGTGAACAAATTTTCAGAACAAAAATAATATTCTGAACAATTTTTAAAACACGGACGACAATGAGAACAAAAATTAACATTCCAAACAAATTTTTGAACTCAACACTTTTGAAAACACCAAAAACATGAACAAAATATGAAGAAAAAAATGAGAACAAAAAGAAACATTCCGAACAAATTTTCAGAACAAAAGTAAGATTCCAAACAATTTTTGAAAAAAGAAATAAAATTTGCGACTTCGAACATATTTTGAAATCTCTGAAGAAATTTTGAAAACGCAAACAATTATTGAGATTCTCATCTTTTTCGAATTTTGTGCATTTGAAACAAAATTTGAACAAAGGAAACATTTTCATATGTTTGTAACAAAAATTTGAAAAATGTAATCAATTTTGAAAATTCTGGACACTTTTCGAAAAAGGAAAATAAACTTGAAAAATAGAAAGAGACAAATAAAAAGAAACAGAAACAGAAAAAATGAAAAAGAAAAATGAGAAAAGAAAAAGAAAAAATAATAGAAAGCCGGAAAAACAAGAAAAGAATCAAAACAACAACAGAAAACTGGTTTAGGGAACCTTCTAGAAGGTTCCCAAAACCTTTTGGACAGACTGTGTGTATTTGGAAGTGGGCCGGCCATGTTTTGTCGCTGGCTTGGCTGCTCTGTGCGATCGCCCGACACTTTGCTGCAGCGAGAGTCCAATAGGGCTTTCCAAAAAAACTCTGCGCGGGTGAGATTCGAACCGCAACGTCCTCATTTGAAGTTAGCTTCGATAACCAACAGGACAACCAACCCCATATTGCTCAAAATTAGAAATTGTTTGATTTAGAAAAATCAGAAAGTAGACAAACGTCGATGGAAATTAAAAATCTTCATAAATTTTTTAAATGTACACGAATTTAATTTGACCACAAACTTGTAAAAAGTTCTAACATTTGAAATGTCTTGTTTCCTAAACGTATATTTCAGAAAATGATCATCAATTTAAATTTTTGACAATTTTAATCACATTCATTTTTTCAAAATATTCTGAAATTTAGAAGTGCTCATATTAAAAACACATTTTAAATTTAATAATATTTGTGTATTTAGAAAATGCTCTTAAATTTCGAGAAATATTACTGAATTAAATTTTTTTCATGAATTTTGAATGGTAAAAGAGAAAATGAAATTGAAAAAAAAAGACAAAAGAAGAAAATAAAACCATAAGAGAACATTGGAAACAGGTGGAAAGAAAAACAGGAAAGGACGACCAAAAACTACTGCCATAGTTTTTAGACAAACTCCAAAGCTTTATATTAACTCGTCATAGTATTTACATGGATGAAAGAAATTCCTTCCGGTTGACCCAGACGAACATCGGCCAACCGATAGGGATAAAGCTTTTTAATTTCCATAGACATTTGTCTACTTTCTGGGATTTAAAATGACCACAAATTTGTGAGCCTCAATGTTTGAGCTCCTAAATTCATGACTAACATTACAATACTGAAAAGCAGACTTATGTTCTATGATTTCATGTATGATTGCGCCATACACTGCAGGGCTTTTGTCTCCAAAGTCCTCCATCACCACTTTGCAATTTGAAGCTACTTGAATTCTCATCTCATAAAGATCATCCGCTAGGGTTAGGGCCTCCCTGATCGCCATACATTTAAGTGTCGCCGGATCTAAAACACGTTGATAAACAATGGCCGATGCACCAAGGAATAGCCCTATTTGGTCTCGGTAAATCGCATCTACTGCTCCATAATGTCCTCCTCTCCCAACCACAACGTCGACATTGATTTTGATGAACCTGCTGGAGGTGCGATCCAATGCGTTGGGTGCACAACAAAAGATCTTGTCGGGTTGGGTGACTGAGTCTGAATGGTATTCATTTCTCCCTGGTAAGACTACACAAAGGCTTTGATGAATCTGCTCGTAATAGTGTACCCTTATAATTATTTGGCCAAGTCGCTAGCGCTTTATGCATTTGCTCGGCATTTTGCACAATATATGTGAAATCACTAGTTTATGCGTTTGAAAGTAGGAGTAATTTTGAAGCTCATTATCTAGCTAATCTCTCTCTCTCTCTCTCTCTCTCTCTCTCTGTGTGTGTGTGTGTGGGGGGGGGGGATGTATCTGATGCACATGCTTGTGGTGCTACCAGTGCCCCGGATGCCATAGAATGTTTAAAAATCAGGAAAAAATTCTAGCACAATGATACAACATTAATATATGTTGTCATAGAATATCGTATCAGAGTTTGAAACATTTCTTGAGAAACGAAAATGAAAAATTTGGCATCCCTGTGATAATGGGCCAAATCTAAAGCCCACATACTATTTAGTGTTGAATTTGTCATTTTTTGTTTTTTGAGCTATGTTTCGAAATTTTGAATTGAATTTTTTTGACAACCTACAATAGTGTTGTGTGAATGTACTAATCATTTTAAGAATGTTTTAAACATTTTAAAATGTGGGAGGTGAGTTTGGTGCACCGATAACACCATAAACACCGGTGCACCAGATATTCTCCTGGCTACAGGCGCTATGTTTGGCCTGGCATTCCAAATATGGGAAAAAACTAGTTAAGGGTTACCCCTTGCAAATGTCGCTCTCATCTTCTCAGGCGCAGACAAGTAACGTATTACATGTGCGCCACTTGTCTCAATCTAGGAGTTTTCATTTTTGCTGAAGATTCATTTATTCAATACATTTTATCTCTTTGAATTTTTGGCGTTGAGATCTTTGAAACTAGAACCCATGTTAATACGTTTCGACAAACTCTTTTTACAGAAAAAAGAAAACACAAATACAAAAAAGTTGAAAAAGCAGGCAACTAAAAAACAAATGAAAAAAAACCGGAAGAAAAAACCCGGAGCAGAAAGCACGGGTTTTCCCCAGCTTTTCCCCTTTTCAAGAAGCATAATTGTGCTTCTCGCGAAAGCAAATCTGTGCTTCTGTGCTTCTCACGAAAGCAAATTTGTGCCTCTACAAGGAAAAAAAAATGTGCTTCTTGTGGAAGCACAGTTTTTTCTATGAAAAAAATCCATGATTTTTTCCTAAAAAACACAGGGAAAAGTGGGAAAAAAATAAAAAATCCAGAAAAACCTAAAAAAACCCATCTTAAACGTTAAAAGGCACACAAAAAGAAAATTACAGAGGGACCACCCCACATGCAACATGTGGCGGCTGCTAGATGCACCACATGGCGTGCTTCTAGGGCACCAAAAGTGACCCCTGGAGGTCCGCCGCAAAGGGTAACCTACAGTTAGTTTCTCTCCAATAAATGTCAAATAAAAAATGCCGCAAGAGCTATATCTCGCTTATAGTGATGGTAATTCTGTCTGCCCTGATCTTTTTCGAGTGCCTGTGCAACACTAAGCCGACCATTTTTATCTTTGTCGTGTTTTATTGGTTTTATTTTTTAACACACATCTACTTTTTTTTAGAACACAACATACATTTTTAGTGTACATGTAAAACATTTATTCGATACATGGTGAATATTTTGTAAATACATGACAAACGTTTTTATTTTAATACATGTTTAAAACACTCTTTTAAATACATAGTAAACATTTTTTGAATAAACAAGTCCTCATTTTTCGTATACATCATGTACATTTCTAAATACATTTTTAAATATATAATTTACATTTCTACAAACATATTGATGCCTATTTCCTTTCTCATACACATCATATATTTTTATATACATGTAAAAAATAATATACATTTAACCTATTTGAAATACACGGTTAACATTTTCCAATGCGTGATTAACATTCTTTGAATATATAATTTTGATGTCCGCTTGTTTCCATAAACCTTGTACATTTTATACACGTTTATCATTTTGTAAATACTTGATTAACATTTGTTCATATGCATGTTTTGATGTCTATTGTTTTTCATACACGTTGTACATTTTCATATACACTAGAAATATTTTCATACACGTTTAATATTTTTAAATGCATGATTAAAAAAATTCAAACACATGTTTTTGAAATGTTAAATATAATTTTTGAATACGTCTTGAAAACTTTTTTTCAAATGCTATCAAATGTTTTCAAAAGTTGCACCAACTGTATTTTAACAGTGCACAAACATTGTTTCAAACTTAAGTTTTTTTTGAAGTACATGTATTTTAGATTTTATTAAAAATATAACAAAAAGTTAAGAAAATAAAAAAATGAAACTGATGACCGAACTAAGGAAGCAAATGAACAGAAAACAAAACAAATAAACAGTACCACCGGGTTGGCCCATTACTACGTTGCTTCATGCGAGCCAATGCTCTGTCTCTCTCTAACACAGGTGATAATAGCATCAGACTGCCATGAGGTTGTTACAAATATAAAGAACAATGCAGGAGGTCTGTATGGTGATACGTCTGCAACGTATCTGTAATTTTTAATTGTTCCATGCTATTATATTATCTGTTTAGGATGTTTTATATGCATTAATATGTTGTTTTATATTATTTTTGGGACTAACTTATTAACCTAGAGCCCAGTGCCAGTTTCTGTTTTTTCCTTGTTTTTGAGTTTTACAGAAAAGGAATATCAAACGGAGTCCAAACGGAACAAAACTTTTGCGATGATTTTTCTTAGACTAGAAGACATCCACGGAACTTGGGGGGAAGTCAGAAGAGCCCCGAGGGCTCCACAAACTCTCAGGGCGTGCCCCCTGGCATCTGGGCCCATCGGGGGTCCACCGACCTCCTTCTCAGCTCTATAAATTCCCAAATATTCCCAAACGACTAGAAGCGTCCGCCAAAATACTTTTTCGCCGCCGTAAACTTCTATACCCGTGAGATCCCATCTTGGGGCCTTTTCTAGTATCCTGCCGGAGGGGGATTCAATCATAGAGGGCTTCTACATCAACTCTATTGCCCTTCCGATGAAGCGTGAGTAGTTTACCTCAGACCTACGAGTCCATAGCTAGTAGCTAGATGGCTTCTTATCTCTCTTTGATCTTCAATAAAAAGTTCCCCTCGATGTTCTTGGAGATCTATCCGATGTAATATTCTTTTGCAGTGTGTTTGTCGAGATCCGATGAATTGTAGATTTATGATCAAATTACCTATGAATATTATTTGAATCTTCTTTGAATTCTTATATGCATGATTTGATATCTTTATATTTCTCTTTGAATTATTGGCTTTGTTTGGCCAACTAGATTGGTTTTTTTTGCAACGGGAGAGGTGCTTAGTTTTGGGTTCAATATTATGGTGTCTTCACCCAGTGACATAGTAGGGGTAGCGAGGCACGTATTGTATTGTTTCCATCAAGGGTAAAAATATGGGGTTTTCATCATATTGCTTGAGTTTATCCTCTACATCATGTCATCCTACTTAAAGCGTTACTCCGTTCTCTTGAACTTAATACTCTAGATGCAGGAAGGAGTCAGTCGATGTGTGGAGTGATAACAGTAGATGCAGAATCGTTTCGGTCTACTTGACACGGACGTGATGCCTATATTCATGACCATTGCCTTGGATATCATCATAACTTTGCGCTTTTCTTTGCTCGACAGTAATTTATTCACCCATCGTATGTTTTATTTCAAGAGAGAAGCCTCTAGTGAAACCTATGGCCCCCGGGTTTATTTTTCATCATATATTTTCAG
Organism: Triticum timopheevii; assembly: GCA_963921465.1. Taxonomy (NCBI): domain Eukaryota; kingdom Viridiplantae; phylum Streptophyta; class Magnoliopsida; order Poales; family Poaceae; genus Triticum; species Triticum timopheevii. The sequence goes on along the minus strand of OY997264.1, from coordinate 458,721,922 downwards.
ATCTATAAACCAAAAAACATAAAACACCTTGCTGCAATTTATTTGCTTTTACTTTAATTAACGTTTTAGAAATCTTTTATACCTATCTCTATCAGATCTCACCATTGCAATTGACCGTGAAGGGATTGACAACCTCTTTATCGCGTTGGGTGCAAGTGTTTAATTGTTTGTGCAAGTGCATAGATTGGCGACTTGCTTGTATCTCCTACTGGATTGATACCTTGGTTCTCTAATTGAGGGAAATACTTATCTCTACTTTGTTGCATCACTCTTTCCTCTTCAAGGGAAAAACCAACACAAGCTCAAGTAGTAGCAGGAAGAATTTCTGGCGCCATTGCTAGGGAGATCTACATCAAGCCTACCATGTACCCACCATAAACTCTCATCTCTTGTATTACATTATTCGTCATTTGCCTCCCGTTTTCCTCTCCCCCACTTCTAAAATAATTTTCAGAAAAACACAAAAAGATTTGCCTTTTTATTCGCCCTTCTTCCGTTCACCTTTTCTTTTGCTTTTTGGTTGTTTGTGTGCTAGATTGCTTGCTTTGTCACTATGACTCAAGAGAATACCAAGTTGTGTGACTTTCCTAACACTAATAATAATGATTTTATTAGCACTCCGATTGCTCCCGCCACTAGTGTGGAATCTTGTGAAATTAATGTTGCATTGTTGAATATTGTTATGAAAAAACAATTTTGTGGCCTTCCTAGTGAAGATGCCGCATCCCATCTAAATACTTTCGTTGAATTATGTGATATACAAAAGAAAAAAAGATGTGGATAATGATATTGTTAAATTTAAGCCATTTCCGTTCTCTCTACGAGATCGTGCTAAAACTTGGTTTTCATCTTTGCCTAAAAATAGTATTGATTCATGGAATAAGTGTAAAGATGCTTTTACTTCCAAGTATTTTCCTCCCACTAAGATCATATCCCTTAGGAACAACATAATGAATTTTAAGCAACTTGATCATGAACATGTCGCACAATCTTGGGAGAGGATGAAATTGATGTTAAGAATTTGCCCTATGCATGGTTTAAGTTTATGGATGATTATACAAAATTTTTTATGCGGGATTGAATTTTGCATCTAGAAATCTTTTGGATTCCAACGTGGGTGGTACTTTTATGAAAATTACATTAGGAGAAGCTACCAAACTCCTAGATAATATTATGACAAATTACTCTCAGTGGCATACCGAAAGATCTTCCACTAGTAAAAAAGTGCATGCGATTGAAGAAATTAATACTTTGAGTGGAAAGATGGATGAATTAATGAAATTGCTTGCTAGAAAGAGTGTCCCTATTGATCCTAATGATATGCATTTGTCTTCTTTGATTGAGAATAATAATGAATCTATGGATGTGAATTTTGTTGGTAGGAACAATTTTGGTAATAATGCGTATAGAGGTAATTTCAACCCTAGGCCTTTTCCTAGTAATTCTTCTAATAATTATGGTAATTCCTACGATAATTCTTATGGGAATTATAATAATATGCCCTCTAATCTTGAGAACAATATTAAATATTTTATGAATTCTCAAAAGAATTTCAATGCTATGGTTGAAGAAAAATTGCTCAAGATTGATGATTTGGCTAGGATGGTTGATAGAATTTCGCTTGAGATTGATTCTTTGAAAATTAGATCTATTCCACCCAAGCATGATATTAATGAATCTTTAAAATCTATAAATATTTCTATTGATGAATGTAAATAAAGAACCGCTAGGATGCATGCTAAGCGAGATTGGTTTGTAAAAGCATTTTCTTCGATTTCTCGTGATAATAATGATGAAGATCTTAAAGTTATAGGTGTAACTCCTATTGAATCTTTGTTTTCTAATATAAATCTTGATAAAATATGGGACTGCAGATGAGTCAATTTTAGCTAGAAGCCATCCTAATGATTCAGAGTTTAAAGATCTTAATGGAAAATTGATAAGATTGATAAAAGTGGGATTGGAGAGGTCAAAACTTTAAGTAGCAATGAACCCACTCTTTTGGATTTCAAAGACTTTAATTGTGATAATTGTTCTTTGATGTGTTGTATTTCCTTGTTGCAATCCATGTTGAATTCTCCTGATGCTTATAATCAAAATAAAGCGTTTACTAAACATATCTTTGATGATGTGATGAAATCTTCTGAAGAAAAACTAGAGTTGGAAGTTTCAATCCCTAGAAAGCTTTATGATGAGTGGGAACCTACTATTAAGATTAAAATTAAAGATTATGAGTGCCACACTTTGTGTGATTTGGGTGCTAGTGTTTCCACAATTCCAAAAACTTTATGTGATGTGCTAGGTTTCCATGATTTTGAGAATGTTCTTTAAATTTGCATCTAGCGGATTCCACTATTAAGAAACCTATGGGAAGGATTAATGATGTTATTGTTGTTGCAAATAGGTATTATGTGCATGTAGATTTCATTGTGCTTGATATAGATTGCAATCCTAGATGTCCTATTATTCTTGGTAGATCTTTCCTTAGAACGATTGGTGCAATTATTGATATAAAAGAAGGAAACATTAGATTTTAATTTTTGTTAAGGAATGGCATGGAACACTTTCCAAGAAAGAAAATTAAGTTGCCATATGAATCCATTATGAGAGCTACTTATGGATTGCATACCAAAGATGACAATACCTAGATCTATGTTGTATGCCTAGCTAGGGGCATTAAACAATAGCGCTTGTTGGGAGGCAACCCAATTTTATTTTTATGTTTTTTGGTTCTATAGTAATTGTGTTTTGGTGTTTTAATTAGTGTTTGAGCCAAGTAAGAGATTGGGATGGCTTACAATGATAGTTGGTTTGATCTTAATGAAACACAGAAACTTTTGCGTCCAGTAAAACAATTTCAGAAAATCGCAGAAGCATGATTTTGATCTAAATTTTTTACACAATATTCATATACAAATTTCCCAAGTTTTCCTTTTTTTGTAAATTTTGGAGTTACATAACTATACGAAGTTTTCAGATTTCTACAGACTGTTCTGTTTTTATCAGATTCTGTTTTCTATGTGTTGTTTGCTTATTTTGGTGAATCTATGGGTAGTATCGGGGGTATTGAAGAAAATATGCCCTAGAGGCAATAATAAAGTTGTTATTTATATTTCCTTATTTCATGATAATTTTTTATTATTCATGCTAGAATTGTATTAACCGGAAATTTAGTACATGTGTGAATACATAGACAAAACAAAGTGTCCCTAGTATGCCTATACTTAACTAGCTCGTTAATCAAAGATGGTTATGTGTCTTGACCATAGACATGTGTTCTCATTTGATGAACGGGATCACATCATTAGAGAATGATGTGATGGACAAGACCCATCCGCTGGCTTAGCATAATGATCGTTAAGTTTTATTTCTATTGCTTTCTTCATGACTTATACATGTTCCTCTGACTATGAGATTATGCAACTCCTGAATGCCGGAGGAACACCTTGTGTGCTATCAAACATCACAATGTAACTGGGTGATTATAAAGATGCTCTACAGGTGTCTCCGAAGGTGTTTGTTGGGTTGGCATAGATCGAGATTAGGATTTGTCACCCTGTGTATCGGAGAGGTATCTGTGGGCCCTCTCGGTAATGCTCATCACTATAAGCCTTGCAAGCAATGTGACTAATGAGTTAGTTGCGGGATGAAGCATTACGAAACGAGTAAAGAGACTTTCCGGTAACGAGATTGAACTAGGTATGAAGATACCGACGATCAAATCTCGGGCAAGTAACATACCGATGACAAAGGGAACAACTTATGTTGTTGTGCGGTTTGACCGATAAAGATCCTCGTAGAATATGTAGGAGCCAATATGAGCATCTAGGTTCCGCTATTGGTTATTGATCGGAGATGTGTGTCAATCATGTCTACATAGTTCTCGAACCCGTAGGTCCAGATGACAATTTGTATTATGAGTTATGTGTTTTTGATGACCGAAGTTTGTTCAAGTCCCAGATGAGATCACGGACATGACGAGGAGTCTCCAAATGGTCGAGAGGTAAAGATTGATATATTGGAACATTATGTTCGGACACTGGAATGGTTTCGCAAAGGTTCGGACATTTTCCGGAGTACTGAGAGGTTACCGGAAACCCCCGGGGGGTTAATGGGCCTACATGGGCCTTAGTGGAGAAGAGGAGGCAGCGTCCAGGAGGTGGCGCGCGCCCCCAAGCCCAGTCCAAATTGGACAAGGGGTGGGGGTGTGGCCCCCCTCTTTCCTTGTCCCTCTCCACCTTTCCCCTTCTCCCCTCTCCTGAAAAAGGAAGGGCGTATCCTACTAGGACTAGGAGTCCTAGCAGGACTCCCCACATTTGGCGTGCCCCCTAGGCCGGCCGCGTCCTCCCCTCCTCCTTTATATACGGGGGCAGGGGGCACCCCAAAAGCCCATCAATTGTTCAATTTGCTGTGTGCGGTGCCCCCCCTCCACAGTTTACTCCTCCGGTCATAGCGTCGTAGTGCTTAGGCGAAGCCCTACACGGATCACATCATCAACACCGTCATCACGCCGTCTTGCTAACGGAACTCTCCCTTGACCCTCTACTAGATCAAGAGTTCAAGGGACGTCATCGTGCTAAACATGTGCTGAACACAGAGGTGCCGTACGTTCGGTACTTGGATCGGTTGGATCGTGAAGGCATTCGACTACATCAACCGTGTTAACTAAACGCTTCTGCTTTCGGTCTGCGAGGGTACGTGGACACACTCTCCCCCTCTTGTTGCTATGCATCTCCTAGATAGATCTTGCGTGATCGTAGGATTTTTTTTGAAATTGCATGCTACGTTCCCCAACAGTGGCATCCGAGCCAGGTCTATGCGTAGATGATATGCACGAGTAGACCACAAAGAGTTGCGGGTGATAATAGTCATACTGCTTACCACCAACGTCTTACTTTGATTCGACGGTACTGTTGGATGAAGCGGCCCGAACCAACATTACATGACCACGTTCATGAGACTGGTTTTACCGACGTGCTTTGCACACATGTGGCTGGCGGGTGTCTATTTCTCCAACTTTAGTTAAATCAAGTTTGACTATGGCCGGTCGTTGTTGAAGGTTAAAACAGCACACTTGACGAAAAATCGTTGTGGTTTTTATGCGTAGGTAAGAACGGTTCTTGTTAGAAGCCCGTAGCAGCCACGTAAAAATTGCAACAACAAAGTGGAGGACGTCTAACTTGTTTTTGCAGGGCTTGTTGTGATGTGATATGGTCAAGACATGATGTGATATAAATTGTTGTATGAGATGATCATGTTTTGTAACAAAGTTATCGGCAACTGGCAGGAGTCATATGGTTATCACTTTATTGTATGAAATACAATCGCCATGTAATTGCTTTACTTTATCACTAAGCGGTAGCGATAGTCGTAGAAGCAATAGCTGGCGAGACGACAACGATGCTACGATGGAGATCAAGGTGTCAAGCCGGTGACAATGGAGATCATGACGATTCTTTGGAGATGATGATCAAAGGCACAAGATGATGATGGCCATATCATGTCAGATATTTTGATTGCATGTGATGTTTATCTTTTATGCATCTTATTTTGCTTAGTACGGCGGTAGCATTATAAGATGATCCCTCACGAAATTTCAAGGTATAAGTGTTCTCCCTGAGTATGCATCGTTGCTACAGTTCGTCGTGCTGAGACACCACGTGATGATCGGGTGTGATAAGCTCTAGTTCACATACAACGGGTGCAAGCTAGTTTTGCACGTGCAGAATACTCGGGTTAAACTTGACAACCCTAGCATATGCAGATATGGCCTCGGAACACTGAGACCGAAAGGTCGAACGTGAATCATATAGCAGATATGATCAACATAGAGATGTTCACCATTGAAAACTATTCCATCTCACGTGATGACCGGACATGGTTTAGTTGATATGGAACACGTGATCATTTAGATGACTAGAGGAATGTCTATCTAAGTGGGAGTTCTTTAGTAATATGATTAATTGAACTTTAATTTATCATGAACTTAGTCCTGATAGTTTTTTGCATATCTATGTTGTTGTAGATCAATGGCCCGTGCTACGGTTCCCTTGAATTTTAATGCGTTCCTAGAGAAAGCTAAGTTGAAAGATGATGGTAGCAATTACACGGACTGGGTCCGTAACTTGAGGATTATCCTCATTGCTGCACAGAAGAATTACGTCCTGGAAGCACCGCTAGGTGGAAGGCCTGCTGCAGGAGCAGATGCTGATGTTATGAATGTCTGGCAGACTCGATCTGATGACTACTCGATAGTTCAGTGTGCCATGCTTTACGACTTAGAATTGGGACTTCAAAGACGTTTTGAATGTCATGGAGCATATGAGATGTTCCAAGAGTTGAAGTTAATATTTTAAGCAAATGCCCGTGTTGAGAGATATGAAGTCTCCAACAAGTTCTATAGCTGTAAGATGGAGGAGAATAGCTTTGTCAGTGAACACATACTCAGAATGTCTGGGTACCATAACCACTTGACTCATCTGGGAGTTAATCTTCCTGATGATAGTTTCATTGACAGAGTTCTTCAATCACTGCCACCAAGCTATAAAGGCTTCGTGATGAACTATAATATGCAAGGGATGGAAAAGACTATTCCCGAGCTCTTCGTAATGCTAAAGGCTGCGGAGGTAGAAATCAAGAAGGAGCATCAAGTGTTGATGGTTAACAAGACCACTAGTTTTAAGAAAAAGGGCAAAGGGAAGAAGGGGAACTTCAAGAAGAATAGCAAGCAAGTTGCTATGTTCGGGAAGAAACCCAAGTCTGGACCTAAGCTTGAAACTGAGTGCTTCTACTGCAAAAGGACAGGTCACTGGAAGCAGAACCGCCCCAAGTATTTGGCGGATAAGAAGGGTGGCAAAGTGAAAGGTATATTAGATATACATGTTATTGATGTGTACATTAATAATGCTTGTAGTAGCGCCTGGGTATTTGATACTGGTTCTGTTGCTCATATTTGCAACTCGAAACAGGGGCTACGGATTAAATGAAGAATGGCTAAGGATGAGGTGATGATGCGCGTCGGAAATGGTTCCAAGGTCGATGTGATCGCCGTCGGCACGCTTCCTCTACATCTACCTTTGGGATTAGTTTTAGACCTGAATAATTGTTATTTAGTGCCAGCGTTGAGCATGAACATTATATCTGGATCTTGTTTGATGCGAGACGGTTATCCATTTAATCAGAGAATAATGGTTGCTCTATTTATATGAGTAATATCTTTTATGGTCATGCACCCTTGTTGAGTGGTCTATTTTTATTGAATCTCGATCATGGTGATACACATGTTCATAATATTGAAGCCAAAAGATACAAAGTTAGTAATGATAGTGCAACTTATTTGTGGCACTGCCATTTAGGTCATATTGGTGTAAAGCGCATGAAGAAACTCCATACTGATGGGCTTTTGGAATCACTTGATTATGGATCACTTTTTGCTTGCGAACCATGCCTCATGGGCAAGATGACTAAAACTCCGTTCTCCGAAACAATGGAATGAGCTACTGACTTATTGGAAATAATACATACTGATGTATGCGGTCCAATGAGTGTCGTGGCGGGTATCATTATTTTCTGACCTTCACAGATGATTTGAGCAGATATGGGTATGTCTACTTAATGAAACATAAGTCTGAAAACATTTGAAAAGTTCAAAGAATTTCAGAGTGAAGTGGAAAATCATCGTAACAACAAAATAAAGTTTCTACGATTTGATCGTGGAGGCAAATATTTGAGCTACGAGTTTGGTCTTCATTTGAAACAATGTGGAATAATTTCGCATTTCACGCCACCTGGAACACCACAGCGTAATGGTGTGTCCGAACGTCGTAACTGTACTTTATTAGATATGGTGCGATCTATGATGTCTCTTACTGATTTATCGCTATCATTTTGGGGTTATGCTTTAGAGATGGTTGCATTCACGTTAAATAGGGCACCATCAAAATCCGTTGAGACGACACCATATGAACTGTGGTTTGTAAAGAAACCCAAGCCGTCATTTCTTAAAGTTTGGGGCTATGATGCTTATGCAAAAAAGCTTCAACCTGATAAGGTCGAACCCAAATCGGAGAAATGCGTCTTCAAAGGATACCCAAAGGAAACTGTTGGGTACACCTTCTACCACAAATCCGAAGGAAAGATATTCGTTGCTAAGAATGGATCCTTTCTAGAGAAGGAGTTTCTCTCGAAAGAAGTGAGTGGGAGGAAAGTAGAACTTGATGAGGTAATTGTACCTTCTCCCGAATTGGAAAGTAGTTTATCATAGAAATCAGTTCCAGTGATTCCTACACCAATTAGTGAGGAAGCTAATGATGATGATCATGAAACTTTAGATCAAGTTACTACCGAACCTCGTAGGTCAACCAGAGTATGGTCCGCACGAGAGTGGTATGGTAATCCTATTTTGGAAGTCATGTTACTAGACCATGATGAACCTACGAACTACGAGGAAGCGATGATGAGCCCAGATTCCGCAAAATGGCTTGAGGCCATGAAATATGAGATGGGATCCATGTATGAGAACAAAGTGTGGACTTTGGTGGACTTGCCCGATGATCGGCAAGCCATAGAAAATAAATGGATCTTCAAGAAGAAGACTGACGCTGATGGTAATGTTACTGTCTACAAAGCTTGACTTGTTGCGAAAGGTTTTCGACAAGTTCAAGGAGTTGACTACGATGGGACCTTCTCACCCGTAGCGATGCTTAAGTTTATCTAGATCATGTTAGCAATTGCTGCATTTTATGATTATGAAATTTGGCAAATGGATGTCAAAACTACATTCCTTAATGGATTTCTTATAGAAGAGTTGTATATGATGCAACCAGAAGGTTTTGTCGATCCAAAAGGTTCTAACAAAGTGTGCAAGCTCCAGCGATCCATTTATGGACTGGTGCAAGCCTCTCGGAGTTGGAATATACGCTTTGATAATGTGATCAAAGCATATGGTTTTATACAGACTTTTGGAGAAGCCTGTATTTCCAAGAAAGTGAGTGGGAGCTCTGTAGCATTTCTAATATTATATGTGGATGACATATTGTTGATTGGAAATAATACAGAATTTCTAGATAGCATAAAAGGATACTTGAATAAGAATTTTTAATGAAAGATCTCGGTGAAGCTGCTTATATATTGGGCATCAAAGATCTATAGAGATAGATCAAGACGCTCAATTGGACTTTCACAAAGCACATACCTTGATAAAGTTTTGAACAAGTTCAAAATGTATCACTCAAAGAAAGGGTTCTTGCCTGTGTTACAAGGTGTGAAGTTGAGTCAGACTCAATGCCTGACCACTGCAGAAGATAGAGAGAAAATGGAAGTCATTCCCTATGCCTGAGCCATAGGTTCTATCATGTATGCAGTGTTGTGTACCAGAGCTCATGTGTGCCTTGTGGTAAGTTTAGCAGAGAGGTACCAAAGTAATCTAGGAGTGGATCACTGGACAACGGTCAAGAACATCCTGAAATACCTGAAAAGGACTAAGGATATGTTTCTTATTTATGAGGTGACAAAGAGCTTGTCGTAAATGGTTACGTCGATGCAAGCTTTGACACTCATCTGGATGACTCTAAGTAGCAAACCGAATATGTATTTATATTGAATGGTGGAGCTGCCAGTTGGTGCAGTTTCAAGCAGAGCATCATGGCAGGATCTACGTGTGAAGCGGAGTACGTAGCTGCTTCGGAAGCAGCAAATGAAGGAGTCTGGATGAAGGAGTTCATATCCGATCTAGGTGTAATACCTAGTGCATCGGGTCCAACGAAAATCTTTTGTGACAATACTGGAGCAATCGCCTTGGTGAAGGAATCCAGATTTCACAAGAGAACCAAACACATCAAGAGACGCATAAATTCCATGTGCGATCTAGTCAAGGAGGGAGATAGAGAGATTTTCAAGACATTCAGATCCGTATGTATCTTTCAAATCTCTATGTCTCCCTCCTTGACTTTATCGCGGATGGAATTGAAGCATCTCTTGATGTGTTTGGTTCTCTTGTGAAATCCGGATTCCTACGCCAAGGAGATTGCTCCAGTATTGTCACAAAAGATTTTCATTGGACCCAATGCACTAGGTATTACATCTAGATCAGATATGAACTCCTTCATCCAGACTCCTTCATTTGCTGCTTCCGAAGCAGCTATGTACTTTGCTTCACACATAGCTCCCTCCACGACGCTCTGTTTGGGACTGCACCAACTAACAGCTCCACCATTCAATATAAATACGTATCCAGTTTGCGACTTAGAGTCATACGGATCAGTGTCAAAGCTTGCATCAACGTAACCATTTACGACAAGCTCTTTGTCACCTCCATAAACGAGAAACATATCCTTAGTCCTTTTCAGGTATTTCAGGATGTTCTTGACCACTGTCTAGTGATCCACTCCTGGATTACTTTGGTACCTCCCTGCTAAACTTATAGCAAGGCACACATCAGGTCTGGTACACAACATTGCATACATGATAGAACCTATGGCTGAGGCATAGGGAATGACTTTCATTTTTTCTCTATCTTCTGTAGTGGTTGGGCATTGAGTCTGACTCAACTTCACACCTAGTAACACAGGAAAGAACCCTTTCTTTGACTGATCCATTTTGAACGTCTTCAAAACTTTATCAAGGTATGTGCTTTGTGAAATTCCAATTAAGCGTCTTGATCTATCTCTATAGATCTTCATACCCAATATATAAGCAGCTTCACTGAGGTCTTTTATTGAAAAATTCTTATTCAAGTATCCTTTTATGCTATCTAGAAATTCTGTATTATTTCCAATCAACAATATGTCATCCACATGTAATATTAGAAATGCTACAGAGCTCCCCCTCACTTTCTTGTAAATACAGGCTTCTCCAAAAGTCTGTATAAAACCGTATGCTTTGATCACATTATCAAAGCGTATATTCCAAGTCCGAAAGGCTTGCACCAGTCCATAAATGGACCGCTGGAGCATGCACACTTTGTTAGCACCTTTTGGATCGACAAAACCTTCTGGTTGCATCATATACAACTCTTCTATAAGAAATCCATTAAGGAATGCAGTTTTGACATCCATTTGCAAAATTTCATAATCATAAAATGCGGCAATTGCTAACATGATTCAGACAGACTTAAGCATCGCTACGGGTGAGAAGGTCTCATCATAGTCAACTCCTTGAACTTGTCGAAAACCTTTCGCAACAAGTCGAGCTTTGTAGACAGTAACATTACCATCAACGTCAGTCTTCTTCTTGAAGATCCATTTATTTTCTATGGCTTGTCGATCATCGGGCAAGTCCACCAAAGTCCACACTTTGTTCTCATACATGGATCCCATCTCAGATTTCATGGCCTCAAGCCATTTCGCGGAATCTGGGCTCATCATCGCTTACTCATAGTTCGTAGGTTCATCATGGTCTAGTAACATGACTTCTAGAATAGGATTACCGTACCACTCTGGTGCAGACCGTAGTACTCTGGTTGACCTGCAAGGTTCGGTAGTAACTTGATGTGAAGTTTCATGATCATCATCATTAGCTTCCTCACTAATTGGTGTAGGAATCACTGGAACTGATTTCTGTGATAAACTACTTTCCAATTTAGGAGAAGGTACAATTACGTCATCAAGTTCTACTTTCCTCCCACTCACTACTTTCAAGAGAAACTCCTCCTCTAGAAAGGATCCATTCTTAGCAGTGAATATCTTGCCTTCGGATCTGTGATAGAAGGTGTACCCAACCATTTCTGTTGGGTATCCTATGAAGACGCATTTCTCAGATTTGGGTTCAAGCTTATCAGGTTGAAACTTTTTCACATAAGCATCGCAGCCCCAAACTTCAAGAAACGACAGCTTGGGTTTCTCACCAAACCACAGTTCATATGGTGTTGTCTCAACGTATGTTGATGGTGCCCTATTTAACGTGAATGCAGCCGTCTCTAAAGCATAACCCTAAAACGATAGCGGTAAATCAGTAAGAGACATCATAGATCGCACCATATCTAATAAAGAATGGTTACGACGTTCGGACACACCATTAAGCTATGGTGTTCCAGGTGGCGTGAATTGCAAAACTATTCCACATTGTTTCAAATGATGACCAAACTCGTAGCTCAAATATTCTCCTCCACGATCAAATCATAGAAACTTTATTTTCTTGTTACGATGATTTTCCACTTCACTCTGAAATTCTTTGAACTTTTCAAATGTTTCAGACTTATGTTTCATTAAGTAGATATACCCATATCTCCTCAAATCATCTGTGAAGGTCAGAAAATAATGATACCCGCTACGAGCCTCAACACTCATTGGACCGCATACATCGGTATGTATTATTTCCAATAAGCCAGTAGCTTGTTCCATTGTTCCGAAGAATAGAGTTTTAGTCATCTTGCCCATGATGCATGGTTCACAAGCACCAAGTGATTCATAATCAAGTGATTCCATAAGCCCATTAGTATGGAGTTTCTTCATGCGCTTTACACCAATATGACCTAAACGGCAATGCCACAAATAAGTTGCACTATCATTACTAACTTTGCATCTTTTGGCTTCAATATTATGAACATGTGTATCACCACGATCGAGATTCAATAAAAATAGACCACTCAACAAGGGTGCATGACCATAAAAGATATTACTCATATAAATAGAGCAACCATTATTCTCTGATTAAATGGATAACCGTCTCGCATCAAACAAGATCCAGATATAATGTTCATGCTCAACGCTGGCACCAAATAACAATTATTCAGGTCTAAAACTAATCCCAAAGGTAGATGTAGAGGAAGCGTGCCGACGGCGATCACATCGACCTTGGAACCATTTCCGACGCGCATCGTCACCTCATCCTTAGCCATTCTTCATTTAATCTGTAGCCCCTGTTTCGAGTTGCAAATATGAGCAACAGAACCAGTATCAAATACCCAGGCGCTACTACGAGCATTATTAATGTACACATCAATAACATGTATATCTAATATACCTTTCACTTTGCCACCCTTCTTATCCGCCAAATACTTGGGGCGGTTCCGCTTCCAGTGACCTGTCCTTTTGCAGTAGAAGCACTCAGTTTCAAGCTTAGGTCCAGACTTGGGTTTCTTCCCAAACATAGCAACTTGCTTGCTATTCTTCTTGTAGTTCCCCTTCTTCCCTTTGCCCTTTTTCTTAAACTAGTGGTCTTGGTAACCATCAACACTTGATGCTCCTTCTTGATTTCTACCTCCATAGCCTTTAGCATTGCGAAGAGTGTCGGTGTCAAAACTGGCGGATCTCGGGTAGGGGGTCCCGAACTGTGCGTCTAAGGCTAATGGTAATAGGAGGCAGGGGACACAATGTTTACCCAGGTTCGGGCCCTCTCTATGGAGGTAATACCCTACTTCCTGCTTGATTGATCTTGATGAACATGAGTAGTACAAGAGTTGATCTACCACGAGAACGTAATGGCTAAACCCTAGAAGTCTAGCCTATGAGGTTATGATCGTTGTCCTACGGACTAAACCCTCCGATTTATATAGACACCGGAGGGGGCTAGGGTTACACAAAGTCGGTTACAGAGAAAGGAATCTACGTATCCAAATCGCCAAGCTTGCCTTCCATGCAAAGGAGAGTCCCATCCGGACACGGGACGAAGTCTTTTATCTTGTATCTTCATAGTCCGACAGTCCGGCCACAGTACATAGTCCAGCTGTCCGAGGACCCCCCTAATCAAGGACTACCTCAGTAGCCCCCGAACCAGGCTTCAATGACGATGAGTCTGACGCACTGATTGTCTTCGGCATTGCAAGGTGGGTTCCCTCTCCGAATACTTCAAACTACCTGACTTAAATAGCAGTGTCCGGTGTCATGCCCAATATGCGACCCTATCCTAAAGGAACTCGAATGTCCCACCAAGGATAGAAGCGCATATTGGAGACGCTTTTGCAAGGTGGATATCATTACATCATACCATTACATAATAGTTGGGGATACATACAAGAGGCATACAATGCCACATGAATACAACATCACAATACATAAGAGCAACATCCGACTATGGATGAACACAAACAATAACTCAAACGACATCCACCCTGCTAGCCTAGGCTGCCGACCAGGAACCTATCCCCTGATCAAAGAAGAAGCAGAAGAAGAACTCCAAAACAAGTAAACATTGCTCTTGCATCATGATCATCGCAAAACCTGTACCCGCAACTGTTGTTGTAGTAATCTGTGAGCCACGAGGACTCAGCAATCCCATTACCATGGGTATCAAGACTAGCAAAGCTTAATGGGTAAGGAAGGGGTAAAGTGGTGAGGTTGCAGCAGCGACTAAGAATATATGGTGGCTAACTTACGCAAATAAGAGCGAGAAGAGAAGCAAACGAAATGGTCGTGAAGCTAGCAATGATAAAGAAGTGATCCTGAACTCCTACTTACGTCAAACATAACCCAAAACCGTGTTCACTTCCCGGACTCTGCCAAAAAAACCATCATGGCTACACACGCGGTTGATGCATTTTAATTTGAATCTGGTGTCAAGTTCTCTACAACAGGATATTAACAAATTCCCATCTGCCACATAACCATGGGCATGGCTCTCGAAAGTTTATACCCTGCAGGGATGTCCCAACTTAGCCCATCACAAGCTCTCATGGTCAATGAAAGATATTCCTTCTCCTAGGAAGACCTGATCAGTCTCGGAATCCTGGTTTACAAGACATTTCGACAATGGTAAAACAAGACCAGCAAAGCCGCCCGATGTGCCGACAAATCCCGATAGGAGCTGCACATATCTCGTTCTCAGGGCACATCGGATGAGACATCCTACGAGTAAAACCTGCCCTCAAGTTTCCCCGAGGTGGCCCCGTAGTCTACTCAGTTCGGACCAACACTCGAAGGAGCACTGGCCCGGGGGGGTTAAATAAAGATGACCCCCAGGCTCTGGAAACCCAAGGGAAAAAGGCTTAGGTAGGCAAATGGTAAAACCAAGGTTGGGCCTTGCTAGAGGAGTTTTATTCAAAGCGAACTGTCAAGGGGGTCCCATAAATCACCCAACCGCGTAAGGAACGCAAAATCAAGGAACATAACACCGGTATGACGGAAACTAGGGCGACAAGAGTGGAACAAAACACCAGGCATAAGGCCGAGCCTTCCACCCTTTACCAAGTATATAGGTGCATTAATTAAATAAGAGATATTGTGATATCCCAACATAATCCTGTCCCTCATGGAGCAATCTTCAACTTCACCTACAACTAACAATGTTATAAGAGGGGCTGAGCAAAAGCGGTAACATAGCCAAACAACGGTTTGCTAGGAAGGGTGAAAAGGTTAGAGGCTGACATGGCAATTTGAGAGGCTTGAAGAACAAGTGATAGGTAGCGCATCATAGCGATAGAACGAAGCAACTAGCATAGGAATGATAGTAGTGAGATCTAGGGTAACGGTCATCTTGCCTGAAATCCCGCAAGGAAGAAGAACGAGTCCATGAAGAATATGAAGCCACGAAGACAAACCAAGCGTAGACGAACGAATCCTCACGATCGCAACAAAACAGGAACTACCGAGAAGAAGCACAACCGGAAAGAAGCAAACAACATGGTAAACACACAACACATAAACATGACATGATGCACAAACAAGCATGATGCATGACAAAGGATATATGATGCTACTCATGGCAAGAGATGATGCATACAAGAACAACACATCAAAGCAAGTTTAAATGAGGCCGGAAACACCATATAACAAATCCGGTAAGACCTCATATGCAAATTTAGAAATTGGTCCAGATCTGAATAAACCTTATGTTCAAGTTGTTAAACAACATGTTACAATGCACCAAGATGATCTACACGAAATTCTAGTCAAGTTACATATAAAGTTCATTTAACTCGGAGCTACGGCCTAGAAGATATGAGCAAAACAAGTCAAACATGGCATTGACGCAAAAATGCATTCAAACATCAAGCAAACACTCTCAAAACATGGATGCAACATGATAATATTAAACTACATGCAAATCTAAGCAAGTTTCATATAGAGCACACTCAAAACGGAGCAATGGTTCAACACATACACATGAAACAAGTTTAAAGGACAAGCTGTCCAAATTAGCAACTAGGCATCTAGCAAGCATCAAAACAATATGCTACAACACCTCAACATGAAAACAAAAGGCATGTATATTATGTACAGGTAAGGCATGAGAAAACATGAACAATGAGCTATCTCCAGAAATCACTAGAACATGCTCAAACGGACATGACAAGATTGCAAATAATAACAGTTTCACAGACTTAGCAGAAATCACTGAGCTTGACAGAAATAACATCAGGTTGCATTGTTTATAGCTATCAAACAACAAGCAACAAGAACTTATCATGGCAAACAAAGGCATGACGTGCTAATACTAAAGACAAAGAACAAAACTCCCTTACTGAACTAATTCCAAAGATCAACAGAAAAGATGGTAGCAAACATGGCAAATGATATGATAGGTTCAGACATGGCAGGAACAACGATAAGTAAGCATGTTGGTGAGCTTGTACCACTTTCCACAGAGCATTTAATGAAATGAGAAGTCAAACAACAGTAAGATGACATAATTATGAAGCTAAGCATGGCAAGAACAAGTTAATAGGGTGCATGGATCACTAGCAAAACACATGGCAAAACTGAACTTAATGTGAACATGCTGACAACAACATTATTTAGCAACTTTGGATCAAGATAACGACAAGTTACAGCAGGCTATAAATGAAACCAAGAGCATGGATGGATAGAGAATGATATCTATAACAAAACATCCTTAGTGAACATCTCCAGAGTATGCATAGAATGACTTGTAGCAGCAGGTTTACATAGCATCAAGATATAACAGATTCAGCCTAGCAAAACAGTAACAACAAGTACCCTACTACACAAGCTTGATGCACTCACCACAAGGAACGCAAAAATACATGGATTGCACCACTGTAAAGATGGCATGATGTAGCTCAAAACTCATGTAGACATTAAGCTCATAGGATGCACACACAAAATGCAATGAAAAAAACAAAACAACAAGTTATAACAGTCTCAGCGGGTTAACATCATTTAGCACTCTTGCAATGATGATAATGGCATCAAGATGGACTCAAACAAGCATGGCACGATGGAATGAAATGAAGAGCATCTCACAATGAACATTTCGATATATTATGCATGAAAAATGGAGCTACAGTCATGGAGATATGATGCAATGAACATGGCAACAAAATGTTGAAAACTTCGGGACAGAAAATTCAACCTCGCATATCTAGGGTTTCCGGGCGCGGATCCCGAGGTTCGTCGAAGAGCTCGCCGGAGTTGACGGAGAAGAAGGCCGGAGCTGCGGGGAGGAGGCCGGAGCTCGGGGAAGACACCGGAGGAGGCTGGGGAGAGCGGATCCGGACCGGATCACGCCGGATCCGGCCGGATCCCGGCGAGGGGCGACGCGGGGACGCGGACGGCGCGCGGCGGTGAGGCGCGGGTGGCTCTGGCGGGGAGCTCACCGGCGGGAGGCAGGGCGCGGGGTGGCGAGGCGCGGGGTCGCGGGACGGCGGATGGGCCGCGGCGCGGGGTCCGCGGTGCACGACTGGCTCGGGAGCTGAGGCAGCGCCGGGCGGGGAGGTCACCGGCGGGCGGAGGCGATGGCACGAGGGCGCGGGACGGCGGACGGGGAGCCGGGCGGCGCGCAGGACGGTGGCGGGGTCGGGCGCGCGGGCCGGGAGGGCCCGATCCGGGCCCCGGCGCGGGGCGGCGGAGAGGAGGTGACGTGGCGGCGTTGTATTGGACGGGGCGACGGGCGGACATGTCCGGCGTGGCGGAGACGCGTCCGGCGGCGCGGAGGAAGAGGAGGCTAGGGTTCATCCGCGAAAAATGGAGGGGAGGATCTATTTATAGGTAGAGGGAACTAGGAGAGTCCAAATGAGGTGCGGTTTTCGCCCACACGATCGCGATCGAACGACCGAGAGCATGGAGGGGGTTTGGATGGGCTCATGGGTTGTGGTGAAGAGGGGCTGGGCTGCAAAGAGGGAGGGGTTTCGGTTAGCTCGGTTAACCGTTGGGGCATCAAACAACCTCCAAATGGAACGAAATTTGACGGGTGGTCTACCGGTGATATACCAAGGACACTCGGCAAATCTCGGCCCATTCCGAGAACATTTTTATCGTGCTCACGAAACAAGGACTAAGAGGGGCGACGGGTGCATGCGAGTGTGGTTGGGCTCAGAACGGACAACGGAGGGAACCGGGGGACCCGAATGGATGCAAGTATTGAAAAACATGCAGATGAAATGCAGATGATGACATGGAAAAATGCAACACGCAAGCAAATGACATGGCAACTACGGCGAATAGCTGGAAGACACCTGGCGCATCGGATCTGGGGCGTTACATCCGGCCTTTCATTTAATGATGTGCTCATCGGCTTCTGCACCTTTGTGATTTCAGCTTCCACGTGTTGAGGGAATACAAGAGGTTGCGGCATTTTTTCATTTACCACCCTGACTGCATGAGAAAATTGTCTATTAAAGAGACAGGGATCTTTAGATCTAATCCACACCTTCTCTCCCAAACAAGGAATTCGTAGAGCTTTCTCGCCGAAACCACCCCAACATGGCTAGCGCTCCCAGCTCTTCTTCACGCCCTCACGGCCCCAAGCAGGGTGATTGGGAAAAGTGTTCCGTATCCCACGGCCAACTGGTGAAGCTGCAGACCCAGGGATTTCTCCCCCCCCCCGCAGATCTGATCCCCATTCAAGCCGGATTGGCTTCTTTCAATGGCGGGGAATAGGCGGAGAAGTTCCCCAAACCATCTAGGGGGAACAGGTATGTTTTGTTCCCTATTTGTTGAGAGGCATTGGATTTCCAATCCATCCATTCTCCGAGGGCTTCTGGAGCACTACGGCCTCCAACTGCACAACTTCACACCTGCCTCCATCCTGCATATTGCGGGTTATGTCGCTCTTTGTGAGCTATTTTTGGGTTGCGAGGCCCATTTTGAGTTATGGAAGAAGCTGTTTTGCCTCGTCCCTTGTAATCAGGAGGGATCGATATTCCAAGTGGGCGGAGCCGAGATATGGTGCATCACTGGAACCGGATACCTATCCGGTACACCGAAGAAGGCATCCGAAGACTGGCCTTCCGAATGATTTTATGTTGAAGATGTTTCCCTTCCTGACCCAATCCGGAGGGGTCTCCCTGAATATTCAAATACTCCATTGAAGAAGCACCTCAACTGGCGCCCTCGGAGCCCTAGGGAGGAAGATAGCATGGAAGTCCACCGACTGATGAGCAAGATAAAAACGCTCGCTCAATCCGGATTGTCAATGGTCGAGGTTATGGCGATATCCATAATGGAAGGGGTACAACCACTCCAATGCCGAGGGCACCCTATGTGGCACTTCAATGGATAACATGATGCCACCCGCTATGGTCGGAAGGGTCCGGAGGCTTCCGCCGCGTTGGCGAAAATACTGTCCGATTTATACAAGGGGGGGGGGGGAGGAGGAGTTCACCCATATTAAGCCCAGGGATGGATTTTCCATGTACAACCCTCCCAGCTGGGTGAGTTTTCGTTCCACTACTCTACTTCATCAACTCCCTGAATCCTTTTTCATAAATATTAATCCGTCATTTATAACAGAAATGGCGGAAAGTTACCAGGGAGATCCACAACCCCACTCCACAACCAGAGGACCACAACCAGGCCCTTGATCCTTGATTCGAGGAGGATCCAGATATATTCATGGACCTTGGGGATGGGTGTTTTACCAAGCGAGCTGCGATGGCACCGAAGTGGCCATCATTGCTGACTATCCCGGTCTCCTCCCTGCGTGGCATGTAAGTAATTAGGAGACTTGTCCTTTGGGAGAATTTTCCTCTTCTGCCTTACCCACCGCACTATATTATGCTCTAAAGGGGAGGCGATCAGTGTGCTATGCAACACCAGAGGCGACGCGCAGGCCCTTGAAGAGGAAGGCAAATAGAGATATGGCCGAGCCTTCATTGAAGAGGTATGGTTTTAAACATGCCCCATGGTCGTCATCTTAAAGTATACACTATCCATTGTGTCTTATCAGGAAAAACATTCACCGGACTGTGCCTGGGGATCCTGCCGGTCATGCCTCTACTAGCCGGATTCCGGACCCCGTCACGAGGACTGAGGCTAACGCGGAAGTGACACAAGATTGTCCTTGTGCGGAGGATTCAGATAAAGTATCCGCCACAAACTCCAAAGTGGAAAGCGCCATGAGTCATCAGCGCCGGCGGGCCGCTCTTCGCGACCCTGGTTTTTCAGAAGAGGCTTTTAACGCCTTCAATTCGGGTGATGCATACATCCGAGCTCCTCAAGATGGGCTTTCCAGAGCCACAAATCAGTATTTGAAGGATATGCGGGTAAGTTCATACTTGCACAATTCTGATAACTATATGCTAGTAGCCCCCGAGACTTGAAGCAGTTTAAGTAACTGATTTAAGGATCTTTGTATACCCAAGTGCTCAAAGAGAAGAATGACCTGTTGTCTCAAGAGATGAAGAAGTGTCAAGCCCAGCTAACTGCTGCTACCACCGAACTGGAGAAATCAAAGAAGGCATCGTCTGATAATGTTCCCCTCTATCAAGAAAACATGATCATATATCAGGAGTATTAATAGAGGTGCAAATCTTATGATAGAGGCACCTGAAGTCGCACGAGCGGAAAATCCAGGAGCTCAAAGGCAACTGGCTGCGGGCGAACGTGTACTGACAAAAGTCAGGGTGGAGAAGAACAAACTATAAGATGCAAACACCAAGCTTGGTGAAGAGATAAAATATGTGCGAGCCCAGCTAGCTGACTCCATGAAGGAGAATAAGAAGCTGCGAGGTGACATATTTAGTATGTGTTCGGACTTACCTTTACATAGTTTGGCAAGGAAAGAAACTGACGATAATTATGTCTGTAGGTATATTGACGGGCCGTCCCGAAGAGGAGGTGTCCGAATCATCGAGCGATGTGCTACAAGAGCTGTCGCAAATGCACGAGCGAGCTCGGCAGGCGATGCAAAGTATGGCCAAGGCCTTATGGCCATCTAACTCTCCTCTAGGAAGTATGGAGGGGCTTATACAGCTATTCAAGGGAGCGCGGCGGCGCTTCCGATTATGGAAGATATCAGCCTGCCAAGAAGGTGCGTGAGAAGCTTGGGCAATAGTGAAAACTCGGTATACCAAGCTCAACCCGAATCACATGGCTCGGGTCAGACCTGTAGGGTCAAATGGAGAAGAAATCCCCGTAAGTTTGGTATACGACCAGGTACAAGTAGCCGCCAAGTATTCCCAGTAGTATTGTAGGTTAGATAGCTTGTTAGATGGCATAGAAGAAGAAGTTTTTGAGTCTAAGTGACTATGTACTTCATTTGACAAATTAATCTCTAGCTGAATTGTAAAACGCTTGTCATGGCAGATCTTTTCGCTTCAACCTCTGGACCCGAAGGTGCAGAGTGCTTCCGAATACCCGCTCGGTAATGTAAACCGGGGTACGCGTGGAAGCCAGGCATAGGGGTCATAGTTGCTTGAACAGACAAGTATCCGACTAGTTATGTTATATTACGTTTTGATAGTAAGAAACATCTTCCAGAGAGAATAGTTCCGTTAAGGGTTCCTTTACCTGGGTCGACATGCGTTTAACGTGCACGTCCGGACTGTGATTGAAAAACCCACAACATACATAACATCTGGGGGTTCATAATGTGATGAATAAAAACATCTTTAGTCCGCCGACCGAACATTACCTTAAGAACGCTAGCTTTCGGCTTCACCCAGTCTGAGGTACACATCCAGATGACCCGGCAGTAACAATCGCAGAGGTGCTCCCTTTATGCCCTAGCCGAACTATCGGGAACGTAGGGCGTAAGCACAGGAGCCAGGCAACCCAGCTTGGCCAAAAATTAAGTCATGCATATAATGGCGAAGAAAAGGTACATACGTGGAAAACACACATATGTGTTGAGCTTGATGCTCGAAAAATAATAATAAGCTTCTGTACGAGAAGCCCCCAAGTATAATTGACATACATATTAAGAATTGTATGCATCGTAGGTGTGCGGTTTAGCCATACAAAAGCTTTACAGCTATAAAAAAAGGTGAAAAGAGAAAATAAATAAATAATGGAAACAAAAAGGGGAGAAAGTGTACGAACGAAGAGTCCGGCGCTAGGCATAGAATCTTCGGAGTCTGGCATCGTTCCATGGGTTCGGCTCTAGGCGGTTGTCTGATGCATCACTCAGGCGGTACGCTCCTCCGGCGATAACTTCGTCAATGATGAAGGGACCCTCCCACTTGGGCTTGAGTTTGTCCTTTTTCTTCTCCGGCAAGCGTAGAACGAGTTTGCCAACATTATAAGTCTTGGCCCGTACTTCTCTGTTTTGATATCTGCGGGCCTGTTGTTGATAGAATGTGGAACGAGCTTTTGCGACATCGCGCTCCTCCTCCAAGGCATCTAAGCTGTCCTGCCGATCCAACTCGGCTTCTCTCTCTTCATACATGCGCACTCGAGGTGAGTCATGAATAACGTCGCAGGGTAACACAACCTCTGCGCCGTACACCATGAAGAAGGGTGTATATCCGGTAGAACAATTGGGCGTGGTCCGCATCCCCTATAGTACGGAGTCGAGCTCCTCCACCTAGTGCTTGTATGATTCTTTCAAAGACCGCACTAGTCTGGGTTTAATTCTGCTCATAATAAGACCATTGGCTCGTTCGACTTGGCCGTTGGTTTGTGGGTGATAGACGGAGGCGTAGTCGAGCTTGATGCCCAGACTAGCACACCAGGCTTTTACCTCATCGGCTGTGAAATTGGAGCCGTTGTCGGTGATGATGATGTGCAGAACACCATAACGGTGCACCACACCGGATATAAAGTCTATCACTGGCCCGACTTCTGCCATTTTAACTGGTTTGGCCTCTATCCACTTAGTGAATTTATCCACCATGACCAACAAATATTTTTTCTTATGGCTTCCCCCTTTGAGGGGTCCGACCATATCAAGCCCCCAGACCGCAAAAGGCCAGGTGATGGGGATTTTTTGTAAAGTGGTGGGTGGCATATGGCTTTGGTTAGCGAAAAGCTGGCATCCGATGCAATGTTGGATAAGGTCCTGTGCGTCTGCTCGGGCTGTCGGCCAATAGAAACCTGTACGGAAGGCCTTACTTACAAGGGACCGAGCTGCGGCGTGGTGACCACCGAGACCGGCATGAATTTCAGCCAAGATTTGCCGCCCTTCATCCTCGGAGATACACCTTTGAAGTACTCCGGTAGCGCTTTTCTTATAGAGTTCTCCCTCGTGAACCTTGTAGGCTTTAGATCACCGCACAATGCAGCGTGCCTCATTCTGATCCTCGGGAAGTTCTCGCCTATTGAGGTAGGCCAAGAAGGGTTCAGTCCATGGGGTGATGACCGCCATGATGAGATGGGCCGATGGTGTAATTTTGGTGGCTAAGCCCCTAATTATGTCGGTGTGTTCGGAATCTAGGATTGTCTTTGGATCCGGATTAGAATTGCTGCTCTCCCCCTGCCACACCACGGATGGCTTGAAGAGCCTTTCCAGAAATATGTTAGGTGGGACGGGGTCGCTCTTAGCGCCAATGCGAGCAAGGACATCCGCCGCTTGATTACTTTCTTGAGCCACATGGTGAAACTCGAGCCCCTCGAAGCGAGCCGACATTTTGAGAACGACGTTACGGTAAGCATTCATCTTTGGATCTTTTGGCATCGAAATCTCCATTTATTTGAGATATTGCGAGGTTCGAATCCCCGCGCACTTCCAGGCGTTGTATGCCCATGGAGATGGCCATCCGAAGACCATGCAATAAAGCTTCGTATTCGGCTGCATTGTTGGAGTCCGTGAATAATATTTGTAGGACGTACTGAACAATATCTCCAGTAGGGGATGTTAGGACAACGCCTGCCCCTAGGCCTGCCAGCATTTTGGAGCCGTCGAAGTGCATGACCCAGTTGGAATATGTGCCGTACTCTATAGGGAGTTCGGCCTCTGTCCATTCAGCAATGAAGTCGGCCAATACCAGGGATTTAATTGCCCGACGCGGTTTGTATGATATGTCGAATGGGAGGAGCTCAATGGCCCGCTTGACAATCCGGCCCATAGCGTCGCGGTTGTTTATTATGTCATTGAGGGGTACTTTGGAGGCCACCGTTATTGAGAATTCTTGAAAGTAGTGTCGTAGCTTCCGGGATGCCATAAAAACCGCATATGCTATTTTTGGTAATGAGGGTACCGGGATTTGCATGGTGTGAGGACAGTGGATACGTAGTATACCGGCTTCTGGAGCGGGAATTTGTGTCCGTCCTCCTCTCTTTCGACGACGAGCACTGCACTCACAACTTGGTGTGTGGCCGATATGTATAATAACATGGGTTCACCGATGTTTGGCGCGGCGAGGATTGGGTTGCTTGCTAGAAGAGCCTTTATTTCTTCCAATCCGGCTGTTTCCGCGTCCGTCCACTCGAAGTGATCGGTGCGTCGGAGAAGGCGATAGAGTGGCAATGCCTTTTCTCCTAATCTGGAGACAAAGCGGCTTAGGGCTGACACGCATCCGGATAACTTTTGGACTTGTTTAAGGTCTGTTGGTGTAGCTAACTGTGACAAAGCTCAGATTTTAGCTGGGTTTGCCTCAATTCCTCTATTGGAAACAATGAAGCCTAGAAGTTTTCCAGTGGAACACCGAAAACGCACTTTTCCGGATTGAGCTTGATGTCATATGTTCGGAGGTTGTCGAATGTGAGACACAGATCATCTATTATGGATTCAACGTGCCTAGTTTTGATGACTACATCATCCACATATGCCTCAACTGTCTTGCCGATTTGTTTTTCCAGGCATGTTTGAATCATGCATTGATAGGTGGCACCAGCGTTTTTGAGCCCGAAAGTCATAGTGTTGAAGCAGAAAGGTCCATATGGGGTGATAAATGCCGTTCCGGCTTGATCCGACTCCTTCATCTTAATTTGATGGTATCCGGAATATGCGTCGAGGAAACACAGTGAGTCGTGTCCTGCGGTAGCATCGATGATCTGATCAATGTGGGGGAGGGGAAAGGGATCCTTAGGGAAAGCCTTGTTGAGGTCTTTGAAATCGATGCATAGGCGCCAGGATTTATCCTTCTTTGGTACCATCACCAGGTTTGCCAGCCAGTCCGGGTGTTTTATCTCTCTGATGAATCTGGCCTCGAGTAACTTGGCTAGCTCCTCTCCCATGGCTTGTCGTTTGGATTCGGAAAAGCACCGTAATGTTTGCTTAACCGGCTTGTATCCCTTCAATATGTTTAGGCTATGTTCAGCCAGCCTGCGTGGGATTCCTGGCATATCAGAAGGGTGCCAGGAAAATATGTCCCAGTTTTCACGTAGGAACGCCCGCAGTGTAGCGTCGACTGTGGGGTCCAGCTGTGCCCCGATGGATGCTGTCTTCGTGGAGTTTGTTGGGTGGACCTGGAATTTGACTATTTCATCTGCTAGTTTGAAGGAGGTGGATTTGGATCGCTTATCAAGTATCACGTTGTCCCTATCCACCGTGGAGCGCAATGTGGTTAATTCTTCGGCCGCGAGGGCTTTATACAATGCCTCGAGGGCTAAGGCGGCGGTTTTGTTTTCGGCGCGGAGTGCTATGTCCGGATCACTGGCAAGAGTGATGATTCCATTGGGCCCGGGCATCTTGAGCTTCATGTACCCGTAATGGGGTATAGCTTGGAAGCTTGCAAATGCATCTCGCCCTAACAGGGCGTGATATTCGCTGTTGAAAGGGGCCACTTGAAAGGTTATCTCTTCGGACCGATAATTCTCCGGCGTGCCGAATACCACATCGAATATGATTTTTCCCGCACATCACGCCTCCCGACTGGGAATAATTCCTCGGAAGGTCGTATTACTTTGCTCAATGCGGCTCCTGTCTATTTCCATTTTGTTGAGAGTTTCCTCGTAGATGAGGTTCAGTCTGCTGCCGCCGTCCATGAGCACTTTGGTGAGCCGAAAACCGTCCACAATTGGACTGAGGACCAATGCGGCAGGTGCCCAGACTGCTCTGAATTTTGGTTCGTCACTGGCGTTGAAAGTTATGGCCGTGTCGTTCCAGGGGTTTATTGCTGCAACTTGGTAGACTTTGGCAAGGCCGCGGAGTGCCCTTTTGTGCCTATTGTTTGAGGCGAAAGTCTCGAAGACTGTCAGCACTGTAGGGTTGTTGTCTACCGTGGGATGTTGCTCTGTGGTATTTTTAGTGAGGAGATCCTTGCCGCTCTTGGCGACCTACCGGAGTATCCAACATGCTCTAAGGCTGTGGGTTTGTACGATATCCGGTGTTGTGTGTATCTTGCATGGCCTATCGAGCCATCCCTCCAGAACGGTTCCGCGCCCTGTAGTGGGCTTTGATTTTGTGTCATTGGATCAGACGACCGATGAGGGTGCATCCTTTTTATCCGGACAAGGGGTTTAGTGGAAACCGGTGGCTCCCAAGAGGCTGCCTGAGTTTTCTAGGCGCTTTCCATTGCGTAGTACTTTTGTACTATGGTTGCCAAGTCAATGAAGTGTGATACGTGACGGCGATTGATTGCATTGAGGATTCGCTCATCCGTGCAGTTTTTGCAGAATAATGAGATTGTGTCTTCATCGCGGCAGTCCTTGATCCTGTCCTTGACAAGGAGGAATCTGGCCCAAAAGTGATGGACCGTTTCCTGGGACTGCGGTCTGATGTATGTAAGATCGCTTATATCTGGGTGGGTGGGTGGATTTAAGCCTGAATCCTGACCCAATCTGGGATCCGGAGCTTGAGAAGATTCCGAGCTTAATAGTTCGGACTCCGGGATATGAACCAATTTTTCCGGCCCATGATCCGATTCTAAGCTCGGAATATAAGGCATCTCTTCCCGTGGGCGAGTATCTGGCTCTGTGAGCTCGGAGATCCGAACATAGTTCGTCCTCAACATAGGGGAAGAGTCATCACATTGCTCCTCCACTACCACTATCTGGTGGGTGATCGGTGGAGATTCAATTTCTCTCTGATCGGGTTTAAGCCCAATCCGATCATAGTCCATAGCGACTCCCAAGGCGATGATGCAATCCAGGAGTTTGTTTAAAGACGACAACTCCATCGGATCCATCTATTCGGAGTATTCTGAGCTGACGCGAAGGCTATTTTTGATGACCCGAGAGGTCATCATTGGCTCGACGGTCGAACGGGTGGCCATGGTAAAACTGCCCAGGCGGAGGGTTTGTCCTGAAGCCAGGGCTCCCCCGAAGGTGATGTTATCCTTGATGACAAGGCGAACCATCAAACCTATCTTCCACGTCATAGTGGAACTCTCAATGAAAGCACCAATGTCGGTGTCAAAACCGGCGGATCTCGGGTAGGGGGTCCCAAACTGTGCGTCTAAGGCTAATGGTAACAGGAGGCGGGGGACACAATGTTTACCCAGGTTCGGGCCCTCTCTATGGAGGTAATACCCTACTTCCTGCTTGATTGATATTGATGAATATGAGTATTACAAGAGTTGATCTACCACGAGATCATAATGGCTAAACCCTAGAAGTCTAGCCTATGAGGTTATGATCGTTGTCCTATGGACTAAACCCTCCGGTTTATATAGACACCGGAGGGGGCTAGGGTTACACAAAGTCGGTTACAGAGAAAGGAATCTACATATCTGAATTTCCAAGTTTGCCTTCCACGCAAAGGAGAGTCCCATCCGGACACGGTACGAAGTCTTCTATCTTGTATCTTCATAGTCCAACAGTCCGACCACAGTACATAGTCCGGCTGTCTGAGGACCCCCTAATCCAGGACTCCCTCAAAGAGCTCGGGAATAGTCTTTTCCATCCCTTGCATATTATAGTTCGTCACGAAGCCTTTATAGCTTGGTGGCAGTGATTGAAGAACTCTGTCAATGACACTATCATCAGGAAGATTAACTCCCAGCTGAGTCAAGTGGTTATGGTACACAGACATTCTGATTATGTGTTCACTGACAGAACTATTCTCCTCCATCTTGTAGCTATAGAACTTGTTGGAGACTTCATATCTCTCAACTCGGGCATTTGCTTGAAATATTAACTTCAACTCTTGGAACATCTCATATGCTCCATGACGTTCGAAACGTCTTTAAAGTCCTGATTCTAGGCCATAAAGCATGGCACACTAAACTATCGAGTAGTCATCAAATCGAGTCTGCCAGACGTTCATAATATCAGCATCTGCTCCTGCAGCAGGCCTTGCACCTAGCGGTGCTTCCAGGACGTAATTCTTATGTGATGCAATGAGGATAATCCTCAAGTTACGGACCCAGTCCGTGTAATTGCTACCATCATCTTTCAACTTAGCTTTCTCTAGGAACGCATTAAAACTTAAGGGAACGGTAGCACGGGCCATTGATCTACAACAACATAGATATGCAAAAAACTATCAGGACTAAGTTCATGATAAATTAAAGTTCAATTAATCATATTACTAAAGAACTCCCACTTAGATAGACATCCCTCTAGTCATCTAAATGATCACATGATCCATATCAACTAAACCATGTCCAATGAGCACGTGAGATGGAGTAGTTTTCAATGGTGAACATCTCTATGTTGATCATATCTTAATGATTCATGTTCGACCTTTCCATCTCAGTGTTCCGAGGCCATATTTGCATGTGCTAGGCTCATCAAGTTTAACCCGAGTATTCTGCACGTGCAAAACTGGCTTGCACCCCTTGTATGTGAACGTAGAGCTTATCACACCCAATCATCACATGGTGTCTCAGCACAATGAACTGTAGCAACAGTGCATACTCAGGGAGAACACTTATACCTTGAAATTTAGTGAGGGATCATCTTATAATGCTACTGCCGTACTAAGCAAAATAAAATGCATAAAAGATAAACATCACATGCAATCAAAAAATGTGACATGATATGGCCATCATCATCTTGTGCCTTTGATCATCATCTCCAAAGCACCATCATGATCTCCATTGTCACTAGTTTGACACCTTGATTTCCATCGTAGCATCGTTGTTGTCGGCGTTCTGGGAACGGGGGTCCCCAGACTTGCCTGCCTGCGGCCTGCGGTGTGGCTCAAGTAGGGGGCCCAGTGCGGCCCATCTTCATCGACTAGAGATCAAGACCCTCGCGAGGGGCCAAGCATCGCGAGGCGGACGACAGGAAGCTTCCTCAGGAGCGGCCTCACCAGGCAGGCTCATGAGGAGGCGGAGAGATCAAGGCAGGGTACCTCGTGAGGTGTCCGTGACGCAAGCCATGACGATCGAGACCAGGCGGGTGCCGGCCTGCATAGTGTCCTTGTTTCCCCTTCGGTGCAAAGGGGGCAAGCGCCGGCCAAGGCATTAGGCAAAGGTTACCGTTTCGGTGCAACAAGACCAAGACCAACGGAGCGACAGGAAGGAGGTCACCATGGAGCCCAGGACGGCGTCGTCGTCAGAACCTTTGGCAGCCGAAGACCAACTTTAGTCAGGATAAGTGTACCAGATGTTCCCCTTGAAAATGGCCAATTGTTGGCGCCCTTCCCGCTCATTATTTGGGAGGAGGCCCAGGGCCTCCCTTTATAAAGAGGGCTAGCCACCACAGAGTAGAGGCATCTAGAAAGGGATCTGGATCAGGGATAGACTGAACTCACCCAAGCAGTTCATCGCACCAGCTCAAGAACAACCCCTCGCGAGGCTGTTCTCCCTTTGTACTATTCATCATAAGCCCCTGAGGCAATCCACCAAACCACACACTGGAGTAGGGTATTACACCAAAATGGTGGCCTGAACCAATATAAATCTTGTGTCCCTTGTGCGTTCTTCTTTCTAGCCTAGATTCCTCGAGAGGCACGCGAGCTAGTAGGGGAAAGATCTTCGCGCGCACCCCAGTGTTCGAACCTCAAGGGTCTGCCGGAACCCGAAATCCGACATTTGGCGCACCAAGAAGGGGGTGCGCCGGAGCTCTCTCTTGCGTCAACCCGCTCTTCATCAACATCGCGTTTCGCCCTCATGGCGGACAACGCGCCGCCCGCTCCAGTAGCCGATGCCGGCACTGGGCAAGGGGGATACGAGCCTTGGCCCCCGCCTTACGACAGGTGCAGTGGCCACGCAAGTTCAAGCCCGACATGCCGCCGCACTACAATGGTGCAACGGATCCGCTGGTTTTCCTGCTGGCGTACGAGGAGGCCGTCCTCAAGGCCGGGGGCGACGACAGGGTGACGGCCAGCTGGTTCCCCTTGGCCCTCATCGTCGTTCCGCGCATGTGGCTGCTTAATACGTATCCAACGTATCTACTTTTCCAAACACTTTTTCCCTTGTTTTCGACTCTAACTTGCATGATTTGAATGAAACTAACCCGGACTGACGCTGTTTTCAGCAGAACTGCCATGATGTTGTTTTATGTGTAGAAAAGAAAAGTTCTCGGAATGTCCTGGAAATCCACAGAGGAACCTTTTGGAATTAATAAGAATTTTTGGCGAAAGAATTAATGCCAGGGGCCCCCTGTCCACGAGACAGGGGGGCGCGCCCCCTCCCCTAGGGCGCGGCCTCCTATCTCGTGGGCCCCCTGGACCTCCACCGACCTCAACTCCAACTCCATATATTCCGTCTTAGGGAGAAAAAAATCAGAGAGAAAGTTTCATCGCGTTTTACGACATGGAGCCGCCGCCAAGCCCTAATCTCTCTCGGGAGGGCTGATCTGGAGTCCGTTCGGGGCTCCGGAGAGGGGGATTCGTCGCCGTCGTCATCATCAACCATCCTCCATCACCAATTTCATGATGCTCACCGCCGTGCGTGAGTAGTTCCATCGTAGGCTTGCTATGGACAGTGATGGGTTGGATGAGATTTACCATGTAATCAAGTTAGTT